>OW026300.1:16100508-19030508 GCA_932273695.1 Apotomis betuletana
TTTGCCCGATGGTTGACTGGTAGAGAATGCCCTATGGCATTAAGTCCGCCTTTTGTACGATTTGTTTTTCTTTTGTGCAATAAAGATTAAATAAATAAATAAATAAATAACAGTAACCTATATACGATATTACGTAAGATTCTCATGGACGGATGTACTGGAACATACCTGTAATAAATCAAAAAGGATGTTAAAGAATTATCGCGTTTAATGACACATTTTCGAATTAAATGTCAGTTTTAATAATTGAAGAAATAAAGCATTAAAATTACAAGGACAATTTTCTTAATGATTTTTCCAGCGGTTCAAACTCCATCAACTCATCACAACTCCGCTCAAACGATTAAAAACAAATTCAACCAAACAGGAAACTTCGCATATATATTTGAAAAAAAAAAAACGCTTCTTTTGTTCGTTAATTTTCAGTTCTTTGACAAAGCGTAATAGAAACATTTAATCCTTTGCCATCTCGGAGCGGCAAAAACTACCTCAAAGTCCAGATTAAAATCGTACGCCGTTCAGTCCAAATTACGCTTTAGCATTGGAGTTTTGAGGTGCATTTTAGTGGTAGCGCTGGGAACAAAGATGGCTTCTTAGTGAACGAAACGGCCAGGAGCAATTAAATGCAGAGGTCATATTCAGTAGAGATATTAAAAATATATGAGTGGTTGTGGATGGAAACGTCGGTCGTATTGTTCAGCAGCTTTTGTTATCAGATTTCTGTAGATACTTTTAAATTTGGAAGATTTTCTTGCAACTTTATATATACGGGATTTGCAAACATTGTTTTATAGACGCACATCCCATAAGCGCGGGTCGTCAACTCGTTTAAAAACATCACTAACGGAATCCCTACAACGCAGTTCCGTTTTATGTTTATGTACCATTAAACCCGCTGCACGCTTGGGGGCCCATGCACAAAAACGGCTCATAGCCCTTGACCGCATCAGTTGGAGAGACACCACAGTTCCTCGCAAGCCATGTGGAAATGACGTAGTAAACCATAAATATTTTATTAAGTACCAGTCAGGTAAGCGCACCGAGTGTACGATACCATACCGTACTTATTAGGGTTGTAATTCATAATTATATTGGAGATTAATCTTTCGTTAGTTACAATTGCCGGAAAAAAACCTAGAAAATGAGGTATTACAATGTTATTAGATTTGGTTCCTTAAATCTGAGTAGTATATACAGGCAATGCGAAACAGACATTTGAAGTAATAAAACTCCCTCCAAGTCTCAACCCATTGCCTACGCATATAAATAAGTAAAATTAGTTTATAGCAGGTCGAAAGTTAACGTCATAAAGTTTAATGGCAGTTGAAATGTATTCCGTCGTTCACTAAGACGGCAAGCAACTACAATAGGTTGTTATTCCTTGTTCACCCCGCTTACTTCTACCTAAGCGAGAGATGCATAAGAAGTTTAATGTAGCGTAGAGAAAATAAAAAAAAGCCGCTCAAGTCTGAGTCGGACTGGCACTGAGGTTTCCGTACCAACTATGAAAGCACTGAACGAAAAGATAGACTGGGTTGAGGGACAAATTTAATTTTACCGTGAGTAAACTATTACTCCCATTCCCATACATCGACAAAGGTTAGGGCTAGTTTACCAATTACAAAAGCTTCGTGACTTTTTATCATTCTAGGTAGGGTAGTACCCTAAAACGGGGATTTCCCTAAAATTAACGCTTTTCTCAAAATTTAAACACTCAAAAATTTTACAATCAATTTATGAAGCTCATAATAATAAAATATTCTACACAACACAACTATTGTCTACCATCATTATTCCTGGTTAACGACCGAAACTCCCGTGAAGGCCTTCTAATTTGACACCAATAAAAATATGACACCGTCACGCGTCGCCCGTAAAGCACGATTATAATGATCCCCTTGATCTGAGGGGGGAGGCTTATGCTGTCACAATAATGGCGTGAGTGGGAGATATGGACGAGTTATCCACTTAAATCAAGGTGTAAATTAGGCTTTAAGGATCGAAAGTTACGTCAGCGACGTAACTAGCTATATTTATGATGATACCTTTTAATTGGGTTAAATTATAGAGAACAGTAAATGACAGTAACATATCACGGCGCTAATTTAACGAGGCTTTGTAATATCCTCCAATTTAACAATATCTTAGCCTAAGGCTGCCGTCTGCTTAAACGGAGAGGAGAAAAACAACCAATCAAGTTGTGCCTTTGTGAAGCGCAAAATAAGTGCATTTAAATATAGTTATATTATGTTGTCCATTTTACATAGCTCCGCTCTGCTTCGCTGGACAGGCAGCCTAATCAAAGTCATAAAATCGAAAAAACTAGCTGCATTAATTATATTGACAAATTAACAGTTTAAAAGAAATGAGGCTCAATATATCTCGCATTTGTGGAAATAAAAAAAATATTCGTAGGTATATGGTTACTTGGAGTACATCTCTAATGTACACAACTTGGTTAGATGACATAACCGTCATACTTTCTTGTAGTTTCTATTTTATTCTTACACTTTTCCTCATTTATATCTTAGAATACACTTTTAATATATGTTTTCTTCGAGAGCTACGTAATAGTTTAGATCATATTACTGTAATAGTTAAGTACTTATCCTTTATGAAAAAATTACTGACTGTTGAGTTTCTTTTGGCGTTACTTCTCAACAGTGGTCTCCTCTTGTGAAATGCCGGTAGACTCAGACATGTAAAAGTGTCCCTGTGGCCTACTTGCAGAATAAAGTTATTTTTTTCATTATAAGAGACGACGAAATTTACGTTTATATAATTTTTTTTAATCACTATAATCACTATCCAATCACTTTCCAAAATAAAGTCGAAAACATAACACATCTTCTACCGGCCAATACCAACCAATAACTGAATAACAATAACAATAACATTTGTTATCAATGTATTTATAACCAGTTGTTGTGTACAATAAAGCGTTTACATACATACATACATACATAACTAATTCCTCTTAAATGTTTCCATCAGGTCAATGCTCCTGTCTCCGCGTTAGCTAGTTAATTTCACGCGACTCCGCTCATAATCCCGGATTACAGTTATTTATGCCATTCAGCGCCAGTCAGCTCCGCTTGTCACTGCCACAATTATATATTTTAACTAGATAGTGGCTAAGAGACCTTTACGAGTAGATACATTTATAAGTCACTAAAAGGTACCCGCAACTTCGTACGTGTATTTTTTTGATGATTGCATATTCGGATACATCGTAATGATGTCAGTTTCATAATCGGCTTCACTAATATGGAATTTAAGTAACAGTTGCTATGTACTGTAGTAACACCTCGAAAATATCTATTGACCTAGGCCTATAAAATTCTAGCCAATTTATTTATTTAATACCATTAATGTTAGCACTAACAGCTATACCTTACATGCTAACTGGCAAATTAATCTTAACGTGCGATGAATGAATGTATACATTGGATAATATTAATACCTAATAATTATTATTGGAATGTCAAACTATTACAAAATTATTGTACCAATAGGTACATGTAATTGTTTTTCTTTTTTTTTTTATGTCATAGGGGGCAAACGAGCAAACGTATCGCCTGATGGAAAGCGATTACCGTCGCCCATAAACACCTGCAACACCAGAGGAGTCACAAGTGCTTGCCTACCCGGAGGACGAAGATAGAATGCCTCTATGCTAGTAATTTCACCGGCTATCTTACCCCCACACCGGAACACAACAATGCGAACATTGCTGTTTGGCGGTGGGTTAGCAGGCAAGACGGTAGTAATAATCCGGACGGACCCTGCACGTGGCCCTACTACTCCAAAAGGGAACAGAACACATCGCTAAAGTGATATATAGGTGTGTGGCTCTTTTTGGAAACAGACAAAGAGTAGGTCGTCGTCGTACCGTACTCGTCGCCTGTAAAACAGTACGGGCCAATATCTGCTTTGTATCTTGTAATTAGTTCTTTTATCTAACCGTGTCTGGCGGGTGTCGCTGTAATTGAAGCAATCAAACTTAATTAAGTAATTAATGATAGTTAATACTGGATACGGTCAGTTAAGTATGATGGGTGAAATAAATAGTGTTTATTTTTAATGCAAGTAACTTTTTTTTTTATTGAATAGGGGAGCATGTTGTTTGATGTCATTATTCGAAACAGACAAAGTAGTAGGGTAAAAAATGCAAATAATATTAGAAATGTTAAGGTATATGAACAATTAGTACAGTTGCATTTTAAAATATAGTTTTCAACATAAAAGACACATAATTCTCAATTGCGAGGTCCAATCGAGACCTAAATGTCTAATAATATAAACTTTAAATATCTACGTATTTGTTACCACGTAAACTATCCCAGATTTTTTTTGGCAGTCTGGAGCTGTTGCGAATTGCATCTCTAGCAACTGTGATACGGGCTTAGAATAATAACGCCTAGAATGATAGTTTCAAACGGCCGAAGCGTCACACGTGAGGCATAAAATGGATTCATGTAGTTGTGAACAACTCGTATTTACACGCGCCGATACGCACACAAACACACCAATAATGTTGCTAGCGCAATCAAATTCTCCAGAAATTGGCGGAATACTCTTGCCAGTGGTGTTTGGTTACTTTCAAAATTTTAATTGAATCTTAGACCTGTTGCTGAGTTCAAACATCATTAAATGCATTAACCAAAAGTTTTTTATTTATTATTTTAATTTAAAATGTCAGTTATGATGTAGGTATAGTCAAATCTGAATATGCAATAGAGCAAATCCTGAAACGGCCAAAAATTACTTTACAGCTAGCTGAAAACGATTCTAAATCACCGAAATTGACGTTTGAAGTTAATCCACCGGCGTAACAATATGATGTTGATCCAAAATCCACACAACTACTCTGACACAAAAAACTACAGTGTCAAATAAAATTAGACATGATTTTACAACTGACTTTACTTTTATTTGCACAGTCGTCAACTCATCATCAAGACATTTGTAAGTAATCAGTATATTATCAGGACAGAATTATGGGCAAATAATTCCGTTACACGGGTAACACTACGTGGTCATGCCGCTTATAAAAGATACGAATTTTTGATTACTGTTTTACGTAAAAATACGAGTTAAAGAATAATATTTACGAGTGAAATGTTATCTTAGAATGTTTATCATTTTTTTCCGATGCATTTTGACACCCTATCCTTGCACAAATCGTCATAATAATTGAAAATGTGGGAGCTCTTTACACCTGTCACGCGTCCTTGCAACTGAGAAGCCGATCGGCGCTTTAAGCCATTTCTGGCTTACTTTTAGTGGCCTCACCGTTGCGCGTGAACTGGGTTTCTAGGCGTTATTATTCTAAGGATACGGGACTCTTTCTCGCGCGAGATATTGATATATCTCTTTTTGTGCAGTACTGTGAGAGAGTGACAAGTGACGTGAAGTTCGTTTTTAAGTTGAAAATTGTGATTTTTACGTTTTTTTAAATGTGCATATCTCCGTAACTATCTGTCCTAGAAACAAAATATAAAATGGAGAATATGGTAAATTTAACTCTCCATAACATTGTCAAAGCTTTCTTCTAGCTAAAATGCTCGTAAAGGAAGATATGAGCAAAAATATGAAGAAAGTGCCGGTTTTTTCAATATGGCGGCGAGCGTTGAGGTGTGGGGGGATTGTGCATTTTGCATTTTAAACACTGACTAACCATCCTAGACAACATATCAAAAATTCAAAACTATCGGACCCTTTGTAAGGTCAAACTCCGTTATTAACTGAATTAAAGAGTCGCGAAGCATAAATGTGCTAGACGGGCCGGACGACGGGTGACGGATTCGATCTTCGTGCGACAGGATTTTAAAATTAGTTGAAATACTGTTTTTTCTGTGTCTACTGTGCTCCAACAACATGGAGTCAGGACGGCGAGGGATCTATGTAGCCTCACAGTAAGGAAATAGTGACTCATCGACTAGCGTCTTTTATCCTAAGCATCGGCCAATTTCCAGAGAATTCGAATGACTGAAACTTGCTGCTCCACAAAAACCGACGCATAATATCATGCAGTATCCCTATAATTTTACGCAATCAAAGTTATACGCAAATAAAAATTCCGGAAATTCAGAGTACTTCCAGTAATTTCATAAAAAACATTCCGCTAGCTGACTGGCATGCCTTGTTAGGATAGCTTCAGTTTACGGACGGAAAACGGCAATTATTTTCTTCATCGGATGTCACTCGTCAATCAATTACATTCTGCGCGGTTATCAACCCACTAATTGCGGGCCTTGATTCGATAAGTGGCCTTCCCAATTAACCGGCGCGATGCGCTGTTATAATGATGTGGGTGTTTGGCCTTATTAACTAAACGTGCTCTATGGATGCTAGGGCTTCACTCGGAATGACTATAACGTGAGAATTTCGACTTTGTTTATTGCATTCTAGATCTTGAACGGGAGTTATCGCTAGAAGCATCCTGTAAAATAACTCATTATTGTATCTTTTATCATAAAAACTATTCATTTTGTTATACCTACTACGTGACTAACCCCTACATTACCACCACTATATTTTCAATTCTGTCACTTTATAAACCGAACACATGATATTCTTCTTTTGCACAGAAAGTTCGTTAAGAGTTATAAAATACGAACGACGAAATGACGTTTGAAGATGGCTTATAAAATCCTTCATATTTATAGACTTTAGAAGCGAGCGTCCACTGCGCGTGACGCGAACGAATGGCTTCATAATACATCGTAAAGCTATGTCTACAAGCGAGATAAGCGTGATTAAAACATTTTATAATCATTAAAAAAAACAAGTAAGAGCAACATAAACTTAGGTGTACCTACCTAATCCTTATTTAAATTGAATACCTACAGACAAACATTAGTCCAGACAATGAATAATGCGCAAGTTACTACTCGTAGTATTAGTCTAAGATTGTATTCAACCAAACTGAAATATGACTTCCTACTCGGAAATAAAGAGACAAAATGCCATTTAATTTTTATTCACACGGTAAAATTAAAAAAATATACATTAATCCGTGTAGGTTATTCATAGAAGCCTTAGTCAAAGCAAGAAAAACTCATATTACTCATTAATAAACAGTAACAATTTATTCAAAAATTGTACCTCTTTTAGAACAGTGAAAAATACTCACAATCAAAATATAATTTTGGAATAAACACACCAATAATCCTCTGAACTGTTTCCAAAATTATATTTGATTGTATATTTTTATTTGAGATAGAAGTACACCACATCAAATTACCGTGTTAATTAACTTTTATGAAGCGTAACTCCTTTGTAAAAAGCAATCTTGCCTATATCAGTAAAATACGACGTCGCAGTTACAAATTTGAATAACACAATACAGTCAAAATTACCGCCATTACACATAAACAATACTCAGCGCTTAATTAACACATTGCGCGAAATTCCGCGCAATCCCGCAATACTCCCGCAATATTCCGCTTTGTGCTAGCTAGAGGTGTGCCATAAGTAATACCACGATAGAAAGTCACTGTGATCGGCCGTCAAAAAGTATTGCTATGATTTGTCTAGAAGGAATAGGTAACATTACAAAATTACGTAGGATACATGGATATTTTTAGTGATATCTCTTCTACCTCTCTGTCTATCGCTTCACTCCCGTTACTATTATATCCTTTCCCGTTAATATTATTAGTATATCCAAGTAAAAAATACAGATGATGAGAGGTAGAGGTAATGTATGGTTTTTCTACTTGTTTTAGAACAAGCTACACAAATACCGGAAAAAAGGCAAGCCTTTGGGAATTTTCTATGTACTTGAGAGGCCTTATTCCTTTTAAAATGCTGATTGTTTTAGATTTTTTTCTCTATGATCAAACATTTTTTCCCGTTCCCGTTCCCGTTTCTTAACATATTATTGATGTTACTACCTAGAACAGGGCTATTGGGGTTTATTTATATATATTTAAAACCTATAGTTTGAATTTTCATTGATAATTTTTGTTTCAAAAACTACTCGAAATTGACAAAATTCACGCGAAAAATTAGTTTTTTCAACTTATTTTCGACTGCGCGCAATAAAAGCATGAAATAGCTACGTTACTACCTAAAACTCGGGGAAAACTATTATCCACTTCAAAAAGTTGGTTGAAATTATCAATATATTTGTCATAATAATATGATTTTTTTTTTGTTAAATGGAATAAGGCCTCTTAATACGTACGTGATATGACAGGTGTTACATTTTTATTATTTTTATTTTAGCCTGTGCTATCCCACTGCTGGGCAAAAGCCTCCCTATCCTTTTTCCGGTCGTCTCTTGTTCAAGGCAGCAACAGATCAATCTTTTCCGAATGTCATGGTATTCCGCGACGCCGTTATCTATTAGGTGGGATCCAGGCGTTACATAGTCAGTGATATATTTGGAACTGCAGCGACAGTCACAGCTACTTTTTCCCCATATCTAGTTCCAACCCGTTGAGTACCGTGCCTTACCGCCTGCACGTAAGAGCCCCTTTTGTCTGATACTCATAATTGCTGATGGCTGATCAGCGGACAAAAGACGGAATTATGAGTGACTTATATTTAAGCGGAAAACCGAGGGATGGATATTATGACGGGATGGCATTACTCAGGCGATTCATAAGGATACAAATGCGTCGCCTTGAGAAAACTTTAAAGTGGAAACTTTCGTAAGTGGATTAAAAGCCTTGCGTTGCGTCTTTTTTGTTATAAGTATCAAAGACATTTTTCATTTTTAAATTACAAATCGTCGGGGATAGTGCAATATCGCGTAAGTAACAGGTGTCAATAAAGTTCTCATTTCAATAAAATACTTGGCATTTGTTTGAATATTGGTTCGTATCTGCATTTGTTACTTACGCGGTATTGCACTATCCCCGACGAAATCATATTATAATAATGATCTACAATATCAATGCTTGGATACGATTGACCATTACCGCAAAGAGGTCCGATATAGGTTTAGGTAGTTTATTAAGAAAAAGTAGCGATTGCTCTTGATTAATTCCTGTAATAGAAAGTCTTTTTTTATTATGAATGGGTGGATTGCTATAAATGTGCCACGAAAGTCACAATCGCATTACATTTAAACAACCGTCTATATTAATTACGTATTACGTAATTTGGAATAAATATTTCATTTCATAGTCATTTTCAGGCAGTTGAAGGGTTATTATTTACTCAACAATGAGCGTTGATGACAGAATAGTTACAACACAGGATATTTTCTTCACATTCAGTGTCCAAAATTTCGTAATGATTGTTTAAGTTTTGGTGTAGGAAACAGACGAGAACGAAACCTCATTAGTATGCGACGCCATAATAGTTACCAGGTGCAAAATTAACGTAAACTGATAGTACCTATGGCAAAAGCAGCAGTGATAATATATTATATCGTCTTAACAGAGCTTTGTTCTTACGGCTGCCTTGTTGAGGCATATTGCTGACATTTGTCATGGG
This sequence comes from Apotomis betuletana, assembly GCA_932273695.1. Lineage (NCBI taxonomy): Eukaryota > Metazoa > Arthropoda > Insecta > Lepidoptera > Tortricidae > Apotomis > Apotomis betuletana. The sequence goes on from OW026300.1 coordinate 16,109,962, forward strand.
ACAATGACAATTGTGAATTATTAACCGAGCGAGCGAAGCGACTCCGCTTCAGCTTGGCCAATAATTATTTGGTACATATCCGGATATTCCGATTACTATATTTTGTAAGCAGGTTCGATAAGTATAATATATGTAGATTGTATTATCGTTTTTTTTTTTTTTAAGATTTCCAAAATGGCGGAAATATGGGGGATGAAATCGAAAAAAACGTATTTCAATAAGTAATAAAATTATGATATGTAGGTGTAGGTACAATGCTAGAAGGTGCAACTTCGTCCGCGTTAAACTGTCCTGCTATTCCTGTACCAAAGAGGATATTTATGACCAACAAATGGAGCCAGGGGGGGTATTCGACCAATTTTAGAGATATAATGGAGATCTCTCCTTTTCATCGCCATCCGTCACTTTTGACGTGTGCCTACTTGACAAGTGGCGATATCCCTAGAACATCGCAACTTCGTCAATTCGGACGCGCAAAATTTTCGTTTCCTTTGTATTGACGGCATAAATAACAGGCGCATACTTTAAATTGACCGCGTAGTACGTGAAATTAGTCCGTTACGTTTCGTTCAAAACAGAAATTTATATACATGAATAACATTTATGACAATCATTATCGCCTTCGTATTTCCAAAATTGAGATGAGATATGTCACTTTTAAGCTCATCGCATTTAAATGACAGTTCAATGGCGATATAACTGTTATCTAATAGAGATTTGACGTTTGGCGATCACTCAAATGTCAATCTCGAATTAGGTCCCAGATTGGCACATGGCGCCGCACTCTCATAAAAAACAAAAGACGATCCTCGCATATTGAGATTTGTACTGGAAATCTGATTCTTAGTAAAAATTTGCAAGTTTAGAATAACGTCGAGAGACGATAAATCTTAAACAAGCGTAAGCGATGATCACCAACCAAATGCTTGAAACGGCCTTACCGTCCGCTTGCATCGCATCGCTACAAAAGATGCCGTGTGCTCGTGTGCAAAGACCCCTACCCTGACGATTTATCGCGATAGTTCGTCGACTGAATTCGAATTATACGCGAGGAAAAGTTGTAAAAACTTTTATCACCACCAATTTGTCAACGCGTCTCCGATTTGAATATTTCAACGTTATCTCCCTCGCGTTTTATTGTATTTTTTTATATATATCGGAAAACGTGCAGACGTAATGTTTTGGTAGGCTGATGTTTCCTTTTCTGGTTCATAATTTAATTTCAAAACACACAGTCTTGAAAAGTAGCTCAAACATAATTGACTTACCAATACTCGTAAATTAAATCAGTACAAATGAAACATCAATATTATTGTACCTATCTTGCCGCGGGTTCAAAAACCTTTATACACACAGATATCATCTGCCCAATTTCTAAAGCATTGTCGGTACCTTATAAGAAACCTCATTCATAAAACCCTACATATAAGGATTAATGCCACACATCAATTTACAACCTAAAATCGCTCTTAGTGCCACTAAATAAAGGCCACCAAACTAATAGGAGATGTTCTATGAAAACCATAAGGGATCTCAAGGAAATTTCGGCTTTGAGGTAAAGTGATACAGTAGGTTCTATTGCTCTGCACCTCGGTCTTTAATCCTTTAGTAGTGGTCGTCCATTGAGGCAAGCGGGTCGGTAGCCGCGAGGTAATCTTGATCAATGAGCTCATTCAACATGTGAGATAGTAAATAGAAAATGTGAGGTAGTGGTTAATTACTAAGACTACAGGATTAAAAGGAGAGGACACTCTTTCACTTCCTTTTCTTTCAAAATTAAAGCTTAGTAAAAATTACGTCTGAGTAACCGTTTTTGATGACATTTAGAATATTATTATGTCGACGACCTCTCTTGCTGCTGTACTTATTGGTCGACGCTGACAATAATACTTTGGAAAAAATCTTACGTATCAATTGGACGTACTGTATATTATAAATACATACCATTGTGATGTGATAAACTACTATCATCAACAACCAAATTTTATTCAAGGCGATTCGTGCTGTTAAAATGTATGTTTGCCAGTAACATAAAACAGTAATAAGGTCTAAAGTTATCTTTTGTTTACGGTGCATGTTAGTCTCACTATATTCCTTAATTAAACATAGGTACAACTTTACCGCTCTGTTAACAATAAAATATGCCTACACAATAATTTCGCAATATGAACAGTATTACTCCTTAATACACTACATTACTCGTCAGGATAGTAATTTTCACCAAACATACCCTCCCTAAGCGTCTTCAAAATTACGTCACTTCATTACGATGCTCCCTTCGCATACCTTACTATGCCTTAGTTATTATACAATTATCTCCCAGATATAAGCAGTCCGTTATCGTGGCGTCACAAATCATCCCCCTCCTCGGGGCATTAATCCCCGACGTGACCAGCTCGCCGAGTAGCTAGGATAGCCAGTATTAAGTCATCCCAATTATGAGTCAGGTATTTAATGTAAAGTAATGCCCGGAACTGTAATTGAATAATATAGGTAAGTCTAATTCAAATATCTATTTACTATCATAAAATGTTGATACTTCTTTAGCAAATTGGAGGTCTGTATGCACTGAAAATTATTTATCTACTTAAAATAAAATTCTATAAGAAATTAAACTTCCACCTAGTCCATCTCCCTTTTTCTGATCTGTTTTCCAAATTTTTTTGTAAATTTATAGAATTTTCTTAGTTTCAGGAAATAACTGTGTGCTGTTTCGAAGGTTCGAGATATTGCTGGAATGCGCAGGTCGCTGTGGATCAGGGTTTAATGTCAATAAAGTTTTTACGCACTCCGGTCCGAGCTGGTCGTAAAATATTTTCAACCTCTATACTGAACAGTGGGACACCAGGAGGTTTTAAAGTCTGTCTTCACACATGAAAAGTTGACCATCATTTGCATATTTGCCATTTGAAGGATCATTTACTCGACGGAGACGTGTTATTCCTAAACTAGCTGTGCCCGCGGCTCCGCACGCGTGGAAATCGGTCTGTGTCAGTAAGCGACTAATTCACCCCTAATTTCTCTCCCTCCGTCCTGGAGGCGGAACTTGAAATAAAGTAAACTGAGCTTTTATGATCATATAAATTGTGTATGATGAGGTTATAAGTTGATAGTTAAAGTTTTAAAGGAAAATAATATTTTCTTTTATTTTAGACCATTTAAATAAAAGCTTTTTTGAAAAAGGTTTTTTGCTTTTATTTTATTATCAGTATTTAAAAAAGTATGTACTCCCAGTGCATTTCAGCCTCTTCCCTGTCATCGTTTGATGGACGGCACATAAACGCGCATATCCACACAGACTCTGATTTATCACCCCGAGTCCCATCTACTCCGGAATGACTGACTGCAAATAGATTTTTGAACGCATTGTACTGGGTTTTTATAGCAAATTGGCTGAATTTTATATGCCTACTGATACTTGTATCAATAAAGAACTGTCTACACACAATAAATGGCATTATTTAAAAATGACAAAATCTATACTCAATATTTTAATCTATATTTTTCCTTAGTACCTACATGTATGTCAAGTGTCAACAGACACTTACTGCATATACACTTGCCCCACACGACTCTTATATCATATACGTGATAAAAAGATTAATTCCAACAATCAATGATATGCATTATTATGTTATATTATGGGCATTATTATGGGCTATATTTAGCCCAAGTAATTAATAAATGATAAGTCTGTACCTACAAAAGACCAAGACAGACCAGACTCTACTCAATACTAAAATAATTAAAACAATTTAAAAACTTTGACATTGCCAGCGTTTATTATAGAAACAGTAAATATCAAATTATTCTTCATGGACTATGATTTAATAAAAACCTGACCGAAACAGCTTAATGAAATCGCATTAATTATGAATTAATCTGCGAAAGGGTCAGAAGATAATGGAACGTAGACAAAGCCGTAAAAAGTTGATTTAACTAATTAAGGAGTTTGTTCAACGGAATCACTCTAGCCGGAGTTGAAAAAGTCCTTCGGTCCGCTTGGTGAAGTTAGTAAATACAGTTTCTATATTTTCAAATTTAAGCTAGAAAGCAACATGCTATTCACACATTTATTGTAAGTAAAAGTATAATTTACTCGCCATTTCGTGAATAGAATCTTATTTTAATCCATGACATAATCTTTGTGTCAAGTTTTATCTAAATCTATTTAACGTTTAACGCGTATTTGAGTAACGAACCTCCAATAATTGAGCAATCCATACATTCTGTGTTTTAATATTCGCAAGATAAATCTTGCGCGCATTGTTTTTGAAAACCGAGAACGAATAACATAAAAAAAAAGAAATCAAATAATTGAAATACACTTTTGGCGCATTGGACTTTTGAACTTTAAATTGTCTAGTTAAAAAATTACTAACTTACATGTCGGCCGTAGAAATGGGACTTAGTAAAGTATGAAAATGCAGCCCATTTAGAGTTAACGCCAGCATGACCGAGCCGTAAAAGATTGCTTCCTGTCTTTAAGCATACAAAACTATCAAAATATTACGTTTTACACTAGCCGTTTCCCACGCCATTTCCACATTGCAAACGTTGTCAGTTTATAGTTTATCTTTTGTAAAACATCCCTTTTGGGAAATGGTCTTGAAATGTAGTTTAAGTAAGGAGACAAATATATACCTGAGTGTCATAATCATAATGGCCTTTAGCCACGTGTTTAACACCCTGCTTTTCACTACGACTATGAGAAAAAAAAAAGTATTTGTAATATTGTATTGTGTTATTTTTGTTTACTTATTAAATTGTAATAATACACTTTTAAGCGGATGAACCCGACAGGATTTTCTCATTTGCTTGTAGGTAGGTACCTTTTTCTCAAACAAATCAAAAAACCAAGAAATCTACCAAGAATTCCTACATAGAGAATTTCAGTTAAAGCTTAGCTACCGTATCTAGGAGCCATACCAAAGGCATCGTTTGCGGCTGCATCCGGCGCACTATCCTGATCAAAGCCTGAACGGACAGGAAACGAGTCGTATGCCGCAATGCTAAAGTTGAAAGCGAATATTTCGATAAGTTACATTTACACGCCGTAAAAAGTTTTAAAGCCTAAGTAGAAAAGTCTCTGCAAAAGTCCAAACTTACCGATTATTCTAGGACAGATTATTAGATCAGTTGTGTGTGCATACAGTACGCTATCCTATTCAAAATCTAAACTGACAATAAACCAAATTAGAAATGATAGGATTCTGTAAACTTATTATTTTTCAGAGCGATCACTTCAAATGCATGGAGCACGTTGAGTGTTAAAATTATTTAATTCATAAACACTGAAACTGTTTTTTCATCCGTTATTTAAGGCTTTTTATCCGTTCAAAAAAGCTTATTGTTTTAAACATTTTTCTCTATGACCAAACACGTTTCTTAACACATTTTCAATGTTACTACTTAGAATATTGGCTATTGCAATTTATTGGTATATATTTTAAACCAGCAATTTGAAATTTCCATAATAATTTTTCTTTCAAAAACTACTCGAAATTGACAAAATTCATGGAAAAAACTGTTTTTGTTTTTCAAAAGCATAAAATAGTTGTTTCTATATACTCAGGGGAAAGTATTACTTCAAAAAGTTGGTTGAAATATTAATATATTAGTCACCAAATGTTTTTTTTTAAAGAAATAAGGCCTCTTCAATTTAAGCCAAGTTTGAAGGATATACATACTTAACTATATCAACAATTCATAAATTTCTTATTCAAAAATTAGATTTTTAGATGTCCCAACAAGGAAGCATTTTCATTAGAAGTTAACTTTTTTTTTTTTTCATTTAATCAATTGGGATTCACTGGAACCACTTTTGCATCGTCATACATAGCTATTACATTCATTGGTACAATAGTAATAATAACATTAACACAAAATCATTATAGGTACACAAGATTTTCATACATTTGCAATATTTCCGCGGTAATGCTGCTTCGTCAAAAGTAAACTAGGTGATAAATTACATGAAAAATTATGATAATTAAAATTACTTTAACCTTTTAATTACAAAAAAAAACAAAACTTTACCCGCGTCAAAAGCAGATACATAATTATGTCAAAATGTACACCTTAAATAAATAAATAAATTCATTTAATACGTTTTCAATATAATTCATTCATAAACTTAGATGTGCAAGGAAGAAATATTACTACTACATAAATCTTCCTGCAGCAACCGTGTCAATACTTATAAATAAATAAAAAGTTAATGAAAAATTTAATTACTTATTTACATTTAAACAAATACAAATGTTAAAATAATATTACGGTCAGAATGAAGAGATTGATCAGTGAATGTGACCTGGCAACACTGCAGCAGGTGTCAAAGACTAAAAGCATTCATTCACTCGTCCGGTACTTGCACAATATTAAGCGATAGACTGCCGTTTGCCATAAAAGTCAATGTGATATTCAATTAGATTAATAAAATTACTCATCACAAGATATAGGAGTTAATATGAAACTTAACTGTTTGAAACGGAAGTTTGTTAAAAAACATCATCATGGAAACATACATCGGGCACTGTTTTATACAATAAAGAAAACCGCTGAAGGTTTATTTCATGTTGTTATAACCTAAGTTTTGTTTTCTATTTCGCTGTACGCTTGTGTCTTAAGTCGTTCACCGCAGAGGTGATAGCGGCAGCATAACTCGCCGGTATCGTGGCACCCACCTAATTACTGCCTTATCCGCCATCTTGGAAAAAATGACAGCCGCCACGAATTAGCCAAATGTGATCCTGACGCGGATAAGCGTGAAATGCTGCTAACGTGTGGAACTCCGGGAAAACACGAATGCTTACGGGTTTTGCCGAACTATTAAGATTGTAAAAAAAAATTACAAGTACATAAAACATGCGTGATGATGATGATGCACTTTTTTCGATAGTAATATCTGTGGGTGGTTCTTAGTTTGACTTTTTGTTTTTCTCGGGGCACCCCTCACTTTTTTATGGTACCTATCCTTTTTCATTAAGCTGTTGGGGTTACTACCACTGCCTCGAGTTAAATTATTCCTTTAATTTAAATCTTAGTTCTTTGAGTCATTAAAACAGCGTTCAAATAACTAAGAAAACAAAAAACGTGACAAGGGGTAATAATAACATGAGTGGTTTTTAACGTTTAGTCATAAACGTCAGCTTTGGTTAACCAGCTAATAAACAGGTTTAATGACCGTTAGAGTTAACTTTTATTTTATTACTCAATGATATGATAATGATAACTATGATATGCAAAAAAAATGCTTTCTCAACAGATTAATCCATGATGAATAAATACAATATGAACGAATTTTTATTTCTACCAATTATTTTTCTTACAATCAAATTCACAATATTATTTTCTTACAATCAAATTCACAATATTAGATTGAATGTCGAAGGCGTCCGAGTCTAGCAGTGTAAAACAAAATCAATCAAATCATGATAAGTATGAAGTCATAAAAAATATTAAATTATATTAAAAAGATATTTCCTCCTTACTTTCCCGCTTTCTCGGTTCGGCTAATATACTCAGTAACATGATATGAGTCTGTCGTCCACTAATAAAACACCAGTGAGTGTAATCAGTAATTTGTACGATCGGGTGTCTTGGCTAATGGCGGTCAGGTTGCGAGGGTGTGAGGATCGATTTCTGGCAAATTAGGTAACAGAATTGATACGATGGGATGTTCAATTGTTCTTAATAGAAATTGATGCAAAACTACAACAGTGTCCATGGAAATTGTGAATGAAATTACCTACGAACGGTAAGCCTTTTTATTAGTCTTAAGCAATAAAAACACTTTCTTTGACTAGGTAGGTACTCATTGAGTTTTCGTAAACTATGATCCGTATTTGAATAATTACATAATAATACAAAATTACACAATAAGTAAAAAACAATTTCTTCCTCTCCTTCACATTTCTTTCTAGGTTCAACTAATATACTCGGTAACATGATATGAGTCTGTCTTCCACTAAAAAACACCAGTGAGAGTAATCAGTAATTTGTACGATCGGGTATCTTGGCTAATGACGGTCATGTAGGTTGTGAGGGAGTGAGGATCGATTTCTCGTAAATGAATAGTGATACGATACGATGTGTAAAAATTTTGGTCATCGAAATGGATGCACAAAGTGTAATCAGTTCGTTCACCTACAAAGATAAGTATTTTTCTTCTGCTTTGAATTTCCAACGCGTTTTTGTAACGTTTTTGGTCCGAATTCGAGGTTTTGCGAAATGTTCAATTGAAAAATATCTCGTTTATATTTGATACATTTATTAAGAATAAAATCGATGTTTGCTGTTAGACACACATTTTTAAATGAGAGATTGTAATACAGATTAGATATCTTTCTTGCTCCTGTCGTAAAATATTAGCGATTTGTTGATAGGTAATTTCTTTTTCTGTTCAAAAATTGCTGCCGTAAGATCGATAGGTTCTTACGTACAATTTGTCTTAACAAAAATACCTGGATAAAATATCCGATTAAAATAACCAGGGTATTTTCTTTCCAATAACGTTTAATTAAAAGCTCTTTAAAGCACTGTTCCGAGCCGTGTTTCACAAAGGGATTTTTACTGAATTTTTAATGTATCCCGAAACGGGTGAGATCACAGAATCTCCGGAACATTGCCCGTGCAAAACTCTACCCAGGGAAATAATACTTTTAGCTTGATTTAATCGTAGGGTTAAAGGCAAAAATAAGGATACATCACTTTATTTTCTAATTGTATTGAAGTACTATGACGTTTTGAAATAGGTAAATATATAATGTACCTCGTCTTTCAGGCTGGGACTGCAAAATACCTAACCTCATGTGTGTAAAGTGTAGCACGCTCGTGTCAAAATGTAATTGGATTCTAATAATTTTATAGAAGCTGTGTCCGCTTATGTATGTCTGCGTAAATTTCCGTTAATGTAATTTAGTGATATATTCAGAAAGTTAATCTTTGTATAAATTAAAATTGACAGACACTGCCTACAGTCGCCGTCAAAACTTACCTTTGATCTTATTTCATCGTAATAAGGCGTAAACTTACTAAAAAGCATAAAGAATGACTTCAATCTGGCTGAAATTTTGGTGTGGCGCTCTTTTGAGCCAATTATCTGAAGCAGACGGCTTCTGATTTTTTCTAAAAATAATTTGAGAGACTATATTTATTTTTATAACCTAAAATAAGGGGCTTGGCAAAAATAAGGGGCCGACTGGAGTTCTGCGGTGGTATTTACTTTTTTATGATTTTTTATCGACGCCGTGAATTTTGTTAAAAATATTCAAGTAGGTATAGTTACGTAAAAGCAATTAAAAAATCCTTAAAAAGTTAATTCCCTTAAAATTATTTTCGTATTAAAATTTCTAATAGAACCTCTCGCTTTAACATATGAACATTATGCTGAGTTTGATGGAAATTGTGAATGAAATTGCCTCAACCCGAGACGCCGTCAAATATTTGTGCGTCAATCCAATTAGCGGTATATGCACTCCGGCGATTGTTGACACCGCCCGCGCGCACACAACTCCTGCACTTACAAGCAACGCGAGAATCTGAAATATGCTCTTTTGAATGAGCAACTGTAAATCTATAGTACATATTATAACATTCTTAAATTCTATTGAACATCAGTTTACTATGAAGAAGGTCAGTCAGCGTCATCTGTTGGTAAAATTTTCCTGTGTCCTCTCATCACGCCGAAATGGCAATATGTGACAAAAACTAAGTACTGTTTAGAAGGCAAGTATATTTTGTGGAAATATTTATCTATATCTGCGAGGCCTCACTACGCCTGGCTGGCTGGATTCTGACTCATTATGGTACTTATACGTACGGTACGGATAGCCCTGAGTATCTATAAGTTGTTACAAGGTTGATACACTGATGGGTAGATATCGGACATAATCGGCGCACGTTCGTAGCCAGTCGCAAGCTGTGCGCGCGTTGGTCATTTGCATTGCATTTTACACAAACAATCCCTACAATACAATTCCCATACAGCGTTGGCGATGATCAAAAGAGCAACTGTGTTTTATATTCTGTGGTTTTGAGCACTATCATTTGCATGACCATCAGTCGAGTGGCCAGAACAACCACTTGCGTGAGTTACAAGCATGTTTCAAGCTTGTACAGTACTTAATCATTGTAAGGGGTAATTTGCAGGCCACCATCGGCAGTATATGCTGAAATTAATAGATTATTGCTATCAAGTGATTAACATATGCGGCGGATAATGTACAATATATGATGTACAAGTAAATTATGCTATGGGTCAGTTGCGCCTTTTGATATCATAGAAACAAGACACTGAAATCGTTGATTAAATGTTGGGTCTATTGGAACTAAATAAAAATAGAGGCAGTTCTAAAGGCGTTTCTACGACATAATTAAAAGACAATGCAAGAACGTGCCTCGCAACTGTCTTTTTAAGCGATATAAACATTTGTTGTTTACCTTAGCTGGTAATTTATATATTCCGTATTTATTTTCTTGATTAGGCGTGCGTTGCGTTTTCTTACCTGAAACAAATCAAAAAATATTTTTAAATAACGGTCAGTGTCTTTGAGGAGTGGAGTAAAACCAATAAGAAAGGGGACCCTTGCAGGAGCAGGGATTATGCTAGATAGAAGAAGAAGAAAAATCTTTTGTGATTAATTTGGGCCAGGTGTAGGATTAGGTGACATTATTTGGAGCTCTTCACGTATGTTTTATCAAATAGGTACGAATAATACTTCTGTCTTTAGACATTACATAAAACGAGTATGTCGGCATTAAAAGTAAATTTAATATTCCTACAAAACCATAATTGATCAAACCAAGACCTAGAATTATTAACATGTCAACAACTCATTGCTTACTCCTAAGTTCTTCGAAACCGCTAGAACTTACGAACATTCAGTCATTATTCTTAAGGCATCCTTAATCAAGCCGTCATCTCCGAATGTATTCTGTAAGCCATTAGGTAATTAAGTAAAGTGCGTAATACAAGAACCCTGCGACGTGTAATGACGGTTCGATTAAGGTTGGGCAAGGGCTAGTTCCCCCTGGAACCTATTGTTTCGTTTCGGGGAAATGAAGTTGTGGTAAATAGAACATTAAAAGTAAAGACTCTTTTACGGCGGACAATCTCTGCAGAGTGAGATTTATTATGATGAACTATTTGCTCCAGTCATCCTACTCGATTACCGGGTGAATATTTCCTTATTTGTCTCTGCTAATGACATTTCGGGAATATTAGATTGTGTTAAAGACTTTTAGATTTTTCTTCGAAATAATGAATTTCACATACCTATTTATACTTAATTTGTTTCGTTTTGGTTGAAATTTATCTGTTCTGTTGTTGTTAAATCACAAAAGATTTCATCATTACATTCGTTGTCACCAATAGAAGCTTATAATATAATTAAACGACGGCAACCTCCTAGACTTGCACACATACAATAATGCATCAAACGCAAAAACTCATGCAATACCTATTTAAAAAATCCTTAAAAGCAAAACAATTAATTTAGATATCCATCAATTCTAATGAACGAAATATTAACCAGCATCCATTTGATTTTTAAAGTCCGATTGATCATATTTGGCAGGTGGCAGCCCTCATGATGCATTCGGCGACCGAAACATGAAAGGTGCGCATCTAGCTATATATACCTACATTATGAGGGATTGTATAGGGTTGTCAGGAATATGGAGGCATTGGCTTTACTTTTTGAGTGACAGTCATGAAATTGAAACAATTGGGAAATTATATAACGGACAGTATAAGACGAGACCGAATAAGTAGCTTTTGTAATGTTTATTAATTTAATACATATTAAGTATCAGAGAACCAAAGTTACCGAGATAGCTCACCGTATTAGCAATTTGAAGTGGCAGTGGGCTTGCCATATTAGCCGAAGAACCGATAACCGGTGGGGTAAACGTGTTCTGAGTGGACACCGCGGATCGGCAAGCGTAGTGTGGAACGCCCTCAGACTAGGTGGAGCGATGATCTGTGCAGGGTGGCTGGCAAGAGCTGGATGAGAGTAGCCGAGGATCGCTTACAATGGCGTGCAGTTGGCCTATGTCCAGCAGTGGACAAGAATAGGCTGATGATGATGATGATGATGATGATGATGATGATGATGATGATGATGATGATGATGATGATGATGATGATGATGATGATGATGATGATGATGATGATGATGATGATGATGACATAAGTATAAGTTTATTTATTACAGAAAAAAAAATGACGGCTTCCCTTATCAATTAAACTATCATTTTGGGTAAGTAAAAGTAGAATAGTATTTATTAACTTAATTTAGGAGTAACTCGTGGAAAGGCGAGAAGAAAAGTTTATGCCGAATTGTAACCAATTACATATTAATTTCTTTTGTCATTTGAACGAGGTATAAAGAAACGAAAATGAGAAAATATTTAATATTTCAGTTTATCACCAGCAGAAATTGTAATTTTTCAAACAAGAAATTACAAAATCCAGTTCGAATCCAAAGGCACTGAATGTTACAAATAACTTCTTAAATAAGCTTGTATTGGGAATCATTATCGCGCATTAGTATCTGTCGTTAAAAGTCGATTAGGCTCGTTTAACGGACTCCTACAAGTTTAAAAACGTAAGACCTTAAGGTTGTATTCATTACAAAATCATTAATGATATCGAAACAACTTTAAATGAGTAAATAACCTCATATTTAATATTTAATAACAATTTATTTGCTACAATGTCTTACTACAAACACTGAAGTACGCCATTTAAATTTGTCTTCATTGTGACTATGATTGATGATTTCTATGAGGTTGTTCAAACATTAATTATCTTCGAGCATAAAATAAATGTTTGCAAATAGTGATAAAAAATTACTTACATGAAAGTACTCACTGAATGCTAATAGACTTTCTAAAATAACCATCGGACGATTTTAGCACGTAACGTTATAAACAATAATTATATTTAATACCTATAAAAAAAAATGATGTCCAATGAGTAAAGAAAATGAAAATAGTGGCGAGAAAAATGAATTAAACAAATGCGTGCTAAGGACATTGCCACAGACAGAACCTGTGCAAGAGAAAAATATGTGCTAAATGGTAACCATTAACCCTTAACCACCTACCTCCCGTCTCACAGACTCTTTCAAACCTAAAATGGTTTACATACCTATGTGCGAGCAACCTACAAACGTTTGTGTCCTTGTACCTTCTCCCCTCCTGCCTCAGTGCCGCGTCGTCGATCAACAAGGTTGGTCGTGTACGCATTTAATTTTGGTGAGCATATTACTGTGTCCGTCCGTCTCTGAGACGGGTGGTAGGTGGATACGTATTTTTTCGTAAGGGTCTCGGAGACGGGTGGTAGGTACTTACGTGACTAATGCATACTTTTTAGGGTTCCGTACCCAAAGGGTAAAAACGGGACCCTATTACTGAGACTTCGCTGTCCGTCCGTCCGTCCGTCCGTCTGTCACCAGGCTGTATCTCAACAACGGTGATAGCTAGACAGTTGAAATTTTCACAGATGATGTATTTCTATTGCCGCTATAACAAAAAATACTAAAAATAAAATAAAATAAATATTTAAGGGGGGCTTCCATACAACAAACTTGTTATAAATTATATATATATGTATAGGTACGGAACCCTTCATGCGCGAGTCGGGCTCGCACTTGCCCAATTTTTTCTTTACTTAGCCGACCGCTTAGTCAGTTTAGTAGTGATTGAAAGTACGGAAAACCTGTTCTACTTGTGACCCGAAGAAAAAACGGGAACCAGTACGTATGTTTCTAATGCAAAAAAACGATTGGCCTAGAATGTGCAAACAAACTTATATTCACTGCCGCGAAAAAATCGAATAAATTAGTGGTCTGCAATTTTATAAAAATATTACCTTTATTTTAACGAAATTTATTGATTTAGCATTGTTAATTATTGAATAATTAGAAATAATTACTTAGATCTGTACCTATATAAAGTCAACATTTTTGTTGATCTCACCTTCCAAAGGATATATACCTAGTTCCTTTAGTAGAAATAAGGACTGTTGCAATATGTTTACAGCAAAAAAATGTTTTGTTAATGTTTCCAGAATGATAAATAGCTTAATAAATATTTTAATATGTCTATATTGCTATTATTATTTTAAATTTCCCATCTGATCTATAAAATTTAACATATGAGGCCGACATTATGTATCCGTCCTGGGGACGGGAGGTAGGTGTTTGTGTGACTAAAGAAGCAGGTAGGTAGTTAAGGGTTAAAAACTACCTTACATGACACAGGAAAACCTAATTTTAGACCTATTTAATTGTCGACCAAAAATACAACTCAAAAATGCTCATATTTATGAGTAGTGACAAGGCTACAACAACTGTAGTTGATATAGGTAAAAAAATACGGAAAGCGGTGGAACTACGGAAAGAGAACTAATTGTGCGTGACATATCTTTAAAGGGTTATTTCAAGGAGAGAGCATAAAAGCAAAATACCGTCGTACAAGTCAAACTAAAGACTTAAAATTTATTAGTCAATTTTACTATTTCAGTCTTATTACTTGCACCTAACAACAGACAGCGTGGACAGTCCTTAGAATGTTTTTATAACAATATCATCTCAAGATATTGCATGACAGAGTAACCACAGAATAGATAATAGGAGTAACACAGGTCACTGCTCATGCTGAATGTCCATTGCATATTACCGTGCTAGGCGTAAAAGCGGTAATTCACTATTGCGCTTTAAATGATAATACGTTTAGATGTGAGACGCTTACCATTACAAATAGCCTATTGAATTATGGTGGTAATTTGAGAAGCGGGCGAAAGAAAAAACTACGTTTACTTTTATTGTATCCATACAATTCACTTCACCAAATCCACACACTTCAACAAAAAAAAAATGATACTCCCAAGCACTTTTCATCTTATTTACTTACACAAATTCATACTGATAAATGAGCAAACATATGCTCCAAAAAAAACCTAACTAACCAAGCCTTTAAAAATAAACTAAAAGTTTTCAATATTGATCAAAAGTTAATGAAAGAAAAAAAATTATGATATCCACCACAACGTAATCGGGATAATTATAAATGCGTTAGTTCCACAAAAACAGAATCGATAAGAAACGATCAAAAAAAATCTAGTGTTAAATAGTCGTGATTTTCAAGGAATAAGTGTTTTTCGCAACGCATACTTTCCTTTTTAAGCTAGGTTTATATTACTCGTAAAAACGAGTAAAACTATTTCAATGTAATGCTACTAGTTTTGTGACCTTTTTTATTTTACGGAATAATAAAAATAATATAAGGTACTAGTACGTTACACCGCTCAAAGCAACTCTTTCAACGTACATAATAATCAGTGCTTTATTTGTTCAAACTAAACTAGCTGGTTTTATCTGCTCTGTTAATAACAGCCTTTGCGCTGCACTTAACTGCAGATGAAATATTGATATTTACGTTCCAAAGACAGTGGAAGATAAAATGAATGTTCCGATTAAACCATATATAAATAAAGACGTGTTATTTTATCAAGCGTTTAATCTGACGGTGCCGTATCTAGATCAAGTAACAAGTTAATTTCAACAGCACTTTATCACCTATAATGGCTCTTTCTACGAATAATTATAGATATTATTTAATATTTATCAAACTTTCAGAGTCCGGTTTAATAGGGTTCGATCCTTCGATTTATTTTGTGTTAAAATGATGCATAAAAAATTGGGCCCTTTTTAGACGAAGTACGGAAGTGATCTTAAATAATGATTATTTAGTAGTTAATACAGATCTTAATCAGATCTTTGTGGCGAGTCATAAGGGAGGCCTATGTTCAGCAGTGGAAGTCTGTGGCTGATAGATAGATAGATAGACAGATCTTAATCTGTAATCTGTAATCCCGTAATAAGCATTAACAAAAGAAACAGGTAATTGCTATGTAATGTGCCGTATTTACTAACATATGGTAATGTTGGATATAGGAAATCTAGTAATTTGTATATAATCCCACAGAATACATATTTCTCTAAAGGGAGCTTCAGCGACGCAGAATTTATTTACGAGGTCGTATGTCGCTCTCGTATCGGCCTATCAAGCCATGATTTTTAGTCCTGCACTTTATTTATTTAATATTTATTGCACAAAAGCTACTTAACTTATCGTACAAAACCAATCCACCTTCGGGCAAAGCAGATATACTGCACTTTACTGACTGCAGACTGTTCAAATCATATTTTTCAGATGCAAGATGACGATGAATAGAATACATAATTATGAAATACACAATTTTTCCTTAAAAAAAAAAAAAAAGTTTTTACTCGACTGATACAACCGGCGTATTTTATTTCAGCACAGTATAAATAGAGCTCTTCCAAAATGGCAGACCCATAAAAAACGTTAAGCCTCTGAAAACAATTAAGGACGAACAAAAAGACAGCTCAATAATGTGGGATACTAATACCCATTCATTACTGATGTGAGCGAGACGGGAAGATGAGATACTGAAAGAGCAAGAGGGAGGGAATTAATTAATGTAATAAAGGAGGATACAGTTTCACTAGAGGCAGAGCTGATGTGGAAATAGATAGATGTACCTATGGTGTGGTAGTGATATTGACAAGTCCAGTCTTTGATAATTTTACAGTATATACTTCTGATACTTACAAGAAACACGATACTTGGGAAGAATGCCTTATGCCTTAATAATTGTACCCGTTATTATTTACATTGATATATTGTACTATTGGATAATTCGCACTTTTTCAGCAGTAGGATACTAAAATAGGATAGTTAAAAAAACTAGAAATTAGCAGTTGTAAATAGTGTGACTTCAACGAAAAAACTTACGTTATTAAATTTATATCACGTCGCAATAGTTCTGAATTGAATGCACCTTTGCATATTCTTTCATAATAATTATGTTTAACAAGACACGTAGATATTTATCTTTAAAAAGTGTATTTTTAAAACTACATGCATAAAATTCACTACCACGGTTCTGCACCTATTAGCTGAAAGGATTGCATTCACATACGATTACTTTATACAGTACTAGCTTTTGCCCGCGACTACGTCCGCGTGGAACTTGGAAGTATGGAAGCAACCTCGTACAACGCGATAGATATCCACCTAATCACCTTAATTAATATGATAAAAGGGATTATTAAAAGCGCCTAAGCAAATGTAAGAGCAATTGTGCTTTTGGTCTAATCATTACATTTCCTACAGATTCATCAATGTCATCATGAATTACTTACTCAATTTTCAATCTTTTTAGGGATAATTTCCAGGATGAAAACTACCCTATGTCCTTCCTCGGATCTTAAACTATCTCCATGCCAAATTTCTTCAAAATCGATTCAGCGGTTTAAGCGTGAAGAGGTAACAGACAGACCAGACACACTTTCGCATTTATAATATTATAGTATGGATTTCGGGTATAAACGTCCCTACAGCTCAGCGTATTTAGAGCTTACTGCGTCCGTGAATGAAGTCTAATTGAACCAAGTATTTAATATTACAGACTTAATCCCCTTAGAGGTGGCTTATAGAGGTAAGTCCGAACACTGCAGTTGCGTTCAACACAATCAATGGTTCCTTCTTTCAGCCAATAGTTTTAATAACTATTTAATGAAGTCTGTGTTAAAAATATGCTTACATACAGTTGAAATTTTTCGTCGGTGATTTAAGGCCAATTTTACCATGTCATATAAATCCTGGTTCTTTAAGCTGATTAGTGATTAAATTGTATGTATGACCTGCTGTTATTTCTCTTAACTTGGTATAAAAATCGTTACAACGCGTTTTACAGACTTAATCCCCCTTAAGAGGATTTCCCCTTATGCACCTTATGCACTGCACATTCTTTAAATATATTTAAGTTTGTGTCTTATATGTTATTTATGTTGCTGTTTTTTTTTTATCTCAACACCTACTCTTTTATTATTTATTTTTGCTTAATCCTCTACCCAAAGGTTGTCTGGAAGATTCGCTCATTAGCGATAAGACCGCCTATTGTCTACCATTTATAAATTAAGGTTTCGATTGTAATATTTTTCTTGTTGGTGTGCAATAAACAATTGTTGTTGTATTGTATTTTTACATACAAATCAAGCTTTCGTTCCCGTCCGTTTCCTCCTCTAAAACGTAACTGATCTAGTATTTGAAATTTTATCAACTTCATGGGAACGAAATGTTCTGTTTTGGATTATTTGTGTACTAGGCGTCTGTTTTTGGCCAAAATTCCGCAAAGGGCCGCCTAGTACACAAATTCTTACCAGATGGAAACTTAACATAAACTGATAGCCTGGGAAAAGAGCAGTGATATAACATCTTAAGGGGGCTTACAAAGGTAAGTCTGTACACCTCCACTTGCGGTCTAGACGATCAATGGTTCATTCATTCAGTTTCAACTAATTGCTTTCTAACATTTCAATGAATCCGATGTTACAAAATTTCAGTTTCTCTTTAAAAAGGCCAATTTTACCGTTTGCCTTGTAAGATATTAATAGCTGGTGTCCTGAATAATTTATGGATTAACAAAGATCTTCTTTAATCGTCTTAGAAACTTGCAAATAAAATTCTTCATACAAGCTTATCCCATTTTATACTTAGTCGTACTCTTATTAACACGACGTGACAACGCGGTTGGCGCAGTGGTTAAGCAACTGCCTACTTGCCTACTGAGCCGACGATACTGGGTTCGAATCCCGGCAATGCAAAATATTTGTGTGAAGAACTCAAATATTTGTGCCTGGGTCATGGATGTTATTTGTATGTTTATCGTCGTCTAGTGTTCATAACAGAAGCCTACTAGAGCTTACCGTGGTACTAAATTGATTTGTGTGAGGTTGTCCGATAATTAATTTATTTATTTATAAAAAAAAAACAGGACTTATATTTGTGAAAAAAAACATTTTGAGAGTTCAAGAGTTCAGAGATCAAACTAGGCGAATCTCAATTTATCAAAAAAAAAAAAAAAAAAAATGTTTATTGGTATCATATGTAGGGTTACAATTCTGCACTGGTGCCTCTTTTTAAGTATTCGAGATACTTGTGCTAAGAGAACACCGCTCTCCCTCAAGTTGTGAGTATACCATTACTACAAGTTAGTTCGGTTATTAATTTATTTTATCAAAATAAGATATTAAAAGTGAGGCAATTTTAAACAATTCATCTTTAAATTTAAACAATTTTAAACAATTTTATACAAATTTAAACAATTTTATACAAATTTTATCTTTTTAAAATTAAAAGATTTTATCTTTGTATTAAATTTTAAACAAGAATACAGAACTATACAGTAGGTACTTACGTGTGTGTGTGTGTGTGTGTGTGTGTGTGTGCGTGCGTGCGTGCGTGCGTGCGTGCGTGCGTGCGTGCGTGCGTGCGTGCGTGCGTGCGTGCGTGCGTGCGTGCGTGCGTGCGTGCGTGCGTGCGTGCGTGCGTGCGTGCGTGCGTGCGTGCGTGCGTGCGTGCGTGCGTGCGTGCGTGCGTGCGTGCGTGCGTGCGTGCGTGCGTGCGTGCGTGCGTGCGTGTGTGTGTGTGTGTGTGTGTGTCTCGTGAATTTATAAACTTGAAACTTATTTCTTAAAACTTTTTTCTTGAAATTCTTATAAATACATTTATCTAATATCACACAAATGTAGGGTTCCTTTAAAATATTCACGAAAAAGCCCTGTTTGAAACTTTTCAATAATTCATAATGCGTTTCAATGAAAGTTGTTTTTGTATCTCGAAATTCAAACTCAAAATAAAAAATCTTATAATAACAGTTTCGAACCGAACGAAGCAAATGGTCTGTGAGAATGTTAGCCTTTTATACCTATTTACTTTTTATTTCCCCACATTTACACCGCCTACAGAATCCAGACAATGCTTGAGCACAGAATCAGTATCTTTTTAGACAGTAAGCCCCATTGTGCGAGTTTGCCCTTTAGTTATCATATGAAAGCTCCCTCGAGCTTTGTTCGCAACCCGATAAGGCTGAGGAGGTAAACTTGTGGTCCGAGTGTCAGCGTTATTTGAGTAAAAAAGCCGGTTAAGGGGTTTTTATATCCAGTCAGTATAACTAAGATAAGATTTCATTTCCGCCTTAGTTTCATTCTGCTTCTCATTGTGTTTCATTCTCTTTATTTAACACAATAATAGGTTTAATGTAACACGATACAAGATGCGCGTACAAAAGCGAACTTATCCCTATCTCTTCTTCTTACTTAATTCCTTAACGATAAATTGGATATTTTACTACTTATAAAATATTCCCTGTAAATTAATGTAGGTATTGAAATACATATAAACCGGGTTTTAACTTGTCCGAGACTTAAAGGAGTTTTCTATATTATATTATTCAAGTTGTCGAGATATCGCAAGGCTTCATTCTAGACCATACATACAATCAAGTTTATGTCAAAAAAATGTAACAAACTTATTTTCGACTTTACTTTTCTATGGATCTTTTATCTTTAACTACTCACTGAGACGATTTGAATGAGCTTAAACTGAAAAGGATTGTGTTCATTTATTACGTAGACAGTGTTCCTACAACCAATCAATGAATCAATCTGGTTCAACCTTCGAACCAGGGGCTCTATTTGACCAATTTGTAAACATACATATGTATACAAATGTGAAGTAAAAAAACTTTTTTATGAAGTGAAACATATTATATTTCTGTTTGTAGATTTCAATGGATCCATTTTTTTATGGGAATCAAATGTATGTATAAAACATATTATAGAGTGCTCTAAGAGTCAAAAATTACTGTGTAACTTCGTCATTTACAAGAACGCCGAAAACGCTCCATACAAATGGAGAACGTGCCGTGACGTCCTCACCGAGGGATGGTAACAATAATATTATGTATGGAAAAATAATTAAATTGACATTCTGACCGTGAAAAAATAGTGCGTTTAAGTACGTGGTTATCATATAATTATTGTTTTGTATGATTGTGATAAAAATGTAGAATTAACTGTTGGACTTCAACAAAAGAATCTATTTTGCGTAGGTATCTTTAAAGTCACATATTTCAAAGCCCTTTTATTTTTTTGCTTTTTTATTCTTTATATCATGACATATTGACATTTTGACATCAGTCTACATCCCTTTTATTTTTATGTAAGTGTCTTCATTTGTCGACTTAGCGGTGAACAGAGAAATTCGCTTATAGTCAGACCACTGCTCAACTCACACGTAACAGGATACGCTGGAAATCCGGCGGCTGCGTAAACTACCCACTTATTGTCTTACGTGTAGCGATGGGGTAAGTCCCTCTTGCTTACAACTGAATGATTAATGACACAATTAACAACTACGCATGGTTATGCTACTTAACTTCTTGCGAGGGGGACAAAATATCTAAATTATCTTAATTGAAGTCTAAAACAACGTCGCTATTGGTTGGTGTTATAAGGATACATCGACCATTTTAAATTACTTAGACACACTTCAAAAATATGCTATCGAGAAGGCAAACAAATTGTTCGAATTTATGTCACAGAAGATACATCGAATTGTTCTGATATTCAAATAAAAAATAAGAACCATTACGAGAGCTTCCTAAAACCGCTCTAGGTCCAACAAATTACCAAATAAAATCCAGTCACATCACAAATAATAAAAATGTTTAAATTAAATATTATTAAACCATTATTAAATTATATTTGAACCATTTCATTAAAAAAATCTCTAAGGTTGTTATGGATATCAAACTCAATCTGATAGATACTTGAATTATAAGCGAACTTAATAATCAACATCAACTAGAAACTTTATAGTCGATTTTTGAAATAATAACTGTCTAACTTTACGGTTGAGTAAATTAACAAGCGTCTGCAGACGAGAAATAAAAGTGTAGTAAAGCTGATAAAATCTCTCGAGTCATGAAATTTCGTCGCAATTTTACGAGTAGATGCTCCACAGTGTGATCGAAGACGTTTGACGTCTGGCTGATAGGGTTGCCAATGTTACCATGTTAGATATTGTCGTATTTACTTAAATGATACATCTGTCATAATAAGTAATTACGACATTATGCAAGAGATTTTGTTATTTTTCTAATTTCTGAAATTAGAAAAAGGTTTAAGTAGTCAAGCCAGTTTACTACGTTGAATTATAGTTTAATTCACACATTGCGTCAGCACAAATAGTGGACATTGTTTCGCACTCGGTTATAAATGATCGGTTATTATATATTTTACTAGGTCGATGCAGAGTTAGCCACCGGCTAAGCTTGCACCATAGATTGGAGCGGAGTTTTTTTTTTTTTCGAAATTTTCTCTTCGTCACGACCTAGCGAAATTTAATTTGTGCATTTTAAAATAAAAAATTCTAAAATCGGTTGAGAACTCGCTGAGATCTGCGCATTGTTACAAAGTCCATTCGAGTCGATCCATGGGAGCTTCGCTCGCTCCGCTCCAATAAAAATACTAATATACCAGTCAGTAACATACTTAGTCGTAAATATTCTAGAAGCCTTTTAAACCTTATCTGAACTGAAATGACAACACACTGAAAATAGGCCTTAAAATATTTAGAATACCTAATTATTTGTAGCGTCTCTGGCAACCCTAATAACGATGCGACGTCGGGAATCCAGACTAGAACTATAAGGATTTTCCGCGGTACCGCATTTAAAATCAAATTATATTTTAAAGGTTTTAATCTGTGGCTTTATGAAATTCTTTATGACCCAAACTGAACTTAATATTCATAATATTTCTTCTTTTATCACATAAAATGTGAAAGTATTCTCATGTTTATGTGTACTGAACCGCAGATTGTATCATCGTAAAATAACTCATAAATATCTTATTTCTCTTTACTGCCACAGAATCTGATATTTTCAGCAGACATCATACACAAAAGTTTAATATCATATGTTGAAAGGATTTTACTTCCATAAATGTGAAACTACATATTTTCTAAATAGTTGAATAAGTTACCAAATTGGTTTCAACGATAGCATATTTGACCAAAACTCATCCTAAAAATTCCTTACGGATTAAGTGGTGAATTGTCAACTATTAAGACCCGGGTCAGATTACGAGCACATCCGACTCTACCCGACTTCACCCGAGTGGCCGCAATATGTCCAGCGGCCTTTCATAAAATATTTCAGGCTTTGTGAGCAACAAAAGGACACCCAAGGAGGCTGTAAAGGAATTCATTTCGGAGGCATTATATATGTGTTAAGCAGCGGATGGTGTCGTTGAGATTGGGCTGTCGGGGGATCTCGAACGGTTTGCATTATTATATTGGATATTCCATATTGTTCTGTCTGCGTTCGTGATATTTTAATTTACTCAGCATAGTCTATGAATACTACATATAACTACACAATTATAATTAAAAGTGTGCAATAGAAAATATTACTTTGGATGGTTACTTGATCTAAAAATTATTTTTCCCGAAATCATGTACTGTATCGATACCTTAAAGCACAATCGCACTAACTTTTCGGAAAAAGTAGTTGCAATTAAAACGTTAGTGCACAACTCTATGTTGTTTAAATTTTATTTGAGAAATAATTGTAGTAGGAATGTGAACTAAGGTATCGATATACGTAAACTTTAGTAAGTAACCCATTGATATTGAACTACTGAACGCCAATTAACTATTAGGGTGTATACCGACTTAAACTGAACTGATAATGAATATGTACGCGCATGCGTTCATAGGGCAAGTTAATTCATTATTACTTCGTAACCGTCAATATTATACAATGATTAGTGTTTGTAAAATATATTATTTCTGTGTAAAAATTTGCATATGAGAAACTCGGTGTAGCGAGTTGCAAATGACACGATTACCATGACAACTGCAGGCGGTCCCGTTCAGCGGTTGGTTGAGCTTGTTTAGTGTTTTGCTGGAGTTGTTTACTAGTATAATATTTTATACAACTTACCATAATTTAAACGCTTCAATATCCCAAACAAGAGCAGGTATAAACGATGTAAATTAGTAGTGTACCTGACGTTTATATTATAACCATCATTTATAATAGAGGTAAAGGTCCATTGCTAAAAATAGAATAACCAATTTTATGCTTCCCCGTCGTTTATGTTTTAGAAAGACAAGCGTGCAAAAGAGCATGTGTTTATTGAATATTCCGTGTTATTTAATGTTAATTTATGTTAGTGTTATGTGTAAGTAGAGTAATGGATACATAATTTTGCATATCTTGTAAATACATAAAAAAGCCGGTCAAGTATGAGTCAGACTCTGCTGACTTCTCATCCAGCTGGCTACCAAACGTCTGTTGCAGCCGTTGCAGTTGTTGCAGTCCGGAGTACTGTGCCACTCATGTGCCCGCCGCGTCGGCGAGTTGCCTGTAGTCGCCGTGTATGGCACTACAAGTCAGCAGATTGGGATGCGATGCGGTCCTTTTTTGCGTCCTACCCTTGGAGGCAGGTTTGCTTCGCCCTGGATGATCCCAATGTTGTTGCTGATTCTGTTGCTGACGTGGTGCTGCAGGGAATGGAGCTCTTCATTCCATCTTCTGTAGTACCTGTCGGTGGCAAATCCCAACCTTGGTTTGGTCGATCCTGCAAAAAGGCTTCACGTAAAAAGCAGGAATGTTACCAAGCCTGGGTAAATGCAACAACGGTTCGGGATGAAAAGACCAGTAAGTTAAAAAAGGAGTTTAACTTTGCCTCCAGGTCCTTCAAGAAAGAAATTGCCAAGGCAAAGTCGTTGCACATTGGTAGAATTGGCGACAGACTAGTGCGCCTCCCTTCGGGAACTCGTGCGTTCTGGTCCCTTGCCAAAGCTATCCAGGGAAATTTTTGCACGCCATCTTTTCCACCTTTAAGCAAGGGAGATGATTCGTTGGCCCACGATGCGAAAGAGAAAGCCGATCTTCTGGGCAAACTCTTTGCGTCCAACTCGACTTTGGATGACAAGGGACAAGAGCCGCCGACCATACCGCGGTGCAAGAGCCATATGCCGGATGTCCGGTTCCACCAAAGCTCAGTGCGCAAAGCACTTCTTTCCCTGGACATTCACAAGTCGAGTGGGCCCGATGGAATCTCGCCTATTGTGCTGAAGATGTGTGCTCCAGAGTTGGCTCCGGTTTTAACGCGTCTCTTTCGGCTCTCTTACTCCACTGGTGTATTCCCGACTTCATGGAAGTCAGCTTTGGTGCACCCGATTCCTAAAAAAGGGGACCGCTCTAACCCTTCCAACTACAGGCCGATAGCCATAACCTCCCTGTTCTCAAAGATAATGGAGTCCATTATAAACTGCCAGCTCCTTCGGTACCTTGAGGACCACCAGCTGCTTAGTGACCGTCAATATGGTTTCCGTAGAGGCCGCTCAGCTGGTGATCTTCTGGTTTACCTGACACATCGTTGGGCACAGGCAATTGAAAATAAGGGTGAGGCATTGGCTGTTAGTTTGGATGTAGCGAAGGCCTTTGATCGGGTTTGGCACAAAGCACTTCTTTCGAAGCTTCCGTCTTATGGGCTTCCCGAGAAATTATGCGAATGGGTCAGTAGCTTTCTGGCAGACAGATGCATGAAGGTCGTAGTTGACGGTGCATGCTCTGAACCCATGTCTGTGAAAGCTGGTGTCCCTCAAGGCTGTGTGCTTTCGCCCACATTGTTTCTTCTGCATATCAATGATATGCTGTAAATCTGTGGCATTCATTGCTATGCAGATGATAGCACGGGTGATGCCTCCTATACCGGCCGCAATAATATTTCTCGGGAAATTGTCATCAAGAGCCGAAAAAAGCTTGTGTCTGAAGTCGAGACTTGTTTAAAAGAAGTCTCAAAATGGGGTCGACTTAATTTAGTCCACTTTAACCCCGCAAAGACACAGCTTTGCGCGTTCACCACCAAAAAATCTACGTTCGTCGCGTCACCTCTTTTTGAAAGCACTCCCCTTACTGCCTCAGCCACTATAGGAGTCCTTGGTGTCGACATCTCGTGTGAAGTCCAATTCCGCGGACATCTAGAGGGTAAGGCTAAATTAGCCTCCAAGAAGCTCGGCGTGCTCAACAGGTCGAAACAGTACTTCACTCCGGCCCATCGCCTACAGCTTTATAAGGCGCAGGTTCGCCCACATATGGAGTACTGTTCTCATCTGTGGGCTGGGGCGCCCAAGTACCAGCTTCTCCCTTTAGATCGTATTCAACGGAGAGCGACTCGTATCGTCGACTGCCAGCGAACTTCAGATCGGCTTGACTCCTTGGCGCTACGTAGAGATGTAGCCTCTCTTTGCATCTTTTATCGCTTATATAACGGGGAGTGCTCCGAGGAGTTGTTCGGATTGATTCCTGCCGCTTCTTTCCGCCATCGTTCAACGCGACAACCCTTTCATCCTCACCACTTAGATAGTTGGCAGTCCACAACTGTGCGCTTTTCTAGAAATTTCCTGCCTCGCACGACTGCATTGTGGAATAAATTGTCGCTTGCGGTATTTCCGGACCGATACGACCTTCAAACCTTCAAGAAAAGAGCGTATTCCCACCTGAAAGGCCGGCAACGCACTTGTGACTCCCCTGGTGTTGCAGGTGTCTATGGACGACGGTAATCGCTTTCCATCAGGCGATTCGTTTGCTCGTTTGCCCCCTATGACATAAAAAAAAAAAAAAAAAAAGACTCGCACAGTGGTCGGTTTATTAATTTTGAGGTACGGATCCCTAAAAAAAACATTATTTTGTCACGTTGAACCACCAACCGCCTCAATCACTAAACTATGACGTATTGTCATAATATTATTAAGGCGGAAAGGCCAGGTGGTTCAACGTCGAGCCCACCGTATTGTGCGTCTAAAGCCTGTAATTGAATTTATAATGGGCTAGTGCGGGCAGTTAGCCTTCGCAAGGGTTGGGTTTAGAGGTTTTAACGGATTCCGGGGTTTCTTAAGGCGTTCAGGGGCTTCGAATAGTATGATAGTAATGAGTTTGCGGTTGGTTTGGTGAGTGGAAGGGTTAACAAACTTTCGGTATGATCAGACGCTGCAATGTCTTACATTATCTTAAGTTTACTTCGATGTACATAGTTCCTAAGTCGTTTACATGAGTGTAAAATGAACCTGAGAAATTTCCGTTAGTGGAATTCGTTTACTAGGGCTTGAGACCCATTTGGGACGCCATAAGGAGCGGACGCGTTGTCTTAGCCTCTCCCGATCTGTATTAGCGTTGTAAAAACCCGGCCAAAACAATACAGTCACAAGACAAAGACAAAGGCTCGACCAGATGTTCGCATGGCAGCCTGTTAAAGTTTAGCCGCGTGTCAAAGAATTCGCCGCGTTTTCACTGCTTCGGTTTCTCTATAATACTTAGCAACTACTAAGTAGAAGTTCTAGTGTTTGTTGCGTCTATATTACGCGGTCTTTCAGTGAGTGTTGATCAAGTGTGTGTGAATGAGAGTCCGCAGTGCCCCTTCGTGCGGTGCGAATCTGAGGTGTGACTCCTCACACGTCCAGCATCCTTGGTGGGCCCGCCTAGGAGCCTAATTTGGTGAGAACGTTCCATTTCACTTTTTGCTGCCAATTGCAATTATTTACTCCTTATTTTCGATTCAACTACCGCAGCCCCTACAAGAAGTCTTGATGAGGCCAAGAGATACGATCATACGACTTTAGGCAAAGCCCGTACCAAGACAAAATCGGTATAGGCACGGCCATACAGTAAAGCTCTGTAAGTTTTTTACACGGAGGTAAAACCCAACGGTAATCACGCACGGTTTTCTCTTACTTTTCTTTCCTTCCTTTAATCTCTTCGGTTGAAACCCGACCACACTTCATGGACCTCCACATATAGACGAACGTAATACAAGACTCACTGAACACCAGCAAACCCAACCGCCGAATTTGGAAAGCAGCAGGATAATCCTATTTTAATTTTTATATTAATTCGCATCTAGGCACCACACACAGCAAACATATCGCGAGTCGCTTGAAAATAGTCCACAAAACACTAATAATAATTACATTAGTTTTATATTAATTAAGGCTTAACCTAGTCTAATAGTTTGTATTAAAGTTAAGTAATTTTAGATTGTTTTCCCTGTAATTCTTACCACCATTACTTAAATACAGTAGGTATATAACGCACCTCATTTATGTATATATTATAATACCAAAATATAATACTTCATCTCTCACCGTAAAAATAAATTAAGATATAAGATACATATGTACTAATCTTAATTAAGGTGCCGTAACAATCGTGTGCTGAAGTCACTAAGGCACAATATTGTTAAATTCTTGTCTTAGTAATAAGTGACGCGTTGGTCTCTTTATCTCACTCTGTTACGCTCGCAAGATTATTATATTATAAGATTATTATAATACCGAAACTATACTAAAAGTCCTGCTTTAAATCAACGAATAGCGTGCTGAAGTACACACATGATACTTATCTTTACATGCTACTGTAGGAAACCTATAGCATAGTTTGGGTAACTGGTAAATGTTAACTGTTTGTCAATTATTATTTTGTTAGTGACTAAGCAAGGAAGAAGTGCAACATCTTGCAACGCTTTTACTTCCAAGAACAAAGAGGTCCCTTTTTTTCCAACGCCATTATAGGCCAGGTCACTTTGCACCGAACACGTGCAGACATCGCGAGCTACCTACTCCAACAAATAGCCTAGCCATTGCCAATAAAAAAAAAAGGGTTTACAAGTGCATTGCCCATCTGCGACACTAAAGTTGACGGTTTTAACTTCGCACGATGGAAATTTTACCGATTCCCAAAGACGGCAATTGTCTGTATAGGGCGATAGCAAACCAATTGAACTCCGTGCGTAATACCGATTTCGATCATCGAGAGGTACGAGAATTGCTCGCTAATCACCTGTCCGCGGAGAGAAATAACAGCCAAATTCAAATGGCGCTCAATGGCAGTGTCTTAGACGTCAGGTCTCCCGGTCACAATACACCTCCCTCCGCGTAACAAATTGATAAATATATTAGGAACCAGTTCAGAGACGGTTTTTGGGGAGGAGAAGAAATAATCTTAGCCGCTACCAGTTGCTTCACGGTAAACATCTATGTACACATGAATCATCAGCGACCACTACAATATAGGGCCTCCATACACGAATACCACAAAATGGCAAATCTTCACCTCTTCTACGGAAACCATCACTATGACTCCGTCCACTTCAACAGCCCTGACATCGAAACATCATTCATCCAACAATCCATCGCTGAACAAACCACGACGGATGATAAAACCAGCTATCCCTTATTCAACTCCCAACGGAGTATAAACGAAGACTTCATACAACCTACTGACGCCTCTTCATCCTCAAGCCAGGCACATAATTCAAAAGAGTCCTCACCAATAATCGCGCTGAACCCCTCCTACGATCAAAACGACTATGTCGATATGACCGGCTCACGATTACTAAGAGCCACCCCTACTGCTCCCCAAACGCTGACCCCACAACCCTGCACGGAAGTCTCAGTAGCTACTTGGAACGTAAGAGCTGCGCCCGGCTACAAGACAAAACAAAAATTGACAGCGAACTCTCGAAGCGGAATATCACAAAAGCGGGCTTACAAGAAACCCATCTAACAAGCGGAGAGCTCACCACCAACAACTATCGCTGGCTTTTAAACGGAACGCAAAAGAAAAAAGAGGGGTAGCCATTCTAATAAGAAAAGATGCTCAATTTGAAATAGCACTATCCGAAAAGATAAGAACATAATCGGTACGCACCTAAAACTCTCAATAGCTAATAAGAATGGTCCCATTGAGCTTTTTATTGTCAATACCCACGTCCCAACCGGAGCCGCAACCTGTCTCGCCAAAATAGGCACGCTAGTACACCAAGCCCCCAAAAAGGCCTTCCCCATAATTCTAGGAGACTCCAATGCGCATATCGGGATCAAAGACGTGAACAATATAACCAAGCATGTATCTCCGGAAAATCTGCTACATACCGAGTCCAACTTTAATGGTAGCTTGCTTATCCATTTCTTACAAGAACACAACCTCTGCGCAAAAAATACCTGGGGCCGCCCTTCGTGCAAAGCGACATGGCAAGTTGGTAACCAAATATCTCAAATAGATCACATTTTAACCAGTCTTCATCGCCCTCTATTTTTCCAATATATCCAAGGAATCCTCACTCAGTCCGTTAGCACTGACCACAAGCTAGTATGGGGCGTCGTCCGAAATTCCAGTTGGGACCACCCCATCACCCGCAGATCCAATAGCCATGTCCCGAGAGAAGGACCCAAGAATAAACGACCGTTTAACGCCAAAGCAATTAATTACGAAGCTCTACAAAGTTCAGCCGTAGTAGAAGAGTTTCAAAAGGAAGTGAATCGTCTTCTAACTACCTGGGACATGAAATCACAAGGTCAGCGTGAGACTGATAAGAATCCCACGTGGAGCGAACTTAATGAGATTCTCAGACAGGCATCTCATACGATTCCAACAAAGGCCATAGTGCGGTCACGGGACAGTAGATTAGCGCTCGCCTTCCTTCAACAATCACTGTTTTTGAAGAATAAATTTCCAGGAAACCCGAACTACGAACCAGGGTCAAAACAGCGCGCAAGAGACTCCGTGACGCCCAAGAACAGGACTCCCATAAAGAGTGTACGCTCTTCTTTCGTAATCTCAGTAAAGCACACCGGGCAATGAGAATGAAGATCACCTACAGGTACCTAAGAAGATTCAAAACTGCACCTGCACAAAGATCTTCACCAAAACATTACATCCCAATGTCAAACTGGGTAAGAGAGTTGAAAAAAAGCGAAGGCAAACTACCTGAAACATGCACAGGCCAGAAGGATGAAGTGCCTACCGAGAATCAGAAGAAGAAAGAACCAGCGTACAAGGAATAACGGCTCAATAAGACCAGCCTCTACAAGAAAATATTCATCGTGCCGACAGGACACTGTAATCGCAGTCAAACATCCTTTCTATATTTATTTACACACGTATCTGTCTATTTTCCTTTCTGGCTCGATGCTAGTATTCTTGTCGGATCTCTCCCATCGGTCCTCATCCCGACTGCAAAGGAACCCACACTCCCAACCTGTAACTTCTGGCTCCCCGGTGCCTCGGATAGGAGGGCCAGTTGATCTTGCCGGAGCGGCAGAAGACGGAAGGGAACTCGGGATGACCCGGATGCGTACCCTGCCACTGAACCGAAGGCTCCGGCCAGGGAATGTTAAGGTTTCTATACTACCCTGAACGACCTTTGGTACGGTGTCAGCATGCGCTTCTGAGCCTTCTCGCAGAGCTTCTCTGTCCCTCCTTCCCTTGCATGATCAACGCCTCCGCGTCCTTGCAGCAGAACTGCTGGCTGGGTGTAGTCACCGAAACGAAACGAAACGAAACGAAACGTGGAATTCGTTTACTAGGGCTTTGAAAAGTTCAAATATTTATGTGGCAGGGTGACAATGAACAAAATCATGTTGCATGACATTTTCATCACTGAAGTGCTGTAGATGAAAACACTTTATTGCAATATTGCTAATTATGTAAACTTTGAATTACGTTACAGTAGTATTGACCACTCCGCGTTTGAGAAGTTAAATCCTATCTGCGAGCTATATCGGTAAAGCATTAAAAACTGCAGGCAAATAATACAAAAATAAATTGAACAATATGTACTGTAAATGATAGGTAAATAATAGTATCTTAGTCGACGACGACGATGACGACGCGGTTGGCTCGGTTTATAGAGACCTGCCTACTGAGCCGGCGGTCCCGGGTTCGAATCTCGGCCAGAGCAGATATTTGAGTGATGAACTCGAATATTGTGCTTGGCTCATGGTTGTTCTATGTATTTAAGTATATATTTATCTATTAAAGTATGTATATCGTCGTCTATTTACCCATAACACAAGCCTGCTTGAGCTTTGGACTAGATCGATTTGTGTGAGGTTGTCTAATATTTATTAATTTAGTCGCAGGTACGGTAAGCAACAAAAATAGCTGACAATTTGAGTACTGGATTACAATTAGTTATATCCTATTCTTTTGTACCAATATAAATTCCAAGTGTATCCCACCATAAGCCCGTCGGTCAAGACTGAACTCGGAACCACTTAGCAGTAAGACCGTGCTTGTAACCACTAAGCCACACCTTAGAATATTCAAGACCCACCCTTCCTCCGCCTGGAATTAGCATGATCACTTAACCGCCGGGTTTTGCATATTCACGATTCGTGCCAGGGCAATTGAGTCCAAGAACGTACCGGGTGGTGGAATCTTGGTTTGTGCTCATATTTGCAATTTGGTGGAATATTTGGCGCCGTGTCTCTATTGTTGTTCATGGTCTGTTATTTCGCGTTCATTGACATTTTTTTTTCTAAAGGGTTACGCAACATGATATCATGCAACATTCTCGCGGCTTTAGTTTCTCTAGTACATGAAAAATTATTCACTACCGTTATTCAAAGGAGTAGCACATAATAACGTATAGTTAAGAATTTTATATCAATTGTTTATATAATTAACAATATTTCAAAATTAAATTATTAAATGTGTTTCGTTTGGGCACTGACGTAAAGAAAATGGCGTGCAACATTATTTTATTATTTAAATAGAACTGATAATTCATCAAATGTACAATCAGCATAAAATAGATCGTAGCGACGAAATAGCCAAATATATCGGAACAGATCTTTATTAACTTAGCAAGAAGCACGTATTACGTGACATATTTGGCTACTTTGACTGCTACTAACTATAATTATGATGCTGACTGTATTATGTACTTCTCCTATTAAGTATATTTTTTTTTTTTACAAATCATTAATAAAATTAATACATATTTTTTTTACATGTAAAGGGAGATGTTAAAAAAATTGACTCCTTTTTTTGCAATTAAGTACGAAGTCTGGAGTATTGATTCATCATTGCTGCGTTCTACATTTTGAACTAAAGCACCAAAGTTTGAAGTGTTACTCGTAAATTAAACCATTCTAGTAACTAAACCACCAACGACCACTTCCTTATTTGCCCACGTTTGAGGCACACCGCGGTTCCGGAGTCCATGGAGCGGCTAATTTTATTACGCCCTCCATTAGTGAGATTGCACCTCGGCCCGTCACCGTTGCAGCGAATGTGTAATTTCCTCAATGGGTTACATTATCCCAAATGTCTTCTATACTACTTAAAGTGATTATGTGGTGGAGCTCAAATTTCAAACTGTTGTGTCCCCATTGTTTGGCCGGTCCTCTCGGTGTCTATAGTATTACAAATATTTTTAGAGAAGTAACAAGTTGCTTTTTTCTTTCTTCTTATCTTCATCATGTACTTAAGTATACTTTATGTTAGGCGTGCAGCTCTTTTCCCTCTTCATCGATAGGCGCAACATTTATTTGTCAATTATGCGGCCGTGGCTGTCGCTCTCGTATCGGGCTATTTAGCCATCTTCGTAAATGCCGCACTTTATTAGACGCTGATTAACTCATCGGTTATATATATGTAAAAGACAAATAATGATGATGATTATGATATGTATGATCAGTGCTGTTTATTTGTAGAGTCATTTGTTTGCACGTATCATATGAGAATATTTTAACCCGTCACCATATGCGTTAAATTGAATGCTCATATTTGAATAGGCTAAACATGCCATCAAAACTAGACATATTTCGCTGACCCATTTGGAAGTTGGTCCGAGCAACTGCAACGCCCGAACAACGGTGCTAACACGATTAAACCCGCTCGTTCAGTGATGAATATCTTAGAGTATTGCCAGACACGGAAGCTATGACTTAGTTGAGGAATTGCTTATTGTGTTATTGGTGGATTTCAAGTTGTATTACTTTGAAACTAACTACTAGACAGTAGTAGTGGTCCTTTGTAATATGAACGAACCGTAATGATGCAAGTTAAGACACCAAGCTCAATACGCTACTTTAGGTCTATGGTTTTCGAATTGAGACAAAGTATGTACTGTGCCATACAAGATTTATAGCTAAAACCTTTGAACGCGCCGTACATTTTACTGTGGCCTAGTCTACTTTTTAGACAAAAAATAACAGATTATATATCATACCCGTTTACCGGCTTAACAATGGCGTATATAATTCCTTCTGTGCAGCGTATAACTGATATCTTCGGGTAGACAACCAAATCCGGCGGGATCTTAGAATTTGATCTTAGCACCTTTACGGAGATTACTTGAAATTCGAGCTCAAAGGAGGATTGTCGGGAGGGATTTCAAAGCACATTGTGTAAGTTTTCTTTTGCGATGTAAAAATCGGGAAATAAAAAATGGTAGCTGACACAATGTTATGAATTGGAATGTCATCTATACCTATAGATATCTTTTGTACTTTACCTATGTAACGCTGTTGTGTAATAGATAATAATTAAGATTAGTTACAATAAAATTTTGTTACGTCTAATTCAATTGATATACTGGTAAAAGGAGATGACAATTTTGACAAATTTTGATAGGTTTCTGTCAAATTGCGTACTAAAATTGAGAGCTACGTTTGATGCTGCCTATACAGTAACCATTCTTTGATATGGCCGATATACCTACTTCAATTGTACTTATAATTTATTTTTATATATTTTTTTTATTTTTTGACAAGTTGTCATTTAACGCTAGAGATTCAAATAAAGTAAACACAGAATTAACTAAATACGTAAATATTATATTTTAGTTGCCTCGCATTTGTTTTTGACTTGATATCAAATACATTTTAGGATCTTTCAGTGCATTTAAATATCAATACAAAAGTACATTAGAAGAAAGGATACCTCCAAATATAAAGCTTTCTCCCGACGTTTCCGTTTAAGTTTAGATTTTTAAGCAACGTACAAAGCAACAACACTTTGTATGCAAAATATTCATTTATTCTGAAAAACCCGCGAAACACAAAGGCTTTCAAACAGCTAAGGACACGCTTGCCTGGTAACGAGAGTGCAAGTGTTTTGTCACTCTTTTATTTAAGTCCAGTAATAAAAAAAAAGTAATTACATTATTTGGCAAATTACGTTGTTGCGTAGGTACTGTTAAAAGCAAACCGTGTGCGTGAAAGGGATATGCACACAAACTCTGTGATTTCTAGGTATGGAGTTTCAGAACATCTTCAAATAAATTTGATTGAATAGTAGTACAAGGTAGATTATAAAACTAAAATAATTTATAGGTAGGGACTTTCATACAACAAACTTGTTATAGATTATGGTACGGAACCCTTCATGCGCGAGTCGGACTCGCACTTGCCTAATTTTTATTCGTTTTACAGGGGAGTGATAGTTGAACATATTTTTTCCGCTTAACTCAAAGCGCCGACTTTACAGTCTTCCTTATCCTACTCAAGTAAGCTGAATAATTTATACTACTTAACAGGGATTAATATGTCCCGGGGCGGTAAAATATCATCCCCTTGTTTAACTGATTCCCTTCAAAGAGCTCCGTATTGAATTAACTTACATGTAGAATAGTTAATGCTGGGATAAGTTGGTTTAGGCGAGGAATCTGATATTTTGGCAAGTTAAGGTTACTGCTAATAGTATTATACCTCTATGCCTCTGTACGGGTTGAAGGAAGACATGAATATTGTAATGTAGAAGGTTTCAAATATGATGATACAGTTTGGTAATTTTTTTGTGCAAATGGATGAATGTAAAGTAAATGAATGCACTGATGGTAAGCAATTACCGTCCCCGATGGACATGCAACACGGGTCCGTAATGTTTTACATAATAACTATATTTCTTCTTCCATGTCGTGTAGGCAGAAACGTTGTGGCTGTCATTCCTTGTGTGACAAGCATAACCACGCTGCACCATTCTTCTCTGTCAGCCGCGCGTCTGGTGCTCTCGTGCAGAGGGCAGTTTATGGCCAATTTGATTTGGTCAGTCCACCTCATGGGAGACCTACCGCGTGGTTTAGTACCGTTTACTTTGCCCTGAACCACCAGGCGCTCATTTATTTTTCATTCAACCTAGCTTAACCTAATTCATCTGGCAATTTACAAGTTGATAGATTTGAAAGGAAATAAATCAAAAGTTACAAGTTATATCAAACGTCGGGCACCCCTGTAACACCAGAGAAGTAGCAAGTACTTACTATTATAAATAACTGTATCCGAAACTTTTTGAAGGAATGTATTTGTTACCTAATCCAAATGGAATGGAACGACAGTGCACTGATAGAATTATTCAGACTCTTGGGGCTAGACAGAATGAAATGGACTAAAATGCAGAGTTATTTTAAAATAGAAATACTGGTGCATTCTAGAAGTCAGATTTATTCAGAAATGCTTCCCAGTTTCGTTTTGTGTTAATATGATAAAACTGAAAACCTCTTAAGCATACTCTTCAGATTTGTGAATAACCTTTACCAGAAAACGGAAACTTCAGTTATCCGTGTATTCTAATTATATGGATGTAGGTATCTATATGTACCCACTTAGGAACAGCATAAATATTTTAAATTTTGTGTTTTACAGATGCACAAAATCTTTAAAATGAAATGATATTTATTTGCTGAATATGTAGAAGTTGTACAAGCGTAAATCATACATTTCGAGTAGTGGGTACATATTCAGCCAGAAATCCAGCATACAAATTTTATAGTGTAAGTTACAGCATTTAAACTTTTATTACTTAATTACGAACGAATACATGTCACATTTGAACTTTATGAAAACTTTAGTAGGTATGCATACTAAAGTTTTCATAAAGCATACATACGTTATTTTTTTGAAGATTATTAACCTGAACACGGTAGCTAAAAAGCATTTAAAATGTCGGGAGCTCAAATTAGTTAATATAAGTGGTATAGTCCCTTCCTTCTTTTCTTTTAATTAAGTCGTGGCTTCTTCCGCCAGGTTACGCAATTCAAGTTTTCTTTGCGCTTTGACCTTTGTATCAATGGTTTGGTAGAATCCCTTTAATATTAAACACCTCAAACTTGTTAAAATACTTATCGGCCGTGCTCCCGGCATACTGTCGATATCGTACGACGGAGGAAATCGAGCCCCGACTGACGGCAGGAAATAGGCTGGGTCTCACCTCTTCTGATGCTTGGAGAGTGGTAGAACGAACAGTAAAAATAAATGGTATTGAACATTTTATGACACGAATAATATTGAAAATTATAGTTCACTTAAGTACTATTGTCTAGGAGCCACGTTGATGCGGGATGCCTATGATGGTTGCTTTTATCACGCCATAAATAAGTGTTGCAAAGTTTTGACAAGATGCAAGTGTGAGTGACTGATGGTTTTTCGCTTATTTATCACTTGGTGGTCCATTGTAGGCCCCCAGATTTACTGTCCGTTGGACATAACGACATAATTGACAGTTAATATTATTATAAATCCAGTATTTTTTTTTAATCATTCTTGTATGAGACCAATTGTTTTAATAACAGAGAAATTAGCTCAACAAAAACTAAGGTTTCTAATTAGATTAATCTCACGGTCTTGTGTTGATAATCGGTAAGGTCAGCTGACAAGATAGGATTTACTGAAATTGCTACCACTTAATTACTGCTACGAAAACTTATCCTAAACAAATGTTTATTTATTTATTTATTTATTTAAACTTTATTGCACAAAACAAAAGTCAGTACAAATGGCAGACTTAATGCCAAATGGCATTCTCTACCAGTCAACCATAGGGCCAAACAGAGATACTAGAAGTGGGTGCAAATCAGAAATCTGATGGTACAGAGAGGATCTAGAGTACAAGTAAATACAAAATATTATATCACTGTTTATACAAAAATACATATACCTACATTTACACACTATAATATAATATATATATACAGATATATACCTAATATTATATATATATATATATAAATATATACGAAAGTCTACAACATGGGATGATGGATGAACTATTCGAGCTCTTGTTCCAGCAGATGCTTACGCAGCATACACTTGAAAGCTATCTTGCTTGGGGCTTGTCTGATAGAGAGAGGGAGTGAATTCCAGAGACGGCATGCCTGAACAGCGAACGAATTAGACATGAAACCAGTATGGTGCGAAGGAATGTTCATCATAACGGAGTTACAATACGATACAAGACAAATATTGGTCTAAAGAAATTCTTCATCAAACCCAAGTATGCAATAAGCTAACTCCACTAAACAAAGGGGTGTCACATTACTCGAGAGTCGAAGACAACCCACAATAGACAAGCGGACAGACAGACAGACACTCGACACTTGTTCACATCTAGCCAAAAATAAATCTGTCATGGAATAGAAAGCTGTAGTTAAAGATGTTAAAGTTGTAATCGGGGTGCAACGAGACGATTCAATAGAAAAAGACTACAAAGGAATATGAGTGAATGGGATGTTTTTTGGTGTTGTCACAACCAGTATTGGCCTGCCACAATGTCGCACGCAAGTCTGTGAGTTATGGTGCCCCTATTGTGATTCTACGAGCATTTAGTTGCTATTGAATATTATGATTCATGGCGGAATGTTTTGAATAACCATACTTATAAATGATGTTGTGATAAAGTTAGTATTCCTGTACGTTATTGATTTATTGCGTCCTGTAAGCAACGATCACGAGAAAAGTTTGCTGTTAAATTGATGGTTTATTGCAAATAATGGTCAGAATAGATTTTATACACTTTTATTTACAATAACACTACTATGGCAAAACTTGGAGAATGATGGGTTTTACTTTACTCCATGTATCTAAGCTTGAGCTTGTTTACCATCTATTTTGTTAAGGCTATTCACTCACTAAGTGTTAGTCATCATCACTTACAAAAAAAAGAAAAGTAAGACAGACCTGCTCAAAAAATAAAGGTATTCATGATCTTCTGGCTTCTTATTTTACGTCCAAAGAGCATGAATTTTCTCCAAATAAACACGATGACGATCGCAATCCTTTTATTGAACGACCACATCCAAGGAAACTAACACCCGCGCCTCCCATTTATCTGACGCACTTTCACATTCAAACGAAACCAATGGCACAAGATGTGTCGATTGCACGTCGTGTCCGTACTGTTGGGAGCGTGTCAGCTGGCACGGTAAAATTTTACGACTCGAACGACGTGATTACAGCCAAGTGCTGACATACGGGACCCTTTCATCTTGGCGTTTATGATCCGGTTCGAGGAAAATTGAAATGGGCAAGAGGTCGTCCACGTAAGTAGCGGTTGGGCTAGACTAACACTGCCGGCACTAACGGAACTTAATCCTCGCTTGATTCAATAATGCTAGATTTACAACCTTTGTTAAAAAACACATAATGGGGAAAAAGGATTTGGTTGTTCCTGTAGTAAGTAGGCCTTTATTTGTTTACTTTGCTTTCCTTATACTCAATTCAATTAAAGCATGATTAAGTAGTACATATATTGCTTTTATCATACACTCGCTGCGAGTGTATGATGAAAGCAATATAGGCATTAAAACATAGTGCATAGCAATGATTGTGACGTGTTTTTGTTTTTAATAACACATGGGACAAACTATATTTGCTGTATTCGTATCCCAGAATAATAAAAAATTCAAAGAATAGCCAATTACATTTGCCACGCGGGAACAGTCGCCAGAGAAGACTACATTAAAGTGTAATTTATAACCTTATTACACTACAGTGATTCGACATTTGATCCAAATGTTCATAAAGCAGTAGATATTTAATAAATTGCTGAATTAAACAGACGCTGCAGTCCCACGTTCAACTAGACAAAAGCGAACTACTGTATTACGAAATAGAACTAGACAGCTTGGGCCGATGTGGTGAAAGTGGCAGTAAACTCCGTTAGATTTACAGCCTAAAATGTAAGCAACAATTAATTTATGCCCCTCGATCTGGAGAGAGATACGAATGCTGTAGGTATACGAGATAACGCTAGTTGCAGGGAATTAATTGGAGAAATTAAATGGTAGGCAGTTCGGCGATTGCTGATAGCCAAAGTGCTCGAATAGATTGATGATAAGCTCACAGCTGCTCAACGTTTAACAGTACACCTCAGGAACAGCTACCTTGACATCACAGCAGAATATTACTAACTAAGCATTTCTTACAGCTTTGTTTACGCGACAATTTGTGATTTACTTATTCATCAGTAGTCGTATTTTTTTTTGAAACATATATAATAAAATGGGGTGTGTAATGTTTTGCATAGCAACAATTTGCAAATTTTCATTTTGCATAAAACGAATTGCATAATTTCAACCTGCATAAGTGATCATATAGCATAAAAACAAAATGCATACAAACGAATTGCATAATTTCGAAAATTATAATAGTTTAATTGCATAATAGACTAATAGCATAATAGTCAGTTTGTATACTATACCATTGTCATATCATACTTTTTTCATAATAACTTAAAGCATAAATTTTGCCTAAATAAATACATCCAAAAAATATAATATGAGTTTCATTTTTAGGGTCATAAAAAAAATAACCCTAACCTACCTATTTCTCGGAGCAGTTTCGTTTTCAGGGCACAAAACCCTAACCTTCCTATTTATGGGAGCAGTTTCGTTTTAAGGGTCATAAAAAAAAAACCCTAACCTACCTATCTCTTGGAGCAGTTTCCTTTTTAGGGTAAAAAAACCCTAACCTACCTATCTCTTGGAGCAGTTTCGTTTTTAGGGTAAAAATAACCATAACCTACCAATTTCAGTGCTCACAACAACTTTTTATTGAGGACTTATTTGATAGGTATGATATTTATGCAACTTGATAATTATTTTAAGTGTTTTTATGAGTTTTCATAATTATTCTGAATGAATGTTATACCAAGTGACATTATGACTTATGAAAATTATAACGAATTTTATTATGATTATTAATGGTTATGATGTTTAAATATTATGCTTGACAAAATTATGAATTTTGTTTTTATGCAATGTGTTTATTATGCATTTTGAAAGTAGTTAAATGAAAATATGCTAAAAGTTTTTATGCAAATTGAACCGCACCCAATAAAATGCCTATGATATATTGTGGCCCATATTCTTTTCTCTGTGTAGGTACAAGACAAGACATCAGGTGGACTTGATTGCCCATGACGCATGTAAGACTAAGTAACTAATAAACCAATAGATACGCTTTCTGATTTTAAATATGGGCAAGACAAATTTTAACTAGAATCGCAATATTAAAAATTATTCGCAAAACTAGGTGAACTCCATATCACAGTTTTCAAATTCGATCTAAAATAAGACGTGTGAAGCGCGCACCGAAATGCAGCCGACCG
The DNA here is from genome assembly GCA_932273695.1 of Apotomis betuletana. Lineage (NCBI taxonomy): Eukaryota > Metazoa > Arthropoda > Insecta > Lepidoptera > Tortricidae > Apotomis > Apotomis betuletana. The sequence continues at coordinate 16,151,087 of OW026300.1, forward strand.
TAGAACTAAGCTGGGCAGAAAATTGTTGGTCCCGCGGGACTGACAATGGGGATACCTTATCAATTGCGGAGGTGACAATGTGTAATAGAATCCTTCGGGATGTAATGGACTTCAAGAATTGGGATGTGTGTTTGAAAAAATGAGATTTACTGTTTAGTGAAAACATTTATTTCTTTTCGATTATGGTCCAATGTCCATTGCGATCCAGCGGGGAAATGCTGCGAGGGTTATGGAAACTTTTTGGTCCAGAAACGATAGAAAGCGGTGTTTTTGAACCTTGTTCTTTTCAGGGAGGCTCAAATAATTAATATACGCCATATAATCCGTTTAAATTGTTTTATTTAAACTTGTTCTTTTGATTAGGTAGTGTATAATTTTATAACAAAGCCGACCAAAATTAGTAATCTGGTCAGAAAAATGTGTGCTACGTATTGGTCCCGCGAAACTTACAATTGGAGTATGTTATCAATGTGTGGAGGTGTCGAAGCGTAATTTAAAGTCCACTGGGTTTTAGATTTTTAAAGGACTTCTTGAAAAGGGATGTGCCTGTAAATTGTAAACCGGACATGATTTACTGTTAAGTTAAAAGTTTTTGGGCAAATGAAGTAGGTAGGTCCTACAGCTAGAAAAATAAAATTAGTGTCATTCGCAATCGTTCGTATTCGTTTATTCTACTTTGTCAACAGTGCAATAGTTGCATTAACGGATTTCGTGCATTTTTTTGCAAAATTATAGTTACCATGAAATGTACCAACAAACAAATACGCACTGGCGTACCTACACACGTAGCTACGGAAGCAAGATGTATAATTTCGAGGCACTAAAACAGCACTTTTAACCGATAATTTGAATAGCTATTTACCTTTCTAAACGAACCTATCTCTGCTTTTGTTCTAGTTAGAATTGAGTTGTGTTAATTGCTTTAATGAAAGAACACGTCAATTTTATAATGTAAATTTTTTGGTATTACACGCACATTGTCAATCGACATATATACCAAAAATCTAAAACATTTCGAGAACTCTCACCAAACGAATACCAACATCGGGGCCAAAGGCGGCTATCTTTAAACCGGCGATATCGAGCGCTCGTAAATTATCGAGTGATTGACGCAACGCGACACGCGGTGTCACACGACTGCAAAGCGCCATAAACGCTTGTAAATGCTGGTTCGCTTCACCTTATTCTGTTGAGTCGCTAATGGTCACGTGAGAATAGCGATGCTAAATCTGGATTTTATGTGTCTGGAGAGCAAGGTGTGTAGGACATTTACAGTAGCAGCGATTTGGTACTGAATAAAAAAAGATGACAAGCCATTTCAATAAAACCTTTTCTAACTAGAGTAGGTATATTTACATTATGAAGAGTGGAACATTCTAAATTTCAAACTGCATATCGTATTATTTTACTTTTAAGCGTTATAATTTTACCTCTAATAAGTCCCACAGTCTAATTAACAAAAAAACATACAATTGATACAGTGCAAAATACTAATTTAAAAAATAAGACCGTTAGGTGAATCTCCTTTTTAAAACCAGTTACTTACAATCTTTTGCATTTTGCTTTGTTAATAAAGCTTGTAAATTAGTAAAAGATTCCTATAATAAGTGTAAATTATACACCATTGTTTAAAAATGTAGTTAAAATACTATCGCATTTACAAGATTGTAAAACATCGCATTACATTACTCGTGTAGCTTTTTATTTTCAACTCAATACTAGTGTAATGTCATGTTAATTAATTTTAATTAGGTACAAAGCTCATGCATATTGAAATAAATTACTAGTCTAAATATTTTAAACTTCTTATCGATATCATCAAGGTATTGATATCGTGCCAAGATCGATAAATGTATGGCAAGTAAAAAGTCTACGACATTCCCGTAATGTGACAAAAACTTAACAATTCCATTTGCTCGCTTGAACGTGTCGTACGTTTTTTGCACGACACATTCTCGCATCTGTCAAGGTGTTCGAGAATAGCTACCTTGTTAGTTCACACAATACATGTGTGTTGATCAAAAGGGACATGTTTTTAGGGTTCCGTTCTCAAAATACCAATTTAAGCTTAGGTTTCTTTAATATGTGACAGTCATTGGAGATTTTGCCTATGTACAAGTTTAGTTTTTAGTACGTTTTTATGCGTCACTTGTAAAACTAAGTTACTAACAATATAATCTTCTAATTGTCGTATCAAAATGTAACTTTTAATTAATCTGAATAATTTGATATCTTGGAGCTGATCTGATTTTGGAGACGGAATGTGGCATAAGGAACAGGTTTTTTTTTTAGCAGAATACGAAGAGGGCACTTACAAGTGAGTCGTGCTCTCTTCGTATTCTGCAAAAAGTGAGTCGTATCTTAAGACAGCAATTTGTCTAACGTGATACATGCTTCCAGTAAAGTAACATACTGCACTTTCTCACACGTTTTCAAACGCTCCGTTTCACGCGACGTAATGCGATATTCTTTGCAAGCGCAACGTCATCGACTCGGCTTGTTTTGCCTTTTTGTGTTCTGAAAGGATCGTAGGGGAGATTCTATCACCTTTGATAGTGTGAACGTAATGCATTTAAAAATAGGGGTGGCTGCTATTTAAGTACCTACTTTACAAAAATAACCGGTACTTCGACAGCGCACAAAGAATAAAATACGAACGACCGTATCAATGGAATATGGTTTACAACTTACCAATGCATGTTAAACTAGTCTGAGAAATAAAGACACAATAAGATTTCTATTTACTATTAAAATAAACGCCAAGCTTGTTGTAGCAATAAATTGTACATAGAATGGGTAAAAAAAATTACTTGCTCTGTGTATCGTACTATCTCCATTGATATCTAAAGTATGATGCCGCAGCTTCTAATTATTACCAATATTACGAATAATAACTAATAATTACGAGCCATCGATTGAATTACAGAGGTTTTATAGCCCGGGTGTTGCTAATGCACTTAAACGCTTTAATTTGCGGGCCACGCTTAGCGCAGCGTGCGTGTAATGAGACAGAACGACCGGAACGGGCTAGCATTAGAGATACGATTGCAGGAGAGGTATCATCAGAACAGGTTGGATTAAAACCTGAGAACAATTAGGGGCTCATGAACAGGGGAGATTTGAGCTAATCAATACCTACATAATGAAATAGTTCCGTAAGTGATAACGATTGATAGATACAGTTGGAATTTGAAGAAAGAAACTTAAAGCTCAATCAAGATAGAAGTATTTAAGTCGACAGAGATGATTAAAAAACGTGAATAAGAAGATACAATTCAAAACCAAATAAATCCACAGGATACATTATGATGTAACTCCGTAAGTACCTAATACCTTGGACCAGACAATGAACAGCTCAAAAAAGGAATAAACGTTTGATGGTCATCTAGATAAAAAAGGAAACTAGGAAATAGATAATGACGCTGGCATTGCAAAATAAACAATGCCTTTATCGACAATGTTTCAGCAACGATGAAAAGCTTGGCAACATTTTGGTAGTAGCAGTGAATGGACAAAACCTGCGTTGTGGTTATCGATGCTTTGTATTTTTTTTTCTATGTTGTTTAACAAATGGTATATCGTATATTTGGGTAGTTTATATATATCATCTTTTATGTTGAATAAAATTTTTTAAAAGAAAAAAAAAAGATATTCGCAGCTTAAAAGTGGTCCAAGGTTCCAAGTTAATGAAATTTTCACTCTTTAGCTTCCTGGACTGACATAAGATCTTAATTAATTAGAATACTTTGATGGAGTTTGTAAAAGTTTCCACCGATCCACATTAACTGGTCAACTTTTGTATTACGGATTATCCAAATAATATTATAGTACCTGTTATTATAGTAGTAGAAAAAAAAGAACTCTCAGTACCTACAGGATTTATTAAAACACTTAAGTACACATTTATTAGAGTCAACTAAATTTCGGGTATAATAATATTGATAATATCAAGCTAAAATCAGGCTAAAATCAGTAAGTACATAATTTTATATTTTTTGGCTTAGTTTGATATCATGCTTAAAACGATTATGCGAGCAATTCATAGGTACAGCGCAAAATGTCGCCCTAACTTTACTGACTAACCAAATTATACCGCTTCTTCAAAACCAACTAATTACAGACTAATGAAAAAGCAAAGCGGTTAATTGGAAATCTTTGCAACTGCTTTTCACTTCAGCAGTTGGTTGCTAGGCTGTAATTTAGCTACCACTCGCGACCATGTAATTTCTTTGAGCCCTGCTGTTATTATTTATGTTTTCATTTCCGTGTCGTTATGGTTTCATTTCTTACACAGGCTTTGATATATGTACGGTTACGTGTGTATCAGGTTTAATTCGATTTTTGCGACATTATTCTTCGCAAACCTATTACACTACCTGTAAGGTTTGTCTTCTCCTAAAACTGTATACTTAAAATCATGAGTGAATCGATAATAATACATCGTGTTTTTCTTTATAATATTTTTAATTTCATTTACAAAAGCCCGATTCCAGTTATGAACGTCATTAGGCAGTAACATTGATATAAAAGATAAAGATAGTGATCAGAACTTTATTGTTTAGTAATAACAACACGCGCCAATTTGAAAAGCTGCGATAATAGGTATAGCATTAGTCTCAAATTGAGTCTTGGTATATATGATAATGTAATAGTTTAATAATAGACAACCGTATCATATTTATTTACACTCTAACTAATGTACGCTGTTTGCTAAAAACTGTTTATATGTTTTCATCATCTCTGAATGAGATCATCATAAGCAAGATAAATGTAGAATGCAGAACACTACTCGTTATGTCTAAACATAAAGTACATGAATTATAAACCGCATTTCATCAAGCGTCTTATTAAACTTGAGGAGGTTTTTCTGCTATAAAGCTATCATCAATATCGATGAAAACCCGTCTTGATGCGATACCATATAATTCGACTGAATATATTTCACGTCATTCATGGAACTAAAATATCTCTGTTATTCCACTTTGATAAAATCTATGATTCATTAGTACCTGTAAAAATAAAGCACGGAATACATCAAGCTTAAGAAAATAAACTTAGACTTGCCATCTTAAAGTAGCTTTTGCAGTTTCTAATGTGGTTCTTGTTGTTATGAATAAGAACTTGTACCAGTCTATCGTAACGAATTTCTTACAGTATGCGACCATGCGTGGGATTACCAATTATATTGCAACATTTGCAACCAACCTCATTATTCCAAATAGCAGCAGTACTTTTTTCTGAACGCGAGTTTTGTCTTCATACATAATGAAAATCGTACCTGTAACAAAATAAATTGCTATGTTAATATCGTTTATCAATAGTCATGAGATTGTGTATAGTCATTGATAATAAATAAAAATAAGATAAACTTGTCGCCTAAGTGTGTGAAACAAAAACATTATCATAATGATGAGAACGATGTGTCTCAAATAAAAATCTTTTTATATAGGTACCTAATGCGATGATCACTGACATTTATATTATCGCATGCTTCAAGTCATCAATACGTATTAGAAACATAATTATATTTAATGAATAGGAATAACCAAATATAAATACACTGTTTGGTTTAGTAGACAGATAATTTGACAAAACGTATAAACATCCTATGCGTGCCGAGCCTTAATATCCTCTCGGCTTCTACAATGATAATAAAAGCGTTTAATAAAAGACGTTCAATACTACAAAACCGAGACCCCCGAAGTTGAGCGCTTAGACGCATTAATGAATATTTGAGCCAGTACAGTAATGAAGTGTGCAATCAAGCGACGTGTATCCCGCAGTCTGCTACAAGTCCCCAGGGCCCGCTCCACCCTGAAGGGCCTTGCCCCGATGCGACGGAGAGTCGTGACCAAAATTTTACAACTCCACATTTTGACTCGGCACTTGTGGTACAGTGAGATAAGAAAGTAAGATGTCCGATACAAATGGTTATATTGCAACTATTTATACTTATATTTGTTTATGTATTCGGACTAAGCATCCATCAGTTTAAATGGACCCTGCCAGTTTTAGTCGTTTCAGGTAGTCATTTGATGAACTGGGAAATTTTACGACTATAAACTTGAAAAAAAAAAACAATTTGAACATAAATGAACTAAGCCAGTTTTTTTCTTAACCCTTCAGTAACGTTTCTACTGCAGTTTTCGAAGTGCTAAAATGACCTTGCTACTTTGCGGGTGACTGAACGTCATGTGCTAATAAGCATAATGAAAATATTAATTTGTTAATTAGAGGAAATGTTTCTGACCTGTACGAATGATATTAGGCGGAAACTTTTCAATATGATTGTCCAACGACAAAATATCCCACACCGACAAAAAGCATCTGTTTGAACTTACCCTTTTACAGTTTTTATCAACTTAACCATAACCATATAATATTTCTTTCACACATTCGCTATTCATAATCCATTTTTTATTCTCGACGAGATGACAGATAAAAGAGCCGATAAAAATAAAACGTGACGATGTTATTAAAGCGACGGAAGCTGGCGTTTAAGTGTTTTTGATTTATGAAACACTATCCGGTTCGAACCGGTAACGGTTTGTTTCGTCACAATGCTGCGTAGATTATAAATAATTATATTGTTTCTTTCTTCCGTAGGGTTGCTCCAGATACCAGCTCCGTTCTATAATAATACCTATGTCTATTTATAATTGTTTGCGTTAATCTCTTACCCAAAGAAATTTTGAAGAATAAGACGCTTCTTTGCTGATATCGTAGTAACTATTTAATTTTGATATTGGATTTAAATAGCTGTATAGAGACACGTTACAATCTTTAATATTCCATTGAACTCTTTTATAATCCGTTGTCATAATATTATTTGGACAATTGATCTCAAACCTTAAATATCTTCAGCATACGACAGCTGTAACTTTGCTGTTAGCTCAGACTGACCGTATCTCACTGTGCCTATAAGTCACTTTGAATAATTTCTCATTACTTTATTTTTCAATAAGATAAATTATTATTTTGAATGAATTAATGAATGTTCTATTTGCAAGAACATAGTAGATACATTAGATGAGTTAGTAAATAGTAAGTGCTATGTTCTACCGTAGAGGCATGCAAACATATAGTGTGTGCTGAATTTTTGCCCTGCTTATTGTATGGATACCATTGAATTTACAGAAACATAGTAATAATATAATTGACATTCTAGTTACAATAGTAATTTTATATCAATTATTGCCAGACAAAAATTCATTTACAGAGGAGAAGCAATTAGATAGAATTTCTCATTTAAATTTTTCTTTGAGCTTTGATATCTTTGTATCAATATTTTAATTAAATATATAGAAGCCATTTATTAAGAGCTCCTTTAAATAGTTTAGGATGACATTCTCTTATTTGCTTAGGTAATTTGTTATAAATCTGTACCGACATACATGAAGCATTGTTTTTAAAGCGCTTTGGCAATTGTATTTTGTCTCTATGTCTAGTTGATCTGGGGTAGCAACCTTTAGTATGAAATATAACCTTTTGGGGTGGTATCAAACATATTTTCGCACTTGTTTCCCCGACTGTACGTCTCCGGATAACGGCAATCGCCTGTGTTATAAAAACTTTCCTTTGTTTTACCCGGCCGTCTGAGTCCAAATCGTTTTCCGATAGTATTTATGTGTGTTATGGACAATAACATGCGATCGGGGCCTTTTATACCGTTTTTTAACACTATGTTTTGATAAAGGCTGATAAATTGTAAATATTATTTTGATTTTGTGTTCGTGGATGATTTATATGTTTCAAGAGGCTTTTTATCTGTGCCGTCAATGAATCATTCACGATATCGTCATGATCATTTCATGCCTGAACTCATGACACACTTCCATTCTATTATTAAATTCTAAAATGGTCTTGAAAAATAGTATTGCATGAATACTATTTTTCAATAGAATTTTAGAATTTCATATTCTATGGTGTTATGACTTTAGGAAAAATATTTATTGCGCGATGCAGGATTTGTCTATGCGCATGGTTTTCACCATTAAGCGCCATCTGTTGGTAAAAATATGTTTGTCCGCTCATCACACCGACACGACTAGACGGATTTTAACCAATTTTGGTTGGGGGGTAGCTGGATATCCAAATATGGACTACGGTAAAGAAAAATGTTTTACGCGGTCGACGTCGCGGTCACCTTCTAGTATTATGTATGAGTAAGTATGAGTAAAAGTATACAAACGTCACATTTAGGTATAAAATGTATAAACACTATTGTAACGATACAATTTCGAAATGTATGGCCGTGAAATTAGACTGTCTATCCGCCGCGCAATGTGCGGTTTCCTATGCGTTATTTATAGAAATGCGGCGATGTACACTCGGAATCGTATTTAAAAGCGTAGGTACACATATTTATACATATAATTTTTTTTTACTACCTAGTTTTGTTTGGTATTAGATTGCTATCGATTAACATAAGTACCTATGTTTGTTGGAAAAATATCTGAAATGTATGTTTTGAGCGATAAATGAGCGCGAATGCAGAAAACAATTATTTAAGGTAAGTAAGCTCCTAGCTTGTTTAGAATATAATTATCTTATTTAGATAGCAAATCATACGGCATTAGTGCGCCGACGCTATCAAACGATTTTTGAACATGAAAATGGACGCCAGTGTTGGCCCGGAAAGCCGTTGGAAACGCAGGTTCGAATCCTGTCCGAATCATTAAATTTTTCAATTTTTGCTTCATTTGTAAACATTTAACATGAAAAATATTTAAACCTGGAAAATATTACCAGGAATAAATCTACATCCTAGATTAAACCGCATGAAATCAAATGGCCGTTGTGTGATATTCAAGTTGTTGGTGGATATAAAGAAGGACACGTTGGGTAACTTTCTTTGAAAGGTGCATTTCAAATGCAAACAGCTCGGTTCCCGAGTTAAATATTAAATCCATTGACACTAAAAGATGCGGCATCTTCGTTCACAGAGAAGGAGATATACATATCATATCTTCTTTTTTGCTTGAGCGTAATTAAATAAATAAAACGTACCGTATAAAAATCTTATGTATCCTAATAAGCATGAATCAAAAATTGTTCGTGGAACATTTTTGATCTGATTGCAACGATATTGTTACCAAAAGAAAGCGTGATGATGGTAGATTGGCGACCGCCTGTCAGACCTACCTACTCGTGCTGTGAGCTGTAGACCTCGCGAATTTGTTTCAAAATGGCTGATTTTATCCCTATGCCATTATGGAAAAAATCGAAAATATGATGCGAAAAAAAAATCTGTATAATTATTGAAGGTACTCACAATATTTCATGATAATCGGTTGATAAATCAAAACATCCAAACGTCCTGACAACGATCGCCTAAAAATGTTGTCGAAGCCGAAACAGACGCTTTGCTCGCTCGGTCCAACATCACACTGTAATTTTTTTTCTTGAAATAATAATCTATAAGGCAATAAAATGTTATAATACCAATATTATGGGTAGTAATATCGGTGCGACTGTACTTTTAACCGCAAGACAGTACTTGACGTTAACTGCATTAGAAAATTGATAGCGCCGAAGGGTTACTGCGATTTTAAGTGTCCATCCGTTTATAACTCGCGAGGAGGGGAGACGTTACGGTGTTTTTGTTGGCAAGTACCGAAACTTCGGTGAAGTTTAACCGTTATAGTGAATAATGTCAGTTAAAGGGCAACAGGATCGCTGTAGAGTTGACGTGGGGTTGGACAATTAATTATTGCGCAATAAGTAGGCACTAAAAAGGAAGTTACAGTTACTACACGAATGTTAAGTAGCTATTACGACGACGCAGTTGGCACAGTGGTAAAGCAGCTGCCTACTGAGCCGGCGGTCCTGGGTTCGAATCCCGGTAAGGATAAATATATACTTAAATACAAATAAAAATGTTATTTGTATTTAAGGATATATTTATCTGTATAAGTATGTTCATCGTCATCGTGGGACTAGATCGGTTTGTGTGAGGTTGTCCGATATTTATTTATATCACGATTTTTTACCCAATTATGTCCATTATATTTACTTACTAGCTGTGCCCCGCGGTGTTACCCGCTCATGCCACGGGAACACTAAATTTATTCGGGATGAAAAGTATCCTATGTCCTTCCCCGGGACTGAAACTATCTATATACCAAATTTCATCTAAATCGGTTTAGCGGTTTAAGCGTGAAGAGGTAACATACAGACAGACAGACAGACAGACAGACACACTTTCGCATTTATAATATTAGTATGGATATGGAGTAGTATGGATTATCTACATCATTTCTGCTCTGGACCAATTCTAGTATCTATTCTAATTAGTCCCATAGTCGACTAGGTAGATAATGCCATTTGAATTGAATTTGGTGTTGTGCAATAAAGTTCAAATAATTTTTATTGTTTCATTTGTTATTAATTTTATTATAAGTACTTCCTAACTAAAACTTTTCACAATTGTTAGCTACTTTTGGTGCTGACCTTACAATAGGTACGTAACTGTAAATACTATAACTGTTACTCGAATTTCTAAAGATGCTATTCAAAGGAATAGTAAAACCTGCAATCTCTTTGTTTTCTCATGCAGAATTTGCGTAGGCATACTGCCATAAACATAATATTTAGCAAACGTTTTAAAATTACTTGCTATGGACATATATCCGTGTAAACCAAAGGATTTATGGTTAAGTAAGTGATGCAATTTCAGTTTACGATTTTAAGAACCTACTGATCCTATATCCATAAAATTGAATGAGTTATTTACCTTATACTAATCTAATAATAATAATCATTACATTAGGGAAGAAATTCTGCGTTACTTACTCACTGATTGTTTTTTTCATTGCGCAACCCAACCGTGAAATAATAATATGAATCTTTATTTATGTAAGTATTGTAAGTTATTGTGTTAGTGAAACATAAATCTTTTGGTAAACCCTTAAATGCATACAATCTCCCTCATTTTATTTCTGAAATGATGCAATTAGCAATGAAATTCACGTCTGTTTGAGATTTCGGGACAATCTTGACAAAGTCTTTATTGACAATATTCAGATTTTGACTTGTGTCACTTCGGAGTTTACAGGCTCTTCACCTTGTTTCTGGTAATTTTAATGGTTGACTGTTAAAAAAATACCTTATGACATTAAGTTGGTCATTAGACGAAAAAGAAAATCAATCAATCAATTTTAATTATCATTTTCATATTTCAAGCCTGACTAAAGGTTAAAATCTATTCTATTTCGCCGACGCCGAGGAAATCCTTGTTGAATCTCTACTAAACCTTTAAAATATTGATTAAAAATACTAAAATCGGTACAAAGTAACATTATCTACAACCGTGTTATTTTAAGAACCCATTAAAGCTATACTGGAATTTAATAGGCACTAAAAACCTAGTAGTAACCACTAAAACAACTGTCATGCACGACACTTTCGAAACCAATCAAGTCTGACATTTACTAGATACTTTTAAGTGCCATAAATTCAATTCATAATTACATTTAACTGATTATTATTACATACCTACCTAAAATACGTTGTTAACGACCGTTTATGTAACGATCTATTGCTGTGTTTACATTCTTTTGGTAAATAATCAATGATGTCGTATCATTATGCAGCGTAGGGAAGACCGTCCGTAGCTATACATATTACACAGGTACAGGTAGGTATAATATATTTTTATAAGTACCTGTACCCTTAGCTAACGAAGAAACGGAAGTTATTCTGTCTCTTTCCTGTATTTAATATGAAATATACGGTGCGTAAAAGATGATGCTATTTCGTGACAAACGAACAAACGATTAGTTGCGCTGGTGACCGCGGAGAAAAAAAAAAACAACCATAAATCTACAAATCTAAGCTCCTTATTTAAAGATTAATAAAAAAACAACTACAAATCTCCAAACGTACCTAGTTGCCGAATGGTGATATGCTGGTACAGTCACCATCATTTCACATGTATTGTCAGAACATTAGAGCTCACTGGTTACGATGACTGTACTTTTCTCACAGCACCTACATGCTTACAAATGTTCTTAATAAGATTATTATGAAATTTAATTCCAAAAGGAACCCTCGTGCGATAAAAGACGAAGCCCAGACAGTAAACGGTATGATTAACTGACGGATGAGTTTGTTCATAACTTCCCGACTCCAGATGGAGCGAGTTTTATCAAATTGTATTACGCGAGTTACTTTAGTTGGAAGTTGGTGGAGAGTGTTGCTTATTGCAATTTACTTGAAACCTCCATGCAGTTTATGCCCATAGTAATTTACTGGTCAGATAGTAATTAACTTTGTTAGGACGCTTGTTTTTCAACAAACATGGAACAGATATTGCTTACGATTATTAATTTAACCAGTCGGCAACGTGTGATATCCCAAGCAGTACAAAAGCTGCTCTCATGTGGCTAACGTAGCCGATCTTGTTATTAAAGACCCGTGAGCACAACGGGCACGAGAAAACACCATTTTTATATGGCATACAATCTTGTGAAACCTTCTACTTTAAAACAGATATATGTAACCTAAGTAACAAACAATTTGCAGAAGCGCTTATACAGCCTTTATTCTGCTTAAATTAGCAGTATTAGGCTCTTTAGCGATAAGACCGCCTGTTGTTTACCTCTATTGAATGTTACTTGTAATCTGAATTTGTTTGTATTTATTTCCTGTTGAGGTGTACAATAAAGAATATTATATTCTATTCTATTAGGGCTGTATAAGGGTTTCTGCAGCTTGATTGATACTTGGGAAACATCAACGCACATACAAAAATTTCATGTTCTGTTCTCATCTCACGTTCTACACTGGAGCTGACATTCTCGACGTCTCAAGCTCGATGACTAGTAAAACAATATAATATTAATTGACCGAGCGAGCGTCTCCGTTTCAGCTTGGCCAACAAAAAATCGTATGTTTGAATGTTCATCCCAATTAGAGGACTCTCGCCTAGAGGTCGCATTTCTCAACTCACTGTCATGAAATTGTGTGAGTATATTCGATACGTATCTAGATTTTTTTTTTGTTGGGTAAGTTCTTCGACAATTTTCTGAATTGCGGATAATAATTGCGGAAGGTTGAAAATCAAAACACACCGATTTCAACAATTTTGGAACAAACTCGCTAAGTATAATACCGTAAAACGAGGTTACTTTAGGAAAATTTGGGGCTACTTTGATAGATTTTAAATGGTTATAAAAACGCAAATATTCATAGTGCGATTGAGCAAATGAACTAAAAGGTTAGGTTAGGTTAGGTTAGGTGGGTATTGCACCCCCCCGACGGTGTCCACCTTGTCGTGGTGGGGGGGCTCAGTACCTGCGGTTGGGCGCGGGGAAGCCAAGAGACACCAGGGAGGGGGCCTACGGGCCAAGACGGGCGAGGGAGACCGAGAAGGAGACCGGCGGAGCATGACTCGGGTGGGCACTTCGGTGTTTGTGATGGACTTCACCTCCGTCGGTGGAGGAGACCGAGAAGGAGACCGGCGGGGCATGACTCGGGTGGGCACTTCGGTGTTTGTGATGGACTTCACCTCCGCCGGTGGAGGAGACCGAGGAGGAGGCTGGCGGGGCATGACTCGGGTGGGCACTTCGGTGTTTGTGCTGAATTGCGCCCCCGTCGGCGTTGAGGGACCCACGGGGTAGGGGCTTCTGTCCTCCCGTGGCGGGCCGAGGGGTAGGGGCGTTTGTCCTCCCTTGGCGTGGGGAGTGTGGCGTGGGGTAGGGGCGTTTGTCCTCCCATGAACGGCTGAGGGGTAGGGGCGTTTGTTCTCCCTCAGCAAGGAGGGTGGGACCGAAGCACCGTGTGTCGGTGGCGGTCCCCGCTTCCTGGGGGCTTGGGGAAGTGGTGAGGGTAAGGCACACTGCTATGCTACTGTGTGTCTTTCGGTGAGGGTTCGCCTTAGGGCGAAAGTGCCGGTGGTGTCGTGGTGAATGTTCGCGATCCCATGGCATCACCACTACGGCACGGGTTGGCAGCATCCCAGAGTTTTAGTGGGTAGGCTAGTCCTTCGCGGATTAGAGAGCCCCACATCACCAATGCGTAATATTTGACTCTACCCCCGAGGGTCTCATGGTGGGTATTGCATTGCCACGGATAGTAAAATAAAAATAAGGATATGGCATAAAAACACTTTTCCAAAGTAGCCCCTGCATTTGAAAGTAACCCCATTCTACTGTATCTACAGCTCAAAGAGCTACTAACTAAAATAAATTTTACGTTACATTATCATCATCACAATACAACGTGGTACTTATTACGGATAGTTATTTCTAAAATGTTTATTATTAAGTACGATCAGAATGTTATTAAATAAAAGTTGCAAATTCTTTACTTAAAGTTTATCTAACAATTTACACTTCCAACCGTTAAGATTATGTTTCAGCCATTACATAAATTGGCTATATATGAGACTCTTCTGTTCTAGAGCCTAATCAATAAACTCCACTGACGAATAAAACGTTATAACCTATAAAACGCATGAATTGCCTTCTACGATAACGTCCTGATACCTTAGTTACCTTTACTAAAACGCTTGTACAGAGGGATAATAATGTTCTTGATAGGAGAATTACGATGTCGTCATGTATCGATAACACTTCTCATTTGCCTTTATAATCTAACGTTTCGGCGTTGTTGCACAGTTGCACACGCTGTGGTCTCAGCTGTACTGAATGTGAATCAGCGAGTTGTTACTGGAGATATTGGCCAAATGTAGCAGTACCCGAAATTGTGTAGGTAATAAAGTGGATGGGTAGAAGATAATGCACGATTATGTACAAACCGCGAGAGTATAAAGTATCATATTTCTAAACACATATTTCCGCTCGTTATTTTCCAACTACATTGACCAAAACCGTAAGTTTGGTTTCGTTCGATAGTTTTAATTTAACACGTATATCTGACCAATCTGTATCTCATTAGAAACGTCGAACTTTGCCCCTGTCAAAGTTTTCAATATTACCAACCCTCTTTTCTACCAAGTGAAAAAAATCTTTACAAGCTGCCCGTCTTATTTATAATTTATAGAACCGGTAATGAAGTAGAAACGGTGATTTTATGGCCGCCGTAAAAGCTCTTCGCATTTAAACTTTGTTCAGCGAAGAGGCAGAAAGAAGTGTTTGTAGAAAGCTCACCGTAAAGCCGAATAAAACGGATACCTAGAGCATTTCAGTTAGAACAAACGGACTTGGGCGCAAATTCGACAGGGCATTTTATTTATTTTTATTTTTTATTTTTCTTTATTGGCACACTAAACAGATTACATTCATTTCAAAAAATAAAGATACAAAGGACAGGCATTACAGATAAATGTTATCCAAAATAAGCATGCACATCATGATTTTAATAATATAAGTACATTGAAAAAATATCCTAAAATAAAAATTATTATAAATGTAATATTATTCTAATGGCTAAACTGTTTAATTTAACATTTTATTTAAATATTTTATACATATTGAGCATTTTGAGATAGAATAACAAAACATTCAAAGATGTGTAAACAGAGATGGCGTTTAACGCGAAAGCAATTCTACAATCTGCCTCCTGAAAACCAAAAATCGTGGATTGAAAATGTCGATGTTATTATTTTTTGACACTAGGTCGTTGTACTGACGACACATTCTTACGATATTCCAACTATAACAATATCATTGCGATATTCCAACTATAACAATATCTTAGATGTATTACGACCATGATGGATGTACTCAGCTGATCGACGTAGGCATATCGATGTTTGCTATCCGAGCAGCAAAAGTTGATAGACGATGGTGAGTGAACTTTACGTTTACCAAGTTATGTACATGAATCCCAAAATAAAGAACATGTCATAAAGCAACCCTTTGAGAGAAGCATATCGCTGAAGTAGAACTATAGTGGCGAGATCTCGGACAGATATCATTTGATATGTTGAATTTAGCCACAGCTAAAATACCATTTTATAAGACCAAGTAGTAAGAAACGTGATAAGATGTTAAATAATCTGCAATGATTATTTGGAACCAAAGATAATTATTTATCAGTAAATACTAGGCTTGAGACTTTTGGCTGCTCGCCGTGGTTGTCCAATCCATGGAGTCGTCATATGATAAAAAAATATATTCAAAGTCAGTCTAAAAATTAAATGTTTCATTAAATGTCATAATTTATGTTGTTACATTTTTAATGGGCACGTTATAATAGTTTGAAATTAATTTTATCATAAATCTATCGGTAATTTCATATTAATGGCGAGCAGCCAAAAGTCCCAAGCCTAGTAAATACATAGTCCAACGCTAAATAGTAGCCTTAAAATCAGACAAACAAAAACGTTTGTTGCATTGCATAGTTGGTAGACAATTCAGTAGTCTCATCTCGCTATGTCAAAAGCACGACTAACAAAAATTACTTTGTATCTTCAAGCTGTCTAGTAGTAAAATTAATAAAGTTTAATTTCCCCACAGTGCCACTAGCCCACTGTGTGTTATGGATTTGTATAAAAGCGTGCTGTTATTATAACAGCTATTTTGTGCCCAGTTATGACTTAGTTTAAGCTCACCTTGTTAACACTTCTATTTGTAAAATATTAGAATAAATATTGCTTACGTTTTGCTTGTGTCTGGAAACTACCGGAATGCTTATCTATATTTCATCGACAAAGTTTGTAGGTACTTAATTTATAAACGATATAAGCCTAATTGCTACTTTTAACATAACAATTAAAATACCAATGACCTCCCTGTTTTTATTTGATTAGTACGCATTAAGTGAATATATTAAACTGTTATAGCTCAATCGGTACTTAGTCAACTAAATGTTATCTTTTGTCCATAGGATTCAGCTTGTCATTAACTGATAAATGAATAATGTTCTTTGGTTCTTAGAATAATAATAGTGGGCGAACGAGTGATATAGGAAAAGCTATTAAGTCATAATATATTTTGAGTGGTATTAAATTTCAACGCCTTTAATATTTATAACAAATATAGGTACTCGCATCACATGCCGTGTGGATAATATTTATATATTGAATTCGATCGAAATGCACACCACCTACATGCAAGAATAGAATCTTTCAGAATAGAGCCAAATAAAACCAAAAATATGACAGAGCCCTAACTTTTATTGAAATCAAAATGTCCAAACGAGCATGGCCGAATCAGAAAAGGCCTCCAAAACTTGTTTGCATGACACAAAAAGAATGCAAACATACGCATTGTTGTCGCAACACTCGCAACACGCTGTTGTGTTGTATATTGTGTGGTGAGAATGAATAGCCTTTGGGGTTTGTGTGTCGGGTTTTAGCTTTTAGTAAACAAACTAAACAATTGCACAAAATAATAATTAAATGTTTCAAATACATTTACGAAATAACCGAAATATCATATGCACGGAATTGAAAATTACATTATGTTTGATTGTAATATAACTTTTGTTATACTAAAGCATGCTGTAGTTGGAGCTTTTAATTTTAATACATACCTAGGGCGGTCAATGTGTGGATGTCTCAGATCGCAGGTCTGTGTGGCCCAAGCCGAAGGTGAGGGCCATAAATACGCGATCTGGGACTTTACGAATTACCACCTCTGGTTTGTCTAAAGTTTTACGTCTTGCCTTGGCCATGAACTGAGATTTTCTCCCCGCGTAGCAATCAGAAAAACACACTTAATTGAAAGCTCCATAACTTGACTGATTAACTCTTAAGACGTTAAAACGTATGTTAAATCTTTCCTAGAAAGTCCCCAAAAATGTGTTGATCTGGGACCTAAAGATCTTAGGAAACCTTTGGATTATGGCAGCCTAATACCAGTCCCCGTGGAAATCCTTTACAACCTTCACCCAGGCAACAATGACGGTGATAATATTGATCACCTTACTAAAAGTAGAAAGTCTGCAACTACAGTTTCAGTTCAGAACGCGAATACAGATGCAGGCCTAATGTAAACGTGCCCTTAAGCTTAGCGTGTGACCGATATATTACAACCCCTTTTTTGCAAGGAGCAACAGCTCGCGTGTTCAAAATGTTTCGGAAGCGTCGCGTGCTCCACTACAAATTGGATTAATCGTGCAGTAAGTGCTTACTTAAGTTGATGTGACAGGCTGGTTAATAAAGATGCCTAGAAGGTCGTGGCTATTCGTAAATCATTTTAAGTAGAACGACAGGTTGGCTAAAATGGGTACTAAAAACCGGCCAAGTGCGAGTCGGACTCGCGCACCATGGGTTCCGTACAAACACTTCCCATCTTAATTGGCCGGGTTAAGTTAAGTTTGCACCTGTTATGTATGGCGCCACATACAAATGAGGTGCAAAGTTAACGCAACCGATCACGTATGTTGCATAGGAGCCTCACTTAATTTTTATTATTTTATTTTGTTTTTAGTATTTGTTATTATAGTGGCAACATAAATAAGTACGTCGTCTAGCTATCACGGTTCATGAGATACAGACTGGTGACAGACGGACAGACTGGTGATAGACGGACAGACAGTCAGACAGCGTAGTCTTAGTAATAGGGTCCCGTTTTTACCCTTTGGGTACGGAACCCTAAAAAGGATAAACAGAAAAAACCAACTCATTATATTTTCAATTAACTGATGTAACAGTTAAACAGAATATTTTTGCGATTGCGTTGCAAGAAACGACTGTAAAGGAAATTTTATTTTCGATACGAGCAAAGTCGCTTCCTGTCAGTCTGTCTGTCTGTCTGTCCCTATGTATGCTTAGATCTTTGATAATAAAAAATCTTGCCGTCACATATACATAACATTCTAATAACATCAAAAGTTTTACTCATGCTGAATAATACGTCGGCAGATGTCGAACGCAAAACTTTTCTTTTATTATGTACGCAATGTGTTCACACAATATTCACACATTTTTATTACCTGAAGTAGCACGAACGCTTCAATAGTAAACCGACATTAAATGGGAATTTCACTAGAACTGTCATACAATAGCGCGGTAAAGCTACAGAAACTAGAACGAAGACTCAATTCGCTGTTCACCATGTGTAAATATTGTGCTTTGAAGACAATTCGGCTTGGCTCTGAACCGATGTAGTTTGATCAAATAACAGGCAGTTGTCAGTTGGTGTCAACTAACACTAAGAATCTGGACTAAAAAAATATTTACAGTAGGCTTTTATAATATAAAAACATATATTTTTTAGTTTTCATTAAACTGTGTAGTAGTATTATGCGATGAGTAGCTATATCCAATTAATTCATATAAATTATTATTTCCTGATTCACCCTTGATCCCCCACCACTCCACTGTTTTAAAGGAATTGTTCTCTAAATTTCATCAGTCTTGACACCTGAGAATTTTTTAAATTAATCATTATATCGGTCATAGATTTGGTGTTTATTAAATATAAATATTACTTCAATGGAATAATAAACAAAGCGGAGATAAAGATGACTGTATAACCTACTTCTTTGCAGCGCGTAATGTAATCGCATCTGCAAGCAATTTCCTTATAATTTCCATAATCCACAGACAGCAAGAAACATCTTCCAGCGAACATCGCTCGCTAACAAAACTTCACGACTCAAGAAAGAAATTGTCTACAATACCCTTGTAAATAGAATTACAACAGCTGCAAACGAAATTTGTGCATGAAATTACCTTTTCGACCACTCAAATATCGACTTTATACCCTTAAAGACAAAATGGAGGATAAATTGACGGCTATGTTTTGATATTTGCTACCAGTGTCGACAACTTTTAGGAGAAGTTAAAGTTTTACGCAGAGTTGTTTTGCGTCCTGTATAAGTATACAGGGGGACGTCGAACGATAAAAGTAAGTAATTCATCAGCTAAGTAACTGCTGGAATAACTTTTACTCCCTTCTCTCATATTATTCTAATATTAAGCTGAGGGGGAGATCTTTATACCTTTAGATTTACGGCTTAAGTACATACTCAAATACTCACTAACTTTTATAAACCAATACTCGTATAAGTACGTATAAAAGCAATGAAGCCAGTTCTTATTATTTTCTTATATCTCTATTTTAAGTTATAATGTCCTTGTATAGGTACCCATTTTTATTCCTTTGGCTATATAAGTACATTTTAACCCAAAGTTAACACTTTTGATTTCAACATTTCGATGGATTTATGTACAGTCAGCATCGAAAGTAGCTCACAATTTTAGTACGCAGTTCTGCCGTGTAAAGCTAAAAGGCGACCTTTTTGAATGGAGCTCCAATAGCAAAACGTCACATTTTACCTTAGCACGGCAGCTACTTTTGGTGCCGACTGTACACACAGTTACACAGTCATTTATTTTTATTCAAAAAATCGGGTATCACTACCTTATTTTAGTGATATACGCCGGCTATTGAAATATAAGTTATATTACAAAGTTTTGGCGGGAAATTAAAAAAAAACTGCGGCTGTCACACTTTGTGTGGTAGGAATTATAGTTTTGATACTAGAACATATTTGATTTTCTTTGCACACGTAAGGTACCTAAAGAAATAAGTAAATATATGTTGACGTGCACTTATAGTCAGCTCACATAGTTTCTACCACTATGTACAGTACAGTCAACGACAAACACATATGTTTACACTTTCTAACCAAATACAACGTGAGAAATTAAATGTAGTGTAAATAAGACCTAGCTCGTCAATGCCATATTAATCCGTCACCAAAAAATTACTTAAGTATTGTGCCTAATTTTAACTCGATCGAAATGTTAGAACTAGTACTTACATAAGTATCAAAATTATTTATAGAGGACCTATCTACTAAATTGTTTAAATCATAGACAATTGGTGATACCACAAGGAAATATCTGTAAACATTATTTGGCTAGCCAGACTCTAATATACGAAAATGGTGTTACTTTAAAATGAAAGCGTTGGAGCGTGCGATAAAACTTATAATTATAACAAAGTAAAATGTGTAGAAATATTCTGATAGGTCAAATTTAATACTCCTTTGTAAGCCAGCCCACACGTTAACGTTACCATAAATATTATGCGCGACATTTTACTGCAGTGCCTACTTTATACTTTTTTGTTTTTATTAAGCAATTCTTGCCAAGTTTGTTAGGTAGACACTTGACTTATATTCCTTGATTTTTTTACAGTGTTAGTCTATTACGTTGTAAATTAAGTTCATGTTTGTTACATTTAAATTTAACATACCTAAAAACTACTAAACGAAGAAGTAGACGCAGTATTATTAAACTAGACTAGACAATGGAGACACATGCAATAAATAAATGACAGAACTTTCGTCCCATTCTGAAATAGTATTTTAAGCAACCGTTGTATAAGAGGGGGCAAAAAACGCGAGTAGAAGTGAGCGAGGGTCGTAAGAAAGATGCCACGAGCGTTTTTTGACCTACTTATACAACGTTGCATACAATACTTTTTCTACGACTCGACATTTTATAAATAAAATGCAAATAAACAACAAAGAAAATAATTACATGTTCCCGCTCGGAATCAACAAAAATTAAAAAAAAAATAGTCTGATAAACTTCTTTTTTATTGACGTCCAATCGTCCATCTGTCAAAAAATATAAACTTATACATAAAGGTATACGTTCACTATACTAAACATCTGTCAAAAAATATGAACTTATACATAAAGGTATACGTTCACTATACTAAACATCCATGCACTGAAGATAAAACTTTTTTTAAGTTGGCAGCAATGCCTTAGTACAATAAGTTTTTTTTTATTGCAAATTGTGTGAATGCAGCTGTTTATCTTATAATCTGTGGTACCAAGTGATGCTTTTTTGGTGACATTATAACATCGTTTTTTGGGCAATAGAGTATCTTCTTCTTCTTCTTCGTTTCGCTCTTGTCAGAGCGGTCGTGGTCATCATGAGGGAGGCTTGGGGGCTGCTGTCGCCCGCCTAACGATGTCTCGCCATCTCGTCCGGTTCGCAGCACTTCTGGTACATTCATGCAATGGTTTGCCCAGAGCAGATTTTATCTGGTCACTCCATCGCATTGGTGATCTACCACGTGGTCTCGTGCGCTCCACTCTCCCCTAGAGTTGCAAAGTGACCGACACTTTCAAAATGTCCGTGCGACATTTGTCAATTTGTCCGTCACAATCGACATTTACCTGACAAAAATGGACATCTAAAGACACAAACGACATTTATAAACTGTAGTTAGCCGGACATTATAAATTAAATTATCCAAATAAATGACCGATAAATACTAAACAAAATAAAGAAAAATACATTCAGTATTCATGAAGCTACTCGTCTATGGATTCAAATTATATGGATTCTTCATTAAACTCTAAAGAATCAAAGTATTTGTCGCCAGAGCGGTTCGAGTCTGATCTAGACATGTGCGCCGACGGGTTTTATACCACGCTGCTGCCGGCGCTAATAAAATTATCGGCGTAACCCATAATTCAATGCTTATTTTTATCAGTATCTCAAATATTTGGCCTCGTGTGCTAGGGCTTAACAGTTACATAAGTTAGTTGAAATATTGATATTTGGGACATGCAGTTGCAACTTCATGCATTGAACACCTGTGCTAGATCAGCACCACAGGTGCTAGCATTAAAAAAAACTATATCATCAACGCGGATATGTATTACTGTAAACATAAATAAAATAAATAAATAAATATCGGACAACCTCACACAAATCGATCTAGTCCCAAATTAAGCTCAAGAAGGCTTGTGTTATGGGTACTAGACGACGATATACGTACTTATATAGATAAATAAATACTTAAATACATAGAACAACCATGACCAATTTAAGAAAGTGAAGGACTTAGCACTGTGGACCGTATATGAATGTGAACGCGTTACAAAAGTAATAAAATGGGAATGTTGACGAATAAGGAGACTGAATCATTATTGTAATGAAAACATGTTAAATTAAAAGGTGACGAAACGACAACAAAAGCAAATTTTTTAAAAGTAAGCGCACATTTGTCTTTGTAGGGGTTCCCCCTGTTTTGGCATAAAGTTTTTAGTCATAATTTTGCATGGCATAATCTATGTAGGCATAATTGACTTTCCGCATAAACTGTTTTGGCATAATCGAGGTTCGCATAGTTTGATAACGCAGATATTCGTTTGTCATAATTTATTTGCGCATATTTTTGTTTGTCCGAATCATATCTACACATAAAATAAATAGGCATATTTTCATTTGTCATAATTTATTTGCGCATATTTTTGTTTGTCTGAATCATGTCTACGCATAAAATGAACAGGCATATTTTCACCACTCCGAAAATTTAATTTACTAACGATCCTAGAACCAGTATCCGAAGCCCCGCTTCGCGGGCTTCTATTTCCGCTCTAAGGGATAAAAGGTAACGAACGAACCTACCCAATTATTTGTAGGGAAGAGTGTGGGTGTGCTAGCATTTCGTTTTTGCGAGGAACGCAGTTCTAACCTAACCTACTTTTCTGATAGCAGTTCGTTTTTTTGAGGGATGCAGTTCTAACCTAACTTAACCTACTTTTCTGCTAGCTGATCGTTTTGCGAGGGACGCAATTCTAACCGAACCTAACCTACTTTACAGTTCGTCTTTTTGAGGGATGCAGTTCTAACCTAACCTAGCCTACTTTTCTGCTAGCTGATCGTTTTGCGGGGGACGCAATTCTAACCTTACCTAACCTACTTTTCTGAAAGCAGTTCCTCTTTGTGAGGGATGCAGTTCTAACCTAACCTAACCTACTTTTATGCTGTCTGATCGTTTTTACGAGGGACGCAGTTCTAACCTACCCTAACCTACTTTTCTGCTAGCTGATCGTTTTGCGAGGGACGCAATTCTAACCTTACCTAACCTACTTTTCTGAAAGCAGTTCCTCTTTGTGAGGGATGCAGTTCTAACCTAACCTAACCTACTTTTCTGCAAGCAGTTCGTTTTTGCGAGGAACGCAGTTCTAACCTAACGTAACCTACTTTTCTGATAGCAGTTCGTTTTTTTGAGGGATGCAGTTCTAACCTAACTTAACCTACTTTTCTGCTAGCTGATCGTTTTGCGAGGGACGCAATTCTAACCTAACCTAACCTACTTTACAGTTCGTTTTTTTGAGGGATGCAGTTCTAACCTAACCTAACCTACTTTTCTGCTAGCTGATCGTTTTGCGAGGGACGCAATTCTAACCTAACCTAACCTACTTTTCTGAAAGCAGTTCCTCTTTGTGAGGGATACAGTTCTTACCTAACGTAAACTACTTTTCTGCTAGCTGATCGTTTTTGCAAGGGATGCACTTCTAACCTTACCTAACCCGCTTAGCTTGTAGCAATTTAAGTATGCCAAGATAGATTCGGTCAAAAGATAATATGCTAAATACCATTATGCTAAACCAAATTATTCGTAAATATAATCGGCCTAAACAATGGTATGCGAATACAATTTCGGACAAACACATTTTCGGTAATTTAGAACTTATGCCAAATAAGGTTTCTGCGACATTACCATTCGTCGAAGACTTAATATGCCAAGTCTGTTATGCTAAAACAGTTTCGGACAAACAAAAGTATGCGACATAGAGGGAACCCCTTTGTAGGGTCAAATCGGACTAACTTAAGTTGACCCCATTCTGAAAATTCTTTTGTGAAAGTCTCAACTTCAGACACAAGTTTGTTTCGGATCTCAATGACGTTTTCCCAAAAGATATCACCACAATCAGTGTAGGTGGCATCAGTCATACTATCATCTGCATAACTGTGAATGGTGCAGATTTGCAGCTTATCATTAATATGCAGGAAGAATAGCGTCGGCGTTCAATGTTCATGTATCACACAGCCTTGAGACTAGAATTCACAGACATGGAGTCTGAACATGCAACGTCAACTAAAACCTTTATGCTTCTGTCTGCTAGAAAGATACAGACTGATTCATATTATTTCTCGGAAAGCCAATAGGATGGATTCTTCGAAAGAAGTGCTTTCTACCAAACCTGATAGAATGCGTATATGTTGCTTTATCCAAAGTAACGGTCAACCCTTTGCCTCGATCGCTTGTACCCAACGATATATCAGGTAAACGTGAAGATCTCCAGCCGAGTAGTCCCTATGCCTATTCTTTCTGCTTCTATTATTTTTCTTTCAAATCTTCTCAAAAAAACCTGTCATTCCCATCCTCATGGAAGGTTGCGTGTGTCCATCTCGTTACGAAGAATGGATGATCACATCATCTAACTTAGTTGGCTGATCGAGATGATCGCACGTGTGGCGAACAGGCACTAATGTTTCTAGTTCTAGTATTAATTTGTACCTGGTCTGGTGTGATCTCGGTAACTTCATAGAGCTGACTCCGCTTGGATCGCACATCTGATACAGGATCCTTTAGATTTACCAGTTGTGTCTATGTTTATGTGGAATACTACTAACAACTTCATAGATTTTCAAAAAGTGCAGTAAATGTATTCAATACAATCATCATCATCAGTCGTTCACTCTTGGCAGAGTGGTCGTGGTTACGGCAATAGTGTCCACATTTGGGTTCTCGTCCTCATCCTTCCTCTGGCAGACAGCAGCTCTCGCGATGCATCTCCATTTCACCCGGTTGTCTGCGGAGCGAGTGCACTGCACCAAGGAGCTCCGTGTGGTCTTTTTAATAAGGTCGGTCCAGCGAGTCGGTGATCGGCCTCGTCCTCTCTTGCCTTCTATCTGGCCCTGGACTACCAATCTTTCCATGGAGTTTTCATTTCGGGATATGTGGCCAAACAACTTCAACACTCCGAGCTGCACAACCGACGAAAGTCTATCCTGGATCTGCAACTCTTTGAGGATAGAATTGTTGGTGCGAAATGCCGTCCATGGGATCTTCAAAAGGCGTCTCCAGCACCACATCTCCATCGCGTCGATCTTTCGCCTATCTTGAAGTCTTAAAGTCCAGGTTTCAGCGCCATAAAGAAAGATTGGAAAGACATTCAATACAATACAACTATACATTTTAGCCCAAAATACTTTTGAAAACTGTCTACATATTCTTAATCAATTAAATATCAATTCTTTATGAAATCTAAAGGCACAAAAACAAATCTCCGAAATATTATATTACTAGTCTAGTCGTAGAATTTCTTCAATTCACGCCATGAAGATTTACGCCGACCGAATCCGGGGGTGACGGCGTGGCGGCACGGCGCACAGCTCTACTTTTGTTACCTTCAAAACGTCAAAAACAATCTTGTTTCTGTATCCTAGGTACGTCAATCGGCATAAACGGAACTCTTATAGGAACACCATTTCAGTTTGTATGTCCATCTGTCAATACCTTTTTCTGAGGAATCCGTGAAGGCATCAAGCTCTAATTAGTAATTGATATCAAATCAGGCCTGCTGGCCTACCCCTTGGAGCCGTGAACAAATCAAACTTCGAAGTAAACGCAATCAAAAAAATACGTGCGTTTATGTTGCTTTGTTGACGTTGGCGAGGGAATCGAAAATGTAAATGTATAATGTTTGTGAGTACAAACTTACTTGCAGTCGGTAAACTAACCCCGACTTATGTCGATATATGGAGACAACTGTTTTCCAGTGACAAAATTATCGTTTAAAATATTTTCGATAAAGCGAGTCCGACTCGCACTTGACCGATTTTTTTCTAAGTTGTTAAGCAGCTGTGATGTCACAAACAAAGAATCAATGATCATCAATTCATCATCATTGATTATTTGTATAATAATGTAAAAACATTTTCAAAAAAATATATGTCCATTATTAATGTAAATGTCGAAAATGTCCAGACATTTACCGAAAAGTTATGAGATATAGATATCTTTTAAAGCCCAGTCAGGTATTTAAGTAGAAATCGATGATCATTTGACTAAAACTGGAAAAAATATTTCATAAAATAAATGTCAATTGTGTCAATATTTGTCGAAAATGTCCGGACATTTATCGAAAATGTCGGGCATTTATTGAAAATGACGGACACTTTGCAACACTACTCTCCCCTGAACAACTAGGCGCTCAATAGAGTATAGACTTTCATAATTTATGTCTTTATATTAGAGTTAGTAACTATATAAATGACATCATCATCATCATCATCATCATGCGTGACTGCGGGTCCACACTACTCGCGAAGTTGACCAAAGTAGGGCGAATAGATCAGTGTAGAGACTCTCTACATCACGCTATTAAGATTTTTCCTGAAATCATGACCCCTCTCCATAGAAAACTGATTATTAATACAGATCTAGAAATTTTATAGTAGTAGGTCGCTGCTATCCGGCCCATGTGGAAATCTATTGAGGAGGCCTGTGTCCAGCAGTGGACGTCCTATGGCTGAAATGATGATGATGATGATGAATGATGACCTATAGATGTAGTGTCTCATTTTTTTTATCTTTTTTTTTCATTTTTTTCTTTAAGCTTTCATCTTTATATCTCTTATACTCCGGGCAACTTCGTGAGTAGCCTAGAGCTAGGGTGACGGATGCTATGTCATTTATTACACGTGATTTGTAACTTTTTCTTTCTAATTATTACTTCTAATACTAGCTCTGTAAGCTGTACCTAGACCTCGCGATTTTGTTTAGAAATTGCTGAAAATAGACATATATCTCCGCTAAACCATTGATATAAGGATGAAAGCTTAAAGAAAATAAAGATTAAAAAATGAGACATTACATCTAGCTGTACTATTATAAAATTCTAGATATGTATTAATAATCAATTTTCTATGGAGAGGGGTCATGATTTCAGGAAAAATCTTAATAGCGTGATGCAGGATCGTCATTTGTTTTGTATGGGCGCGCGGCGCCATCTGTTTTCATAATTACCTTTGTCCTCTCATCACGCCGAAACGAATATTTTAACCAATTTTGGTACAGGGATAGCAGGACATCCAAAGATGGTTATAGGATATAAAAAAATTACGCTTCCGAAGTTGCGGGCACCGCCTAGTGTTCCATAAATTTATATCTTCGCTATTTTCAAAAAAATCGAAATACTGAAACGTCAAAAAGAAAAAGAATATCTATCTTACTCGCAAAATTTCATGAGCATCGGTTGAGAAATGCTACCTTTAAGCGAAAACCACCAAAAATCACCTGGCCCTCCAAACGTCCGCACATTCGAAATAATTTTGGGCCAAGCTGAAGCGGAGACGCTTCGCTCGCTTGGTCAAATACTGTGTATTTTTATGTGTAGCGACATACATAAATAAATCAGAATAAATTATTTATTATCCTGATATTACTAGAAAAAAATCTAACATATCACCTTTAAAAAGTAATGGTTTCTAAACAACAACATTCCAATATTTCTGCCAATATACTCGCGGTTATCTCCTCTAACAGAGCTAACTCGGTATTACAATACACAGTAAACGTACTTTATTGATTGTGCCGTGGCTTCGAGACATGTTAGGATACTTGTGAAATAGGAAACTCTTTAAACACTATCTGGTGAGCGTACTCGTTATTGTTGTAAGTGAGCTATTCGTTAAAGCGAAACTGACTTTGTATATAAGACATTCAAGATTTACAGTCATTATGTCGAAGTGACTACCTAGGCTGAAGGTATGTTAAGTTTCTATTCCCAAACATCCACGGAAATGTCGTTCTTATGATCGTGGTAAAAATATATGAATATATAAGTTGAACATTTGTATTATTTCCTTGGATTTATTTGAGAAAAGCACTATACAAGCCTCGGCGCGAACAGGGATTGTCGGCCTCGTATCTCTAGATGGCCTCGTTATCACTCGGCCATCTATTACTACTCGGCCAACAATTCCCTCTTTCGCGGCCACTGCAGTAATGTACTATTAGGGTGCTCTCTCGTCTGTCATCTAACAAAAAGTCATATGAAAATTTCATTTGTTTTTGTTGCATCACGTGCTCGCGATGGCACACGCATGCTTTAGTGTTTGATCAAGACTAGGTCACACTATGTACTGAATGGCTCTATTCGCTTCCGCATTAGCCCACAATTGGGTACTCTGCTCCGCCTTCCACCTTTGTATCGGAAAAATTTAATGCGCGGCCGTAACCACGTGAATGAAATTGTCGACACCGTCAAGTATATAACAATGAAATGAAATGAAATGAAATGAAATGAAATAATTTATTCAGTAAGTAGGCCACAGGGGCACTTTTTAGTCAGATTGTGAATCTACCGGCATTTCGCAAGAGGAGACCGCTGTTGAGAAGAAAGCCGAAAGAAACTCAACAGTAAGTCATTTTTTCGTAAATAATACTTAAAACAATTACAATGATTACATTTGTGTTATAACTAATTACACTGGTACACGTAAAGGAGATGTATAGATACTCCAAATCAATGTTAAGTAGGAACATTAAAATAAAATTTTAACGTTAAATTCATAATATAAAATATACCCAGAGATGTATAAAGTCTCTGGGTGTCACAACATGCAATAAAATAATAATTACTTAATTAATTTAATTCCACAGAGATGTATAAGGTCTCTAGGCGTCAACATGAATAATTTACAATAGAAAATAATTATTAAATCTAAATTTCTTAGAGATGTATATGGTCTCTAGGCGTCATAACATGCAATAAAATATTTTAAAATTATATAATTTCCTCAGAGATGTATAAAGTCTCTGAGTGTCATACTACACTAAGCTGTTTCTTAGAGATGTATAGTCTCTAAGAGTTCAAAAAGTAAAAATCAACATAGAATAACTTCAATCGAGCACAGAATGAAGTTTCTCACGTTTACTTAATTTAACACTAGTATGCGGTTGCTACATATTTAATTTGGCCCTTGCTAGCATGAACAGACCGGACCCCACAAACGGCCTACCGGTCTTCACGGTGAATTTCCGCGCACATTGACAACACATCTCATAGTAATAACAAAAGGGTCTCTTCGTATTTAGCTTATTTTTATCTGCTTGGTTTATCATCATATTCTTGGGTCTTATTCATGTATTACAAAAAAGTGTTTACATTGGATACCAGCCTAAAGCCTATCGCATAATCAAACTAGCGGAGCCGTAGGTATAATTTTTCTGTTATCACAATAATCATCTGCCTCCGGTGCAACACTAACTGCATGGCTTTGCGCGGCAATAGGTTGTCACGGCCTTTTACTTTAATATTAACGCCACAATTTATCTGCTTTGCCCGAAGGTTGACTGGTAGAGAATGCCTCATGGCATTAAGTCCGCCTTTTGTACGATAAGTTTTCTCTTGTGCAATAAATAAATAAATTAACATGACTGCATGATTAAACATAATGACCTAAAAAGATAACGAATTCGTTATCACTTCGGAAGAAGAATTTAAATCGGTTGATATAACAATTATATTTTCCTAAAGTGACAGTATTTATCAGGCTAGAACTGTAAGATTGCTTACTGAAA
This sequence comes from Apotomis betuletana, assembly GCA_932273695.1. Classification (NCBI taxonomy): domain Eukaryota; kingdom Metazoa; phylum Arthropoda; class Insecta; order Lepidoptera; family Tortricidae; genus Apotomis; species Apotomis betuletana. The sequence continues at coordinate 16,181,356 of OW026300.1, forward strand.
GTTGCCGGACTTACAGTAGCTGCATTTAATGACTGTTTCAGACATTAAACTGGACAAGCCTACCCGTTATGTATAATAATATAATGTCTTGGTACTCGTATGCTAAATAATGCATACCCAGTGCCTACAGTTGTTTTGTCCCACGGAGTGCGCTACACAATGTCTCCGTAAGACTTTAAAATGACGAACTGACATTTTGTATGTACATTTTCCCACACAAGTTTGACCAACCCACGTTCGTGACAAAAAGGAAACTGTACCTGTAAAGAAAGTAGCCGCTGTAAACCATGTGGTTAGTACGGACCCGACAAACTATAACACCCACTGTCGATTTTAATATCTCGGCGATAACAAAATCAATTTTCAATCCTATTGATACCCTCCTACTCATACATACATGGAATATATCCGACAGGCTATCGTATCGGTCGACGGGTTGTACAAGTCTTTTTGTCGGACATGAAAGCAATCAAATGCAACAAACTCTGCGTCGCTATCTTTTAGGGTTCCATAAAGTCTTGGTATCTTGACTAGCACATGAATTTTTATCTTATTCAGCTTGATAAACTTCTTGAATAGGGGTGTAGACGTGTTAAAATTATCAATATACTATAATTATACTATGGATACAATTATGTTATATAAAAAAACTCAATATATCACAAAATAAAGAACAAAAATTAAAAAAATTAACATAACAGTAATTTTTTACTCTTATATAGAGCACTCTATAGACATTTTATTCTTATTAAAAATAGGATCAGTTATCAACTTAAAAAAATCCCTACACGCCTATTATTATTAACGCAAAACTTTTAGTTCGACGTGTCTAATGACATCCATTCGAAATATAGCCATTACGTCCATATTAGAGATGTGCCTATTTATATTTTGAGAAGAAGGCGTGGCCATGAATCCAGAGCGTAAAGTGATTATCAAAGCATTGTAGATGGGTGGATTGTAAGTGGATAAGGCTTTATACCGTAAATCAAGTCACCGGGAAAGCTTTTCATAAATAAAATAATTGTATTATTGTAAATTGCCGCGGAACCCTCTATTTTATTCAGAACATTTTACACATCTTACCTTTCCAACATTGTTGTCCAACCTAATTTTAAACCACGAAGTTTTATTACACCAGTAACAAAGTTTAAAACTTAACGGCGCGAAAGCAAAACAATGTTGTCAGATTGTCATGTCATTGTTTGTCAGGAACAAGAATATATTGACAGGTTTTCTAATTTCTTAAGTCATACCGTCGGATGAAGTTGTAGACATTGTCACATACCTGAAACAAGAAACAACATGGTGACGAGTGTTTGTGGTGACATAAAAAAAGAATATAAATACGGCTCATTGAGATGCAGCGACAAAAATATGTTGTAGACAAATATACTTTAAAATGTTAGAGAAAATTTGAACACATGCGTGTAGTGCTATTGGAGTTTAGTACAGTACGAGTTAATACTCGGGTACAGACATTTAAAAAATATATAAATATGCACTTTAAATTCTATGTCACCTAATTCTTAAGAGTTAATTCAAAAATATAAGAGAACAGTATACAACGTACAATGAGTTTTTTATTGATTACTTCTGCACGTCTTTATTTAGACACTTTACTACACATAATATTTTCAGTAAGGTAGGTACGTTAACGTTGTTTCCACTTTAATCTTAATATGTCAGTATCGATCATCGATACTGGCATCATCATTAACAGAAAACACAACTTCCAAAAACAAAAAGACAATCCGCATCTTCACCCAGCCACAGCCACTCAACCCAATAAGACGCTCGGACACCCGTCAACCGTCAGCCCAGCACTCGACACTCTCCTAAGATTGACGCCGCGACACGAATCGTTCGAATGAATGACGGAGTGTGTTATAGTGGTAGGCGCTCCGCCACGGCCGAATTTAGTGTTGTCTTTGCAACCTAGCAAACCAGATGCGTGAGGTTTTAGACATTGGAAATAAACATTTTGGTTGCCATTAGAGCGGGTAAACGGCTATTGTATTGAAGTAAAAAAAACAACAAGAAGAGTTTTTGTTTTCAGCGACAAACCTATGTGGCTCAATTCGAACAATTTTTGAGCTATATCGCCATCTGTCACTTTTGACGTGTCAAATGGCGAGATGTGGCGATGTCTTGAGAAGATTACAACTTCGTTAACCCCGTCATTAAGTTTGCGTCTTCTTTGTATGTGACGGCATAGATATCAGGTGCATACTTGATCGGGACGTACCCGGTCACGTCCGTAAATTGAGAATGTATGTTAATATGTATGAATGAATAACGGTGGATATAACAAAAACCCTTGTATAGATCACTTCATATGAAAAGAAAACAAAAGCAAAGAATATTTAAATAGGAATATTTACAGACCGATGTCAACTCAGCAGGGTTTAGTGGTATCGCATGAATAATTCCAATAGGAGCATGTCATCGTGATGTTTGGATGTATGTTCTGATTAGTTCTATCTTACACTTTCTTTGATCAAATCATGAAGATGTACCGGTCCTATAATACTGGTGAAAAACTCAGTGGAAAGTAAAAGTTCCATTCCTACTAACGCGCGACTTCAAACTAATTTCGAGTCACTAATAATATTTCTTCCGCACCCAATATAATATTAAAAACGGCTGACACCCGCCGACCAATCGTTCCAAGAGTAGGTAATATTAAATTTTGTCGACCTGAAAGTGAGTGAAATCTTTCAGCGGCGAGTAATGAAATCTCTTTTGTAGACCCCGGTTGCGGTGATAAATAAAAATATACGCAGTGGATGATCCCGCTTGAATCAAGCGGGATGTTCATCCATCAGATGGATTGTACATTTACTTTGCGGCAAAAGAAATGAATTTAAATAAGGGCTTTGAGTGTATAAAGTATTGCGTTGTAATCTGAGTACATCTGCTTTTTTTGATCAAGTTAAAAAAAAAACAATTTAAAAGCATTGATTCCATAACAGCTAGCATAAATTGTACCTAAAGTTTTCCTCTTTCGTATTGTACATATTGCTTGGTTTGTCTAACATTTACATAACTTAAAGGTTAACTAGAAGAGATCCCCTAATCTTTAAAAGATAAGTTCGTCTTATTCTTTTGAAATGTATTTCTAGTTTTTGTGTTCAATAGTGTTTATATACATAGATTACACAGCAAAGGCCTCCTCAATCCGCACGTATCTGAAAATTTGGTATTATTTATTTTTTCATGCCCAGTCGTTTGATACGGCGAACCAGAAATATCGAAATCACAAACACTTACATTTTCATTCCGTCGTAACGTATTTACTATACGTCTATTACATATGTATAGTTTTGTGCGTGTATCATGGTGCCATCTCAATTCATTTATAGTAACCTAAATCCGATTAAAATGTAATGAGATGCTGACAGATGTCACATGCACAAAGCTATGTGACATAGACTATAAGAACTGGAATCAGATTCGTTATACATACAAGAAGTAGATGCTTGAACTAAATAAAAATAAGATATTGCTTAAATCCCCCGGGGTATAAATCAGGTCCTTAGACAAGACATGTTTCAAACTCCGAGATAACTCTTTTACTCTTGGATTCGCCAAATACTTAAACTTTTGTTTAGTTCAGATACCGTCGTCAACGCTAACTTTGTGTCAACCCCAGAAATTGATATCAGTATATCATTGAATTTTTCATCAGTCCTTCCATATATGTTTATATTTATATGTCTATTTACAAAGTTAGCAAAATTCAAAATTGGTTATCTGTCTTGGTTTATAACATATATTAGATAATAAATCATATATATTAGATAGATTTATAAATCAGAAGAGACAAAAAGACGAATGTTCGTCAAAGTGTAGGTACCAAGAAGATCTCACTAAAGTAACTAATTATTTTTTATGTATAGGTTTGGAAACAATATACCTAAACCTCATACGATGAGATTTACATTCGGTAAATGTAGAACGAAGATCGGATCTTACTGACGTTGTATGAAATAGAGATTCCTATACTCAATCCATTTACACCTTTCGTCGCTTATCGTCGTTGACACTTGTCAATACAAGGTAAAGTGTTGTAAATGGCCACAGTCGCAGGTAACATTTATGCCACAATGCGACAATCCAACAAACATGTCACATTCCATCCAATTACAGAAAATAGAAGCACGTTAGCAAACGAGTCAGGACACGCGACGGACAATTAACTAATTGTGGCTATTTGTGTTGTCCTGTAACAATACTGACATGTTCATGATGTGACAAGAGGATGGAGTGGGTGTTGATGGGATCCGGGAAATCCTTTATTGTAGAAGATTTTCATATAGCTGACAAAAGAAAGTACGACAAGGGCAATTGAATTACAGCTGCTACACGGAATGATTATGTTTATCTCACTGATACTACTATAAGACTTATTTCGAAAAAAAAATGCTGAAAACCAATATTATATGGGACAAGGACGCGATTTCAGGAATCTTAAAAACGCGATGCACGTTTCCTTTTGTTTCGTATGGGCATTGATGACAAATTCATACGTATATCAGTTCAAATACATTTGCCTTCTTATACGGCCAAAACGGCTAAACAGAAAAAAAAACACTTAGAAAATAAATAAGGACGACAGTCGTTATCCTAGTAAAAGGGCCGACACAAACTAGCTTCTACATAAAAGAAAATCTGATAATTATAAAGTTTATAATGTTCTTCAATAGCCAGCTAATAAAAAGAAGAATAAAACTACCAGAGAGCTAATAAAAATTAAAAGTGAAAGAATTCGTAGACTGTTCCGATACCAAAATAAAACAAACTTCAAACCCCACGTGATCCTTTTAAAAATAGATAATCAGATTAAGTCCTGAGCCCTGCTTACTGTATTGATTTTGGTCCAAGCATAAGGCTTATTAATGACAACTTTACTAACATAATTATAATAATAACGTATGTTATTGTGGCCTAAGGGAAAACGGCGTCTTTGTGATATTGTGGGATTTTAGAAGAAAGCGTGTACTTAATTAAAACAAGTAAAAGAGAACATCTACATATGGCTACTACTCGTACACGTTTTCCATCAGTGCTGTCAATTAAGTAAATGACTGTAATTAAAGGGTTGTATTTGAATTTGCGATTAATAATATATAATATAGAATGGTAGGTGATAAAAGTCAAGCACTGCGTTACGCGACGCATCATTACTTGTTTAATCTATTGTTGTGTGCGTTGAAAGTTTAATACCGCATCAGGCAGCAAAAATATTTATTACAACAGGTAGCCAATAAATTAAAATGCACTCTAATTGCACTTGACACTTCCTGAACTGTGAATCGAGAACTATGTCAACACTAAACTATCATAAGAACTCCATTAACTTCTACAGCATCTTCCCGCTGTACTAAACTCTACTCTTCAACTAATAAGGAACAATTTTCATTAAATGGAGCGTTCTTAATTAATGAAGTTGTTACTGCATCTAAAGATTGGAATGCCGATGACGTCATAGTTTCCAATAGAGATACTGTAATGAGCTGTTTTATTACTGAATGCTCGATTCACGTTTACTAGGATGCTGATCAATAAACAGTATCCGGTGCTATATTCGTATCAAGAGAAACATTACGTTGTATTGCCAAAGTTTTAGGATCATCTTTGTAAAGGGCGTTGCAATGTTTGTGAGGGGTGGAAACTTGAGATAAACTAAAGAAAGGGATTATATTGATCCCTAGGGGAAAATTGTTAGTTTAGAGGCTGCAGACAGGATTGGGTGCAATTTTGTTTTGATTTTGATTACCTCCAGAAGTGCCGTTACTATTTTATTATTGTAGCAGAATATTTGTTAGCAGAATTTGAGCCTAAACGTGTTCATTGTAGACATACCTACTTAGTTGTATAATGTTAGAGTATTTCGCTGGTTATAAATGAAACCAAGAAAAGTGTGGATATTATAAAAAAGTATAGGTCTTCACAAAGCACCCCCTATGGTTGGACCACCGACGTGGACCACACGCTGTGACCTATGGAACCTATTATACCCCCGAAACAAATAAATAACAGGACGACTTATTTAGAAAAATGACGATAATATTGTTAAAGACAAAGTGAGTCGTTTGAGTAGGGAAGCATGTTTATATTTCAGTGTAATTGATTCGTGCTGACTGTTATATTTAAAACCTAGTGTTGGTTAAACACATAGATATATAAGTATACCTAGACCACGTGGTAGATCACCAATGCTATGGAGTGACCAGATAAAATCTGCTCTGGGCAAACCATTGCATGAGTGCTGCGAACCGGACGAGATGGCGAGACATCGTTAGGCGGGCGACAGCAGCCCCCAAGCCTCCCTCATGATGACCACGACCGCTCTGACAAGAGCGAAACGAAGAAGAAGAAGAAGATATATAAGTATATATTGTGTGTAATTGTAGAAAATATTTATCTTGGTTATTAATACCGACTTGAGCAATTGATACAAGTTCGCTGTTTCGTAAGTATATTTGATTGTTGTATATTGATCGAAGTCACATCTATAAGTATGAATAGATACTTTATTATTGTTTACATAACACTTTTTGAGCAAAGACTTTGATTCGATATTCATCGACAAACATGATAAATAAAAATATGGGAATAGATATCAATTTGGTCTTCGATAATTGTATGACATGGTGTTTAAAGATGAAAAAAATACATAAAATGAACTGCGGTTATCCGTAGTTCATTTTATGTATTTTTTTCATCTTTAAACACCATGTCATACAACACAGCTTCCTACTCAATATATCTTGCGTCCCCAGTTACGATTACTATCAGCCCCTATTGTTTTGTCCTTATACAGTTGAGCTTGGGTGCCATACTGTGAAACTGCGAAGCCCTGGGGCTGCATTTTCACAAAAAAGTTCCTCAGGGGTGCTAGAAAGCCTCCAGGTTTGCCGTTTTTTTTTCTTATAATAAATAAAAAAAAACACTCGCATGTGATTGTTCATTGCTATTTCTTGGAAGCGTATCAGTTACAGGCCAATGAATAAGGATACGTTCATTGAGTAGAGGATGGAATATGATCTAGTATTTGTCGTCAAGTTATTAGAGCATGATTGAGATCAATCGTGCGTGAGCAATTTTATTGATCCTTTAGTCATTATAAACCACGTTTAAACGATTAGGTACTCACATAATTGTTCACAAATACGCGCTGATGATATTAACGGTAATATCTGATGTTTTTTTTTTATACATTACTAATCTAAATCTTGACGACGCGGTTGGCTCAGTTTGTAGAGACCTAGCTACAGAGCCGGCGGTCCCGGGTCCGAATCCCGGCCAGGGCAAATATTTGTGTGATGAACTCTAATATTTGTGATTGGGTCATTGGTATTATAATTATATTCTATGTATTTAAGTATATATATAAGTATTTGTATATCGTCGTCTAGTACCCATAACACAAGCCTTGTTGAGGTTAATTTGGGACTAGATTGATTTTTGTGAGGTTGTCTGATATTTATTTTTATTTATTTATATAATCTTTGAAGAAATTACCTTAATTGGTACAAAAATAATCTAGTACTGTTGTAGTCCGTTATTCTCAAAACAAGCATTTATTCAATATCGCTTCCCGAACAAAATCTTTAAAGACATCATTTGTCTGTTTTTTTACCTTTCCCGAGACAGAGTCGGTAGTGTTTTTATTAGCCTATCCGTTGTGGGTGGACAACAAAAACTGTAGCGTAAACAATATGATGAAGGGCGAAATCTGATCCTTGTTTACTTTAGTCGCGTGTCTTTCATTCGGCTTTTATCAGGCTATTAACACACATTACTCAATAAGGGAACAGCTTATTAGTTCTATAATTTTAATGCATTATTAAAGTGTGTTTAAAACAGTGCTACTAAACTAATGCCTGGGGTTTAATTCGATTGACATGCATATTATACGATGATTAAGCTTTACGTTAGTATATTACAATATATGCATATAAAATGGATTTACTCACGTCGTTAAAGTGGAATCGCTCGACATTGTTTCGAATTGGTGCACAATTCATCTTCATGATCTGTCGCGTCAGCCGCTTATCGCAATTAGTATAGATGTCAAATTTTGTTTAAAAGACTTATTATATTGTACGACCCAGGGCAGCGATTACAGGGCATTAAATGCTTTAAAAAAATTCAATAGGTATGTTTTAACATTATCAAGGGACATGTTCTGTTAAATTACAAAAATAGTGGTTTTAACTGAAGATGTCAAAGCAAATAAAGCTAAAAGGGTTATAAGCGAATTTCATAAAGCCGTTTGCCTAAAAGGATTTACTTGCGTCAAATTTCATTACTAAGCCGTAGAATTTAATGAAATTTTACGCAATTTGGATCTTAAGTAAACTTCATTCAGAAGCACTTACTGTCATTCTTATTCATTCTTCTAACTCGTATTTGCTTCAATTAAAATAAAATATACTTTGTTAAAATATGTCGCTTATAGTTTTAAGATAAAACCAATAAGCGACAAACTGTTCTACATAGCGGTTTTGACCATTTTGGTACTGAAAAAAGAACGAAAACATTTTTTTAAGACCCGGAAACACAAACGATCAGATCCCAAACATCTCGTCATTCGAACATTTGTTCCCCCGATCTTAACCGAAGTGGCCCATCCCGATCCGTATCGTATCTCGACTAAGAGCCGAACCCTGTTCCAGGATATTTGATAAAATTATCTTATCAGATCAATCCAATACGTGTATGTACGTATTTATGAGATGTTTGATTGCTAAGTAAAATTAACCGCGGACCTATGGTGGTAACATTCGTCGTCATATAAAGAGTAGCCATACTACTGACAAAGGTAAAAAAGTGACATGACTTGCTTCATGTACTTATCTGATTTTTCAGATTCAATGATAGCCGTGACGGTAGTATTTTAATTGGTATTCCCTTGTTTTGTCTAAAAATTATTTGCCTAATTTCAGTTTGCCTAACAACTTTTAGTCAACGGTATGCCTAATTTCAGTTTTCATAATTATTGTTTCAATAAATGATCACTTTGTCGAAACTCGTTTAGTCTAATCATCACTTCAAATAAAGTTTGTTTCGTTTAATATTAGTTTAACTAATTCTTATATTGCCGAAAGTTATTTTAACTACTGATTATATTGCCGAATGTTATTTTAACTAATGATTATATTGCCGAATGTTATTCTAACTAACGACCAGGTTAGGTTAGGTTAGAACTGCGACCACAACGGGACCGAACTGCTACCAGAAAAGTAGGTTAGGTTAAAACCGAACTTAATGGGTTAGGTTAGGTTAGAACTGCGACCACAACAGAACCGAACTGCTGCCAGTAAAGTAGGTTAGGTTAGAACCGAACTTAATGGGTTAGGTTAGGTTAGAACTGCGACCACAACAGAACCGAACTGCTGCCAGTAAAGTAGGTTAGGTTAGAACCGAACTTAATGGGTTAGGTTAGGTTAGAACTGCGACCACAACAGAACCAAACTGCTGCCAGTAAAGTAGGTTAGGTTAAAACCGAACTTAATGGGTTAGGTTAGGTTAGAACTATGACCACAACAGAACCGAACTGCTGCCAGTAAAGTAGGTTAGATTAGAACCGAACTTAATGGGTTAGGTTAGGTTAGAACTGCGACCACAACAGAACCGAACTGCTGCCAGTAAAGTAGGTTAGGTTAGAACCGAACTTAATGGGTTAGGTTAGGTTAGAACTGCGACCACAACAGAACCAAACTGCTGCCAGTAAAGTAGGTTAGGTTAAAACCGAACTTAATGGGTTAGGTTAGGTTAAAACTGTGACCACAACAGAACCGAACTGCTGCCAGTAAAGTAGGTTAGTATAAAACCGAACTTGAAGATGTAATAAAAAAAAACGTAAAATAATATACTGTGCAAATTAGGCAAACTGAAATTATACAAAAATTGTAGTAGGCAAAATAGCGTTTATAGGAAATGTAATTATATTAGTTGAATAATAGATAAAATGAAATTATATATCCAAAAATTAGGCAATATGAAAATTCGGCGAAACAAGATTATGCAAAATATTCATTAAGCGAAATGACTTTAGACTAAACGAATATTAGGCAAACTGAATAAATATGCAAAGTAATTTTAGACAAAATGAAATTAGGCAAATCAAAATTAGGCAAAAAATTATTAGACCAAACAAGGGTAAACCATTTTAATTGGCTAAAAAAAAAGCATCGCTTGTTGAAAATTGGTACAGTAAACCAAAACCGGTTGGTTCACCACTTTCTTAGCTGACTGTACCATATATTGAATTAATTAAAACATATACCTACGTATTATATAAAATATACATATTTGTAGGAAAACCTTTCCCCGGAACCTTATAGAGATACGTTTCCGAAAAAATCCTACGCCAACTCAACAAACCGGAGGAATGAGGACATCAAAAAGGATTCTCCGAACCATGTCTCCAGATTATTCGTCGACCGTACAAATTTATGTTGGACTCCATAAGAAATAATCCAGAATATTGATATCTGGAGACCGTGTCGTCCCCGATAACGCTCGGACCGACAACCCGTATTGTTTATTTAGATCTCGCACCGACCCCGCTTTTGTTTTGTTTTTGCGTGTTTGTACCTACACAATTTTGAGTTGGTTTATTGTGTAGTGGTCGGATTGAAATACTTCGTTTGCTCGTTCAACGCTAGGCAATGTGTGAGAACTTGGGCATAATTCAATATACATAGATGTTTAGCAATTTGAGGGCTATATCCGTGGTATGGCTGGTGTTTCGATTTTTACTATTCGAACTGTATTAGTGACATTGACACGTTATTATTTGAAGATACATAAAATACATTGCTAAAGTATACAAATACAGGGAATATACCGGACTGATGTATTAAGATAACATCATCTTTACTAATAAGTAAAGTTGATTTAAGGCCTTTATTTTCAACGTTTTCGTAACAAAACGACGTACGTACCAAATTACTAAACTTTCCAAACGAACACCATCGTATCAACATACGTTTCTGTAATATATCCACATCAAAGTAGAAATAATCCAATTTACTAATTTAATCGTAAGGCGGACCGGTGGAATGAAGATTAATTGCTGAAAACATTACGTATCTCGACATCTACACTAGTCGTTAATGTTAATACGACTTCATATCGGCACATTAACTTGTAACTCGCGTTACGGTGGCGGAATATGTAATCACTAATCAATTAACTAAGCGGCAAGAGCGTAACTGAATTATACGTAGTCTACTTTGACTCGTATTTAGATAGTTTTACATAAATAGGGTACTAAATAGTGGCTCTTTGAGTTCTAGATTTCGCGAGTCTGTTTGGATATGGCTGGAACCCGTTTGGATATGATTTTCAACCCCCCTATATCTTCCACTTTGAAAAAAATCTAGAACAGATATTATATAATTATGAAATCTGCTGACAAAATTTTACGGAAGTTGGTTGAGAACTGCCACTTGTAGGCGAGGGCAGCCGGAGATCTGGAGAAACGGACGTACGAAAGATTTTTTGCCGAAATTGAAACGGAGACGCTTTAATATTGTATTGTATGCCATAGGGCAGTAGATTGTGATATTCTTCAACTGCTTTGTATCGCACAATCAAGCAATAAATAATTTATGATTTATACTCGCTGGGCCAATTGAGTAGTAATCATTTTCTAAGATTTTTCACTTATCCTCGCTATTCTTACATCTTGTAACGAATGTAATTTTAAGTATGTTTTTCATTTATCTTTTTTCCATAGAATAACGCGACATCGGATAGACGTCGATTCACCGCAGACCAAACGCGGTGTGGCATTTTTTCTTCTTTGTGAAAATTATTAGTTTATGTTTAAAAAAAATAATGTATTCGATACAAATCAATATAATAAATAATAATATAATACAACGTGACACAAGTAACAATAAGAATATTATTATAAGTACCTAAGTTCTTATTGGATTATGTACGGAGGCAAAGCTTGGATCCCTAGCTCAAAAGCGCCAGTTTAACCGTAATCAAGCAAGCTGAAGACCTATAATATTCCCTATATTGACATTCGAATAAGACATTTGAATAATCGACTTAATCATACCTACGTGCCCTAAAATCCTCCGAACAAAAATTTTTTAACAGTCCTCTATAATATTCCCTCTTTCGCAATTCCACGAACTGTCAGATCTTCGATACCAAATGGAAGACGCATTGCGGTTGTGCCTCACGTGTGTGGTCTGGTAAATGGGTGATTCTTCCTAGTTAAAAGTAGTATTTACTTTGTTTTCTCTAAGACATAGCTTTGTGCAAAGCATACTTTTTTTAATATTTACACTAAATGATACTAATAATTAGACAATATTTTAATGGCAAAAAGTGATATTTTATTATAAACCGGAGATCATCATAGTCACATCATGTGTGAAGAAAAAGATTTTATGAAACTCGCCTTGAAGGTTCGGGCTGCAAAATAACGTACGCAGCATACTCTTATAATAACAGCCTTCGTAGGCTACGTATTGTTGTTTGAATATCAGTGACTGGTTGAGTGTGTACGAGTGTAATATAATGACGCCTGCGGATCTATTGTATGCATCACTTTGAAGTATCATGCGCTTGTGAACGATACGGGATGCATTAATAGGCACTTCATTTTTAATCCACACTCATTTAATGTTGCTGCTATATTACGATAACTTCCATTTCCATTTGACAAACACGGAAAGAGGATAGTATCTATAATTTATGTCACATGTTATGCCATATTCTCGCTTGATCTTTTCATAAGCCTAAACCCAGTTTAGTCAAATCAAGGGCAAATTCGACGAAGCTTTGTGATATCTTCAATTAAGTAATATTTATTGGAAATCTGCATATCACTCAGTATTTTGTATCATGTTCTCATGTTAGCTAGTCTAGTTGGGCGACAATTACAAAGTTGATATTTTAAACGGGATATGGTAAAATTACACATAGTTAATTTGTATTTTAACGACGTGACTCATCATTTACAATTTTACGCCCATCAAAAGAAAGTATATTCATCTCAATGTGATATAAAATGTCAAACATTACTGGCGTAGAAATGTAGCAGGTAAAGAGATCTCGAATAGATATCAGTGTCAAAGTAGAATTGAAGCATTTATCTCTTTAGTTAAATCCAGTAATTTTCATGAAATCACCCAGTACCTAAATCTAGTTTTATTATAATCGCTATCAGATGTCGCGGATTGATATATCGAGTCAGGTAGAAAGGTATCCTGGTTGTGACAAGTTAATAGTAAGTTAGTGGGACACGTTTGAGCGATTTGATTTGGTTAGATACGAAGCCTATAAGTTGATTAACATTGAAGTTAAGGCACACACATTTAACATAATAATATTTCTTGAAAATTTGATTGGTGCAGATTTAGAGAAATTTTTATTACAGCTCGAAAATAACGTATTATTCCATGCCATCAAAAGAAAACTTAACTACCTGATACCTGATATCTCTTTAGATACCTAGTTTCTCGTTCCCGTAATGCCCGTTTTAATTTAACTTTAAGAAAAATATGTCGTATGAAAAAGCGAATTTAGTATTTTCTTTTTTATAAATACTTGGATACACAATGTTTTATTCATAGAAATACCACTAAAGAAGTAAAACGCCAACATTGCCATAAGAATTCTCATAAAATATCCAGTTAAACGGCATTTTATAGCCAGTTGCCGTAAAAATAAAGGAGTTTTTGCCCAGTAGCTTATTACCGCCGTAATTGTATGCGGCGTATCAAAGATGCACGGTTTCAATTACTTGCAGTTAACTACTACTATCTTTTATTATAATTAACGTTGTAACTATTTTAAGTGAATATGTTACTGATGGATGTTGATCCCGCATCCATGACTAAGAGTAGTAGTGTAGTAAGTCGTGTCGTGGTAGTAGTAAGAGTAGTATAGTGAAATAATATTTTATGAGGATAGAATGTAGAGTTCGTCGTGGTTTGATTATTAATAATTAAGAATTCAGTGAAAACAGTAGTATCACAGACTGTAAGTATATTGATAGTATTTTCACACATTATTACATTATACAAAACGGGACTTAATAGCGTCTCTCACAGACTGTATACCACCTTCATTCAGTCGCCGTAGTTGTAGAAAATATGAAATAAAACGATTACCAAAAATCAAATACCAATAGTTAGGACCCTATTGAATTATATACACAATATACACATACATATTTAATAGCGTTTCTGACATAGGTTTGTTCAGTATCATCGCAACGTCGTCGGTGGTATTTAATTTACCCGTGGCTAACTACTAGAAACACGTCAATTAACCTAATTCTAAACACGAGCAATATATAATGATAATTTCATATAGATATTGGAAGCTGGGGTTAATTTTAATTGGAGTGAAAACCATGTTAATAAGTAGATTGTCAAAACTGTATAGGTGTATAGGTGGAAGGAACCAAGTAGGTCACGCGGTAGGCACTTATGCGCCGGACTTATCAAATATATAATCCGCAGTAAGACACTGTCGTATCTGACTGCGCCAGGCAGTCTGCCCACATGGAGAGATGGCGGGAGATCGAGCGGAGAGCTGTGTCTGTTCTACAACCGACGTGACCACAACCGCTCTGCTAAAAGCAAATCGACTGAGAAGAAGTCGATAAACATTTTATAGACTTCTTCTTAGTCGATTTGCTCTTCTACTCCATAGTAGAAAACTTCTAATGGAACTATATTTAATCTGTGGCTTCAGAACCTTAACGCTCAATATTCATGAGGGCGTCGGCAGAGACGCCGCATCAGAAACTATTAACATTTTAATTACCCCGGGTATTGGGGCGGGCGCAGTAGAAGATATTATGTATACCTAACTCTCGTTTATCAATCTTGAAGAATTTCATATTATATTGGCAGATACGAGAAAATATGATCAAATCAAAATTTAGATAGGTATGTATTACTTAAGTTCATTATGAAATAACTATCCATTAAGTTCGTTCGTTCAAATACGTGACATGTTGACTGGCTCTTCACAGATTACATTTAATTTATGAAATCATTGTGAACTGTATTAATTAAATTTAAAATTGTTTCTACTAAAATGAACAGAACATAAACTGCCTTATAATTCTTATTTTTTACTTCACTAGAAAAATGAGAAAGAAATAACCTACAAAAGCAAATAGTAAAATATTCTACGATAATTTTTAATATCAGCGGGCTTTCTCACGATTATTTTAGATTAATTTTAATGTTGGTATTAATAATATTAATATTACCATGAACAGAAGATTCGTTTGAAGAAATAAGCAGTAATAATATTGGCAAAGACGGGTTCGCCAAGTTTATTGTGTTTGAGAACAATTAATCTCACAAATTTATTTTAATATTGTAGGTGTTTGTTGTCTGCTGAATTATACCGATTTCTTTTAATGGTAAATAATGGTATACACGAACAAGGCCGTGTCCTATTTTTGTACATAGATTCAGTTGATTGTTTTAACCATTATTATGACATCAATATAATTTCTACTAGTGAATAGAAAATTAAATTAAGTAAGTTCCTGCACAATAGGCCTAATGTTTTTTTTTAAAGGTTGGAAATCGATCCTATTTTTGACGGCTTTAAAAGTAAGAAATTACCGTTGAAGTTCGACGTTGCTGCAAGCGCTGAAAACCATTACCATTTTGGCAGAACGATTTTGAAAAAGTGCGTTTCAAGTACAAAGGTGCTAAGTTTACTATGAAGTATTGTTTTGTTAAATTATGAGGATTCTGAAAACAATTTCATAATAACTTTTTTTTTATTCATGGAATTTGCGTACTTTGGAGATTCATATGTCAAAGTCCCTTACTTTATTTTTTTTTTCTTCATTTCATGACATGTTGAGCAATTTTATTAATAAAATAGTTACAGTAATTATATTGCAGAATTTAACACTAAAGAATCAACCCAGCGTAAAAACCCTATATTTAAGAGGCCTCATTTAATTCGTCTGCAAACCCATTAAGATGTGCGTCAGTTTAAACGAAATACGTCACCCATTTTACTCGAGTAGGTACATTCTGTTTAAGATTTCATCTCGTATCGCTCCTTATTATCTCAACGTGATTTACTGGGTAATAGGCGTCACTGGGATTTATGTTCACATTGTAGGTGCAAATACCACAAAATTGGATGAAGGTACACAATATGCTAAAATGGGTAACTTTGCGGGTTGTATGTATAAAAAATGTATAAAGAATCAGGTTATTTTAATAAATTAAAAACGATTATAGTAATGTTATTAAAACTATCATGAGACATCTTTAATAATTATAAAAACAGTGGGTCGCGAGTCACGTAGCAGCACGGATAGCTACCCCTGATGGAGAGCTCCAAATGAGTTCGAAACATGTCGGGCCGTTCCTGACAATTTTTAAGTGAGTTTAAACCGTTTTTATAATTTTTAATGATTATAGTAGGACTAAACATTTTTTTTAAGTATTTCCAATAAAATAAAGATAGTTGTATATTGTGGCTATATAGAACGGGGTTCAATTCGACATATTTTTTTTATTCTAATTGAGAATAATTATATGTGCTTAGTTCAATAGCATAATAATAATATAATAAGATATATAATATTTTCTTCGGTTTCCACAACTGTCACACATTTACTTATTTATCAGGGAGGCTCAAATAATTAATATATACGAGATATAATCCGTTTAAGTTATTTTATATAAATAATAAGATGCAGTTTATTTTGTGGCGTAAAATTCAAAATCAGTGAAGTAAATAAAAAAAATGGTAGGACTGAGCAATATATTATTAAAGACAACATGTACATTTAATTCAAATAGCAAATATGGATATTTCTGATATCCATTTGCTATCTCCAATGCCGCAATAAACCCGAAACATTGCTAAACTGGCGGTATCGTAAAACTCCGACGATTAAGCGTTCAGAAGTATGAAGAATGTAAGTCATCAAAAGATCGGTTTAGATTTTGTGCTTTCCTTTCGCCTATCGACACAACCAAAGTCACAAGAGTCTGTAACGCCGCTCGAGGGCGTCAAGTGCTAGTCTAGACGCCCTAACTCGAGCCTCGAATAGGTTTAACACCTTTGAACGGCGACACCACGAACAGCTCTTAGAAGAGATTCGACGAAATAACTTTGTGGGCAACTTCTTAGATACAATCTCCTCGTACTGATTAAGATACGTAAATTAGTACCAAGCACACGTGATTAAATTTTCTAAGTAATTTTACTCACGAGAGTATCAATGATGGAAATCCAGGCATTTTTTAAATCATACTATTACTGCAAATACCCATTATTACAAAAACATTAAACTTCAACGTCAATAACGCAATTTTTATAAATAACTGGTATTTCTAGTAATGTCACGAAATATCAGGGTGAATATTCATGGTTTTCTTTTCCAGTTTTATATCAAATAATATTCTCATTAAGTATTATATACAATTATGTTTGTATTGTTGAAATAAATGAAAGACACTCCAAAGTATCATGTCACCAAATATGATCATTAAACTATTGCAAGAAATATTTACAATTTTTGTTTGTAAGATATCTAAGGGATTGTAGTCAACATAAATAAACTACGCCGCCATCCCCAACCCCGTAACATTAGTGGACAATAATCGCTTGACTCCAATCTCCCTTGTAACACAGGGCAGTCATAGTGTTTCCTGCGGATATTGAGCTAACGACACTGGTGACGATACCGCTGGCTCGCGGCCAAAGCTATGCGATCTATGCCAGATGCGAGTCTCGCTATAATACTGCACTGTCTATTCATGCAATACTCTCGAAATATAGAATGTGTAAAATAATAAAGGAAATCTCTGGATACAGGGTATCATAGTCGATCGTCGTCGAGGTCCTTGAGGGATTTTGTCCAGGAATTAATGTTTTCTAGTTGAAATGATGATGATGAGATGTGCAGTTAAGAGACAAAATAATATTGGTAAATCCAGTAAATCCATGAGGCTTGCGTTCTGAGAAGTAATAACTTTAGATTCGAGTGTCAGGTTTAAAGTAAAAGCACTGTAATATTTGGAGCTCTTCATCAGGTATAGCTTTCCGTACAAACACAATAGGGTGGACCTTTAGTGGCGTAGCAGCACGGATAGATGCTCCATACGAGCTTGGAACCTGTCGGGCCGTTCCTGAAAATTTTACGTGAGTTTGAACCGGTTTTATCATTATGAAATATGTCTCACGATAGTTATAGTAAAAAAATCACTGTTTTGGTACCTACTAAAACATTTTCTTATTTTAGTACGTTCGATGCAAAAGCGCATAGGTAGTTGAAGTCAAGCGAGAGATTAAGTAAAGAATGTGGAACCTTTATACTGTAATATTTAATAGAATATTCTGTTGTCTAATATACAAGTCACATCAAACCGTTTTTATTACATTTTTATCATCAAACTTCTACCACGTCGTAAAGTGACAAAAAATGTAACCCCATAGTTGACGGCATTATTATTTCCGTCAATGGCGTCGTATTTTTATTGCAGGATGAGCGAGGGGATAAATGACCCGGAAGCGAAGCGCGCATAAATACTGGCTGAATACATAAATACTCGCTGAATACCGTCATATTACGCGTGCGGGATTTACGGTGACACCGATTCCGGGATAGAAATACTTTATTCTATGCAACTTTATAACATCATTTTGAGTATATTCATAGTATGACAGGTATTGCAGCAAAGTATTTAATTTTATATTTTAAGTATTGCATCAGAGACAAGGCGAAAAAGATTGGCGTAGCTGTGCTGGGTGGTCCCAAGTGTTGCGATGATATCAAGTTCAATGTATTGGCAACTCAGCATCAAACACAGCCAAAGATTTTTTTGAGTTTGCTGTTAGCTATACTGATCTCTTATGTATTTCATTTAAGGCGGTGCTTGTTAGACAGAAGTCCTCCGATTTTGACTAATCTATAAACCAAAGGGGACTAAGGGTGAATTCTCAAAAGCCTATAAAATTAGATCTTCAATTTGATATGTAATTAAGAGTTACATTAAGTTTTTAACAAGACATAACTAACGCGTACTCTAATCTCACCATCTCTTCTAAATAACACCCATGGCAAACCTCGAAGCACAAAATTCCCCGACTAAAGTCGCTATCGTCTAAAGTAATCACAATTTTCAAAGGCCACGTACAAAGTTAATCCATACAAAACAAGCATGGACTCAATTAACACGCCGCGCGCCTCCAGCGTAAATTGGATAAGTGAAAACAGACAGCTATTTGCATGTGCACGGCGCAACGAGGGTTTAGCTGGGGTATATGAATACACCTACTTCGGGTCGGTAGACTAAATGAGACTCCATCACGATGATTAAGAAGAATAGGTACCTACAGACACAAAGTCTCAATTCTATGCTATAATGAGCGGTGAAAATAAAAAAACATGACTATGTGATTAATTAATACTAGCTGCGTCGCGCGGTGTTACCCGTTCATCCCATGGGAACATTACACTTCGGGATAAAAAGTAGCCTATATGTTTATCTTAGTTATCAGCTACATTCATACCAAAATTTATCAAAATTGATGCAGCCGTTTGGGCGTGAAGAAGTAACAAACATACACATAAACACACTCACAAACGTTCACTTTTATAATAACGACTAGTATGATGTTATAGAAGAACTAATTGTAATAAGTGTATCTTTGTACCCTAATCTGGCCATAATGGGCTGGACGGATTTCAACTAAGTAGTATTTTCAAAAAGGTATCTTCCTATCTGTCTATCTTCAGATGGTTATAGAATACTTTTAAACTATTATGGTAAAGCAGCACAATTGATTATGAACATTTTCTTTCTTGCAGTAATGATTACCATCTAATTGTAAATAAATGACACTTGTGCAGATTGTTACATTTTTACCTAGTGTTTTTTTTTCAATCAAAACTGATTCAGAGGAATAAGTAAGTGATAATGATAAACAGTGAATCATTCAATTATAAAATTTACATACTCATAACCAAATGTAAGAAATACAGGCTCCTGTTTCACAATGTACACGAGCAGTACGCGAAGAAGCCACTTTGCTCCCGTAATCAAATCAGGCCGAATCATTTATTCAGTAGCCATGTTTCTGGGCTTTTTACACGTCGCATTCGCTGCGTACTCTGTTCTGTTTAAGTGACATTTGCCATGACAAAGTAATATTAACCAAATAAAAGTCCCTGGTGAACGAAGGGCTCAAGTGTCCGGGGATTTAGGACAATCTTCAGATAATACGAAGAGGGATGGCGTGAAGCTGTCAATTATTGCTCAGATCTTCTCAGCAAGGGTAACATTGTATTGTAGCTATATCAAAACTCAATAAACCATATGAAATATTTAGGTATTTTTAGTTAAAAAAAGATGCCTTGCGGTTTTGTCACGTTCGTCTGACTGTCTGTTCGTCCGTGGGTAAGCTTTAGTGTGTACTAGAAAGTTCAATTTGTTATGAGTGTACGTTTAATATTATCACTTTAAATTTTTACCACATAACGTGTAAAGCAATTTCAAAAACACATTAGGTACCTACGTTAGTATTGAGAAAAATGACGATAAAATAAAAGATGCAACATAAAATGTTCATAAATTCCAACCTCGATCATCACATTTCGATAATGAGTTTATGATAATCTTCCATACTTGTGTCGTACAGAACGCCTTTAATTTCATTGATTCCAACTCTAGTTAAGGCCTTTTTTGTAATAAACGGGACAGCACGGTGTCAAGTTATATTATTTTAAACCGGAGTGAAACCAAAACCGAATGTAATAATAATTTTATTGGCTGCTTTATAGCCGCAATATGATCATAATATTTATAACTTGACGCCCTTCATTTAAATTTCTTTGGTCATTCACCTCACTGTCTTCATTGAACTGGATTTCTTATAAAACTTCTTCTTCTTCCAGCATTTCCATGTTTTTTATGAAATTCTTTTAAATTTTCAAAAGATTTTCGGTCATATAGTTATTTTATATTTAGCGGTACCTAACATACTAGTTCACTTAAACATACTTAAATGAATAATTCAGTTCGACCTAATTTGTAAAATAAACGGAATCATTTACATCCATATATTTTTATTGCGTAACATTATCTGAAGGGTATGAAAGTTCGTACTACAAAATTTTGACGTACTCTTCTCACCCTTATCACATCTTTATTTAACATAAATTTAACCCGATAGTAAATATAGTAATAACTGAATCGGAAGTGTACATGCAAAATGGCGTCAAAACTCCCCACTGACAGGTGACTGCCGGAAATTAAAGGGTCTTATCGTCGCCACGAATTAACCGCTTCCACTCGGAAATGAACCCCAGACCGCCCGCTGACAATTAATTACTGAGTCATTGGGATGTAATTATGAGTGAGGATTTCAGGAAACTGACCAGAATAGGATTGAACCTCTAAACCTAGGGTTTGCGAACGCATTAAATTTATGGAAGACAAAGAACTAGTAAAATGACTCGCATCGAAAGTACATCAATCAGGACCTAAATTCGATTTTTCACACTGATTATCTAACCGAGATCATGCTAGTATACTTTGGTAATGAGAGATCATGGGAAAAAAACACCAATGTCGAGTTAATGCAACACGGTAAGGTGCCATTCAGTGCGACGCGGATGTCCGCGACGGACAATAAAAAAAACTCATTTTTAGGGTTCCGTACCCAAAGGGTAAAAACGGGACCCTATTACTGAGACTTCGCCGTCCGTCCGTCCGTCTGTCACCAGGCTGTATCTCAACAACGGTGATAGCTAGACAGTTGAAATTTTCACAGATGATGTATTTCTATTACCGCTATAACAACAGATACTAAAAATTAAATAAAATAAATATTTAAGGGGGGCTCCCATACAACAAACTTGTTATAGATTATATATATATATATGTATATATATATATAGGTACGGAACCCTTCATGCGCGAGTCGGACTTGCACTTGCCCAATTTCTTTTTTTTTCATGCATACCGAGGTTTGTTCTCGTCTGTTTCTTACACCGCCGTTTACTTAACCGATCCTTACGAAATTTTATGAACTGAATGGGAAGAAAATGTTCTGTGTTGGACCGTTTCAATTTTTTTGCTTCTAATTATGAAATTTGTCTACTAGGCGTATTTGCCAAAATTCCGCCGCAAACGGCCACATTGTACAGAAATTCTATACTAATTTAAGAAAAATTAAACGGTTCGTCACAGAAATTTCCTTCTCATTCAGTTCCTACAGTTTGTAAAGATTGGTAATATTGGTTAGGCTTTGGAAGAGGAAATAGACGAGAGCGAAACCTCGATTTGTATAAACCGGTTGTAAGTTTATTTCTCAGAAAAATCAACTTTCATCCATAATTTCAAGGAATCTTTCAAGTTTAAATCTCATTTGTATTTGACGCCATAGTTAACAGGTGTAAACTTAACGTAAACCGATAGTCTGCGAACAGGAGCAGTGGTAACTTTTAAGCCAACATAAAAGTGCGTTAAGTGCGATGCGATCTGAACTGCAGACGATGCGGTTTTACAATATTGTCCCTGAGGCGTAGGAATAGCGCCTAGGAGATCCTATTGGTGGATATTTTCCTTAATATTTTCCACTGGTAGAAATAAATAACAAACATAATTATATATTATTTCACTGTATTAATTCGAAAGCCTTCATCCCAAATGTTACAATTCGATTAAATATTCAACACCTGTAATGAATATGAACTAACAAACGGCGTTGGTTACCCAATTCGTCATCCCACACGATAATAATACATTTATCATTTGTACCACTAATAACGAGTTTGCGGCTGGCTAATTCTAGTATTATTGCCAATTCAACCGCAGTTTCATCATCCATATCGGGTGTATTAAATAACATGCTGTAATTTTGCCTAGGTAAATATTACTGACTGTTATAACGCATAGACCAATATACCAATATACCCGATTTCAAGGCAACATTCAATACATATCCAATTATAATATTACAAACTGTTGCCCGTAGCGTAGCTTCGTCCACTAGCCATTGCCTTATACTTTAGACGTTGCGCTGAATCTACCTCGGGTAAACCCGAAAATTACCACGAATTCCGACCGTAGTTAACAAATACCTACTTAAAACAAAACTCGTATCTCAGTATCAATGTACTAAGTACATACGAGGTTTTGAAGAGCAGTGATAGAAATGTTAGTGAGTTTTGGTTGTCACCAGGCGATTTCACACAGCGACATTTCAAAGCCGTTTACGGTTTCAATCGATTTGCTACGAACGTCTGTCGATTTTGCTCAAAGAAAGGCGGAGGCAGAGCCGAGTCATTCTTTCTACCAGATGAAAATGTTATCTTAATAATTTGGCTATTACAAAACCCACAGTTTAAGATAATTGGCAATTTTAAAAGGAAAACACAATGTGCTCGGGTTCCCTGGAGCCACCTAGCGTAGTATATCGTAACAATAACAAAGCCAAGTAACAACATGAAGCGCACTAGACGAGTTTGTGATTTCTTGTTACTTACCTACCGGCTCCCAAATAATATATAGAGACAAAATTATAAATAGGAATAACAAAAAAAAAATTAAAGTTCAATTTAAATCCTCTTTATGAATAAAAAAATACCAATTATGTTGATTTAACTTTCTACAATGTTTGCACACCGTCACAGTCATGTTTCAGTAGTCTTTACTTAATTATAAAGTTTCGACCGTACCATGATCGATCTGGTCATTGTTCTCTGAACGATTGAAGAACCGGGTATCAAACATCTTCTAGCCGTACGAGGTATACTTTACTGCCCACGCTTCTTTTTTATTAATAATTTTTACACTGTAGATGCAACGGGCCGAACTGGCACATACACGAGCAACTATTCGGCGATTTATTGGGAGATACGTATTATATAAGTGATATTGTGGATTTCGAAACTAGGTATCTAGCCAATAGATGTATAAAAATCATACTCATAATTATCAGCCGTCCATCTGGTTGTCGACTGCTGGAGAAAAGCCTCCTCCAAAGTTTTCCACAACGACCGGTCTTGCGCCGCCTTATTCAATCTTACTAAACTACCTAAAATTGTATTTCTTTTATTCTCTTTGACAACTTTTATTGGTGTACAATAAAGTATTGATGTATTGTAAAAGCTTATAAACACACCAATTTCATCCCATTTAAGTAAAAAATTTCAATGTAGACATTTTACACTCCTGCGCGCGTCCATGATTTTGCAAGTGCATTCACCATAAGAAAACATTCGCGTTCTGTTTTTGTTATGAGTAGCCGACGAACTTTGAAGAGCGACGAGCCGTAACCGTGATGCCAAATTTTCAGCTGTCCTCACTTTCGCTGACGATGATCTACGCTTGTGTTTGTTCTTATAAACACATCAATTTCATCCCATTGCTGTAAAAAAAAAATAGACATTTTAGACTCCTGCGCACGCGTCCATGACTTTGCAAGTGCATCACCATAAGAAAACAGTCGCGTCCTGTTTTTGTTATGAGTAGCCGACGAACTTTGAAGAGCGACAACGAGGCGTAACCGTGATGCCAAATTTGCAGCTGTCCTCACTTTCGCTGACGATGCTCTACGCTTGTGTTTGTTTACTAAGAATAGAGTTTGTAAGGTTACTTGTTTCAGCTTGCAATGTTAGCATAGTATTTCTATGAATAGTAAACTATAATTATGTAGTTACATACCGGTTGCATTATTTGAAATTTCAAAATTATGTATTGTACAGAATCAATGATGATCCTATTTTTGTGGTGATATTACCACATTTCTTATTTTGTATTATAGATACAAAAGATAAAATGAGAAGCCTTAATTTTATGCAATCCACTGCAACAGCTTCTTATTATTCTTTGTACCTATCTATATACAAAATATTTGCAAGCAAAATTCAGTTATGTTGGAACACCGGATTTAACCAAATATGTGCGTCATTTTAACACGTCCATATTTTTAATGAGAAAATACCTATATTAATGATTCTGATTTTCTGCTTGGCAATAATATAAAAATACAGATCTACGTAGTGATTAAAGTTTTGCCACCATATCTTGTCGAGTAAGCTCGTTTTTCTATTTATTTTTCAACTATTTCACCACATTTAATAGAAACATGCTAAGAAAATTATTTCATAATTATAAAAACGGTTTAAACTCATGTAATAATTGTCAGGAACGGCCCGACATGTTTCGAACTCATTTGGAGCTCTTCATCAGGGGTAGCTATCCGTGCTGCTACGCGAGTCGCAGAAATTAACTAATTATCACAGAAATTCAAAGAAAAGAGTTTTGTTTATTACTGAACGTCATAATTATGTAATAATAGATAAACATCAAGAGACCACCTATCCATTGACATGCAAAATAATCGATTGTCTTCCAAAATTAATTTAAGAATAGATCTGAAATAAGCAATTTTGTATCCTATTTCCATCAAGTATTAAAAAAAAAACAACCGAATGTTATGTACTTACATACCTATTTTGTAAATGGTATCTTCGGCATCTGAAATACTGGTATTTCTCCAAGAAAGACAAATAACAAACATTCGTCGAGAGCTCGTAATTTTCTTCTCCGCGTTATTTCATCATTTGTTCACTGTTTTTAATGTGATGTTAATTTATTCATAATATTTGAATACCTAAACAAACTTTGCAGACAAACCGACAAATTGAAAACGTGTTTATAATGTATAAAGCTCTTTTAAGAAGACCCTTTGATGTTTTTTTGAGTCTTGTATCAAATTAGGCCTTTGGAAATTAGTTAATGCTACATTGAACCTGGGTCCTCCAAAGTATATTTAATGAAAATTCATTTTAAACATTCTGATAGTGGAGGCAATGTTACATTTAAAGGTGAAACTTGTATATAATTACTGTTGTCGACTGTACTTACTAAGATTCAAGAACGCCTTGAGCGTGTCTATTGCGTTGATAACTTACTGTTACTAAACTTCCCGTTTTCTAAATTAACGCTTTAATTATTAATTATAAAATCAACAAATTCAATAAGCTGCATTTCAAACTTCCAATAAAACG
This sequence comes from Apotomis betuletana, assembly GCA_932273695.1. Classification (NCBI taxonomy): domain Eukaryota; kingdom Metazoa; phylum Arthropoda; class Insecta; order Lepidoptera; family Tortricidae; genus Apotomis; species Apotomis betuletana. The sequence continues at coordinate 16,207,421 of OW026300.1, forward strand.
CACAGCTAACACCACCCGCGGAAGCATCCTATCCCCGAAAAAGCAAAATTCAAACACATTCATTAATATTCAAGCAAACAAAGGTCGCGTTATCTCGACGCGACTCCCCCCCTCCCTGCTCCCCCCGAGCCCCCGCAGGGTCCGCGGGCAATAAACGTCCCGCGGTGAGATAGGGAAGCTGACATGTCGGCGCGATATTCGGAAAATGGGAGACGGCGGGTGAAAATGCGATTTTGTTGCGTGCTGTGAGTGCAAACTATCAACATTTTTTAAGGGAAACTGATCGCTGTTTGGTTACAATCTAAACAAAACAATGTGTCCAAACCTAAATAAAGTCATCCAGCGTTATATTTCTAAAAATCGTTTTACATTAAAACGGCCCAAGGGCACTATTTAACATCGCTCTTTCAATTATCGCCATTTTAACATCGTTTTTTCCCTTCAAAGGACAAATCAAATTGGAATCCCCTCGGCTCACGTAATTGAGTTAATATCTCGTTACAAGGGGACAAACAAAACTGTACTCTGAAACATTATTATTTGCACTTACACCACTTTCGCTTTGGATATTAAATTGTTTTTATACTCACAGATTTTCTGATCGGGAAACAATATCCGGGAGAAAATGAACTGGCAGTTGTTGATATTGTAATAAGCCTATTTTTCTCATAATCTTTCGTAGATGATATTTTGTAGGAATACCGATGGCAGTACTTAGCAGATAGATAAGTATCCTTTTGAAAGTGAGCTATAAAAATATATAACGTGTAGCTACATTAAGTTTTTCTTTAATTTACGAACATGGTTATTGTTATTACAAGCACTTTATATACGAATTATAAAATGAATTTACTTATCGAACATAATTAAGCTCATAAAGCGTCGTTATTTAAGCTCTTGCATTACTCATGTTTTGTTCTTAGTATAAAAGTTGCGCAAAACTAACCATATCAACAAAAGCCACTAAGATGGATCTTGGCAAGCACTGCCAAGCTTTATCGAGCAAAAACCTTGTATTGTGTCCTTGACAATAAAATGGATAAGGACTATTTACATCCGCAGCGCGGCGCGGGCAGTCGAAGCCATTTTGGAGGATAAACTGCACTTAGAATGGAGTTTACTTCATATTTTAGTTGGCTTGAGGACTTAGCTATAATAAACGGGGTTTTATAGTGGAATTTGATGGCGGTTTAAAACTGGATCTATAAATTGCAGCGCATTGTCGTTGAATTTAAACTGCTAAAGTGGTAATAGATCTGACTATACTATTAATTAATCCGTTCAGCAGGTGCGTTTTTCGCGTGATAGGTAAATGATTAATCATCTATCATTACTTGACACGCTTATAAGAGTGCCAGACGTCGAAGATGATTAATCGTATGGCTATCATGTGATAAACGCAACTATCATAGGTACACTCCTGTTATAGTAACGAAAAACATAGTAAAGTGACATTTGACGACGCGGTTGGCGCAGTGGTTAAGCAACTGCCTACTGAGCCGACGATCCTGGGTTCGAGCAAGGGCAAATATTTGTGTGCTGAACTCGAATATTTGTGCCTGGGTGTTATTGGTTATGGATGTTATTTCTATTTATCTATATAAGTATGTTCATCGTCGTCTAGTGTCCATAACACAAGCCTACTAGAACTTACTGTGGGACTAGATTGATTTGTGTGAGGTTGTCCGATAATTATTTATTTATTTACATGAATTAATGCGTTCTTGTCATTGGAGTTATTGCTTCCGATTCCCATTTGATCGTCTGACTTGAGAAAACAGACCACATTGCTTACTTTTTCCTTGATGAAATTAAGTTAATAATGATCTTCCTCTGCCTCTTCTAACATTAGTTTTGACTTCCATTATATCACATTAGCACTAGCATTTGCACTAGTCTAGTACAATAATTCCAAATTAACCTTAATACCTGGAACTACTAACAACGAATGGCGTAATGGTTCATAGTAGCAAAGCTACTAAATGAGCTTTTAATAACACTTAATTCTGCATTTACAATGTGTAGAACTAATTGAAATTATTGATGTTGGGTAATAAACTTGGGTCGTTTGTGGTTATGCTGTTTTAGCTTACATGAGCAAGTATGGGGTAATTGTTAGTAATATTATTTAAGCTCATCTCTTCTTAAGCTCTTCTGTTTTTACAAATACCATATTTTATTTTGACGCAATAGTTTAGACGTTTAGACATTTTATACGATCAACGGCTCTAGCACTGGGATTCTAATTCCGACCCACGATCCTTGTTTTTAGGGTTCCGTACCGAAAGGGTAAAAACGAGACCCTATTACTAAGACTCCACTGTCTGTTTGTCTGTCACCAGGCTGTATCTCATGAATCGTGATAGTAAGTTGAAATCTTCACAGATGATTTATTTCTGTTGCCATAAATGTATAACAATAAATACTAAAATCAGAATAGAATAAATATTTAAGCAGGGCTCCCATACAACACACTTGAACGTTTTCTTGCCATTTTTTTATATGGTTGTACGAACCCTTTATACGCGGGTCCGACTTGCAATTGGCCGGTTTTCTCACTAGGCACTAATAAAAATAACAACTTTTGAACCAATAGGTACCTATTCTAGGCTATTCGCCTACGTGATTCATAATAGTGGGCAAAATTCGAATTAAAAATGAGCCAATTAAATGCAAAACACGTTAGACAACGATATGAAAATTGATCTGAACTATAGTAACGTATTACAAAGCCGTACCAATTTTGGCACAGTATCAACTGACAGCGTTGTAATTTTTGCGTCGTGTCGTTAACCTAATGCATGAGTATTTGAGTTGACACCATGCCAAATTGCAATTGACACATGGCTGACAAAACGTTATGGCTATTTACTTGGCACTTGTAATTATTGCCTTTGCAAACATCTAAGCTTTTAACATCAACGTATTTACCATATTTTTCGAAACAGTAATTGCCAATTCTGAAAGTCTCTTAAGGCTATTTTTATTTTCATGAAATTGAGCTTGGTTAAAAGTAATTTTTATCTGTTAAATAAAAATGATTGCTCAACTTATTGTGTTACTCCACGGCTATTTGACAACAATTTCTTCGTGGTTTTTAAACGGATTCAGTGAGCTGTAAAGTGTTTTTATTTATAAATTTTATGACTCAAGAAAGTGTTAATGATAAGTGCTAAATAGATAGATGACGTCATTTTTGTTATGATGATAAATGTATAATAAATTGGTAAAAAAAAAAAAGGTAACAATGTTACTAAATATAAGTTTGATAAATAAGATATGGTATATATTTACATTTTTCTTTGAGCTTTGATCTTTGTATTAATGGTTTAATATAAAATTGTGGTGTGTAACCCCATTAAAAAAAAATTACAATTTATAACATATGAATATTTAAAAATAATAATATTTCATGCCTAAGCTATAAAAATAATACATTTGTAAAGTTGTCTTTTGTATGTTGAAAACACTGAAAACTATAGCCTCATTACTAGCACTCAACAAAGAAAGTCCCGTAGGCTACTTACTTTAGAGCAAAACAATACTTATCATAACATAAAAATCAGGAAAATATTAGCAAGACTTCCCTAGATTATTAAGGTAACTACAGGAAGTATAAAATATGAATGCAACCGCATACGCGTGTACGAACAGCTGCACCACAGGTTGTGCAATCAGGCATGAACCCATGAACCGCTTAATTTAGGGGTTTACGTACCAATGCCAGCATGTGTTCGAATCACCATGACGACACTTAACGTTCCATTTACTTACTATTATGATATTTACGGTAATTTGAAGTGGTGCCCTCTAGGTGAACTATTAGTCTTGTGAGGATCGCGGGGAGAGATTGGATGCGGGTAGTTCAAGACCAAGGGTACAACCCGGTTACAATATCGTGGACCTCGCTGCAATGTAAAGCCATCGACGCTAGGTCCACAGATATTGTAACCGGGTTGTAAATTCAATGTTTCTGAAATGAAATGAAATGAAATAATTTATTCAGTAAGTAGGCCACAGGGGCACTTTTACAAGTCAGATTTTGAATCTACCGGCATTTCGCAAGAGGAGACCGCTGTTGAGAAGAAAGCCGAAAGAAACTCAACAGTAAGTCATTTTTTCGTAAATAATACTTAAAACAATTACAATGATTACATTTGTGTTATAACTAATTACACTGGTACACGTAAAGGAGATGTATAGATACTCCAAATCAATGTTAAGTAGGAACATTAAAATAAAATTTTAACGTTAAATTCATAATATTAAATATACCCAGAGATGTATAAAGTCTCTGGGTGTCACAACATGCAATAAAATAATAATTACTTAATTATTTTAATTCCACAGAGATGTATAAGGTCTCTAGGCGTCAACATGAATAATTTACAATAGAAAATAATTATTAAATCTAAATTTCTTAGAGATGTATATGGTCTCTAGGCGTCATAACATGCAATAAAATATTTTTTTTAATTATATAATTTCCTCAGAGATGTATAAAGTCTCTGAGTGTCATACTACACTAAGCTGTTTCTTAGAGATGTATAGTCTCTAAGAGTTGTCTAATGACACTAGTCCAATTTATCACTAGTTACTAGCCATTATGTTTATTTTATTTAGCGATTTTACTAAACATATTCAATGTCAAACTATTGATAAGTACAAAGATCAAAAAGAAAAATTGAAAATGAGTTACCTGGTGGAAGAGACCGGGAATCGAACCCGGGTACCTCTGGATTGCCGGTTCAGCGCGTTAACCATTTAGCCACCCTAACTACCAAGCAACCTAACGTTTTTTCTTTTTATACTTTGTGTATCGATCTTTGCATTGTTTATTACACCTTAGCCTTTATTGAACAGAATTGAAAGACAATGTGACCCTGGCTTATAGTGCAGAGCCTAGGGATCTCTCATGCATTTCAATGTGATTGATTTTTTTCTTATCATCCAAACTTTATCTCCCTACAAACAAAACCTTAGATTAAATAACAAAACAACAACATAACAATAAAAACTCGTAAAAACATTTTATTTTTACCCAATTACTCGAAAACCAATCTGCATATAGCCCCGATTATAACTGCTATACGATTATAAAGAGAAAGGGTTGACCGCACCCCCGGTTTTTTGTAGGGCGTGATTCACGAGGTCAACGGCATCGGGGGTGCTTTATGCCCCATTCGTTGACCAACGAAAATAAACATTCGAAACGATTATTGCAACTCGGATCCGTGGGAAACACATTAAAATATTTGTATGGGTCCTAAGTAGACAAGGCTTTGAAATGTATGAATTTTGGCAAAATCTTAACTGGCATGACAAACGAATGTATATAATTAATAATTATTTCGTACTATTGATACGAAGATCATTTAATTAATTATGTCGATTTATGCTATTTGAGCGAGCCCGACTCGCGCATGAAGGGTTCCGTACCTACCTATACATATATATAATCTATAACAAGTTTGTTGTATGGAAGCCCCTTTTAAATATTTATTTTATTTTATTTTTAGTATTTGTTGTTATAGCGGCAATAGACATCATCTGTGAAAATTTCAACTGTCTAGCTATCATCGTTGTTGAGATACAGCCTGGTGACAGACGGACGGACGGACGGACGGACGGACGGACGGACAGTGAAGTCTCAGTAATAGGGTCCCGTTTTTACCCTTTGGGTACGGAACCCTAAAAATTAACTCGGATATATTATATCATTAGAATCATTGAATTCAGCCTCTGGATAGCCGTTTCTAATTTTGCGGTAGATTTAATTTTTAAAGGTTTTTTTTACGCTTGTGAAACAAATAACTAGAAAATAATCGTGTTATAAAAAACTAACGAATCTCACCGAACGTCGAATTACTTAATAATAAATTTGAATTGTTTGATTATTATAATCTGTACCTTGAAAACGCGTGATAAATTGGATAATAAAAATGTTTTTTTTTTTTTATTTATTTTCCAATGATAGGTACATTGCAAAATATATTATAGGTACTCAGCAGGATTCATTCACAAAGTGAGGAAATATCTGTCTAATACTTGTTATTGTATTTACGCGTTATCATATCGTAATCCCACACTGATCCTGCTGACTGTCCCCCTATAATAGGGCTTTTTACCAGGATAATTCATCATATGTTAACAAAGCGTCATTAGGTATCTATTTATTGTCTGCTTATAGATGTCACTGGGAGTATAGTGATGGATGGTACGATTTATGTGGTTAGGGTAATCATAAGCTACCATTCTGTCTGAATAAAAAAACAAAAATACTAGTACCTATCGCTACGGGGTCTTGTTTCCAACCTTACCCAAAATCAATGAGGAATGACAAAAATAATTTATAGCTTAATAATAATAATTCCAGCTTTCTAAAATGACGTTAACCCACATAAATTATATTAAGCTAAAATTAGACAATGAAATTGAGCAATTTTAATTTTCTAAAAGCCCTGGATGAAGTTTATTTTATAGGTTGTAAGTAGAATACAACAAAGTAGGGGCGTAGAACTCGACCGTCTGACGCATCACAATTATAAGTGGCTACAGATGCGACATGCAATGCGACCCCGAGGTACGCGAACAAAAACAGAAGACGGAGCCAAGCACCCGGTGTGCGGCAGTGTGTAAGCTCTTGTTAAAGCAATTGAAACAGACCCCGATGTTCATGTACGTTATATAAACAACTCACATGTTCAATGTTCAAGTGAGAAAGGAATACTTTTTCTTAAGTACAGGATACATCATCATTGTCCTTCGCATATTGTCTCAGTAAAAAGGCAATAAAAATAAAAGGGCCCATTACAATACGGGCACACTTAACACGCTTGACTTCACGTCGTCCTGCGTTCTTAAACACACCTTATACAGCAGCTATAAGAATTGTATTAGGTTACTTCGGTATGAGACCTAACAATGAAGTTAGCCGTTATGTAGTGGTAATAAGAACGGTTTTAACACCGAGTTATTTCATGTCTGATTGTTTGTTTACAACCTCAGTTGTTTATTGTGTTAGGAATAATAAAACTGTATAAATGTGTAAGTTATTGGCCCGAGGATTTAAAAGTCAAAGGCAACTTGGGGCCGGATTTTAATTTTAGATTCGTCAAGACTATTTTTAAACCGTAATATTATTTTGACCGTGACACTATTGAGATCTGTTCGAGCTATCACCACAATATTAGTCTGCTTACAATAATGTTTTTTTTTTTACTGCAGCACGACGAAAAAAAATCGTTATATGTAATTATCATAGCTCGGACTACCTAATCATAGCAAAACAAGAATTAAGAAAAAAAATAATGGAAATTCGCACAGTGGCCAATTTTGAGTTGCGTTTATAAATATAATTTATATTTCATGTTTCAACCCAAAATTGGCCACAAGTTTGTGCGTATATTCATATTTTTTTTGTTAATTCTCGTTTTGCTATGATTAGTCCGAGCTATGGTAATTATATATTATAGAATACAGATTTGAAGCCATTATCACGAACTTCACTTGAATACGACAATATCAATCGAATTTAAAATAATCAGAGACCTGTGCAACAGTACACCCTGTAATTCTTTTAAAACATAAATAACTAATATACGCCAATATTAAGTCACGACTGCATTTATCGTAAACTAGTGCTCAGCTCGAGATTTACAACCTTCGAAAGAAATAGCTTAAAGACCCCACACTTCATGTTCGTTGTAGGAATTATTAGATTTTTAACAAAAAAAGGCATTCGTGTCGTGGCATTTCCGAACTTTAAACCTTTGATCAAGCCAGTTCATGCAATATTTCCTACCTAGCGAGCTTACCGTTAAGCTTTCAAGTTAAAGTTAACCGTCTAAATAAGAAATATCAACACAGCTAACGACTTCATCGAGCTTCGAGCTTTAGAACCTCGTGTGTTAAATGCTGAGCTTAATAAATGATGCACCGGTTAGTTACTAACGGGATTTACTTACCTCCGAGGAAATCAAATACGAAGTTAAATGACTTTAGCGGTATAAAATGGTTTTGCAGACATTTCCATCCCACACTTACAAATCGTCGAGAAAATTATATGACCAACTAGCCTCAATAGAATGCCTAGAAAAACCTGGACGATGCACCCACAAACTAACCCCATACACTAACTTAATACCAAGAGAGCCTTTCTTTGTGCCGTGAGCCGCACTCATAGCAGATTTATTCATAAACTATACTTAGAACAGTCTATTAAAAGATCGTCTTTACTCCGTAATTTTAAATTAAATTTCTTTTCAAACAACGTGTTTACCTAATGCCGTGAAAGGTCACGCCTCTTTAAAAACCTACCTAATTGGAACAGTCAACTTCGATTGTCAGGATCGTTTAAACCTGCTGTCGTGTTTGTTTTCCCCGGGTTATGATTGGTTTGTTAAGTGTTGGAATTCCGTTTAACTCTTTTATGGGGATAACTGTATTCGTTGGGTTTATTGAAACAACATATGTCGTTTTTTGTTTCGTTTTTGTTCCGCTTAGGGAGTGCAATCGTATGGATTGTTGATGTTTATACAAAAAAAATGTTGTTTGTACAAAAAATATCCGCTCTAATGTCTAGTTTATCAGCAATTTTAAGACCAAAATTATCTGAAACTCACACGAAGGAGAAACGACCTCACTGTTATTTTATTAGAAGGTGATATTTTTTACTTTTGTCGGTCGGCAGATTTGCTCTTAGAGTTCGGATGGATTATACAGCCTGTATCTACGGTTAGGTATGTATAAAAAATAATATTATTTTTATTTTCTTTGGTATTAAAAATAAAATAATATGTAAAATGGTTTATAGATAAACCATTTTAATAGATTTTTTACATTAATACAGACATATAAACCATTAATTACTATACATCAGATTGTTGTAGCTGTTGCAGCTTTTATCTTTCAAACTTGAGGTTGAATTCTTTGACTGCGCTACAAATAAATTTATTGACAATTAGGTAGGTACACCATTAACACCACACATACCACAATTTTAAGACATCACGCACAGGAATGTGTTCCACAGACAAGCTATTCCCTCGCGGCGGCGGTTCCAAAATTAGTCAAGTATTAGTAAGTCAGCGATTCTGTTAGTTCGCCTCGTGTATCAATTAGACGCCATTAACGTCGCCTAGAGATTAGGGACAAGATGTAGATTACAGGGATTGTTCAATATTCATAAGGGTAAAGATAAGTCATCGTTCATATTTTCTAAAAATCCTCCAGGAACTTGCAAAATAATTCTGTAAATATCAATCCTTATCTCTCGAATTAACTTAATTTACGTTTAGTATTAAGTAACGGTATTATCTTTTTTTAAAAGAACTTAAGTTGGTTAAGAACTGGCTAAGTAGGTAATTGTGTGGGTTCATAAACTCACAAAATGAGAATATCTTCGATACACAGGAGCAAAAACTAACACATAATGTATTGAACGAATTTTTACATTATCTGATTGAAGCTGGTAGACATTAATGCATTCAACTGAAACTAAATCACACGACGACATCAAAGTACCACATTACTAAACATCAAAGTGTAACATTACATTTTGCAATCTCAATGTTGTTTTAACAAAATTACAAACGCATTCAATAAGAAAATTTAACAAATTCACACTCTTTGATCTACCCCTGTTTTACTTTCAATTCTTTTATCTGAAGCCAAACACCCTGGAGCCTTTGCTGAGCAAATACGCAGCTTCCGTCAACTTCCTTCCCTCCTTGAGACACCACTCTTGAGTGATGGAATAGACAACGAACGAAAGATGGAATAAACAAATAAAAGTACGGAACTAGCTCAATGTAGATTGTGTGAACAATGAAGATATCACAAACTTATGTTTAATTTTAATGACATTCATTAAATTGGTAAGTTAGGTTTTTAACCAAGAAATGCAAATTTTAGTAATTATTTTGTGTTCCCGTTGCCTTCTGCGGCACCTACTCAATGTGTAGTTTATTTTTGATTAATATCATGTCTACAGTTATTAGAAATACGGTATTTGTCTTTCTTATGGTGACTGATTTTCGTGTGCAATAACGCATCTTTGTCTTGTATTGTACATAAAAACCACTGAAAAGATGCATAGTAGAAAGAGTTTCTTAATTATACTGTATCATCGTTATGAAGCTGTACTTAAGAGTCTTGAGCCTTGAATTCAAGCGTAACTTAGGCACAACATAGTGGGTTCTGGTGTTCCTCCGGGACCTGGCTTTGTGGTAATAAACGTTTGAATATAACGCTAAAGGCTTGCAAAGCAAATGCAGACTTCTGGCCGAAGGGTGTCGTATTTTGTCAGTTTCAGGGCAATCTGCCGTATTCTACAACAACTCAGACGACGCAACGGAGCCACGCCATTGTGTCGCCCAAATCTAACTAGTTTTAAGTCTTTGTTTATATGTATTTTTGTAGTTCACATTACGTAATGCTGTGTAACTTATTTGAATAATAAATAAGTAAATAAGACTTTTGAACTAGTAAAACCCAATACAAGGAAAAAGAGACAAATAAAAATCACGACGTAGCCAAATAATGAAAGGATCTTGAGATTGAATAATAACTGTAATCAATGTTTAAACGTTAAAAACAAGAACGCCTACAGGCAGAACAGACTATTCCCATACAAGACATAGTACTGTAAAGTGAAACAAAGATAGAAGTAAAGCGAAACAGATCATTACGTGCCGACTGCGATCAGGGTTCGATTCCTGCCTCCTAATGGATCGACGCCATCCGTTCTGTCAACGGTCACGTTTAATTTAACCAACAGCCCATTTCTCTGATTGTTTTCACCACATCGGCGCTCTCAAAGATTTACTGTACTCTAAATCAATCCCAGTTTAATGAAGTGGAGAAATGGAACTTAAAAGTAAATGGAAATGTTTTAGCAGACAAAGAAAACGCTGATTTCGATTCCATTTTGACATATCTATCTCCTTTCAGATCCCATTATTGTTTTGTAAAAGTAAGTGTTAAATGTTTTGCAATCATACATTACTATTTTTCAAATATCAATCAAAGGTTCAATATAGGTACTTTTTGTTGGTATACAATTTAAGGCAAGGTTCAAACTAACGCGTGACAACGCTGTTGCTTGTCCATGCCTAAACATCTTAAACCAGAGGAAAAACTTGATCAAATATAAAACAATTTAAACCTACCCGCATTTGTTTACAACCGCGTTCTAAATTGAAACAACGTACACTCCAATTAGAATCCAAATAAATCTACAGAAAAAGTCCCACAATTTGCTCAATTTACTTCTCCCTTTACTTAAATGAATTCTCCAATCGACTGGGGTTCTTATAACGTTGTATTAGGTTTTGTTATCGTTTGTGATGTATTTGCATGTGAATAGGGCCTGACGTCTCCATCGAGCAAACAGACAATTAGGCGTTTGACCCGGGGTTTGCTTTTGAAGATTCACACGCAGGACCCCGCTAGTAATTGATTAATTGGAACATTGATGAGCAAATAAAAATGGTGGGTACACGTGATGCAACAACGGATGGTGTGGGTGCATTCTTCAACAAGTAACAAAAAAAATGGAAGTCGGAATATTATGATTTTTTGCAATAAAATTGTAGATAGTAGTTTGTAGGTATGCTAAAATGGTATAAAAATAGTTTTATTGTAAAATGCTTAAAAAAATATTCCTAACTAATAAAAAGCCAAACACGCTAATTCAATAAACAAAGCCCCTAATTGTATATAACTTAAACCATTACGACGCAACGGCTAAATAAAGCAAAACCACACAAACTCCAAACGAGCAAGCGAAGGCAATTCCTTCCAAACCCGATACAAATAAAATTACGGAGTTCGCAAGATCAAAATGAAATTCTAAATTAATAAACAACTTGGCTGAAACTATCCCGGGGTCGAAAGAAGTTAGAACTAATCGATGTTGCTAACGTATTCATTCGGGGAGTTTGGGAGTTCAGCTTACTAGAGCGGAGCCTTGCTCATGTCTATCAAAATATGTATATTGAAATTTTGTTCTCTTTTTAAATACTTTTGTAACCTCAAAATATATATATAAGTAATTCTTCCTTTCGCACTGCACTAGGGACTTCAACTGTTTTTTTGGTCGTAAGTAAAAGACATCATTTTGCATTAGGTATCTCTTGGCATTTTTTGATTAGATTTTTTGGGGCTGAAATTCTACTAGGTACTTAATAAATTGAGTTTATTTTGATTGTCTTACGACTAAATTGCGATATATTGATACCAGTAATAATAATCACGAAAAAAAATATTTCTTACAGTAACTTTAATAAATTGTATAAAATATGATTATTTACTCATAGTGCGGTAGAACTTGAGTGGGCGTAATAATTACCTACACGAGAAAATCCAAAAACTGTAGGGCTAGCATATCTTGCCGTGACTTTGCCTGTGACTCAGCATCACCTGTCTGACTCGCACGGTGGTGAAAGGAAAGTGACAGATAGTATATGTCGCACGGCAAAGAGTCGCGTGTCACAGATATGCTAGACGTGCTGTTCAATTTAGACAAAAGTTACTTGTAAGCTAAGCTTGCGGTCAAGAACTTTGGTAAAATATCTTAACCCTTGCTTTATTTTGATTAACCATCGGGATTGTTAGCTTTGCCCCGTTGGGGGCAAACATAATTCTGTTCTGCAAATAGTTACTTAAGGTATCAGGAAAGGCGTAGTATGAAATATTTCCCTCAGGCCACGAGTAATTTCGCAAGAATATGGGCTTGCGTGTTTTGAAGATCATCATAATTGGATAAAGGGTTTGCTTATGTTTCTTTTTTATGTGTTATATAATATGCATGTACAAGCACCGCTACAAGTATATACTTTACTTGTGGATGTCACTTAATGCAACTCGAATAGCAAACATCCATATATAGAATGGCTATATCACATATGGCTGTGACGGATATGTGGCTGATATACTGGATATAATATCAATCTGAATTTAATTTGGCCACTGAGGTCAATTTCGTTTTCCTGATATAAAGATGCAGACTACGCAGAGTGAAACCACCGATGAGAGGAGCACATTTGTTCCTTGAAAGGCAAAAGTACATTAAGAACGCTGTTGAAAATCAGCGCTTCATAGGTGAAACATAAGCAAATTAAGTTTTTAGATTAACGAATGCAAATATAACAAGTATATATTATAGGTAGTTACTACCGAAATGTAGCCATTGTAGCAGGACAAAGACATAACATTATTTAGCCCATTTACATCCAAAATCCAGCTCCCAGACTTAACTATCACCAGATTAAGTTAGGCATCAAGTTCTGAACAATGGTACGAACTAGTGCCGGTAGAACAAAACCATATAATTAGTCTGGTTCTCTGAATTATAGGTAGTGCGACGACTTCCTTTGGGTGTGCCTGGTATTAAACGCCTTTGTATTCTTGTGTCTTGAGTGAACAAATATATGATTATGTAATTAATATAGATATTTAATGGGTAAACTACAATCTCGGGCTATTTAATAGACGCTTCTTATAACATAAGTTAGAAATATCACCGAGCTATATATTTATTTTAGCAATGAAACTATTTACCTTTAAATGGCAACTTTTGATGATATCACTTGATGCAGCCCGAATAGCAACAGCAATCCAATATGTATCAGTTCAACGTTCATATCACTAAAATAGTTATATTACAATACTAGACCCCAAAATTTAAGTATATTTGTTGCTATCTTAAAATATTATTTACTAATAGATTAAAATTAGACGTGTCTCATTTTGTTTAAAATCCGTCGTTATAACAAGTTAAGTTATGTAATTGCTATGACTATGACTAATGTAGGTATAATCAAAAGCAAGTCTGATAATGCCATGCTTGAAAGCAGTGTCCCCATAATAGAAATAGCACGCAACACGATATACGCTGAATCATTCAAGTAAACGCCTCCCATTCCGTGTAATATGACCAGTTCATCGATTTCAAGTTACGTGGGTGAAGGGACAAAAATAACCATTATTCCAGAACTAACAATAGTGACCACTTATCAATGGACGTGGCAGATGGTCATGGAATAGTGATTAAACTGTGGGAATTAAATGCTTTTGTTGAAGGGTTTGATCATAGAGTCGAATTGAGTGATGTGTTAAGGGCGTAAAAGACCTTATTACTCTACTGAAAGGTCCAATTTTCACACTGTCACCAAAAGTTTACTCAACTGAACATTTTGACTGGTGCCTATAATTATAGTATAATACTTAATACGACACACATATTATGAAACACCTTTGACGAATGATTTAGAAATTAGTTGGTGTATTTGCAATATCATCACCGATACCTATTTATTTCAGTATGAATGTTTCATTACCCAATTATGTGCGAAAAATAGTGTGTGTGTGACGACGCATAACAAATCAAATGAAACGAGGCAAGCGTGTTGTTTGTTCTGGTTCGTCACCATTAGCGACTGTTACAATGACGTCAATGATCCGTTCAACCCCCGATACGCTTACAATTGGGCGTCCGAGCGGCAGGACTGTTTATCCGCAAATGTGTTAGACCGGCCGCACTTTTGCGTTAAGTGTGGTTCATATAATGATTGCTGCCGTAAATATATTTGTATCAGAAATAGACGGTTAATTTATCTAGGTTTAACCAAAAGTTTCATGAAAAATATCCTGTTAATCAAAATTCTTTTACAGTACGATTATATGCTTTTTATACATTTGTAGACCATTTCTCAACTACACGTGACACCGTAATCGAGTAACGAATCACATAATTAAAATGTTGATTCAAAATCATAGTTCTTTGCATCTGAAGAGTAACATACTAAGTACTATGGTAAAGCGCGGTTCTCTTGCTTTAAAAGACGCAACATAAAGGTAAGCTGCTTGTTTTGTCGCTCGTATGCGTGCGACCTAAGCCCGCGTTTACTTCCAATAATCCGAATAAACAGCAAGGGCGACCGCGTCAGTCGCACGCGACATTTTATCGCCTGCGATATCGCCACTCTTTTATTTGGTTCTCACATTATTTACGACATTAATTGGAAATTACGGGGTGACCGTTTAGCTCCCAATGGGGATTTTTGTTTTTACTTTTCACATTTGTATTGGCATAGGAACGTCCATATAACACGATCAAATTGGAATTTATTGAGCCCCTCAGACTAGGGTTTCTGGTTTCTCGCCTTATTTTTTTTCTCGAGTTTCGAGAATTCTCGACTCCAATTTCTCGAGTTGTCTCGACTCTCGAGTCTTTGGTAAGAAATTACAACATCTCAAGATTAGGAGTACGTTTTCCCGTAGACCCATAAATATTCAAATTTACATTGTGTTAAAATTAACTTAAAAACCTAGAACCTGAACTAACCTAACCCTACCCAAGTTGTCATTGTAATAGTCATTGGCGGAAATGATCCCAAGATGCTGGCATTAAATTTCTTCCTAATTAAACTTTTCGTGGCTTGGAGTGGATCACGCTCAGCTGGAAGCATATCTACTTTATTTATATATTTTTTTAATAGTGACTCAAAACTGCTGGTGCCTTGTTCTTCCAATTCATTCATGTCCGGTTGGCTGCTTTGACAATCGGCGGTTGAGGTTGTTGTTGACTTGCTGAAGTTTGTTAAAGCAGTTTTACTGCAATTCCTGTCACTACTAGAATTTCCCTCAGGATCGTGCAGGTATTTGATTAAGGAAATCAAATTAACATTTCGCCAGCCTTCAATTTTGTTATTAAGATTTTCTAAAAATCGTATGGCTAAGTCAATGTCCATAGAATTTTAAAAACTTCTCAGTCAGCACGGCGGCGGCGAGTTACAAACTTTACAAAATGTGCGAGTGAGAAGTCCGCTGCACGTGCTCATAGTGCGCGGGCGGCGTTATCATTGTTAAAAGCGGCAAAATGGCGAGCCTGACTTTAATAATTCAGTGAATAAAGGATTTTGACCTTACAAACGGTCCGGTAGGTTTGAATTTTTGATATGTTGTCTAGGATGGTTAGGTAGTGTTTAAAATGCAAAATGCACAATTCCCCCCACTCCGCGCCCGCCGCCATATTGAAAAAACCGGCACTCTCTTCATATTTTTGCTCATATCTTCCTTTAGGAGCATTTTAGCTAGAAGAAAGCTTTGACAATATTATAGAGAGTTAAATTTACTACATTCTCGATTTTATATATATTTTCTAGGACAGATAGTTACGGAGATATGCACATTAAAAAAAACTTAAGAAATTGCAATTTTCAACTCAAAAACAAACTTCTGGATTATATCTTCGTTTAGGAGCATTTTAGCTAGAACAGTGCTTGGGCAATTTTGTAGAGAATTAAATTTACTATAATTTACATTTAAAATTTTGTTTCTAGGACAGATAATTACGGAGATATGTAAAAAATAAAGTCACATTTTCCGAAAATGTATGTAAAAATGGACATGAGTTTTATAAGCAATTATATTTCCTACATGTTTTAATTTGTCCTAGAATAGTCCGTAACTGAATGACAGCGTTCTAAACCAAGAATTTTGAGAAATTTTCGGAAAATTCGACTTTTCCTGTTTTTTAAATGTGCATATCTCCGTAACTAACCGTCCTTGAAACAAAATTTGAAGTGTAAATTATAGTAAATTTAATTCGCTACAATATTGCCCAAGCTTTGTTGTAGCTAAAATGCTCCTAAACGAAGATATAATCCAGAAGTTTGTTTTTCAGTAGGAAATTGCGGTTTTTTACGTTTTTTTAAATGGGGATATCTCCGTAACTATCTGTCCTAGAAAATATATATAAAATCGAGAATGTAGTAAATTTAACTCTCTATAATATTGTCAAAGCTTTCTTCTAGCTAAAATGCTCCTAAAGGAAGATATGAGCAAAAATATGAAGAAAGTGCCGGTTTTTTCAATATGGCGGCGGGCGCGGAGGGGGGGGAATTGTGCATTTTGCATTTTAAACACTGACTAACCATCCTAGACAACATATCAAAAATTCAAAACTACCGGACCGTTTGTAAGGTCACACATAGTACTTTAGTCTCTATTCAGCGTATTATAACCCTTATTTTGTGTTTGCCGGAACTCGAGAGTCTCGAGAGTCGGCTATTTGTTTCTCGTCTCGAATGGAGGCGAAATTCTCGAGTTGTCTCGAGTTTGAGAAGTCTCGAGCAGAAACCCTACCTCAGACTCAATGGCATAGTTATGTTATGTAATATTTTTACGTTTATAATAGTTACATTAAGGATATCGAACTTCTCTTTGAGTAAGTATTTTATTTAGAGTACATTTTATTAGGAAATGTGTCAACCTTATCTTGAATTGTGTTTAATCTGGCATTTTGAAGTACTTTTTCGTTATAATCAAAATATTTTACTTTAAATATAAGTCTTACTTACTTATTCCCTATTTCTTTATCCTATACCTCCTACGTACTCGTAATAGAAAGTACTCAATCATAAAATTCATAAGCTCTAATAAGCTGTACAAAAGATTTAAACACCGAATGAACGTAAAAAATATGCGGGTTGTTAATATTTTCCAGTAAAAGTCAAGTAATAAGAGTGATTTGTGTTTTTTTTAGCAAACGTAATTAATGTCATCGTGATAAGATTGTTATTTTTAGAAACAGCGGCCTAATTTATACGTAGCCTATTTGCATTAAACTAAACACAATTTATTAGATTTTTTAGCTAAAGGTATTTTATTTATTTCAGACAAACTATATATAGGCTCTTATTTATACTGCCTTGACTTGACTTAAGTTCTACAATATATTTTTGAGCGCGTAACATATTGACAACTTCATTATTTAAGGTATTATAGTATAGGTGTACAATGTACTGTATCATAATTTTAATCGTACGTCCGCTAGGCAAATAAATTATCTTTCAAAACATTCGTTCATCTTCTACTTACTTTATGTTCGAGTCGATTCCATCCTGCTGTTAAGTGTACGAGACCCTCGCGAGTGTCACCCTCGCGTTTATCATTTTTTCGATCAGCGGCCCGGGTGACAGCTTTCAACCCCGGATTAACTTGGAGTTGCGGTGAAAAAAAAATTTAATAGCTTTGCAGCCTCCGTGAGTGTTAGTTACATGCTTTGTTAGTTGACCGAAGTTTGGTGGAGGAGAAAATTAAAGAAGGAATCGAGAATGCAATGGTGAATGACAAAGTGTAAAGGGATGGTTGGAGAATGGTTTACGGAACCCAAGTAAATTTAATGGGATTTGCAAAGCGAAGGTTTTATATCTTCTACTTGATTTAATCTAAAATGAATACTTATACTATTATACCATATAAATGTATGTAGTTTGGTGCAGTATGCGATGAAAAAATCATATTTCTAAATAAAGTATCGTAGATTATTTCTTCCATCTTTCTACTTTTGGTTCGTTTAACGCTTAAAAGCGGCCCTTCGCAAAACTTTTAGTGTAATAATGAATTATTTTTGTCAGTACTTTGAGATAAATTACGTAATACCTACATATTATATGAATGAAGTTTTGTTCTCCCAGGCAGAAAATTTGACCAAATTTGCAAATAATTACCAATGAAAATGTATGCCTAGAATAATGAAGCCGTAATTTCATTTCACTACCAATCGCGAGGGTATTTTCATCCCCTCATAATGAGTAACCATACAATACGACGATACGCATATGAAATGAAGATATATCCTACGATTAAATGCGAGCTACAAATAATATTGAACGATTGGCATAATATGGCATTTGTTCATGACAATGTTAAGCTTTCAAAAGGCAAGTTAAGGTATAAATATCTACGGAAGAAAAAAACATAAAAAATAGTCTATGCTGGAGTATGTTCTAAGTGATTGAATGTCAAGTTATCTATAAAATCTTATTATTTTTTTATAAATTATGCTATATAGACTAGATTATATACAATTCGTACTTTCTTAAATATTAGTCTCAGCTCAATATATATACTTATTTATCAAAACACATTCTCTTTTTCATCTCTTTCTTTATTGTTTTTAAACCATGGATTTGTTTCTCAAATATTGGTCAAGTCATCAGTTAAATATTGACAGTAATACCGAGCCAGAATGCATTTGTTCTACGGTCTACCAATTGGATTTGTTCTTGTTGGGTAACGATCCAATATTTAATTTGAGCGGAACTTTTTGTTTGGGATATTTCTATGATGAGAATCAAATAAACAAGTCTTATTAGAATCGTATTACCTACTAACGATTGGAATTTTATCACATGCTATGCTAACTAAGTACTACGACAAATATGAAAATAATTTTGTAACCACACCGTTGTTTATTGTAAAAAAAACCATTGATTTAGATGAATGTGTGGTTAAAAACTCTGTGCCGTTACGTCTTTTGTACGATAACTTTTATCTATAAAAAATGAGGGAAGACATATAACAACATTAAGATTTCTTGTAAATAAAAACTGTTTCTGACCTGCAGGACATCCGCAATCTCCGTAGTCTCTGATGCTCCTCCTCGCTCTCCAATTAGCTGGTGGACGCGACAGCACCTCCCTCCGCAGCCTTTCTACCAGCGGCTGCTGAGGCTCAAGAACCGCACTCCTCAGCGCCAGATGCTGTTCCTCCAGTATCCCCAACCTCTCCTGCAGACCCTGCTGCTTATATAGACTATACCCACTGGATATCAGGCTCATGGCACACGCACACCATAACACCACACAGTACATCCAAGGATCCCCTGGACATTTGTCATCGCATTTCGTCTTTTTCACTTCTTTCTCCACCTTCGCCGGTGTTTTGACGGGAGGTTTCCCTCCTATTTTTAAAATCATGCTGCTCAATTTACCCTCATGAAGCGAAATTATGGTATATTAGAGGCATCTTCACCGCGTTAACGGCCGTTGAATGGACATTGTATCACAATAGTCGCGTCTGGTACGCAAACCTTAAAATTTAAACAAAACGAAATACACAGAACACAAATGGGGGAAAACGGAAACACAAAATTTAACACTGAAATTATATGAAATGCGAAAGCTCGCGTTGATTTCAAGAATTGCTTTCGTGGTATCGTGTTTAAGATCGTGATTCAGTTCAACGCGGCGTACGGACGTGCTCCCGACTCGACAGGCCGAGCGCCACTGACGTCTGGATGGAACAAGTTGAGACAACGACACGCGGGACTCTGTTACGTGAATACGTAAATTTTAGGGAGTCTTGTAAGAATTCGATTAAATCCCAGCTTTAGCCGTTTGGGGCTGAAACGCTTTTTAAAATTAATACCTAAATTTAGACCAGAAATCTTTTGCTCAAATATTCGCATGTGTCCAAATATGTTATCTCTCGCTTATGGGATTTATTAATATTATACTATATACTAGGATTATATATATTAGGATTTCCATTCTTGGAGAAAAGTACTGACGAGAGTCCTGAAAGACCCGAGATTTTTGGGATACTCCCTATTAAAATTTCCTAAACTTAACCTTTTATGTAGGTAATGCAACTCTTAGCAGAGCTCTGAGCAGTTTACTTCACTGCAGCTGCGGCTTCTTGACAATTGAAACAATTAGAATGGTATATAAACAGTTTCCAGCTGAGTGACCCAAAATAGCAGCTAATCCAGTAAACCCAAAATATTTTCCATCTAAATAGCAAAGCATTCACCAGATAGCATTACGTACGTCTGAAGTCCCTTATTAAGGGAATGCGTGCAAAAACCTGCAGGCGTACGACGCCAAATTGGGTGGCAGCTCATGTAGAAGGACCGAGGGGACCCGCCTAGTAATACGAAACTTCGCAATGCAACCAAACCCAACGAGCAATCACTTTCTCTCCCTCTTCACTTCTAGGGGTAAACAGGATAGACACATGTAAGAAGTATAAGATAATGAAAGTGGGCATGGCGGGGATGATCAATCCGGTTAGCTAGCTGTGATCAGACTGATCGATACTAAACTGTTTTGCTTTGGGTAAGTAGACGTCATTGCGAGTTAAACGCTCGATGCGGGTAATACGGTTTTTGGAAAAACGATCCAAGGTTATTGACTGAGAATCTAAATAAACGATAAAATGAAGGAAATTCAAATTATTAACTTACAAAACGTTATTTCCATTCAGAAGTTATATGAATTAGTATAAAACATAAATAATACAGAAGAAAGCAATAAACACACTCCAATAAAAGCTAATTCCTACTTTTTATCAATTCCATAAAACAATAATTTCCCTAAGATCAAAGTTAGATACTGTGCTAACGAATAGAAATATCATGTTTCAATACGAAACAAAATGGTAAACGACGGAACATAACCCTAAACATCAACGCACCTACGAGATCTGTATCAAACATTAATTAAATTTGTACGGAAAGAAAAAGAAGAGATGTTTTTTTAAACGATAGACCCTATTAATCTCTTTAATAGAGTCATTAAAAACGGAGTGGCAGCCGCAAGCGCCGCTATAAAAACCCAGCCCGACCTTCGTAATAAACCATAGAGTAAAATTAATAGATAACCCCGATAAGAGCGCATCAAAAGCATATTTAAACACACTACGCCTCAAACCCATATCAGCATCTTAATGGTCACTTGAAGTTTTATTTCCAGTTTTAACATCGTCTCTGGCGACCTCGAGTTAATTAAAATTCATAAAAAGGAACACTAAATATTAAACATTTACCAACTCCCGCAGATTAAGTGTTCTTTCGAGTTTAACAATGTTCTCTTCATTAATATGTTAAAGCCAAATCTGCAGCGAGACAAAATACCGGATAAATGATAGCAATTAAAGCTAGATTGTCGTTATTTAGCAACGAGCGTGTGCGTTGCGAATCCCGACCTTGTTTGAATTTAATTTAAACTTTTCTACTTCGTCAAACGCAGAGTTTACCCTCGCGTTGATAGCTCTTTTTTAATTTAATCCACTGCACTCTTAAATAATTGAATAGGATTCCCTAACTTGGTTTTTAGTCTTGAATAAAGTAAAACTAAAACTTTGTACTGCGATTACGGGGAACGACTACCAGGGGAAATCCGATGCTACATGGTGCCTACTTGTATTCCGAACAATCGTAAAAGTTATTCGCATAAAACGCAACATTGTCGCTTTAATGTCTTTTTCATTCCTGATCTGAGACTCTATGTATATTTAATTCAGTTCAATGCTTTTACTTCATTCGTTATAAATTGAAGCGCATTTATAGCTACTTTTTTTTTTGTTAAAACGTAAATTATTGCTCTACGAATGTATTTGTACTTGTAGAATTTTGCGATAAATACTAAGATAATGTGCAAAGAAATAAACCTGAATTTTAAGTCAAACCAAACGACCCGAATGAATTTTAACAAGCAAAGTTTACTCGAACGAAAGTGAAATATCTTAGTTATTCCCGAAACTAAATTAGACCTGTTTCCTTGTTTACAGGCGAGTGGGGTGCGCAAATTGAGCCACTTCCTTCTCTGTATGAATTATCGAGTCGAGGCCCGGTCAGCCACTGGCAAGTTGCTGCTGTACTTGCCACTTGCGACTTGCCCCCATATTGGGTCCAGGCTTTAGGTCGACCGTAAATTTCGAAGTTAGCTGAAAACGTTCGGATTTAAGAGTTGCGGTTTAATCAATTTCACGGTTTACTGTTTGATTCAGTTTATTTGCTACTTGATTTGGACTTCGGGTACCGAGAGATTCAAATGTTTGATTTTATTCTTACTCGTATCGGCAATTTATTTCTAATATATTTGTTTGCTTGGGAAATCGTCGAATTGCATAAACTGTGTAAAAACTAATAGGTGGAACATTAATACTATTAAACAGACTATTATTTTTTTTAATTATTCAAGTATAACGGCAGCATGTTCACGGTAATTGTTATTGTTATCGTATTGAAGATAACATAATAAATTATGTATAAGTTCCTTCCACTATCTACCTCTTCAAACTTCATAAAAATGGCCTGTAGAGATTCCTTAAGTTCACCTAAAGCGATACCAACAAACTAACTTAGGTGCAAGAGACAGGTTTTTTATATTATTTACAGTAAAATATGTCTCTGGCATGTTTATTAATTTCTTAAGGCACAACACTGCAAACCAACATCAGTATGCGAAGAGTGAGCCGATAGCAATTAGACAGACCGTTTCAGATCTACATTTCAAATTCCAATAGGGATGTAGTTTGGAACCCCCAAACCCGTTTTTAGAACAGCTTAAGCTAAATAGCAAGTAAAATGGTAAATTAGCGCTGTTATGAAGACTACTTCAACCTTTAAACATTCATGAAAATGGCTTGTACAGATTCAACCCAATACAAATATTATGTAGGATTGAGTGAAAAGGAACGTACGAATGATGTATGTGTAGTGAAAGAGATAGCACGAAGGTGAAAAAAAATGCTGAGATCCGATTTTTCTGGTTTCCATCTTTAATTAAAATATCCCTTTGGAATGGTACAACACACTTGTAAACCAGCATCAGTATGCTCAGAATGAACTGTAACAATTAGACAGATTGTTCAGATCTACATTTCAAATTCCACTAGGGATGGTAGTTTGGAACCCTCGCAGGTTATTTTAAAAATTGGGCAAGTGCGAGTCCGACTCGCGCATGAAAGGTTCCGTACCATAATCTATAACAAGTTTGTTGTATGGGAGCCCCCCTTAAATATTTATTTTATTTTTAGTATTTGTTGTTATAGCGGCAATAGAAATACATCATCTGTCAAAATTTCAACTGTCTAGCTATCACCGTTCTTGAGATACAGCCTGGTGACAGACGGACGGACGCACGGACGGACGGACAGCGAAGTCTCAGAAATAGGGTCCCGTTTTTACCCTTTGGGTACGGAACCCTAAAAAGGCAGTATGACAGTATAGAAAGGGCTTGGAGTTAAGATGAAATCTGGTAAACTATTAAGGCTACAGTATTAGACCACTTACGCAAGTTATTATTATACGGAGAAGTTAAATACAACATAAATAAAGAATATACCTAGAACCTAGTTTTATAATCTAAACATGCACACATGTACAAGTCTACCGCTATGAAGGAGATTTATCAGCAAATAGGACTACCTACCCTTTTTTTTGGGATTGGTATAAAGTTGACTCAAATATAACGTAGTAGGAAACATACCTACAGAAATATTGTTTTGCCTTTGTCTATTTTTCGAAATTATTTGTTTTTCGAGTGTTGTCAATAAATTTATGTGTCAACCTGCTTCGTTTTTATCCTCGCTCCTAGTTATCGAAAATTCCCGTACAGGAGTAGTTATCTATTTTGAAATAATTAAAAGCTACTAAAAAACTAGATTCATAAAAATAAGAAATATCGGACAACGTAACACAAATCGATCTAGTCCCACAGTAAGCTCTAATAGGCTTGTAATATGGACACTAGACGACGATATACATACTTATATAGATAAATACATACTTACCCAGGCACAAATATTCGAGTTCACCACACATATATTTGCCCTTGCCGGGATTCGAACCCAGGACCGCCGGCTTAGTAGGCAGCTGCTTTACCAGTGCGCCAACCACATCGTCAATTTATACTATTAGACATATCTACTGATTTGCCTAGCACCACGTTTCGGGACACTTGTGCTACTGAAGTAACTATGCCCACTATGTTTGTCCCGGCCCTTCAAACAGTCCTCATCCACGCGTGATGTTTTAATCACTCGCCTTTCTGCCCTCGTCCCTCCTCTAATTGTTTCCGACGCCAAAGATACTTAAAGATAAATGGTTTCGTTACAATTAAAACTGCGATTCATTTGTCTAAAACTGTGTATGATTTATGGCTGTTTTAATTTATTTTAAGACTTTTCAACGTTTTCCAAGTGAAAGAGATGGATGTAGGAAATGAATTCTGCAATTAGACCGTAATTTTTCCTGAGTTTATATGAAACGATCTCTACATTTAAAGAGTATAATTGTAGAATGAATGCATGACAGTAAGTTAAGTAAGTGTTTACGTTTTGTTTGATTGGACTCTTTGCTCAGTTCGTGAAATTATTTTATTTTAAAGACAAAAATACTTTTTAACGTTACCTTCCAATAAATAAAATGAAATTGTTACGTTACGTTACTTTTATTGCTAACTGATATTTCATATACCCTCTACAGAATATTTTCAATTGTTTCATAATCATAACTGAGATGGAAATTGGTAGCTATATGTGAATTTTTCAAAGTATGACTAGCCACTTACAATTCAATTTCAACATTAACAATTTCAATAAGGTTTATTAATTTCACCTTCAACCTCAATTAAAGTAACGTTAGTTAATGTTACAAGCAAAGTTTACTGTGCAAATGTGACAAATCACACACGTATCTAATGAAGTTGGCGATGGCGCCTGCTGTCTAATGTAACTTCGAATGCATTTCGATGATGAATTATATTAGATTGTGCAGCTTGTTATAGAATTAATGCACCACCTCTCCTTTGCTTACCAAAGTTACTGGAAATCTCAGAACATACCTGGAACAAAATTAAGTGTAATATTATTATTATTGTATATTAAGCGGTTTACACTCACGTGAAATTCTCAGGAACGGCCCATGTTTCGAACTCGTATGGAGCTCCTCATGTACAGCGGCGCGGTAACTTCGTAAATTGTTGTGACTGCATATTGTGCAGAACATAAGATGAATAATTATTTAAAGTTCTCTACGTTACCAGTCAGCCCAATGTTAGAGCTATTTCAAACGTTAAACGGCTTCATACATTTATTTTGACTATGTGTATTTTCGTTGACTAATTACAAAATCCTCCATTTTGAAAAAGCAAAAAATAACTAGAATTTTCATAGTACCTGAACATTTCTGTGATAAGCCCTAATATTAGTTCTGGGGACTAAGGCTTCGTCCGCCTAAAACATTTTTATTTTCTGTAGTCGAGTTAAAAGTATCCTATAACTATTTTTGGACGTTCAATTCTTGTACGAAAATTGGTTTCAATCCGTTTCCGATCCGTTAGAAATTATTATCAACAAATTGCACTGTACGGTCGGCGCCGCCGCGCGCCTAAACAACGTCTGTATCGAGACTATCGAGCTATTAAGACTTGCTGCGTTCCCTAGCCCTCTCCATAGAAAACAGAATGGTATACAATTTCTTAATACTATAGATTATCTGTATTGCTATGTATTTCATCGTCTAATAGTCATCATCGTCGTCGTCACCTAATAATAGCTTAATTTGAAACATGATCGATTTAAGAGAAATTGTCGAATTGTAATTTATAGTCGTAATACTGAACTGATAGACAACTAACTAAAACGTTATACTGACTCGCACATCAATCCAAGTAATGGAAATATAACTTAATAGCATTCGATTCCCGACGGATCCTGCGGATAATTATGCGGCTTCTTTAATAAAGTTGTGGAGTGCATGAATTATTAATATTTACGTCAGTGGACGTGACGACTCCATTGTGCTGGAGATTGAGAAGTTGCGTTAAATTAATAAAATGCTATTTTAAAAAGTTTTACGAAGTAATGGGGCTACATTGGAGGTTTCAAATGGCACGTGTCTGCGATATCACTTATGATATATCTGCATTATAATATATACATAGCACTGCGCTTTATGTCAAGAATTGTGACTTAATTTTTCATTGAGATGAATGTAATAACTAGCTGTTGCCCGCGACTTCGTCCGCGTGGAACCTTTATCTTGAAAATTGTATATCTTTATTATTTTCAGATCTAAGTAATGTTGAAATTGCTAAACGTGCTTTTTTTTGCAATTGTTTACGAAATAGTAACGAACCCTTCGTACTCTTGGCCTTTTTTACTTTTTTTTCGGCTAATTTGCTCTAATTACGCGCTATTATTATAAAATCAGGTACATGCATCTACGAATGAATAGCTTTACTAAATTCGATGACTTTAAGAACGACGTTTATAAATTCTTTGATTCGAATAATAATACCTTTACACAAAGTTTCAAGTACAGCACTCAAAAAAAATTTTGATCTTCATACATATTTTCAACCCCTTTTTCACCACCTTCGGGGCTGAATTTTCAAAAACGCTGAAATCTTTTTTCTTGTATTTTCATAATATGCTTTTATATTAAGTTTCAAGTCCCACACTCAAATAATTTTTGATCGTCATACATACTTTCAACCCCTTTTTAACCCTTTTAGGGGATGAATTTTTAAAAAGATGAAATTAGTTTTATTTTATTTTATTTTAATACCCATTTACGAAGTTTCAAGTTCCTAGCTTAAAATGAAATTTGAACCCCAAGACAAACTTTCATCCCCCTTATAACCCCCTTAGAGGTTGAATTTTTAATAACGATCAATAAATGTTATTTTTTTATTGTTATATATGCCTTTATAAGAAGTTTCAAAGAATTTGTAATGGATTTAAACTTTCAACCCCTTTTCAACCCTTTTTAGGGGTGAATTTTTGAAAACGCTGAAATTACTTTTATCTTTTTTTAATAGTAGGTATGCCTTTATACAAAGATTCAAGTCCCGCACTCAAAAAATATTTGATCTCCATACAAACTTTCAACCCCTATTTTACCACTTAAGGGGGATGAATTTTCAAAAACGCTGAAATTAGTTTTCTTTTATTTTTTTTATACATTCTTACGAAGTTTCAAGTCCCTAACATAAAAAAAACTTGTACCCTATACAACCTTTCATCCCCTTTTTAACCCCCTTAAGGGTTGAATTTTTCAAAATCGCTTCTTATCTATATTGTACACTTTATAGGTACAACCTAGTGTACAAATTTCAACTCTCTAGCATTTGTAGTTTCGGCGCTGCGTTGATGAGTCAGTCAGTCAGTCAGTCAGTCAGGACACTTGCGTTTATATATATAGATTATACTCAATTTTGAGAGTCATGAATGACATAATGTTCAATGTGGCGACTCATATTGCTACTAAGGTTATTACATACTAGCGACCCGCCCCGGTTTCGCACGGGTATTATGCATGTATTATACATATAAACCTTCTTCTTGAATCACTCTATCTATTACAAAACCACATCAAAATCCGATGCGTAGTTTTAAAGATCTAAACATACATAGAGACAGACAGCAGGAAGCGACTTTGTTTTATACTATGTAGTAATATCGGGGCCATACCTGCCATAAATTGACAATGCCAATGTTATCTCTTATAAACAAAATACGTCTGTTGGAGTCGCAGGTCAAGTGCACGCAGTGAGTAAGTGTCCGCGAACCCATGTAGGTATTTCACTCCGAAATTAACGGGTTTGCGTATTTATTTAGCCACATGATTCTATATGGCCGTGATAAAGCCGAGCTACTGCTTACCTGTAGACATCGTAATGCGGCATCGAATTTGGGGCCTATTTTAAGCATAAGAAGCTTTTATTCCCATAAATAGACTTCTGCGCTAAGCAAAAAGAGGACCAGTTTAGTATTCAGTTTCAATTCTATTCAAGGCGGGTTTTACGGTTGGCATTCAATAGGGATACTTAATTATGTTCAATTTATTGTCAGGAACCTTTGTCCTTATTTTAATGCTTTACCTACATATTATTCTTATCAATGTTATGTATTTTATTTCGAGGTTTGGAACACTCATACCTTACATACCTACTACAAGACGTTTTGACGTGACATACTTTACCGGTCAAAAGTTACCAAACTGATAAAGTGATACCAATAGGAAAATCATAAAAAACTAAAAATCTGTTATAGTTTGCTGATTTTACTTTATACGTGTAAATAAAATAAAATTATTAAATAAAATACATTAACAGAATTATTATGTATTAATTAAGTATTAATAACGTGAAACTTTGTAGGAATGTACTTAATTACTCTACAGATTCCAATATAACTCGTTAGACTCGACTCGACCTAATTATAATGCTGAAGTTAGCATTAGATATATGTATATGCATATATATATATATTTATATGTTATTTATATGTATGGGTGTGTGTGTGTGAGCATCAAAAGTAGCTGACAATTGTAGTATGCAATTTGACTGAAGCCAGTATTCATATTGTCAGTGGTCAGAACAATATATTAAGCGTATAGGTAGGTATGCTTATATGGTTCTGAACAAAAACATCTATCCCCAAGACACCTCATATAGCGGTAAAGAAACAGCGAATCAAGAAGTTGCGGAATTAGTACAAATTATTGCGGTGTGTGTTTAGGATTGCGGTAACAACTGTTAAGAAAATTCGGCGCCACCCGGAGGGAGCTGTGACCTTTTGTCTATGACACAGTGGAGAGGAAAAGCCGTGTCACGAACAGATTCAATGTAAGTTATGAAAGAGAAGCAAATGAAACTGTTACGCGTGTAATATTTAGCAAGTAGTCTTGAGTATTCATTATTTTGTGTCTTATTGTTCATTTATTCGAAGTCTTACCGGAATAGAGCCCTCAAGTTTACCTTTGTACATGTATAATTTGGGTACCTATACCTACCTACACTACAAACATTCCATTCGTCCGATAGCATCACTTTTCCAAATTTTAATAATTTCAAATCAGTTTTTGTGTTTTTTTTTTGGATATCATATAAATATAACCTGACCTATATTTATATTGTGTAACCATATAGGTTAGGATTTTTGCCTTTGACTCTTAATTGATAAAAAAAAACACTAGTCGATTGACACTTGTCATATCAAAATTTCAACGATTTGACAGTTACAAGTGGCAGCCATCAACAATTTTTTTTTTATTAAGCTTCGAAGGCAAGTATCCCTTTAGCCGCTATTATTAAAAACTGTTAAATTGTCAACAAAAACATTTCGAAAAAACATGGTAAAGAAAAATGAATGACCTGTAGCTTGTAGATCCTTACAGATATAAGGCGTTCATAAATATCTGAATATGTACTGAAACGCCCAGTCAATAAGAGTCGTGTTCAGATATTTATGAACGCCTTATTTGCTGCGATATATCTGATGGCGACTGTACTTCTGAGATTAGCCACACGAGACATTTTCAATTTCATTTCATAATTATTATTCTCCATCTTTTACAAAGGCATTTCGGGCTCTTTGCTTAAGTGACGATGCATCAATGTGTGACGAATTTCTGTCTACTACATTTCCCATTTAGTTGTGTGATTGCTTATTTATTTTCATTTAGTCCACAGTCATAAAGTTGACTTATTATGACATACTTAATGCATAGTTTTTACTGTGTTGATGTATCTTCTCCTTTATCCTACACCCACAACTTCACCAAAAAGGGCGCTAAGGCTCTCAATACACTGGTCCTCTGATAGTTGCCTACGCTTGTGGATCGCCTTAATTTCCACAAGTTGTTATCGTGACAAACACGCGTGGAAGTTTCTTTGTGAGTTTAAACGGTAATGGAAAACTTGGGATTAGTTTGGTGATAATTATTTCAGAGTTTGTGAAGATGCATGACAAGTTGTCATTATGAAGTTTTGTATTTGGGCTTAATTACTAAATAGAGTTTATCTTCGCTCGATTCATCAATAGATTGACGTTTATTATTTTCAATAATGATCATTCATCTGAAACTGGATCTCATTAATTTGGGGCATACACAATCTTATGTACTTACCTACTTAATTTGGTGTTTTCTGTAAGGTTTGGTGGATCTTGGCCTATCGATAATAGTTATTTATGATACATGTGTGGAAGGTAGGCGATTTCAGCCGAGTGTAATTTCTTAAATTAAATAAACACGAGTCGGAAATCATCTTGCACACGAGTTTTATACAAAACTTTACGTGTACGAGAAAATAGAAGATACTTTACTCACAAAGACTGCATGCATTGGAAAGAAAGTATTTTGATTTGATTTATCCAGCAAGAGGCCGTTGTTAACATTTTTTTACTTCTTCTGTAAACATATCTAGATTTTGTGACAAATTAAATCCGAGCAAGTGGTGAGTAAACCTTTACTAATCTATTTATTCCAGCGATCTTACTTCAAAGAGTCAACACAAAGTAAGGCTTTACTTAATTAATGCCTATTTATTGAATCGACCCGTTTATTAATATAGTTAAATTGATTTAATTCATTAAGCTCCAGAATAGAGTGTGTAAACATCAATATATTTTAGACGGTTTAATCATTTTACAAGATCGTTTTATTTTATTTGGTCAGTTTTAAGTGACTAATCAAGAGTTCATGGCGATTCTGTGTAAGATAAACACGAGTAAAAAAAATAGAAACTACAACGTGTAGCCAGTTATTTGGTGAGGTCATATGTAACTTTTAATCAATACTTATATCACCGAACATAACATGCGAGTATGACGTTACATCGAGTAACAGTTTTTATTTCGTAAATGAACAGAGCGAAATTTACCCGCAATGAATTACTTTATCTCCGGCGTCCATCCTGCGTTTATTGTGATGAAAATTAATCTGATTAAAAGTTAATGGAGCACAACGTTGATAATGCGATGACTTTTAGGGTTCTAGTATCAGGGTCACTGTTTTTGGTTTTTTGGTAGCTAAATAAATTCTGTACAAACATTTTCGGGTAATACTTTAGTTTTAGCTTAAATCATGAAATAAAAGACAGACAGAATGTTCTCTCCTTCGTGATCTACCTATTAGCCACTAGTCTGTTTTGTTGGTTGGGGACCGTCGGCCTTCGCCTCTAACAGTGGTTACAAACACGCGCTGTATTTGCCCGAATATAGGTCTCAAACGGAGCCGGGCACCTTGGTGCATAGACTAACCATGGATCGTAAAATGCGAGCAAAATCGATTTAAATGACGTATGACAACCAGTGAAGACCCTAGCATTTCAATTGATAATGCTCACATTTTACAAACCCTGCTAATAACTCAGCTTGCGGTACGTAGTGAACCTGTCTTGATGACGTTTGTTATAGAATAGAATAGAAAAGAATAGAATTCATTTATTTGTAAATCACAGGTAAGTAGTACAATAAGATCTTATATTTTAAAAACATAGTGCTCTGTGTTTTGCCTTGTGGCGTACAAATTTTATACCTTACTAAAAATAAGGTTTTGACTATATAAAACTAATATAAACATTAAAATTCAATTAAATCATATTAACTCAAATTATTATTATTATTATTATTATTAAATATATATGTTATGGTTATGGTATTTATTCTTATAAGATTCTACACATCATTTAAAAAATCATTAATACAGTAATAACATTTATCTAAAAGGTATGATTTTAGCTCTTTTTTAAATTTATTATTTTCTAAATTTTTTATTGTATTTGGAATTTTATTGTATATTCTAGGAGCCATTCCAAGTATACTTTTGCGGAAAAGAGCTGTTTTGTGTTCATTATTACAAATATTTGTTGTGTTCTGTATCTATTTATCGCAAGATAGAGACGATTACCATAGGCTCGCTGACATTAACAGTGCATTTTTGTACTTTACTAATATGTAATGTGTATTTGATATTACTTTATTTAGGATTTTATTTATTTACCATCAAAATGAAAACCTACGGAACCCCTCCTCTATAATTTATAACGCTAACCGTCCACTGCACTACGGACTTTGTCCGCGCCTGTTCATGTGGGCAAAGATAGCTCCCCTTTATATCATGTTTTATGTTGTATACTTTTATGTGGAAGTAATTAGGATCCCGGTTAATAGGATAGCATTTATCTTTAAATGAATAGGTTTCTGCTTAGTTCCAGTGGTAAAGATAAATACTTAGAATGAATCAGATTGATTGTAGCCCGTTACAATTTATTTATCTTACAAACTTAGGAATATTATGGATTAGGTTTGCTGGTTTTCCCCAACTAGGCGTCTTTCACTGCGCCTATTTTGCGGAAGCCCTATCTGGTTACCTATCTACTCATACTCATACTCATACTCATTTATTTATAAAATGTTTTTCAATTTTACATGTCACATATTAAATTATATTAGGTAAGGTATCTAATATGTGTCTTTATATTCAATGATGACATGTTACCCTATTTAACATCATTCTTAAACGAGGATAATAATAGGAGGAAAATAATGATATCTTAGAGATGAAATCTCTATTATTTAGTTTAAAATGTTGTTTTGGGCTGATAAATAAATAATCTAGAAAAGTACAGATCAAAAAAACTGTAAAAAATGGTCTGGTCCGTCGTAGGGAGTAAAGAGCTCGCGCTCCTTTTTGCTAATCATTGGCACAATAACGCCTTCTGCTAGAGCGTTGATACAAAATACTAAACTATAAATGCGCCGCAAACAGCAAAAGTTTGGGAATCCCTGCGCTAGTCATCAAAAAATTCCACCAGCTTACATTTCAACGCTCCAATACATCTCATGCACCAATATGCACACGCTGTGCCTACTATACGCACACATAGACTCACCCCTGTTAAAAAAGTTAATAAAAAGGACAATACGCTAACGGTGGTGTGGGCGTGTGACAATGATAGATAAAGCTGAGGTAGCGAATAATAAAACGTCATGCGAACATCCCAACAGAGAAGATCCGATTTGCCGAAAGATTTCTTGCTCACTGCCCAAGGACTGGTACAGATAAGAAAATCCAGATTGTTTAAAAAAAAGTCTTTCATGTTGTTGCTTCTCAAATATATATAGCTCAAATAGAGCAGCAAGTTCATTCATTGGTCATATTATGTACTTACTGTTTACATACGCGGATTCATAGCCGCGTCGCTACTTTCTGAAGCTGACGCAATTTTCCTGATCAGTTAATGTATGATGAAATGAGATGGCACAGTCGAAATCGAAATGATGTTTATGCAAAATTACTTTCAATACACAGAGAGATAAACCTTAATTTACCTTGAATCATAATCATAATCATAATTTATTTGTAAAGCCAATTTACATGTCAGTTTACATGGTATACACATTAACATTCAATAGTATAAATAATCCTTATATCGTAAGCATATTCAACCAGTTATAAAAATAATAAATAAAAAATAATTGAAATTCAATAAAAAAAAATATCAAGTAGTAGTCACACACAATTAGTACCTAGTACAAGGCTTATACAAAAATATTAAAGTACAATTTAATATCAATAAAATATCGAATTCATTTTTTTAAATGATTCCTTGTTCATTATGAACTCGTCATAATTATAGAACGGGCGCTTAGTAAGCCAACATTTTAGGCGATGCTTAAAGATGCTTATGCTTGGGGCCTCTGTTATGTCATTTAGTAGCTGGTTATAGACCGAGGGGGCCATCACATGAGTCAATCCATAAATAATTATGAACTGAATTGCGTTGTAATTTAATTTCTAAATAAGAAAAACAAATGCGTTGCTCTCTGCCTGATATTAGAATTAAACAGAGACTCATAATTATTATAGTAGAGAATAATATAATACATTTAAAAATCCTATTTATACCAACTTTTCAAATGAACCGACATGTTTTAGTTCGAAAGTCGAGGGCAGCGTTTCCGACAATTTATTTCCCTCCGTTTGATCTCGGTGGAATTTCTTTTATCAGGCCCCTCATTCATGTGAGCTTGAGACTTAGTTTGCGTGGCTGTATGTAGACAGTTTTACATAGTTTTGGAAACAGTGAACAAACGGTCCTTTAAGGATTGAAATGTATAAGAGTGCTCCCTTACCACGGATTGTGTTGCAAGTTTTCTTTACGATGCGTCATATTTCTACTTACGTATATTAAATCTATACTATTATACAATTTAAGATTTGTATTGGAAATCAGTTTTCAATGGAGAGATGCAGGATAGTCTTTTGTTCAGTATGGGCGCGCGGCACCAAGCCAGTCTGGCGCCATCTGTAAGGCACAATTTCCATTGTCCTCTCATCACGCCCAAACGGCTGGACAAATTTTAACCAATTTTGGTACAGGGACAGGGATAGCAGGACATCCAAAGATGGTTATAGGATACATTTTACCCAACTACGGTATAAAAAAAATTACGAAGTTGTACCTATACATACATATTCTCGATGAAAGCCAAAACTTGAGACTTGGTATGTAGGCGTTAGTGGCCAACTGTATGTAGACAGCAGTATTAGGGTAATTCTTAAACAGTGGCCAGTGGCACCGCCTGTCAACAGGTTTGTTTCACAAATTTTCTTTACGCGTGATAAACTTATTCGTATTGTCACAATTTATTATTCAATCATTTATTGTGGCATAGTCCTATTCTCAGAAATGATTTCTGAAATCACACTAATATTATAAAGGCGAAAGTTTGTGAGTGTGTTTATGTATGTTTGTTACTTCTTCACGCTCAAACGGTTGGACCAATTTTTACAAATTTTGGTGTGAAGGTAGCTGACACCCTGGATTAACACGAAGGCTACTGTTTATCCCAAAACAATGTAGTGTTCCCGTGGGATGGGCGGGTAACGTAAGTTGTAAAAAATCGTATATCCCAGTCCCATTTGCAAACTCCATGTATGACTTCCATTCTAGTTACTAGACACTGAACTGGGTATGGATAGCCACATTTCAGCGTCAGCATAGTGTTATAAATACCATCTGAATTAGTATCCACGAAACTAGTCACCCCCATATATTCCTGGAACACATAAATCCGTCAGAAACTGTACTAAATAACGGCTATCATCGCCTCTATGACAAATTGCTTGGGAGCTAAATGAACTCAGCTATACCATCTGCTGGTGTAATTCCTTAACGTCCCTTAGCTCAGTGTCAGCAACTTACTTAAGCGTATATTTCATTATTTTGGTTAAACTTAAATTTAACAGACTCAATATGACACGTAAGTAATTTCATAGTCGTAGGCACAATTTATCTGGATAAATAATTATGGACATTTCTCATATTATGTAAGTCTTGGGTATGTACCATTTCCTATATAATTATACTGTTCAAAGACAAAATAATCACAGGGGTACATTTTTCTGGAGGAATCTTTGGCACCGACCGAGTCGCACATCATCATAACGTATTTATCAAAAACATCGCTGAATTGCGCTCGTCCATGCTACCGCCGTCGCTGCCAAGTATTGCAGGTATTTAACTATAGTATCTGAACTGGTTTAATTCAATTGTTTTTACTATTCAACACACTACAGTATTTAAGGTAGAGGTCGGTCTTATGGAGGTTTATAATAATTCATGGTAGCATGTGTCGTGTAATGTTTGGGCAAACAATTCGGCTTGTGGACTCGATCTTAATGTAAAATTTAAAGGGTGATAGGGACTGCTATCCTCGGAGGGTGAGGAAATGGAATTAGGTGTAAATGAGGCGCGTGTTTTGTATTTATATACCCACATATGGTGAACTTATGTGAACGGTTTGAGATATATTTTGTATAGAACCATCACACTATACCCACATTATATTCGAGGTAAGCCGGGGTGGCTATGAAATGCAGTTAATTTGGAATTCCGTTATTACACCATATCTAATGATTTGTAATTTCATGACTTGTGAAAAATGTTTACCCTTTATAAATGGCCTAATTATTTACTTTGATTTCCACCACCTCAGTCTCTCGTATGACGGTTGGATTTTATATAACTATAATTTTTAACAAAAAAAAGAACCGACTTCAGTAAAACTAAAAAACTAGATCTGTGGTGTTCATCATCAGTTTCCTTACACCAAATCCTATTTACTGAATGTAAATTCTTGACCTTATCAATAAATTACCGAAAGCGCCGTACATGTCCCTATAACATTTGAAGAGTTCCCTCGATTTCTCCAAGATTCCATCATCAGATCCCGACTTAGTGCCAACGGGACCAACTCGGAGTTATACCCTTTCGATAAAAAAAAAAATTGAAAATTGGTTCACGGTTCTCGGAGTTATCGAGTAACAAACATACAAAAAAAAAAAAAAATTAGTTCGAATTGAGAACCTCCTCCTTTTTTGAAGTCGGTTAAAAATAGATGGAACTACCAATTAAATGATAACCCTTTCTTTTTATTGATTCTCAGAAACTTCTACATTTCATGGAAAGTATCCAGCAAGAGAGAGAGAGAACTGTAAAATAGCTTAACAATATTTCAGTGGTATTCAAAGCAGCAAAATATAGGAGCTTATAAGAGACAATCACATTCCAGATCATAATGCATAATCCCAAAGATATTAGACTCCATTTGAATGGTCCGTTAAACGAACTAATTCGAGTGCGACACATTAAGCGCATATGGCACCCTCGCATGGACCGGTTCCGTTCCACAGGAGGTTCCGTTTCCAGCTTACGCTGGACTTAACTTCAGTCAATTCAAGATAATAGCGAAAGGGAGTAAGCGACAGGATATTAGATGTACGACTGATGTACTAGTGTAATACAACGATTGATTTACGAATTAAATGCTTGCTTTATAGATTTAGATAAGACAGACCCATTACGCGTCGCGAACAGTATTTGTAGCTTACACAACAGCTCACACCTGGGTGCTCGTCGGCTTTGCTTTCCTTGTTGATTTTCTGGTCGTGTACTTAATATCTAAGATGAGATGACTTCACCAAAAAAGACATTTCAACACATACTCTTCGGCGGTAACTTTGAACGCCCCCCACTTACACTTAGTCTATGATGTCATTGCTACAAGTGTCATCAGCAGTTTTTAATTGAACACATGTTAAAGGTTCATTCAGCCAAGAAACGGGTCTACCACTTTTAACTGTAATGAATATGAAATAAGTGTATTACTCGTAACTAGAACAATTTTTTGGTTTGATGTATACCTGCATACATACATTTCCATTTACGAAAACCTGATTTTCAGTGTTGTGAATTATGTATATCGACATTATTTTAGATATCGGAGTTAGCATATATTATTTGTATACATTAGACAAACATAAAGACGTAAGTGTTACTGAGCTACGCAACGTGATCGAATTTTGGGATGTGAAGCAATTTGTTTACGGGTTGTGTTTGGGTTGGGTAAGCGGTAAGCATATAGAGGGTCGTATCGAGATTTTGATAGCTTCATTTAGAATATCCTAATGGTTCGACAACAGGGCATACTTACGTAGGTAGATATTTCAAGGTATCCAATCACAACTTCGAAATATTATTTCCCATCATTCCACGTTTTGCCGACCTTTTTTACGCCGTAACTTTTTCATGATTTTTGAAGTTACCACTAAGCACCTTGTTATGGTGGCAACACTATTAAGATCTATATGTACATTGTCTATGCTTGGTCTTACGAATAAACATGTCGTCTTAACGTGAGTCTACTTTTATTAATTAAATATCATAAGCCATCGTCGATACCCTACATGGTGTCAGAAGTAAAAAAAAGTGGTCTCTCAGCTTGAATATAAGTGGTCATGGCAGAGCAAGTTCCCAATCCAGTCGCGCAGAGAAAACCCCCTATGGGCATGGGGTGCGCGCCCATGTGCTCCACAGGTAACATGGCGGAGAATTGGAAGAAATTCGTACAATCTTTTAAACTGTATCTACGTGCATCGTCGCTGGATGCAGAGTCTGATGCGAGAACGGTGGCACTTTTCTTACATCTCATCGGTGAACGAGGCATGGAAATTTTTAACTCGTTCCAATGTGACGACGAAAAAATTAAATATAAAGAATTGCTGGAACTGTTTAACAGCTATTTTGTGCCTAAAGCAAACATAACGTACGCGTGTCACGTGTTTTTCACG
This sequence comes from Apotomis betuletana, assembly GCA_932273695.1. Classification (NCBI taxonomy): domain Eukaryota; kingdom Metazoa; phylum Arthropoda; class Insecta; order Lepidoptera; family Tortricidae; genus Apotomis; species Apotomis betuletana. Next base: position 16,245,924 of record OW026300.1, read on the forward strand.
TGCAAGCAAGCTGAAAACGAATCCCTCGAAGAATTCGTAACCAACTTAAGAGCAAAAAGTCAACCGTGTAAATTTGAAACACTGCAAGAGCGACTCATAAAGTCTATGTTTATTTGCAATATGCATACCAAATATAATTTCATACGAGAAAGGCTGCTGATGCAGGACGATCTTAAACTGGATGAAGCATTGGAGCTGGCAAAGGGCGCAGTTATTGCGAGAAACCAAAGCGCGTCCATGCAAGGAGAGCATGATACAGAGGCGGTGATGTACGTAAATCGGTCTCGTCCCCAGTCAACACACCGTCCCCAGTCGGCACACAAGTCCCAGTCAGCATACAGATCAAAGTCAGCGCAGAGGTCACAGTCATCACATAGGTTTCAGTCGCAGAGGTCACACCCGGCACAACAAAGGTGTGGTAGATGTGGACAAGTGCATCGGTACAAATGCCCAGCTGTAAATGTGAAGTGTCATAAGTGCAATAAAGTAGGTCACTATCAAAAAATGTGCCGTTCTGTTCAAGTGAACTACATAGAGTCAGCAGAGGACAATAATGATCAAACAAATTTTTTCATTGGTCACATTAAATCAGGACAGTCATCACAGTCAGACTGGCTAGTGAATATTTATGTAAATAACAAGGAGATCAACTGTATTTTGGATACAGGAGCTGATGCAAATGTCATGTCAATCAATGTATACAATAGTTTGGATGTTAAGAACAAATTAGTTAACTGCCAAGCTAAACTGACATCCTATAATGGTAGTACAATAGAAGTTATAGGTGAACAAATGTTAAAATGTAGTGTATCTGTCAGTAACTCTTGCATTACAAAAAATATAAAATTTATTATAGCTAATGTGTCATCACCTACTGTTTTGGGGAAAGAGACATGCTCAGAACTAGGTTTAGTCAAAAGGGTGTTTAGCATTGAACAACCATGTCAGTCAAGTCAGACAAGTCAGTCATTAAATGAGCATAGTCAAAGTCAAATAAATGTATCTTTGCCTGAAAAGATAGTTAATCAGTCAGAAGTTAATACTTGTCAAAGTCAAAACAATGTCAGTTGTCAGAGTACACCATTGAATGGGAAGCCTAAATGTCAGTCGAGTCAGTCAAATATGTCAAAGTCAGTTCAGCTTGATATTTCTAAATGTCAGTCAAATTAAACAAATGTGTTAACAAATCATATGTCAGTGCTTCAGTCAAATGTTAATCAAATAATGCAGTGTAATCAAATGTCACAGTCACAAAGTAATATGTCACACTTACAGTCAAATACTTACGTTAAAAATCTACTTACCAAATATGAGCATGTGTTTGTCGGTCTAGGTTGCTTGCCAGGAGAGTGCAACATACAAGTTAATCCAGGGATTCCACCTAAAATAGATGCTCCAAGGAAGGTACCATTTACATTGTATCCCAGGCTGCAGCAAGAATTGAACAAGATGGTGCAGATGGGTGTCATCACTAAGGTCACGGAACCAACAGACTGGGTGAGTTCTCTTATTCTAGTTGAGAAAAAGAATGGTCAGTTGAGAGTCTGCCTTGATCCAAGGAATCTAAACCAGGCAATTTGTCGAAGTCATTATCCTATACCAACTGTTGACATGGTGCGTGCCAAAGTTGCTGGTGCCAAGTATTATTCCACTTTGGACGCTAGCAGTGGGTTTTGGATGTGTTGTCTTAACGAAGAGAGTTCATACCTCACAACATAACACAAAGAATTCACAAAGATAACTTTATTTGTATTATGTTATTGCTCGTAAATATAATAATTGTAATTAATAATTTTATAATATTGTTGTGTTGCTACTCTATCGCATTGGGAAACTGTCATGATAGATGTAATGTTGATGTAAATAAATAAATAAATAAATAAATAAATAAATAAATAAACATTTAACACTCCATTCGGCAGGTATAGGTTTAAACGGCTACCATATGGTATCAATTGTGCGCCAGAATATTTTCACAGAATAATGACTGAAATATTTGGTGATATACCTGGAGTGACGGTTTATAGTGATGATTTATTGGTCTCAGGCTCAACTATAGAGGAGCATAATGAACGTCTTAAAGTCTTTGATAGGGCACAAAAACAAAATGTCAAATTTAATAAAGGAAAATGTTCATTCGCAGTCACACAAGTTAAATATTTGGGTCACATCTTCGCAGAGGAAGGAGTGACTCCAGACATGGATAAAATTAGGGCCATTAATGAAATGCCGTCACCGACTTGCACCAAAGACTTGCAAAGGTTTTTGGGCATGATTAATTATCTAGGCCCATTTATTAGTAATTTAGCAAGTGAAGTTGGTCCTTTAAGGGACTTGTTAAAAAAAGATTCTGTCTTTATATGGAATGAAAATTATGAAAAGGTTTTCAACCGTCTTAAAAACCTAATTTGTCAGGCCCCAGTGTTAGCACATTTTAATGTAAAGGCACCTATTGTTTTATCAGTAGACTCTAGCAGTACAGCTGTTGGTGGAGTATTGTTGCAAAATAACCACCCTATATATTATGTGTCCAAAACTTTAAGCTTTATGCAATTGTTTTTGCATGTGTCAGATTCCATCAATTTATATATGGCCAAACAGTCACTGTAGAGACAGATCATTGCCCTTTAATAACTTTGTTCAAAAAGCCACTCGCAGAGGTACCTACCCGTCTTCAACGAATGATGCTGAAAATTCAAGCTTATAGTCTAAATGTAGTATATAAAAAAGGTACACTTATGTTTATAGCTGACACTTTATCTAGAGCGGCTTTGTCTGAAACCAGTGTAGATGAACTTGATGATGATATCGTAGTACATGTCAACTCACTTATCAAGTCCTTACCAGTGTCGCCTGAGCGTCTTAATTGGCTGAAAGATGCTACTAAATCTGATGAGACAATGCAAATATTAAAAAACTATTGTTTTCAAGGATGGCCTGATGCAAAAAATCTAGTTTTGCCACAAGTACAAGAATATTGGCAGTACAGGCATGATTTGCATAGTGAAGGTGATTTGCTCTTTAGAAGCAGCAGTATTGTAATACCTAAAAAGATTAGACCAGACATTCTTAAAATAATACATAGTGGTCATCTAGGGATAGAGCGCTCAAAATCATTTGCTCGAGGAAATGTATTTTGGCCTTTTATGTCAAGTGACATTAAAAACTTAGTCGAGTCTTGTCCAACTTGCCTTTCACACAGAAATTCAAATCCGCCTGAACCTTTACTGTCTCACAAGTTGTCAAGCCTTCCATGGGAAAAAATTGGAATTGACTATATGTCTTACAACAATAAAACATATCTAGTAGTTGAGGACTATTACTCAAACTACATTGAAGTTTGTCAAGTTAGTACTACTAGTGCTAATATTCTAATAAAGACTTTAAAACCTATTTACAGCCGTTACGGTATTCCTGTTGAGATTGTAACTGACAATGGCCCGCCTTTCAACTCTACTGAGTTTAAACAGTTTAATCTTGAATGGGGTATTAAACATACCACTTCTAGCCCATACTTACCCAGGTCAAATGGTCTTGTTGAGTCAGGGGTTAAGATATGTAAGAAAATATTTGTTAAATGTGATGAGTCCGGTTGTGATCCCTACCTAGCACTTCTCCAATACAGAAATACTCCGAGAGGTAATCTAGCCTCTCCGGCACAATTGCTAATGTCTCGTAGTCTCAGGACTCAATTACCTACGCTTGCAGAGAAATTACGTCCTAAAGTAGTCAAGTTTGCAGAACATATAGAAAACAAAAAAATAAATCAGGAAAAGGTAGAGAAGTATTATAATAGAAAAACAAGAGCATTACAGGAACTTAGGAAGGGAGACAGTATTTATTTTAAAACTAGGCCTGAAGGTAAGTGGATGCCAGGAGAAGTCAGGGATGTCTGTGCAGAGCCCAGGTCCTATGTCGTTGGTAATGCAGAAGGGTTTGTCGGAAGAAGAAATAGGCAGCATATCCTGCTACCAAAATTAAGGTCAGTATCTCCAGATCCTGTGCAGGTCACACCCTCATGTTCAACACCTCATGCAAACCATTGTCAGGCTACTCCGGTTACACCACAGCAGCTACAGTCACCTCAGGTACCCGCAGCAACTACACCGACTACAACACAGGTTTATACTAAATCCAGGTCTGGTCGAATAATTAAACCACCGCAGAAGTTAGACCTGTAACTTAGGTGACTGTGATAAATGTAGGCTTGTGATCCTTATATAATGTCTTGTAATCCTTATGTAATATGTTGTAATTTAATATTAACTTGTATTATGTTAAGTACTTAGTACTAGTTACTTTTATTGAATAAAGGGGATGTTATGGTGGCAACACTATTAAGATCTATATGTACATTGTCTATGCTTGGTCTTACGAATAAACATGTCGTCTTAACGTGAGTCTACTTTTATTAATTAAATATCATAAGCCATCGTCGATACCTTACACACCTACGACAGGAAGCTGAGAAAGGTTGAAACACTAACCTTATAACAACGCTGACTTGAACAGCTACGAAATTCAAAACTTTTGAATTCATACTAGGTAATGTTCAATAGCTTTATGCTATTGTCTTGTCGCACGAAATCCGATAGCACTGAAATAAGCTTTTCTTTGGGTCATTTGTCCAGAACTTAGTATTTTCGGCCATTTAAATGTCGGAGAATCAAATCATTTAAATAACAAAAACATATTGTTATTTAAATGATTTGATTCTCCGACATTTAAGCACTTACGTCTAAACTCGACTTCTTTTAGTCGAAAACAATGAAAAGGAAGCTGATTAGCATACTAACCGCTGCCCAGTCTGCATCTGCAGCGAATTTCCTCTGTAGCCATATTTTTTTTGTTTTTTATAAAACGAGAACGATATAATTTGGTTAATTGTTGCCAAGTTTAGTGGTCACATATTTATATGCGGGTTCTAGGAGTTATTGGTATTTAAAGATTGGTTGTCTTTTTAGTATGCCATAAGTCAGGCAATGTACAATCATATGTTGAACATTAAGACACCAATAATTAGCACAATCTGTGCTAAGTATCTGAAATAGAGTATTAGATGAATAAATATTTTTACACACCGCCTGAACTCCTAAAAAACTTCTAAATGCGGTCTTCCCAATCAATAATCACACACATAGACATATAGACAGTTACGAGTGACGCAAAAACGTGGACTATTGACAAATCGATGTTAAATTTATTGAATCGACCACCGAATCATTTATGCTTCGCTTTTCACTAAACAATTCAAATAGCTGGCTCGTGTCCTTTAACGTAACGATTTAAGGTTGCTATCACGCTGACAAAGCAGTGCGCTAAGTTAACCTATAGAACTTTAAAGCCGTGACTTAGGGCTTAGTTTTGCTTGTACTGGACTTAATGTACTTACGATAAAGTACCTACTGCCATCAAATGAATAGTTAAACTTTAACGCATTTACACATTGTTTCCGATTGTTTTAATCCGAGTTTCATGAAATCATTTTTTTATCAATGTTTTTATTTATAGCTTTCGCTGCTTGTTTTTTTTTTTAATCTTTAATGTTTATTACCCAATACTAAGTTGTAGGTACAGCACACTGTATAACTTTTGGACTTATATACGTTACTTTTAGATTTAGTTGTAGTTAGAAGTAAAGCAAGTCATAAACAATATCTTTATGTATGCAAAACGACATTTTAATGTAGGTAATTTTAGTTTTTACCCATTTTGAACATAAAGATAAATAAGAAATGATAATAATGTAAAGTCAATGTTAACTAAAATGAATGGGCCTCCAATGTGTATACGGAAATATAAATTGGATGTAATTGTTTCAAATTACAGTAATTATTGGGTATAAATTATTTGTATATGAAATCTCACATATTTAAACTGATTTAGGTACTTCAAAAGTAGGTAACTTAAATATTAATTTATCACAAAAAAAAATCCTTAAATTTTACTCTACAGTTATTCAAAAGATGAGTCGTTCGAGTCTAAGAGTTGTTACTACTAAGTTAAGTATACTAGAAGTAATAGCTGCAAACTCCAAATGTGACTCACACATTCCCCAATAACCCTCAGGACGTTGATCACACAATTTTATTCTGCTGTCAAACTGAAACGCCCTATTCAAACACGGGAAAACAAAGCATCCTGTACAAACACGGGGATTGAGCCGTCTTTGAATACACATTGCGTAATGTAGTTGATACTTCACGCGGAGTTAACCAATAGGAGTTGTACGATGAGACAGGCGACTTTTGAGATTTCTGAAATTGAAAGAGAAAAGAATTAAATAAATATCGGGGACAGTCATAAAACAAATTGAACTAATTAATGCTTGTGGTATGAAAACTAGATGACGATATTAGTGTAGAAAATACGCCAGTTTAGTAACACTAAAGCACAGCACAGGTCAACCTATTTAGGAAGCAGAGTTTCATTAGTTTATAAGACACGTTTGTAACTTGATGTTATTTATGAATAAATATTATAATTATTATGTATGTCGCACCCTTTCACGGGACAATGGTGTCCCGGACCTTTGGGAGGCGTGCACGGAGCCGAAGCCAACGAGCAGAGGCCCTTTCGACAATTTAATGAAATGTAAGGGGTACACCATGCGGATGCTCCCTCTGCTTGTGTCATGGGACGCACACAGAGACAGCACCCGCAAGATGTAAGAACTATTGTGATTGTATGGAGTCTAAACATGGTACTAGGCTATTACATGAAATGCGATGGACTAACTACTGGGCTATTGTTTGAGACAGCCGGACGTCTTATTAATTATTATTATTATTATTATAGTATATTACTGCAGGTGCAGACGCCGGGAAAGATGGGCATGCCGGGTGAGTAGGTATAGACGGATAGTGATACGAAGCCGGCAAGCCCTTTTCACGGCTAAGGCATGTATAGTGCTTTTCTCAAACATATGCAATGAAATGAAGAAATACACCACTCAAAAATATATAATTCAGCTGTTTAGCCTGTTCACGAACACAGACGCCTTGTGAAAAAAGAGTTCCTTGGCTTTCACGTGTTGTGTTGTAGTCCTCAGCAGCTTTTGCCTCAATAATGAAGTCAACAAACTCAATCACAATATTGTGATTGTATTATTGGTATCTCCATCTTGATGTCTCGTGTCGATAGAGCACGCAAATCCGGGTCAGAACGGCGATGGAAGATTATAATGTATATGTATATCTAAGCATAACCGCCATATAATAATAACCGTACCATAACGTCCTGTTTTATTGTACAGTTAGTAGGATATTTACGAGACTATACCTGGCGAATTTTGACGTTAAACTTGGAATCTTTTTAGATAATTTTTTCGTAAAAGTTATATAAAAATAAATCTGTACTGTAAGTGGGTTTCTCCGTAAAAGGGAATCATAACGCGTAAACTGATTTGATTGTGGCTTTCGTTATTAGCCAAATGGGAATAATTATTTCGCGTTTTGCAATACTCTGGCTATTTCTGATAATGATTAGGAATGGCAGCTAATGTGAAAATATAGGGTTTGTACATGTGAAGTTCAGCTTGTGAATAACCGATGCCCAAACCGTCCGGGTACATATCGTCACCATATTTACGAGTACATACTGTGTTGGCCCGTGCCAAGTTGAGGTTCACAGAACCTTCTATTGTTTGTATACGATCTACATGTATAATATTTTCGAACATTTTACATTATATGGAGTATTGTACCCTGCAAAGAAAACCCCTTGCCTCACATGTTTGTTTGGCACATTGACTATACATAGGTTCTACATGGATAGATAAAAACATCTACCCCTCTAAGAGAACATACAGGAACAATTTTTCACTTTCTCACTTAAGCCCAGTTTCGACTTCCTTCTTGCAGTAGCATTTTAAACAAATCACCCACTTTCCCCGGATTTCAAACGAATTTACAATCAACAGATCAACGCGACAAATTGTCGAAACAGACAGTTTATCTACCATCAGCCAATTGTCAATAATTTATGTGGCGCGATAAGCTGATGCCACAGAAATGATAAACAGCGGGGCCACTTCGGCGAAGAAAACGTTGCTATTTCTGTGACAATGCAATAGGTAGCTAATCTGATTGGTTCTCCGTTGGCAACCGTGCTGAAAGCGGAGTAGTATTTTTAGACAGGCTACGATTTCAGATGATTTATTTATTTATTTATGTATCTCTGAGATTTTGATTAGGCAAAATTGGAAAAATTATGCCTTGGAAACATATGGGATTTTGGAAACATAGAGGGAGCTCTTCAGAAATTATAAGCACACTTATTTTACGTATTTTTTACGTGATTTAGGTATTTATTTTTTTAGTATTTCGAAATACTTATTCTTATCTTTCTCATATAGTTTTTTTTTAAAGGGTATTTTGTAAAATATCTCCTTTTTCAAACGTTTCAGTTTATAAACGATATAAAAGTAAATATAAATAAAACTTATCAAAGATCACGCATATTTTTACCAGCTGCCCTATCTTCCCAAATTTCATCTACAGTCGCGTCACCCGCATTCCCTCGGATGATCACGACAGATCGTATCACTATCTGATCGACACGACGAACAACGAAACGCTGACACTTGGAATTATCCACCGATTTGAATACAATGCTGATTGAATTTGTTTTCGATTTGTTGTCTGTGTTAATTCGTTAGGGGTTGTTTGATGAATAAAATATGAGATTGATTATTGAAGTTAATTTTGATATTGTATGCTGGTCATGTGTGTGATTTATTTGTGAAAGTTTTTTTTTGTATTGTTAATGTATTTATTCAATTATGTTTATTTGTCCTTCTTTTGTTTTGAATGGCCTTTGAATACCCACATAAGATGGTCTATAGGGTACGAAACTTGCAGAATAATAATCAAAGACATAGGTAGTAAGTTTTTATAAGACTAAAGCTGATATAAATTAGAGCTACATTATTGCTGCAGTTTCCATACAGTTCTGTCCAGTTAACATTAGTGCATCAAAACTGCAAACCAAGGGTGCAGTGCAGTCCGCTTGCACTTTTGCACCCAGAATGTAGCACATTGTTGGCCTTTAATAAAAAACTGTGTACATATAACATGATACATGATGTATGTATAATATACGAGTATATCTATTCTGAAAACAACACACCACGAGCGTTATTTAAAACTGGACTAGGAAACGAACTCATCGGCATTCGGAATTGTGCAACAAATCATAGCAAATCTCAGCTTAGATTTAAATCCCCTGTTAGAATCAGTCTGAATCAACGGAAGCTGCATCCATAGGAATGATCCATGTTCGGTGGAGATATCGATTTTAGACTAGGCTTTAGTAACGACGACGGGGGTGGCGCAGTGGTAGTGCGACCAGTATTTAATTTCGATGTTATAGTTGTCACTGGTAGTCATTATATAGACATAAACATAACATATGTAATATGTATATAACTACTATCCCTTATTATTATTATTAATTGTAGTACGAGTACACCTTATGAACATAACTTTTTACCTTAAAGAAGAGCGGTGCCTCCCGACACAGGCAATAACATCCATCCCTTATATTATGTAACTATGTATTCTTTTATATATTATCATAAACATATATTTAAGAGTCCAATTCTTATCGGTGTAGCTGATGAAGTATGTATGTAGTTTTCTCGTCTAACTCTGTCCATAGACACTTCCTTGACTTCCTTATACGACATGACGTCTACTTTCTCTTTTATTTGTTTAATATAACTTATTCTAGGCCTTCCTTTTCCTCGCCTCCCTTTAAACTACATACATATGAACTATATAAGAATTCATATTGTGCAGAACTATTACCATGTTTTTTACATGGCACCCCTTTAATTAACAAATATTAAATGCGGCCATATAGCAATGCACATTATGCGAAAATGTTAAGTTACCTAGGTAAGGTTGTAAAAATACAACCCTGTGACACTCGAACACAGATTGCGCTGCGCAGGGTTAATAATACCGTTAGCACCTTTGGTTACGGAACCCTTATAAAGCAATACAAAATATTTAGATAAGCAGTATGAATGTGAAATATATTCCACAAACTTATAGCTAATCATTTGCCTGTCAAGGAAGCAAAACACAGGATAGCTCTATTTCTTTAGTTTATAGCCCAATTTCATATTTGATTTGCTATTTTATTTGCCCAGATATTGTTTCATAAACGGACAAAAGTGTTGGTGGCACGAATAAAATTTTGCTAGGGAGAGCCACAAGATATTATTTTATCGATAAGTTGTACTTTCTTATGACAGTAGTTATGTTATGACTATGAGATAACGTACACTGTGAATAATATAGTTAAATATGTACCATATATGATTTCTTTGTGAACATGCAAGTGAACCACTTCGTTACATTATCATAAATGTAGTAAAGTAAAGAACATTGATGTTTATTTTTCATACCAATTACATTAGATAAATACATTAAATAAAAATAATAGAGAACTATAAACCTTAATAAAAAATTAAACTTAGCCGCCACCAAACTCGATATTCGGTATTGCAATTGATATGATAAATAGCATAAACAATTGAAAAGCACTCTACGACAGGACCACTGGAGTAAAAGCAGGGCACACAAACCTTTCCTAATGCCCTAATAAATAGTAAGATTTCAGGAACTATCTAAGCATAGTAGCGTTCTTAAACGCGGTAATACCGCGATCCGACGTCTCTGATGGGATCAATTTGTATTGCTCCGACCAAATCCACCATGCCCGGATGTAAACAAATTACAACTTTACAAACTCCGCTTAAAGTTAAATTCACCTCATCGACGTCACAATAGCTGGCGCCGACGGCTTGTATAACGTGATCTGTGATATGTCTCGATTCATTTCTTTCGTCGTCTGCGTTTGTTAGTAATTGTAGAGGGTGGGGAGGTCTGGTTTTATTGGTGGTGGTGCATCTAGTAATTGTGTGTAATTTGTGTGCATGAGATGCGGCTTCGTTAGAGGGCGCTGCAGTCGGGCAGTTACTGGCAGTGTTAAGTGCCAGCAACGGTGCCGGTAAACAATGTAATTTGCTTTGATGGTCTTTGGAATTGACAAAGTTTTGAGAGGGTTGCAAGGAGATTTATAATGTCGATTGCCGGCACTATGCTGGAATGAAAATGGACCCGTGCGTCACATAAGAGCTTGTTTAAATAGTATAGTAAACGCTCAACAAGACAATAAAAAGTAAAATACGTGTAATGTGTATTTACGAAACTCATTACTGATGTGCGGTATGCAAAATAATTTATTATGCAAATTATCTGTGCAATCTTCATTCATACAAATCGAATTTATTAATTTAAACAAATTCACATGAATACCGATACCAGTGCGACTATGCATAATTTTGTTTGATCGGTATTATCACAGTGTACAAAATAGCAGTAGAAAAGCTGAACAAAGGACGATGACGTGGTTTCGTACCCAAAAACCCAATACTTAAAATAAATAAAAGTTTAGTACATTTTACAACTAGTGTGAAAAGAATGTCTTTTTACCACTAGTACCGAGGTATCTTGCCACGAGCTGAAAGCGAGTGGCAAGACTCGGTACGAGTAGTAAAAAGACATTTCACACGTGTTGTAAACGACGTTTTTTAATGCAATTGCGAAAAAATAATAAATTAATATATCATTGCGATAAAATATGCTTGCTTCGAAGTTATTTTTGAACGAACCCATACTTTACAAATGACATGGTACATTAAGACCATGATCATCATCATCATCATCATCATCATCATCATCATCATCATCATCATCGTCATCATCGTCATCATCGTCATCGTCGTCGTCGTCGTCGTCGTCGTCGTCGTCGTCGTCGTCGTCGTCGTCGTCGTCGTCGTCGGTCGTGTGTCGTCGTCGTCGTCGTCGTCGTCGTCGTCGTCGTCGTCGTCGTCGGTCGTCGGTCGTCGTCGTCGTCGTCGTCGTCGTCGTCGGTCGTCGGTCGTCGTCGTCGTCGTCGGTCGTCGTCGTCGTCGTCGTCGTCGTCGTCGTCGTCAACGTCATCATCATCATCATCATCATCATCATCATCACTGACATTCGAAACTCAGTTACTGCGTTTCGAAAGTATAGTTTGGAACTAAAAAGTAAAAAGCACTAGTTCGAGAAATTGAGCTTCTCGCACGTTACGCAGCCACAAAAAGTACCACTTTTTGAGCAACTGTATTAAAAAATAATTAAAGGGGTCCCCGAAGATAAGACGTGTATTTTAAGGGTTGAATCGAAGTAGCAGTTGAAATTTTCATAGAGTATGTGTATTATTATAGCCTCAAATAATAATAATAATAATAAAGAAATTAAAATGCTTTCACAGTAAGGAAGCCTTCGTGCGCGAGTCCGACTCGAACTTATTATTATTGGCTGATTTATTTTTTATTTTTGCAAAAATTTTAAGTCTCGGTCCAGTCCGTACTGAATTAAGTTGTAAAACAAACAAGTTTTAGAATTTTCCACCGTGATCAAACCACGATTATATCGTTATACCATTGCAATTTTATTTTACAAATTAATTGGTTTTTTTTTTAGGGAAATCACAGGACTATACCTATATCCCGCGAAGCTATCACTTGTTAATGGCGCGCCATCCCGCCGACTGCAAATAAGCCGAACAAACGACGACTGCTCGTTGTTCCACAAAACCGAATCAATACGAATTCACAACAAATTGGTCGGGGAATTAGATGCAATTTATCGAAAATGGAATACGCTTGTGTAATTTAGCGATTTTAATTTTTACATCGAAATTGAAGGCTTGATATACGTTTTACTCATCCAGGTGCCCAATTCGATTTAAATTAACATCTACCCGTACCTATTACTGATGTACCGCCGTGATTAGAATATCGGCTCGAAAATACATTTTTGATTTGCATTAAATAACATTTTCTATCATCAATTTTAATAACTTTTAAGCAAGCGAATACAGTCAGGTTTTATAAAATTAAATAAAATAAAAAGCCAGCCAAGTGCGAGTCGGCCTTGCACACCGGTTCCGTACAAACAGAACACTTCCCATATGAACTAACCGGGTTAAGTTAAGTTTGCACCTGGTATGTATGGCCGGTGCCATTAAAATGAGGTACAAAGTTAACGCAACCGATCATATTTGTTGTGCCCCACGTAAATATTAATTTTATTCTGTTTTTACTTTTTTTTAAAAGCGGCAACAGAAATACTACATACTACAATCTGTGATATTTCTACTATAGCTATCAGGTTCATGAGATACAGCCTGGTGACAGAGCGACAGACAGACAGACAGACAGACAAACGGACAGCGGAGTCTTAGTAAAAGGGTCCCGTTTTTTACCCTTCGGGTACGGAACCCTAATAATTCTGTAGAAATAAACCAATTAATAGGAATAATGTTGTAATTGACGATCGGCGGGCGCAGTGACGCTCGGCGCTCACACAATGCGGCGTGTCGGCGGCTTACACTGGTTACCGAATTATCGGCGTAGTCCGCGGTTCCGATCAATGACTCCCATTTTGTACCTAGTACCATTGAATACTAGCAAGCGAAAAAAAAATATTGCTGAATATTTTTTACTAAAGCTAGGGGGTAAATTCGATGTAACTATGTCATCATCAGTATATATGTCTACTTTAGGCAATAAATATGGCCAATAAAAAAACTTAAAAACTATTGCTGTATATTTTTTACTCTAGCTGGGACAAAATTCGACGTAACTTTGTCATCTCTTCAAAACTCAGACCAGTTGTATGTATACTTTAGGTAATATGGCCGATACGTCGCTCAAATATCTTTGTATAAAAAAACTGTTGCAGGCAAAGTTGCAGGTAAAATCAATTTCAATAAAAAAGTATATACAAAAAAAACGATAAACATTAATAATACTGTAAATGACAATCTCACTAAGGCATCCGATCCCCGGGTATTTTGTATGGGGAATTCCGGAATCCCGGAATTGCCTATACTAATCCTGTAATCCATTATTAATGTAGTGAGATTTTTTATTAAATATTAAAACATACACATTACAGTCTCTTATATCATAAAATGTTAACAAATACAAAAGCTTACTCAAATAACCCGCCCCGCATCATTATTAATTGCTGATTATATCCGATAAATGTTCGAAGTTCATGTGAATAACCGGCACAGAAGGAACATTTTTTTTATACGTGGCCAGTGTTCATTATAGGCATGCACGTTTCTATAAAGAGTTTTTAAACGAGTACTTTTAACGAGCGGGTGTAGAAAATGTATAGTGATGTATTCAATTAAAAAAAGACCTTGTTCTACCACAGATAAAACTAAGGAAATACATTCATTTTGTAGCTTATTAAAGAGGCTAGCTTTGGTAAAAAATTTGGAGGTGTCGCTGACATGAAAGTAATAAAAAAATTTTTTTTCGAAAAGTAATTGTAATTTTTTTCTCTTTATAGGAATTAGTTTAATAATTAAGTTCAACATTTAAGGTACATTCGGAATTACACTAAATTATAAAATAATTAATTAACTAAAATAAACTAAAAAAGGTGTAAAAAACTGTGCCCCCGCGGCATGGTCCCGAAGACGCTGGCAGCATTTCCTCGCTGAATAGCAATGCTAATGCGTTGTGCGAGGAAACTGCCAGATCTTCGTTTTTCTCTTTTGTATGGCAATATATCCTATAATTGATGTCATTTAATTGTCTTTACTATATGCACATTATACGTGATGCACGTCAGAATCAGCTTCCTAGAAAATAATATAGGGATTTGAAAAGATCATATTTCGTTTTTCTTTTTCTATTTTTAAATTATAAACTTTTGGGTGCTCAAATTTTGCATAATTTTTACCAATACAAAGCCACATCATCGAAAAAAATTACAAGGCAAAACTCGCTGGAGGCAAATTCACTTGGCTTATCCTGGCATGGCCTTTACCCAATTACTTGAATTTGTCGTTAAGCCTAAATTATTGGGGTCGAAACATTTTTTCCATAGGCTAAATATTAACTTCAAAATAGCCACTACACAACAACTTGGCTGTCTCAAAGCAAAAAGTTGTCTAACCCCGTAAATTCCGAACCGACAACTCGGGCCAAAGTTCAAGTTGCCAAAATTGCCGCTTGAACAACACCCTTTCGGACAAACTTCACGCCGAAATCAAATTACCTACAACCCTTTACTTTAGACGAACTTCTATTAGCGCCTTTATCTTTAATGACGGGTGCTTTTACCGACTTTTGTCGTTACCTTTTACCGCAAATGTCTAATGATATACGACGTCTATTTTTGTAATTCGGTTAAAAGTTAACACTGAGCTAGTTTGAGTCTTTGGAGACGCGGGTTCGAATCGTGGTCAAAGGATACATTTTCAAAAACAGGTTACAGGCGGTTGTGCTTTAATAAATTTTCAAAGTTTGGATGGACACGCAGACTTTCACAGAGGCGCTACAACGCCCGAGGCCCGAATGACCAAAATTAAGCATTTGCTTTCAAAATTAGATAACCCAGCTGGTTAAGGTTACCGGAATCTTGGAAAGCTATTGGATGTGCTGGTTCGAATCTTACTTGGGGCGTAAAAATGTACTTACTTTCCCTAGAGATTTCTAAAATAATGCTAAAAATGTGTTCTCCAAGAACCAGCAAAAACATTCAGCCAAAAAAGACATCCACTACTTCTTAATGAGTTTAAATGCAGAAGGATAGAAAAAAAATGGTGAAAAATTTCTCCGAATATGACAGACTATGAATCTCGTAGTATGTAGGGCACTTTTTCCAATAAGCTCATTAAAGGCCTTTGAGTTCGGAGTCCGGACGACTTATTTTCAAACTATGCGACGCGAAAGTTTTCAAAACTTTGCCAAGCCCCAGTTTTTCGATTACAAAGAAAATCGTTTCTACATTATTACTGACTGTGGTGCAGTGCTTAATTTTTTTAAATATGCACTGCAGGCATTCAGAGTGACTAATTACTTATCTACTTTACATGAAATTATCTGCGTTTAAAAAAACGCGCCAAGTATAGTTTATTTTTATAGCTATCGCGCGTTCTCAAACACTCTTTTACATCTTGAGCTCAAATTGACCGATGACGTCATGGTCTATTTTATATTTTAGCTTTAGAACTAAAATTACAGTATGTGTTTGTCTAACACCTAAGTGGCACATTCAATTATGTCATGCTTTGTAAATAAATTGATCCATTAAACAACTATCTTCATCATTAAGACTGATATCTCAATTTATATCAGCCATTTGGAAACTTCATATTCTTTATAAACATATGAGATACCATACAAAGCGTTGTGTATAACTATCATTACCTTAATGTTACGTCATTACCAAGGCGGCCATTTCGAAAAGTGTCAATCAGTGAAATGGTGCGAGTCCCACGTACGGGATGTGTTCGATTTCTTTATTTTACTATCTTACTAATGGGTCTGTGCAGGAGTTGAAAATAGACCGGCGGATGGAGCCATTTTATCAGATTTACGTATGATTTAACAAAATAAATAGAATATTCCAAGTTTGCTAGTATTGCCGAAGTCTTGTAGGTTACATGAAATCCATTTAGTTATATGTATACATAATGTACATGTCTAACTTGTCCCGTAAAAGAAACATGTACCTTTTTAATCATGGTTTTAGCGTGAAGATACTTGTTTCAATTTGAACTTGACTTTACTCAATCACGACATTGGTACATGGCAGTGAATGAAGTAACTCATGTCATGTTTGCTGTGACAGATTTTACCATAAGAAATGTCCTCAAAAATGTTTCTTTACACCATTGGGTTTTTTTTTTTTTTTTTTCGCCTAATTTTCGCTTCATTTGTAAACATTTACCATTGGGATTCTTAAACTGTTTCAAAATATTGGTTATCTTATTTTTCAATGAAAAGTCTTAGAAAGCTATTGTGTAGTATTCAAATTTGAGTGGTTACCTATTCAAATCAAAATTGTTTAAACAAGACATCACCTACCCATTGTCTATTCAATTTTGAGTTATAAGCCAATATTGCCGCTTGAGTGTTCTACGAAAACATTATTTGTAATCATAAAGCCGTTAAAACAGTTAATTTACTCAAGATTCAAGTAATAAATAAACTTATACTTACCACGCAAATACCAAAGAAGTGTATAATATGGTATTTATAAGTTATTTACAACTATTAAAGAGCCATTTATCTCGCGGCATAGTCTGAGACGCGTGGGAGATCACTCGGTTGAGAGGTAAACAGTTATTATTTGTATAATATGTAAATTATTATGAGATCGTTACTCATAAGGTTAAGGAGAAGGTATTTGGAGCCGGCGTACGTTCACGTGTGAGCCATTTCTATTTAATATTTTTTTTTCTCCTAGCGAGTTCCGTTTCAACTTGGCCGAAAGATCTTATGTTTATCCCGAGGAGGCGAATCTGATGGTCGAATGCCGAAAACTGGCTGGAGACAGAGCTATACATATACTAGCCAAGAATGGCGGAATCTCTTAACAGAGGACAATACTCATTTTGGGTCATTGAGTCATCGGAGTGAGTTTATGTACACATTATCAGTATACATGAAATAACAGGCAATGTATGCCGTCAGCTCAAAAACTATTTTTATATGTATACTTTCACGGACAAATAATAAAGGTCACTGACCTTATAATAATAAAGGCACACGGTGCTTTAGTTTTTTTTTTTTGTAATATGCTTTGTTGCGCTATGAAAGCATCATTTGCTGTTGTGAATTTTCACCGATGCAAAGATCAAAGCAGCACAAAGAAAAATTCAAATGCGTAACCAGAAGACACCAGGACTGGAAATGAACCCGGTATCTCTGGATTCCCAGTCCAACGTGACAACCATTCCACCATCCTAATGCCAAGTCAGGAGATCTATCGATTTTTTTTTCCTTATCTGTTTACTTGAAAGACTTTACCCTTTATAAAAAAGAAAAAGCTTGAAATGTTTGAAGCCAGCTGCATTCATTTTCAAGAGATTTCATTGTGTGTAACCCGAAATGTTTGTCCGTAGGTGCATCTTTATTTATAATTATTTGATTCCCATTTTTTTGGATCATATAAATAAAAGTAAAATACAGTTAAAATAACGGGTGATAAAGCGGAAACAGTCATAAAATAAAATACTTCCCTTTAACATTCAAATCACATTCATTACACCACCTACAAAAATTAATACACATAATGAAGACATAAAAACAAAATAAAAGTTATTCGTGTGAAGAAACTGAATGCGAGTGGTAATGACTGCATTAATATAAAACGATTTCAATATCCAAATGCTTTAAGATTCTAAATTAATACAGACAAAATTAAATCTTATCTTTAAGCTACATAGATTATTGTTTAATCAGACGTTAAAGTTATGTTTAGATCTTTTTCTATTTATGCTTCGATTATGTTAATCGACGAAACATGGCATCTTGTTGCCGGTGTAATGATCGGTAATGATTGTGTTTCTTTATTGTCATTATTAAGCTTTTGATTTTTAATTAACCGCGTAGGTTTTGATTAATAAGGGAAAACTTGATACTTAAGCGACTTAGCTGGAAAGTTACATGAATAAGAACCAGATTTTTTGACGACGCGGTTGGCTCAGTTTGTAAGCACTTGCCTACTGAGCCGGCGGTCCTGGGTTCGCATCCCGGCCAGGGCAAATATTTGTGTGATGAACTCGATTATTTGTGCTTGGGTCATGGATGGTATCTAAATGTATTTATATATTACTAGCTTTTGCCCGCGACTACTCCCACGTGGAACTTGGAAGTATGGATGGATGTGTAAGACCAGAATTTAAGTAATCAGGTCAATGAATTATTGGTAACTGCGAGATAGGTAGGTTTAAAGAAACATAAGAAAAACTCCTAGTAGTAACCAGTTTGAATAAATATTACATAGGTATTTAAAATGTGTAACAGAAACAGAACAAAGGCCTATTCGAGCCGCCTCCAAGTACATGTAAGTTTTTCACCTATAAAACTGCTGTAACATTCTTTGTCCTTCTCGGGGTCTATAACTACCTCCACATAAAATTTCATCTAGTGAGGGAGTTATTACTTCCGTATTTATTATTATCAACATTCAACAACCTCGTACAACACGATAGATATCCACCTAATCACCTTAATTAATAAAAGGGATTATTAAAAGCGCCTAAGCAAATGTAAGAGCAATTGTGCTTTTGGTCTAATTTGGCTTAAGGACATAGGATAGTTTTCATCCTGGAAATTATCCCTAAAAAGATTGAAAAGTGAGTGAACATTTCTGTTGGGGTGCGGTAATTCATGATGACATTGATGACCCTGTAGGAAATGTAATTTTTAGACCAAAAGCACAATTCCTCTTACATTTGCTTAGGCGCTTTTAATAACCCCTTTTATTAATTAAGGTGATTAGGTGGATATCTATCGTGTTGTTCGAGGTTGCTTCCATACTTCCAAGTTCCACGCGGACGTAGTCGCGGGCAAAAGCTAGTTTATAATATTAGTATGGATGTCTATCGTCGTCTAGTACCCATAGTACAAACTTTGCTTAGTTTGGGACTAGGTCGATTTGTGTAAAGATAATATTTATTTATTTTCATAACTGAACTAACGGCATTCGTACGTTCTTATGAAACAGGTATCATATTACCTTCAATTTAATTTTCATAGAGAGATCTCCTCGTCGCCAACCCGGTCGCGTTAAGTTTGTGCCTCTTTATATGTGAGGCCATAGATATCAGGCAGAAACTTAACTCTATCGGGTAGTAACGTGAAATGTCACTTTATGCAGCGAATCGCAAATATCGCGTATTAATGACAGTTAACGGCGATATATCCGAAATATACCTGACACATTTATTACGCTTATTTGGCGATATCTAAAAATACAGTCGAATTAGCGCCCATGTCCGTTTGTACCTTTGGTAAGTTTTCATTAATATGTTGTATGTAATATTGATGGGAATATACAAAATATATTTTACTAATACTACTATTATAAATAAATATAATATTAACTAAATAGATATCTTTATCTTGATAGTCAATCACTCATTCTTATTTTAAGTTATTTTAGGAATATTTAGTATCTTTTGTATTATTTTGATAGTACAGTTCGAGATGCGTGATTCATTAAAATAAATTATTAAACACGTGAGTTAGAAACCGACACTAACAAGTTATTTCCCCGAAAACGATTTCACGTAAAGCGTAAATTTCTCTTTAGATTTTCTTTGATAATTCAGAAGCCTTAACAAAGTACTTTTATCGAGGAGGCCTTACATTCTCTCTTCAAAAGAAATGTCCTAGATGCCGGCGGAAGCCGATATTCACACGTTTGTGAAATGTTTTTATGCCAAAAAGCTTCGTAAACAAGCTTTCGTGCTCTTACGGAAAAAGAGGGGATTTCCGTTAGAGGCTCGCAAGTTTTGTTACATTATTAAATGAGGCAGTCATATTTATTCAGTTCAATAACTTCTTGTAAATATTAAATACAAAAAGTTGAACTTTGACACGTTATTTGAGTTAAGTGCTTTTTTGTTTATTTTTACGTTATGTTATATGTCCACCCTGGATAATCTGAACATAAGCCTATACGTACGATGACTGTGATGATTTATTATTGTATACTGCGTGACAGATTAATTATTAATTGATCAAAATATATAAGCATGATCGGCATTTCCGATTAATCGGTAATTTTTTACCGATTAGTCGGCTATTCGGCAGCATCCATCGACGATTTCTCCTTTTCGACGATTTTTAATTATCGGCTCATCATTTCTAATTTACAGCAAAATTACAGCTTTCTAAAAGCTAAATCTAAGCTAAGACTCAGACGGACGGAGAGACCGATATGGCGAAACTATAAGGTCTCCTCGCAGGGCTACAGGACCCTAAAAATCGAAATTAAAATGAATAAATCATTTCCAGCCTATTCCATTTATCTATTAGATTCGACCTGAAACGAGCATTCACTTACACGCAGTTCTTTATGCGATTTCTTTACACGTCGTTCACTGAATGATTTGTGAACGAATTCCTCTTAAAATTCGCTTTCGAACGAATGAAAAGAACGGTTCTGTCGTTATAAATTTTCCTGGTCGGTGAAGGATCATAAAATTGATTTAGGTGGGCATTGGGCTTGAATGCTTTTGAGCTCAAGAAAAGAAAATATTTTCAAACTAAGGGTCCAGAAAGGACAATACTTAATGTTATTACATTCTCGTAGTTCATTATGTTCGTAATTAGTGGCCTTGTAATGAGATTTTTTAGCTGTATGATATAAACACAAGACGACTTATTGCGAAATAAAATTATAACTTAATGCCAATTTACAAAGGTACAGTTCATGAAAAATAAAATAGATTTTATAAACATAAGTACTCTGTTTTTTAAGATACATACAACCAAAATTTTACAATAGGTATTTCAAACAAAACGTTGACGACGATTGACGATTGTCATGCAGGACGAATAACAAACAGCGATATCATTTATATGTATGGATATTGCTGAATAGGCTGCCCTTCCATAGTTGACAACATTTCATATTTTTAATAACACAAATTTATTGCTTTTCTGTATTCCGCTTAAAAAGAAGACTTAATCACTGTTTTTCCTGAGATTGCTAACTATTTTATTATTATAATTTATTAAAATTTACTAATTCAAAAAAGTTGTAACTCCAAACATATGACACAATGTGTAGGTTACTTTAGTCTGGTGTCTAATTTAAAAAAACGAATAACTTTGAGCTTGACATTATTTTTTTTGTAGATAGGTCCAAGACTAAAACTGTATTCATGTATAGTTGTCGTAGATTTTGGTTATTTTATGTATTTTCTTATAATTCTTTACATGCAGAAAGATAAATTAAAAAAAAAAATTTATGGTGTTCACGACGCAAAACTCTCTCGATCTCTATATTAATCTCTACCTGTTAGAAATATGAAATATTGTCAAGTATAAAGTGACGATATAATTGAAAGGTAGTGTGAAATGGCTGATTTAAACGAATCCCGATTCAATACTCTGTATATAAAGAGCGTTTTTATTAATAAAAAAAAAACCTATCTCAAAGGCAACAACCACTTAACTACATTTAATAAAGGCTCTTTTTACAGGATATCGCATCCGGATTCGTTTAAATCAGTAATAAAGTCATTGAGGAAATCGGGCAATTCCCATCCCCTAGGGTGAAGCCAGTAAGGGTGAGCACTTTGAAGTTTAAACATAAAACTTGAGGTGCTTTAGCATAATAAATATCATAGTTATATTTTAGGTTGATTTTTAATTTATTGTATTTCTCGTCACGTAGTAGTCTCTGGCCACCATTAGTAATATCTCAGCTTTATCACAGCCATATATAAGTAAGTATGTAAATTGCAACTATTTTAGCTGCTTTAAGTTTGATTAACTAGTTAGCATTTATAGGCTACCTACAATATTTAATCTAATCACTTTTATTTTAATTTTAAAAGAGGTGACTAAAGCGAAAATCTGCAAGTTGCGTGACATTAGCGCAAATCGATCATCAACAGAATCCGGTAAAACAAATCGTCCTTTCAAAAAATAAGACTTTCGATAATCATAGTCTTTGCGAACTATTGTTTTAAATTTAAACGTATACTAGACGCATATTGGCCTGGATAAAACTTATTCCTTTGCCGTAATCGGTTAAATGTATCATATATGAGCCATCTAGCTGTTTCAACGTGATGAGTGGACAATCATTTTTTTACCAACTGATGAGTGATGAGCTGGTAGTATTGTGCGGCTGAATGTCGCACCCACGCGCTGATAAGGTTTTTCATAAAATAATTACCTACCCGTAGAAAACAGAGTTTCGATACAATTTTAGAACTTAGTTTCTATACCTACTATTATAGAAGTCACTGTTCTTCGAGAAAATGTATATTATGTTGATGCCCGCTTTTCTATCCCTACTTAATGTAATAGTACATTACATCAGAGGCCGGGAAAATGAGGATTTCCGGCCAAGTAGGTATATACGGCCGAGCGAGCGTGCGAGCGAGGCCGGATAGTGATACGAGGCCGGGAATCCGTTTTCACGACGAGGCATGTATAGTGCTTTTCTCAAACATACAATGAAATAAAAAATATACTTCAAAGAATAACACTTAATATTGTTCGTCCGATATTTTCCGAATTTGACCGAATTTTAAAAATCCGATTTCAGATTCTGACTCAGGAGCCCCAAAAACCCCCGGTTACCGAATTTCAGCCTCCTAGGACCAATTTGAAATTTTCTCCATACAAATCGTTTTTTTTTTTCGATATTTTCCGAATTTGACCGAATTTTCGGACAAGATTTCAGATTAATATTTTTGAGCCCCGAGAGCCCCCCGATACCGAATTTGACTGAATTTAAAAAATCCGATTTCAAATTCTGACTCAGGAGCCCCAAAAACCCCCGGATACCGAATTTCAGCCTCCTAGGACCAATTTGAAATTTTCTCCATACAAATCGTTTTTTTTCGACATTTTCCGAATTTGACCGAATTTTCGGACAAGATTTCAGATTCATATTTTTGAGCCCCGAGAGCCCCCCGATACCGAGTTTTAGCCGCCTAGCACCAATTTGAAATTTTGAAAAAAAAAAAGTCGCCATCTTAATTTTTTTTTCCACAAGTGTCTAACAACCAACCTTTAAAAACAAAACCTGCTTTTTGTCAAACCAGCCAGCTGTGTGAATGACCTTGTTGTTGAAACAAAAAAAAAGTAACTTTGCAGGCCTAGGCCTGAAAAGCAGTATGAAATCCCTTTACAGTCCTCTCGAGTTGTTGCGCCCAAAAACCGATACTTCCGAGCCTATTATAAGGAACGCAAAGACAATATTTCATTGCATGTTTGAGAAAAAACATGTTCAACGGCCCTCGTCAGAGTAGGCATAAATCATAGGGACCCAGCGGTCGAGGTGTTTTTGGCCCATTGTGAAAGCCGGGATCACTGCACAATGGAAACAACCTCGACTTCCTACTAACATGTAGGGATGAAGTGGTAAAAGGAAAAGTTAAGTTTTGCACTGAGTGGGGTACAGTGAAGTTATTGTTGTAGATACATTAAGCCATCACCATTGATTAATGTTAATAATTATCATGGTCATGGTAAGATCTGATGTAGACTTCAAGAATCAAAGGAGTAAATATCACATAATGTACAGTCGTTTTCAGGAGAAGGAAAGAAAGTAGGAGCTCACTGGTAATGTTATCATGATTTTAGTTTTGGATATTTGATGATTCCATTAGTGATGAAATATTTGTTGCTTGTGCATAATTTCTTGCAACATATTCTCCAGAATGTTTATATCAAATTGGTGAAGAAAGATTAAGGAAAACACCATCTGATAAGAAACGTATACCTAATTAACTAAATTACTATGACATTATACAAGATTTGTTGTAATTATATTTGTATTGAGATATTATAACTTTTAAAGTGTGAATATTGACAGTAAATCGATTATTTTAATTTCAAAGGCTTAATTTAAATATTTTGAAATCCTCAATTAATCACTAAAGCCAAATAGGATCATTAATATCTAAGAAATTATACAATATACATGAGATCCAATAGACTGGCTTAGATTTACATTCCGCGGTTATATTATCTGAGAGTAAATTAATCGTCTAACAATCTCAAGCCACGTTAAATACGAACTGAATATAATATTCTATCCACGAAAACACAGAGAATACTGGCGGGACCAGAGAGGTGGCTCGATAGAAAACGATTAATCTAACATGTGCATGCTGCGGTATTCATTAAAAAGTGGTTGTGTGTGTTTACCTATATGATGACTATGTTCATAATTTCGTAGTCTCTAGTCTTAAGAGGCTTTTGAAGTGCGATAGTACTATTGTGGGTAAAAACCCATACAACTTGACAACGTAAACTCCTCAAACGTCTCTGTTAATAATTGCACTGTGCGATTGGTTAGAGGCCATCTACAGAAGCGACGATATATTATGTAAAATGGACGAATCATATTCCTTAAATTTAAATCTACTTCCTTTGGGCTTTACAGAGACGCAGCTTGATTGGTTAGGGGTGATTCTACAGGCGTTTCAACCGCCGTCAGTTCGCTGTCATAAATATCAAAGCAATGGGCCATTAGATGCTTTGAATTAGATCAATTACGGTAAGAAGTACCGTTACAGTATATCATTGTATGAAAGTTTGCACCTTGATGTAGCTCATACTTTCAATACTATTAACAGCGGACTGACGGCGGTTGAAACGCCTAAGGAAAAGAGGAAATTTTAAGGGTGATTCTATAATCACCCTTTTAAAATTTCCTCCGCTGCGCTTCAGTAGACAGGCAGCCTTAAGGTGTGGTGCATCCTCGTAGGAGGTATTTATAAGCTGGACGATAAAAAAAACCGCTTGTCACTTAACAACGTACAATTCTCAAACGAGGACTCTGTTCTGCGCTGTTCCGGTAGCGTATATCAAAGCGACCGCACGCCGTGAATCTCGCGCTTCTCTTGACAAATTAATATCAGCTGAAGTTGGTTCGAGTGCCCGAGTCTCGTGAAACAGGTTCAGTTCCAAGGCGAAGACCTAAATATATAAAGTTTGGTGCATTAATCGATCGTCTTCAGACAAGGTAGGTATTCAGTTTCTGTAACTTTAAACAGTTTTTTTTTTAAAGCTGTAATGTCAGATTACGGCATTAATATTAAAAATGAAGCAACTAGTTGAAAACTTCGATGCTTAGGACCTTTAGTTATGGTCACAAAAATGGGATGTTATGGTTTAAATAATGTTTTTACCCTTTTAATAAGTTTTTTTTTAATGTCATAGTTTGCTTATGAAGGCACCCGGGTTTAGTGTATGTAAAAATTACCTACAATCATATTTTGATTATCACACACATAAAAGACTAATATTAAAAAGGCGAAAGTTTGTGAGTTTTAGTTAAAGTTTGTATGGTTGGACCAATTTTTATAAAATGTTATATGTAGCTGATATACCTTGGATTAACAGATAAGCTACTTTCCATCCCGAAAAAAAAATGTATTCCCGTAGGATGAGAAGGTACGATGGGCACAGCTAGTTATATATAAAATTTTGCTAAAACTAAAATAATATAGCAGCATCTTCACCTTTTGTTTCGAATTATAATCTCACGCAAATATAAACGCAATTAGTGTGGTAACTGAGAGTTGCCAGATAATTTTGCCTAATGTCGTTTAATGTAACCACTGGGTTAACATTAATCAGCCTAATCTTTAGATTAGAGACACCGCAGTAGCGTTCGCAAGCCTGATCTATGGTAGCAGTGGTTTAGTAATGACACCTGGACCTAAGTCGGTTGGTACACATTTATGACAGTCATACCTGGGACGGGAATATACTTGAGTTCTAATAATACCTACTTAACTAATAACGAAAACGGCTCTTAAATCAGACCTTTTATTTTGATCAAATCAATTAATTACTTTTTATATTACATTACGCACATTTCTGCATTTCATTTCATTTATGTATTTATTGTTTATTATATTTATGTATTTATTTGTTTTTTTTTATGTATATATTATTATCATTTTCCGATTTTTGCACCGCCTAATAACAAAATCTTATTTTTTCAAGTTCTCCACTACCCAAAGGTTGTCTGGAAGAGATCGCTCTTTATCGATAAGACCGCCTGTTGTTTACCTCTAATTGTAATTTCTTGCATTGTATTTCTCCTGTATATTTTATGAGGTGTGCAATAAAGAGTACTTGTATTTGTATTTGTATTTGTATTCTGCACTTACATTTAATAGTACATTACATAACTGGCGGGGTGGCGGCGGTGAATTAGAGAATGTCCCAAATCGCAGGTGTTTGTGGCCCAAACTGAAGGTGAGGGCCACAAATATATGCGATCTGGAACTTTACTAATTATCGCCCGTGGTTTGTCTAAGGTTTTTACGTCTTTCCTTGGCCATGAACTGAGATTTTCTCCCCGAGTACCGGACAGAAAATCCCACTTATTTACTCTCATAATACACTCTGTATATTATAGAGAAGTAACTTCACAGTCAATGCTTGATAACATTCAAGATATTACAAGATCAAGATAAGGTAAGACTTTTGCACAGTGCAAGATAAGGGGTGAGTGCCAGTCGCGGCTAAGACGGCTGGAAACGTTTTCTTGATGCGAAAAGTTACTGGAAATTTTCTATAAGAGGAAATGCGCTGACCGTTGAGTTAAAAGCTTATGTGGACTAACTCATAGGAGAAGTGCCGTTATAGTGTTTGTTATACATTACAGTGGGTTTGTATTTGTCTAAGATAAATTTTGACTCGTGGTTTGATCATTCCTTCATATTTAATACTAGCTTTTATATTTTTTCAAGTATTTTATGCGTTTTATGAGTTGGTTGACGTTTTGAACGTCGTTCCACTTAACGAAAAGTGAAGTCAGGTATGGAGCACGCTTTCCAGTGCGTGTTGTATCAAGCAAAATTTCAATGTTAGATGTATCATATTGGATGACACCTTTGTTCCAAAGCCAAAAACTGCTCTGAAGATAATATTTTTACGATACCTGACGCGATTTACGGAGACTACATATTTAAGTTTCGCAATAACTACTACACACCGGAATGAGAGGGATTGCTCCGTAAACTTGATCATCTAACGTTCTTGTCTTTACATTCCAATCTTTCGGCCGTCACTGGTTGATTCTTCGAGCGTTCTAACCGCGCGGTTTTAGCATCATTTTTTTTTTCACGATTAGGACCGCAATGGAAGAGCCAGTCGTTTTAATTATGATCTAACTGAGATCACACTTGGGAAGCTTCGGGATACTCTAGGATACATATATTTTAACCTTTTTTTCGTAATGTTCTGATAATGACAAAAAAAACGCCTTAAATGCTAAATATATTCATCCCACTGTCGCTCAAGCAACGGGATCTTTAGTAAGTAATTTCCAACACTGCCAAAAAACAGTTTATAGGTAAAAAAGATGTTAAGGCATATGATGACAACTTTTCATATCAAAAATAGCGATAACAAAAATATTAGATAACTGATTGCGTTTCAATGACAACTTCTCATGACTTCTTCCAAACGTTGTCTGGCAACTCGCAATTGTATCGCGGGCCGTAAGCCCGACCCCTGAACTGAGCTGCGCCGGGCAAGTTTACAAGCCGCTGGATACTCCAAATGTGAAAACTTCTAAACTACCCCCTTTCTAATCGTGTTTCCACTTGTTTTGAAAGGCGAATTTTCAGTTTTCTTTTAAACATATTAACACAAAGAACCTTAGCAAACGAGGTTTGGTCTGAGAAACGGTATTTGTTTTTGAGGGTGATATACGAGTACGGTCAACCTTTTGTACGATAGTGATAAAAAATAACAAAGATTTGTATCTTTCTTGAAAATGCCTTCGAAGATGTTTGGTTGTTTGGATATCCGTTTGTCAGGATTTCCGACTGTTCTCGTCTACCAGCTCTATTGCTCAACCGATTCTCGTAAAATTGGGTTTAATAATTAAATTACCTATATACAAATTTTTGCCGAGTCAGTTTTCGGTTTTTTTTACAAAATGGCAGAGATGTGGAGGTTGAAAAAGTATTCAACTAGTCTAAAATATTAGTTAACGATTATGTCTGCTCTAACTGTACATCAAAAATCATATTTATGCAAGAGATGCAGTAATAATTTCTGAACATTTACATCCGATCTTTTCAAAGTACGCAAAACTCTCCTAATTCCACCATTCATCCCCACGTGAGTGCCCAAAATTATAGCCCTGACTGCTGGGTTTAAAGCAAAGCCCAATATTTATTCAGCCAATGCAAAGGCCAGAAGGTTGCAGTCGACAGTAGACGGCAATAAATTCTAAAGACAAGATTAAACTTGTCAAGGGACCCCATTAACTTAACGCAAATTTATGCAAATACCTCTCTTGTTAATGCGTCGGCGAATGCGGAGATGTTTTTGTTGGAGGCTTTAATAGTTTCGTAAATAGTTGATAAAGGCGCTCCATCCATCAATCCCGGGCGTAATATCCCTCGGTAAGGATAAACGCTCATAGAGCTGCGTTTTGGAAAAGGCCGCGTACTGAAACAGATACTTGCCTACATTTCGTATTTAGTTTTTACTATTGTAATAATGGTAAATAATAAATATTATTTAATTAAGGTATATAAGGTGTATATAAGGTAATCATGACTAGGATTTGAAGAGATTCGGATGAATTCGGTCTTAAGATCCAATAAACGAATTTTACATTTAATTCGAACCGCATATTTAAGATTTTTTCAAGGCTTAGGGTAGCACACCTGAGTTTTTAACGTAACGTAAAATCTCTGACGCATTTTTATAAAAAAATAACATTATAAAGTCAAAGAAAGCCTCACAAATAGGTACTCATTCTAGACTACCAATTCCACACATTCTACGACATTACACATATTTGAGGCAGATCAGTGAAAGCTTACCTTAATGCAAGCATAAACGGCACTGTGTGAAGTCATAGCTACGCAATTTAATCCTACGCTAGTCAAATTGCAATCCAATAATAAGTAGTTAGCTGTTAATTATTAAACGCTTTAACATCAACAGTATTATCAAATTTTACTTGTGCAATGTTTCGTTTTTCATTGAGTATCTAAGCATTTTCAGACTTCGAGTTCTAAACAACGCGTATTCTATTTACAAAATTTAAATACAGTTACATTACTATGACAATTACAATCGTTATCTGTGTCATTGAGCTAACAGAGTTTTATAAAGCTATTAGTATCTCGAGTTTCTAGAGCGATCTTCATTATACAAAAAGTTTTTTCTTTGTAATACATCAATGTACCGATTAGACACTTCCCCGTGTACCGCTCGATCTATTTCATTAATCACGTCAATGTGAAAACTAAACGTGGCTTTAACGAACAATGGCATAGAAACCTTATACTTTATTCCGGTGGGTTCAGTTTTGTTGGAGTATTTTGACGCTAGGAGATCAGAATGCGGTGTTTAGCGGGATCAGGTTGATTGATTGGCGTCGGACGGGTCAGAGATCATTTCGGCTTCACTAATTCGTTTGTACTGATTACGGTTATAGGGCGTACTTATAGGGAAAGTAATTTAAGTAACATTTGATTACGTTGTTATCGTTCTAATTTCTCATTATTTTAGGTAACTATATTTTTACTTCTACCTAAAATGGGTTATTATGGACACGGCACAAGAAGCCAGTTCAAGCCTGGTCAGGGTCTTAATATATACCTATATTTGTAATATACAATATAAGAGATTAAAATACTGTTAATTATGTTTTTGATATTGTTTATATTATCAATATGACTTATACATTTTTTGAAAAACGCTCGCCCACATGGTACTTGAAAGATTTAGCTCGCTAATTCAATCGTAGTAATTTGAAATTCAATTCTGTAAAATAATCAGAACAGAAGTGAAAACAATAATTTTTAAATTGTGCTTGTTTGGTAGGTACACTTACTTACGACTCTTACGAGTATCCTTGTGGTAAATACGTGGTAAACTCTGGGATATGAAGTAGGTATGTGGGTACCTGTAACAAATATAATACATTTAAGTCCAAAAACATGTTACAATTCTCATAAAATCAGTAATCAGTTCAAAAACATTTTTTTTGTAGTAAACATTTAGAGTCTGTTTTTGTAGGTAAGCAAGTTGCTGTCTAATTTGCAAATGGAGTCGTGTCGTAGGCCGAGCAATTTGGCTTAAACGGCATCTTTTAGCACATCTTTGAAGTAATCGAGTCCGGAGAGCATCGGTATTTCTGGCACGTAATGCCGCGTTATTTTGCATATTTCTTACTTTGTATTTAGATTGCTTTTTAATTAAGGTTAATGTGATATTACTAAGTCTTCTCTGTCTGTCCATCTGTGCGTGGTTTTGCTAGGAGACTCTTTGCTATAGAAGACTGTACCACCACACCGCACCATTTATCAGGCATGACAAATGGTGCACAAATCATTTCTAGTCCTGGGTTTGGGTTAACTTTTACCAATCACCACTTGGTATCATCTATGCTGTGGTATGAGCTAGGTAAGTCAAAGTATCTTGCAATGCTAAACTTCAAGTAATAGGTAAATAACAAAGGTTTTTTTAATTTGTAAAATATTAACAGTAACAGGATATTTGTGTAAGTTATCTTACTTATCAAAATAAGAAGTTGAAGAGAGGTTAAGTTATGGCTGTGGTTATTAACAGCTTACACGTTGAACAAGGTAAATAAAAGCCGCTACCTTGTACAATTTTTAAATGCTACGCGTGTCACACCCAGGAGGTGGGCTAAATAATTAGTAAAGGTCAAACGTACGAAAACGTACCTTTTCGTACGTTTGACCTTTACTAAATGTAAAACCTACGATTATTTACTTTATTGTGATTTTTTGAGGAAAAGAATATGAATAGAAGTAATCGTCTCTGAGTTGAATGGTAATGACATAACGACGGACAATTTCCCTATTTTACAAAGCCTTTAAATTTTAATTATAATTTGTAAGTAGTTTTATATTTAACCCCGAACGAAAAAAGAGGGGTGTTATAAGTTTAACATGTGTATCTGTATGTCTGTCAGTAGCATCGTAGCTCCAAAACAGATTGACCGATTCGAAAGTGTTTTTTTTTTTATAATTGAAAGCATTGTCTGTCGAGATGATTCTCAGAGCTATGTTTGGTAAAAATACCTGCAACCGTTTCCAAGATATTAAGCTTTGATTGAAACAAGTAACGGGGTCTTAGCCAAAATTGAAGATAAGAATTCCTTGTTGTCATATTAAGGTTTAGTGGCATCTTTATCCTACTCATTAAATTATAAACTCGACTGTAAAATAACGGTTGCTAACCCTTTAACAGGTTTTCGCAGATTTTATTTTAGCTTGAAACAGGAGAAATTACCAATTTGATATGTGACCCAAAGTTCCCAAGTTACCAAGATAGGTAAACCTAACATTTATAAAAACTTTCTTCTCAATAGCGCAAGCAATTTCACTTACCTACGCCAGTAAGACCCTATGAGCAATTAATCCGATCCAAATACTAGGGGATAATCTAAATGAAATATCTTAAAGCAGATTTTCGTAGCAAGGGTCATACATCAACATGAAGCGAGTCGATAAGGGAGCCCTCAAGGGACGAGTGCGGAAATAAATCTGAGCTTCTCCCCACCATTCGGCCGCAAGGTTTTTCCGCGGAACGCCTATTCCGCACTTTTCCACTTTTTGTACGATCGCATCGGATGATGTCTTCAGTGATTAAGTTAACCTATTTGGGATATTTATTTATGTTAAATGATCCATATTGGGTCATATTGAACTTCAGAACATAAATAAAATGTAAAAAGTATTTAGTGTTTACTAAATCGGTGCAGATACTACAAAATAGGCCCCCAGTGCATAATTTTTACTGATAAACGAAATTAGCTAATCAAAGCCAAATGGAAAGCAGAAATCATTTAGCCTTTATGATTTGATCATTACGTACCAGATAGTTCAAATTACAAGTGGGTGCATTATTTTTTCCAATTTTATTTTTGAAATCGCACGCGTATCTTTAGCATTGGAAATACTGTTTGATTTAATTGAAATAATGAACATCTGAAAGCTATCTTTTTTTTAGTTTTTGAACAAAAGTTGTTCAGTATGAAGAGTAGAATTTATGTTGCAATTCTTTGCAATATAGATTCAATAGGAGCACTTATTCCAGGGCACATCCGGTATATGGCTGTGATATACTTCGATAACTGCTATTCGAGCTCCATTAAATAACATTGACAAGTAAACAATGCAATTGAGTGTGGACTTAATACTAAAGTAGACATACAGTGGACATACATAATAGTTTGGTAGGACAAAGTCGAATTTAGCCCTTGTGCAGACCTAGATGAACATTATTTTCTTAATCTAATTCTGCAGCCCATAAATCTCACGGCAATTATTTCGTGTCGCCACTATGACAGCAATTTTATAAATTCAAATAGAGCTAATAGTTGCTGGTCTGTAATTTATCGCACAAAAGTGGCTCGTTAAATATTTCGCAAATTGGTGTACGGGACACGATTCAATTACTTTGCAATCGTTCATCATATTTACTACATTGAACGTTTTATTTGTTTACCGCTTGTGTGTGTAAACCGATTTATACATATACCTACATTCTTCAATTCGGTAATTCGGCAGGCGTTTCAAGCGCCGTCAGACTGCTGTCATAAATATCACAGCAATATATGCTTTAAAGTCGATCAATTATGTTAAGAAGCACGGTTACAGTATATCATAAATATACATGAAAATTAGCAGCTTGGTGTATTTCATTCTTTCAATTATATTTGACAGCTGACTGACGGTAGAATCACCCTGTACATCAGTTGAAAGTGTTTTGTAAACATTAAACGCTAATTATATTGGTTATTATTTTTGATGGACGTAATTAGAAATTCCAACCGTCTCTTTTACATTTCTTAAAGTAGTAGTCACACTAATGTGAGTGTGTTTGTATGTTCGTTACACAGACCATAAGAAGTTCGTTACTTCTTCACGCTCAAACGGCCGGATCAATTTTGGTACGGATGTAGCTTGCACCACACAATGAGATTAGCGGGCACCTTAAATCCTAATTAAATAAAACAGCAACGATCCCGCGGTCCAAACTTCTTGACCTCAGAACATAATTGTTGAAAAATGTCCTGATAAGCGCTAATTTACGGCAGAGCCGCATCTTAATTCCGTGGTATCTGCGCGGTGGGGCCTTATCGTATGTAATGGTGAGAGAGAACGTTGCTTTTTTAATTAAAATTGTTTTATCAAAATTGGTTGAGCCGTTTGAGCGTGAAAAAGTAATAAACACACTCGAAACTTCACTTTAGCCTTTATAATATTAGTGTGATTATGAAATTGTATGAAATACAATTTTATAAGGAGTGGGGTCACGTTTTCAGAAAACAACAATCATACCAAGTTATATGCAGGTTAACGTTTGTTTTTTATTGGGCAGCCGTGCGGCGCCAGCCATATAGCGCCATCTGATGGTCGGATTTTTTGCGCTCCTCATACCAAAATAGCTGGCGTACATCCTAAGATGGTTCTTCACTTTTGAACCTTAACACCAACACAAATCCCAAAGTCACCTAGGGCCGAACGTTTTATACCGCGAATATACAGAGTTAAATAAAAGCGTGTAAAAAAGCATATAGTTTTACTTTGTCAACCCTATCTCTGCTTCTTATTTCCCTTCACCGAAACACTTCCTATACGAAGCTTCCCGGATCTGAACACTTACACCTACCAGTATAATCTGGTCTACAAGTAACACTTGCACTAATGTCATGAAATTAATAGCTTAAACTGGTCTTAAAAATTGGAGAGATGTAAGTACAGAATAATTGGATAAGGGTAATTTTAGGAGAAGGGAAAAAGTGGGAAATAATTTACGTGGAACGAATACCTTGTCTTACAGCAAGATTTATAGCGTTTAAATAGGATTTGACTGCCCATCCCACGTACACAATAGTGGAATAAGAATGTCACTGCAAATATACAGTTAATATAAAATATACAATATTTTGTATTTACTTGTACTCTAGATCCTCTCTGTACCATCAGATTTCTAATTTGCACCCACTTCTAGTATCTCTGTTTGGCCCTATGGTTGACTGGTAGAGAATGCCATTTGGCATTAAGTCCGCCATTTGTACTGACTTGTTTTGTGCAATAAAGTTTAAATAAATAAAAAAAAAAATACAGGTAGGTACAGATTACTTATTGGTAAAAGCAAATGCATTTTACAAGTCATCATTTCAATTATTTAAATTATCGGTTAATAATTTCCAATTAATGAATTCATTCATTTATTAAAAATAGTTTTACATGTCAACATAATATGATAGGATTATTATTATAAATTAAACTTATTTACATTACATTGGGTAGTGAATTCGTTAAGGGTGTGCACTCGGTTCAGTAACTTGAAAATGAGTCAATAGAGCTGTTAGTAATCATATAGTTAAAGTCGAATATCTGTCAACTGTAGATATGGTTGCCGACTTGTTAACAAAGGCATTAAACTCCGTGAAACATTATAATTTCATGAAGTTAATGGGCATGCAACCATAGTTAAACTTGAATATGTCTAAATCTGTTTAGCATTACATTTTTATGTGTAATGTTTGGATTATTTTGATATAGTGGGTGTGTTAGTTGATATCAAAATAAGCTTACTACTAGCGCCATCTATCGTCATTGATACTCAACCTATATGTATGTATGCCATATAGAAAAGGAAATAAATTAGGCTATAGTAAACCACGTTAACGGTCGTTTCATTTTAAGAAGAGCAAATATAATTTTCTCAAAAATTGCATGTAATGTTTCCTTACCATCGCTAGATAGACTACAGTAAGTGGAACATACCGAAGACTTTTTAGAAGTGTCCAGTAAACAGCGAGATTTTAAATTTGGAATCAATATTTGTCCAGTAAGTAAGTATGTAATTCCTATTACGTATCAAGATATTTGAATATCGAAACACGATTTACATCGTCACCGACCTATAAAAAAACTAAGGATGTGAAGGCGATGAGGTCGTATATAAATGTAAAAAGGATGCATTCCACAAATTGTTTTAATTATAAGTAAGTACAGTGCGAGAGCAAATTGTAGAAATTAAAAAGTGGCGTCCCTTTTTCATAGATTAAATAGAAAGAGACGACATTGCAGTATACACTTGCAATTTACACTAAGAGCAAATGTAAAATAAAAAGAGGTTAGTACTATTGGCAGTATAAACGTAACTCAAGATGCATATTTAAAAAAAAAAAGTAGCGACAAGGTTTAGTGCGGAAGTTTGTATGCAGCGTTTAGTTCATAATTGTGCTGTGTAAAATGACAATAATATTTCGGAATTCCTTCCTTTTTTGTGTCGTTTAGAAAAAACCTCGGAGTTAAAATTGAAGGTAAGCTTTATGATATGAAAATTAGTTAGAAAATACAACAATGTATAACAATAATTAAATTTTATCTTTAAGACTTAGATTTGTAAGACAGTGCAAATAATTAAACGCAGTATTTATAAAAAAAGAAATTAAGGCGGGATTTAAATTAAAAGACAAAAATTTCAAATTTGTTTGTGTGATCTATTACAATAATTCAGCAAAAATGAGTTCAGACGAGTCTGATTCCGAATAGACGGCACTCCTCCATACTTAAAAGCGGAGGCAGAGTTAGCTAAAATAATTTTTACTTCCGACTAAATCCAAGGAGATATAAAAAATACAAGAGATTCATTAAATGGAAGGAAGAAAATCAAGTTAATAGTTGGTCAGATAATGTGTGATAAGGTCTGAATATTTCAACAATCTTTCTGAGACAATCGGATGGCTACAAAGGAATGAAATCACAAATATTCAGCAGCAAAATATAGAAAAATTCCTAAATCAAGCTCTAGATAATAAACAGTTTGGCGATGAAGGTAAATAAATGCTGCCACTATTTGATAACGATATAACTAGGTATATCTTTTATCCAAGTATAAACTCATAATTCGCCCCCTGCCTGCTATACGGCCACATCTCAAAAAAAAATTTTTTTCGGATTATTGCAGATTCGTAGTTAGAATAGGTTAATTTATGACCTTATTTCGAGAGCCATAAGAAAAAGTGTCCTTAAGAGCCTTTTTTCCACAAGTGGCCTTATGGATCTGACCAAAAATTGTCAGTTGACTCCCTGCAAGACAGCCACTTTTCAATTGTGGCTGTATAGCATAAATTTATAATTTTTTTTTGAGTTGCGTCCCATAGAAATAACGTATATTCTAGTATTATTACGATGAATCCCTTTAAATATAAGCGAAATAAACGTCATTGTGCGCTGTTAAGCCAAACTGGCGCGCAATACTCTGCCGTGGAGTAAACTAGGCTGGCTGGTAGTGCGTAGCACATCAGTTGTTGCTCCCCAAGTAGTTCCCTTTAGTCTGTTTAGTATGTTATTCGGCGTCTGTAGCTTCTTCGCATATAGGTAAGACTGCGGTCTAGAGTGACACAAGTACTTTGGTGTAGGATTTAATTTAATCGTAGTCTCTCTGAAGCATATAGTTATTTGGCTCATAATTTGCTTCTTTGTGGCAAGGATGTCGCAACTTCTGTTTTACTTGCATTGGGGCAGCCCAATCAGAAATGTCATTCCAGATTGCCAGTAAGAGCTTCCTTCGAGGATTTAAATTTGCCATGCCGGTTTGTGATGGCGATGTCATCACCATACATAAATTTCCGACTCTCTGTTTTCGTAATCGGTCCTGACCCACTCCTGTTCAACCTATACACACACGATTTGGGACAGGAGCAGGGCCAGGACCGATCCTTGAGGTAGTCCATTGTTCAGCTTTCTGACTTTGCTCGGAGTTCTTCCGAGGTAGACGATAAATTCCCTATTGCTGAGCATAGAGTTGATTAGTCCCACCCTCTGCACCACGGTCATGAGCTTATAGATAAGCTCCCGTCTACATACGTTATCGAATGCAGCTGAGAGGTCGAAAATACTGCCACGGTTTTCTTTCTCCTTTGAAACTCAGCCTCTATGTGTGTTGTGAGCGACATTTACCTGATCCACGTAGTTTGGACCACTACGGAATCCAGCCTGCTCCACAGGAATTATTTTGTCGACAATAGGTTCGATTTGATTGTAGATTAGCCTCTCCAAAAATTTGTAGACGCAACTATGTAGTAGGGGTCGGTAACCCTTTGGTTCGTCGCCTGGCTTACCCAGATTGAGTGTGGCTATTATTTTTGAGCAGTTGAATAGAACTGTGAGAGCCACGTCCTACATCTTGGGCCAAGGTGTTCTAAAAATTCGTAGTAAATACCGACTCACATAAATTGGGACTTGATACGAACCATTCTTCATCCAGTATTGCTAAAGCTAAAAGTTGAAAATGAAAAGCTTCTCCTGCACTATGAAAAGGTAATATTGTAAAGACGTTGAAGAATTCTGAAAAACAGTACTTACACTAATATCAACGGAATCCTAGTCCACGCTAAAACTATGGGGCCTCCTACATGGTATTATACCATATAGTAAGGTACATACATGTTAACACGATAATTAAGCATACAAGTGCCTTGAACAGACGATAAAGGTACCAGGTAATCATTTTTTATAGGCAAAATTATCTGCTTCTAGAGAGTTTATCGCTTTCAGTGATGTTGTTACTGTAACAAAAGTTGATTAACAAAGGTATCTTAACTATTTTGGTGTTTGTATTTATATTTTCATGTTGCCATTGTCCAATAATTCTTGTTCAGTTTTGGACGCATCTCAAAATTTCAACAAAATGTTACTGCAATACGGCCACAACTCTAATTAATTACATGTTTTATAAAAAAAGACATATTCATAAGAAGCAGTATATCATCTCGAGTAAAAAAAGCTAAATTAACAATAAATTAACCCAAAACTCAAGGAGTAAGCCCCGTTTTACTACCACGCACTACGCTGCCAAAACTTTAACAGGCGATTTCTCGAAAAAATGATTTTTTGAGATGTGGCCGTATAGCAGGCAGGGGGCGAATTATTTTTGTTATAGGTTGTTATCGTGGGAGTTAATGGTGCCTGCGACGACGAATATCACAATGTGTAATAATAAAAATGGGATATAACAAAAATATTCATTGGAAAATGGCCGAATATGAATGTCACCTATAAAATATAATTTTAATCTAATTTTCTTGTTTAATTTTTGAGAAAAGCACTATACTTGCTTCGACCGTAAGAGCCATCCTGGCCTCGTATTATATCCGGACCTCGCCTACGGCTCGGTCCGTCTAATTCCTACTCGGCCAGTATGGCTTACTTACTGGTCTCTGCCGTAATGTACTACTACAGCTCGTTTGCTCCTAAACGATCTAAACATTTCCATCTTCTTCAATTCAGCCTATTGAATTCATTCATAATCATAACTTCATGAGTGATAAATTCCCGTCATTCACGTCGCTACCAGATAAATGCGTTCTACGGGAACAAAGCAACAGACTATAACACCACATAATACTGCATAATGCCGTATAATCCCGAATAATTCAAGTGAAACTTGGCCTGTCCAAATTCATTATCAGCGGATACTATTCTAAGCCGTCACTGTGGCTTGGTTGATATTCAATTTCATTTTACGCAAAGGTGTGAACGATTGAAAAATATTATTTAGATCTAGAAAAAAAAAAGAAACAACAAGCTGTTTTTGATCATTGATGCAAAAATAATAAAATTGTTTTTAATAGTATGAAAGGGTTTCAAATTTCAAAGATTGAGACCATACGAAAAAAGAAATCTGCCTAAATTGTTTTTGTCACCCGATGCAAAATATTTTTTCGTAAATGTTAAGATTAAGTAAAAACTGACAAGGAAAAGTAAAATCTCTTGAAACCTTATACGTTTTTCAAGCAAATGTGTTCAAAGCTAATAATTATTTCAGACCATCAATCCTTCTGAAAATTTCAGTGCCCCAGGTTTTGTGACAAGGATTAGATTAGAAAGATTGATGGCATAGTGCCCGAAAAACGTTTAATCTTTGACCTTTTGAAGCCATGTTTTTAAAAGGAACTAATTTTATTTTTTGGTTTGTCCTACTATGTTCATATAGGGAGTGTTAAACGTAGAGATAGTAGTTACTTTATTTCACAAATACACTTATAAACTAACACACTTATCTTTTAAAGCCAAGTAAACTAAGGTATATATTCTAAAGGTCAGCCCTAGATCCGACACCTTGGGTACCTTCAACTATAAATCCATAAGTCATGGATGTTCAGAGATAACGGAGGCTATTATATTAGTTAATTTAATTAGGATATTAAACACGCGTGAATGATTACAATACCCTAGCTTCTATCATCCCGATTCAACCGCTTGTGTTCTTTTTATTTATTTATTTGTAGAATGGTTATGGAATGGGAAAAATATGAAGTTCCTCACAAAATGAATAAATAAGTTCTTAAAGGGTCGACGACGCGTGCGTGATGCTGCGGGACTTTAAAAACGTTTATAGGCTGCGAATACTGTTTACAATCATCGGCCGTACGCTTGTTTGTCACCATTATAGTATAACAAAGGCTGCACATTTCAGTCATAAAAAGTGTTACTAACTCGAAGATTATGATTATGACTATTATGAGGTAGTAGTTTCGTATTATAGATCCGACTCCTAAACATTCTATTTCTAAAATCTAAATGTTAAACAGTAAAAGCATACTAAAAATCCGACATCAGATTTTTCCAAAATAGCAATTAAAGCCCCAAAGTAGGGTGACAACGGACTGAACAAATGCCGGGTCCACGGTAACGGGGCAGTTCCGGCGGAAGGGCTCCGGACGCGAGCAAGGCTCCGGTCCAAGCCTAGTGTGCTGGATGTGGAGGTAAAATACCAGGTCTCCTCTCTTCTCCTCTTTTGAACTAAAATACATAATATAATATTCATGTAAAAGGTATAACACTTCTTCTTCATCGTTACGTTCTTGACAGAGTGGTCAATATGCCATAATATTTACTCTAATATTCGAAGATATAATGTTAGTTTGACAGAAACAGGATTTAGATATAACACTAAGTCATGGCGGCCCTGAGGTTATGTATGAATTACGCTTTCAGCACCCATTAACTTCCTTGTATTGTTTGAAATTGAAAACATCAGCCAACCGGCATAGGGAATAATTTCAACTTAGAATCCACTACGAGGCTTTAAGGAGCGACCAAACACAACTGGAAATTCGGTGACAGTGCGTTTACGTCAAGTCAACGTCTTTTGCGCCGCGGTGTTGAGAGCATTAGTTAAACATGTGATGCAGAAGAGACCTCACTGCGTTTTGTTGAATAACGATGAGCCTTACTTTTTCCTTACCAACACCTTTACCACTTTCAGTGATCGTACATCATTGTTGCGCGTTACCCATGCAGTCCGGATGAGAGAATATCAGACAAAAGGTCACAAATTACCACTGAATTAATTCTTCGCGAAATATGCTAATTTATGGCCGGCATTTCTTCCAATTTAACATTGGAAAGGGGAAATTTTAACAGTACCATCGAAGCCAAATACGCTCATATGATAATCATATTCCATTGCCAGACATTGAGACGTCGTTAATATTTTTACTTTCTTTTTTTATCACATGTCTATATTTTATTTATTAGCTTCCGCACGACAGAGAACACAAAACAGGAACAAAATATATTTTTCCCACAAAGCCATGTTTTCTTTATAAACGTTCAAGACGAGATCAATTGACCACCGTCTAGACGAGACACTAATTTATGGCTAATGGACGGAGTCC
Source organism: Apotomis betuletana (assembly GCA_932273695.1). Lineage (NCBI taxonomy): Eukaryota > Metazoa > Arthropoda > Insecta > Lepidoptera > Tortricidae > Apotomis > Apotomis betuletana. The sequence goes on from OW026300.1 coordinate 16,287,209, forward strand.
ATTACAAGAATAGTCGCGTGTACATCCGCCTTCCGGGAACGGATGCGCATTGTGGACGACTGCCCTAATAGTCCGGATCAATGAACTTGACAAATTTGTCGCTAGAGCCGTAAAATAATGGCTCGATTCAGGTCACCGCATGAATAAAGATATTGGGAGGGTTGTAAAATAAAAACAATACTTTTGAGGATTGGTAGTTAGTTAGGTAGTAATGCTAAAAACATCTCCATGAATCTAATTATGTGCAAATATACACATTGATACTAAAAACTCAACCCTGACTTATGTGCGTGCAATGCATACCTAATTTTAACCTATGTTTCGTTTTTAGACTAATACACAATCTCAGTACATCGACAACGGTATGACGGTTAACAGTAAGCTTATAAAATGTACTGCAGCACAAATAGCACAATTACTGTGGGACTAAACCGATGGCAGGTTTCCTTTGTTTGCACTCACTGAATTATACAAGCAGTGGGGAAGTTGGCAATTGAAAATGAGGAGTATGGTTGATATTTTACCTTGAATTTCAAATGTTAGTAGTACGTGGTACCCACTTATTGAATTACAGAAATCGCCAAATATCAAAGACGTGAATGAATATTAAACACTGATTCATCAGATTGGCTAGTGCTCAAATAGGTAGTATTTCTTTATCAATTTGTTTGCTAAATATAGCATTTCCATCATCCATTTGCTCCCACGATAGATATTCATTATTTTCGGGTTCCGCTAAGATTTACATGTATAACTTTCTGTTTAATTTAATTATTTGTTGCTGAACTCTTAGATTTGTGAACTTCAAATACAACTGTATCATTAACTCTCATCAAACGTTCATTATGGTATTCTACAATCTCATTATTAACAACTTAACGATCACTTGTGTTACTGTCATTAAGGACTCCATCGACGCCATTTCTGAATTTCTTATGCAGGGGTGGCGCTGACAGCTTCACAGGGGTTGCAGGGATTGTTTCATAATTATCGGGTTGTTCTTTTTGAAAGGGTTGTATTCCTTTTGTTGCATTGTTGGGGTTTGAAAACTGTTATTGCGACATGATTCAGTTTGTTTATTGAATGTTTGAATGTTACAGGATTAACAATTTGGGTTGTTGATTACTATTTATTTAATTTTGTTTGAGTCTTGTCCCAAATCATATAGTCGTTAATAGATAAATAAGTGTGTACTTACTTAACAAGCGATGTCATAGCTATGACTATATTTTCATAAAAGGTTATTCCAAAAGAGCAACATCCGCTTAATGAAAATAATAATAGTAACTTAACTAGGTTTGAGCTGGCAAATTCATTTACATATTGATTGAGATTATTATATTAATTGTATTATAAGTAATTAACAAGTATTAACCAGCCTTTATACTAAAATTTAAACACAGAACCTATTAGTGCATTCAATCTGCCTTAACCATTAACAAACGGGGGCTAATGAAACAGCGAAGCTTATAATTCTTAGTGAGACACGCAACGCTGTTGTTAACACTAGCTAAACAGTGGCGCAAACTAAAACGCACAGCGATTTAAGAATCAACTTAGAAAAGTCTAGAAAATTTACTTTTTATGAACTGTGCTAATAATTACTTATATCATAATTGGTGTGGAACACGGAGCTTAGCTCCATCTTCCAAAAGGAGCCAAGCTCGATGAAGAGTACAGGGATTTCTTTTACCAGAAGTGATCTTTTTACGAGATTTTTGTGAAAGAAGATGCCTCTTACGCGTACAATTGCGCTTTAGATACGTAGCGTTGTACTGAGCTGAGCTGCCTTCAGTTTTGTTTGCGCGGGTGTTCTTAATAGCGCACACGCGTCGGTCGGTCACGTAACGATGCAATGGCAAAGGATATCCCAAAGTCGTGTTATTATTTTTGTATGTTTGCATGTATATACAGTAACGGCAAAACATCTATCATATTTTGTATGAAACATGACACATTTTACCATCACAAAAGATTTAAATACAAACTTCTAGCGCTGTCGAATATTGCTGTGCGAGAGTTTTCGAGATAGTTCACTAACTGGATTTTTGGTACTTTCCACTAGTTAAAAACGAATAAAACTTAAACCATTGATACAAAGATCAAAGCACAAAGAAAATTTGAAATTCGTAACCTGGCGGATACCTCTGGATAATCCGGACCGGTGTCCAGCGTGTTAATCTCAACACCACCCTAATGCCAAATAACCTTTCCAATTTTTCCTTATGATTTTGTGTGTCGATCATTGCACAGTTTATTTGAAAGGCATTACATCTTAGAGATTAAGAGAGATGTTGCAGAATTGGAGCCAAACAGATTCGTCACTCTGGTGTCTTGTTTGCTATAGCAAAAAATGAGCTCTGGTTCATGTCACTAAAAAGTTATACCGATCTAGTTTTGCATCGTGCCCGTTTTACAAAAGTCTATAAAATAGGGTCTTAAACCACTGACTGCTTCTATGTAAAATGTCTATTTAAAATAACTGCAGCTCAGCGCTCTCTCCTTGCCCCGGTTCATTACGAAACTTCTGGCGCTATCGGATATCGCTGTCCGAGCGTTCCCGAGATAGTTTTATTGAACTTCACTAACTGGGCTTATTCTTACTTTACCCTAGTTACTGCATTGGGTTACAAGAAACCATTCTGTATGTCTCGCTTACAATAAAATTTGCGAGTATACGGTTGGTGCTATTGTTGGTTACAGGATGGGATCGAATAAACTGAGTATTTAATTGACTTGTTCAAAATTATATAGAACAGGCATATATAAGGGATCTCTTACGGTTCGCATTTGAGTAAAGAAGTGAAACCTGACATTTGTTACTAACGTGTACGTATTGCAAAGCTTGAGATGTGTAACGATTACAAAACAAATATATTATGTATAAGTAATAGATAGAGATAGATAATAGGCCTATGTTCAGCAGTGGACGTCCTATGGCTGAGATGATGAAGTAATAGATATACAGATAGGTATAGATAAATTCCTTATATCAAACGTAAATATAACAACAACTCCACACCGTATATTTACATCGCTTCATGACTAAATTATGACATTACAAGTTAATTTATAACAATATATTTGTATGTTCATTTTTAAGACAAAAACTGGAACAAACAGAGGCGATAAACAATACGTTATTCAAGAAAAATGAAAACCAAAACTCATCATTTACATACGCGCACTTCATAAATTTCTCGTTTACCCTTTAAGTCCTGCCCACGCCTTAATCCTAAATCATGCAGCAACCAACGTTCTTACATTCATATAAGTAAAGCTGAAAATTGCTGGTATGATAATTGTAACCAAAATTGGAGAAGAGGATTCAAAAAACCAATTTAAATTTGCGTCTAGGAATTTGGAAACGGGCTTTGGTTTCAATTACTTTACAGTCTGGATTTGTGAGGGTTTTGGTTCCCCGGTTCCGTGTTTAGTTTGTAAAGGAGTATGAGTGAAACAGTCAGTGTTGCGAGTGAAGTGCAGTGTAAATTTGCTGAGCTCGTTGCGGTGCGTTCGTTTATTTCGTATCTCCAAACACGTGCCTTTGTGATTTAGTTTTATTGATATAGAGAAATTTTTGTTGCCTTTGTGGTTTTGTGTGACATTGTGGATTGTAGGTTCTGCTCTCAGGTTTTTGTGCTTGAAAGTGTTTGAAGAAATTCGTTTCAAGATGAATCTTTACCGCGTTTGGTGGTCATATCTCGAAACATTTAAACAACGGCTAAATATTATTTTTTATTATTGTGTGTACTTAAAAGATTTGGTTATGATGATGGTGATGATACAGGAATTTCGTTTACCAGCTTCATTTAACGAGAACTTTGTCAAATCTCTCTTGCACTGTAGACACGTAGCGTTATACTGAGCCTCCTGCAGTTTTAGGACAACTGTGACATGCGACTCCATATTGTATTGTGTGATAAGTAAAATGCGAGAAACGACACGTTCGGCGCGTGAATAACCAAGTCGCAATCTAGACAAATGCTAGCCTGACTGGAGCGTCGCGAAGTACTCTTTGGAACCTTTTTATAGTTAATATCTTTTCTGCTTCCCTCCCGTCCTTGCACTTTGTCATGTAAAATGGTCAGTTTACCAACAATACCCGCAAATAATCAAGGCTGGCACGGACCCCCCTGCATTGTGCACTACAGTGCGCGGGCGCTGCGTGGGCGATGACCCGGTCACATCTTACTGACGAGCGTGCACCTTGCAAACTGTACGCGTTTTCGTGATTTACTGTCATTAAGTACAAAAAGAAATTCGTCCACAGGGAATTATACGTCAAATCGGAAAAAATGCCAATTTGAAATATACCTATAAGGAGAATCGTCCATCCGGAATATTGTCCAAAATAGAATCATGGCCTCTGGTAAAGTTGTCAAAATTGACATAGGCCGAAAGGAATAATAACCATTTGTATTTATGTCTACTCGGAAGTATTACCGTTTGTAAATACGTGCAAATAGAAAGTATGTCCATTTGTATTTACGTCAACTCGGAAATATTTTACCATTTGCAAATACGTTCCACGTGAAAAATTTACATGCCATAATCGTCCTAAATAACTAGGTACCTCTTTGTAGGAAATATAACTAGGTACATCTCTGCTACCACGGTATTATCCATAATCCGCCGACAAATAACAGCGATTGCACTGTTGTGTTCCTGTTCGGAGGGTAAGACAGCCGGAGTAACTACGGCACGAGAGACATTTCGTCATAGTCCTCTTGGGCTGGCAACGTATCTGGAGTTGCTTGGTGTACCGTGGATGCGTCGGCTTGGTATAGGCGGTGGTGATTACTAAATTTATTTTGAACAGTGATACATTCTTGCTTTTTACCGCGAAGTTAGCTCTCAAAATTCTCAGTCAGTAAAAAGTCAGGAAACCAGGCAGTCGATTGTTTTAAGTGTGTCCATTTCTTGATTCACTTGTTCTGTATTGGTAATTCGAAAATGGGTTTTACCATGCGCCACAAGCCGCATCAACAATTCACACATCACTCACCAGCGGCACTAGCTTCGCTTCTGCCTTTTTCCTGGAAAAATTGGTGAGCGCTAAAAGCCAGTCTTTTCACTCGGTCCTCTTATCCTGTGCCAATTTTATTGTACATTACCTACCTACTTAATATAAAATTTTAATTTAAGTCCCTGACACATTTTATGTGTCGTGCTGCTAAAACTTAACACAATCATAAAATTTAGAATTTTAGATCTAAACTTCTATATCCACCAAACATAACTTGTTCAGTATTGTATTGCGTTGTCCTCATCCACGCCACGAACAATTCACCTTTAGGTAATACAAAGATCAAAGCTTAATAAAAAATTGTGGTGTACCCACATTAAAATAAATGAGACATTACATGTTTCATAAATATATAAAAATTCACTACTTGTTTAAATATTGTGTCAGATGCTGCGTGCGCGATTGTAGTTTATGGTTCGATCCTCTGATATTAAGAAGAGGAGGAAAGTGTACCTTTCCGATACATATAATAAAAGATAGACAATAGCAGGGCGTGCTCACAAGGAGCCACTTTAGAAAGACACTAGCATACACCTGGGAGGTAAGGTAAGGTCCACTTTCGGCAGCATGCACAAGCGTCGGTCAGGTGCGTCGCAACCCACCAATTGCGTTGTATTTTACACAAATAACCAATTAAACACATATAAGGTAGATTTTACGAAGATCAAACGAGGGATTCTTCTGGTAGTATTTTACTCTATGTTATTACGAACAATACAGTTCACTACTTGTTTAAATGTTGTGTCAGAGGCTGCGCACGCGGCGAGTGATTGTGGTTTATGGTTCGATCCTGTGGTAATTAAGCGGTGGGCGGCGTGGGAGGACTTATGGGCTCGAGATCTACTAACCTTTACCGATATAACTTTCTCAAGCACATTTCACTTAAAATAATAGTGACGCAGCAGCTGCTGCAGCTTGTAACAGTGCTTTTATGGAAGCAATTACGTCGATTTTAGGAAATAAAAGTAAAATGTAGAAAATCTATGTAGGTATACTGGATCCGGACCTATTTGTTTAGACAAAGGTGAAACGAAAAGTATTGTGTCTCAAAATCGTAGTCAATGGTTTGAGTTATTACTTAACAGTTATTAGTCATCTTAGAGCAACCGTGTATCAGGTTTAACTTGTGTAACCCTAATACAGTAAGAGATGGCACCGAAAGAAGAAGCCGATGATTATTATGCAAAAAATATGTTAGAAAAAAATTGAAAACCTTACCTTATTTATTTGTGTAAGTAGTAAAAAGAAATTGGTTATAGGTAATTTTGTGTAGAACTTGTACTCGTTGTCTTTGCTTCTAACTCAGTAAAACAGTCCAAATGTATCTTTTGTCAGAATCTGAAAAATCAAAGTGAACTTTCGACGTGCAAGTAGAAGCAGAACCTCGGTATTGGCCTGATCAATACTAACCCCGCACATACAGACAGTTTACGTGAGCCGCACACTTCAAATATTTACTAACCGCGAGAATCGAACCCGTTGCGCTTGGGGCCAGGCAGTCAGCGATTTGCAACGTTTTTGGATTCCGTGCTTTTATATTATATTTTATTTATAATTTAGTAATTATGTATGTTATCTCGCACGATTCCTATGATCTTTCCAACAATATTCGATATTAATGACGGGAGTGACCCGTTACAAATTTTATGGTTAGTTTCATGTGAGTTTAATATCTTTCACTCTCACAAACACCTGCGATCTGGGCCATTCAATTATTCACCGCCCTAGGTATGTAATGAGTAACAATAAAATTGTATATTTTTCATTTTGTATTTGAGGTATAGAAAAGTCTGTATTTTTTCGTAGCTCCAATATACAAGATTTTAAAAAATGCCATCAATTTCCCTTCTTGAAATTTTTATTATAATCATATCACTACATAGTCATCAAAGTCGCTTCCTGTTGTCTGTCTGTCCCTATGTATGCTTACCCAAGCAGCACATTAGTGAATTTTGCAGCTTATCTTATAGCTTTAAGTTCTAAATTAGTGGTTTAACAGTGTTTGATACAACTTATAGCTTTAAACACAACTCAAAACTGTATATGAGTTCATCCTATCACTTGTAGTTGCATAGGAACGTTTTTTGTTTCTACTTTATTACTTATGGTGGGATAAAGTCGATTTTGCTACTTAAAGTTGCATGCAGGTTCAAATTGTATGTATGTATGTATGTATGTATGTAAACACTTTATTGCACATAAAACAATATTGACAAAAACTCAAAACAATACATGTGTACAAGGGCGAACTTATCCCTGTAAGGGAGTTTGGACTCAGTTTCTTACTCCGGATAAGCAATTTAATGTTTGCCTTAGAAAATACAGTCGGCAAAACAGCGTGTATCTAAAATATTATTATCATTCACACTATCCACGCTGTTTCCGTGGCCATCATTAGTATGTCCTCAGTTGTCTCGTTACGTGGTTATAAGGACTAGAGGATTCTCGTCGTTATTATTGGACAGAACCCTTTGCCGGTGATTAGACAATATTCATATAATTGCGTAAGTGCTGAGCAAATAATAATTTACGATGCATCAGCTCGAGTCCTAATAATATTTGCATTGCTGAGCTGACAGAGTTTGTTTTCTAGAAGTAAAGTGCATTTATACCTATATAAAAGATTCGTCGATAAGTTTATCTTTTGAAAAATGTGCTAAAAAATTCTAATCTTACCAGTTCTAGAAGATTATAATGGAAATAATGTGCACAGTATTCTTTTCGTTGCGGTGAATTACAGAGTTTTATTATAAAGGTCTCCTTAATGTTATAATTTATGTTATTTATTTTGAAACTGTAAAATTTTTATGTCTATAAGGTGAGTCGGGGCTATTGTAGCTATGGGGTTATTGTATCTTCTTACCATTATAATGGTCTGTGACCATTATAATGGTCTGTGTATATATAGGATACACAGACCAATGGTATATATACACAATCCTATATATACACAGACCATTTTAAGGGTCACAGACCATTATAATGGTAAGAAGATACAATAATCCCATAGCTACAATAGCCCCGACTCACCTTATATTGAAGATATTTAAAAAAACATCAACTTCCAAATAGCTAAAACGTACAAAAGGGTTATGATATGACCGTTTCATCCCCGGGCAAACGAAGCTGCGGTCACTTAGTATTTATTAAAAAATTAAGCGTTTTACATGCACAAAAGTATACAAGAGATCACGTCAGTTAAAAAATGACTTTCTTAATGTGGGTGTCCAAAGTTCATATGCACTGACTCGACATACGAAATAAATCTTCCAAGACAATGGTTCCAAGCAAATTTAAATTTCATAATGAAAACACCCACGCAGGCCAGCGTGCATGTCGGCGATATATCAACGCTACTTTATATTAGTTGTAAAAAAGTACCGAAAATCAATCTTAGGACTCAAGATTGAGGGCGTTAGTATAGATGATTTCTGTTTGGAACTAGTACGTATCTGGTGTATATTGCATAAATTTTATTTATTTATTTATTGTTAGGCTATATGTTTATGTTCTGACGTTAGATTAAACTCAAGACAATGCAAATGGCCATAAGAACTCTTACACACCAGCCTGTCATAAGACTATAGTTTTTTTTGAAGCATTGGTAAAACATACATTGTTTTTATCGTGATTTAGTTTATTATTGTTAATATGTTTTTGTAAAATAATATTTATTGGTAGATTTTGTCTTTTGTTTGTCCCCTGATGCATTACTACTAATTTCGTTTGACCCTCGGTTGAAATAAATGATAGCCAACAGGCAATTAGGTGCAATAGAAATAATAAAGGACACCTTGTGCACGGTTTTGGTCGAAATTAGACATATATATCATATTGCACGTGCCACTGTAGAAGATGAAATAAATCAGATCAAAATAAAATGACCGTACACAGGCACGTAAAGTATATGTATATTTGTATATGCAATAGTTATATATTAAATACTTGCATCTCAGTTGTTCTCAGGACAACGAATTTCTGCTCTACACCAATTCTAGTATCTCTATTTAGTCCTATGGTTAACCAGTAGAGAATACCATTTGGCATTAAGTCCGCCATTTGTACTGACTTTCTGTTTTGTGCAACAAACTTTAGTTAAATAAATAAAATAAAGGGTTAAAGCGCCCGTTTAACTATGTCGCCACAGGCGACTACTCAGTTTAATATATAGCTCACTTATATCAATCCTGTATATAACTGATATATACTATAAGTGGATAATTGGTTATTAGAAAATCATAGGGACCATTGACAAATGTATCTTTCCATATTTAGTTATTTCATTTTATTTAATAGGTATTTAGTGCCCGTTAACTCCGGAGTATATAATTATTACATTTAAATCAAAATTTCTGAAGCTAAAACCACTAATTACGATTTGTTATTATTTTAAAATTGACCTTAAGAACAAAATAGCCTGTATCCTCCGAATCCCCATGGGAAATTTAAATAGCGAGTGGAGCTGGAGGGCGGACCATTATGATAATATATAAATCACGATAGGCAGTTAATATACGAGATACACACGCCCTGCGATAGCTTCATCATATCGAGAGAAGAAGCCAGAAAGCAATAAGCGACATTTAATCTCATCTTAAGTCATTTCAAGCAAGTAGTAACGCTTTAATTCTGCACCCAGTGGAATAAGTTTTGAATATATATTTTTTTAATTTTGTCGCATACGCTTTTTTTACTAGGATATCTGGTATAGCCCGTATTGGAGCAAAGCTCAGCATTACCCCTGGGAGTTACATAAATCGTTTCGGTAACGCCTTTTACATATATGTTCTAGTATATCTTTGGAAACAATGGAAATATGATTTGCTACAGTTATCTTTATTCCCAGGGTGAATAGTGGAATACGAGTGAACAGATTGGTATTGACAGTAATATATATAGTCTGGTACTCGTATAGTCTGGTATACATATGCATAATATAACTTATTTTCATTAGTGGATTTAAAGTAAATAATCATTTCTATTAACACACCACGAGAGAAAAAAAATCTTTTTTCTACAAACCTGATATAGGTAACTGAAATGTACCTTTACAGGTAACTTTGAATCAGAATCTAATACTAAATCCTATCCAGTTTTCACGAGTCACCGGGTGGCTAGGGAAACTCAATTTGTTAAACTTATTCATATTCCGGGATAAGTTATTGTTTCGAGAACGCGTTCGAGAACAATGTTTTCGAATTTATGACCCGAGGCAATGATTGTGTTGTAAATATGAAGCCCTTTTGCTACAAGATTTAGTAGCACAATTTTAGTAAAATAAGGTGTCCTGATTATTTTATAGGAAAACGAGATAATATCCTATGCAGTAGGTATTTAATCGTAGGTATTTATTATTATATATAATATAACATCTTACATCTTTACGTAGTTATGTTATATAATATAGATTTGTATTCACTTGTATCTTAGACGCTCACCGAACGATTAATTTTCTACTCTGCACCCACTTCTTGAAGCATATCTATTTGGCCCTATGGCTGACTGGTAGAAAATGCCATTAGGTGATAAGTTCGCCATTTGTACTGACTTTTGCTTTGTGCAATAAAGTTTAAATAAATAGATAATAATATTTTGAGAATTATTTTGCCTTGTGTTGATTTACTAAGTTATAACGTGTTTCGTTTTCATTTTCTGTGACCAATTAACTCATTACAAATGTTAATTTAATGCTTTCATTTAAATGTATTTCTTAGTTTGTTTTTTAAGTAACGTTCAAAGCTCAAAGTTCTTTTATTTGCTAGAATTATGGTACATGTGGATGACAAATATTTCAAAAGAACAACACAATTAACATTGAAATTGCATGCAAATTTGAAATTTTTAAATAGAAAAGGTCAATATACAATATATCTGGTTCATACCTATGCCAAAGAATAGCCCTGGCTATTCAGTGTGGTAATGCGGCCAGCCTCTTGGGCACCCTCCCAGTCGGCACCGATCTGGAGCCCGTTTTTTATTTATAGTTAGGTTTAGTTAAGTTTATATATATACAAATATTCTAGTTTTAATTGTTTTTATATATTATCTTTAATATAGGAAATATACAATATAATAATTATTAATTAATATTAATGTTCAATGTCAGTTAAAATGTGTAGGTACCTAGTTGTGATAAATATAACATATAATGAGTAGAGTTGCATTGATTTAATGAATGCTCTCTAGTGATGCCCATTTTCAACCAATGTCAAAAAGGTGAAGGTTCTCAATCCAACTGTATGTTTTTTTTTTGTATGAATTTTACGTGATTATTCCGCTAATTATGGATCAATTTTGATGTTTTTTTTTGTTTGACAGATCATACCTGTTTCAGAGTAGGGTATATATTGTATCAAATCCTCCATAAAAATTATATCAAAATTTATGAACATTTTATTGAGAAAATCAACAAAAAACAAAATGTATACCTGCCCAATTCGCTCATTGTAGTCGGTTATTTTTTTGTGAACAAGTGATTATTCATAAGCATATAGATAAATATCCGCATGTCGTACTAAACATATTCTAATTTTAGTTTTCCATTACTTTTATTTTTCCTAGCCTAAAATAACCTTTCAGAGTTCATTGTGTCGCCTATACATCAAACTGACGATCTGAGTAGGTACTCAACATTATTGAAGTGTAGATAAAACCAGTTAAATAAAACATCAACAAGGTTTTTAGTAAGTACACTTAATATTATTTAAGGTATTAAAATGCTCATTTCCATTTGCACCAAAGTCCGCGTGGTTCCCGAGATCGCAGACTGGAAACCAAATATGCACAGCACAGGAAACGCATTAGTGGGAGGACCGCAGCCTCGCACTCATTCTAAAATATGTACTTACCTACTTACAAAATTGTACCACGTCAAACATTTGTAGCTTTGTTATTATGTCATACTAGCATTAACCCGCGGCTTCGCTCGCGTGCCTTTATAACATACATCATCCTACGGCAACAATGCTCTTTTTTTTCAGGATTAAAAGTAGGCTATTTGTTAAGTTAGGGTATAATCTGACATCTGCATTTCCCTCATGCATGGATATGCATGAGGCCGCATCCAGCCGCCGTTTTAGCGTGAAGAAGTAACAAACATACACAGACTTTCGCTTTTCTAATATTACTGGGAAATACTTTTTATGTTATCACAACTCCACTTTAACAAATCAAACCGAAAACTCAAGCACTCAAATCAAGCGATCTCAGCTTTTACTCTATCCAAATAAAGTTCACTTCAAAATTCATAACTCGAAGTGAAGCTAAGACACCGGGATATGTCATTTTATTTGTATAAAGCTTTTATAATGTCCCGAGCCTCCGCTTATCGACTTGGGATATTCGAGATTGGTTTAATGATTCTAAGCCATGTTCTAAGTAACGTCATGTTCTATCGTAAGATATTGAGGTTCTCTTCGTTGATGAATGAAAAATGTATTATTCTGAGCCAGATAAACGTAATTCAGAATTCTGAAATGACTTAACATAATTATTGAAAAGCTTGAATGTATTTATTACGGATGCAGGAAGTTTCCCGATCATTACTCCTCCCGTCCCAACGCGCCGCCCGCCCGCCTAGGTACCGATTGACGACGATCGAGATGCCACCAAATACTATTTTTTTAATCTATTAGGATAAAGCGGGTTTCTGTCCATACCTCAAAAGCAAAAATAGAACCCCCTTATAGGATCACGTGTAGCTGTCTGTCAATCCGTCTGTTACAACCGACTTGCTGCAAAACTACTGGACCGATTAAATTGCAATTTGGCGCAAATGCTTTCAAGAATTTTCATTTCCACAATATAAAATTTCAAAATCGGTGGCATTTTCGTAACTAACGTCCCAAGAAACCAAAAAAATTACACCCATACTCATATTTAGTCATTTCAACCCCATCACACCCCAACAGGCGAGACGGTATTTCACGTCCACCACGATTGTTTTCAAAATCGTTGTTGTTTTGGTAATCAGCGACCCGATAAACCATAGAAACATTACCCTTGTTGATTTTCAGACTTTGTCACCATATTCTCCTCTTTTAGGGGTTGAATTCTCAAAAAACATGAAACACGTGCTTACTCATTTATCGTTAGAAATACTTCTTGGAAGTTTTCAATAAAATAGTCTAACTAATCTTTTTTCCCCATACAAATTTACGACCCCCATTTCACCCCTTTGGGGGGTGACTTTTGACAAATGCTTCTTTTATTATTGCACCCCTAGACTTTATAAGGACGCGTAGGTTCCAAATATGGACTCTCTAGAACCAGCAGTTTAGTATTTAGACATTTCAACCCCATTTCACCCCAACAGGGAGTGGTTAATTCACGCCTGCCACGTTGGATTTTAAAATCGTTGCGGTTTTCGTAATCAGCGACCCGATAAACCATAAAAACAATACCCATGCTGATTTTCAGACTTTGTCACCACATTTCTCCCTTATAGGGGTTGAATTTTCAAAAAACCTGTAACACGTGTTTTTTCATTTATCGTTAGAAATACTCCTGTGAAGTTTCGAATAAAATAGTTTAATTAATTTGTTTCCCCTTAAAAAAAATTTGGACCCCCATTTTACACCTTGTAAGGAACCTACGTGCCAAATTGGACTCTCTGGAACCAGCGGTTTAGTATGTAGACATTTTAAATCCATTTCCTCCAGTTTAACTAATCTTGTTTCCCCATACAAACTTTGGACCCCCATTTAACCCCTTTGGGGGATGACTTTTGAAAAATTATCTCTTAGTGTACCCCTACACCTTATAAGGAACCTACGTGCCAAATTGGACTCTCTAGAACCAGCGGTTTAGCATTTAGACATTTCAACCCCAACAGGGCAGATTTTAATTCACGTCCGCCACGTTGGATTTTAAAATCGTTGCGGTTTTCGTAACCAGCGACCCGATAAACCATAAAAACAATACAGCTATGTTGTTTTTCAGACTTTGTCACCACAGTTCTCCCTTTTAGGGGTTGAATTTTCAAAAAACCTAAAACACGTGTTTACTGTTTACAATGAAGCGAAAAATTTAAAATTTTAATGGTTCGGACAGGACTAATGGCGCTACGATGCCACCCTAAGGCATGTTGAAGCAACTGGTTGAAAGATTCAATGGCTCTGACATTTGGTTCGTGGTCCAGTTGGTAGGACGCCCGTGTTGGCTTGGAAAGCCGTTGGAAACGCAGGTTCGAATCCTGTCCGAACCATTAAATTTTTAAATTTTTCGCTTCATTGTAAACATTTGGTTAACGTTAGCAGACGTTACTACTTTAATAAAAAAATAACACGTGTTTACTTATTTATCGTAAGACATACTCCTTTGAAGTTTCCAATAAAATATTCTAACTAATCTTGTTTCCCCATACAAACTTTGGACCCCCATTTCACCCCTTTAGGGGGTGAATTTTCAAAATCCTTTCTTAGTGCACCCCTACACCTTATAAGGATCCTACGTGCCAAATTTGAACTCTCTAGAACCAGCGGTTTAGTATTTAGATATTTCAACCCCATTTCACCCCAACAGGGGAGATGGTAACTCAAGTATGCCACGTTGGATTTTAAAATCGTTGCGGTTTTCGTAATCAGCGACCCGATAAACCATAAAAACAATACCCATGCTGATTTTCAGACTTTGTCACCACATTTCTCCCTTATAGGGGTTGAATTTTCAAAAAACCTGAAAACACGTGTTTACTCATTTATCGCTAGAAATACTCCTGTGAAGTTTCGAATAAAATAGTCTAATTAATCTTGTTTCCCCATACAAACTTTGGAACCCCATTTCACCCCTTTAGGAGGTGAGTTTTGAAAAATCCTTTCTTAGTGCACCCCTACACGTTATAAGGAACCTACGTGCCAAATTTTAACTCTCTAGAACCAGAGGTTTAGTACTTAGACATTTCAACCCCATTTCACCCCAACAGGGGAGATGGTAACTCACGTCCGCCACGTTGGATTTTAAAATAATTGCGGTTTTCGTAATCATCGACCCGATAAACCATAAAAACAATACCCATGCTGATTTTCAGACTTTGTCACTACATTTCTCCCTTATAGGGGTTGAATTTTCAAAAAATCTGAAAACGTGCTTACTCATTTATTGCTAGAAATACTCCTGTGAAGTTTCGAATAAAATAGTCTAACTAATCTTGTTTCCCCATACAAACTTTACCCCATTTCACCCCTTTAGGGGGTGAGTTTTGAAAAATCCTTTCTTAGTGCACCCCTACACGTTATAAGGAACCTACGTGCCAAATTTGAACTCTCTAGTACCAGCGGTTTGGGCTGTGCGTTGATATGTCAGTCAGTCAGTCAGTTTCTTCTTTTATATATTTAGATAAACTAAGATAGAACTAACATTGTATTCATCATGTTGGTATTATGGTAAGTTTGCGTAGACGCGGTTGTGAAAAGAAGGAGAAAAAGATCGTTTTTTGTCGAACTCGTCATCGGCATCACTGTTTCAGCTTTGTCAGAAATCATTTCGTATGTCCGGATTTTCAGATGTTCAGTTGCCAACTTTCACCAACGTAACGGGTAGAACTTCTCAACCAACTCTCCTGATATTTTTTTAACAGCTTTGAAAATAAATTATATCGTTATTTTTTCATGTTTATTACAAAAAACATATTTCACGTAATCTTATTAAAACTCGTGAAACATAAGTATTTAATTATTGTATCAAGCGATTTACACTAACCTGAAATTGTCAAGACCGGACCGACATGTTTCGAACTCGTACGGAGCTCGTCATCAGGGACTGTTCCCGTACAGTGACGTAGTTGCCGCGCGATAAGTGATAATTTCACGTGAGTGTAAACCGCTTAATACAATAATATTTCAGATGTTTCGAAACAGACTCGTGAGGCCACCAGCTCACAGAACTACTTGTTTAAACATGCAAATAGGAACACTACACAAGTTGCGAGTAAAAATAATCCTTACTACAGAAATCCAAAAACACAACGTTACCTATATAACATTTTATGGGCGGCACAAAAAAGCGTATTCCACAGACTGTGCTACGTTTTACGCATTTGTATTCCAATAACCGCGCTTTACTGTCGGTTTGTCTGTGTTACGGTAACAGCGGACGCGGCACGACTTTATTTTATACAACTTGGCGGTACTTATGCCACGTTTCAGCCGGGTAATATTGCCGCATCGGGGCGTGCCACACTGCTGGCTTCTTTATTAACGCATGCGGTTGCAGATATCGGTTTTATGATATAATAACTAGAATTTGTCCACGACTTTGTCCGTGAGTCGTTCGAGATAGCGCGGTTAGCTTGCATAGGGATTCGTATTTTTTTTTAAGTCACAACACGACACATTTTATACATTAGTATTTTGCATAGGTCGCATATGAAATGTAACGTAATAATTATGATTTATAAGTCTCCTGAAATGAAGTATAGGTCTCCCACCGTGAGCTGGCCATTAAGAACAAATACACTTTTCACCTCACTCGCTCGGAAAACCTCCGTTTATAGGGCGAAATCTGCGTGCAAAAGTCTATTTTATCCGCTAGCGTGCAAAAGTCATTTGAATTTCGAACACGACGATTTTGATTCTCTGTGGGGCATGTAACTTTTTTATATTTAAGACTCCTTCAACGCGTGACTGATTTCGTCAGTCGATAAATCTTCGAATAACCAATCAACGCACGCTAATAAAGGGCGATCTGGTCAGGCCGGCTAAAATCATATGTACGTTTGAATACTTCTTTAAAAAAAAAGTACACCTACAATATCACGTCCAGAAACCTGGTTTGTGGTTACAGATTTTTAAGCTTTTATTTTTTCAACACTTTATTTTACGTTGAATATGTTTATATATATTAATAGTAAGTATTTCGGTTTCATTTAGGTATTTTGACTAGTAAATATATTAAATACAACACAAATTTTAATATTTATTTGTTATAAAAGTTGGAACACAAGAGTGTAATTTCTGAACGCACCCGAGAAAAAAATAATAATTAAAAAGTTGGAAGTTTTCACAATTCACGTAAACAACGTAAATTAGTTCTGTGGAGAATACATACTGTTGTCTTACATTATAGAAAAGAAATATCGCAAACAAGAAAGTTAAGCCCAATTTGAATTATTTATTCAATGCTAAAAGCCTGCATTAAAACGAAAAAGGATTTGTTATAAATATTTGAAGACGATAAGTAATTTACCGAAACTATTGGCATTTTTAAAGAAGATAATGCCGAAATAATCTTTTGTGTGGATCCCATCGTCCAATAACTTCCAAAGCAAGTGTTATTCAAAATACTTCCGAGTGGCCAACTAAACCTTCCCAGAATGCCATTCTCGCACATTCACAACGAATGTGTCAATTAGTTTCAAATACAAATATAATATAACAGTGCTTAAGAAAAACTCAACGATAAAATATACACGACGATAATACAAATTACGGCCATATTACTTTTAATTTTTATTATGTGTGCTTCTCTTGTATTTATTTGGTTTGGATTTGAGTGTGTTACGTTTTAAATTTGATGTGTTAAATAGAAGGCAAAATTAAATATGATAATTTTTATGTTTTAATTGTTTTTCTTGAATCTTGCATTTTCCTCGCTGTAGTGAGGTGAAAAATTGTGTGTTCCGCATGGCTGCAAAATTATTTAGCTTCTCGTGTCTTGAAAGCTTCGCTACGCTCAGGAATCTATCTTTGAACCTTTCGCTTCGCTCATGGTTCAATCTTAGATTCCTTCGCTCGCTCAGCTTTCAATTTTAACACTCGCGCCAAATAACAACTTTGCAGCCTTGCATAACAATATTTGTTATGCAAGGCTGCAAAGTTGTTATTTGGCGCGAGTGTTAAAATTGAAAGCTGAGCGAGCGAAGGAATCTAAGATTGAACCATGAGCGAAGCGAATGGTTCAAAGATAGATTCCTGAGCGTAGCGAGGCTTTCAAGACACGAGAAGCTAAATAATTTTGCAGCCATGCGGAACACACAACTTTTCACCTCACTACAGCGAGGAAAATGGAAGTTCAGGAAAAACAATTAAAACATAAAAATAATCATATTTAATTTTGCCTTCTATTTAACACATCAAATTTAAAACATTAACACACTCAAATCCAAACCAAATAAATACGAGAGAAGCACACATATTAAAAATATGGCCGTAATTTGTATTATCGTCGTGTATATTTTATCGTTGAGTTTTTCTTAAGCACTGTTATATTATATTTGTATTTGAAACTACTTGACACATTCGTTGTGAATGTGGGAGAATGGCATTCTGGGAAGGATTAGTTGGCCACTCGAAAGTATTTTCCATAACACTTGCTTTGGAAGTCATTGGACGATGGGATCCGCACAAGATAATTTCGGCTTTATCTTCTTTAAAAACGCCAATAGTTTCGGTAAATTACTTATCGTCTCCAAATATTTATAACAAATCCTTTTTCGTTTTAATGCAGGCTTTTAGCATTGAATAAATTGGGCTTAACTTTCTTGTTTTCCATATTTCTATAAAGTAAGACAACAGTAGATATGTATTCTCCACAGAACCAATTTATGTTGTTTACGTGAATTGTGAAAACTTCCAACTTTTTAATTATTTATTTTTTTCTTGGGTGCGTTCAGAAATTACACTCTTATGTTCCAACTTTTATAACCAATAAATATTAAAATTTGTGATGTATTTAATATATTTACTAGTCAAAATATGTAAATGAACCTGAAATACTTACTATTAATATATATAAACATATCCAACATAAAATGAAGAGTAGAAAAAATAAAAACTTATAAATCTGTAACCACAAACCAGGTTTCTGGACGTGATATTGTAGGTGTATTTTTTTTAAAAGAAGTATTCAAACGTATTATATATGATTTTAGCCGGCCAGACCAGATCGCCCTTTATTAGCGTTCGTTGATTGGTTTTTCGAAGATTTATCGACTGATGAAATCAGTCACGCGTTCTAGGAATCTTAAATATAAAAAAGTTACATGCACCACAGAGAATCAAAATCGTCGTGTTCGAAATTCAAATGACTTTTGCACGCTAGCGGATAAAATAGACTTTTGCACGCAGATTTTGCCCTATAAACGGAGGTTTTCCGAGCGAGTGAGGTGAAAATAACTATTAATGAATGATAATATGAATATTATATTATGCATCCTTGTACGAAATCAATGTTTTCTTATACATCCAATATGTATATTCTAGCATAAAACTAACCCTACGTTTGAGAAATATAAGTTTATGGCTATGTCAATGGCTGTGTGGTCGCTTTTAGAGATTTAGTGAAGATACACGATAATGCTTGCGCTAGCGAAAAATTTCACATTTTTGCGAAATGTTCGCTCTGTTTGGTTTTTTTACAGTTTGAATGAAGGTGTTTTGTGACTATTGGTTGGTGAGTGGAGTTTTGTGGAAAATTGAACTTGGTTCATTTTATTCAAATGCTTTAGCGATAAGACCGCCTGTTGTTACCCTATTTAACGTTGCTTTATTTCTTTGTTATTAATCTTTTTCATGTGGTACACAATAAAGAATATTATTATTATTTACAAATTTGTATAAGAAGATGTATAAGGAAGAAGAAACATGGATGAACATTCCATCCTTTGGGGTTACTTCGATGCTGGAAACAGTGGAAACTGTGATGGACGGCATGATACAAACTTTGAAGAAACTTTTCTGGGACTAACTTTGGCTTTAAAGAATGAGCTAACGTGCGTGAACAATCATTTTCGACAGAAAAACTTAATTTACATGAGTTTTACTGCATTTTAGCATAGCTACGTAACAGCTGGATATTAAATGATACCTAATACACCAACTCATAACCCTACCGATATCATTAATCCACAGACATAGAAGAAAAACATCATTCATCCCGAATAGACCGCAGCGCAGTAAATCACACTGTTACAATAGCACTTCGTTGTATCGTCTCCATTCACTAGTTGATTTACTGACCGCACTCTGTGCACTGCAACCGAGCTTGTAGCCACGCGGTGTTGAAATTAATTATAGGGCTAATAAAGAGCGTGAATAGCACAATTAGCACAAATGTAAATAGTCACTTTAAGTCAATTCTAGAACAATTCGGTGAGCCCAATTGTGGTTTCTCACGTTGCAAAAACATATACTATGAGGAGGTACGTAAATATTGTGTTGCCTTGTCATACGTATTACTTTTGTATGATTACTTTTATTGATAGGTTTGTGAGCCTAATATGTTCTACGGCTCCCTAGGCCGTAAGTAGGATTTTTTGCCCACTACGATTGGAGATAATGTCACTTCTTGTCCAAGGCAATACGGAAAACTTTAGACAAACCTCGGGCGGTATGTCGTAAAGCCTCAGATTGGTTGTTATGGCCCTCGCCTTCAGTTCGGGCCACAAACACCTGCGATCTGGGACATTTACTAATTCACCGCCTTATAAGGTAATGTACTATTTCATCGCCCCTGCTCGTAAATTATTGTAAACATTGTGAGATATTTTTATTTTTTATGAATTTTGGTCGTATTAAGTTGAATTAGTAGTACGGTAAAACGGGGTTACTTTCAAATGCAGGGGCTACTTTGGAAAAGTGTTTTTACGCCATATCCTTATATTTTTTTTACTATCTGTGACAATGCAATACATACCTTCAACAATGACCTAACCTTTTACTTCATTTGCTCAATCGCACTATGAATATTTGCGTTTTTATAACCATTTTAAATCTATCAAAGTAGCCCCAAATTTTCCTAAAGTAGGTTTTACGGTAGTAGTAATAGTAGTCAAATAAAAAATTACTTTATACACTGTTATAAAATTTAAGTATTACTTTTGTTTTATTTTCTTGCAGGTGTAATGAAAAAAACCCTTTTATTTTAGCCAACCAGATTGTCTCACATTCTTATATCGCAGAATTTGATCTACCTATGGCTATATGTAATGAAGGAATAAAGAAATTGAACAGCAAAGCCAAAAACAAAACGAAGTGCATTTTTACATTACGTTTAAACGTTGGAAAATAGCATGAATAATCTTGGAAAATATTATCGGGTAGGTGTATCGCGTCAAGTATGAAGTATCATTCAATGTTAATGTATTAAGTACTTTAAGATAAATCCATATTTTATGATAAAAACCCAGTTAGAAACCATAGCTGCATTTAAGTACATGAGTCAGATTGACTCCCAACTGAGCTATTGCTCTATAAATGAAAATGATGCGAGTGACAAATGTGACCCGACCGCGCGACAAACACAAATCATTACGTGAGGTTATGTTTAACTGCGTGCTCGGGCACTGTTCGGAACATGAGTAATTCTACACGCTCTAGCCATGAAAAGGGTACACTATTCGGAATCTCTACACACAGTGTACTCGTAGCTACTGCTATGCACGTATTTGCATATTTTGTTGATGAAAACCATGTAATCTTGACGTTCAAAGCGTCAAAAATAATGCGAGAAACTTCTGAACAGAGTTACATTTTCACCAGATCAAGAAAATATACCTCTATTCCATTCATTCAGCATTCATAAAGTCAGTTTGCTTTAGGTAAGGTTTGTCAAATAGACAAAAAGTTGACTAGGTACATTTAAATACAATTTAAACGGATTATATCGCGTATATTAATTATTTGAGCCTCCCCGACGTTGCGGTACCTTTACAGATACCGTTATCAAAGGTTGACTGAGAAAAACACAATTTTTCTCTGTCAAAGTTACATTTGTGCAAACTACCTGTGGGGAATGCCTCGTCGGCCGGGTCCTCACACTGACATCTAAAATAGCTCAGGGAAGAATAGAGAAGTGGTGTAAAAGAGATGGCTCGATTTACTACTGTATAGAAAAATAAACGCAAGGATAAACGAAAAAACACTATATATTTAACACAACAATTAACACAAATAAAGATCGGAGCTTACTAATTAACACACAAAATTAACACGTGAATTTACAATTAAACCTTAACTAATGTAGTCCTTTATCTAACACTGCGGATCGATGATACTACGCACTACTAACTAACAAGATGGTAATACACTGGATGAAAGAGACTAATTACAACTTGTACTGGCGGATCGTTGATCTAACGCACTAACGGAGTGTGACTCTACGTGTTTACAAAGTTGAACTTGAATTCAATGATTGTGCAGAAACGGACGTCCTTTTATATGATTCGTTCAGGGTTTGTTTACATTTCTAGGGGGACGCCCGCTCTGTTACATTTTGCTGATTCTTGGTTAAATTACAATATTTATCTTAAATTTAACTTATGAATAACATGGAGGTTCGTTTATAGAACATAATCACACTTATGATTTTCATATGAGAGCTCCCGCTTGATTACAGCGATATAAAATTTATTCGATTTCTTTGTCTCGACTCAGAGGCCGTCTCGCTCACACGGGTCGAGATATAAACCTTCCTGTTCCCTCATATCGCGGCGCGCTCGGCGCGTCGTGTTATTTCTTTGTTTGCCGTGCTTGCAGCAAGTTGCGGCCGGTATAATGTATAGAGATTTTACTTGTATTTTCATAAGGAATGATTTTACAGAGTTTCAGAATAATCTAATTTTTATCCTCAACTTTTACAACTAATGTAAACAAACATGACTCCTTTGTCTTAGACTTCGCGCTGCGAGTGGAAATTACCAGGATGAGTCATCTTTGTTTATTCTCAGACGCCGTGGTCTTTTAACTATCTTAGTTATATTTTGGGAGCTCTCTTACAATAATGTTTTAGGAAAATAAGTGGTATACACACATAGTATGGCCGCTTTTTAGGGCATTTAGGTAAATGATATATTAATTATTTATTTTGCCTTAAACTAATTTCGCCTAGCAGTTCGTACAAAATATATTATTTATTTATACTTAAGTCTAAATACGCTTAGCTGTCCGCAACACTACCCATTTTATAAATATTAATTTAAAATAAATCATACATGCCAGATGGGCATATAATGTGTAGTTAAAGACAATTACACATGTGCCAGAAGGGCATTTATTATTGTCTTTTAAATATCTACCAGCGGTTCACTATAAGTCATACTGAGGAGAAAGAACCGCCGAAAGAAAACTCCCAGAATGCCTTATGACACACTTTACTATGATATACTACATAATACTACTTTTATCACTAATTTGTTTAACACCGTTCGAGGCCCAGCCAAGGTCGTGTCGTCTTGTGTCTTGTCTTGTCTTGTGTTTAAATTGTTTTATTTCAATGTGTGACAGTCGCCCAAACCGAAGAAAATATAAAGTTGACTATTTTATTTTATTTATTGACTATGTGTAGTATTAGGGTCAGCTCACACCGAGACGCCACGCGACGCGACGCTGCGCGCACATTTCAATAGCGGGACTCAAAATTATACTTTATTTACTACATTAAAAGGGACACATTTCATCGTGAGAATTCAAAATACGTTGCGCCACGCAGCGCTGCGCCTCGAGATGCCTCGCGGCGTAGAGCGACGCATCGCGACGCAGCGGTACGCCGCGAGGCGCAGCCTGAGGCCGCCCTTCTCATGCGCTTGCAATAGGTAGACTGCGGGGCGTGTAATGCTTCATCTGAAGCCTACTAAACTCTAGAGCTATCCTGAGTCACGGGACCACCAAATTGTAATGATTATCAAGACCATCTGCTAAATAAATACATCCTGGGAACGAGCACCAACTTGTAATGTATCGACGACGAGCTACCTATTAAATACCATGAAAATGCATCTACTGAAATATATCTACGCCTAAACTAAAGGTACAGGTCCTACGCCTGCTTCACCCTCGCCACTAAACTCTACTCCTACAACGAAACCCTAGGAAACCCTTCAATGAATACCTAGCCTTCCAGAACCTACAACTAACCAAGCCTAAATATGAAAGGATCCTTAATACAATTGAGCTGAACATTTCTTAATAATTAATGGCCAATATGTGATCGGGATAACCGTTGTGATACGTCTAGATGGTAGGAACCTACGTTGAAGTAGCAACTCAGTTTCTTTAAAAAGAAACTTAACCGTGATGTGTCGCTAAGTGCTTCCGTACCTATATACTGTGCTATGCTACTATGTATTTCCAAATAAATGTGTATTCTCTTAATTATTTAATGCAAGCTTCTCGTATCCTACTGCTACCTAGGTTCCTTATACTAATTAAATTTCTAACTTAATTTAATTGTATCTATCCTCATAATATAAACTTATTACTTCCCAAGAAGTCCAGCCAACAAGAATATCCATAGTTCCTATAGCAAGATTCAATATGAAATATTATAAATACTCTTATAAAAATATTATTTAATTCTATAAAATTCATCTAATCCATAGTTAGGTATAGTTTTACTAGATTACTCCATGTAACAATAAAGATCAGTATGTGAATCAAACCAAATATTATTAGGATTCCGAAATGAAGGGTAATTTAGTTTTTAAAATTGCATGTTCTTACTCCAGGATGATTAGAAATCAAATGTCTAAGTACACTATGAAACTATACTTCATTACCAATCTATATATAGATGGAAGTTACAGAACCTATGAGATTTTATTATGACTTTAATTAATCTTAAGTTTTCATACTTGACAAAAATTAAGTAATTTTGTTATTATAATCTAATCTGGGAAGATGGTATACATCCCTTAAATAAGTTATAGTAGGACAATCTGAGGTGGATTAGACCTATACAATAAGTAGTAAGTTGCTATAATCACCACAATAAAAAAAAAACTAGTAAGGACTAGATTATAGTATAATGGAGAAGGTATCTCCTATTGTGAAAAGAAATAAATATAAATTTTTGTTAATTATCCCCTACCACCCTGAGTGCGCGGAGAATGTCACTGAACGCTTTACCTATCTATTCCTGAGAAGCAAATCGAATTAAAGCGTTCAGCTAGAGGATGGGGAACTCCGCACCTATTCTAAACTGAACAAACCACTGTGGGATCTCATCACATCTATGCATGACGTCCTAGCCTACGGCATAGTGTCAAGGATCCATCTTTTTGGGGAAGCCTTTTGGCGCAGGCTTCTTTACGTTAACTACACAAGGCCTATTTTAAGGATTTTACCTACCTATTTAACTAGATAAACATATGTGATGGTTGTAAAACTATTATAATTCAGAAAAATAAAGTTATAATTGTATTTGTAAGAAGTCTAATACACTACTCCTTCCTAGTAGGTTTGAACCCTTCTAATGAGTTCTAGAACTGGGTTTTCGTTTGACCATATTCATAAATGTAGTATATCCTTGAAATCATGAAGACTATTGTGCCTGTTCGTAGTATCTTTCAACTTTCGACTGACTTATTCTGATAAGGGAATTCTTTTACGCCCTGTGATATAAATTAATTCAATTCTGGGATCTGTGATGTAAATACGGGAACGAATAACTTTCATTATTGCTATCCATAAGTCCCCGGCTTTTCTTAGCAATTTACACTTCAGATTCTCCACATCCAGTCTTAGGAATGCTTTGTATTTCCACACTATACAACGATCCACAATTTCCTTATCAAAATTATAATAAAGTTTAAAATTACTTCTGTTCATTGAAAAAGCGATTATCTACTGCCAACTGACTCAACTTTACCTCAGTGATGCCATTCTATCGCTTAAG
Organism: Apotomis betuletana; assembly: GCA_932273695.1. Classification (NCBI taxonomy): domain Eukaryota; kingdom Metazoa; phylum Arthropoda; class Insecta; order Lepidoptera; family Tortricidae; genus Apotomis; species Apotomis betuletana. Next base: position 16,312,845 of record OW026300.1, read on the forward strand.
CTATACCAAAGGTTCATTACTTTAAATCATAATCGGTAAGTTCTAATTAATTATTCCTTTAATTTAGGTGTTAAATATCTGGTTGGCCTAAATAACTGGTTCCCTATCCCCAATCTTTACAAACCGCCACTAGACTCTGTTCTTCCCCTACTAACTTCCCGGGTCATAACCACTTAAGAATTTAATAGTTCAACCTCTTAACCACTATACCTAACAAGGTTAAAATAATTTGAATAAATGTTATGCTAGTTAATGACGATTGACCGATTGCTCAGTAGGTAAAGATCCCCGTCCTAATGTTCCTATTAAGGTGTACCTATCGCTAAACCCTGTTCCCTAGCTAATACAAAGAACACTAGAGACCTAGGTCTCATATTTATATTTAAACGTGTATGGGGCCTAGCTAAGCTAAACTGTAAGTTCGGGAGATTAACCCGAGGATGTGACTATCATCAGTGTAATTAAGCCCCCCCCATGTGGCTAATGAGACGCCGGAAACATGGAGTAGCTTGCCCTAATATGTGTATATAAGCAGATATATAAATATATAGTTTATGAGACCGAGCCTGGAGGTCCGTTTGGCTTCAGCGAGCGCGGAAAGGCCCGCATGTCCATCACGTGTGGTCCTCGCTTTCACCAAACAAAACTATCCACACTCGTAGGCTATTCACTGCACTTATATATGGCTAGTGTCCGAATCGCCTAATTCGGATAAAACTAGAAGAGTCCGAAAGATATTCGTTTAACAGCCGCAAGGTTAAATATCTTTCACCTGGTAACCATGTACCAAAACACTATTTCTGGCATGTGACTAAGCTTAATATCCTTTAAAACAACAGAAACCCCACTAAATTTCAATAGGCAAATATAGTTTCAAAGACAATCAAAACCCCAATAGAAATTCCCCTTAGAATTAATTTTAATACCTTAACTGCCAGAAAACAATGTTACTCGGACGAAGTCCCAAACAAAAAGAATCCCCGTCCATTAAGCCGTTGCCTATTTATAACCAATATCTCCCGACATTCCAGATATTCTAGACTTTTCAGACTATCCAGACTTTCCAGACTTCAACGACTTTCGCGTCATTCGCGACATTCCCGACACGTCACGTGACCTAGCCCCCGCCCTCCAAGCGTTGTATATGGGATTTTGATTCTTATTTGGTCTAAATAAAGCTCAACTCCTCTGTTGTCAATTTGTGAATATCAACTTGCTATTTTTAAAGTGGTAGCATGTTTTAGTTATAGGAATGGTTTTATTTGCTTCCGCAAACATTCACACTATTACTCATATTTTGCATTTGTATTGCCTATATCTAGTAAATGATAATTTTAGTATGAGCTTGATGACGTATGATGCTAATATGTCTTAAATTCGATGATGATAATGATGATGTGAGTATCACGATGATGATATATGTTTATATGATGGCGGGCACATGACGAGATCATGTGAATCGCCACAATCGCCCCCCTGCGAAAGTTTGAAGTGGATTGACATCGTCAAATAACGTAGAACTTCGCATTCCCCTTATTAAATTGTAAAAACAATTAAAAAAAATATATGTATATATATATGACAATTATTCTTAAAGCAAGTAACGTTTTGTGATAATCTTGGATATTCTAAATCCGTTAGTATTCGTACCCTTAAGTGTGTGTGTGTTTAAACCAATATTTGGAAAGTCACTTGTGTATTAAATCAGAATTCAAACCATAGAATAATATCATTGAATCGTGAATATATTTCTCCAAATCTCGACCACATCGTAAGAAGTGTTTGGTTGTGAGTCAAACAAGCCCTATTAGCTCGATTTTGCCTAAACACCTCAAACTTGACCTGCCCATTGCTCAGCCTCATTTGCGAATTCACATTGTACGAATTCTTCGATGAATTGACAAAACTCTCCTCAGACAACATAGCAAGATCTTTGGTATAGATACTGAATATTCATCCTTACTCCAATTCAATAACTGATTCCGATTTCAAATTCTTCTCCAAAATCACATGTGACTCTCCTTATTGGTGCGTGTATCACATCAAGAATAAACAAGCCAATTTCAGCTCTATAATCATACAATTGTGTTTTTTTTTTTTTTGTTCTTGTAAGACTATAGACTTACTAGTCGAATTGTGAAATAATGTTTCATTTCAAAATTATGCTAAACAATACTATTATACCAGAGGTTCATACAAATATACCAATTTAGTTTCATCCTGCCTTTACGGACAAACCAAATCACAATTCTTTTTATTTAAAAATATACAGTTGGCCAATCTATTTGTTGACATGGGTGTGTGTGAAACCTGCACGTTCCTGCCCGTGCTCGTAGAAGGTTAGCCCGTAGGCCATGTAGAGTATTGTTTCGCACAAACTACCGCACAATCGGTCTTAAATCGAAACTTCGATTTACTAAGCCTAACTTCTAAGTATGTGCAAACCAATTGATGTCTTTAGAGAATACTCCCGTTCGTACCTCTAAAGATAGAAGACCCCCCGTTTTCGGTTCCGAATACTTTCGAACTTGGCTTGAATACATACAGACAACATCCAACTCAAAAAGTCCCCTCATTCATTCTTTCATACATCGCACTACAGGCTCCTACATTCATGTTTCCGCATCGACTTAGTCAGAAGAACATCATCCATTTTGTATTCAAAATCCATACTACTTTACCTTCCTATAATATCCCAAGTTCCCCTTTACTTCTTTCATTAAAATCAAATTAAAGATTCTCTCTAATATAAATAATAAAATTGACCATCCACTTCACACATTTCGTATTTTTGTTATACTCTAATAAAACTCGTAATTATTTTATCCACCTGATTCAATTCACCCTTAACTACCTTTTTGAACTTATCGAATATCAATTCATTAAAGAACCCCAAAATACGTATTAATGGAAACGATCCATCCCACAAAACATTCAATTAAATATACTACTAACGACCCCTAGTGGAATTTACTTAAAACCATATTCGAACCTCAACTTTCAAATACCTATACCGCGCTACACCACTATGATTTCACTATTATCTTTAAGATTTTCGTCTGTAATCGATTCCCTAATCGATCTCATCTTATTATCCCTATTGAATATTAGATTTTGATTGACAAATTACTGAAACACTAGTACTTAAATAATATATAAATGAAAATACACATTAGACTATCTTCTACAAATGCTACGTAAATCTTACGAACTAGGTAAGTGAATCTATGCCTTAATAATAGTCTACTATGTATGTCATCTTATCTCTTTAACCCGGCAACACCGTCTTACGACATGTCAAATGTCAAAATTTTTTTCATAACCTATATCTATTCTACGAAATGGGAATGAAATTACGAATAGAAGAATAATGAACAATAAAACTGATTGTTATGAAGAAAACTGTGATAAAATGAGTCTTCGATAATAAGGTAACTATTTTCTACGCTTGTTACTATGATCTGACTTAAATATTGAGCAAAGAAAAATCGTGTTGTAGTAATGTTATATTCAATGTTTGTTTTTGTTACAGAATCAAACAATTACGTTAACCTCCGCGCAACGGTTATAAGTTATTATCTCCAAATTTATGCAAAAATAATGAATAATTAAACAAGAAGCAATGTAGTCGAACTCCGCCACCTGAAACAGACTAACAGAATGTAAGTTAACAAGAGTTTTAACTGCGTTTGTTTATAAAATAAATCTTGATTCTTCTGTACGCCAATTTTTGTTCTTTTCTTGATTCTAATATCTTCTGTTTTCTATTTTCAGACTCTGCTCGTAAATCTTGACTTCTTCAGTGCAAACTAATCTTGAATGGAGCAAAAGTTAGGAAGGATGGCTTGAACCCCCACATCTACTGCTGCAGCTTATTGGAACTTCTTCACAAGGTAATATTATTTATCTTACTCTATTATTATTTCAATTTTGAAGAACATAGTTGTTCAAAAATATCTTTATGGTAATGTTCATGGAAATGACTTTGATCAAAACAGTAGGTACTTCTTCGGGGTCGAAATTTTATTAATTTCTTCCTATTATTACTGCTACTTCTCTTCTTGTCTTCATCCTATTGTTTTCTCAAATCTGTTTCCATCGCCTAATTACAATTTTCATTTCATTTGAAGTCGAGCAGTTTATTTATGAACTAAATTTATTTTCCTCAAACAACTGCTCTAATTGTTTATATCTCAAAGTAAAGTATGTAGATGTCCTGTATAGCTTTCTACGTTTATTTGATAACAAATAACATGTAATCTAACTTGTTTCAATAATTATTCATTTTACTTTCCAGATTTTTGGATTTCAACGGCAAGCTCTGAACCAAATCTACTATACATCTATAATGTAACCCGAGTATCATGACTAATGTGTAATAAAAACTTGACTGAAGATGTATATTTATTTACTTAAATATATAGGACCACTTAATGGAACTGAATACCTTAATAAAATCTAATGGTAACAATACAGACATATTTACTTCGCTCAAGTATAAATTAAATTTAAACTGCTTTCCTTTTCTTTCTGATTCTGTTGTTATACTCTTATACTACATGTGAACATATATGTATGTCATTCTAATGATAATCTATAAGCTATAAATGTACCAAAATTATTGTAATAAAATTACTTTCTTTTCATTTGTTTCATTATGTGTAAAAAAAAAACTCAAAAGAGACCGCCCCCCGAGATATGAAATCACTAACACTCCTATTTTCCTTTATAATTACTATATTTAATGTTTCTATCAAGTCTTATAATAACCTAAAAGATAAACATTGTAGATAGAAGCCTTACTACTTATACAAAGGTTAACATAATGACTGGAGTCATGTATCAGATCCTATTCTGAAACATTTCCTATACTGAACTAGAGCATATAAATAAAAACCACGCCCCCCCACCTTCTAAGACTTTAGCATCTCATAATCTATCCTTAATTTTATAACAAATTTACAACACAGCTTGAACTAATAACTGATGTAAAAATAAGTCTTCACAAACTCATATTTCCTGTAGTCAAGAACAATGACATCTCTATTCTACCTCACTTAACTAATTTCCTACAAAATTCCGACTTTATATCTATATTAAAATTAAATTTATTTAAATAATCATTCCATCTCGATATCATAATCATTTACTGATAAGATAAGCGATGACACCTGTCACTTGTCAAATCAACCAACTCGAGGACGTTTCTTTTCACTCTGCCTTGCTTACGTATTTAATTTAAAAGTGAATTACCTTTTTTTTTTTCAATTATGCTTAAATAATATTAAATATAATATCCCTAAATATCTGAATATTATGTTATATTAATAATACGAACATATTGAGTAAAATTGCCTACGTATCTGATTGAAACTAAAGTAAGTATATTATTACTTGATATTATTATTCTATGTAACGTAAATTATTATCTAAAACTTAAATAAACCACTTATTTAATTATTAATCAGTATTAAAAATAACTTTTTGAACCATAAAACCAATCGCAACGAATTTAATCATATCTCAAATAATCCAGTATAGATACAGATAAAATAATAAAATGACTCAATGAATGAACTGTCAATTGATTACTGTTTGCAAAATATTGATTGATAAAATAATCACGTTGTTCTAATAAAAGTCTTTTGTTTCAGGTACTATTACTATGTGAAATAAGAAAAATATCGTGTGTTATATCAAGAAGCTACTCTATTCACTATAGTTTGTGTATAAATATGCAACAAAATGTGTTTCTTGACGATGTGCACAACACAACCCATCACGGCTAAATTCTCCTTTCCATTCTCACGTCAACAATTGTACCCTTGAGGGTCTCATAGTTCAAAGCTCAAGTGTTCAAGATCCCTTCAATAAAACCGCCAGCAGCGACTCCACTAAAATTCCAAAACAAATAACAATTGTCGATATACAAAGCACAAGGAGGCAGCACGGCGATCCGCTACGGCAACGACACGCCGAACTACATCGGCACGACCTCAACAGTCCCGGACTGATCCTATCCATGGTCACGGCGCAAATTGTAGTGATGTTTCATCTGAAGCCTACTAAACTCTAGAGCTATCCTGAGTCACGGGACCACCAAATTGTAATGATTATCAAGACCATCTGCTAAATAAATACATCCTGGGAACGAGCACCAACTTGTAATGTATCGACGACGAGCTACCTATTAAATACCATGAAAATGCATCTACTGAAATATATCTACGCCTAAACTAAAGGTACAGGTCCTACGCCTGCTTCACCCTCGCCACTAAACTCTACTCCTACAACGAAACCCTAGGAAACCCTTCAATGAATACCTAGCCTTCCAGAACCTACAACTAACCAAGCCTAAATATGAAAGGATCCTTAATACAATTGAGCTGAACATTTCTTAATAATTAATGGCCAATATGTGATCGGGATAACCGTTGTGATACGTCTAGATGGTAGGAACCTACGTTGAAGTAGCAACTCAGTTTCTTTAAAAAGAAACTTAACCGTGATGTGTCGCTAAGTGCTTCCGTACCTATATACTGTGCTATGCTACTATGTATTTCCAAATAAATGTGTATTCTCTTAATTATTTAATGCAAGCTTCTCGTATCCTACTGCTACCTAGGTTCCTTATACTAATTAAATTTCTAACTTAATTTAATTGTATCTATCCTCATAATATAAACTTATTACTTCCCAAGAAGTCCAGCCAACAAGAATATCCATAGTTCCTATAGCAAGATTCAATATGAAATATTATAAATACTCTTATAAAAATATTATTTAATTCTATAAAATTCATCTAATCCATAGTTAGGTATAGTTTTACTAGATTACTCCATGTAACAATAAAGATCAGTATGTGAATCAAACCAAATATTATTAGGATTCCGAAATGAAGGGTAATTTAGTTTTTAAAATTGCATGTTCTTACTCCAGGATGATTAGAAATCAAATGTCTAAGTACACTATGAAACTATACTTCATTACCAATCTATATATAGATGGAAGTTACAGAACCTATGAGATTTTATTATGACTTTAATTAATCTTAAGTTTTCATACTTGACAAAAATTAAGTAATTTTGTTATTATAATCTAATCTGGGAAGATGGTATACATCCCTTAAATAAGTTATAGTAGGACAATCTGAGGTGGATTAGACCTATACAATAAGTAGTAAGTTGCTATAATCACCACAATAAAAAAAAAACTAGTAAGGACTAGATTATAGTATAATGGAGAAGGTATCTCCTATTGTGAAAAGAAATAAATATAAATTTTTGTTAATTATCCCCTACCACCCTGAGTGCGCGGAGAATGTCACTGAACGCTTTACCTATCTATTCCTGAGAAGCAAATCGAATTAAAGCGTTCAGCTAGAGGATGGGGAACTCCGCACCTATTCTAAACTGAACAAACCACTGTGGGATCTCATCACATCTATGCATGACGTCCTAGCCTACGGCATAGTGTCAAGGATCCATCTTTTTGGGGAAGCCTTTTGGCGCAGGCTTCTTTACGTTAACTACACAAGGCCTATTTTAAGGATTTTACCTACCTATTTAACTAGATAAACATATGTGATGGTTGTAAAACTATTATAATTCAGAAAAATAAAGTTATAATTGTATTTGTAAGAAGTCTAATACACTACTCCTTCCTAGTAGGTTTGAACCCTTCTAATGAGTTCTAGAACTGGGTTTTCGTTTGACCATATTCATAAATGTAGTATATCCTTGAAATCATGAAGACTATTGTGCCTGTTCGTAGTATCTTTCAACTTTCGACTGACTTATTCTGATAAGGGAATTCTTTTACGCCCTGTGATATAAATTAATTCAATTCTGGGATCTGTGATGTAAATACGGGAACGAATAACTTTCATTATTGCTATCCATAAGTCCCCGGCTTTTCTTAGCAATTTACACTTCAGATTCTCCACATCCAGTCTTAGGAATGCTTTGTATTTCCACACTATACAACGATCCACAATTTCCTTATCAAAATTATAATAAAGTTTAAAATTACTTCTGTTCATTGAAAAAGCGATTATCTACTGCCAACTGACTCAACTTTACCTCAGTGATGCCATTCTATCGCTTAAGCTATACCAAAGGTTCATTACTTTAAATCATAATCGGTAAGTTCTAATTAATTATTCCTTTAATTTAGGTGTTAAATATCTGGTTGGCCTAAATAACTGGTTCCCTATCCCCAATCTTTACAAACCGCCACTAGACTCTGTTCTTCCCCTACTAACTTCCCGGGTCATAACCACTTAAGAATTTAATAGTTCAACCTCTTAACCACTATACCTAACAAGGTTAAAATAATTTGAATAAATGTTATGCTAGTTAATGACGATTGACCGATTGCTCAGTAGGTAAAGATCCCCGTCCTAATGTTCCTATTAAGGTGTACCTATCGCTAAACCCTGTTCCCTAGCTAATACAAAGAACACTAGAGACCTAGGTCTCATATTTATATTTAAACGTGTATGGGGCCTAGCTAAGCTAAACTGTAAGTTCGGGAGATTAACCCGAGGATGTGACTATCATCAGTGTAATTAAGCCCCCCCCATGTGGCTAATGAGACGCCGGAAACATGGAGTAGCTTGCCCTAATATGTGTATATAAGCAGATATATAAATATATAGTTTATGAGACCGAGCCTGGAGGTCCGTTTGGCTTCAGCGAGCGCGGAAAGGCCCGCATGTCCATCACGTGTGGTCCTCGCTTTCACCAAACAAAACTATCCACACTCGTAGGCTATTCACTGCACTTATATATGGCTAGTGTCCGAATCGCCTAATTCGGATAAAACTAGAAGAGTCCGAAAGATATTCGTTTAACAGCCGCAAGGTTAAATATCTTTCACCTGGTAACCATGTACCAAAACACTATTTCTGGCATGTGACTAAGCTTAATATCCTTTAAAACAACAGAAACCCCACTAAATTTCAATAGGCAAATATAGTTTCAAAGACAATCAAAACCCCAATAGAAATTCCCCTTAGAATTAATTTTAATACCTTAACTGCCAGAAAACAATGTTACTCGGACGAAGTCCCAAACAAAAAGAATCCCCGTCCATTAAGCCGTTGCCTATTTATAACCAATATCTCCCGACATTCCAGATATTCTAGACTTTTCAGACTATCCAGACTTTCCAGACTTCAACGACTTTCGCGTCATTCGCGACATTCCCGACACGTCACGTGACCTAGCCCCCGCCCTCCAAGCGTTGTATATGGGATTTTGATTCTTATTTGGTCTAAATAAAGCTCAACTCCTCTGTTGTCAATTTGTGAATATCAACTTGCTATTTTTAAAGTGGTAGCATGTTTTAGTTATAGGAATGGTTTTATTTGCTTCCGCAAACATTCACACTATTACTCATATTTTGCATTTGTATTGCCTATATCTAGTAAATGATAATTTTAGTATGAGCTTGATGACGTATGATGCTAATATGTCTTAAATTCGATGATGATAATGATGATGTGAGTATCACGATGATGATATATGTTTATATGATGGCGGGCACATGACGAGATCATGTGAATCGCCACAGGCGGTTGGACGCGGCACCGCGCGGCGTCTCGCTGCGCAGCGAGGCGTCGTCGTGCTGCCAACGATTTTACGATGCGCCACGCTACGTTGCGATGCGTCTCGCGGCGGCGCGCGGCGCAGCGCGAAATCACCGGCCTCTTCCAGTATCGTTGCGTCGCGTCGCGTCTCGGTGTGAGCTGACCCTTAGTTGTACTATGTGTAGGACATTAGAAATAAGAATTTTTGAACTTACTTGACTTTAAAAAAGTTAAGTTTAAATTGAGCGAGTTTGGGAAAGATCTAAAGCTAAATTGTATATTTTCATTAGTCTATTTTAGCCCTAGTCCTTTGCTGTAAGTTGACTTGTAATTAAAAAAATCTGATAAATACCCAAAGGGTTGCGTCATAAACAGACTACGCCAATCAACCGGAAGTATTTTTTTAAATGTTTAAAGGTAGAAAATTGAAAATTTAAAATAATATTTACTGGGAAACCTCCGATATTTTTTGCGTGTCGTTAAATTCCTGTTTATAAGTATGTATGAAATTGATTTGTATTAAAAAACGATGTTTTTCATATTTAGAAACACACTTTTAAAAATGTATTTTGAGACGTTGAACTGGCAATCTAAAGATATTTTTATTAGTTGTATCTACAATACAAGTACTCTTTATTACACTCCTCACAAAACAAACTGAAGAGATACAATGCAAGACAACACAAATAGATGTAAAGAACAGGCGGCGTTATCACTAAAGAGCGATGTCTTCCAGACTAGGTTCGATAAGTACGAGTATATAAATTATTTTATTTTCTTATAATATCTGCCACTCCTTTTATCTAATTATTTTTATGTCACGTCAGGAATAAATGTATTTCTTTCTTTCTTTCTTTAATTTTTTTTTGTCGTTTCAGTATTTCGTAACTTCTAAAAATGTTTTCAAAATGGGGGTTGAAAACGAACATACGAAATATCCGGACATACAAAGGAATTTTAGGCCAAGCTATAAGGCCATCGCTCGCTCGGTCATTATGCTTTTATAAAAGACCCCGCAGCAAACTTAGGGAAAAAGTGGTTTCAGTCAAATCTCACTTAATTTTAGTATGATGTAGATTTAACTCTCCTGATTATTTTTATATAAGGGCGCAACTCTCTCAGACGTACCTATACTTTCTGAAATAATCAATTTATTTGTTTTATACAAAATATAAGAATGTTTTACGTAATTCCTCCTTTTTGCTCTGTTATGCGTGTCGTTCGTAAACATAGATAATTGATAAAATGCAGTGTCAACGTTACAGAAACATTACAAAGATCATATTTTATGCTCGATAATTATTAATTACGTTATTATAAGTACAGGAATAAAAATAAGGAAAGTACTAGACATGATGGCAGCAATGGCTACTTTGACCTAATTACGTCAGTAACTGTGAGTGCGTATCATTTCGTAATATATCGATTTTAGAAAACACGTCGCGTAAATAAAAAAGTGTATGCTTGATTATTACAGAAAGTGTACATCTGAGAAAGTTGTGCCCTTATAAAAAAATAATCAGGAGAGTTGAATCTACATCATACTAAAATTTAGAGCGATTTGACTGAAACCACTTTTTCCCTAAGTTTGCTGCGGGGTCCTTTTTCTCGGACGATTATCTTCAAAAGACCATCAAATTATGTCCAGTCCCTTGTAACTATTGATTCGGTCTATAGCTTATTTCCTGCTTGACTTCACGGGCCGCGAACGATGACACACGGACCGAATAAATGAGCTTTTATATCAATAAAAAGGTTCTGCGTAGATAGCGTTAATGTTTAGAAGTGAAAATTATTTTTCATATTATTTAATAACCGAACGAGCGAAGCGTCTCGGTTTCAGCTTGGCCGTGTGTCTGGCGCAGCCATGAAATTTCGTGATCTCCGATATCTTGGAGAAATCTTCGAAGTGGCGATATACCGCCACATCACCAAGGCGGTCGCGTCACATTTGGTCTTTATTTATATGCGACGCCAGAGATAATATCAGGCTCAAACTTAACTTGACTGGGTAGTAACGTGAAATGCCGCTCAAATCGCAATAATCGCGTTTTAGTGTCAATCATAAAGAATTATACCTGAGGCATTGCTTATTTAGCGATATCTCAAGATACACTCGAATTAGCGCCCAAATTGTAAATTTTAAAGCGGATTTATACAAATGCCACATCTGCCCCCATACCGCAGCATCTTTCAATGATCAAGTGGCCGCCAGATGACGCGGCAACGCTGTATTTTCCTCATTTCCCGCCCCGGTGCCCGTCACATCAAAAGCATGTGAAATTGTTCGTGAAACGCTGTATTTTCAATGGAAATATTATTTATTTTTAGGGTACCGAGTGGAAGCAGATGGCGGTTTGTTTTTACTAGGCAAAAATGTTTTTGCTTATTTTTGAGGTTCCTTTAATGTTATATAGTATAATTCACAGACCATGGTATAATTTAATATATTTTTTGTTTCACGTACATGGTGCATGAATTAAAAAATTGCAAAATGGTTATAAAATATCCGATACAGACATACCATTTACTTAATTAGAATTGAGGTTTGGGTGCAAGATGGGTCTAATTCGTAAACAGAGATACTATTACCTACCAGAAGTAGTATTTAATTTATAAATCTACGTCTGGAATTAGGGCCTACTGTGAATGACTTGCAACAATACAAATCCCAGGTGACCTTGATATTACAATATACCTACTATCTAGATACCTACACGCAACAAGATCTATGGAATGGACAGACGAACACCGAAATGGAAAGGAATGAAAACAAAGAAAAACAGAACTAACTACTTTTAATGGTTTATAAAATACGTTTATATTTTGCTTCTCATGACGTGTACAAACGCCCAAATAAGATAGGCGACGAGTTCTACAGTAATTTAAATAAAACACGATCAATTTGACTTGCGAAATGACAGACCACGGTTGGTTTGCACGTTTGTCGTGCCTTTGTAAGGGTCAATCATATAAATACATATAGGGTTGAGTGAAACAATAAAAACTTCATACAATGTCGTTTTTCATAACGAACACTAAGCGTTTTAGGTTTGGTTAAACCGCTGTCATTTTCTTTGCACACGTATGTTATGTCGAAGAAATTCGTTTGCTACTCTTAAAACTATAAGCGTTTGCGGTAAATTCTCATTTATTTGACTGGTTAATGTGATTCACTTCTTCAATATACCATTTATTAAGCAACTTCTGAAAATTACGTGTACTTATTAAATAATATTTGGTAGAATAATGTTTACACATAGAAGCAATGTATTGCGAAATGTCCGATATTAGTAGAGGATATCTATGTCAATGCTCACGGAAGGTCAATGTTGGACGACATACATTGAAAATACTATTTAATTTGTTTGAAATAATAACATTCTGAAAACCGACTTTTTTTTACAGTTGCAGAACAAATGTTGTTTGAAGAGTAGAATCTATGTTTTAATTTATTGCTCCTATTACAGGTAACACCCGGTATAGGTTCATGAGAGTACAGTCAGTGACGTTTGGGTACGGAATCCTAAAAAATACGAGCTCTATTCAAATCGGACGTACGTGAGCAAACATGCAACATGCAGCGGATTGTCTCTATTGATTTTTCAAATGTTTACTTTTTGACTGTAACGACTTAATATTATATCGATCAAACGTTCTAGTGACTATTTGCCTTTAGCGCAAAAAAACGTCTGGAAAACGTTTGTGACCATGTTATTTAAACGGAAAACGCAAACGTGATCGAGTTTTTTTGTTGCGTCAAACATACACAGGTTTGACGACTTTTATATAAAACACCGCTGTGAGTCTCAGACATTTAAAATACATACGCCGCTGCGACTGATCGTAGCTCCTGATAATGAATCGCGTACCGATTTGAAATATGTCCAGCGGTATTCGACTTCTATGACGCGAGTAAATCCGTTTCGTGTGTACTTTAATATGGCTTTGACGCCATATAAGTTATTTTTTTTTTTTAAGGCGTGCTATATACTCACTAGTAAAAGTAATTATGATGCGTGTTTCAATGCTCGGTAACTTACCTGTAAATAAATAAAAAATATCAATATCGTATTTCATACAATAAAAAGCTTGTCTTGTTCTAGTTTTTATTTTTACGCCTTTACTATATATCTACATGTCTTCGTCTAAAAATAGAATACTTTCTTTTAAGAAAACGATATTCCTCAAAAAATTATCACGTATCTATAGAGAACAAAGCAGTATATGATCGTTAGTCTGACTTAAAAATACATTTTTGCCTAGAAAGTGCCGTTTCTCGTAAAATTCGGCAAAATATTCCCAACATTCCAAGCCATGACACTTTGTGTAAGGCAAACTGACAGTTTTTAATTAAGATATTAGTTGGTTCAGCAGGTACAGCCTTTTAATTCATTTTTTTTTTCTATTTCTCTTCGAAACTATTTACGTTTTTAATAAGTATTAGATAGACATAATTAATTAGTTATAGTCATGGTTATAATATACAAATACATAGTTGTTGCTTCAAAGAGCAAAGAGTTTTTGCAATTATATATTACTAGCTGTGCCCCGCGGTGTTACCCGCTCATCCCACGGGAACACTAAATTTTTTCGGGATGAAAAGTATCCTATGTCCTTTCCCGGGTCTCAAACTATCTCCATACCAAATTTCATCTGAGTCGGTTCAGCGGTTTAAGCGTGAATAGGTAACAGACAGACAGACAGACAGACAGACACACTTTCGCATTTATAATATTAGTATGGATAGTATGGATAACTAAAAATAACATGATTTCTGATGTCAGTCGCAGAGTCCCTCTCGCTTGAAAAGGGCAGTTTCATTTCCTTCCTCAAAATAATTACATTGTTCGATTTACGAGCTGAACAAAAAGCTTTAGGAATTATTTCTAAACCCTATCTTATATATTTCGCTGCTGTAATGTATTGTCATCAACACAAATATTCCTGAGCCGAATCAAACTTCAGGACTTATTTTAATTTATCTTTCAAGATTCAACTTAAACATACATATGGACCTGAGTACTTTTAACAATAAAATCACTAGATAACAATATATTTTAGTATAAAAACACAATCGATCTTATGACTTTGGCATTTGTACATTGTAATCTACTTGTAAATGTAATGGGTCTTACGAGGCTATATAGGCTTACCTACGTAAGGTATAGGTATGCATACAGGTCCATAAATAGCAGAACTCGCATTCGTGTCCAGAGTTTTTAATAACGTTACATAAATCCCCGGTAGGCCATTATTATTGTATGTCCAAATCCCGCTACAAAAAGCGTTAATTACAACATGAGTTTCCTTGTTTTTTTCTCATTTTCACATCTACCGCAAATTACATTAGAGAGCTCTTCCGAGAATTTATTCTCTAGATTGAGACCAACAAAAATAAATGTTTTGCTGCTCTAGTATTCGAAGAAATTGAAAATGTCAAAAGGACCTCGCTCTTCAAATTTGATGTACCTATGTTGATATAAAATTGAGTGTGTGGTATCTCTCTAAAAACTGAAATTTCTTTTGTAACATAGGTAATAGGATACCCCATTTATACGTTTCTTTTGTTTTTTAGGGTTCCGTACCCAAAGGGTAAAAACGGGACCCTATTACTGAGACTTCGCTGTCCGTCCGTCCGTCCGTCCGTCCGCCCGTCCGTCCGTCCGTCCGTCCGTCCGTCTGTCACCAGGCTGTATCTCAACAACGGTGATAGCTAGACAGTTGAAATTTTCACAGATGATGTATTTCTATTGCCGCTATATCAACAAATACTAAAAATAAAATAAAATAAATATTTAAGGGGGGCTCCCATACAACAAACTTGTTATAGATTATATATATGTATAGGTACGGAACCCTTCATGCGCGAGTCGGGCTCGCACTTGCCCAATTTTTTGTTATAATAATTATCTTTTATATTATGGTGCACAGTAAAGAATAATTATCAAACAAGCAAACGGATCGCCTGATGGAAATCGATTACCATCGCCCATAGACACCTGCAATAACACCACAGAAGTCAAAAGCGCATTGCCGGCCTTTCAGATGGGAGTACGCTCATTATTACAGAATGTATAAAAACACTCATATTCCTACATAGAAAATACCAAAACGGAAAAAGATAAATACGACTAAATCAAATAGCACAATAATGAATAAAGATCGGGGATACCAGTAAGATGAAATCCATCAACTGCGGCTTATCGAATGTATTGCGGAAAATCGTCAAAATCCAGAAGAGGGAGAGTAATCTCGTATTCGCTCTCTAACGAGAACATTCACAGGACGTGGGAAAACAAAAGCAATGTACAACACGAGGCTTCGCTCGAAAAGTACTTTGGTATTGGCCGCTCTTGGTATGCGTATTATGCTGTTCGAAAAAAATAAGGGCCACTTAAATTTTACACACTTTAAAAAATTATCATATAGTTACATTATTCTAAATAACAGTAAAAAGGACATCACAATAGTGAGCTAAAAGTACGAAATTTCAAATCCTGAATGAATCTTATTTTCTTTATTTAAAGTCATGCTATAGTTAAGGAGTTATTTTTTCATTTATTTAAATAAACGGTTTTTACAATATGTTATGAATAAAAATTTTGATACTATTGGAAACCTGGACGGTTTAAAATCGGAATCAAAAATAACAAACCCACCCTAATATACCAGCTTGCCGTTCAGCAGCACTACCGATGTAACCGACTGGTAACTATCAAGGGGAACCTTGCGGCCAGTTGTAGCCGAACAGGGGGTTTTACAACCCACGCCATATATAGCGGATTATTAGTGGTACCATAGTAGATTGTACAACAAGTGCATAAACGCACCATTTCACACGAGACGTTTATCCATACTTTTTTGAGCAGCATTGACATCATTATTGCGTCATTTTAGATTTGTTAGTAGAATGCTGTCACATACGTTCATAAGTTCATATCTAAAACGTGTAAAATGTAAAAACTATTGTATTTTACATATAATCAATAGTTTTCAAATTGATATGATTATCAAAATCTTAATTTCAGAGTGAACTAAATCATTTCTAAATGATTTTTTAAATAGGTAAGGTTTTTTAAAATTCAAAAAGATACGGAGTTATATAAAATGCTCTAAAAATATATTCCAACCTACACTCTTTGACTCATCAGCGTATATTTAGCGGTATTCGCTTTAAAATATATTCACCTATCTTCTCATTTTTGCTTTCACCATATAAACAGGCATATATAAACAAAACAGATCACGCGTACAAAACATATTACCCTGTATCTCGTGTATTCCACGTCATTGACGCTTCCAACCACCGAGCCGGCTACAAAATATTGCCATTTGGTATCTTAATACACTTTACACTCCCATCTTCCTCCGGGATTGGTAAAGCATTAAGTGAGTTCAAGAGTTCAATACAATATCGACCTTGATTCCATAGATTCATATTCGATATGCAAACAAATACTTTCGATTTAATTTACTTTTTTTGAAACTCATATCGTAAGTGGAAAGTAAATTTTCTTTTTGTCAGGTATCCAAACGCGTAGTGTACCTAGTGGCCAAATTTATTCACTCTTTTGGATTATTTTTTACAAGCGGACCTCTATTTCAAACAATATCCGTCCCGTCCACACGAAATCAAAGTTTATCAAACTTGTCCAAAACCAAAGAAACAACGTAATATTTTCATCTCAATCTTCATAATTCCTCAAAAGGCCGACCTTTCTATATTTCGTTAGTTCCTTTTTATGCAAAAAGATCCAATTTCGGGTCTCAATCGGGATAATACGAGGAATGATCCGAATTGAATTCGTTTTGCGACAAGCGAAGCTTAGGCCCGGCGAGCGACCAAAGGGCTGGAGGATACAATTCAGCATTTTCTTGCTCCGTTAGGCTCCTACGATTTTTATTAAATTTGCCGCGACAGTGCGTTCGGAGATGGAGGTGGCGTTGTGTGCAGTATGTGGTATCACTATGAAATTAATTCATTATTTCACAAGAACAAATACTGGCATATGCAATCTGCACGCTTGATTTATAAAAATTACGTTACAGTATGTGGTATCACTATAAATTTATTTCATAATTTCAAAAGAACAAATACTGGCGTTTACAATCTGCACCCCTGATTTATTAAAATTACTTCAGAAGTACAAAAAAGTCTACAATATATGTCTGTAATTTCTCATGTAATATTTTCCTTGTTGGTGTGCGATAAAGGTATTGTTGTATTGTATTGTTATGTCAAAAGAGTCTAGGTAATAAGTTTTCATGTCAACACGTTGAACGCCATGACGGATACCATGTGGCCGACAGTATACTTTCCCCAGGGGCCGGACCATAAATCGAGGATCGTCCCAAAATCGTTGGTGTGTTTTTTTGCAATTATTGTCAAGAAATATCTCAAAAATAATGGGCGACTTACAGAAGCAGCGATATATTCATTATTTTCTGAAAAGTTAAAATGGCCGACACCAGTGTCCGTCGCGGCCTGTGCCAACGTCCAACCGTATTTTCTTCCGTAGGGGCCGCGCGGGTCACGCTGTCGGTCTAAACATTTAGGTATATACAAAGTAAGTATTTATTAAATTTCAAATTTAACGGGTTTTATGAACTTTTTAAGGCATCGACATATAATCAAGCCGAAAATTTTATTCAGAAAAGGTAACTTCTTACGTAAAGTATCAAATAGGTATGGAACCCGTTTCTGATTTGATACCTGACTGATGACTAGATTGAAAGCAATTTTAATTCTAAAGAATTTCTAATGTCTTCTTAAACTAAAAATTCACAGATCTCGTGCCTTTCACGACCTTCTGGTACATTGGAAATGCACTTAGATAGGGCAAACTATAATGGAAACAACTCTTTGCGCAAGAGAAACACAAGGGTTAGTAGCAGGTACCGGCGAGTACCGTTATTTTTTATAAACGGACTACGCCCTTTAACAAAGCTCAGCCTTTTTTTCGCCTTTTGCACACACGCTTTCGTCCGCCAGATGTGGAATCATCAGCATTACCCAAGCCACGCTATTCCTACGTTCGAGAAGACGAAGTATAGAAATAATAATCATATTTTTTTAGTTGAAGGAACTTTCTACTTCATGTGTCAAACAATTTATCTTGTAACAAATGAAAAAAACAGTCTATAGGTAAGTTCTCGTTCTCTACGTATAAAATAAGATAAACGATAGTGGAATTAGTGGAGTCATGAAGCAATAGTAATTATATTGTTAAAATAAGTTGAGACCATGAAAAAAATAGGACTTCATTGTTTATAGCCACTCAATTGCTTTTGGTAACTACGGCTACCTGTCAATGCTTTTATTTTATTATATAAATAGAGTGCAACTCAAAATTCGAAGAAAGTGAGTAGATAGTGCCGCTTACGAGCAATAATACAAAAATTGACTATGAAAAGGGTGGTACAGAGCCTGTCGCACGTGTCACAGTGATAATAAAATAAGTTGAAAATTAATATTTGCTTCATCACGCCATCGCCACGTAGTAGGCAGAGTAAATTTTGTTTTCTCAAACATGCAATGAAATATTGTCTTTACGTTCCTTATAATAGGCTCGGAAGTATCGCTTTTTGGGCGCAACAACTCGAGGGGACTGTAAAGGGATTTCATACTGCTTTTCAGGCCTAGGCCTAGGCCTGCAAAGTAACTTTTTTTGGTTTCAACAACAAGGTCATTCATACAGCTGGCTGGTTTGACAAAAAGCAGGTTTTGTTTTTAAAGGTTGCAGTTGGTTGTTAGACTAAAATGTCCTATTTGTCAATTAATAAAATGTTGTTCTTTGAAGTATATTTTTTTATTTCATTGTATGTTTGAGAAAAGCACTATACATGCCTCGTCGTGAAAACGGATTCCCGGCCTCGTATCACTATCCGGCCTCGCTCGCACGCTCGCTCGGCCGTATATACCTACTCATTTTCCCGGCCTCTGATGTAATGTACTATTTGTTTAATTAATACGATTCATTTTCAAAGTACTAGAAGGGCACGAGATTGTATGATTGATACATAGGTAGTAGATTGTATAGCAAATAGAGAAACAAAGAAATAAAAAAAATTTACATAAAAGTATTTTATTGTATACATTATATTTTTTTTTTCTTACTTTATTACAAACATCTAAAAACATCAAGGTTTACAACTTAACTAAAAAAATATTAAACTTACTAGTACACGAAACTCACTATAGTATACGCGCGCGCCGCACGCCGCGAAAACTCCGCCACATAAAGGTAAAGCTTTCTCCAACTCCATTACAGATAGTAAAGTTCCGTTTTTTGCAAACTGTAGCCCAACTCAATACCCCGAGTGCTTTTTTTAATTTTTTCGATATCGCTTTTCGTTTTTGAGATATCGTCGATTTAAGTTGAGAAGTCGCAAAATAATCACGTAATTTTTCGACATTTTTGCACTTTTTCGAAAAAGTATTTGACTTTTTCAACTTTTTTTTACACCATCTTGTAGATCTCGTCAAGACACGTCTTTTGATACCCCATTGACCCGCGTAGCCCCAAAATTGACGACGCCAGAGCGATGTCGCACTTTCGCTGAAAACGGTCCCCTACCAACGCGATCGAAAAAACATTTCCAATGTTAAAAACTACGTGATAACTATAATAGCTTTTCATTTAATGATATAAAATACTCAGTTTTTATATCTACTTACTACACTTTTGGAGACATTTTATTTTATTTTTTGGTATTTTTTTGTGCCATGCGGCCAGGTTGTTCTGTGGGGCCGCGCGGGTCACTCGCCTTAGTAAAAACAATTGAAATGCCGTCCGTCGGCCGCGTATAGGCTTCTGAATTTATCGTGAGCATGCGGACACTTGGTGTCCGACGCGGCCCCATGGACTCGACATGTTCAGGTCACCAGGTGTCCGCCGCGGCCCCCTGGGCTAAACGTGGTTTTTTGTATAGCGTTCAACGTGTTAAATCACGTTTGTTAAAAACAATATAAGCATTATTCAGTTAGTAACATAAATCAAAAGCCACGTAGGTACTATGATCATTTTCTTTATAGTTTCATTCTTTCCTTTTCCTCCGTTTAAATGCAGACCGACCATAATTAAAGTCTACGTTTAATATATATTTTTTGGTTATTTAATAAAACGAACGTACAAAAAATTTGCTATAATCATTTGTGAAAACCGAAAATCCACATTATAAATCAAATAATTAAGCTGCCCAACCTTATACTTGATTCTTTGCTCCATGTTGCTAAGATCTCAGCACATTGACACGAGCGAATATCTCCATCCGCGGCCGGTCCTTTGTCCTCGGATTATTTCGTTTCACGCCTTGTAAGGGTCTCCACGATGTCGCCTTGAACAGTTTCAGTAGAGACGTGATATGTGGCCGGATTTTTCTATTTATTCTACAATACTAAGTAGTTCGTAAAATGACTATTCTAAGAAATAATAATATGAGAATCAATTTATGTGAAACGAAATTCTATAAAAATTTAGTCTATGACATGTCGTTCGCTCGTTTTCCTCCCTTTAACTTTTGCTTTTATAAATAGTCTTAGCAATAAATTTCTATATTGAGCAGCAACCCTAAGTCAAGTACGAGTATCGTACAGCATCCGCAATAATCGCGGATATCTGACGCTCCAGATATCGAGGTTTCAGTGTCTCGATAAGGAAAACCGTCCCACATGCCAATGCTCGTTTCTTGCCGCAATCTTGTTGCAACATCAAGCATTTGTTCTTTTTTTACCCGGACATGATTAAATGTAGGGATATGTTTGGATTCAAAAACTATTTACGCATTTGGCTGGAAGATAACGTCAACACAATGACAAAACTGTAATTTTGGTCAACAGAAACCACAAAACAATGTATTATTATAAAATTAGTTATTTAACGTACCAATTAGTCTGTAAAAATGAGGCCCACAAGTCTTCTACTCGTACAATGGCAACAAAATTATTTTATAACGTCTTGGTGTTATAAATGCTTTATTTAATCAGCGCAATATGACAACTGAAGCGCTAATATATATTTATAAGAAAAAGTAAACAATTCACATAAAAATGTTGCTTGCACAACCAAGTAATTGTATTGTATTTCAACAATAAGTCCAACAAGCCCAGCTAACTATAAGCTGAACACCCAAAACAAAACTTTAACATAAATGCGTGCACTGACTGACATTGAACACATAATCCTATTACTAATAATTGGTTCCAAATCGATGGTTATTAAAATGAGTAAGCCGCTTATATGGGTTTTGTGACATGTACACACATAATCTGAAGGTTTTTTCCGTGGCACAGCCATGAAATCTGTTTTAGTTAAGTTTTCATTTCATTAAATATGTATTTTACTACAAACATGTTAATCAAATCAGCGTGTAAAGGAATAAAAAGAAAAAAGGAAATGTTACCAATTTAAATAATGTGTACTAAAAAAAACATACTTGTATAAGGTATAATGCCTCACCTTGCAGTAAAAAATGCAATCGTATACGGTATCGTTCGCAGTTATGAGTACCTAAATTAATAATCGAGAAAACCACAGCGAATTAATTGAGTTGTACCTATGGTTCCTGATTCACAGCCAGAAAGCTGGTAAAGTATTCCAATGGCTTGTGGATACAGTCAACAGCAAGACGGATGGATTTCACTTTGCGGAGCTAATGCATTCGGGGGCGATGCACTCGAACTGATAAGTGAATCGTCGCGAAAATGACATGTTTGCTGGGGACATGACATATTGTCCTATTATTAGGGATCGGACGCTAATAGTTTTATAAAAAAAATATTTTGAGAGACGACTTAATTGTCTATTTCAAGCGGCTTTAGTATTGACGTTCACTGTGACAAAGGTACGAAATGGCCTAGGAATCAGATTGGTTGACTGTACATACAAAGTGCCCAGTGACCGTACAATGACCTTGCAGTGGAAAATTCCGATAATAACTGAACGGATGGACAACCTAAATCACATTTTAAAATTACTATGATGTGCCTTCTAATATAAAAAGACAAAAACCTTCGTCTACAAATGCTTTAAACCTGCATAATCTTACTAAAATCTGTAATCCGACAAACAAGGGGGTGAGGTACGGAGGTGCAAAGGTTGCGAGGGGAGGGGGGAGGTAATTAAAGGCGTTTATCTGCCTCAGGTGTCCCTAATTACCAAGATACCGAACTATGCAGCCAGATTACTGGTATTTTAGATGCGGGAATTTCGGTGACAATAATGTGCAATAGGTACCTAACTGTTAAAAATGTATAATTACAAAAATAGTAATATATATTATTTCATAACACAAAACAACACAAATACTTATTAAAAAAACTTACTTATTACTTAAACTAAATACCTAATAAACAACTAAAAACAATTATTAAAAATTGATATAGTACATACGTTAGTAAAATCTTTTTTATAATCACAAAGAAGAGATTATTCCTTTCCCTTATCGTTGGATATTATTATTTTTATTTTACAAGTACTACTGCTATGATAAAATATATTTATCGCCTAGTACCCATAACACAAGCCTTCTTGAGCTTAATTTGGGACTAGATCGATTTGTGTGAGGTTGTCCGATATTTATTTATTTATTTATTGAATGAAGTTATGTACTTTTGGCCCAATACCTTAAATACCCAAAAACATGCCTATTTATGTAATTTTATTACAATATAGTAGGGAGGAAATAAATTTCACTTTGCTTGCTTGTGTTGAGATAAATATTTTCTTTATAGTTTATCGTAATAATAACGAAATATCAAACAGAGAAATTGCGAAAACGTAAAGGCCACCTACTACCTACTCATAGGCAATTGCTCTCTAATAATTCGTTCTACAGGATATTTTAACGCATAATATGTTATAAATAACTCAATAGTATTTATTTCGATATACCGCCATTTGCTTTAAGAGTACTGTTGTAGAATATAATGTTGGTTAGGAATTGAAATTAAATCTACAGTGCCGTATCTAAGCATCTTTATTCATCGACAAAGCGGGCAAAAACAATCCCTAACATTCTTGGAAGCTGGAGTAAATCGCAAATTGTACAGGTATTTATGAAACACGGAATTTACCTGCCGTATTACCAAAAGCAGAAAATAATAATAATCACAACTTAAATCCTTGCTTATATATCTGTAATTAATACAGAAGCCTGATTGTTAGCTATTTATTGTGATCACTTAATAGAAGAGCAGAAAATATTACCTGCATTTAAATGACTGTGATATAAATATTACTAGACAAAGCCTAGAAAATTACCTTAACTTTTAGGCAAGACATTTTTTGCATGTTGTCAACAGTTTTTCTTTAATAATACATGTATGTATATGATTTAAAAAAAGCTACAATTTCCGTATCTGCAATATTTGCACCTGGTTGCATGATCATCTTATCAGACAAAGGACGTCCTCTGCTGGAAAAAGGCCCCCTCTGGTTGCATAGTTCAGCTAAAATAATACTTACTCATCTACTACTTCCTCATAAATTATTGTCATTTCAACATTACTTAGCCAAAGCTGTTAAGTTCCGTAATTACAGTAACATTTCATTTTTCCTACCATTAACGCTGAGAATCTTTTTCAGTAAAAAAGGCAATTAGTGACGTTTGCAGGTGTTGGCTAATTCCTGTAAGATACAGGGGAAAAGTAAAACAGTTGAATTAAAACACGGGGCTCCGGATTTATTGTACTTGTCTTATTTTAATAAAGAACAACACAAGAAATAAAAGAAAAAAAGTGACAGTATAGTACTATGTCAATGTTTTTACACATGTCAGTTGTGGGTTAAATACACCAAACGCTCGTTTAACGCGCTAAGAGTTCAGTACAATAACGCCTTTCGTATCTTGCTGAAACTACCACCCTTCAGCAGTGCGAAGGGTATGTTTGCTGACGCGAGAGTACCTGACTTCTTCGCCATATTAAGAGCCCGGTCTGCGGCATTTCAGACAAGACTGAGAACCTCAGGCAACGAAATTCTGTCACTGATAGCCAACGACTACAGTGACGAGTTTCATAAACACTGGTTTAGCCTGCACCGCTCTGAGAACGCACATTTATAATTGTAGTTTTATATTTTTATATTTGTGGCCGTTTTATTTCTGTGTTTTAGAGTGTAAGTTTTATTTTTACATTGTATTTTAATCTTAGTATTATTGTAATATGGGTTTCTTGCCTGCTAATAAACGAATTATTATTATTATTATTATATTATTATAATACACTTTCAAAAATATAAATCCATAACATTTCGTTGCTAAAATGAAGTTCTGATTTTACGAGGACTTACATAATATTGATGTTCCATAGGTTACTAATCGGTTCTATCTGCTCCTTGTATTATGTGAAATGTTTCATGGATTATTATCAATATTATATTTATTAATCAAAAAAGCGTTAATGAACAATATCAGTGGGTTAATATGAACGAATGAGCCCAAATGTTTGTTTCATCAAAATCAAGCGAGTAGTTTAGAAGTTACGGCAATGTCGCAATTTAGGGTCCAATGAATATATAAAAAATGTTTTCAGATGCATAGATAATAACATATGAATATGAACACCTTTATCACAACAATGAGTTTGAGTTTGTTGAGTTGAATCGACCATTTCAATAATTTTCCACGTTAGCGTTTTGTATTTAGATGCATACCAAATGCATACACACACGTAGTTCGAGAGCCCAGCGCACTGAGCCGAGCCGCGTCATGTTCATGTGACGCCACAGTGGTCACCGCGCTCCTAGTTTAATAATTTAAATATTTCGGGAAATATAAGGCGTATCCAAAACGTTTTTTCACCTTATTATTCCGTTTGTAATGTACTATAATGTGATAAAAACAGAAGTAGGTGATATTCTTTCTTCATTGGTGAGCTCACAACAGAGCGCTCTTTGCGAGTTGTGATAGACTGAATTTCGTAACATAAGTAAAGGAGCGTTTAAAATGCTTCTGAGCCTTACCCAAATACTTTCATATTTTCAAAGAAAATTGCTGGATATACTATACCTACATAAATATATGTAAAAACTCCGACAAGCACCACACGTCACGGAACGAGCTATTTATATTCAAATTCATTTTCTTAAGGATTCCGGAGAAGATTGCTTTTTGATTATACCGCTATATCACGTATTTGGTTTAATTTCCGAGCGCCCTTATTTTTGTGACTTTAGGAAGCTTTCGTCATGAAATATTATCTAAATTTTCTTCAACAGTAATGCAGAGTTTATGTGACGTGGCTAAAAAATATATAAAATGATTAGGTTCAATACTTTGTAAAGCTTTGCCATTTTATCGTATATGTCCTTATACGGGAATATTTTGCAGACCCGAGAGTAACGTTCGATCCAACAAGGCGCCTTAGCAATTAAATTCGAACATCAAATTAAAAAAAAATATCGGCCAAGTGCGAGTGGGACTCGCGCACGAAGGGTTCCGTACCATTATCTGTAAGTTTGTTGTATGGGAGCCCCCCTTAAATATTTATTTTATTTTATTTTTAGTATTTGTTGTTATAGCGGCAATAGAAATGTATCACCTGTGAAAATTTCAACTGTCTAGCTATCACCGTTCTTAAGATACAGCCTGGTGACAGACGGACAGACGGACGGACAGCGAAACCTAAAAAACGGTCAAGCGCGAGTCCGACTTGCGTATCAAGAATTCCGTATAAACTATAAAAGCAATAAATTATTGCCTATTGCTCTGACGAAAACTTAAACTGGTTCAAGGGGTTGCAGTATTTGATATTAATTTCAACTTGATACCTCGAAGCGGTCTTGAGAAACGGGGGTTGACAGACGAACAGACGGACAACAAAAACCGTTTTTTGCCAATTGAGGTACAGACAGAACCCTAAAAACGCTGTTAAAAATTCTGTAAATTAGTTTGCCTTAATTTACAGAATTTTTAACGGCGTTTTTAGGGTTCTGTCTGCTTGCTTAAACTTACAAGAGTGCCATTTATTTTTTTTAATAATATTTAAGGTAAATTATGTTTCATGCCATTTAAAAATAGCAGAATAACGTTATCCACGTAAATTCATACTATAAAAAGGAAGAAAAGACGAAAAGGATGAGGAAAGAAGAGAAGGATGCTCACAAAGAGAAACGTATAACGTGATAGTCATTTTCAGTTTGTATAGGTACTTAGAAAGTTTACATATAGGTTTAAAAAAAAAAAAAAAAAAAATAGGTAAGTATATACTGTGGATGGTTTAAGATGAAGACTAGTATATTGAACCTAAATCGGAGAGCTGGGTAAAACCGACTAAGCTCGCCTCATGAACTAGTTGTTAAACCTCTGAACCATTAGATTGCTCCGCAGTCGCGGGGACATTAAGCATTGGACAAAGATTAGTTATTCAACAGATGGCATTAGTCAAACTGCGCTGAATCACTTGCATTGTAGATTCTTGAAAGTTCTTAAGTAAAATACAGATATACTGAATTCAAAATTTTATAAACCCCAAACCAACCAAACATAGCTACCAACCATTTCGACAGATAAAAAAAACGCACTCAAATCGGACCATCGACACAGATACACTATACACAATATGTTAAACTTATTTTTGTCGGGGGGTAATCAGCTGGTATGTTTATTATAAACCAATATTATCGATATAGAAGTTTTTGGCCAATAATAAATATAGAAATAGGATTTATTTTTTAAAGCCATTGCTGGGCAAAGGCCCTGCTTTTTTTCCGCCATTAATCACAATTAAGCGCAAACTCCCGTCAGTATTTGCAACTTGTCCGCCTTGATTCTAGTTACCAAAGATGTTAAACTTATAACACCCTTTTTTTTGTCGGCGGTTAATCAGCTGGTATGATTATGATAAACCAATATTATCGATATAGAAGTTTTTTACCAATAATAAATATAGAAATAGGATTAATTTTTTATAGCCTGTTGAAATCTAACTCACTGCTGGGCAAAGGCTGCTAGTTAGCAAAGAGCAGTTGGTTATATAACTCTTTGAAATACCCCAAATGTCAAAAACACGTTTCCGAACTCCTGTTTTAGTTTCTTGTCCATTCTATTTTATTTACCGGTTAGTCTACGCCCCTTCAGGATAATTGCCTCATGCCTTATTCATGGCGCATACGTCGTGCGCGGAAAATGCTAAACTTTCGGCGCAACGATTTATGACGCAGCGACAACACGCGTTTTATTAAACGTGCGGTAAAAGGGTACGCTGAGGGTAGTTGAGGATTGATACGTGACGCTTTATAGTGAATCGAATTCCCGATGTTAGTCGGGTTTTTGTAGCGAGAAGGACATGTTTGTATTTTTCGCTTGTAACAAAGTATTAGTTTGTAGAGTAAGGCTAGCCAAATAATGTTGACAGATATTTTCTTGCGGTGTCACCAATTGTCTATGATTTAAACAATTTGTAGGTATTTTCTCCATAAAAAAATTTGATACTTTATGTAATAAATGCTTTATGTAAATTTGGCATAGTACGTATGTAATTCTTTTAGTGATAAATAATAATAATAAATAAATAAATATAAATATCTGGCAACATTACACAAATCGATCTAGATCGAATTAAGCTCAAGAAGGCTTGTGTTATGGGTACTAGACGACGATATATATAGTTATATAGATAAATATATACTTAAATACATAAGAACAACCATGACCCAAGCACAAATATTCGAGTTAATCACACAAATATTTGCCCTGGCCGGGATTCGAACCCGGGACCGCCGGCTCAGTAGGCAAGTGCTTACAAACTGAGCCAACCGCGTCGTGTTGGATTAATATTATGGATTTTGGTATGGTAGGTCTTAATAACACTACGTTTAATTTTTCGCCTTGTATATGGTTAGAAAGTGTAAAGCTATGTGTTTGTCGTTGATTGTACTGTACATAGTGGTAGAAATTATGTGAGCTGACTATGAGTACACGTCATCATTTATATTTAACTTATTTCCTTAGGTACCTTACGTTTGCATAGAAAATCTAAAATATTTTCTAGTATCAAAACTATAATCCCTACTACGCAAAGTGATGTGACCAGCCGCAGATTATTTAAATTTCCCGCCAAAAGTTTTTGAGTAATAATTCATTAGCCAGACTATATCTAACAATTTAATCTAATTGGTAGTATATTTTAAACATGTCAAAATGAAACTGCGTGTATATGTAGTTTACGTGACAATACAATCATTTGGTATCTTGGACCTGATCTGATGATGGAGAGAGAAGGTGGCCGTAGGAACTCCTAAACAGTAAAAGACAAACACATCACATTTTGGGCTTATTAGATTAGTCTTGATGAGCAATTAACGTTTGTGTAAGAAAATTAAGTCAGTCTGCAAAAAAAGCGTGTCTAAAAAAACATTATTTTCAAAAACTTACTTACTTACTGATAATGATTTTAACTGTCATTTATGAGTATTCCACTGTTAGTTTGAGGAAGGCCTTTCCCCAAAGTTTTCCCCAAGTAAGAGTAAAGATGTTCCTTCCGGTCAGCTCGGAGACGCGTAGAATACTCCACCCTTTCCATCTATTAGGTTAGCTTCATAAAACATGCATATCTGCACGACATTTGCTCAGGTTTATCTATATTTTAATGAAAAAATATTGAATTACTCTATTTTTTTTTCTGATACACTTAATTCTGATATTTTTTATATATTTTGGTTGAACACGAAGAACATAACATCATATATGAGGGTTGCAAGGCTATATTTTCCCATCAAATGATGTGTCACCATTACATTTGGTAAACGGAATATCTGTTACAATTCCACAATATAGCTAGGTATCGCATAGGTGATATGCCATGCACTTGGTTCAACGCCTCTTACTTTATAATTAGCAGCAAATTTGATGCTTTAAAATCATAATTTCTGTTTGAACATCCCATTAGCCCGTTTAATTTTATTCAAACAACCAAGGATATAATTTCACTTTGCCCCATCAATTACTTCAAACTTTCGTACATCAGGCTCATCAACCAACTCATTTATAATTCATACGTTAATTTATCCCCCACTCCTCTCGCGAACGACACAAATTGGATAATTATTGTCGGTTACGTCGTCGGCTTAATCGTTTTAAGATCCATGTGATTTAATTATAAACCTTATCCAAAGGTTTGAAAGTGATTTGATTTGCTTCGGTATGTTGCGTATATTTTAACTCTTCTTCTTCATTGCGAGGCATCCACGTTAAGTTGTCTTTTTTTAGACACCAAGGCCTTAGGATTTGAAGTATCTGCTGTGTTTAACTGACATACTTCTTTTAGTCACATCACTTTTCGTGCTTTGATTGGCTTGCTGAAACATACGTTTCGAAGGGAATGGAGAGGAGGATGTCAACAAATTCTCTTTTTCCTTATCTATAATATGAATGTGATTAAATCGTGTTCACCATAGTCACGACAACTTCCCCAGCAACTTGCCATAATTTTGTTTAAAACTTGCCGTTCCACAATAGCAAGCAAAATATATAGACTCTCTTTCATACTTCATATCTAACTAAACAATAACTTAGAATTAGTTCAAAACAAAGTCTTACAATTTAGTACACAGTGTCCGTATGTTTGATATATTGTGATTGCGTGCGCGCAACACAACAGGCGAGAGTTATTGTTCGCGATATTGGTAATTGAATGTAGTTCGCGGCTAATGGTTGTATGGCTTGTCGGTATGGTAATTTGAGAAATCATGCCATTTCATCGACTACGCAATATAATGTAGATTGATAGGGCAGTAATCTTAATTAATTAAATGGGCTCGTTCATTTACAGCAGCGCATTTATTACAATCACTGCTCCTATAAATAGTACTATTATTTAATTTAAGTATGTTTATTGCTTTATTCATTTATTTGTGTAGTTTATTTAGTAGCTTACAGTTGTTTTTGCTACACCTACTCAATTCAAAAGTTTGATAATATATATTCCTCTTCCAAAAGTTTGTCTAGAGGAGATCGCTATTAAGTGAAAAGACCACCCGTTGTTTACCTCTGTTTACTATTGTTAATATCTCCCATGTTTTTCTAGCCCTGTGTATTTGAGGTGTACAATAAAAAGGATTTGTATTGTATTGTAAGTGACGATTTGAAAATGCCAGTGCAACTGCAATGAGAGGCGTGCAGTTCATAATGTACGGTACACTAATATTGATTTACTTCAGATCCTGTAATATACATGTCCGATTTTTCATGCGGAAAGTTGTCAGTAAATGATCGGTCCGGTTGTGTACTGCTTCTAGCTGTTTCGTAAATCGTTTGTTTTCCGACAAGAAGACAATTAACCCGCTGTGTCCTAATTTGCTGGTGGGGGCCGCCACCTCTGAGCCAGCAAGCTAGATCCGAGTATCCCTAACGATAGGTCTCTGTTTTGAGACGAAGAACAATCGCCCGTTGCCCTCCATTCGTTAGCAACCACAACTCAAAGAGGGCGGTCGCCCGGCAGCTCGGCTGTAGCAGTCCCCAGAATAGACGACAAAGACGTGAATGAGTTGGACTGGCTGAGGCTCTACCGCCACTAACACAGAAGGATACTCGATATTTCTTGGGGGTTGAGTTAGGGTCACTAACTAGGATTCCCACTGAGACATAAACCTCAACTTCTCCTTCTCCTCGTTGTAGGATATAAGTAAGCTACCTTTAACTACAGCTCCATATGAGCGTTAGTTACCCTGGTCACCCTGGTGGGCAAAACATTTCAACGGATTAACCTAGCGTTTAGCTTAAATTTAAATTTACCTACGGACGTTACGGATATTCAATAATAATTAATAACAAAAACAGATATTCGGTTTTCTGCCTATCCTCTCCTAAATTTCTATGAACATTGAACACCAGTTTAACTGTGTGACTCTACATTAGAAAATGAAACTCCTGGCAAACAGTTGTGAGACTTATCATGGGGGTCACCCATACAGGAAACGTGTCAAGGTTTATAAAGTAAGCATTTCATAACGGCACTTAAACCTGAATGACTGATTTTCAAACACGAATTTTAGCTTTAATCTGTATTAAGCCTAGTCCAGTAAAGCCAACGATAAAATTACTGTAAGTGTTCCGAATATGTCGAAACCAAGTAACTTGTATCTCCGTGGCATTTATCAATGTTTACCAAATTGCTACTTTGACGGTTTTATAATGGACGGCAAGACAATTCTATCGATGTTGGTATTCAAAATCAACCATAATTTTAAATAAAGATAAGAAAACTTGTTTATGGTAAACTCGAGGGAATCGATAGTTGTTTGTGATAAATAAACGCTGACATTTTAGTCACTTATTTTGTATCTGAGTCATAAATGGGTTTCCTTATTCAGTTCAGACTAAGTCAAGAATAATTATGTAGATGGATATATGACAAATGCGTCCTTCTGGAAATGAAGAAGAGATCGTCCAGTCCAATAAGAACTTGGAAAACAGAGCGTTAATATATAGACATTGTTTTCTCCTTTCTAATTAAGAATAAAGGCGATAAGATAAAAATAATAAATTCAATTCATTAGCATTCAAAATTACCCGAAAACGTTCGCCACTTATTTTAATATTATACCTATTATTAAGAAAAATTAAAACATTTGTTTTTGTTTTCAATGGGTAGTTGCCAACAAACACTTTACATACATACAATTACATACAACTCTTTTACCGTCCAAGTGGCCCGCCTCTGGAACCGCCTTCTCCTTAAGATCAAGCAAGCCCCGAACAAGTTAAATTAAAAAAATCCTTGCGTGACCTCTTCTTTAGCAGAATGAAGAAATCTTAGCATATCTGTTTTGCATTTTAGTCAGTATTCATTTATATATGTATATATATTGAATATATGTATTTATCTAAGTATTTAACAATTAAAACCTATCTATGTTAGTTGCACCGCCCACAACATATCTGCTTTGGCTGGTAGAGAATGCCCAACGGCATTAAGTCCGCCTTTTGTACGATCTGTTTTTCATTTGTGCAATAAAGATTAAATAAATAAATAAAAGTAATAGTAGTATATTGCTTTTCAAGCAAGTTATTTTAACAAATAAGTACATGTTCAGCAAACACACGCAAATTCACTTGTTAAGTCAGAGAATAATATATAGGTAATATTATTAGTTTGGATAGCTTAAATACCGTAAAATTAAATACAATAAACACCCAGAATAACACACCTGACTAACAATCCTTATAAACTCCCCGCGAAATTTTAATGGACTACAAAATTACATATTCAATTGAGAAATATGATTTGTCGTAGGTCTGTTATTTATAATTACCTGAGGCCAGTTTTTAAGTTGATGTATTTATCAGGCGAGTGAAATATGGACTGACACGCCCGACGCGTTGCAGCGAGGAAGTTGTTA
Source organism: Apotomis betuletana (assembly GCA_932273695.1). Taxonomy (NCBI): domain Eukaryota; kingdom Metazoa; phylum Arthropoda; class Insecta; order Lepidoptera; family Tortricidae; genus Apotomis; species Apotomis betuletana. Next base: position 16,345,779 of record OW026300.1, read on the forward strand.
TTGAATAAGGTTAATTTAATATGGACTATTGCAATATCAGCCAGCAGATCCTGGTGGGTTTCTAGCTCATAATAATTGTTTAACTTACCTTACTATTAGAAATATGAAGGTAAAAAGTCCCTGTGCTCGGCACGCTAATGCCTAATAGTCGACACCATGCTGTTACCTCTATTGCTAATGACATAACATTCAAGATGGCTACTAATGGGACAGTGTCGATCACAGGGACGTTTACCTAATACATATCTTTTGAAATCTCGGTACAGTTGTTTCTCCTGCTAGGTTCCTGGATGATCAGGGGTTTCTGGTGCTAATTGATACATTTGGGTAAAACCAAGAATGTTAATTATAATTTTAGCCATTATTATTTTGGACTTGATTTGCTCCACTGATTTCTATGGTTTGATATAATATGGAGAAGAATCTATGTGCAGTGCTTGTCTATTAAATGCTTAATGCAAAACAAGCACTATATCAACGGTATAGGTATAATATTTTGACATTATTTCATAAACTTCCTGAATGCGGTTGCAAGGCGTGGCGGGTCACAATGTTTGATAAACAAAAAGACGTGTGTATACTGTACAATGAGGATACAGCTTACAGAAGTCCATACGCGTATGTACACGTAGTGAATTGTCTTAGCATACTCCCACTGGGATACGGTGCGGACTGCGGAAAAATGCGGCTTTTTTGGACGATGCTCTTGTTTCGCTTTACATCTCTAAAATGTTATGCGCTCACGGTTCTCTTTGTTACACGTTATTCTCGAAACTCATAATCATAATGTGTAACGTGTAGGCTCGGAAAGCAAACTTATAATAATAATGTAACTCTAATCATAAAATGTTTTGTCCGAATTTCGAAACCAAGAAGTTTACATACAGGATTTTTGTAAGACTCATTCAGTAGAATCCATTAGGTTAGTTTAGGTTTGTTTTATGATTTATGATATAACTATAGCTTCGCCGCGCGGTGTTATCCGCTCATCCCCTGGGAACACTACATTTTTGGGATAAAAAGTAGCCTAAGTGTTAAATCACGGTATCAGCTACCTTTATACCAAAATTTATCAAAATTGGTCCAGCCGTTTGAGCGTGAAGAAGTAACACACATAAACACACTTACAAACTTTCGGCTTTATAATATTGGTGTGATACCTAATCCTGAAAGTTAACGCGTGTGAAAAAAATAAGTTAGATATCAGACGACGGTAGGAAAAGGAATGATCCTTACTCAAATTTGCCATATATCATAGAAAGTAATCTCATAGTGAGCAGGAAATTTTCTTATTTATTCCGCGGCACACATATTACGCTTGGCGAATAACATGTGCTCTCGCTGCTAAGCACTGCGTACATTAAAACGACGAATCACCCTCTAGCCCAATAAGGGGATTTTTACACGTGCAAAATGAAAAAAAAAATTGTAAGCAGTTCTAGTTTAGGCAGTATAACAACTTGTATAAAAAAATTGCTTTTAAAGTAGTCAACAGTCAATGTCACCGTCACTATCATAGATATATACGTATAGTTCATTTCGATAATATTAATATTATGATTTTAAACAAATTTTAAAATTATTTCGTTCCAAAGAAACAAAAGCATTTGGGTTGTGTCAAAATATTTTGTAAACTTAAAGTACAGTTTTGTACAAAATACATTTTAAACGTAGGCCAACTTCCCGTAGATCATAAATAAGAAGTGTATATATGTATTTAATGTTTTATTTATTTTTGATCCTACGTCTTTAGAATGTTCTATTTCATTAATTATTATGCTACAGATATATTTTTTTATTCCAGAGCTGACAGTATATATATGTATAAATTTGGTATATTATAGGTCCTTACATATGAAATTAGCGTTTCATATGGCAGAAATGAAAACGATTTTTTTATGACACTATTTTTTTATTTACTCAAAGTAGGTAGGTATGTATGTATGTATGTATGTATGTATGTATGTATGTATGTATGTATGTATGTATGTATGTAAACTCTTTATTGTACATTAAAATATAATATAAATGTAATTATGATTATATAAATTATAATGACATTAACCCTAAACTTGGCAGTGTGCATAATAATGCACATTTGAAATTAAAAAAATCTACCGGTCAGTAACGATCGATTTATATTTTCTGTTTAGTATTAAATCGAAGCATGATGTGCACACTTTCTACCAAAAAAATATTTTTGTGCTCTGGCAACAAATTTTGACCAGTAGCTCGCCAGATGGCAGACCATACGCGTGCGACTATGAAGCTCAAGGTAAAAAAAAATATATATAAATTTTTAATATTGACTTGGTAAATAGAAAAACACTTTAACTTATTGCCGAATAGTTGAACTAACAATTTTAAAATAAAATTAATAGAAAAACACTCATTTTCCAAGTAAAATATTAGCATATTTTTGGATGTATCTTTTAATGCACACTGCCAGCTTATTAGTAATTTTAATATGTGCATTTTGGGATACACTGCCAGGTTGCGGTTATTATAATTGACCGGCGATTGTCCTCAGTATCACCTGATGGTAAGTGACTATGGGGTCGAAGATGTAGGTCGCTGGTTCATCAACAATATCAACAACAATACACACCATGGGAGCGAGTTCCATCCCTTATAGCGATAGTAATTAGAATATAAACTTACAACATAAGGATGAAATCGGTTCTCTTGCCTGGATGGCCGATGGTGAAATACCGATGGTGGGATTGAATCCTGCAATTCCTACACAAAATCTCCAAAATAGATCCGATAGAAAACTGACATGCTGGTTACTTTGCGGCGATGTTTGAGGCTCTCGATGATGCCCCTAACCGGCGCAGCCGGCAGCATTACCAATGAGCTCGCGTTCTGCCGAATCCAAGGTACCCCCTTTGTGTTTTTGTTAGAGCACTTTTATTAAGCTCTATAAGTAAGTAGTATCCATGAAACGGTGTGATTTGAGAAAATTTCTTAAACATTTCTGTAAAAAAGCACTAGATTCTCTTTTGCTATGTAGCAGGCAAAGAATCCTTAAACATACAAATTTAGTTTTGTGAACACTTGGCAATGTATCCAATAAGATACATGCTATAAATATTAAAATACGAGTCAAATATTTTTTTATATATTTTTTCGTGTATTATTATCGCTAACTTACTAAATAAAACAAGAAAAAAAATTAAAAACGCACATCTAATTCCCTGCCAAGTATAGGGAGTAATGATATGTACAAAGGCGAACTTATCCCTGTACCATGGCTATCTATGCACTTTTGCCATCTCGAAGGTAGTTCATTGATTCCTTTACTAAAAAAAGTGTGTGAGCGAAAATCAATAAAATCTTTGAAGGCCGTTCGGACAGCCTCGTGAGAATTGAATTTTTTTCCTTGCATGAAGTTGTCCAAATTTCGAAAAAAATGGTAATCAGTTGGAGCAAGGGCCGGGGAGCATGGTGGGTGTCGGAGACATTCCAGTCGCAGCTCCCTTAGTTTTGCGGCCGTCAAACGTGCCGTATGTGGTCGAGCGTTGTCCTGAAGCAGCAGTGGGCTAGATCGATTGACCAGTCTGGGTTGTTTAATGGCTAGCTTTTCCATCATCGTTTGCAATTGTTGACAATACACATCAGCCTGCCGCTAACTCTGACGTGGTTTGCGACGGATCTGCTTCCACAATTGCTTTTAATTCTTCGTTGTCAACTTGTGTGACTGTAGGTCAACATTTCCAGAACGGAAACGTTGGAACCAGTAACGTACCGCATTTTCTTTTGCAGTAGCTTCCCCATACGCATTGTTAATCCTACGAGCCATTTCTGCAGCACTGGTGCCGAGGTGAAACTCATATATTTATTTATATAAGATATAATTTAGTTTTAACATTTTGTTTATTGTTGTCTGAATGAAATATATTCACATTTGTCATAAGTAGTTCTCCAGATATCTTGATAGCGCTGTCACTGATGGTTTGAGACTGACAAGAACCCGAAACGTGCGACCCTATATCAAAATATATTTATTTCAACAAGATTATATATAGAGTGTTGAATTCTCCTTGTAAGTTATTACTTGTGTTAGGAGAATTCGCTCTCTTATCCAAGGTACACGGTTAAAAATAAATAGTTAATAGGGTATATCTAAGATTAAAGTACAATTTAGCCCTTATACTATAAGGATATAATAATATTAAGTTAAATCTAAAATTAAAAATGTTCGTTCACAAAGAGCTAAGTACATGGCAAAAATATGTGGAAGAGATCGCTATTGAGCGATAAGACCGTCTGTTGTTGCAGGCACAGGTCTGCCTGTTAATTTAATGAATCTCATGTTGTGCTGCTTATTCCTTGATATTTGACGTGTACAATAAAGAGTACCTATTTGTATTTGTAATGGTGGTTTGAAAACTAAACCAGAGTGGAAGGATATCCTTTAATACGGAGCCCTAAGAAACAACTACATACAGGAAGCTTTGCTCTCAACATTTAAACGTTAATATAGAACTCCTTATTAGTCGATTTTAAAATATTCAAATAAAAATTCATTTCGCAATAAGTCCACTGAAATCGAGCAAGTGTAAAGACGGCTTTAACCGAAGTGCGTCGAGGGTAAAACGTAATATTTCCGCATTACAAACCCTTCATAATCACTACACTCGCGGGACCTCCCTCCGCTCTTCGCCCCGTAAATATATAATACGTCAATTTATAAGGAGAAATGATGTTTAATATAAGAAATGTACCTAATGAGAATGTAAGTTGATGTTACAATTTTCCATTTTGATATCACTTAGGTACATATCAGTTTCGAAAGGAAGAAAGTTAATGGATTTTCATAAACGGCACTCTATTTCATGCAATCACGCATGCATAAAGCATTTTGAAGACATTCAAGGCTAGGAAGCTATATTAAACGCCTAGTGATTTAATATAAAGCCTGTTATGACACAGAATTCAGCGCTATAGACGATTATCTGTCATAAATTTAACATCCCGCGAAATGCACCTGATATATGACATAACTAGTGTTTTTTTTTTTTTTTTGTTTCTACATTTGCATCGTGTGTATACACCTATTGTTGTACACCCTTCCCGCACCTATAATGTCTCTGTTTGACCTTGTGGTTGACTGGTAGAGAATGCCTCATGGCATTAAGTCCGCCATTTGTACTTTTACTTATGTATTTTGTGCAATAAAGTTTAAATAAATAAATAAATATATTTTAGTAGTTGTTTGTTCATAACGCCCCGCGGTTAGTAGTGGCCCACTCGTGCGCGTCTCTAGGAGTGGCTCTGAAAGCGCATTGATCTCATCTTCATAAAAACGCAAGGCGAAGGATCGAGACGACATCAGACGGGCAGTTGCAACCCCAAACTTCCTTCATGATGACTACAACAATTCTAATAAGAACGAAACAAAGAAGAAATGCACTATATTTCCATCTTTCATCCTTATATTGTTTCTATTACAGTAGGCATATTTTTTTTCTTATAAAATAGTTTTAGTTTCGCTACGCGGTCCCACTAAGCGCGCCAGTGTAAGTGCGCTCCCCCGGGACCCACTTTATTTGATTGGCTCTAATGACCTCTGTGATTCACTGTATTCTCTTACGGGACACTGGCCAAATGCAAGCGGAATATTTAATGAACATGCAGAATACTAAATACGTCCAAACTATCATTTACTTGCGGTATTTGCTTGCCTGAGTCAGTTTCACAAAATCAACGGTTATGTGAAACTTACGTTGTATTCAAATACCTTTTAGCTGGTCCGCTTTGCAGTCACTAACGGGTAGTTAATGATAAATAATTTTGTCACTAAGCAAGGGAACTAGATGCTATCCTATGCACCTATATTTAAATTCATTAATTAATCTTCCATACGATTTCTTAGTACCATCAAAATGTGTTACGGTTTATGCTTTATTGAGTCACAATCATGAAAAACTCGTCCAATCTTTTACATACAATCCAAAAAATATAATTAAAAACACGATGTAAATGTTGGCATTAGAATAAACTTTTATTTATAAGATAATTACAAAACCTTACTTTTAAACGGCTATATTTTGTAATCTACCAGTTTCCGCTAAAACTTGGTACGACGTTTACCTCGTCTACAGGGAAATGCATACATTTTCACGGGCAATATCCCTCAGTGCCGTAATGAAAAGTGATTCAAATAATATTGCGTGTACAATAGTTTCATTCCCTGAAAGCATCCAAGCCTCTAATGGGCTGAGAGCTACCTTGGCCTTTCATTCGTCTCTATTAATCTCCATCGTAAAAGAGCATCAGAAAAGTGTAAACGTTTATTTTCAGTGTACATTGTACAGGAGGTTTACATTTGAGTATACACCCTTTACGCCAGTAACAGGTATATTTGGCTCCTATTAATAATTTGAGCAATAGGCTGAGTCATCATCATACCTCGGGGTTTTCGGTGCGCGGATGAGTTGACACTTACTGTCGGCCTAGTGTCACTTGATTCCTGCACCGAAAACCCCGTGGTATAGTCATCATATACCTGCCCTCAAAAGTGGCGATACCTAAAAAACACAAAAAATTGCCTAATTTGGCATTATTCGGTTAACTGTCATCTAAATTAGTTCTATTAAATGGATTTTAAATCACTTAATCCTCGACAAATTAATAAATGATTGCCGTTTAAAAAAACCTGACATGAAACGATTTTAAGTCAGTACTCGAACTAATAAAAAATTGCTGACTTTAGAGAGGGATTCGGAGATATACCTACACGATGTGTTTATCTATTTTTTCAATCAATAACTAAATCATGAATATACATAGTCGTATATGATGATAAATCTTGCTTTTGCCCAATTTGCGACGTCAAATCCTGAAAGGTCCTCTCAGGGGACCTGTCCCTCGATACACACTCGATTTTACTAAACTCCCCGCGGTCTCAGATTTATGAAATAAAGTTACGATATAAAATATAAAGCGTCTTAATTTAAGACTAAACACTCAAATTGTTAAGGACATGACTCTATATAACACAAGCCTTCTTGAGCTTAAAATTTGGGACTAGATCGATTTGTGTGAGGTTGTCTGATATTTATTTATTTATTATTATTTATTATAAGAAATGGGGCAGATTCGTGTATATTTGTTTTCAGATATCACTCGTGGTGACCTACATAAACGGTTAAGACCCGAATATCTTTACAAGCGGGAGGAATATTTTTTTTCAATGGGTAATTAATGAAATGCTTTATTAATTATGTAAAAACAACTCATGTATTGCTTAGTTTGCTTTTTAGACTATTAGCTGGCAATCATGCACGCACAACGGCCCGAATATACACGGGCTAAGTGCGGAAAACGGAGCCCATAACCATAACCATAGTTTGCTTTTTTAACTTTTCATGTACATTTTTGGCAGGTATAAAAAATTGGTAAACTGAAACACCTATGGTTCAAACTCTTCCTAACAGACCTCCTAAAGTGCCTACATCGTCATCCCAAACACATTTTTATAAGCGCTTACTGGCTCAACAAAATAAAACCAGAAATGTGAAACATGTTATGATGACGTATATTGCCGAATTCAGCGGTTATTCTAAAAAGCGGTTAACATCGAAGTGATCCCCGGACGATTGTCCTGCTCCGCGGAAATTACCTTTTTACTACACCGGTGGCTTGCTCATAGAAATGAGAATAGGGTATTTGACTGTATTCGTTTTTTATAAAGCAAATGTTGTCATACATAAACTTGTCAAAATGGAATTATCATAGAAATAAAAGTGGGTTTTTTAAATTTTTCCTGGTAATTTGAACGTTATATCGTCACAAAAACCCAAAAGCTTAAACAGTTTTTTTTTTAATTGATTGCGCTTAGCAACACATTTAGTGTTTAAATAAAACAATTTAAACGGATTATATCGCGTATATTAATTATTTGAGCCTCCCTGACGTTTCAGTACCTTTACAGATACCTTTGTCAAAGGTTGACTGAGAAAAACACAATTTTTCTCTGTCAAAGTTACATTAATTGTGCAAACTACCCATTTTGTAAATATTAATTTAAAATAAAGGTGTTCATACATGCCAGATGGGCCTAATGTGTAAAGATAGTTACACATGTGCCAGAAGGGCATTTATTATTATATTTAAAAAAAAAATAATTTAACAAAAAAAAGAACCGACTTTAGTAAAACTAAAAAGCCAACAATAACCCGTTCAAGTACAGATTACATTTGACTCACCCTTCGAAGTTGATCCCAAACCACTCAGTTCTTATATTTATATATGAAAAAAAAAAAAAAATAGTTTACGCGAGGTTTGGCACCGACTTCGAAGGGTGAGTCAAATGTAATCTGTACTTGAACGGGTTATTGTTGGCTTTTTAGTTTTACTGAAGTCGGTTCTTTTTTTTGTTAAACATTTTATTTTTTGCTTTTTAGTGATTCGTATGTGTGTTCATCATCAGTTTCCTTACACTAAATCCTATTTACTGAATGTAAATTCTTGATTTTATCAATAAATTACCGAAAGCGCCGTACATGTCCCTATAACATTTGAAGAGTTCCCTCGATTTCTCCAAGATTCCATCATCAGATCCCGACTTAGTGCCAACGGGACCAACTCGGAGTTATACCCTTTTGATAAAAAAAAAAATTGAAAATCGGTTCACGATTCTCGGAGATATCGAGTAACATACATAAAAAAAAAAGAAAAAATTAGTTCGAATTGAGAACCTCCTCCTTTTTTGAAGTCGGTTAAAAATATCTACCAGCGGTTCACTAAAGGCTTACTGAGGAGAAAGAACCGCCAAAGAAAACTCCCAGATTGCCTTATTTATTACTATGAAATACTTTTAAACAAAAACTCTACATATACTAGTTTTAACACTAATTTGTTTTACACCGTTCGAGGCCCAAGGTTTCCAGTCTTGTGTCTTGCTTGATCCTTGATAAGATGTACAACAGGATCCCAAGCCGGTGGTAATGACAAACCATCTTCTCTATTGAAATTGGGATATTTTTTGATTTCAATAGCCTCGCGCAACATTCTGCTGTTTACAGAAACAATGAAAGACGAGTCGACTTTAGGTCACATCAAAATTCCCCATTGCCACACTTTGTTTCGTCTGTTTAAGTAATTAAATTAATATAATATCAACAGGTCCTATCAGCAGGTCATGTTTGTTGTTCCTTGTCAATCAAATACGAAAGACAACACAACCGCACAAAAAAATGTAGGTAGGTAATATAAATATTTTAACTTTCTTACAATGTGTAAATAACCTCTCAATGATAATCATAAAATTTCTAGGATGAATAATTTACTTCTTTTTATTAGTATCAAAAGCGGCTTGAAATGGAAATACAAACTGGAATATAGTAGAAAATATGATTAGACTTTTACATGGATTACATCTAAAAATTAAATTAAATTCTGGATCTGTTCACCGCAGAGAGTAGGTATTTAGAATAGACGCCATTTTTATATAAGTACTAACTCTTTTCAGAAATGGTGTATGAATATCAACTAGCTAAAGCGCCAACGCTAAATACTAAAGTGAGAGAGTTGGGGAACATCTACCAAACCCTTGTACTTACTTAAAAAGTATGTTATAACATTTACATCAACATTAATGCTGGTCACGTTAGTTTTTGTGCCTCAATGAATCACGATCGATTTGCAAATTAAAAGTAAATCTAGCACGGTACCCGCTCCCAGCTCTCAACAACCGGACAATTTATAAATCAACGGGGACACTCAAATTTGCATACCGCAAACACGTGTCGCGTTATTTATCGCGCGGCAAAATCGCGCCGCGGTATTTTAAGCGTAAATCATTACCTTTAAACATTGGACGGCTTAATGGGTTGGTTATTATAAGCTGGATTATGGAGGATCATTGTTTTTTGGGTTTTATTAGATTTGAGCTTGACAAATCAGTATAGGAAAAAATGGCAGCAATGTTGTTCAACATTGCACCGTTAAATTGATATATAGCTTGGTTTTTTTTTACTGCATATAATGAAAACAAAAACCATGGTTTTCATGCAATGAGGTTTAGCGATATACTTAATTTAGCAATATCATGACAATATTATATTGCTAGTGGCTTGTAAGCGCTTTGGTGATGTGACTCGCCATTTTAAATCTTACGCCTATCAAAATAGTGTATTTCGATATCCTCATTGTGAAATTGAAAGGATCTATACATTTCGAATAAAACACATAGCTAAAGCAGACATGATGAAGAGGTGACACCTCGAACAATGACTTTAAAAACGAAAAATTTAAACTCAAGAAGATATAACATAAAAAAAACCAATAAAATAAAATGGAAACTGTCAAATTATCATACTGTAAATTTCCTTTTGTTGGTTTTGATTACTATTTTATGTGTAATATAAAGATAATGAAATTATATCCCATGTTACGGCCATAATCAGCCGTTAGAGTTAAGTGTCAATATAAAACCCATCAAGGAGCCTTAACCGACTTTCACACAAAGTTATTGTTATAGAAATGAGTTTCAAATTTTATTGTGGACATTAAAAACACTTAGGCGACATAGAACGTTAGCCAAGCCGGTCCTCTGCAACTAACACCTTTTTAAATGAAATGTATGTTGATAATATTAAGCGCTTTATTTTTCTTTTTATACCTTCAGAGGTGGCAAGCAAGCGTACGGCCCGCCTGATGGAAAATTTGGATTTTCAAAGAAGTGCTTAACAGTAACAACAGATAAGATTTTTAGTATTTAATGTTTGGTTTAAGGCCGGCAACGCACTTGTGACTCCTCTGATGTTGCAGGTGTCTATGGGCGACGGTAATCGCTTTCCATCAGGCGATACGTTTGCTCATTTGCCCCCTATGACATAAAAAAGACTCGGTTTTTTTTTTTTTTTTTTTTCAATAAATACAATATCAAATATTGCTTGTTGTAAAGAGTCGACGTCAGCATCAAAAGTTGCTAACAATTTAATTATTGGCTTAATTTGCATACTTAATTTTTTTATTACTTTGATTTTTCTTAATATGCACACATATTATAACAATTTGTGACATATTTAAAAGAGTAAACCTATAGGTACTTACTAATAGTTACTATCATTGAAAAAAAATATATTATTTAAACTCAATACTAAAGGTTATAGTTTCATTAATTCTAAAACTGTTAAAAAAATACGTAAAACATAGACTTTATCGCTATTTTTATATAATAATAAAAACAGTTATAGTTATTTAACCCTTAACCACCTACCCCCCGTCTCACAGACTCATTCAAACCTAAAATTGTTTACATACCTATGTGCGAGCATCTTACAAACGTTTGTGTCCTTGTAACTTCTCCCCTCCTACCTCAGGCGCGTCGTCGATCGACAGTCGGTCGTGTACGCATTAAATTTTGGTGAGCATATTACTGTGTCCGACCGTCTCAGAGACGGTGGATACGTATTTTTTCTTAAGGGTCTCGCAGACGGGTGGTAGGTGGTTACGTGACTATGGATACTTTTTTCTTTACTAAGCCGACCGCTTAGTCAGGTTGGTAGTGATTGGAAGTACGGAAAACCTTTTCTACTTGTAACCCGAAGAAAAAACGGGAACCAGTACGTATGTTTCTTATGCAAAAAAATTATTTGCCTATAATGTGCAAACAAACTTATATTCACTGCTGCGAACAAATCGAATAAATTAGTGGTCTGCAATTTTATAAAAATATTACCTTTATTTTAACGAAATTTATTGATTTGGCATTGTTAATTATTGAATAATTAGAAATAATTACTTAGATCTGTATAATAATATAAAGTCAAAATTTTTGTTGATCTCACCTTCCAAAGGATACATAGTTCCTAAAGTAGAAATAAAGACTGTTGCCATATATGTTTACAGCAAAAAATTGTTTTGTTAATGTTTCCAGAATGAAATAGCTTAATAAATATTTTAATGTGTCTATATTGACGTTATTATTTTAAATTTCCCATCCAATCTATAAAATTTAATATATAAGGCCGACATTATGTATCCGTCTTGGGGACGGGAGGTAGGTGTTTGTGTGACAAAAGAAGCAGGTAGGTAGTTAAGGGTTAACTGACTCGTATTCTATTAGGTTACAATACCTGTTACTATATTCGAGTTGAGTATCTACAGTTATTTCTAATACTTTTTATTAGAAGATCATTACACTTTAAAAGCCTTACTGCATTAACGCCAACCACCCACCAATAGTTACCGAACTTTTATGTCAATCGAAATAACAATTAAATGCCCACGCGCACCTTCTAAACGAAAGTAACGTAAACGACTACCAAATTAAACTTTTAAGTGCGTTTAGTCTAGTGTCATAAGTGACCCCACAATGTTTTTTTTCCTACGTAAACTATAATTATAACTCATTTATCATTAAAACTTTCACGATTTTCACAGATAACTTCATAACAATAATTGCTAAAATAAATGTATGTCGTTTTCGTTTTCATTTCTTCTCGTCCTAAATATCGCAGTAGTACCTTCGTCATGTTATAGGGTTGGTTTGTAAGACGGTTTGAAATGTGCGGGTTTCCAAAATATCAGTGTTTTAAAACAGTTCTCAATAAGCGTGTGTTGCCTTGCCTGTGGGTCCCATAAGAAAGCCTAAACATAAGTAACAATTTGATATTTCTAATATTGCCTTTATGTACAAATTAAATCAGGCCTAGGTGACTAGACAAAATGCTTATGTCAAAAAAAACTAAGCATGTGAGGTTATTATTCAATCTAAGTTGACTGAGAACCTTAATTTTTATGAGTCAGGTACTTTGCTCCCATCGTCTCTTCTATTCACATACAATTAATCGAAAACCACAGCATCCCACCATCAAAATGATTAGGAAATTGTCTCGCCCTCAGCAGTTAAGGGAGTTTTATGTTTATTAGGGACGTCAAGCGACCATTATAGATACGGCAAAGATAATTATGGTGACATTCCGACCGTTCCTGATGTAAATCGGTGGACATTTTTATATTTCCGCTAGGTAATGTATTGGGAAAATCTGTGAAGTTGGGCCATTTTTGTACGAAACAGACAAAAATTAAACTTGATTATTAATTATATAACTGCTTTGTAAACCTCACAATGGATTGAGTTACTTGTGAATGTCGCTTTCCAACAATCAGTCAAACGGGCCGGATTGATTGAAGGCAGACAATTAGGATTTGACGTTCATATTAGTAAAGCCTTTTAAGTAATTAATAATTTGGTTCACATGTTAGAAAATGTGTAATGTTATTCAGAATAAATCTACAGTGACTATAAAAATCCTCGCAATCCTCCAACAAATGTGAGCAAAATACAAAATAAAAACTTCCCTGCCGGTAGCCCATTGACACGCATAAAATTTACGAAAAAGAAACCTTCATTATTTTTCCTCAATCCTGTGTAATCGAATCCAATCACCGACATCAATAACAAAAACATCGATTCCAGACTAGCAGACAAAAAGCTACGCAAACAAACGGCACTGTTTAAAATTCCGAGTGAAGGCAAACCCTTTGAAAAACGCCGCGTGCACAAAACTGCCCGAATCAATGAGAGCTCCAGCCCCCATAATGTAGGGCTACCGACTGCTAAAGTTTTGGAGATAATGGCGGTACTTACTATTTTTTTGTCATAACCTTCCTGTTTAATATATGTAGGTTGGCCACCCGAGGTATGCACCCTTTGCAACATTTTATCTTAGCACAATATATGACTCGTGACGTAAATATAAAATAAAAATTGGGCAAGTGCGAGCCCGACTCGCGCATGAAGGGTTCCGCACCTATACATATATATAATATAATCTATAACAAGTTTGTTGTATGGGAGCCCCCCTTAAATATTTATTTTAATTTATTTTTAGTATTTGTTGTTATAGCGGCAATAGAAATACATCATCTGTGAAAATTTCAACAGTCTAGCTATCACCGTTGTTGAGATACAGCCTGGTGACAGACGGACGGACGGACGGACGGACGGACGGACGGACGGACAGCGAAGTCTCAGTAATAGGGTCCCGTTTTTACCCTTTGGGTACGGAACCCTAAAAAACGTAGAGCTTCAAACCCTAATAGGTGAGGTGAACCTAGAGAGACTTTTTAAATGTATCTTAAGAACCAATGACACGAATTTATTCAATATTTTGAAACACTTATTTAAGGAAAAGTTATGCTTAATATACCATCATTACTTTTAATCACTATGTTACAGGAACAGGACCATATTTATTTCATTTTTCCATTATAAATGCAAAAAAATATCCGTTGGTCCGCTCGTCTGAAAAAGCAAACACAAGCTAGCAAATATACTTCCTATACTACTTCCGTATTTAAAATGTGGGCAAGGATATTCACATTCAGTAAATTTGATAAAACGCACGCAGCTCAACAAATACTGGACGCGCATCATCGACAACCCTGCTTCCCATAACGGCCAGTCTCCATAACGACTATCCCATAATCGACACTATTTGCCCAGAAATCTGGAAGAGGCGGGCAGAACAAATTTCCGCAGAGCCTAACGAGCCTACCCCCATTTAATCAGACTCAAGTGTTGATGTGATATCCTCACATGTAATAAAATTGATTCGAGGGTTGGTTTGTGTGTGCGGTTTATTCGATTTAGCTGTTTTCACTATATTTTATTATGGTCATAAAGAAATAACGGTTTTTAGGTTCGTCGTCTTCCGGATATTAATGTTGTTTAACGGAGAGATATGTTGCTACTTCAAAGAACCCTATATGTATTTTTGGGTTTTATCCAGTTCTTCGTATCTAAAAAAAGATTATTTAAGTAAGAATACTCAAAATATAAATATTTAAACCTCTAAAATTTACAAATTGACTGATTGCAGGTTGACCGGTAGAGAATACCTTATGGCATTAAGTCAGCCATTTGTAAAATTTACTTTTTTGCAATAAATTCTGACTAAATAAATAAATATTTTGTCGTCCAAGTTTTCAGAAATCTACATTCACAGAGTTTAGGTATGAATACTATAGTCTTATCTACTGATTTTATATATAAATCTAAACCGCCTCCTACATTCTCATATTATCGGAAAATCCGGTGCCCGAGACGAAACTCCTCGGTTAATAATTCGTCATCGTTCCCTCTCAAGTCGCAGTCTTGTTAGAAAGAGATGGGTAGGTCATCTTAATCTCAAGATAGGAAATAACCAGTTCCGCGTGGCTCTAGCCGGACATATCTGGATTTTTCCGGATTTCACAGCGGCGATGTGTTTTTATACCGCCCGGGGTTGATGTTGCGGAAGGGATGGTGTGTTCCCTGCTAAGTAAATCTTATCTTAACGCACAGGACTTCACATAGAGGCTTCGTGGATAGTAAGTGGGTTGAAGTGGGATGATATCCCAATTGAAATTGACTAACCTATACTTTTGCGTATATTGTCAATATCAATGTACTCATAGCACGATAAGGGATAAAGAATAATTAAAATATTTAAAGTGGTTTTGCGGTTTAACGTTGTAGATAACATCTTGCTACGGAAACATAATATTTGTCTTCAAAAAAGAATAAAATTATATTTAGGTAACGATTACTGCGTTTAAACATTTTGTAAATCTAACATAAGATACCCTAAGGTAAGGTGCAGTCTTCCAAAAGGCTACAATACAAGATACGAAGTTTATTGGAACGATTTATCGTCATTGTTGGCCCTATATGGTACGCAATAGCATTTGCTTCCACTTTAGATTGTTGCAAATACTGCTTATAGTTAAATAAATAAAATAAAGGAAAGCTTTGTTTTATTTTACTACACATCTTCAAATTTTAATTCGTTTTCATTTTATGAATATAATATACCTACCTATACGTAAATGAGTTGGCTGCATACCATTCTCTCTCCAAGGCAGACTGTATATAATATTTTTTATAAGTTTTGAGAGTAACAGAACAAAAGTAGGTTAAGCTCGTAAACTTGAGACTTGAGGCGATGGCAGTTTCTTGTGTGTATTTTATTATTCTATGAAGAAGAAATTGTGTTTTTATACGTACAAGTTGAAAACTATCCGCAGTGCGACAGCTCTCACATGCTTTGAAATGTGGGTTCCTTAAAGTAGATTGATTATCTTTTGCTGAATTAACTGCTACCTATTTACTATTGGTGTTATGATTTTAACAGGCCTAACTTTGTGGATAGATCCACGTAACATACCAAGACAGTAACACTTATATTCTGTTGTTTACCGCCAACTTAAAATTAGAAGAGTTGCATATTATTATGTACTACGCAAACCTCACTTTTCCAATGCACTATCAGAAGGTCATCTCTTAGTTGTCCTACACACAGGTAGCCCTGCCCTAAACTCCTTCCGTTGATTAGGCTCTTATTCCCACCATATTTTGTATAAAATTTTTCAAATTTAACTAATTTGAGATTTGAAACCATCTTTTAAGAGTTAATTTGATAAAGGTAGATCAACTTAGTTCAAAGTGAATATCCGTTTGTACGGAACCGTGTAAGTTTGCTCTGATCACACCGATTTTTAATTCACTCACGTCGGTCGGAGGCGGTGCAATTAAATATTTAAATGACTGCACAGGAATGAGTTTTAATTAGACACAGTGCGCTGCAGAGACGGGGCGCAGCGGGAGAAGAGCAAAGTTCGATAGGAAAACGTTTTTTTGGCAATGGCTCCCGTTCAACTCTAAGAGTAATGGAATTGTATTTTAAATACGCTCCAGACTGTAACAAAAACCCGCCATGGCTTAATGGAGAATCGTTACTTAAATTGAATATTGAAGTATGCTAGTTCTTTGTCTTTTTATTCGGCTGCGCGACAACAATTACGAGTTTATGCCTTTGCTTAAGAGTTTTAAATCTAATTCTTATCTACTGACCGTCTTATTTTACTACGCGAGTGTTTATAAAATGTTTCTATTCGACCAGCCAATTCCACATGTTGAGACAAAGATTTTCCGTCACATATTTTTCTAATGTCTTTATGTTTTAAGTAGCTCGTCTATTGGGGTTCCGTAGCCAAACAAGGAGTTCGTTTTGTCTGCCTATTTACGGCATAGGTAATAAAGTATTAGAAAGCTATAACTTGGCATAGGGCATAAAAATTTGGTTGACAAAATGGTCAAACAAATGAAGTTCTTAAAATATATTTTTATAGGACGTCTCTTACAAGTCATTCCATTTCGTCAGAGTGGAGGGTGATGACCTCCTTCTGCATCACTCTTTTTTGTATGTCCTTCCTCCATTTGTGTCTGTCACGCGCGGTGTGAAGGGCGTTGTGAACAGCAGGGCTAGCATATTTTTCCGCGACTTCGCTTGTCGCGCGAGTCCGCGTCACCTATCATTCTCGCACGGTATTGAAAGGAAAGTGAAAGGTAGTATTTGTCGCGCGACCAAAAGTCGCGTATCACAGGTTATGCTAGACGTGCCGTAGAGTCAAGAGCGGTGCGGATCTGTCCGACCAACGTCGGCACAAGGCACGTAATTCACGCACGCATTCACTATATTAAAAGCCGTCAAGATGAGCCTCTCGAGGTTGCCAGCTTCTTACCTTGCAATGTTATCCAAGAATTAGAAAATGCTATTAAGCTCTTTCAAGTAATTGTTTCTACCCCCAGTGTGCGCGTGTCGTTAGTGGTCTTTAAATAGTGTTTTTCGCTTGAGTGTTTTGTAAAATATATTAAGATTTGGAGTGCTCATTTTTGCTTGAGTCTAGTGTCCCCCTTCTCCCATCAATATACCTACAGCTAAAACTACAATGACTAAAAACTGAGTAATCACTAAAAACGATAGCGCGGATGACACTGCAGTATTTATAAAATTAATAATAAAATGAAAATGTTTTATGCACAATAATTTATTTTGCTCCCAGTGTATGGCGGCCCAATAAGCTCGTTAGGGCAAGTGCTGCGGTCACTAGATTAATTACACAGACTTTATGCTCTTTCACTCACACAGGACTCAGGGGAAACTGTATCATTGGACAAAATTGGACATTTAGGTAGATTATCTAGGCCTAACTTGATGTTTGTAATGGATGATCGAAAATACATATGTTACGGACAGCTTTGCAAAGCGCCTAGTTTTAAGAAAGAAAATAAATAAATATTATTCCATACCTAGATATAAGATCGTTTGCCCGTATAAGCGGCTGAAAATTATTTTCTTATGTGTAAATCACTTATTTTACCGAGCTCCCGTCATGTCTTAGTAAAGACTACATACAGACTTAGAATCAAAACAAAGATGATTCATCATAAACTTTCCATTCGTAGACGAAAACAAATGAGTCATCTCTGTTTACATTAGATGCAAAATTTAGGGAAATTTTTTAGATTAATTTAAAACCTTTGTAGAATCATTTATTATGATAAATAAATGTAAATTCATTTAATTTGTCCCGGCCGCAACCGTCTGAGAGCACCACAACGCCGAAAATAAGCGAACGCGCAGCGCGCAGCGCCATAAGAGAGATAAGGCAGGTGTATATCTCTGACGGTGCGAGCGAGACGGCCTCTTGCCGGGGACAAAGAAACGATAGGTATTTTCGCATCTCACAGTCTGACGGGAGCTCCCACGACGCAAACATGTATTGAATTTTGTGTATCCAAACAGCGTCAATCCATAACATAAGTTAGTTTTAAGATCAGAAATGTGTAACTTGAGTAAATTAATATATAATGACAGGGCGGGCGTCCCCCTGGACCTAGAGGCAAATTATATAAAAGGACGGCCATTTTTGTATAGAATCACTTCCAGTTCTTGTTCTCCTGCATAAACCATCTTGTAACAGTGTAGCGTAGTACCATCGGTCCGCGAATTTAGTTTATCCGTGTTTTAGCGTAGTACCATCGGTCCGCGATTAGTATTTAAATTCATAGACAGAGCTTGCTGCGCGGGTGGAGCTCCAACGCGACTAAACTTATACAGTCGCTACCTACGGAGCTCCGAGCCACAACGCCCGCGCAGCTAGGCGGCGACAAGAGCCAGAAGATACTCGGGCTGATGTGGGACCCGAACACAGACACACTCGGCTTCAACACGAGAATGATTCGGGTCCCGACGGAGGTGCGTGAGCTACGCCGCACTCCGACGAAGCGGGAAATGCTGAGCGCCGTCATGAGTATCTACGACCCGATTGGACTCTTGGCGCACTACACCGTGACGGTGAAAATACAACTTCAGAGGCTGTGGGAGCTCAAACTCGACTGGGACTCTACGCTGCCGCCTGAAGAAGCCGCCGAGTTCGCTACGTGGCTACGCGGACTGGAGTCCGTAGCAGCGCTACGCCTACCCCGCCCGTACACTCTAACGGGGGGAGCTACGAGACGCGAGCTACACATTTTCGTATCACCTTTATGCCGACGATCTTCAAATTTATTTGCAGGGTGAAGTTGGAGAACTTCCGTCTGTTATTAACTCTGTAAATGACGACTTGGCACACATTTTGAACTGGAGCTACAGCTTTGGTCTCAAAATAAACCCAGTAAAGACCCAAGCTATTATAGTTGGTAGTGCTAAACTTATAGCTAGGGTTGATGTTGATAAGCTGCCATCAATTTATTTCGATGGTGTCTTAATTCCTTTTTCACAACAAGTCAAAGACCTGGGTATTATTTTGGACCAGACCTTATCTTGGGTGCCTCAGGTGAATGAAGTCAGCAGGAAGATGTTTGCAGCGGTGAGCTCTCTTAGAAGACTCCGTAATTTTCTTCCAATCGCCACCAAAATTGCGCTTTGCCAAACCTTACTTCTTCCAATCTTAGATTATGCTGATATCTCCTACCCTGATCTCACAGAGGAACAGCTATATAAACTTGAGCGTATTCAGAATATTTGCATCAGGTTCATATTTGGGTTACGTAAATATGACCATGTTTCCAGTTTCCGTTCGCAGCTCAAGTGGCTTCCTATCCGTTTTCGTCGTAACTCTCACATTCTCTCTCTTCTTTACAATATTCTTTTTCACCCTGCAACTCCCTGCTACCTCAAGGAGCGTTTCAGTTACCTTCGTTCTATTAGGTCCTCTCAAAATTTGCTTCTGGCTGTCCCTTCTTCTTCTTCCAAATTCTATAACAGCTCATTTACCTTTCAGGCTACTCTATTGTGGAACTCTCTCCCTGTTGAATTGAAACGTAGTCAATCCGTTGCTACTTTCAAAACACACCTCAAAGAACATTACTTGTCTCTCCTTTAATACTCTGTCACTGTGACTGACATTATCTGTGGTTCGTTACATAAAATGTTATTTTAAATATAAGGTTTAAGTAAGTTTATATATGAGTATATATTTAGTCATATGTTCATTTATGTATATTTTTATGTATGTTTATGTATCAATATATATTATTATAGGTTTTAGTAGATTTTAATAATTTTTAAGTAGTTTTCTTGATTACTTTTTGCATCGCCTACTCATCTCATTTCATTTATATTAATCCGCTACCCAAAGGTTGTCTGGAAGAGATCGCTTTTTAGCGATAAGATCGCCTATTGTTTGCCTCTATTGTAATGTTAAGTGTCATCTGTATTTGTATTTCTTTCTTCTTGAGGTGTGCAATAAAGAGTATTCTATTCTAATCTATTCTATTCTTCGTAGACGCCAGCTCGCAAGCCTACGCAGCCGTCGCCTACTGGCGCCAAGAAGTCGACGGCGAGGCGCACGTCAGCCTCGTAGCAGCCAAGGCGAAAGTGGCGCCGACCCGACAGCAGAGCATCCCACGACTCGAGCTACAATCGGCGCTAATTGGGGCGAGGCTGGCAAGAAGCATCGCGCACGAGCACCGAGTCACCATCGACGCGACGGTCCTATGGACAGACAGTCGGACCGTCCTACACTGGGTGCGCGACGACGCACGCCGCTACAGCGCCTACGTCGCGCACCGACTCGGTGAAATCGCTGAAATCACTGAAACGGAGCAATGGAGATGGGTGCCTACGAAGAAAAATCCCGCCGACGACGCTACGAGAGCAGACAGCGCGCGTCGCCTGGACATAGGCGCCCGATGGTACAGCGGCCCCGAATTCCTGTGGCAGCCTGAAGCGGAGTGGCCACAGGAGACGCCGACGCCGCCCACAGAAGAAACGATGGAAGCCCAGCCGCATCAAGTCGCAGCTACAAGCGTGTGGACATCACCGCTGCCTGACATCAGCCGGTTCTCCCAATACAACCGGCTGATAGGCGCGACGGCGCGACTGCTTCAGTTCGCGGAGCGCCTGAAAACGAAGCGGCCCACGGGACTACAGCTGAAACACGTGCAGCAAGCCGAGCACATGTGGCTTCAGCAGTCACAACGCGAAGCCTTCCCGGAGGAGCTACGGGCGCTATCCCGAGGCAAGCCCATCACTCGACGCAGCCGTCTGTACAAGCTCGATCCCTTCATCGACGCAGACGGCCTTATGAAGATGCGCGGGCGAATCAACGCCGCGCCCGCCTACATCAACAAGACGCCGGCCATACTCGACGGCCGCAACCCGTTCGTGCGGCTGTGGCTACAGCGCGAGCACGAGAGGGCCGCGCACGCCAACAACGAGCGCGTCGTGAACGACGTCCGACAACGACATTGGGTGCTGAAGCTGCGGCCGACTGTACGAGCCGTCGCGAACGCCTGCCGGACGTGCATCCTGCGCCGCACACAACCCCGAGTACCTGCACTGGGGGACCTGCCGCCAGCCCGCGTCGAGCCACACCATCGGCCGTTCACCTACGCGGCGACCGACTACTTCGGTCCCGTGTGGGTCACCATCGGCCGACGCCACGAGAAGCGCTGGGTGGCGCTATTCACCTGCCTGACCACCCGCGCCGTGCACTTGGAGATAGTGCATACGCTGTTGACGGACTCTGCAATCATTTTTATTTTTTATTTATTTATTTATTTATTTAAATTAGTTACACAGCATAACAGTAAATAAACCAAGGCACTGTGAACTACAAAATTACATTACAAAACAAAAAAACTTAAATCTAATTTGATTTAGGCGACGTAACAGCGTGGCTCCGTTGCGTCGTCTGATCTGGTGCAGGATTCGGCAGATTGCCCCGGAACTGCCGAAACACAACACCCTTCGGCCAGAAGTCTGCACTTGCGATGGTGTCCTGCAGCGGCCGCGGCACGCGCACCACAAACGAGCTGAAGTGCACGTAGTGGCGGGACTGCAGCTGGTGCACCCTCAGCGAGAAGCCAGTCTTCCGGCGGACGTACTCCACCACATCGTCAGCCACGGCGGAGTGATGCAAGCGCGACACATAGAGCGCCTTACTCGGTGTGGCAATCCGAAGACCAGAACCAACCGGCTCGGCAGTGCCACTCAGAGTCTTGCGGGGCACTCTGCGCGCCTTGCTCTTCCTTTCCACCAGTGTGAACCCCTCCTTATCCACATTGGTGCGGGAGGACTTTTCCTTATCAGGAACCCGTACTGAGGCCCGGTTAGCTGCGACAGACTGACCGGCGACGTCAGCATAAGCACGCTGACGCAACTTCGAAACTTGAGGCGGCCGCACCGGCGGGGGGCGCGCGGGCGGTGTAGCGGCGGGTGCGGCACTTTTTACAGTGTCAGCAATACGCAAACTGACAGACTCGGCGTTTGTAGTGGCGGGCCGGTCATCGCTCTTGAAATTTGATGCCGCCGATTGAGCTGGAGCACTATTTCGCAAACTGTTGACTTCGTTGCGTAACTCAGTAATAGTGGCTTGGGCAGCTTCAAACTTCAAAATAATGTCTGCTAAACTTGTTTTTAGGGCCACGATATCCTTAAACAAGCAGCGAACGTCGATATCATCCGAAATCTGGGACGGCAGGATAGAGGCATCCGTCGCCACAAACTCCGGAATCCGCTCTTGGTTCTCCTTCAGGATTTTTTTAACATCCGCAAGGGTCTTTTTTCCGGTTTCATCCCCTTTTCGATGAGGTACATATGTGCCGACGATCCCAAGGAACTGGCACAACACCTGCTTCGCTTCACAGATGTCCTCGACGGTGAAACTCGATGCCCACTCACTAAACTGGACAGCGGTCACCGCATCCATCTTGCCTTCCAGCAGTAGCTTCTCCTTCTGCTGCAGAAAGGCGAGGAAATCGTTCACGACGTATTGAGTCATCGCGTCGATTCGCTAGCAGCGGCCGGGCCGCGCTATATATCGCAATTAATATTTAATTACACATCAATGCGTCTACGTCGCTTGGCGCACTGGACACAACTCATCATGGCGCTACGACGGCTGGCGGCGAGGCGCGGCTGGCCGCGACAGATTTGGAGTGACAATGCTACGTGTTTCTGGGCCGCAGACATCGAGCTACGGGCGGCCTACGAAGAATGGCTGCACTCCAAAGCTACGGACTACAGCGCGGCCTGGAGTGGCGCTTCATCGCGCCCGGCGCGCCGAACCAAGGAGGCGCCTGGGAGCGGCTAGTGCGGTCAATCAAAACCGCACTGACAACAACGCTGCACACCAAGGCGCCTAAAGAAGAGGTGCTGATGACGCTGCTCGCCGAGGCCAAGGCGACCGTCAACGCCCGGCCACTCACGCACGTCTCTGTGGACCCGAGGGACGAGGAGGCGCTTACGCCCAACCACTTCTTGTTGGGCGGACCGACGGCGACACCCATCATCGGGCCGTGCCTGGAAGCCGACCGCCGCACTTGGCGGGCCAGCCAGGCGCTCGCCGATCAATTCTGGGCGCGGTGGCTACGGGAGTATCTGCCTACACTCGCGCCCAGGCAATCATCGCCGTCGGGAGCAGAGCGACGGATCCAGCCAGGCGACTGCGTAGTCATCGCCGACCACACGCTGCCACGCAACGTCTGGCCACGAGGGATCGTCGAGGCAACGCCGGATGCGTCCTGACGGCGAGGTGTGGAACGCGGACGTGCGCACCAAGGGCGGCGTGTTTCGACGCCCCGTGAGGAAGCTGGCTGTCCTCCCCATGCAACCCGAGTCTACGCGGCAGCTCGACGGGGGGAGATTGTTACGGACAGCTTTGCAAAGCGCCTAGTTTTAAGAAAGAAAATAAATAAATATTATTCCATACCTAGATATAAGATCGTTTGCCCGTATAAGCGGCTGAAAATTATTTTCTTATGTGTAAACCACTTATTTTACCGAGCTCCCGTCATGTCTTAGTAAAGACTACATACAGACTTAGAATCAAAACAAAGATGATTCATCATAAACTTTCCATTCGTAGACGAAAACAAATGAGTCATCTCTGTTTACATTAGATGCAAAATTTAGGGAATTTTTTTAGATTAATTTAAAACCTTTGTAGAATCATTTATTATGATAAATAAATGTAAATTCATTTAATTTGTCCCGGCCGCAACCGTCTGAGAGCACCACAACGCCGAAAATCAGCGAACGCGCAGCGCGCAGCGCCATAAGAGAGATAAGGCAGGTGTATATCTCTGACGGTGCGAGCGAGACGGCCTCTTGCCGGGGACAAAGAAACGATAGGTATTTTCGCATCTCACAGTCTGACGGGAGCTCCCACGACGCAAACATGTATTGAATTTTGTGTATCCAAACAGCGTCAATCCATAACATAAGTTAGTTTTAAGATCAGAAATGTGTAACTTGAGTAAATTAATATATAATGACAGGGCGGGCGTCCCCCTGGACCTAGAGGCAAATTATATAAAAGGACGGCCATTTTTGTATAGAATCACTTCCAGTTCTTGTTCTCCTGCATAAACCATCTTGTAACAGTGTAGCGTAGTACCATCGGTCCGCGAATTAAGTTTATCAGTGTTTTAGCGTAGTACCATAGGTCCGCGATTAGTATTTAAATTCATAGACAGAGACTATAATTAATTAAGTGTTAATTTAAGTGTTTCCGATCCGTTGTTGTTTTTTGTTAATTTTCTGTGTAAATATATACCGTTGATTTTTAGTTTGCGTTTTCGTTTCGTCCGTTCGTTACCTATCTCATCAAATCACAGTCCGCTCGCTCCTTACTCATCGCTGAGTTTCGGAGTGTCCATGTAGACGATTGCCGACGGACGCGGTTGTCCTCTACAACATAAGTGCGGAGCTTTCGCGGGTAGTTACGTATATAGGTCGATTTTAAACACGCCTACTAAGGTTTAAAACCTCATATCCTAATATTTTCAGCGGTGAGAAAAAAAATACGATACAGCTTCGGTACGACTCGGCTGATCTCGGATTCTGACATCACGAATCGGGCATAGATTTCTATGGGAATAGTGACATACACTTTATGGAAAGGTAGACAGCGGTTGCTATGAACAACGCCAGAGGGTTTATTTTTTTGCCCAACTTTACCAATCGCTTTTCTGTACCTTAATTAAATATCAGTGCATGGTGCCGTGAACGTTTCTAAAGTCTATCCACCACAGTGATATAAGATTAACACCAGCTTCATACCACAGTTCTCTCTGATTTCCTCTAATTGGGGGCTTTTGACAATAGTAAGTAAGGTAAGTTACCGCTTGCGTAAATGGTTTACTAATAATAGTAATAATTGTGTCTGTAAGATACCGCTAGTTCCTCGACATATCGGTTTGCGACATCTACGTACTAATTAGTGGCATTGATTATGAACTATTTTATTGGTTCGTCCATTGATTAAAGTCACACTAAACCAAGCGGTCTAAAACTACCATAAATAAAGGTAAATGAAGGCATAACATAGATAGCGTTCATTTAACACTGATGACTTCATAAATATATAATCATCGTGCTAAGAGAGTTGTATCCTTTATTTAATATATGGGAACACCAACGCACTACTACAGATAAATAAGAGAAACAGTACTTGCATTTAACCAAGGCGCTATTGTGACACAATTTGTCATTGTATTTTCAGAACTTGCCAAATGTGATACCAGTGGCAGATTTATAACGGGTACTTAGTTCGTCATTGTTAAGGACATAACTAAATATCCGAAATATTCTGCGTTGGGCTCTACTTGCTTGTATATGTTTCTGATGAACTAAACGCAGATTTAAGTACATGACTTTTCTCAATTTTTTAATTATCTCAATTATATAATATTTAACGCGAAGGAGACATTAATAACTACCATAAACAAGACAAGTACGAGTAATTGTAATTATAGCCACATTGGTTGTGTATTTGGACTATGCCCAAGGGTTCTAAGCACGACGATGCAGTGAAAGTCAATTCAATTATGGATGCAAATTTTGAGTGTATCTGTTTTTTTTGTAATTGATCTCGTCGTATTTTTTTTTAATTAACCATGAGCATGGAGGTTATAAAGGATTTAAGTACAACATTGTGATGCAGTTGCTCGACTTTGGTGATGACTCACCAATGTGCTAATGCGAGTTAGAGTAATAAAAATATTTTAACTATTTCTTTGAAGCTGTGAAATGCGTCAATGAAAGTTCGATATGCTTGAAGTTCTTCTCTAGGTAATCTTCTCATGACGTAAGAAAAAGCTAGTCAGAAATTTCTGGTTAGATCGGCCAAATCGGGTTGGATCGGATCCGGGTCGCTCAGCCGAAATTTCTAACTGTGGGCGCTAAACAATATTCGGCCGGTGTGTGATTGGTTGGCTGGTTCTTTAAAAAGTCAAGTGAGCAGCTGATAGAAACCACCAACCCCCCGAAGTTCCTAAATATCTACGATCGTTATCGACTTTCACATTCTGGAACATTCTCGATTTGTAGTTCTGAGCTTTAGCTCCTTAAATAAATTAAATTTACATAAAAACATCGAATTGCATATTTTGCCTCAGAATTGTGTACTTATTTTTAACAACTTATATTTTTACAACTAGCCAGTCCCAAAGCTCGCTCGTAAACATTTAACTACCAATCACAGCGCGACAATTAATGAGTGACGGAGACAGAGACAGGGCGTGTTTACTCGGGATAATTGACCCAATGTTTGCCGAGCGTCTGTTTTATTGACTAGGGCTGTCACATCGCGTATGTCAAAATGTTAGGGATGAGTCAATTATAATTAGAGTGGCAGTCACTTTTGGTATTATGGCTTGCCTTAGTAATATGTATAGGGTAGGTTTAAGATAGAATAGAATAGAAACGTCTTTATTCAAGATAACATATCATTACAATTTACAATATTACGTAAGTATTAAAGACAGTGTACTTAAGAGATGTGCATCCGAAATGGTCTCCACTCAGCAATGATTTTGGCTTTGCTAGGTATAGCAATATACCTACCCACGGCGCTGGTTTTCTGTGGAGCTAGAGGGACGGTTTCGCGGATGATTGAAGATGTAATTTTAGAGTAGTAGGGCCTCGTGCAGGGTCCGTCCGGATTGTTACTCCCGTCTTGCCTGCTAACCCACCGCCAAACAGCAATGTTCGCATTGTTGTGTTCCGGTGTGGGGGTAAGATAGCCGGTGAAATTACTAGCATAGAGGCATTCTATCTTCGTCCTCCGGGTAGGCAAGCACTTGTGACTCCTCTGGTGTTGCAGGTGTTTATGGGCGACGGTAATCACTTTCCATCAGGCGATACGTTTGCTCGTTTGCCCCCTATGACATAAAAAAAAAAAAAAAAAAATTACATCAAAAAGATTGTGTGCAGTAATTACACCTGAAACCTACCCTACGGTTATTAAGAGTTGATGACGAAATTTAAACGATGTATTTGACCATATCACAGAAAATTGCTGTAATAATTATGACCTACACTCATTTCGGTTTAACTTTTCGCGTTGTAAATCAACCATCAGTGATAAGATTTAGTGGTGAGATGACAATATCAAGGGATAATCTTACACAAATCGGTCCCAAACTAAGCAATGCTTATAAATATTATGGGTACTAGACGACGATATACATAATATATAGATAACATACATGATCCAGGTACAAAATATTCGAGTTCATCACACAAAATATTTGCCCTCGCCGGGATTCGAACCCATGAACAATCCTATGGATTGATGTTTTAAAGATGTTGACAGATTGATCTATAAAAGATGTTTCTTGGACTGTTGCTCTTACTTATTTGGCAACGGACCTTAACCGGATTTATGTGTGAATTCTTTCCATAAAAAAACCTTTAAGTGATTTCCAATACATCTAAGATAATATTAATAGCGGCCATCTAACGTCCAAAAGGGTCGGGTTGTCAATAAATTTCTAAAAGATGGCCCATTATACCAATCCATAATGGATCGTATCTCCTAGTCTATTTAGCTCCTGTACTATTATTTTAGGGTTCCTTGTTAAGGATGTGTTAGTTCAGATGAATCCGAAAACCACAGAAAGACATCAAAATGTTACTTAAGTACCATTAAAAGCAATAAAACAACCAGCCTTAACGAACATAACATGACAAGACGTTATCTCTGAAACTTTAAAAAGCATCGACGCCTTTTAAATTAGCTGATGCTTTTCAAGTGGATGAACACATTTACTAACAATAAAATTTAGTTATTTTACATAGAAAACTATCGTGAGTCTCAGACATATTAATATACTTAAACGGGTTTACTCACGTCGTAGAAGTCGAATAACGCTCGACATGTTTCGAACGTTCACTATATTCGGTTCGATAAGGTAACTGTGCTGGCGAGAGAAAAGTTTTCCATTCCGCGGAAAGTACGGGAGGCTATCGAAATTAGTCGTCATCCGAATTTTAACCGAGATTGTGGATGGTCAGTGCCCCCTAGTTGGAGGACGGTTTTGGATACTACATCGGTGGTTAGTGTGGACGAGACCTTAGCAAATGACGTAGTGAGTGTTGTGTGCAACCCGACAATTGGCATTGTGCGTGATGATGAGGGTAGTTTTGCGCCTCCGCCGGTGACACCCGCGTCGAGCAGCCGCGCGGACAGGGCGCATGCCCGCAGTGTTCGGTTGGCCGCCGCCGCGACTGGTCGTCTCTCCTGATGATGAATCGCGTACCGATTCGAAACATGTCGAGCGTTATTCGACTTCTACGACGTGAGTAAACCCGTTTAAGTATATTAATAAAATTTAGTTGATGTGATTAGATGCCAAAATGCCACAGACACACGTTCAACTTATAACATCCTTTTATTTGGCGAGATAAAAAACCGAATGCATAGTAAGAATTATTTGATGTTTTACAATATTTTGGTGAGGTTCAAACCGTCCCCTATATTTTTTTAGAAAAAAAGTAAAAAGTGGATGTATAAGAATCATTTGATGTTTCACAATATTTTGGTAAGGCGCAAACCGTCCGCTATAAATTGTTAGAAAAAAAGTAAAAAGTGTTAACTCGATGAGTTGCATGGGGTCAGAACCAATAAAGCGAATAATATCATCGGGGCAAGATTTACAGCTCGGAACAGTTTCGATACTGTTCCAATAAACGCTCAACTTTTCAGGGTTCCTTAGAGCGATTTTACTTGCCTAACATATTTTTTTCAAAAATGTTACCGATAAAATATAATGCAATTACATTCTTACAAGTATAATAAAGAAATGCTTTTATTTATTTTTATCAAAAATATCGGTTAGAAACATGTAAATTTGGTATATTGAATAAAATCATAATAAAAACTCTTACGACATACATATGTAGTAGTATACATATGTAGTGGTTGACTGGTAGAGAATGCCTAAAGGCATTAAGTACGCCATTTGTGCTTTTTTTGTATTATGCAATAAAGTTTAAATAAATAAATATTAAATACAAATATTTGTTACAATTAATAGGTAGGTACTTATTTTTATTTTAATACACAAACTGGCATTTGCATGACACGACTGGTAGGTACACGACGGTGTTATACGTAAAAGAAAATAAATTGTGACTTCTTATACACCTAAATAAACTCATAATTAGTCATTATAGTTATACGTATGTTTGTGGATTTTTTTTACGAAAAATATAAAATGCTTTTATATTCTAGCTATACGGGACCCTTGTAAATTCCAACCAATACTTCCGTCCCATTTTTATGTATGGTGCAAAAAGTAGCGGCGGGCAGGAGGGTTCAGGATATATCGCGCAATAAAGTGCGCCATAACTGTCGTTCGGCTACCTTGACGGTAAATTGCAGGCCGTTTGTGTAGAGCAGTAATTACTTTAAAAAATTAAAGTAATACCCATGTATTAAATTTAAGGAATGATTTTTGCTTATGTATCAAAAATTTCAAAAACTTGTCACTACCGTATAATCGTACCGTATATACGGGTCACGTCGTATATTCAAGTAATATTCTTAGGTATAGCCCTACAGGGGGTTTTAAAACCCACGCCATATTGCGGATTTTTAGGGGTACTAATTTATTTTACTGGCAACGAAAATGTTTGGTAACTGACGTTGAAAGTCAGTGAATGTCACTGGTGTAAACAAAGAGGAAACAGAATTAAAAATATTCCGCAAATTTTAACTATTTTTTGCAATATAAAGTTAAAACTAATCTAGAGTGATGAAAGTCAAGTTTTTCCAATAGGATTCAGAATTTATTTCGCAAGAAGAACGAAGGATTGAGCAGCATTCTGGTAAACAATATTTTAAATATAGTTAATGAAAAATCCTTGACTGACATTTAAAAATGCAAATTATTGCCATATGAAAGCTGTTTGCAGCGCCACTATCCCTGGACCGTACCGACGCTTGCTAGGCTATACATATAAAAGTAATCTGCCAAATATACATCCAGTACAACAATTATTTATTGCACACCAACAAGAAAATATTATAAGAGTATTAAATTGAATAACGGTAAACAATAGGCGGTTTTATCGCTAAAGAGCGAACTTTTTCAAACACCCTTTGGGTGGCTGAGAAAACAAATGTAAACAGAAATGTTTAGGTGGTATAATTTTATAAGAATTTAAATAAATTTATTTAGTTAAACGAAACACAAGTAAAAATTAACAGTACACAACTTAACCTAAATAAATTTATAATATAACTAACAAATACTTGCTATACGAATATTAAAGGACGTAGCTCATTATGCGTATATATGTATGTATAATATAATTATGTATTCAGGAAAAAGGGATCCACCGCTTATTTGAATAAAATAATAAAACTTTGTATATAATTTTGAGCGAATCTCACTAATGAGAAATAACTAATCCTACATATTTAATATTCTCAGATGTACATATAACCTACATTCGTGTGGAGATATAGCTATTATAATAGAAAAGTGTTTAATTAATTAATTTATAATATTTCAAATAGTATTTAAGAATTATAAATGTGGTTCGTACGTACGTGAACTTATCTGACTTGTCTCGTATTATCACTGAACAAAGACGTTGTTGGTGACATAAACAACCCACTTTGTTTCCAAAAAAACACCGCTAAATTGCACCAAATTTACGACGCTATAAAAACGATATCACGCTATATTGCACATCCAAAAACAAAGTGCAGCCGAGCAAAAAGACAACACAAGAAATTATTGTATCTTAACAAAATAAATGGGGCAAGTAGTGGAGATACGCCCCTTGCGAGCTCTCGTGTTAGCTCGGGAGTTGGCCAGAAGATTTTCCGATCATTATTATCCCAATTATTACCACAATAGAAAAACATAAATAATAGCTGTCTCCAAGATATATGAATATAGACAGCTACTCCTATTTCCGTCAAACATAGCTATGAACAATATCGCTAGACTTTCTATTTAAAAAAAACGCTCAATTCATCCATCCGCTTGGGTGCTACTATGCCACACTGACAAACACACATAATATATATATACAATACGTTAAACTTAAAATACTCATTTTTCGTCGGTAGTCAAGAAAGTTGGTATGATCAGAGTAGGATTAAACTCAGGAAGCTTTCGGATTCATAAATGTTCAACTTTAACTATTATCCTATTTTAACAATATTTGCCGAGAGGACGATGAGGAAAAAAAATGCCGAAAACGTGCTCAAATTTCACCTAAATTGCTATATAAATAAAAATGATAACAAAGTTAAAAAGGTTTCTTTTTATAAAAAATAATTTACGGGTCATATTTATCATAAGACGATTGGACATTTTTTTCCCGTATTAACAACTTACTCATAAAATAATACTTCACTGTCTATCTACCTATATCAGGGACAAACAAGGCATGGCTCAATGCGCATTTTCAGTATGACACTCCCGGTCTCGTCATCGTCAAGGCTATCTCGATCGCTCGAGTTTTATCAGCCGTTTCCATCCGATATTATTTCACGGGCGCGCTATTGCACCCCATCCCAACTAAATGATGCTTTGAGATTGGATCCTGAAGGGACGCTATTTTTCAAGTGGATATTTTGCATGAAATATTCTGCCATGATGCAATTTTGAAGTACTGTGCATATATTTAAGAGGTTGTATGAAATTTCAATCTTATGTGATATACTTTCAGATTGTATTTTCTTAGATTTTTTGTTCAAAATGTTTAAATTTTGATTAAATTTAAAGGCGAATAACTTACGATTGTATAATTGGGTTTCTTTCTTAAGCCGCCACTTCTTAGTAAATGTTACTAGCTCCCTTATTTTACCCCAAAAAATTGCCCTGCCTGACTTACGTTTAAGTATTTTCAATTAAACCTTGACTTAGAAGATTTTATTAAATTTATTTTTCTCGAATACTTCCCTAGAGCAATAAAGGCAGCGTTTCGACGCCCCGCAGCGGACCACCGACGCGGGGTCGCTGGTTCAATCCCGACACGGTTCGGGCGGAACTGTCACGCTTGACACGCGCCAGTTAAATTAATGTACACTTTAGACTCATTGTTTTGATAAAACATTGCCTGTGTTTCTGTATTTTGGACTACGTTTAGAATTACGATTATTTTGCTATTTCTTTATTAGTTGGATGAAGCAGTTTAACTTTCAGAAATGCAAGGTTACATAGGTCTCATGTTTATCAGTTTATACAACTTACACATAGGGTTTAAAAAAATGGTCTGGTGTGATTTCCATGTGCTGGATAGAAATATGCATGTCCTTTCTGTCCTGAGCTATTTCTGGAAAATCATTGATGACTGCATGTCGGTTTTACTTTTTTCTGTGTATTTTCACTTTTGACCGTATAAAAACAATAGCTAAATCTATTAGTATATGAGTACAACTTTATTTGAATCATCCCAACAACCTATACTAGAGCTTTGAACCAGTGGCCGCGCAAGCAATCCATTTTACTTAACCTTAATACCCCTGACGTTATCAGAGAAGTCAGGGAACTTATTCATTGTATGTATAACGTACGTTTACGATGTTAATACATTTATGGCGGAAAGAAAAGCAATGGTATGTATTTTTGATGCTGAAAACAGCAAAAAAAATTACTATTTTTTTTTTTTATGTCATAGGGGGCAAACGAGCAAACGAATCGCCTGATGGAAAGCGATTACCGTCGCCCATAGACACCTGCAACACCAGAGGAGTCACAAGTGCGTTGCCGGCCTTTCAGGTGGGAATACGCTCTTTTCTTGAAGGTTTGAAGGTCGTATCGGTCCGGAAATACCGCAAGCGACAATTCATTCCACAATGCAGTCGTGCGAGGCAGGAAATTTCTAGAAAAGCGCACAGTTGTGGACTGCCAACTATCTAAGTGGTGAGGATGAAAGGATTGTCGCGTTGAACGATGGCGGAAAGAAGCGGCAGGAATCAATCCGAACAACTCCTCGGAGCACTCCCCGTTATATAAGCGATAAAAGATGCAGAGAGAGGCTACATCTCTACGTAGCGCCAAGGAGTCAAGCCGATCTGAAGTCCGCTGGCAGTCGATGATACGAGTCGCTCTCCGTTGAATACGATCTAAAGGGAGAAGCTGGTACTTGGGCGTCCCAGCCCAGATGAGAACAGTACTCCATATGTGGGCGAACCTGCGCCTTATAAAGCTGTAGGCGATGGGCCGGAGTGAAGTACTGTTTCGACCTGTTGAGCACGCCGAGCTTCTTGGAGGCTAATTTAGCCTTACCCTCTAGATGTCCGCGGAATTGGACTTCACACGAGATGTCGACACCAAGGACTACTACTACTAAGTGTTAAAACACCACTTGGAACGCACAATTGCTCAGTCTTAGGTCATAAACTGAAACGTAATATATTTAGCCCTTGTGGGTACTAGAGTAGAAAACGACCACTAGCCTGACTAGGTTCCCGCAACTTAGACCGCGTATTTACTTTTTCCTACCATACTCGGGCAAACGAGCTATGGAGAACCCCACGGTACGAATCTCTCACCGAGACAAGATCCGCAACGACGAGATACGAAAAAAGACCGGGGTCATGGATGTAGAAAACCGGATATGTGTCGTAAGTGGCAGTAGGCAGGTCATCTGTTATAGAAACCAGATGAGCGATGGAGTCGACGACTAACGGAGTGGAGGCCTTGGTCTGACTGCCGTAGATAGACCAAGCCGCCCTCAAACGCTATTGTCCGATGACATTGTGGCAATAGCCGGAAGGAAGTAGAGGCAGGCGGGGCGCACTCCGCGATTAAGGTTTCCCGCTACAAGTACATGCCGGTGGCCGCATGAATGCGTCCTATTCAGTGGCTGACACGCTCTGTCTCGGAACACACGTACCTCCATGGTTTTCGCGCGCGTCTCGCTCATTATTTACGTCAAGTGAACGTTCCGCATTCATCTGTTTGCGTTTAGTGTTTAAATGAGTAAAAAGAAAGCGAAAAGATATTGTATCGCAGCGGATTGTAGGAATAATGATCGGATTTGGAATCACGCGTTTTTCGCTCTCCCAACATGTCCGAAGGATGCCGAAAGGTAAGAAAATGAACATAATATATAATAATTAGTTACTGAATAATAATAAAAAACATATTGCAGGTGTATCTACTTCCAATTTTAATTGTTAAGTACTTATGTAATTTTGAACTGATTATTTGCTGCTATTTGTCAATTTAAATTCTAGTAAAATACGTATGTCTACTACTAAATCAACAATCATAGAGGTTTTTATAATAATATTTGATATCACGTTTGTAAAATTACCAGTAATGAATAAACGATTGAGTGATAGTTTGATAGGTAAGTATATAAAATATATAATAATGAGTTACAATAAATGTATTAGAAGAGATCCCTAATAGGGATAAGTTCGCCTTTGTACATGTTTTATTTGTTACAAACGACCCGCCCCGGCTTCGCACGGTACGCGCCGTGCGTATTTTTAAAAATCTAAGCATACATAGGGGCAGACAGACAGCAAGAAACGACTTTGTTTTATACTAGGTATGTATTGATGAATATATATGAATAAATAAATATCGGACAACTAATCAAAAACAAAATTAAGCTCAAGAATTTAATTGCATGTTAAGGTAACGCATTCGTTGCATTATTTATTTTATTATATTATACGTATTAAAATGTTTAAAAATAAAGCTAAAATGTTTTGCGGCCTGGTGGTGGATTCAATTCGTCCAAATTCTTAGATTGATTAGGTATTTTATAGTTAAATAATGAAATAATAAATATAATTTATGAAGAATATAAATATATTGCTCTCTATATTGAATGCCAGAAATAAATGAATTGAATGGGAAATACATTTTTATTTTTAGTCGTTGACAGCCCTCGCTCTCGGCGACGCGGCAAGCGAGACAATTCATTTTCACCGTTGGCACGCAGCTTTAACGTTCCGTTTGGCTTGCGCTGGGGACGACGACTTTAGAAGGGCCATAAATCATATATTTTTGGCTAAAAAAAGCGGCTTTTGTAAAGATCAAAGCAGTGTGCCTTCTGTACTTGTACTATTATCTATTCTGTGGTAGAGGAGAGAAACATTATTCAGGAAGGAGTGGAAGAAATGAACTAAAAATGCTCAAGAACAACAATGATGAGGAGTGAGATGTCCAGCTATCCCTGTACTAATATTGGTTAAAATTAGTTCAGCCATTTCGGCGTGATAGGAGGACAAAGAAATTAAAACCAACAGATGACGCCAGACTGGCATAGCGCCGAGCTCCCATACAAAACAAAAGACGATCGTATATGAAAACTACTATTGCTCTCATATCCCATCATAAATATGATGATGGGATGAACAATCTAGAATTCTAATCAGTAATTTTTTACACAATTTGTTCGTTATTTCGATTATTGAAGAAAATATTAGAAATAGAATTTTCAATGATTATTTGATTGATTTTAGTACTTCGTGAGTTTCATCAACTATACAAACGTGTGATAATGTTTGAGAGATGTATTTGTTTATATGCTGAAAAAATATGTATCGACACTCTTTAAACATTTACTATATAATCTTTAATAATCAAAGCAACATCTATTGAATAACTTTAATGAGCCTTTGATATCCTGGTCATTTATAATGATTAGTCAAGAACTGAAGATAATCAGGTATGTATTATCGTCGTAGCATCATTATCTGCGGAAATAGATTAGAAGGAAGAGATCCGTCTAAGAACCGATATCTACGACCCACAAAAAGAAAATTTCAAACATTGGGTAGGGCATTATTGTTCGTAATTCGTAGAGAATATATGGAGCCGATGAGTCTTTTCATTGATTATGATTATACAAATAATATAAAGAGAGCCAGCTATTATTATAAAGCCCTCGTCAGCATCTCATCCAATCTGGCGGAAAGGTTGAATGTGCTGTTTCGGCGGGCAACGCTCCAATCGCCTTGAGTCGGACTCGTGTTTGAATGCTCTATTAAGTAGCACTATCTTCGTGGAAATTGGTTTTGATTGAATAAGCGACATTTTAATGCCTAGTCGAAGGAAAATTCTCATAGACTAATGAACCCCTCTAGTCCGAAAATAACCACACACACAATCATTTGATCGTCCAGAAATACATTTCCTTTGCCGTACCTGCAAATCTTTGTTTGGCGAAACCTTTTTACCAAAGGCTTATTTAACCTATTTGTCACCAAAGGCTCGACACACAAGCTCGTTTGACATATCTTTTCAATTCGCTTTTAGAACGTTAATCCTTTTATCTGACCCAGCCTACGGCGATAACTTGATTTGAGAAATGTTTGAGTCCGTGTTTTGCTCAGAATTAAAAGCCAAACCTTGCTTGAACTTGTATTTAGAGGGTTTATTGATTAGTTGAATCCTTAATTATTCGAATGTTAAATCCTGATGTACAGTTTTTTTTTGTTTAGTTTTCATTGAGAGCTTATTTTACCATCAAGGATTTTTATTTACTTTCGGATTAATTAATGAAAAAAACATATCAAAATCATCAAATAGTTTTCCAGGGAAATGGCGACAAACATTATACACACACACAACATATATACACACTAACAACCTCTAACCCTGGATAAATATAGCGCCTCCCTTCCATTCCTTCTATCGTGGGTTAAAACAGTTGTTGCGTAAGGAATTTTTTGGCCAACTGAGCTGGTAGTCCTGGGTTCGAATCCAGCCACGGGCAAATATTTATGTGATGAACTCGAATATTTGTTCCTATGTCATGGATGTTATCTATAATAATATATTTATTAATATGTTATGTATATCGTCGTCTAGTACTCATAGTACAATAATTGCTTAGTTTGGGACTAGGTGATTTGTGTAAAATAGTGCCACATAAAAAAGTAGTAATAGCTGTCTAAAGGCCGACACAGACAGACTGTATGCCAGATAATAATTTATTTCTACGGGATTTGCACGCCAACTGCACAGTTTCTATACGAGATACAGTCGGGATGCAGTTTGTCATTATCAGTTCTAATAGAAAAATCGTGTTCAAATCAATGCATCAGTGACCATAACACAAAGGCTTCAAACTTATAACACCACAGGAACTTTTCCGTCAAGATGTAAAAGTAAATGTCACATTGTGTTTTCCCGTAAAAATCATGAAAAGCCATTTGAATAATACGTGAATTTTCTTAGCTTATTTATGTTTTCTGGAAATAAAACCTCTTTTACTTGTTATCACATTATTATGTTGGTACTAAACTTCTTATATTCGTAACTGTCGTAAGCCAGCTATCTTTCCAGCCAGACTGTACTTACCACATTAACGGCCGACCCTACTAATGCTGAAATATTATGCGAATGGTATAATGTTGTTGCTTTAATACGCGTAACGTATTTTGTAAGTTTGGGCGTTGGAAGTATTATTATTCATTATGAGTTAATACAAAACGTGGACGGTTCATATTTGAACGTTTATAGTACACCAATAGCTAAGTATTAAATATGACTTTGTGTATTCTGACAGTTTCTGTTTACCATCTAAGATTAATGAAGAAATTTTAGAACATCAGATAATGTGCGTATAATTTCCAAAATATCCGTAGGTACAGGAAACCCGAAATTATCGTCGTATTTTTTATTTCAGCGTCTTTCGTGTACGCGTACGTTATATTACATACATAAAGAACGGGGAATGGATGTAATTTTTGTTTATAGTTAGGGTTAGGTACAACCCTCCCCCCTCATTCCTAAAAAAAGTTACAAGTATTTCGGTGACTTTAAAAAAAGATGATTATTTTACTCTCCGCCTTTTATGGACCTTATACTTACGATGACAACGGATCCGTAAATATAAATTGCCGACATTTTGTACTTTTCGATAGGTATTTTTATGAAAGGTGCACTTACTCCGTGTGGTCAACTAATTTTAAATGTTAAATGTATTACAGTGTAATACTCTCAACTCGTTGCATTAGACTACCAGTTTTCTCACTCGCTACCAAATCTGCGACTAGAGTCGTAAGCACGCGACTGCAAAGCGATGCATGCAATATCGCACGCTCGTAAAACGCACCTGCGACCAATTCGCACCGACTCATATTACGCTAGTTTTTCCCGTAATGTCAGTGCGGGATGTCCCATTGCTGTCGCTGTATTAGATCTATAAAACATTGTTATTACTCGTATGTAGGAAGATAATGACATTGGTGAACATATACATCTGATATTCTTCTAGGTATAAAAGTAGACATAACAAACGATCTTTCTATGAGATATAACAATTTTTAGGCAAGAAAGGAGAAGTAACAATAGCAGACTTTTTGGGGGTACCATTTGTCTGTGGTTGTCATTTGTTTGTGGTACCGATGAAGTTCGTGATTCCGTCTACCCTGTAGACGTAGACACCCTGACACCTCGTCAAGACAATTATTTTCAAAGCAAAACATCCTTGCCAAACTACTCGAGAAAGGTTAAGTATGCGTTAGGTGTGATATAATATTATTCTGATTCTCGCCACTGGATTGAATCCCCAAGTGTTACAGCGAATGCACGAAAGGGCGTCGCCACGTGTCGCGGCGATTTGTCTCCGCCGTGTCTCGACCGCTATCTCGACAATAACCGGAATAATCCAGATTTCTTTGCCGACTGGTAGCTACACACGAAACTGGGCTGGCAGTAGGGAGAACCATCATTTGAACATAAGATTTTGTATCGATGTTTATCATTCCAAACTTGGTTAGGAGCCGAATCAAATTAAAATGATCTGATGTGGATCTGATGTTATATTTTAATAAGGTCAAAACGTCTCTTTGCGGAATGTACGTGTTTATTTATTCTTCTTCTTCTTCTTATAGTGCCTCTCCAACTAGTGAAGGTTGGCAGTCAGCTCCGCATATTTCTCTCGGTCTTTGGCGAGGTTAAAAAGCTCCGCTACACTTGTAACTCCGGTCCATTCCCGGATGTTTCGCAGCCATGATTAATCCAAGAAAATTAGATTGCAATATATGGAAAATTTGGCAAAATGAAAGGACAACTTTTATCTATCAGGATATGTAGGTTATAGAGCCAAGTTTAATTTTATCTACTCTCCCCCCCTCTCAGGGGTGAGCGTCACCCCCCGCGCCCTCGAATGTATCCCGGAGCGCGGTATTTTCCACTTTAAAAGAAAACCGTGTACGATACATACAAAGTGTATAGGAACGAAATAATCCTGAATAAATGTACTATAAACCTTTTATACATACAAAAGCGATATCACTTATAAAATCGGCGCAATCTGTTACCAAATACTAACGTTTTTAATTATTGATCTTTTTTTTCTGCTAAAAGGTTAGTTATCTCAAAAACTGCACACTTCTCGGCCAAAATATGTATGACAAAAGTAAAGAATGGAAAATGTTCTTTCGAAAAATGTATAATTTATTTCTGTTTCTCTTTCATTTACCGTTGCAATGCTATTTTTAAAATTTATGTAATTTGGCCATTATGCGAAATATAAATATTCGTACTAGTTAAACGGTGTTACTTGCAATACCATAGACTTCTTATATGTTTTTCTGTAATCTACAAGTATTGAACTATATTCTGTATTTTTTTTTTTTTTTAGCCTCACTATTTTAGGAAATAAGGGGTGTGTGGGGAAAATCGTCAAGTTTTGCTCATTTTCGTAAATAACTTCAAAACCGTTTAATTTAGAATTATATAATACATATATTTGAGATGTTCATAATGTACCCTTTCATTTGATATGTCACACGATATACTATGCCATGTTTTTTTCTATTTTGCCCCCTAAACTGGCCCTCATGTCAAAATTTATTTATTTGCGTTACGTTACGTTACACGTCCATGTTTGGGTCATCAATTTACATACGTGTACAAAATTTCAACTCAATCGGTCCAGTAGTTTCGGAGCAAATTGGCTATGACCGACGGACGGACTGACACAGACACACGAGGGATCCTACTATAATCATAGCGAATTTTCTCCGAAACTACTAGACCGATTGAGTTGAAATTTAGTACACTTATGTAAATTGATGACCCAAATATGGAAATGTAACGTAACGTAAAGTAAAGCAAGTAATTTGAAACATGGGGGCCAGATTTCAGGGGTAAATTAGAAAAAAAAATAGCAAAGTATATCGTGTGACATATCAAATGAAAGAGTTCATTATGAATATCTCAAATATATATATTTAATAATTCAAAATTAAACGGTTTTGAAGTTATTTACGAAAACGAGCAAAACTTGACGATTTCCCCACATACCCCTTATTTCCTTAAATAGTAAGTCTAAAAAAAAAAAAAAAATACAGGATATAGTTCAATATTTGTAGATTACAGAAAAACATATAAGAAGTCTATGGTATTGCAAGTAACACCGTTTAACTAGTACGAATATTTATATTTCGCATAATGGCCAAATGACTTAAATTTTAAAAATAGCATTGCAACGGTAAATTAAAGAGTAACAGAAATAAATTATACATTTTTAGAAAGAACATTGTCCATTCTTTACTTTTGTCATACAAATTTTGGCCGAGAAACGTGCAGTTTTTGAGATAACTAACCTTTTAGCAGAAAAAAAAGATCAATAATTAAAAACGTTAGTATTTGGTAACAGATTGCGCTGATTGTATAAGTGCTATCGCTTTTGTATGTATGAAAGGTTTATAGTAAATTTATTCAGGATTATTTCGTTCTTATACACTTTGTATGTATCGTACACGGTTTTCTTCTAAAGTGGAAAATACCGCGCTCCGGGACACATTCGAGGGCGCGGGGGGGTGACGCTCACCCCTGAGAGGGGGGGAGAGTAGATAAAATTAAACTTGGCTCTATAACCTACATATCCTGATAGATAAAAGTTGTCCTTTCATTTTGCCAAATTTTCAGCTAATCTTACTGAATTAGATTTCTTCCTGCGCCCGACAGCTCGTCTTCCAGCCACTTTGCCCATGATTATCAATTGCAGAAGTTCGTATCTTGAGTGCCTAAGCACATGACCAAAATAGGCAACCTTTCTTCTTTTGATGGTCTGCATTAATTCTCTTGTCCTCCCAACTTGACGCAGAACTTCAACATTGGTCACTCGGTCCGTCCAGCTTATGGCCAACATGCGTCTATATGCCCACATTTCAAATGCTTCTATACGTTTTCGGAGTTGCTCTTTAAGGGTCCAGGCTTCACATCCGTATAGAATTATGGGCCATATATAGCATTGCAGGAGACGAGTGCGCAAAGATATTTTGAGGCTGCGACTGCAAAGTACCTTTTTCATATTATTAAAGGCACTACGGGCGATTTCAATACGGGTTTTTATTTCGAGGTCACTGTCCCAGTTTTCATCCACCCATGTGCCCAAGTATTTATATTTACGCACCCGTTCCAGTACCTTACCCACTACAGAAATCAAGGGGTTTATAACCTGTTTCTTTGTGACTACCATGATTTTCGTCTTGGAAACATTCATACGTAGACCAGCCTTCACACTGTATTCATTGACACGGTTAACGATTTGTTGCAATTCAGCCTCTGTGGGGGCTATCAGGACTGTGTCGTCTGCATATCGAAGGTTGTTGACGATACGCCCGTTTATCTTGATGCCACAGTCAAGCTCTTCCAGTGCTTCAGCGATGATTGTCTCCGAGTATAGGTTGAAGAGTGTTGGTGAGAGTACACATCCTTGCCGAACGCCTCTTCTGATCTCCACTTCGTCTGTTTCTTCCCCATCTACACGGACGGTCGCTGTCTGGTTCCAGTACAGATTCTGAATGATACGTACATCTTTGCCATCCAACCCAATATCGTTCAAGATTGCTATAAGACGATCGTGCAGCACTCGATCAAACGCTTTTTCGTAATCGATGAAACAAAGGAAAACGTCTTGTTGCATATCTTTGCATTTTTGGACCAGCACTTGTAAAGCAAACAAAGCCTCTCTTGTTCCTACTCCAGCTCGAAACCCGAATTGACTGTCCCCTAGCTGTTCATCACATCGGACTCTTATTCGTGCATGAATAATGTTAAGAAACAGTTTTAACACTTGGCTCATAAGGCTAATCGTTCTGAATTCTTCACATTTTTTGGCATTCTTCTTCTTAGGAAGTGTGACGAAAGCTGATTTCAACCAATCGGCTGGAAACTGTCCCGAGCTGTATATAAGGTTGAAGAAATCTGTAAGACTCTCCAAATAGTCATCCTCGATGAGCTTGAGTACCTCAATATAAATGTCGTCAGGTCCGGCTGCTTTCCCTGTCTTTGCAATACGCAGCGCCTTTCTGACCTCAGTGTTCAGTATCGGGGGCCCATCCTCTGAACGAATCATAAGTCCTTCACTTCTGGAGTCATCAGCAAACATTGACTTAATGTACTCTTCCCAGGTATTCTTTTTCTTTTCTAGGTCTAGTATTGGGTGGTTACTGTAATCTAGCAGCTGATGTGTCAAGGTCTTGTGTCCAACCATTGATTTAATCTCCTTATGTAGATTGAAGGCATCATGTTTGGCATGGAGTTTCTCCACATAGTCACATTTATCTTGATACCATTTTTCTCGGGCGTAGCGTACTTCCCTCCTTATTATCTTATCCATGGTGTTATATTTGGTACTATCCGTGCTTTTGTATTTCCTCCGTTCTTCCATTAGGCGAAAAATCTTTTCAGTCATCCACCCTTGTTTAGGCATCCATTTGTCAGGTTTTAAGTGGTCCTTGTTAACATTAACCACCTTATCTCTCAGTTGGCTCCATCCTTCTTCCACTGACTTATAATGCTCCACGCGCTTCGAGTTTACCGCCCATTCATTGATGTCATTTGAAATTTTTGATCTTATTTGCGGCTCATTGATTTTTCTTATGTCCACTTTACTCTTTGGGGCCTTTTTCTTTAATTGTTTAAGGGTACAAGACATTTTGGCGACGACCGGATTATGGTCAGAACCTATATCTGCCCCTGGATACGTTCTAACACTTTTAATACAGTTCCTGAAGCGGCTATTAATCATAAGGTAATCAATTTGGTTACGTACTATATGTTGAGAAGTGTGTCGCGGTGACGTCCAAGTATACAGTCTTCTGGCAGGTAGTTGAAAGTATGTATTAGCAACAACTAGTTCCTTTTCTTGGCAGAACTGAACCAGTGTGTTCCCTCTGTCATTTCTTTCTCCTAACCCGTATTTTCCAACAACTCCTTGAACCTCGCCTTCTCCAATCTTAGCATTTAAGTCGCCCATAATTAAACAGATTTCATGTTTTTGAGTGTTTTCAAGCAACTGCTCCACTTCTTTGTAAAATTCTTCGATTTCCTGGTCTGACTTTTCTGCTGTTGGAGCGTAGACTTGGATGATATTGATATTTCTTGGCTTTGCTTGAATTCTAATCAGCATAGCACGATTGGATTTAGGCACAAAGCTTACATTTCCTTTTACCATTTTGGTGTTAATGATCACCCCAACTCCATGCAAATTAGACGACTCGTCGGAGCCAGAGTAATACATAACATGATCGACATCTATCTGGTGCTTGCCATTTCCTTTCCACCTCACATCACTTAATCCTAGTATGTCAATCTTCAGGCGTTTCATCTCCATGATTGCATTGTATTTCTTTTCTGGACGTAAAAGGCTTCGTACATTCCAGGTCGCAATTGCTAAAATGTTCTTAAATCTACGCCCGGGGATTCTTCGCATCCCTGTCCCACTGAAGGGACGCCGGGCACTCGGGGCCGTGGCTTTATTTGACTTTTCCATAGTTTTTATGTGTCGCTGACGACTAGGGATTGTTAGTGCAGTGGTTTCCCGTTGCCTTCTGCACCAGACTTTTAGGAGATATTTCGTCCCCAAGGTCACTGAAGCCTCTTCCGACCGGAAGGGTTGCTCCTGGCCGGGTGTGTGGTTATACCGCCATTGCTCGGTCGCCAGAGCCTCGTCTG
Source organism: Apotomis betuletana (assembly GCA_932273695.1). Taxonomy (NCBI): domain Eukaryota; kingdom Metazoa; phylum Arthropoda; class Insecta; order Lepidoptera; family Tortricidae; genus Apotomis; species Apotomis betuletana. The sequence goes on from OW026300.1 coordinate 16,390,258, forward strand.
TTATCTAGCAGGAGGTACCGCGACAGTCAGGAGACTGCCGCCGCTGACTATTCTGAGTGAATAAGCAGCGCGAGCAGGTGAGGTTGACTTTTGGGGCCAGCTAGATGTTGTTGCCGTTCTCCCCCTTACCTCCTGTTTATTTATTAAACAGACATAATTACGGCACTAGGAACTGCAGGAGACAGTATGGTTGTCGCTTGAGGGCTTTTTCGATTTATTATTATTATTATGAGCCCATTGTGTCCCACTGCTGGGCAAAGGCCTCCCCCCTTTTTTCCACTGCTCTCTATTTTGTGCTTTATCTGGCCAGTCCTTGAGGAAAAAGTCCAAGTCATCGCGCCATCGCCGACGAGGTCTGCCCCGTCCCCGTCTTGAGTTGTGTGGCGTCCACTCTGTGGTGTTTTTGGCCCACAAGTCATCCGGCATGCGGCAAACGTGGCCAGCCCAGTCCCATTTCAACTTAGCCGCCTTCCAAGCTACGTCGACTATTAGGGTTTGTGGTGTTCCGGATACGGTCCATCCGATTTACTCCTAATATGCTACGCTCCATAGCCCGCTGGCAAAGCCCGAGTTGGTACTTCTGTGCTTCTGTCAAAGACCAAGTCTGAGCACCGTAGGTGAGAACTGGAAGTATGCACATGTCCATTAGCCTAAGTTTTAGCGACAATGGTATGGTAGGTTACCCTTCATTAAATGTTTTATGGACCAATAGCTCCTCCAGGCGTTTTCGGTCCGTCTTTCGACCTCTTTTTCTTGGCGCGCCTGGAAAGAGACTAATTGGCCCAAATACAGGTATTCAGGGACATATGCAATAAGTTCACCGTTTATCTCTACCCTACGTTTTGTGCTGTTCGTCATGACTTTGGTCTTTGACATATTCATCTTCAGTCCTACCTCGAGGCTCGCATTGCTAAGGTCTTCTAGCATTTGACGTAGCTCGGTTACAGTTGAGGAAAACAAAACTATGTCGTCGGCGAAGCGGAGATTGGTTAATCTCTTTTCTCCGACGACCAGTCCCCTGTTTTCCCAACGCGGCGCTAGTTTCTGGAAGACGTGCTCTAAAGTACTGGTGAAGAGTTTCGGCGATAGCGGATCTCCTTGTTTAACCCCTCTTTGTATTATGAAAGACGGGCCAGAAGACTGCAGCTTTATGGCTGCGGTACTGTTTTGATAAACGCTGCTTATGAGTTTTATATAACTTGACGCTATAGTTTGATCGTTCAAAGCGGTGAAAATAGAATGGTGAGATATGCTGTCGAAGGCTTTAGAGTAATCAACGAAGGCTAGGTAGAGGGGGAGATTATGTTCTTGGCATTTTTCTATTATCTGGTTCAACGCATGCAGATGGTCTGTCGTGGAGAGGCCTGGGCGGAAACCGGCTTGCTCAGGTGGTTGGTGGAGATCTAGTTGTCCTGATATGCGGCTCTCTATAATTTTTATAAATATTTTGGAAAGATGGGATACAAGGCTGATTGGGCGATAATTGCCTATATCAGCCTTGTCACCCTTCTTGTACAGCAATATAATGTTGGAATGGCAGTTTTCCGGGAAAAGGCTAGTTTGGATGATTTTATTAAAAAGTTTACATATATAGGGTATTAGAGTTGGCTCTCCGGCTCTTAAAGCTTCAGTTGTGACGCCATCCTCACCAGCACTTTTGCTGTACTTCATTTTTCGAAGTGCCAAATACACTTCGTGATCTGTTATTGGTCGGATTGCGCTGGAACTTTCATCTCCAATCGGTGTATTTTGGTTACGGAGTGGGTCAGAGTAGAGAGCTCGATAATATTCTGTAGCTGTCTCTAAAATTTTGTGTCGATCTCCCTGCTTAATTCCAGTACTGTTCCTTAGGCTGGTAATCCAACTTCGGCCTTGAGATGCACCTTCCATGGCGGCCTTCAGGGACTTGTTCTTAATTAACGCTATTTCGACTAGTTTCGTTCTGTATTTTCTAACGTCTTTACGAATGCTGCGTTTCACCTCTTTATCAATTTTTCTGTATTCAATACTACCTTTGTCTAAGTTTAAAATTTGTCGGTTTTCTATAAGTTTTAATGTTATTTCAGTTAGCTTCTTGTGTTTGCGTTTTGCTGCTTTAATTTTATTACTAGCCCTTTTAATACTATTTACCATGTTATTATATTGACTATCGACATCTTCATCATTGTTACTGTCCAGAGCATCGAAATAGTTTTTGATTTCTAAATTGAAGGTCTGTTTGTGTACCAGAAGTGTATCCCTGTCATGCTTGCGTATTTTATTTTTCAGAATCAGTTGCTGACGATAAATTTGTTTATTAAAAATTAATTTGGCCCGAAGTGGTCTGTGGTCAGAGCTAAACTTTATATTGCTTTTTCGATAACTTTTTTTAATAAACTTTTAACTAAATAAATATAAAGATAATACTTATCTTACCTATTTCGCTTAAGTTAAAGAAATCTAATGAATTCGTAATTTAACTTGTTCTAATGTTTTTGTGGTCCACGAATTTAAATGGAAAGAGAAACGCAGAAGAGTTTCATACGTTAGCGCTGAAAAAACCTAATCGATTTAAGCCCACACCTCATTTCAGAGCGATCCCCAAACTTCATGCAAACTCTGCGGCACCTATCAAAGTTTTTTCGGAAGAAATACGGCAGTGTACACGTGTCTAACTTTGCTGATGACACTTTAATGGATTTTTTAACCGGGCCTTTGTGCGGAATAGCAATCGCGTACGCGCTTACCTTTCTGGGAATGGTTTATTTATAGTTTTTGAAGAAACATATTTTATTTCCTTAGGCATTTTTTAAGATGTCACTATACTAAGAAACCTTATTTGGAATGTGGTTTACGTTCTAACATTATATATGCTTGTGATAAAGGCATCGGATGTCAAACCAAGTCTGATGATGATGATGATGACTAGTAACTTAATTTTATATTGATTCTTGATCTTAGAATAAAATATTGACCATTGTGGCCTAATCTAAACCTAAGACTTAATAAAATGCATTCCTATTGCAATATTATTTATATCTTTATTTTAGTTCCTGGCTAGAAAGAATGATGATCCTAACTTGAATGATAAGCAGGAACCTAACAAGCTCCACTAAGCGGGTTCGTCCATAAATATACTAATCTATCCGATAAGTACATAATTTAACGATTTAATAACTAGCGCATAAATTTAAATTGCTGAACTATTTATACGTTTACTTGTTTTACGACAAACAACATATATGTAGCTTCTGAAAGTTCAGTCAGTTGTAAAAAGAAGAAGAACCTCACATAAATCGATCTAGTGGTACTGTGGGTAAGCTCTAGTAAGCTTGTGATCATAAATACATACCTAAATACATGACCCAGGAACAAATATTTATGGAATTTCATCATACAAAATATTTGCCCTTGCCCGTATTTGAACTCAGGAACGACGGCTCAGTAAGCAGCCGCAAATGGCGCTGAGAGTGTTAAAGTATGCGCGATTGGTCCCTTTCAAAAATAATCTTCTTTCAACTCTATTCACGGGTTATAGAGTCTAGCGAAGATCATTTAGAACAGACTAGTCGTGTATATATTTTTGCACATTTATTCTAGACATTTCGACTCTACAAGTACTTCGAATCACCAACATGATTTTTTCTTGTTTTAAAATTGCCGTTATATTTTCTCCGCGTTTTTAAGTCAGGCACGTATGCGAATCGTGCGCCGCATGCTAGATGATGTCATAATCGTTTGCGGACGAGCCCGCATTAGCAAGTATGTAGGGGGAAGGTTAATTGCGATTTTGTATATTTTAGCTTTTAACCCTTTTAAGCAAAGTCAAAATATACGTAGCTTGTTTATCTAAACTTTTATAAATATAAAACTATAACAATCAAGTAACGTCATTACATTGAACATATTTCACAAAAAATACCCCCGTGGAATAGGTACTTAATTAAAAGTTTTGTTGTGATGGTGGTGGTAGTTGTTGTGGTAGGATGATGATCACCGTTAACATCATCACCATTATCATCATCATCATCATTTTCATCATCATCTTCATCATCATCTTCATAATCATCACCATTATCATCACCATCACCACCAGAATTGTCATCAACATTGTCATCGTCTTCATCATCGCCATCATCATTATCACCAACTACATCACCATTTCACGAATTAATGCCCACCACCTATGCACAGTACATACAGCTCGTATCGCTCGCTCGGTTAATGGTCAATAGTTGTTTAATATTTAACAGCAATTTTTAATTAATATTTTATCCATATTTGGCCGAATTCCTCAAAATGTATTCTTCAGCGTCGAAACAGAAATGAAATATGTAAATTGTAAGCAGAATATTTATTATTTACAAGCGAACCCAATATTTTAATTCGAGGCCACCATTTGCAATTCAACGCCAAATTAATCGCTTGTTAGCCGAACCCTTCGAATTTGGGAAAATAATTCAAGGAACCGTTAAGGAGGGCCTTAAATAAAATGAAACTTGGGAAAATGTTCCATGATTATCCGGCCATTGTTGTCGGACTTTCATACAGATTTACTCTCTATAACAACATGCCTAAGTTTTACCTACTTCCAACTCAAATTAGAAATCAATAATTTGCCTTATCTTTTAACTTATTGCTAGTTAGGTTGTCACATAATTTGATGTAAAAGATAATTTAAAAGTTCCTTCATTTATTCCGTGTTTTTTTTTCATTATCTTGATGGGGGTTGCTTTTTACTATTACACGATCCATGCCTGATTCACTGAGAAAGCAATAATGAAGCCTATGATGGAAAGAATGTACCTTAAAGCTATATACCTGCTCCGGAAAATGTATAGATTGTAATGAATCGGACATACTGTCGCAAGAGAATTTCACATTCTGGGCGTTTGCTCGTTCCTCAAGAGCCTGTAGGTTAGGTTAAGCAAACATGGTATGCAATTTAACTAACACTACTATTTATTCAGTACAATTCTTTAGTAAGAATATGAGAAAATATAACATGCAACTAGAAATTGTATAATAATGAGACAACTTACTACTGAAGACGTTCCGATACAAAGAGTTCGGAATACTCGTCTCAATCAAGTTGCGTTCGCTACATGCCAATCGAATCGAGCTCATCATACAAATAATTTCTCTTGCTGGGATTTGAATTCGATCAGCTGCCCCGTAAGAATCTATAAAACCATGGACCCACGTTGTCATCTTGGATATTTTTAAGACTGAAGAACCATGTTATGACTTTTATACATTGATAGGGAAACACCTAAACGTTCACAACTAGTTCTAGGAAACGAAACAACCCTTATAACAATAAAGTATGTTATCCCGCTGTGAATTGAAACTAAAATGACCGTCTAACCGTCTACGTGAGATAGTCTAACTCAAGTAGATCCGTAACTTGGGAATTAGCATGCACCATGTGATTTTGTACGAATATGCACCATATATGAAGAAAGTAGAGATTATTTCAGAGTGGCATGACAAGGCAAAGAGCATTTGACCGTGCTCAGGCCATGGTTAAAAGGAAGAGGAGCGGATTTTTAAGAAATATTTTTTCATTTAAAAGGTTTTATTTATACGATACAAAGATTAAAAACAATGAAAAATTTGCCACCTTACCGGAGTTGAACCTATATCTCTTGCCATGCTGATGCCCGCTCTTCCAATTGAGCGAAAGGCTGATGTTAGAAGGTTGACGATAGCATGGTATTGTTACCACCGATCTTATTGGCGGTGGCGCCTTGGCGCCTGACACCTGGTTAAAGAAACTGCCTTTAGAAGACATAGCCCCGGCTCGACCCCTTAAAGCTATCACTATGGTCAAGATTAGAGGAAAACATCTACCGGTGTTTAATTGTAATAGTTGTCTTATAAATCATGCTAAACAAAATCGCTCTTATGCCCTCTTATACTCACGCGTAGCCTTACTCCCAAACTCCCACAGAACAAACCATATCCAAATATTCGCCTTATCTCCAGCACAATGCGTTTTAACTGATATCCGCTTCCCACTGTATTATTTACTACTCGACCAATTTGGTCTGGCCTCCAAGCACTAATATTATACTTCTATGAATAGATCTGCCTACACTGGACTTTGCAAGAATATTCCAAACCCACATGGCCTGTGCAGGCAAACCATTTGTTTCTCACATCAGGTCATGGTAGAATAGGTATCGTATACCCAGTTAAATACGATCCCTCTATGCCGGCAGTATCTTGTAAAAAGAGGCCTCGTGGAAATGGTTTGTTATTTCTCTAGAGCTTTGGATAATATGAACATCTACATGTTAAAGTGAATGAGATCAAATCAAACTTCGTTCATCGAAAAATAGAACAGAAGAATACAAGAGAAGTTTCTGGAAACAATCCTAAGAAGAGGTGTAACAATTATGTATAGCGGGAGAAAACTGTCCCGAGAAAATCTCCAACGTAGATCTGTGGGAAAGTTGCGGTGAGACTCCAATCGACCAACAGATCAAACACCGTAGTGGAACTGGATTGGCCACACGCTTCAAAGGGAGCTCGATCATACACCGAGGCAAGTCCTAGGCTGAAACCCCCAAGGAAAGCGGAAACGTGGCAATCCTATGCAAACTTTGCGGCGGACGATCACAGCAGAAGTGAAACCGACAGGAATGACCTGAAGCGAAGTAAAACGCGAAGCTCAAGAACGTTTGGGATGGCGACATACAGTGGACATAGGGCATTAAATAAGCGAGATAAAAAAGATTTAGGTAATTATACTGAAATTAAAACAACAGAACAAGAGAAGTTATGATATGTGATGTGATTAGTATTTCGAATATTTTGAAATAACTAACGGAAAAAGAGATATTGATGCCTAATAAAATTAATTTGACTTCAAATATTATTTGTAAACGAAGATTATAATACTTAATTTAAACAAAATCAAAACTAAATAATTTTTAAAATACATAAACGGAATTGTAGAAGTCGAATAACGATTGACATGTTTCGAATCGGTACGCGATTCATTATCAGGAGGGCCGATCAGTCGCAGCGGCGGCCAACCTAAAACTGAGTGTTCTAAACATGTCAAGCGCTATTCGACTTCTTCGACGTGAGTAAACTCATTTATGTATTTTAATAATATGTCTGAGACTCACGTTACTTTTCTATGTACATATTTTTTGCATAGAATTGGAACTTTTCAGACATAACTGAAATACAAAATTGATTACGAAACCAGGGCTAAACTAAAAATTCTAGCCATTTTATTTGTCAATGACAATAGCGCAGCGTTGGAGGTTGGTGAAAGGAATTTAGGTATTACAAAATGACCTTTGTTAAACAAATTCAGGGGTCAAATAATATCAAAGAAGTACTTACAATTAACTCTGCAATTAAGAGACGAGAAAACGAAGTAAGCAAAATTATTCAAAGAACATTAAATAACCCTCATTAACCGCGATTCGTTTACGTTATTTCTTACTTTCATAATTTTAAAAGCGAGACGATGGCCAGGATAATTATATACCCTGTAGGTATTAAGATAAACGTAATCATTAAAAGGCGCTATTTGAAACGTTATTTTCTGAAACAGGTAAGAAAAATACAACATTTATAAAAAGCCCCGTCTAATATTAAAATGTAACTTGGCTAGTGCGGCGCCCCCTGGAAGTGTTCAACTGTAAAATGTATTTAAGAATCTAGTATAAAATTGCAGCAGTTTAATGCAAAAACAACACTATTGAAATCGGTCCAGTTGTTTTCCAGGAAAATGGTAACGGACATACAGACAAACAACCAATAGACCCATAGAAACATAAGTACTTACAGTCTCCTTCCCATTCCATCCGTTATCGTCCAGGTCTGAAATTACAGCCGTTTAATGTATAAAAACAGCATCGAAATTGGTCCAGTAGTTTTCCAGAAAAATGTAACTATACACAAACAACCGCACCCAATCACCCCCCCTTTATTTCCCACTCCTTCCCGTAGTGGTAAATAAAGGAGAAAATTAGTATTTCTTATTATCTGTATACCGTTAATAAACACTATGGAAGTTTTATTTCAATATAATTATTTACTTTACGATAGATTTTAATTTGTTTCAAAGGATGATCTCCTTTTATGTTTTCACTATGGCACGGACCAACTTATTAGGGATCTAGACTCAAATCCAACAGTTACTGTGACTACTAATCTTAAGTTCCTTCGTGAACGGAAATCCTTCAATCTTGTTTAAACTTGAATGAAACCCTGAAGATTGCGTGAAGCTTAACATGGTTAGTATGTCTCTAGCTTTACCGGAATACAAAACTCAAAAAACCGAATTCAAATATGAACTTAAAGGAAACGAAAACAAGATGTACTTTTGTATAATATCGGGCTTAATTTAAAACTGCGGTGCATCTGTATCTCAAGGGATTTGCTTCCAAATTGGATCGCTTCTACAAGTACTGCATTTGCATGACTTTGCCAAAACTGTTGGCATTTGTTTGGTTTATGCTAATTTAATCTTGAAATCAAAAGTTGAAAGCTCCAGGGGGATTCTTTTTCCTGTAAAACCATCTTTAACGAAGACTTATAAACATCAACTCAAAATATTAAGTTTTTAAGTATGTAGGTAATTCTTACTCAACCGTAGTTATGTATGGTTAAATAAGGATTATAAAATAATAAAATATGTCAGATGGTATTGTTATTCTGGTCGGTGGTGTGTTTGCTATCTCATATACGTTAAATGTGCTGCAAAGAGCACATAATTATGCCCCATGATGAACTAAAATGGACTATGGCTATGACTTTTTTGTTTCCAATGTGGACGAAATGCGAGTGCCTTATTAGTTGTAAATTTAAAAAAAAACTAACTAGTCAGTCAATTGGTGTATTCTTCATCTACAAATTAATAACTAGTGCCGTTCACAACCAGGTTGACTGACGATGTGATCATCAGGGTCGTAGGAATTCTTTCGATGAAGGCGGCGCACAGTTGCACATTGTGCAGAATTTTTGGGGAGGCCTTGGTCCGGTTGTGGGAGTCTTTCGTCTGATATATAATGAACATAAACAAATTGATAGATCATCTATTATAATTTGCAATAACCACATCTTTAAACTCAATAAAAGCCATTCATCCTTATTCTACCCTTTTGCAGTGCATGGAAATAACTAAACGTCAAATAATGTTCATTCTTTTATATTTTGTCACACAAGTTTGAACTGTCATTCTTATGCTTGTGGGTTTGAATAAGGTTGTTCTATGACGGTGTGTTTATTTTATAAGCAATGCTTTGCATGGTGCTGGTGCGCCAGATGAAATATTGAAATTCCGCGGGACGCGTGTTAACAAATGCAAATCTCACATTGCCTTTACGAACAGTTTATTCAGAATAGCATAAAGTTGATTTCTGTGAAATGACGATGTTAGGTACGTTAGAGCGCCTGCCTTTGACACTTGTCACGATTTTATTCAGCGCAGTCTTAAGGCAAAGTAAATAGTTTTAGTGCAGTGAGGAAACTTGTAATGAAACAACGGAATCTGCCACGCAATTTAGATGATTAAAGTCAACATAAGCTACGGCAGTATAGTCCTGATGAGAAACTTAGTCTTCTTCATAACACAGATACATGACCGGTGCACCTAAAAACAGATGCAAAATTTCCGTACCTAAATTGTGGCTGTGATGTCAAACGCTGCGGATTCCTTGGACAACGTTTCGGACCAACTACTCGATTTTGTATGAACTTAAATTTACTCGAAACCGAAATGTCATGGGACTGATTGTTGTCCAAAGGTCTCCATCAAATTAATTTGTTCTGGTTTTGCCTCAAAACTTTCCTCAACTTTATTATATACCGTAAACTTGCTGATAGAAATAAAGTTTAAGTGCCTGCTACTTATTCCATGTTTACTATGTAACATCATAAGTAAGAAATATTAGAAAATATATGTTTGTAATATGTATTTCATCTGAACATGTATATTACGTTAACACCGTGTGGTGACTAAAGTAATGGGCAAGCACGTTTTCAATCTGTGCTGTTTATCTTTTGGGCACACTCCCTTAATATAACTTATCTCTTAGGAATATTGCTATCTCACCCTTCTTTATCATGACCTCATGAGTTAACTTATTTTCTGAAATATGTAGTAAGTTCTCTAGGTCATCTTAATGTCTAAAAAATTCATAGCAACAAAATTCAGTCAATTTGATGTTAATTTAAACTTACACGATTTCCACACATTATTATATCAGCCGGGTTAATCGATTCGTTCAAAAAACGCGTTCAGTTATATTATTCGAAGGTCCAAAGGAACGTGCACGACTTTAAGCGTACATTCCAACAATTTATGTGCAATACACAACTTTATAAACAACTCCAACTTTGTTAGAACTTAAACCACAACTCACATACTTTAAACGGAATAAAACTAAACCAATAAATCGTGGCATATCAACTCCAGAAACTTCTTCTAAACAGCCCTCAAGAGCCAATTTATTTCTTAAATAAGCGTTCATATCGCTCTCTTACTTGTTCGTATCGTATGCAGTTAAGCTTCCATTAAAAGGGAAAGAAATCTATATGACGGATAGGGGTATTTGCCTTTACAAAATTATTTAATTAAGCCTGACGATGAATACCAGACTAAAAGCACGATAAAAGAGATGGTGGCCAGTGGGACAACGTGGTCGCTTCCACAAAAAATGGCAGAATCACTCCGGCAATAGGTTTGAGTCACAAACTACTAAGAGATACACTACGTAGGTTGAGTCCACAGAAGCACAGGCCTTTATCCAGCTATGGAACACACATAGGCTTAAACCATGGACCTAATAATCATCAAAGCAAATTTTGGTTTTCGGTTTTATGGTCATTTAGCCAATGATGAAATTGATGAATTTCAAGAAATTAATCAATGAGTAGGTATAAAAAGCCCTCAGACTGACATTATTTATTAGCATGTATTAAATCTCATGAAATTACTCACTGGTTAAACTGAATTGAAATCTCTGAAAAACAAGTTAAAGGCATTCAAATAATCATTCATTCGCTGCCTCATTATTTTGCAGTTGACAGATGAATTTATAAGAGCCCCCGAACTCCTACTAAATTATGTCTGCGCTTTTTAAATTAAACACAGTGAAAAATTAAACCTTAATATTGAAGCAGCAGAAGTTATATGTGGATAGAATGTGAGTAAGTAATTTGGTTTTTCTATATCTTAGCAAGCACATCTCATTTGTCAAGTGACATGCAGCTACTGTCGTAAATCTATCGCGAATATCACAAGAAAGCAAAATGTGAATTTTAATATTATGTACTTAATTATATTGTCATTTTTAAATACGTGAAATACATGTGTGCCCTAGAGGTGTTTTGACTTGTTGCAAGGTTCACAGTTGTTATTTAATATGCCGCCTAAGAGAAAAAAAAAACACTGTTCTAACTTCTGGAATTTTCCAAATAACAAAACATCCACAACGCTGCGTATAGAAATTTCAAATCAAACCAAGAACAATAAATCATGCATCATAATAACTACCAGGATAGTATTATCTAAATATAAGTATCCTTATAGTACTCTAGTGTTTTGATTCACGAGTACTTACATGAGTGTAATTACAAATGGGGTTTTATATAATACAGAAGGTATTTTGATGTACATAGGTACATCATATTGTGGTGTATGGAGGATACTGGTAAACACCTGAATAAAATGTATGGCGCTCTATTGTTTGTCATAATTATCAGAGATCCTAATTTTACCCCTGACAAAGGTTTTGGTCCTAAAGATTGTTCGTCCTATCATATGACATAATATAAGTACTTAATCGAAATTTTGGAGATTTAAACTTACTAGTAAGAAGAGTATAACATGTAACATAAAATAAAAAATATCAATACCATCCTGGCAAAACAGAATTAATAACGGTGGAAATAATTTGACTTTGCTCAGGTAACGGTCCCTACACCTTCCAGCAAACAATGCCTACCCTTAAATTAAAGCATTTCCATTCTGTTACCCGACACGTTATCTTCTGCGTGCTCTAAGTTCTGTGTCTATCTCATTTATCCTTTGAATTCATTTGATTGTAAAAATCTAATAATCCATTGGGAAATACGAAGAAAAATACATTTGTATTTTATTTATTGTGTAATGTAGGTATCAGAATCAGAAGTAAGTACCTAATCTCTTAAATTACGTGTATTCGCATTCCATTTTATATCGCAATGTTCACTCATTAATCTCGATTTATATGAATATTATTTTGTTCTGTATACAATGACGCCGATTACTCGTAATAGCGTTAGTAGTTCAAGTTTCGTCACATGGCGAGAAACAAGGTTCCGTAGTAGGTACATATTAGGGAAATGGTCATCCGAGATCCGACGGCTGTAATCGGGTAGTTAATTTGCTGATAATTATATTTCTAAGCTTAATCTAATTATGTTTATAATATTAGGTACCTACCTACATTAAAATGAATCATTAATATTTAATTCAAAAATTAATAAACACAGCGCCCACTCTCGCTTACTCGTTCACTGCAGTAAAGGAGTGCGGTAATGCGGTAAGATGTGAATGTACGTATTAGCATTTTCACAATCACAAAGAAGTGGCTCACTTTTAAATAAACGATACAAAGACCAACACACAAAGCATGTCGTTAGGGTGGTCGAGTGTTTGAGACGTTGAACTGGTAGTCCGCCAGGTTACGCATTAAATTTTTTCTTTGTGCTTTTGATCAATGCATAAAAAAAATAGGTTTTGGAGAAGGTGGGTTTCCAAATTAAAAATAATTCACAAATTTACGCCACTTGAAACTAATAATGACGAAGATCGCTATTAAATATTATATCGGAATTTAATGGAAATGCTTTCACTTACACAAGGTGAGCCCTCTGTTCCCATGAATTTATTAAGCGTATAATTTTTCAGTAAACCTCGTTACCCCAGGGTAATTATGCCGGATACCAAAGGATTTTTATATCAAAAATTAAAGATTTTTTTACTAAAATGGATTCAAGTGAAGATTTTGCGCCTTAAGCATTTTCTTTTATCTTACGATAATGAAATGGAACAAACAGTTCAGTGAGCTGAACAGTTATATTTTTAAATCGTTATGGCAGATTTAAATCACTTGGGCATGCTTTACAAAAATAAACGAGACGTGAACGATTTATTTAGCTCAAAGTGCCGACGCATAATTTACGTAAAATAAATGTACAACAATTTTTGTAAAATAAGTATCGTATTTTGCATTAAAATAACAGTTGAAATTCCAACAGTTTGATTTTTTTTGCCTAAAATTAGTCTAATTTTATGCGAAAAGTACTAAGACTTTATCGAGGTTTATTATTCCTAAAGTGGTATGAATTATTGAACGCCTATAATCAATTCTAATATGTAAAATAGCCGGTGAAACGTAACAATATTCATCAATCTTTTTGATATTTACTCATTAACTCGAAATAAATGAGATAACAAAAAAAACACCTCTCGAATACCTAGTCGGACGAAGTTAAAATAGATACTAAAATAGTATACATACCTACATAATATATACATAAATATATACATACATACGATGACGTACATAAAAATTAAACGACCACATCGACAACGCGGCCTAGGGAAGTGACAAATAATGCTGTTTAATCTAGGTACTGGGACATATTTGTGTGTAGTACTTAAATACAAGTGTAATAGTGTAATTATATTTGTAGTATGTGATATAGCAACATGCGTTATTTTATTTTATTCTAAACTTGTATTAAACAAATAGGCGTTAGTATTTACAAAATTTACAACAGCTCATACCTAGGTACTACAAAAATATCGGCCAAGTGCGAGTGGGACTGGCGCACGAAGGGTTACGTACAATTATCTGTAAGTTTGTTGTATGGGAGCCCGCCTTAAATATTTATTTTATTTTATTTTTAGTATTTGTTGTTATAGCGGCAATAGAAATACATCATCTCTGAAAATTTCAACTGTCTAAGCTATCACCGTTCTTGAGATACAGCCTGGTGACAGACGGACGGACGGACGGACAGCGAAGTCTCAGTAATAGGGTCCCGTTTTTACCCTTTGGGTACGGAACCCTAAAAAATGGTAAGTTATCGCTGCAATCCTGAATAAGTCGGAACACGAACAAACGGGTCGGAAATTGGCGGGTGTTCCTCAAGCTTAAATAATTTAGGAAATAGATAAAGCTAATTGATATTCGGTCATTTGGTTCATACCCGTTAGGAAAAACCAGCGTTTTTCTGTGGATGCTACATTAGTTACCGATTTTGTTTCATTTTCCTTATACTTTCATCACTGCTTTCAAGGAATAGAAGGCTTGTACTTGTTTATATTGTTTATAAGGAAAGTCAAGCAAGAAAAATAGGCTTTAAAGCCTTTTAATTTTTTTGTAATGTCCATGGGAAAGACGTTTATTAACTAGCGACATAGGTAAACAACTGACCATAGTTACGCAGAAAGCGACCAGCGTAGATTTTCTGTCAGACTTAAGTCTTAGGTAATCACTAATCAATAAATGAGTTTGATTGCTTTTTGCTTTATGAAAAAAATCTTTGGTCACTTTCTGCATAAATATGGTCAACTTATCTTCCATGCTATTATCCAAAAAGTCAGAGCTGGTATCTTAACTTCTCCCCCGAAAAATGGAAACCTTGAACTGATTATTTGGAAAACAAATAACACAAAATGCCCTTCTCCACCTAAATAGATTTTAACTTAAAACGGGGCCAAGAAATCAAACAGTCGCCAAGTTCAGTCATTTACACCACTTACAGCCAAACTTACGGCCAAGTTGTTAAGTAACTACTTGAAACATAAAATTGTCCTAAACAAGTTGTTTAACTTTAGACTCCGCAATTTCGTAGGGCAGTAAAAAGGTCGCGTTGAAGTTTACTTGTGAGTTAAATTAAGTTTGGGGCACTAAGTGCGTTGATTATTAACATTGTGTGTGGGTTACTTTAGAGTGTTAATAAAATATTGCACCTTGGTTGCTTGTTTTATTTGTGCTAGTCATTATTTAACCTTCTTGACAATTTCTAACACGCAGTTATAAAATCCTTTCAACTTGATGGAATATCGACTTTTTTACTAACTTCAACGTATATCTAAATCTCATCATAATAGTTCATTGTATGTCAATACGAATTACACTCGTGTGTCTGATTGAGTGCAGACTGACTGAATTTAAATTATTAATAAAACCGGTCGAGTACGAGTCGGACTCGCGCACCGAGGGTTCCGTACTGACTATCTAAGTACTGCGACAAACTTAATTTTACCGTTGGAACACTGTTTTATGTGCTTTAAATAAAGACTATAATATTTTCTTTTATTAATTACAAATGTATAGGTACTTAGTTTTATAGATTTTTTTCCTATACTTGTAGTATTAAGATGGTGTTACTTGCCAAATTTCATAGTTCAAGGTCAAGCTGCAAGGGACTGTAAACTGAAAAAGTATATGGTTTTAATTTCACCTCGATAACTCCATGCGTTCCAGAGATGAAGTGTCTTGACAGACGGACGGACAGCAAAGTGATCTTATAGGGGTTCCGTTTTTCCTTTTTAAGTACGGAACCCTAAATAAACAAAAACAATCTGATACTCTAAATGTAATGACGAGAACAAACACAAAATGGAAACATGATTTTGTATTTTGTGTTGTTGTTGTGTTTGTTGTCGTCATTACTTGTAATTCAGCACTTAAAATTTCATTATAAATCAAGACATTTTTTTACAAATTACATAGAAACGCCTATTTCGTAAAACCTTAGAATGACGAATGAGATAAAGATGATGAATCAAAATAAATATTGATATTCCAAGCTGTAGGTACAACTAATACCTATATATTCTTCTTACGACTTATAAGAAGAAGAACCCAACACTTAATGTGATATCGCCAAAGTTGAGCAATAACAGTAGCATGTGGCGGAAACAATTACACGGGAAATATAAGGCTAACGGACAGACACGTGGAACGTTATTGAAGATGTATAAATATGTTTCATATTGTGTCAATAAAACAAATACGCCCTTGTGTTAGTATTTTTGACCCTGACAAAAGGAGTAATTATAAAAACGGTTTAAACTCACGTAAAAAATGTCGGGAACGGCCTTACATGTTTCGAACTCATATGGAGCTCCTCATCAGGGACAGCTCTGCTACGCGACTCGGCCACAAACTTACCTCACTTTCAACTAAATAACATTTAGTCTAGGTTACACTCAGGGTAAACAACCCTACGCGACGCAACGGCACGTTCTTCACTGAATGGTCATGGTAACGATACATAAGTAACATAAATTCCTAATATTCTTTATTTCGTGAGATGTTGAATGTTAACATTATTAAATTAATCATATTAGGACACCAACGCTATTTACAAAACAATACATTTGTTTTTTTTTATATATATGGCGGGCTGCCCCGTAGCGCCTGCGCGCATCTTCAAGCGGAAAAAATAATGGACCATGGAGTCATGGCTTTTGAGCCAAAATTATAAAAATATTATAAACTCAATATAAAGGGTGGGCCCTGTAACAGGAGCAATAAATTAAAACATAGATTCGTCCCTTGAAACTAAACAACATTTGTTAAGCAACTTCTGAAAATAACGTGTATTAAATGACATTTTGTAGAATAAAGTTTAGACAAAGAAGCAATGTATTGCGAAATGTCCGATATTAGTAGAGTGACAGCTATGTCAATGCTCAGGGAATGTCAACGTTGGACGACATACATTGAAAATACTATTTACTTTGTTTGAAATAATAAAATTTTGAAAACTGTTTTTTTTTAAAAGTTGCTGTACAAATGTTGTTCAGTTTAACGAGTAAAATCAATGTTTAAATTTTTTGCTTATGTTGCAGGGCCCACGTTGTATATTATACAATTGAAATACAAATAATTGTTTATTTATTGAAAAATTAGGTTATTGTTTTACGCTTTCAAATATAAATGCTTCATGACTTTTAGGGTAAAAGCTATTTAACGAAAATCTGTTAAAAAGTTTAACCTGAGGCGTATTATCTTACTTAAGAAAATGAACTCCTTTGCGGATATTATACGTTTAAGAAAAAAATATACATCATAAATGACACATTCTCATTGGTCGATTAAATTTGACATGCCGCAGACGATTTAGCTTTGATTGGTTAAACAGTCGTTTAAGCAGGCCGAGAAAATTACTCTATAATATTTTCTAAAAAGTCGTATCTTATTATGAAACCTATGTAATAGATGCGAACAGTTACCGTTACGTGCTACATTATTGTCGTGTTGCGAGCTAACATAGATATACAGTTTACAAATGTACAATTATAAGCAGTTTTGTGTACTGGATTCAAGTAATCTATGACCACATTTTCGAGCAGTGTCGTGAAAAATATATACTTATACTCTTATGTCAGTTATTGTCTATTTTGTGCCATAAGCTCTTAACAATTTGCAACATGGCGCCAGAGAGTAGACTTGAGCTTAAAACTTTTGACATATTTGATCATTTAATTTTCGAGCATGAAAACTCATGCGGCAATTTTCCATGCCACTGAGCATTTGCATTAAAATTTTCACAGGAGTCGGTGCTTGATTTAATTTTAAAATTGGAAATCAAGATGTTTTTCACGCCTTTCATCCGGTACAAGTATTTAATCGAAGCAAATTAAATTCCAATCAGCATTTCAATATTGCAATATCCGATTTACTTTCCCCCTAGCAACAACGCAGTCGAAGCGTGAATTCTAGTGGATCTTCAGTGAGTTTCGAGCTCTCTCAGAGAATTCACAAGATTCGAAAAGTTCAAATAATTAAACATTTATCCGTCTTTAAACAATGTCATCCAATTAGCCAACGCTTGACGAACAGGCACTAGATTTTTCGAAGATTCAAGATCTCTCAATCGTTCCCCAATTTTATTAACATTTAAAAGATATTTTTATTGGAGTCTCCGAACGGAAGTAACCAATGTGCCGCCGATAGCAGATCTTTACAGCAATTTGAAGGGCCATTTTCAATATCCGCTACAGGTCAACATCCCTTCACACGGCCCTGGGCCTAAATTGGATAAAAGCTGATTTGTAGGCCTCACGCACTGAAAGAGCGTTTTCAATACTCCTTATTGAACCATTACGTCTAATGGTTGTGACAATAGGGCATTACAATTTGTCTCGTCGTAGTATTAGGCAGGGACTTCCACACGGAAGACAATGTGGGTTCTCTGTTTGATGTGGGAAGGTCCTTTTTCGGGCGCATGGGAGAGCCTGCCCAATTGAGTTTATGGCCGGATATTATAAAGTGGTCGAGCTGTGCGATGGAAGCATTGATGTAGCGGCGGGATGTATCGAAGAGAATTATCGTTAAACATGGCCGTGGTTATTATGAAAAGCCGATCAAACTCCCACCCTCAACAGGATGTAAGTGAATATTTTTCAAAGGACCAGAAGATTCAAACTCATTCTGTTTAGTTAAGACCTAAGAAAATGTTATCTGATCGTTCTTCTCCGACACTTTATGAAAATATCTAAATGATTTATATTCACGTATGTAGCTGTCAATTGTAAGAATTCACATGGCACTATAAGTAACTTTGAAAAGAGTATATTTTTAGCCTTACTGAGTTTCAACCTGTCAGAAGATGATAAGAATTCTTAGAATGTTGATACATTTAGAACATCGTAGAAAACCAATTTAATAGAAAAATATCGTTTTGGACGTAGATATTATTCTCACTAACCTGCAGGACATATGCAATCGTTGGCATCTCGGGTCTGCCTCTTCAGCAGCTTATCCGGCTCAATCCTGACAGTATCCCTGGTTTTCACCCGCTTTTGCACCCAACTGCTTAGCTCCCAATGCTGCTCCTCCAGCGCCATCAGCTTCTGTTCCAAAAGATGCTGCCGGTACAAGCTGTAGCCACTAATTATCAGAGCAAACACACACAAACACCACATCAACACACTGTTGAAAGCGTTTCTATCGCATTCATTTCTTTTATTAATTGCCATAGTGATGAACCTAAAATTTCGGTCTACTTCCACTCACTTCACTTTATCCATCACTATTCAAGCAATTTTTTATCAGCTTAGGGTTAAGTCAATCATTTTGTCACCACCGTAATGACCGAGCTGATCGGTAATGACTGGAACCTTGGAAGGTCAGAGGTTCGTGTGGCCCGGTTTGGCCACGGCGCGGGACTGGGGGCCTGCGCGTGCGATCCCGCGGGAAAGGAAGTCGGTTAACTGCCCTTCTCGTTGTGTCGATTGCTCGAGTACCCTTCCGAACTTGATGGACGGCGCGGATGCTGGTTCCGGATGTTTTTTGTTACATTGTTAACCTGATCTGTTATCCTGTTATATAATAAATATGTTATCACTAGATCACAGTTGCATGCACTTTTCATGAGTGTTATTGTAAGTTTTGTAACTATCAGAACATATTTTTAGAATAGCTTATTTATCATAAAATAGCAGAGGGTAATTTGTAGCATATACTGTTTAAACTGTCCTTGTTTTAGTAGGTGTTTTATCTCAATTTATTGCGATATTTTAATCATATAAATTAATTACATTTAAAAGTCACATAATATTATGAACGAGATATAGCACTGATCCGAGAGTATTGTTTGAATCAAAACGAATCAAATTATATAAGTACCGGAATTATAACAGACAACCTTTGAGTATTCTCAAAAGTTGTCTGGAAGATCACTCTGAACTGGATAAATGTTTATGTAACAACGTAGGTAGGTATAAGCAACTTAAAACAAATTGTTTTCGATGTACCACTCCCGTTTTGTTAGAAATTTGTTTTTCTTTTTTTATAAATTAACAGAGTAGATATGAAATATATATTTTTTTGTAATTATTCTACCTCTGCTTATCTGGAGCAGTGTTCTGATTTTTGAGCTGTCCTGACGTTATCATCTTTATATCACGTCAAATTAAGCGATGTTTGCATCACGTGAAATTAAGCATTATATTCTGCCAAAGCGCTCTCTGCACGTACCACTTAGACTTAATAAAAATAATTTAGGATTTTAATCATAAAAAAAACTAGCTCATTAGTTAGACATATCAAAAAATATTACCTTTACAATAAGAGAAGAGATTTTACTTTAAAAATTTGCATTTATATTGCATATAAATTGTCCCCGATCAGCAATTAAGCCTGTTTTACATGAAGACTAATGTCGGGGGGTGGCCAGAGATAAAAATGTAAATTTGCAAGGTAACCTTCCTACATTTGTCCTGGCGAGGCGATGTCAGGGGGAATCTCCGTTTTTATATAGACCTACCCTACATCTTTACAATCACATTATAAATCAGGCTTATTGCTCCGTACATGTTTTTTTTTTTTTTTTTTATGTCAAAGGGGGCAAACGAGCAAACGTATCGCCTGATGGAGAGCGATTACCGTCGCCCATAAACACCTGCAACACCAGAGGAGTCACAAGTGCTTGCCTACCCGGAGGACGAAGATAGAATGCCTCTATGCTAGTAATTTCACCGGCTATCTTACCCCTACACCGGAACACAACAATGCGAACATTGCTGTTTGGCGGTGGGTTAGCAGGCAAGACGGTAGTAACAATCCGGACGGACCCTGCACGAGGCCCTACTACTCCAATGTTTACCTATAGCTTTTATATTGCTTTTAATTGTTTAGTTTACCTTTTATTTGCGGTTTCATATCAATCGTAGTAAGTATAAGCTTCAGTGATACAATTAAATATTTATTACGCAGTAGTTTAAGTTCGGTGTAAACAAACACAAGAAATACAAAATCTCAACTTTCATGTCTGACAATCTAACAACTAGGTACCTACATGTGATAATTAAAAAACCTGTAATTAATTACAAAACCGACAATATTCGGGCTTTTTGTTATGTATTCTTATTTTAAACCAGAAGAATTTAGTAGACACACGACTGTTAAAATTCTTAGGGACAGAATTGTCCGCTTTCACAGTTCAGCTGACATTATTGTAGCCATTATTCCTATGTGTAACGGGACACGCAGTGCTGGGTGTCTCCAAACATGTCTCTAACAAGGGTCAATTAAAATTCCTCAGTTTATACGTAGTAGAGTCACCCTCGTCCCGTTACCTAAGACCCATGTGCCTACGTTACACTTATTCAATGAGTGTCATCCATTGCGTAGTTAACTAAAGAAATATTGATACTTGTAACGTTATAAGCGGCAATGTATTACAAAGACTACGATAGCGTAATTATATTCCCTTGTCTGTGTTGACATGGAGTAAGGTGTAGGTAGATGTAATTTATGTGATACCTGGGACGTAGGGAAACAAGATTTTATTACGCAGTTGTTTAATTTCCAAAACAATGTTTAACCGTCATGTTAATTAAAGTTAAACACCTGGATTGCCTCTGCTGTTGAGTGAATTAAACTTTGTTTGTTTTTGTATTTACAGGTTACCAAGAAGAAAATGTCACGTAACAGTGGCTTTGCACGACAAACGAATTGTCCTGTTTCAATATTAACTATTTTGGGCGTCAATCGTGGTATCTGTTTTTATGGAAGAAGTTTGATGCTTTAAATTGCTATTATTTGCATACAACATTTGTAATATATACTTAGCGTTTTGTTGGATTAGAAGTCCTACAAAAAAAAAGAACAAGAACCAATACGGTACCTAAATAGCTAAATATACACCTATCTTTACATAGATGTTATCTACTCAATTGACTAACTACAGGCACATACGCTGTGCCGTAGTACGTGTATATAATAGACCAAACTCTCGATCCCATATTGTCCGCGGCTACATACATAAATGTCACTTGTCGGAATATCCTTCGTCGGAAATTCGATTCATTTCCTTTCCCGCACTGACCCACATGTCCAATTTACTGAAGGGATTTTAGGATTTCCATTTATAGGCTTAATCCTAAAGTAAGTAGTTTGCCGTCAGTGACGATGAACCTATCCATAGAATACGATATCCACTTCACTATTTTATTAAAAAAAATATGGTCCCTGGCCTTGGAGGAAAAATAAGGATTTATTTTGATACAGCTTAGTGTGCGCCAAAAATATTCCATTTCCATTATTTGAAATTGAAATATTCAAACGTAGCCAAAAGTGTAAAACATTGATTGTGTCCTGGTTATTTATTTCTCTATTCCATTAATATAGTAAGTAGATGTCAAAAATTATTGTTAGATATACAGGTATTAATATTTGATAGGTAATATTAATACCTGTATATCTAACAATAATTTTTGACATCTACTTAACTGATCCAAGCTGCTTTGAACTGAAGGTGAAAGGATCTCAAATTATTTTTACATTTGTTCCAGGTTCGATTCGGATTTTTTAACAAAACGAGCTCCCCTTTCAATCCAATCACGGCGTAGGTAAATCAAATTCAATTAAGACTGAAAAACGTCCAAACCGGAGTAATAGGCTAACAAACACTGCGCAAAGCCGAGTAAAAACGCCTTAATCGGCATTATCCGGTCTGGTGGGCTGTCTGGCTGCAGGTTAAAAAGGCCAGTAAAATACTCCTCCTACTAAACTTGGTAGTTTATTCAACGGAAATGGATACGATAAAGGATTGCGTTTATTTGAATTCTACAGTAACCAGTATTTTGAACTAGATTGCACAACATCTTTAGGAGGACAACTGGACTCAAAGCAACAAGTTACCTCTTTGGTCATCTGATGACCTGCCCTGAAATAGTTATTGTTTTCCAATAGTTTCGTGATACGTTCTGTACACACTCGTACTCTATAGAATCAGAACCTATAGCATGCGTTCTGCAAATCTACCGCACCCTGCTTGAGGGCCCTATCGACCAATGAGACTAGGCCTTTAGGATACAAGAATATTCCGTTACATAATTAAATTTTGGTATTTGACATAAATAAATAAATATCGGACAACCTCACACAAATCGATCTAGTCCCAAATTAAGCTCAAGAGGCTTGTGTTATGGTCAGGGCTCGGAAATTCGGATTGATATTTACCTAAACTTTGGCGGCGGCTTTGTTATTCGGTCGTAGGTATCTAGGCGGCTTTGCTTGACGTATGAGTGAGATAGCAAAAGGATTTTGTCAACTTTAGGTAAATAGCGATCCGAATATCCGAACCCTGGTTAATGGTTATGGGTACTAGACGACGATATAAATACTTATATAGCTAAATATATACTTAAATACATAGAACAACATATGGTTTTGTCGTCTACACTATGCGTCGCCATATAGATACCTACACATAAGTACTCTGCACCTATGCGGTGTCACTACACTCCAATGGACATAATTCACAATGAACAAGCCTACGCCGCGGCGTCGTCCGCCATAGGGCTATTAGCTGATCGTAAATCCATATTAAAAGTGCATTCGGTGCACTGCTGATTTATAGTGCAGTGTGCCGGGTGATTTAAGATAGACGAAATGCGTGCGTTGGTACTCTTTTAATGGATATTTGGTGGGCCTGGTAAAATTTGAAAAAATTGTAGATCGTGATCAAAAATATTGTCACTCTAACTTACTAGGACTAAATGGTCTGTGTTTTAGGGTTCCGTACCCAAAAGGTAAAAACGGGACCCTGTTACTAAGCCTCCGCTGTCCGTTTGTCTGTCTGTCTGTCACCAGGCTGTATCTCATGAACCGTGAAAGCTAGACTGTTGTTGTTGTTGCTGTTGTTTCAAATTACGTATTATTCTATTAATATTAGGTCTTAATGGCCTCATCTACAAAAAGACAGGGTAACGTGATTTCTTGTTTTTTTGAAAAGCATCTTTGAATACAAGTAGATTGGAATTATATTATGCATACAAAAAACTCCGCCTAAACTGTTCTTGTTACTTAGACTTCAAGAAAATACATATAACTACCATCCCCAATTACGTAGTCTTAACTAACAACGTCGGCTGACCTAGTTTCCCAAAACCAACTTCGTTTACTTTGCCCATTCAACATTACAATATTCAAAGCGTAGTGTTGTAACACGGACTTGCCGCGTAAGTACGCTCTTTTGGATGAGGGACGCCATTGTCAGCTCACTATCGTGCTACAGCAAAAGGTCGTATGTTTATATGATTTTCATAGTATGATACGGTTTTCTTACTGTAGGACGGCTCACATAATTTCCCTTATGTTAGAGATTCATCTGCTGACCAAGGGTCGAATCAAATGTGTCCGAGAACTGGACGTAACGGCTATTAGCATTTGGCAAAGTTGTGTTTTTGGGTAGATTTTCTGGTTGATTTCGGCAGAAAGTTTTGGTTGGAATCCTTCGGGAGGGTTATTTATTAACTGAGTTAAATCTATATGTGACGTCAATGGTATCGAAACGTCAATTGAGAGGTACGAACAGATATGATATCCTTTTTTAAGACAATATTTGAAACATGATAAAAAATATTTACATTCTGCGTTTTTTCATTATTAGACGATGTTTTTGTAAACAATGTGAGTCTTTGACTGATAATATATCATAGCCGTGTTCTAAGTGGGAAAAGAAAATAAACCTAATTGCCCGTTCAAATTATGGGCTGATCGTTCAAATTATTTTCATAATTGTTAAAAATTGTTGTAACCAACGAAACAATGTAAAAAATTATCTCATCTAAATATAATAAAATATGAATAATTTAATGAACATTTTGTTAAATCTTTAAACATCATTAGTCTCGAGAATGAGGCCATGCTACTGTCATTTAACGGAGCCACTCTAATGCAATCTTAATAATGCTTTTACGCCGTGGGTGGCGCCGCGATCGGCTAATTAACAAATTAATTGGCCAAGCAGCGGGAATTAGTCTAGCGTAAGTTAACAGATTTGGAACAGTACAACAATGAGAGACTGAAAGATACCAAGACAATCTCATCATCATCATCTAGCGGAGTCGGCGCGAGCTATTAGAGTGGAGCGTCGATTAAAGAGTGACGAAGTACGGGTAGGTAGCAGTCCCTGATGAAGAGCTCCATACAAGTTCGACACATGTTGGGCCGTTGCTGACAATTTCACGTGTGTGTAAACCGCTTAATACAATAATTAAATATGAATAGAATAGAATAGAATATATTTATTTGTCAAACATAGGTATAATACAAAGTAGTTGTTACATTAGACAGAAGTTCTCTATGTCTCACGGATTTTCTCCAGCAACCTTCACCACGACATAAGTCCACCTTGTAGGGACTACTCACGCTCTACGAACTGCATCCTCATCTTCGGAAGCCAGGGTCTGTCATCCAGCAATATTCGCATGGCTTTCGGTATACTTTACAGTAAAAACATTGGTACCAATGTCATCCCTTATGGCGTCAAGCAAGCTAGTAATCGTTTTTAGGTCTACCTTTTCTATCTAAGGCCTCGATTGCTGCGGTGTAAATTTCAATTCAGCCATTTTATACCAGGTTTATGTTGAAATGAGTAGCTTAATGTTCTCTTTTATCAATCTAGCTAGCTAGCTTTAAAAAGTCTCAAGAACACTAGTCTGATTAGCTGGCATTTCTTAATGCTGTCTAACAGTCGATATCTGTAACTGTGAATTTATATTCAGGTCATTGTCAGATTTAAGTGCGAGTCTTTCCGGTGGACATATTAAGGATTACCGAAATTAAGGATTCCAGGGTCTAATTTTCTGATAAAACTCGCATTAGAATATAGTACGTTCTCTCTTCTATAATCTGAGGTAGTAGCAATATAACCTGGATTCATACAAGCTCTTAACTTTTGACCACCAGAGGGACAACTTTTGTTTTTTGGACTGACAATGACCGATTCCATAAAATGATAACTTTAACTTATATGTATTTTTAAATAACAGTCTGTCAGACAATGTAAAACTACAACTTTGTTATCTTTATAGTTTGAAAATATTTAATTCCGCATACTCTAAAAAGAAACCATAGCTACACGATGTCATAAAAAATGCGAAAATTACATTCTAATTGAGTGACATTTAATTTAAAATTATTTTATGCAAGTATTAGTACTTTTATTGTTCAGTAGGTATATTGGTATTATAGGTGTGCTATGCCCGAAGCATGTACTCGATGGCAAATGAGATCCATTTCGCAGAGTGTCGAGTGCTCAGATAATGCTCTATCGGCCAGTAATTCGATAAGGTCTGAGAGTTCCAACACTAATTTAAAGCTACAAATATACTAACAAGATGAGACTGGCGCTCTGGTAGACACTACAACGCTTTTAAATGTTTTTTTTTATATCAAAATAGCACCTTTAGTATCCGGTGTTTTCTTTAATATACTTGATTTTTTGACCAAGTTCTGAGCTCGTAACTAAGTGGGTCACTGCTAGTCAAAGATGGATTTAAGAAGAACACGTCCGGGCCTGCACTACGAATCAAGATGACTTTGCTTCCTAAATATGTTCTAAGAATTCTGATATTTCACCCTGCAAAATTAAATATTAAATATATTTCACCTCTCAATCTTCCTCTCTAGTACTTAACTAATAATTACAGGTATATCTACTCATCACTCGACGACGCCGTTGGCACAGTTTGTAGTGTACCTGCCTACTGAGCCGGCGGTCCTGGGTTAGAATCCCAGTCGGGGCAAATATTTGTGTGATGAACTCGAATATTTTTTCCTGGATCATAGATATTATCTTACGTTAGGTATCTATAAAAGTAGTTTATGTGACTGTACATAATGAAGGGTATTAAACACGAGTGTGGGTTTATGAAACGCGCCGAAGGCAAGTTTCATAATAACATCACACGAGTTTTTTAATGCCTAAGTATGTACAGTTACATACACTACTTTATCTAGCCACATATCATAGGCCTCCATATATTACCGACAAATATTACCCGGTAATGGCGGTAATGAAGTTTTCTGGCAGCTGTCATAGCTTTTTTTAATTCAGAGACAAACTAGAGTTGGCCCCAACTATCATATCGTTCGATATCTTACTTACGTGCGACATTTGTCAAATTTGATGCAAATTGACAATTCATTTCGAACTAAACGTCATCTCGACTGATATTAGAATAGAGGTCAAATCAAATTTCTTTGTTTTTCAAAGATGTTCGAAATTTGAATAAATAATATTATCGAAATTGATGGTATTATTTAGCAATAATAACATTTTCACAGATAAGGAATGTGTTCTAATAAAACAGTCTATTTTTATGGTGGTCATAATGTGCGGTTCTTGAACGCATTATGGAGGGTTTATGATATTTGGATAGATAAAAGTATTTATATATTATGTTTATCGTCGTCTAGTACTCTAGACGTATTATTCAGAAGGAATCATTTTATTTAAGTTAATCGTCTACTAAAAACAAGGTATCGGTTAAACTCACATTTAAATTATCAATTTATCATATTCTAGTAAAAAACAAAGGACAAAGACTTAGTCCGGCCCACGGAGTATTCTTATGGTCTGTGGTCCGGCCTGTATATCACTGAAAAGTAAAGTAGTTAAATTAAAAATTCAATATAACTTAACGACGCAAGACAATATACTTACCTGTATTTTTCTGTGGAGTAGATATACCAGCGAGAGAGTGAAGGTTGATTTTTTGTCACGCGACAAGATTCGGGGAGCATAGTTGTGGTGTACGGGCAGGTACTATTATTGAAGTTTGTTGTAAAAGTCCGTTTTCATAACACACGTTTATATCATAATTTCTTTTCAAGGAATCTACGTTCAATATATCCAGACACTCATCTACTTAAGTACAACAAGTAAAACGCATATTTCTTTCATTTGCCAAAAATTCACGACGCATAAAAATTTCCTCTTCGGTTTCTCATGCAAAGCGGAAATATTAATGCCAAGCACATAAATATTCAGGAGGAGTTCCCTAGTAAGTTAAAAATTTCGCATTTCCCCTGTCATTAGGCGAATTTATAATGAAGAGATCCGGGATCAAGGGAAATTATATTTTTTCACTCATAAATTATACGATGAACGTACCTATTGTACCTGTACAACATTTATATTTGAATGATCATAAACATGTAGTGAATAATAATTTCCCATCGTATTTTGTGGTAAGCTCGTTGTAATATATCCATCTCAACTTTTTCACCGAAGTTGATAGAGAAAACATGCGAAAACGAACTTTTCCTACAAGATACGATGGAAAACGATTATCCACTACATCTGTACATATCATCCTCATCCTCCTAGCCTTTGTCCCATATCTTTGTAGAGAATGAATTCTCAACCGGGTTCGGCTAACTAAATCCCAAGATGTGGCGTAGGCACTACTTTTTACGCAAGCGACTGCCATCTGACCTTCCAACCCAGAGGGGAAACTAGGCCTTGTACATATATATATGTATAATATTTTTTTGTCATTAAACTAAACTAGAGCACAAAATAAGTTAAAATAAAACTAAAAATGGCCTCTGCGGCATAGTGCCGAAGATGCTGGCGGCATTTCCTCGCTGAATCGCCAAACTGATATTTAGAGCGAGGACACACCTTTGTCATTTGCATTTTAACGATATTGTAACCCTACTTCGGAAAGAGCACATCGATAAAATAAATACAATTTCTCTTTAACTTTAAATCTCGGACACATGCCATTAGTTAGAGGCTAAAAAGTCAGCCTATTGTACAGATGTGCATAAACCGAATAGACATCAAAACATCGCTATGTGGCCGCTTGGTGCACGAACTCCACAGACCGAAAAATGCCGGGCGCTGCCGGCATTGCTCTTTTTGCCCCTTAACCGTCGGGTCACGCCGGCAGGTCTGATTGACGTTTGTTTAGATAAAAATGCTCCCAACTATAATTTTGCTAGCGTTCAAAACAAATGTTTTTTTTTTCTTTAAAGAATTGTGTTGTACCTTAAATACATACATAGAACTTTTCGTGCCCATTTCACCAATATTTGTCCTAGCCACGATTTGAACCCAGGAGTAGAAGCAGCTGTGTTTTGCAGGCAGCTGCACTGACAAGTACCCAACAGCATCGTCGACATAATGTCTCAAAAGATAAGTGATTTAGTTATTTATAAGCACTTTTAAATACGCACTTACAATAAAAGTGGAACCTTCATACTTATTTTTTTAATTACTACTAAAACAGAGTGACTGCAAAAAAAACCGTAGATTACAAAAATATCGATTATTGCGTATGTTTTAAGATAAACTATTAGATAATAAAGTCGAGGGGTCAACGTACCTCGTGGATAACGCGCCAAAGTTAAAGGACGATGGGCAAAACGTCCCCACCCACCAACAGAGATGGGACATATCTCATCTTGTAGATCTCAACAATGTGATTGTTTTTCAGTATGGGAACAATCCCTGGAAATATGGGGTTTTCCTGGAAAATCGTGTTTTGTTAAGAGGAATGTGGACAAAATTGATACTATTTAACTCATACAAAACGACTACTTATGCATAGACGGTGGCGCCAATATTAATTTACACTTTTTATCTAACGGTGGGGGCCAAAGTTCCCGATAACCAACAAAAATGAAACATATCTATATTTATAGGTCTGAACAACATGCTGTTTTTTCACTGAGACATCATTCGGCTTAAGCATGGTGTTATCTTGGAAAATCGTATTTTGTGTTTGTATATATACTTTGTTTATCTACTAATGAGCACTCTGTTTTGGAGGTTGGCCTATGAACGTCCCGTGATAGTTTTCATTTTAAATGTTGTAGTAACTAGTTTAATCTTATTATTACACTATTGTATTACTTAAAACTTGATTCATGTGCAGATTTTTTATTTCAGTAAACTTGCATATTCTTAGTATTTAAGTTGTATTGCATGGAACACCAATGTATTATGGTAGTTACTGTTTCTAAGTACGTACTTATAATCGTATGTATACCAGTATAGTTATAGTCATTTTATACTTTTGATTTAGCAAAATTGCAATTCTTCTACTGCTCACCAGAGTTCGCTAGTGCTAAGAAGAGCTAGCTAGAGTACCGACCTCTGGTGGTGAGTAGATTTTTTTTTAAACGTCAGTCTAGCCTTAGCATTAAAAATATTCAAAAGCCTTGTCTATGAGCTAAAATTATAAAGAAATTATAACAAACAAAAGTCACCTGTCACTAAAAAAAATTCAAGTCTTGCAAAATTGAATTTTTATCGAGAAAATGCTGGAAAAATTATAAAGGTTACCATAATATAGGTACGTTGATATTTTTAATAACATTTCTTTATAAGGCATCAACGATTTATGTGTTTGCCTATCAACTATATTTCAACCGTATTTCTATTCTCGGAGAAAGTATACCGAACCCAAAACCAAACAGAACCGTTTGTTGTACAAATCGCCAGGGAGACATAATACTTATATAAAACAGTGAACGTCTTGGGGTCGAAATGATGATGAACTGAATTGTATTAGTTGTTTGTAGAAAATGCAAGGCGATTATTTATATTACATGGCCATACAATCGACGCTATGAACGGAGCCGAATATCCAAGTGTACGCTGATGCGCAGGCTAATAGCGCGGTTTGCGGCGCGCAGTAAGCCCATCATGGCACGGTTACCATCGTCTCGGTTTCCTGTTCAACCAACGTTTTGAATTCCTGCCCAAAAAGAGGGGTATTATAAGTTTAATATGTGTATGTGTGTTTCTGTTTATCCACATATTTGTGTGTTTGTCTGTGGAATCGTAGCTCTCAAAAACGGATGGACCCATTTGAATGCAGTGTTTTTATCGAATGTATTGTCTGTCCAGATGGTCCTTAGATTTGTTTGTTGAAAATAACCGCAGCCATTTCCAAGATAAGTACTCAACTTTGATAGTTCGCTACAGACAAAAACCCTGCGTGTAGTGCATCCACCGCCTCCCCGCGACCCACACGAGGTCATCCGTCCACCTAGGTATTCGTACCTAAGGCCTTCCTACACTGAGTTTTCCTATACGTGGTCGCTACTCCAGGACTTTTCTGCCCCAGTAGCCATTCGCTCACTCAAGGATGTCATATAATATTAACGTATGTATTGTATGCGTGTCTGTGTATGTATGGGTCTGTCTGTGGCGTCACAATAAACATTCTTTAGGTACAGCAGTTTGGATTTTGGAGCAAAAAAGGTCTAGGTACAGAAAATAACTGCTTTATCCCTGCATTAATGGATTAAAGTCTGTCTGTCTATTTTTCGTGTTTGTATGTTCCACTTAAACCTTATTTTTATTGTCACAGCCGTGAAACGCAACGATGTTATCAGCTCACTGCAAGTATGGTGATTAGAAGTCTTTTTAGGGATCCGTAGTCAACAACGGACATGGTGAAACTATAAGGGTTCCTTTATAGTTTCGCCATGTCCGTCTGTCCATCTGTCTGTCTGTCCGTCCGTCCGTCCGTCCGTCCGTCCGTCCGTCCGTCCGTCCGTCCGTCCGTCTGTCCGACTGTCCGTCTGTGCGTCGGTCCGTCCGTCCGTCTGTCCGTCCGTCCGTCCGTCTATCCGTCGGTCCGTCTGTCCGACTGTCCGTCTGTGCGTCGGTCCGTCTGTCCGTCCGTCCGTCCGTCCGTCCGTCCGTCTGTCCGTCTGTCCGTCCGTCCGTCCGTCCGTCCGTCCGTCCGTCCGTCCGTCCGTCCGTCTGTCCGTCTGTCCGTCGGTCCGTCTGTCCGTCTGTCCGTCTGTCCGTCTGTCCGTCTGTCCATCCGTCCGTCTGTCCGTCTGTCCGTCTGTCCATCCATCCGTCCGTCCGTCCGTCCGTCCGTCCACTAGCCATCACAGACCAGCACATAACTAAGTCTGTCTGTGCCTCGTAGCCTCAGAAGAGATGCTTTGATATTCATTAAACGTAGAATTGTGTTTTTATGTAGAGCATCGAGTTCTGAATCAAGAAAATCTTTACAGCGGTGTGGAGAGCATGAGCATCAGGTTCTTTGTATACCGCGAAAAGTTAGCAGTAAAAGCTTGACTCTGCAACAGATCTAACTTTTGTCATATTTTAAGATAGCTCAGCTTAAAAGTAGTAGTTTTTTTTTCATGTTTATCAGAATGTTTTGTTTTTCAGCTCATATTAAATATAAAATACCTATGAGACTAAAATAAATCAGGTAAGTATTTAAAGTAGTATTAAAATCCTGCATAATTATTTTTATATATTACGGAGGTGGCAAACAAACGTTTGGCCCGTCTGATGGTAAGCGGTTACAGCAGCCTATATGGACGCCAACTCCAGTGGATTCGCATGCATGTTACCGACCCTTTATACAACTGTACACTCTTTTTTTGAAGCACTCCATTTTTGTAAGTAGTCTCCCGGGAATAACTCGGCAGGGACAGCAGGTCATTCCGTAGCCTGAACGTTGTGCGGAGAAAATTCCTTTGGAACCATACGGTACGCGACCATTTAGACTCCGAGGTATGAGGACGAACGCCTTACCGTGAACGAGAGGTGAACGGTGGAGGTGGATACGATTCTGAATCTGCTAGTCTCTCGGCAGCTAGTGTGCTAAAACAACTGTTAAATTCTCAAGCTTCTACCAATCTATCTATCTGCCACGGACGTCGTCACTGCTAAACATAGGGCTCCCCTATAGCTCGCTTCAGAAAAAGACCCAGCGCACAGTGCAACCGTCCGCTTAGGTGGAGGCCTTCCAACGCTTAGTTTTCCTATACGTAGTCACTACTCCAGGACTTTTCTGTCCCAGTAGCCATCCGCTCAGTCAAGCCTTGCAGGCAATAGCGCAAGCAGCATAAAGATGTCATAATTTTAACGTATGTATTGTATGCGTGTCTGTGTATCTGTGAGTGTCTGTGGCGTCACAATTGATAAAAGTCTGTCTGTCTGTCTGTTTTTCATGTTTTTATGTCTGTGTAACGTTTAATAACGTTTCTGTATTACACATCAACGGTATGTTATTATTCCACTTACGAGTAAACCTTAACTGGTGAGACCAGAGCTGTGTAAACGCAACGATGTCTTTAGCTCGCTGCAAGTATGGTGATAAGAAGTATTTTTTATCAAGCTAGGGATCCTGGTTCGATTCCCAGTGAGAGCGCGGTTCCCCCGTGGTTACTAAACGGTTGCGTCCATTAGGTGGTGATATTTATTTCCTTCGACCTCATTTCTTTAGAGAACAGTCAGGCTGTTTTTGTATTGTTCACTAAAATAAAATTGTTTCCACAACATAGAATGACAATTATTTGTTACTTCTCATATTATTTAAGTTCTTATTCCACCATCTATAATTCCTTCCTGTTTAATTTTGTTTTCTCCGCTACCGAAAAGTTGTCTGGAAGAGATCGCTCTTTAGCGTTAAGACCGCCTATTGTCTGCCATTGTTTAATTTAAGATTTTTCATGTTATATTTTTCTTGTTAGTGTGCAATAAAGTACCTATTATTGTATTGTATATGTAGAATGTACGGGCGCTCACTACGAACCGTTCGTTATGGAAGTCTTTATCTATTAAATAATGGACGTCTTGGACTCAAAATGATGATGAACTATATTTTATTGGTTGTTTGTGTAAAATTCAAGGCAAACTCTTCTTGGGACATGGTGACACGAGCTACCGACGCGTATCCACCGCTACGTGTTGCCGGAGTGTCCTCGACCCTGTCATATCCCGCAGCCTTCCTGCATTTCATATTTAATACTTTTTAACGCATTTACAATCTCATCCATAGTATGTGTTTAATTTCCCTTTTGTTTTTTTAGTTCACATCGAGAAAGAGTTCTTGTCCGGATGTCTTGTTCTACACGGTCTCACTACGCTTGGTTCGGTCACCATTTTATGTATGTATGAACATATGTGAACGTAATTTCCTTCGTTTTCTACTCGAACATCCATCAATTATTCACCGAGACGTTTTTAAAGAGTCCAAATTCGGTAGGATTATGTAATATTTTTACTGAGTTCAATCGGTGACCTGAAAGTGCTTCAAATCCTGCTTGCTTGATATGACCAAAACATACCTGCATACATAGATGCAAGTAAAATAAAAGCTAGTAAAAATAATCGCTTTTTAACTCTGTTTCAGAAATAAACAAGAGATAACAACCCAGCGTGGACTGACAATCGAGTGAGACGAAATGAAAATGTTCTTAGAGTTGGCATACAAAATCTTACTGGCGGTGAAAACGACCGGTTTTTGGGCCTCAGAGGGAGGCAAAGGAGCTTTTTCTAGGGAAATGGGCATCGGCTACGCGAGCGGGCTCATGACACCGGTTCTGGGTCAATCTTGGGGCAAAGGCTGTCCATCGTGATTCATCGTAATCTAGGGGCCTTTTGCGCCTGTAAAGATTAGAGGCGGGCAATTTGATTAGATAATTTATTTTATATTTGTAATTATTGCTATAATTAATATTTTGTGTCAAATAAACTTTTTATTACTTAACAACATAGAAGATTTAGGCCATAGTTAAATGTCTAAGTAGCAGTGAAAATTTCCGCTACATAAAATCATTAATTCTATATTATTTTCAAGTACATAAACTTCCCACTTAACTAACTCCATACGATGAATGTGAGATCTATTTACTGAAAAATTTTTCTCCATAGATCCAGTTCTTAAAAGTGGATACAATAATGTATCAGGTGATGAAGTTACCAACGGGAGCGAAGCGTGGCGGTCTGGTGTATCGAGTACCTAAAAAGGAATGTGAGGGGTTTTGGGAAAGCGTAAGACACGTTTTAAAGATTACAGCGGGTCCTCGCCGAGAAGACGAGGTCAGAGCGTAGTTGAGAGTACCTAAGTTATACCGCGTTTTCAATATGTGTTGGAGGAAAGACCGGGGACTGGTGCACGGTTGTAATCGTGCCGCTGTACCTATAAGACTGCAGAAATTACCGCATAATTGGCCTCCTCAGTTCTGTTCAACATCCAAGAAGATAATAGACGTGGATGTGTAACGGTAGCTGTTCAGTTATTTATTTATTCGTGAATAACTATCTGACAGAATAAAAAGAGAGTGATTGTGGATTGATGATGGAGGAATGACGTATAATTTTTTCCTAATAGGTATATGCTAATATATTTTTCTAATATATATTTCATGTTCAGTAAAGTGTCACTTCGATCGTGGCACTCGCACTAGCCGACGGATTGAATTATGCAGGAGATTGTGACAATCATGAATAAAGCTTTGTAGAAAGGAATTAAAGTGGATGCGAAAAAGGCAAGAGATGAAGAGCCATGGTATTTGAAAAAGACAATAGTATAACAATACCTAGTGTGTGTATGGTTGCTAATGAGAGATTGGAGTTTGCCGAGCTGCCCAGCCATTAAATCTCTAAAAAGGCGTTTTTGGATGTACATAGAGGTGTATTGGTTCCAACACTTGTGTACGGAAGTGAAAGTTGGATGTAGCAGAGGAAGCAAAAAAAAATGCAGTTCGTAAACTTTAAGGTGTGAAAGAATATGTAGTAACTCAAATTGAGAAAGGGATGCTAAAATAGTTTAGGTATGTTACAGAGGATGCATAGAAGGAGATTGAGCAGACAAACTAACATTTCTCGATTAGATTTAACACGTTCTAAAAAAGGACAGGTCAAAGGTAGGTACTCTAAACTGACGAGCATGCAGGCGGAATTAAGTAATGTTGAAGTACAACGTGCATGCCAGGACCGTAGCAAGAGTATAAGCGTAGCTCTGTCTACGCCGTTGGGAGAAAATCGTGGTTATAAAATATCAATTGAAAAAACTCGTTAGATCATTAGGTACTTTAGAACAATAGATCTGGGTGGAAAATGAAAGCTGATAATGATAAAAGTTGAATCGATCTTAAGATAATGATGCAAACTGTATGCTAGGTCATAATAAGGTAGAGAGAGACCTGTTTAAGGTATTTGCAGCTGAAAGAGTAAATTCTCGTAAATTAAAATATCAGCATCGTCATGTATATATAAATATTTAATTTTTAAAATATGTATAAATAGATTATAAGAAAGAAAACATTCATATTAAGGGAACTAATTGGGTAACTTGGAACCCGTTGCAGGGTGAGCGTCAGGAGGGCTGGACTACTCGATGTTGTATGTTCAGATTAAGTACGTCTTTGGGACTATTTAGAACCTCTATATAATAATCATTTAAATATTTGGGCCACTGGGTCACCGAGGATCTGAAGTATAAACTTGACATCGATAGGGAACGTAGGTCGCTGGCTGTCTGTTGTAATATGCTGGCTCGCAGATTTGCACGCTGTATACCTATACACAAGTTAATTGTCAGTTTATGTACACGTGCTGTCTGTGGGCCTCATATTCATGGTGGGTACGCACTCAGGGTGCTGATGGAGCTGCCATGGCGGTGTAGCGCGTCGGGGATGTTTGCGGATGCAGCTACAGACGGTTTCCCGGCCATCATGAGGAAGCGGTGTGTATCAGCATTAAATTGCCTACGTGAGAGCTTCAACAGCATCTTTCATGTATTCTCAGACTGGTGGGACTCTCCACTCCTGCGGAGATGGTTCCAGGTCCACACTGTGTGATTTGTTTTATTTTATTTTATTTTGTCCAATAATACTATCGTAACTGTAAATAAGGCAGACGGACAGATAGACAGACAGACGGATGGACAGACCGACAGACGGACGGACGGACGGACAGCGGAGTCTTATTAATGGAGTCCCGTTTTTTATCCTTTCGGTACGGAACCCTAGAAAAGCTATAAAGAATGTGATCTAGGTATTCTGACGTCAGAATGGCTTGATAAAGTCCGTTCATGTCACCTTAAGTATTTAGTTTTAGAACTTGCATGCATCTTTTTATTAGAATGAAACGTTATAGTCGTAATAAAATCAGATTCACTGAACTAAGAGAGAGTCTTCAAATTGAGTGATGCCAAGTTTTAGTAAGCCATATAATGTATGGCACTGTGTAGTACCATTCATCACCTCGCTAAAAAAGGGAAAATACTTGGGAGAAATGGTGGTTGGGAGATAATGACCGAAATAAGAGATCCCAAGGGCTATAGTCGGATACTGCTCCAGGTGAGTGATATCAAGTTTTTAGTACTTATATGGACGCATAAATCGCGCGTAGTATGCGGTGATTCACGGTCTGAGATACAATTCTAGCAGAAGTGAGCTTGTAGTGGTTATGTTTGCTAGAAATAAGGCCTTTGATGCTGTTCCTACGGTATTCTTAAATGAGGTTTCACTAAAAAGAGTCACCAGCTTTAAGTATCTCGGACACTGGATCACTGAAAATCTCCATGATGATCCCGATGTTGAGAGGGAGCGCAGGGCATTCGCCGTGCGCTGTAACATGTTAGCACGTTGTGATAGAAATGTTAAAGTAATCCTTTTTAAGGCATTCTGTCAGACGTTTTACACGTGCAGCCTGTGGACTAATTGCACTAAAATGGCTTTCGAGGCCCTGTGCGCCCAATACAACAATGGGTTCAGAGTGCTGTTTGGGCTACCACGCTTTTGCAGCGCGTCAGGTATGTTCGCTGAGGCGCGCACTGATTGCTTCAGTGCCATATTACGCAAGAAAATTGCATCTGATGCGGCGCGTGTGTGAGAGTTCCAACACCCTCTTGCGCCTATTGTCGGAGTATCCTGCTAGCGCTATATGGAAGCGCTGGAATACTATCCATGTGGAATCGAGAGGCTGTGTGTATGATGTTTTTTTTAGGTTAATAATAATCATTTATAACTTTTATGTAATTAACAATATATGGACATGATCAGATAAAAATGCTTTGAATTGAATAAATGGCATCTTGACATCGGAATGGCTGAACCACATTATGAAATGAAATGAAATGAAATTATTTATTGATAACAGGCGGTTATAGGTCACAAATATTATTACAAATTAAACACTATTAGGTACATTTACAATGTAAAAGGTAAATTATAATAATCTTCAAAATTGTAGAAATTGTTCTCGTGGAGCCATTTTTTCAATGTTCCTTTAAAACTTGGAACGGAAGCTGCATTTCTTACCGCGTCAGGCAACCGGTTATAGACGGAAGGCCCTGAGTAATGCACGGACCGCTCTGATTTGGTAAGTTTGTGCGAATCTGCCACCAGCCTATTCTCGTGCTTGTTGCTACGCAATCTATAATTTGAATTACTCCCCTTGCGCTTGAAAGCATCAAGATGTTCGTGAGTGAACACCGCCACCTGATACAGGTATAGACAAGGCAAGGGAAGGATATTCAATTGTTTGAAGTGCTCCCGTGCTGAGGCGTCCGCCGGCAGGCCCACCATCGCTCTAATCGCTCTCTTCTGCATCGCGAACACTCTCCGCCAGTCCGAAGCTCGGCCCCAGAGCTCAGTTCCGTACGTGAGCAGAGAGTGCACCGTTGCAAAATAGCACTCGCGTACCGCGGCAGGCCCGGCCGTGCGCGCCAGCCGCCGCAACGCGAAGCCCGCGCGCCCGAGCCGGCCGCACACCTCGTCTATATGTGCGTCTCCCACTTCAGCGCGCTGTCGATGTGGAACCCGAGCAGGCGACTGCAGGTCGCGTGCTGTATAGGGGCATCGCCTGCACACACCTTCAGACTCCCATTCAGGTGCCCGTTCAGTTTAAATGTGATGAAGCACGTTTTCTCTTTTCTTTCCGTCTGTCCGTCTGTCCGTCTGTCCGTCTGTCCGTCTGTCCGTCTGTCCGTCCGTCCGTCCGTCCGTCCGTATGTTCTTGAACTCCTTTGAAGTGAGGAAACAAGTCCGATTCTGCCTGTCGCTCGGCAGGTAGTGTGCCAAAAGAACTGTTAAATTCTCAGCCTTCTATCTATCTATCAGCCATGGACCATGGACATCCACTGCTGAACAAATAAGGCCTACTCTTTAGCTTGCCACAAAGATAGATCTTGCGAACATCGCATCTAGCGACTACAGATACGTAGGTTTCCTGTACATACATAGTCACTAATCCAGGACTTTGCTGCCCCAGTGGTTATCCGCTCATTCAAGCTTAGCTTCACATTTACGAAGTGTAAATTATTTGCAGAAGTATTTAGTTTGATTTCAATGATACTTTTTCCTAGGTAAACAACTTAAATCGATCAACTACGATTTTACTTATCGTATTCAAGAATCTTCGCTGAAAAAGAAACAAGAAATGTTTAAATCTCCATGGCGTTCTACAAACATAATCCACGCGAATCGCTTTGTAAATAATGGTAAGTATAATCGTAAAGGTTCACTCCGTCCACGTTTCCCTATTTTTACTTGAAAAATCAACATATCGCAAATCATCAAATTGAAACTATTCATTCATTTCACAAGCACTTCAATTGGCAAATCAACTTATGGCATAGTAACGTTTAGTAAAAAGGCATTCTTTGATGAATACTTTATTTAAAAAAAAAAACATCAAAAATCTGACTGTACGAGTACGAGAACATAAGTATGTTATTATTTATGTAAGAAAAGTTTATTGATTCTTAAAGTTCTTAATATGAAGAGCTTGTGAAATGATACTGTGTGTAATGTATATTTGTTAAATTACCATTTGTGATATGGAAAGTTTGCGAAATTACATGTTTGTGAAGATCTGTTTGTGAAACGTTATTTATAAAATTATTGTTTGACAAACGTTTTTTTTTAATAATACTAAACCTTAGGGCTGATTCACACCGGAAGGGCAGCGGCCGACAGCGGTCAGCAGCGGTCGGCAGCAGCGGCCGCCGGCGGCCGCTGGCGACCGTGCGCCGCCTCCCCCGACCCTTCTAGAGTACAGAGAACTGGTGGGCTGTTTCGGCGGCGGGGCGGGGGCGAGCAGCGCGGAGAGCGCGCGGCCGCCCGCGGCAACGCGAGCAGCCGCGCGGCACCCCGAACGGCCGCGCGGCGCCGCTAGTTTCGCGCCCATTCAGACACGGCGGGAACCGCGCGATTATAGAATCGCACGGAAATCGCGCGGGTCTTATTTATATGAGTTAGTTAGTAATCGTTCAGACATAACCGCGCTTCGCCACCGCCAAGAAACGCGGCGTCGCGCGGCCGCTCGCACCGCCGCGGGCAGCCGCGCGACCTGTTAGAGGTATTCAAGTCATACTGGTATTTTTATTAAATATGTACTTATGTAGATAAAGTTTAAAATTATTTTACACTAAAAGTGCTCGCCGCGTCGCTGCCGGCCGCTGCCATTCCGGTGTGAATCGGCCCTATGGTGATTGTGCTTGTGTGTTATGAATTACGATTTTTGCAGTGCTCTCTTCTTCCGTCTAATGTTACTTTAAAAGCAATAAGTAGACCGATAAACTGACAAAAAAATATGCGTGAACAATGGGAACCTGTGATTCTAATTATCACGAAATGAGCGTCCCTACGAGGGTAAAATAAGCATCAATATTCTACTGTGGGTAATAGGAATTGGACTCGCGATTTGGAACTTGACACAGGAAATCTAAAAACAAAACGTAAAAAATCTGTACTTATGGTACCCTTAATGTGATTCATTATAATAAATAGGGTTCAGTATAATAACGCATTTCGTATCTTGCTGAAACTACCACCCTTCAGCAGTACGAAGGGTATGTTTGCTGACGAGATAATACCTGACTTCTTCGCCATATTAACAACCCGGTCTGCGGCATTTCAGACAAGACCGAGAACCTCGGGTATTGAAATTCTGTCACTGATAGCCAATGAGTACAGTGACTAGTGTCATAAACAGTGGTTTCGCCTGCACCGCTCTGAGAATGCACACTTTTAATTGTAATTTTATATTTGTGGCCGTTTTTAGGGTTCCGGGATCATTCTCTTAAAATCCATTGGCTGGATCCATGATGTATAAAGTGATTTTATTTTTTCTTACTAGATCCATTAGGTACTTGGAAGTATGGATCTAATAAAATCTTATTTCTCTTCTGATACATCTTTGTACCTAGTTGCAAGAAATGGATCTATAGAGAATATTTCTTTCAATAG
This sequence comes from Apotomis betuletana, assembly GCA_932273695.1. Classification (NCBI taxonomy): domain Eukaryota; kingdom Metazoa; phylum Arthropoda; class Insecta; order Lepidoptera; family Tortricidae; genus Apotomis; species Apotomis betuletana. The sequence goes on from OW026300.1 coordinate 16,431,042, forward strand.
ATCTAGCAAGTTGTTATGGATCTAATGAGAAGTTGTACAAAATGTATTATCGGATATTTACTCATTTTCTATTTCATTTTATGTAAAACAACGTTTTTTTTTAAATATTTATGGATTAATTGGTCCGAAATAAATGCATGATCCTACTGGTAACGCTCATGGTAGCCAACGTGTTAAAAATGCATCGGCATATTCTGCTATTGAAGAGAGTAGTATGTGTAAGGAAAAAAAAAGGAAATATGCAGAAAAGAAGCTGATTAGACTATGAAGCAAGATTAGACCTCAAACATACAAACATTGCTAGTTAAATAATCACTATTTCACTCTGTTTCAGAACAAAACAAGAGATAACAATTGACAATGGATTGACAATCGAGTGACAAGCGTACTAGCTGATAAGAGCGCTGAACGCAGACTCGTGGACCTAAGCACGACGACATTATTAGCTCGCTGCAAAGTATGGTGATTAGAAGAAGTCATTTTTATCAAGCTTAGGGATCCTGGGTTCGATTCCCAGTGAGAGCGCGGTTCTCCCGCGGCTACTAAGTGATTGTGTCTAAGATTGTATGTTATTTTATTTCCTCCGACTTCATTTCCTTAGAGAACTGAACAGTTGAACTGTTTCTGTATTGTGCTCTAAAGTAAAATGTTCTCCATCCATAACATAGGATGTACACAGGCAGTCAGTGGCGACCAAAATCAAACCCGTACAAAAACGAACAGTTCGTTATGGAAGTCTTTACGGAGACATATATTAAACAATGAACGTCTCCGAGTCAAAATGATGATGAACTGTATTTTATTGATTATTTTTGTAAAATTGCAAGGCAAACGCTTCTTGGTACGTGGCGACATGGAGCTACCGACACGTGTACACCGCTTAGTCTTGCCACCGTATCCTCGACGGATACGCAGCCTTACCTGATTTCATACTTTTCAACGCTTTCACAATCTTGTCAATACTATGTATTTAATTTCTTTTTTGTATATTTAGTTCATTTCGAGAAATGGCTCTTGTTCGGATACCCTCTCATATACGATCGTATGTATGAACACATGTAAACGTAATTTCCTTCATTTTTCTTTCAACATCCATCAATCAGTCACCGAGACGATTATAAAGAGTCCAAATTCGGAAGGATTATCTTATTTTTTTACTGACTTCAATCGGTGACTAGAAAGTGCTTCAGATACTGCTTGCATGATTTGTCCAAGATATTCATACATATATAGAAGCGAGTAAAATAAAAGCTTGTAAAAATTATCACTATTTAACTCTGTTTCAGATTAAAACAAGAGATGAAAACCGAGTTGGACTGACAATCGAGTGAGACGATGTTCTTAGAGTCGGCATAGAAAATCATACTGGCGGCGAAAAGAGGGCTCATGACACCCTTTCTGGGTCAATCTTGGTGCCAAAGGCCATCTTGATCCTTGGTCCATCGTGATTCCACGTGTTTTTGTGACTGTAATGATAAGAGTATCTATCTGATTAGATAGTCTATTTTGTACTGTTTTTTGTTAGTAAATATTACCATATTTTCCTTGTTTCAAATAAACTTTTTCTATTTAGTAACATATCTTTCGAAGATTTAGTCCCCAGTTAAAATGTCTAAGTAGTATTGAAAACGTCCACTACATAAAACAATTAATTATGTATTTTTAAGAATGTTTACTTCCCACTTGAACTGACTCCATAAGGACAAAGTAAGATCTATGTACTAAAAAATAAAAGTTTTCTATAAATCCATTTCGTAAAAGTGGATACAATAATGTATCAAGTGAATTTACCAACGGGGGCGAAGCTTAGCGGTCTGGTGTATCGAGTACCTAAGAAGGAATGGAAGGGGTTTTGGGAGAGCCTAAGAGACGTTTTAAAGATAACGGCGGGTACCTGCCGGGAAACCGTGGGCCAGCCAGAGCGTAGTGGAGAGTAAGTTATACAGCGTTTCAATTTGTATTGGAGGAAAGACCGGAGACTGGTGAACAGTTGTAATCGTGCCTCTGTCTCTGCACAAATAGGATTCAATAAAACTGCAGAAATTACCGCAGAATTAGCCTCTGTCAGTTTAACATCCAAGAAGGTATTGTAATGGATGTATAACGGTAGCTGTTTAATTATTTATTCATGAATAACTGTCTAATAGAATATAATAGAGAGTGATTGTGGCTTGATGATAGGGGAATTACGTGTCAATTTATGTTTATTTGCGCCGATGCTCAGTCAAGTATCGCATTCATCGTCTGCACTGGCCGATGGATTGAATTGCAGATTGTGACAATCATGAATAAAGGAAAGGGATTAAAGTGAATGCGAAAAAAGCGAAAACCATGGTATTTAAAAAGGAAATAGTATAAAAGTGGTGTGTGTACGGTTGCGAATGACAGATTATGCACAAGAGGCAGTCGAGCCATTTGCCGAGTTGCCCAGCCATTAAAAAACACTCAAAATCTATTAAATTAAGCAGGGTGTCTCTGGATGTGCATAGAGAGGTGTATTTGGTTCCAACACTTGTATACGGAAGTGAACGTTGGATGTGGCAGAGGAAGCAAGAAATTAAAATATAGTTTGTAAAACTTAAGGTGTGAAAGAAGATGTAGTAACTCGAATTGAGAAAGGGATGCTAAGATAGTTTGGACATGCAGAAAGGGAGATTGAGTAGACACATCTACATGGCGAACTTAAATGAAAATGTTGGAACAGAGAAGACCTAGACAAACATTTCTCGATCAGATTGAACACGTTATAAAAATGGGCAAGTCAAAAGTACGCTAAACCGACGAGCATGCAGGCGAGATTAATAAGTGTTGAAGTGGAACGTTCATGCCAGGACCGTAGCAAAAGTTTGGACGTAGCTCTTTCTACGCCCTTGCCAAATACTCTAACTAGATCGATCGCAGAGATGAGGTCCAATTTCTGAATTTTCCATGCTGCGGTATTTACCAGATTCCGTTTTTTACGGAATCGTTTATTATCTACATCGTTAATCGTTTATTAACCAAATTATGAAATTCACAAATTCCGATTTTTCCACATTCGTTTTATTCCTGATTTTGAATTATCCACATGCAACCGTACGGTCGGCGAGCCGTAGGGTCAGCTCACACCGAGACGCGACGCGACGTGACGATACTGAAAGAGGCCGGTGATTTCGCGCTGAGCCGCGCGCCGCCGCGAGACGCATCGCAACGTAGCGAGGCGCATCGTAAAATCGTTGGCAGCACGACGCCTCGCTGCGCAGCGAGACACCGCGCGGTGCAGCGGAACGTGTCTACTCGCCGCGTGTCATGCACCTGCCCCGCTGCGTCCAACCGCCCCGCAGTCTACTGGACGGAAATAGTAGAGACAAGTCGCCACGGCGGCCTCAGGCTGCGCCTCGCGGCGTCGCGCGGCTTCACGAGGCGCAGCGCCACTCTTACACGCCGCGCGTACCGGCGATGCACCGCTACGTCGCGATGCGTCGCTCTACGCCGCGAGGCATCTCGAGGCGCAGCGCTGCGTGGCGCAACGTATTTTGAATTCTCACGATGAAATGTGTTCCTTTTAATAGGTAGTAAATAAAGTATCATTTTGAGTCGCTCTATTGAAATGTGCGCGCAGCGTCGCGTCCCGTCGCGTCTCAGTGTGAGCCGACCCGTAGGCGCGGCGTCGCCTAGCCGTAGCCGAGTTAACGTGCCGGAGCTTCTTATCCGCTTACGTTACGTCAGTTACGTGGTTAGGTTACGTGGACGCCTGTTTGACGGCAAGGGGAAAGGCGAGGCGGTGTTGATCTGCTCCTGAATTGATATGTGTGCTGTGACCTTAAGGGTGAGCGTCAGGATGGCTGGAGCACTTTATGTTGTGTGGTTCGGACGGAGTTTAATAATTAATGCAAACCTCGACATAACAAAATTATACCTTGTTTAAAAGAATTTAAAGCTAAAGCTGATTTAGGCATTCTGACACCAGAATGGCTTGATCAAGTCCGTGTCACCTTGTTCAGATTTACAACTTGCATGCATCTTTTCATAAAAAAATGGTAATAACGTCCTGACATCAAAATGGTTGAACCACATTCATTATAATTTTATACAAGGTTTGATTGAAGTTTCTGAATAGTACTAAATAGGTCCTTAATCTGGAAACTACATCATCGAAAATCGCGTAATCCTGACGATCACTCTGAAAAAGGTATAAAATGATTAAGCTTCAGCATATAAAATGATCAGTCAGAATCAAAGCGTGCCGTGAGAAATAAACAAAATATTAGGGAAAAAATCCACATTTAACTTCTAGGGAAAGTGGTGGTACGGATAGTGGGAATCGGGAGGCATGGTGATGAAGGTTAATTTTCTGTTAAGTCTAGTCACATATTATATAACTTTATATACAGTGATGCATGCACGACTTTATCGGAATTACCAACCAACTTCTCATGTCTACTGATAAGCACTGATTAAGTACTTTAAAACATATCCTGGTTGGTCGGAAATATTGACATAGGTAAGTTTGTGTATAGTCCCGAGGAGTTTTTTTATACCCATCATAATACCAGACATGAAATAATACTTAATCTTATCATAATAAAACGAAGCTGCCTGGTAGACATCTGATAGAGCAGTTCCAGAGTACTATATTTAAAGTAGAGTAGGGATGATTTGCATACTTCATTGAAAGTGTGCAAGCGAAAGTATTTTGGAAACGATAAATATAAGGCTACCACTGCGACAATACATTTTTTGTCTCTTTTTCACTATCATAACGAGAAAAAGATGATATACTGTCAAGATGACAGTAGGTACCTAAATCAAAATCATGCTTTCGCGTTGAGAGCCCTTGCGGAACCAGCTAATCTTGTACAGTTTGTGAGCTGACAGAATATGATTCGAGTTTTATACCTGTCTCGCTTCCACATATGCGATTGAGATAAGAACCTTTCCGATTTCACCCAATCCCGAACTTCAATCTTAAAGCTTAGAGCCTGTATGTGAAATGGGCTGATTTCCGACCGCTCCTTATGCTTTGGAATGCTCGAAATATGGCAAAAGCTGGTTTATTAGTAAAGTAAGTAATGGGGACGCATAGGTATCAAGTTGCAGGAATGTAGATAGATATGGCATCGAGATTATTGTATCATCGTCCCGCTCTAAACCATATAGCATGAGTAAGATAGATAATGTACATTTATGCTCTGAATTTTCGTTCCGAACCTATACATACTTTTATGTATTGCTTACTGTCTTTGGCGCGCGGCGTTTATAAACGATTATATGGATCTAGCATTATTGACGTATATCATTAGTTCGGCTACTCAACACGTTTAGTAATTACTGTCAAGAATAATGTCAGTGTCAGTTCTCCTATTCCACACTAGATGGCCAGTGTAGTTTCAATAAAATTGCATTTTATTGCAATATAAACATTTTATGACTGCAAGTTAAGCATATTTATTTCATAATATAATTATATCATTCATTTCCGACCATTTCTAAAGTTGTCAAGCTATTTATTTATATACTGGCGCTACCATCTATGTAAAAGCTCTAAAAATATATGAGTTAATTAGTACCAACTTTCGCCACATGCAGTTAATTACCGAACTTTAAACTCTAATTACGGGAGAACCCCATTGATTTTTAAGTTAATAATTATCTAACCACCTTTTTTGGGTCATCATAAAACTATCTGCACCGGTCTCATCTCTGTTGGTGGGTGGGGACACCCCCCATACAAATTTGCCCATCGTCCTTTACTCATAATGTTTTAGCCACCTCAATGTCGTAAATATTACCATGCCATCGCTAAAAAGAAAAATCAACACAACACCTGCCATTCCAAATTCCAAATACCTTTATTAATTTTATTGCGTACTATTTGTTCCTCATTATTTATTTTCTCTTTATTATAATTTAACTTCACTATAGTAATTTATTTACTTATCTGTCTGAATGCGTCTCTTACCGCAGTGTTATCTTATATACCTATTAATAGTTTGTGTATGTTATCACTAGGTAGTAAAGTGATAAGACTGTCAAATGTAAAACCATAATTGGCCAACGTTAAACACATATATACTTACTTACTTATATTTTAAAAAAATACTGTAACAGGTAAACGAAATGAAACGAAATATACAAGGTTGGCATTGGCACCAAAAAGTGTCTACGAGTATTTTGGTTCCGAGTTATGTTGTGTGAAATAGCAGAAATGAATGAGGATTTTAGTCGATAAATTGGATTGCATTTTTTTATGTTGATTACTAGCTTTTGCCCGCGACTACGTCCGCGTGGAACATGGAAGTATGGAAGCTACCTCGCACAACACGATAGATATCCACCTAATCACCTTAATTAATAAAAGGGATGATTAAAAGCGCCTAAGCAAATGTAAGAGCAATTGTGCTTTTGGTCTAATCATTACATTTCTTACAGGGTCATCAATGTCATCATGAATTACTTACTCACTTTTCAATCTTTTTAGGGATAGTTAATTTCCAGGATGAAAACTATCCTATGTCCTTCCTCGTATCTTAAACTATCTCTATGCCAAATTTCATCAAAATCGATTCAGCGGTTTAAGCGTGAAGAGGTAACAGACAGACATACACACTTTCGCATTTATAATATTAGTATGGATTCTAGATAAAAAAGGAATAGTACTAGCTGTGAATTAAAATAATGCACTTGGTATTAAAAAACAGTACTTATCATAATGCCGATTTTTAAAAGAACTAATCGCAGTTTTTCGGAATATTACAATATTTATCAATCTTCAGTATGAAGTTCAATGTACCATTGTCACCCATAGTAGGTTATTGGTATATATGCTCAGTTTATCGCTTCACGACAGTGGATGCCCACGCACGGAACCAGTATAGTGAATTGGTGTGCTTAGTTATTAAAATAATAAATCTGTTTAAAATTAAAATTTACAACTACAATGACGTCAGTTTCAAAAAGTAATTTATTAAATTTATACCCGGATACTCTAACTGATGTACGGCAAGAGTTTAATTTAAATGAACCGGGATCTATGACCCAAATTATTAATATTTTGCATGATTGGATTCAAAAACAGGAGCATTTTACGAAGAAAGATTTTGGTAAGTTTAAAATTAGTCATGCAACAAGTACCTACGGATAATATCTCTTTGATATCAAACGCAACTTTGTTATTATTTATTAAGGTACTTAATTCAAACGCCTCCTCTATTATGTACAAATTTTGATTATTTATTACTAAAAATTTGGCCATTTTTTCGTGATAAAATTTCAAAAAGGAAATAAATTCGGTATTCTACCAAAAATAATATTTTTTTATCTTCTTCAGTGAAATATAAAATAAAATAATAAGATTAATCTCTAAATAAAATAATTCATTTTACCTTTTTGTTTAATTGCATTTACGATTGGAACGGGAATTCAAATGGATTGTATTATTCAGTATTCTCCATAATAATTAAGAATAGATTATTGTAACGTTTAGACAGGCAACCGTAACCTTTCTGACTCGATATTATAAAAAGCTATATGTAATATCATCTGACACAAGTACATAACCGAGTCCCAGCTCGTGCCATCCACTTATTTAATATTTAGTTATTTAATGTCTCTAATTAGAACTTATTTATTTATTCTCAAATTGTCATTGTGTTACATGTTATAAGGCTTTGAAGTCTCACGTTTCGCGTGACGTTGCCGCGACGGTGGGGTCAACATGAAATGAAGCGAGAATGTAATGATATTTCAACCTACACTTCAGACGCGTCGCCTGAAAACCAAACGTTCTTTTGTTTCAATATATTTTTACAAAACAAGATTATATAGCGTTCAGCTATTAAAAAAAAACATGAGCGTTAGGTATGGTATTTGGCCACTACGTCTATAAAACAGTTTGCAGTTTCAATTACATAAAATCAATGATATTATAATAAAATACTGTCTTACTTTTAATACACTACTTTATTGAGATATATAACTTAATATTCATTTTAAACTAATTTTAAACAAAACTACTTATAGTTTCTTTTTTTTATGACTGTAATTTTTTTTGTCATTTTTTTATCTGATCAGATCAGATTGGACATATTTTTATGTTCAAACAGAATATACAAAAAAATGACATTTGGTGGTCATTCAAATACACTCTTATCTATGGTCTAATTGTAAATATTGTGATTTGATTTCATTGGTCGATGGTTTTTATTTTTATTATCATTATATATTTAAGACAAGCGGCGGGGCACAATATCGTAGGTGCATGCAACAAAGGCATCTATTAAGATCTTTAAGTGCCTACATAAATGTCATTATCATTATTATCAATTTATATACGTACGTGGTGATGATTGATAGGTGATAGTTAAGTTTTGGTTGTCAATTAACAATACGTTGTTTTTACAGATAAAGAATATTTGGAACGTTTTATTATTTCCGCTAAAGGCTCTGTCGAGAAAGCAAAAACAAGAATCGGCACACTTTGCACCATGCGTACAAAGGCACCTAATCTATTTGAATGCTGTCGGGTGAAAGACCTTACCAAACTACGTAACTTCTTGTAAGTATTTTTATTTATTGTAGTCATTAAAAATTCCACATTCAGCTAACAAATTATGAATAACACTTCAGAGTCCTCATTTAAGTTAAAGAACTTTATCACGACCATGACTATACAACGAGCGTCGAGCACATACTTAATTGGTGCTTATTGTACCAATTTTGCTATTTTTTATTTTATTTGCATCGTCGTTTCGTCAGGTCATGGCAAGTTGACATACCTATAATTATGTATTATTCGCACAAGTTGACTTAGATAGTAGGTACGATTGCAGAAGGAAAAACAATATTTTTAATTTACTTTTATTTTCAAGCCATACCATTGATATTATTACGTAAATTATCAAAAAAAAATCACACTGCTGCATGTCTAATAAGTAAAAGGTTATTATTTTGTTATAAGGTCAGGAATCAAAACACGATAATATAACGTAGATATATAAATATGACTCATTCAGCTTACAGGTGGCGATGCCTGAACTGACCGAGGATAACTACAGAATACTTTGCTCCAAAATGATTCCCACGAAGATCACGTCTGCTGCTTACTTGGAAGCGTTTCAGCATTGTGTCATTGTAAGTCGTTTATTTTAATTATTTATAGTTTAAATTGTACTATTGACTCCTGCACAATATTTACACGTCGCGCCAGCGGCATAATATGTAACACCTGCTGTACCATATTTTATGAAAATAAATAAATCATTCATTCATTCGTTTCGTTTTTTGACCAATCGAATGAAGTGAGCGAACCATCTCCGTTTCACCTTACGCAAAAATGCTTTCTTATGTCAGTTTATGCGGATGTGTAGTTGTCTACATTCTCAACCGATTCTCGTAAAATTTAGTAATCTGATTCGAGAATATTTAGATTTTTATCGGTTTTTACAAACGGACGGTTTTTAAAAAGATCTGCAATTCAGTAATTAAAAAAAAATGTTTGCTTGGTTTACAACTCACAGCTACTAGTTTTAATAGAATACCTATTTATATTATTTATTTACGTTCATAGGAACCAGATAACCAGTTTTTTACGGTCTCAAAAACAGGAGACATTGTTACATACCTACATGTATATTGTAGTTTTATGACAAAAATAATACGAACTTTATTATACATTTTTATTTTTTGCTATGAATAAACTTCTTTCTCTTTTCCTTTTCTCTATATTATTTTATCAGCCATTTTTTTTTTCGATCTTTTAATGTTTTCATATTTTTTACAGATATGTGAATATTTGAAGCTCCATGACTACGCCAAAGGTTACTACCTCATTATTGACCTCAACGAGGTCAATATTACAGACTTAGTCATCAATTTGAACTTGATCGACTTTCGTAATATCCTGACACTCATTATAGTAAGTATCATAACTATTAAAACTTAATAGAAAGGTGTAAATATTTTATATAATATATTGTATTGAAGAAATAAAAACTTTCATTTGGGGACAAAACGTAATTACAAAAAAAGTAAATATAATTCAGTAAGATTTGCCTCGAAAAGGTCCCATTTCACCTTCATACCAGCTCGAGAGTCAGCACTGATCTTTCAGTGGGATCATGAAATGTATGTGTTTAGTGATCGATAATATACAACTAATATGTGTACTTTCAGGAAGGTTATGGAATAAGAATAAGAGGCATACACATATTATCTTCATCGAAAGTAATAAATACCCTTGTTAAAATAGTAAAGCAAGTTGTAAGTACAAAAATTGGCCAGCGGATTAATGTGTTCAAAAGTGTAGAATCGTTACATACAATTTTGCCCAAACACCTTTTACCAGAAGATTTTGGGGGTGAACAAAAATCCATCTTGGAGCTCTTCGGTAAGTATAAAAACATTTTATGTATATAGGCTACTCGTTATTACTTCTCCTAACTAGTAAACAACTTTCCACCCTCAAAATCAACATTTAATGCAGAAACCGGCTGTATTTATTCTCAAAAATAAGATTTTATAAAATTTGCAACCTGATATCCAAAATATTGGTTATGCCGATATACAAAGTATATTTTACGAAAGCTTCTTTTCGGCAGCGGTTTCTTCTTGCGAAATGCCGGTAGATTTAAGTTCAGTGTCGCATGTAAAAGTGTGTAAAACTATGACGTGTAAAAGTGCCTACTTACAGAATAAACGTTTTGATTTAGATTTTGATTGATTGTTGCTAATTATTTACCAGAACATAATAATAGTTTTAGAAGAAAGGTGTTCTTTGAGGTTAGAGCGTGGTTTACTAAATTAGTCGAGTGAGCGAATACCTTTGTATCTCCAATCGGTCTACTTCAAAGCTCCTACGTTACCAACAAAGGAAAAACATAACATACATATATGAACGAATATTGTTGACGTTATTACAACAAACCCGCTGCTATTTTTGAGATTTTGTATTTATGCCATACATAATTTCGGTTTTAAATCGCTCAATAAAATTTCTAGAATAAAATACAATGTCCCTCATTTACATTACACATTTAAATTAGTTTGTAAGCACTTGCCTACTGAGCCGGCGGTCCCGGGCTCGAATCCCGGTCTGGGCAAATATTTGTGTGATCAACTCGAATATTTGTGCTTGTGGGTCATGGTTGTTCTATGTATTTAAGTATATATTTATCTATATAAGTATGTATATCGTCGTCTCGTACCCATAACACAAGCCTTCTTGAGCTTAATTTTGGACAAGATCAATTTGTGTGAGGTTGTGAAAAAATACGAATATTACCACAAAAAATTGGAATTATTATTGTAAATAAATTGACCTTTATTTCCAGATGAACTGAATGAAGAACTTTCTTCGGATACTCATATTTTGCACATGAATAAAATGAGGCAGGCATGCACCGATAAGAGACTTCAACGAAGTGATAAATTTAATGAAGAATATCTTGGGATGCCAAGATCTTTAGAAATGTTAAGTATTGATTAAAATTGGCTGACTATGAATTTTGTGTATTTGATATATTATTTACTCGTATATGCAAGCTAATTACCTGCCCTCTGACCTCACATTACACGCTCGAAAGTACTAAATTGAAAGTACAGGAGACCGAGGGATTTTGAAACAGAGGTGAGTTGAAGCCACGGCCATTTCTCTGATCTACATCCGTCTTTCTACATGCTTCGCGACTCTTGTCGCGCGAGATAGCGCTACTGGCTCAGTTTCATTCGTCGATATACGGCATCCGAACAACTCTGACGCAGGCTGGCTACCGGATGATACCGCTAAATTGTCGTTGTTTCAAATCACCTTCGTTTCAAAACCCCTTGGTCAACTCAAAAACAACACCTATGACAAGGTGTCGATAAGGCGGTTTCATGATTTTTTCATTTTGTACAGTGTGTGTAGTGGCTTTAATGAAGAGTATCTTGGGATGACAGACTCTTTTACAATATGAAATATTGATTAGAATCTGTTTCTTTATCACGAACTCAGGCCTAACGGCCACGACTTCGGTCTTAACGGCAAGCGGCATGGCGCGGGAACAAATTGAGCGGCAAACGAGCCACCGTGGCGTGCTTCAGAAATTATATCGCTAAATTTTTATTCTTACCGCTCGCTCGCCGTTTACCGTTGTCGCTGCCGCTGGTCGCACAAAGTCGTGGTCTAACCGTGTGGTCTATTGGATGTAGCTCAGACGGTATGTTGATGAATAAAATGTTAATTACATTCAATGTCCTATTTATGGCAGTCATGAAGGTTTCATAACATTACCCATTTATTCAGTCGTGATGGCCCGATGGGACCTTACAGCATTAGGTTTGAAACAAGCTTGCTTGTGGCAGTTTTAAAAGTGACAAACATATTGAGGTCCAACATTAAAGAAACTTTAAAGGCCGCCCGTAAAAGTTTGTTTGAATCCAGCCTAAGACAATGTTCATTACTCATGGTCATTTAATCTTCTATCTATCAGCCTCAGACGTCCACTGCTGAACATACACCTCCCCTATAGCTCCCCACAAAGTGCATGAAATCTTATCTACATGGAATTCTACTGGACATTTACTTTTGTCCTAGATACCGCCAATATAAGAAATGTAACGACCACATATAAACGATTCATCAAACTCATTAAAGTCGGTCAAAGCGCAAGTTCTCGCGCCATAAAAGAAAGAAATCTCAAGTTTTCGCAGCGGAGAAAGAAATAAGTTGGCAGGGTTTGTTCCATATTACTAGACAATAGCGTTATTTGTTTTATTTTAGGTACTTACCTGAATTGTTGCCAAGAAACTGTAGATTTATGAAACATTATTTTTCTTAATTGAACATTAAAGTTCTCCACTACCCAAAGGTTGTCTGGAAGAGATCTCTGTTTAGCCATAAGACCGCCTGGTCCGCCTGTTGTTTACCTCTAGTTGTAATTTCTTGCGTTGTCTTGTATTTCTCCTGATGTTTTATGAGGTGTGCAATAAACGGTACCTACTTATATTGTATTGTATTAAAACTATATATGTATATTAAAACTGTACGAGTCACACAATCGTGACAAATGACAGATTGTATAAAAATAATTTAGACCAGTGCAGAGCAGCAAGTACCTAGTACCTAGCGTTTGTTTATTGCACTTCCTATACGTTTACTTGGTAGAGTCTCATCAAAGCACGGTTTCTACTTACTTGAACTTAACTAAATCGTCTTGAAAAATTAACCTCGTACGAGCAGTCTCAAAACAAACGGCTATTGCTTGTACGTTTTCATGTTACGGATACTAGGTTAATTTGCCTGATTTGCCAATTTTCAATCAAATTGTACACTTGGCTATAATATGCAGGACTCCATCATCCGGCCTAACTGGGTAAGGAATATTGTCCGTCAACGTATTTTGAAAGGCATGTAACGAATAAGGAAAGAAAAGAAGGGCTTTCAGTGCCGATAGGTGACCACGTCCACTGATCTGCTGATTCAGGTCTGATTTCTTTACTAATCGACACTACGGGCCAGATTTTCATTCTGAGATTTTTATCGCCGATAATTAAATTGCCGTGGCTCATGCGCAAATTTGACATCATTATTATTAAATCAAGGAAATTCTGAGATTAGAATAATGCTCGACACGGAAAAAGAAGATCTCACTAGACGCAGAAGGTTACGTTATCAATTGCACTACAGATAACTACGGATCTTTGATACATGTACAATCTAATGACTTACCGTCTAAACTCAGACCTGGCTTAACACGAAAAATTAAAAGTAAATAATAACACCATTAACGAGGCGCTTTATTATAGCGGTTTTATGAATTTCTCCGTTCACTCAACAATAATCAACGACGAAGGCTTCTTATATCAATCATATATGCTCCTGCAAGCCTATATCTTGGACAGCACCACAAGAATACGGAGCAAGTGTGGTGGAGTTCTATCAGCAGTTTATTGAGCGTGTTCCGATGTGCACATGAATAAACCAGCACCGTTTATAATTAAACCTCATGAATGTTCCGTGGTGAATTTCCTGGCTTGCCAAGGCAACGGGGGCGAGATCTTAAGATTTAGACTTTAAAAAACGCTTAGGGGATTAAGTACTTTATTTTCTCTGTTCGACCACACTTATCCAGAGAAAAATGACTGCCGCTGCCTGAAACGTAGGTAAGATTAAGTAGATAGTAAATAATTTCATATATTGCTTAAAATATATACGGAACGGGTTTACTTACGTCGTAGAAGTCGAATATTGGTGTTCGATTGGATGTCTGAAACACACGGGAGTTTTCTATATTAATAATAATAATAATAAATCTTTATTAATAAAAAACATAAGAATAATCGTTAGCATAAAAAGTCTTACATCTACACAGAACACACTTAATACTTGTGCCTGAACTAGGAAAATCCTGTATCTCAGGCTTTGAGAGAGGTCATTTAATTACCAAAATTCTTAGTCAATTTATCTCACTAAAGAAATAGATAAAAACGCGTACAAATTATATTTTAAGTTTCAACGTAATTGTTTACAATTATACTATAAAACTATTATACTAATTTGATATGTCATAATAACTGATTACGTTTATGAGGTACCTACCGCCGGCATGGAAATGTCAGCATCAGCACAATTAGAAACTCGGACAGGTCATAGTCGATATTGCAAAAAATTGTCGTCTCTGTAGTTTAACATACAATGAAAATCACTAATTATTAGAACAATGTTTTTCTAAGTTACAAAACAGGGATTTAAAAATTCGAGAAAGGTATCTAGTTTCTTAAAGCTAGGTGAACTAAAGACTCCTATTATTGCTACGTTAAAATTACAATTTTGTAGGTTAGGCTAATCTATTATAATATAATCTAAACATAATATAAACTGCAAATAAATAAAGAATTGGTATATATTATTATAATATTGGTTATTAAGTTATTATCAATACTTTAGTCATTTGGTAAGCATCTGAAATGTTAGGAATTTAAATAATATGGAATGTTGTTTTATAAACAAAAAATATTAAGGATAACAATTATATAATGTTAATATTGTGACACGTACGGCTTCAAACTTTTCATACTCGTAGCACGGTAAGCGTTAGGGTAAAAAGGTTATTTATAGAGATTCTACTGATGATGTTAATGACGACGATGGTGACGAGTTGACAATGATAATGATGTTTTTATGGCGACGCAGCTGGCGCAGTTTGTAGGACAGCCTACTGAGCCGGCGGTGTTGGATTCAAATCCCGGAAAGGGAAATAATTTAAATTAATTTTTTTCAATATTTAATATTTTTTTATATGAAATATTTTTTTAAGTACGTATGTACCTACCTTTCTTTTTATTTAAACTACCGAATCATAAAATTAGACTCAGTGCACCACTTTACAGAACGTTGAAAACTAACTCGCCACTTGAACAACGACTAGACTGGACAATGTCCAAAATTATAAATTGCCATGACTGTTTGTACAGGCATGTTTCAAAATGAAATGCAGTTTATTAAAACTGACATTCTGAAAGTGTAGTTTTAAATTAAGTTGTTAGACTAAATGTGACAGTGTGCAGTGTTTAGTAAAAGGTCGTTTGGGTTTCCAAAGCGACGAGTTTACTGATTATTGGTGTAAAGATGAAAACAGATTTCATCTCTATAGAAACCCAAACAACCTTTTACTAAACACTGTCATAAACAAGGTTTGTAAAATGCGAGCAAAGTTCATTGAAGTGTTGTTATACGTCATTTCAATCGATTTTGCTTGCATTTTTAGATCTCTGGTCATAAAATCATAAAAACTGAAAATATTATAAAACATAACACAGTTTCTGACCTTATTTGAGAAATAAAAATATATAGCAGAGACAGATAAATCTAAAACCCTCTTAATATAACCAAAATCGAATCTACTTTTAACTCATAAACGCCAGTAGTCCGGAAAATTCCCTCATAAAAATGTAGCGGAGTTGATTGCGCGAGGAACTGATGGAGATGTAATGATAATGATATCACAGTATCCTCGCAACATAGCATGTCATCTTAAGGAAATTAGTTCCTTCACATTTCACATTGACTATACAATCGCTTTTCTCGTTTAGAGTAATTTAAATAAGTACCTACGTTTCTATGGTCTCAGGTCTGATGGTGATAGCTGCGAAGCGAATGAAGTATTTGATATTACAAAACGCAAGTATTATGTAATATTTGCATATAAAACTCCCATGAGCATCAGGAGTATTAAAATACATACCTACTAAACGGGTTTACTCATTTCGAAGGAGTCGAATTTCGCTTGACATGTTTCGAATCGGTACGCTTGGAAGCGACCTGCATCCAGCGCCTTCCGGCGACCTTTATAAGGTCATCTGTCCATCTTGTAGGTGGACGTCCTATGCTGCGCTTGCTGGTCCGAGGTCTCCACTCGAGCACTTTACGGCCCCATCGGCCATCTGCTCTGCGTGCTATGTGGCCTGCCCATTGCCACTTCAACTTGCTAATCCGGTGAGCTATATCGGTCACTTTAGCTCGTCTACGGATTTCCTCATTTCTGATTCGATCACGTAGAGACACCCCGAGCATAGCCCTCTCCATTGCTCGTTGAGCGACTTTGAGCTTTGAGATGAGGCCGATAGTGAAAGACCACGTTTCGGTGCCGTAAGTCATCACTGGTAACACACATTGTTTGAAGACTTTCGTCTTGAGGCACTGAGGTATGTCGGATGAAAAGACATTGCGTAGTTTCCCGAACGTTGAACCTCTAGTATTGGTAGTTAAATATGTAAATTATGCTTAATTAATATATAAGTCACTCTTTGAGACTAAGTTCAATAAAAAAATTAAAATGGTAATTCATTTATATCGCTTCCATTTAATCTATACAACCCAATATTATTCGATTCATAATGTGCAAAAAAATTATTTATTTTACATAATGCTTTATAAGTTATGTTTAATTACATAGCTTATGTACAAAATCACAGGAAGATAATCCCAGTCTTACACTGCCAACAATGGAAGCTAGGTTTAATAAATATGGCCAAAAAACTAAAAGTAAAAGAGTTGGCAACAATGGCCACTTTTCAGAGATCCCGTGAAACGGCGGCGTGAGGCCACTTGGATTCACTCCAAAATCCTGGGCTCTTGGGCGCTAAAATACAGCGTTGAAGTATTTTTACAAGGTACAGAGTTTCATATAAGGTTAGTTGAAACACAGTGAACAGATAATTATTTATGATTTTGTATGCAATAATTAATAATAATGTATTAGTAAATAAAAAAAGTTTAAATATACTAAACATTTTGCCAAATTTTTTTTTTTTTTTGGAAATTCTTATACATAGAGTTAATGTTAAACTAAGTACCAAAGTTAATTGTTACAAGAAATGTGCTTTATACAAGAAACAATTATTATGAATTACCTAGAAGAAAAATTGTTACAAAATTCAAATGTTGATGACGCACAGAACTGTACAGTCGGTTTCAAAAGTAACTGACAGTTTTGTATGTAATTTGATATAAGCCAGTATAGTAATATTCTCAGCTAAATTTGATGCTGACCGTACCAGCCCTTGATTAATTGAGTTACATGTCTCAATTCATCTACGGACTTTAATTGAGTGGCAAAGACAAGTTCGAAATAGTTTTTAAAAAATATATTTTATTCGATTGCGTAATTAACATGAATGAAAATAATATTAGCTTACCATTAATAATCCTTACAACTACTATAAACTTCACTCATTTGCTTACAATTTGGAGTTATATGTATATAATAAAATAAGTATAGGTGACAGGTAGCCGTAATTACCAAAAGCAATTGAGTGGCTATAAAGAACAAAATGATTAAAGAACCTTAATCATATAGATAAATCAATTGGAAGAATCTGTGTCAGAAAATATCTTATACGAACCAAAGGGTTTATTATTATGAATGTTATTAGAAGCAGAGTATCCATACAGATTTCTATAATTATTTGGCAGCCCATAAAAGCCTTGAATGTAATATCCATAGTTAGATAGCAAAACTGCCAGTACTGGATCAACAGGACGATGATTCAAACTGTTATATCGAAATGGTACCAAAGGAACATGATGTGGATGGGCATTTAGAATAGAATTATAATGCAGTTTAGACTGAGCATAATTGTTTAACATATCGTGCGCTTTGATATTGTACTTTGAAAGGAGTTGGACAAATTTATTTGTGTACTCATTTTGACTTACTGACAAACCTGGTGAAGTAGGGTTTTGATAAATGTAGCCGTTTTCATCATTCGATTTCATAATTATGTCTTGCTTGTTGGTTGGTTCAGTTACTTCGTAGTGGTTACCGGTTACATTTTTAACATTTATTGAGATTTTCGTTTCGGAAGGCTCAATATCGGATGATTTTTTTTTTGTAATAGGAGTAGAAATATTATCATTGATTGAACTGCGACTCCGCAAATACTTTGATGCTCTCTGGGGGCTCTTCGTTGTGTGTTTGCTTAAGTCGTCTCTTAATTGAGATGTTGTGATAATTTCATCGTCACCTTGGTTTAAATATGCTGAATCTGAAAAATTCACACAAATTAAATGTTTTATTAGTGATAATCAGTTAGCTAGGTACTTTAAAAAATCTGTAAAATAAATATCTCACCTTTTTCTTTAATAATGTTCTCAAAACTGGGTACGTCAGTAACATCTGGAACAGGTTCAGTGGCAGAAACATTTTTCTTGTATTGTATTGATTCGGCTTCCTGTGGAGTTGTTATTTTTATTGCGTCTGCCTTAATAATATCTATATTGTTGTTATCAACCTCTTCAGATGGTTTCCAAGCGCTGTCATATTTATTTTCAGTGTAACTTCTTCTTATTTGATAATAGACATTTGGTTTTGCAATGGGTATCCAACCATTAGATGAAAGTACATCATAACTCGCCCAGGTCCAATGAAGCTGTAACAACATTATTTACATTTGATAATATTACTTTAATAGCGAATTTGAAAAAATAATTTGCTGTACAATAATACATATACATAATATATTTGTTTATGTTATACGAGGCAAACCAGCAGATGTTCAGCCAGGAGTTCGCTCTTTAATACTTCTGAAACACCACCTAAGATTTCGATCATAACGATTATTTAAAAGCTTGGTTTTATATGTATGTAAATTTGTGTTTTATAATTCGTATTTTCTTCTACACAGTGCAGATTGTCAATAAAAAAACATGATTGGCACGGCTAATAGCGGCGCGGCGGTGGCGTGAAGCTACGGTGGCGTTAAGCGTTAAACAAAACAAGAACAATGGATTCACGTGGAGTAAAAAAAACTTCTTTCCAAAACAACCTTCCTTTTTAACATGTTCACAGGACCATTTCGAAAATTGCATGCTACAAGCACAGACAAAACTCATTTATAGCTAAAACTCATTTATAGCCAAAAGGACTTCATATAATATAATATAATATTATAAGAGAAAATTCCGTCTGAAATAAAAATCGCCGTCCATAGACGTGATGCCATATCGAGAGGGTCCTAATTTACAATAGGTTCATACAATCACTTAAAAAATTACAATAGGTTCATACTAGCTATTCTACAAAACTACAAATATATAAATTTAAAAGGGATACTCACAAGTAACAAGTTGACTAGAACAAATGTCAGCATTTGGAGTTCATCCATAAACCATGGAAGTCAAAAGTGAAGTGTCCACCTGACTTAACGTTCAGGGGCAGGCACATTACATTACTTTGGTAAAGGTGACTTCATACCAGTCATTAATAAGTCTTATTTGGATTAATTTAGCTTGTCTATTAAACTATTTGTCCGTCGATGGCAGAATAGAAACGAGTGAAAAAAAGAATGGTTAGTGGGTAAGGCACATAAATAAGATAGTTACGAAAATAAATAGACGCACATAAATAATCTAATCATGTAATTTTTATGGTTCGATGCATTAACTCTTATGTTAGTGTTACATTCACGAGAATAAGCTCACACATAAATAAATCCGAAAAATTTAATGATTGTTCTAATAAGGTGACACTATAGAACCTAAGAGCAACGGGCGGGAAATAAATATATACGCGTAAGTACTTACTACATAATATAGAAGGTTCCCCTCCGTTAGCCCGAAAAACTTTCATCCTAATTTCATTGGCCCTAATTTTCGTAACCCGAATATCACTAACCCGAATTTTCATTCATCCTAATTAATGAATAGCCCTAATTTCAGGATTCCGAATTTTCATAATGCCTAATTACTTAATACCGAATTTTCACTAGCCCTAATTTGCACTTGGCCGATTTTTTTAGACTCCTAATATTATAATACCTAATAATGCCATAAATTTTATTAAACCTAATCATCCATAAGCCTAAGGCGAGGGATGCTCTCCCTCCGCGCCTCCGGTTTGGGAATAACACTCTAGGGGTAGGACAGACAAGACCACGGGGAGTCGGGATTGCCATAGACTCTGGATGTACATGAGAATCTTTTGACGCTTCGCTCGCTTCGCTCGCTCCGCTATACGTGGTCACAATACAAACCTAACCTAACCTACAGTTTTCGGGGTTCAGCCAGTTCGATATTTGTCCAAATCTGTTTTTTTTTGTTTTAACGTAAAAAATAGGTTAAATAATCTTTAGTACTCTCGACATTTTAGTGTCAGTAATGATTAGATCTAATAATCAATAGGTGCGGTAATTAATAGGTTATTTCATATTAGTATTGTTGATTATTAGTACAAATCATTAATTAGAGTATTCGATTATTAGGTCTAACAACTAATTAGGGTATAAAAATTAGGTGAAATGACATTAGGGCTAATGAAAATTAGAGCTAACGTTGATAGGTGTAATAATATTAGCTTTTGCGTTATTAGGTCAAGTAGGGGAGTACCAATATAGAAAGATATAAACAAGACGATGTGACGCAAAAAAAGAAACGCAGATGTTTATTATGATAAAATACAGTTTGAATAGTAGGTAGAGTTTTACCACCAAATAAAGTACTTATTAGAAAATAAATAAGTATAATTTTTAATTATGTTATTCATAAGTAGTCAAAATGAGAAATAATTGAATACACGTTTTTATAAAAAAATAAAAAATAAATAAGTATTTTACGTACCAGTGCAACCACAACTCACGGAACGTGTGTAAGCCGGGGAAAGAAAGCGAACATTTAATTGTTTCTGCACTTTACACGACACGGCATTGCTTTCAGCTATGACTATAGTAGAATGTTTCCTTACAAAGCTATGGCTTTACTTACCTAACATGTTTCGATCTTATTTCGATTCGCAAACCGATTTTCAAAACGACGAGGTTCTCAATTAGTTTTTTTGTTATTAATTGTTATCTGCGAGCTCCGTCTTAGACAAACCGGAAAAATTTAGTTTTTTGTTCGAGGTGAGTTCGTAAAACGGTTGGGATACAAGTTGGTCCCAAAAATTCCATTACGATCTGATGCCAGCATCCATTCGACCTTCCCTAACGCGCAGACAACTTCAGCCGTACTAAGTCATCTAGAGAGAGAAAAGTTATACGCGAACGATGTTACGGCCACCTTCTAGTTATGCTGTTAAGGTGATACAAAGCACTTAGACGGTATAGCTGAATTAACGAGAGCTTGGAATTGCATTTTTAGTGGCTGTACGGTTCGCATGAAAAGGAGAATAGCTTAAGGATTTCTAAAATATACGCACAGCGTAAAAATCATGTTTAGAATTTTGACACTGACATTATTTTGGAATTTTCTTCATCAATATATTACAAACCTTTGTTCATGCTGCTAGTACGGGAAGAGAAATTTCAAATATAGAATGCCTTTAAATACACAATACCACTACATATGCAATTCCACGCTCTTGGTAATTTATCTATAACAAAATTTCACTCCAAACCATCGGATTCACAACTAACTCCAATTTAATAAATTGCCAACATTTCGCTTGAATACATTAAAATCTGCAGATTAGTACCGAGAGCAATTTTGCCTCACACCAGTCGGTTGTGTAATAGGAGTTTTAACTGTTGTTAATTAGGTAAATTTTGGGATAGCACGGTTTGCCCCTTAGTGGGCAACTACGCATAGATTCGAACGTTGCTACGTGATTTTGGAGATTACTGTATGTTTTAATTAGATCATTTTGAAGGTTATAGGATTGGAAATGGAATTAGTAAAGGCATTAATAATTTACTTATTTTTGTGACTGTCTGCGTGCTATTTATGTAGTTATTCTTTGAAAACTATGTACCTATTTGAATTAGATAAATTCAAAAAGGCACCGTGGTTATATTTTGCTGTAGGATACTGTAATAAAGATATATACCACCGACTTCTGGGATAAAAAATTACTAGTGTTACTATTCTATTCATCACTGGTCGAGCGAGCAAAGCGTTTCGATTTCAGCTTTGCAGAAATTTCTTTCCGTATATATGTCCGGATGTTCGGATTTTCGGCTGTTCTCGCATAGTGGCCTAAATTTCTCGATAGATTCTCATGAAATTCAATGAGTAGGTTAAATATAGGTATAGATTTCTTTTGTAGATTCAGATTTATAATATTTTTCAAAATGGTTATGGGATATGGGGGTTCAAAACGTACAAAAAAAAAACAAATAACAACTAGGTAACTCCCGAGGTCTACAGCTTATAAAGCCACTAACACACACTATAAAAAACAAAATAGTCTGTGAGCTCCAAATAGCCTATTACTCTTTTATCGATATCCTCAATCTTCATACACGGACATTTAATTTTTGTAGTTTAATAGGTAGTGTGCAAAATTGTATTATATAACAGATGTAGGTACGTGACGCATCTGTAACTCATAAATACTCGCATTGTTTCAAAACGTGACGGATGCTTTGTCACTTATTAATTTCCTGATAAAAGCAACCATCACAGGCCCCCAGAGTAAAAAAAACAGGATTAGCCACGCAGTCGTACGCGACGCTATCTTGTTAAGGAGATCAATCAACGTCATAGGGTGAAATTAAGACGCAATTTATTCCATGATTTGCTGAAATTGAGATTTACCTCTCTGGGAAGGTAAACAAGTTGTTTGTCATAATCATGATTATATATCAGCTATACATCGTATAATTGAATTACCTATTTGTATGAGAATAATGAAGAAATGTGTTGTAAGTATAGGACTAATAATATAATATTATGTTCTATATTTAGAAACCACCAGAGATAATAACACCGAATCATTTTCCGATTCATTGTCATCCTGCTAATATTGAGAGATCTGAAAGTTAGTGAATAGAATATTTAGATTGTACGGTCAGCATCAAATTAACTAACAATTTTACAACGAAATTTTCATCTTTTTTATTTTCTCAAGCTACAGAATAATCTGTATTTACTTCTAGGAATGAGGAGGGTTTTTCCTAGCTATAGACAAAAATCATGTTTTTTTTTTAAATGTCATCCATTTCCCATTTAGAAATAAAATTCTTACGATTTCTTCAGAAGTGCCAAAGTAGCACCAATTATACCAAAAGGACTCACTTTGCATTGATGGTTTAATAAATTAAATAATCATATTTATTGCTTCTTACATTTAATTTTGAATTTCAAACGAGCAGGGTATTTTTTTACATATAATTTTAGGCGCCCAGCTTACTAGGCAGGCTGCGGCAGACAGTCAAAATTAAAAATAATAATACTTAAAATAAATGACGATGTTTGAGAGCCCAGCCACTAGGCAGTCACAAACTCCCATAATTTTTGAATGGCTGCGAAGCCTGGGCTGCCTAATGTGCACCGGGCCTTATGTTTGACTGGCTTTAGCAGGCCGCAGGCTGGGTGCCTAGTGCGCGTCGGGCCTTAGTCCTTAGTCAAATCGATAGTTTCTTGTTTTTTCTTCAATAGATCCAAAGTTTTAAAAATAATTGGACGCCTTTCTATTGCTGTCTGATTTTGCATTATTAGTTGTTCATTTGTTATTTCAATACGATGTCCTTCGGATGCGGAGTTTTGCGAAGGACCGGAACGAGATCTGTAAAGTAAGTAATTTTTTCATATCCGTTATTTATTCAATTTCAAATTATGTACTTAATACCTATTTACCATTCCTATTTCCATTTCTGGTCATACCTTCCGAGATGCAGATCTATTAGAGCCCCTAGCTCATTGGAAATTTTATGAGGTCCCGTAACGCCTCCATCTCTTTTTTCAGTTCTACCGGACATTATTACCTCAGTGAACGAGTTCAAACCTCAGATTGAACAAAAAAGTATACTTGTAGTTAGCTCAGCAATTCTACTAACATTGTGTATAAAACTAAACTGTGAACCTTTGATGTTTCTCGTGGAACACATTGTTACCATGTTTCTGCTTTAAAAAGTGCCATCTAGCGGGGAATTGGGACACTACTTTTGGCGTTATAAAATTTGCTGTGATTATTTATGTAAGAGTGTAATATACTGATAAAATATCAATATTATCAAGTTAATAAATATCAAGTATTACGACTACTTCTAGTGCTGACTGTATTTTATACTCAATCGATACGTCTTCTCCGTATCGTAAACAACGACATCTAACGCAGTTTGCTATAACTACTAGAAAACCAAAACGTCGTGGTCATGATGTAGATATTTTAATTTGTTTAGGATATTGCAATGAAGCCTATTTCAATAATGAAATACCTATATTAATTAATTGTGCATTTACCCAAATAAAAAATAAAGGCGTAATCTCTCTATACGTATTGAAGACACTGCCATCTAGCAAGTATAACTGTAACTCTTAGTGAAACAGAAAGCACGACCGTGATTGTGGCCTTGTAGGCTTATAGCGTTAGTACTGGACTGTGCTCGTAGATGGAGCTAGTGTGTAAAAGATCATTGAAAGAGTTTTTAGTTTTAGAAAGCCGAATGATAAGCCTCCGTTAATATGAGTAAAATGACGGAAATGAGCTACAGATCCGTATATTTTATGTAATATTCGTTTTTTTAATATGAATACAAAATCTGCAGGTAAATAATTAAATATGTCCGTTTCGTGTATGTCCGCCCGTGCGTTTTATGCGTACCTATAAAGTGTGTATTCTGCAAAATAATTACGATCACAACGAATGCCGAGAGCAAATTGCTACCTAGATCTATAGGACGTGTACCGTATAGTAGTAGTTTTCAGGCTTTTCCGGGTCAAACTAAGAACCCCAATAGCCATTTCGCCATGTCCGTCATCGGTATTAGGGTAAGGACAAAAAGTAGGACGTTTAGTCTTACCTTACATAGCCACACAAAACAAGAAAAGAGAGCGATTGGAAAAAATTCGGAAACTTAGATAGGTACTTACAGGTTGAGTGAGTTAACCCTTAATTTGACAAAAAAAAACGAAGGTCGCTAGTTCAAGCCTCGTTAAGGTTGAATAGAGCAAACAATTCTCGTTCGAAAAAAATAGAAAAAGATGGTCAAAGAGTATGTTCGTCCTGGCGAACACTGTCAAATTAAGGGTGGTGGTAAACTTTTTGGTCTTCGCCCATGATATGACAGCTCTTCGCAATAAAAATACTAATTGTAATTTGAAAAAGTTAATTACTTATTCATTGCTTAATATTTACAACCCAGATATCTATGATGCTAAACTAGTTTTTTTTTACCTCTTTATTGTTTAGGGGCATTTAATCCTTAATGATTATGTCAGCCCCATCGTAACTTAACCTATACATATCTTATAATTTACGGGTTATCCGCGTACTTACTTAAATAATTTAGTACAAAAGTGTATACAGCTTTAGCCTCTGCTGAGTTGGGCGCAGCCAAAATGCATTGAAATGCACCTATATCTAATCTATTAAGATTTAGTTCGACTAACAGCGCTTGCCTTTCGCGTTCGTTCCGCGCACATTCCGTTAATACATGTTGGACGTCTTCTAGTGCGTCACAAATAGTAATATAATTATTTTTTAAATACTTAGAACAAGTTTCATTCGATTTTTGGTTGGTATGCAATTGAAGGATGTCTGTTGTTTTTCTCTGACTATTTTACGTCCAAATTTTGCTATTCCTCTTAAAATGGCACCTCGTCAATTATTGCACCTCGAATAAGTACCCAAAATAGCTTTTATGTATCTCGTTTTTTGGCTCGACATTCGACCTATATCTTCTCGAATTCTCCGAAATGTGTCCTATAACCTATGGGGGTCCAGTTATCCCTGTACCAAAATAGGTTAATAGTTGTTTAGTCGTTTCTGCGTGATGCGAGAACAAAAGAAATTATAAAAACAGATGGCGCCAGGTTGGCATGGCGCCGCCCGCCCATTCAAAACAACTGACGACCCTCAATCACGCTTTTAAGTTTTTTTTCTGAAATCATAACCTCTCTCTCCGTATAAAACTAATTTTCCATAAAAACCTGCAACTTTATAATAATATGAAATGAAATGAAATAATTTTATTCCAGAATTCGAGATTCCATAATAATAATAATTACAATTATATAAATTAAAATTAAAACACAAAAACAAAAACACAAGATACAATTTACAAATACACATTGACACACAATTAGCCACGGGCTACCCCGGCCCCGTGACCACAGGCTTATGGTAGCCTCTCCAGCGCTCGTGGAGCGGACTGGCATCACACTCTCTCGCCGCCGCGAGTAGGGTGTTGGAGGAGGCGTAGATGGCCTTTCTGGCGTTCGCACTCCTCGTGCGCAGCAGCGCGGCCCAGCCCGGCGCGCGCCCTTCGGCGAACATGGCGCTGGCGCTGCACCAGCGCGGCAGCCGGAACATTGCGCGCCACGCGTTGTTGTACTGCACTCGCATGTCGCTCAGCGCGGCGCAGGTGTACCTAGACCACAGTTTTACTGTGTAGACGCTATTGCAATAAGAAAGGAAGAGTTGCCTCTTGACGCCCTCACTGCATTTGGCGAACCTCCTGGCTAGCATATTGGCTCGCACCGCTATGGCTCGTCTTTGCCTCCCAATGTCCTTATCGTCCTTCATGCTGGATAGTAGAATGTGGCCTAAGTATTTTACTTCCTCTACTCGACGCAACTGCTTTCCGTTCAGCAGCAGTGGAGGTATTGCCACAGATTAATTGGTATTGCGGACGGTTTGTTGGCAGCTTCCATGAGCATATACTCATATCATTATAATATTATATTAGATTAGAGAGATATAAGATGATCCGCCTCGCGCTCGAACTCGCATTGGACTATCTTTAATTGCATCCGATTGTTATAATGCAAACTTTCGGACTTTTTTGAATTAAAGTTGAAGGAGTAATATACATTTAATTTAAACCTTGAAATAGTAAAAAGAAACAAAATGTATTTATTTGCATAATGCCTTAATTTATAATGCCAAACATTTTTCAGCCAAAGATTCAGCATTGTCATGTGGCGGGGGAATGTAATCAACCTGTGTCGTGTAGGTCTAAGAGATATGGTTTGTTAAATATTGAAATGGATCTTGTTG
Organism: Apotomis betuletana; assembly: GCA_932273695.1. Taxonomy (NCBI): domain Eukaryota; kingdom Metazoa; phylum Arthropoda; class Insecta; order Lepidoptera; family Tortricidae; genus Apotomis; species Apotomis betuletana. The sequence continues at coordinate 16,458,434 of OW026300.1, forward strand.
TTTTAATCGATATTTCAGTTTTAATATTAAGTAGAAATTGAAATTGACAAAAAAGAGGGACTAGACTGTTTACAGTTTACAGAACCGGCACATATTTTATTATCTATGTCAACGCCCAAACGACTAGATGGATTCCTACTATGTACATACCTACTTACTCGTATTTTTGGCTCAAGAGAGGTATGGGTATCCCCTGATTGTTAAAGCGTACCTAATTATACCAATAATATTGCTTTGCTAATCCGCGATAATAATATAATAACGTGCCAGTCAATTACAGCTAACGCGTTATACTTATTTTCATGCATGAATATCATATGAGTAGGTATACTAGCGACCCGCCCCGGCTTCTTACGGGTACAATGCTGATAAATTATACCTGTATCATATTTTTACATATAAATATTCCTCTTGAATCACTTTATCTATTAAAAATCCGCATCAAAATCCGTTGTGTAGTTTTAAAACATCTGTCATACATAGGGACAGACAGACCAGCAGGAAGCGACTTTGTTTTATACTATGTAGTGAATTGACTAACTGACTGACTGGTACGTTATTATATCGCAAAGCAATATTATTGTTTTAATTAATGATCATTTTCTCAAAAAAATTGTACACAATTAAGACAGAAAATTAAAGTCAATATAATTTTCCTATTTTGTTACCTACCAATTATTTTAGTAATTTTCTATCTATGTTCGATAATTAAGGTTCTGTTATGCTTATACTTTTTAATTATTTATAATCTGATACCAACGTATTGGAAATAGCAAAGAAAATTGGTAACTAAATAGGAAAATTATATGGACTTTAATTTTCTGTCTTAATTGTGCACAAAGTTTTTTAGAAATACTCTAATATGGATTTCCGTAAAGTAACGCCTGATTCAATTAATTATTATTACAGGATACTTTTTAGCCTCCTACGTAACATTTTATCTTGCACAAACATAGTATTAGTTATAAATGTGTGAAATTGGAATGACATCACCTTGCTAAAACGATCCAAAGTTCTATAACAATAAGTTCTACAATATGACGACATAATAAAATCCAGCAACATTTAAGTGAAAGCTAATGCACACTTGGTCACTTCAACATGTCGACTGAATGAATGCCTAACGACCAGATTACGTGGTGAATGATTGTTCAGTTTAATTGAAAGTCATTACGCTAAGTGTTACTGTATAACAACGTTTGTAATCGTTTTTTAGGTACCGTTCAATAGTAGGTAGGTATAGAGAATCAGATAAGAGAACATAAACGGTGGAATATTGTTCCGAGGGCGATTTACCGGGCAATATAATCAGTGCCTCCAGTGAAGAACGGACTAAGACGAGTTATTCCCTTTGGATTTTATTGCACCATTGGAATCAGCTCGTCAAACTACATAACATATCAAAAGGACGTATCTCTAGCTGTCTCCTAAAAAGGTATAAGTTACTCTTATTTTGCATTGCAGACGTTTACAAGGGAATAAATGATGTCGAGCCAAAATTACGCTTGAACCCAAGGAAATATTTACACTTATATTTTTGAATTTGGACATAAACACATCTATGCCATGATTCTAACATGAGCATAAAGGAATAACTTGTTTAGTGCCACCGGACCAAGTAGCGCCATTTTGACATAAACACATCTATGTCATTATTCTAACATGCTTATAAAGGAATAACTCGTTTAGTGCCACCGGACCAAGTAACGCCAAAGGACAGTTTCGCTACAAATACCGTCTTAATATTGGTCTATTTGCGTACCGCAGTTATTTCATTTGCAGTTATAACCTTTGAAGTTTTAATAAAACCCCCTCCCGATTTTTTTTTTTAAGTTATAAAAGCCTTAAACTCAATGGATGAAAGAAGGTGGCAACAGTTTTACCAGTGAGAAGAAATTGTAGTGGAAAAAAGTACTATGTATGTACTTTACATACCTAACACTTTTTCCACTACAATTTCCACATAGCATATGTATATTTTTTTCTATAGCGTTCACTTCTAGCTGTTTTTACATGCATGTCACAGTCGCAAACGTGTATTATTTTATTTTTTTCAGAAGAAAGAAAGTGTTATGTTGCAATAAAAACACCATTATCATTTTTATAACGTTTATTTATGCGGGTATTTGCGTTAACTGAGTGTTAGTTTTTGATGAAAATGTGACTAATTCATTGAAACTAGGCTACTTAGGTTTTACTTATTTACATGCAAACTTTAACCATGAATGAAGTCATTCAAATTAATTATCTTTAAAATATATATTGCGTTGTATTTCTCCTGTATGTTTTATGAGGTGCCCAATAAAGAGAACGTACTCATGTATGGTATTGTATTGTACCTATATAATTATACATTCAACATATTATTACTTACATTGTCATGTATATTTCAATATCCTATCGAATCAGTTACAGTTTCTACTTAATTTTAGTTTTCTGACATGACTCTTTCATCCACTATTGAATTATGAATAAATATTTAACAAACTTTTAAATCTCACTGCATTATCTGAGTAACGAGAATAGGACAAAAATATACAAGTGGTAAGAAAGTTGAAAATTTTGTAAATTATACCATCGAGAAAAGTATGGTGTCTATTTATTTTATTATCCACTCAATTGCTTCGAATTTTGAGTTGGACTCTATTTATATAATAAAATAAGAGCGGTGACAGGTAGCCGTAGCTACCAAAATCAATTGAGTGGATATATTTAATTCATCAGTTTGGACTTTGTCAACGACTCGTGATTTTCATTCTATTCGTGAAGTGTTTTATTAAGAGGATAGTTTAAAAAAGTGGGCTAAGCTTGATGAAAAAAACAATAACAAACGGAATAATAATGGAGGAGGTATTAACACGTTCTTTATTAAAAGTTTTTATTAATATTTACATAATAATTGTATGTTAAGACATATTTCAAGGAAGATTTAATTCACTTTCCGAGGACTTGAGCTGAAATTAGGTTTACATATACCTACATAACATACATAGTTTCAACTCAAGTCCTCGGAAATGTTAATACAATAAGCATGGACCTGATCTGATGATGGGGCCAGATGGTGGACATAGGCAAAACTCTATAATAAAATAACGCAATCCTACTGAGTTTGGGCTTCTTAAATTCGTCTCGGTACTTGATGAATTGCAAAGAAAAATTTACGCTTTTAATTAAAAGGCATGGAAGATATGAAAATCTTCTTAAGTATAACTTTAACAGTCATTATCCGAAATTCCGTTACTGATATGTGTTGAGAAATCGGAGGATCTAAACAGAGCTGTTGCCATTCATTGACAGTGAGTGCAATGATATCTATGTTGATATTGAGATTTGATAATTGTAATAAACGAGAATTATTTATTTCATCAATGTTTTCTTATGATCATTCTATTACACAGCCACATTTGACTCCTTAGGTAGCCAATCTCAAACTTGATAAGTCGTGTAATATCTAAAGTACCATATTAAAAATTGGTATAAGTCGTTTCGTTTCGTTTATGCACGTCTTTCACATGGGTATAAGTCGTATTTTTTCGTTTATGCACGTCGTTCACAATGGTATAAGTCGTGTTCATCTTTTATGCACGTCGTTCATAAGGGCATAAGTCGTTTAATTGCTAAAAAATCGCTAAAATTGGTCCATATAAATTGAGTTATGTCTATAAATATTCGTGAACAAAAGGTATAACTACAAAAAACCTGAAAAAAACATATTTACAGGGTCAAATTATTAGTTCTTTATTCATAAAACGAATGCCTAACACCATAGCTTGTATAAAAATGCTTAAAAAGTGAAAGTTCTAAATATCTTCTATAAAAAAATCGTTTTTTGTCTCTCCTGAAAAGTGCCGTTTTTGAGTTATTCCCTTATTCACTGGAGGCACTGATATGCCCATATTTGTTCATAAATAGAAATTGAGTAAGTGAAAACCAAATCGTAAAATTACACTCCGGATTTTAATTAGGCGAACTAACTTGACAGTTCATTGCACACGAATGTTGCCACAGTTTCGCTAGTGTTGTTAATATCGATAATTATGTTAAGAAGAAGGTTGATAACGTGAGCATGGACTCATTGTCTATGCTATACTTCTTTTTATATCTCTGCTATTTGTTTCCTAGCAACTGTTGTTTTTATAATCTTTACACTAATATATATTGTCGTGAACGAATCACACGCTTTTCCTTGCTAATTTAAATAATTAAAAAAAACAGTTCCTACCAGAGGTTTAGACATTACGTATTTCATAAATTTTGAATTATTGTGTTTGAAATCTAACTAATAATTTTATTACACGAATCAATAATAAAAAAACGGTTGCTATTAAAATACTTACATCGAATGAACTTTATTTTAGGACATCGCTAAGAACGCTGCCCACCTTTTTTTTTCTTGACAGTTCGGTTTAAAGAAACTTTATTGTCTAAAGAAATTACAGAAATTTCACTTACAAGACAACTTATAAATAGTTAACATAAGTAAAATCAATTTAGTTTTACGCAGTAAGCAAGCATTTAAATATGACAATGTTTACACAAAATCTAAAATGAGCTAATTTGTTAGAAAGAATATATAATTTAAGAAACGACCCTATGGTCTTAACATAAGGATTAGTTTTAAGTGGTTAGTAATCGTTCCATAGTACTATCGAATACACTGATAACTGTACATTTTTAAACGAATATAAACCGTATTACAACATAATTAAGTTTCTATGGATGTATTGTTAAGGTTATATCGACATTTGTATCGACATAAACCAATCACAATTTTTTTTTTCTATTCCTGACAACACTTTGAGCTGTCAAGTTAGTTCGCCTAATTAAAATCCGGAGTGTAGAATGAAATTTACAGTCTACTTTTGTCAATTTTTTAATTTTCCTGCAATTATGCGTTTTTTTTTAAGAAAAAAGAACAGACGAAAACTAGGCAATTTGGTACCTACCTAATAAAAAATAAAAATGATAAATATCGATTTAAAAATTTTCATATATGCGAAATTATGGAGAAACTTGTAAGAAAATATAACGAAAAATAAAAATAAAATAATACAATGCATGTTGACTATCATTACACCAGGTGGTAGGGAAAAAAGGAAAAAAAAACATAGGCGTAGATCTTCTATCCGTTGAAATGTAGCTCTTAATAAACATTACATGAAAAAAGGCAAATACCTCGCGGTCGATCGCCTACTTGTTGGTCAGATCTTGTAAAGACGCCCACTGACCTGCCAATACGTAATGCTATCAAGAATGCCGAGGAGTGGAGAAGCGTGGTGCATCAAGTGACGAACAGTAATAATTCTAGTTACACACACGACCTTCAGCAATGTGGATGCCGACTAAGAAGAAGACTTAATAGCTGTTTTAAATAATTCAAAATAATAGCGCTGGCGAAGTTGCTTCCTGGGTCTATTTTATATTACTCAGTACAAATTTATCCATCTTATTTTTCTGGGCCAGCTTGATTATATAATAATCTATCTCAAAAGCAAGCTAAATCGTAGTTCAAAACAATATTCACTACATCTGTAAACTTAATGTTGTTAAAGTTTTAAGTACAAATATTATTTACTTTTACGACCTTCATGTATGTTTCGCTTACCATCTAATTATTAAAACAACGCAATTTTCGTAACTAAAAGTTCATAATTTCTTTTTCGGAGGTGGGAGAAAGAGATCGATCGGCGGGTTCAACTCGGATGAGCAGCGTTCGGAAACTGCAAAGTGTCTTCTCGTCCAAGATACCTCAGTGCTTGAAGACTTCAACCAATGCGTATTACCGGTGATGACCTACGGAGCCGAGGCGTGGTCTCTAACTATGGGCCTTTTAAGGAAGCTCAGAGTGACTCAGCGAGCTATGGAAAGAGCTATGCTCGGGATTGCTCTACGAGATCGAATCAGAAATGAGGAGATTCGTAAACGAACCATTCGACATTGCAAACCGGGTAAGCAAGCTGAAATGGCAATGGGCTGGGCACGTAGCTCGAAGGACCGATAGCCGTTGGTGCAGAAAGGTTCTCGAGTTGAGACCACGTACTGGCAGCGCAGTGTAGGACGTGTCCCCTGCAAGATGGTCGGACGACCTGGTTAGAGTTGCGGGGACTCGCTGGATGCGGTTCGCTGCTATCCGTGTGGAATGTGTGTGGAAGTCTTTGAAAAGGCCTGTGTCCAGCAGTGAACGTCCTACGGCTGAAATGATGATGAATCTATTTTACTATGGAACATCATTTCCGTCACTGCATATACCTTCTGCCAATCTTTTACACCGTCTCAATAGTCAACTATTTTAAGAAAACCTTGACATGAACACATAATATGCGTGCAAAAATAATCTATGTTTACTTCCGGCGCAACACGATGTTATGTGTGTTATCAAGTTTCAACTTCCCGGAAAGGCTTCCATTTTCATTTCCATCGTTTCTTCAGATGGCAGATTGCTTTTGCAATTTTATTGTATTTTAATTGCAAATAGCGTTTGATGAATTTAGTAATTACGTTTATTTATTTAAAGATTGTAATTGCGGCATGTGTGTAATGACTAAGAATTTATATTTTAGTGCTGTCGAATATTATAAAGACCACTTAAAATTTAATTTCGAGGTCTCTTTTTATTTGAGAATTTACATGAAATAACTAAAACAGTTGAACAACGTTTGCTTATGTCGCAATACAGAAACAAATCGAACTATTTTAATGTGCAAATTGCAAACTTATGCCTACAATTGAGTACTTAAGTAAGTACCGTAAGGTCGGGCTAATTTAGCCCTTAACGGAAACATTGCCCACTAATTACTTATAACCAATTTCATTTAATTAATTGTATCTAAAACAACTGCATTATGTCGAAACTACTTTTGTGTGATCGCTGTGTTGGTTGTGCAATAAATTAAATGGTTTTAAATGTGTGGACAAAGTAACTCAGCCTATCTCTATTGTTATAAAAAATAAAGTAAAGATCACCGTACACGGTAGGTATCGTTCGTTTGTATTATTAATTGTTCTGCTTTAAGATCTGAAACTGAAATTCAAAAGCTGTGCATGTCATACTTATAAACTCTATCGTAAGGTACAGTTCCAGCGTGACGAATTACGAAAATTTACCAGTTTCAATGGCTCAAATTTCTTTTGACCGTGGACAATCATAATAGTAAGCACTCATTCAGTCGGAGCCCTTTGGGCCAATGGATAGTAATTATAATGCCGTAGAGTATTGCCGTGACGTGGCCGTCGACGATAATGTATACCTAATAGCGGCCAATGAATCCATCATTTGTGATGTTACTAGCTGCGCTGGGCAGTGTTACAAGCTCATCCCACAGGAACACAATGTTTTTCCAGGATAAAAAGCCTTTGTGTTAATCCAGGTTGTCAGCTACCTTCATACCAGAATTTATTAAAATTGGTCCCGCCGTTTGAGCGTAAAGTAACACACATACAAACACACAAACACATACCTAAACACTGAAAGACACTCACAAACTTTCGCCTTTAAATTTAGTGTGATATTCGCACCCAAAGATTATAAAAAAGCACCACTAAGTATTTTTAAGGAAAGTAGACGCAAAGCGTTTCGTACGTATCAGTGGTATATCGACAACATAAAGGTGGAATCCTAGTCCGCGCCGAGTGTTGTATTGTCTGAACGGAGACGGTGGAATTAATTCGTGCAGTCCTAGTGCTCGCCCCGGACGGAATCCAAACTGGCAATCACTGAGCAAGTCGTTCACTTCCAGGTATGCAAGGAAGGAGGCGTTTGTTCAGTACACGCTTCATAGTCTTACAAAGTATGCAGGTTACGGAAATTGGCCGGTAATTGACAGGGTCAGCCCGGCTCTCTTTCTTGGGGACAGGCTGCACATTTGCAAGCTTCCAAGACGTCGGGGCAACTCCAGTCTCAAGTGAGAGACGGTACAGGCGTGTTAAGACCGGGCCAACTCAGCCGCACAATTCCGCAAAACAACAGCAGGAATTCCGTCGGGACCACTATAGCTTTACTTTATTCACATCAAGACTCCGCATGATTGCAAGAACCTCCTTCTGGCGTATATGAATTAGGCCCATGGTGGTTCCTACAATACCGGTAATTGTTTCCATTAGTTTATTTATATGTTGCTTGTGTACCTACTTTCGTACGTATTATAATGGCATGTATTTAACGCGGCGACAAATTAATCTGATTTAGGGATTTATAAAAAATTAAAGGGGGTAGCAAGAATAATAAGTTGGCGACTAATTGCGGAGACTAGTATAAAGTAAAAAGTAGCAGCTAAGTAATCAATTTTCGGCTTTGTTTCAATATAAACTAGCATCGAGTTATTGTTTTGGCGACTGAATTAACTAATTAAGCGGAAACATGACAGCGGATAAAAAGTTGAAAATGGCCTACTCTAATAGGCTAGTTGACCCAGTTTTGAAATATATTGGAAATGGTTAGTAATGATCTTACTAGCTCTAAAAAAAATGTCTTGTATTTTTCTGAAAGCTAGAAAGCTAAATTTTATCAATTGAAAATTAGAAATTTCATAAACAGTCAAAAACGCCGTCCGCCATTTTTCCCTTTCGCTAATCTGTGGCGTGACGTAGAATTACCTGTAAATATTCGAAATTCGACCGTCGTATAATGCCATTCCGCTCACTCCAATATACTTTGACAGGAGATCGAGAGGGACGGCACTATTCGAAGTCGTCAAAGTAGACTTTCAGTTTTGTTTACATGACCGATGACGTCACTATCATAAGCGAAAATGGCGGACAGCGTTTTAAGCATTTCAAAATACAGATTAAAAACCATATTTTCAAATTCAATTTTTTCAGCCATCTTTCACTTTTATGTATTGAAAAATATATATTTAGGTTTCCTTTGCTAAATACTATACGGAATAAACATTAGTTTATTACAATTTGACATGAGTCAACTAGCCTATTGTTCAATGGAGATTGCATATAAAATAAATCAAGGTCATAAAAAAAATACTTTGTTTTGTATGGACAACTTTTTTCTAAACTTAATAATTACCGAGATATGGACTCCTAAACCGACAATCTGCTAATATTAGTCGCCAAGTCATTATTTATAGTACCTCGCCTATGATTGCAGTAATCTTGTTTATTATTTCTGCTACCTTAAAGTAGCTGCCATTATTTGAATTTTTAAAATATCCTTAGTTTAAAGCTCATTTAATATAAATGATTGCCAAAATATTTAATCGCTGACAAGTTATTATTTTAGTTGCAAAAAGTTTGCTGCTAAAATAATAAGCCTATTATAATTACGCTGCGGTCCATCAGTGCCATAGATGTCTTCAATCAAATTTTGGACAGGCTTCCTGAGGTATCCTATGTCCGAAGGTCAGGATGGCGCCTTTTAAGATTTTGGTATTAAAATTAAATGACATGATGCTGTCAGCCTTGTTTTTCGGAGCATTATTTTGCTGCAGCCCGGAGAAATATTGTATGAATATATAGGTACCTATATATTTAGGTGTCCAAATAAATAAAGGTTATATTTTGAATAAGAGTTCGTTTCATAATTATTATGTCATTGACTTTTTAAATAGCCAGCCTATATCACTGACCCATTCAAGGGCAGGCCTTCTTAATATCCACAACTCCGGATCAGATGACCGTTCAGCCCAGTTGTTGAGAAGCGTGTCTATACAGCATCCCACCCTGTCTATACCGCCACCGCCCATGTATAATTAATATAATTTGACACATCACGAATTTAAAAAGGTTTTTTTTTATCAATACCGGTTCCTATTCCGGTAATTCATAAAGATGGGTGCTCTGTCGTGTTATGAAAGCCTGACGAATCAATGCAATCAACGCCCATTTCGTTCCGAACTAATAGTTTGTTTTCTATCATTTCATAGCCTTTTCTTAAATTATGCAATTTTGTTTAAATTTCCGATGATTGGGCCGACATTGTTGCTTCATCTTGACATAATTGTAGAATTACAAATAATATAATAACTGTTGGTACCTATGCTTTGTTGTCCAAAAGTAAATTATAGTTATTTATAGAATGTAATGGCTTAAAATACAAGAAATCTTATTTATCACTACCTATAATAATAATAATTGTTTTTGCATTATGAGAAATATTTTCATAGGTATCCATTTTTTCGTATCCACTTTTCTTTTCTTCGCAAACACTATTTGAGATAGTCAAAAATCAACAACTTTTTTCTAAGTAATATAATTGGCCTTCTGAACGCCAAAGATGGCTGTGGCCGTCAACAAAAAATTGCTCCACTGACGCCAACGTCGGCAACAGCCGTCCAAATTTCAGTGATCAAAAACATTAATTACAATTCAAAGCACTGCAAGTATTGTTCAATCCCTGTTGATTCTGGGACACTTTTTGTAGTTGTGGCACGTTGAATTACTTTACCGCTTGGCATTGAAAAGATTAAACAGTACCTATATACAGTACTAATTTATGAGTAGATTAACCTAAAATAATTAAAAAAAAACACGTACATACCTACCTAATGTAAACAACCTTTTCAGACGCCCATTTAGGCTCGTAGTAACCAAAATTTGATTCCAAGCATAACACGTTTACTCTCGGATTGTATTGTCAAACTCATATGGGGTTTATTTATTTAAACTTTATTGCAAAAAAACAAAAGTCAGTACAAAATGGCGGACTTAATACTAAATGGCATTCTCTACCAGTCAACCATAGGGCCAAACAGAGATACTAGAAGTTGGTGCAAATCGGAAATCTAATTGTACAGAGAGCATCTGGGGTACAAGTATAATTATACTAAATATGATTACTGTATATACAAAGATACATTCATATATTTACACACTATAAATGTACCTATACAATACAATACAATACAAAATGCTTTATTGCACACCAAAAAAGTTTACAAATTCAATACAGAACAATAATTTTAATAACGATAGACAACAGGCGGTCTTATCGCTAAAGAGCGATCTCTTCCAGACAGCCTTTAGGTAGTAGAGTTGATTAGTATAAATCACACAATGAGTATATAAATAATGAATACAAATATACACGGAAGTCTACAACATGGGATGATGGATGGACTACACTTGAAAGCTACCTTGCTTGGGGCTTGTCTGATAGATAGAGGGAGTGAATTCCAGTGACGGCATGCCTGAACAGCGAAAGAATTAGACATTAAACCAGTATGGTGCGAAGGAATGGAAAGTTTGAGAATTCGGAAAGAACGAAGTTCACAACCTGGACGGGGAGTTTGAAAAATGAATTTACTTTTTAGATGGGGTTCTGAAATTACTATCCAAGAGTAGGTAAGCGTTTTTTTTTTCGAGTAAAAGTTTCGTTAAATCGGCCTCACTAAGTTATAGTGCATAATAAAACTTAAACATAAATCACTTACTAAATAACCCATGTGCAGAAAATAAAGATGCATAAAGGAAACAAGTAAAGCCATTTGTTCCTAATAAAGCTTTCAAGCTGGCTGAACACGTTAACACATTCGACGTCGGTAAAACATAGCATTTAATGGTAATGATGTTCCAAAGAATGGTTTCAAATAACTATACCTAGATAGCATAGTAATTGTATATTTTTTAATCATATGAATAAAATATTTATTAAAGACATACCTATGCTTTTTTCCCGACCGTGATGTCAAAATCAAAAAAAGAAGGTTACATTCTAACGTTTTAGTTGACTTAATACTGACTGACATAATTTAATAATATTAATAATCTTGGGTTGTCGAATAAATTATATTTTTTAATAAATTATGTTTTTTATTCACGTAGAGATGTAGTATTCAATATCAAGTAGCCTTAACACGGCCTAGCTATTCAAACTCAAACATTTTATTGCATATGGAATTAGGACAATTTGACACACGTGTAAGCAGAACTTATTTCCTGCCTTGATTGTAATTATTATTATTTGTAGTTTTCGCCTTCGGCTCAGTTAACAAACAGGAGTGATCATTTCCAGACCCATATAAAATCTGTGTCAGGACTGACGGTATCCAAGCGCCCGAAATACTCGTATCGACTTAAACTCCAGACTCCTTGTCGCCTAATATGGCAAAGAATAGACATTTCAAAAGGGAAAACGCCCGCGTAGTATTTATGCCGATAAGTACTGTTTTGAAAGTGTGCCGTAGGTATATATCGATTTGTGCGTATTCGGGCGTCATTCACCTGATTAAAAAGGGTGATCTAATGATAGTAATGTGTAGTATGACTTAGGAATATTTGTACCACCGCAATAGTTTGTTATAATATTCATTTTTTTATTTAAATATTGCCGAGCAGAACTGGGCGAGTTACTCCGAAAGACACCGAAATCACTATACATAGACTTCTTTATAATAATTGAGTAATTTTACATAGAAAACTATCGTGAGTCTCAGACATATTAAAATACTTAAACGGGTTTACTCACGTCGTAGAAATCGAATAACGCTCGACATGTTTCGAATCGGTACGCGATTCATCATCAGGAGAGACGTTCAGTCGCAGCGGCGGCCAACCGAACACATGTCGAGCGTTATTCGACTTCTACGACGTGAGTAAACCCGTTTAAGTATTTTAATTGAGTAGTTTCTTCGATTCCTCTTGGATTTCGCCATCAGATCATTATTTTTTTATGGAACCAATCTGGAAATGCGTCCTCTTCAACAAGATCTAATTTACTAAATCGGTTCATAATAAATGCGGATTTCTGGCCTAACAACATAAAAAAATTACAGCCGAATAAATAACCTCCTCATTTTGGCATTCATTTGAGAGCTCGTAAGTCGATGCTGTTTGACTTTTGAGGATGAAAATATCCATAACAATGTTACACTTGATAGTGTCAATACTTGCCTATTTATGAATAATCTATGTCCTGTCACATAATGATGGAGATTGAAAATCCCATCCATATCTATATTAATAATAAACATAAAAATTAGATCACCAATGACATAAAAGTATAAATCTGATTAAAGCTGCAACAGATGGTGATGATGGTGTCATTAAATCTTAAATACTTTACTAAAAATTATACCTACTCACCAATAAATATAAGCGGTTAAGTTTAAGAATTAAAACAAGTAGAAGTGCTTATAAACGGATTTTAATATTTCACAAGTTCATGATTTTGGAAAGATCACGAACATTTTCACTGCAACTGTCGTAAAAAAAATTTTTTCATTGAAATAATCTTCAAGCTTTCGTTTCTTCCGTGTTTAGTAAATTTATCTAGACGAATTATTCTTTGCCCTACCGCAGACAGGGCAGTAGTTCCAAACGTTCCAGGCGCCACAGCCTCCCAGTGCTCGGTGAACAGTGAGAGTGAATATTATCAATATCATAGGATTTAGATATTTGGTTAGTAAGATTAGGTTTTTGACTAATTATTATTTACTGTGCCTAGTAAAAAAAAATATTTGGAAATAATTGGGCAATACAGTTTTCAGGGTTAAAGTTTTTTTTTACCTTGTTATATTTTTTTTCTTCTATTGTAGTTTCAATATTTATATTGTTTTTTACGCATTATTTTTAGTTATTGAGTAAGTACAATAAAAAAAACTGAATTATCAAATAAACATGCAGTTTTTATGTAATGAGGGAAATTAATTATTCAATTCATAGTTAATCATGTAATTTCTGTGTAAGTATATTGTTACAAATGTCATGATGTATTTTTCAGTGAAAATGGGGATCCCACGTTTAGAAAAATGTTGCTGTTTATTTGATCTAAAAACTGGAAATATCATACTAGGATGCATAAATGCGGTAAGTTATTATACTTACATTACGTATCTTTCATCCAACTATGTATACTGATATCTTATACTCTGAAAACTTTAAGTCAAAAGCTCTCTGTGCAATAATTGTAACCGATATTTTTTGCGAGTTTGGTCTATTTCACTTATTAAATACTGAATATCACACTATACTGAATTCTTTCACTTATCTAATAGCTGTGAATTGTAATGATGTGTTATCTAGAATAAAGCTTTTTCTATTCTATTCTATTCTAAAAAAGTTGACGTAATTATTAAGGTTGACAAACTTAATATTAAACTTGTATTTTTCTATAAGCCTAATTTTTTTTGGAATAATGTTTCGTATCGTTGTTGGACCGATGTTTGTGTTAATAGCACTTAGGTCTTAACTGTCCCATCTCCGTAATCGAAATGCGGCACCTGCTGAATAAAAAACAATCTGAAGTGAGAGGATTCATGGACTATTGTAGGACCTTTTAGTCGATGGAACTTTCGCTTATACTTACTCGCTTGTTTTTAGGGTTCCGTACCCAAAGGGTAAAAACGGGACCCTATTACTGACACTTCGCTGTCCGTCCGTCCGTCTGTCATCTCAAGAACGGTGATAGCTATGAAATTTCCACAGATGATGTATTTCTATTGCTGCTAAAACAAAAAATACTAAAAATAAAATAAAATACATATTTAAGGGGGGCTCCCATACAACAAACTTGTTTTATGGTACGGAACCCTTCATGCGCGAGTCGGACTCGCACTTGCCCAATTTATTTGAAGTGCCGGTGAGAAGTTCGAATTGAATCTTTCCATCTCTATCAGCACGTTGATTTTGGGCCAACAATAGTGTTTCTTGGCTTTTTTAACCCCTGACGAAAAAGGGGGGTGTTATAAATAAGTTTAACATGTGTATCTTTGTGTCTGCGTATTTGTGTATCTGTGTGTCTGTCTGTGGCATCATAGCTCCCAAACGGATGGATCAATATGAGTGCAGTTTTTTAATCAAAAGACTTGTCCGTCGAAATGGTTTTAGCTATGTTTGGTGGAAATAGCACCAGTAGTTTTCAAGATATTCAGCTTTAATGGGAACAAGTGACAAGATCTCAGCCAATATTGAAGCTAAGAATTCAAAATGTTGCAGTTATGTTCAGTTTTAGTCTATCTATCTATCATCCACAGACGTTCACTGCTGAACATAGGCCTCCCCCATGACTCGCCACAAAGTGCGATCCGGTGCAGACCGCATCCAATGATTCCCCGCTACCTCAGTTTTAGTAGCATTTTCTATATCTCTCATTGAATTAGGGTCTCATGACCTACTACTTGTGTCAGAAGTGTTTTAAATTTTTAATTTAGGTTATTATAATAATATTATTGGTGCCCCTTTATTCGCGTAACACTTTTTTCTTTACCATATTCGGGTACCTAATAAGTATCCTATGATCATCATCATCATCATCATATCAGCCGATAGACGTCCACTGCTGGACAAAGGCTTCCCCCAAAGTTCACCACAACGATCGATCTTGCGCCGCCCTCATCCAATTTCTACCCGCGATCTTAACCAGGTCGTCGGTCCACCTTGTAGGAGGCCTTCCAACGCTGCGTCTTCCGGTCCGCGGTCGCCATTCAAGAACATTTCTGCCCCAACGGCCATCGATTCTACGAGCAATGTGCCCCGCCCACTGCCACTTAAGTTTGGCGACTGTCTGAGCTATCTACAACCTTGGTTCTCTTGCGTACCTATCTCATCATTTCGGATTCGATCCCGCAAGGAAAGTCCGAGCACAGCTCGCTCTATATCCTATGATTGACCAAAATTGCCTCTGTATGACCAAAATTGCTTAAAATCCGTTCAGCCATTTCGGCATGATTAGGGGACAAAGAACTTTTTACCAACAGATACGCGCCGCTCGCCCTTACGAATCCTCTATCGCGCTGTTAAGATTTTTCCTAAAATAATGAGCCTTCTCTTTGAACATTAAATTTCAATGCAATTTTATAATAGAAGCAATAGACATATTCTATGAGGATAATAATTATAAGACATTCGGTTCCAGGTATTATCATTCGCCCTCTTCGTGACAATGATCGTGGCAGCTACAGAATTCGGCACTATGGAAAGTGACACGGCTAAACAGATAGAAATTTTCAAAAACATCGAGGCGATAGAAGAAGATGCCAGGCTCGGTGGAGTCTACGCTATGTCAATTATATTGGTCTTTATGTTTCTGGCTAAGTTTTTGTTTGATTTGTTCTTCATCTTTGGCGTAATCATGGTAAGAAATTCTTTTAATACCTTTCTTTGGTGTGATTATTAGAAATAATGAATAAGCTGTATTTTAATCCAAGCATATAGTTATCTTAATTCTTAACGTACATATATATATAACAGTGGGGCTGGCATATCTTGCTGCGACTTCGCTAGGTGAAAGGAAAGTGGCAGATACGAGTAGTACACGTCGCGCGACAAAAAGTCGCGGATCACAGTATGGCTAACCGGGCAGAAGTTTATTAAAAGTCGCTTATGAAAATACTAACTTCAAAGTTTTTTTTTTATCTATTTAGTTACAATATAAATAGTACAAAAAATGCTTCATTACCTTACATACTTATCTAAAATGTATTCCACTCTATAGTTTTTTAACTCAATTCAAGAGGTACCTACTCGTACTCGGTTATGTTCACATTTAATGTTATCTTTATCTATCATTTCTTTTCAGGAGCGACCTGGTATCATCAAGGCTTACTTCATCTTATGGACAGTCTTCACACTCCTCTCCCTGTTCACTTTTTCCGTCAATGTGTATTATTATGGATTTAAAACCATCGCCTTTGAAGTGATCTATATTGGTAATGTTTGCAAATTTTTATTTAAGTAGGTACCTACATATAATTTTTTTAGAAGTTGCCTACATTTGAACGAAGTTTTTTAGCGATCCACATCTTATATGTTACACGAGCGCATTCGCTGCAATCAAAATCAAGCCATGTTAGACGTCATTCAGGAGTTAACTGACATATTAAAAGATTTACATATAGATATAGGTACGATACTAACTTTCGAATTGGCAATCAAATTATTAGTCTGACGTAGATACAGATTTAATAATACATGTATAAATTGTTACGAGTATTTTAATGTAACTCTATTTCCTTATTGAGAATTAGTACCAAAAAAGACATCAAAATCCTATACTTGCATACTATTCATTATAAAATATATAAGCAGCCATCCTCATGATAACAAATTTTCTATAGAAATAGTAATAATTTAATGATGATTTCACAAGCCATTGTTTGCGCGAAAAAATAAATGGTTACTTCTCAGTTCCAGGAAGACATCAAAGATATACATGAGAAAGCCATTACACCATTTAAAAATAACAATGAAGAAATAAAAAGGTATTGACTGAACTGATTATTCTCTTCCATTCGCAGGACTGAACGTGTATGCCGTGCTACTAAGCTACAGTTTTTATGTGCAACTAAACATGCGCGAGGAGGTCTAAAAATACCGAAGTATCTTTTCAATGATTGAAGATACGATATACCTATACGTACACAACGAAGGAGCTGCCAGCAGGTGCCACCAATCCGAATCTTTTAAGTTGACATTAACGTTAATATTGCTGCCACCTACAGTTCGATCAATAATGATTAAGAGGCCTTATTCCTTTTAAAATGCTGATTGTTTAGGCATTTTTCTCTATTATCGAACATGTTTCTTAACATATTGTTGATGTTACTTCCTAGAACAGGGCTATTGGGGTTTATTGATATATATTTGAAACCTATAGTTTGAATTTTTCATTCATAATTTTTGTTTCAAAAAGTACTCGAAATTGACAAAATTCACGCGGAAAATTAGTTTTTTCAACTTATTTTTGACTGCACGCAATAAAAGCATAAAATAGCTACGTTACTTCCTAGAACTCGGGGAAAAGTATTATTCACTTCAAAAAGTTGGTTGAAATTATCAATATATTAGTCGTAATACGAAAAAAATAAAATTTAAAAGGAATAAGGCCTCTTAACACCAACGTAATATTTCTAATTGTGCGATTTTCTATTGAGAATTGACTTCGTTACATCTTTTTAACCGGTCTTATTTCCGTACTACTTATTATTTTATTTAACCCCTTAATTGAGGAAAGTCCCCTGGGGGCCCGCGTACCTCGAGCCTTATTTTCGCCGTCATGAGTAAAGTATCTGTAAAAAAACTGCAAAATGAAGAGCGTGGGGGCCACACCCCTGTGGCCTTTTACAGCTGAGGGGATAAAATATTCATAACTATCCCGATAAAAAAAAGATCTGCATTCAAAAACAGCGAAAGTATATCACAAGCAAGTATATCAAAGAGTAGAAAATCGTCCTGAAACACTAGGCATTACTGTAGTAACTGTACTTCTGTTTTTTTTTGTGATATCACAATTCCGTCAAGTGACTTCACTTTTATTCAGATAAGTATGCTTCCTTCACATATCGACTTGAGTTTGGATTTAAATACTACATATTTGAAATGTTGTCCATTAAATTGTTACAAAAACACCTAGGTACTATTAATTCTATGTGAAAATTTTAAGTTCAAATATATGAAAGATATGTTTATTACCGTCTTGTTCGATTATTGATATTTGTATATAAGTAATTCATTTTATTATATGTATTATGTGTCATTTCTCTTGAAAAGGTTTTGTAAGTTTGTGTAAAGCTTTTGTAATAAAAAACCCAATTATAATTATGGTCGTCAATTAACTGTACCTATAACAAATTGTTATATATTGCTCATAGTAATTTAAATATATATTAAAAAAAGGTTATAAATAAATAAATTCATCATAATATAATATTGCGTGTTATTGTTACAACTAACTTGTAGGTATTTACAGCTCATTATTTATTTATTAACATGACTATGTTACCCTTTACCCTTTACTTACTTAAAACACTTTTTAATGAAATATATTTGGCTTTAGCTGTTTTTGTATACCTTCACAGAAAATCGTTAGCAAGACACAATAATGCGATAATCCTTATCCTCAATGAGGATTGTCGTAAGGAAGGTGTTTTTAGTAAGTATGTGCAATTCATTACTGGATGATCGTCTTCACTGTACCAGGAAATGTACAAAATGACTTTATCGTAACCACCTGGTACATACTTTATTACTGGTCACCTTAGTATAGATGCAACAAATAATAGAACAGTTACGTGTAAGCGAAGACAAACATAGCTTTTCCATTATTGCTCTTTGGGTTACTTTGAGTCTCTTTATAAATCTCACAGCTCCCACCGGCTATCAGTTGTCTGTGCTGTATACGTATGTGACAATCGCACTCATTGAGTAGGTACCTTAAATTGAATAATGCGGAAAGAAACCTTCGTGATCCAGATGGAAGCAGGCGGCGCGTGATTGGCTAAGCGTTCTTCAGAAAGGCTTAATTCGTCCAACAGAGGACGACGGAAGTCTTCAGAGGACTGAAAATATATAAAACGCGAAAATTAGTTGTAAGTTTTAGGCGTAAACGAATTAGTAACGAGTAAACATACTATATTCTCCTAACGGAGGACGCCTACGTCAGCAATTATGAAAGGTTAATAAACCAAGCCAAAGGTATTATTTTCATTTCCATTATTATTTTAAGGGCCAAATATAATGGGTCTGATATTTTAATTGCAATGATAGTTCAAACGCGAAGCATTGCAAATAATATAATTACGAGGTTACCTAAACGCGACTGATGCAAGTCTCAAGTGTATTCTAATTCAATTCTAATTAAAATTCCTAGTGCTTTACTTATGGCAAAACATCAAGAAAACATAGTATTACGAACACGCTGGTAAAATATTGACAGGCGGACTCCTGTTCAGTACCCAACATTAAATAAAAGTTTAGATGCCTATTTTTTTTACAAAATCGCTTGGCCCGTTACAAATTTTATCCAGCAAAACAGATTTAGTGGCAGTAACAATTTATCATAATGAGGCGTGAAAATTGTGCAATCGTATTTGAATTTGGCGTCTAATTTTAGTGCCCACATCTACAATCTAGATCTCATCAATAACGGCGTGCTGGACATCAGCGTTGCATCAAGCGACATCATCAGAGGAGCTTGCGCAATGTGTTTGTGCATATAATGTCTATTATATTATGCTACATTATATTTATGCTGGTGCATTTGTCGCATATAAGAGCGATTTGTTTACTAGAATACTTGAACTTTCTCGTTATTTAACATTATTTATTTCATTTATGAAACAGAATGAGTATATGAAAGTTAAATCAAGGATGTACATCTAATAGAAACATATTATTTTAGTTTGGTCTATTCACATGAAATATTCGACAACAACTTGGCGAAAACTACTAAGTAAAAATCAAACGCGCAATGGTCTGGTAATAGCTGTACCTACCTAAAACTTGTAATAAATTTACTTAATTTTTTAAGCGATTATGATTCAAGTATCTGGATTCAAATATTCATCAACTCAGGTTTGATACTATCTCTAATCATTACGTAACATTATCGATTTCTTATTTTGAACGCGATGTTTAGTGTCTATTAAACCCGTTAAGCTGTTCAATATTTATAAGCAGAGAAGCAGATAGCTTTAATACAACATAGTTCTGTTGTATAAGAAGTTGCTAAGCCACGAAGTTGTGCGCATCGGGTTACAAGCATGAAATCTCTACCACAGATAGAATAGATTGTTTGTTACGCGGTGATGATTTTCAGATGTGGAGGGAAGTCAGATTCATCCCCTGCGTGGCGGCGGCAGGAGGGCGGGGCGAATAGGACCAAGTAGTGCTCGTGACAGATATCCAAAACTCTCAGTCATTGCGGGTAGGTTACGTCGTCGAGCAATAACAATACCTACTGGTTCTTTCACTCGGCCCTTAAACTCTCACCGTATCATTTGCGATGCATCAAAACCAACGATCTCCAGCCATTACTCCAGGCCGCGACGCTTCTCTATAATTTACACAGATTTGGAGAACAACCGTTGTTACAGTTAAGACTTAATAAACATTGGCGACCGCAGACTGCGGCCGTGCGCGACGTGGTTCTGCAGCTGTCTACGTGATGGACTGGTAACGGGAATGATAATGGGATTGAAGACATCCAGTCTTAAAGAACTTATTGTATTTACATAGGCACGGTCAGCTGCAGAAACAATGAGCCCCATTGCCATACGTGCTAATATGATCATGATCACGTTGCTCTGAAGTTACTGTACATAACTACTGCGAATTGCCCATTAAATGCAATTAACGATTTTGATAATATAGTGTCCTTAAGTTTCACTCCGGTGTTAAGGAGGGCCGTGATAATAATTACAAAGTTGGGCTTCTTTTCATCCACGATTTGTACTGTTTCTGTTTTTTGTTTATAATTTTCTGTAATTACAATTTGAATAACTGCATTTACGCTTTTTTCAATGTCTAAAAAGTTATGAAATCATATCCTGTTACGATATTTGTACAATTAGATTTATTTTAAATTGAGAAGGCAGGAAGAACGCGTGCTGCCTTTCTGGTTTTTTTTTATCTAAATAAGGATGTCCTAGATTTTCTATCAATAATATAGTGCAGTATGTAATTAGATCTTTCTATGGAACACACTGCTTAAGTAGTATAGGACAAGATTAGTCGGTGTTAAATTGGTCTTTGATTCTTATCTTTGGATGGTGTGCCACGGCACAGAAATCTTTTTATCAATTTCTTATTAGTAAACTTAAATAAACCAGCTGTATAAATCTTACGAGCATCGCTGATTTAAATAAAAAGTAAAAGTGATGATCGTGATTGCTCGTCAGTCTGACCGGGTACAAGGCAGCATTACAAGTCATAGGTCATCGGCCAAAACCCGTCACTTGCAATTTCACCGTGAGGTCAAAAAGTCGTTGTAACGAGGTACTTAACATGCCTACTGAATTGTTATTTATGGTTATTTATTATTGTTATATTTAAAAAAATGTTGGTGGACAAAATTGACAAGTTGTCATATACAAATCTCGCTCGTATATGGGCATATTTATACATAAATATTTAGGAAAAAATTACATTTCGAAGAACAATGACAATCGATTTTAAAGTAGTTGCTACAGATATATATTTTACAACTAGTTTTACGCAACTTTGTTCACAAAGAAAAAAAATTGGGCAAGTGCGAGTCCGACTCGCGCATGAAGGGTTCCGTACCATAATCTATAACAAGTTTGTTGTATGGGAGCCCCCATAAATATTTATTTTATTTTATTTTTAGTATTTGTTGTTATAGCGGCAATAGAAATACATCATATGTGAAAATTTCACTATCACCGTTCTTGAGATACAGCCTGGTGACAGACGGACGGACGGAGAGTGAAGTCTACTATTAAAGGTCGCAATAAATTAGGATAAAATGGGATGTTCATTGGTGTTGCCTCACTTGATCTGAATAAATTACAATAAACTTGTTAAGATATGACACAAATGAAATTCCGTGCCCAAAGGGTAAAAACGGGACCCTATTAACCCTAAAAACTATCGTACCTACTTTTTTCTTGAATGTAATTAAACTAAATGACACTGATATACATATATATATAAAATAATATAAATAGTTGGGAATGTAGTCCGCACCCGATAATACTTTAAATTCCTCGTTTGATATTTGGCTAAATTTCAATGCATAATGTGAATATCGGTGTTGCCAGACCTACGTGTGTTTTAAAAAAGTTTACTAATTTGAGCCTGTTTACTGTTTTCGAGAATATTTTCCAATTTTTTATGAATTGAGAGTTTCTGTGATTTATGTACGCTGTTGGGAAATGTTGCAGAATATTTTGTAAAATAATACTAGTTTTCCGAGGTTATGCGTATCTCTTTTAATGATTATTAAATTTGAAATTCAATGTTTTAAATAAAATTTCAGAAATAATTATTTATGTATATAACTTGCAATGTATCTTACATAATGTGTCATATCTTAACAAGTTTATTGTTATTTATTCAGATCAAGTGAGGCAACACCAATGAACATCCCATGTTATTCTAATTTATTGCGACCTTTAATTTCGTACACATGTCTAGTTTCAAGGTAATTATGTCTAAGACGGGATATTTAGTATGTAAAACTATCAAGTATCGCGTATAATTAACCTGCTATTTTATTATGAGTGGCTCATTCAGTATTCCATAAAATTGTTACTAATGATTCTTCACAAAAAATAAAATACCTAAATAACTTAATATAATTTAGCTTTGCACCCAATTTCCCTTGCCTGACTGTCAGCCATTGCGTTATAGAACATAGACGCTATAGATCCACCATGTCAGACATCCAGTCCGTCTAGCACAACAACGCTCGCGACTCCAGTTGCGCGACATAGGATCGCCCGTCATTCTCTCACAGTACAGCGAAGATAGATGATATTTTTTTAATGTGTTATACTAATATTAGTTTTCAGTTTACTAACCTTTTATGGATGTAACATATCCGAAATAAAGATTTTAATATTATTATTCCCTTTATTCATTTTTGTACTTAGGCTAGGTTTTTTTTCAATAAATTTATATAAATTATATAATTTATTTTTATATAAAAAGTAAAATATAAAAAATACATTACAAATATAAACACATTTATATTATTTATATTATTATTCCTTTATTTATTTCGTATCTTAGGTTAGGTTTTTACAATATATGTATATAAAAAGTAAAATACAATAAAGAAATTACAAAATATATAAACACATTATAAAAAACCTAACCTAGGGTGCCGCCGGCAGCGGGGCAGGGCCCAGGCTACCGGTGGTTAGGGCTGCAGAGAGAGGAACCTCCTGACAATGCGCGCCGTGTCCAGGAGTACCGCCTTCTGTATCTGGCCCTTGATCCAGCCATCTAGCGAGAGTCTCTTAAGATGTTTGTCGAGACTCTTCGCTATAAGACCGTTCGCCGAAACGACTATCGGGACAATGATCGTCGAGTCAACATCCCACATGGTGGTCACCTCGTGAGCCAAGTCAAGGTACTTGCTGAGTTTGTCCTTCTCGGCTTTCACGAGGTTCTCGTCATGTGGGATGGTGATGTCGACGAGCACTGCCTGGCGCTTGGATCGATCTACCAACACGATATCAGGCTTATTGGCTACAATAGTCCTGTCCGTGATGATAGATCGATCCCAATAGAGCGTGGCACGACCATTCTCAAGAACTGGCATCGGTGCGTACTTATAGTACGGCACCTCAAACCCCACAAGACCGTATCGAAGAGCAAGTTGCTGGTGAATGATCCTGGCTACTTGGTTATGTCTGTGCAAGTACTCGCCGTTAGCAAGATGAGAACAACCGGAGATTATATGCCTGAGTGACTCGCCGGGACGGCGGCATGCCCGACAAATGTCGACCGTACCGTCCTTCAGGATATATCTCCGGTAATTGTTCGTCATCATTACTTCGTCCGCAATTGCACAGACAAAACCTTCGGTTTCCCCGAAGAGATCCCCGAAGCGTAGCCAGTTCACCGACGCAAGCAGATCTACATCGGGCCCCGTAAGGGCCTTGTAGAACCGCCCGTGTAGCTCCTTGCTCTTCCATACAGCCCTGCGGTCATCAGTGCTAAGCACCTTTGGTCTGCGCCAGTTCTCGTTCGCTAAGGAGAGAGAGGTGAGGCCTTTGTCAACTGCTACTACATCGCGATGAATCCCACACTCGTTGTTTAGGAAATACTCCCTAAGACTGCACACCTCGCGGTTATGGAGGTCCTTGGCGTTTAAAAAGCCACGGCCCCCACACTTACGCGGGATGTACATTCTCATAACTGACGAGCGTGGGTGCCTCATGCGATGTGTAGTGAGCAGCTGACGGACCCTCGTATCCAGGGCGTCCAGCTCAGTCTGAGTCCACCTTAGTATGCCAAAGGAGTAAGTGAGCAGAGGCATCACCCAAGCGTTGAAGGCGCGCGCCTTATTGCCACCGGACAAAAGACTGTTAAGTACTTTTGTCAAACGACAAAAGAAACGCTCCCTCAACGCCTGTCTAATGTCTCCGTCCGCAATACCCAATGACTGTGACATACCAAGGTACTTGTAGGTTTCAACTTCGGAGATAGACCTGAGGGACATTGTCTCAGAAAGCTGTAAGTTCGCGGAATTTACGACTTTCCCCCGCTGTACATGCATGACCGCACACTTATTATTATTAATATTTATCGCGCGAAGAAAAAATCGCGTGAATGTCACAGTTGTGTTAGTGTTGCTAATTTAAATAGAGTGCGTGTGGATTGAGTGAGCACCCTTCTGAAAAAAAAAGTTCTAAAACAATTGTAAGACTAATCTCTGAATTTGTAAAAAGATTACTCAAAATTATACATTCATTAACGTGCGCTCACTGAGTTCTTACAAACTATCAACGAAACGAGGAGCACGGCAACCCCCGGCCGAGACGAAAAACCTATCACTTGCCGTTAATTAGCTGTTGCGATACAAGGTGGGAAAAACATTTCAATCTTCTTTTTTTTTAGTTATTGTTATAAAACACTTTGACTTTGACTTTATAAATTTTATAAGTTATTTTGTAGCTTTATCTCCAACAGATTTCCCTTGATTATCTGATATCTTGGCGTTCACGTTAGAAAGTCGATAATGAATTAGATTTGCGCTCCGGTTGCTTTTCTGTGAGGTTTCGGTCACTTTGGGCCTTCCATGTGCTGCATCGACCATCACTGCTGATCGAATTAAATTTCTTGTCAAATTATTTTCTTAATTTATTATTTACCTACTAGGTAGTAGGTATATAATAATATATTATACATATTATTTTACGGGGACTTTTTTCAATTCTATTTCAATTGGGAATTAATGAAATTAAAATAAAATGTGTATGAGTTGAAATTATAAAAAAAAAAATGATTTTTCTGTAACTTAAAAAAATAAAAAAAAATTTTTTTGGCGATTCGGTAAACCAATGGAGTTGATTTTTCCGACTTGGCAGAGGTGCTACTGTGTTTCTGTAAATAAAAATTCAAGATTTTTGTTTAATTTTCACCCCTTCCTCATCTTGTACATAACATTTAAATTAAAACTTGTAATTAAGAAACAACACACAAAATGTATGTAATAAATCCTTAAGAAACATAAATAAAATAAATAAGGGCAAATCTTACACAAATCGACCTAGTCCCAAACGAATCAAAGCTTGCACTATGCATGTTGACTTGAATGTTATGAATGATATTTATCACTTAAAGAAATAAATTTTAAAAATAATCTTAAAAAAAAAATGAGTGACAAAAGAACGCGTTCTATGGATACAATCCAACAGAATCCTGTACAAGTCCGTTTTGCACTTGTCGGTTTGTACTAACTACTAATTGTAGGAAGTGTACATTCACTTGCCGCACTCGTGTTCTTTTCATTGTCAATTAAAACAAATGAAACCGGTATTTCGACAAACAGAGGAGCTTTTTCATAAAACGTAGAAAGCGAATAAAAATAATAGTTAATTACGTAATAATAATTGACTTGCAATTTTTGCAATGCGTAAAATGTTTAATTATTTTATTTTCACAATGATGGCGAAATTGTTAGTTTTCTCTCTTAGATTTCAAATTTTTTGCTGTATTGTATTTAACATTTGTTTTGTCAAAAATTGCGTGCTTTTAATACATATTATCGTATCATAATAACTATTAATCGAAAAAGCTAGAGAATTTAATAAATTCATTTGCTTTGTGGACTTCAGCAAGGCATTTGAAACAGTAATATGGGAGCGACTCTGGGAAGTACTTTTGGAAATGGGAGTGCCATATCACCTGGTCCATCTAGTGAGTCAACTTTATGCGAAGGGCACAGCAAGGGTACGTGTAGATGATATCCTGTCAGAAACCTTTAAGACAGAATCCGGTGTAAGGCAGGGTTGCATACTTTCTCCCTTGCTTTTTAACACTTACACTGAATATATCATGCGGATTGTTCTGGAGGGATGGTACAAGGGTGTGTCAATTGGTGGGCGCGTGATTAATAATCTACGATACGCTGATGATACTACTCTTCTTGCACAGTCAAAAGAGGATATCGAAGAACTCCTGAGACGTCTAGAGACCACCAGCGTTCAATTTGGACTTGCCCTCAATAGAGATAAGACGAAAATGATGATAGTGGATCGAGCTGAACAATTCAGCATGGATGTACAAAACATAGCCAACTGCGAAGTTGTACAAAACTATGTCTACCTCGGTTCTACTATCTCGAACGCTGGAGGATGCAAAGTCGAAATTAAGCGGAGGTGCGCCATAACAAGGTCGGCAGTGGAGCGGTTGGGAAAGATTTGGAAAGATAGAAGGATAACGAAAAATACAAAGATCCGTTTAATGAAGTGCCTTGTCTTTCCAGTCTTTCTTTATGGCGCTGAAACCTGGACTTTAAGACTTCAAGATAGGCGAAAGATCGACGCGATGGAGATGTGGTGCTGGAGACGCCTTCTGAAGATCCCATGGACGGCATTTCGCACCAACAATTCTATCCTCAAAGAGTTGCAGATCCAGGATAGACTTTCGTCGATTGTGCAGCTCCGAGTATTGAAGTTCTTTGGCCACATATCCCGAAATAAAAACTCCATAGAAAGACTGGTAGTCCAGGGCCAGATAGAAGGCAAGAGAGGACGAGGCCGATCACCGACTCGCTGGACCGACCTTATTAAAAAGACCACACGGAGCTCCTTGGTGCAGTGCACTCGCTCCGCAGACAACCGGGTGAAATGGAGATGCATCGCGAGAGCTGCTGTCTGCCAGAGGAAGGATGAGGACGAGAACCTAAATGTGGATACTATTGCCGTAACCACGACCACTCTGCCAAGAGTGAACGACTGATGATGATGAATACATATTATTCATGTTCCCATTTATTAAGCTTTTTATTTTATTTTATTACCATACTGTTTTATTGTATTTCTTTTTATTAACTGTTTGCCCTTAACTGTTAACTTTTTTGGATCTTCTGTTACATCTTCACTAACGGGTATTTCAACAAAAACATTTCACTTCCATATAGGTATGTTTAAAAGAATATGTCCATAAATACTAGACTATGTTGACACACCGACTGACATTTTCTGTGGGCTCTACTATTTATTACGCCTTTTGCGGTATAAATAAATTATAAACCATAAAGATGATATTATTCTGGTACACCTCCAGTGCGATACTGCTCCATAGTAAATCATAGGCAGCATTCACATAGCTTGCTTACGCTTAACCCTAAAAAAAGTGTGATCAACCCTTTAGTCACAAGTTACACCTCGTGCGGTATTTGCTACACCAATCCGATTTACCTTTGTTTTATAGACAAACGTTTCATCGAATTATCACTTCATAGAAATTTCATTTCATGGAAGGCATGTTTTTTTCTGAATCTTAAAAATATTTTGGAATGGGATAACACAAACCTAACCTAATCCAACTAAAATTCTACAAAATAAAGCATTTGATGAAGTAGTTTTCTATTAAAAGAAGAGGACCCTCAACCTCATAGCTTGGTTACGCTTAACCCCAAAAACTCTTAACTCCACTAAACCATAAAGATACTATGAAAATTATAGTGAGAGCAGCATTGAGCAGTTCGGTCTCATTTTAACACTTTAATAAAAGTGTAAACATCCCCTTGACTAGGCGATTTGCTCATTTCTGTGGTATGAAAACATTCCTGCTAACGAGTTTGAACTCCCAGACTAAGTCCGATCAGTTAGGTCTAACCAAGCCTGTTGCAGTTCAAGTCATGCCAATAATGCATGTAGACTATACTGATGCACCTTTACAGTGGACCTTCGAGGTACGGTAGTACTAAACCAAGCCATGATCCATAAAAATGCTACGGACACTATGGTGAGAGCAGCGTTGAACAGCTCGATTTTATTTAACAAATTAATAAAATTCTATTCAACCCCTAACTTACTGGCCTATTAACTCACTCCTATCTGACGCGGAGGCATTTCCACTAGCTGGTTTGTACCTACTCTACCACAGTAGGTACGCTAAGTCAAATTAGGTCTGATACAGTTCCAGTCATGCTTAAAAAAGTAGCACCTTTGATGCACCGAGTGGAGCCTTGTCGCATGGTACACCTTCAGCGCGGTATTGCTAAACTGTAACCAACAAAGGTACTTCAAACTCTATCGTGAGTGCTGCGTTGACGCCGTTTGATTTACCTAACTAATAAAACTCCCTCATTTTGATACATGGAAGCGTAAAAGGGTTTACGCCACTAGTCCAGCTTAGAGTGATGCGCCATACTAATAAACCTTGTGCGGTATTGCTATAACCATAAACCATAAAGATTCTTCGGACGCTATGGTGAGAGCAGCGTCGACAGTTCGGTTACAACCGTAGTCGCCCGCGCACGCCGCCATTGCCTCCAAACGGTACTTGGAACACGCGTTCGGTAAACGTGCTGATAACTTGAACTTAGTGCCGGATTTTATGTGTGTTTGTTTTTTGGATGACTTTTTATGTGACGGTGAGATTATTTAATAATGAAAAAATATTTACCTTGGTTTTGTTATTTTAATTTAAACATAGATTTTATTTTGGGTGATAGGAATGTAGCTTTTATAAATATATCATTTTTATATTTATTATTTTTTTAACTAATTGTCATGAATTTATGACAAAACAATAGCACTTTCTCGTCTCGTAGTCTCGTGGAAAGTCGGAAAAATAATGGAAGATTTTTCTAAATAATTTGTTTGTCATATTTATCATAATAATTTATTTAATGAACTTTATTCTGCAAGTAGGCACTTTTACATGTCTGATTTATATTTTGAAGTAGGTATCAACTTTTTTCACAGTAAAAAAACCTTACGAAACCAAATTTTCTTAAGAATTGAGGATACGATTTTAGTAAGATGGCATGTTAATATATTTAACACAATAAGCTCACAAAGTTGCACCAAAAACGGCCCAAAACCAGTTTCGGCGAAATTTCCAATAACGTCACACAGGGCACGATACTAATTTCATTAGCATTTATTTATGTTCTTGAATAAAACAGCATTTCATTTAATAAGAGTGAAAGTTCCGATACTAATACAATTTCTATAAGACCGCAGAAAAGTAAACAACTTGAGATAGCCAAGCAATAATAAGTTAAGTCAACCAAGACAAAGATAATAACATTTTAACAGCCTTCAAATGGGGTCTATTCTTGACATAACAAAAAAATACATATCTGTTTTTCAAATCGCTGGAGACATTTCCTTGAGTTATAAGTATCTAAAATAGGTAATCTCGCTATAAAAAAATCCAACCTAAATAGAACCATTCGTTTTGGATTGATGATTTCACACGTAGATTTTTGTGTATCAGACAAAATAAACTTATTAACGCCAGCCAAAGGTACCGATAACGTAAAGCTTGATAAGCAGGGTTGCTTAAGCAAACGCCATAATAAAAAGGGTGATACAATCCGAACAGTCTCTCTCTGGAATATCCCTTGGAAATTATGCACATCAGTATAAAAGCCTATGATTAGATTCTTAAAAAAAAATTGGGCAAGTGGGAGTCCGACTCGCGCATGAAGGGTTCCGTATCCGTACTATAATCTATAACAAGTTTGTTGTATGGGAGCCCCCCTTAAATATTTATTTTATTGTATTTTTAGTATTTGTTGTTATAGCGGCTTTTTATTTTATTTTATTTTTAGTATTTGTTGTAATAGAAATACATCATCGGTGAAAATTTCAACTGTCTAGCTATCACGGTTCTTGGGGTACAGCCTGGTGACAGACGGACGGACGGACGGACAGCGAAGTCTCAGTAATAGGGTCCCGTTTTTACCCTTTGGGTACGGAACCCTAAAAAGAATATTAACTCAATGTTTTCAAATTTGAGTTGTTATTAATAATTATAAGATACACGACTGATATTTGTAGGAAACTTCAAGATTAAACAATATTTTCACACTATCACTCACATAGGTAACGTTTTATCGTAGTAACTTTACGTCTAATGAAACCATAAAGTTATTGGAGTAATAACCGAAGGTTGTGCATTTTATGAGTAGCAACTGCGATATTAATAAACAGTTTATTTTATAACGATATCAGATGGTAGCCGTTATGGAGCCGGGATTCAGATCAACTAGTTAGGTTAACTGTCCTTTAGTAACATACTAATACGCGTCCAGTTAGTAGGAGGAATAGGGATACCCACTAATTACTGTAGTCGTCATTCACTCCTGTGACGTGGTGACATTCCAAGTTGTAGGTTCATGTATGTATGGGCCAAATCAAAGCCGAACTTTGTGTGGGAACAAGGTTCGGCTAACTGGTTCGGCCCAAGAGAAGATTTTCATATTGAGGTTAATGTTTGTAGCTTAATTAATAGTTTCTCTTACAGTATGTTAAAAGGAAATACCACTACTCAGCTTTCCATACAAATAGAGGTTTCGTTCTCTTCTGTTTCCTTCTCCAAAACTTAGTCAATCTTTGCGAAATTTTATGAACAGAATGAGAAGAAAATGTTCTGTGTCAGTAAATTTTTACGCGTATTATTAATGTTATTATACAATTTGTGTAGGTCTGTCTTTGGACAAATTTCAGCCGCTAACGGACGCCTAGTAGAGGAATTCCATAATAATTTGTGCAAAACTCAAATTAGTCTGACACAGAACATACCTTTTCCTCTGTTCCTAATATTTCGTAAAGATTGGTTCAGTTTTCAGTCAAAACGAAACCTCGATTTGTATAACCCGGCTACGTTAAATTTGGACCTCATTTGTATGCCACGTCATAGTTACCAGGTGCAAACTTAACGTAGATAGTATCGGAAAAGGAGCAGTGAAATATCCTCTTGATAATGATGCAAAACAGTGTTATTAGTCGGTAGTAATTACACTAAGTACTGCTTTGAGGGGTCTTTCACCCACTTAGGTACACTCTGTCATTACTTATATGACCAGCACGGATTTTATTCTTAGGACAATTGCTGTGACTTTCTGATTGAACGTGATAAAAAGACACGCAACTTCAACTGAGGATTATATTTTCTATGATCTTACCTTACGGAGTACTAAGGTTTTCCCGAGATTTAACGACTACGTAGTTGTTTATTTTGCTTAATTTCTGTCCTGATTTTCGAGATTTTTGTGCCCTTCGTCATTTTTCGACTAAACATAAAAGGGCGATAATCCATTGCTTCGAACGAGGAACAGAATTTCGCATTTATGTACGTTTGGGCATGGGTGTACAATGGGGACCTAAAAGGAATGCTCACAGCGAAAGAGAAAAAAAAGGTACCCAAATCAGGCTGCTGGGAATAATTAGCCTGAAAATTCATTAAAATCTTTGCATCAATACAAATCAAGTCAATTAAGAAGAAAAATAACCGCGGTATGTACATTGCATTGGCCAGTTTCAAGAAACGTGCGCAATTTTTTCCGCTACCGACCGCAGAATGGATACAAAATTATAATTACCTCATGCTTTACTATCTTTGTTTAGTGCTGGCCACGCAATAGTAGAGATTAATATTTCTTTTTGGTCTAATAAGTATTATTGCAACAGGAAACGAAATCTAATCGAATTCTGCAAATTGCCTGCGTTGAATCCCTTATAATTTTTTTTAAACATAATTTGTCTATACTTACAAACATAATTATACAGTACTTTATTCCTGTATCCAACGAAACAATGCAAAGAACATACATATACCCAGAGATATCCAAATAGTCTATTTTACCTACTTGTATTTTGTAATTTTGATGTTCGGACAATTCATTTCTTCAGTGCTATTGCTATGTATATAATTTACATACCTGTGCTAACTCGGGGCACGTTCATAGGGATTTGATATCGATGAAAAAGATGTCGATTTATAAATAAATTAATACATGTGATCATTGAATATTTTCGATTACTATAAAAAAGTTCGATATCATGTCTGATTAAAGTGAATATTTTCATCTAGACGGCAATTTTTTATACCGACGAATATGGAAAAAATATTGATTTTATACTTACTATGAAAACTATTTTAAAATAAACGAATAATAGACGTTTTATTGTTTTTATTTTAAAATGAAGAGAAAAAAATATGTTGAATAACATTTTGATCTTGACTTGATAAAAAAATTTGCTACATCGTTTTAGTATCGGTGCCCCGAGTTATCACAGGTATGAAATTTAAATAATAATCTATTTAAACTAAAGTTATGTAGATTATTACTCGACTATCCTAACAAACAGTTAAAAACATCTTAATATAGGTAGCGTTTGTGATGCTTTTCTTTAAACTCTTGGGATTATTGTCTCTTGTATTATTATTCAAAGCAATTTACATTGCTTATTACCATACCTATAAAACTTTTTCTTCAAAATCATTGCATCGTCATGCCTAACCGCAAACCCAGTCATTAGACACATTGTTTAGAATTTTAATACATTGCTATAAAAGATTGCTGTATGATTAGTAAAAGTAGCAGTTTTCGGATATATTGTAGGGTCCCGAAGACGATTTTTGAATAATATATTTTGAATTTTATGAAAGCTTAGACACACATTATGGAAATACCAATGAATTTAATGTCTATATCATACGTCATATATTTCTTCGTTTGCAGTGCGTTATTTTAATATTAAAAAAAATACACTGTCTAATTATTGTCTACGTTTTCCTCAATTTACCCGTATTTCTTTTTAAATGTCTTAGTAATCTGATGGATTTTTAGTTAATTTTGAAACACAAAGCTCATTAAATTCTTTTATATGGGGCTTCTAAACGGACCATATGTCACTGCAATTTGTGGCCGGCAACTATGGCCGTCCTTCTCTGATACCCTAAAGTAGAGCAAGGCAAAACATGACCCGTTTATTTATTCGTGTGCAAATTAGGTGTTTACATGAATACTTAATACTTGTATAAAAGCATGTGTTTTTCTTAAACGGAACCTTAAAAATCACCGATGTGTGCTAATCGTAAGGCGCGTAACTTCGGCATAGCAAGTAATTGTTACATTTCTCTGCCTTACATGCAGTGTTGCCAGGTCCAATCTGGAAATGTCAGAAGAATGGATCCTTAAAAATCAGGAGATTGAAAAAAAAAACAGTAGATCAAATTTTATGCTAGAAAAGTCACAAAACTTACCTAAATGTAAATCTTCTCATGTTCTCTGATTATTTGGTTTTTAATATGCTGATATATAATGTATAAAATTATTAGGTAATCTGGAAAGAAAAGAAATATGCACTATTCGACGGTCCAATTTCGAACACCGGAGTAGCCCTTCAGAACCGAAACCGAACGGGAAAAAGGCAATTTATATTTAAGGCTGTTTTACACTTTCCGACCTATTTTAAGTTAGTCACACTTGTCACACTTGTTTTAAAACTATCGTCACATGTTATCTGTTTAGCTGACTACCTCAGAATCATTAATCAGAGTAATAATTATTAGGTTCAAATTAGACTCATAAAATTCAGTAGATTCGTTTGCAAATTCAGTAGATCAGTAGACATAGTCAAAAATCAGAATAACTCCTGAAAAATCAGGAGACCTGGCAACACTGCTTACATGGCATGAGGAAATGATTACGAACTATTTACTATCTGTTTAATGTTAAGAAAAGTCTTGTTATTCATACGTTCATAAGATTATAACGAAAAAAAAGAATACGACTTGCTTGGAGCTTCGACCATATACTTACCATAAAACGTAGAGCTTTTTCAAATTTATTTTATAAATTACTCCTGTTAAATCAAGTAGCTTTATGTGTTTTAATCAAAGAAGCAAACATGTCCAAACAAATATAATATAGGTGTATGTGTTAATCAGTCGTTTTCAGCAACTATTTGCACTACCATTTTCATTTCATTTTTCATTTACCCTAAGGTTGTCTGGAAGAGATCGCTTTTTAGTGACCGAAGACCGCCTGTTGTTACCAACTGTAATGATTTTTTATTTCTTTTGTTTTCTGTTTGTTATTTTGTGGTGCACAATAAAGAGTATTATTATTATTATTATAATTTGCTAATGCTAATGCTCTGTTCAGCTCAGACAGCAAAGCGAAAAACCAATACAAACAAAAAATACACACAACAGTCTTCTTATCAAACAAGCTCATAAGCTTCGAACTTTTTCATCTATAATCAATCCGATACAGTACCCAACATGCTCTAAAAGCTAGAAAAAGCTCAGCAAGCATAATTAATTCGCCCAATGAACCGTCGACTAACGGGGATCGAACCCGTTACCCGCGCTCCCTCGGGCTTTGTTGCAACTATGGGAACGATCGATTATTGCTATTACTGCCGGGAAATACTGCCAAGCAATAATAATGTAGGATAAATGCTCACGACTATATGCTACAATGGTCGGCGATGTCTGGACTGTGTGAACGCCTTCGGGGATTTTATGCAAATTCTGATTTACGGCTAGACATAGGGATTAGAATTTTATTACGTATAGCAGTTTAGAGTCGAATTCCTTCTTTTTAGGTGTCCGTACCCAAAGGGTAGGTAACTAAGCCTCCGCTGTCCGTCTGTCTGTCACCAGGCTGTATCTCATGAACCGTGATAGCTATAGACAGTGGACATTTTCACGATGATGTATTTCTGTTGC
Organism: Apotomis betuletana; assembly: GCA_932273695.1. Taxonomy (NCBI): domain Eukaryota; kingdom Metazoa; phylum Arthropoda; class Insecta; order Lepidoptera; family Tortricidae; genus Apotomis; species Apotomis betuletana. The sequence goes on from OW026300.1 coordinate 16,493,777, forward strand.
CGCTTTAACAAAAACTAAAAACTGAATGAAATAAATATTTAAGTGCTACCATACAACAAACGTCGATAGCGTTAACTTTGCACCTCATTTGTATCCGGCGCCATAAATACCAGGTGCAAACTTAAATTAACCCAGCTAATTAAGATGGGATATGTGTTTGTACGGAACCCTCGGTGCGCGAGTCATACTTGCACTTGGCCAATTTTTTAGGGTTCCGTACCCAAAGGGTAAAAACGGGACCCTATTACTGAGACTTTGCTGTCCGTCCGTCCGTCCGTCCGTCCGTCCGTCCGTCCATCCGTCCGTCTGTCACCAGGCTGTATCTCAAGAACGGTGATAGCTAGAGAGTTGAAATTTTCACAGATGATGTATTACTATTGCCGCTATAACAACAAATACTAAAAATAAAATAAAATAAATATTTAAGGGGGGCTCCCATACAAAAAACTTGTTATAGATTATATATATATATTTATAGGTACGGAACCCTTCATGCGCGAGTCGGACTCGCACTTGCCCAATTTTTTTATATTGCGCGGTCTTGGAGACGAATTTTTATACTCAAATATTTATTTACTAACACATACATTAATATAAAACTTTAGTGTTTGAATACAAATACAAAATACAAATCATTTAAAGCTTAGTGTATCGCTACTTTTATAGTTCCCCTTAATGAACGTCGTAATTCCCATAGATCCCAAAGATTTATTCCAGTGGATGTAAAATGATTTTTGAAAGGAAAGTTTTATAACTTTTGATTTTATCATTTATCTGAGTATAACATCCATCTTCTTCTTCTTCGTTACACTCTGTACAGAGTGGTCGTGGCCATTATGCATTTGTGGAGTTCTGAGTGACCCGTTTGACGACGCGTCGCCACTCGTCCCGTAGGGCCGCTTTCCGAGAGCATTCATTGACGGTAGCCGACACACTGGCTTTGATCTGGTCGGTCCATCTCATCGGCGATCTTCCTCCATACAAGTCTAAGATAACATCCATACAAGTCTTATAATAATGTGAGATGGTGTTCTGTCTTTTCGCAGAATAATTTTTCGTCGAATGTTGAATTTCGCCGAATTTTTACTTCGCAGAATTTTTATGCCTCTGCAGTCATATATTTTTCATAATTGCTACTAATATATCATCCTATATGTTAGGTTTGGTTAATTTTATAACAATCTCTAATAGTTTAAAAAATACTTTGTTCGAAATGACGCTTCTGCGAAATAAAACATTCCATAAAAAAATAATTCTGCGAAAAGGCAGAGAACCATGTGAGATAAATGCTTACTTATATGAAACAAAGGTCGGTAAATGCCTGTCCCATGTGAAAGGCTGAGAGAAATGTAGGTACCCAGTTTATGATTTAGCTGAAGAAAACTTTGTAAAGATGCATATTGTAGCGCTCTTGCTGTTTATGACACTCATGCCTATACTTCAAACAGTGCGAATGCTTATTGATTACAAAAAACAATATCCCCAAGAAGTTAAGTAAAAAAGGATTGTCGCACGAGTGCAACAATAAGGAAGTATTCTTCAATTCATAAATATAAGATTTTACTTCATGTTTTTACACAGAGTAGCAGCTGCAGAATTTAATATCTTGATAACTTGTTTCAGGACTCGAAATAGCAATGAATATAACAAAGCTATGGCCAGACTGTGTGTGAGTGTGTCTCTGTGACGATACAACATGTGGCCGCGGGCGCTAGTGTTGCTGTGCGCAGCCACTTTCTTGCAGGAGATTTACTGTAAGTATAATATAAAAATAAAAATATAGTACTTTTGATGTGAAAATGTAGGTAGCAAAAAATGGTATCGATGTAATGAAACAATTGATGAAAGATTTGCTGATAGAATGTCCATCAATCAATCAAACTTAATTAATAACGGCTAACTAGCATAAAGATGCAATTATACGCCTCTGGTAATTATTTTCTGACAAAGTTTACAATCAGGTTTACCCTTATTTTGTCGACAATCGTTTCATCGATTAGTTTCATTTTATTGAAAGCATTTTTAGGCGAAACCGTAAAATATTTGGATTTTTTATAAAAGTAACGCAACATAATCCATAGGATGACAAATTCAATAATTAGGAAAAATGTATGATTGAAATTGTCTATGAAATGAAATAATGATGTAACGGTTGTCGGTGAAACAAGGGGATCCAAGTGACCTATAGGTATAGCCATAAATGACCATAGTTATGCAGAAGGCGACCAGAGATTTTTTCATAATGCAAAAAGCGACCAAACTCATTCACTGATTAAGACTTAAGTCAGTTTGACGTACGTTGGTCGCTTTTTGCATAACTATGGTCAAATATCATATATCTTGCGATATTATTCAGCTACGGAAATCAATGCGGTTGCAGTGATCGAAGCGGCTTGAAAATTGCTTTACAAGTGACAACGAGACATCAATGTAGTAGCAATTACCCAAAATTTGTAATTTTCCCATGATAAAAGTAGAACTACTCACTGATAGCCTTTAAAGGGGTAATGAAGCTTTAAAGCCTACGTGACATTCGTAAAATCTAAAATAATAGTCATATTACATATGTCAAGCACGGTAGCCAAATAAAGTAAAAAAAACTCATTGCGCAAATTATATCAAATTAACCCTTTCATCAACGTCAGTCACGTATTACAGACAATTCTTTATTTCATGTTCAACTCTAATCCTTATTTTCTTGAGAGTTAAGACGTAATATTGTATATGTGTACATATCATTAGATCAATGGCCGTTTATATTTAATAAAAGTTAACTTTTATACGACTTTTTATGTTTTTATGGCGTCTTATGACCTTTTACGTAATATGTAATGCCGTAAAATAACATCTTAGGAGTAATGTTACTTTCAAAAATAAAGTACTACCACCTTGTGTTTATTTCTATTAACATGCATTTATGTACTCCTTACAGACTATTACGATTACGAAGTACAATTTTTTAGTGTTCCGTAGTCAACTAGGAACCCTTATAGTTTCGCCATGTCCGTCTGTCCGTTCGTCCGTCCGTCCGTCCGCGGCTTAGCTCCGTGATCAGTACGAGAAAGCTGAAATTTGGTGTGAGTATGTGTATGTATAACGCCGACAGAACGGTAAAATAAAATAAAAATAAAAAATTTTTTTCGGGTACCTCTCGAACACTTAAAGTGGATGTGAATTTTTTTTCTTTTCAACACTGGTGTGTGGGGTGTCGTTAAATAGGTTTTGTAAAAATAAAAGGGGTCTTCTAACATTATTTTATGATAAAGTCAGCAGTTTTGTAAATATTTGTTGCAAAAACAAAAAAAATAGTGTCCCCCCCTCTAACTTTTCAACCACGGGTCAAAAAAAATCGGAAAAATTCATGTAAATGAAGCCTTATAAGTACTTTCAATGAAAACTATATTGAACAAAATCGGTCAAGCCGTTTTTGAGTTATCGCCAAATTTCATATTTTTTCTTTAAAAGGTCGTAAGTTGACTTCCAGAAGGTAATAAGTGATTGCAGTTTCTAGGGCGTTTACGACCTTTTTATAGAGCTTAAAATATTTCTTAACGTAAACCTTGGGCTTAAAACAGCAGTTTATTGTGAAGGATGAGCAACTACGGAACCCTACACTGAGCGTGGCCCGACATGCTCTTGGCCGGTTTTTATGTTAACTACTAAATATCACACATTATCACACAGGTGTAAGTAGGTACTTACTATCCATAATATATGCATGTTATAAATTATCTCAAAATATAATTAGGTCTATATACATACGCAATGTATCTGACGTCGTCGTCTTTGAGTAAGCCATCGTTCTGTAACGATAGCGGTAACTTAATAACATTTTGTATATACTATGTAGTTATTATCTTGTATTTACTTCTACCAAATAGCCGGAAATGTCATGCAAATCATCACTTCATACAAAAATTTGCAAAATTAAAGTTTAAGTTATCACGATCAAATTATTGCACGCCAGGCCATAAGGTCACTTGCTTTCCCGCACTTTCTCTGCCGCGATCACCAAATTGTTTACATTTTAATCTACTTTAAAATAAGACCCGCTGTCTGTACGCCTGAGCAAATGGCCGAGTGAAACATTTTCATAAAATGGTGGTCATGCCTGACAATATAAATGCGAAGTTTATCACAGAAAGCGTAGTGTTTGTTGACAGTACAAGTAACGTGTCTTAGAACAAGTATTATTTAAACGATTTTAGCTTTAAATTTTGTTTCATGGAAGATATTTGAGCGTTTTGATCGTCTCATTATTCCTGCTCTGCCCGTAATATTACCCAAGTCATAAAAGCAATTAACACTATCTAAGAGACAACCGAAAAGGCACCACAGTTCATACGGATTTCGTTAAGATTGGGGACAGAGTTATAAGACGCTTAAAATGCCCAAATAGTCGTTCTTTCATCTAACTTTTTTCTTATAAAAGTAGACTTATTTAACAAGTAGGTACCTTATTAATAAAAGTATTTGAGGATGGTACGGAGTAGTAGAAATTATAATAATATATACTGTTTGACTTTGAGATAACGGAACCCTTTTGAAACCCAAATATGGTAATATCGTGGGTCTTGAAAAGCCTAAAAAAATGTAAAATAAGATGAGAAATGCAAGATAATGTGTTACACATACGTCGAAGTTTCTTATGGGGCCCATTGTGAGCGACCACGTCTCAGTTTCACATCGTAAGAAGGCCTCCAATAAAGTAGACTGGCGCTCTGGTCAGGATCCTAGGAAGCCGTTAGGTGAAGGCGGCCTAAGAAAAGATGATATACATTTTGTTTGCATTTTTTGTTACTTGCTTCCATTTTTTCCAAAGTGAGGTTCTCTACACAATTAAGAGAGGTATTGCGTAGCAGTGCTTATAAGATAAGCTCTCAAGTAGAAACCAAACAGCTTAGGAAATTTCATCTATACAACCGATAGATGTGGAGATACATAAGGGGACTTCATCCAGCAGTGGACGTAATATTATTAAAATTATCGTGAGACATCTTGACTACAGTGGGCCGCGAGTCGCGCAGCAGCGCGGATAGCTGTCCCTGGTGAAGAGCTCCATATGAGTTCGAAACATGCCGGGCCGTTCCAGACAATGTTTACGAGTTTAAACCGTTTTTTAATTAGCAGTGGAGTGGGAGTGGCGCTACGATGCCACCCTAAGGCATGTTGAAGCAACTGGTTGAAAGATTCAATGGCTCTGACATCTGGTTCGTGGTCCAGTTGGTAGGACGCCCGTGTTGGCCCGGAAAGCCGTTGGAAACGCAGGTTCGAATCCTGTCCGAACCATTAAATTTTTCCATTTTTCGCTTCATTGTAAACATTTATCAGTGGATGTCTTTTGGTTTGGCTGATATAATGAAACCGTTTTATAAGTATATCAAGTTTGTTACATGCTCAGTAAATGCACGTCACGGTCCAGCTATCCCCTAATAGATGCCGCTTGCATTTGCAGTAAGTATCACAAACTATACTCGATATAATCAGACAGCATTTATCTGCATTTGTACGCAGATCTAAACCGGAGTGAGATGCAATTGAGTTCCTCTTGGATCCACTGTAAATGAAAATTTAAAAAAAAATGATATTTTATATAGATACCTATTTAGGCAGTTTCAATTAAGGAAAATTATATGAACTAAAATTAGCTTCGTAATTTCAATTACTAGTTAATATAACCTAGTCGCACGGCAGCACCCCTGCCTAGTCGAAAATATGATCACCTCGGTTAGGTTGCAAGGAGGGCAAACACATTTTTACTATTTTTTTTTTTAGAATGAGGGGTTATCCCTACTTTTAAACAAAAACTCAAGATTTAAGAATTACGGCTGCCTGTCAACGGTCTTATTTTATTTTATACATACCGAGAGTTGAACTCAAAATTTGAAGCAAGCAAGTGGCTAAGAGGAACTCACCAGCTTGCATGCCCAGTTAATACAGGCGACACGATTTAATAGTATTCAGAGCGTAGAGATTTCAATCTGCTAATCTTTGGTCGTGTAATACATCATGCAGCAGTCCGGTGCAGTCGCATTCGTTATTAAAGTAAAATGTTCCGCTTAAAAAAAGTTTTTGAACAAAAATAAATATATTTTCTTTGATTTCCACGAATGTCACACATTGAAATAAAACAATTTAAACGGATCATATTGCGTATTTTCATTATACCGTTGTTAAAGGTTGACTGATATTTTTTTTTAATTAAAAATAATGAGGACAAAATATATATTATATTGATCTACGTTTTCGTTAGAGCAAGATAAGATACAAGTTTTGGTGAAATTAGTAAACAAAAAAAACGACATGATTATCTATCGCGATATTTCTTGCCTTTACCACCCTTTACCTTTATTAGATAATGAGCATTTGCATACGCTGTGGTCTCAGATCAGCTGTGATATGTAGACGTAGACTGAATAAGTCGGTGGTCCTTTGACAATCCGCTAGTTAAAACGATTCCGAACTTAATCTTGTCTGACATGTTATACTGCTGCGCACATTGTTTTTATAAAATTAAGCAATAAGTAACTTACAGTTTATGCAATAAATCTTCACGAATTATGAATTCTCAGCACGAAGTTGCAGAAAATTAAATTGTCGTGAACCGCAACACGTTAACAGTTTACCCCTTATCTTGTATCACACGAGTTGAAACTCTAAAAAATCTCACCTCATCGTCATCGTGTGCTCACGATCACGACTGATTTAAGATCGGGCAGGTAAGGGCAGATGGTTACGAACTAGGTTTGAGTCAATCTCTCGGGAGAGTTTACGACACCGAAAGAGTCTAGTCCTTTTTTTTACAAAATATAATTATATAACCATGTTTGCATACGTATAGTGTTGCTATCCAAAAATGTAGTTAAATATAAATCAGGCGAGAGGTCTCGCATGATGAGGACCCAAAGATATTCCATCATACAATTGATATTAATACGCATATAAAACGAAAGCAATTGTTAAGATATACTCAAAATATACTATGAAATATTGACATTATGTTCCTTATAATAGGTTTGGAAGTTACACATTTCGGACATACTTAGGCACTTTTAACACGTAACACGATCAAACAATTCGAACAAAACTGACCGACAGGAACATGTGCGAAGAGAACGAATTATAACTAATAAAATAAGTAAATATTAAAGGACAATCTTACACAAATCAACCTAGTCCCAAACTAAGCAAAGCTTGTACTAACTTGGCCCAGGAACAAATATTCGAGTTCATCACACAAATATTTGCCCTGCCCAGAATTCGAACCCAGGGCCGCCGAATAGATTCGAAGCTTTGGATGCTTCCAAAGATTGAACGCTTCCAAAGATTGAACTTAAAATTACAAACTGTCTCATTTGGGTAAGCTAACTAGGTATGTACGTCTTTTCGAAATCAAAAAGAACTCCTTTTATTTTTGTTTAAAAAGCAAGTAATACCGTACTTTGATAGTTAAACTGATTTTACTTCCAATTTCGTTAAAAAAAATTGCTTATCTTTATAATGAACCTGACCCACATTTCTTTTATATTTATCTCTCGTCTCCCACATTCACGTTTTACGAGTAAGTAGGCATTGAAACATTTTAAGTCGACACATTGTCTCCAAAATGATAGCTTGAAATTGAAAGTAATGCACAACAAGGTCACTGCCAAATCAGTGCATGTGTGTACTTTCTCCTTTATGTCTTTGTTAAGACAAAAGTTTACTGTTGTTTTGTTGTTTTTTTTTAATGTAAATCATAAATGACATTCAAGCATCTTGTACCATTGTGTGTATGCTTTGCATATGACCACAGATAAGACAAAATTTCTTCGACATCGACTTTGATATTTGAGCTCGACTGTTAACACGGACATTATCACTGTGACAAGATTATTGTCATTGGAGATACTTTCAGTACCATTAACAATTTGAAAATATAGTAAGTAGTTGGCATATTTCGGACAGAACTTTACTCTGTTATTAGAATCGTCTATGTGGCCGGGGTCGAAAACGCCATTTATTATGGAACATAAACAGAAGATGGTACGTAAACAGATGGAGGTAGATGCCTATTATGTGATTGGTATAAGGTTAATCACCACCTTGAACCGTTGAACTTTTCAACATAGTTTCAATCATTTAGTTATTTTGCGTGTAAAAAAAACAATACGCAAAGACTGCGCATGAAAACTAAGAAATCGAATTGTAAACATTATGACAAACCAATAAAAGCTAAAGAAATCGGAAACGACGTCGGTAAGCATTTCTTGAGTATTGTTCAGCAAGTAAGGCATCCCACGACCGAGTTAAACTCCAATTTGTATCATAAATTAACGGTTTCCATCACCTTAAATCCTATGCCATAAGGTTTATGTTCAACTAACTCGACATTGTTATAACTTAGCAAATCAGCGTCGTATTTTGCAGTTGCTTTAAGTTTTAAAGTATAGTACGTAAGGTTTCTATTTACTGGTTCAAGTTTAGTGGTGACGGATAGCCTAGTTCTGTATGCCGTAATGTCGGCGATGACATCGCCTTTAGTTTTCTCGGCTAATTAATTTGCTTGGCTTAGAGAAATCCATGGGAGTTTGAGTTGTCTTCAACTTAAAGCAAAATAGTCAAGGCCAGTTTCATTGAAATGAGTGACTTATGTGCGTACTTGTCACGAGGCCCGATAGGATTTCTTCAATAACTTTGAGCTTAGACGGAAATAAAAAAAATTTGGCAAGTGCGAGCCCGACTCGCGCATGAAGGGTTCCGTACCTATACATATATATATAATCTTTAACAAGTTTGTTGTATGGGAGCCCCCCTTAAATATTTATTTTATTTTATTTTTAGTATTTGTTGTTATAGCGGCAATAGAAATACATCATCTGTGAAAATTTCAACTGTCTAGCTATCACCGTTGTTGAGATACAGCCTGGTGACAGACGGACGGACGGACGGACGGACGGACGGACAGCGAAGTCTCAGTAATAGGGTCCCGTTTTTACCCTTTGGGTACGGAACCCTAAAAATGAAAACAGGGTACAAGGTAGGTACTAAAATATAAATTCTGTTGCATCATTTTGTCAAAATAATGTGTTTGGTTAATTTGGTGACGGTGAAGGGGTTGAAAACGAAAAAAATCAGAGGGCCGGAAATTTGAAATCCAAAAGTCGTATTATCGTGTCAAACTGTGTACTTATTTACTTCAATAATGCGACATGAACTTGCAATTTCGGGCATGAGAGTTATTCCCAAGCATTAGTAGGGAGGTGCAGTGGCCTAATTTTATGCACCAGGTCTTGTTCACACGTCTATAATCTTAAGCACTGTTTCTGTTTATTATTAACTCTTGCCATTTAGTGCCCGAAATAAATAAAACACAAATAACTGAAAATTAACACGGTACAATCCAATCGGCGATGATCAATACTGCTTACGGTATATATATATATCTATAATAGCAGGAAATACAAAGGTTTGTCTGTATGCTCTCTTAAGTAAGTAAACGTACTTTATTTCGTAACCTAAAGATTGAAAATTAACTGTCTTCCGTGTCATCATCGCCACCCTCTGCTAGTAATATCCATCTTTAAAACTTTAGACAAACCACTCGAGGTAATGAGTAAAGCCCCAGATCGTACCTATATTTATCAGTTTATCACCTGCGATCGGGACATTCAATAATTCACGGCTCTAGGTATGTTGGTGTTTAATTTTGAAGTCGACGATTACCAGATTGAGCGAATAAGAATAAGTCAACTACAGAAATCCAGTAACTGGGTGTTAATTATTATTTGGCGTATACCTACCTTTTATGTTCTTTCATATTTTACATGATTAACCCAGATCGCATACCTATCTAATCAGATTAATATACTCGTACTTTAATTTGTAGCTGAAGTAAATCCTAAGTGGCTATAAAGATTATAAGGAATTCGAGACATACTAATTGCATTAATTTAACTTGCACCGTTATAGCCACCGCGTATGTCACTTAGACTTAATAGAATATATAATGTTATATGGACCATATTTTGCTACATAACCAATATATGACCATAGTGAAGGTGATTTTAAATGGAAACTGTACATGTGCGGGTTATTTTTGTCTTTTCAGTTTATTTTTAAGGTCGGTTCGTTTTTATAACAAAAAAATGCTATTTAGTGATAAATAGCCTAATACTAATAGACGAAGAAGTCTTGTTTTTATGCATCTCGTTTGAATTATCACCTAATTTCTAACTGTTAAGGACGTTCCATCATCAGCTCGGCATCATGAGACGATGATTGAGCTTTATAAAATATATGACAAACATTATTAATAGCTGTATCAGTTGAGGGTTTCTCTGAAATTACATCATCAGATCCTGACTTGGTTACTATGGGTCCATCTCAGGGTAGGTACTAAAAAGAATATTTACAACTAACGGTCTTAACCAACCTATAATGTTTAAAGAATGATTCCCTAACTCGGAGTTCTAACCTTCCAGTATCAGCTCAGCATAATGGGTTGATGTCTACTAGACGCAAATATCTTAATAATTTTATAAAATACTTGAGAAACATTGTTAGTGCTTATACCATTCGAGGGTTCCCTCGATTTCCCTGGAATCCTAACATCAGATCCCGAATTGGTGACAATGGAATCACCTCAGGAGTACTGGTTTAAATTAAAAAAAATATTTTGATCTTCGGCTTAAAACCGGCGGAGAACCTCCTTCCTATTTGAAATTGGTTTAAAATAACTCAATACTACCAGAGTTGTTTCCAGAATAAAAAACTAATTTGAAAGAACTTTCAAATCATCCTACTGATTTCAATAAAGCTTGCATCTGAAACCAACATTGGAAAAATGAATAGTAGCGTCATATAGTGTTACTACGTTTTCGTTAGAGCAAGGTAAAATTAGTTATTGATGAAATTAGTAAACAAAGAAAAATTGGGCAAGTGCGAGTCCGACTCGCGCATGAAGGGTTCCGTACCTATATATATGTATATATAGGTATAACAAGTTTGTTGTATGGGAGCCCCCTTAAATATTTATTTTATTTCATTTTTAGTATTTGTTGTTATAGCGGCAATAGAAATACATCATCTGTGAAAATTTCAAGTGTCTAGCTATCACCGTTCTTGAGATACAGCCTGGTGACAGACGGACGGATGGACGGATGGACGGACGGACGGACGGACGGACAGCGAAGTCTCAGTAATAGGGTCCCGTTTTTACCCTTTGGGTACGGAACCCTAAAAACGACATACAGTGAAACATAGAATCCCTTTTTGTAGACGGTTAAAAATGGTCCTCGATGTTCTTTTTAGATGTTATTGTGACAAACCGGAAATACTAAAAGTTAAATATGTCTAATCAATAACTGCATGAATATTTCATTAAAACGATTGGTAGTGGAATTTAAACTATAGTTCTCCATTCACCCGCAAACATGTATTTAAAATCGTAATCTAAATACTGGTTAATTTTGCAATGGCCCAGTAACTGAACCTGTACCTATTAAAGAATATTACCTAACTTATGAGTAGTGACGGTTAAACTGGAATCTATCTAGACATTAATCGAATTGCTTGCATATTTATCCGGAAAGATCTACATAAATCTTTCCCTGAACAATTTAACTTGGGTCTCTTCAAGACGAGATTGAATAGACAATGCGCGACTCGCCACAGTTTTAAAGCCCCGACAAAAAAATAGGAGTGACATAAGTTTAACATGTGTATCTGTGTATCTGGTGTGTCTGTCTGTGGCATCATAGATCCCAAACGGACGGAACGGAAGACTTGTCCATTGAGATGATTCTTAGCTATGTTTGGTGGAAATAGGACCAGTAGTTTCCAAGATATTCAGCTTTCATTGGAACAAGTGCCAAGATGTCAACCAATATTGAAACTATGAATTCCAAAATTTGTCGTTATGTTCTGTTTGACTAGCATTTTCTACATCACTCATTAAATGAGGGTCTCATTATAACCAACTGCGTGTGTCGGGGGTGTTTTAAATTTTTTATTTTTCTTATTGACAATGCATCAGATTTTTACCATTATATGTGTTTTTTTTAAGCGCTCCATAGAAAATGTCGCCGAGTTGTGCTCACGCGACTGTGCGACCTCACATTCGCAAGTTTTTAGAATAACATTTTACAATGTAGTTCTTAAAATACTACGTTTAAGTAGGTATATAGCTGTCATACATTTATGTTTACGTTTTAGTGTGAAAAATTTGACAGTAACATTACTTTTAAGTGAAAATTGTAAAATAATTACATATTTTGAACTTGAAGTTTGAAGTAGACGTTAGCATTTATTATGAGGATATGTTTTTTTGAGCGTTTAATTTAGCGTTTATTGACTGGTATAACAAAAATAACTGATAATTAAAAATGCATTGTATTTAGTAAATTTTTCGCTCATTTGGTATTTGAGTGAAACTAGCCAGAGCTGATATCAATAAATGAAATGGTACCAGTTTGATCAAACTTTAAGTGCCTTACTCTTCCGTTTTCATAATAACTTCAAAACAACCATGACGGTAAAACTACATGCTTAAAACGCTCAGAGATTCGCTTACCAATGGTCAAAACCGCCGTTTAACTAAGATAGGAAGGTAAGAAAGCTTCCACAGGGTCGCTGACCACATAATCTTTGCATCCGCACCCGTGTGCAGTAAAGTGCACCATGCGTTTCCGTTGCTGCCCAGAGGAAGGTATCGACCGGAAATGAGGTGTGAAGGCCCTGATTTATTTGAGCGTGAAAGGAGATAGAGTAGCAAGCATTAAAATTGCAAGTATTACTTAATCTATGGTTGAGTTGTAAAGAAAGTATATAATATCCTGTTATGGATGTAAACCAGTTCTGACGAGCAATATCAAATTTAATTAAAATATTGAAGTAATAGATGGCTGATTACGTCTGTTGCATGCATCCGAAGACAGAATGATAGGAAATAGAGCATATTAGCATAGCCGCTTAACCGCGCATTGTGCACAAGTTTAATTAAATAACTTCGACGACGACGCGGTTGGTGCAGTGGTTAAGCAAATGCCTACTGAGCCGACGGTCCTGGGTTTTCGAACCATATTTGCGCCTGGGTCTTGGATGTTATTTGTATTTAAGTATGTATTTATCTCTACAAGTATGTTTATCGTCGTCTAGTGTCCATAACACCAGCCCACTAGAGCTTACTGGATTGGACTTACTAGATGGATTTGTGTGAGGTTGTAAAAAAAAACTTGTTGAATGCATCTGTACAGTTCCGTCATTATCATAGGGCATACGGGGCCGTGCCCAGGTGGGCCCGGTGGGGGGAGGTCCCCCAATCTCAATCCCCAAAAAGCATAGAACATTTACTCCATTGACAGTAAAAAAAACTTTTGTTTATGGTAACGTGAACCCCTTAGTTGTAGAGTACCCGAAGGCCCCCTAATACATGAGTGCCGAAGGCGCTCGACATATGCTAGGACGGCCTTGCATCTTCTTACTTATTTTGATGATTTCTTGGACGTGCCCGTGTTTGAGGCATGTGTTGGATTGCATTATTTTCAATGGATCCATTAATTCACTCGCACGAATGGCGTACCGTCATGATGGCGTCCGATATCAAGTGTTTTAATTGTTCAAACTATGTCGCTGTATTTAAACTCAAAATAGTAATAAGATTCGTAATAGTATTGTATAGATTGCAATAGTACGATCAAGTACAAGTTGGAATTTGTCGACTGATGGTACACTTATCGTATTATACGTTATCTTAATTTCATCTTGAAGGATATAAATGCACTTCTCGCGTTTCTTTATATTTTATAATAGGAATTTACGATGTTTCAGTCTACTTACCATCAAGTAAATATCTGCGCACGCATGCGGTCTCATGATCTCACAAAAAATAAATAGGGCATGAACAATAAAAGTATACATTAAGTCTTTAATGTATACTTTTATTGTTCATGCCCTATACGTACGTACCAAAATAAAAAAATACTAATTGATATCACACATTCCTTATTTTGCTGATACATAAATAAATGAATGATGCGTGGTAAAAACCATCGTAAATATGCTCCTTATTCTACTGCCCTGTTTTTTTTTATATAAAAGGGCGTTGTTCCGTTTTCGGCTAGAATTTTTTAATATGAGTTTCTGTGCCGCATCATGCAATTTTCAAAATATGTCCGTGTACGTGTCATAAATATTCAAATGAAGGAAATACATCACAAATTATAATTATGAACTATCTTGGTATTAACTTTTAACAACCCTCATTAGATTATGAAGCCATTTTTTTTATTAACTTAACCACATAAGTAACGGGTCATTCAATTTAAGAATACTATGAACTACTTATTCATTCTATTGAATGGACCGAGAACACCCAAACATTTGGACAACTGGACATGAGAACATCGGTTACATCTGGTCATAAGAAAGATTATATGGCCAAGATGAAACAGGAGAGGTCTCAGAGTGAAGTAACGTACGCACACGTAATATTAATATTACGCAATATCACCAAACACTGTCGATAGATCCCGACTAACCCATACTACGGCCTTACCGCTAGATCGGGCCAATGCCCCGCCGAGTCGGAACTGCAACTTTGCCTTTTCTACGGTAAAAAGTCGTATCTTACTGTGAACCCCATATGAAGATACAACATTTTAATGTACCACGGCGGAACTATGCTACTTTAGTGCAGATGATGTAGCGTATATTGCGTGCTTCTAACCAACTGCGTAGTCATGTGTGGTGTGCATCTGTACACATGTTTTACTTAACTAAAATAAAGTAAATTATCAACTGAGGCAATTTTACATAAGTTGAAGAAACTAAACTACTTACACATACTTGTATAGATAGATACAATATTAAAATACATAGATAACACCTTAACCCCAGTAAAAATTTTCGTGCACTTAAAATTCATCCAATCTGAGCTAAACGTGTCTTAAAATAATACTGCACAGTTTTGTATACATAAACTAACAAACAATTTAATGTTTTTTAACTTAACCTTCGCGTACGCGAGAATCGTGCACTGAATAAAAAAAAACTTGTTAACAGTAGCGCAAATGTTAGTTGCATACATAAATCGGAGGACTGATAAACTGAGGGCTACTAGTAACCAAAATAAGTTAGGTATGTAAAATTTTCATCATTTTGGTTATTAAATACTCATACATTTCTCAAGTAGTTAAACTAATGCATATGACCGCCGCAGTTTTTGAATTGAAATATATAAGGAGGTAAAAGTAATCAAGGAATGTCTAAAGCTATTTCTCTCCTTGAAGTAATTCCCGGAGGATAATTAATTTGTCAGGCAGGTGTAGTAACGGGAATCTTATTTTTTGTTGTTTATTTCCATTCTATTTAAAAATATCGAGTCGTAGAAAAACTATTAAATACATACAACGTGGTAAAAGTAGGTCAAAAAATGCTCGTGGCTCTTTGTCTTACGTTGTTCGCTGCGCTCACATTGTAACCCATATCACTCGCATTTTTGACCCCTCTATTGCATAAAATCCTTTTTTTTTTCAGATGATTTAATTACTATTTTATTATATTCGAGTCAAAAAAATGAGCTATTTTTGGCTTCTGCGGCCTTAGTATATTTTTTGCGTTAAATGAACAATTTTTTTTTTTTTGTGTACCTAAAAGATGCGCTCACAATACGTAGTCACCTAATGTCATCGTAAACTCCGTATCATGGTTTTCATCATGTATACATTTTTCCAGACAATTTAACAAAACCAATGCAAGCGTCCAGGACAGAAGTAGGTATAGTTCTAGTTTTCATAGCAAATCTATTTTTGCTTTATACGAGGGTGGTATGATAAGTAATGAGCCTTGAAGCAATGCGGTTTGGCTGAATAATAAAAATGTCTTTGCTTAGAGCCGCCATCTTGGACGCGGGAAAATTGTCAGTTTCAAATGATTCTGTCAATTAGTAGTAAGTGGCATTATTTGTGTAAAATGGAAAAATAACAATATCGGTCAGTGATTCGCTTCCTGTTTTTGAAGGGAAAACCGCGTGATGTAATAAAAAACGAGTTAGATAGCGTGTATGGCGATGCCTTCGATTGCCACAATTAAGCGATGGTATTATAATGAGTTCAGAAATGGAAGAACATCCTGTGTTTGATGAGGTCCGCCCAGGACGTCCAAATGAAGATACTACGGAGGAAACCATCAAAAAAGTCCGTGATATGTTGATGAACGATCGTAGACTGAAATTAAGGGAGGTAGCTGAGGAATGTGGCTTGTCACTGGAGCGAGTACAAAATATCGTTCATAAACATTTTGGCATGAGGAAGCTATCGGCCCGATGGGTACCGCGTTTGCTAACTGAAGAAAACAAGCAGAATCGTGTGGCTACTTCCAAAGAGTGTTTGGCACTATTAAAGCGTAATCCGAAGGACTTCCTTATGCGTTACGTTACCGTGGACGAAACGTGGATCCACCACTATACTCCCGAAACAAAACAACAGTCGAAGCAGTGGACTTGTCCCGGCGAAAGTGCTCCAAAAAAAGCAAAAACGGTTCCATCGGCCGGGAAGGCTATTCACATAGATTATTTAGCGAAAGGAAGAACGATCACGGGGCCATATTTCTCTGATTTGCTATCTCGATTTGATGAAGAATTAAAAAAAAAAACGGACCCGTTTAGCCCGCAAAAAAGTGCTGTTTCACCAGGATAATGCTCCGGCCCATTGATCAAATATCGTCAAGGCCAAACTGGATCAATTGTGTTACAAAATACTGCCGCACGCTCCTTATGCCCCGGACTTGGCTCCTTGCGATTTCTTCTTGTTCCTAAATATGAAATCTTGGCTCGGAGGTAAACTCTTCATGTCAAATGAAGAGGTCATAGAGGCTACGGATGAGTATTTTGCAGAGTTTCCGAAGAAATATTTTTTGGGAGGCTTAAAGAAGTTGGAGACGCGTTGGGAAAAGTACATAAATTTGAAAGGGGACTACGTTGAAAAATAAAAATAATAAATAACAAAATGTTTTTTTTTTTCATGGGTAGGCTCACTACTTATCATACCACCCTTCGTAACATGTGTTTTTGTTTCAAAAGTATTATTGGATAGGTATGACAAATGGAGACGCTAAAAAATACAGTAAACAACTTTTTCCATTAAAAAAATTAGTTTCTGAAACACAAGTACTATTGATTTTATTGAGAGAAAAAAATGTCTTAATATGAGCGTCCTATATTACCATCTTCGCGCCAATTGCGATACTTTTTTCACCTACTGAAATTAGTAAATAGTGTTTGGAAATCCGAGTTGGCAGTTGGTGAGTTGGTTGGGTTACGCAAATACTCCCCAAATCCAAAACGTACGAAACTAAATTTTTATTTTTCGAAATACACTCATTTCCCCTTCACCCAATAGCCATAAAATAAAGCATCTACGCACCTTTCGTGGGAAGAACATTGTGCCTCCTGACAAAAACTGTAAACTTCTCTACCGAGTTCCGCATTCCACCCATTATCAGCAAAAAGCGAGTAGGTGCAGGAACAATTTTATAAAGTTATGTGCTTCCTGTCATTGGTATAGGGCCCATTGTTTTGATATTTCTTGAATTGTGTAGAACTGGGTACCTACGGAACTGTTAAGTAGGAACTATTCTTTAGTTATCGGTTGTGCAGTGAATGCTTTAATTCCGTGTTATTGTGTATAGTGCTTACACATAACTTTGTACAATTTTAGGTAATTTACGAAACAGTAATGGGCACATTTTCGAGCGATAAACCGCGCGGTTCTAACGTCATAATTGTGTCACGATTATGTCGCAGAGAATTATCACATTTGTATCACAACGGAAGAAGTTAGCAAGTTGCTAAAACTGTCATCAAAAGCCTCGGATGGGACTGTCTTTAGATTCATAAAATATTGATATCCATAATCATTATCTATTTTAACCGTATTTGCTGAGGTGTCAATGATGATGCACTGAAAACACTAAATATTCGACCAATATTTTTATATGATGATGAAAATTTCAATTATAGGTACAATAAGCGGTCTATTGCGATCCAGCGTGGAAATTCTGCGAGCGTTTTGGGCACCTTTCGACCATAAATGACATGGAGCGGTGTTTTCTGAACCTTGTTATTTTTAGACTTTAGTTATTTAAGTATTAGGTATTCATTGATTATACGTATATCTATTTATTTATTCAGGTATTATTTTATTGTTCATATATATATATATCTATTTATATAAATATTTTACAATTTAAAACACACCGCCAAGTGATAGAAATCGATAATAATATAGTACCTAGATATTAAAAATCGTAAATCTAGTACCTACCTATTTAATACATTAAGTGTAAGGTACCTATATTACAAATATGTGAATTGTTTAATGTGTTTTTGCCATAAAAAATATTATGCATTTATCTTTTAACCAAAAATAAAATAACTAGTCATTTTCAAAAAAACATGTACAATGTCCAAAAACAATATTATTACGATCGCGTCTTTTGTGTTACGAAAGTTACTCATACAACACATGTGGGTAACTATCGTTACACAAACGAATTAAATAAGTTTTGTTCTAATTAAAGCCCTTAACTACGTACATGTCTTTTGAAAATGACTCAAGTATCGTTACATTCATCAACAACTTTTTTTTTACTTTTCATTAATGACCATAACGGGTAACACTTAATAGATGTAATATCTAACATCAAATAATATAATTATCTTCTCACACATGTTAGCAGCTTTCCTCACTACTATTTTTGTTTTAATAAGTACATTCATACCTTTTATTATACGCACATTCATCTATAAGCCTATAAAAGCCTAAGAACGATATCTGTAATATCTATAATTATAATACTCTCATCATCTATTCCGACCAACTGGTTTGTCTACTTTCGATTTTCATACAAATGTAGCATTTTAGTATGTTAAGATGTTTGATTACGACTAAACAAGTTCCTACGGTTTCGTAACTCACGTTTCTTTTCAATCCGTCTCTTTTGATTTTTTATTCAATAAAAGTGAAATGAAGTCAATGCCTTTGACTTACTTGTAAAAGCAAGTGTAATTGAACTTGAAACCACTTTTTCTTTCCAAAATTAAG
This sequence comes from Apotomis betuletana, assembly GCA_932273695.1. Taxonomy (NCBI): domain Eukaryota; kingdom Metazoa; phylum Arthropoda; class Insecta; order Lepidoptera; family Tortricidae; genus Apotomis; species Apotomis betuletana. The sequence continues at coordinate 16,512,859 of OW026300.1, forward strand.
AATTTGTCTGTTTTTGTTAAAATGAGGACAACGACAATTATTATCACCTTATTAACAGTTTACCTTAAATGGATACGATCTTAGTCTCGTAAATTTTCAAACAAACCTATTTGTGTCGGAAAGAAGGAGAAATTGTAAGTGATATTTTAATTTAGTCAGCCACCTATTATTATATTTTTTAAGATATGTATAAGAAAATGTATATTCATTAGCAAATATTTTATGTTTATACAAATACAAATACAAATACTCTTTATTGCACACCTCCAACATAAAGGAATATACAACACAACATGAGATACATTAAAATAACAGGCAGAGGTAAACAACAGGCGGTCTTATCGCTAAATAGCGATCTCTTCCAGACAACCTTCAGGTAGCGGAGTAGTTGAAAATTAATGTTTGAAATTAGTAGGTGGTGCATAATAATAATAGGACTAAATGAACGACTACCATAAAAGACAAAAGTAATAAACATAGGTACATAAATAAAAATATACAGATATACTTACATGTTTGTATGTCATATAAAGTGCACTTGCAAACTGGTAAGCAAATAAAGTAAACTTTTTATACAATATTGTAACTCAAACCGATCAATCGAAAAAAAATAAATCGTTATAACTTGAGAAATAAGCGCCTACTTCATTTATTACTCTTAAAAATCTAAAGCTGCATGGTTTATTTTTTTTATTTTATACGCCGACACGAATTTTATCAACGCGTCATTTGTTATCATTTATACGTCGAAATAAAATAATCCTTTAAAAAGTTAGATAATTTACATTAGTCATATTCAACAACAAGGACAACGACAATTATTATCACCTTATTAACAGTTTACCTTAAATGGATACGATCTTAGTCTCGTAAGTTTTCAAACAAACCTATTTGTGTCGGAAAGAAGGAGAAATTGTAACTGATATTTTAATTTAGTCAGCCACCTATTATTATATTTTTTAAGATATGTATAAGAAAATTTATATTCATTAGCCAATATTTTATGTTTATGTTTGTATGTCATATAAAGTACACTTGCAAACTTGTAAGCAAATAAAGTAAACTTTTTATACAATATTGTAACTCAAACCGATCAATCGGAAAAAATTAAATCGTTATAACTTGAAAAATAAGCGCCTACTTCATTTATTACTCTTAAAAATCTAAAGCTGCATGGTTTATTTTTTTATTTTATACGCCGACACGAATTTTATCAACGCGTCATTTGTTATCATTTATACGTCGAAATAAAATAATCCTTAAAAAAGTTAGATAATTTACATTAGTCATATTCAACAACAAGTAACTGTATTACCTCTCTACAACTTAACCACAGTACCATTGCAATCAAATAAAAGACCAACCTAAATAAAATCAATCACTTAGCGGTCGAATACTTTAACTTCACGCGTTACATCATAGGGCATCGTCCGCGAGAGAAGCGCGCCTAGCATGTTACCATAAAAAAATTAAGCTTTTATTTACGATGAGAGTTTGCTCAAATGCAATCGGGTAGTTCTACGAGCGGTTCAAACACTATCAGTTTCCTGACGCATATTTGGACAAATGAACCGCGAGGAGCGTACCTATAGATTTAATAAAAAAATAAACTGTGCTTCCGATACATTCTCGATTTCTTGAAATATTATTCTCATTTTGGTTCACTTTTCTAAGATATGCTATAGACAGGAAACTGAGAGCGGTTGAAACGCCCGTAGAACACACCAATAAGTATATTTCAATAGAGAGGCTTAGGGATCGCTGCTAGAGTAAGAAATCGGAGATCAGAATCAGAATAGGTGTGGTACTACCCCCACCACTTTGATAGTACCTTGAAAATAAATATAAAACAAAATAAAACTACATGAAATGCATCAGTGAAAAGTATAATTTGACTTTTAAAACAATACAGCTTTTTGCATCCTCTGTTAATTATATCATGCTTGCTCAGTAGCACATTATGATTATACAGAGAATAATTTGTTGCATTTATCTACAAAAAAAATCTTAACAGCAACTATACGTAATTATTAATACTATTCTTAAACGGCGAAGTACATTCTATTAAACGTAACTGACCTATCACCTCTCTATCTATCCCTTCCAAGCAATTGTATTTACATAATAGTTATTGTTGGCATTTTTTTATATTTTTGTACAGATCAAGATTCCAAGTTATTTATTTATTTATCGTATGGCATTTCAGTCACTGGATATAGGTAGGTACAATTAATTTCCAAGTAATCAATTAAGATTCCAATCAAAGCTAGCTATTTTCTAATGGAGTGGTAGAAATCGAAACCAGCGTAGGTCATGAGCCTGCGACCGGTCCGCGTAGTCGACCTTGGAGAAATCACATTATGTAAACATTATAGAAAGCAAGTTTAAGGGATTGCGGGAGATGGTAAGGTATTGAACTTGGAATTCAATGACTGATAGTCATTTTCGTTTAGTTTGGTCGAAAATCATCAAACAAATTAAATTAAGCTGAGCTGACATTACAGAAGTTATTTAATATAGAGTGGTCTATAAAAGGTAGAACAATAGTTTGATTTAGACACACGATTTTCACACATCTATACTATTATAAAATCCTAAATTTGTATTGAAAATAAATTTTCTATGGAGGGAGGTCATGATTTCAGGAAAAATCTCGATAGCGTGATGCAGCCGGATAGTTGTTTTGTATGGACACGCTTCGCCGTGCCAACCTGGCGCCATCTGTTTTCAAAAAAACCTTTGTCCTCTAATAACGCCGAAACGGCTGGATAAAAAGTTACCAATTTTGGTACAGGAATAGCTGAACATCCAAAGATGGTTATAGGATACTTTTTATTATGATTAATATTTATCTCTGAAAACATAAATTCCATGAAATATTTTCCTTACAATGTGTAACCTTATAATGACAGCGTTTGTGATTTTGAATTTAGAACGACGCGACCCCCGCGTGGCTCTTACGTGTACAAAAACTAAAAAGTATGAATTCGACATAATACCTCCGCGCGGCCCACCGGCATTAACAATAAGGTTTCAGGTTGTTTGAGGCGTTGAGGTACGGAAACCGTCTTAGTTAGATTAGAAAGATGGCGCCAATTATCGACCAACACAGACGAAAATATGAGTGCAATGTTCGTTGTAAGTTGGCTCATGCTCAAAAAAAAACATACATTTCTTTAAAACACAATTTGCGACAATAGGAACTAATTAATGGTCTTTTATTGAATATGCAATTATATTCTTTTGTAGTAGTATTGACCATAAAAAAGCCCGGAGACGCAATAAAAAATGTTGATGAATAAAACAGATTTTTAATGCCATTTTATCGAGCGTAATTGAAATAAAAGTATTTCGAATCAATTTAAATATCATTTTTAAATATCTTTTACCAACCAACATTTAGAACATTAGGCGCAATTTTTTTTATTGTTTGTGTTTGGCCTAACTTACTAATAAGGTAGCGAAATGTATAATAAACGATAAATATATGATATATTTAGCCACAATTTTGCATCTATGTAGTTTTTTTTTATATATAAAATTTATTCAAAGTAATAAATATCAGTCATTCTTTATTTTTAACGGTGTGTTGAGATTTTGTTCTCAATGACTCAATTTTCCGCTAGATGGCGTTGTTACCTTGACAAATTCTCCATACTAGCGGCTGCATCGCGCTGTTAAGATTTTTCCTGAGTTAATAACACCAGCTCCATACATGTAAGGTTTTGGAGCCATTGATGGGTCCCCTCATTTTTAACGGTGTGTTGAGATTTTGTTCTCAATGACTCAATTTTCCGCTAGATGGCGTTGTTACCTTGACAAAATCTCCATACTAGCGGCTGCATCGCGCTGTAGCCATTGATGGGTCCCCTCGACACCAAGAGCAAGGGTTCACGCACGTCGTTGCGTGCCCGTGACCACGATTCGGTACAAGCTAGGGTCTAGCTGTGATGGGTTAACCTGGACTTTCGAGAATTACTACCGAAGTTGTTGAATATTGATCACATACCTAATATAAGCAGCAGTGTATCAGTTATTGAGAGTTGCTGCTCGACAATGTATGCATTTTTTATGAAAAACAACCATGATTCGAGACAAGACAAAATTATTAAATTTACAATGTAGAAAGGATTTCACCTAGCCGGGATTTGAACCCAGAACCTACTGAAATAATAACCGTGTTATCTCATGCATTTTACTTTGCTTCCTTATTCATTATACACGGATAACAAATCAGTGAGGCCATCACGTATCCGTTCAGTGGTGCTGTCGCCATTATTGACGTACGCTCGATTGAGTTAAGTTGGCACCTGAATCTTATGGCGTTACTTAGGAAATTATTATGACAGGTCATATTATTATATTAGTACCATTGTAGACGAAAATAATTTATTGTAATCTTAATAGATGTCATTAATATATGTTCAGGTAGGACTATGAGCTAATTATTTTTCAAGGTGCTTTGAATAGTTATCTACAATAAACAATAAATATTCCATAAATTATTTCATTTCATTTAAATCTACAATAGACAATAAATATTAAAAACCATCTTTTAAACTTACCTAAGTCTTGAGTCAATTTTAATTAAACCAAGATGATCTTCACAAGCGTAGCACCGAAGGTGCGGAGCGTTCTAGGGAAGTCGCCCACCCACTAATTTAAGTAGTAACTTAATGCGAGGCCGTAGGCCGAGCTCTACGTAGCACCGAAGGTGCAGAGCGTCCCAGGGATGCCGCTCACACATTGAAGCTTATATTAAGTGTGTGGGCGGCCTCGCATTAAGTTTTTTAAATCTACAATAGACAATAAATATTAAAAACTATCTTTTAAACATACCTAAGTCTTGACGCAATCTTAATTAAACCAAGATGATGTTCACAAGCGAAGCACCGAAGGTGCGAAGCGTTCTAGGGAAGTCGCCCACCCACTAATATAAGTAAGTAACTTAATGCGAGGCCGTAGGCCGAGCTCCACGTAGCACCGTAGGTGCAGAGTGTCCCAGGGAAGCCGCTCACACACTTCAACTTATATTAAGTAGGTGGGCGGCCACGCATTAAGTTATTTAAATCTACAATAGACAATCAATATTCAAAACAATTTTTTAAACATAAGTCTTGCCTCAATTTTAATTAAACCAAGATCATGTTCACAAGCGTAGCACCGCAGGTGCGGAGCGTCCTAGGGAAGGCGCCCACCCACTAATATAAGTAGTAACTTAATGCGAGGCCGTAGGCCGAGCTTCACATAGCACCGAAGGTGCAGAGCGTCCCAGGAAAGCCGCTCATACATTTAAACTTATATTAAGTGGGTGGGCGGCCTCGCATTAAGTTATTTGAACATATTTTAGGTGGGTGGGCATCTTCCCTGGGACGCTCCGCACCTTCGGTGCTAAGTTACTTTATAAACCCTTAGTAATTTAATGCGAGGCCGTAGGCCGAGATCCACGAGCGTCTCAGGGAAGCCGCCAACCCACTTAACATATGTTTAAGTAACTTAATAGGCGGCTTCCCTGGGACGCTCCGCACCTTCGGTGCTACGCGGAGCTTGGCCTACGGCCTCGCATTAAGTTACTTCGACTTATATTAAGTGGGTGGGCGGCTTCCTTTGGACGCTCCGCACCTACGGTGCTACGCGGAGCTCGGCCTTCGGCCTCGCATTAAGTTACTTCAACTTATATTAAGTGGGTGGGCGTCTTCCTTGGGACGCTCCGCACCTACGGTGCTACGCGGAGCTCGGCCTTCGGCCTCGCATTAAGTTACTTCAACTTATATTAAGTGGGTGGGCGGCTTCCTTGGGACGCTCCGCACCTACGGTGCTACGCGGAGCTCAGCCTACGGCCTCGCATTAAGTTACTTCGATTTATATTAAGTGGGTGGGCGGCTTTCTTGGGACGCTCCGCACCTACGGTGCTACGCGGAGCTCGGCCTTCGGCCTCGCATTAAGTTACTTCGACTTATATTAAGTGGGTGGGCGGCTTCCTTGGGACGCTCCGCACCTACGGTGCTACGCGGAGCTCGGCCTTCGGCCTCGCATTAAGTTACTTCAACTTATATTAAGTGGGTGGGCGGCTTCTTTGAGACGCTCCGCACCTACGGTGCTACGCGGAGCTCGGCCTTCGGCCTCGCATTAAGTTACTTCGACTTATATTCAGTGGGTGGGCGGCTTCCTTGGGACGCTCCGCACCTACGGTGCTACGCGGAGCTCGGCCTTCGGCCTCGCATTAAGTTACTTCAACTTATATTAAGTGGGTGGGCGGCTTCTTTGAGACGCTCCGCACCTACGGTGCTACGCGGAGCTCGGCCTTCGGCCTCGCATTACTTCGACTTATATTAAGTGGGTGGGCGGCTTCCTTGGGACGCTCCGCACCTACGGTGCTACGCGGAGCTCGGCCTTCGGCCTCGCATTAAGTTACTTCAACTTATATTAAGTGGGTGGGCGGCTTCTTTGAGACGCTCCGCACCTACGGTGCTACGCGGAGCTCGGCCTTCGGCCTCGCATTACTTCGACTTATATTAAGTGGGTGGGCGGCTTCCTTGGGACGCTCCGCACCTACGGTGCTACGCGGAGCTCGGCCTTTGGCCTCGCATTAAGTTACTTCAACTTATATTAAGTGGGTGAGCGGCTTCTTTGCGACGCTCCGCACCTTCGGTGCTACGCGCAGCTGGGCCTGCGGCCTCGCTTTTAGTTACTTTAACTTATATTAAGTGGGTGGGCGGCTTTCTCGGGACGCTCCGCACCTACGGTGCTACGCGGAGCTCGGCCTTCGGCCTCGCATTAAGTTACTTCAACTTATATTAAGTGGGTGAGACGCTTCTTTGCGACGCTCCGCACCTTCGGTGCTACGCGCAGCTCGGCCTGCGGCCTCGCTTTTAGTTACTTTAACTTATATTAAGTGGGTGTGCGGCTTTCTCGGGACGCTCCGCACCTACGGTGCTACGCGGAGCTCGGCTTTCGGCCTCGCATTAAGTTACTTCGACTTATATTAAGTGGGTGGGCAGCTTCCTTAGGACGTTCCGCACCTTTGGTGCTACGCGGAGCTCGGCCTTCGGCCTCGCATTAAGTGTAGTGAACGTATGATATTGTGTTTACGCGTGCGAAGCCGCGGGCAAAAGCTAGTTATTATTAAAATGAGACTCTTGTACGCGATTAAGTCCCGTTTTGTTATAATAAGGTAGTAAAGTAGTCCAAATCAGAAAATAAATAATAATCCAGTCAGTAGGTATTTATGCTCTACAAAAGGTGGCGTAGAAAATGTTTTGAAACAATATTGTTTAGGTATGACAGGTTAATAAAAATCCAAGTTCTCGACCTTGAAGGACCCAGGCGTTAGCCGCCATCTTGAATTAAAGGTGCCAAAATTAGGTATATTTTAAATAACTTCTCAATTGTTTACTAAATCACAAAACTGTCTATGAGAGGTATAAAGAAGACAATTTTTTTTACATTTTTTGCATACATGTTTATTCTGTAAGTCTTAAAGGTAAGAAGTTACAAGCGACGGAAATAATAATATATACAAAAATCATTAATATCATTTTAATTTTGTTTAAAAAATGTATAGCTATAATTTTTTAATTCTTTTTGATGGCCCGGGCTGGTTAATGGTGCCTTCTTCATTATCGTCGCTGAAATTTTCTGTTTCATTGTCTGTATTTTTAGTTTCCAACCATGAAACGTCGTCATCACAGTCTTCCTTATCTATCTGAATCTCTACTGCATTTTCAGACAGCTGACCACTACAGAATCCACAAAAAATAGAGCATTTTAATCCAGCTTTTTTGCAACTACATGTTTTGCTGCATCCTTTTTTACAGTGGCAAGAAATTACACTTAAAAGCGTCTGGGGTGCTGCTTTCTCTGTCGTTGTTATTGGAGTGAGCCTATTGGTGTCATATCTCCAGCCCCAGTCTTCTGTTTTTTTTTATTCCGTACCATTTTTGGACTTGGTGGTATGTCCTAAACGCATGATACCGTGCAGCGTCCTTTGTCGGCGGCAAAGAAGCAAGATTAAATTTACTTTTTATTGATGACTTTACGAATCGTTTATATCGGATATCTTCTAAGGATTCCTTATCCATGTCCCCTCAGTACAAAGTTACTAGAAAGCGTGCTCCAGCGTCTTCGATTTCTTCTGGTCTTGCTTCTTTATCTTTGTAGACGCCAAATTATTTTTTGTAAATATTATTGTATCTGTCGCTTGTAACTTTTTACCTATAAGACTTACAGAATAATCATGTATGCAAAAAATGTAGGCAATTTTGTCTTCTTTGAACCCTTCATAGACACTTTTGTGATTTAGTAATTAATTGAGAAGTCAATTAAAATATACCTAATTTTGGCACCTTTAATTCAAGATGGCGGCTAACGCCTGGGTCCTTCAAGGTCGAGAACTTGGATTTTTATTAACCTGCCATACCTAAACAATATTGTGTCAAAACATTTTCTACGCCACCTTTTGTAGAGCAAAGGCTTTTACAGTTCCCCACAGACTGACCTATAAATTAGATGGCTTGGTTTATCCACGGGCAGGTAACGTACATTATGTTTATGTTTAGATAATTTATTAGGATACAATGCATCGCAACAAGAAGAAATATTTAGTTTAACATTTTTATTTATATTTTCACTAAGTGATACACTTAGCTGGTTTGGTATATAATATATGTTACAAAAAGTAGTTTATATTACTTTCAGCATTTATGTGTTTAATCATGTAATCATTCGAAATTGATTCTAGTTTCCTTTGATATTTTAGTACATGTAGTGCAGAATTACAGATGTCATTTACTCATTACATTAAATGGGTTAACGTTGTAAATTGGTAACAAAAAGTGTCACGTAATCGTGACGAGTCATAAGTCAAGAGCTTTAGTAAGAGAGTTCTTACTTCACCAGACCATTTTCGATTATTACACATTTTAAAAGGCTTTGCATCTGAAACACTTTTTTTATTACATCAACTTAGTCTTTTTACAGGCATTTTACGATAGAGTCATTTATTATCTGTCAATGTCAATCGAGTTAGTGTCATGGGCTAAATGCAAATTTTGTACTGATATTCATTATTTGTCCCAAAATTTCACCACTATAAATATTTAACTTCTTAAATAAAATGTTCTTATTTAAATAAAATAATGGGGAAGCCTATGTTCAGCAGTGGACGTCCTATGGCTGAGATGATGATGATGATGAAATAAAACAATTTAAACGGAATTGTATCGCGTATATTAATTATTGGAGCCTCCCTGACGTTTCGGTACCTTTATAGATACCATTGTCAAAGGTTGTCTGAGAAAAACACAATTTTTCTCTGTCAAAGTTACATTTGTTCAAAATACCCATTTTATAAATATTAATTTAAAATAAAGGTGTTCATACATGCCAGATGGGCCTAATGTGTAAAGACAGTCGCGGAAATCGAAGAAAATAAAATGTTCTTAGCCAGGGAGAACTTCCGATTACCAAACGCCGTATATGTATTACACTTTCATGCCGTGAACATCGTACGCTATAAGGTTGTTAAGGTTTATTGAGTAGGTTTGACACCTACTTGTCAAACTGCAACTCGGCAAAAACGTTCAAATATTATGTTAATAGGTGCGGAAGACGTTCCGTTTTATCTTCGTGAGGCCCAAACTCAAGAACGACAGTTAGGCCTAAACGCCTACTGTACCTCGCAAAGTATACTTTGTACTTTGTGAGGTACATTGGGCCTCACGAGGTTATCATATGCGTCTAAAGAAAGGCTTTATTAAATAAATTCATAAACTAGTAAAGCTAAAATGAGCATTTATCAAGTGTTACAGAAATATATGAAGCAACTTGTTTTAAATTAACTGTCAACGTTTTTTAATTATAACCAAGAGACTGAAGATTAGTTAGCCAGTGACATTCTAAAAAAATATCGTAGTCTCAATTTTAAGTTTCCAACGCTGCAGAATCATTCAATAGCTTACTTTTCCCGTACAAATAATATAGTCACAAAAGCGATATTTTGGATTTATAGCAAACAATAGTTTGCTACTCTAAGCTCAGGTCAATTAAATGTGCTTACGAGTGTTCAGTCTTGTTAAGCTAGATAACCTCCGACTCTCGCCAGATTAGAAACTGTATTTAATTTGTAATCATGAATTAATGAAGATTACTGCGATTGCGTCATTCAGATAAAGTTTTACAAAGGCGCGTATATTGCTTTCCATTAACACTTTCATTGTAATGAACTTAACTTTAAGCGGTCTGTGCGCTACTGGTTAAACATAAAAAAAATACCTGTTTATTTGACTAGTTAGCTACGAGTATCATCCGTCTTAAATTGCTATTATTGGTTGAGTTTTTCATCTAGATTTAAACATTTATGACATGCTGGATCGTTTGTAAATACTTTCACAAGCATTAAAAATATCTGTACATGTTTTTGTAATAGTACAATTGTGATCTGATTTTGAGACCGATATGTAAATGATAACAACTACGTAGGTATAACATGTTTTGAAAACAGGAAATAATACAGTTTCATACATAATTAACTATTTATAAAATCAGAGTTATAAAATCTGTAGGCATAGTATACTAGCTAATGAATGTATGAATGACAATTAAGTTATTGCGATGATGAGTTTTATGATCAACATAACAATTTAGGTATATGTCTGACTGCATTCAGATTTTAGGTATATATTAGAAAATATTTAACAAATGCACAACGTAAACACTGGATCCATTACAATTATATAAATTGATGAGTTTGCATTCCCTCGACAAATATATCTATTAAGTACACACGTATTTTTTATTGATCTGGTATTGGTGTCACGTCAGAGTCTATTTAAATTCGAATACAATACAAAAGTAGAATTCTTAGTTTTGCTAATATGTAAAACGTGAGAATGTACAGTCACGCCATTTTTACTTTTACTTCTCACAATACACCAATGGTGTAATTATAAAAATCAACTTCACTAATCACTTTCTAAATTGTAACCGATTCCAGTTCAGTAGGCGTGAGATATCTTTGATAACATCTAAATGTTAATTGTAAATAATTCTAGGAGACTGCAATTAAGGTGGAAAATATTGGAATTAGTATGTTATTTCATTGAACATGGCGCGTTTTGTGTTGGATTAAAATCCCACGATTATTAAGACTTATAATAGGTTTAGTACCTAAGGCATACATCTAAAAGAAATATCAATATACCCAAATTGTAACCCCTAAGTGCACACAGTATAACATACAGTCAGTTTAACATAAATAGAAATGACATGCCTATTCATTTAATATTAACTTTTCTTCAAACAATTTTTTATTAAATTTAATAATAACTAGGTAGCGACCCGCCCCGGCTTCACACGGAACCTCTTAAGTTAACAGTGTTTCTCTACTATATTATGCATGTATTATACATAAGTATAAACGTTCCTCTTGAATCACTCTATCTATTGAAAAAAAACCGCATCAAAATCCGTAGTTTTAAAGATCTAAGCATAGAGGTACACAGGGACAGACAGCAGGAAGCGACTTTGTTTTATACTATGTAGTGATTAGGCACCTTAAGGATGTAGGTGAGGCATATAAGAAAGGGGATTTCAATGATCACATAATTTATTATCTTCATATTTCTCCACCAGCGCAATTTGTAGAAAGCCCTTGAAAGCGTTACGGCCTGCATCTAGGCTATAATAAAGAGTGCTTACAATGTAGACCAGACATTGATAAGCATTATTGAGCTGTGAAGCGCGGGATCGTTCATGCCGAGATTCTTATCAGGACTTAATGCAATTCTAGCACAATGTTTCTTTTTGCCTCATGGAATCAGTCTCATAGGATTATGAGAGTGCAATGCGAACTAGTAGATATTTAAAGAGCTCAATATATATGAAGGCTAAGGCAAGGGTCTCCTCAATAAGCCGGAAACGAGCACTGAGCTTCTTCGGACATATTATGCGATACTTCTAAACACTTTTGGGAGACCAGATTATAGTAGCTCAAATAGATGGCAGACGTAAGTAAGGAAGGGCATCTAGACGGTCTAACATACTGATGAAGAAGCAGGCGGCATCATATACCGTGCGGTCCACGTAGCATATAATCGCACTGAGTGGAATCTAATATCGCGATCCTCGTCACTCATGGTTTCTATGTGTTTATGTTTATCTGTATAAATAATATTTAATTATCGTGGTTTAGTACCCAGCCCGTATAGCACAACTGAGGTAAACATCCCTGTTCTCGACACGCTAAGCCTAATAGTTGACACCATGCTGTCACCTCTGTTGCTAATGACATAACATTCAAGATGGCAACTATTGGGACAGTGTCGAGCAAAGGGACGTTTACCTTACACTTCGCAACTCTTGTCGCGCGACATAGCGTTACCCGTCACTCTCTTACAATACAGCGAAGAAAGAGATAGGCAATATTTCTCGCGCGAGAAAGAGTCGCGTGTCACAGTTGTGCTAGAGGTGCACTGGTGCAGGTACCATAACACATCACAGCCAACTAGAGCCAAATTTGACACTTGATCGAAATGTGTAAGATTGCGTTTTTATAGAAGACTTTTATTAATACTAATTTATGCCTTCAATTTAAAAAAGGGATTTATTTCACGTTGATACACATACTACATAATATTATGTTTGTTTCTTTAGTATGTCGAGAGTTGTGAACAAAACGATCAGATTCTTGGCATTGTTTTCGAGCTTGACTAATTGCGATCCGCTACGGTAGTGAAATTCATACCTTAAAACGAAGTTATCGCTTTATTTTTCTAAATTATTATTTTAAATTAAAAGTTGTCATCAAAATCGTCTTCTGTCGTCAAAATCAATTAAATAAAATAAACTAGAAGCTAACGTATGCACAGGTACTTAATCCTACAAAAATAGGTTGGTAAAGAAATCATACCTCATAAAAAATATAACAAACATAAATATTATAAATTTTTTACGTCAATAAAAAAACCACAAGATTGCTTTCCCAAGTTCAAGTATATTTTTTTTACAAATTAAACAAAAAAAAAACGAAATAAACTTTTGGCTAAGAATGTTCCATTGTTATTCGAAAAAAGTACCTATCACACGAAAGTCTTCTGTCAATGCTATACAAACGTCAACTTGACATGTTCTTATCAAGTGAACTCGCTGTGTTGCTCTGAGTAAAAGTTGCGGTATTTTATCTTTGATCCATCTACACGCCACTGGTATTATGGGAGTTATGAGAACCTCTGTCTGCTCCGCGATCAGTATGATAGCATTATTGGTGTTAGGGTTCCATCAAAGTATAGACAATGAGCAATGTGAAACAGTATTGCGTTCCAGTTTAACTTTATCTGGACCCGTGGATAAGCTATCATTTGATTGATAAGATCAATTTATTTAGCAGATATTTTGCATTTGCTAGGATTTATTCGACCTCTGAATCACGATATTTATTATTTTTTAATTCTAGAATTGTATTGGTTGCAAATAGGGGTCATTATTTTAGGATAAAACTTAACAGCCTGAGTCATTTTCAAAAAACATGTACATAGTTAAGGGCTTTAATTAGAACAAAACTTAATTTATTTCTTTGTGTAACGATAGTGACACATAATATCTTTTGTATGAGTAACTTTCGTAACACAAAACACGCGATCGTAATTTAGTTTTTATTAAGCCTTTAACTATGTACATGTTTTTTGAAAATGACTCAGCTACCAATTTTGGTACAGGCATAACTAGAAGATGTTTATACGAAATTTTTTACCCGATCATGATAAACACAAAAGTTTTATGCGGGTCTAGGACATATTTGCGGGCACCTGGTGACTCAAATACGAATCATTTTACAAAAATTAGCTGTTTCTTGGATTGACCAAAATTTAAAGTCGCAGATATCGTGCACTAATATTTCATTTGCGACTAGATAAATCATTATTTATTAAACACAATATTAGTGTCCTGTTGTTATGAGTTTATCTATTTTAATATAGATATCTATAATACGATTTTTGGTGGTTTGTGTTTAGTATTTTATCAAATAAAATGTCTTTATCAGATAGAAGTAATTGATTTAATTTGAGATATCATTGTCATTGCGAAAGAAACCTATTTCATTGTATTATAATTTAATCATATAATAGTAAACGTAAAAAAAGTTTGTATTCGATTTCACCAAACCATTATCGCACTCTTTAAACTATATCCAAGTTATTATATGCAACTTTATACACAGTTGTTTGATTGAATAAAATTGTATAAAATCAAATACCTATATATTTACATAAAAAAAAAATCCTGTTAATAAAAATCTCAAATCACATCCTTGTACGGTCATCATCAACAGTAATAAACAATTTTACTACTGGCTTATGTCAAATTGCATACCAAAATGGTCAGCTACTTTTGATGCTGACTGTGGCTTTTGTTCAAAGCTCAACACTTTTATATGTTTTTTCAACTCAGTGACGTAATTTGTCGCTGCCACTACAATTTGTTCCGATCGTGAGAAATTATCAAAGTCATTCTTATTCTGCTCCAAACGATCTGTAATCATTATATCATTTAAATAAATGAGATTATCATAGTCATCAATTATAATTAAAAGTACAAATTTCGCTTTGTTTGTTCTCCTGCTTTCTACGTATGGAACCTGCTATTAATTCCATTGACTAACGATGTTAATAAGTGTAGGTATATTTTACAGGTACTTCTGAGGTAAATAAAAGAGTTGTTTTAAGACCCGTCAAAGCAGTGCTATTGGAATTTAGATATTTCAAGTAGGTAGGTACTGTGAGATATTGGTCGATTCTATTTCAAGAGTTAGTTAGTTTCTGTAGGTTAAAGAGTGGTAGACCAGTTTCTTGGCTAAATTTTTATACACACCTAGTTAATAATATGGATTCTCTCTTCTATCTTTATTGAGATTGGTTAGAAAAAGGAAAGTAGCTAATTGGTTGACCAAATTTCTAACAATCCTTCAATCAAATTGTTAGCGAAAATTACATCAATTTAGTGTCAAATCAATTATATCATGGATTGCGTAATTTCGTACCGATAGTTAATACTTTGAAAATATCCTACGAAGAAAGTTCATTGCATTAAGGTGGTTACGTAAAACTGATTAATTAGAACTTGCACTTTGTGCCTATTTTACCGGTTTTACAACAATTTTCATATTTGAACTGCTTACGAATGCTCGATTCGATCTAGAAAATTAACTTGTATTGCCCGCAAAGGTCGGTGCACGCAAAAATATTATGCAACCCTTTATAATTTCTTTACCTCATCATTAACCATAACTAATAAGAAATACCACAAAAACCAAGCTTTTTTTAATTAGAACCAGAACATTGAAAAGATTTAATGACAAGTTGATAATGCAAACAAAGATTGCACGTCCATAGCTTATGAAGTCATTACTTTAAGGGTTAGGAAACGCAAAGCCAATGGGAAATCCGCCATAACGGGTGTCGTCACCAGATTTGTTGCGGATTCTATTTTGACGATCTGTTAACTTGCGAAACTTGACGCTCTATTTCTGAAATGTAGTATAGCGTAAACGTGGAATATTGACTTAAGTAGTAACTTATAGTGTAGTTGAATAAGGTTATATACTGGGGTTTTATTTTAGGTTCCACGAAATTGACAGGATTGATAATGACGATAAAGCTGCTAAATATAGCAGCCTTGACGTTTGCTATTAGAGTTACATAAAGTGACATATATAATAAGTTTCATTTATAAATAAAGAATTAGCATTAAAATTGCCACTTATACTGATTTCTTGTTTTGAGCAATCAAGTTTAACTAAATAAATAAGAAAAAAAAACGCGAAAGTAGACACACATAATTATAATATAATTCATTTAGTACATTTTAATATATTTTATATATATTTTGTACAAAGATGTTATTAGAAAGATCGAACTTATTAGGCCCTTAATAGGTTATTCGTTTATAGTACCTAGTAGTTTCTTTGCTTTTAATGAATTAAACAAAAAAACAAGTAAATTTATCGTATTGAAAAAAGATTTTGAAAGCACATCGATAGGGATGGGACTATAAGAAGATTGGGATTACTACAAGGCCAAATAAGTAAATCAGTGGCTAAGTGACAATAGTATCAACAAGACAATAGGGCCTTTTCCCATCCTAACACAATTCGAAAGACTCCAAATACTTGCGAAATATTTTCACACAACGCTCTGAATGGCCTATTCTAATGTCGCCAGACATATCAGGGCATTAGGTTAGTGTAGGTATGGGAGAATCTTGATTGGTAAGTATTTTTTCTCCATGGGTTTAGAAAGAGATGTACCTATTTCACCATTAAAACAACGCAAGTTGCTCAAATACTATTTAATTTCAAAAAAGTTATTTTATTATACATATTGTTCAATATTCATCTAATTTAGTAAACAACATAGTATGACTTACCGCAAGTAGTGCACTTTATTCCCCAAAACTGTTATTTTCTCATTAAACATCCATGTGAAAGTAAATTTTAGGTATTTACAAAATTCGGGTTAGGTATTTGTGAGAAAACAGACGTTTCCTGAATTCAATTTATATTTTGAGGATAGAAAGTTATTTATTTGGTATACCGAACAAGTCAGGACGAATAGCCTGTTAATCAAGCGAAATTTTCTGACTACCCTTATTCGCATTTCAAAATTTACCTAATGACTTTAATTTCTTGTTTCAGGTTGCAATTTCTACCCCGTGGGCGAGTACCTGAAATTTGTCAGAATACCAGAGAACCTGAACGTGGGAGATGAAGTCCTCAAAGTCGAAGTACATCCAAGGTCAGTAGCCATTTTATATAACCAAGTACCTAACTTTAAATGTATTTTTTTTATACAGTTGACATCGACAAAGAATATCAGGTATTTGTAGATATGTATAGAAGGGAAGTTGAAATATTCAGATGTTTCGATTATATGTAAGAAGGGCTAAATAAAGATGAATTCTACCGGAATGGGAAGTTCCTTGGGATTTTAGCCATAAATAATTTACTGACGTTACCTATAGTTTTATTTTGTGGATTGAAAAGAAACTATATTTTTGCTTCGATATTTTATGAAGTTAGTACAGCAAACAATTCCGGTCAAGATCGTGATGTCAATTATTTGTCAAGACGAGACAATTCGAAGTAATCCAAAACACATTAGGACAGAGTCGGAATGGACACTAAATCCGTCACAAATCTGCATGACCGCTTGCACAATTGACCTAATTCTGAAACTATGCTGCATCATATTGCTAAACTTAGCATCTTCAATATAAAGCTTAGTTTGCTTTGTATTCAGTTTCACGAGTCCTTTGTCGTGAGAAAGGATCGAGATATTCGGATTACCTCTCAGCACTAGGCCTTCGCCTTACATATTGTAATCTGTACTGTATTTCTAATCGAATAAGAACTCTTTTGCCGATGATGTAACATTGTGGGATAGTATGAGCCATTTTTCTTCTTTAATTGACATGGATTTAGGAATCGTATTTGCGTTTTAAAGTACAATAGCAATTGGTCGTATGTTACATACAGTTTAAGAACAATGGTTAGATTGGAATTTAGGTTGTGTGGTATTTCAAAAGTAAGCAAGTAGGTACATACATTTATGTGTGGTATCGATAATGGCGGAAATGGTACATTTGGGTTGTGTGGTATTAAGTAATCTACATTAGTATTTAAAATAGCCATTGCTGCGCACCTAGCCACATCTACATCTAAGTCCGTATTTAATGTTGTTCGAAAATTTAAATAACAACTTAAGTTTAGATTACAACTTGTCAATTGCCATGGAATACAATTCGAATAGATCGATAGCAAATATAACAATATGGGTTATATTACGGCCGTATAATGTTAAAGTCAGTCGAATCAAACCCCGTATGTCTTCGAAGACAACTTAAAATGGGGTAAGATTAGTGCCTCCCCCACGACCCCAAATAAAATAGGATCAGATAGTAAAAAATATTGCCTATCTCGAAGATTTAGAAATATACTATTACTACCCATGTCAAAAGTAGTTAAACAATAATGCAAAGAGAACCTTATAAGTATTGTTAACCGGAATCAATTATTAGTTTTATAACCGAGATCACGCAATGTTGTTTGTTTTGTATATGACATACTTGTCGCGGTGCGTGGTTTCAATTGTATTATTATTGAATTGCCTGAAATCATTACATGGGTCAAAATTACCTGTTATTATTATTCATTGATTTACCAATAATTTTCCATCATCATCACGACTGATCCTAGTGATCGTAGGATAAATACTGTTTTGTTTTTATTAGGGTTCCGTAGTCAACTAGGAACCCTTATAGTTTCGCCATTTCTGTCTGTCTGTCTGTCTGTCCGCGGCTTAGCTCCGTGATCATTGTACAGTCGAGTTCATTTACATCTACACACTTACGAGAACAAAAATATCTGAACACGACTTTATGCTCCTGGCAATAGGGTCGTGTTCAGATTTTTTTGTTCTCGTAAGTGTGTAGATGTAAATGAACTCGACTGTACTAGAAAGCTGAAATTTGGTATGAGTATGTGTATGTGTCACGCCAAGAAATTAAAAATAATAGGGGTCAGAAATCCAAAAAATAGTATCCCCCCCTCTAACTTTTCAACCACGGCTCCAAAACATTTTTGAAAAAAAATCATGAAAATGAGGCCTTATAAGTACTTTCAATTAAAACTATATTGAATAAAATCGGTCGAGCCGTTTTTGAGTTATCGCAAAAAAATATAATTTTCTTTAAAATGACGTAAGTGCCGCGCGGTGTCCCTATACTTCGAACGTTACACATATTAGTTAAGTGCCATACTGTATTAACAGATAACTTCCTGAAGTTAATAAGTAATTACAGTTACTTTGGCTTAAAACCGCTGTTTAAAGCCCGTCTATTGTGAAGGATGGGCAACTACGGAACCCTACACTCAGCGTGGCCCGACATGCTCTTGGCCGGTTTTATTTTTATATTTACCCACATTTCAGAGTTTAAATACAGTGAAAACGAAACCGTAAAGTATACCTAATTTTTACTCATCATAACCAAATTCTGGTACAACTTTTATTATTCGAGTAATTACGTAATTATATACCTATACCCCTCGTAACTATTACTTTAAATATTTATGAATGGCATTAAATCCCAATTTTTTTAAAGTATAGTTTGAGAAGCAGTCCATTTAATAAAATAATACCTATGTCAAGGTGGCATCTATCAGTTTTCTTACAAATCTTAACTATTCTTCATTAAATAATTCAAGTGAGTAAAAAGAAGATTATATGCCCGTTTTTGTAGCTCTTATTACAATTATAAATTAATGAAAGACTAGCAAAACTGGTTCTCGTAATATCAGTAGTAGTTTCAAACCCGTCTCTTACGTTAGAAGTCTGAATAAGGTTAGTGGATACAATGTGAAAACTCTAGTCGAGCAAGCTATGAAAGAACTAAGCGTTCTCGTGTAATAATATTTTTTTTTACATTAAAACTGTTACTTTGTAGACTAATAGTCTTACGTATATGTAGCTTACTGGGCGTCGCGTGAAAAAAAGCAAAATGTTAAAGAGATTTAGGTAAGTGAATGAGTAAGTATTTTAGAAAGTCTGATTACAAGTAATTTTTCAGCATTATCTACGGGTATTATACATTTCATGTTACTTTGACGCAGCATTAGATAAATTTTATAAGGTTTTGTATAAGTTTTACCTGTTCCGGTCTCTGAGTGTTTGTAATCAAATATAACAAGTTAATTGACTGTAATAGTACATTACATACCTAGGGCGGTGAATTCGTGTATATCCCAGATCGTAGGTGTATGTGGCCCTTAACATCGGTTCGGGCCACAAATATGCGATCTGTGGTTTTACGAATTACCATCTGTGTTTGTCAAAAGTTTTACGTAGCGGGCGGAAAATCCCACTTACGGCCTAGGGTGACATAAAGGATGTAAACGTACATTTGACGACAATGCTAAACATATTGATACCTAGTAGAAAAAAGAAAGAATTAACAGATACATAATATGTATATACTTAGGTGTATTCTTCTCAATAATAACAATATGGCAAGAATTATGAGCCTCAAAGGAAAGCCTGAGCCTAGGACTAAAATTGTATTAAATTTATTATGCTTATACACAATTTGGGCGTTACCATCGGACGTTTAGCAATATGCAGTTACGGAAACTTAACAACCTATTACTTTACTATGTATCTCGCTTAACTAGTTTACATTCACTAAATAAACTCGTCATATAATTAATAGTGCGTGTTTACACGCTGATCATAAATATATATCCAGTTTTTTTTAATAATATGATTATTTTTTTCTTACCTTTAGTACTAGTATCAAGAGTTTACGTGTGACGTTTCTCTCACAGATATTTAAAAAGGGTCTATAACTTGTAATAGAAACAATATACGTTTTAATTGCTCGTGTATGTTTGCTGACTTTGTATGAATTTCTTCAGCAAATTGAGTCAGGCTCTTCCTTTTTTCTTACCTTTAGCGTTATTGAAAACGTGAGAATGTTAGTTTGTATTTACGTTATGTACTAGCCAACGGAGCATTGGATCAACGAGATTTTATATATTGGTCCCAAAACATGCATTAAAATACGTGCGGCAGGTGAAGTGGTTGTAATGAATCGATAAATTTGTTTCATATAAATCTACAAATAATACATGGCGTCGCTTGGCAGCATTACCAAGAGCCTGCAATCATGTACGATCCACCATAAAACATCTAATATTATGCATTTCCTATTCCGCCTCACTTCCTTGTCAGCCACGTTACGATACTAAGTAACTTGTTACCTACGTTTCCAATACCTGACATTTATGAAAATGCGTAAGTACCTACTTATGTTTACAAACGCAGGGCTGATGCTAGGAAGTTCTTACAAAATACAATATCAGGTTGCAACATTACGATACGATAGGCTGTCGTCTCAATTCAATTGTGAGCTTATGGTATGTTTTAAGGGATACGTATTCCTAACGAAGAAGTCGTATAATTTCGCCATATCTATCTATCCGTTCGTTTGTACATCCGTGACTTAGCTTAGAAACTGCTAAGGTATATATGAATCACGCCCACAAAATGGACCTCGCGATTCGTTTTCGGAATGGTTGAAATGCAATTTTTTGTTTTACGTTTTCAACTCTATTATCTCCGCCATTTTGGATAATTTCGAGACAAAAAAATATTTAATCAATCAGAAAATAGCTGAAAATCCGGACATAAGTACAGAAAAAACGAAAGAATTCTCGGTCCGTCAAAAATATTTTAAGAAAATTCTCTACTCGAGGTTTTTTTGAATAAAATTACACAAGCTTATCAAGTATCTACCAGACCGGGCTATTTCTCTACTTTTACAAAACAACAACTGAGTTTCTTGATAAGATTGAGGCCATACCACTCTGTTGTATAAATATTGAAGTTAGGCGATGGCATGTTTGCTAAACTGCAGTTATCAGTGATCATTCATCAGGCTTGCGGTTTCTCTATTGTTGCATTGCTCCCAGGAAATAAATCACTAATAGCTTTATAATATGCTTTCCCCTGTCACTTACCACTTAACTGTTACGTAAAAATAATTAGAGTGGTGTATGGTACCGCACGTTTTTATCCGTGACATTCGTTATCAACGACACATGTTTCTAAGCAATCTTATTAATTTTATTAGATACTAGCTGTGCCCCGCGGTGTTACCCGTTCATCCCAAAAGTATCCTATGTCCTTTCCCGGGTCTCAAACTATCTCCATACCAAATTTCATCTAAGTCGGTTCAGCGGTTTAAGCGTGAAGAGGTAACAGACAGACAGACACACTTTCGCATTTATAATATTAGTATGGATTTAACCAATTTCCCATTTTTTTTGCAGAGGAATGCATCCTGTGAGTTATTAACGATGCTCATGGGTAGCAATCTTACAGTCAAAACCCAAAACATTACTGGCGAATACTGGCACATACTGGTCGATTCTCAAAACATCGAATACTGGCATATGCTGGTCGATTCTCAAAACACCCATGCAGCGTATACCTAAATATAGGTACATTTATTATAATACGGGTCTAAAGCGATTTGTATACAAACCGACAGATCGTAAAATTTTCTGTGATAGCATCTACTTAAAAGTTTCAATCATGCATGTCTTTTTAAACTTATTTGGTGTTGATGAATAATACGACAGAAAAAAAATACATATCCACATTATTATGTTTTCTATAATCATATCATATGCAAACATAAAAGATGCTCACCTTTAGAAGAGGTAGATTATGATTACGGATGCCAGGTTATATTCCGTAGACGTGATGAAAAAACTTCACAACGGTATCGCATAATAATTACACAATCCAACAAACTGAAATCAAATCTTTCACATATCTCATATTCATTCGTATGCATAACCTAGCCTAGATCAATACCAATTTGTACGCCAAATATTTCGCTCTAATACCAGATTACGTAACGACACGTAATAGTTTTAAAAACGATTTTATTACGTTATGATGGACGTATAAATCATTTAATTATGCATAACGATGCATAATAAATACAAGAAAGCTGTAGTCATATAGTGTTGCATATATAATTATGGACAAGGGAAGTAAAATTGGTAGTTGATAGTCGGATACAATCATAAAGATGGCCATTTATGATTAGGAGTTTCTTAAAAGAATTCCCAAATAGTGAGAAAGAATAGCTGTGCTGAAAGAAAAGGATTTCCTATCCATAAAATTTATTTTATTTCCCACCTGCAAAAGGGGACTAAAACCAAATCTAGTTCTGTAGAATTCACACTACCCGCACTCTTTTTTTTCGCGAAAATCTGGTCACTAATGGAACTTAAAGTATTTAATATACATAATAATATATGTGAGATTTGTACGATTATGAATACATTGACATTTTATCAGTTTGTAGGTCAGTAGGAAATTAAGTAAAAACGCGTCTAGATAGGTATAAAAAACAGGATTATAATGATGTCGCTAATATATGAAATGCGAAGCAGATTATTTTGGGATAAATTAACAGTCAAGGTAGGCCACATTTATAGGTCAGATGTAAATGTTGACGTGACATACAATTAACATTTGATAAAAAAAACTATAGAGTAGCTGATGAGTTCCGTAGAGACTTTATGGTTTTTATCATCTAGCCACTATCACACTTGAACACCAAACGAATTACCGAAATCGGTTCATATTTGGCAATCGTATTGAAATAACGAAACGAAACGAAATACTGTTTAATCTATCTCTATCTATCTATCTATGTACTTAACTTATAGTGCTAAATTACGGATAAAGCAAGACCTCAAGACCAATTTTTTTGGGTTTTCGGTGCTGTTCTAATAAGCGTTTAAAGGTAAAACCGGACACCACAAAACCAACGCATGGGTAAAACGGAAGCGATGACTTTCTTCCCAATACCCAACAAGTACCAGAACATCTAGTTCCAAGCAATTACATAAGACATCCGCATAGAGCTTCCGGCCGATGGGAAAAGGCATTAGTCGCGTAAAGAAGTTATAATAGCCTCTTATAATCTGATAACATTTACAGGTCTTACGTAATTTGTGCCTATATTTACGGTTGTAGATAGATTAGTAGATAAGGCGCATTAAATAATTATTAGGTGAGAATTACAGTGGAATATTTGAATATTGCATTGCGGCTCGTTTGGCGCAATAGAAATTGCAAGTTACAAATGTCAAAAGTCTTAGTAATTTATCATTGGGTTTGGTTCTGAATAATTTCATCATACACATTGGTTAAACCTTTCTACTAAAACTTTAGTGTAAAGACACGGTACAGACAGGCGGTATATGGGACTAGAAAATATTAGGTAGGTACTATGAGCTGTAGAATTGCATGGCCAATTTATGGATACGCTGCTTCCCCAACGCTGCCCATCGCTGTGTGATTCGACGAGTAATCTCTTTTTCTTTTGTCCTCTGGCATTTGTGGGAATATTTTTGAGCATCAGTCGACGACCAAGTCTGGGCACCATAGGTAAGGATCGGAAGAACGCACATATCCATGAATTTCCGTTTTAAAGTACTGAGGAGTCCCTAACTTCATGGACTTATAGCTCTTATCCAGGCATTCTCGGTAGGTACTTGCGTCTTGCGATTTCCTCGAAGTGATCGAATAGTATTAAAACATATTTTAATAAGCGGTTAAGTATGTACTTACAATTATAGATACAAGGCGGTACTCCTAGACACGGTGCGCATCGTCAGGAGTCCTTTCCCTGCAGCCCTGACCGCCGGTAGCTTAGGCTCTGCTTCGCTGCCGGCGGCACCCTAGATTAGGTTTTTTATAATGTAAATTCTTATTTGTATTTTACTTTTTTACATTGTAAACAGCCTTAATTAAAATACGCCTAAATAATAAGTAATAAAAAAATTGGGCAAGTGCGAGCCCGACTCGCGCATTAAGGGTTCCGTACCTATACATATAATATATATAATCTATAACAAGTTTGTTGTATGGGAGCCCCCCTTAAATATTTATTTTATTTTATTTTTAGTATTTGTTGTTATAGCGGCAATAGAAATACATCATCTGTGAAAATTTCAACTGTCTAGCTATCACCGTTGTGGAGATACAGCCTGGTGACAGACGGACGGACGGACGGACGGACGGACGGACGGACGGACAGCGAAGTCTCAGTAATAGGGTCCCGTTTTTACCCTTTGGGTACGGAACCCTAAAAAAATAAACTCTAAATAAAATAAAAAAGTAAGTTGGTGCACCTAAGCGACATCTATTGAACTATATTAAAATCTCTCGCTTCACATTATGTGCCATCTAGCGTAAATATTGCGAAGCGCAAAGTCTACTGAGCTGTAAACTCTTCTGCTGAGTAATACTGAATGCTAGTAAAATGAAACAGATGTCGCTAGTAACAGGTGTAACCTACAACAACTCGTCAAACACGATTGAATTTAGTTCTACAAAGTTACAAAATATGGCGCTAATATCAATCAATGAAAACTTATTTTGTTATTTTCCTGATGATTATTATTCCTTTGTATTTGATATTCTACCAAATATTTAACTATTAAAATTTTTACTGGATTCTGCCCCCGACTTGCCTTTCACCCTCTTAATAGATGATTTCAGGGATAAAAACTGGGTCCTACGGGATTCAAACTATGCCCAATCTAAATTTCATTTAAAACGGTTTAAGCATGAAGAAGTAACAGATAGACAGACATACACACTTGGATTTATTTATACTATAAGTATGGAAGTATGGATTTGACGTGGATTTGACGATAATGATGTGACATTTGTCATTCCATCAAACCTAAATCTTTAAGTATAGGTAAGTACTTACGTACTGAATGTAAAATATAATGCGTATTTTATTAGGGTTCCGTCCGTAGTCAACTAGGTTCCTAGTCCTTATAGTTTCGCCATGTCCGTCTGTCCGTCTGTCCGTCTGTCCGTCTGTCCGCCCGTCCGCGGCTTAGCTCCGTGATCATTAGTACTAGAAAGCTGAAATTCGGGTACCTCTCGTACACCTAAAGTGGGGGTGAACTTTTTTTCATTCCAACCCTAGTGTGTGGGGTGTCGTTTAAATAGATCTGTTAAAAATAATAGGGGGTCTCTAAACATTACTTTATTACCCTGTATATTGTTTTTTATCTGTATATTTACTGTCCCCCCCTCTAACTTGTCAACCACGGGTCGGCATCGGTCCATCCGTTGTTGAGTTATCGCAAAATTTCATAATTTTCTTTAAAAGGACGTAAGTTGACTTCCAGAAGGTAATAAGTAATTACAGTGACTTTGGCGTTTACGACCTTTTTCCGTCTTTCTGTCTTTGACCGTCTAGTGAAGGATGAGCAACTACGGACCCTACACTGAGCGTGGCCCGACCGCCCGACATGCTCTTGGCCGGTTTTTATACTTAGGTACCTAATTATTCTGCGGTAATATTTGTAATTTATTGCAGGAAGTATAATTATTTACCAAACAATGTCGAAGAAAACATACTGGGATCATTTTTAACCCTTAACGCAAAACTACGGATATTTTCAGTTTAACATGTATCTGTGTGTCTGTCCGTGGTATCATAGCTGCCAAACGGGTGAAACGATTTATGCGGTTTTAATTGAAAGTCTTTTCTGTCCAAAATTACATACATACCCGGTCAAATTCATAACATAACCCTTCTTTTTGCTTTGCCGTAGCCGGATAAGGAAGACAGTCAACATCACTGTGCACCTGAAAAATAATTTTCATGTCTGTTTCCAGAAAGAACCTCAGCCTGCAGCCAGTGGACCGCGAAGAGGACGCAGCCCTTTTTACATACCGCGACGTGAACCGAACCCATGTGGCGGTGGTGCTCGCGCAGCAGGTCGACGCGCTCGTCGACAGCGACTCCCCGCAGAACGTCGTCAAGTTCCGACTGGGCTGCGATTACGACACCGGAGATGACCTTGTAAGTACCTATCTACATGATTCCTCAGAAGGATCCAGACCACCTAGCATTGCAGACCGTGAGAAGTCGCAGCCCTTCGTGAACCGAGCCCACGTGGCGGTAGTGCTCGCACAACCGCTCGACGCGCTCGTTGACAGCGAATCAGCGCAGAACGTCGTCAAGTTCCGACTGGGCTGCGATTAAGACACCGGAGATGACCTTGTAAGTATCTACATGATTCCTCAGAAGGATCCAGACCACCTAGCATTGCAGTCAGTGAGAAGTCGCAGCCCTTCGTGAACCGAGCCCACGAGGTGGTAGTGCTCGCGCAGCCGGTCGACGCGCTCGTTGACAGCGACTCCCCGCAGAACGTCGTCAAGTTCCGACTGGGCTGCGATTACGACACCGGAGATGACCTTGTAAGTACCTATCTACATGATTCCTCAGAAGGATCCAGACCACCTAGCATTGCAGTCCGTGAGAAGTCGCAGCCCTTCGTGAACCGAGCCCACGGGGTGGTAGTGCTCGCGCAGCCGGTCGACGCGCTCGTTGACAGCGACTCACCGCAGAACGTCGTCAAGTTCCGACTGGGCTGCGATTACGACACCGGAGATGACCTTGTAAGTATCTACATGATTCCTCAGAAGGATCCAGACCACCTAGCATTGCAGTCCGTGAGAAGTCGCAGCCCTTCGTGAACCGAGCCCACGTGGCGGTAGTGATCGCGCAGCCGGTCGACGCGCTCGTTGACAGCGACTCACCGCAGAACGTCGTCAAGTTCCGACTGGGCTGCGATTACGACACCGGAGATGACCTTGTAAGTATCAACACAAGACGCAGCCCTTTTAACATACCGCGACGTGAACCGAACCCACGTGGCGGTGGTGCTCGCGCAGCCGGTCGACGCGCTCGTCGACAGCGACTCCCCGCAGAACGTCGTCAAGTTCCGACTGGGCTGCGATTACGACACCGGAGATGACCTTGTAAGTACCTATCTACATGATTTCTCAGAAGGATCCAGACCACCTAGCATTGCAGTCCGTGAGAAGTCGCAGCCCTTCGTGAACCGAGCCCACGTGGCGGTAGTGCTCGCGCAGCCGGTCGACGCGCTCGTTGAAAGCGACTCACCGCAGAACGTCGTCAAGTTCCGACTGGGCTGCGATTACGACACCGGAGATGACCTTGTAAGTACCTATCTACATGATTCCTCAGAAGGATTCAGACCACCTAGCATTGCAGTCCGTGAGAAGTCGCAGCCCTTCGTGAACCGAGCCCACGTGGCGGTAGTGCTCGCGCAGCCGGTCGACGCGCTCGTTGACAGCGACTCACCGCAGAACGTCGTCAAGTTCCGACTGGGCTGCGATTACGACACCGGAGATGACCTTGTAAGTATCAACACAAGACGCAGCCCTTTTAACATACCGCGACGTGAACC
Organism: Apotomis betuletana; assembly: GCA_932273695.1. NCBI lineage: Eukaryota > Metazoa > Arthropoda > Insecta > Lepidoptera > Tortricidae > Apotomis > Apotomis betuletana. Next base: position 16,540,733 of record OW026300.1, read on the forward strand.
GAACCCACGTGGCGGTGGTGCTCGCGCAGCCGGTCGACGCGCTCGTCGACAGCGACTCCCCGCAGAACGTCGTCAAGTTCCGACTGGGCTGCGATTACGACACCGGAGATGACCTTGTATGTATCTACATGATTCCTCAGAAGGATCCAGACCACCTAGCATTACAGTCAGTGAGAAGTCGCAGCCCTTCGTGAACCGAGCCCACGGGGCGGTAGTGCTCGCGCAGCCGGTCGACGCGCTCGTTGAAAGCGACTCACCGCAGAACGTCGTCAAGTTCCGACTGGGCTGCGATTACGACACCGGAGATGACCTAGTAAGTATCTACATGATTCCTCAGTAGGATCCAGACCACCTAGCATTGCAGTCCGTGAGAAGTCGCAGCCCTTCGTGAACCGAGCCCACGTGGCGGTAGTGCTCGCGCAGCCGGTCGACGCGCTCGTTGACAGCGACTCACCGCAGAACGTCGTCAAGTTCCGACTGGGCTGCGATTACGACACCGGAGATGACCTAGTAAGTATCTACATGATTCCTCAGTAGGATCCAGACCACCTAGCATTGCAGTCAGTGAGATGTCGCAGGCCTTTTTACATACCGCGATGTGAACCGAACCTAGGTACGTGGCGGTGGTGCTCGCGCAACCGGTCGACGCGTCTGTCGATAGCGACTCGCTGCAGAACGTCGAGAAGTCCCGACTTCCCCAGTCGGTGTGAGTATTTACATAGTGAGGGGACTGTGAGTATTCATATACCCCATGGTATTACAGCCAGTAAGAAGATACGGCCCTCTTCACGACAAAGTTTCATTTTGTCTTGCGTCACGTCAATCACTACCTACATCCACGCCGAACTAAACAGTCACCATATTGGCTGACGCACTAAATAACTTATCTCATAGTCATCGAACAGAGACACTGAGTTTCTATACTAAATGATAGAAGCGAAAAATTGAGCTGGTAGGTAGAGGTAGAAGCAAAAAATTTAGCTAAAAGGAAGGGGTACTCGTAGGTAGAAAATATGTTTCATCACCAATGATTTTAATTCCTTCCTTTATCAACACTTTTTGCGGCTCACTGTAAAACCATAAATATCTTACACTTTATTCCTATCTCAGATGACTCAGAAGAAAGATGGACAGAATATGATTTGAGTATCTATACAATACGTTTGGTTAAGTATCGTTAGCCTCATTTTTGACTTCATATAACTTTTAACACGTAAACATCTAAAATGGTTTGAGAAATATCAAGTTATGTTGTTGTTTTTGCTTCTAATTTAGGAGTAACAACTCCATCAGTACTTTGACTCTTAGTCTATTAATAATACATTTAGCGAGACGCGAATAACACCCGATGCCGTGTTTAAACAATATTACCAACATATAATATGCATTAATCACAGGTCTGATAATGGAGTGTCGCACTACTGGAGCAGCTGTTTTGGTTACTATAATTTCAAGTGAAAGGGTTGAGAATGTAGGGGGAGAATGTTTCACGCATTAAGTCCCCCTGTTTTGTATCCTACCAACATTACATTTTTAGGGAATCTATGCTTTTGCGATGACCTAAAAAGTGTCGTCAAACTTCAAAGTAGACTGATATGCCCGTTTAATCAGCCCGTGAAACCGAAAAGACTCAAAATAGAAAAACATAAGTATGAAACCAAACACTCGTAAATCTGTGGCAACGTAAAGGTCTCGTCGTAAAGTTGAGTGGAGGCGATGAACTGCGTGAACGCGCCTTTATTGAGGGTATTTGCATAATTCGCACTTGGGTAGTTTTGATGTATTGTTTACTTCTGAGCCGAGTTCAATCATCCTCTGAAATATCTTTATCAATACAAAATTCTGTGGTTACGCTAAAATGGTACCCGCTACTGGAGTGTTCCGACTTTAATATGCATAAGACAACTCTAAAATTTATTTCAAAAAGAGAACATTGATAAAACAAAAACACGCTACTATGTTCCCTGATCGGTTGAAATTCTTGTCAAAAAATTAACGAATCACGAGGCACCCGCTATGACCATTGTGATCATTTTTTTGGTTATAGAATCAGTTTGAGTTGAACGAAAAAGGTTATATCAAAAATAAAAATTAAGTGTTACGATTAAAGTAAAAAATGAATTTCTGCGTTTTGCTCGTATAAAAAGTATTGTATGCAATAGTTACACAAGTAGATCTTAAAATCTCTTACCTTACATAGGCCACTCGGCAAGCCTCATGGACGGTACTCCACTTTAAGAACCTTCATTGTGCAACGACAGCATAAAATGCTATTGAACGCTTCTACTCTACATAACGGCCTACCAACTACGCATCTTCTGTTACGTAGTTGCCATTCTAGAAGTCATTGTCCTGATCGGGCTCGCTTAGTCAACTTTAGTTTAATATTTTTTCAAGCTATTAGACTGATTCTTCTATAGAATTTCCTTTTTTTTTATTAAATTGAGAATAAAAAATCAATGTAAGTAGTAGATGGCTATGTGACATATAACCATCTCCATTTTTTTTTGTAACTTTGAGTTTTTAGTAACACCTGTTCAACAATAGTCTTCCAGGTGTACCTAAATGGAATTAGGGACAGCAACAAATTAGCTTTTACGTAATATTTATAATCAGAACGACGCTGGAAAGGAGAAATTATCCTAAGCGACATTTTTGGGGATATTGAATTATTTATTATACACCGTTGGAATCGGTAGATTTTTCTGCTTCGAATGGGCTGGTCTCGTATCCGTCTGACGACTTTTGTGTCGCTTATCTCATCGATGATTTAGAGGCCCACTTAGATATTTTTTCTACTAAATGTCTTTGTTTTTGGGCATTTTTCTGCAAAACCTTAAGAGCTTTTTACTAATTTGTCAGAATATATTAAACTTAACTTGGACAATCTTGTTTTATTGCAACTAACCTTTAGGTACCTGATTATTTAATGTATGTTAATGTCGTTTATATATAATATATGTTTGTAAAATTACATGGTTAGATAAAATTACCTGACTATCGTATCTAAACTAATGGGGTTTTTTGGCTCTCCTGTAATGTGCTGCTCTGTGTCGCTTGGATAATTTCTCCCCAGCGTCGATAACGACAACGTCTGTTGTTCTGACATCTTAATTTAGTTTTTAAAGTGATGAATACTGAAAAACTGTTTTTTATCCCGAAGTTTCAGAAGCCCATGTATCTTAAGTACAGAAGGCCTACTCCGAAGATCAAAATTCGAAGTTTGTACCATGCCATCCCTCTCGTCTCGTTTTCACGTCAAAAAATACTTGAATGAGCGGGTCTGCACGGTACGAAGATTAATTTTAGACATCGGAGTAACCCTACTCAAGCTAACAAACGGCTCCAAATAAACCGTCTCAAATATCTTTAATTGGGCTAATCACATAAAACGTAATTCTCTTCCAGCGTTCAGACGTTCAGAAAATTATCATCACCATTTCAGCATAATATAGCCACCCACTGTTGAGTAGGTAAAGGTTTCTTGACATTCACGCCCTAGTACATGCCTATCATATCAAATATCATCTGATCAGTTTCGAGCGCCTCTTCATTGATTAACTAAAAAGTTTTCGTCAACAAATTGCCAGGTGTTACTTTTATCTGTATTATTATATAAAAAAACTCATTACACAATACATAATTATGTTTATTATTAGAACCTTATCAGTCGCTTTTCGAAGAAAATGAACATTAATTAAATGGAAACTGGGCAAAACAGGAAGCATCGCCATGTCAACAACGACGGTGAATGGCTCTTGCCCTTTAACTATCAATTTCTATCCCAGAAACTCCTGCGGTTGAACAGGCAAGGCCAAAGGGATAATTAAAATCATCTTCAGAACTGGGACAAAGTAGTCCTGTATTACCTTCGACTAGATCGGCCATAATGAAAACGACTAGTAATGAAAAGATAAGTTAATCCAACCGTTAGGCTTTTTTGCTAAAACTAGCGTTCTCTAACACAGAGGAATTTATATTTTACGGGGTGGAGATAAAAGTGAAAATGGTGGCAAATGTTTCATAAACGTTTTGTGAGTTAAACGGTGCGGCAGAAAGTTTCTACCAGTGGAGTTACCTCTTCTTTGCAACAGCATACAAAGAGGTAACAGTATTGTACATCTGACTGTATAAAACATAAAAGTGAAATGGAGAAGAAATATCAATAAATGAACTTGATTTCAGTCAAGCACCAAAATATTACAAAACTATATATATAGGTATATTTGATTAAATTCATGAAAAATATTTTGTTCTACCATAAACCAAGTGAAAAACAAATTGTAACTAGGTCGATAAATTTTGTGTGAGTAGTTTAAATTAAAACCGTAAAGGTGACGCCATCAATATGGTACAAGCTATGAGACTTAATAAGATCAAAGCCGGTAATCTCCTTATAAAGAATCTTTAAGTAAACTAGTTAAATAGTTATTTAATTCAATTAAAAGTTTTTGGTGGGCCAAGCAAATCCTGTAGATAAATACGCAACCACCAAAAAAAGGTTATAAAATAAGTGGAAAATTGATTCAATTTTATCAACTTAAAAATGTCTTTTAACATAACATTACTCTTAGGGAGCGTCTGTGAGGTCATATGACCATTATGTTTCGTTACATGACAATGCGAATGCAAGTAGTGACAACGCTCCCTCAGAGAAAGTAATGTTTAAAATAAAAATACAAATCTACGTACGCTCCCTAATACAAAAACATATTATATTACGTAAGTACTACAAAATGAATATACAAATGGTAATTTATAATATTATAGTACTTACATTACTTATTAAATTTTGAACCATCAAAGGAGTCTTTCAACTTTGTACTGATGTTATTCATCCCTCTGTGGCGCTGGTCCGACCTTAACCCATTTTGCGTTGGATCATTTTTATGCTCCTGAAGAGCTGCTTCCACAAAGCCGCTAGACTTTTATTTTGAATTCAGCTTACCTTATTGCCTAGAATGATAAGAAATTTATATTAAGGGACTCCGCGGAACCAATAACCTTCGATCTGTTTGTGTTTATCTTTCATTGTTACTATTCTTGTTCTGTAACAATATTAGCTTTTATTCTTAGCACAGTATTTTACTTAATTGAACATCTTTAAGAGAGATCATCTAAAAAAAAACATATAGAAATTCGGTAAAAGTGAAACTATTTAGGATTCTTAACACGCTTTTATAAGATTCACTTGTGCAAGTTTCTTTGTAGCTAACAAATGTAATAAAATGTTGAAAGTAAATTTTAAATTTCTTCTAAATGTCGTATCAAAATGAAACTTTGTATGTATAATTATGTAGGTACTTCACGTGAAATTACAATAATTCGGTATCTTGGTGCTGGTGCTTGGTAAAGATAATATAAACTAGTAATCAGCACAAGATAAACCATCGTGTTCAAGCAACCTTGATAGGTCCTGATGAGCAATTAACGTTTGTGTAAGAAAAAACAACAGCCGGCAAAACGAGTCTCGATGTTTTTTTTCACAAAAACAAAAACCATTTTGCTGGGGAAATTCTGGTTGTTTTCATAAAACTACCCTTTTAGCAAGCCTCACAACTTTATTGCGGGGTTCGGGTTGTGGTTACTTCTCTCTGTGTTCAGCCTACCGTACATTAAATTCAATATCAATTACTAGCAGCGAAATTGTATAGTTTAAAATATTGTATTCATTAATTGATGATTTTGTAAGCAAATACAGGCTTGTACTAGGCGGACAGGCGGTGCAGCGTCTCAATTCGATTGACAATGGTATTTGGAACTATCTGAGTTAAGAATAGGCCATTTCAAGGCTACATCGAGCCATAGTCGAAAAGTAGGAATAGTGACTGAATTTGAGCTAAGTGGATAAGAATCTGTTAAAGTAACAACTGTATTTTTTTTTCAGATATCTGCTTATCTCTCGGTGACGGTGTACATCGAAGATGTGAATGACAACGCGCCAAAGTTCTTGGACACGCCGTACCGCATCACAGTTGATGAATTAACGCCCACTGGTAACGTTTTTAATTTTAATTTGTTCTGTAAACTGGTATTTATAAAAAGAAACGGAGGGGCATAGTTTTATACCGTTTTATTTATTTCAATATTATTCGCCCTAAACGCACCCTTTTTGAAGTCAATTACTTTTTGCGAAGGTATGGGTTTTTATTTAATTTACTTGGCCGATACTCAATGACTCAATCTCTAAAAATACTGATTTTGAATAAAGGTATCCTCTAAAAGTTGTTGACAACGAAAAATAATACTTTGTATCGTTCTACTTAACACAAAAACTGGCGCACATTTGTGCAGCAGTTTTTGTGCTTTGACGTCAGTTGAAAAGTGTTTTTAATCACATGACTGTCTAAAAAAGGAGTTTTTTTTTAAATAAATATTTTATTATTTCGTTTGAATCAGACAACTGTTTAAAAAATATCAAAGATAAAAGTAATATTGCTTGAGTTAGAAAAAATGTGCTTTTTTTGACAGGCCTCACAATCTTCAAAGGAATTCACGCCAAAAAAGGAGTTTTTTTTTTAAATAAATATTTTATTATTTCGTTTGAATCAGACAACTGTTTAAAAAATATCAAAGATAAAAGTAATATTGCTTGAGTTAGAAAAAATGTGCTTTTTTTGACAGGCCTCACAATCTTCAAAGGAATTCACGCCTTCGACCGGGACAAGCCAAACACTCCGAATTCGGACGTGCAGTACACCATCAGCGCTGGCGACGAAGCCGGTCATTTTGGCCTCGAGAGTTCCCACAAACCCGCGCTCGTGCTGCGGAGGCCGCTGGACTACGACGCGGGTGACAGAGAGTTCAACATAGTCGTTACTGCCTCGGTAAGTTATAGTCACGCATTCTATCGCGGCAAGCCGAATACTGCTAACTCTGACATGAAGTATACGATCGGGGCCGTTGACAAGGCTGGTTAATTCGGGCTTGAGCTCCCACAAACCCACCCTCGTGCTACGGAGGCCGCTGGACACACGACGCGGTTGATAGGGAGTTCAACATAGTCGCTACTGCTTCCGTAACCTACAGTTACGCTTTTAATGCCTAAGTCTGATATACAGTACACTATAAGCCCTGGCGACGCTGGAAGCCGTGTCAGTCACACTATAAAGAGGAGTGAACCCCATTTATATGGTGCTGGGTTAGGATATTTTTACAAACTTCTATGATATTTACAATTATCGTGATGGTCGGTCAATAAACTTCAAATACATTACTTACAAGATTTCATCCACACATTTGGTAGGTACAGTTAAATTTAGTTCAGGCTATCTTTTGAATATTTAATCAAGCACTCAAAAGTCGGCCGCTAAATAAATATGGGTTCATGGTTCTGACAGCGAAGAAACTTTGGGTATTTTTGTTTTCAACTAACATTAAAATAAATAAAATATGAGCCACTTTATAAGCAAAAAGGTATTTTACACGACATTTAAAAGGCATTGAAAGAAAATCACCAGGCAACACTTTTAAAACAATCCAAGGTTGGAGTTTCAGAGCAGCTATTTGCATTGGACCCTCGCCAAACATCCACTAATTCAAGAGCACTTTACATTTCTTGCTTACTTTTTAATTTGTTTGTTTGATATCGTAAAGATTACTCAAATACTTAAAAATTTACTCCTGCTGCCCTTATTCTTATAATAGCGTAAATATAATTATATAAGTAGACGTACAAACGAGGACACAGCTAACTATATACACATAGACCTTAAAAAACGCTTTACTAAGGTTTATATTAGTTTACAAATGTACAGTTATCAGTGTCTTCGATAGTACGTAGCTATAAAAATACCGTAACGTACCGAGCGAGAGAATCATCTCCGTTTCAGTTTTGCCTAAAATTCTTTCGTTTATCCGAATGTCCAGACCATTTCCAGCTGTTCTCACCTAGAAGTTGCATTTCTCAACCGATTCTTGTGAAATTTTGTGAGTAGGTTGCAATAAGTATATAGTTTTTTGTTGTCGATTCAGTTTTCCGATTTTCTTTTGAAAGCCGAAGATACGGGGTTTGAAAATGTAAAAAAATACAAATTTCGGCCATTTTGACACATATTCACGAGATCTTACAGCTCGCAGAGCCACTAGTATTAGCCTTATGTTGCAGTATTATGAGAATAGAATACTATGGCTACTAAAAAGAGTTGAAAATAATTCAAAAACTACCACTCTACGGCGGTTTTTTTACCAAGTTACTACCGTTATAAATAAGTACATGTTATGAAGCGCCCAGAATAACAGCGTACGCTCTTGGCTTATTGGCTTCTAAGTATGTTATTAAAGCTACTAACACTTTTCGCGTTAGTGACCACAAACATTGCATTCATACAAGTATGTAAAAAATTATCTAATCTCACGTACAAAGAGTGGTGTCAAACTTATTGCGCAGTATAAACGACTACTGCGCAATGTGTTTGACACATACTAGTACTTAGGTTGTAGATAATTTTCAGGATCGAGGATCTCCACCCCGAAGTACAAACGCTACGGTCCAGATTATAGTGCAAGACAATGATGACCTGCCGCCAAAATTTACTCTAGATGTCTATAAAACACAGATCCCCGAGTTTTATCCTTTAATGGTAAGTTCTATAAACTAAGCAACTGACCATTCCCTGTATGCGCACAACTGTAAGGATCCCTCTGACGATCAATGTCTATGTCCATCTATAGCTATAACTAATAAATTAAAGTACCTAGGAATTCTAATCGACGAGTCTCTTTCCTTTAGATATCATATTGAAGCTTTATGCAGCAGAGTCCGTAAATTAATATTTATTTTCAAAAAACTACGTTCTATCGCGGACTCACAATTAATCAAAAAAGTGTACTTTGCGCTATGTCAATCTCTGCTAAGTTACTGCATTACTACCTGGGGTGGCACTGCCAAAACAACTCTGCTGAATTTAGAAAGAGCACAAAGAGCAATTCTCAAGGTCTCCACTTTCCGTCCTTTTCGTTTTCCTACTAACCTCTTATACAAATCATGTGAAATTCTGACAGTTCGTCAACTATATATCTTGAACACAGTCCTAAAACAACATTCCAGACTCCCTTACAACCCTGACTACACTAATAAGCGACGTAAAGACTTTGTTTGCCCAACTATCCATTGCAGACATGCATTCTCTTCAAGATTTTTTCAATTCCTAGGCCCACTGCTATATAACCGACTTAATGCGAAGTTAGATTTTTTCCCGCTTACTTACGTGATCTGTAAGAAAACACTTAAGGTCGCCCTGCAAAACCTGTCTTATGACGATACAGAGAAGTTATTAATTGTATTTAAGTGAGTGATTTAACTATTTTTAATTATAGTTTATATACTTTTTACTTTAGGGACGCATAAATGTTGTTCCCGTAGGAACCCATAGTATATATTTTCTTAATTTATTTACATAAGCATTCAATAGTGTTTAAATTTTTGCATATGAATAAGTTGTCATTGTTTGTCCTTTTCTCAGCCTGAAACACAGGATTATCCTAGTTCAGGCGCGTAGTATTATCGTCTAGTTATAAGTCTGTTTAGTCCGTAGTCATCACAGCTGTAATATGTTTTTTGAATAAATTTATTATTATTATTATTATTATTATTATAACTACTTTTAGTAACATGTAAGAATTTACATAGTAAGCTTGTTATAAACAAACTTTTAATTCACTTTTAGAAAAATAAAAATACAAAATCTCTTTTATGTTTGAAATATTTAAAAGCTCCTGTGTTGGTTATGTTCAAACTATCGAATAAGATTATGCGATGCAGTAAGGTACATTCAATAGTTCGTTGTTGTTATTAGATTAAAAACAGAATTAAGTACATGTGATACTAAAGTGAGTCGCATGTTTAACTTAATAGGTACTTAGCATACCATCAAGAAAAATTGCACAAAAAGGTCCACAAATGTTATCATAAATTTACTGAGAAATTCTCCTAACGCCCTATTCGTATTCAGAATCCACATCTAATTCATACCCGTTATTGGGAAGGACCTAATCTAATCTCACCCTTTACATTCCGGACCCTAAATCCCAAATTACAGGGCATTCTATTCACAATCCGGGCTTAGAACATTCAATAAAATCATAAGATGCACGTGATCATGGAAAATTGCCGTTAAAGGGCTGATTGATACGTCGTTTAGTATTAAGTGTGAATAAGTTAACAGTTTGTTTGTCGACTTTGATATCTTCAGTAGAGTTTATTTTATCTGAGAATCCAAGAATCGAGTTGTCTTAGGTATAAGATTTTATTTATAGCGACTGTTAATTGATGGATTAAATAACAAGTTTTGGTTTGGAACTGTTGTCTGTCACCATTTAAAAAGGAAACGATAAATTGTATCTTAGAGAAATAATTATTTTAAGAGTTTCATTGACGTACTTTTTTTCTGATTTCAGGGTAAACGCATCCACCGAGAGCTCATCTTCGACGAGCCTATTCGTGCATTCGATCAAGATGTTGGTGTCAAAGCACCCGTTCGCTATGATCTAGTCTCCGGCAACGATAGGAAACTGTTCACGCTCAACAACATCAATGGAACTCTGTTTCTTGATAAAGAAATTGATTTAGATGCTGAAACTGGATTGTCAGGTACCAATTGTATTAGCTTCGAACTGTCCTAGTTTGGGTACCAAATGTTATTGTACGATAAATAACAATACATCATATCGAAGATTTTGCAAGCCCTTTACAGACGCTTTTGAAGGCGCTTTTGGTATATCGATTAATCTCTTTTAACTGCTTGTTTTCGAAATATACTCGTACATATTTTTGTTAACGCTTGTATATCCTGCCCGTCTGCCATTTTTTTTGTCGTTAATCCGATGTTCTTGATTTTACATCGACCTGGTTCGTCATTTGCTCCTAATGTCGTATGAAAGAATAGAAAAATTACTAAATATATAGGTAATGAATAATTCGTTTACTGTGTTTGTTTTAGGAAATACATTTGTAGTGCAAATCCAAGCTACTCAGGTTGATAACCCGCTAAAAACGGCTCAGGCCAGAGTTGAAGTAGAGATTCTTGATCTGAACGACAACCTTCCAGAGTTTGAGGTGGACTTCTATAATATTAGCATCGTGGAAAATCTTCCTAATGGTATAAGACCAAATACTACATAATTTATATGTTAAATGATAGTAGTTTTTTTGTATCACTTAAACTGACAATAACAATAAAAATAAATTTTGAAATTATAACATGCAAATCACCATAATCTTAAATTTGTCTTTGAATTTGTCAGTTTTGAAATAAAAAAGCATATAATTGATTTCAGGGTTTAGCGTTCTACAAGTAATGGCAACAGACAGAGACCAGGAAGATAATGGAGAGTTTACTTATCAGCTTAATGACCCTGAAGGAGCCTTTGTTATCGATCCCAGAACTGGATGGCTAACAGTTAGAAATCAGGTATTCATCAACCTTACAAAACAAGATAACATTCAAGTTTTAATTTGTTTTAATCGGAAGAACTGACATTTTCGGGGCACGGAGCCAAATAGTTTTACTTCGTCTTTTTTTTTTTAAGTTTCAATAGAAAAAAGAAAACCTAGGTTTTAACTGGATATATTTTCTACCTGTTGAGTATATATTGCAGTTCATAATTTATTTTCTTTCAGACGGTTTTAGATAGAGAGAGACATTCGTCATTGAAGATGAAAGTCTACGCTAAAGAAAAAAATCCAAGCATCGTGGGTACATTTTTAGACAAACAAAGACTGTCAAAGTACAGGCGAACCCCAACTACACCAAGACCACTCTACAGAGACAAAACAACATACGTATTCCCTGACAAAGTAGGCACAAAAAATGAGAACGTAGAATATTTTGATGATCTACATCAATTGATGTCATTTGTTAATGTCGAAGTGACTTTACTAGATGCAAACGACAATAACCCAGTATTTGTGCCTAGCAATTTATATGAATTTGTGATTAAGTCCAATTCTAAGGTTGGGACATATATTGGAAAAGTTAAAGCAGTAGATCCTGATTTGGGTCGAAATGGAATGATTTTATTTGACCTTCAGAGAACGAGTAATTTGACAATAACATCACCATTTCAAGTCGATGCAGAAACAGGTGTCATTACTTTAGTCGAAACAAATGTTGCTGAAGGTAGACATGCTTTATTTATTGAAGCTTCTGATCAACCCGCTAATCCCAGTGAAAGACGATATTCATTAGCTGTCGTTACGATTGATGTGATAAGGTCATCTAAGGGTACGTTTATATTTTTATAACAATTATTAATTATTGATATATATTTTTTTATAATTTTCTTGAGTTCTAGTGTTGCTTCAAGAAAATTACGTAATTTTGACAGTTAATAACTTATTCATAGTCACTTAATGGGAAGATAATTAGACCCTTCTAATTATAGACCGATATCGATCCTACCCACCCTGAGCAAAATATTTGAAAAGATTATATTGCGGCAATTGCAAGCTTTTTTCAATCAAAACAATTTACTGCACAGTGCACAATTCGGGTTTTCCCGCGGTCGATCAACAATTGATGCCGGTGGACAATTCTTAAAACATGTCTTCGCTGCTTAAGAGATGTCAAAGAATGCGTTGGGTATCTTCTGTGACTTATTCAAAGCATTCGACTGTGTCCATCATGATACTCTGATCAGAAAGCTGTGCCATTATGGAGTTAGAGGTTCTGAACTTAAACTTCTGGAATCCTATCTAAAGGAAAGGATTCAGAAAGTTGATGTGAATGGTATGAGATCCTCTGGCAGCATCATAGAAATGGGCGTTCCACAGGGTTCTATCTTAGGCCCATTTTTATTCCTGGTTTACATGAACGATTTACCTTCTCTTGTAAAACGAAAGCATAATATTGTATTATTCGCTGATGACACCTCGCTAATTTTAAAATTACCCGACAGAATTTAGATTGCAACAATGTTAACGCTTCTCTATCTGATGTAGTAGATTGGTTTACTGCTAATAACCTGCTTCTGAATGAAAAGAAAACGAAATTCATAAAAAATAAAAATATACGAAACAAGTTATAGGGATTTTTAATCATTTATCGTTATACCTATATTTTTATGTTATAAAAAATATTCATCAACTATTTTGCAGGATCAAGACCAGATAAACCGGATTTCATAGGAGCCCCTTATGAATTTTGGGTCGGCTCAAATGTGGGTATTGGTACTAGTGTAGGACAAATACGCATTAATGAAGCAATGGAGAAGAGTGACGTATCCTATGACTTGCTTCATGGATATGAAGATGGAGGTATGTGTTGAATGATTGTCAAAAGAAGCAATAACATACAACTAATATGAAATTACTTTATATATGTATTTTATTATTTTCTTTCAGTGCCATTCGCTGTTGAAGAAAGTTCGGGTGTAATAACAGTGATTGAAGAACTGTCAAGGTTCAATCGACCGATGTACGACTTTGAAGCTGTTGCTACTCAAGACAATGCTAACATAACAATTACTACTAATGCAACAGTACATGTTGTTGACGTCAACGACGAGAGAGGTGTATTATTGAAGTAATAAGACTTTTCTACATATTTAAATTTTAAAATGTTTGAATTGCAATTACAGTGTTTGTATTTTTAGGGGCGCTAACTCACCGCTTGTTTTCCACGTCAAAGAAAATGTTGCCGGAGCTACCATCGGCCAAATATTTCCTGTAAATATAAGTAGTTTGCCAATCAATATGACAGGAAATGTTAATTTTATTATTGCTAACCATCAAGACATTTCGGACGACATTGCTATAGGTAAATACCAAAATTTTTAAGTATATGTTATGTAAGACACAAAATATACCTACGTTAGATATAATATAAAATGATACTTGATAATAGATTTAAACTGTTTATTTTACAGGTCAAGATGGAACTATATTCGCACAAAAACCACTCGACAGGGAAAAACGAGAAATTTACAGAATGACTGTCATTGCAGAATTCAATAAGGGCATGATATCTGGAGCTGGCATTTATCAAGTCACTATACATGTAGATGACGATAATGACAATCCACCTGTCTTCGATTCTCTTATTTATGAAGGATTTATAACTGAAAATTCTAAAAAAGGAACAGAGGTGAAAATGACAAATAAGATCAAAGCGACCGATGCAGATGCAGGATTTAACGCTCAATTTATGTATACACTTTTCGGTGAGGGACATGAGCTATTTGATGTTGATGAAAATACTGGCATAGTTTCGTTTGTAGGCAACAAACTAGATAGAGAAGAGAAGAGCGTTTATTTGCTAAAGATCGTAGCAAGAGACAAAGGCAGTTTGAGTTCTGAAGCCAAGTTAACTATAACAGTTTTAGATGAAAACGATTGTGAACCAAAATATAATCATATTACTATACCAATAGGAGAAAATATAGACTTGCTAGAAATTGACGATAAAACTAATATCAAGATATATCGTGAGAAAAAAAATGAAGCTAGTGGAGTTATTATTAACGTTGAAGCCAAACCAAAGAATAAATTTGCTTTTATTAATGCCGAAGGTCCAATGTTTTCGATACCAGAAAACGTAGCAATCGGTTCCACAATATTAAAAATAAATGCTGTAGATATGGATAGTGGAACCAATGGTCAAGTAAGGTATGAATTTATTTCTGAGATATTTATGCCACCATATGCAATATCATCAAATGCCATGAATATCAAACGATACTTTGTAATCAATGAAAGACATGGCCACATAATAGTCGCAAGAGCCTTACCACCAGAATCAGAATTCAGGTTGAATATATCGGCTATTGATGGGGGTGGTTTAAGTGATCATATTTCAATACGTTTCTTCATTAAAGACGTAAATGATCATTTTCCAATGTTTAAAAAGTCATGGTACAGTTTTAATGTTGAAGAAGCACAGTACACAAGGAGGATATTAGGAAAAATCGACGCAACTGATGCTGATTTTGGCCAGAATGCAAATCTTACATATTTCATAGAACCATCAAGTATAGATTTGCCGTTTGAAATCGCTCCTCTCAGTGGCGTCTTTAGTGTCAGTGGCGAACTTGACAGAGAAAAAGAGGATAAATATATACTTACTGTCGTTGCCAAAGATAACGGGCCTGAGAAGAAACTATCATCATCTGTGAGTGTTGAAGTTCAAGTATTAGATGTAAATGATAATGCACCAACATTCTTTGCTTACGATGATTTGCTCGAATGGAAACATCCAGAAGCAGGTGAATTGTCGAATCACAATTTCGAGTCCGTTATGATGATACCAGTATACAAAGCAACTTTAGAAGAAAACGCACCCATTGGAACTACAGTAGCAAGAGTATATGCAAATGATTCTGATTTCATCGGAAATGGAAACGGTTTGATTTTATACAGTCTTCCACAACGCAAAAATAAGATGAATTTATTTGCTATTGACTCCAAAGAAGGAATCATCACAACGATTGGTAGACTTGATTATGAGAGTCAATCAGTGCATAATGTGACAGTGGTAGCCTCGGACTTGGGTTCGCCTAGTTTAAGTTCAACAGCTATTTTAATGCTAACTGTAACCGACGTACCTGATGATGTAGAAGTATCAGATAAGCCAGTTTTTATTTCTCGTTACTACGAATTAGAAATAGAAGAGAATGCTAGAGCACCAGTAGAACTACTAACTCTTAACCTTACAGAATACTACGAGAACTTTAAAATGAAGTATTTTATAATTAATGAAAATGATTCAGATATTAAAAGAACATTCGTAATAGATCCTCGAAATGGCACTTTATATTTAGTGAAAAGTCCAGATCGTGAGGTACGAGACGTTTACGAAATTATAATTAGAGCTGAAAGGCAGAAGATAAGTAGGGAACTACCACACATGATATATCCTGTATCTGATGATGTATTGGAAGGGATGAGCAAATTTGACGTTAAAGTAATTTTAAGAATAAAAGACGTTAATGATAATGCACCAAAGTTCATCAATGGAGGTCGACCAATGGTTACAGCGATACCAACAACAGCAGCATTTGGCTATGAAGTTATACAGTTACAGGTGAGACATGAAAAGGTTTATTGTCAGCTGTTGATATTGTTTTTTGTTTTTGATGTAAGCATTTAACGCAATTTTCATGGATTTTAATCAGGCAACAGATGCTGATCTTGGAGCCAATGCTGATATTCGCTATCAGATACTTAACGAACAATGGCAACGGTTTGCCATAGACTCTGAAACAGGACGTGTCAGAGCTGTTGCGGCATTTGCACGAGATGCTGGGCGAGTCTATGGGTTTGATGTCAAAGCCACAGATAAGAGAGGTGCTGATGATGGCAAATCAGCGATTGCTAATGTTTTTGTAAGTAAACCGTCATTTCTCATTCCATATCTGGAAACCTATTATCTTAGTGAATTAATGAGTACTTCTATTCCTTACATTTTGCGGATTAAGGTAGGTAAATATATGTCACACTAACCTCATATTTCCAGGTATATGTACTAGATGACAACAAACAACTTGTGCTTGTTCTGGGTGCTAAACCAATGGAAGTTGAAAAAGAAGTGGAAAATATTACAAGAACTTTAACGACTATGACTGGATTTGATATTAGAATCAGGCGACTTGAAGCTAATAACAGAGTCACTATGGACGGATATGCGTAAGTTTAATGAGCAAAGCAAAATTGCCAATATTACAGATTGCTATAGCGTGATACAAATAATTCTTAATCATTTACCGCAAATGGGCCCGTTTTATAGAAGTTTTTATCTTTTCAGAACTGACATGTTTATTTATGCAGTTGATCCGATGTCAAATACAATCATTGATATGGATGTTCTTCAAAAGTAAGGAATGATCTTTTATGTATTCATTTAAGTTAAAGTTTTTTAATGCTAGGCAGCCTACTGAACTGGCGATCCAGGGTTCAAATCCCGGCAAGGGCAGATATTTGTGTGATAAACTTGAATACTTGTTTCTGGGTCATTGATGTTTCTATGTATGTATTCTTATACCTTTAATATTAATTACATTGCCAAAGGTTGTCTGGAAGAGATAGCTCTTTAACGATAAAACCGCCTATTGTCTACCATCTTTGATTTAGGGTTTTGACTATATATTTTTATTGTTGGTGTGCAATAAATAATGTTATTATTTTATGTTTAAGATCACTGTTAAAGAGAAGTCTAGAACTACGTCAGAATCTTGCTGGTTTTAAAATACTTGAAATAGGAGACGCCTCAATGGCACAACCACGTGGCGCCAGGTTACTTGGTACAATGGAAATCAGCGCAGTAGCACTTGGTTGCATAGTTTTTGCTGCTACACTTACCACAACCATCGCTATTAAATGTCTAAGAAGCAGAAGGTAATCTTTTTAATATTTTTATTTTGTTAATCATAACATAACTACACACTTGTTGTTCTAAAGCATACAAGCATAAATGCTAAAAACTATAATATTGTTGTCATCGTTACTGCATTGAATATATATCAAACAAGTCAACCGTTACAATAGAGGGAAACCAAATACAGGCGATAATATTTAAGCTCTCAAATGAGTTAAAATTCAACCTGCAAGTACTTAGTAGTTTTATGACTAAAGACTTTATACGATAAAATCCATTCTGTCAACCTTCTTTTTACGACTTTTGAATAAAACATTGTAACGTCTCCCAAACATTCCCGACTAGGACAATTTAACCCATTAAATTTTATTTTAGCAACTCCAAGAGGTAAGCAAACCTTTATTTTTTTTACTATTACCTTTTCAGACACCGTCATCACCACAAACAAAAGCATGTGACTCATTATTTTATATGAAAGTATTGTAGATTAGCTCTTACTTGAGTGCATGGTTGATAAGTATTGTGATACATTCAGTAGTTTTAATGTTTTGTTGACTGTATAATTTATTGATTAGCAAACTAATAACAGTAAGGTTTCGTTCTATTAAAAATAAATCAGTGGAATAATAAATATGGTTTTGTTTATTTTATGTCATACATTCTTCATCACTTTTTATATATCTTCATCCTTTTTGCACAAAACTGTCTGTATCATCTTCTGTTGGTAACCATATTCTTCTTTTGACTGACTCTTCTTCTATCTTTTGCCCTAACAGAAATCGTCACAAACCATATTCCCAACAACGTCTTAATGCTTTCTCCACTGAGCACTTAACTAAATACGGAGGTCTCTTCCCATCTGGAGGGAACCAGTGTCAGGAACTTCACCAATCTATCAGCGAAGCAGACTCATATATTGATGTCATCAACCAAAACGTAACCAAGAAGATATGTCCCCATGGTAACACTGTGGAAGAGTTTGGAAAAGCCCACCAGAAATGTATCAAGAATCAATTTGGCGAATCAGATTTTAATCAGAAACATGAAAAGCTTTGCATAAAATACAACCAACGACCACTGCAAAAAAGGTGAGATGTTGATGGTTTAATAATTTAATATTTGATTTATTTCAAATGAAGACTATTAACCAATTTCTTTTCAAAATTCACAAAACATAGATACTAAACACGAAACATAATGCAACCGATATGAAATCTAAAAATAGGAAAAGTGACTAATAGTAATAACAACTCGATTTTTAGTTTAATTCAAATATGACATTGTTATTACATTATAGGTAATAATCATAACTCTGTTACCATCTCATGATTAACATATTTAACACACACTCATTCACCTAGGAAGGGTCATGACAACTCGATAACGTCAGTCAATTCTAGTGGACAGGACTCTGGGATCGCGGAGGCTGCACGGTGTCCGTGTGGCCAGTCCAGTGTCCACACATCGGAGGAAAGCAGTCGGTATGTAATGTTACTTTTATGTATACGTTAAAATAGGACAACGCGTCGTTTCCATTGAGATAATCTGGCATCGCCATTATTAAACCGTCAAAAATATGATAGATAACAACAGGGGGTTTCATGTTATTTTATGTAGACTTTAAAACAGACTAGTCTGTTATATGTGTGTGAGAGTAGATTCTCAGGAACACGCATTTTTTG
This sequence comes from Apotomis betuletana, assembly GCA_932273695.1. Classification (NCBI taxonomy): domain Eukaryota; kingdom Metazoa; phylum Arthropoda; class Insecta; order Lepidoptera; family Tortricidae; genus Apotomis; species Apotomis betuletana. Next base: position 16,559,724 of record OW026300.1, read on the forward strand.
CTAAACGTGTGTTAATAGTGGGGTCTGTCTAAATAATATGCAACTGGGTGTTTATCTTATAGGTAATCTTATGGACAACTTTTGGACTCTTTCGGGCTTAAAGTTTTGGTAAAGGTTTAATTTGCATGAACAAGGATTGAATGTATTATTTTAAGAATTCTATGGATGCCATAAACTCTTTGTGACTGACGTATACAAAGAAACTTATTTCAATTATACATAACTTCAGTAGATTTCTGTTTTTGAAATAAACTACTTACAAAAAATATAATACTTATTTAATATTATATTTATATAGTTCGGAACTTATTAAAGCTTGTGGCTTAATAATTTAGATAATCTGCCTTAAATACCTTGATACTGTTGAATACTTATTTATACCAGGCGAAGGCTACGAAAAAACTAAAATAAAATGAAATCCTATTGATGACATCAAAATTACAGATGCAGCTATGAAGATTCATTAAAATCTAATCACAATCAAGAAAGAAAACCTTACCACCGAGACTTGCGCTCAGAATCTGACCAAAAATTCTCCCGTCGAGCATCCTTTGGTCACCAGCCGTTCCAGCAACGACGAACAAATTATGGACGACAGTCCTTTTCAGAAAACATGCAAAGACACTGTCCACCATTTGAACGGATGTCTACAAGCAGTAGAATAACGAGGCAAATATCATCTCCCAATGTATCTAATTTGCCTCAATCATATTTTATGAACAAGAACTTCAAAAGAAAGGAAGCATTAAATGAACCAATGATAGATTATGATCAAAGTGATGATGACGTATTTGATACGAGGATTGACAGAAGACCAAGTAAGCTGAAAAGAGGGAAGTTTATGGAACTGGGGGGGCAAGCTGCTGTGTTTGTGGCAACGCCAGCAGCGGCTGAGATAATGAGAAGACAGGGGGGTGAAAGGTTGATGTTTGCTAGGCCTTTATAGTAAAGTTCTAGACTGGTGAAGTTTTTGTTTGTCATGATGATTGACACATGCTCCACAGGAGAATTAGGAACAAATAAATTAATATTTTATTAACAAGGAAAATAATTATTTAAGTATTGACAAAGTAAGGACAGTAAATACAGGTTTGTCGTGTCTTTGGAGAGAGACGTATAACCGTTTACTGTTCTGAAACTCAGCATGATAAGAATGTGCAATACTTTTACATTGTTTAAACAATGTGAAATCTATTGTTGTGGAAGATTTTTTAAGTCCGTATTTATGTTTGTTTTTATAAATCCAATGGATTATGTAAATTGTTGTGTAATTTTATAAAGTAGAGAATGTATGTATAATCAGAGTCCGTTGGCTCAAAACTGACCATATCAAAATATTGTACTTGTAACTTAGGGCCAAAAGACGATATGACTTCAGTATATGAAAAGTTGAGATTACGTTTTATGTAGAGGCGTCATGTCGCGAAAATACATAATTAGTAATCAATTCATCATCTTCGACAACTTGTAGCAGTCCGCTGCAGGACATAGGTCTCCCAACCCGCATCAAACTCAATGCCACGGTATGACAACCTATGGCGGAATTGTGTTTTACTCCTTAGTGTGTTTTGGTTGTCAACGTATTATAGAATTTTATAAACAAGTGGCGGTAGGAAGGAAATACGTATTCTGTTGTAATTTGGAAAGTTATTTCATCTGTTAATGTAATTTTTAAACCTTATAATGAGAGATTCTAATTTCTTGTAATTTAATGAGTGCCATTTGGTTTGAATGAAGACTTGTAACCATACCCTATTATCCTAAACCACCTTTATTGTAACAATTTATGTTAGAACCTTGTAAAAATGTTTTATAAACTGTAAATACTCTTTAGTTTTTAAGAAATAAAGAATTAAGAATTAATTATTTTTATTGTTTTATTTATTTTCGTGCAATCTATATTAATATATAAATGCAAGTGTCCTGACTGACTGACTCATCAACGCAGAGCCGAAACTACAAATGCTAGAGAGTTGAAATTTGCACAGTAGGTTGCATTTATAAAGTTTACCAGAGATAAGAAGCGATTTTGAAAAATTCAACCCCTAAGGGGGTTTAAAAGGGGATGAAAAGTTGTATGGGGTTTTTTTTATGTTAGGAACTTGAAACTTCGTAAAATGTATTAAAATAAAATAGAAGAAAACGAGTTTCAGCGTTTTTGTAAATTCATCCCCTAAGGTGGTAAAATAGGGGTTGAAAGTTTGTATGAAGATCAAATATTTTTTTGAGTGCGGGACTTGAATCTTTGTATAAAGGCATACTATTAGATTACGAGAAAAGTAATTTCAGTGTTTTCAAAAATTCATCCCCTAAAAGGGTTAAAAAGGGGATGAAAGTTAAAATCTATTACAAATTCTTTGAAACTTCTTTTAAGAATTCTTTCTTATAAGAATAAAAATAACAAGTATTGATCGTTATTAAACATTCAACCTCTAAGGGGTTACAAGGGGGATGAAAGTTTGTCTTAGGGTTCAAATTTAATTTTAAGCTAGGAACTTGAAACTTCGTAAAAAGGTATTAAATAAAAGAAAACTAATTTCAGCGTTTTTGAAAATGCATCCCCTAAAAGGGTTAAAAAGGGGTTGAAAGTATGTATGATTATCAAAAATTTTTTTGAGTGCGGGACTTGAAACTTTATATAAAAGCATATTATAAAAATACAAGAAAAATAATTTCAGCGTTTTTGAAAATTCAGCCTCGAAGGTGGTGAAAAAGGGGTTGAAAATTTGTATGAAGATCAAATTTTTTTTTTATTGCGGGTTTTTAAACTTTGTATAAAAGCATTTAATTAAAATACAAGAAAAGTAATTTCAGCGTTTTTGAAAATTCTACCCCTAAGGGGGTTAAAAAGGGGTTGAAAGTTTGTATGAAGATCAAAATTTTTTTTGAGTGCGGGACTTGAAACTTTATATAAAAGCATATAATTAAAATACAAGAAAAGTCATTTCAGCATTTTTGAAAATTAAGCCCCGAAGGTGGTGAGAATGGGGTTGAAAATTTGTATGAAAATATTTTTTTATTTTTATTGCGGGCGTTTACACTTTGCATAAAGGCATATAATTAGAATACAAGAAAAGTAATTTCAGCGTTTTTGAAAATTTTACCCCTAAGGGGGTTAAAGAGAGGATGAAAGTAAGGAAGTTAAGTTAGGAATTAAGTTAGGAATTAAAAACTTTGTAAAAAGGTATTTTATCAAAAGATAAGAAAACTCATTTCAGCGTTTTTGAAAATTAAGCCCTGAAGGTGGTGAAAAGTGGGTTGAAAATTTGTTTGTAGATCAAAATTTTTATGAGTGCGGTACTTGAAACTTTGTAATATTATACTATAACAGGGTGTAAATGCATTATTATTCGAATCAAAGAATTTATAATCGTTCTTAAAGTCATCGAATTTATTAAAGCTATTCGTTCGTAGATGTACCTGATTTTATAATATTACCGCGTAATTAGAGCAAATTAGCCGAAAAAAAAGTAAAAAAAGGCCAAGAGCGAGTCGGACTCGCGTACGAAGGCTTCGTTACTATTTCGTAAACAATTGCAAAAAAAAACACGTTTAGCAATTGTAACATTACTTAGATCTGAAAATAATAAAGATGTAAAATTTTCAAGATAAAGGTTCCACGCGGACGAAGTCGCGGGCAACAGCTAGTTTATACATAGTTACAAAATTATACGTAAGCACTTACTTGTACAGTATAATAGATTCTTGTGGGTATCATTGGCCGAGCAAGCGAAGGGTCCTCATTTCAGCTTCAGCAAAAATTCTTTCGTATGCCGGTTTGTCTGGATGTGCAGTTGTCGATATTTCCGGATGTTCTCGCCTACAGGTCATTTTCTTAGGCACTTTGAAACAGACTCGCGAGTTCTACAGCTCACGAAGCCACTAGGCCCACTAGTAATATAATATGTTTAGCGTAAATGGGGTACGCTAATATATTGAAAATAATGCGACACTTCAATATTATGTTTACTAATAGAGAAAGACAGATACAATAAAATTATAAATTAAAATGCAACGGCCGCGTCGAGACAAATTTGAAGTTCTTGACGGCTTGTTTTGCTGGTTGTTATGGCGACGCTAGTGATGCCCGTCACTCGTAGTGCGGCACCATAATATATAATATGGGACTTTACTAGTACCACGACGACTCTAAGAATTAAACTACGATTTCTAATTCAAGACCAAAAAACTACCACAAGGTTGCCACTACAACAAAATATGTTTACAATAGTAAATTCCTTTTTCTTTTTTAAACACGCTAAGATAATTTATTTATTGGTAACTTTAACTCTATGTTTTAACAAAATAACTAGATATCTATATATATATTACGCGAGGCCGATTTTTGTACATCCCATCAGATCTACAGTTATGGTCCGATTTTGATAAATGATATGTCATTAGATTCGTCTCATGCTGGAGAGGTGCATAAAACTCTTGGATTTTTAATTTTCTCCTGAAAAAGTACTTAAAAATGGATTTGAAAAAACTACTGTGCGCTAACCACGTGACATTGACCACGTGACCTGTGATCCCTATTTTGACTTAAGATGACCAAATAATAATAAGCATGATTTGCTCACAAACCTGTAGTAAGTTGTTCAGCAGGATAAAATATTATTTTTGAGTCGGCAACATAATATCCGGAACACTTAAAACATGTACGAATATGCAAAAATAATTTTACAGTTTGTTGACAATGAATGACAGTAACCATATTCTGTTTTTATTGGGGGCTATTATGTCAATGATCTAAATTGCCAGGTTGTTTTTATTTCAAAATGTTGATATGGAAACTTTTTCGCATACCTGTTAAAATGTGGAGGAAAAAGGCGGTTAAGTGCGAGTTTTCCTGGTGCTCGCAAGACTAGAAAAACTGACCGTCATTCATTAATAGATTATTTTTATAGGCGAGTTTTACAATAAATCAAAGCAGAAAAAATGTAGTAAAACTAATTTAAACGTCATGCAAATAAGCAAATTTATGAAAGATTATTATAAATATGATTATATAAGTCCGTCCAATAAATACAGACCGACCGAAAAGAGTAGAAATTAAAAAGTGGCAATACTGTAGTGTCGCCCCCTTTTCTTATATTGATTAGAAACCACTTTTTAATTTCTACTCTTTTTGGTCGCACTGTAATTCCAAGGAAAATGGCATGAGTTATGGTAAATTAAATGGTATTTTACAAGAAAAAACTTAGTCCTTCCGCTTGCATGTCGACGGGATGGGAAATGTGGTCGAGTTGAGAATATCGACGACTTGAAAATGTAGCTAAGTTGGGAATGTATCTACTTACATTGGTAATATGGATGAGTTGGTAAAATGGACGAGTTGGAAATGTGGACGAGTTGAGAATATGGACGAGTTGGCAATGAAGACGACTTGGTAATACGGACGAGTTGGTGATATGGAAGATTTGGCAATAAAGACGAGCTGATAATAAGGATAAATTGGTATTGTAGACGAGTTGGGTGTATCGTTGAGTTGGGAATATGGACGAGTTGGAAATGTGGATGAGTTGGCAATGTGGATGAGTTGGTAAAATTGACAAGTTGGGAACATGGACAAGGAGGCAATGTGGACGAGTTCGCATTATGAACGAGTTGGCAATGAAGACGAGTTGGTAATACGGACAAGTTGGTAATATGGACGAGTTGTCAATGTTGGACGAGTTGTCAATGTTGGACGAGTTGTCAATGTTGGACGAGTTGGGAATATGGACGAGTTGGGAATGTGGATGAGTTGGCAAAATGAACAAGTTGGGAATATGGACGAGTTGGCAATAAAGACGGGCTGATAATAAGGACGAGTTTGTACAGACGAGTTGGGTGTATCGTCGAGTTGGGAATATGGACGAGTTGGTAATGTGGACGACTTGGAATTGTGGACGAGTTAGCAATATGGACGAGTTGGCATTGTTGATGAGTTGGAAATGAAGACGACTTGGCATTGTGGACGAGGTGGGAATATGGACGAGTTGGAAATGTGGACGAGTTGGCATTGTGGACGAGCAAGTAATATGGACGCGTTTGGCATTGTAGATGAGTTGGGAATATAAACGAGTTGGCAATAAAGACGAGTTGGTATTGTAGACGAGTTGGGTGTATGGACGAGTAGGAAATGTGGACGAGTTAGCAATATGGATGAGTTGGCATTGTGGACGAGTTGGGAATATGGATGAGTTGGCAATAAAGACGAGTTGGTAATATGGACGAGTTGGCATTGTAGATGAGTTGGGTTTATGGACGAGTGGGCAATATAGACGATTTGGCATTGTGTACGAGTTGGGAATGTGGACGAGTTGGAAATATGGACGAGTTGGAAATATGGACGAGTTGGAAATGTAGACGAGTTGTATTTGTGAACATGTTGGCATTGTGGACGAGTATGCAATATGGACGCGTTGGAATTGTGGACCAGTTGGGTATATGAACGAGTTAGCAATATGGTCGAGTTGGCATTGTGGACAAATTGGGAATATGGACGAGTTGCCAATGGAGACGAATTGGTAATAAGGACGTGTTGGGTGTGTGGACAAGTTGGCATTGTGACCCAGATGGGAATATAGACGAGCTGACATTGTGGACGAGTAGGCAATGTGGAATAATTAACATGTTACCCTAACATGCGAAATTTGATGGTAGAAATAACCTACATGTGATGCAAATTTAAAAAAATCGACGCGCTCAAGAATAAATCGTATTTGAATTAATGACGTCTGGCGGATCATTCTTATTCTCATTCAAAAAAAAATTTGACAAATTCTGTTGTCAACAAAACAAATTGATTTTCATAGACTTGAGAGCATAGATAGCATCTCCCTCACTCTTCTGTCAGACACTAATGAGAAGAAAGACAAAAGTTTGAATTTGGAATTCGGGTATTAGGCCTTCAGCCCCTTCAGCTCTAAATTTATTAAAAAAAATATGTCTTAATATTCTTTTTTCAAAAATTTTTAGCGGTTTTATATTGGATTTTATTTATTATTACACATAATATATTTGACACATTCTGTTTTTTTTTTTTTATGGTGGAGTATTGTTGGTCAGTTATTTATTTAGATTAGTAAATATGGTTTGAATAAGTATACCTAGCGTAAGAATTTCAAACACAATGTGTAATTGTTATTGAATAAAATTATCGATGATGATGACATGGCAGCACCCATATTAAGAAAATTTGCACGATCTATTGAATTTCATTAAAAAAACAAGCATTGATAAAAGTGGTTTTTCGTGTATCTATAAACGTTTTATACTCTCTATTTCATACAATTGAGTTTATGTAAAAAAAAATATTTTCATTATTTTTAAGTATTTACGATTATAAATGAATACATAAACAGTTACGCACTACATGATTTCCTTTTTAAAACCTGCGTAGTGAGTGCCCAAATCTGTCGTTTCGATTCATGTGCTATTTCTGGAAATTGATAGAAATCGATAAATTTATATCCTGAAGAAAGAACAACAAATTAAAATTCTACCAATCTCATGTTCGGTCCTATGAAAATATGTCAATTATTTTTTTAGGATATGGGATTATTTTTATGAATTAAATTTTTCCATAAATCGAATAATATGCATTTTATTTGTGAAACAGATCAGCAGATCACATGTCAATAATGCACAAGTTATTTTTACAAAAGAGTTGAAAGAGTTGTCACGATGAAGCTGACAGTTGGCTATCAGGCCTAGCTCTAGCCTGGCATGTTTTAACGTTTTTAAAACATCATTTTAACGTGTTTTTTTACAATATAATTTATTCTTCGTTCGCCAAAAACTTCTTATCGATAAAGATTCGAAAGAGATAAATTTTCTGTAACACTACCGGATTTCCATATTCTAGCGGCGGTTCGACGCCGCAACGGGCCTCTAGTATTTATTATTGCATAATTACGAGAGGTGGTAATAAAAACTTAAACATCGGAGATTTTTGGTACAAAATCTGGTATTGTACTTCTAACATTGTGCATTTGGTGCAAGCCAAGAAACGAAACTCAAATGTCATTTAAATGTTGTCAATTTTGACAGTGACGTCTCTGTCGTAGTTTTTTTGGTCTTGAATTAGAAATCGTAGTATAAATCCAATCCATTTGATTTCAATCGGCTTTCCGACACGATCTGTCTAACTTTTCTTCACACAGGACGGATGTATTAAAAAACGAACGTTAAAAAGGTGTAACCTCAGAGAATTTTGAACTGAATTCGTTATCTAAATAAAGTTTCTGAATTCAAAACGCACGGAAACATGTACCATTTAATTGTGCTCTACGCTCATTTGAATTATTTTAGACTAGCAGCGCGGCTGCGCGGTTGTACCCGCCCATCACACGGGAACACTTAATTTTTGGGGATATAAAGTTACCTATGTATTTATTAGTCCAGGTTGTCAACTGCTACCAAAGCAGCGCATACCAAAATTTATCAAATTTGGTCCAACCGTTTGCTCGTGATGAAGTAACAAACATACACATAAACAAACAAACGCACTCACAAACTTTCGCCTTTATATAATAATATTAGTGTGATATCCATCACGGAATAGTAACCGTTACACTTAAAAGAGTAATTCTGTGGTCAGTTTATATAGAATCGTGAAGTGACTAACTTTGCTATAATTATGGAGTTTTTGTCAGACTTATTCATATAATCACCTTTCCGTTTGCTCCCAACCCAAGCCCCATACAATGTCTAATAGGTGCGGTACGCGGAACTTTATGATCGTTGATGGTGCAAAACATTGTAAACAAAATAACTTAGAGGAGTGAGATGGAGTGTCATGAAAATAGAAAGCCCATTTACCACTTGTAATGGACTTCCAGTTTCCCGATATTGGTAAGTTTAAACTGGCCACAACTCCATTATTTGCTGCGGAGCGGAGAGTTAATCTGAGATGATTTGGTTTAGGTGAAAAACATAACTGAAGGACTCGTAATTTCCATACATTTTTTTTACATCATTACATACACCTAGTCCTTTAGTTAAGTCCGTTAGTGTTTCACCTATACCTGTGTGTACTTATGACTAGGATTTTCCGTAATTCACTCACACGGAAAGGTATTTTCAACAAGAACTCAAAAAGTTTCACTCTCGATCTCACATTATAACATGTAAGTATAAAAAAGTTTTATTCTTATTAAAAATCCTATATATGAATATGCACAGATTTTTTCCTATAGAATACCTACTGTTCTCATGGTTAAAATAATATCGCATTGTCAATTTGCAAGATTTAATTATAGACACCAGGACAGGTAACAACTAAATGAAAGCTCTTAAAAATCAGGTCAATCGTTTCTAACCATCTACTTTTCCAGATATATTGTTTTTTTTTTTTTATATATATAATATTCCTATTCTAACGCACATATCCCAAAACATCTTAAATCCATTCCCTCGCACGTAATGACAACAGGCGTATGCTGAATTGCGGAATGTATGCCAGTAAGTATTTATTTTGCCGACGGGGTCGGCGCCCGATGGATTGCGATGATTAAAGCAAATCTTCGGCTGGGATTTCCTTAATATGAATGTCGGCATTTTGGAATTACACAGGAAAAAAGATTTGTGAATTAATAACATTTGTTGATGTAAGAATTTTTTATAAAGCTAAAATTGAAGTCAATTATTTATGCTTTGGGCGGAATTCAAACCCGCGCCTGTAACTGTTCCCTGGGCCAACGCGGGCACCTTGCCTTATTAGCTATTGCCTAAGATCTTATAAGCTTCGACACTATCTTCTAATCAATCACATAATGGTTTCACCGATGTAGATTTATTTTATGATGCGCTGATACGTACAAAAGTTTTAGAAATATTATTATATTTCAACTAGAAATGTACTCGTAAGGTCAATAGTTATTTATTTTACCTCGGAACTATGGATATGTAAAATACATATCGTCGGGGATAGTGCAATGTATATACCTCGTAAATAACAGCTGTCGCCATAGTTCTCATTCCAATAGAATACTTAGCATTTGTTTGAATATTTATTCATATCTAAACTTGTTACTTACGCGATATTGCACTATCCCCGACGATATATCCCCACGTTACTCTAACCTAACAACAAGAAAATTTGAAGCTAGCCCTGCTGAACCTTACCCAGGTTCGATTCCCGAAAAAGAGTAAACATGAATTACGTTATGTCCGCGTCAAAAACAGGCTGTGATCTAACCCATCTCTCTCAAAAGTGTATTGACCCCATGAATAGAGCACGGTGACCGTCGCGCGGGACCGTCCCGCAGGGTGAGCAAGCGTCAGGATAAGCCGGGACACGATTAATGGCGCTTCTTAATGATACAGATTTAAAATAAACACGCTAATTTAGTCTAAAAGGCACTGGATATTAATTTAAGCACAAAAGCCGATGGCAGCTAATAAGAAAACGATAAAGGAATTTCCTTGAAAAGTATCTCGTGATGATAATGACTGCGAGGCTGGTTATAGCAATAGGTAACTCGTCGATAACAAACTTCACTGGAAAACAATTCTTAAATCTAATGTAATTGATCTTTGTTCTTGACTATTCAGATTCAAATAATGCGTTCCTTGTGTTAAATTTGACCTTTCTAGGGATATTTGTCCGAAATGTATTTGTCCGTCAATCCCTTTCCTTAAATACACATAGTCATAACTTCCTCCTGCTCTAAAAATCAACATGGCTTCTCCCTTAAAATGTTCAGAAGGTTCATCCTGCCAAAAGACAACTCCCGATCGTCAAATTGCCAAACATTTAAGCGAACACCGGCCAGTTATTAGTTTAAGTTAAGAGAATAATTTGCTTGACCTTAATAGCCTTAGGGCACTAAAGTCCTATAGTGACCTAGCATTCGAATTCTGTTGATTGTACATTCAACTTACTTAGTTTCGGCACATTTACAGAAGAGCAGACGGTAATCTGGAATAACTATTGGTCACTGGAAAATCCAGGGAGGAGGCCTCGGGGCAGTACCTCAATGTGTTGGTCCGACCAAATCCGCACTGCACTTGACTAAAACTTTTACGACCGTGGAAAGTGGCGCAACATGGTGGATGTCACGACCCTCACCCTCAGCAATGAGGATTGCGATGCACGGAGGAGTACATTCAACTTACAGTACAACAATAATCGTATAATCCAACACCCTGATTATCTAAATAGAACTGCCAAACAATATTCCTATTTATATTTTGACGCCGCGATGCAAGGGTTCATTCAAAAGTATTGTATCGGTGAAACGGAAACTTAGCTGTAAGACTTCTGCCTATTAAAGCAGTGGACAAGGGATGATGTTAAATTATAAAACTTAACGAGGCGATATTATTCGAGTCCATCACACAAATATTTGCCCCGGCCGGGATTCGAACCCAGGACCGCCGGCAGCTCAGTAGGCAGGTGTCTACAAACCGAGCCAACCGCAATTTTTTTCTGTAACCTTACCACCAATATCCTTAACGGAGCTCCGTCCTATAGCAAACGTTTTTATTTTTTATAAAATATCCCGTTTCTACCACAGAAATGGAGCCGCTACAAACTGGCATTTTCGTAAATGTTCGGCAAACATTCATAATATTGGCTGTCTCCCGTCGTTATATATCGCCGTGATTCCTTACACCACCACAATAACTTCACTCCTTGCTCCATTTGCTAACCTTAGCACAGCTTATAATAAAAAGGTCACCTTTATTTTATGACGATTGTGTCGAAAATAACTTCACGTTTCTATTAGCCCTTCAGGTGGCAGCGCCACCAGTTGCATGGCAGGAGAAGTGGCGCGTCTATTTTACAAAATGTACCGTTAAGTGGCAGGAACCGGAAGCCGGACCCAACGTCAAGTGGCAGAGATCCGGGAGCCGGACCGGACCAAACAAGCCGTTGGATGGCAGGGTCCAGCTCCCGGACCCTGTGCGATGTCTTATTTCGCATCCGAAATAAAACCGCCAAAACTATATCTTGCTTGCTCACACTTGTAAGATGCATTCGTCAATAAACAAGGACGGCATTCACTAACAGTCGAATTGACGCGCAAAGCAAAGTTCGTTAGAAATTGCGTCATCTTCCCGACCCCCTGACCATTACGCGTCGATCGCCGAGCCGTGAGCATTTTAAAAACCTTGTGGTTAGAAAATATTGTATAGTGAGGTGTAATAAAAAGGGTTATAAGTGTAAATAAATATATAGATTTGCCATTAAATTTGTTTTTTCTACGATTCACTGTTTTTTTTGTAATTATAGTTATATTTATACATAAAGTGGTTAAAATTTAGTCATCTGACGATTGATCAAGACTAGCAAAATTTCCATAAATGGAATGGCATTAATTGCCATACAACAAATATGGCATTTTATGATGAATCCAACGATATATAGTTTATATATTATATACAACATCTATACATTTTTTTTTAGAAAATATATTTTTTGTAACATGCGGAAATTCGCGATGACCTTGACCACCCGTGGGAGGCCCGCCACTTAACGGTATAACTATTTTGCCAAGATGGCTGTGCCACTTCTCCTGTCATGCAATCAGAAACCTTGCCACTCAACGGCTTGTTTTGTCAGGTCCGGCTCCCGGATGCCTGCCACTTGACGTGGGGTCCGGCTCCCGGTTTCTGCCACAGGAAGGGTTAGTTGAAAAAAAAATTACGAATAAAGAAAAAAGTTTGATATAAATAGTTTATTAAAATAGGAAACATACAGCATTACAAATACTACATTTTCGAATACAATTAAATTATGTATTTTAGAACTAGAAAATTGTTTCAATTGTTATTGTTTCAATTATTAATAAATAAATATTAAGAGACAATTGACCTAAATAGTCTCAAACTAAGCAAAGCTTGTCCTCTGCTGGGTACAAGACGACGATATACATAATATAGATAACATCCAAATATTCGATTCGCATTCGAACCCAGGACCGCCGGCTCAGTAGGCAGGTGCACTACAAACTGCGCTTACCGCGCATTATTATAAATGTGGTCTGATTTTCAGCCTTGTGGCTTTTTTGATTCTTAAAAAGTGTATCATCATATCAGATTGTGTGTCGTGACTCGTGAGTGATTTAGGAATCACTCTCGAATCATAAAATCCCTCAACTGCGCTTCCTTGTAATTTCCTAGTTTGTGATTTCATCTACCTTTATCATGTTATGTATTAGGTCTGCTGGAGTTGACATGCTCATCATAATGATTTCTCCTTCATCCACAGAAAATAAAACTACCTTTGATACGCGATGATTAAAGTGTGGAAATTACGTACATCTAACTTTTAGAGTGAAATTAAAACATGAGATGCACCCTAGTCGTCCGAACGGCTGCCCTATATCAAAACCTAGTAAGGGCTCCAGACCAAATTTTACAGGAGAGCCTAAAAACATAAAACGTGGCAGCCTCAAAAGAACTCTTAATTAATAATAAAAAAAAGTACATGAATAAGTAGAGTACTAACAAGTGTATGTATCAATAACTTCATTTAATAATATATACTATATATGCACGTTTTATACCCCTTACTAACTTTGAAAATGTATTTACCCGTGTTAGTTTCTTACATTCAACCAGCTTCAATACCTAGTAAGAGAGCCTGTCGTCGACATCCAAGATATTTAAAACACAACCTTTTAAATAAAATAGTAATTGCCCTTCTGGCACATGTGTAGGTACCTAACTGTCTTTGCACATTAGGCCCATCTGGCATGTAGGTATGGAATACCTTTATTTTAAATTAATATTTATGAAATGGGTAGTTTGCACAAATGTAACTTTGACAGAGAAAAGTTGTGTTATTCTCAGTCAACCTTTGACAACGGTACCTATCTGTAAAGGTACCGAAACGTCAGGGAGGCTGTAATAATTAATATACGCGATATAATCCGTTTAAAATGTTTTATTCAAATGTAAACCTAGTATACAAGTGTTGGAATACACAACAAATCAACCATTAAACTCCAGCTGAAATTCCGATTGATCTTATCCGAATGTACGTATGAACATTTTCAATGTTATATATGCAAGCAAAATAATTTATTACATGAGTGGGTAGGTATAGTTATTATAAATTATCATGCTTGTTACTCGTATTTTTAACCAGTTAAAACACTGAACCCTTTATTTTATATACACGTGTTTGTTACTATGTAGGTATTTAATAAGAAAAGACAAAAATATAAGTTCTTTACAAGCCCATTTATTTTATTAAACAACTCACCCAGTTGGAAATCTTTCTGTGTCTTCTTGAATGTGTGCAAAAAACGTTGGTAACTCACTATTTTGAACATTAACTCTGTAAACACAACAATGGTCTATAGTTGTACTTAAGTAGGTATTATACGTTAATAGCGAAGACACAGACACTCTTCGCATATGTTTGTAGTAGCGAAGTTTTATAAATGTATTAAAGGGATGATGTAGGGATTGTAGGGGTTCCTACGTAACAAAAAATAATAAATAAAAGTGTTGGAAATTAAAGTTGGTATTTAAATTCATTTACCCGGCATATTCGGAGATTTGACTCTTATTTTTATTAATAGCTGCCTCTAACAACTGCTGCGATCTATGAAATTGTAAATGGCGCTTCATATTGCACGCAATACTTCAAAACCATCCAGACGACAGTTAATTTAAACAGCAGGCGATGTGGCTGCGCCGGCGCCTTGCCGTGGACTGACCGAACACAGTGATACTAGGTGCCCCGCGCGCCCCTGCCGGCGCATTGATTCCCAGATCAGAAATCTAGTAAGGCCCTCTTTGACCAGCCCAAAACCTAGTATGTCTCACGCCCTTACTATGTTTTGATATGGGATATGTGACTTACTGGGTTTGACAATGGTAAACAGTTACTAGACATGTTACTTACTAGGTTTCGACGCATTGAAAACTTTGGTTATTATAACGATTTTTGAGCTGGTGTCTCTGTCACCAGCTGAGGACTTACTAGGTTAGTACAAATAAGTTAAAAAACAAAAATCCAAAAATTTGTCCCTTACTAGGTTTTGATATAGGGCAGCCGCGAACGTTTCAAGTAAAATAAACTAGCTGCATGCATCGCTGTTTTGTTCTAGGCTGCTATTGGGATATTGACTCAGATGTGTTATGAGATGCGAAGCTTCGCCAGTAGTTTATTATCTCTGGACGACATATTACGGGCATTTTACCGAGTAAAAGACATTGCTATTATATTGTAGCTGGGTCGTAGGATCAACGACGCGTAGTGAGTATTTATTGACATATATTTAAACTTTATTGCACAAAACCAAAGTCAGTACCTACAAATGGCGAACTTAATGCCTAATGGCATTCTCTACCAGTCAACCAACTATACTGAAAAAAGAGCATAAGTTTATTTAAAGTTAGTTTTTTATTTCTATGAAAATCCCTTTTTAGGGTTCCGTAGCCAAATGGCAAAAAACGGAACCCTTATAGATTCGTCATGTCTGTCTGTCTGTCTGTCTGTCCGTCTGTCCGTCCGTATGTCACAGCCATTTTTTTCCGAAACTATAAGAGCTATACTGTTGGAACTTGGTAGATAGATGTATTCTGTGAACCGCATTAAGATTTTGATGCAAAAATAAAATAATAATAATAAATATTGGGGGCTCCCCATACTTAGAACTGAAACTCAAAATTTTTTTTTTCATCAAACACATACGTGTGGGGTGGGGTATCTATGGATAGGTCTTCAAAAATGATATCGAGGTTTCTAAAATATTTTTTTTCTAAACCGAATAGTTTGCGTGACAGACGCTTCCAAAGTGGAAAAAAGTTGGTCCCCCCCCCCCTCTAACTTCTAACTTCTAAAATAAGAAAATGAAAAAAAAAAAAACATGACTAAAATTCCTCATTGTGTAGGTTTTACTGTTTTTTTTTTTTTTTTAAATAGGCTTCAATCAACTAGAGCCGTAACTTGGATCGTAAAACCTTTGCGCCGAACATACTTACAGGCGGAACATGCACTACCAAGACAAGTGTCTATGTACATATACACCGTGGCCGTTAATAACCCGAAAGATTTAAACCACGTATTTTTGACGACAACACGAGTAAATAACGTTATATCAACATGGGTCTAATTATGTGTCTTAATGAAATTACTATTTCAGTACAAATTAAATCATATTAATTGCCCGCTTCTTTGTGAACAAGTATTTAGTTGAAGAAGAGTGAGCGAGCATGACACTTCACAAATCGCTCCGAAATCATACGACGAACGGCGAATGCCGTGACTTGTGTTCTATGACAAAAAGTGTCAAGTTATCGCTGTCTCAATATTACAGGGTTCTATGTTTCACTTTTGACGAGTTCAAATTTGAGCATTGGCATAATGACATGAATTAGGGTGTGTTAGACTGGAGATTTTTTAAGTTATGATTTGTTTTAAATAATTTATATCTCCTTAATTATGAGTTTTTGGACTATATATTACATACGTTTATATACTCTAATTAGGCTTAGTATCGTTAGCTTAAATCTTTCGGGTTATTAACGGTCACGGTGTATATGTAGTGCTGCAAAACAACTACTACATATCACTTAATTTGTTAAATAAATAAGGCGTAGCTTTCACGTTAAAATTTTATTTTTATAAAGAGCCGAATTTGTTTAAATTAGTTGTAAAAAAAAATAATAACTAACACCGATAATAACAAGTTCACAACGACAAAGCACGGGCCTGCTAAGGGCAGGTCATAAAGAAACACTCACAGTCTGTTCGCACAGGCTAAAATATATGTATCCGGTATAGCCAGATCTGCAGGACACAGTTTTCATTGACGTGATTATTGATGAAAAGAAAGATTTTAAGTGGTTCCAGATCCAAGTGGAAACTCCGTATGTATCTACACCTTCATATGATCGGCGTAAGTCACTAATAGGTGATGAGGCGTGGTGAAAATGAGATGAAAATGGGTGAGCTTAGCCGAAAAATGAACGATTAAAAAGATAATACACCCGACATAGAGGTAGCTTTGGAATTTGGAGAAAATTTCCAACAATAAAAGTCAAACCTGCACTTTAAGTTATCAAAAAGTAAACAATAAACTACTATGCTCCTAGCCTTAAATGCTATAAATGTTACGTATGGCGTTGCACGCGTAAATAAACCATGGTTGTGAGTTGTGACCCACGAATGTCCCGATGGTTGGTCGCAGCCGTTGGTATCTGTCTTCAACCAAGCCGAGAGTTGCGCGCGGTAATAGAGCCGCTGGCAACAGCCTCCAGGCCAGCCGAACACCGCATTCGGAGTAGCACGCCGAAATAGGGCGCAGGGCCTGAGATGATCAGCCCGTAACCGGAAGCTACGGAATATTTAAGAAGGTAAATACTAGTCCTTATAAGCAAACTGTTACGCCACTAAAGTGCCAAATAGAATAATATGAAACTTACCCAGTCCAGGAGAGTGAACTGGCTTTAAGAATCCGAAAACCCCCTTTTTAGAGAAAAATTGGAACCTGAAAAGAAATCACAAAATTTACAATATAGGCCTACGAAAACGGATCATGCAAGAAGGAATTGGAAGCGCAGTAGACGGCACAACTCACCTGAACACACAATCACAAGATATAGCATCTCCGGGTGGATATCTCAAATTACAAGTTCATATTCCTCGCACAAACAACAGACGCTCATCAGCGCAACCACAGAATTAATAAACAGACCACTACACAGTCCAGAAATACTAAATATCAGTATAATCCTATAAGAAATACTAAATATAATATATCAGTAAATATCTCTTCAGGAGTAAACACACCATTTTACCATGAATCCAGAAACAAAATTGACACGCTGACAAAATAAAACACGCTCGTAATATAAATTTTAAATAATAAAAAGAAATCCGCTGAACAAAAAGGTTATAGAAAAACTCCTTGCATATCGTCAGCTCATGCAACAGCAAGCCATGAGGTTTAATAACAACACCATGAAACGATCACCCCTCAAATACTGCCTCTGACTATCTAACCTATACTCTAGAGCTATAAAACCGAACTGTAAGCTAATGGAAAACCTACTGAAAATGGAAACCTATGGAAAATATTGGAAAACCTACTGAACTTTTCTGCCCTAGCTATACTAGCCCTACAAAACTAACTGAAAACTGCCCAGCTGAATCTAACCCACTGAAACCTATCTAGCTGTAACTAATATGTAATGAAAATTCTACTGTAATGAAATGAAAACCCCAAGAAACTCAACCCATAACTATACTAGTAATTTTCTAAGTAGATAAGATTTTCCCTCTCCTACCATATTGAACTATTTACTTCTGAAATATTACCTAAAATAAATGGTAAGCATTCTATGTCTTAGACTATATATATTGAGAATTAATTTGGCCATGGTCGTGATCGTTAGTGGTATATAGGAACCCATTTACTCGTTGTGTCCGTAGAACCCAAATCCTTTTTAAGTTGCCTTGAAGTCTTATAGAGTCTTGCTACTAGATTAACCTATATGCTAACAGTGCTAGATATAAAATAACTATTTCCTAATGTAAAGGTGAGAGTTTACTATTAAATTTTTATCTAGAATAAAGTATGGACCTAATGGATCCTCTATAATATGATGCAAGCTTTTGAACCCTACCTAATGGCAGTACTAAACATAAATAATTAAAACCTTTTGAAAGTATTTCTAACTATTTTATTTTAAAATAGAGGATAGATCTAATGGAACTTCATGATGTAGATTTTACTATATTTTATCTCCCAGTCACCCCTTGAAGCTTGGGCTATGCCTATAAGTCTTTTATTTAATTCATGTAGATCCTTGAGGTAAGTGAAATTTAGATAAGTATATGATTCAAACAGTTAAGTTCCTTCTACAGGAAAGAAGAATAGGAAGTTTTATTTAGTTATGTATATGATTAGCTAGAATCGCTAAGATCTAAAATTAATAGAAGACTTTAAATATGTTATGATCAATTCAGTCAAGAAGTAGCATAGGCTAGATTATAGTAAATGATGATGGTAACCTTAAGGTGTATAAAAAAAATAAATGTTTTTATTTGGTAATATTCCCCTACCAAACTAAGTGCGCGGAGAATGTCACTGAACGCTTTACCTATCTATTCCTAAGAAGCAAATCGAATTAAAGCGAACAGCGAGAGGATGGGGAACTCCGCACCTAATCTAAGCTGAACAAACCACTGTGGGATCTCATCACATCTATGCATGACGTCCTACCTAAGGCAAAGTGTCAAGGATCCATCTTTTTGGGGAAGCCTTTTGGCGCAGACTTCTTAAGTTAACTACACAAGGCCTACGCTAGTTTAAACTACCTGCCTAACCTACATCTTGCTAATTATATAAAAGGTTGAAAAGATTATGACCTATCTGAATGCTGAAGTTATAATTAAACATGTTATAAGCCTAGAATGCTACTCTTTCCTGTCTGGTACCCTTCTAGTGAATTAACTACAGCTCCTG
This sequence comes from Apotomis betuletana, assembly GCA_932273695.1. NCBI lineage: Eukaryota > Metazoa > Arthropoda > Insecta > Lepidoptera > Tortricidae > Apotomis > Apotomis betuletana. Next base: position 16,579,148 of record OW026300.1, read on the forward strand.
TTGTATTAACTAACCCCAACAACCTTACTTGGTCTTAACTTCAACTCGTGACTGAATAGTACTGTAAAGTCTTTGATATCTGAACACCAGAGCAAAAGGATGCACCGTTTATTTGATGGCTAACACCTTTAAGCCCGTGAGCACTCTAAGTGTTAGACTCGTTACAACCAACAGCACAAGCAGACGGAATCAAAGCTTCGACGGCCTAGGAATCCCGAGAAGACAGCACTACTCAAGGTAACTTTACCTTGACATAATTTGTTTATTGAAGGATCTATTTATTGATCCATTAGTAGATTATAATAAATTCCCGGGGCTATATTACCCCTAAATATGTAGATATCTGTAGATATGTAGTTGTATTACTATTAAAAGCCCAATTAGAAGTTGTAGTACCCCAGAGGAGTATCAAATGTCAAATAGGAAGCTGTATAATATACAAGCATTTATTAGAACTGTGATGAATCTATAATTGATGAGAAGTAAGCAATTATTAGATCTGTGATAAATCAGGTATTTCTATTAGAGTATAGTTGAAGAAAAGTATAGCAGTCGAATCTGATAACTATAGAAATAGTGTCGATCCAGTAAGAGGTAGTCGTAGTGATATAATGTGTACTCAATGTTTAAGTGCAGGCATTCGTCGCGGTATTTTTCAGATAATAGAGCGGTCGCAACCGTACAAGTCGCAGGCTGGACTTCTAGAAGTCCCTTGCAGAGTCGATACGAATGTAATCATTAGCGTTGAATGAACTTTTGACATAATTTGTCATTGTTTACCATAAACTGATATAAACGGATTAAAAAAAGGAAGAAGTTTATTAAAAAAAAGTAAACGTCAGGTGTTGCCAGATTCTTCCTCATACCTCCCCATTACCCAAATAATCAAAAAAAACGGAAATAATAACCGTGGAATATAAAATTCCAATACGCAACTCATTTATCATATAATCCGTACCGTGAAACCAAGTTACGAAACACATATTTTAAAACATGACACACACACAATAAGTAGCAGAAACGTAGCAGAAAAAGGCATATATCAAATAGAATAGCACATTAACACAGTAAAACAGTATAAAAGCAACTGAATTATCAACTAGCACTCACCCGATTTAATCTGTTGGATTTAAACGGATTAATACACACACATGCACACTAGTCATAAGATAATATCAGTAAAGATTCAAATACGCAGGTCATTCGTCCGGCGTGTAGCACCTAAAGGCCCCTAAAAGGAAGGTAAATATTTATCGTGGGCTTTTGATATTAAGTTAGACTTCCATGAAGACGTAGCTATGACCTAGGAATCTACTATAGTTTTCATGAAAACGTTGACACCATCTTGCAGTTAACATCAGGTCCTAATACTAAAGTATGGTTTACATGAAGACGCCGACACACAATATAGTTCCACGATGTGATACCTAAAGGAATACATCATGCGACAGTATAATACACACCCACATCCTAATTCTACCCCAAAGAATACAGCTACACACGTAGAGTTCCTATTAACTGTTCTAAAACCCTCAATACTCCCAAGGAATACAGCTTACACACGTAGAGCCCCCATTAACTGTTCTAAACCCTCAATAATCCCCCACCGCTTCGCCTACTGGGAATAATGCCTATACAACTGTAAAGATTTTAGGTTCAGTTCGATAGACACAAACCCCGAGGTCACACCACCAGCCAACTGAGGTTAAGTAGACTTTTAAAAGCGAATTTCCTTCATTGTCACCGTTTGGTTTCAGAAATTCACTTCTAAAACCCCAAGTCTAGACTGGTAGGCATAAACCCCTGAGCTCCAATCCATCAACTGCCCCAAAACCCTCAACAGTATCCTAGCTATATATAAAACCCCAGTGATTATTTAAAGCACTCACCGATTGATGTCTTCAGCTCCTGCTTAGCTGGTCCCGGAGTCTGGCTCTGGCTGGTTCTTCTTCTTCCTTGTTTGTTGGCTGCCCGAAGTCAAGTGACGAATACTGGTCGCGCTACGCCTTTTATAGCCCCCTAAATCTCTGCCTACCCTCTTGTATTTTAAATACCCCAATGTTCCCCTGTTAATCCCGCTCTCCCCACTCAATTTCCACAAAACTACCAAATCCCCTTCCATTTTAATTTATTTCATAACTGTCATACTTCCTTCTTTAAATCTCCCAATAATATATTTTTTTATTTAATTATCCTTAATTACTTTGTAAATATTTCATCAAATAATTTCCCCATAAGTGGGGAAAATTGAAAACCCATCTCAATCTTGTTTAAGAAAGGTTTAAAACCGTTAATCCAACAAGCTAGAATTTCTGCATTTGCCAAGCTTTTTACCGTATCTCGAATGTATACGTCTCTATGATTTTTATGATTTTTTATGATTTTTCGACAACTTTCAATGTCAAATTTGGCGCTAATCCAATATGCCCAAATTTCTCAGCACTAAAATTAAAAACTTCATTATATGTTTAATAAATTTAAACCAGTTCCAATTAAGATTTACAATCCTTTCTCTGGTTTTTGAGGCTCCAAAATCAGGTCTGATTGGTCGATCTCCCATATTTTGACTCCAAAATCTTAAAATCTAGATCTTTTCAGCTCCCAAAATATCCAAATTATTAATCTCCAAGACTAAAACAATACAATTAATCCAACGAACTGGTCCAAAATATGTTATTTTATGAGTTCTCAAATGTGTTAAAACCATGTGTTACTTTGCAGAATGAAAACTAAAAATCCTTTTTTTCGGCCTAACCATTGTATCGCAATACCTAAAACTAAATGGAACGGAAGTATTTAAGACCTGTAAGTACTAATATTGCCCTTTTACTCCAATCCTTGGAAATTTTCCTTTGTTCTCAAACTAGATTCAACTTGCTAATCATATTTTTTTATATTATTCCAATAAACTCCATTTACAATAGCATTCTTATATTCTTATGATGCCTAATCTTTCCTCCCTGTGTATTATAGTTGTTATTTGATATTAACTCAATCAGCAAGTCTCTCATCATCCTAAGTTTGACTAAAACCAATCCACCGATCCTCTTAATAAGTTCCCCTTATTATACAAGCATTTCTCATGTTTTTCAGGCTCTTGTTCTTTGTGAATTATCAAGAATGATGAACTAAGTGGTCATGTAATCCCCTCTGAAGACTCTAAATGGCATAAATATCCCACCATATAATGTAAGTTATCATTTAATCAAACATTTGTACTTATATACTTATTTACTCAAAATTTGGTTTAAATTGTACTCTTTGAGGCATATGGGTAATTGTCATATGATATAACAGTTAAAAATACACATTTAACTAACTTTTATGGTTCAATTTCCAACCAAAGCTTAATCTTAATAAATGATTCCTACGGTTGAAGTTGGCTTAATCCCAAACTATGCAAAGACAGCTCCATAGCTCCTAATGGCAATAATTATGATATATACATCATAAAACTTAATTAATAACCATGTCCTAGAACCAATTACTCAAATTTATCTCCCAACTCCTGTCTTGGCTGGGATTCGAACCCAGAACACTGCCCCAAGCTGTTCCTGTACTATATCATGTACAGGGTCTCCTAGAAGGTATTATTTCTTCTAGAATTAATTCAAAATATCAAAACTTATGCATACTATCTAGACAAAATCCCCATTATGTTTCTAATATCCATTTTCTATGCTTTCATATAGTTTATTATTGTTACTATAAGATTCCTGTTGATTTCTATAATTTCCTGTTGATTCAAAAGTTGATTCCTATAAGAAGATGAATTATTTCAGCTAATTATTTTTAATTTTTTTCTCATCTGGATAACTCATAGGTTCCCCTTGTTAGATTACCTAACTCCTATAGATTTCCTTTAACCTGAAAAGAATTTCCCCTACATACTTAAAATTTTTCCTGACTTTTCTTATGAATATTTCCTTGCAAAAATATTAATTTTCTATATCATTTCCCTTTTCAGTGTGCCATGAAAAATCCTTCCAGTTGAGTGTTACCTGAGCTGCTGGCTGAAAAGCTTAAAGCATTGTACTGAAATTCATGAAGTAGAGGTATCTCTTATATTTTATTTTAATAATACTGTCATGATCGTTACAGCTTCCGCCCTCGGGTTTTTTTTGTAATGGAAACCATACACTGGTTGGAAAGAAAAAAAAACACAATTAGGTACTAAAACTACCCAAATCGCCAATAAATGTCTCTAAGTGTGTATGTGGTGTGGTTTTAAACCAAGGCTATGGTAACCAGTCAGGACTGCAAGTTACAAATCTCTAGCTTCCACCCATTGAAACATAAAGGCCTTTCATCACAGAACCCCCAATTCAACTGACGATCTAGGTTGTGAGGCTAGAGACCCCTAATGGATCCAGTCTCGCACCTTCTACCCTGATTACTGGCATTGTGACATACGAATCACTCCGTGTCGTTACGTTAACACATCCGAATCAGGCCATGACGTTCCGGCCGCAGTGAGTATTAAATGCGATACCCTCGCGTCAATTTGAAGAGTCTGCTTACCGAATCCAGACATTTAAGGTCCATAGAGTGACAGTAACGACTCATAAAGAACAGCCAAAACCTTCACCACCACCCTGGAGCATGTTATCGTGCGAACAAGTGAAGTAGGCAAAGACCAAAATGCTGTCTAAATTATGACATGCCGAAATAACCCGTTCCACTTATCCTACGAAGTGTTCAAAACGATCCCCGCCCTACCGGTAGAGTGTAATGTTGCTTAAACTTGGTCGTTTAATGACAATCCTCTTTAACCTAACACATACTAGTTTATGCAACACTCTTTTGTATTTTTTTTCTATCCCCCCCTTTTTTGATCCACGTATTGGCGACATGAGCGATCTCCCACAGCTGACCTCTGTGCGAGCCAATGAGCCCTCACATACGTAATTGATATTCATCACTCTCATACATCATCACTCATCCATCACCGAGCTTAAATCCTCTCTCCGCGTTAAACCTCTCAAACTTCCATTTCCCCTCTTTCATGGGTCTCTCACACCCCCATTCACCCGCTCAGAGTCGGTAGCCAGTGAGATCTTAATTACTATTAAGTTCTAATTTACTAAAACCAAGCACCCCTAAACTATCTCCCAAACAACAATTACACTTACTTTGTCTCGACTATCGCGTCCCAATTATCATTTAAATCTTGAATGTAAGGCACAACATTAATAGAACTAATAATTCACTATCTATAACTCTTGAAAACGACACTTTCACTAATCTTTTCAATCACAATAACTTCGAAACTGAATTATTTAACAAACTACATTCAAACAAACAACTTTTAACCCTAAGTTACTGACACTTTACTTTTGACAGCCATAATTGCCAGAGTACGTTCAAATTCCGAAATTATTTCACGGCACCGTTTTTTTTTTCAAGTAACACCCAACCAAACAAGATTAATAATATTATACATATGTATTGTATATTGCATAAGAACACGATTCTAATTTCCCTGTACTGAACTACGATTACTCAATTGTTAAGAACAGCGCCATCTATGTTCCCAGACTGGGACCACTAGATGGCTTAATTAGGTTAATTGGATAGTTTCTGTCATAGGAAACTATTTAAGTACGTAGTTAAGGATTTTCTCCATAGATGTCGCTATAATAAAACCGCCTTGTCATTAGTATTAATTTATTATTTCACTTGTAAAATATATACGATCGAAACGAGTCGCTGGTCTTTTTATATTCCAATCCTGCCCGACGCACTCCGAGCCGTCCACATTCCTTCATGGTGACCCCGACGTGATGATGAAGATTCTCTCATCTTGAACAAGCAAGGAGTACGTGCAATCGAAGCGCGCTACAGGAAAACAGAAAAACCACGGTGGGTCGGAGAGCAGCCATTATTAACCTATCGACACCTAGCCAAGAGGGCCGGTTGTCTATTCAAAGGCGGCAAGATTGGTATATATTTCGAGAAAATATGCCTGTTCATATCACCGAATACAAATAGGGGACAGGATTTCATCATATTTTGTGAAAAATACCTAAGAATTACGACGATTGAACTAACTACGACATCAGTATCAACGTGGAAGATAACCTATTGTGTTGGAAGAGAGTCGAAGGGAGAAGAAAGGAGAGGCAATAGTAAGGTTTCTATTTGTTATCAAGTAAGTGGCTGGCATTAATTTTATTATTTTAGGCAAAATATTCGTAATTCCTTCACTTTGCGCAAGTACCTAAACTATTTGTATTACCATTACATTTATTCGAAATTCTCCTATACCTATAATTAGATTTTTACAACATGGGATCGTCGTCGGAAGATGAATCTGATGTAACAGTAATGGGCAGTGCAATCCTAAAAGATTTAATTAAAAAACGTGGCGTATCAAAAGGGAAACTAACCTTATTTAAGAAATATTTATCGAAGGTTAGACCAGATTCATTAACCGCTGAACAAATTATAGATATTGAATTGCGCTGTAATAGAATGTCAAGTGTTTTCAAAGAATTCGAAAAAATCCAAGATCAAATTGAAACTTTAGACACAGACCTTGAAGAACATTTGTTAGAAAGAGAGAGCTTTGAAGACACTTACTTTCACTCGGTATCATTGTGCAAAAAATATATTAACCAGGTTACTAGTTCGAGTGGGTCTGGAGCACCCAGCGCTGACGCCCATGCGGTCAAGGACACACGTGAGCATGACTCAATTAAGTACCCAGACATCTCTTTGCCGTCATTTAATGGTGATTTAACTAATTGGATAGAATTTCGCGATACATTCGATGCACTTGTAAACCAAACAAATCTGAAACCTATACAGAAGTTTAAATACCTAAAAAGTTGCCTTTCAAACAGCGCATTAGAAGTTGTCAGCTCATTGGAGTATGCCGAGGAAAGTCACTCAATAGCATGGCAACTGCTGTGTGAGAGATTTAATAGTCCGAAAACCCTTGTTTACAGTCACTTGAGAGCTTTGTTATATATTGACAATGTCCCTTCAACAGCGATAGCCCTTCGGTCATTAAATGATAGCATTTCAAAACATATACGCATTCTAAAAGCATTAAATATTCCTACAGAGGGCTGGGATTTGCTTATAGTTTTCCTCCTCAGCTCAAAGCTTGAAAAACATATGCAAAATAAATGGGAGGAAAAAACTAACTCTCGCGAATTACCTTCATTACAGGAATTCAAACAGTTTCTACGCTCACAAGCGGATCTCAAGGAGGCACTGAGCCACAATGAGCCTGCGAGATTTGAGCACTGCGAGCTCCCGCCGAGGAAGGCGATGGTAACCACGTGCCCTCCGTCCCAGATCAACAGTAAGGTAACGCTTAAAACTAATACCTACCGTGTCCAATGCCCGAACTGTAGGGAGAAGCATTACATTAACCAATGTCCAAAGTTCTTGGCTCTGAACGCAGCGACACGCATTCGTGTCGTAAAACGATTAGGTCTTTGCCTCAATTGTCTCGCGTCTAACCATATTTTACCTAACTGTCGCGCGTCTAATTGTAGGACATGTAAAGGAAAACACCATACACTTTTACATATTGCGCATGCGGAGGGAATCGAACCTACACCGCAGCGACTGACGACCATTCATACCGAACCGCCGCCGACTAGCATGACCGAATCAAAGTCAGTCAATCTAATCACTAACCAACGAGAACCGGTCGTTATATCCCAACTCGATAATCTCTCTAATAACGCTCAATTACCAATACCTACACAAAACAAAGGCATCATTTTGTCTACAGCACAAATTAAGGTGTTAGACAAAAATAACCAACCTATTGTTTTGCGGTCGCTTCTAGATTCAGGCTCGCAATCGAATTTCATAACCGAAAATGCATATCGTAAGCTAAAATTACCTAAACAACAAGTCGATTTAGAGGTCTTGGGTTTTAATGAAAATGTAACAAACATAACCGAGTTATGTAACCTAACAATCCAATCGAAGGATGATTCGTTCTCTGCCAAGCTCTCTTGCTTTATTGTACCTAATATATGTAACTTACCGACGCATACATCGAACGAAAAATACTTTAATATTCCGCAGCGATTTAACTTGGCCGATGAATCGTTTTACCAAGGCGGGGCCGTTGACCTCATACTAGGCGCTGAACTATTCTATCAGCTGTTATGTATAGGCCAACATAAACTAGGGGATGGCCTGCCGATCTTGCAAAGGACCCGGCTGGGATGGGTGGTCTCGGGCGCGTATACGACCAATACTCCAAAAAAGGTTAGGTGTAATTTAATTCAAACTAAGGCGCTTAATACGTTCTGGGACTCAGAGGAATGTTCTCGCGCTACGATCAAGGTACCAGATGATGAGTACACACAGTGCGAAAAGATATTTAATGAGCATGAAAGGACTCCTGATGGTAACTTCGTGGTGAATATTCCTCTGAGGGAATCTGAGACACGTTTGGGTCATTCACGATCTATTGTGTACAAAAGATTTAAAACATTGGAATCAAAATTTGATCGAGACCCCATTTATAAACAAAACTATGTTAAATTTATGAGAGAATTTGAAAAAGCAGGCCACATGATCAAGACAACAAATACTGCGCATTGCAATTTTTTACCCCATCATGCCGTTTTAACCCCCCACAAAGCAAGCACCCCTCTTAGAGTGGTCATAGATTGTTCATTTAAAACTAGTACCGGTAAATCACTTAATGATATACAACATAAAGGTACAATAAACCAAGACGATTTGGTAGATATATTACTCCGATTTCGAAAAAATAAATACGTTGTTAGCGCTGACATCGAAAAAATGTACCGAATGATTTATATTAGCCCCAACCAACGAAGCTTACAATGTATACTCTGGCGAGAAAACCCTAACGAACCCTTACACACCTACAAACTTACCACATTAAGTTTTGGATTAAAAAGCGCACCCCATGTAGCAACCCGATGTCTACAACAGCTGGCACAAGACAATCAGGGGCAGTTTCCTGAAGCAGCCCAGGCCATAACCCACTCCATGTACATGGATGACCTAATCTATGGAGGCGACGACGAGCAGCAGGTTGCCGAAACCGCTGTAAGTACCGAAAGTATCCTACGCAGCGCAAACTTCATCCTACGAAAGTGGAAAACAAATTCACCGAACATATTACAAGCCGTAAGTAATAATACCGAACACTCGAACACTCCTCAACACATGACCGAGCACACAACTGTTCAACACAGCCCGCCCACAGCGCTAGTACATGACACACATAAAGTATTAGGTCTTGTATGGTGTAGTAGAACTGACAATCTAAGTTTTCGATTTAAAGATGAGCCAGTGCCAAACCCATTAACAAAACGAAAGGTTCTATCCCTTGCCTCAGCTATTTTTGACCCTTTGGGGCTCTTAAATGCAACCTTAATAATTGCTAAACAAATAATACAACGACTATGGAAAGATAAGATTGACTGGGATCAGTCGCTGCCCGTTCACATCGCAAATGAATGGCATGCATTTTATAATAAGTTGTATACACTCAACTCATTAGTTATACCTAGACATGCACTCGCTAGTGATTACGTAACACTGCAACTGCATGGATTCGCTGACAGTTCAATGACCGCGTATGGAGCGGTAATTTATTTGCGCACCATTGATAAACACGAGAATATAACAACTCGTTTACTATGTTCTAAATCGAGAGTAGCGCGAAGCGAAACGATACCTAAACTTGAATTGAGAGCTGCGTTATTACTTGCACTGTTATATAATAAAGTAAATAACGCGTTAAAATGTACATTTTCAAATAAATATTTCTATTCGGACTCAAATGTAGCCTTAGCGTGGATAAAATCGAAACAACCTAACAAGCTTGAATGTTTTGTTAAAAACCGAGTAGATAAAATTAATACTTTAACTAATGTTAATGATTGGCACTGGATCAGTACGAAAGATAACCCCGCGGATTTTTTGACTCACGGCATACCCGCCGATAAGTTAGCGAATTGTAAGCTCTGGTGGCAGGGTCCTTCCTGGTTGAATAAATTAATTCAGGACAGGCCTTTACAAAAAAACCCATTACCACAGTTTTCTGAAGGTTGCGAGCCAATCGAAGTGCATTGTTATGTTGCCAGCGATGTTCAGCCAAACTTATTTACAGAGTTGTTTAAAAGATGGTCGAAACTATCAAAATTAATCAATTGTGTTGCTGTAATGTACAGATTTCATAACAATTGTCTAAACAAAAATAACAAATTATGCGGACCGTTTTCCGTCGACGAATTAAAATCAGCGCTAAATAAACTAATTCAACTGGCGCAAATAGAAATTTACCCAAACGAGTACAATTTACTTCGAAATAAAAAACCAATTCCGAAATCATCCAATTTATTATGTTTAAATCCGTTCATGGAAAATAACCTCTTAAGGGTAGGTGGACGGTTAGAACTATCGGAGTATAGTCACGATAAAAAACACCCTATAATTTTGCCGCCAAAACACGAATTATCTACGCTAATTATGCGCGATCAACATGAGAAACTATTGCACGCCGGGCCGCAGCTATTGTTGTCGTCGGTACGTGAGCGATTCTGGCCCATTCACGGTAAAAGCCTAGCTAATAAGATAGTAGGTAAATGTGTGACCTGCTTCAGAGCCAAACCTAAGGGACATGAACCTATTATGGGCAATCTGCCCCCGTCGAGAGTTAACCCCTCACCCCCCTTTTTTTATACGGCCTTGGACTACGGTGGACCTTACACGATCAGGGACAGGAGGGGACGTGGGTACAAAACCGATAAATGTTATGTTGCCATTTTTAATTGTATGACTACGAAGGCAGTACATATAGAATTAATTACAGGCTTACATACTTCAGCATTTCTTTCGGCTTTCCGACGATTTATTGCCCGACGAGGCAAGCCAAAAGAAATTCTGAGTGATAATTCTACGACATTCCACGGGGCTTGCAACGAGTTAACGGCACTATATAATTTTTTAAACGACAGCTCTAATGAGATGACAGGTCTTTGCTCGACTGAAGGCATACAATGGAAATTTTTGCCACCATATACTCCACACATGGGTGGACTTCACGAATCTTCAATAATGAGGTGTAAATTTCACTTAAAACGAGTATTGGGTCAAGCGCTCCTAACCTACGAAGAATTTTCGACAGTACTGGTACAAATTGAAGGAATTTTAAATTCACGCCCGTTATGCCCAATTCCTAATTCGAATACAGATGATATTACATACTTAACGCCAGCTCACTTCTTGATAAATAGAACGCCCTGTACATTGCCCGATTACGATTACCAAAATTTACCCTTAAACCGACTCACACACTATCAACAGTTGCAGCAGCTCCAGCAAGACTTCTGGCGTCGCTGGTCCAGAGATTATATAGGACTGTTGCAGGAACGCACTAAGTGGAGAAGTTCAAAAGGTCAAGGTCTTCGCGCCGGCGCTGTGGTGCTGCTGAAGGAGGAGCGTCTCCCGCCCTGCCTGTGGCGGATGGGACGCATCGTCAGCTGCTGTCCAGGCCAGGACGGCGTCTCGAGGGTGGCCATGATCCAGACGTCCAGAGGCATCGCGAAACGAGCGTTCAACAACATCTGTCCATTACCGATTGATATTAAAGACTATTAAATTTAAAAACGGTTAGATAATCAATAATTACCTAGATTAAGTTTTACGTTAAGTTAGAGTTAGTTTAACAACCTACTAAATGTTATATAAGATATTTACCCAAGTTAAATAAAGATTTGTTTCCTGTTGTTTCAATCTTTCAAGTTGTCAGGTACAATAGTAGTAGTTATTAACTTCAATAATATTAATTTTCTCGATACCTACCTACACCCTTGGACATTAACTATGTACCTAACAATTTGAGCTGTATATATAGCCTTTCCATTGAGCATATGATTATCCATTCATAGATTTATCTTACATTCATACCTCTGTTTAATAAAAAGAATGGTAATCATTCAATGAAAGGGCTACGTCACTTCAATCTGCTACGCAGAACATGAAGGTCATAAGTAGTGACTGTAATTAGCACGCTTACGCCCTTTTCTCTGCTACGCAGAACAAGAAGGCCATAAGTACTGGCTGTAATTACCACGCTTACGCCCTTTTTCTCTCTGCATACCATAATTTCAAGATTTCTGGCGGGAGCATGTTAAGAACAGCGCCATCTATGTTCCCAGACTGGGACCACTAGATGGCTTAATTAGGTTAATTGGATAGTTTCTGTCATAGGAAACTATTTAAGTACGTAGTTAAGGATTTTCTCCATAGATGTCGCTATAATAAAACCGCCTTGTCATTAGTATTAATTTATTATTTCACTTGTAAAATATATACGATCGAAACGAGTCGCTGGTCTTTTTATATTCCAATCCTGCCCGACGCACTCCGAGCCGTCCACATTCCTTCACAATAAAGAAGCTTAATTTATCTAATTTGAATTTCGCGCCTACTAGATTTCGAATTAATATCCCTTTATTCTACGTACTATTGTTATTTTGTTTGAAATAACTTCTACAAATACTTTTGTAATCTACAAGTATTATTTTTAACTTCCTTGAGAAAATTATAAAACGCAAATGTACCCTGACTACACTGTATTGATCTATTCAAACGTGTACGAATATCACCCGCTATACACAATTTTCATCTCACGTAAAACCTAAAATAACTAAATAAAAAAAAATAAAAATCGTCGATATTTGTAAAACAAAACCCAACCTCAAAGGAACACGTGTACATAAAATAAAAACTAAAGAAAATTACATTCGAACTCAGTTCGACACATCTTAAAATAGCGCATAAAATTCTACAACTGCTAGTACCGCCACCTAGCAGTTTTCGTTGAAACTAAAGGACTGAAACCTATCTGTCACGTCTGTGATAAGTTTAAGAGTCGCGCCAAATCTAATCGTTAAACGTCACTTGGCCAACATAACAACTTATTATTTACGCTTCGTCATGTTGGTGATCCTGAAAGTGAATATTTATTAATACCTTAAAACTAGACCACTCCGAAACTATCTGTGGTAAGTTTGAGTGTCGCGTCTAACCGTAAACGTGATGTGACCAACATAACAAACTTATTATTTACCCTTCGTCATGTTGGTGAGCCTGAAAGTGAATAATAATTAATACCCAAAGTTAACAGATTTGAAATAAATTCCGTTGTACAAATTAATAATAAAATCTACCATGATGTCCTACAGCGCAAAATGATTAAAACTAGTATTTATTGTCATTTAATAATGAAATTGCAAATAATCGCAAGAAAAGGTTTCCACTAGAGGTGAAATTGTACATAATGTCATACTATCTTTTTGTCTCACTCTTCACTACTAATACGACCGTGCACCTTTACTTCGAAAATTAAATAAATAAATACTACAAGATTCCTTTTAATTTTATCGCAAATACCTACTCCACAATATAAGTTTTATAAAATAACTATTCTAAAATACGGACCAACCATCAAGGGAATTGGTAACCATCGATTATGGTACGTCACTATTTTTTTTTCTCTTCAAATGTCAATCTCAAATATGGCGCCTAAATTGTAGAGTGAAACTAACGTCACTCGTTGTCATGATAATTGTAACTTAAATAATTGAGATATCGTATATTTTATCGAGCTATGAAACGTATCATAATGAAATACAAGTTTACTTTTATTCTACTGCGTAAATAATGCGAATCTAGCTACGAAAACAAACGCTTTGTCTAAACGTAAACCGGCCAATCTGTGGTTTGAACTGGTGTTTTAAAAGTGAAAATTACTGTGTTTCCAACGTTTTGAACCACGAAACTACGAGAGAATACTTCTAGCAATCATCAAAGATATGAACCTAAGACAGTTTTAGAGCTAAGAGTTTATTGTTGGCGAAAAATATCGCGCCAAAGTGAGATAACCTACATGAATGAAGACACAGGACTTACTCGCAAGAATTGACAAAAAAGCGTAACTAACAAAGCATATATAACTCAATATCTGTTACGCTAGAACCTACAGGTAAGGAATGGTATTATTATTATTGAACTTTAAATTTTAAAAAGTTAACTAATCGTATTATCAAACTCTACGTAACTAATAAAAGAACACGCCTACGACAACTATATGACTACCTACGTCGAAGTAATCTTTACCTTAGAATTTCTTGCTGCAAATATCACAACCTACTTATCACTACAATGACGACGTATACTAATACATTATTTTCGTTTTCAGTGTCTTAAACAAATATGTGAAAAGTGAACCATTGAAACTGTCACAGTTCTGATCAAATCCATTAAGTCACAGTCCTCATAAGGAGTTGTAGGTAAGTTATAAAAGTTTTATAAATACAATTAGAAGCATGTGATGTTTGTAACCAAAACTATTTACGACTAATATCATTGCAAAGACCAGTCTGTCTTCTAATGCTAATTTTTAAATTATAATAAGAATTCCCAAAGAGTGGAGTATGAACAATATAAATAGAATCTAAAGGATGCCCTTAAGTCTTATGCAACAGCACTGAAATAAATTAAATATAGCTATGTTAATTTTTCCTTTATGAACAGTTACAACCGGAAATAACAACCGTGAAGACAACCTCAAACCCGGAGTATAATGACAATGCAACCAGATAAAGCGAACATCAAATTGACAAGAAAATGAAGAATACTGTTAAGATCCTAGTCCCAGAAAAGAAAGTAAGTGTACAAGTTTGTCCCTTTGGCATCTTGTTATTACATTATTTTATTTGTTTTTTTTTTTTTTATTAACATTTTATTTATAAATGCTATTTCTGGCTACTCAAATTTTAATTGTTGAAAGATTTGTAATTTAGCATACTACATTATGTAAGGACTATTAATACTATACACAACCTAGTAACATAAAACAAATAAGGCAGCTCCCCTTATATGTATTGTTTTTTTTTTTTATAATCGAATTTGCATTTGCAGTAAAAAAAATAATTTAAAAATGTATTGTTTTTCATTTCAGTACAATGATGACATTATCAAGCACCAGGTGTTACTGACCCCCAAAAACATGAATACTAATCCTGAACTTCAACCAAACTATCAAGAAAGAAAATTAAACCTCGGCAACACAACCAGTCATGGCCTACTCCAGCATTGGGCACCAGGACCCTGGACATGACTCTACCCAGACACATAAAACAAGACCTATTATAGAGAATACACTCAATTTTATCCTGAATACTACAAGAACAACTGGATTCATAAAATAAAACCCCATCTGCAGCCTCCACTACTAAAACTGTAAGTATGTTATAAATTACTTATAATAAAATTAGATAGCTAACACACCAGTAACAGACTGTACCTCTAATAATATGAATATAAATTCATCTTACTGTCTATCTATCTCCCTGTCTGTGACACTCTTGCTAACATTATTGAACCAACTTGGACAAAATCTGGCCTAAAACAAATGAAATTTCAAATAGGACTTTGAACTACTATCCTGAAACCTAAAAATTTGCATCATGAAACACTAAACCAACCCTGTCAAACTTTTGGAAAATAATATGGCGGTACTCTAACAATATTTGGACTTGATCAACCACATCCTTTGTCCTAATCATCTAAATAACCTACTCAAATCCTGCCTTAAATATTATTTCAACTCTGTTTTTCCAAATTCCAGGGACCCAGGATAGCGTCGAGGTCCAGCGCACCGACGCCGCCTACCACCTGCACTAGGCCAACATCACCACCATGCTGCTCCACTAACCAACTAGCAAGTACTGCACAAATGCAAATATTATGGTTATGTCTACAAATCTACATTACTTAAGTGAAAACAAAATAATTAGAGTAGGATCTGCTAAATTCAGATTATAAATAAGTTTTCCATATGGTAGAATACAAAACGGTATTGGAATTTTAATACTACAGGAAAAATCTCAACAAAGTATTTGTTTGGGCCCTGTGATATGAATAGCACTACATCTTTTAACGGTAAATGTTTATTTGATAAGCCACTAGACTAAAATGGCTAGACCGATACTAACTAGCTTTGATATGGAGACTACTAAATACCCAAAACTGATTATAAGATACTTTAAGAAATTGTATGGGACAACATTTTCAGTAATGAAATATATGCTCTGAACAAGTAATAGTAAGGCTAGGAACATGCATTCAGTAAAAGAATATATATTATAGGATACTTCTTACTAGATTATGGTATGTTCTAAACAAATAATAGTAAGGCTAGAAACATGCATTCAGTAAAAGGGAAAGATATACTTAGTAAAGCATGGACACAATCACAGCAAAATAACTTTAATTCGAAAAGTAGTTATGGAAGCAATGAAGTGAAAGAATTATAGAACTTCCTAGATCTATTCATAAAATATATAATGATAATTTATGGTGAAAGTAAACAATTAACTAGCTTAATTTGAAAAATAAAGTTTAGACTTTCCTAAAGATCTATTGTTAAATGTATAACGATAATTCATGGTGATACTAGACAAATAATTTGCTTAATTTGGAAAATATAGAATTACAAAAATATATAACAATAATTCATAGTGATACCAATCAAATAATTTGCTTAATTTAGAAAATAAAGTTAATGGAAACCGTGAAAGACAAGTTAAAATATATAATGATAGTTTATGATTGTGATATACAAATGATGATTTAGTTAACAAAGCCTATTGTTTAATCTTTCAGTGAGAACCGGCCAATCGACCTACAACAGCGTCCAGCTGGTACTGCGCCTCCCCGCTCAACTGTGAGGACCACTATATGGACACCTGATTACGACGAGGATAAGTTCAGCAAGATCTGACGCAACCGCCCCACCACTGTTCGCACAATGCGCACCGCCGCCCTCCGCGAACAAAACTTTTACCCCCTTCAACTTTTAGTCTAGGCGCCCCTACGGAATACTAAGACACCTCTGACAACTGCATCCTGACAGAGGAAATCAGCACTAAATCTTCTTACTCATAAGTTTATTATTAGACAAGCTATCACTGTAAACTATTGTATAAAAATCATGCGACAAGTGCATGCATTCTACCACAATGTTACCCACGACAACCTACCACAATGTTGCATCCTACGAACCTGCAAAGTTGTAAATATCATGTATGTACGTTCATACGCCGCGCCTTCACGCAGAAACAACGAAAGACCCGCAATAGAATCGACACGAAGGTAGAGTAAAATAGTTAAGCAAATGTCTAGTGTAGAAAAGTTTCCAAATAATATAAAGTATGCTTCAGAGTACCTACAGTATAATTTGTGAATGTACCAATTTAAAACAATAAATGAAATTTAATATATTCGTTTATTCTGGTGCTCCTAGTAAACTACAATTAAACTATTGTTGTTTTGAATAATGATTTTGAAAGTGTTTTCGTTTTATTGAAACCCTTTACTAACCTACATTTATTTCAGACAAATTGATTATATCTTACACAATACAACATAATCCTACAATTTTCTATTGTATATCAATAAAAATAACACATTAGACCTTAATTTAAAGCAATATTCCTAATTCATTACCTAAATTGTTCATACTATTGAAGGCAAGATTTAGTTTATCAGTTTCTTTCACTAGATGTCGCCCCTGTCTATGCGAAGTTTCCAGTCTTGAGTTCATTCACCATTATCCATTCACTCACTAAACTAGGGTACTGTCAAATGATGACACGACATTTTCATAAGCTCCATAACGTAATATTATACTATTTTCAAAAGATTTTAATTACCGAAAATTATCTAAAATCCTATACTAACATTATAAATTATACATAAATTAAAACTAAGTAAAAATGCTAGTCAGTGTTCCTTACGCTAATCAAAGTGATAGATTTTTACACCTAATGAAACTATTTTAATAATCATAAATGTAATTTTCCACTGCATCATAAAATTAAAAACCCGTTAAAATCCACTTTCCTGATAAATGGAGTCAATAAACCTTCATAACTAAATAACAATTTACTTATGTGTCAATAATTATAGAATGAAACTCGTGGTGCTTCCACACAAAACCCGGATTCGATACGATAACCAAATTCTATAAATAATAAAAACCTTTATGACTTTAATGTTCCTAAAATAAAACAAAATTTAATATACTGATAAATGCAACCTCAAGCGAGAACAGCCAGTGATCTAGACCAATTGAATGGTTAAAAATCATTCACTCATTATCATTTAATCCGTCAGTGTCATGGTTTACAAAGATAAATACTAGTATGACATTTCTTGAATTTTAAGACTTAAGTAATTTGTTTATTTCCCTAAAATCTAGCTAGAATGCGTGAATGTACATTAACAAAACTAAACAACAGACATTTAAATATACAGAAAAGTCTTGAGGATAAGGAATTACTAACAGATGTTCGGCAATATTCAACTAGCAAAAGGTTTGTGTTACTAAACAAAGTTCGTCCAAAATCCTTCATGTATGCAACAAATATGTTTTTATTATGTCGATATTTCAGGATACGTTCCCGCAGGATGATTTGACTAGAGTGATCTACCTAATCAGAAGAAACGTATGATGGAGTGATCTTAGAACCGAACCGCCCTCAGACTTTTAAGATCTATCCCGGATTTAGCAATCATCGCATTCTAACCGATAGTATGTGATTGGTATCACAAGGAAACCGCCCTCAGACTTCTAGTGTGTACTATACTACCAGTAAATGTGTGTTCAAGTGATAAACAAACCAAAGTGAAAGTTATTATTGTGAAATATCTATTATTAATTATCATTACAAAATAAAACTATAAGATAATTTGAGAAAATCTTAATGAGAATTTATGAAAATAAGTTTAAAAGACTCCGTTAGACTCCAATGCAAACTATATCCATTTTCACAAGCAACAAATTGACCTGAAACCAGGTCTTAACTATCCTATGTCAAGTCTATATCCCATCTACCTAAAAGAATTCAAAATTAAGGCTAAATGTTACCCGTAGTAACCCGTAAAATACATCCTGATCAAGGTTAACACCAAATTGAAACGGACAAGGCTAATCCTTATCCGTACCTAAATACTTATACATACTGGTCACGGCAATCACATTGAAACGATCACCCCTCAAATACTGCCTCTGACTATCTAACCTATACTCTAGAGCTATAAAACCGAACTGTAAGCTAATGGAAAACCTACTGAAAATGGAAACCTATGGAAAATATTGGAAAACCTACTGAACTTTTCTGCCCTAGCTATACTAGCCCTACAAAACTAACTGAAAACTGCCCAGCTGAATCTAACCCACTGAAACCTATCTAGCTGTAACTAATATGTAATGAAAATTCTACTGTAATGAAATGAAAACCCCAAGAAACTCAACCCATAACTATACTAGTAATTTTCTAAGTAGATAAGATTTTCCCTCTCCTACCATATTGAACTATTTACTTCTGAAATATTACCTAAAATAAATGGTAAGCATTCTATGTCTTAGACTATATATATTGAGAATTAATTTGGCCATGGTCGTGATCGTTAGTGGTATATAGGAACCCATTTACTCGTTGTGTCCGTAGAACCCAAATCCTTTTTAAGTTGCCTTGAAGTCTTATAGAGTCTTGCTACTAGATTAACCTATATGCTAACAGTGCTAGATATAAAATAACTATTTCCTAATGTAAAGGTGAGAGTTTACTATTAAATTTTTATCTAGAATAAAGTATGGACCTAATGGATCCTCTATAATATGATGCAAGCTTTTGAACCCTACCTAATGGCAGTACTAAACATAAATAATTAAAACCTTTTGAAAGTATTTCTAACTATTTTATTTTAAAATAGAGGATAGATCTAATGGAACTTCATGATGTAGATTTTACTATATTTTATCTCCCAGTCACCCCTTGAAGCTTGGGCTATGCCTATAAGTCTTTTATTTAATTCATGTAGATCCTTGAGGTAAGTGAAATTTAGATAAGTATATGATTCAAACAGTTAAGTTCCTTCTACAGGAAAGAAGAATAGGAAGTTTTATTTAGTTATGTATATGATTAGCTAGAATCGCTAAGATCTAAAATTAATAGAAGACTTTAAATATGTTATGATCAATTCAGTCAAGAAGTAGCATAGGCTAGATTATAGTAAATGATGATGGTAACCTTAAGGTGTATAAAAAAAATAAATGTTTTTATTTGGTAATATTCCCCTACCAAACTAAGTGCGCGGAGAATGTCACTGAACGCTTTACCTATCTATTCCTAAGAAGCAAATCGAATTAAAGCGAACAGCGAGAGGATGGGGAACTCCGCACCTAATCTAAGCTGAACAAACCACTGTGGGATCTCATCACATCTATGCATGACGTCCTACCTAAGGCAAAGTGTCAAGGATCCATCTTTTTGGGGAAGCCTTTTGGCGCAGACTTCTTAAGTTAACTACACAAGGCCTACGCTAGTTTAAACTACCTGCCTAACCTACATCTTGCTAATTATATAAAAGGTTGAAAAGATTATGACCTATCTGAATGCTGAAGTTATAATTAAACATGTTATAAGCCTAGAATGCTACTCTTTCCTGTCTGGTACCCTTCTAGTGAATTAACTACAGCTCCTGTTGTATTAACTAACCCCAACAACCTTACTTGGTCTTAACTTCAACTCGTGACTGAATAGTACTGTAAAGTCTTTGATATCTGAACACCAGAGCAAAAGGATGCACCGTTTATTTGATGGCTAACACCTTTAAGCCCGTGAGCACTCTAAGTGTTAGACTCGTTACAACCAACAGCACAAGCAGACGGAATCAAAGCTTCGACGGCCTAGGAATCCCGAGAAGACAGCACTACTCAAGGTAACTTTACCTTGACATAATTTGTTTATTGAAGGATCTATTTATTGATCCATTAGTAGATTATAATAAATTCCCGGGGCTATATTACCCCTAAATATGTAGATATCTGTAGATATGTAGTTGTATTACTATTAAAAGCCCAATTAGAAGTTGTAGTACCCCAGAGGAGTATCAAATGTCAAATAGGAAGCTGTATAATATACAAGCATTTATTAGAACTGTGATGAATCTATAATTGATGAGAAGTAAGCAATTATTAGATCTGTGATAAATCAGGTATTTCTATTAGAGTATAGTTGAAGAAAAGTATAGCAGTCGAATCTGATAACTATAGAAATAGTGTCGATCCAGTAAGAGGTAGTCGTAGTGATATAATGTGTACTCAATGTTTAAGTGCAGGCATTCGTCGCGGTATTTTTCAGATAATAGAGCGGTCGCAACCGTACAAGTCGCAGGCTGGACTTCTAGAAGTCCCTTGCAGAGTCGATACGAATGTAATCATTAGCGTTGAATGAACTTTTGACATAATTTGTCATTGTTTACCATAAACTGATATAAACGGATTAAAAAAAGGAAGAAGTTTATTAAAAAAAAGTAAACGTCAGGTGTTGCCAGATTCTTCCTCATACCTCCCCATTACCCAAATAATCAAAAAAAACGGAAATAATAACCGTGGAATATAAAATTCCAATACGCAACTCATTTATCATATAATCCGTACCGTGAAACCAAGTTACGAAACACATATTTTAAAACATGACACACACACAATAAGTAGCAGAAACGTAGCAGAAAAAGGCATATATCAAATAGAATAGCACATTAACACAGTAAAACAGTATAAAAGCAACTGAATTATCAACTAGCACTCACCCGATTTAATCTGTTGGATTTAAACGGATTAATACACACACATGCACACTAGTCATAAGATAATATCAGTAAAGATTCAAATACGCAGGTCATTCGTCCGGCGTGTAGCACCTAAAGGCCCCTAAAAGGAAGGTAAATATTTATCGTGGGCTTTTGATATTAAGTTAGACTTCCATGAAGACGTAGCTATGACCTAGGAATCTACTATAGTTTTCATGAAAACGTTGACACCATCTTGCAGTTAACATCAGGTCCTAATACTAAAGTATGGTTTACATGAAGACGCCGACACACAATATAGTTCCACGATGTGATACCTAAAGGAATACATCATGCGACAGTATAATACACACCCACATCCTAATTCTACCCCAAAGAATACAGCTACACACGTAGAGTTCCTATTAACTGTTCTAAAACCCTCAATACTCCCAAGGAATACAGCTTACACACGTAGAGCCCCCATTAACTGTTCTAAACCCTCAATAATCCCCCACCGCTTCGCCTACTGGGAATAATGCCTATACAACTGTAAAGATTTTAGGTTCAGTTCGATAGACACAAACCCCGAGGTCACACCACCAGCCAACTGAGGTTAAGTAGACTTTTAAAAGCGAATTTCCTTCATTGTCACCGTTTGGTTTCAGAAATTCACTTCTAAAACCCCAAGTCTAGACTGGTAGGCATAAACCCCTGAGCTCCAATCCATCAACTGCCCCAAAACCCTCAACAGTATCCTAGCTATATATAAAACCCCAGTGATTATTTAAAGCACTCACCGATTGATGTCTTCAGCTCCTGCTTAGCTGGTCCCGGAGTCTGGCTCTGGCTGGTTCTTCTTCTTCCTTGTTTGTTGGCTGCCCGAAGTCAAGTGACGAATACTGGTCGCGCTACGCCTTTTATAGCCCCCTAAATCTCTGCCTACCCTCTTGTATTTTAAATACCCCAATGTTCCCCTGTTAATCCCGCTCTCCCCACTCAATTTCCACAAAACTACCAAATCCCCTTCCATTTTAATTTATTTCATAACTGTCATACTTCCTTCTTTAAATCTCCCAATAATATATTTTTTTATTTAATTATCCTTAATTACTTTGTAAATATTTCATCAAATAATTTCCCCATAAGTGGGGAAAATTGAAAACCCATCTCAATCTTGTTTAAGAAAGGTTTAAAACCGTTAATCCAACAAGCTAGAATTTCTGCATTTGCCAAGCTTTTTACCGTATCTCGAATGTATACGTCTCTATGATTTTTATGATTTTTTATGATTTTTCGACAACTTTCAATGTCAAATTTGGCGCTAATCCAATATGCCCAAATTTCTCAGCACTAAAATTAAAAACTTCATTATATGTTTAATAAATTTAAACCAGTTCCAATTAAGATTTACAATCCTTTCTCTGGTTTTTGAGGCTCCAAAATCAGGTCTGATTGGTCGATCTCCCATATTTTGACTCCAAAATCTTAAAATCTAGATCTTTTCAGCTCCCAAAATATCCAAATTATTAATCTCCAAGACTAAAACAATACAATTAATCCAACGAACTGGTCCAAAATATGTTATTTTATGAGTTCTCAAATGTGTTAAAACCATGTGTTACTTTGCAGAATGAAAACTAAAAATCCTTTTTTTCGGCCTAACCATTGTATCGCAATACCTAAAACTAAATGGAACGGAAGTATTTAAGACCTGTAAGTACTAATATTGCCCTTTTACTCCAATCCTTGGAAATTTTCCTTTGTTCTCAAACTAGATTCAACTTGCTAATCATATTTTTTTATATTATTCCAATAAACTCCATTTACAATAGCATTCTTATATTCTTATGATGCCTAATCTTTCCTCCCTGTGTATTATAGTTGTTATTTGATATTAACTCAATCAGCAAGTCTCTCATCATCCTAAGTTTGACTAAAACCAATCCACCGATCCTCTTAATAAGTTCCTCTTATTATACAAGCATTTCTCATGTTTTTCAGGCTCTTGTTCTTTGTGAATTATCAAGAATGATGAACTAAGTGGTCATGTAATCCCCTCTGAAGACTCTAAATGGCATAAATATCCCACCATATAATGTAAGTTATCATTTAATCAAACATTTGTACTTATATACTTATTTACTCAAAATTTGGTTTAAATTGTACTCTTTGAGGCATATGGGTAATTGTCATATGATATAACAGTTAAAAATACACATTTAACTAACTTTTATGGTTCAATTTCCAACCAAAGCTTAATCTTAATAAATGATTCCTACGGTTGAAGTTGGCTTAATCCCAAACTATGCAAAGACAGCTCCATAGCTCCTAATGGCAATAATTATGATATATACATCATAAAACTTAATTAATAACCATGTCCTAGAACCAATTACTCAAATTTATCTCCCAACTCCTGTCTTGGCTGGGATTCGAACCCAGAACACTGCCCCAAGCTGTTCCTGTACTATATCATGTACAGGGTCTCCTAGAAGGTATTATTTCTTCTAGAATTAATTCAAAATATCAAAACTTATGCATACTATCTAGACAAAATCCCCATTATGTTTCTAATATCCATTTTCTATGCTTTCATATAGTTTATTATTGTTACTATAAGATTCCTGTTGATTTCTATAATTTCCTGTTGATTCAAAAGTTGATTCCTATAAGAAGATGAATTATTTCAGCTAATTATTTTTAATTTTTTTCTCATCTGGATAACTCATAGGTTCCCCTTGTTAGATTACCTAACTCCTATAGATTTCCTTTAACCTGAAAAGAATTTCCCCTACATACTTAAAATTTTTCCTGACTTTTCTTATGAATATTTCCTTGCAAAAATATTAATTTTCTATATCATTTCCCTTTTCAGTGTGCCATGAAAAATCCTTCCAGTTGAGTGTTACCTGAGCTGCTGGCTGAAAAGCTTAAAGCATTGTACTGAAATTCATGAAGTAGAGGTATCTCTTATATTTTATTTTAATAATACTGTCATGATCGTTACAACCACCTGCACATCGTAGCCGAAACTACCAAGCGTGATATTAGCTCGTAGCAAAACCATTATCTAGACCTAAAAAGACGTCAACACTTGCTCAAGTTTACACCGACAAAATTGTCCAGATGGCGATATAAGCAATAACGGCTAGCTACCACAGTTAAGAATAAACATGTAGCGATTTTTAACGCTACAGTAGGTATATAAGACTACACATTAAAGTTATAAAAATACCTTTATAACAATAACATGCGATTATAAAATAATTTGGATTTCAAGAATTACAATACCATCCAATGTGTTTTTTGTTTACTTTTATTTGTGATGATGAATTCAAATATAAGTTACCAAATTCACATCGTACTCTGTTTTATTATGTAATTTACTTATATTTTGAACTTTTTTCTTTTTATTATGATTTACATTAAAATCATCATAAGTAAAACACTTAACTAAAGGAGTAACGTCAGATCACATATGTAGCATAATTTTCGTTGGTAATTTCATAACTTTTTCGCGTATTTTCACTCGAATAACTAAAATCAAATTTGCAACTGTATAGGTATTGTAGGAGCAATAACACCTTTTTTGTATCTTCATAGCCGTGATCTGTGTCATACCAGTTGTACATTATAATTCTATGTATGTAGCTAAATTAGTATTAGGTTTTACTAACGTATAATTTATAAGTTTTTATGTTACTAACCTGATATGGATCTTTATCCGAAATAAAATATTTTGATTTGAATTTGAATTTGAATAGCAATTTCCACGCCAAATTTTCATTTGCCAGCTTAAAATCACATTTTCTACTCTCTGTAATCAAGTGACCGCGGGGAAACACCCTCTTTATAGGTAGCGATAAAAATTAATGGAACCGGACCTATATTAATTTATGGACACTTTTTTGGGTTTATGACATTTTACGGACCTTTCAGTAAAAGTGTTCCTATGTAATGTGATAACGTTTTTAGGGTTCCGTACCCAAAGGGTAAAAACGGGACCCTATTACTGAGACTTCGCTGTCCGTCCGTCCGTCCGTCCGTCTGTCACCAGGCTGTATCTCAACAACGGTGATAGCTAGACAGTTGAAATTTTCACAGATAATGTATTTCTATTGCCGCTATAACAACAAATACTAAAAATATAATAAAATAAATATTTAAGGGGGCTCCCATACAACAAACTTGTTATAGATTATATATAAATATAGGTACGGAACCCTCCAGCGCGAGTCAGGCTCGCACTTGCCCAATTTTTTATCAGTAGTTAAACGACTAGGTTAATGAACTTTGTATCACTAAAATTTCCAACTCTTTGAAAGCTTGGAATTTTTTGTGATATCCTATTAAAGAAAATAAATATGTACGAAAAAGAGATTCAGTAATAAGGAAAGTAAATTCGGTTTGTTTTGCGAAGGTTATAATAATATCCATTGATATTCGGAGTATCTGACCAGGAAAAATTATACTGTTATTCATTTCCGCTATGTACCTACAATATGTATTTTTTTTTTTACTTACACTAAACAAAAGTCAGTTCAAATGGCGATTTTTTTACAATTAAAATAAATAAATAAATATTAAGGGACAATCTTACACAAATCGACCTAGTCCCAAACTAAGCAAAGCTTGTATTATGGGTACTAGACGACGATATACATAATATATAAATACATACATAGATAACATCCATGACCCAAGAACAAATATTTGCACAAATATTTGCCCCGGCCGGGATTCGAACCCGGGACCGCCGACTCAGTAGGCAGACAAAATGACATTATCTACCAGACCAGAGGGCCAAAACAGAGATACTTACTTCAAGTAGGTAGATGCAGAGTAGTTTAATCGTGTGATAGCGTCTTAGATACAAGTGAATATATATTATATTTACGCATTATAATATTACGATAACTTTCTCCTACTAGAATCAATAGTGCTCAGGATTCTGAGGCTAAATAACCATAATTTTCTCCAAATGCGATTTGTGAAACGGACAATTAACACAAAAATCATTACAATTAAACAAGTTGTCATTTTTGTCCCGCTTCTATAAGGCGGTAAATAATCGTATATATCTACAGATACTGGGAAAAGTCGGTTCGTGGTTTAGTATGATTTTCAATATTTTTGGCAATAGCCAAGTATCAAAAACGGATAAACGGCAATAGGACAATGGCTGTATGGTGAACTTTCAGTCTTTGAATAAATTAAAAGTAAAATAATGTACTAATACTCTCTAATGTAATAATGTACTCAGTACTCACATTTGTATGCGACGTCATATACGCAGGGTGTATTTTTTTTACTCAATCGTGTCTTTTCCAGCCATGCCGATAATGTTTTTTTTTTATTAAAGAATTATTGCTTATGACGACGGACTTCGCGTTCTATTTTTACTACATTATTGGGAACATTTCCGAGAAAGTTGAAGAAAAATAAAACACACCCATCGATGAAGATAAACAACGATACTGCTGGTCCGCGAAAATATCTGTGACAAGACAAAAATAAAACGTAATTTTCATGGTAAAATTATTCTGTTTGGAAAACAATACCCATACTTATGTTTCAATCTGAACTTTCCTATAGGTACCTTATGTTATTTTTATAGGATCGCTGACTTCTCGGATAAAAAGGAGTCGTCCACCGAAATAGTTGATATTTATTAAAAACTTATTTGCTTTCAATGGAACTTGTAGAAACCTATGTTCCTTGTGTGCTAGTAAAAATTTACGAAAAATAAGAAAAGGGTAATATAATAGGTACTATAAAAATATATCAACGATTGTAATAAACAAAAGCAGGCACCAATGGTCTAGGCGTAATAGTAATATCCCACAAAAAATATAAATTAAAAAGATTTTTTTTCCAAAAGTAGTGATATCTCAAACAGTACGTAGGTAGTCGATTTGATATTGATTTGTATACGGTCATAGAAAACTAATAAAAAAAATACTAGTGGGTTAATGAACAATCGTCATTTTAATCTCCAAAAGCCCAAAGCAAAAATCTAATTATAGTCTCTACAAACCATGGTCCTACTAGAAGTACTATTTTTTATTTATTTTGGGGTTCGGATACGTCAGAAATCTCAGGATTTTTAAAAAGTACTGTTATGTACGCTATGACTAGATTACCTACTTATTTTTATTAAAGCAGTAACGTCTGCTAACGTAACTACGTAACGTGACTAGATTACTGTTGAAGAAGCGGGGTCCAAATTGCAGTGTACATTATACCTAGAGGTAGGACCTTCGGCCTTACGAGGATAATGATTAAACATTTTTTTTTGGATATTACGACACCATAGGACACCGGTCCTGGTTGGACTAAATCAATTTTGTGTAATTTAAGGAGAGAATAAACATTTTAACGCCATT
Organism: Apotomis betuletana; assembly: GCA_932273695.1. Classification (NCBI taxonomy): domain Eukaryota; kingdom Metazoa; phylum Arthropoda; class Insecta; order Lepidoptera; family Tortricidae; genus Apotomis; species Apotomis betuletana. The sequence goes on from OW026300.1 coordinate 16,607,197, forward strand.
TAGCAATCCAAATTTTGTTATGTTTTGTTTACAACCATAGGGTTGAATGGGGTTGAACGACCCGCCCGATAACGACTTCCCAACAGTAAGAAAAGAGTTTGAAAGATATCGCGTTGCCGCATCGAAACGCTGTGGAATAAAGACAAGTAACTAACAGAATAAATACATAAAATAATAACTTAATAAATCAATGGCGACGAGAAGATGATTTTGTTTTTTTAGGGTTCCGTAGTCAACTAGGAACCCTTACAGTTTCGGCATGTCCGTCTGTCCGTCTGTACGTCCGCGGCTTAGCTCCGTGATCATTAGTACTAGAAAGCTGAAATTTGGTTTGAGTATGGGTATCTATTACGCCGACAAAACGGTGAAATAAAAACAAAAAAAAAAAATTTTTTTCGGGTTCCTCTCGAACACCTAAGGTAGGGTTGATTTTTCTTTTGAACTCTAGTGTGTGGAGTGTCGTTAAATAGGTCTTTTAAAAATAATAGGGGTCTCCAAACATTATTTTTTGATAAAGTTAGCAGTTTTGTAAATATTCGCTCCGAAATTAAAAAAATATAGTGTCCCCCCCCCTCTCACTTTTCAACCACAGGTCAAAAAATTATGGAAAAGTTCATGAAAATTAGGCCTTATAAGTACTTCCAATGAAAACTATTGAACAAAATCGGTCTAGCCGTTTTTGAGTTATCGCAAAATTTCATAATTTTCTTAAAAGGACGTAAGTTGACTTCCAGAAGGTAATAAGTAATTACAATTGCTTTGGCGTTTACGACCTTTTTATAGAGCTTGAAATCTTTCTTGTAACTTAAGTCTATTGTGAAGGATGAGCAACTACGGAACCCTACACTGAGCGTGGCCCGACATGCTCTTGGCCGGTTTTTTTTAATGAATAGGTCGAATTATTACAGATTACAGTTACCTATTTAAAAGACTGATTTGGTGGGTGGTTAAGTGGTTATAGCTATGGGGTATTTTGGTAGATATAATTTTATCTTACGTGTGTTACGTGAGACCTTGCCTAAGTGTCCCAATGTCAAGCCTGCAAAATTTTTCATTCATGTCATACATGCAATAATCATAATACCAAGTTATCCATCATACGCTTCAGTAGGTATTTAACCCGCGAAGATATAACTTGGATTCAAGATGAATTTAGTAGGCCCCACTTGCTAACCAATTTCTAACACAAGCCCACTTCAATTAAGTCTTATAATATGTTAGTGTAGTTAGGTACTTGACTTAATTCTATGTAATTTTGAATCTCTCTAGAGAGATAACCTAGGTTATTCATACTTTTCGTCAAAAAAAAGGTTGAGTTGGGTGAAATATTACGCTATAGGTACGTAATGTACCAACTGTCACCAGTTAGAGTTAGTTTGAAAGAAAGCGTAGTCAAGTCAAAAACGTAATCGAATGGCTAGTCGTACGTGAATGATGTTGATTGTAGGTGATGATTTTATTGCGAGTACATTATCAATCTTTGTTTGCTATCTTTTTTCTCGAGATGGAAGTGATTATATATTATTCCCTCCATTTATGACATAAACATACAGTCCTTATAATTAAACGTGCAAATAATGCATATTAATGTCTATAATTAATTTCAGATCTATATACCCCGAGCAGGACCAGAACCCGCTATAAAGTTCTATAAAAATGTCGTCCATTTTTTAAGTAGAACATAACTAACTGATATCCTTCAGTCAGATTTATTGGGCCAAGCTCGGCTATCTTTGTCTTGCTTGCACTAGTTTATTATACAAATGTGGACGGGTAAAAACAGTAGCACTTTATCACTACCACTAAATCCTGGAGAGCCTTGCATGTTCAGATTGTAAGATAAAAAGCAGTTAAAAAAGTTTAAAGGGTGACCAACGACCACAAATAATCACGTGCTAATTGTGACGCTTCAGAGCCTTTGTACATTTTTTTGAAACATAATGTAACTATGTGTATTTATGTAACTATGTGAATTCTTTCTGAACCGCTTTAACCCTTACATAGGTAATACTTAAAAATACCGCAATTCATATTGAAGTAAATATAGAACTTCAATGAAATTATAGGTCTTCTATAATCGATTCAAAAAGATAAAGAAAATAAAAAATCGGTTGTCTGTAAAGTCAGTTTACTGACGATAGGTGAACGTGACAACGTCATTAAGAAAATACTGATGACGCTGCCGAACGCGGAGGCCGATTGTGCAGAGGCGACAGAGTTGTCGCTCGTTCCGCGCTCTCGCTTGCACTTCAAGCCTTAAATGGAACGCCTCAGAGCGAGGTAACGCCGCATGAGTCATGTTTTTTCGTGCGTGCAGCCGGCTCAATCGAATTATAAGACGTTGTCACGTCAAAAACTTGTTTGCTTTACCGAACTCTACCCCGTGGTATTGGTAGGTATCCAGTTGCATAGTTTTCTGTCGTTACTTCATCAGAGAAGATGGTGCAGATTTGTAGCTGAGCAGAGATAAGGTGTTTCAGATGAATTTGTTTTGGAAGTCTGCACCTGTCAATAAATAATTGTTGCAAGTACCTATGTATAAATGATTGGGCGCTCTGTGGACTCTGTGGGCCTTTAGGCTGGCGTATGTGGATGCAGTGATGAGACGTTCTCTGTTTTTTTTAATTTTTTTATGAAGTGGCCAAGTGTGAACAGGCACTGACGTCACAGGGGGTCGTCGCCCGCACAGCTGTTTTATGCCGACGCGGGCTGTCACGCGTTTCCGAGTCGAGCCAGATATTGCTACCTGCCGGCATGATAAATTGTCTTCTCGTAATTGTCCTAGACGCAAACGGGAAACTGACGAAAGCGCAGCGTTTCACTCACTTCCTCTCATGAGAGGTTTATTAAGAAAACTTTAGACACAGTGGCACTCTTTTTATTTTATAACTAAGTATGTCCTCTCGTACTTCCTGGTGCAGTATATCGGCAGGCGTTCCGTAAGGCGGTGTACTGTCTCCATTATTGTTTTCGATCTTTATAAATTCCATTACTCAAAACCTTTCATCATATTATCACCTTTATGCCGATGATCTTCAAATTTACACGCAAGGCGTACTTGGTGATCTCCCCGCTGCCATCGACACTATGAACAATAACTTGTTACGTATTTTAGGCTGGAGTAGCAGTTACGGTCTGAAAGTGAACCCAGCGAAAACGCAAGTCATCATCATTGGCAGATGAGGCAGTCAGATGGTATCTAGGATTGACTTTTTAAAACTCCCACCGATTATTTTTAATGGGATTGTAATACCATATTCTAACCAGGTCAAAAATCTTGGCGTTTTAATGGACAGTTCTTTATCTTGGGTGCCACAAATGTGTGAGGTTAGCAGGAAGATGTTTGCTGCAGTAGCTTCTTTGCGACAGCTGCGTAACTTTCTCCCCATTGCCACTAAAATTGCGTTGGCTCAAACGTTACTTCTCCCTATTCTGGACTACGCTGACATCTCCTATCTCGATCTTACAGAGGAGCAACTTAATAAGCTTGAGCGCATTCAAAATGTTGGCATTCGGTTCATATTTGGGTTACGCAAATATGATCATGTATCTAGTTTCCGTTCTCAGCTCAAGTGGCTCCCAATCCGTTTTGTCGTAACTCTCATATTCTTGCTCTTCTTTTTAATATACTTTTTCATCCTGCAACTCCCAGCTATCTCAAGGAGCGTTTCACTTATCTCACTTCTGCTCGATCTGCCCAAAATTTGCTCCTTGCCTTCTACCTTACGTCCTTCCTGTCTGTGTCGTTACGTACCTTCTTCCGTCTCAAAATTTTATAATAATTCGTTTACTTTTAAAGCTGTCTGTTTGTGGAACTCCTTGCCTGTGAGCTTAAGGCGCGCTAAATCTCTTGTTTCTTTCAAAACTCAACTGAAAGAACATTATCTATCCCTTTCATAATTCGTATTTTATTCAATTGGTCCTATTACCTGTTGGCTGAATGTATGTATGTATTTATGTATTTATTGTTTATTATATTTATGTATTTATTTGTTTTTTTTTTTTTATGTTTATATTATTATCATTTTCCGATTTTTGCACCGCCTAATAACAAAATCTTATTTTTTTCAAGTTATCCACTACCCAAAGGTTGTCTGGAAGAGATCGCTCTTTAGCGATAAGACCGCCTGTTGTTTACCTCTAATTGTAATTTCTTGCATTGTATTTCTCCTGTATGTCTTATGAGGTGTGCAATAAAGAGTACTTGTATTTGTATTTGTATTTGTATGTTACGTTAGATAACACTGAATTTGCAACGAAGCATTAAACAGCGACGAAATTGATAATATTAACGTTAAGTAGAAGCCTAATTTACTCGTAGATAAAAAAAAAAAACAGACAACCTCACACAAATCGATCTAGTCCCAAATTAAGTTCAAGTAGGCTTGTGTTATGGGTACTGGACGACGATATACATACTTATATAAATAAATATATAATTAAATACTTAGAACAACCGTGACCCAAGCACAAATATTTGAGTTCATCACACAAATATTTGCCCTGGCCGGGATTCGAACCCGGGACCGCTGGCTCTGTGTGCAAGTGCTTACAAACTGCGCCAACCGCGTCGTCAAAAGTCAAAAGTAGAGTAGGTGTACACGTTTCAGAGATTGTACGGCAATGACGTTAAAAATAATAATAGTATACTTTATACGAATTATTTAATTACTAGCATCGCATTTTTTGACATAACCAAAACACAATCGGGGTGTGTTAATTTTTATTTATTTATTTTTAATTGTGTAATATTTATTAATAAGATTTTTTTCAAATGTATTTAGTAGAGTTGCTAAGCCGCGAAATTGTGCGCATCGGGTTACAAGCATGAAATTTTTACCACACATAGAGCGTTCCGCGGTGATTATTTTCAGATGTGGAGGGAAGTCAGATTCGTCCCCTGCGTGGCGGGAGAGCAGGGTAAGTAGTACTGCTCTTTTTCTTTTTTTTATTCCTGATCAGTTACCTAAGGCTTATATGGCTTGGGCGGCATCGTTTTCGTGTAAAACAGATATCAGCAATTCATTTTTTATGTTATTTATGTATAGAAAGGAGTCCTCTTTTTCTTTTTTTATTACTGATCAGTTAACGCTACTAGGGCTTGTGTGGTATCTTTATCGTGTAAAACAGATATCAGCAATTAATTTTTTATATTATTTATTCATAGTACCATATAAAAATATGGATGTATTTCCGAAATGGTAAAAATCACAACAAGTTTTTTTATTCAGGGAGATAAATTAGTCATATTTCCTGAATATCTACAGCTAACAAAAATATGCCAAAATAGAAAATTTAATCTAGTATCTAAAATTATGTATATGTAGGGCACTTTACATACAAACAGTAACTCAAATGAATTGCTGATGTTGAGATTAGCTCCTGATACATTAGCAAAAAATATTTTGTTTTAGTTACATAAATTTGTTTGTCTAGGACGTATATGGTAAATATTATATGTAAAAACATGTTAAAAGTCATTATTTTATGTAATTAATGAAGCGAAATAGGATGCGTTCGGAGATTTACGTTGGTTACGCCGACGTAAACATATATTTTAAGCTACTGTTTGTATGAGAAGTGCCCAACATGCATATATTTTTAGAAACTAGATTAAATGTGCTTTTTAAAATAAAAATAATAATTTGAAAATGTTAACGAAATTTAACTAATTTTTCACGACACTGCTCGAAAATGTGGTTATAGATTACCTGAATCCAGTACACAAAACTGCTTATATAATATGTTCATTTGTAAACTGTATATCTATGTTAGCTCCCAACACGACAACAATGTAGCACGTTACGGTAACAGTTCGTATCTACACATGAATTTCATAGTAAGATATGACTTTTTAGAAAATATTTCAGAGCAATTTTCTCGGCCGGCTGAAACGTCAATTTAACCAATCAAAGCTTAATCGTCTGCTGCATGTCAAATTAAATTGACCAATGAGAATGCGTCATTTATGAGGTGTATTTTTTTCTTAAACTTATAAATAACCCACAAACGAGTTTTTTTTCTTAAGTAAGAAAATACGCCTCAGGTTTACTTTTTAATAAGTTTTCGTTAAAAAGGTTATACCCTGAAAATCATGAACATTTAAATTTTAAAGTTTGCTATGGGCCGTAAAACATTTTCCTAATTTCAACAATTACTTACTTTTCAACAAATAAACAGTTTTCAACAAAAAACCCTGTTAATTTTTATATTGAGTTCAAAATATTTTTTAATTTGGCTGAAAATCCATGACTCCATTGCGTGAGATGCGCGCATGTGCGGGGCAGCCGCCATATTTAAAAAAAGCAAATGGATTGTTTAGCAAATATTACATATTGGTTTTGTGATGTGCTTTATTTAATAATGTTCACATTGACTCACGACATAAATAATATTAGGAACGTATGTTAATATTGACGTAACGTTACAATGATTTTCAGTGTGGAATGTATCGTAGGGTTGGTAAACTGAGTGTAACCTAGACTAAAAAATGTGTAAATGTCTAAATTTAGTTGAAAGTGAGCTAAGTTTTAATATTTTTGTTATTTCTTCATAAATGGATTGAGAATCATCGTTGCGTCGTTTGAATCTGGGGGCACGACCAGCTTTATGTAGGTATATAATAGCCATAATTTTTTGAAACAATGAAGCTTCAACAAGGCGGCGAGTTTAATTACCAATATAAAATACTCTTATTTTTATGTATTTCCTCGCAGTAGTCGTGAAAAGCACTCTGTTCAGTCTCGGCTGAAAAAACAATAGATGAACTCGTATTATCGAAGGCCTCCCCTGCGGGTCAGCCTTCGAAATTTACTCGTTCATCTGTTGCTTACTTTACAGCCTCTACAACAATGTACTATACCTCACTGAATAAAAATAAAAAAATAATTTCTGATATCTGTTTTACACGAAAACGATACCAGACAAGTCCTAGTAGACTTAACTGACCAACAATTAAGAAAGAAAATATAATTGTTCCTTTTCACTCCGCTCTCCCGCCTCACAGGGGTCGAATCTGACATCCCTCCACATCTGAAAATAATCACCGGGGAACACTCTATCTGTGGTAGAAATTTCATGCTTGTAACCCGATGCGCACAAATTATGTTAGAAAACAGCGGACTAACAACAACTCTACTAATTCATTTATTTAAGAAACAATATTATTTAATTGTTTAATTTTTTATCAAATATTATAGATTGTATACGGTTAAGGCCGTGGTCACATCAAATGAAGTGTACAAAATGTAAAAATAAACCTCGTTTTGAAGCGTCGTTGTGTAGCCACACACATATACCTACGCAAATAACGTACATATATATGTCCTTATTCTCAATTGAACGACGACGATTGAGCAAATGTGTTTTTTTCGCCTAGTGATAAAAACATAAAATGAGGCCGACACCCGTACTGAACCAGGAAACATCGGAAAATTTGCCACCTGTCAAATCCATTTGGAATAACGTTCCTTTAAATGTACTCGTAGATATATCCCATTGACAACGCCTGTCGATATTTTTGTAGCATCGCCCTCTTTGGTGGAAATTCTCCTACGCATTATATGCATTTTGTAAAGTGTAGGAAGCGACAAACATTACGTGACAGAAATTTTGGTAGGGCTGAAATACCTAGTACTAAACAGAATATCACTGATGATTCTTTCCCAGCTGAAGGCGACTTCCGGAGCCTTGAACACCGCTGCAAAGTTGCTAGCTTGTCAGTCTTCTATAGGACCTACATATTTTCGACCATCACTTTTTCACTATCAGGCATCCAGGCGAGGGGAACGATTTCATCGTTATGTTATCAGATTACTACTTTTTCACACGAAGCGATTTGCTTCGTCATTTTAATGCGAACCGCTAAAGAAAGGAAATCGCTCCTCTCGTTATTTTTAGAAAATTAAAACTTGGGTCTCTTCAACGTAAGAGTGAAAATAGACTGAATAATTAAGCTCTTAGTAACTTAGTAATAATTAAATCTTAGTAACTTACTATCAGGTCAACCGGTGGTCAGCTTATGAATAAAATAAAAAATACATCATTCTTGTCAGCTGAGAAACACCTAGAGGTCTGTCCCTAGCCAGTCATGTGCCATTAAACAAATGGTAAATTCCCACGTATTTCACTTGGGCGTCAGTCCACTCAATCAGTAGGTATAGGGTACTATGTTGGCCTATGAATTGCATGAAGCGAAAAATTTGATTACTTACTAACCTTTATATAACTCTAATATTAGTAAGGACGTATCAGAAAATATGAATGTCGCGTGTAATTTCAGCTCTCAAACAGAATTGGTTTGTACAGGAAATATTTGCCGCAAGGCTCAGAAACTCATCACATCACATTAAATAAACTCAAACAAAATCTTCAGATGGAGTTGCAAAGTGAAAAGTTAATCGGACTGTTAGTCCAAACTTGGTACTTATAGGTATCTTTATTACTTTACTACATTAGGCAAGCATGGTAGTAAACTGGGAAACAAAATTCTACCAACAAACCACTGGTACTAAGATAAACTAAACATAATAATTCATGTTCAAACTAAATGAACAACTTCATCAACAAAAGGGTTAATCGGGCGAGTAAACAACTAGAGGTTTGCTTCACGATAATTTACAAAGTTTTTGATCGATGAAGTACTTATAAGTATAATATAACCATTATACCCTACAGTTGGTCAATATCTCTCTCCATCCAAACCTGGCTATAAGCTTTTTCTTGCTTAGGTACGCTGCTCGCCTCGATGCTGTTGATCTCATAAGAAATTCTGGTAGCTGAAATCAATAGATTAGATCTTAGAGCCATACTTTGATTGCTTTACTTGGAATGCCATACGATTAATAATAATAATTAGCAATATTATCTATTTCCAACGATTTCTTATTCTGGTTCGGTTTCGGTGTTCGGGACTCTGTAAGACAGAAATATTACTACTTTTAGCACTCTAGTATTGAAAAAAATCTCATAAATCAATAAGTTCATAAATGTATGACTTTATAAGCGAAAAATTAATCAAAAATATGTGAACTCGCCTCTATTTATTATTAACGGAGGCGTATTCAGACGTTTTTGGACACATTTTTTTCTCATGAATTTAGAGAACTCTTCTACTGTACCTATCAGTAAAAGGGCTGGTTCAAAAGAGGGCCGACTTGTAGATATAGTAAAAAAATTACTACTGCCTACGGAGTTAAGAGTAGGTTCACCGTAATGCGTACATTATATTGCCTTGGTATGGTATGTCATTTTGAAAGTTACCTAAGATTAAAAATGGACACCAATATAACGGAGACAAGTTGACACAAGATTTTATTTACACTTTAGCCACAAAAATATATCTTGAATTCTACGCTTATCAATAAGTAGAAGCGATCTCGGTCATCATTCAATAATACTATATGTAAATATTTCTATTGAAACTATCCATTCATTGTTCCAGCACCTCTAGGGTTGTCGACCAGAGTTCAATTACTCCCTCTCGTCATTGGGCACCGTATCATGTACGCGTGACAATATTAGCATGGCCCAGTGTTGTTTGGTGACACCCTGTTTGAATAAAATTGCCGCTTATTTCAGGAGCCCTAGTTTGAAAAGGTTTACAAGGAGACTAAATTATATTTATATTATAAGGCTAAAACGGGTATACCCACACCCATCAAATAGGTTTGAAAGATGAAATATGATTAATTTTCATGGGCGTCGGTAGTTAGACGGATGTAGCTAAATTGGACGGTAAAAAGACATTATAACAAATAGTAAATAGTTTCAAAATTGTATTGAAAATCAGTTTTCTCGGAAGCAAGAGGGATTATTATTTCAGGAAAAATCATAACAGCGCGATGCAGGATTTTTAAGACCATTGTGACGCTACACCGCCATTTGTTGGTAAAAAATATCTTTGTCTGCTCATCAGGCCGGAATGCATTAACAGATTTTAATACATTTTGTTACAAGGATAGCTGGACATCCACAGATGGTAATATCATATTTTTTACCCGACTACGTATAAGAAAAAAGGTTGTTAACGAACGAAGTTGTGAATAATAATGTATACATTCTACCTTGAAATTCAAAAATTTATCAATTGATAATAGAGCACGCCATGACGAATTTTGAACGGTCTCATTCAGCCAAAATGAATCCGTGTCTATTTGAACAATTCCAAGATTCACATATCCATTTGTATCATTTCCACTAACTTGAGAGCGTGAGAACCGTAAACATCACGTAGCAGCCTCCAGGCGACACTTCGTATTCCAGAGGCTTTGCAATATTTCCGATATCAGTTCTCCTAATATCGAATCCCCGCTTTTGACACAACACAGGGTAAGCACCTCTGCAGGTTCAAATGTACATTGCAGTACATCTTCCACGAGGCGAACGTACCTATTTCGCTTGCCTTTTGGGATTTGTGCAGCTTCCGGCATATAGATTCGCTTAGATGTGTAGGTAAAATAAATGCATTTTATTTTTAACTAGCTTTGGAAATTGCGTTGAAATGGCATAGGTATACTATCGTACGGGAACCATACTTCCCGTACTTTCCGCGGAGTGAAAAACTTTTCTCTCGCCAGTACTACAGTTACCTTATCGAAACAAATGTAGTGAGTCGTATCTGAATCCAAAGTATGAACCGACTGTAACTGCAGGACTCCGAGAATTTCGTTTTTTAAACTACGTATGTGTTCGGTCGCTCTTCTCTTCTCTTCTTTTCACGTCTTTATTTATATATTATAAATCAAAACGATACAGTCCCTACAGTACCTGGAAGAAGAGGAGGACATAAAATTTTCACAAATTATATTCCATCATTTTATGCTTTAAACTATCATGAAAGGCGTTAGTACGGCAATTTAAAAGATATGGCCGGGATTAGAGACGTAAACGAAAAAGTAATAGACCGAAGAAATTTTGAGAGAATTATTTTAACCCCATCGCATTCCAATTTATATTTATATAATGGGTTCATTTATCGATCAAAAATCTTTAGAATTTAATTAAATCTGTATAGTATCGAAATGAGAGATGATAATTACGAAATAAATATAAATTTAATATCTAGGGTATTTTCATTGAATTATGCAATATTATTTGAATTTGATTCTGCATTTTGTAGTTCGGTGAATACAGACTAAAGTACTATGGGTGACCTTACAAACGGACCGCCGCCATATTAAAAAACCGGTACTTTCTTCATATTTTGGCTCATATCTTCCCTTAGGAGCATTTTAGCTAGAAGACAGCTTAGACAATGTTATAGAGAGTTAAATTTACTATAATATTCCCCATTTTATATTTTGTTTCTAGGACAGATAGTTACGGAAATATGTAAAAAAACGTAAAAATAGAGCTTGGATAGTTGTAGAGAATTAAATGTACTATAATTTACATTTCAAATTTTGTTTCAAGGACGGTTAGTTACGGAGATATCATCATCATCATCATCTCAGCCATAGGACGTCCACTGCTGAACATAGGCCTCCCCTTTGGACTTCCATATATACCGGTTGGAAGCGACCTGCATCCAGCGCCTTCCGGCGACCTTTATAAGGTCATCTGTCCATCTTGTAGGTGGACGTCCTACGCTGCGCTTGCTGGTCCGAGGTCTCCACTCGAGCACTTTTCGGCCCCATCGGCCATCTGCTCTGCGTGGTATGTGGCCTGCCCATTGCCACTTCAACTTGCTAATCCGGTGAGCTATATCGGTCACTTTAGTTCGTCTACGGATTTCCTCATTTCTGATTCGATCACGTAGAGACACCCCGAGCATAGCCCTCTCCATTGCTCGTTGAGCGACTTTGAGCTTTGAGATGAGGCCGATAGTGAAAGACCACGTTTCGGTGCCGTAAGTCATCACTGGTAACACACATTGGTTGAAGACTTTCGTCTTGAGGCACTGAGGTATGTCGGATGAAAAGACATTGCGTAGTTTCCCGAACGCTGCCCAGCCGAGTTGGATTCGGCGGTTGACCTCTTTCTCGAAGTTGGACCTACCTAATTGGACCACTTGTCCTAGGTAGATGTATGAGTCAACAACTTCGAGTACCGAGTTTTCAACAGAGACTGGGATGGGCACAACCTTGGCATTTGACATGAGTTTCGTCTTGTTCATGTTCATTTTTAAGCCCACCCGTTGAGAAACTCGATTGAGGTCATCGAGCATCATGCTGAGTTCCTCCATCGACTTTGCCATGACTACGATGTCGTCGGCAAACCGAAGGTGAGTGATGTATTCGCCATTGATGTTGATGCCAAGTCCTTGCCATTCCAGGAGCTTGAAGGCGTCTTCCATAACGGCCGTAAACAGTTTCGGGGAAATAACGTCCCCTTGTCTTACGCCTCTTCTCAATGGAATGGCCTTTGTGCTCTGCTCCTGAACTGGGACCGACATGGTGGCGTTACTATACAAACACTTCAACACTTCAATGTACCGATAGTCAATATGGCATCGCTGAAGTGACTCGAGCACCGCCCATGTTTCCACCGAATCGAAGGCTTTCTCATAGTCCACAAACGCTAAGCATAATGGCAAGTTATACTCTTCAGTCTTCTGTATAACTTGCCGCAGCGTATGTATGTGGTCTATGGTACTATAGCTTCTTCGGAAACCGGCTTGTTCGGGAGGCTGGAAGTCATCAAGTCTATGTTCGAGACGGTTCGTGATGACCCTTGAAAATAACTTATAAACATGGCTTAGAAGCGTGATGGGCCTGTAGTTCTTCAATAGGCTGTTATCACCTTTCTTGAAGAACAGTACCACCTCGCCTCTATTCCATGCTTCAGGCGTTTTGCCCTCGGACAAGACGGAATTAAAGAGCTTCTGGAGGACCTTAAGTACCGGTGTTCCACCCGCTCTCAGAAGCTCTGAGGTGATTCCGTCTTCGCCCGGCGCCTTGTTGTTCTTAAGCTGCTTCAGGGCCATCCTAATCTCGTACAGACTGATGTCCGGGATGTCTTCGGTATAATGTCGGGACAGCTTGGCTCTTGGATCGCCTACCAAGCTGTCAACGGGCTTTGCGACTGAAGTGTATAACTGACCATAGAACCTCTAGATCTCGCCTAGAACCTCTGCTTTGGTCGACGCTATGCTGCCATCTTCCCGTTTCAGCTTGGTCAGCTGGCTTTGTCCAATAGACTTGTCCTTTGCGAACACTTTGAAGCCTTTGTTCTGCTCAATGGTCTCTTTAACACGGTTCGTATTAAAGAGCCGCAGATCATGTCGCAAGGACTTCGATATACGTCTATTAAGCTGCCTATATGACCTCGCGTCATCGGGAGACTGCAACTGTAGCGAGCGTCGTCCAGCCATGAGGGTTAAGGTTCGATCAGACAATTTCTGAGGTCTATCTTTACGGCGGGGTCTGAAAAACTTAGACCCTACCGTGTGGACAGTTTCCACTAGCCCGTCGTTGATCTCGTCCACTGAGGCAAAGTTCTCCAGACAAGCGAAGCGGTTGGAGAGCTCGAGTTGAAAGCTCTCGGGGTTTTGAATATGGGCCCGAGTAGGTCGGAGCGTAGACTTCATCAGACTGGACCTTTCCAGTTTAACATTGATATTCAGTGTGCCTCTTACGATTCGATGATCACTGCCGGTCTTTACCCTATTGATCACAGACACATCACTGAAAATCCGTTTCTTGTCGGTCATGATGAAGTCAATCTCGTTTCTCGTGGAACCATCGGGACTTATCCAGGTCCATTTCCTGTGAGGCGGCTTCTGGAAGAAAGAGTTCATCATGAAGAGTTCCTCTTTCTCCAGAAAGTCGGCCAGCCTCTGTCCCCTAGGGTTCCGTTGCCCGTATCCAAATTGCCCCACTCTCAACTCATCACCGCTGTTCTTGCCCAACTTTGCATTGAAGTCCCCCATAACAACAGTGAAGTAGGTTTTGGAAGTATGTATGGCCCTACTTACGTCCTCATACATAGCCTCTACTTCCTCATCAGAATGTGACGAGGTCGGTGCGTATACCTGAATGACCTTCAACGAATATCTTTTGGATATTCTGAGTATTAGGTATACCACCCTGCTCGACACACTGTCGATGGTTGTTATGTTGTTAACGAGGGACTTGTGAACGAGAAACCCGACACCGCCTTGGGACTGTTGGGCGCCCTCCCGGTAGTAGAGCAGGTTACCAGACTTCAGGGTTACGGTGTCCTCCCCCTCTCTACGGACTTCGCATAATCCTACAATGTCCCAGTGTAACCTGCTCAGTTCCTCTTCCAACTCGCAAATCTTTTCGTCCTCCTCCTCATTGTGCGTATGTTGTGTGTTACCAGGGCCAGTCGTCGTGGGGATGGGTAGCCGGATTTCGTCCGGGGATTCTTAGCACCCCCTGCTCCGCCATTACCTTGGCCGCTACCCGCGCCAGGAATAGCGGAGCTGCCGGAGACTGGGGGCCTGGTATTTGTGTGACTGTTCATAGAGGGGGTTTGCCATACGCGCCACGCTTGGCAGGCGGGTTGGCGCGCGCAGTTTTTTTTTTTTTTTTTTTTAAGGTCTCTGGAAGACGCTGCTGCCCATCTTCCGGTATATTATTATTCCCTTAGCAGGCTTCTACTGCAACCACGGGACGATATGGTGGGGGACAATTCTAAGGCCGGTCACCCCACGGCATACGGCAGCATAATACGGAGATATGCACATTTAATAAATTGGAAAAGTCGCATTTTCCGGAAATTTGACAAAATTCTTGGTTTCTAAACCGCCCGTGTCGATCTTTGCATTGTGCTATTTCAAAGGTTTTTACACCTTAGCGACCTCTATTGTGAATACGTTAATATTCACATCTTACCGCACCACCTTACAGTGGTGAACGAGCAAGCGAGAGAGGGCGCCGTTAGTTTTATAAATTTATGAAACATGTAATGTCTCATTTATTAACACACAAAGCATAAGGAAAAATTCGTCAGATCTTCTTGGAGCTAGGGTAGCGAAATGGTTAACGCGCTAGACCGGCAATCCAGAGGTACCGGGTTCGATTCCCGGTCTCTTCCCCCAGGTAGCTCCTTTTTCAATTTTTCTTTAAGCTTTGATCTTTGTATTTAAGGCTTAAATAAAGGTATGTTTATTAAGCCAACTTATTATAATGGCGTACATGCTTTAAATAACTACACCAAATCATAACGTTCACTCCTGCACAAATTACTTCAAAATAGAAACAACAAAGTCCCGAAAAAACAACCTCTGTAATAATAATCATCAAATTGTACACTAACCTAAACTCACGCCAACCAATTTTTTTATAATACTTCGAAACAGGCAAGATAAAAATAAATCTAATTTTCTTTTACAAACAAGGACTTTTCCAACGTTGACTAAGCAAATTAAGGAAGTTTGGGGATTCATCTTGCAGAGCGATGACCCGCAGATTGTGGGAAGTTCTATCATCATGCACACCAGTGGAAAATGTGAAACAATATTTGACTTTGTCTTTAATGTAAGGATTCATATTGTATCAAAGGGCATTCACAGGCTTAGAATATGTGTGTGAAGTGTTATTTTAATGAAAGATAACACAACCGAATGTTTTCAGGTGCTAAAATATTAGACTTATCATTAATTTTAGACTGTGATTGCGTCCTTAGCGATCTCGCTGTGTGTGCGATGGTAACGGTTTCTCATACACCATGTCTGGGGCCGTTTGGTCCTTCCACATTACAATTCTGAATTTCTAATCAATCTAGAAAATCCTATTTCCAGTAACTTTCCGTGATCTCAAATATAGTAGAGGATCCCTTTAAGAACGACCTTCACCGAGATGTTTATTTGATTAAATGTATTTTATATTTAATTTAATATGTCAATAAATATATTGCATATGGGTTGCCTAACAAATTTTAGTCCAGAGTATGTTTAATTAATGATTAAAAAAAATATTTTTTTAAACATTTGATTATTAGATAAATTCTATACCAATCGAAAGTATGAAGCCCATAGAATATGCAAACGTTAGGTTGCCTATTCTTTTCCCGTCACAACTATCGGGTAGCCAGGTTTAAACTGGTAAATCTATACTAGCATTTTGCAACGGTCTGATTATTGAATTGAAATTAAATAACATTAAATATTATTTTATTATGAACACGGTGGTATAGGGTTGCCTGCGAAAAATCAGTCCAGAATTCCGGTTGTCGAATTTTGAAAAGTAAAATATTGCAGCGAGTGAATGTGTGCGACTGAGAGGTCCCAACCAAAACCATCCCATACGATAGAAGAGGACACAGCATAGCAGCTGTTTGAAGTCCGCCCATTTAAAAAAAGAGAGTGCGCATGCTATTTGTGCTTGAAAATGAAAAGGATAGCGATAGACTCGTATATGCTGTGCATTATTTTGGAGTAGATTGTCGCTATAGATACAATAAAATGCATGGTATAATAATATACTCCGCCTGGTACTCTCTTCCGAGACTCGCGAACCACGTGACTGACACAAGCCTACGTCATCATGGTGTTCAGAGATTCTCATACTTTTAAACGTTGGAGAATTTTAACCAACGGTGAAGTGTTTAAACGGCATTAATTTTAAGTGATTCAAGTAGAAACATAGGTAGTAGAATAAAACAAATGTAATGTATCTAATCTTTCGGAGTTTCTTCTCAACAGTGGTCACCTCTTGTGAAATGTCGATAGACTCAGACATGTAAAACTGCCCTTGTGGCCTACTTGCAGAATAAAGTTCATTATTTCATTAATTAATTGATTAAAAAAAAAAGTTAAATAACTATTTCTCTATTTTAATAATAAACTACTTCAAAATAATGCACAGCATATACGAGTCTATCGCTATCCTTTTCATTTTCAAGCACAAATAGCATGCGCACTCTCTTTTTTTAAATGGGCGGACTTCAAACAGCTGCTATGCTGTGTCCTCTTCTATCGTATGGGATGGTTTTGGTTGGGACCTCTCAGTCGCACACATTCACTCGCTGCAATATTTTACTTTTCAAAATTCGACAACCGGAATTCTGGACTGATTTTTCGCAGGCAACCCTATACCACCGTGTTCATAATAAAATAATCTTTAATGTTATTTAATTTCAATTCAATAATCAGACCGTTGCAAAATGCTAGTATAGATTTACCAGTTTAAACCTGGCTACCCGATAGTTGTGACGGGAAAAGAATAGGCAACCTAACGTTTGCATATTCTATGGGTTTCATACTTTCGATTGGTATAGAATTTATCTAATAATCAAATGTTTAAAAAAATATTTTTTTTAATCATTAATTAAACATACCCTGGACTAAAATTTGTTAGGCAACCCATATGCAATATATTTATTGACATATTAAATTAAATATAAAATACATTTCATCAAATAAACATCTCGGTGAAGGTCGTTCTTAAAGGGATCTTAGACTAATACTACTCGTACGTCACTAAGTTAAGCAGTTAAGCGCACTTTAATACATATTACATTTCATCTTTTTTTTATAATTTTCCCATACTTTGTAAAGAAATGAAATCGGTGCAGTAATCGGGGAACAAAGTACTCGGTATCATCATAAACGCCAGGCTGACAAACTGAGGACGTCCGTCTTTTTGAAGACAGCTATATTAAAACCCAAAACAAAAAGCAGTCTAAAAATATTCAAATTCAAACTATCAACGTCTCATCTAAGTGCAAAAAATTTAACTTTGTCGATTTTAAATGAGACATCTCCGAAGTTGTTCATTGTTTAACCACCGGTCGTTGGCTCGGCTGAATGCAATCGAGTCAATATTGGAGCTCTGACTAAGAGCGGATCGCTCGGGTTTGATTGCCAAGGAACATCAGATTCCGATTGTGATGGAAATGAGCTTTGATTGCGCGATACGGCCGGGCTGAACACTGATCAGTGATATTTTTATCGTGTATATTTTTAACTGGCAGTAAACTTACTTCAACTATTTATTATTGTTTTAAATTTTAGAATTTATCACTTCTTAGTCCCATCCCACCAGGGATAGTGTCCCGCACTTTTGATAAGCGTTTACGGACCCGAAGCCAATAATTAAAGTGAATTGGGAATTTCAAGTTTTTCTGCGGCGTTATTATATTTTTTAGGATGTAAAAATAAACTCATCGTAGATTCTGAATCCAAATAATTTATATTATCAGGAAAAAATAAAACATGAATAAATACTTTTGTGAAACTTAATGCTCCCAATTAATTAGACTTTAACGCTTGTTATTAAATATCTAGGTTTGATTACAGAGCAACAACGGATGATTGCTTTTATTGGGCGAAAAACAAAGTAAAACAAAGTACCTGTCAGTTTCACACTGAACTAGTGTTGTGATTGGGAGAGTGACGAGTTTTCTATAATTTATTTGTCGCAACCATCATAGCCCGCAGCTTAGCGCACGTTCATGATGTAAATGAGCTTGATTAGGGTTTGCAGTCCCTTCAAATTTAACCCATGACGCGTCCTGTGATGCCGTTCCATGAGGATCCGAGGTCCAGTAGCAGGCCCGGACTTAGAAGGCCAGGGCCCCTAGGCACTTGGCATTTGGGCCCCCTTCACTATCTCGAAACGGTTTTCAGCAAATGAAATAGTAGGTAGTAGTATTTTAAGTGATAAACTAAGGAGAACTTTATTATGGTGCAAGTCCTTCTGGGACTAGGGCTCCTAGACTAGCTGGGCCCCTAGGCCTGGGCCTTGTGGGCCAAGGGATAAATACGGCACTATCCAGTAGCGTCCCAGCATCAATGTGAAATGATTCCTGACTACGGCCTCAATATAATAAAAAGTGTAACAAAATTTAAAATAATACAATACAAGTACTCTTTCTTGCACATCTCATAAAACATACAGGAGAAATACAACCCAAGAAATTACAATTAGAGGTAACAACAGGCGGTCTTATCGCTAAAGAGCGATCTCTTCCTGGCAAACTTTGGATAGTAGAGAACTTGGAAAAATATTATTTATTGGGCGGTACAAAAATCAGAAAAAAATAATAATAGGTATATAGGTACACAAAAACAATTAATTACATAAATATAATAAACAAATACATACATATATACGTACATACATTCAGTCAAAAGATAATAGGATAATAGGAGTTAAATAGAATACGAATTATGAGAGCCTGAGAGGGATAGGTAATGCTCTTTCAGGTGAGCTTCGAGAGAAACAAGAGATAATGTTCGTTATTTCAGTAATTCATTGCAAGTATTTGTCATTTTTTTATGTAAATTATTGCTGCATCTTATTCATCTACATGGTATTGTATTTAAACCTATTACTTTTAAAATCCCTCAATAAAACTGATCAGTAAATTGATCAGTTATTCCCTCACTAGCCTGTTCCATTTTCGGCACAACAGATCTAAATCCGAAACTAGTATTTAAAGGATACTTCTGTATCGAGATGTTTAGTTTGTAGGCTCATCTGTTTACCAGTCGATGAACTCGGGGTGTGCACGTTTATCGAACCCTTGCTAAGAGTTTGACAAATTGATTTCTGCACTCTTATCAAATTTAGGGATAAAAGGTGAGAGACCTTTAAAATAATGTTTGCATGGAAGTGAACGTGTAAGTTCGTTATTGCTGAACTTTGTATCGACGTTGCCAGCTTGCCAGTATTTGTTCGTAGTCTGCTACTTTTTATAGTTCCATACCTCAAAAGGAAAACGGAATCCTTTGTTGTCCGCCCGTCCGTCCGTCTGTCAAAACTCTTTATCTCGGGAACGCGTTTTTGGTGTCGAGTTGAAATTAAAACCATATACTCAAGTCAGTCCTTCAAGACATTCCTTTAAAGCTTTGAAGAAACCAAACTTCTTGGTTTACGTAAAAAAATAATAGGCCGTTTATGCCGCGAAAAACGAAAACTTCGACACTAAAATTTATAGGGTACCTACTTAGGTACTTTCCGTTGACCTAGATTTATGAAATTTGGCAAGTAAATAATACCGTTTTATACTAAAAATATGGGTAAAAATCTAAAAACTCTGCATTTAATCATAAAAAATATATGTAGCATTTATTTGAAGTAAGTAATCAATCATCGAGGTTTAGCAACGGCATACATTTGTACGGGACCCTCGGTGTGCGAGTCTGATTCGCAGGTGTCCGGTTTTTTCCTACTTTTACTCCAATATCTTTTTTATGCAATGTAAAGACTTATAAAACCTGTGTACAGACAGCAGCAAATGTTGATATTGATACGCACGTCAGGTGGCAAAAATTAAAATTATGCACACGGACTCTGTTAAATAATTTTTTTTTTTTTTTAAATAAGAGTTGTACCGATCATAGTGAGCGTGTTATTATGCTTACCTAGTTTAACTTTTGCTTCTGACTGTACTATACCATATTTCAAGTTATACGTACAATTTAAATTATTTTCATATAATGACATACAAAATTAAATTTTGAAGTATTTGTTATAATTATTTGGAAAGAAATAAAATATAAAAAGCCTCAATGTTTTTTTTTATTATTTCTTGTATTATTTTAACCATAATTATAATTATATAACAGTTTCAGAGAAATAAACCCTTTTAATTCCAATGCCTTGAAAAGTATAATTTGTCATTTAATATTATTTATAAGATTTTCATTTTTTTATTGATAAGTATACCATAACAATTAAAAAATTAAACAAGTATTTTGGTATATAATAACATGATCACTATGACCTGCAAGCGAATATAGAATTGAGAGTGGAGTCAGTAAACTGGAAATTAGAACAAATTAAAAAGCTAATGTCTTAATTGAAGTTGGGAACAATCACCGATGGCAGTTAGCTAATGAATATTCGAGGGTGACGACCTTTTGCGGACGACTGTGAGCGGTAAGCGATTTATCATAAGCGGTTAGTTACAATATAAATATTCATACACAGTTTCAGCCTGCACCTCTAGCACAACAGTGACACGTGTGACGAATATTACCTGTCGCTTTCCTTTCAATACTGTGCGAGCAAGACAAGGACGCTAGGTCGCACGACAAGCAAAGTCAAGGTAAGATATGCTAGCCCTGTGCTGTAGTGAGTTGCCTTACCCTTCTAAATAGATTGTACCAAGCCTTAGCGGAACTAAACTTCGCCTACATGTATATCGCCTGGTGACAACCAAAACTCATTAAAATGTCTGTCACTAACTCTTCAAAACCTCGTATGTAGTAAGTAGATTAACACTGAGTTACGAGATTTGTTTTAAGTAGGTATTTGTTATTTAGTGAGTTTTGTTTGTCAACAGACTATAGTAGTGTCTAGGTTTCTAAAACGACTGAGCCTGATCTTAGTTATGACGTCATTTAAATGGTAACAAGTCACAACCGCATTTTGCAAGCGTAAAGTTTGACCAAACTAGGCATAAGATAAATTAAAAATTTGCTAAACCCCCGATATGACAACCTATAAAAAGAAAAAAAACCCTAAAAAGCTGTTATTCACTTAGGCAAGAGTATTTTTGTTAAAAGGCAAGCTTACGTGGTCTTAAATCGCGTTAAAACCTTACAGGGCGTTGCTGTTTGTGACTTCAATCAAAGGAAGTTCAATAGTCCTTATGACTATTCAGCTTTAGCAGAATTGCAAAGACTTAGAAACTGCATTGACTCAGTAATGTGACAGAATGCATAATATGAGTTTTTTGTCAAAAAAGTTTTTCTGGTACTCGTTTTTTTACCGACTGCACTTTCTTACAAAAACGTTAATTGCTCATCAAAACCAATCAGACGAGCCCAAACACCATGGGTTTATCTTGTGCTGTTTAGGAGTTCCAACGGTCATCTTCAGGTCCAAGATACCAAATTATTGTACTGTCAAAATGTTATTAAATTGTTGGTTACAGACTAAGTAGCTTGTTATTATGAGGCCCTCAGTTAGTGAGTGATATGAAAAATGCTATAATAAAACTTAACATTTAACCAAAATTTGGAATTCTTGGCTTCAATATTGGCTGAGATCCGTTCACAACTAGCTGGTCATCATGAGACCTTCATTTAGTGAGTGATATAGAAAATGCTAATAAAACTTAACATTTAACCAACATTTGGAATTCTTGCCTTCGATTTTGGCTGAGATCCGTTCACAACCAGCTGGTCATCATGAGACCTTAATTTAGTGAGTGATATAGAAAATGCTAATAAAATTTAACATATAACCAAAATTTGGAATTCTTGCCTTCGACTTTGGCTGAGATCCGTTCACAACTAGCTGGTCATCAAGCTGAATATCTTGGAAACTACTGGTCCTATTTCCACCAAACATAGCTAAGAACCATCTCGTCGGAAAAGTCTTTCGATTAAAAAAAACCACACTCAAATTGGTCCATCCGTTTGGAAGCTACGATGCCACAGACAGACACACAGATACATAGATACATATGTTAAACCTATAACACCCCTCTTTTTTGTTGGGGGTTAAAAACCCTATACGTGGAGGGCGTATCAAATGGAAAGATTACGCTATGAAACAAAAATTAGTTTTTATTAAGTAGAAAGCGGTTTCGTCACACAGACAGTGACAATGCCACCTCCGTTGAGACCACACTACAATAGAATACACTTTTCCCAACATTAATCAAATGACAGTTTATTATAATGTTTATAAATTTTGTTTTAATAATATTTTTTTTATTTAAGCGCTCCTCGCTCTCAGTGTAAAACCGCAAACCGTGAAACTCTTGATGGATGAGTCGAGCGGCAATTTTAATTTTTCCGATGTGAATTGGATTGGAACACGGGTACCGACTGGGATCTGTGGAGTGCTATGCGAGCCAATGAAGAATCAAGTTGCCTATAGGTAATTTGTTCTATATGACACTAATATGAGTATAGACGTAGAATTTTATTATGATTTCGTTTAATAAAATAAGTTATTATGTATAAGAAGATGTTACACAAATTTAACCAGCTCAAGTTGACTTATTAAATATATTATACAATACATTAGAAGTTAAAAAATACCGCCAACATCATCACAATAATAGTAGTTAAAAACTATTCCAATGTACAGAATGATCACAGAAATTGTATGGTTTCCTTAAGTTCTCCTCTGGTTACATATATTTGCTTGGTCTGATTCATCTTCTGTCATGCCGTTGAATAAATGCCTAACATTAGTCGCAGACTGAACATAAAACCAAAATGAACATGAAATCAAAACCTATGGGGTACTTACCGTTGACTTAGAATCGGGAAAGGCTAAAATCAACATAATTTAGCACAAGTTAAAAAAAAAGGCCAAAAACGGTGAATTCATATGCAGTGCTTTTGTAGGTTATAATATGGAAACCTCGGTGCGTGAGTCTGACACCGGCTTTTTGTAAGATACGTTGGTATGGAAGTTAGATATGTGCGATGTGTTTCCAATTAAACAGCTAAACCGATTTGGATTATCTATCTATTACTTTTGATACACTGGTAGCTTCCGCAGATGGTTAAAGGATACATTTTATTGACTTCGAAGACTTTTTTAACTCTCGCCGACTTTTTTCTACACGGACAAAGTTGCGGGCCTCTTCAATGCTTCAAATAATAAATATACAGAAATTCATGAAAAAAAAACAAATTTTACTGTCTTTCTTTAAAATTTTCCTATAGGTATTGCCGATCGGTCTAACTTCAATATTATTGACGACCTTTGGCATTTACAGAATAATGTGGGCTTATTTTCGCAATAAACCTCTGTATTTTATATTATGTTGTCTTTAGGGAACTTGATGCTAGTTGAAATATTATCTCAAATTTTGAAGGGCACTTTATAAACTTTGGATGTTGAACACCTACTATATTGATAACCTTATCGGTAGGTTTTTTTTAAGTCGACACGTAGCACTGTCTCTCTGCGTAATAAAAAAATAAATTCAGAAATTAATGTTAACACGATATATTATATTATTATCTATCTGAAAATATGGCCCCTTGTTAACTTTAAAATAACAAAGATGTGTATTTTGAAGCGACATACCCCATGTTGAAACACTCGTTTCTTAATTTGTCAATTTTCCGGAGCAAAAAACAACAGAAAACACCCCCAAAGGATATTCGTATTGTTGTCGTATAAGGTAAGGTAAGACTGTTGTCCAAATTGTTATTGGACTCTATGACCCCACCTTACCTTACTTTAATATTTATAATGTTTATTATTATAATGTAAATGCTATGAGTAATGCGTAGGAAGCTGCTCTTACTATCCCACGCGCGATTAAATGAAAGAAAATGTGCTGAAATCTCATTGGATAATTATAAGTACAATTAACTATAAATTAAATGGCAAGCGCGTATAGAAAATAAAGTTATAGATTTAATGTAAAAGTCAATTAGGATAGATTTAAATTTATTTATTTCATAAATTGCTAATACTATATCACTGAATTTTTGGAAACTTTAAATATTAAAAGAAAAATCATTACTTTTGGCCTAGGGCTTAATGTATATCGTCGTCTGCTCTGTACAAGCATCAAACTCAGTTTGGATATGGGTCTATTTAAAAAAAAATCCTTTAATATTTATTTATGTATGTCCCTTGTGATTTGAGGTCGTTGGCCGCGATATTGCTAAATTTTTGATATCGCAAAGCTTCGTTGAATTTGTGTCATGGGTAGTTCAAATTAAATAAGGTTACAGATTGGTCACACAGACACTAATTTCTGAATTAATTAAAGATACGAGGCATTGTATGGTAGACGTCTTACGAATTGTTTTAACGTCAAATAAAAATAGTTCAACCAAGTTCAAGAGCCTGAGTTTAGTTTTAATCACTTCCTTCCCTAATTTACTTAGTGCAGTTAAAGTACCTACTCTAACTTAAACAGTATTAATTGCTTCTTAGCTACGTGGAGACGGGGTATTAGAAGTAGATTTCATTCGTTATTTTGATCAGTTTTCCAATGGAGAGATCTGGATTTCTGTAGTTCATTGAAATAGTGTATTATCGTACCTATACTTTGTAAAGACAATGTTTTTGTATTACATATTTCATTTAAGAATTGTACGTCAAGGTTTGAAAACCAGCGTGTGATTCTCTGACGTTAACTATAAGCGTCTAATACTCTGTGGTAGAGTGGCTTAAAAATTTAAATTGTAAATCAGATTTTTGTATAATTGACAGCATTAAATATTTTTAACTAGGCCTTTTACCTATGTAATCAAATAATGGACAAAAATAAATATTACTTACCACATTTTTACTTTTTTCGGAATCCCATTTTTTTACTAAAAATCCATTTGAAAAGTTATCCATTCTAAAAGAGCGTAGGCGACAAGTAATTCAAAAGGAGTGTTCCATGATCAACGCAATCGAATGCCTTAGAAAGATTACATACCTAATGTCCCAAATGTGTCACAAAATTCCTCCCAGCTGTCAGAAATGTGTTTAATAAGTACAAGTGCTGCATCAGACGTGGAACGTCCCCTTGTAAAACCGAAGTGCTCAAGTACTCAAAATAGATGGTAATTTATTTCAATTGAAGTATCTTAATAGATCATTCAACGAATTTCTTGTCGAAACTCTTATGTTATTGTATTAAAAAAACTAAGAAGCTAGTATCTAAGTTTACATTGATTGAGTCAATTCTATGTCTGTCTAATTCTGTGTATGTCTAGGCCCACCGCCGTCAAGAAATGGAATAGAGTAGCTTAGCTATGGATAATATCGGCTGGACCAAACTGGACACAGCTTTTCCTTGTAGGTAAAGCAATTTTTTATTTGCTATCAACAGTTCGTGAAGTTTTTTGACTTCCGACAAAAGAAGGTTGTAAGTTTATTATGGATGAATTAATTCTAATTTACTTGTCTTTGTTTGCATGATGAGAAAATCATTCGTTTTTCTGAAATTGAATTATAATTATGCGGTTTGAAAGCCGCAGAAGTCAGGTCTGCCCTCCTAACGATAAGTACAATAACTAGAGTCAAAAAGTAATTTGTAATTTGCACTTTATCATTGGAATGAAAATACATTCATACTTGACTTTTAGGCTCGAGTTAGTAAGTAAGTTATCAGGTGTCCTATCGTTCTTTGACCAAAAGTAATTTTACAAAATTACACTTGACAAACAACGTTTTAAAAAAAATGTTTCGCCAATAGATCATTTTACAACAAGTCATTTTACAAATGACTCACTTTTCCAAATGATCAGAAGTTAAATTTACATTTTACAAATAATCATTTAGCAACTGAGTTATTAGACAAAACTACTCTTGGTCTAAAAACGTTCGGTACAATGTATTATTTGACAAGTGTTTCGTTTGTTTTTTTTCTCCAATTTGCTCTACTATTTTCACACTATTTTAGATCGTAGAGCATAGTGGATAGATTCATAAATGGGTTAGTTTATGTTAGAACTGCGACTACAACAGCGCGCGAGCCGAGCGAGCGAAGCGAGCGTACCGCGGTAGCGGTCGGCGAAGCGCCAGAACCAAAAAAAAAACCCAACCCAACTATAGATTACAGACTAAATCATTATGTTTGAAAAAGAAGTACTTTTTATGAAATAAAATTTTGTGAAATGATATTTTGTTATTTAACACATTTTTCAAGTGTAGTGTTTGTAAATTAATCATTTGCTAAGTGAGTTTTTGTAACATGATACTTTTGTCAAACGTCTCGTTTGCCTAATGAATATTTGTTGAAACGTTGATTGTCAGTTGATCATTTGTCAAACGTTTTTTTGTCAAACATTAGTGAACCAAGTTATCATCATTTGGCCTCAACAGAGGTAGTCAACTCTGTGAAGTCTAGGCTCGCCGTCAGGAAATGGAGGAGATAGCAGCTCAGCTGTGGATATATCGACGTCCGGCGCCGAGACTGCCCTAGTTCCTCGGGGCCGTGATATTTGGTATTAAGTGGCCGCTACGTGTGCATTGGACTAGATTATTTATAGGTAAAGCTATTTTTCATTTGGTATAAATAGTGTTTTTTGTTCTAAGCTATGGTGGTAACAAATAAACGTACGGCCCACGTGTCGTAATAAACCACTAGATCACACCTTTGACGGTTGTGATTATCACGCGATAAATACTTACAAAGAACCCGTCACTTTTTAAAAAATACGTGAGTGCGTGCGAGACTTATTAATGCTTTGTCATTTATTTAATACGTGGTAACCGCAACCATCATAGACCCGTAGGTTATCTCTCTTAGTCTTAGGAAATGCCATTTCATAATTGTATTTTATTGGTTGTTTGACTTGTTTGCATTAAAACGTGATACAATTACAACCTACCGACAGGTTACAAATAGGTAATTCGGCAATTTAATATGCATAATTTTATTAACATGATACTTTTATCGTGTTCAGGAATACATTAATTTATTTATTTTTATATATGGTGTTAATTTACCTACAATTAAGAACAATAATTGTGTTCAAAAGACAACCTAGAAAATAAATATAATGTGGCTCAAATAGAGGCTTATACTTAGGTCTCGGCCCGCCAGGACACGGGTATATATTATATCGACGACTCGACGTCCGTCCTTATTTACTACATGGCAAGTCTAACATAGACATGGATTTTATAAAAATCTCTTTATACTCGTACTTCTAGTCTGCCGGTTTGTTCTTTCTAGGTGTTAGAGGCTATTTAATACCAGAATGGGGCTGCCCCTTATTGTTGTATAAAAGTCTGTCTTTATGTTAATAGTTGAATATATAAATCACAGAACAAACTGTGACATAACCTTCACTAGTTTGTCGTATCACATCACAAGCAGCTTCGCAAGTTTGCGTAATTAATGAATCTTCTTATCAACGAGTTCCTTTTGGCTTGCCATGAATACACTTAGTTCCATATCAATTCTTCTAGCACTCTTCAGCTATCATCAGAAGACTGGTAATGTTGTCAGACTATATCTCAGACACAAACTGGAATATGACATTGAATAGTCGCCATTAGCTTGTTATCCAGGTATTCAATACTTAAAAAGAACACTGTTATGCCGATGTAATCGTGTTAATTAATAACTAAATTTTTATTTTATATATTATTTTATTACTAGTCTATTAACGTAGAATAAAGTACTACGGAATATTCTTCTCCTCGATCTTAGAAAAAACCGGCGGAGGAATATAATATCGAATTATAGGACACACGAATTATAGATAATCGAATTAATTTAGCCAAAAATTATAAAATAATAAATGTATAATAATAAACTTAATTCGACTATAATTCGTGTGTCCGAATTCTGGATGTTCGGATGTCCGTCTGTTCTCCGTGTTCCCTCGGAGCATTGTCCATAATCATTATAGATTATTTTTGTCAATTCAGTTTTCCGAAATTATTCAAATTGGCGGTGGATTATGCGGGTGGAAAACGTGAAAAAATACATATTTCAGAAAATTATCGCGCTCAAAGAGCTCTTTATATATATATATGAGTTTTTTTTTATATGAGTAACGTGCCATTTATTAGTGGTGACGACGCGAACGATCGATGCGTATGCACCGCTGCGTGCCAATTTTGTCCAATATGCATGAGCTGCAGAATTGTGGCCAATTTATTAATTAACTCATTCATAGCAGTATAAATTATAGTAATGTATAAAGAGTGCGGTCTTCGCCAACAAACTGCATTGCAGTTTGGCGAAACATAAAATTTACCATTTTTGTAATTTTTTTTTTAGCATAATAAAAAAAAAAAAAAAAAAACAGGGTATAAATTGGCCGTGCAATTGTGCAGCCCATAGTATACCTACTAAGAAAAGCTGAAAGACGGGTCAAGCAAATAGGCGCTCCCGACCCGATTACTTCTTGAAAAACCAGAAAGCATCCCATGCTTTATTTCACTAAATCGTACTGAAAATTTATATTTGGTTTTCAGGTTTGATAAAAAAGGCAAAATATAAATACCTACTGCCTTTGTACAAGAATTAAATCGCTGAGTCCAATATTTCTAGACGTTGCGTAAGTACCGATAACTTTTTTGCACAATTTAATCTCTAACGGAAATCGGTTACAAAGCGACAGTCAGACGATGAAATCTATCTAAATCTTCGTAGTTGTAGAGTCACCAGCTCTTTTTTTACGTAAAGCACAATGATTATATGATATATGATTATTATATTATGTCTTTATTTTTCAATTTAGATTCTGCACTTAATGGATGTCAACAAGCTACCACCGTGCAACGTTTCGAAAAAAAAAACATCCAATCCGAGAAAAACGCATTAGCATTATAATATACAACTATTATTTGTATGTTAGCACGTTGAATATCACAAGTATTCGTAAATGTATTCTCTTATTGAAAATTTCATTATGTCACACACATGTCAAATAACTGCTGCTACTGTTATACCAAAGGAAGATGTCGTCGTTCCAATGCTAAACTAACATAACTGCCATTTTGTCAAAATTGAGTTTTTGACGTAAATCTGTACCAAATATAACCCCGCACAATGTCACAAATTTATAGAGCTCTAGCTTTTAAGGTTCCAGAGTTACAATATTGTGAATCTGCACTTTTATTTTTTTTCCCCATGGTAAACTTGCGAAATATAGAAGGCATTTTTCTTAGCTTGAGGAAGGAAAAACATATATGGTCAACTAACGAATCTGACATTTTGGCTAACTTTTTTTGGTCATAATTATCACTAGCCGGTTAAATAAACAATAGCAGCGAATCCGCCAGATTCGTTAGTTTACTATGGTGGCTATTATGACCTGCTCACATAAGTAGCTATAGGGAACTTGCGAATCTGCCAGATTCGATAATTTACTATGGTGGCGATTATAATATACCCACAGCGGTAGCCTATAGACATTTACGAATTTAGCATTTTCGCGAGTTTGTCATTGTGACTAATGCATTTGAAGTAGGTCAAACTAGAAGTAAAGGTGCGAATCAGGCATTTTCGCAAATTAAGTATTGTCAATTAATCGTAAAAAAATAAAATTCATGCGATTTGCGTTTGAACAAAGGGATAAAAATATCAGAGGGGAAGCATATAAAAGCCTAAATGGTATAGACGTTGAAGCAAGACCGATGAAAGAACCTAAATGTGTGACAAAACTCATCCATTAAAAGGGTAAATGGGAGGTGAAATTTTGTATGAAGAACTTGAAATTCTTCGAGTAACATTTCGAGTCTCTTCTTCATTAAAAACTAAGAAAATAAGTTTCAGAATATTCTTAAATACATCCCTGAAATGGATTAAATAGAAGGTGGGCTTGTATAAGAAAATAGCCTTCTTTGTGTAGTGTCGTGTAGACTTCGTCAAATAAAGATACCTAATACTTCTTTATACTTTGATAAGATTTTAGAATTTTTTGAAAACCCCTGTCGTAAAATGGGGTAAAATTTTAGTTAAAAGTTTGTTAATCAATTTTTAAGAACTATACTGAGGCATGTATACCCGGTATTTCGAACAAAAATAGATGCATATTTTCTTATCTCTCACCGATTACACTGGTAAGTAGAAATCGAAATGTTTATTTGCCAGAATACGTTACAACAAATTAGATCTTACGATATTTATAGAATCAGTATTCAGTCGACATGCAAGTCAACATGCAAAATAAATAAATTTTAAAACCACATTTATGGTACAATCGTCATTATCAAATTAAATCTAAAAAATAACTACCTACACATTAAGACAAATGATAGCAATAACAGTTACCACTATAATTATGGTATTGCATATTATTTAGTGACATATTATCTAAACTTTGGTAGCAGAAAATATTGTTTCCGAATATCATCACTCTTATTACGAAAGTATCCCCAACTCGGAAGTGTAGAGTTGGACCACATTAACTCTTCCAAGCAAGCAAATGAACTGTCAAACACATAAAAACTAAGTATGGCACTATTAAGCAAAGAGTAACCAACAATCTTAGTACTGGCATATTTTTATTTCGAATTGACCCATACAAATTGTTATATTGTTTAATAATAATAATATACCAATAAACTGCAGTTAAAGAGAAATACAGTATGTAAACTTAATACAACGCATTAGTCCTCCGAAACATCTATTATAAATATTTTTATAAGTACAATATTGATCAAAGCATAACTTACCAAGATCTTTTTTTATTTATATTAAGTTTGATAGAATCTAATACTAACGTTCTAATACTAAAATATAAAAACTTAAAGATTAAGAGTAATACACAAGTATCAAGACTAATTAGTGGCCTATCTTCAGTGTTGTCATATACCAACTTACAGATAAAAAACTTAAATTGCTGGGGGAAAGATATTTTAGCCAGACTATAGTAAATTGTAAAGCTGCCTAATAAGTAAATAAAACTATTATTTTCGTTTAATTACTTAATATCGGTATCAATTATCATTAAGTATAAGTTAACGCTTGTAAGTAGTTAATAAAAACATGAAAAGTCATATGTCATTAAAAGTTTACTAAACATAAGTTGAAATTAAATCGTATATTAATATTTTTTACAATTGTCAGTCAGATACAATTTTACTGCATTTATTGACTGACAGGTATAAAAACAAATATACTTATGTGACGTTTTCAGTTAAAAGAGACCACTGTGCCGCTTACCATGAGCGCGAAATTTGTGTGCATGTTTAAACAAATAACTTGTCAACGCGCCCAAGTGACCAAGTGGTACCTTTTGCTTGAACCGTCACATTTTAGCATTTGAACATTATTTATAGGTCAAATGCGATACGTTTTAGACTATATACTATAGTATTATGTTAGTGGCAACAAAAATAAGTGCAGATTCGCACTCTATTATGATAGCAAATTAATGGGAAAGCATTTACCTACATTCACCAAACGAAAACGACGAATGTGGCACTTTCGTAACTTTACTTTGGTTTAAAAATAAAAAATGCTTTTTGAATTTGCGAAAGTGGCCCTTTCGTAAATTTACTATGGTGAATAATCTTACCTTTTTGTTCCTTTCTATGGAGTAGCCAAATTGCGAATGTGCCTTAATTTCTAAACCCAATGAATTAATATCTGACACATTGATAATATAAAACATGCATTTTAAAATCACTGTGTCAAAACAGTTCTATTATAACTACAAAAACAACCGAGAATAAAAATATATAAAAATTTTACCAACTTAAAATCGCTCTCCTGTAAAATTAGTTTTCACCTCACTCGCTCGGAAAACCTCCGTTTATAGGGCGAAATCTGCGTGCAAAAGTCTATTTTATCCGCTAGCGTGCAAAAGTCATTTGAATTTCGAACACGACGATTTTGATTCTCTGTGGTGCATGTAACTTTTTTATATTTAAGACTCCTTCAACGCGTGACTGATTTCATCAGTCGATAAATCTTCGAATAACCAATCAACGCACGCTAATAAAGGGCGATCTGGTCTGGCCGGCTAAAATCATATGTACGTTTGAATATTTCTTTAAAAAAAAAATACACCTACAATATCACGTCCAGAAACCTGGTTTGTGGTTACAGATTTTTAAGTTTTTATTTTTTCTACACTTTATTTTGTGTTGAATATGTTTATATACATTAAATAATAAGTATTTCAGTTTCATTTATATATTTTGACTAGTAAATATATTAAATACATCACAAATTTTAATATTTATTTTGTTATAAAAGTTGGAACATAAGAGTGTAATTTCTGAACGCACCCGAGAAAAAAATAATAATTAAAAAGTTGGATTTTCACAATTCACGTAAACAATGTAAATTGGTTCTGTGGAGAATACATACATACTGTTGTCTTAATTTATAGAAATGTGGAAAACAAGAAAGTTACAGCCCAATTTGGAGTATTTATTTAATGCTAAAAGCCTGCATTAAAACGAAAAAGGATTTGTTATAAATATTTGGAGACGATAAGTAATTTACCGAAACTATTGGCTTTTTTAAAGAAGATAAAGCCGAAATAATCTTGTGCGGATCCCATCGTCCAATAACTTCCAAAGCAAGTGTTATGGAAAATACTTCCAAGTGGCCAACTAATCCTTCCCAGAATGCCATTCTCCCACATTCACAACGAATGTGTCAAGTAGTTTCAAATACAAATTTAATATAACAGTGCTTAAGAAAAACTCGACGATAAAATATACACGACGATAATACAAATTACGGCCAGATTACTTTTTATTTTTAATATATGGAATGGTTCAAAGATAGATTCCTGAGCGTAGCGAGGCTTTCAAGACACGAGAAGCTAAATAATTTTGCAGCCATGCGGAACACACAACTTTTCACCTCACTACAGCGAGGAAAATGCAAGATTCAAGAAAAACAATTAAAACATAAAAATAATCATATTTAATTTTGCCTTCTATTTAACACATTAAATTTAAAACATAACACTCTCAAACCCAAACAAAATAAATACGAGAGAAGCACACATATTAAAAATTAAAAGTAATATGGCCGTAATTTGTATTATCGTCGTGTATATTTTTATCGTTGAGTTTTTCTTAAGCACTGTTATATTATATTTGTATTTGAAACTACTTGACACATTCGTTGTAAATGTGGAAGAATGGCATTCTGGGAAGGATTAGTTGGTCACTCGGAAGTATTTTCCATAACACTTGCTTTAGAAGTTATTGGACGATGGGATCCGAACAAGATTATTTTCGGCGTTATCTTCTTTAAAACCGCCAATAGTTTCGGTAAATTACTTATCGTCTCCAAATATTTATAACAAATCCTTTTTGGTTTTAATGCAGGCTTTTAGCATTGAATAAATACTCCAAATTGGGCTTAACTTTCTTGTCTTCGATATTTCTAAAAAGTAAGACAACAGTATGTATTCTCCACAGAACAAAACTTACGTTGTTTACGTGAATTGTGAAAACTTCCAACTTTTTAACTATAATTTTTTTTCTCGGGTGCGTTCAGAAATTACACTCTTATGTTCCAACTTTTATAACAAATAAATATTAAAATTTGTGTTGTATTTAATATATTTACTAGTCAAAATATGTAAATGAAACTGAAATACTTACTATTAATATATATAAACATACTTATTCAACATAAAATAAAGTGTAGAAAAAATAAAAACTTAAAAATCTGTAACCACAAACCAGGTTTCTGGACGTGATATTGTAGGTGAATTTTTTTAAAAAGAAGTATTCAAACGTACATATGATTTTAGCCGGCCTGACCAGATCGCCCTTTATTAGCGTGCGTTGATTGGTTATTCGCAGATTTATCGACTGATGAAATCAGTCACGCGTTGAAGGAGTCTTAAATATAAAAAAGTTACATGCACCACAGAGAATCAAAATCGTCGTGTTCGAAATTCAAATGACTTTTGCACGCTAGCGGATAAAAAAGACTTTTGCACGCAGATTTCGCCATATAAACGGAGGTTTTCCGAGCGAGTGAGGTGAAAATAACTATTTTTGCAGTTATTTTAGTTTAGCATTGGAACAACGATGTATGGTTTCTTATTCAAATTCAATTTAGATATTTTATTACTTTAAACCCGTTCATCTTTTGCTGCTGGCCGTAAACCGTCGCGTAAATTAGATGTTATCAGGTCACGCACTTTTACAAATTTAAAAAAAAAATTACCCGTCTTATTTATCTCTCCATCGCTTGAGATGTGATATTAAGTTCAATTTTCAATCGTAATTTCGTTTCGCAATGCTTTACCCGTACGATTTTTAGGGTTCCGTAGTCAACTAGGAACCCTTATAGTTTCGCCATGTCCGTCAGTCCGTCTGTCCATCTGTCCGTCCGTCCGCGGCTTAGCTCCATGACCATTAGTACTAGAAAGCTAAAATTTGGTGTGAGTATATGTATGTATCACGCCGACAAAACGGTAAAATAAAAACTAAAAAAGAAAAAAATCGGGTACCTCTCGAACACCTAAAGTGGTCACCACAATGCAAACAAAATAAAAAAAAAACCGTCAAATGCGAGTCGGACTCGCGCACCGAGGGTTCCGTACAAACACTTTCCATCATTAAGTTTGCACCTGGTATGTATAGCGCTCCATACAAATGAGATGCAATGTTAACGCAACCAATCCCGTTTGTTGTATGGGAGCCCCCCTTAAATGTTTATTTTATTTCATCAGTTATAGCGGCAATAGAAATACATCATCTGTGAAAATTTTAACTGTCTAGCTATCACCGTTCTTGAGATACAGCCTGGTGACAGACGGACGGACGGACGGACAGCGAAGTCTCAGTAATAGGGTCCCGTTTTACCCTTTGGGTACGGAACCCTAAAAATAACTTTCAACCGTAAGCACTATTAATATATAGGTAGTTTTAAATTTTGCTGCAAATGTAGCTAATTTTATCAATATACTTACAGAAAATGATAGCTCTGTTGAAACGCTCTAAGAACTACCCACACGAACACAAAATATATAGGAAAAAGGCCCGTGGTGTGCCACAAGAAGGTATAATATAGAGGGAGGACACAAGCATGTATATTTTTTCGGCTATTTTTATTAAGTTAACATACACGACCATACCATCCCCTATGAAGCGAAAAATCTCATTCATTGGCCCGATAATGTCCACTGTAAACAATGGACTTAAAAAAAACCATAATCATAATTTTATCCTTATTACATAGCTATAGTTTCATTTCTAATCGATTGTGCACTTTAGGCTGTATCTAAGGATAAGTTTGAAGCCATTACGTGCCATTTATGACGGAGCTGTACCCTAATATGTATAATTTAGCAATAATATATCTCGTATTGATAACGGTATCACAAAGATCCTTCGAATTAGCGTCACGGGAAAGATTTATACTTTAAGTATTTAGACCTCGTAAATACGTATTTTGCACCAAATACCATGAAAACGGGGAGTACCTATGAAATTATAATACTTACGATCACTGAATAAAATAATACAAACAATAAAAAATAAAAATTATTGTACATCCTCTAAATGTATCTTAAGACGTGTCGGCTCATTAAAAAAACCTAAATATTTATTTCCATTTACCTGATCCTTTGAAAATTCCCAAAAGCGCCCAGCTTTCAAAGTTTAAATCCCTAGGAGCTTCCATAAGACTTTTAACGATGCTTATAAAGTGTTGCATATTGTTAAATCTGGGACACATAAGTAGGTCAAGTGCGGCGGCGGGGCCTAGCGTAGTAGGTACTCGCGCGAGTACGGTAGCGTACTGACCTTTCAAACTATTATGCAAGTTACTTGTATTTGAATTTTGGTAGGCGTTTTAGACAATATATGGTTAGAAAAGACATTTAGGCTTTCCATAAATAGTTACTTTAGATGAGCGGTTGGCTTCGTGGCGGGTTCGTAGCTGACGGTCTCAGGAGTCCTAAGCCAGAACCGTAACCCAGGTTTGAATCCCGGCAAACATATACATATTCAAGTATGTACAAGGATTGTTGTTTAGTATAGTCCGGCTAGAAAGACTAAAAATTAAAAATTGGTACGTAATACTCTAGTGTCGTTCCGTTTTTTTTAATTGATTAGAAAGGGTCGACACTACAGTATTAGCCATAGCGATAGCCATGGGAAAGTGTGTTGTGCCGTATATTTTTTTTATACATAAATCTTTCAAATGGCTCTATCTAACAGCTTAAAAATCTTTGTGAAAGTCAATCAAAGGCATTTCAGTCATTTACAAACTATACAAACAGTGTCATGTAGGAAAACAACGTTCATGGCTATGCAAGCCAATACGAGAACGGCGCACGCGACCACAGGCTTGCTTGGCAGAATAGATGTGAGAATGGCCTGCGCGCGGTGCGTACCTAAGGGCCGAGCTGTATCCTTACCACGAGTTTACAATGACCGTGCGAGTACGGTCGACTGCGTAAACAATTTGTATAGAGAATATTTTTATAATATTTCGATTTGAATAGTTCTACACAGTAACCGCTAGGCGCTGTACTATTTTCTCCATTACAAATCGTTTACGCAGTCGCTAGTCTTTTGTGCACGTTTGGTTCCGAGTGTCCTAAACCATACCTCTTTTAAGATCTTACACCCATCCAACACCAGTTTCAATGTTTGCGGAAGTAAATATTTTAATATTTCTTCATGGTTGGGCTTACATGGATAAACACTTCAATGCATGGTCTACAACTTCGTCAAAGCTTATATTTGACAAAGTACAAATCAAACTCGTGAACCAAGGATTTCCTGACACAAAATACCAACCACAATAATTATATTGTAGGTATACAAACGCTGTTTTGGTCAAGCACAGTTTACAATATCATACATCCATCTCAAAATATTAGTTATCCGTTTAAGACGATCGATCCAACAAGCACTTTTTATTCATCGTAGTACCTACTTATTACCCTTTCTAAAAATTTCTTATTTTAAGATCCTACTAATATAAAACTATTCATCCACAATCCGCAACAAAATGTGTAATGTTAGTGGTTCGGGCAAATAATGATTCACATTCACAATATTTGTTTAAGTACCTTCACAATAATGTTGACGAGTGTGCTACGTTCCCAAGTTGCGAAGCATAAACAATAATAATATGTTACCGGTGGTTACGACTACGCAAACATGCTATTCAATACGACTACGATTACGAGTATACGCTGATCATTTTGTAAAGGAGAAGGAGGGAAGATGGACAAATAAGCCTGTTACGTAAATATGCCATTGAGTTCTAAAACGTTTACTTCGGCAAATAGTCCCACGTGTTGGTGTGAAAGAATTATGGTCAAATGAAGGTATTTATGTAGTATGCGTGTAAACGTTATTGTATAGGTTTCCGTCGATATTACGTTCGTGTGTCACGCACTTTTATAATTTTCGATGGTTTCCGTCATCCTCATTAGCTAAAAGACATTCACTGCTGGACATAGCCCCCTTCACTCCAAAGAACGCCAGTCTTGCCCCGGCCGCATCGAGCGAGCTTCAGGGATCTTCACGGAGTCATCATTTCACCTTATGGGAATCGTTACCACACTGCGTCCTCTGGTGCATGATCACCACTCCAGAACTCGTCGTTAGGTTTGCAAAGGATTCACGTTTTTTTCAATTTTCAATTTTGGTTGTTTTCTTATGTATCTTATACCTTTAAACGAGCAATTCTTGTATATTTATTTATATGTATGTATATAAATTTATTTCTGTGATCTCGGAAACGGCTCTAACGATTTCGCTGAAATTTGGTATATGGAGGTCTTTGGGGGTAAACAATCGATCTAGATTAGTCTTATGTTTGGGAAAACGCGTGTTTTTGAGTTTTCATGCGTTTTTCTTACCAAGCAGAATATGGTCGCCAATTTCGTCCTGCCGGCCACTGTCCGTCAGGTCCAGCAGGTTAAGACGCGGAGGCGAAGAAACGAGTGTTACGGGTTCAAATCCCGCTCGGTGACTTATTTTTGTTTTTTTTAATATGTTTAATTTTATATATATTTTTTAATTTTTCTTGTTTTTAGACAAGTTTAAAAAAAACAATATAGGTATATTTCTCATAAATATGTCTAACATTTAGCTATACTGATTACGTGAATAAGATTTATGCTCTCGAGTTTTTATTTTATTGAGACTTATGAAGCAATAGTGCAAAACGAAAAATTTACCAATACAAATTTTAAACACAGTTTCTCGGGATTCTTTTGTGACGCCGTCTCTCGAATAATGCCATAAAAACCAACTATGTGTAGATTATCACCTAAACACCACCATATTACAAAAATAGTAATAACCGAGCAAAGCTCGGTCGCCCAGGTACTATTTATATAATAAGACAAAGAAAACCATTGTACATGACCCAAGAATCAATATAACGCAGTAAATATAAAAAAGTACGAAGTATCAGGTTATCTTGCTTTCATATAGAAAACTAAACATTTTCGAGCATGTTTGAGAAAAATATGTTAATGCTCGCAATATAATTCGCCAGCTATACCTAAATCTTAATACTGACTAAAAATCATGTTTTAAAATATTTTTTCGATTTAGCGATCCATAAGGGATTTAAAGTGCTAATGTTTAATTACCTACTCAAATAATTATGTTTTACCTCGGCATTTTTGATTAGCATAAAATCCAATGATTTTTGTAAAGGTCATCGTGTAGGCATTAAGTGTAGGTGCCCTTAAGTTTAGTGTTGTACCAATCCTAAAAGTTAACTAGTGGTAAATATTTTCGATAAAATAATAAGTAATTCAATCGTTGAACTAAGTCGTCTGTCGGTAAAACAAAGGAAACTCAAAGCAAATGAAGGATAAAAATCACGTCGATCAGTTAATTGTCCCTTGATCTGTTTAAAATACGACAAACTAGTGGCTCTATTAGCTATAGTATACCTCGCGAGTTTGTTTCAAAACTGCTGCAATTTGGCATATTTTACGTTTCCAACCCCCATATCTCCACCATTTTGAAAAATTTAGAAAACCTGAACCCACTAAAAATTACATATAATTATCTAAACTCCTCCAAAAATTTCACGAAAATCGGTTGAAAATTGCCTACAGGCACCTAAAATCTAGACGGTTTTTTTGAAATGGAAATGCTTTGCTCGCTTCGGTCGGTCGCTAAATAAAGGTACAAACAAAGGTATAGGTCACAGACCATAAGGTATAGGTACTTACTTCATTTACGAATACATGCCCTACAGTCTCATCTGCTATCTGTGCGTTTATTGAACGTAGGCTTTCACTCACCTTTTTTTCCCGTGAGAGTCAGAATGGCGGGTGTACCAGTACCATCACGAATTTGTAAAACAACAATACCAAAAAACTATACTCAAAATGTACTATTTTGTAAGTGCTTTAAAAAAACCGAGGCTCAAAAATAACCGTATTATTTAATACCACATATATCACTTCAAACCATCAGACCTTTAAAAGAAACAGATTGTCTAAAGAACTTTAAAACAACTAAGTCAAACTTGCAGGAACTAAGCCTTCAGAAAATTCCGAATGTTCTCCACTCCATTACATCTACTATAGCTATCCAAGTTAGTAGGTAGTCCCTGTTTACATCCAGGATGTTCGAGCCTCAGAATCTAGGTAATGGGGTCAGCTATTGCAGCTAGGCCATCTGTAATTGCTACCTGTGTCACCTATCTATCTCGTCAGGCCGATTTATGTGGATCAAGGGTATTTGTTCTAGAAGATTTAAATTTAATGTTAATACATGCATTGGTGTAGATGAGGTGGTGAATATACAGGGTGGCCCATTTAGATTTGTCTTTATAGGAAAGTCTGAAACTATAAGACATACGAAGATCTGTTCTTAGGAACCATGTCATCGATTTTAATGAAAATAAAAACTGCATTCATAAATTAAATAAAAGAAACCTGTACTCAGCTCGGGAATCAAACCCGTACGAAGTGAAAAATAAAACTAACACTATTTCTACTTAGATATCAATTGTGTAGCTCTTAAGCAGTCAAATTTACTGTGAAACATGATGTCTAAAATGAATAAAATACATTGTTTTCATACTCTTTGATTTATTTTTCAAAACATCTGGGTTCTATTCCTGAGCTGAGTACAGGTTTTTTTTTAAATGTATGAATGCAGTTTTTATTTTTATTAATATCGATGACATGATTCCTAAGAACAGATCTTCGTATGTCTTATAGCTTAAGACTTTCCCATACAGACCGATCTAAATGGGCATGTATAAATAATATACATAACAAAAACAAGTAGCCACTAGAAAGGTCGAGGGGAAGAGGCCTCGGGGCCTCCTGATGCATTGGTTCGACCACTTCCACACTGCACTCGACTCCAACTTCCTCCACGTGCTTAAGGTGGCCGAGGACCGCTGAAGGTGGCGCGACATGATCCAAGGTGGCTGTCACGACCCTCAGCAATGAAGGATTACGATGCACGAACGGATTGATCTTATCCCAAAGTAAGTTCTAATAGGATTGTGTGTGGTACTAGACGACGATATACATTGTATAGATACACATATACTTAAATACCTTAAGCAAAAGATAAAAGTAAAGAATTAAAATCCGAAATACCTAACATCATCTACGACCCAGGAATTAGTTCATCCCACAAATATTTGCTCTTGCCGGGATTCGAACCCGGGACCGCCGGCTCAGTAAGCAGTTGCACTACCACTGCACTGCACCAACCGTGTCGTCAAAGTAGTGGGGCAGAGTTTCGGCTAAGCAATGCGAAATGAACATTTAGATTTTTGCTATTCAAGCTGCATTCTGTAACATTGACAAATTGACATCGTAGGTAAATAAAGAGAATGTAGCTCAATAAGCCAAAATTTTATTTTATTGGAGCGGAGCGAGCGAAGCGAGCGAAGCTCCCATGGATCGACTCGAATGGACTTTGTAACAATGCGCAGATCTCAGCGAGTTCTCAACCGATTTTAGAAATATTTGTTTTTAAATGCACAAATTAAATTTCGCTAGGTCGTGACGAAGAGAAAATTTCGAAAAAAAAAAAAACTCCGCTCCAATCTATGGTGCAAGCTTAGCCGGTGGCTGACTCTGCATCGACCTAGTTTATTCTAATCAACTCTTGAACCTTTTTTAATAAAACTGCCGTTTTCTCGTAAATAGTCCCGAGACAATGACTACATTTTAGATTTTAAATTGCAACTGTGAACCTACGATTCTTTTCACTATAGTACATTTTGAGGTCAGAAAGTTGTTTACTAAATAATACAACGGCGATTAGGGGAAGATTGGCACCATTCGTACACGGGGCAGCTTCATACAGTCACTATTACAGCTTATCAGGACAATATATTTATTACGGGTTTGTGTGTGTGGGTAGGCGCTGACGGCGCCCGGTGGACCACGAAGTTCGCTGTCAGTGCGGTTACCAAGAGCGACACGAGAGGGCGTTATTTGTTTTCGCACCCTTTAAATAAATTTATCGTCGATGTTCTCGGATGTTTCGTGCTTAAATGAAGCGGTAAATCTGAAAACTTTGTTGATCAACAGTATGTAAATACTATCATTTCCATGATAAAGTACATATTTTGTGTATTTCTCTTCATGAATTTTGTGTAGTTACCAATATTTTATTTTTGACCTTTGGGGCAGGTTCGTACGCCTACACCTGGGGCACATTCATATACGTCATGCATGTACCTCCTATTAACATGTTTCTTTTTGTTTCAGAAAATTAGCAAAAATAGTTCGGAGTTATACGAAAAAGAGTTTTCTAACGAAATAAAGTCACAATCGATCGAATATATTGAAAATTTTCGAAAATGCATTGCGGGCTCAAAAGTCAGAAAGCTGTCATATGATTATGCCAAAGAATTGAATCGGAAATATCCGCCAATGGGATTGGCGGGTATTGACTTGTTTTTAAAGACCATTGTAACTATTTTTGATATTATAATTGCTGTTTTATTTAACATGTACGAAGTTATCTCACACTGTCTGAAGGTTCCCCGACCCATGTATGAATGTGCCCCTTGAGTGGGGTAGATTCGGACTTGACAGCTTTTACTAAAAGTCGATCTACTCGTTTGTTGTAAAAGTAGGCGACTTCTAACTTTTTAATTAGGAAGCTAAATGTATCTGCTATATTATAGAGGCCGATGGACGAACCTATCTTTAAAAATAAAAATAACAAAAACCGGAATGTAAAAAGTGTACGAATGGTGCCAATCTTCCCCTAACCTATAAATATGTTTGGAAAAGCCAGAGGCATAGTAGTAATTAACAGCCCGAAGCACAGAAATGCCAAAGAGAACCGCTTTGATATCAAAAAGGGGCGGAAGGAGCGGTGCCGTCCCGAAAGATGAGCTCTTGAGGTCACTGCAGGTCAAAACACCCACTTAATGTGCTTACACGTGTTCACTGAAAGATACTTATGAGATAATTATCTGATAGAATCCTTACTAAGCTAGAGGAGTAAGAAGGAAAATTGCCACAATCTATTTATATAATTTCTAAATTGATGAACAAAGCCTTCACTGAATTTAAATCAAATATTCGTGCAAAATATTATATTTAAGTAAATATATTTGTGACCCTCACTTCAATTGACCTTATTTTAATATAAAAAAATGTAAATGTTTGCGATTTCATATGTTTTCTGGAATAAATTGGGTTATAATAGCCAACTATGACTAGACAATACATGATATTGACGGTTAATAAAGTTAAATCAAGGAGTTTCTAATATTACAAAGTACAATTTTATGTTATTTATAATTTTAGTCATCTAATGCTTGGGAATGTAAACCATACAAACAGTTTGGAATGAAATAGGTAAAGGAGTATTGTATGCATTGTATTTTAATATGGAATATTATTAAATGCACATCTGTACAATTTTTCAGCACACTAGGTAACTCCACTAATTAACTGAATGCATACCAGAAAAACGAATGCTGTGTAAAAAAAACAATTGATTAACTGAACATGTCCTACAAAAAAAACTTAAACATCATACAAAACGAGATGACCTTTTTAACCGAATTCACACCAAAAATATGGTTCTTACATCGGATATATTTGAAAGTTTCACCAAAAATACTGACTTGCACACTAATTATCCTCGCACTGCACATTAAGATCCGACTCGGCCGGGTTAGGTTAGGTTAGTTTTTTTTTTATATCCAGTAAAACAGTTTTGCAAATACCTTTAAATAGTATATTGAATTCGCATTATTTAGTGTGCAAGTCAGTATTTTTGGTGAAACTTTCAAATATTTTGATCGAAAAAAGGGAATATACAGATATCGATTTAAATACATGCCTTTTAATATTAATATCGGTTCCATAGCTCTCTAAAGTCCGACCGTTCTAACGAAAGTCCGTTGCCTAATGATGATGCAGCAGTCAACGTTTGCTTTATATACAAGCATCAGCCCGTCTAGCACAACTATGCTTCGCGACTCTTATCGCGCGGCATAGCGTCAGCTGTCACTCTCTCAGTACCGCACAGAAAGAGATAGATAAATATCTCGAACGAGAAAGAGTCACGTATCACAGTTGTGCTATAAGTGCTGGGTTGCACATCATGGTAAAATTATTGGCAACTATATTTTGTAATATTCACTGTGCGTTGTAAACAAGCAGCAGAAAATTCCACAGTTGCCAGGTACAATGAGCATCAAAAGTATCTGATCATTTTAGTATGCAATTTGACATAAACCAGCATTAAACCAGTAGTAAAATTGACAGCTAATACTTTTGATTCTGGCCGTACTCGCATCCAAGAATACTACAGGACGCTAAAAACTTCTATATTCCGATTTAAAAATCAATTTAAATCGAAATATTTATATTCGTTTAAGTCTGTTGACTAGTAGGTTGAATTGCATAAGGGTCTTTAAATATGAATTACTCGGCTATGCTTTCCAGTTTTACTCGGTGAAACGGCGCGCGTTTGTACCCAATCTTAGCGGTGCGCCGGTCGATTTAACCTTTCTATAGAGAGAACCTTCTATAATGTTTTATTTTCTTATCGACCGTTACCAATGTCCCGAGGATACAGCTTAAATATAAATAATGTAACTGTGTAAAATCCCACAGTTGCCAGGCACACGAATGCGCGGTGTATCGACTGTAAACAGTGCCATGCGCTGGCCGTGAACCACTGCACTGAAACTGGGTCGCGGGAGGCGCTGCACACATCCCCACTGGAGTTCATAAATTTCTACTAGAGGACGATGAAAATCTAGACTTTGTTGATCTAAAACTCTATACTTATATCGAAACGATATATCGCTCAAATGGCTATATGCAAATTTAAATCGAATTAGGATCCAGGTTTATGCGTAATCACAGTAATTTATTATAAATGCGAAAGGCTGCTCAAACAGATAGCTGATACTACTGGATTAACATGCTGGTTATATCCTTAAGAATATAGTGTAGTAAATAGTGTTCCCGTTGCATGAGGGGGTAACACAGCTAGTAATAAATATATTAATTTAAACTTACACGATTTTCACACATTATTATAACAAAACGGGATTTAATTGCGTACGAAAAGGTGTTAGACTATTTACCTTGACGTTTCGGACATGATGTCACATCCATGGTCTCGAAGGGACTGAAGAGGTGGGAATCATCATCATTATAAATAATAAAAGTAAAATAAACTCAAATAAAATGGAAATA
Organism: Apotomis betuletana; assembly: GCA_932273695.1. NCBI lineage: Eukaryota > Metazoa > Arthropoda > Insecta > Lepidoptera > Tortricidae > Apotomis > Apotomis betuletana. The sequence goes on from OW026300.1 coordinate 16,652,114, forward strand.
AAAATACTTAAATTAAAATATTAATAAGCAGATATACCTACATACATATATAACACTTGGACATAATAAATGCATATTCCTAGCAGAGTTAAAAAATATCAAACCAGAGTCAGTCGCATAGTAAGAGGTTTATCTCTGGTTCTAGACCCTGGAATAGCCATGAGAGGTAAATACTGACCAGATTCAAAACGGTTTTGGCCAATGTAGGCCGCCGCAATTTTAGGCCGCAGAACTTCTTTGTACATGCCCATACCAACAGACCCTACTTTCTTGGAGCTTGTAGGCGATGTGTATGGATACCTAAACTGCCGCGCATGTACTGGTTAATAATTTGAAGTAAAAAAGGTGAGCTTATACAAAAAAAAATATGAGACTTATTAACAAAAGTTAACATAATTTTCAAATTACTGATATGCCCCTTTCAACACCCTAGTGAGATGATTTTTATTTCCTTTGTTTTGTGGTAAGTAAAACGAGTGTTTAACTTAATCATTGTTGGCGATGAGACACTTTTTGGGATATTTATTGTATAAGGACCCCTAAAATGCAGTTAATGCAGTCAAGGTTGAAGCTAGAAAATTAGCATTAAACCTACCCTAAAGCATCCAAAGCCACGTGATGGTAAATAAAGCGGTCGTTCCACATTGGGCACGTCGGTTCCAGATGCGCGCTGTCCCAGTTCCAGTGCAGCGGTTCAAGGACACAGCACGGCCGCTGCTTCAATCAATACTCGGTGCGATACGAAAATATGGACCATTGGACTGTTGTTTTTTGTCAATGTAAAGTTTTATGAAACATCTGCTTAACATTTTGAGAGGTTAGCTCGATGACGGGAAACTGGGCCGCAATTCGACGTTTTACTCTACTAACTACCTGACTAACTAACATCTACCTATCCGAGATCTCACTAATATATTTAACCTTTAGCTAATCTTACTATATGACGGTAAAGGTTGAATATCCACAGAATATGACACTACAGAAGGTCCTCTCTTTTGATCTTCGTTAAAGCCGCCTGAGAACTCAAAGATTTGACGCAAACGATCTTTCGACGCTTGCGCACCGCTAAGATTGATGAACGCCCGCCCTTTCACTGGAAGAAATAAAGTGGAACGCGGAGCCGTACACCTGGATGTACGTTTATGCCTAGGCCTAGGTAGACAGTTTAACCTTTACCCGACTGGTACTTTCGAGTAAAACATATCGCGAAAATAGAAATAATAAATAAATAAATATCGGACAACCGCACACAAATCGATCTAGTCCCAAATTAAGCTCAAGAAGGCTTGTGTTATGGGTACTAGACGACGATATACGTACTTATATAGATAAATATATACTTACATACATAGAACAACCATGACCCAAGCACAAATATTCGAGTTCATCACACAAATATTTGCCCTGGCCGGGATTCGAACCCGGGACCGCCGGCTCAGTACCGAGCCAAACGCGTCGTCAAAATGGTGGAGATTTCAAAAAGACGTCAATATCATCACGTCGAATTTTGATCTAACTTACTCTTAAATGAATGCAAGCGGACCATGATACAAAAAAAATGCTACATATTGATCACGCTGGTAAATACATACCTATATATATCCAATCGTCCTAAACCCAACAGGGTGTTTTTTAGCCCACGTCATATTGCGGATTTTTAGTGGTACTAATTTATTTTACTGGTAACGACATGGTAACGACAATTTTTTTGGTAACTGACATTGAAAGTCGGTGAAAGTCACTGATGTAAACAAAGAGGAAACAGGACTAAATATTCCGCAAAGAAGTAAGTTTTGCTTAATAAAGCCAAAACTATCGATAGTGTCAAAATCCAAGTTATATAGGTATAAACAGCTCTCATTATTGCCATATGAAAGCTGTTTGTAGTGCCACTATCCCTGGGCCGAACAGACACTTATTAGGCTATAAGTATAAAACATCTATAACTCAAGAACTCATCATCATCATCATTTCAGCCACAGGACGTCCACTGCTGAACATAGGCCTCCCCCAGTGACTTCCAGATCGGCCGGTGGGAAGCGACCTGAACTCAAGAACTATTTCGAACTAATCACGCAAATATTTGCCCTTGCCGGAATTCAAACCCAGAACCGTTGGTTCCGGAGCCAATTGCGTAGTCATAAAATCAACATGAATATGTACCTACATTACAATCAATATACGTAGGTTTTTGCTTTAGCGGTCTAGCGCCAGGCAAATTCAGGTCCTGTCCTTAAACCTTCGAAACTAGGTCAGCCATAAAGGCGCACACAAATGCATTTCCTGGAATGCGAGATAAGCTATTAACGATGACTAGGCAGAGTTATTCGTATGAGAGGAATTACCAGGTTAAAAGTTAAAGAAATAAATTTTTAGCCCAGTAAAATAATTTAATTTTCAAGCTTTTATACAATGAAAATATAATTATTACAATATTTCGTTGCGGAAAGTGATAATTCTCACTTTTTTTTCACAAATGGTCCACTTTCTTTCTCAACCGGCCAGCATTTCCGCTAAACTGTTCGACTATTCGTCGATTTAAGTATTTGAGTCGATGTACCTACTTGATTATTAATAGAGATAGATAGATAGATAGATCTTTATTGCTTTCATATAGTGTACACTATAATATAATATAAATACAAATAATTATGTCATAATTTTAATTAAACAATATTCCAAAACCTTTGCGCCAGCCGACAAGATAGGCGTCCGGGAATTAACTCTCCCAAGGTCCTCCACAATGACTGGTCGTGGTTTATAGTCTTCACCAGGTCCTTCCAGGCGCCTTCTACGCCGCGTATTCTGCCGCGTGTTCACACCTCAAAAACGTTTGGCCCAGGGCATCGGTTCTACGAACATAAATTTTAGGTTGAAGAGATCGTAAAACATGTAAGGCAGTCCGGTGTCATCCTGATGGGCGTAAAATTGGAGTCTAGCCACAACATTAGTTTTAATTCCTTCGTGCTGAGAGTTCCAACGGACCAACTAGTGACCTTCACAAATGAAAGGTATCATGTTCCGGCGTTTCCGTGGCCGGCTACCTGATACCTCGGTCACGCTTAACACACATCAGTGTTAAAAAATGTGAACTAGTTTAGTTACTTGTTTTGATAGATATGTTAGTCTATGGGCCACAGCTGCTGTGGAAAATATTTCAATAGCAAATAAACACACAGGAATGCAACAGGGAGCGCGACCTTGCTCGTTTTGGGCCGTGGCCTCGCCGGGTTTCGGGATGCAGTTCAAGTACTATCGAGCTGTGCCTCTGCAAAGGTCACGCTTCCCAATTGGAATGTGAACAGTTTTATAACAGGCTCAATGGGCCAGTGGCATTTTGACAGTCGCGTTAATATCTGATAACCATTAGCTCATTATCGGACTTATAGGTACTTACATATAATGTCTATACCTACGTATAAAATATGTACAGTAGCGATCAAAAGTATTTTGACAACGGCAAAAGCTTTGATATTATTTATGCGATATATTAGTTATTCCAACTTTATTCTTGATAAAGTATTTCATGGCTTAAAAGCTTCTCGAAACAAATAAAAAGTTTAGTTTCATTGAATTAAAATATAAACATAGCCACAAAAAATATTTATATACCGGTTCAAAAATATTTTGACAATGTCTCTTTTCCAATTGAACTGAGAAATGGGGCTGCAGAATTTAAATACTTTGTAGGAACTACAACTTGAGGCTTTTCTTAGCATGTCTCGACATAAATAATATTCGGAAGATTTTAAGTAACCCGTTGCGGCTGCATTTAAGAAGGGTAAGTCGCAAGCTGAGATTTCGCGAAGTTTTGGTATACCACGGCAATTCTGTCTGGAATAAGCAGTTCAAGGCTCGAAACAGCGTCACAAATAAGCCTGAAAACAGTCGTCCTCAAAAAACGACTTGTACAACTGATTGTGTAATAAAAAAGTAAGACGTAGAAACCCCACGGAATAATGCAATACCAATTAAAGATGAGCTAACAGAAAAATACAACACAAAATGTTCATATTTTTACTATTAAACGACGCCTAATAGACCATGGATCACATGGTCGACGCCCATTAAAAAAACTACAATGTTCAGCAAAGAATAAGGCATCCCGATTAGCATTTGCGATTCGTCACAAATCATGAACAAGTGCCGATTGGTCAAATAAATAAATAAATAATAAAATAAATAAATATTAAGGGACAATCATACACAAATCGACCTAGTCCCAAACTAAGCAAAGCTTGTACTATGGGTACTAGACGACGATATACATAATATATAAATATGTACATAAATATAGATAACATCCATGACCCAAGAACAAATATTTGCACAAATATTTGCCCCGGCCGGGATTCGAACCCGGGACCGCCGACTCAGTAGGCAGGGTGTCTACAAACCGAGCCAAACGCGTCGTCAAAAATTTTAGTGAGTGACGCGAGCAAGTTAAATTTAATGTCGTGGGATGGTATCAAGTATGTGCGTCGTCCTTATAATAAAAGACACGATGTGCGATACCTGGTACCCACACTCAAGCATGGTGGCGGCAACGTAATGGTGCGGGGATATTTTTCTCGCCATGGCGTCGGTCCTCTCGTATGAATTGACGGGATAATGGGATCGATATGTGTATGAAAATATACATTATACACATACGATACCCTATGAAAATAAATATAGAAAAATATGCCACTTCGTTGGATTTTTCAGCACCATAATGACCTCAGACGCAATTCTAAAAAATTACAGGCTTTCTTAAAGCGTAAAAAAGTCAAGGTATTTGAGGGGCCTAGTCAAAATGCTGACCTTAATCCTATTGAGCATCTACGAGAAGAGTTGGATCGTCGAGTGAGGTGCAGAAATTACTCCAAGGGGCTTTTTTTTAAGCACTTCAGTCAGAAAGGGCGAACATACCTTACGGACGTATTATATAGAAGTTCGTAGACTATATGACGGCTCCTTGTACAGCTGTTAGGAAGGGCAGAGGATATGCAACTAAATATTCATGAAACGTCTTATCTAACCCTGTTGCAAGTTCAGCAAAATAATTTTATGTAAATGTCAAAATACTTTTGAGCTACCTGAAGCGTGTATTATCAGTTTTTATTCTAAGTTCATTGTTAAGTTTTAGTTATCTAAGTGGAAACGTAACAAGAAAAGGGCCATGATATCGTAACGTAATTATTGAATATATATTCAATTCATCAACATCTTGAAAAAAAATTATTTGTCAAAATACTTTTGATCGCTACTGTATAATAAATAAGGTCACGCCCCCGTTAGAATATCAACAGTTTTAAACTATTAGGTTTTTGAGCATTCGAGGACGAGGACGAGCAATATTGTCATTACTTAGTGCTAAAACCGCATTATACCCTTAATTCTACTTTCGCTGTCTTCAAAACTGGTCACCCGCAAGATAGGCTACGTCAGCCACATGAGAACACACGAACGCCATCAACGGAGTTGAAGCAGTCACCGTGACTGAATGCGGTCTAACTAGCTAGAGAATATACATTTTGCGATCTAGTTAGTCTTCAAGTCTCCCCTAAAATGTAAAGTCGTATACAGTCCGGACTCAAATATTGACGATTGACAACGTGGTTAGCTGACGGTTCTTGATTGAAATCCTTGCAAGGGCAAGCAAATGTTTGTATGATGAGATTTGGGTGATTACTTACCCCTGGCATATTTATATTTTTTTCAACTTGAAGATGCCCTAACATTAGACGGTGTATAAATTTTTTTCGATTTCAAGTAAATAGGTACTAATATATAATTTTTTAGAATGTTATAATTATGTAATACATATATAAAAAATATTATAATATATGTAACAATATATTACATAAACTATTTAGGTAGGTACCTTTATCATGAGTACAGTCATCTACGCATTACTTAGTTTCGAACTATTTCGGTCCCCAAATATTTTATATGTACATTTTTGGATAAAAATTTGCTGAAGAAATATAATACACATTAGTGCACCGCGCTGTGTTTTTAGGTCATCGGTGCAAGGCTGTGGCATTGAATCGAGCCGCTTTTATTTACTAAGGATTTCAGGGACCTCGGCCAAGCTTAATTAGATTCTGATTAACTGTTCAAAAATATGATATTATGGTGGTCTACTGAACATGACAAGTGTTACTTTGTCAAAATATTTGTATTTGTCACCCAGCGATCGGAGATTTGGTTGCCACCACAGCCGTTTATAATTGACAAATCATGTACCATTAGTATTATAAATACTATTATGTAAACTATTATAAAATTCTACATTTGTATTGAAAACCAGTTTTCTATGGAGAGGGGTCATGAATTCAGGAAAAATCTTAATATCGTGATGCAGGATCGTCTTTTGTTTTGTATGGGCGCGCGGTGTCATGTCAGTCTGGAGCCATCTGTTGGGCATAATTTCCTTCGTCCTCACGTTACGCCAAAACGGCTGGACAGATTTTAACCAATTTCGGCACAAGGATAGCTGGACATCCGAAGATGGTTATAGGATACTTTTTATCCAACTACGGTATAAAAAAATTACGCGTACAAAGTTGCGGGTATACCTGGGCCATTTTTCTAAAGTTGTACACCCCACTATAGAAAATACCGAAAAAATCGAAAATTAAAAATAAAAGTGGGGTGTACAACTTTAAAAAAAATGGCCCACCTTCTAGTCTACATTATAAAACTAAAATTTTATTGACAATCAGGTTTCTATGGAGAGTGGTCATTATCATTATTTCAGGAAAAATCTTCACCTCGTGATGCAAGAACTTATACGTACTGACGCACAGCGCTCGCCGTACAGCGCCGTGTGTTGTTGAAAAGATAATGACGTATTAAATAATTATCACGCCGAAATTCCGTTATTGGCACATGGAACCAAACATCCAAAAATGGCTTAAAGGATACTTTTTATCGCTCACAGTAACGAAAATACGCTGAAGCATTCTACTTCGAATATTTTAGTTCAGTTATGATGTTATTAAATTTTTTCTACCAGTACCTAGTACCAGTAGTAGGTAATTTATATTGAAACCTGTAACTTCCAAATGCTTGTAAGAAAAACTATAAACACATAAAAGTAAATACCGTCTGTTTACTGCTTATACTTATTTTTTATAAAAAAATTACATAGTTTTTTGGGAGATAATGTTAGGTTCAAAGGGATTCGCCGCCTTGACAGCTCTGGGGACAAAAAGTGCGGTACAACTATAGTCATAGTGCTTTCAGTTTAATCCATACTAATATTATAAATGCGAAAGTGTGTCTGTCTGTCTGTCTGTCTGTTACCTCTTCACGCTTAAACCGCTGAACCGACTTAGATGAAATTTGGTATGGAGATAGTTTGAGACCCGGGAAAGGACATAGGATACTTTTCATCCCGAGAATATTTAGTGTTCCCGTGGGATGAGCGGGTAACACCGCGGGGCACAGCTAGTGATTTATATACCGCGCTCAAATATCACTTTTTGACTTACCATCTACGTTGAAATTTACGATCTACTTTACTACTCCTTCCTACCAGCGCACTTAAATAATAACGAAAACATAAGTTATGACCACGTACCGGCAAGCGCAGTGTAGGACGACCACCCGCAAGGTGGTCGGACGACCTGGTTAGAGTTGCGGGGACTCGCTTGGATGCGGGTCGCTGCTATCCGGCCCATATGGAAGTCTATTGAGGAGGCCTGTGTCCAGTAGTGGAAGTCCTATGGCTGAAATGATGATGATGATGATGATGAAGTTATGGCACAGTCTGGACTTTACAGCATTTGGCATTGCGTTTCGTTTCAAAATAATGTAAGTATTTTAACGTGACGTTTATTGTCAATTGGATAAGTGACAAAATATTCCATGGGTTGGGTAACCTTTAGACAAATTTTGTTGCGATATTTTTCAGAGTAACAGGAAACTTTATGATCCATACGACAGTCCAACACCTCGATTGCTATATCCAAAGAGACCAGTCGATTTGGTAAGTATTATTATTTGTCTAAGGAAATATTTATGATTTTTGTAAATCAGCTTTCTAGGGCCAAGTAAAATATAATTTTCACCTCACTCGCTCGGAAAACCTCCGTTTATAGGGCGAAATCTGCGTGCAAAAGTCTATTTTAACCGCTAGCGTGCAAATATCCTTTGAATTTCGAACACGACGATTTTGATTATCTGTGGTGCATGTAACTTTTTTATATTTAAGACTCCTTCAACGCGTGACTGATTTCATCAGTCGATAAATCTTCGATTAACCAATCAACGCACGCTAATAAAGGGGGATCTGGTCAGGCCGGCTAAAATCACATGTACATTTGAATACTTCTTTAAAAAAAAATACACCTACAATATCACGTCCAGAAACCTGGTTTGTGGTGACAGATTTTTAAGTTTTTATTTTTTCAACACTTTATTATATGTTGAATATGTTTATATATATTAATAGTAAGTATTTTAGTTTCATTTACATATTTTGCCTAGTAAATATATTAAATACAACACAAATTTTAATATATATATTTGTTATAAAAGTTGGAACATAAGAGTGTTATTTCTAAACGCACCCGAGAAAAAAATTAATAATTAAAAAGTTGGAAGTTTTCACAATTCACGTAAACAACGGAATTTTTTGTTCTGTGGAGAATACATACTGTTGTCTTACTTTATAGAAATATCAAAAACAAGAAAGTTAAGCCCAATTTGGAGTATTTATTCAATGCTAAAAGCCTGCATTACAACAAAATAGGATTTGCTATAAATATTTGGAGACGAGAAGTAATTTACCGAAACTATTGGCGTTTTTAAAGAAGATAAAGCCGAAATAATCTTGTTCGGATCCCATGCATCGTCCAATAACTTCCAAAGCAAGTGTTATGGAAAATACTTCCGAGTGGCCAACTAATCCTTCCTAGAATGCCATTCTCCCACATTCACAACGAATGTGTCAAGTAGTTTCAAATACAAATATAATATAACAGTGCTTAAGAAAAACGATAAAATATACACGACGCCGACGATAATACAAATTACGGCCATATTACTTTTAATTTTTAATATGTGTGCTTCTCTCGTATTTATTTGGTTTGGATTTGAGTGTGTTATGTGTTAAATCTGATGTGTTAAATAGAAGGCAAAATTAAATATGATTATTTTAATGTTTTAATTGTTTTTCTTGAACCTTGCATTTTCCTCGCTGTAGTGAGGTGAAAAATTGTGTGTTCCGCATGGCTGCAAAATTATTTAGCTTCTCGTGTCTTGAAAGCCTCGCTACGCTCAGGAATCTATCTTTAAACCATTCGCTTCGCTCATGGTTCAATCTTAGATTCCTTCGCTCGCTCAGCTTTCAATTTTAAGACTCGCGCCAAATAACAACTTTGCAGCCTTGCATAACAAATAACTATTTTATTTTTAAAGGATACTTTGATAGTTTGTCTTTCGTCACGCGATAAACGCGACCAACATATAGTTTCGTAAACTTTTGCTTTAAAAAGGTCTCTCTACGCGCCGCATACCACCAATTTGGTGACACTAAGTAAAATAAGTACAAGATTAAAATGTCACAATCTTCAGGGAAATTATATTCGATCTTTTGCTATGGAAATCGAGGGAAAGAAACGTGTGTTTTGTAATTTTGTAATCGTCTTATGTCAAAAGACTGTTTCCGGTAAATTTACATCCGATTTACCAATTTATAAAAAAGAAATAATAAAAAGTACTTACCTACATGTATTTCTAGCGGGAACAACAGGTGGTTAGTGCTTGCATAGTAATAATATCGACAAAGTTGTTATCGATAACCACCACGTCAAAAAGGGTATATAGTTATTAAGAAAATATTTACCGCCCCGGCTTCGCACGGGTGCAATGCTGATACTAAATATGCAATGCATGTATTATTCATATAAACCTTCCGCTTGAATCACTCTATTTATTAATAAAATAAAAGGTAAAAAAACTTAAAACCCGACCACGGAGAAACGAACTAAAAAGTTAAAAACAAGGTAGAAAAATCGGGTATCATCGCCTTAAACCACAAGACAAGACATTTGACATGCAAAATGTTCTTGTATATTTTTTCTACTGAAATCTTCTGTTAGTTAACAACAATAACATTATAATTTAATTCAAATGCCGTAGTCGTGCGTTGTGGCATTAACTACCTACGATACAATCTTCCTTTTACATATCTCCAAACAGTAAAAGAGCAAACATGCATATATCATATACGAATAAAACCGCTTATATAATATAGTAGCCGTAGCAGCAGAATTTATTTAATTTAATTTTCTTAGTTTTTTTAAGAACATGGTATTGTGTATAGCAAAAAACCTACCTTCTAGTTGTCGAGAATAAAACGGACGCACAACTTTATTACAAGGCTACTACACATCGTTATCATATTCGTTATCAATCAGATGATGATGGCGATCTAACTAAAAATACGGAAATTTCGTTGTATAGTTGCAGTTTTTTTAATAGTCGACAACGCACAACTACGGCATTTGAGTTAAATTATAATAGAAGATTTCAGTAGAAAAAATATACAAGAACAAACATGTCAAATGTCTTGTCTTGTGGAATAAGGTGATGATACGTGATTTTTCGTCACGTAGTAAGTAGGGCCATACATACTTCCAAAACCTACTTCACTGTTGTTATGGGGGACTTCAATGCAAAATTGGGCAAGAACAGCGGTGATGAGTTGAGAGTGGGGCAATTTGGATACGGGCAACGGAACCCTAGGGGACAGAGGCTGGCCGACTTTCTGGAGAAAGAGGAACTCTTCATGATGAACTCTTTCTTCCAGAAGCCGCCTCACAGGAAATGGACCTGGATAAACCCCGATGGTTCCACGAGAAACGAGATTGACTTTATCATGACCGACAAGAAACGGATTTTCAGTGATGTGTCTGTGATCAATAGGGTAAAGACCGGCAGTGATCATCGAATCGTAAGAGGCACACTGAATATCAATGTTAAACTGGAAAGGTCCAGTCTGATGAAGTCTACGCTCCGACCTACTCGGGCCCATATTCAAAACCCCGAGAGCTTTCAACTCGAGCTCTCCAACCGCTTCGCTTGTCTGGAGAACTTTGTCTCAGTGGACGAGATCAACGACGGGCTAGTGGAAACTGTCCACACGGTAGGGTCTAAGTTTTTCAGACCCCGCCGTAAAGATAGACCTCAGAAATTGTCTGATCGAACCTTAAACCTCATGGCTGAACGACGCTCGCTACAGTTGCAGTCTTCCGATGACGCGAGGTCATATAGGCAGCTTAATAGACGTATATCGAAGTCTTTGCGACATGATCTGCGGCTCTTTAATACGAACCATGTTAAAGAGACCATTGAGCAGAACAAAGGCTCCAAAGTGTTCGCAAAGGACAAGTCTATTGGACAAAGCCAGCTGACCAAGCTGAAACGGGAAGATGGCAGCATAGCGTCGACCAAAGCAGAGGTTCTAGGCGAGATCGAGAGGTTCTATGGTCAGTTATACACTTCAGTCGCAAAGCCCGTTGACAGCTTGGTAGGCGATCCAAGAGCCAAGCTGTCCCGACATTATACCGAAGATATCCCGGACATCAGTCTGTACGAGATTAGGATGGCCCTGAAGCAGCTTAAGAACAACAAGGCGCCGGGCGAAGACGGAATCACCTCAGAGCTTCTGAGAGCGGGTGGAACACCGGTACTTAAGGTCCTCCAGAAGCTCTTTAATTCCGTCTTGTCCGAGGGCAAAACGCCTGAAGCATGGAATAGAGGCGAGGTGGTACTGTTCTTCAAGAAAGGTGATAACAGCCTATTGAAGAACTACAGGCCCATCACGCTTCTAAGCCATGTTTATAAGTTGTTTTCAACGGTCATCACGAACCGTCTCGAACATAGACTTGATGACTTCCAGCCTCCCGAACAAGCCGGTTTCCGAAGAAGCTATAGTACCATAGACCACATACATACGCTGCGGCAAGTTATACAGAAGACTGAAGAGTATAACTTGCCATTATGCTTAGCGTTTGTGGACTATGAGAAAGCCTTCGATTCGGTGGAAACATGGGCGGTGCTCGAGTCACTTCAGCGATGCCATATTGACTATCGGTACATTGAAGTGTTGAAGTGTTTGTATAGTAACGCCACCATGTCGGTCCGAGTTCAGGAGCAGAGCACAAAGGCCATTCCATTGAGAAGAGGCGTGAGACAGGGGGACGTTGTGTCCCCGAAACTGTTTACGGCCGTTATGGAAGACGCCTTCAAGCTCCTGGAATGGCAAGGACTTGGCATCAACATCAATGGCGAATACATCACTCACCTTCGGTTTGCCGACGATATCGTAGTCATGGCAAAGTCGATGGAGGAACTCAGCATGATGCTCGATGACCTCAATCGAGTTTCTCAACGGGTGGGCTTAAAAATGAACATGGACAAGAAAACGAAACTCATGTCAAGTGCCAAGGTTGTGCCCATCCCAGTCTCTGTTGAAAACTCGGTACTCGAAGTTATTGACTCATACATCTACCTAGGACAAGTGGTCCAATTAGGTAGGTCCAACTTCGAGAAAGAGGTCAACCGCCGAATCCAACTCGGCTGGGCAGCGTTCGGGAAACTACGCAATGTCTTTTCATCCGACATACCTCAGTGCCCCAAGACGAAAGTCTTCAACCAATGTGTGTCACCAGTGATGACTTACGGCACCGAAACGTGGTCTTTCACTATCGGCCTCATCTCAAAGCTCAAAGTCGCTCAACGAGCAATGGAGAGGGCTATGCTCGGGGTGTCTCTACGTGATCGAATCAGAAATGTGGAAATCCGTAGACGAACTAAAGTGACCGATATAGCTCACCGGATTAGCAAGTTGAAGTGGCAATGGGCAGGCCACATAGCACGCAGAGCAGATGGCCGATGGGGCCGAAAAGTGCTCGAGTGGAGACCTCGGACCAGCAAGCGCAGCGTAGGACGTCCACCTACAAGATGGACAGATGACCTTATAAAGGTCGCCGGAAGGCGCTGGATGCAGGTCGCTTCCAACCGGTATATATGGAAGTCCAAAGGAGAGGCCTATGTTCAGCAGTGGACGTCCTATGGCTGAGATGATGATGATGATGATGACGTGATTTTTCTACCTTGTTTTTAACTTTTTAGTTCGTTTCTCCGTAGTCGGGTTTTAAGTTTTAACCTTTTATTTTATTTCAATATTTTCAGTTTTTACATAATATTATGATACAGTAAAGAATATATAAATGCATATGTAAGTAAAAAAAATGTCCCTGTACCGCTACATCCTCCTTTGAAGTCTATAAAAGTATACTCAGTAATCAAAATCTGTCGAGTAGTTTAAGCGGTATCGTGGAACATACATGACTTAATACTTTTCCCTTTGACTTTACGAGTACCATAATCGGGCAAAACTAAGAATAATTTATACGCAAACGTTGAATACCAACGAAGCGGTGAAGCGGTGGTAGCCTAGTGGTTAGGGCATGCGACTTTCAATCCGGAGGTCGCGGGTTCGAACCCGGCCCGTACCAATGAGTTTTTCGGAACTTATGTACGGAATGTCATTTTATATTTACCAGTCGCTTTTCGGTGAAGGAAAACATCGTGAGGAAACCACCTAAGCCCCAATAAGGCCTAGTTTCCCCTCTGGGTTGGAAGGTCAGATGGCAGTCGCTTGCGTAAAAACTAGTGCCTACGCCACATCTTGGGATTTAGGTAGCCGACCCCGATTGAGAATTCATTCTCAAAAAAATGGGACAAAGGCTAGGAGGAATACCAACGTCGAGTTTCAGCTATCGAGACCAACCAGTGCCTCTATCGTATTGTGGACCAGTAGACGACTGAATAATGGAATAGAGGCGAGGTGGTACTGTTCTTCAAGAAAGGTGATAACAGCCTATTGAAGAACTACAGGCCCATCACGCTTCTAAGCCATGTTTATAAGTTGTTTTCAAGGGTCATCACGAACCGTCTCGAACATAGACTTGATGACTTCCAGCCTCCCGAACAAGCCGGTTTCCGAAGAAGCTATAGTACCATAGACCACATACATACGCTGCGGCAAGTTATACAGAAGACTGAAGAGTATAACTTGCCATTATGCTTAGCGTTTGTGGACTATGAGAAAGCCTTCGATTCGGTGGAAACATGGGCGGTGCTCGAGTCACTTCAGCGATGCCATATTGACTATCGGTACATTGAAGTGTTGAAGTGTTTGTATAGTAACGCCACCATGTCGGTCCGAGTTCAGGAGCAGAGCACAAAGGCCATTCCATTGAGAAGAGGCGTGAGACAGGGGGACGTTGTGTCCCCGAAACTGTTTACGGCCGTTATGGAAGACGCCTTCAAGCTCCTGGAATGGCAAGGACTTGGCATCAACATCAATGGCGAATACATCACTCACCTTCGGTTTGCTGACGACATCGTAGTCATGGCAAAGTCGATGGAGGAACTCAGCATGATGCTCGATGACCTCAATCGAGTTTCTCAACGGGTGGGCTTAAAAATGAACATGGACAAGACGAAACTCATGTCAAATGCCAAGGTTGTGCCCATCCCAGTCTCTGTTGAAAACTCGGTACTCGAAGTTGTTGACTCATACATCTACCTAGGACAAGTGGTCCAATTAGGTAGGTCAAACTTCGAGAAAGAGGTCAACCGCCGAATCCAACTCGGCTGGGCAGCGTTCGGGAAACTACGCAATGTCTTTTCGTCCGACATACCTCAGTGCCTCAAGACGAAAGTCTTCAACCAATGTGTGTTACCAGTGATGACTTACGGCACCGAAACGTGGTCTTTCACTATCGGCCTCATCTCAAAGCTCAAAGTCGCTCAACGAGCAATGGAGAGGGCTATGCTCGAGGTGTCTCTACGTGATCGAATCAGAAATGAGGAAATCCGTAGACGAACTAAAGTGACCGATATAGCTCACCGGATTAGCAAGTTGAAGTGGCAATGGGCAGGCCACATAGCACGCAGAGCAGATGGCCGATGGGGCCGTAAAGTGCTCGAGTGGAGACCTCGGACCAGCAAGCGCAGCGTAGGACGTCCACCTACGAGATTGACAGATGACCTTGTAAAGGTCGCCGGAAGGCGCTGGATGCAGGTCGCTTCCAACCGGTATATACCGGACGTCCTATGGCTGAGATGATGATGATGATGATGAGACGACTGAAACCTTATGATGGAAAACAAAAGAAAAAAAAAACAATTTCATACACCGCTAATATTTTTAAGCTTAAAGTGATTATTCGTTTGTATATTTTTTCCAATGCCACAATATCTAAATATTAAATATAATCGAGTCTTAACGACAATTATTTATATTTGACGACACAACATTTTCAGCGACTTAAAAAGCAAAGCAGAAAAACCATTTGGAAATCCATATATATCACTACCATCTTGTATGTCACCATCTCCTAGGTTAACTCAAAAGTTTCCCCGAGGCCCCGTGTTTTATGTGACCATCTCCTCCGTTACCACAAAAGTTTCATAAGATCTGCTACTTTGTATCCGTTTAAGGATAAAACGTATTCTTTTTATTGCGGGGGTTCCACCGACCATCTCCTCCTATCCCCATCTCTTAGTTAAAGTTAAAACTTCTTAGGTGAAAAGTTTATGTGTGACCCATGGGGGTCGGAGGTCGGGGGGCGGGTATGGACCCGTCCCATGTTTTATGTCACCATCTCCTCCGTTAACTCTAAAATTTCATAAGATCTGCTTTCTTGTTGCCATTTTAGAACGTTGTTTTTTATAAGGCCCACCGCCCCCAAGAGCCCCGTGTTTTACGTCGCCTAGGTAGACTCAAAAGTGTTATAAGATTTGCTTCCTTGTTGCCGTTTTAGAACGTTGTATTTTTTTATGGCGGGGGGGGGGCCCGACCCCCGTGCCCTCCATGTTTTATGTTACCATTGCCTGCGTAGACTCAAAAGATTTATAAGATTTGTTTCTTTGTTGCCGTTTTAAAATGTTGTATCTTTAAAGGCGGGGGGCTCCGCCCCCCATGTTTTATGTCACCATTGCCTCCGTAGACTCAAAAGTTTTATAAGATTTGCTCCTTTTTTGCCGTTTGAGTCTGGAGCTGCTAGTCTTCTTATGATGGTTTTCCTACGTTTCCCATGTTCTTATCATAATAGTATTTGGTTTCATTATTACTATTCTGTTGGTACCTCTTTCATCAAATTGGTTTAGTACATGCGTCATCAAATCATGTAAGATATTTGAATACGAATTTAAATAAAGTAAATTACTTTGCTAAGGCTTCGCCTTATTCGGGTGAAAGTAATGACTGAAATCGGTTTTATTGTAAGCAATATACTCAACCACACCATCACTTTTTAAAGGTTAAAAATATGGCCCACGCAATGAAAACCGTTATAACAAATCGATGGACATGTTATAGATCAAAATCGGTTAAGTAGTGTAAGCGCTCTGCTAGAGCATACTTTAATACAAACATACTCGTATAGTTCCAATCACCTTTCGTGGTCTTCTGTATCAGTTCCACTTGGTCAAATTATGCTTTCTGACAACAGATACCTACCTGAATCACTTCAGAAAATAATAAAGAAATTGTACTTGTTACTATTATATTTGCAGAGTTCCGTCGATTTCTGATGGATTCCATCATCAGATCTTTTACCATATTTCCAAGAGATAATAACTGAAGTGTAAACTTTCCAACAAAAAAAGAATTTTTAAAATCTGTTGTTTTTTTTTTCTGTAGAATTTTTGTTCCCACTCGTCCTACTTTTTTGAAGTCTGTTAAAAATGTAGCCTATGTCACCCAGACTGTAATAACGAATTGATAGACACCTCGATCACTAAAATCGGTTGAGTAGTTTTCGAGCTATGCACTATGGTGGAACACACTTACATATAAATATTTATTTATTATTTTTATTTATTTATTTATTGAAAAACAGGTTACATAACATTACAGTTTACACCAATGCGTCATGAACCGAACAATATTTATTTTGAAGGCGAAACGGCGTAAATACATACATAGACTGCTAAACTTAATATACATACATACATAGACTGCTAAACTTATAACCCTTCCTTTTGGGTTTGCCGTAGTCGGGTAAATAACCGCATCAAATCAGTTGCGTAGTTTTAAAGATATAAGCATACATAGGGACAGACAGACAGCAGGAAGCAACTTTGTTTTATTCTATTTAGTGATGTCCTAGAATTTGAATAAATGTCATATTGTTATGTCAATTATTTACTTCCTAATTAATGAGGTATATAAATGTAAAACTTTGATTACTAATAGTACATTACTGCAGACGCCGGGAAATAAGGGCTTGCCGGCTGGGTATAGAAGGCCGACCGTAAGGGAGGCCGTCTAGTGATACGAAGCCGGCAAGCCCTTTTCACGGCTAAGGCATGTATAGTGCTTTTCTCAAACATATGCAATGAAATAAAAAATACACCACTCAAAAAAACATAATTCAGCTGTTCAGCCAGTTCATGAACACAGACGCCATGTTTAAAAAAAGTATTTTTATTTTCCCTCCAATCCCTCTATATTTTTTTCTTTAATAAGTCGTCCACGTGTTTAGTGTTCGAATATTAGGACCATTATACACAACCTGATAATAAGAATCTTTTCATCACATTTGCTCGTAAAAGATGGTATTACATGCAGGTGTACAGAAGGACTAAGGCCTATATTGTTCCCGCGGGAGTTATAAATTGTTATAACTCCCGAGGGAGTTATGGTTTTAGTTTTAAAAATATAGTACGCACTCGCAGTTTACTTCAGACTAAGGAGGTTTCAATCCAGCCAAGGTTTTTTGTTGTAGGAACAAAACTTGCCTTCCAGCAAATTTTATTGTGTATTGAATTAATACGGTACATTTAACTGCATTCATATTTATGTTTTACAATTATTTAAGTGTATTTTGCAGTAATTTTATAATTTTATAAATATTTTATTTTTGAATTATCGTTACAATCTGGCAGTATTTCTTGTCATGTTTCTAAACTAAACGCCGTTCTTAGCATTATCTGTGGTAGACGACACAAAAAAAAAGAAAAAAGTTATAAAATTATTGGTTAGGTAGGTACTATTTAGTTTTGTAACAAAAATACTGTTACGGACAGCTCTGCAAAACATCTAATTTTAAGATAATAAATGAATAAATAATTTGATTATTTTAGATATAAGATTTCGCCCGTAAAAGTGACTAACTTATTGAAATGTGTGTAAAATCCCTTATTATATCGAGCTCCCGTCATGTCTTAGTAAAGACTACATACAGACTTAGAGTCAAAACAAAGATGATTCATCATAAACTTTCCATTCGTAGACGAAAACAAATGAGTCATCTCTGTTTACATTAGATGCAAAATTTAGGGAAATTTTTTAGATTAATTTAAAACCTTTGTAGAATCATTTATTATGTTAAATAAATGTAAATTCATTTAATTTGTCCCGGCCGCAACCGTCTGAGAGCACCACAACGCCGAAAATAAGCGAACGCGCAGCGCGCAGCGCCATAAGAGAGATAAGGCAGGTGTATATCTCGGACGGTGCGAGCGAGACGGCCTCTTGCCGGGGACAAAGAAACGATAGGTATTTTCGCATCTCACAGTCTGACGGGAGCTCCCACGACGCAAACATGTATTAAATTTTGTGTATCCGAACAGCGTCAATCCATAACATAAGTTAGTTTTAAGATCAGAAATATGTAACTTGAGTAAATTAATGTATAATGACAGGGCGGGCGTCCCCCTGGACCTAGAGGCAAATTATATAAAAGGACGGCCATTTTTTGTATAGAATCACTTCCAGTTCTTGTTCTCCTGCATAAACCATCTTGTAACAGTTGTAGCGTAGTACCATCGGTCCGCGAGTTAGTTTTGTTAGTATAGCGTAGTACCATCGGTCCGCGATTTAGTGTAAATTCATAGACAGAGACTATATTAGTTAAGTGTTAATTTAAGTGTTTCCGATCCGTTGTTGTTTTTGTTAATTTCTGTGTAAATATATACCGTTGATTTTTAGTTTGCGTTTTCGTTTCGTCCGTTCGTTTTACCTTAGCCTACAGTCCACTTCGCTCCATAACTCATCCCTGAGTTTCGGAGTGCCCTTGTAGCCGATAGCCGACGGACGCGGTTATCCTCTACAAATACTGTTCGTATTTAAGTTTTATAATATACTAGCGACCCGCCCCGGCTTCGCACGGGTGCAATGCTGATAAATTATGCATGTATTATAATCCGTAAACCGCATCAAAATCCGTTGCGTACTTTTAAAGATTTAAGCATACAAAGGGACATAGGGACAGAGAAAGCGACTTTGTTTTATACTATGTAGTGATTACGGTGCTAATTATTCCTGCATAATATTGTTAATTGTTGTTTGTTTAATGATAGATGGTAAGATTCTGTGTATATTTGTTTTCTGTTTTAAGCTGATGGCCGTTTTGCCAGTGCTTGGTCATCAATCGTTATCGTTTAATTAGTTTAATGTTTATTTTTGTCTTATGTATTTGTTATTTACTCCTAAATGTGATGAAAAATATTGTGTGTATGGCGGGTAGTAAGGGGATTACAAACTCAGGACATTAAAAGCCCTCCGCCTTCGGCGTCGGGCTTCTAATAGACCTTCGTTAGTAATCCCCTACTTACTACCCTTATGACACAATATACTATAATTTCTATAATAAATAAAATGACGGCAGAGGATTTTTAATATTGTCTATGGTCTCTGGTGACTTACGTATAGACAGTATTTTAATTTTATTCATCAACACATTGGAATCATACAGATTTGTATTTTTAATATCATTTCGTGTGTACTAGGCATTAACGCGGATCTTGTTGGTCCGATGGCTGAATGGGTAGCCACTAGAAAAAATATATATATCAGCTGTTCATAAACACAGACGCCATGTTTACATTAAAATTAAAAACAAATTACTTCCCGGCCTAGGCCTTCAATTTTGTATGAAATTCCTTTACAGTTCTCTCGAATTGTTCCGCCCGAAACTTGACACTTCGAAGCCTGTTTTAACGCAAGTTATGACGATATTTCATTGCATGTTTGAGAAAACTTATTTAACGTTTGTATTAAGTAGAGAAATGAATGAAAATTCATTGTATTGGTACAATTTAGCCACTTACTATTCCTTTATGGCGTTGAAGTGGTACTTATCGCTAACAGGATTGTCGATGTTTTAATTTGTCGAGCACTAGCATTAGGTCGTTCGTGCGAGAAAAATCTCTAGGTACTCATTATGGTAGGATTTATATTTGGCTTCAAGCACCGACATAACTCAAAGAGCCGGTTTCCTTAAAAAGTAGACTATAGACTTTCTATATTGTTTACTACCCTCATTAGGCCCGCCCGATTTATAAGGCTCTGGGGACTAACAAATTGACCTCCTATATCGTGCCCGCCTTTTCCAGATCTTTTGTAGCCGCTAAGCTATCATCGACTTAAGGCGCATTTATATAATATGTTAAATATGTGTGCGGGCTTTAATTTACCATGTTCAAATAGCAATAGCACTTCTCGTTGGTTACCTATCTGAAACACAAATTTTTGTTTCCCATCTGTAACGTTTCGTGAAATTCTCATTTGTCCGAAAGCCATTTTTTTCAAAACTGATAATTTTTCAGAATAATTATAAAACTAACCTTACCTAACTTAATGGGTACTTTCAGACTGTTTATAAAATCATCAAAATATTACGGGTTTCAGGAAAAAAATACTTTCGGGCAAATGAAAATTTGGCGAAACGGTACAAATGGGAAACATGTTTTTTAGGGTTCCGTACCCAAAGGGTAAAAACGGGACCCTATTACTGAGACTTCGCTGTCCGTCCGTCTGTCACCAGGCTGTATCTCAACAACGGTGATAGCTAGACAGTTGAAATTTTCACAGATGATGTATTTCTATTGCCGCTATAACAACAAATACTAAAAATAAAATAAAATAAATATTTAAGGGGGGCTCCCATACAACAAACTTGTTATAGATTATATATATGTACCTATAGGTACGGAACCCTTCATGCGCGAGTCGGACTCGCACTTGCCCAATTTTTTAGGGTTCCGTACCCAAAGGGTAAAAACGGGACCCTATTACTGAGACTTCGCTGTCCGTCCGTCTGTCACCAGGCTGTATCTCAAGAACGGTGATAGCTAGACAGTTGAAATTTTCACAGATGATGTATTTCTATTGCCGCTATAACAACAAATACTAAAAATAAAATAAAATAAATATTTAAGGGGGGCTCCCATACAACAAACTTACAGATAATGGTACGGAACCCTTCGTGCGCGAGTCCCACTCGCATTTGGCCGACATTTTTTTTATGTCATAGGGAGCAAACGAGCAAACGGATCGCCTGATGGAAAGAGATCCGGTCGCCCACACCTGACACCTGACACCTGCAACAACAGAGGAGTCACAAGTGCGTTGCCGGCTTTTCAGATGGGAGTACGCTCTTTTCTAGAAGGTTTGAAGGTCGTATCGGTCCGGAAATACCGCAAGCGACAATTCATTCCTCAATGCAGTCGTGCGAGGCAGGAAATTTCTAGAAAAACGCACAGTTGTGGACTGCCAACTATACGTGGCGAGGATGAAAGGATTGTCGCGTAGAAAGATGTTGAAAAGGTGGGGCAGGAATCAATCCGAACAACTCCCCGGAGCATTCCCCGTTATACATAAGCGATAAAAGATGCAGAGAGGGGCTACATCTCTACGCAGCGCCAAGAAGTCAAGCCGATCTGAAATTCGCAGGCAGCCGACGATACCAGTCGCTCTCCGTTGAATGCGGTCTAGAGGGAGAAGCTGGTACCGTGAAACATGCCAACTTTGCCCGCTTTTTTCGTAAAAACCCGAATTTCTCACATTTTTTCTATGACGGGATAAAGTTTTTTGTTGTCTAACGCATCCATCGTATTCATATGCATGCGTTCATTACGAGAAACAATTTTTAAATCTACATTTAACCATTTTTTTTATCAATTTTCACCTCGGGTAAAGTTATCTAAACTTTTGCAAACATTGCCCAAATCGATTATTTTCGTAACTATAGCCCCTACAGCGTTAAGATAAGGATCAGTATAAAATCTGGGGTAATAATGGCGTTCTACTTAATATCTTGGTCTTAACTGTACAAACACGTGTGCAATATGGGTGGGCAATGTTACATAGCTATTTCGTTTTTCTCCATACAAGCCGAATCAAGCAGTTTGAAATTGTTAGGGTTGTCACTTTTGGTTGAGTAAACCATCTTTACCAATACCATTATCAAAATTAAAAATGTATGCTTAATATTCGATACTAATAGTTGGGCGGTTATTTTTTTACTCCACGTTTGAATAATCTAAATAAAATTGTCATAATTGAATATTCTATGTTTTTTTTTTGTTTTATGGACATGACATGACATGACATGCAGCTACTGCTAAAAGTACAACGGCCTAATAGAAATACAATTTACCTTACCTTAAATACATAACCCTCCTTTATGTACGCAGTCAGGTAAAATTACGACAAGGTGACAACCCTAACCCTTTTTTTAGTCTGGGCAATGTTGGCATTCATAGGTTAGCAAGTTACTGGATAACATTGCCCACCATCATAACTCCGGTTTTAATAAGTATTTTTAGTTCAAACTACAATAAAAATGATCTACAGTTCTTATTTTATAACAAGCAATAAGATACATTCACCTGAGGCTTCCCCATTCTGTAAAAAATACACCAGAACTTCACCTTGAATTGGCCCGCCAAATCACGCACATTATTCGACTAGTCCCAACACGTTACGGAATGAAGTTGCGCGCAAATGTGATTCCCAGTGATACCACAGATATAATCTATTTTCCACTAAAAATAGTAGTGTTGCCATAATCATCTTGAAATTGTCTACAGTAACGTTTCTTTTTTTAAGTAGCATTTTGGGCAAAGTTCCCTGTGGAGGCAAAGTTGGCGTATTTCACGGTACATACCTGGGCGCCCCAGCCCACAGATGTTTCAGAGTTGTGATAGGATACCGTCCTCGTTATTCGTCGGGGGCTACAAAATGTGACGTTACGAGCTAATTACTAATTATCGCCTTGAATCTGCTTTTCTTTTTGAAGACTGAAATCAATTTAAATCTTCCACGGACTATTTTAAAAATTGCAGGCTGCGACAATAACAAAACTCATACAAAAAAGTTCTAGCCAAAGACGGCACAAGGCACTTTTATCGAAATACTTCTGCTTACATTGCAGTTGATCACATTTTATTTTTCTTTCATAATTAACGTTTGTGTCAATATTTAAAGTATGACAAATGATCGGATACAGACGCAGTGGTTATTTTACGATTAAAATTCGCCGTCTACAAACGCGGGTATCATGAAGTTCTAATTTAGGTACATCTCTCGACGTACTGTCCGTGAAAATGTTAAAAAGTTTTGCTGACGGCCATATGATCATGTATCAGGAACAGCCTGGTAAGTTGTAAGGAGAAAACATCATGATGATTGAAAAAAACCTTAAAATAAAAACTTTCCAGTGATGCTTTTCAGCGGTCAAAGATGCAAATTACCGCACCCAAAAATCCGGGCCCTAGTAATAAATTTGTAAATCTGAAAATTAACTCATGAACTGTATACCCAATACTGCACGCGTTCCACAGATGAATTCAATCATTCGACGGGCATAATTACCAAGGCGATTGGAATTCGAAATCAAATAGCAGTGGATCATTGTTTCGAACCGTATTTGCACGGCGTGTTTACTGCTATGATTTCATAGAAATAATATCTTGTTGTTTGTTTATCTTGTTGCTTTTGTTGGTATTTTATTATTAAGTTTACTTTTTGAATCTAGCTAAATAATGCTAATAAGCTTGTTTGTACTGTTATTATAAGCAAAAATTACGTATCATAATGAAATTAAAAATGGGAACGGGCCAGGCCGGATAAGTTGCCTCCTATATAACCTACTGGAAATCACTCTAAATCAACAAAAAAATACTATATACTTATTTTAGTAACTAGAAAGTGCAACTTCTTTACCGTTACCGAAAAGTATCCTTTAACCATCATTTCATTTCCAATTATTACCAAAATTGTTTATAAACCGTCCAGAAGTTTGGACGTGATGAGAGCACAAATAAAATATTAGCGCCCATTTACATTTTGAAAATTTTTTTTTTGTAATAGTACTAGTATCAAGTAACTGACTGTAATTATAAGTATATATTGATGCTATTGTCATTCTAACTATGTAGGCACTTGGGATCGCTCGTCAAACGGCCGATGACCCTTAAAAAACCGAGGAACTGTCATTTCGTCTGATCGCCCAAAGACAGCCGCGCAGAGCCGTGGGTAATGGAGAGTATCATTTTAATTCACTATCTTATGATATCATAAAAACTTTCGTGAAACATATTTATACCACAAATATGAAGCGCTGTCCACTCACGTGAAATTTTCAAGAACAGAACGCTATGTTATAGTGGATAAAAAACTGTACTAAAACACCTATTTCATGTACAGTGTAGTAGACTGTTCGAATAGGTATTCTTTTGTTTCTGTTACAAATTTTAATCATGTCTTTCTTGTCTATTTAAACACACAAGTCACAACTTCAAGATGGTGCTATACTAAAGTTTCTTGCATATACACAATTTTACAATCAAACTGAGTTTCAATTATTTGTGGTAGATTTTTAACGGTGAATTACAAAAACCCTAAACATATTCTGTCTTCAAAAAAAAATACTTCAATGACCAATAAAAATATTTATAGCTTGGCTATAAAAATATTTAGCGTTTTGAGACTAGTTTATGTCACATTCCTAATATTCTGGGGCAATTTTGCGACCAGATTTTGATTGAGCGTCAAAAACTGAAATAAATAATGTGTCTGCCCATTTTAGAAAATTTGCCTATGGGTGAAAAAGGAAGCTAAATTCGTTCCTACTCGTTCAGAGAGTTTCTTTTTGACACGCCACTAATATGTAATAGGTACTTACAAACATACAAAAATTCCAAAAATATTCGGACCTCCAATTAACCTATTTAATTAATAAATCAGAATGTTGGAGCATCTAATAATAAAAAAAAATAACGGCTTACACTCAGGTAAATTGAAAATTAATAAGAACGCCCTGACAAGTTTCGAATTCGATAGTCTACCACGGAGCTGTACGAAAAGGTGTCCTTGACGAAGAAATCCATTCAAAAGTAAGCCATTAAAAAAAATAGAGATGTCTGAAGAAAGTTTTGATAAGGTTATTGATCTGGCATCTCCTCAATTTACTCTTATCCTTGTCAGTTTGATTGGCGTAATATCGCCCTTCTACTGTCCGCCCACGTGCCAGGAACAGGAAAGTACTTTCATTTAAGATAATGCTACAAAGAAATCTAATTTACAGACGCAGTGTTAAATTATTAGTGGTTCTAGAAAGTGATTATTCTCTCACGGCGTTAAAAGTTACTTTTCCCTAGAAGATGTAAAATACATAAATTATAACTCTTTTTTTTTCTTCATCGTAGAATAAAAAATATTCTGTAACCATTATTCTGTTGACTGTTGATACCAAGCTCGCGTATCGTAAATAGTTAAACTCAAATTAGACGTGATGCAGCCTGAAAGACTAAAAATCGATTCAGTGGCCTCTAAAATATTTTTCTTATTTGTCGAATATAATTTCTATGTAGACGTATCATTTTTACCATCCCAGGAAAATACTTTCATTTAAGATAATGCTTTTACAAAGAAACCTAAATTGCAGACGCAGTGAAAATTATTAGTGGTTCTAGAAAGTGATTATTCTCTAACGGCGTTAAAAGTTACTTTTCACTAGAAGATGTAAAATACTTAAACCATAACTCTTTTTTGTTTCTTCATCGTAGGATAAAATTATATTCTGTAACCATATTCTGTTGACTGTTGATACCAAGCTCGCGTATCGTAAATAGTTAAACTCAAATTAGACGTGATGCAGCCTGAAAGACTAAAAATCAATTCAGTGGCCTCTAAAATATTTTTCTTATTTGTCGAATGTAATTTATATGTAGACGTATCATTTTTACCATTCTAGAATAGTATAGATGATTTACATGATTTTAACCGTTCGTTGTAAATTCTAGATCTCGCAAACACAGGTCTGCAAATGATTACTTTTGCTGCTTTTGTGTTTTAAATAATTTTATACGACGAGGTACCTAAATATCTTAATGTGTCATTTGTCAATCATATTATTTCCCTTTAGCAAGCAAGAATACTTTACGTACTTATTCCTTATTATTATCACTGATAAAAATGAGGTGTCAAATAATAAAAAAGGGTTTGTTACAATAAAAAACCAGTTTAAATTTTACATTTATTTAAGTACCATTGTTTCTGTTGTCAGAAAATTTGATGATAAGCAGATAGTGCCATAGAGCGCTTACGCAGTAATACTAATAACCCAAGAAAATAAATATCCGTTACAATGCTTTCAAATTGCCTCTTAGAAAATATAGTTAAAAACATCAGAAAATTTACAATTAATTTAATATTATAAAATAAAAGATTAAAGATTAATATTTTGATGTATGTGTTGAAATTAACCCTATATGACGTAAACCAACGTACATAATTACTTCAGTAACTATTTTAATAACAAAGACTGGATTAGTAATTATTTTAAATGGACGCTATTTAATCTATTGCCACAAAATTACTCATAAATAATCATAAGACTGTCAAAAGCAGGGGCTGAATCCCAATATATTTTTGCTTTATTTTTACTTAAGAGGCCTTATTCCTTTTAAAATGCTGATTGTTTAGACATTTTTCTCTATGATCAATCATGTTTCTTAACATATTATTGATGTTACTACCTAGAACAGGGCTATTGGGATTTATTGGTATATATTTGAAACCTACAATTTGAATTTTTCATTGATCATTTTTGTTCGAAAAACTACTCGAAATTGACAAAATTCACGTGGAAAATTCGTTTTTTCAACTTATTTTCGACTGCGCGCAATGAAAGCATGAACTAGCTACGTCACTACCTAGAACTCGGGAAAAAGTATTATTCACTTCAAAAAGTTGGTTGAAATTATCAATATATTCGTCATAATATGAAAAAAAATAAATTTTAAAAGGAATAAGGCCTCTTAAGTCATTACCGCCTTAGAGGGATTTGACAAATTCAATTGTCAGTCCTTTAATTTTGCAAATGTGACTAAGTCTTCCATCTGTTTCTCAGACTTAAGAATTCTCCTTATTTCATTTCTATATCTGGTACCGCGATGAAAGCGTTCTATCCTTCATTGTGAAATCCTGACTAACACAATTATAACGTTTTTAACTTTAAGTCAAAATTGTACATGGACTGTTTTATATAGGAGTAGCAATTGTACATGTTACTTGGGATTCTTCTCGCATTTGTTGACTTGGGTTTGCTCCATTGGAAATGTTTTAAATGCAGATTTCAGCTCGTATTTTTCTGTATTGGATGAAGAAATCTGCGTAAACGCTCTTAGATTATATGGCACGAATGAAACAACTATTAATGCGTTGTGAGTCGTCCTATTGATATGAAAAACACTTCTGACTCTATTCACACATGACATTGATATTACTTATATATATACGATAAAATAACGTTTCCGGTTTCAAACATTGGTTAAACTGTTGACGAAAAATTTCTATGTTTCCGAAAATGCTTACCTAGAGATGTTGTTTGTACATTTTCTTATTATAATTTGAAGTTGAGATAAAGATTTACTTAAACCTTGTTACAAAATATATTTTTATATAGGAGTAGCAATTGTTCTTGTTATCGTCATTTCCTCGTATCGATTGTATTAAAGATTGTATGCTACATATATGTACTTTAAATAGGAAGAGTAATAGTCCAATCTCCAACGATAACTCAAAACTGATATAAAACCGTAAAAGGAAAATAGTTTAACACGGTTAGGAACACCTCTTGTTTTACTTTAATTCATACAGCGTCTCAAATAAATTATTATTAGTAGATTTTATTCAATTAAAAATGGCTTTTATTTGTGACGCCGTCCTACACCTATAATATATATATACCGAAATGTAGAGGGTAAGCAGTTACTTTACTTTTGTGCTCATTTTCCATTAGTATTGTTATTTTCAAAGTATTTTAACTTTCAAGTCTTAATCCTATTAAAATCTAAGCTGCCATCGGTTAAACTTGATGTCAATAGATTTTTGTTACAAATTAAAATACTTAAATTTTAATGACTTCTACTGCAACTGAAAATAACATTTTTATTAAGTTAGTACGACATAAACACTATTAAAACTTATTTATGACAAATCAAAATAAAGACAACGACGCCAAATCTTAACAGCATACAATTTTCCGAGTGGTAAATGCCGCGTTTAAAATGTAAATCTAATCGAAATATAATCTATTAAAAGTATAAATTGTTTCAAAATTTTAAACAAAGAGGTAACTGTCATTCGATATGTGAAATTGTACAGAGGCATTTAATAAAAGTTATATTTGAAGTCTGCTTGTCCATAATTGCTTTAGCTTACAGAACAGTCTACAATTCAACTGCTTACTTAGATATGTTTTACTTAAACACTACACGACAGAAAAAAAAAGTTATTGCATTTTTGTGTTTTTAAGAAAGAATTAGAATGGCATGTATTGTAAACTAAACTATTCTTAAACTCGGCAATTTTAAAATGAGGCACCTCAAAAACGTTAGAATTATAACAAATATAATTATTACACACTAGGTAAAAATAACACTGGCATGGAATCAGTCAAAAAAGCTTGCTAAAATATTTAAAATGCTATAAATGACCTAAGTAACATTGCTTATAAACATCAAAGTTCTACCCGCTATCTTTACAATTTATAGTACGACTTTTACATAGGTAATAATTATCTAATTACTATACTACAAGCCTGTCGACATAGTGTAGCCTAGATTAATATAATTTGTTACAGGAAAACTCCAGGGAAATAACTTTACACCTTTAACACATCAAACTATTATTCTCGATAATTTTACCATTCTCTATTTTTAAATGGGAACATTAATTTATATGATTACAGTAAGAATTATTTTATTATATTTAAATTTTATTTGTAATTATTACTTATAAGATAATTAAAACCAGGTTTGTATCAGAATCTATCTCTATCTTTAACGATATCTAACACCAAACACCGCAACAAAAAACAGCAATATGATACAGAAATGCATCACTCAAAAATAAAAGTTAATCCACTACGTTTATTGTTCATACAATAATAATCATTATGTACAATATTTATATAATAATGTTTTATTATTTGTATAAATATAAAATATTACATACTTACAATACAAAACATCGTTGCCTATTCTTCCATACTTTACATTCATTCAAAAATAAACAATAAAATAGTTTGGACCTGTTAATATCGGTTTCCTTTAAAATCGATGGTCACTTCGCAGCATTCTTTATGTTTTGAATGTAAAGATAAAATCTGGTAACTGTAAACTCATTTTATTACAATTGTGAAGGTCGGAACGTTGAATTGTATGCAGGTACATTCATGAAAGCTTCAATTTCCGAAGCATTCATTGCTTTGAAGGATATATTAAAATTCGTTTTAAACAAAATGTTCTACTCTACTCTTTGTTCCATTATATTTAGAAAATTAACAGGCTATTTATTATTTTTCATTTTATTTTGTTTATAAAAATAGCTGAATTCATAATCCATTTACTATCATACAAATCCTTTAGAAGGAATAATGCAAGTGATTCAGTCTTCCAAGCGTCGACTTTGTCAATGATATAAATAGTACACAACACACAGACACGTACACACATATACATTAATGTAGTATAATATATTATGGAACTAATAAAAAATAGGTTAATAAAGGTTTTTATGAAACCAGTAACAATTTTTTATTAGCTGTTCCGAGAGATGGCAATAAAAAATAACTACATACTCTAATTAAGTTTTAGCGATGCAAGACTTACTAATACTAAGTACTTGTTTTGTGAAATTGTGCAATTGAAACAATTCATTTATAAAATGAAATTTCAGTAAAATCAATTTATAATCAAATCTTCTTTATAATCATTTGACAGCATGTCATTTGTACGTTATTTTTATGAAAAAATAAAACTAAATAATTAACATTGGTTTAAACATCGTTACGTTATTTAAGTTCAAAAACCTTTGTTTTAGGCTTGTGAGAGCTAACTAGCACGTAGTTCTTACAGGTTATTAGCGATCTAATTCGCTAAATGTAGTCTACTGCCGGTAAAAATTCTAAATTAAGAGTGTTGCCATGTTAGGTAGGCATTTTTATGAAAATAATCTTGAATTCACAGCCAATGGAACAATTTGGAATGCTATTTGAATATTGAATTACACGATGTGTATTTTTACACCTTTAATATGACTTAAATTTTTACTATTATAATCTTCAATCACACACTATTAACATAAAATGTGTTAACTAGGTACACAAACTGAAAAATGTTATTTTCGCACCTATGTGATAGAAAAATATATATGTTAGTCATTTACGCTGAACAAATTTATTTATAACAGCTTTAAATACTATCAATAATTAAGTCTACTTATAGGAGCCTCAATGAGAAATAGAAACATTGTATCATATATAAATATTGTATATGAGACTTTTTTATTTCTCAATGGCATTATACATTATTTTTGTGCATTCTAAGCGGCTTTAGGGCAACGCCCGGAGTCTGCCTTCAGCGGATCACTAAAATTGAGAATGTCTTCCAAAATACGAAAGGGAAAATTAAATTGAGTTCCTACTTATTTATTTTGAGGTTTTCATTCTGTCATAAAAACCGACAGAAAAACCATTCTCAAATCACTGAAAATTTTAACAGTAAAGCAAATCTAATAGTATTTATGTAGGTATCACGTGTTCGTGTTTAAATATTTTTAAAGCTATTATTCAAAATTTTAATGATCCTTTTAAAACTTATAATTACAAGATACAATAAGACATTGAATTACTATGTTGTAATGTCGAGTCTACGATTTTTATTATTAGTGTCAAATGAAAATTCTTCGATTATAGCATGTTCAACATTCCATCATATAAATTGATTAAAAAAACCTTTTCATATTCTGCATTAAGTCCTATAGTAGGTATCAACGCACACCGTCAAGATATAAGATTCCTTATTTAAATTTGATTTATTGTTACTAATTTATCACCCTGCATTTTAAGATAAGGAAGTAGAACACAAAGTTTAAAAGTGCAACCAAATTTCAAAATATAAAACAATTAAGTAGGTAATAAAAAAATAATGTAAAAATAAATGTAAATTTTAAGTAAAATATTAAAATCGAATGAAAATTGATTTGCAGGATAAGAAATAAAAATCGAATTATTTATTGATTTCTTAACATTAATACGCAACTGAGTTTAGTGTTAATTATATTTTTAACTAGTTACTCGTATATATGTAATTACTTTTTTACTTTCCACTGTACTTATCTCAAAAATTACTTCCTACCAGTATTTGTACTGCAATATCTGATCTAAGTAACGTATGTGATACGTGTATATAAATATTTAAATAAATTTTAATGTGACAGTCATCTAGATAACTCTTTTGTTCAAATCGAAAAAAACTTCTTTTGCTATAATACAGTACAAAACTTAGTGAAATACATAGCAACACAACGACTTAAGCAATTTCAATTTAGATTGTATCTAAGCAGCAACGGCTTTATAATTCACGTTACCAATATATTTTTACACTTTGTGCTGCATGTGCGTTTCGCATTTCCCACTATACAAAGTTACAATCAGTGTAAAAATAAATTTTCTTAACACTTTAGACGACTTACGTATAAAAGTTACACAGTACTAAAACATTCACTGATTATGTTCTTGTTACTATGTTATTGAAAAGTCACTTTCACAGACAACATCAAACTGCTCAACTTAAAACCTTACCGAAGATAAGTCGTATTTTTCGATATGCTGAATACGATGCGCGCTCAGCGCCTGCCGACCATGGCTTCGAAAACTGGTTCCAGAACAGCTCATATAGCCATCTTACACTCCCGTGTGATTGAATATGAATGACACAGCGTTCTTATCAACAGGCGGCGATCGACGTGTTATCGATGGATGGTTATTATTGTTATAATGCCATGACTTCCTCGTTGATGTACTCGATGATTGTAAAGCAATAGTTTCATAATAACGTAGCCTGCCGCAGCACTTCCTACTTTTGATTATAGCAACGAAACCCTTCCTATATTTTTTATTGAAGAATGCATATAAGATGGGGTTGATGCATGAATTTGATGACCCCAGCCACTGAGCTAGAGGTGTAACAACAGGAAATATTTCTTCCTCCCACTTCTGAATTGGTCCGCCAAGTTTTATCCTCGCGAATATGAGATAAAGAGGGAACCAGGACAGAACAAACAGGATCACAACGGCGACAAGCATCTTGACAACCTTTACTTTGGATTTCTGCTGCATGCTTTCCATGTGCGCGTCTTGAGTGTCAGTTGGGATAGCTCGTCTCCAGACTTTAATCCAGATGAGTATGTAGCACATAGTGATGAGAAGCATTGGTAGAATGTAACAGAAAATTAGGTTTCCGATGACGAAGTATAGAATTTCGCTCAAGGGGTTTGGCCAGACATCAAGGCATAGAAGTACATGGGGGCTATCTTCAAATACCACCACTAAGTCAAAGAAGAAAACCCAAGGTGTTGTGACCAGGATGGCGAAGATCCAGATGAACACGATCATCATGCGCGCGCGCCGTTTGGTAATCTGGCATTTCAGGGGCCACCAGATGGCAAGGAATCTGAAACAAAAGAGAATACGTTAATGTAATTATAAAGCGGACTTAAAAAAAGAAGGAGGTTCTCAATTTACGCGTATTGTATGTCGCGCTAGTATTCCGCTAAATGATTCTATTTTTATAATATTTTTGTTTAGTAGATGGTGATCCCATTTTTAAATTTTTCTGAAATTGATTTGGCGTTTTTTGAGAATATCGCCATAAAACATATTTTTTTGTGAAACAGTGATTATATAGATATACTATTTACTATTTACTATATTCACGAAACATGTAGTAGGTTAGGTTGTAAGCATTTTTCATTTCTCTTGAATAAAGATACCTATGTATCTAGTTTAAATCTTGACAATTTTAAAAGAAAAGTTTAATTGCTCGTACGATAGACCCCAGAAAATGTAGAGACCAACCGGGCATAAAAAGCCCGTCGGTCTTGCGAAATAATTGGTTCGTCTGGTAAAAATAAGCCGTTCGAAATCCGAGAGAGTTATCCAACAATCGAGAAAAATACTCCTGCTATCTCGATATCTAAGTTTGCTACAGGGGGCGAGTGAAAAAGAAGGAACGAAACGTCTTAAATGATGTCTCTCTCCTCAAACACAAGACCTTTAGGGTTATGCAAATTGCTGGTAAATAACATTGCAGCTTTTAGTGTTATCGGCCTATTTCACGACTGAGTTATTTGCCCCGATAAAAATGGTTTTAATCGAATTCGATCTGTTGAGAATAAATATTGAGTCACACATGCTTTTTAATGCGCAATTTTAATTTTTATTTTGGCAATATTAAGTATATTGAATTTTTTTTGTTGTCATTTTCTAGAACGTGTGCTCATGGCTTCATTATTTCCCTCCAAAGATTCGTTTTTTAATTCTTTTATACATGAATTTCATACAACTTCTATGCTTCAACTATCTATCTATCGTTTTTTTACTCGACATCAAATAAGATTCTTAACTAATTTGAATGTACATATGTATATTTTTTATTTTATGACGACGCGGTTGGCGCAGTTTGCAGACAGCTGCCTACTGAGCCGGCGATCCCGGGTTCGAATCCCGGTCGGGGCAAATATTTGTGTGATGAACTCAAATATTTGTTCTTGGGTCATGGATGTTATCTAGTTTGGAACTAGGTCGATTTGTCCCATAACATTTATTTATTTATCTAAATTTCTCCGATTATGGGATGAAAAGTAGTAAACAAAAAGTAAACAAGCTTAGGTATATCAAAATCCATGTGAAACGGGCTTACTCGCGTCGTAATCGAATATTGCTCGTTATGTTTCGAATCAGTTCGCGATTCATCATCAGGTGTTCCGATCAGTCGCTGCGGTGGCCAATCAAACATTGCGCGATAACGCTCTCTTTGCGCAGCTGCTAGATTCGGGCGTCACCAGCGGAGGCGAAAATCTACCTTCATCATCATCCCTCCTCCTCCTTGCATCGTTTTCCTCATAGCTGAGGGTCGTGACCTCCCCTTTGCAATACTTTCTCTCGTACGACCTTCCTCCATCTGTTTCTGTCTGCGGCGGTGTGAAGGGCGCTGTGAACTGTCGAGTCAAGAGCGGAGCGGATCTGGTCGGACCAACGTATTGGGCTGCGTCCACGAGGCCTTTTCCCATCTACTTTGCCGGTCACGATAAGCCGCTCAAGGTTGCCTCCGCCTTTTCTTGCGATGTGTCCGAAGAATTCCAAGACTCTGCGGAGACACTCGGATGAAAGCCGCGAGGAGATTTTAAGTTCCCGCAATATGGAGACGTTAGTCCGAAATGCTGTCCAGGGTATATGGAGCATCTTTCTTCATCATCATACACAGTGTCAATTGTCGAGTTGCACACAACACCCGTGTGTTAACCCGTTGTTTACATGGATTTTAATATATCTGTGACACACGGCAGTTTTCTACGTAAAACAAACTTAAGTGAAATAAGTATTTATGGGAACATTTTAGATGTTTTCGTTATGTTTGATCTATTTCTAGAATCCTTTTACTACATAAAATAAAAGCCCAGGTAAACTCAATATCTCTGTTGAGGGTCGGGACCCTTTTATGGGTCGCAAAAATCCAATATTAAATAAAATCATGCCAATTTACATGTACTCCTCTTTTCGCGCATCCTGACATTTTCATTAATTCCATTGTGAGTGTAATTTACGTGAGTAGATTTTTTATACAGATAAAGGTTTGTCATAATCCAAACAGGGATCCTATTTACATAATCGTATGGGATTTGTATTTATAATACACTCACTTTCCACTTTACATGGACTTAGTACCTACTTGCCGCTTAATGATCTCAGATTGAATCGTGTGGAAAGCATAAGCAATCAGTACGTTGGCCCTATGCGACCCGTTTCTAAGCTAATTTACACTAGAGGTTCTACAGAATAAATAAATATCAGACTATCATATAGCTTTAGTAAAAGAAGGTTCTATAAAATTTTGTCCACGTCACTGAATGCAGTTCAAATAGGAAAAATCTACATATTTATACGGCATAAAGCCAAGATTTTTTATTCTGAAATTACATTTGATTGTGAAACCCTGCATAAAAAGTAAATAGAATTCAGCCTAACTAACGAACTTGGCGAGTATTTTTACAAGCATGGGTAGGAATCGTTCTGCGTGATTCAGCTCACACTTCTCCGTCTTTTTTCATTTGCTCAGCTAAAGCTAGGCTTTGTTTCTTTCTTATCTTTTCTGAGATGAAGTGTAATTGGAAAAAAGTATATATCTGTGGCTTCAGTCTAGTTAAATTGTCCTGATTTAGCTCTATAACTGTGTAAGAAATGCCTAGTGCTTTTTATTGTCAAATTATTCCATTCAAAGGTGACCTAAATAACTAATTTATAATAATCAAGCAATTATTATTGGACGTTTTCAAGAAACAGTGTTGATTTTCTTGTTTCTTATTTTGCATTTGAAGAAAATATAGGATATACCGACTCAGAATATTTTGATTCTAATAGGCGAAAATAGGTGTTCTAATATGTTTTTAATTTTCATTGCGTTACTTCCACACAATTGTGCTTAAAAAAGGAGCGTAAGTAAAATCGGAGCAAAACCTTTGTTGCGCCACGCAGACGATTTTAGTTGGTCACCTCCAAGGAGCTTTTATGTAAGACAGTTTTATAGTAGGTATAGATCCTAGGTCCATGGTCACCTCAGAAGTAGTGGTTGAAGGCGTCATCTTATCGCGATATGACTTGCTATTTAAAATTTTCATCGATCGAA
The DNA here is from genome assembly GCA_932273695.1 of Apotomis betuletana. NCBI lineage: Eukaryota > Metazoa > Arthropoda > Insecta > Lepidoptera > Tortricidae > Apotomis > Apotomis betuletana. Next base: position 16,688,168 of record OW026300.1, read on the forward strand.
ATAGAGAACATTCATAGCCGAAAAGAAAAAAAATTACATTACGTTAATGGTTGAAAACGCATAAGTATTGCTAAAGTGTAATTGACCGAGCGAGGGATGCGAGCGAAGCGTCTTTGTCTCGCGTAGCTAAAAAAAAACGTATGTCTGGATGTTTGTATGTTCTCGCCTACATAAGCCGCATTTATCAACCGATTCTCGTGAAATTTAGTGGGTGGGTTCAAAAATTACATAGATTTTTCGTCAAATCAGTTTTTCGAAATGTTTTAAAATGGCGGGTTGAATACGAAAAAAAAACTAATACTTCAATTCATTCAGCAATTTCAAAAAATTATCACTATCCAACTCACAGAGCCACTAGTTATATCGGTAAGCTCTCGGATAGGTTTCATTGTCAAACATTGAAGTAACCTGAGAACATGTCTGCATAATACCATTACGACGCACTTCACCTTTATCACGCATTATCATATGGTTACATAATAATTTATTATTATCGTAATGTTATTTTGATACGTACCTATGCTAACAAGCGGAACCGGAGGTCGTTCGTAGGGCTCTAACGGAGGTCGTATGCAAATATTATGTTTTGATAATATTGCAAACAGATCGGATAATTGTTATAACAGAACAAGGTTCAATCGACTATGAACATGATTTATTTATTTACTAGCTTTTGCCGGCGACTACGTACGCGTGGAACTTGATAAAAGGGATTATTAAAAGCGCCTAAGCAAATGTATGAGCAATTGTGCTTTTGGTCTAATAATTACATTTACTACAGGGTCACCGCACCCCAACAGAAATGTTCACTCACTTTTTAATCTTTTTAGGTGTAATTTCCAGGATGAAAACTATCCTATGTCCTTCCTCGGATCTTAAACTATCTCTATGCCAAATTTCATCAAAATTGATTCAGCGGCTTAAGCCTGAAGAGGTAACAGATAGACAGACACACTTTCGCATTTATAATATTAGTATGGATAGTATGGATATCGATATTTGACCGTGTTATGAACATACCCGGCGGTTTTCGGTGCACGAATAATTTGACACCTGGGGGGTAATTCGACCAATTTTAGAGAGATGATGGAGATCTCTCCATTTCATCGCCATCCGTCACTTTTGACGTGTCCCTACTTGACAAGTGGCGATATCCCTAGAACATCGCAACTTCGTGAATCCGGTCGCACTTAATTTGCGTTTCCTTTCTATGTGACGGCATAAATAACAGGCGCATACTTTAACTTGACCGTGTAGTGCGTGAAATTAGTCAGTTACGTTTCGTTCAAAACAGAAATTCATATGCATAAATAGCATTTTTGACAATCATTATCGACTTCGTATTTCCAAAATTGAGATGAAATATATATTGTCACTAAGCTCATCGCATTTTAATGACAGTTCAAAGTCGATATCACTGTTATCTAATAGAGTTTTGACGTTTTGCGATCTGTCAAACGGCATTCTCGAATTAGGTCCCAGGCCGACAGTAGGCGTCAAATCATTCGTGCACCGAAAACCCCGGGCATACCCCGGGGTTTCAATGACACTTTGTCCTCAAATATTAATAGTAATACTCGATTAAAAAAACAATGAAATTAAAAAAAACTTATCGTCCAAAAGGTGGACTTAATGCCATAGGGCCAAGGGGGATTCACTCCGCACCGCGTGTCAAGAATTATACCTACAAATTTCGTGTGCGCCCATTGCTCCGCCTTTATTCGGCTACGGTCCGTACGCTCGAAGCGGGGCCGATGCATCGATTATATTTTTATTATTTATAAATTATTATGAATGTTAATTATTTTAAACTGACTTTAAGAAGGAAAAGATTCAGTGTTCGTCTGTATTGAATCTTTTTGTACGTATGTTCACCGATTTTCTCCGTAAAATGTAATCCTAATTCCTTTGCAAAAGCGGCAAATAACAAAAGAGTACGGTTTCTGTAATGTCTTTATTCTGAAAAAAACAAGTTTCAATACATATACATATTATATATGTACTTAGATTAAGACATATTCCTATAATATAAACACACATGTTATATAAATTTTGTTCAGGATCAAAATTAAAACACTGCAGGAGATCTTATTTTGTATAGGCCTGAGATCTGCCTTGCTGAGCCTCACTACCAATTACATCGCATTCTACACGAATAATCAATGCAGCCTCCAGATTTGGTTGATTTTTTAGTTCACGCTCGTACAGACTCCTGAAATTGTTTCGATCTTTAAATATTAGTGCTTCAATTTAGAAATAATTTTTCGTATTTGTTACTTCGTAAAAAAATTTTTTTGGGAATGTCTGTGTCTGGAAGCGGTGGTAGCCTAGTGGTTAGGGCATGCGACTTTCAATCCGGAGGTCGCGGGTTCGAACCCGGCCCGTACCAATGAGTTTTTCGGAACTTATGTACGGAATGTCATTTGATATTTACCACTCGCTTTTCGGTGAAGGAAAACATCACGAGGAAACCACCTAAGCCCAATAAGGCCTAGTTTCCCCTCTGGGTTGGAAGGTCAGATGGCAGTCGCTTGCGTAAAAACTAGTGCCTACGCCACATCTTGGGATTTAGGTAGCCGACCCCGATTGAGAATTCATTCTCAAAAAATGGGACAAAGGCTAGGAGGATGATGAGTGGGGAATGTCTGTGTTTTGCTCGTATAGAAAGTATTGTATGCAATAGTTACACAATTAGGTCTCAAAATCTCGTACCTTACTTAGGCCACTCGGCAAGCCTCGTGACCTAAACGCGGTACTCGACTTTAAGAACCTTCATTGTGCAACGATTGCATAAAATACAGTTAAGCATATATATTTTTTAGTTTAAGTGATGTTAATAAGTTAATAATGAGTGCGTGGTAAAAAACCCTACGCTCAGGGGCGTTACTCCGAAAAACGAAAATCTAAAATTTCGTTGTCAAACGATATACCCGTCTCCGCCTCTCTAAGATTTGACAGCGAAATTTTCGAATTTCGTTTTTCGGAGTTGCACCCCAGGGGCTACCTAAATTGATGCTCCGTCCTTGGGGCTCCTTAGATATTACTTTCACTCTTTCCCTTGGAAAAGTTATATAGTACACTATTTTTGAATTATCAACTAGTTGCTTATCACCATTATTTTTGCCTTGAAAATAATTAGATACCGGTCAGTATGTGGAACAGAATATATTATCTTGTTTGTTTATTACAGGAACACTGGTCAGTGTCGTAATCTAATAGTACCTAGTTGAGTGATAGTTTTTGTTTTTATGTATTGGCATAATATAGTGGCTCCACTTCGCCTGATGGTAAGCAAAAAGGGGAGCCCAAGGCAACTGACAGTGCCTTGTCAGTTGACACTGCCATGCTGGCCCGAGAGATGCTTCTCACACTTCGTTTGAAGGTTCCCATGTTGCAAGAAGGAGGAAACAGGTGGTGGCAAAGAGTTCCACTCTTTAACAGTTCGACGGATGAAGGAATTACCAAACTTGGTACGCAGGGGAATATTATTTTCCACGGTGAAACGATCACGTCGCAAAGAATAGAAGGCAACGTAGGCAACTTTTTATGGACTTGTTTATTTTACTCTCACGACCCGAACTCAACTGCCTTGACGTACCCCGATCTGCGGTTTAACCATAACATGATAATTAGCAATTAATTAAGTGTGATGCTGTTAATTTGACATAGTGTAGTGCTGACAGCGAAGCGGCGAGGTCATGCTACTTGTCAGATTATTTTTGAATGTTACCCGCAGTTTATCAGATAAAATGTAGCCTATGCCTTAATCAAGAGTGTCAGCTACCTCCATATCGAATTTTATTAAAATTGGTCCTACCGTCTGAGCGTGAAGAAGTAACGAACTCACAAAATTTTGCCTTTATAATAATAGCATGACTTGCATAGAGGAAAAGGGCAAAAAAAAATCATTTAAATAAAACAATTTCAACGGATTATATCGCGTATATCAATTATTTGAGCCTTCCTGACGTTTCGGTACCTTTTCAGATACCGTTGTCAAAGGTTGACTGGGAAGAACACGATTTTTCTCTGTCAAAGTTAAATTTGTGAAATCTACCCATTTAAGAAATATTAATTTAAAATAAAGGTGTTCATACATGCCAGATAGAAAATATTATAAACAAAAAATCAATTATTTAGTTTCACCTGACCAAGACCTGACCTAATAAAATTTTGCATACATAATATATGTTAAAACTTGCAATGAATTACTGAGATATGAATAGATAATTATTAAATAGGATACTACCAATATTACAAATACATTAATAACAGGGATAAGGTTCGCCTTTGTACATTTAATATTTGTTATTAATGTATTAATACCGTGTGTTTGTGTATATACATACGTATATTATACTACCGATATTATTGGTTAGTTCGTCCCGCAAAAACGTAGCGATGAGTCACGCTACTTTCATCTCATTCCTTTAAGTACAATCGGTTTGATGCCAATTTATTATACTTCAGTACCCCAAGTATAATGTTGGAAAAGGGCTGGACATGTTTACGGACACTCCATTTTGAAAATTGCATGCTGCGGCGCAGTCAAAACTCATACAAAAAACTACTAGCCAAAAAGCACAAGGCCTTTATGCACAAACTATGATAAATGTAGCTGTAGACGAAGTGTCCGTTTTTCAAAAATAAAAGTCCCCGTACATAGACGTGGTGCCGTACTACGGGAGGTCTAATTTTACGTCTCTCAACATAGTGTCCGACTGTCCTGTCCTGTCCTGTGATAGTGATTCTGACAGGATTAACTGAGATACCTATCGCCAGTTGCGTAACTTACGTAAGCAACAAGGAGTCATACCAGGTGTTGCCTGTAATAAGAGCAATAAATTAAAATATAGATTCGACTCTTCAAATTGAACAACATTTGTTCAGCAACTTTAAAAAAAGTCAGTTTTCAGAATTTTATTATTTCAAACAAATTCTTTTCAAACGTCGTCCAACATTGACATTCCCTAAGCATTGACATAGCTGTCATTCTACTAATATCGGACATTTCGCAATACATTGCTTCTTTGTCTAAACATTATTCTACAAAATATCATTTAATACACGTTATTTTCAGAAGTTGCTTAACAAATCTTGTCCAGTTTCAAGCGAAGAATCTATGTTTTAATTTATTGCTCCTATTACAGGAAACACCCGGTATAATTTTGCAATTAGCGTTCAACGAAGTTTAACGGGAATATATTTACTAATTAAAACTTGTTGTTTATACTCGTGAGCTTGAAGTAGTTGAAGTTTAATACCTTTAATTTATATACACGAATTCGACGCTTTTGTCCTGTTAATTAGATCTTTCCTTGCAGCTGCATAACTTGGTAGGTCACAGAATTAAATTAATAATTTATAATTAATTAACATATAATAATTCTTCTTGCACATCTTGTATAAAGCACCTTTTCAGTAGGCGAACAATGACCTGATTGCATTTAAATTGAATAGCATTTACAAATGACTTGATAAGTTATATGAACACGCAACATTACAGCAATGGCTGCAATTATTACAAATAAGTCACGATTACTCGCGAACAGCATCCATTGTCAGTTTTACTTAAATAAATATCAACAAATACAAAGAAATCAGATAACATCTTGTAATTCAGTTTCGTTCGTTTCTTTTTTTTACGTCAAATAAATATTGTACGCGACGACGCGTTTGGCTCGGTTTGTAGACACCTGCCTGCCTACTGAGCGGCGGTCCCGGGTTCAAATCCCGGCCAGGGCAAATATTTGTGTGATGAACTCGAATATTTGTACTTGGGTCATGGTTGTTCTATGTATTTAAGTATATATTTATCTATATAAGTATGCATATCGTCGTCACTAGACGACGATATGCATACTTATATATGGGCAGTGGGCACTAGCCCATAACAAAAGCCTTCTTGAGCTTAATTTGGGACTAGATCGATTTGTGTGAGGTTGTCCGATATTTATATTATATTTATATATATTGCAATATACTCAATTTACAGTCCCTTGAAGGTCTGAAGGTGTCAAACACGCAAAAAAACGTAGGTATATTTCGACACTCAAAGGAATCAAAATTTGACGACGCGGTTGGCGCAGTGGTTAAGCAACTGCCTACTGAGCCGACGGTCCCGGGTTCGAATCCCGGCAAGGGCAAATATTTGTGTGATGAACTCGAATATTTGTGCCTGGGTCATGGATGTCATTTGTATTTAAGTATGTATTTATTTATATAAGTATGTTTATCGTCATCTAGTGTCCATAACACAAGCCTACTAGAGCTTACTGTGGGACTAGATTGATTTGTGTGAGGTTTTCCGATATTTATTTTATTTATTTATTTATTATTTTTATAGGGTATTTTCCGTTGACCTAGAACGATGAAAGGCAAGTAATACCGTCTACTACTAGTATATAGTAAAAAATCAGAAAACTATACATTTGTAATCAAATCATAAAAAATATGGTCTATATTTTAGTACGTAAAACAATTTTCCAACGGTAAAGTGAAGTTTGTCGCTCAGTACCTACAGTTTATCTTTCCATTAGACTTTAGAGCAATATACAGTGCTTTCATATTTCATACGGAACCCTCAGTGCGCGAGTCCGTCTCGCACTTGGCCGGGTTTTTAATGTTTATGTTGAACTACCCATTAACAGTCAAGCCTGTAAAATTACTCATGTAGGATGGTGCGGTCCTTTTATGTCCATAAAATTAATATATTCACTTAATAACACACTTCGACACTGCACAAGATGATAATTAACCCAAATTCCTTTTTTGGGCAAATGCATCAATCAATGTGAGAATTGTTTTTACCGGGAAATATTTATACTGATTCATTGAACGTTGAACTCTCAACTTAAGCTTATAATCACTAAAGTACATTTTTGGAGAGACACTTGAAGATTGTGGGAATGTTAATTTTGCATTATTTTCTGTATCAGGCTCGTATTAAGTTGTAAATTGTTACGGTAAAACAAGACCTACTAGAATCAGTTATGAGGTTGTTATTTCAAACAAGTAAGCAAGTGTCTTAAGCGCTTAAGAAACTTTCCAATGGCATCGCTGCACTTGTAAATTTTGGCGCCTCAATCTGTCATACTCATACGGCCATGTTTAAAAGTAAATTGACGCTTGCTGAACGTGACATTGACATTAAATCTCGTTATTGATGGTTACGTAAGATTTATGTAATTATGTGCACGCGATTCCGCTCGTGATAAATAATGCTATCTATAATTTACCAAAATTGCATTTCACAATATGTACGAATGATATTGATAATATAAATTAAGCATGAATGATGGATAGTGATGACTTTATTTTGGAGTAAAGTTACTATATTAGATAAACAAATATCGACAGAGCTTTATTATAGAGCGGTATTTAATTCACAACCGCATTAAACTACCGCTAACCCACTTTAAGCAAATCTGGTATACTGACTTGTTAAGTGTTTACTTCTCTTTAGTTCTAGCTCAGCGTCAGAAAACAAAGTCACGAGTGGGTTTAGTAATTTTATGACATTATGACTTTAGTATAAAATTAAGGCAACGTTGATGACGATGCATATCAATGAATCATCAAAATAATCATCAATTAGACAAAATACCTCTTGCCTTAGAGATAACTTCCCTTATTTGTTTGAAGGATTAATGTAAGTACTATGTTGATTTTGTCTGGCATCGTTAAGCCTTCCAAATTTCCCTGCAACCTCCCAGCTTAGCAAAATGCTCTTTTCATACAACAACATTAGTTATTATAAATTTTATTTCATTTAGTATGTACTTTCTATAATATATATAAAAAAATTAACCTGCAATGCGTGATGTAATTTATCACTTTGCCTAGTACCTACTAGTGATAAATTACATCAAGCAACACTAAGTAAAATTTTCATCATCCAATTAGCTGTAAACAACATAATATTACTATACGCACTTAGAATTGTCTCTTAGGTCGCATAAATTAGAACGCCAAGGCTTCATCTTCCGAAAGATCAATCCAATAATAAAGTGTGCTAAACAGAAACGTGGCAACAATCACAATAATATATTCCTTATCAAGAAGATCTACGTAATGAACAGTAAGTTTTAATAAAAATACCTCACTCGGCTCCGATAGTTTTAAAGACGAGTTTACAATAAAAGCTACCTACTACTCCTAGCAACAACTTTCTTATCACTTCGTCTTTTTTGTCATCCTGGTTTATTGTCTATTTAATTCGTTTTATTTAAAATGTCTTTTGTCTCCTAATTTTCCTAATTTTGTCAATCTTCCCTTTTATGATTAGTTTTTACTATTTATCGTTAAAATCATTTATTGTAAAAAAATTGATTGTAAAAAATATCGCTAATAATGTAATAATCCTCTACTTTTAATAATTGCTTAAGTTTAATTCAAATAAAGAATATCAAATTCTACATTACAGGTACAGTATATATTTATTTATATAAGTATGTATATCGTCGTTTACTACTTACCCATAACACAAGCCTTCTTGAGCTTAATTTGGGACTAGATCGATTTGTGTGTCTGATATTATTTATTTATTATTTATTACACCCACAAAAATCATAAAGTAGCTATAAAAAAATTATTTGCGTCCAAATCAATAAATAAATCTTGATTCGTGTAAAATTACGGTGTTAATGTCAATAAAGACAATATACGGCCGTTAAAGCCTCAACTCACGTATGGTTAATTAAATAATGTTATCTGATACCACATTCACTATACAAACTGACACACCAAAATGAAACTTATGGATCCAGTTATAAAGTAGGTAACACTAAGTTGAATAACAGCAGTGGAAACTTTAAAACTTACGGATTGACATAAACATGGCGTTAGCTCAAACAAAATTGAATTTTCTACTACTATTCATAAGACTTTCAAAAGTAGCATATAGTACCTTGACTTGTCGAATGTGTAGTTTATTGAACAAATAATGTGTGTTATGCGACAGTAATAAAGGAGATACTACATGCAAATGGCGCTTGGTGTTCTACGCTTCTTGATTAATTGCTTAGATATGATTAAAAGGTCAAGATGCGAGCGATAGATTTACTTGTTTAATCAAGTATAGGTAGCAAATACGCAACTAATAAGCTATGAATTATGTAAGTATTTAGTAAACAATCATGTAAATTACATTGGTCATGTAATAAAAAACTTATTTCAATGTTCATTACATCGCGACGTCATGACGACGCGTTTGGCTCGGTTTGTAGACACCTGCCTACTGAGCCGGCGGTCCCGGCAAATATTTGTGTGATGAACTCGAATATTTGTGCTTGGGTCATTGTTGTTCTAAGTATTTAAGTATATATTTATCTATATCATCGTCTAGTACCCATAACACAAGCCTTCTTGAGCTTAATTTGGGGCTAGATCGATTAGTGTGAGGTTGTCAAAAAAAAAAAACGAAGAGAAATCAATTACTTTTTTTAGTAAAATAAGAAAATTAATAAGTTAAAAGTAAGTTCGATTTAGGCACTAATATTCGTAACAACGCCGTATTACAAAAATAAATAAGAAAAAGGAAAATAAGTCATACGTCGTACAGCACACCTAACAAATAAGCTATTATATTAAAGTTATATGGAGGTTATGATAATTACAAAAGACGGACAGAGTTTTGTTCTTCCTTATTTTCTCATATCACATGCTGTTCAATGTTCATTCATAGTTGTAAATGTGAACACCAAGCATCTCTAGACTTTAATTCAGAACGCACAGAAGTCGTTTTTCTTTGGAACGGGCTTCGGTTTCATTTCAAGTTAGATCAGTTTCGTATATTGAGTTGGTCAAGCCAATGCCCTCTTAAGATATTTACGTTACTTCCTTATGATTTATTTGTAAGGTGAGAATTTGTGAATGGTACCTATATAAATCTCGTTTAACGAGTTTAATCACGTCATCATTTCATACACGGCATCGACTATTATATTTAAAATTATTAATCGAAAGGTAATCAATGCCCATAACATGAACCAAAAGAAAACGTCCGTTTTGCTGTCAAGTCTCGTTTTTTTCCCGAAAAATTAAACTCATAATACTCTTTGTACGATGTTTGTTTGCTGTGGTTGTTGTACTTTGGAATTCACGACATCTCTCCATTCTGACCGAGTAGTAGCCTACTGCTCCCACTGCGAGGGTTGTATTTGTATGCTGAACGTTTTCAGTTGCCTCATCAGTACATCTTTATACCTGAGGGAGCTGTCCGCCTTCTTTCCGCTTACCCTCCTCATGTTCAGAATAAAAAATACGCTAAGTCACTCGCCGGTCTTCCATCCGTGAAACGTGGCCACACTACCGAAGCTGTCGTCGCTTTAGATGTACCTCGATGCCACACACATTTTTTCTACGCAGAACTTCTGTGTTACGTACGCGATCATATCTCCGGTCGGATCTTCAGATTCTTCAGTATCTTGCTGCCTGAGGTGTCTGGAGACACTACTTTACTTTACTTTGTACTTTAGAAAGTAAGTTTGTGAAATGACAGTGAATCCCTCATTTATTGTCACTAACTATTATGCAAATAATGACGGTTTAATTAAATTTAAGAGGATATTGGAAAACAACGAAGCTTTAATGACCGGATGTCCACTAGGATCGCCTTATTCCATAAATTAATAGTTTCAACTGCCCTTTTAAGATAGGTAATAATATAATGTACCGATTTTTTGAGGAAAAAATAATAAAACAATAAAATTCATAATATGAACTTAATAGTGTTGTTTAAATCATTATCTAAGATTGTAGAACCCTAGAAAAAAAAAACAAAATCGAAAAAAACAAAAAGTAGATAACAGCGCTTCTAGCGATGAACATTGAAACAAAGCATTGATATTACTAAGAATATAGTTTTTAGAACTCGTAAACCAATTCCTAGTAATATTTTCATTCTAAATCAAAATCTCAATACCTACGGCAAAATACCCGATACGGTCGAAGAGAGGTTTTATTGTGGTATCGATTTTCTTGTTAAATGTCCTTAACAAGTAAATCAATTCCACAATAAAAATTACTTAGTATTTGAAGTGCCATTTAATCTCATAGGCCAATCAGTGTGTTATTAGTAGTTATGATCCAAGTGTACAACGTTGGTCATTACATTTACCACGACTTGAAAATTTGGCTGTTAGGTTTAAGCCAAGGTTCAGCCTATCAGTTATCTCAATCCATGCAACAAGAAGAATAGTGTCGGATTGTTCCCTGACCTTTGCAGTTCAAGGGTGAACAGCGTCTTTATAGGAAATACGCCTAACGTTAACAAGGCCGGTGATTACTAGATTCATGATTATTAGATTTTACGAATTGGTTATTATAATAATTAGTTTTTTAAGACGATCCGCAATCATACAAACCATTCAAAGAGCACTATGATACAATCGTGAGACAGAAGGAAAGTCGCTAAGTCGAGAAAAGTACTAATTTCAATGATGTGTCGAATCACTTCTATGAAAAAACCATAATTCAATTAAAATCTGTCAATGAGCAAAACGTTATAATTATTGTCAAAATCAAAATAATTTATAAACATACTTATCAGAATTTATATTTTATTTGTGACACAAACAGAGCTACATTATAGATACCCTTGCCACACTCCGTCACTTCTTTTTCACCATTATTTATTATGATGAACAATATGACAGAGTTTACGCGAGCGCTGGCATTGCTTTGATAACATTTTCATCTAACAAAAAATTGTAACTGCACTCTAACAAAGCTTTCCAACCTTCTTTTCAAATGTAAAAAAAACATAAATCACAGTGATAACGAATCAAAAATTGCGAAGAACACGCAATTTAACGAGCTCAAGTTTATACGGCTGTTTCTGATTTTTCACTCAAATTTCGTATTTTTTATTGCAAATAACGAACGTGAAAAACGAAAACACGTGAAGGATAACATTTTAATGAATTCGTTTATTTCGAAGATGTAAATGCAATTTACAACTGCGAGATGAAATAACTCGCGTGCCGCAATAAAATAAAACAAACATCAAATTTAATCGAAATATTAATTTCACGACTTCAAATCGACGTCGATATTGACAAATCATTATAGGTACTGAGCAAACTGAAATGTGTACAATAGGTACACAATTTTAGCTGCAAACAGAAATATTTATACACACCAGTATTACAGTAATTGCATCTTAACTCACATTACGTATGAGTACATTCTCTTGACTGACTAGTCATCTTAAAAGTAATGTACATAATTTAAAGTTAATTTTTTTGTCACAGACCATAGAAGTGAAGGTCAATTAGGCTCAGACGGGCTTTTGTTCTTATCAAAAGATTATCTGTCTGATCATCTGTTTGTACGCAACAGCTAAACAGATGGCCAAAGAGAAAGTTGCTTTAAACCATTTTTAGGGTTCCGTACCCAAAGGGTAAAAACGGGACCCTATTACTGAGACTTCGCTGTCCGTCCGTCCGTCCGTCCGTCCGTCCGTCCGTCCGTCCGTCCGTCTGTCACCAGGCTGTATCTCAACAACGGCGATAGCTAGACAGTTGAAATTTTCACAGATGGTGTATTTCTATTGCCGCTATAACAACAAATACTAAAAATAAAATAAAATAAATATTTAAGGGGGGCTCCCATTCAACAAACTTGTTATAGATTATATATATGTATAGGTACGGAACCCTTCATGCGCGAGTCGGGCTCGCACTTGCCCAATTTTTTCTACTCCAGTACTTTTTTCTGTCATTTATATAGTTACTAACTCTAATATAAAGACATAAATTATGAAAGTCTGTAAAAGTCTATACTCTATTTCCCAAAAAAACACTGCTAAACGATGTTATAATGTCGCCAAAAAAGCATTACTTAGTACCACAGATAACAAGATAAACAGCTGCATTCACAAAATTTGCAATTTAAAAAAAAAATTATTGTACTAAGGCATTGCTGCCAACTTAAAAAAAAAGTTTTATCTTCAGTGCATGGATGTTTAGTTTAGTGAACGTATACCTTTATGTATAAGTTCAAAGTTTTTTACAGATGTTTAGTATAGTGAACGTATACCTTTATGTATAAGTTCATATTTTATTGACAGATGGACGTCAATAAAAAAAGTTTATCAGAGATTTTTTGTATAAGTTCATATTTTATTGACAGATGGACATCAATAAAAAAAGTTCATCTGAGATTTTTATTTTTAATTTTGTTGATTCCGAGCGGTAACATGTAATTATTTTCTTTGTTGTTTATTTGCATTTTATTTATGAAATGTCGAGTCGTAGAAAAAATATTGTATGCAACATTGTATAAGCAGGTCAAAAAACGCTCGTGGCATCTTTCTTACGATGTTCGCTACGCTCACATCGTAACCCATGCCCCTCGCGTTTTTTGCCCCCTCTTATACAACGGTTGCATAAAATACTATTACGCAAGCAGTCATATTTTAACATTCAACAGAAAATGTTTTAATTAACAGAAAAATTTATAAAGTTTTGTGGAAAAATAACTTCAAGTTTGTACTTACACTGATTGAAGATTTTAATAATTATACGGATATTTTACTCGTCTGTGAACACAGGAACGCGCTAAGGTTACTTTTTGTAGTCAGTTCGCTCTAAAAAAAAATGCTATGTGTCATTACGCTAGTGGGGACCGTCGGTACATTTTGTATAAAATACTTATTACCAACTTTTTTATACAAAATTAGCGACTTTGACGAGATGAAATTGCATTTCTGAGAACAACTGAACGAATTAACACCGAAATCTTCATAGATTTGCTCTATATAATATTAAAGGAGTTCCTTTGATCTCTCATGGAACTCGTGATCTGATGATCTTCACTAAAAATGTATGAGACCAACATGGAAATATTTTTGCACGAAAAAAATTATTTTCGAAATCGGTTGATAAATAACGGAGTTCTGAGGTAACAAACATTGCAAGATAAGAAAAAAAAAACCGAACCTCCTCCATTTTGAATTCGGTTGAAAATTAGCTATAATGTACCAGTGGCGAACGCAGGCTTACTGTAGGTACCTCAAAACACTTAACAGGAATTAAGAATATAGACGCCACGCTACTGTAAACTACCTACATACTTCTATTTTAACTATTACACCAGTAAAAAAACTATTGGAACTCTGAAAATCTTACATCAGCTGACTATTTGTGGCATAATAACTGTATTAAATTAGGTATTATTAACAGACAAACCCTGTAACCCCTTCTATTTGCAAGAAAGAACTAAATAAAAAAACTAAAAGTTAAATTCCTTTGATACTATATTTCTTTGATATAAGTTAGTTAACCTCCTGACTTCCAGTGTCCCACACATAGTACATAAACTTCAATTAATAGTTAACTGTCAACTATTTGTCATAAGGTTAAAATTAAACTGACAAATTATGAATGCTTATGTGGTAATACCACATTTTCGCTTCGATTGTAGTAGATCGCATTCAATTTTTCTTTTTTAATTTACCTTTGTGTCATTATTTATACAAATACTTTGTTATTATTTTTCCTTTTTTAAATCAGGCTTCGTCTCAAGACGACCTTGCTTATAATATAGTAGTAGCAAAACTGTAAATAGTCTAGACTAGATTTTCGGTCATAAATTAAATTAGATATAATTAAATTAGTTAAGTTTACTTACAACCATTATTCCATTAACCATTAAATAAATAAAACTACATGTAACCGAAAGGAAGAGCGGCGCCACCCAACACAGGCTTGTTTGCTTACCGGGTGGCTCCATCACCTTAGATCGTAGACTAGTGTGTTTTATGAAATAAAGAATTTTGATTTTTTTGATTTTTTGAATTTTTGGTCGTCAGGAGGTACGCGTTCCTCCTCGAACTAGTAAACCAGTACCTATGTTAATTAAATTTCGAAAATTTCAATAATAATAATTTAATATTGCCAATACAGAACTGATGTGTATGGGAGCGTCTCCGGGGGTGTATTTATTTTTATTAATATGTATTTTGTATCTTAGTCAGTCTCCCTAAATTTTATTCCTATAACATGGCATAGAAGTATAGAAGATGATGGAATCCAATGTGCGCTTTGAAATCAATATAGCATAATTAACTTAAAGTATGTACATAGGTACATCTCAGTAAATAATATTGGTGATGATAATAATATTTTTTATGAATAATAGTAATAATTTTGTTAACAAACTGAGAACAACATTTATCTGTTAGGTATACAGCGTGTATTTTTTATATAACCACATATTGTAGCCAGACGGAGATTTAAGTGCTATTATCTGATATTTATAGGTAACAATTATAAATTTAGCGTTAACTGCCATAGCGTAATTATTATTTTTTTAACTTCGCTCGAGCAGCAATGTATGGCGTAGTTATTACTAGTGACAGTTGTGACAGTACGATGTTTACTGTCAACAAGCGTATTTAATATGGAAAAAAAGTTGGATTTTTTATGAATTTACGGATCAATATATTAATAAGTGCCTACTTAGACCCCGTAAAGTTTGCGGTTATATCAGATATACACACTTTTTTGTGACATGATATTTTTTATAACTACTGATACGTTACTGTATTGGAAGAGGCACACATAAGGTAGTAAATAAAATAGAGTAACTTAATAAAAATGTACAATTCATTGAACTGCCGTCAAATATCAATTAGAATGTCAAACCTGCGGTTTGCAAAAACGGACACGTCAGGTTCGATCAGTTGACATGTCAATTTGACGGCTTTTTTTCTATCCAAGGTTTAAAAAAAGATACTCTTACTTGTTTCGCAATGATTTGTGTTATTCGCGAGATTCAAGTACGCGCCCCAATAATCGCAAACTGGGGCGTTTGGCAATTTTCAACGCGATATATAAAAGGTATCGTTGTATTCCATTCATCAGTCTGGTTCGGGACACTCCACTAGCAACCACAAAAAATGAAATTCTTAGTAAGTTAAATACAATGTGACTGCGATATTTCCATTTCATTTGTACTTGAAGAAGATTATGGATTGATTTTGGGTTAAAGTTACTTTCACGTAACTGTAAATTACTTTATCTTTATCCAATCCTAAGGCGATATTTCATATACATCATATAATATTAGCGACTAAAGCAAATAGTTTACAAGACCCCTACTTCCACAGAGCAACTGTAGATTTTACTTATTCAGAACAGAACACAGGAAAACCTAGCAAATTATGTCAGTCTATTTTAGGCATATATTTAAATGTAAATTACAAAATAAGGTTGAATGTTGATATCATTATTGATTGTGTTGTTTTTCTTCAGGTACTGTCTGCCATTTTGGCCGTAGCGGCTGCTGGTCCATTGTACTTGGCTGATGAAGTCCACGTCTCACTGCCATCCAAGACTACCATTACTAAGAGTAGCTTATCGGTCAACCATGGAGGACATGTGGTCGCTAGCGTGCCTGTGGTTCATAGTGTACCTGTGGTGCACAGTGTACACGCCCACCCCGTTCACATTCTACACGCCGAACCCAAGAAGACAACTGTAACGAAAAGCGATCTGTCTATCGATCATGGCAGCACGCATGTTGTTCACGCTGTACACACGCCAGTACACGTTGCCCCAGTACACATTTTGCATGCTGAGCCTAAGAAGACAACTGTTACAAAGAGCTCCTTGTCTATAAACCACGGTAGCACTCATGTGATTCACAGTGTACCAGTGGTACACTCTGCTCCAGTTTTAGTACACACCACGCCTATTCATATTGCGCCAGTTCATGTACACTCTCCCGTGGTGGGAAGGATTGGTGATGCTGCTATCTCCCATCAAAGCTCAACCGTCCACAAGACCGAACCTGTGTCATTAATCGCTGTACACCATTAATAGTTTATTTTTTCAATAAATACTTAAATTATTGTTATAGTTTTAATTTTATTCTACACTTATAAAGAAACCTTCATAATCTTAATAACTGATTTACCACCATACAGTCGTAAGTAATTTGATAAAATTCTATGTCATGTATTCATGATATAATTTGAATTATGTAAATGTATGTTTTATTAAATTTTGGTTTCGGACATGTTAAATCACTTATTATAAAAAAAAAGAATTTGAAAAATCACTTTTTATAAAAGAGCCGCTATGTATATTTAAAAATAGACAGAGAACCTCAATAAGTACCCGAACAATCAAAATTTTATGAAAGACTACCACTTAATTGCATCAAACTAGTGTGAATGAACTCTCGAAGGTATTTGTAGATATGAAAGGGTTGGTCCCACCCTGAGGGCGGGTCATGGTGCCTAGTCAATCTTGAAAATAGAGAAAAAACTATTACCCTGGAATCTGAAACTTCTTAAATATTAAAGTCTCGATACTTGTCTTTCATGGGTCGATTTTTCTTCGTAATATATTTTCACTCAGCCACAAAAATGTATCCTTGTGAGCTTTTTTTTATTTCAGACTGTACTTACTTTTACAAATATTAATTGCTCATCAAGTCAGCCAAAATATTTTGCGCTGTTTAGGAGTTCCTACGACCTCCACCATCAAATACGCAGTACCAAATCTGTAAACCTTCATGAAGTAAATAAGCTTATCCTTTCCCCAACTTGCTAATATTACAAATTATAGCTCATTAACCTTCACATATTACGTATAATATTACAGACTGCCTTTAGTAACTTGATAGATATAAACTGATGAACCCAAATTGACATACTTAATAAGTAATAATGAAGTGTTCATAGTTTAAGTAATAATGATTCATATTGCTCTGGCTTGCTGTTGGTACAACAAATATGTAACATACATACATAATTTCTTAAAGAAATTTTGCGAGTATCAAGGTGTCGGTGCCACTTCTAGGGTCAGTAATGTAAATTTTAAGAATTTTAATAATTAACTAATACCACTTCTTTATGCTTAAAAGTACTCAAACAGTAAATTGAATTGAAAAGAACCACTTCCCGGTGTAACATCACAAAATTTGGGCACCGGTGATAATAGTATTAGCTGCTTTAAACTGCCTATTCACTACACTAATAGCTTGTCTGAACTTCAGGGATTACCGGGATCTTGTAAACTTGTAATGTTGAGTATATTGGGAGGGGCCTGAAGGATATACAGGTAGCAAATAGGCTGTATAAGAGCTTAATGCAGCCTGTGTGCTACTTGTATGTTACAGGCAGAGATGGGCATTAATCGATTAATGAATCGATTAAAAAAATAATTTTAAAATTAATCATGATTAAATTAATGAATCGACAGTCTTCGATTAACGATTAACTAATCGTCATTTTAATCGATTAAATTTTACGATTCAGTTCGATTAAATGTTGGAATGGAACACGCACAAATGAGCGCATTTAAAAAAAATACAATATGTCTTGTCATGTGTAAACTAGAAAAAATATTCTAGTGTGGTGTGTGAAATAAACTTGTTATAGTAAGACATGGTGGTTTTATACTGCAGTACTCTAAGATCTCCTGGTTAGGGGACTTACAAAAAACATCTTATTTCTTCCTAATATTACTCGAGAGAAAATTAATCTAATGAATTAACCAATAAAACAATTAATCTACGGTTAACTTAATCGGGATTAAATTAATCGGAACTCGTACGATTAGCTTCACTAATCGTTAATCGCGATTAAGTATGTTAATATTAATCGTTGATCGATTAACTCTTGCCCATCTCTGGTTACAGGCAACACCCGGTATGTATATAGGTTTTCGAGTGAATTAACTACAGTCTCAATAAAAAAACTTAAAAAAAAATATTATCGTTCCTTTGTAGTAATGCCATGAAAATAATAATTAGACGGTTAAAAAGGATTTGTATTGTTAGTTTAATCAGATACCTGGGTCATTGTCAAATTTAGGTGCGCGTCTTTCCGGTGGACATTTGCGAAATTAAGGATTCCAGGGCCTTATTTTCTGATTAAATGCATGTGAGAATAAAGAACGTTCCCACTTCTATAATCCGATCTAATAGCAACATAACCTAGATTTATACAACCTCTTAACTTTTGACCACCGAAGGGACAAATTTTGTTTTTTGAACTGACAATGACCCACCTACGAGAAATAATGATGTGATTTTTATCAGCAGTAAGGTAAGGTTGGGTAAGATTAACATCGTTCTCTCCAAATTACTTGGAAATGTTCCCATTAATGCAGTAAAACTGGACCGCGAAATCGTTCGTTATTTTTATAAGGCGTTAATACAAATAAAAAAAAATATATTATTGGCCTCGGCCGGGAAATAAGTATTATTTAAATAAAAGGATTAAGTAAGAAACATAACTCCCGTTTATGACGTCTCATACAAATGAGGGTATTCTTAATTTGGCCGGTTACTGCATTATGTATTACTATATTACTAATATTATAAATGCGAAAGTGTGTGTCTGTCTGTCTGTCTGTCTGTTACCTCTTCACGCTTAAACCGCTGAATCGATTTTGATGAAATTTGGTATATATATAGTTTCAGTCCCGGGGAAGGACATAGGATAGTTTTCATCCTGGAAATTATCCCTAAAAAGATTTTAAAGTGAGTAAGTAATTCATGATGACATTGATGACCCTGTCGAAAATGTAATTATTAGACCAAAAGCACAATTGCTCTTACATTTGCTTAGGCGCTCTTAATAATCCCTTTTATTAAGTAAGGTGATTAGGCGGATATCTATCGTTTTGTACGAGGTTGCTTCCATACTTCCAAGTTCCACGCGGACGTAGTCGCGGGCAAAATCTAGTGTATTATAGGATTACCCCACCTCACCTGTACATATAATTTCAAAACATCACCCAAAAGGCGCTTTAAAGGCGTTAAATTATGGAATCAAAGATTTAGCTTGACGCCGGAAACGTAGGTTCGCAGGTTTGAGTCCTGTTAATATTGCAGTGGATCACATTACATTTTTCTTTCACAATTAGCCTTTGTATCAATATTAAAAAAATAGAAATGTAGTAAGTATGTCTACATTTAAAAGGTATTGATGAAAAGATAAAACAGAGGTTTTACTTTTAAATATAACAATTTAAACGAATTTTATCGCGTTGTACAATTTTGTGGGAGTACAAACTCACTAAGGGAAATGTCCCCTCGCCACAGGAGTGATACCATCCATATTATAGCCCAATATATGGCGTTGCAATCAATGCACACAGAAAAGTGTTGCATATTTTTTTTTGAGTTTTATAATAGAGCTAGGAAGCAGTAGGTATGATCGTGAATCGATAGGTACGTAAGCGTCCTGACAGTTTAATTTATCTTAGAGCAAGTCATTAATGCTCATCGTAGCGGACACCTCGAATATTAAGTATCACGCACGTCTGGTATGAATAAGGGGACGTGTTCTTCACTTCAGGTAGCGACACGCTAGACAATATTGCTATAATTATTATAGCTGTAATATATATATACGATGCTTGATTCATCAAATCTGTAGCCTAGGTCTAGATATTTGTTATTCGAGCTTCATTAAATTACATGCTTTTATAATTGTGACGGTTTCCGAGTTTTCAAAATATCAAAAATATAAAAATAATAATTTCTGCACTTCAGAAATGTGTGTACAAAAATACACAACTTTACGTTTAGGTGAGCAATGGATCAGTTTGAGTTTTTGGTTCCTAAAAAATAAGCCAAATATACCTAAAGCTACGTTTATAATTAGGTACAGTAAAAATAGTTTTACTATTGAATATACCCAAATGACTCATTCAATTTGTGATAAATTTACTCCAACATTTGATAACTACAGTTATCATTTTACCCGTACCTCCATTCATAAACGACTAATTAATGACGAATACGATGTTTTGAGAACTTCATAATTACTCAGATTGATACACGGCTAATAAATATAAATATAAAATCAGTATAATCAAATCACTTTAAAAAAATAACCGACGTCAACAAAATTAAGTTATGTTATATGGCAATAAGTCGGACTAGAAAGTAAACGCATTTGAAAAAAGAATCTTCCAAATCGGGTCAACCCTTTGTGAGTAATCGGGGAACATACATAAAAAAATATAACCCCGACAAACAGAGAACCCGCTCCGTTTTTTGAAGTTGGTTGAAAATTAAGCAATGAGATGTTTTATTATAATTCACTACCTAAATAGGGACTAGGGAGTTATTGGCGAATATATTCCTGAAACCATAATTTATAGCTGATGCCAGAGTGTAAAACATGTTTTGGTGACTGAGAAATGAGGAGATCTGCAAAGTGGGGATAGTCTACGAATTCCTGCTATGCATAGCAGGATATTTATCATATCATAGCTATGATATGATAAATCATATCATAAAAATTACTTAACCTAATTATTTACATAGGTACCACAGAATGTTCTGAACTGACACAACTAAACAATGACTAACCAAATGTAAAACAAAAGCTTATCCTCAAATCAACGACAAGCCCTTCGTCGCAATACTAACTTATCTCTGCAGTTTATATCTTCGCTGTCATCCAACAAATACAAGATAGTCTCATTTTCGCCACCGCCATAGACAAGTTGGTAATGCAGCCTATTGTAAACAAAACTTAATCAAGTTACATAAGAGAAATTGTACTGAACTTGGCATCAACCTACATGTCCAAAATGTCTGCTTGTTTATGCATTTATTCAATGCTTTAAGTTTAGCTCCGGGCTATTTGCTCAAGACCACGTAGAGAATGAGAGTTTATGGATGCGGCAAGCTTTAAAATCATATGAAAAGTACACGGAAAGAACATGACTGTCTGGTCACCTTAACAATCGCGATTTTAAAGTTTGGAATATGTAAGTGAGCGGTTAGTTATAGTATGTCAAAGCGTTATATATAGCGATTCCGTTTTAATATATGTGACTAGACAATACTTTTTCCGTATACCCTTCATAATTAAGTGCCTACGTACATAAGTACCTACTTATCGCTGTCAGATATTTAGAGGAGCTAATGCTTTTTGAATTATGACGGTAATTTAAGCAATGCTTTAGAAACAATTTTTTAAGTTATACGTGACCCGAACCCTAAGTTTCATTTTAGGTAATTCTTTTAAATTTTAAGTACTTCGGGTTACTTATTCTTATTACACAACAACTTAGGCACGTCAAAACTACCTACGTAATAGAATTAAAATAAAATGAAGTGTTAAAACATAAATTATTATTTTGTAAAATTTTCATGACTTCCTATATCAAAAACCACCATTGAAATTGTGCATAATTTCATGGTCTTGGTCAAAACGAATTTCTTAAAGCTATACTTCTGTAAATGTTTCACCATCCTAATATTCTTAGACATTCAATTACAATCTTTAATATCATCCAACGAGGTCGTTTTTATTTACAATACAACATAGTCAGATAGGAGATTTGGAAAGTAACCGGTAGCTTATCTTTAGTGACCTCTCCAAAAGCTCGTAGCTCTTAATATATTCAATTCTCAAGTACGCATTGCACAGTCATTGTCAGTTTCGGTGTATAAATACCGCGGGTCTCCACCGGATTGTTAGACAACTTCCAAACTTCAAGTAGTACACTACTGAACTTAAAAAAAAACAATATGCAGAAACTCGTAAGTGATCTCTTGAATATTTAAAAGGATACAGTGAAACAATCAAAGTTTGTGCGAGTGATTGAGGTTTAAGTGACGAAGTACTTAGGGCTCGCAACTTTTTATTATCAATATAGGTTCTAAATTAAGGGTAATCCTAGTGATCCTACCTGAATTACCTGCAGTGTAGTTTTAATAAAAAATACTACCCCATTGACATATTAAAATAAAATAATCATAAGTAAAAGTTGTTACTTACGTGAACATTATTTCTAACTGCAATTAAAAATTATATTTGTGATTCTAGTTTTTTTTTATAAAATCGCAAGTGACAAATAATTATAATTTTCAGTTGATATTATTTTGTTTGAGAGTAATTACAGCGGTTAAAAAACTTCACACATTTACTTATTTTAATAACGAAGTAATCATTCCAATATACTCTAAATTAATAATGTCGATTTACAATAAAATCATTTTCCCCCATTTCATATAATTTGAGTAAAAAAAGTTTCTGTCAAAAATGACATTTTAGTGGCAAGCTTTTATAGCCGACTGTACTTTTCTTTGGATATCCATCAAATGCTCACTGAGACGATTCTAAAGAGCCCAAGCTCGGTAGGATTGCTTTTTCTATTATAGAGTTCCTATGGCCACCTTCCGGCTCCATCATCAGATCAGCCCCATGGTACCATATTATTGTATTGTCATCAAAGTTAAGTAAGTATGCAAAATTTCAGCTCAATCGGTTGACGATATCTGCTTCAAAATTGAGTTGCAAGATTCCACCCGAACAAACATACTTTAAACATACCATGCAAGTTAAATAAAAGCTTCTAAAATTGACACAATCATATCATTTTCTTATTTTTCAGATTGCTTTCGCCGCCTTCTTGGCCTGCGCCGCCGCCGCCCCTGGCCTCCTAGTCGCCCATGAGGCTCCCGTCGTGCACTCTGTACACGCCGTCCCTGTGTTGGGCTCCAAGACCACCATCACCAAGAGCAGCCAGGTCGTGAACCACGGCAGCCCCGTTGTCCACGCTGTCCACACCCCAGTGGTCCACGCCACGCCTGTTGTGTCCGTCCACAGCGCTCCTGTTTTCCACGCTGCCCCCGTTGTCCACGCTGTCCATGCCGCTCCCGCTATCCACGCTGTCCACACAGTCCACGCCGCTCCTGTTGTCCACGCTGCTCCCCTGGTACTGAAGACCGCCCCCGCTGCCATCGCGCACAGCAGCTCAGTCGTCCACCACGGTCATGTCGTTAAGTCCGTCCCATTGATCGCCGTCCATCATTAAGCGAATATTTAGAATAAATTACTGAAGTACCTTCCTAAATTTAATTTCATTTATTACCCCTAGTTCATAAGTTACCATGTAGGTGTACCTATAATAATTTACCAAATACTGCATTAGCTAAAATATTCTCAAATCAAAAGTACTTGTGTGTTTCAACTAAATGCATAATACATAACATAAGTTACCTGGAGTAGCTTCCTTGTGTGACGTTTAAAAGCGTATTCAATAGTCTTAAAACACAAGTCTTAAAAACTTACTAGATTCAATATAGCCCAATCGAGGTTTAATCTTTTCATTAATCCTTAATTACAAGGAATAAGAAAAAATTCACCGTTCCTAACGGGAAGCAAAAATAATTTATTCAAGGTCAATTAAATATTTTTTGCCTATTTTTTACAACACAAATAAGGTTATTGGGCCAATTACGTAAAATAGGAAGTACCTATCGATATCGATGAGATCATAATGAATGATGGCAAGCATTCCGGAAGACTCAGACAGACATACGATACAAACAGCAAAAAAAAAAAATAAGGCGACATCGTTTTGTAAAAGATATTGCTACCTAAGGGTTGTCTGAAAGATATCGTTAGTTAGCGCTAAGACCGTCTGTTGTTAACCTCTGCCTCTTGTTTTAATGCATCTCACGTTGTATTATATTTTTCCATGATGATTGAGGTGTTTAATAAAGAGTATTTGTATTGCAGAAACATATTTAAAATGAATACGAGTACCTATACAAGTTCAAATTCTCAATAAGATATCTCTAAATGTAGAAAATGTGAAATTTTGTTTAAATGTGTTGTTACGGAACCTTTTAGTTTACTTTTTGAAACTATATAACAGTGTCTATAATATGTATGTATCCTAGAAACCTAATAAAAACCTAAAAATATCAAATGAACCGCATAATAACTAGTTTTACTTAATACTGTAAAGTAAATATTTTAATGTGTGACGGTATCACTCGACAAGGTGGCGGTAACAAACGTTATGCAGTTATGCATAATTTTCAAAATTTTATTTTTTTCCAGCATCAGTAAACAAAAGTATAGGAAGCGATCAAAGTTCTCTGTCTCTTTAAGGTAACCCATAAAAGAGAACCCATAAAATGCTGGAATAGAATTTCAGAAGGGGCAGCTCGAACCCACTACCAATACCTACAAGTTAAATTAAAAGTTTACTTCATAATTTCCCACGACATATCGTTTAAAACAGGGTTTCATGCAGTGGAATCCAACTGCTCCTTATTTACCGGTGTATTAATTTTACTAAACGGATTCAAAACCAGCTTCACCTAATTCGGCGAAGCTAAATTATATAAAACTAGAGCAACCAGTAATGAGGAAAATTATGTGAACCGATAAAAATAACATTTCTGTTAATTGACGTAAGAGAAGTCTATGTGATTGGGTTCAGGGAATCAAGATAGATTACGTTTAGCTGTCAGAGACATTTAAAGAAAGTGTGGTATTGATATATTGACAAAGGTTTACTAATGTTTTTCAGAAAATTGTTTTACCGAACGTAATATTTCGCATAATACTCATTTCACATAATTAATATGTACGGATACCATAGATTTTTCTGGAAAGCTATTAAATAAACCTAACCTAACCTAATTTAGCAGGATACACAAAAACATTTGAAAATATATTTCCCGTTTAAGCGGATGAAAAATTCTGCGAAATGAGCATTATGCGAAACATTACCTTTGGTAACACAAATTTCTGACAAAAGAGGGTAACCCATTGACAAAAGTATTAACACGTTTATCCAGTTTTTACAAGGTGGCCCATGAGAAATCCGAAAGACAGCGTATTCCTGACCATATTTAAAGTTAAGAATGTCATATAAAGTTGGCTGACCGTTACAATCAGTCGGATTACTTATTCAAATCAATTAAAATATAATATGGATATCATCTATGTAAAACTTTCATGTCAAATTACCAAATTTAGCTCGTGCACGCATTTCAGAAAAAAAACGATGAAGTTTGATTTGAAAATGCTAAACTTAACAAATACCTCTTACTTCTTGATGTAAAGATGAAGTTGGAGTAATTAGAAAAAATTGGTTTTTCTTTTATTATTTATTTATTTAAACTTTATTGCACAAAACAAAAAGTGTACAAATGCGCGTGGCTCAAATGGCGGACTTAATGCCATAAGGCATTCTCTACCAGTCAACCATTGGGCTAAACAGAAACGTTTTATGGTGCAGGGCCTGTTAACTATCAACATTATACTAAAAGAGAAACTTATTATATATCAATAATATAATGAACACAATAAATAAACATACACAAATATGCAATA
Organism: Apotomis betuletana; assembly: GCA_932273695.1. Taxonomy (NCBI): domain Eukaryota; kingdom Metazoa; phylum Arthropoda; class Insecta; order Lepidoptera; family Tortricidae; genus Apotomis; species Apotomis betuletana. The sequence goes on from OW026300.1 coordinate 16,714,287, forward strand.
CAATATTTACATTTTTATTTCTTGTATCCAGTGCTTACTACTAGCTACTAGGAGCTTACTAGTGAGATGCTTGCGCAACATGTGCTTGAAGGCTTATTATTATTATATTACTTATTTAAATTGACTTAAGAATGAAAGTTCAATATTCTAATATTTAAAGATCATAAATTCGGTATCCATTTTATTGTTCCCAATACAAAATACATAGTTCTTAGCCACTAGATTGCTTTTGGCAACTACGGCTACCTGTCACCACTCTTATTTTATTATATAAATAGAGTCTAACTCAAAATTCGAAGCAATTGAGTGGCTATAAGCTGTTACTTATCGTAATATGCTTGGTGATTTCTCTCGGGGAATCTAAGTAAAAGCTTTATTGAAATCGTCAGAATTCTGATAGATCGAAACACGAAGGTAAATAATCTTATATCAAAAATCGTAGGTGAAATATATATTGAACAAAATACATCCACGAAAAGTCTGCAATATAATTTATTTCGAAATCTTATTCTCTTTTTTATTAGTGCAATGTTTGTGTAACAGTGAGTTACCACTGTTAATAAAAATTCTCATCAAAATGTTAACACAATTTGAGAGCAATTTGTACAAAATAAACAGCGACATAAAGCTCAGTGAATTATCTTGATGAATGCAAATAAAACGCATAAAGGAAACAAACGTGTTTTATTTTTAAGAAAAAACTTGTATTAAGGTTTATATGTGTCAGGGGCCTAATTTATTAACATTGTCATAATAATATAGTCAATTGAGTGAAATATCGGCCAAATTCCGGACATAATAACCTTAATATGACCGAAGGTTGGACAAGTGTTGTTATTTGAAGGTATATGTTTATAGAGCACGTCTTTAAGGCAGATTTATAGTGGTGATATGTCAGACAGATGTTACTCGAAATCTCAAATTTAGCCGCAGGTAGCTATATATACCGTTTTAACTGAATATCGCAAGTACCTCAATATGTTAAGATTGAGTGATAAAATGCGATCCAGCTGCGATGGAGCTGACCGCCATTGCTGAGTAATTGGATGATAATTTAATCCGGTTGCGTGTACTGTAATTTAACTAAATACCGTGAAACAGGTTTTTGCTTATTTTGAACACCAAAACCCGACAAAAGAAAAATATGAAAAAGTTGGATTAGACATTTTATTTAGTATAAAAAAGTAGGTGTATAATAACCAACATCTACGTTTTGCAAAGCATTCTATATTAACTGCCTAGAGTTTAATTAACTAGAGGTACAACAGAGGCTTATACTAATTTGTATTATTAGGTACATTTTAACAAGTATGTAAACAACCCATAAATTGTACGAAATAGGGTTACAATGTTTTTGGCATAACCATTTGGAATCCAATGCCCCTAAACAATAAAAGGAAAAGGTAGAGGCTCTTTGCAGTACACAAAATAGCTTGTAAATCTACCTGTTTAGTTAACTGCATTATTACCAAAACTCCAAATAAAAAGTGCATGATGAAATAATTTTACCCGAAATGCAAACCAAATACAGTGTATATAACTTTGCTACCATTTCCTGACGTTGTAAAAGTATTATGTAGTAATTTACCCTGTATTTCTTGACACAGCATAGTAATAATATGGATTTAAGATTTATTGGGCTTAATTCGAAGATAAAATTTTAACGATCAAGGCAAGTTAAGTCATAAGAATGCAGATGAGTGACAAATCGCTGCTCTTTTAAGGACTCAGGTCACAGAGTGTGCGCATCTTAAGCGGTGTACCCGTTTCTTTAAGCAGAGTAATATATAAATGTTAATATCTTTAATGTCAACCTTCTCGTAAAACTAAATGCCCACTGTAATGTAGACAGTCAACTTGGTTTTAAATCTGTTAAGGCATTAATGCCAGCTATTGTGAGAGCGGTATCGAGTGTTGTGGGAAATATGATGCTTTTATATGGGTTGACAGCTATCATCGCCATTTCTAAAGTTAATGGGTCTTCAGAAAAGTTGATTCCATACAGCCGTTTTATAATGGTGTTTTATGAACGTGTTTGACAATAGAAAACACAAATAGGACATGCAATAATTGGTTAAAGCCTTTTTAAGTGACACTGCTGGGCAAAGCCCTTTCCTTCCTACCTTACTATTATCCACTCGATTCTACTACAGCACGTCTAGCGTAACTTTGACACGCGACTCATGTCGCGCGAGATAGCATCATCCGTCACTATCTCATAGTACTGTACAGATAGAGACAGGTAGTATATCCCGCGCGAGAAAGAGTCGCGTGTCAAAGTTATGCTAGCCGTGCAGGTGTAGTTTTGTCATTCTTTGCGAAATGCGTTCAGGGGGCCTATGATGGTTTCGTTTATCATATTGTGATAAATAAGTTCCTATCATTCACACTCGCATTTTGACAAAACTTATTTATCACCTGATAGAAGCAACCATTCTTCTTCTTCTTCTTCGGTACACTCTTTACAGAGTGGTCGTGGCCATTATGCATTTGTGGAGTTCTGAGTGACCCGTTTGACGACACGTCGCCACAAAAGCAACCATTATAGGCCCGCATACCTTTCTCGTCTGGACCACCTTTCCAGATGTATATGGGTATTAAAATTGTTAAATCGAAGTTTTTATCACATTATTAGTAATGTTGAGCTAAATTTATTTTCATTTATTGCGTAGTTCTTATAACCAAAATTGAAATAAACTATGAATACAAAGATCAAAGCTTAAAGAAAAATTGAAAAAGGAGCTACCTGGTGGAAGGGACCGGGAATCGAACCCGGTACCTCTGGATTACCGGTCCAGCGCCGCCTTAGCCACTTCGTTTACCAAATTGCAATATTTAATCGAATTATTCAGTTTGGGCTTTATTCAAATACGAGACCCTACAAAACTTCTATCCTTCTTAAATTACTTTCGACGCAATGGGTCTTTTGTGGCAGAGGTATCAGTAATTTAGTATCCAATTAACTTTGTCCTCAGCAAGGCTCAAATAGGCAGCACATAAGGGCCCGTTAGCCTGTAAGTCGAGTTAGGGGACACATAAATTAGCAGGTTACAGATTTAATAGGTCTGGTAAAAAGAGAATTTACTACGTAGGTACATTAAATGGATTAGGCTCTTTAAATGGATTTATTACAGTTATCACGGAGTTTTTTATTTAGATGAAAAAGTGTTAGGGCCTTTAACTTTATGAAGTTAGATAAGGTGTACATTATTTACTTTTCGATGCTTTTGATTGTTATCATTGACATACTTTACGGTACATACCTAACGCCAACAGCCGATTCAATCGTTAAGTCATATATGTAACAAATTTCTAAAGCGTACGCTCCACATATACGTATGATGAGCTCTCTATCAAGGTTTCCCAAGGGGCTAAAATATAGTTTCTTCAAGAGGTGGTAGTAAACAGTTCCCTAAAGTATTTTGGCGTCACAGACGTTCGTAGGCTGCGGAAACTATATTTACCGCAGAACCTATGCTTACTTAAAAAGAAATGTTAGTCCTCTTATGTTGCTGTGCCCATGCAGGGTGTCACATGTGTAAGTATACCTTCCTAGTAGAGTTGCTAAGCCGCGAAATTGTGCGCATCGGGTTACAAGCATGAAATTTCTACCACTCATAGAGCGTTTCACGGTGATTATTTTCAGATGTGGAGGGAAGTCTGATTCGTCCCCTGTGTGGTGGGAGAGCGGGGTGAAGAGGACCAAGTACTGCTCTTTTTCTTTTTTTTATTACTGATCAGTTAGGGCTATTAGGGCTTGTGCAACATCGTTTTCGTATAAAATAGATATCACCTATTAATTTTTTATGCTCTTTACGAATAGTTTCATATAAAAATTTGGGTTTATTGCCGAAAAGGTAAAAATCACAACAAGTTTTTTTTATTCAGAACGATAAATTAGTTTTCTATCCTAAATATTTACAATTTAAAAAAATATTACTAAACAGCAAATTTAATCTTGATTTTAAAAATGTATACATATTGGGCACTTCTCATACAAAAAATACCTTGAAAAAATGTTGATGTTAAGCTTAGCCTGTTCTAGTACATTTTGCTAAGTCGCGAAATTGTGTACATCTGGATACAACCACGAAATTTCTACCACAGATAGAGTATTCTGCGGTGAATATTTTCAGATGTAGAGGGAAGTCAGATTCGTCCCCTGTGCGGCGGGAAAGCGGGGTGAATAGGACAAAGGAGTCCTCTTTTTCTTTTTATATTACTAATCAGATAACGCTACTAGGACTTGTGTGGTATCGTTTTCGTGTAAATCAGCAATTCATTTTTCATGTTAGTCATTCATAGTACCATATAAAAATATGGTTGTATTTCCGAAATTGTAAAAATCACAACAAGTTTTTTTTATTCAGGGAAATAAATTAGTTACATTTCCTGAATATTTACAACTAACAAAAATATTGCAAAATAGCAAATTTAATCGTGTTTCTAAAAACATATACATATTGGGCACTTTTCATACAAACAGTAACTTAAATAAATTGTTGATGTTGAGATTAGCCCGTGTGCTCGTGATACATTAGCAAAAAAAAAATTGTTTTAATTGCATTAATTTGTTTTTCTAGGACCTATATAGTAAATATTATATGTAAAAGCATGTTAATAATCATTATTTAATGTATTTAATGAAGCGAAATAGGATGCTTTCGGAGATTCACGTTGGTTACGCCGACGTAAAGATATATTATAAGCTACTGTTTGTATGACAAGTGCCCAACATGCTTATATTTTTAGAAACAAGATTAAATGAGCTTTTTAAAATAATAATAATAATGAAAATGTTCACAAAATTTAACTAATTTACCTCACTGAATAAAAAAACTTGTTGTGATTTTTACCTTTTCGGCCATACACCCATATTTTTATATGGAACTATACAAAAATAACATAAAAAAATAATTTCTGATATTTGTTTTACACGGAAACGATACCAAACACATCCTGGTAGACTTAACTGACCAGCAATAAAGAAAGAAAAGAGGGATACTTGGCCCTATTCACTCCACTCTCCCGCCTCACAGGGGACAAATCTGACTTCCCTCCACATCTGAAAATAATCACCGTGGAACACTCTATATGTGGTAGAAATTTCATGCTTGTAACCCGATGCGCACAATTATGTTAGAAAACAGCGGACTAACAACTCTACTATCCTATTATTCCATCGAAATTATGTAATGTGTAATACATGTTTGACTTTGACTTTTTATTAATCACCATGGTATAAATAAAATAATATTTAAATATAAATAAATATCAGACAACCTCACACAAATCGATCTAGTCCCAAATTTAGCTCAAGAAGGCTTGTGTTAGGTACTAGACGACGATATATATACTTATATGGATAAATATATACTTAAATATTTATTTGATGTTAGGTTCAAAATGTAAAGGGCAAATACAAAAAGCACAAATTCTTAAGGTATTTAAAAATATCATTAGGTATTAATTTATTGTATATGTCTTTACTGTATGTGTTTCTGTTTAACACATTAATATTATTGAAACTACCATTTACAAATCGTCACATAAAAATTCAGTCATCATGACTTTCAAAATCGTAGTCTCTGTGTTCGTAAATACTCTGTAGCAAGGCATTTGAGTCATGTCGATATTGAGGTACTGGCGGGAAACTGACTCCGACGTCACCACGGCCGAGTATGGTGACAACATCTTGGTAGATTTGTAAAGAAATCAGATACAATTTTTTTTATTATCTAAATCGAACTGGACCAAGACATTGACTGAAAGTATTTTTGCGAGCATTAATAGTGACCGGTTTTTCTTTGTTAGTTTGGGTTGAATGAAACATAATAGTTTTTTCTATTGAGAATACAATATTTTACATTGCAAGAAAAAAAATTAAACAGGTGTACCTACATACGGAATAAGTTTATATACTATTATTATTATATTTTATTTCAAAACATAATTATGTTCTTCGAAATTATTTTTATGGTGGCTAAATTAACACCACTTTGTTTTCTTTATATCAAATATATACCATTATGGTCATAAAAAATTATATCGCATTAAAGGTCACTTATTTGCGGATATACATAGATATTTTTTAAATCATACAAAAAATCACAGTGCTTGTGGACGCTTCCTACTTAGATCAATATCAATTATTGTGTGAGCTTTATTTGGGGGCTGACAATTTCTTACATAACAATATTTGTTTACGGAAATTATTTGTGTCTAAAATGTTTCAACAAAATTTAATTATGGTTTAAACGGAGGTATACTAAAGGCAAATTTTCCCTCCATCAGAGATCAGACGCTATTATTTTTTTGTAGGCGTCTTATTCAATATGATTAAATAATGATGTAGAGTTAATAATATATACAACGTCAGATGAACGACCGAAAAAATTAATCAAATTTTCAGGAAGTTCTGATATCATCGACAGAGTCGACAAGGGTCCGAAGTCTAGGCATTGTGAAATATCAAATTAAGCATATATGTTGACCCTAGATCATAGTTATAAATTTCGTAGGATGATGTGTTATGAATCAAATTTTCGTCGAAAATTATAGCGTTTTGCGAAAAAATAGAGGTTCGTTAGGAATCTCTAAATGTCCTTAGGGCAAACTGCCCTGAAATAGGACCCCGCGAAAGCGTACTGGGTACGTGGTATCTACGGCGGATGTCAACACCCAGAACAATATTAGTATAAAATTACTGTTTCTTTGCCAATAGAAAAAATATGCAAAATACACAATGTTTTCACATAAAAAATATCATTGTGCATTTAAGAAATGAAGTGCCTATTTAAAGACCCTGGAGAAAAGTTCGCCGCTTGTAATGTAATCTATTAGTCTTCTCTTATTAGTCTATATTTTTCTGTCAGTCACAGCTAATAATTTATTATATACATATATATATTATATAGTCCTCCTCATCGATTTCAACGACGGCGACCCAATGCAAGAACACTATGGACTTCGTCTATTGTGGGCTCTGATATGGCTAGCTAAGCCAAATATAGTTTTAAACTCTCTTTTGCACGTGTGGCAATCATTTAGTGAGTAGATACCGAACACAGTCCCTTATAATTAATTAAACGTGTGCACTGGTTCTCACATAATACGAGAGGTTTGCAAAAATTCTTGACCATAAGTTGTTTGGTAACTCGTATACTAAGGATACTATAAATTGAAGAGTGGGCGCCTTTAGCGTTAGTTGGCCACTAGCGTGATTACCATTTGGTTTTGAAGAAAAATAAATACTTAGGAAAATGTATCGGCTGGTGAGTAAATAAAAATGAAAATTTGTACCCGTATTTGCTGACTTGGCGTGGATGTTTCTAAATTATTGAGCGCTAAGAAAGTTGGAGCTTTATGATTGAGAATGTTCTTGATACTTATGAGAAATGATCTGGAAATGCTGAGTGCGATCTTACTCTTTAAGTGCGATAAGTCTGGAGAACATTTTTCGTACGGCAGATGTGATCGTTTATCCCACCATCCAATTTCAATCTCAATGATCGCCTTCTATCTGTCTACATAATTAATAACAACGTAATTATCACTGATTTACGTAAAAGTTGGATACGCTTTCGTCTTTAAATTAGTTGGTATCTCTTAGTTATTATATAACAACGTTAGCATTTTCCTCTTACAAGCACCCCATCTCATGTATTTTACTTATACATGTACATAATATCCATATTTTTATACGTTAGGTCAACGCAGGCTAATTTCCGCAACTCGATTTCTTACGATGTGCTTATTTACCGCAATGGGTTGATGCGAAACTGCTCTTGGCAACCATGTATAAATATAGATTAGAAGTATGGTTTTGGTTTGCCCTAGCTGCTATAACGCAGGAACTGAGCTACGGACGAATTTTTCATGACGAATATTGATTTCTTAGATATTTTGATACTCTTCGGCCCAAGTTATATTTTCAGGGCAATAGTATAATTCTTTATTTAAAGAAAGTCCCTTTCTTTAAATAATAACTGTTATGGACTAATAGGTGACAGAACATTGACAGTAGGAAATGTTTTCATGTTTCATAGTTGCACGAGCTGATATTGGTATATTGATAACCCCAAAACGATTCCTAAAATGTGGTAACGGCGATACACTTTACTTGAGCTAAGTTGCTTAAAATAAAGAATCTCTAATTTTATCCGTGTGAATTCACATCACTATATCTCTTTCAGTTCACAATCCTGACCATTCTGGCCGCGGCGTTCGCCGCGCCAGCCCCCAAGCCTGTGGTAGTGTACCCGCCGGCAGTGTACCACCCGCCAGTGTACCACCCACCCGTGTACCCTGCACCGCTGCACTACCCCGCTCCAGTGGCGGTATCACACGTCAGTACTCTCCTGAACCACCACCCCGTGTTGCCCTACTCGCCGTACCGCGTTCTGCCAGTACCAGCTGCGCCGATAGTACCACCATTCTTCTAAATTTAAATAGCACCGATTGTTTTTTTTTTATACATTTGAAGGTTACTAACGAAATGTCTGTTCAGTTTTCGTGTAACGTGAGTTCTGCCTGTTATTATAATATATCTGAGGTTTTGTTCTTTATGTTGGTAGTCCTCGCTCCTTTTTGGCACTTTAATCGAAAAATTTGCTTGATTTAAAATCACTTAAGGCAATGAAATCAATTGAGATTAAATTGATAAGGGTTGAAGTGTCAAAATGTTCTGCCAATGAAAATGAAATCTAGCTCTAAAAGTTTGGCGTTTTCATAATATTTTCTGTCACATGGATAGATGTAAATTATTCAAGCGTCTTTCGAGTTAAGGTGTTGAAATATTGTAATGATATAATTTTATTAAATTGTCTAATGACAAAAGGTGCAAAATGGTAGCAGATATATTCTAAATTGTATTAAGTTCCTTTTGGATTGTATAGTATATTACTCCCTTATTTATTTTCATTACGTTGATCTGTATGGATATTGATGAAAACTTGAAATGGCTACGCAAAATGGATGTTGTGATGTAAAATAAAGCAAATGGTAAAAATAACGTTTTCTTTTAATTAACTATTAACATAGAGATATATAATAGTTATAATTTGCAACTGACTCTTAAAAGATGCCAGATAATACTTATTAGAGATCTAATCAAGAAAACCTACGTAACTACTGTATAGCAACTAGTTTCACTTTTTTAAATGGTTTTCGAAGGTGCCTGCACCTTCGTCCTCGTAAAACTTTTCTTTGCCATAGTAGGCTGAAAGTTATGCTATAACCATCCTTGTCCCTCCCGATACCCCTGTACTAAAATTTGTTAAAACCCGTCCTCCCGTTTCTGGATGAAGAGAGGTTTTTTTATCAACAGATGTCGCTGAACGGCTAGCACCTCGCTCCAATACAAATCCTGCTTACCACAGATAAAAAAATCCTGTAATAATTATTATTCCTCTCCATAAAAATACTGTTTCTCAAAACTATAGGTACAAGTAGGTAATTATTAAAAGTATAGAAGTACGAGTAGATAATTAAACTATCCTAATGAAACAGGATTTAACCACATATAAATATTTGTTATATTTTATTAGCTCGCGTTTTGGACGTCTCGTTACCTAATTAGTCTCGAAAGGTTATAATTATGCACATTCGAAAAGCTTTTAAGTCGATTGCATATTTTAATTCCAGAACCAGACACAAAAAAAATGCCTCATTGAATCAAATTGTAAATCTGCTGATTTTCAAAATTGGATGAATTATCGTCGTAGCCAATTAGTGAGATGCGTTTGCGAACTTGAATGTTTTTGACGTATTTGTTATTATTCCCCAAGCTTTGAGGCAGTAAGTTAAATAAGGAGAAATCAGCCAAGATAATGTTAGATCATAACCAGTTAAGTGCTCCGAGATTATCATTATAAAAATGAAAAGAACTTTCATAATCGAGTATTGATGCTTAAATAATTGCAGAACAAATTAATTCTACCGGCATTTCTTTAAAAATAAGTATTATATACAGAATAAATTGTTATATTTGATTAAATGTTTATCTCACATATAAACCTACTAATAAAAAAATAGGTAAAATATTTATTCAATATAAAATGTAAACATATTGTACATAATAAACATATCTATCTATCATAAAACAAAAGATAAAGCAACACATAAACCTACAGAAATTTAAATACTAACTATAAACTAAGAACTTAACTAATAAATTTACATATTTCCTAGGCAGTACCACAGAATAAAGACACTACAGAAGCCGCACTCTTTTGTTATTTGCCGCTTTTGCAAAAGCATTAGCCTACTCGTATCTGATTGGCCATTTTTAATGACGTACGACGCTGTTGGTTCTTGCTTCTTTGGGGCGTGTCATACTCCTAGGGTTGCCTACATTAGCAAAACGGAAACTACTTCTCTGTGTTTGTAATTATTTTAAACCTACTTTTAACAAAATACGTTCAAAATAAGAGGGACCTAGCGCGATCTTTATAATGATGGGCTCTAAGAGTGCCTACTGGATCTTTGGATTGGTTTAACGTAAACATGTGCGGTTTTTTGCTTTTCGAACCATTTTGATTAGCATTAAGATCCAGTATTATAAAATTGACCGGATTTTGTATCCTGGAAGTGCTTACTAGATCTCAGGACTGGTTCAACGCAGTCACGTGCAGTTTTCGTATTCTGATTCACTTTGATGAGCAAGTAGAGAATGTGTTTATATTATGTAAATGCATTTTTTTAATTTTTATTTTAGCGTTTGGAAGTTTGTAGACAGAAACATTTTTATTTATTTTATTATTGGTTTTACACCCGTTTACATAACATTTCATTTTTATGCACACTTGACATCAATGATTGATGCAATCGACGACGATCAATGACAATATGGTTTATATTTGTATACATAGAAATAAGCCCGTTTCTAGCGGCCCTTTATGTTCTGGGATTATTACATTTTGTTTGTTCGATATTTTCCGAAGTTGAGTGAATTTTGAAAATCCAATTTCATATTCTGACTCAAATGACCCAAAAGCCTCCCGATACCGAGTTTTAACCCCCGAGGACTAACTTGAAATTTTCACAAAAAAAAGTCCCCATTTTGATTTTTTTTTTTCACGACTGTACTCGGGTGGGGGTCCCCTATGACATTCGTTCGAGCACCCCCTACCCATTTCCAGCCGTTTACGAGATACGGGACCCTTAAAAAAAAATCTCCATACAAATCTTGTTGTTTCGATATTTTCCGACTTTGACTGAATTTTTTTGGACACCGATTTCAGATTCATATTTGTGAGCCCCAAATGCCCCCCGATACCGAGTTTCAGCCCCCTAGCACCAATTTGAAATTTTGAAAATAAAAGCCATTCGCCATTTTAAATTTAATTTGGTTCGCTAATTTTCACATTCATAAGCGAAGTCGAACAAGACACGGCGCGCACCTTGTGCGCTAAACGCAGCAATACGGTCTAATCTGTTTGTTCGTGTACACGTTAGTTTGTGGACACGTCCACACGCGCATTGCGTTTGTAGTAGTGTACCTATCGCAGCGCGGTTGTATGAAGCTTAGTCTCTATTCCGTTTCTTTACTCATGTGGAACCAGTCCTGAGATCCAGTAGGTACTTCCATGATCCATCATCAGGTCAATTTTATGATACTGAGTCCAAATGTTCATTGTGGTGAATCGAAATGTAAAAACCACACTTGTCTACGTTGAACTAGTCCCGAGATCTAGTAAATAAGTTCCATCATCAGATCATGATTTGATGGCTATGGGAAAACCGTAGCAGTAGGTAACCGTATTCTCTTACTAATAAAAAATATATATATTTACACTTTACGGAGATAATCGGTGAACTTACGTTCAAAACGATTCAATGTAGCGAACACTGAATCTCTTCCTTTTTAAAGTCAGTTAAAAATAATAAAAAATCACAATAATATGTAAATAATAAAAATGTAATCGATGCGTTGTCTTCGCTTCGAACCTGCCGACCCTAGCCGAATAAAGGCGGGACGATGGGCGGGCTGGGGCACAATTGTGACCCGAAATTAGTAGGTATAGTTTTTGACACTTCAGCGGAGTGAAACCCCCTTGGCAGTACCTACCTAAGTAGGCTCCTTATCCGTTCAAGAATGCTGATTGTTTTTGCTCTATGATCAAACATGTTTCATATGATCAATGTATAGTTACAACACTTACAACAAGGCTATTGCAATTTATTGGTATATATTTAAAACCTATAGTTAAAAATTTTCATTGAATATTTTTTTACAAAAACTACTCTAAATTGACAAAATTCACGTAGAAAACTGCTTTTTTTTTACATTTTTGAGATAGCACGCAATAGCTAGCTATGTTACTAAGTATCTATGTAGCACTCAGGGAAAAGTATTATTCATTTTAAAAAGTTGGTTGAAATTATCAATTCTTATATTTGTCAATATATTAAAAAAACTACATGTATAATAGATATTTGGCGTTTAGCTATAAGAGATGGGAACACGCTCTACCCTACCGGAAGTGACGCATTTGAAACTCAATACCTCCTAAACCATAATCTAATACGAATATTGCGTTGTATGGACTGAGAGTTACCCAAAATTATTACTTGGTTCGGCATTGCCTAAGTATATATAATATGTACTTGTATTTATGCATACTATGGCGAAATTATAATTTGGCTACCTAAACCTAAACTATACACCGCACCACATGGAGTATAACAACTGCCCGATAGCACATAATAATAATTTTATACTCGTATAAAATAATAGTACATTTATTTATCCCTCTACTCAACTTATTTTATCAATGTCACCAACCCTTAAGCTATAATGCTATGTAATTTTGGGTTACTTTTTTACTTCCCAACATAAAATTAATAACAATGTTGAACTCTAGAACCAGTCAAGGCCTATTTGCTGTAACTAAAAAAATATCGCCGGAGGAAAAACGTTAGGCTCAACCGAGTTCAGTACACTTTGCCTATAAGATTAAGGATATGTCTAGCTTTAGAATATCAAGTTTATCTCAGGTTTACTACGAAAATGTTATGGTGTAGCATAAAATATGAAAGCACTTGTAAAAGATAGCGGAAGGGAGACACACTTAATTTAGCCGTATCTTATAGTCATGGGGACATTGTACTCACACATACTTCGACATCGTACTTATTTTTTACCAGCGACCCGCCCCGGCTTCGCACGGGTGCAATGCTGATAAATTATGCATGTATTATACATGTAAGCCTTTCTCTTGAACCACTCTATCTATTAAAAAAAACGCATCAAAATCCGTTGCGTGATTTTAAAGATCTAAGCATATATAAGGACAGATAGACAGACAGCAGGAAGCGAATTTGTTTTATAGGTACTATGTAGTGATGATAGTGATTTGATTATTTACATTATCATAGCTAGATAGCATTATTATGAGGCCAGTTGTCACGCCTATAATATATGACCTATTATATTTTAGTTATTGTGGTGATTGATTATAGTGATAGGTAAGAATAATACAAGTACGTTTCCCAAACAAACTTTTTCATCGACAAATTGGTAGCATTGAAAGAAATAAATAAACAGAAATACGTGTATCGTCATGAATATTTAATGCAACAAGAGAGCAGTTGTTTTTTCTTCGATTACTAATTTTGAATTCTGAGCGTGGTGAGGAGTGACCATCTCATGTTGCTGTTACATTAGAGAACAAGTTAAGTACAATCGTGTCGTTTTTCTAACGAGGGCCAAGGTGCCGCCACACCCACGACATTGGCCATTATCTAGTTAGTAGCGTAATTCATAATGCACAGTGCTGCATAATCAATTTATATGAAACTGGGTGCTAATTCGAATGAATGTTGCGATATATTTAATTACCAATTATGTATGTACTGCAAGCTTGTTCGGAATAGAGTAAAGACTAACGTTTATTCTCTCAAAAGTGATACTATACTTTTAGTACATCACACAAGAGATGGCGCCACTAGTAGCATAGACAATAAACTATTTTGAAATTAACTAGGGTCGTATAAGAGTAAAGCGGTAACTTAAGTAGAGATATAGTTGCAAGATCACGGATATATTTTGAATAGAGCCCAAATGCTTTTGTACAAAAGTCGATGTTCCACTAACACTATAAAATATGTGATCTCCTTCTGAAATAATAGTGCCTGGCATTTACCGTTTCATTTATTTATTAAACCTACCATGTTAGGTCATCAAAAAAATCCTCTGTGCACGTAGAGTAACTAGAATTGCCTGTACATGTAATCACAAAATGTTTAAGTAGGTACCATAGGTCGTACTTTTTTCTAATAAAATGTTATAAATAAATACGCCGCGCGACGTTTGACGACCTACTGAACCGGCGATTCTGGGTTCGAAATCGGGTGTGTTACTTCCTGGCACGACCACGGCGTATTTTTTTATTTCTATCACGGTACAAAGTCATAAAAATAATTTTACTTTTTTGTACTATAGATTAAAAAATTGTACTCTTGTAGTTTAGCCAATTCAGCACAGTCGCTGTGGTAAGGTGGCAAGTGAGATTTGAAGTCCAAGAAGGTTAAAATATCAATTATAATGGGTACAAATTCAAAAAAAATATTGTACTCACTTAATAACCTCGATGTTTATAGTAGCACTGGAAAAAACTACAATTACAAGCACCATATTGTGTTAAAAATAAATTATAAATGCATATGGAACTAAGATTTTTAGAACCTTATGTAATGTTCATTTTTAATGCTTTCGTTACTTGCAAAGATTTCTTTTATTTAGTTTCTAATAAATACTGCGGAGTTTCCATGACAGAAAGTTGTAATCAAACTGTTTGAGCCTAGGAAACAAATATTTTTCAAACATAATATTAATTACCGTAGCACTTTAGCACAAACCAGTACGTGAATAAGCTAGTGCCGTAAATTAAAACGCTCGTGACCGCGTTACTCCTACCGGTCGACATTGAAGCTGTCCGTGTGCGGCAGGCTTTACATAAAACTGCACATTGCACACATAACTGACCTGCACTTCTTTCCATTTGATGACACTAAAATGTTCAAAGTATTTAGACAAACATCTAGTATCAAACAGGCTGTATAAGAGTCCATGGAGCCATTAAAACTTTAATTTTAGCTGTATAAGCGATCGTGCAGTCTGTGTGCTACTTGGAACGTCATCGACAGTGGGTCTAAGCTCAAAGAAAATAGTCTGGTGCCTTCCATTCGTGTATTAAATCAGGTACAACTATTAGAAGCAATATTGACTTGCTTGTGAGTGACTCCTTTGATGGTGCAGGTGTCTAAGCGACGGTAATCGCTCTCCATCAGGCGATCCGTTTGCTCGTTTGCCCCCTACGACATAAAAAAAATCGACCCCTTTTAACTAAAAAAATAAATATAAACCCACTCATATGAAATATGTTTTTCCTTAAAGCGCTTAGATTGCCTAGAATGCCAAATTTCATAATGACTGAAATTTCGACTATCTAATGAAAAGTGTTGATATTCCACCGCAAACATGAAATGTTACAAATGCCAACGTCGCATAAACTGACAGATGTATTAATTACTGTAGTGTTTATATTGTTTTGTAGAAAAGGGCAACTTCAATATGCTTTACTTGTTATAGGTCATGCCCATGTTTATTATTTTCATAGCAATACATTAGTAATTTTTTTATCGTATTAAATCGTGCGGTATACGAGTCACGTATTTATATTTACAGTTTTATATAATAAGTTTAAAAGCATCCTAGAGGTACCGGCTGCTACTACTAAGTACTAATCGGATTTAATAATTTCTAGATGAATAATCAATGCGCTAGAAATCAATAACGAACAAAAATTTAATTAAATATTATAAAAACACAATTTGCGAAAAGGGCAAATAAACTATTTTTTTTTACCTATTTTTATTGTATGCACTTTGCTTGGGGGTACTTCTTGTTTTTTTAAGCTGCCCACCTTCTAATTTTGGTTATCTCGTACAAGTAAAGATTCCACCATTTATTTACCCATTTGGGAGTTTATTTTATTTTTCGCTATTAACTAATAGCGAAAAATAAAATAACTTTGTGTTTTCTCATTACCATGGACTCAAGCTATTGATTTTGAGCATATTGATACATATTTAATGTTGATATGAATTAATGCTAATGCGAAACAAAAGGAATTACAGTGACAAATTGAGGAGCGTGCTAGAAAACAGTAAAAATGTGGTAATAAGATGATAAGTACGTTAGTCTGGCCGCTGTGGATTGCACTCCTCGTACTTCCACTAATTACAGTATAAATAACAATGAGACCAAGGTCCTATAAAGAAAAATAATTCATAAAAAAATACGGAGTTACATGGTATAAAATTTTATTTAATACAAAAAGTTGCTAAATGACAAACTACGTCAAGCAAATGATTATCTTAATACGTCACAAAGTCTGAATCACTTTACAGAAACAATACGGTATTATTAAGTAGTTGATGAAAAAATATACCTAATTGATATGGGACATTTCAGTACATAATCTTCCATAAAGTATTAGACTTAAACAATGGTTAATTGGTATTACTAAACAAGGAAACATCTCCTTGTCTATAACAGCTGGTAAGTCAGGTAATGCAGGTCAAGTTGACGTCACTTCTATTGTCCCTAGGTCTGTGAAAAATTACTTATAGATAAGCAGGGGAGTGATACAAGTGTGTGTCATTCGGCTACAGTCAGTGGACAACATGACGTCTATAACAGTGCTCTTGGTAAGATTTTTAAAGAATTTAAGTATTTCATCAAGATATTTTCAGTGTCAGAATACGTAGTATATTTTCTGACAACACAAATAAATATATATTACCGTAAATACAAACACCTTTTTGTACATATTATTATTTTGCTATAATGTCAGAATTATAAAATTCCCAAAAAATATATAATTATGGATTGGCTGAAATCATATTAAAAATTATTCGGAAAACTTTCATCAGGCTTGATTCACATAATTAAATTTTTATCCCCTCACTATTAAACATTTATAATTAGTTAAGTTAATAATTATTTATATTTAGTTGTTTTTTATTACACCAGATATATAACTAGCTTTTAATCCCGCTTATGTCCATCACAAACTTGTGAAACGGAATCTCCTAAGTATAACGAGGCTATAAATATGTAACCAGATGCTCTCGCGTCACCCTAAATAAATCAAGTCAGCGAACAGACATTAACACTTCACGGAACACTACTGGGACCAATAAAATTAGTTACTGAAAAGTTCCTGTGGAAATAATAACTTACAAAACGATTAAGATACATTCTTGTGTAATGTACAAGCCGAATACAATCGATGCCACTCTGCCAACCTTTAAAAAAATGGCTGCAATACCTGAAGTAAGCATAATCAAATGCTACCACCAACTATAATGATATTACCCGTTTACAATAGAAATATATTGATTTCCGTTTACATTGCAACTTATTATAATCGTTTATATGTCTAATACTGCACGAACACTTATCGTCCATTAGAATATTTTTGGGTACATCAAACTCACTGATTCAATAAAAATCGGCATTAAACAACAAAATACCAAACGCTGTAATTACGTTCGTAAAAACATTTATGATCACTTATTGAATATAGAGTTAGGATTTCTGCAAGATGGGCATATTATGTGAGGCATGCTAAGACTCCTTAATAGCCATCAGTCTGCTATGTTGGAGAATATTGAGTTACAATATTAATAGAAAAATTTAACTAAAGGAAACTTGTAATATTATTAGGGGTAGGCATAAGACTGATATAAAAAATCCAAGACTCAGCAACAAATGGTCGTTTTCTTTTTTCAGATACTCTCAGCTATAATGCTAACTTCAGCAGCACCAACACCGGGTATCCACATACACTCAGCATCATACGAAGTGCACCCGCCTCTAGTCCATCACGTCCCGGTGTACCCCCAACCAGTATACCACACAGCAGTGGTCGCGCCCGTGGTTCATGCACCAGTCGTACACGCGCCAGTGGTTCATACAGTCCCGTACCACTCTTACGTCCACCCGGTTGCGTACAAAGTGAAGACGCACTATCATTTGTTTGGGAAATAAATTTTATTTAATAGATTTTTGTTTTTGTAATCGCCGACCCAGAATAATTTGGAACCTGAAGCATACGAAGTCTATCTGCTTTTAGTCCACCACGTATGTCTCCTGTACCTTCATGCGTACCCGTGACACGCATTGTTGGACCGATGGTTCACGCACAAGTGGTACAGGTTCTGTGGTTCAGTTCCATACCAACTTTTATTTACATAACTTGGTTGCGTACAAAGTGAAGACCTACAATAGTACGCAATAACTTCCCCTTGAAAATACAACTGTAAGAGCGCGTAGATAGTTAATCTACTATGCCATCAATCATTAAAATAGTCTAAACCTCAAAAGCCTAGGTTCCATCCGTACTAGTTAAAGACGAATCTATGTATAAATAGTTGCCTAAAGAGTAGAGTTCAATGACCCTACTGTCTGAAGTGCTGATATTTCTCGGGTAATGGCTTCCTCCATTTAATTATGTGAAACTGCCAGCACTTTGGTTCTACCAATTAGGGGAAACGAGCAAGTATTCATATTTGGGAAGGACATGAAAATAGATTAACGGTAGTTTTCGAAGTTGCATTGATTTAGTGAGTTAGGAGTTATTATGGTTCCGTTCTGTTTTTCTCGCAAAGTTGCTATAATTAGCTGGAATGAGTCGGTATTAGGAAATAATTTTGCCAAACATAATTTACCTTTGTGTCAATATCTATAAAAGGAAAGAATGTGGTATTTCCGCATTAAAACAGAATCGATAAAAGATTTTATTAAAAATATTGAGAAAAGCGCCATCTCTCTCGCAGTCCTCGCTCTTGCTGTAAAGCAATGGGGACTGGGGATCGTGCACATCCTAGGGTATGGCTAATGCGCATAAGCATTTTAAACACATATGATGCAGAGGGCGCTCGAGTAGCATAGAATTATGGAATCAAAGATTTGGTGTGATTGACGTGACGATGTGATAGCTGAGTTGGTAGAGCACTACGCCGGAAACGTAAGGTCGCAGGTTCGAGTCCTGCTTACATTGCAGTGGATCATTTTTATGGGGTATACATTTTTTTTAATTCTATATTTTAATGTCATCTTTAATTACAATAATGATCAAGATCGGCGATGAGAGTCTCCTCATGTTAAATTCTGCCACATCTTTATACTTGGGTGGATTGAGGGCCAAATTCGATACTTCTTATGACATGGGTCCGAGATTTCGCCATTGTACATGTCTAATTACTTACATAATTACGTATTCGTTATGGTAATTTATTTACACTGTTATATATTTTAGTTTCATAGGCGTAGTACAAATTGAAAATAGTAAGTATCGTTGTTGATGTTTCTTAACATATTATCGATATAACTAATTAGAACAGGGTTATTATGATTTATTGGTATATATTTGAAAGCTACAGTTGAAATTTTTTATTGATAATTTTTGATTCAAAAACTACTCGAAATTGACAAAATTCACGCAGGATTTTTCAAGCTTTTTTCGATTGCACGCAATGAAAGCATGAAATAGCTATGTTACTTTCTAGAACTCAGAGAAAAGTATTACTCACTTCAAATAATTGGTTTAAATGATTGATGTATTTTGTCATAATATGAGAAAAAAATTAAAAGGAATAAGGCCTCTAGAAAAGACGGGTACAAGTATTATATCCAATTTTTACATAACGCAAAAATATAAACTTGTCAATATTATTTAACTGCGTGAACAGCACAGATGAATAATATTTTCGTGAAAAATCCGATATATTTCTAAATTTTACATAGCAGTGTCCCAATGCCTCGTGCAAAAGCCTGTTCTACTAATTTACCTTTGCGTTGTTCCGGACATTTGCCGGATGCGTGCTACAACCTCGCTCAACTACTCTATATGGGCTCACCATCCGCGTTAACTAACGTTCCGGTTGATGACTATACACGGGGTATTAGATTATACCTGATACTAAATTTACCATAAGATGATAGATTAAATACCATTACTGACGCTTCATATTCTTTATGTAGCTTAAATAAATCGTCGTCTAGTGTCCATAACACAAGCCTACTAGAGCTTACTGCGGGACTAGATCGATTTGTGTGAGGTTGTCTGATATTTTTTTATATTTATTTATAAATTATTATATAAATATTGACACAAAAGTAAATATTGAAAGAAAAATTTACACTGCAATGTTAGCAGGACTCGAACCTTCGACAATACGTTTCCGGCGTAGTGCACTCCCAGCTGAGCTATCACATTGTTACGTTGACGTGGAATGGAATCGTATGGAATCAAAGATTTGGTGTGATCAATCACACAAATAATTCTAAGCTACTGAAGCGCCCTCTGCGTCATATGTGTTTAAATGGGCGTAAGTTATTATACATTGATTGATATACAATTACAAATTGATTGATATACAAATAACGGTTATATTGATAATGCAAGTCTCAATGGCGTATACGCTAATGACAATATAAATTAGGCCCCTGTCCACCTTAAAGAGAAAAACTGCACAAAGTTACACCACCGAAAATTAACACTTTTGTAGGAATTTGCAGTAATAGAAATATTCTGACGTCGGAGACTGCACGACATGTAATTTAATACGTGATTATAGGATGGAAAAAATCGGGAAAGCGAGGCACAAAAAACCAAACAAAATAAAGGAAAATATTACTTATGATAATATCATCAGGACAAAGGACGATTCGCTGCCTACAGAACCTAATAATATAGCTTATCCTTTTATCTTGAAATAAACGAATCTGCAAATAAAAGAAGATTGATCCCAATCATCTTCATTATATCAGCCATAGGATATCCATTGCTTGACACAGGCCTCCTCAATAGACTTCCACATGGGCCGGATAGAAGCGACCTGCCTTCAGCGTGTCTCCGTAACCGTAATCAGGTCGTCCGACCATCTTGCGATTGGCCGTCCTACGCTGCACTTGCTGGTACGTGCTCTTCACTCGAGAATCTTTCTGCCCCAACAGCCGTCGGTTCTTCGAATGTACACTTCAGCTTGCTCACCCGGTTTGCTACGTCGGTGACCTTGGTTACGAATCTCTTCATATCGGATTCGATCTCGTATGACAGATCCTGAACTAATCATAGCACTTTCCATAGCTCGCTGAGTGACCAAAGTCCCAAATGTCCCAAATGTCCCAATTATGATTTCAGTACTTTAACAAAAAGGTCAAAGGTAACCGATAATTAATTAAATTGAAAAAATAAACACTTATCATGATACGAAGTCATCTATTTACGGCGTTGGTTGTGATCGTAGCTCGCAACCTGACTCATTCGGTGGCATTCAATGTATAAAACAGCCGTATATAATTGGCTCAAGCATTTGGTTTAGTCGAACTACTACTACGATGTACGTCTTTCCATGTGCAAAGTCCAGAGTTTGTAAAACGTTGAAATAGAAAAATGTGACTTCGGAATACAGTTTGATTTAATTTGCGGTTGATATAATAAATCACAGCCACATGATATCTGCTAATGGATATGATGCACAATTAATGATATGCAATCATTTACCTAATCAACTTACCTATTCAAATGCTTAACCAAACATTTTATAAAGCATTTTAGGGATATCTCTCGGTACCAGTACCCCTCTATGGCACAGGCAGTATTCCCACGCTGTATGGCTATTGAACGCCTTTGCGCAAGAAAACACTTTATAACTACCATCGCACTCTTTTTTTTATTGAATAGAACCAAACTTTAGTCTTCTTTTTCTTAAAATAATATGTCTTAAAATGTTGTGCATCGATGATATTTATCATCAAAAGTCGTATTTGCCTCATTAGTCGCAATAGCTTTAGGTGACCTTACCTAACCTTATCGTTACTGGAATAAACAAAGATAAAATTTCCTTTTACTGTGCTTTTTAATTTAACTGAAAACACTAACCAGTTACGTACATGCGCACTATAGAATTGTACGCTCAGGTTGCATATTGCCAAACGAGCAAGATTTATTATTACAACTAGATGCATAGCCTAGACCGTAGGACAAGCAGGCGCTATAAAAGGCCAGGTCCTAGCCTACCCTTTACAGTCTCTATCTGAAGATCAAAGCCAACAGCTTAACAATGTTCAAACTGGTGAGGTTTTTATATTCTAG
Source organism: Apotomis betuletana (assembly GCA_932273695.1). Taxonomy (NCBI): domain Eukaryota; kingdom Metazoa; phylum Arthropoda; class Insecta; order Lepidoptera; family Tortricidae; genus Apotomis; species Apotomis betuletana. The sequence continues at coordinate 16,736,459 of OW026300.1, forward strand.
TGCATATGTATGAAGTGTTTGTAGCATTCCTTTGAAATATTTAAAATTTCTGAAACAAGTGTTGTTTATCGTGTTAGTACCTACTGGCTTCGTTATTAATCATAATCACTCATAGGTAATGTCAGAAAAAGTAGATGACGTGAAGTGCAGAAAAGAGTACAAGGTTTATGTACTCTTTTCTGTACTTATCACTGACTCAACCACGATCGACGCACGGATGTGAATTGGAAATTTACTGGCATTACCATTTGGTACTATATAATAAATATATTTTACAATACTGATAAAAAAAAATACTTATGTAGGTATATCATACGTCGAACAAATTGATCTGAATTTGATTTAATTTTACATGTATTGTCTCTTCGTCAAATTAAAAACTTTCTTTCCCGAATTGGAATACCCCGAAGAAATTCCTGAATTTAAACTTAATAAAAGTAACTTTTCTACGGCTACAAACGCAATTGAATTATTTATTTTGAAAACAATTAAGTTCGCTAGAATTGAATGAGATAAGAGTTTGAAACTAAATGCAAATTTAGATAAATATGTATTTAAATAACTTATTTTATTGAAATTTATCATTTTGTTGAAACAGCACTTTTTGTGGGTTGAAGTTGATAGGATAAAGGCTAACCAATCAAGAAGGATTGTCAAGGATTATGCATTCTTCAATAATATTATTATTGCAATAGCCTGTACAATATTTGAATATCCATTTTGGAATCTCTAAGGAATTTTGCATTTAAATTTTCAGGGATTTTGCTGCCAGTTAATATTCTCAATATGATATTGCAGACTCAAAATTGATACATTTAATACACGTAGGTTTAATCTATTCAAACATGAACGCACCTTCAATGTGCTTACGTAATTTAAACATAATTTGACGTTGCTATGAGATATTATAGTTTATTTATGAAGATACAACCCCAAATCCTCGCTACCTTTTCCAAACACTTTCAATATTGTGGTTGCTGCGCTCAAAACTTTGGAGGAATTAAAAATGTCGCAGTAGATTCGTTAAAACTAATTTCAATAATAAGTACTAACAGCGGGAGCATAAAGTGGCTACATAGTACGAAGGGGAGTAAACAATAGCGGATCAAATTCCGCGTGGGTGTGCGACGAAGCCTTTTGCTTATCGTATCGTCCATATTTCCCGTGTCAAACACGTTTAATCTTAGAGATTATGACATATTTACTTACTCTATTATTAACTACCGATATAATATCATATTATTCCATTAAGGAAGTAGATTTCTGAAACTATGACAGGCGATAAAATACTATTCTCGATTCAGTAGTGGCGGACTAAAAAATATATCGTTTGTTTTTCTATCATTGATGTCTTATTTTTATTTGAAACGTTACTACGACGGGTTGTAGGAGTATATCATAATCTCAATCTGGCATTTGGCACATTCTTCGAGAGCTTTTTTGAGACCGATGAAGTAAAAGTAAAATTCTCATTTCGTAATTTTCCTTTGAGATAAGTACCAGAAAGATGAAAATATACTTGCTTTCCATCCGCATTGAGCTATATATTCGATATTTTTCATTTTATTTAAGCCAATCATGCATAAATAAATAAAAAATGTTTGCTATTAAGATTTCTTTTTAATGTTTGCCTTCAAATATTGGTTTAGAACCAATTTCTCTTGATGTTCCGTATTTGTTTGATAAAGATTAAATACTAATAATGTTTATCCTATACAGGCACTCATCCTCGCCTTCGTCGCTGTGGCGCAAGCCGGTGTGATCGCTCCCGTGGTCCCTGTCGCCCACGTGGCCCCAGTGGTGGCCCACCACCCCGTAGCGGTCTCCCACACCAGCTCCATCGTCCACCACGGCCACCCCATCGTCCACGCTGCTCCCCTGGTCCATCCCGCCCCGATCATCGCTGCACCCGTCGTACCAGTCGTCAGGCATCATGCTCCTATCATCGCTGTCCATCATTGATTTTAAACCATTATATATTATTAATAATTATCTCTATTATTAAATTGTTTATCACTTGATAGTTACGACATTCAGTATCAAATGAACAGGTTTTTTCAATTTCAATATCTAGAAATCGGCTACTTTTGTTAGCTGAATACTAAGATTAAAATAAAAATTATCCAAATGATGTTTAAAAAAAATCATTATCATAATGAATGATAAAACATTAATGAATGATTTTATCCAAAACGACATGTACTGCCTGTCTGTTTGCTTTGATAAATTGCCAAAACTTCTAGTTGAATGGTTTTTCACCTTTTTTTCTAAGAACGGCAGTTAAATATGAGTAATATTTACATTGGATTTCTACTTTAGGGTTTTTATTGTTACTCTTGTTATATTTTATTCAACTTATGTATGTAGAAATATAAATGCATAAAAAAAGGATTTATAAGATTTTGTTAATTTACTTTCAGTTAAATTTATCATTTTGCTACTTTCACTACCAATACTGAGATTTATTTTGCTTTTTAGAATGTAAAATTGAATAAACACCGGTACATATTTCTTAAGTTTTATTTCCGCCACGATCATAAATTACTCTTTCAATTATAATGCAACCAGATATTTAAGCCAATCATGTCTCCAATAAAAGTAATTCGAAAAATGCACAATCAGCATTGTAGAAGATAATGAGTGCTGAATTGACTAAACATAATAAATATTAAATAGATACATTTGTGATGTACCAGGCGTACTAAATATAATTATCGTTCAATATTAATCACAGACACATATTTCTAAAATTTAGAATTCGAATATGTACCTACATCGTCTTGTTGTTAACAAATTACGTAAAAACAAAAAGTTTTGTATAAAGTACCCTAGGACTATTTCATTCATTCAACTCTTCTAAATAACGAGTATGTCCGATGTTATATTTTAGCGATCTGTTCTATGGAAATTTAAATGATAAATTATCAATGTAATTTAATGGTGCTCTAAAATAATGATAAATTATATTGGCCGTATCATAGTCACACGTCGGGAACCGTGACTGTGAAACGGTGCCAGCGCATATAAAAACGACCGTAAAAATCCACGACGCCGTGCCGTTTCACGGTAATGGACGTGGTAATGTTGCAAGCCAATACATAAATAAAGTCAATACATTGTTCAAATAGCTATATGTCAATGAATCAAGTTTTGTATTTATTTCATACACGGACGGAATAAAAAAAAACAGTATTTAGATATAACAACAACAAACACAGAAAATAATAATATATCAGAAAACACATAAAAGACAAACAACGAAATCAACAACAATACGCAATCCGACCTTCAAGAAGATGCATAAAGGTACCGTTTAGTAGGGTTGGCTCCTTCGGGAATCCTCAAGGACAATTACAAGGGGCGCGTAACGAGACTCTAGAGACTGGGTACACGTAACACTAATTTTTGACAGCCTTGATCCTTTGCCTAATCATGCGTAAATGAAGCATTGTCGGATTAAATTTGGATTTTGTTGACCTTTGGTTAGGGATCATGCAGCTCTTAATTCGTGGATTTAAAGGGTAGTGGCCTGGCCATGATTTACATTGGAATTTGTGAACTGGAAAGGGTATTTTAAATCGTTAGGCCGATATTACTGTTATTATTTTATTACATACGTTATATGACTCTTATTTAGATTTTTTGGCTTTACCTAGTTCACATAACGAACATTATATCAATAATATTGGTTTTTCACAAATTCGCACTCAATTAATCCCATTTGTTTTGGTTTCTTCTATAAGAATCCTAAAAAAATAACTATTTTTGACAAAAATTATTACTTCACATTTAATTTAACACATTATAAACTCTTAAAGGATCTTAGCCTTCCTTTTTCAATAGATATGGCGAAAAAACTCAAAGTTATTATATTGGCTGCACCTCTCATTTGCACTTTAGTGATATGACTTGAATGTTATACCCACGTTACACCTATCAAGAATCTCAAGATGTCCATAGCGATATTCTCGATGATCGGAAAAATCATAATGGTTAGCAATGAGGTGACGTCAAAAGTATTCTGTAGATTTTTTCATCGCCAGTAGAAAAGTGTTAAAAAGCTTTGTATTAGACAAGCCGATGGGAATCAGGTTATATGGACGTCACGCAACTTATGGTTAGTTTTACTTACTTCGACGATAGCATGATGTCAACTGTACAACGGCGACTGTATGTAGATTGATAGGTATCGAGACCTATCAGTATCGAGATCTCCGACAATGTCATTAGAAACATATAATTCAGCCTCTGCTACAGTTTATACTACAGAAACAAGCTTTTAACCAACATCGAGGACAATCTCAAACAGCCGGGGAAGTCGAAGTACACATTTTCACGCTTAGGGAACAGACAAATGCCAATACCAAACTATTCCAATCTTAGATAGTTTACAGAAACTCTAACTGTCAGGTGTAGAATAGGCTTGCTTACTTGATGAAAGGAATATCCTATCCGTAAATCTATTGAGACATGAATGGTTCAATAGAAATACAATACATTGTGTCCACTTTCAATTGATATTATTACAGCGGTCTATGGAACATTCGTATCACAATCGACAGTGAAATTAAGTCATCGATAAGTCGTATCTTTGATGAAAGCTATCCTACGAGTACACTAATGTCAGACGATTTTTTTTCGACTGTCTATTTGTTGTTACAGTCTAAAATTCTAATTTCATTTTCTTTAAATGAAAAATCTCGAATTGCGAAGAATATAAACAAATGTCAAGTATCTACTTGTCTACTAAACCTACAACATTACCGCCTTTTTGCCAAAACATACGCCAAACCAAATAAACTTAGCCTAACCAAGGTCCTTCGCAAACACTTATCGCAAAAGCTATGCATTTAACCCTTGCCCTTGGACCTAACATTCCAAATTCACTAAAACATTGCTTCCTTAAGCTTTCGCACTGATATCGAGCCCATAACGACACCATAAGGATGCTGTAGGCAGAGATTTCAGGGGTTCGTGTTTTGTTTTGGATAAAAGGTTTATCCTTGAATAGTGATTGGTGAAGTTTACTTAGACAAATGAGATAAACCAAAAAAAACATAGTTTTCCGAGGACTGTGAGCTGCTTGGGATAAACAATGTTAGAAAGATATGCGATATTCAACTTAATCTCAGTTATGTCAGTTATGATGCTGTAGAGGAGATTGTGTAAGTCATGGATCAGAAGCATGACTTTGCCATTTTGACCATGAAATACGACGTCTAAGTACATGATTGTTTCATAATTATTGTTTTGTTAAATTGTGAGGATTCTGAAAACATTTAAATATTAGCTTTTCGATATAATGAAATCATAGAATTTGCGTATGTGGCTTTGAGGTTAGATATTTGAAAACCTTTTAATATTTATTTGTATAAAATTCAACATCTGTCATCATCCCTACTGAAGATATAGCAAAATTCTCTCGAATTACCGCCCGATACACCGAGAACAATTAACATCTCAACTGTCATCCCAGCTTGATGCATTGCAAATCCAGTTTCGAATTAACATACTCGCTTGAGACAATGGCGGGGAAGCAATCTCAGTCAAGGTCAATCGCGCCCTATTCGTCTTCCTAATCGTCACAGCCCTATGATATTAACAGAGTAAGGAAATTTATAACAACAATTATAATAATTCTACATACTACACCTGTACTATTATGAGCAAATGTAAAAGTTTGTGAAGATATTTCTATAATTATGTTAGTCGAATACACGTTAACCGTGCAACGAATATAAAATTAATCCGAGTGCTTATTCGAATGTGCTTTAATATAATATAATAATATGGCCAAATAAGCAATATCTCTGCTTTTTAAACGGTAATAGTGTCCTTATCGCTATATGTCGCATATTGCTATCTTTAATTTGATAATAGATTTTTTCTTCAATTTTAAGTTGTCATCATTTAGATAGTATGTGATTAAGTGGGAAGTACAAGAAAGATATACTTACCTAGATTAAATATCTGAGCCTGATCTGAGTTCGTAAAATAATCTAGAATACCTACAACTTCACTGTACGATGAAACCTTAATACCAACCAGCTACACTCGACAAAAGTCATTCTGTATTACCTATGATATGATAAATGATCAAGTACCTAGGACAAGAAACCGCAACTTTGCTACAACGAAAATAAACCGAATTAGCTAAAGCCATTTTTCAAGATTACCATGCAGATGCTCCATAACACGCCTGTTCTGTATAATGTGCCAGAACGCAGCCAAGGACGCAGTAGAGATTTGTCGTGTCAGGATTCAGGAAATTGCAAGGCGTATTATGTTAAAGCGGTCGCGAGAGATTTGCATGATACATCGTTTGTAATTTTTAGGGTGATAGAAAAGGGCGGCCATGAGAGAAATGTGGTCACGTTGTACTCGTTCGTATGCTTATATGGATGACGTTTTGGTTGGTAACGGTTGATTTGAAATTCAAGGTCGCATAGGCCTTGGCGACGTAGACGTTATTAAGCTACGTGAGATAAAATTATACTGCGTGATTTTTTATGTTCATTCTAATGTGTGTAGGATTCCGACTGGCAAGGAGCGACAGAGATGGAGAATTTTGAACGAAAGGTACTTTGTTCCGGCGTTTCAGTGGTCGGCTACCCAACACCATGGGTTTTATAAGGGCCATTAGTTGCTTGAAAATAAATGTTTTGACTTTAATGGATTTGGTAAAAGCGCTTCACATGAAGATATGACCAAACTATGTAAGTCACACCTTGTTATGTTGAAAATAAATTTAGTCCAACTATTTCAACGCTTTGTTTACAATCCCGAAAGTTTTACTGTACATTAGAACATATTAAGTTTTAGTGGTTACATATACGTACAATGACTGAATCAGTATTTGCGACCAAACCTTTGTTGTCGTTCACTTTGCTTGAGTAACTTAAGCGGCTAAGTGTCCGTGGTCTGTGGTGGACCCTTTTGGTTGAACACGTCCATTACGTCTAAATAATACTGTTGAAATCTACCGATTTTGGGATAAATAGAGTGTACATTAATTAATTTTATTTTATAGATATAAAGAATTATTATTTGAAATGGTGACACGGTTATTCGAGAGACAAGATTTCAATCTTATCTGAAATCCTATCTGAAATTCCAGGTAATGAAAAATAATCACGAGTTTCTAATAACTTTCTAATAACAGTGTCACCATTTCAAATAATTAAATAATCGAATGCACGAATCAATTATACCCTTGATGTTAATATCGCATATTATAGACCACCTTCCCCGGCAATAGCCTTGGTCCACATATTTCCCATGATTTAATTGTTTACGTGGGAAGAATCAGAGTAAGCTAGCAGGACTATAACTAACCATGAAAGACGTGACCAGAACTACAATACCCCCAAAGAGTAATGTTATTGGTCTCAATGGGGTAAGTAAAGATTCGGATTTATGAAGTGAAGAGTGGTCCTTAGACACCGCTTTTGTATCAATATACAGACTATATTATAAAATCGGACCACAGAAGGATGCATAACATATTTAATTCGGGTAATAAAGTCAATATGGCTGCATTACGAAATTATTTAAGCATTTTAAATAAATGAATCGTTTAAAATCGAATTCACAGTCGTTAACGTGGTTTTATGTTAGAAGTTTATTTATTGCGTTGAACCATTTATGGGACTTTAGACAGAACAATATCGGCTATAAGAAAACTGTCACGATTTTATAAAATTCTATTTGCTACCTGTGATTTTTTTTACATAAGTAATATTATATCATAGTCGTTACAAACACATAATACTCCGTCATTAAGACTGAATAGTTTCCATTCATAGTCCTTAACAAACATCAGTCTGATTTCGATACAAGAAGTAATTAGTAATTACAATCAAACGGGCAGTTCAATCAAAAACTTTCAAGGGTTCCGAATGTTCTCTAACGTTTCAACTCCAATATTGAAATAGCGTTGCCCATAGACAATTTAGTGGGAAGGTTGTATCAATGTCACTACGCACAGATTTGTGCAGTCCTTGGGCTCACGGCCGCATATTTTAGGTGAAATAATTATTACGCATCACGTAGCTGAAATGCGCGGATAGCAGTCAGCTGAAATCACATCGTTAGTTAGCCCAGTTCACAAGCGGTCGCGATTTCATAGTTAATAATCATGGCTAAAAAGGAACGTAGTACGAAGACGAAGAGATCGATAAAGATTTAAAAGAAATTGCCTTGATACGATAGGTGTGTAGGTGTTGAATTTCTCTCAGAAGATAAAAAATCACGTAACAATTAATATTGATATTCAAAGCATTGTATTCTAGTTCAGTATTTTTTGTTCAGATTTATTGTAAGTATGTTTAATCATATGTATCAATTCGTTGTTTTTCTTAAATCAATGTAATTGGAACAAGCATATTAATAGGGAGTACACTGAATTCAACTGATCACAATTTGTGTGACAGATAGTCTTAATAGAATTAGCCTAAGTAAAATACATTTTGTAGTTAAAACGTATTTAAGAATAAATTACTGAATATTTTTTCTTTCTATACTTAAACCCCAGCCCAGCCCAAGCATGTAAGGCGAAATACACAAGAAATTTGAGATCTTGAACAACAAGCCGACGTTTCCTGAGTCGTGACCTTTAAATAGGTAACATGCCGTCTTCAAAGATCCACATAAACACCACCATATCTACGAAAATTAACCCTTTCATGTGAGTTAATTTTCTTTACTGTATTATTATTAAAACATCTCTGACACTTAACGACTAGGGCTCAGTTTTTCACGGAGGTAATTTAGATTTAAAGGTTTAATCTTTTGATAATGTTCTAGAAATAGTGTTTATGTTGTGCGATAGCTTCAGCTTCGTTGTAATTGAATAGGTAGATCTATACAATAGAGATAGAAGATGAATGAATAGGTAATTATTATCTTAAGAGCTGTGTGTATGTGTGTACTGGACTACTGTAACACCTGAAAAGTTTTCATTTTTGAATTCGGCTGTTAATTTTTTTTACTTTATCTTATAGTTGACCATTTGAATACCTATAAGAAAAATAATTTCAGGTGTGAAATCTTAAAATTGAAATTGCATTTAAACTGAACTGATTTAATAAACATAAAACCATTAAAATATAATATTATTCATAACGTCAAAATGAAATTCCGCAGAGGACAGCTTTCGACGGGCCGTTACGGGGCCAACCTTGGCTTCACAAATTGCAGCGAAAGGTGTTCATCGATCAAATTTTTAAATTAATCCGGGGTCCGCTGACAAATTTTCGGCACTCGAGGCCAGCGCTTGGAATGCAGGGGCTGCTGAATTGTCAACACGCACCGATATATTATAATAGGCATCACTACCGGGTCAAGGTGTCGGGACCCAAAGATTTGGGCCGCATTTCTGATGCGACCTTCGCCTTTTTTGGGAACAATGCAAGTCGGGCACAATCGAGCAATTTCCCACAATAAGGGTTCGGGTGTGCTGCAGTCACGATTGCTTGGGTAAGGTGTATGGAAAATTACCAAGGGAACATCGTGGGGATTGAATTGGTAAACAGTCCGACCAATAAAGGGAACTGATTTATATTTTATAATATGTTTGTTATACGAATACGTATGTTTTCGTTTAAATCTTTAATGGTTGCCGGTAGATTCAGATTCAGACATGTAAGAGTGCCCTTGTGGCCTACTTACATAATAAACGTTTTGATTTTTATTTTATTGTGTCACGATCGCGATTTTTGAAGATGTCCGAATACTAGCACTAGCAGTGATAGCCATATTAAAAGATTCAGATTCAGATCTGATAGAGTCCCTGTAAATGGCTCTATTCCCCAAGGAAGCGTGCTAGGATGTATTTTATTTCTAGTGTATATAAACGACCTCCCAGATATCCTAAATGATCATTGCACACTATTTGCTGACGACATTTCCGTATTATTTCCGTGTGTTAAAATCGACGAAGTTGAAACTAAATTAAATTTAATTCTAGATAAAATACTAAACTGGTTACAAATACATAATCTTGAGCTCAACATTAAAAAAACAAAAATAATACAATTTAAGCCATATCAAAAAACCACTCTTCCAATAAATTATAGCTATAATAATCTTAAACTTGAAAATGTGACCTCAGCTACATTATTGGGAATCGAGTTAGACTCTAGCTTGAACTTTAAACTCCATATACAAAAGCTTACAAAACAGTTATCGTCTTTTGTATATGCTCTTAATCACCTAAAGCGTTTAACTGACCTAACTTCCGCTCTTTCAGCCTATTATGCATATGCTTACTCCAGGATGTCCTACGGACTCATTTTATGGGGTAATAGCACAGACATAGGAAAAATATTTATCTTACAAAAAAAGTGCGTTAGGATATTGGCAAACATAGATCAAATGGAATCGTGTAGACCCCATTACTACATGATTTTTTGGATGCTGAATTTAGTAACTATGATAAAAACTTCAATGTAGTTCATATTAACGCGCAAAGCATTCCTGCCCATTATACCGATTTAGTTTTATCTTTTGATCTCGTTAATATCCACGCTATCTTAATCTCAGAGTCGTGGCTTAAGCCTAACTTACCCTCATCTTCTTTTTCTTTGCCTGGTTTTCACTTAATCCGTCATGATCGCTCTGATAGAGGTGGCGGTGGAGTTGCAATTTATCTCCGTGATAATATTCCCTACTCTATAGCTAGCATATCTCCTATATCTACTTCATCAGATTCTGCAGAGTATTTGTTCCTAGATATTACTTTATCTCACTCGAAATTACTTCTTGGAGTATTTTACTCACCCTCTCTTAAAGTAAATTACTTCGCTTCCCTCGAGAAACTACTCGAAAATCTCACACCTTTATTCGATCATCGCATAATAATGGGTGATCTAAACACGTGCCTCCTTAAAGATGACCATCGTTCCAGCAGTTTGAAAGCAGTGATGAAGGCCTGCTACCTTAATATTCTTCCGTCTGGTCCAACGCACCATTTCCCAAATTGTTCTCCGTCACTTTTAGATCTGGCAATTGTTTCATCTTTGCCTCACGTTGACAAATTCGGCCAATACTCTGCTAATACCTTCTCTTACCATGACCTGATTTACCTTTCATATAAAATTCGCCCTCCCAAGTCAAAACCAAAAATTCTTCTCCAACGCAATTTTAGTCAGCTAGATGTTGATAAACTTCGCGAAGATGCGTGTAAAATTGATTGGTCAGTTGTTTCTACAGCTAATACGGTGGACGATCAAATTAACATCTTCAATTCTCTCCTGATTCAGTTGTTTGACGTTCACGCTCCCGTACGTGCTGTAAAGGTTAAGCATCTTCCTGCACCTTGGCTTACTGCGGACATTAAATCTTTAATAGAAAAAAAGAATCAGGCCAAATCGAGATACAAAGTCGACCCGTCGGATAAGAACAAAAACCGATATCGCGAGCTTCGTAACCGGTGTAGCACGATATGTCGTGATGCACAAAGACGCCATATTCATAAATCCGTTGAAAATGGGGATCCAGCGAAAGTCTGGAAGTTTCTTAAATCACTAGGAGTTGGAAAGAGTAAGCAGACTTCTATATCTAATGATGTTAATTTCGATGAGCTTAACAAGCATTTCTCAGCATCTGCCTTATTTGATGGCCCTGTTAAGGGGAATACCCTTAACTATCTTTCAACATTTCCAACTCCTGATTTTCCTCCTTTCTCTATTCGTCCTTTCTCTGACAGTGATGTTAAGAAGAACGTACTGAGCATAAGTTCAAATGCAGTCGGTGCTGATTGTATTAGTCGCAACATGATACTTCCTCTTCTTGACCTGCTTACTCCCGTTATTACCGGCATCTTTAATTTTTCAATTTCCTCTAGCGTATTCCTTTCACTATGGAAGGATGCAGATATCATCCCTTTACCCAAAAAGTCCAATCCTTCTTCTTTTTCTGATTACCGTCCAATATCCATTCTCCCTTTTCTATCCAAGGTCATGGAAAAACTAGTGCACAGACAAATAAATTCTTTCTTGAACCAGAACGACCTCTTGAACCAGTTTCAATCTGGTTTTCGTCCTGGTCATAGTACCACCACTGCGCTTGTTAAAATCACAGATGATATTCGAATGGGCATGAATAACCGGAAGTTAACGGTTTTAACCCTCTTAGATTTCAGCAATGCGTTTAATTCTGTGGATTTTGACATAATGCTCGCCATCTTACGTTCTCTTAACATATCTCCTGCAGTGATGGACTGGTTTCGTAGTTACTTAAGCGTTCGTCGGCAAAGAATAAAGGTGGAGTCCTCTCGTACTTCCTGGTGCAGTATATCGGCAGGCGTTCCGCAAGGCGGTGTACTGTCTCCACTATTGTTTTCGATCTTTATAAATTCCATTACTCAAAACCTTTCATCTTATTATCACCTTTATGCCGATGATCTTCAAATTTACACGCAAGGCGTACTTGGTGATCTCCCCGCTGCCATCGACACTACGAACAATGACTTGTTACGTATTTTAGACTGGAGTAGCAGTTACGGTCTGAAAGTGAATCCAGCGAAAACGCAAGTCATCATCATTGGCAGTAGTCAGATGGTTTCTAGGATTGACTTTTTAAAACTCCCACCGATTATTTTTAATGGGATTGTAATACCATATTCTAACCAGGTCAAAAATCTTGGCGTTTTAATGGACAGTTCTTTATCTTGGGTGCCACAAATGTGTGAGGTTAGCAGGAAGATGTTTGCTGCAGTAGCTTCTTTGCGACGGCTGCGTAACTTTCTCCCCATTGCCACTAAAATTGTGTTGGCTCAAACGTTACTTCTCCCTATTCTGGACTACGCTGACATCTCCTATCTCGATCTTACAGAGGAGCAACTTAATAAGCTTGAGCGCATTCAAAATGTTGGCATTCGGTTCATATTTGGGTTACGCAAATATGACCATGTATCTAGTTTCCGTTCTCAGCTCAAGTGGCTCCCAATCCGTTTTCGTCGTAACTCTCATATTCTTGCTCTTCTTTTTAATATACTTTTTCATCCTGCAACTCCCCGCTATCTCAAGGAGCGTTTCACTTATCTCACTGCTCGATCTGCCCAAAATTTGCTCCTTGCCGTACCTTCTTCCGTCTCAAAATTTTATAATAATTCGTTTACTTTTAAAGCTGTCTGTTTATGGAACTCCTTGCCTGTGAGCTTAAGGCGCGCTAAATCTCTTGTTTCTTTCAAAACTCAACTGAAAGAACATTATCTATCCCTTTCATAATTCGTATTTTATTCAAATGGTCCTATTACCTGTTGGCTGAATGTATGTATGTATTTATGTATTTATTGTTTATTATATTTATGTATTTATTTGTTTTTGTTATGTATATATTATTATCATTTTCCGATTTTTGCACCGCCTAATAACAAAATCTTATTTTTTCAAGTTCTACACTACCCTAAGGTTGTCTGGAAGAGATCGCTCTTTAGCGATAAGACCGCCTGTTGTTTACCTCTAATTGTAATTTCTTGCATTGTATTTCTCCTGTATATTTTATGAGGTGTGCAATAAAGAGTACTTGTATTGTATTTGCATTTCAAGTATTAATAATACTAGGGTTTGCAGTCCTGGGAAATGTAAGTATGGAAAGTCCCGAAAATTCCAGGATTTTTCGGGATCCCAAACTAAAATTTCCTGAAACTGCGACCCCTAAATAAGAAGGCTGGCTTACCTGTCTAGAGACACTGCGACTAGGCTGTAGACGGAGGCAGCGACAGAGAGCCCCTGCACGTAGGGGACAGTCTTGCACATCAGCCAACCCAGCACCCACGCTGCGGACAAACAATTATGAATTGGTGAAAAGTACACGTGAAGTCACTATAAATTATAAATATACTAGTGACCCGCCCCGGCTTCGCTCGGGTGCAATGCTGATAAATTATGCATGTATTATACATATAAACCTTCCTCTTGAATCACTCTATCTATTAAAAAAAACCGGATCAAAATCCGTTGCGTAGTTTTGAAGATCTAAGCATACATAGGACAGACAGACAACAGGAAGCGACTTTGTTTTATACTATGTATTTAGTGATACTATATAAAATAATGGGTACTCCCCTACTTGACCTAATAACGCAAGCTCTAATTATCATTAGCCCTAATGTCATTTCACCTAATTTTAATACCCTACTTAGTTGTTAGACCTAATAATCCAATACTCTAATAATGATTTGTACTAATTGTCAACAATACTAATAGGAAATAACCTAATAATTACCACACCTAATGATTATTAGACCTAATCATTACTGACACTAAATGTCAAGAGTACTAAAGATTATTTAATCAAATTTTTACGTTAAAACAAAAAAAAGTTTTGGACAAATATCGCAGTGGCTGAACCCCGAAAACTGTAGGTTAGGTTTGTATTGTGTACCCGTCAAAAGATTCTTATGTACATCCAGTCTATGGCAATCCCGACTCCACGTGGTAGGTATTGTCTGTCCTACCCCTAGAGTGTTATTCCAAAACAGGAGGCGCGGAGGGAGAGCAGCCCTCGCCTTAGTTTTATGGATAATTAGGTTTAATAAAATTTTAGGTATTAGCATTATTAGGTATTATAATATTAGTAGTCTAAAAAAATCGGCTAAGTGCAAATTAGGGCTAGTGAGAATTCGGTATTAGGTAATTAGGCATTATGAAAATTCGGAATCCTGAAATTAGGGCTATTCATTAATTAGGATGAATGAAAATTCGGGTTAGTGATTTTAGGGTTACAAAAATTAGGGCCAATGAAATTAGGATGAAAGTTTTTCGGGCTAACGGAGGGGAACCAAAATAATGTATACTATAAAATAGAAAAAAACAGTGTTTATTAAAAGGTTTAATTGTTCGATTTTCCTTTTTTATATAGGTATATATATATTTTTGTTTCTAGGTACATACATACCAATAAAATCATTCAAGGAGTCCTTATTGAAATCCGAACAAAGGGACATTTTATCCTAAACACTGACGCAAAATATTCCGTGTATTAATGAAGTAGTTACAAAAACATAATAAAAAGTACTTGTGTCACATGCTGTGATTTTTCTTTACAAAAAACACGTTCAAACAGTAAATCACATATGTACGGAAAATAAAGTGGACAGTTTTAAAACGCCTGCTAAAGTCATAATGGCTCTGCACTAACTAAAAGCTTTGTGCTTGTATAATAAATAAGGCAGTGTACCGAGACCGGCGATTTTATTCGATTTACGTCGTTCATCATGATCATGAGTTCATGACATTAGATATTTACGAGGCAAGTTAGTGTTTCATATATCAGACCTAAAAGTTTTAGATTGCATTTTATCTAAAATCCAACCAAAAATAATAATATTAGCTCACGTAAACTAGGAGCAATTTATTTATTACTTAATTGCACAAAACGTCACTTAGCACAAATCGCGGACTTAATGCTAAAATGGCATTCTCTACTCAAGTAAAAGGCTAACCAGAGATACTAGACTGGGTGCAGAGCATTAAACTAATTAGGATAAGGCGAACTTTTTAGGTTCCTGTCCTGTGTTGCAACGATGTGTATTATGTTTCGTTTCCTGCTACCTATTTGTGAGATCGTTTCAGTTTTGGAAACTTTAAAAGAGATAAGATAATACTATTTTTTAAAGGTAATTTACAAAATGAGTAGGTAAAAAGGTAATTCAGAAGTAAAGCTTCAGAGTCTACGTTTTATTTAAAATATATGATATTACTTGAAAATATAGAATTATGCACCAACATGTGCCGCACATGATTTATCACACGTTATTAAATGGTGCCTTTTTCATTTCTGAGATCCCCAAAAAGTAATAAGTTACAAAAATACAAGTCAGTTATAAAATGTGATTCGATTTTAGGGTTCAGTACCTCAAAAGGGAAAAACGGAACCCATGTAGGATCACTTTTGATGTCCGTGCGTCCGTCCGTCTGTCACTTTATCTCGAGAACGCATTAAGGTATCGAGTTGAAATTAAAACCTCGACGAAGACTTTAAAAAAAATTACAATTAGCGACGTCATGGATTTTAAAACCACGGTACCAAATGTTCTAAACCTAGTAATTAAATCCGAAAAAATTCAGTATTTGTTTAAAGTAGATATGTAAACCTGTTTTCAATCAAACGATAAAGGTAAGTTTGTCGCTCAATACAGTTTATCTTTTCGTTAGAGCAAATACGCAGTGTTTTCATATTTCGTTAGGAACCCTCGGTAACCGCACCGACTCGCACTTGACCGGCTTTTTTATAAAAAATATCCCGGACAAACTTTCAAGCCACGACAAGTCTGCCTTAAATTGGCGGCCTAAAATCTGCTTCCTAATTTCTTCCGAAACTACCTTCATAAATTATTCGTCATGAAAAAACAGGATAGCATCTTAACAGAACGCGAGCAACAAGTTGGTACAGGTCACCAAATCAATATTTACACGCCGCCCTGCATCTAAAACTGGGCCAGGTCACTGTACTACCTGTGACCCACAGCCTTGCAATCCACCCTCTCACTCACACTCACAAACATCACCATTTCCTTCTCTTTCCGTTGGCCTTGTCCCACCACGACGCATTACAATACAAAAGTCGGAAATGACAGAACGTCTTCAATTAATTCCGTATCGTAGACGCGCGAGCTAAAGTCGCGATTTCCCCGTGAGTTGAAATGCACCCGCTTTGGCTGTATCGATTTAACTGAGGTTAATAATGAATCTGATTTGGGTATAATGATAGGTGCTTGTGATTTGTTGTTTTATAACCTACATTTTTGACCTTGACCTAAAATTGGGGATATTAGTGATATGTTTTCAATTTCCGGGTATGTTTAAATGGAATAGTGTAATTAGAAATCAATATGTTTTCAAGTTTTTTGGGCGCCCTTAACGAAAACATGTGAAACTACACTATTCACCCATTTTATGATGCACACCGATAAAGAAGTCAAAAAGAAGGTTAAGTATAAAATGTATTGAGATGACAGTTGACAGGATTGACTTCTTACCGGTGGGGATTATACTAGATAGACGTTACTTTTTAGCTATTAAGTGCACTAACTAGTTAGTTATTAAGTTTTTTTTATATATTATTGCAGATGTATCTACATCGTAAATTTTAATAAATTAGGCATTATAGTTAAACTAATTTTATAGTTAGATTTTAGGATATCGATTGACATAATAAAATTACTTATTACATTGAATACAACTTATAAAATAAATAATTAAGAGATCTTTTTATCCTTATGGCACTGTACAATGATGCTTGTAATTAAATTGCTGCCAACGATGGTCTTGTACATCACAATTGTACCCTGCACGTACTGTATGTACATTTAAGGTGTCATAATCATAACAATGTTAAGTTTCAATTTAAACTCAAACTCTTAGTAACTTTGATTATGGTTATCGAAACTGTTACCAACACTTGTATTCCCACAAAGAATTAAAAGTGAATCAGTATATAGTGTATTTTGAGGAAAATTTCAGGTAATAATGACGATAAAATGATACATATATCTGGAGTTTTATTAAATTCGTAGACACAATGTGTCATCTCGCTTTATCCTTTTAATCAAGCAACAAGCAAGCAAATTAAAAAACTGATTTATAGTGAAAATATTTTTTTCCATTATGACAGACCCGCACAGTAAAAGGAGTATTTGTATGTACTTACGCGTTATGTTATCGTTAAAGTACTTAAAGTTCATGCCTTAAATATAGGTACAGACAAATAATTATCAAATAAAATATAAGTACTATGGTGTATCTGACAAAACACTGCTTTAATACAACTCAAAAATAGAAATAAAAATAGAGCCGTGATAAAGCTAATAGAAATGTAGCTAAATGAAGGGTTTCTCAAAACATTATTTTTTTTAACTGAACGTGACAATGCCAAGTGGACTGCTTATATTTTTAACTTAATGCCTACAGCAAAATTACTTACATTCAGCCAAAATATGAAATTTCCAACAAATTTCATAAAGCACTTGGCTAAACAGCTATCTTGAGCCGAAAGTCCCGACTCCATAATGCACTAGCAACCAGGGAACTGAGAGCCCCGTCCTTGGAGCCCGGTTATGCGGAAATACATATCGTCGACGCCCACTCCATATTATTTATTGCTTTTAGGACGTTTGAGCTGGCCACCCTAGGGAATTTATGGGGGATTCGAGCAGTGTTGCCAGAATTTACATTGTTTTCGCGTAATTTATGGGGTTAGTACATCTGGTTAGTTTTTGCGCGTTTAAGTGAAATAAACGTTACAGTGTTTCGTAAGCAGGGCTTGTGTTTTGTAGCAGGGGTTTGAATCGTTTTATTTTTATTATATTCACAAGAAATGACATCTGCAGTTTAATTTGAATTTAGAAATCAGTACGCGTATACCTGGTTTTACACATGGAATACGCATCTTGTTTAAGTTCATTATAGAATTAACATGACGAGTATCTGTTGAGATCACTTTTGATTGATAGCTGGAAAGTAGAAAGGCTATCCGATTATCAGAAAGCCAAAAACTTTACGAGCAAAGTTAGGTTATTTCGCACAGTGGACGAGTGTTAATTTTCCACGGGGGCACATTGATAATCGATTAAAAAAACTCAAACGTATATGTTTTAGAATGCATTCATATTGTTAATGTGTAATTTTTGTTTGAGTTTATCAACCTCTACGATAAAATCTTTGGACGCCTTCAAAAAGAAACTTCTCTAATTTACTTCAGTTAGTAAGTTCGTGATCAATTTTTCCACCATGCATCAATGTTAGTCCAATCGAAGGGAAGTGCCATAAAGCGATCTACTAAAGAACTATAAAAATAACTCATTATAAAAAAAACTAATCTAGCTAGCCCGCATATTGTGAAACTGGGCCCAAAAATACGCATAATACTTACATGCTATTGCTGTGTCGATGTCGTGAGCTGCTAAAAATTGCGTGCTAAAACCCGCATCGAAAATAACTGTGCCCATGAAAAAATAAGTTATTTAGGTATATTAAATTTCTGGTAAGTTTATAATTGAATTACATCAACATCTACACGATATCGTAACTTCATATCATTTCATAATAAAGTTCTGAGAAAGAAGACCAAAGTGAATTCATATAAACACAACGTAGACGATGAAGTTCTGAAGTTTTTATCAGAACAACACGCTTTACGTAATTCTATTCGACTTTAGCCTCATCAAAACAGAAACCTTACTTTTTTAGCAAACTTGGTCATGTGAATACTTAAATATAGAAGTTTTAAAAATGAATCGAATATTCCTAGAATTATTTTTTGAGCTATAACAAAACATCTGTCTGTAAAATACTTTCTAATATAGAGTGTTCTTTACTTCTTCTTCTTCTTTGTCGTTTTCACTCTTGGCAAAGTGGTCGTGGTCATCATTTCAGATGTTGGTGGCAAGCTTCACAACACGCCGCCATTCTTCTCTGATAGCCGCCTGTTCTTTACTACAGTTTTTTTATTGGTGAGTAATATCCGATGCTGATCTTTTTATCGAATTAAAAAAGACAACTTTTATAATTAGTTGTTAGGTGTGTTGTAGATACACGATATTGAATTATCATGAACAAAATCTTTAGTCGGTACCTGCTTGATGAAAAAATATATTAGGTAGATTAAAAATATAATTTGGTCAGAATAAGATACCTTGCCATAACGCTGTTCATTAAAAACTTGCTCAATACGGAATTTTAACACAACAAGCCCTTTTAATTAAACAATAACAATGACCATTATCATTATTTTTAACAAGTGTCTAACTTGTTCCGGTATTTCAGCGCGACAATATAAACAGAGGGATTACTCTGAAGTTTGAAATTCAACTTGACGTCGCATCATCCCGTTCATTTTAATATATTTAAAACGAGAGCGAAGGGAATGGTGTATTACGAAGTTCTAATTTAGAACTTCAGGGTAACCCCTCTGCAACGACTTCTGGGTAGTAAAACGTCTATTATACCATTCAGTTAAGTACCGAAGTAATTTGTTATGGTTTATTCATATTTTATTGCATTTCCGAAATAGAAATACATTTTTAATTAAACAGACATTAACTATTAATTTAGGTTTCGTTTCCGCGTTTAGAACCCTCTTTTTTGTCGGCGCGCGCGTAAGAAAAAATATGACTGTTTGCTTTGTCGTAGTCGCTAAAAATATGTTCTATAACGTATGTCGTGAAATGCAAGCTAAATTCATCAAGTGGGTTATCACTATAAGTTTATCATACGCAATTTCAATCGATTTTGCTCGCATTTTACGATCCCTGCCATTTGTGGATTTGCCATTAGGTACCCACCCGTGTACTAAACATTTTTAAAATTCGTGTACCTTGTTAGGTGTAGGTAATTAATGTACACATACACATTGCATACTTACATGACTGTATACATACATTATAAAACCCATTTTTTTTTCATAAGTTAAATGTGCAAACATTTCCTTTTTTTAATTTTGTAGTACATAGTATAGATTAGAAATTTGATTCCAAACACTACATGCATTAGAAGACTGCGTTTGTAAACATTGGCTCGTCCTGAGGGTTCAGCGGTCCCTGGACGGTAAACTGGGTCAGCCGCTGATCGGGGCCGCAGACTTGTTGCAGGTACGCGCCGCATGGTTTGTCTGTTCCTGTATTATTTTATGTATATTCAGCAATTTGCCTCATATAATATGTGTGGTAATGGGGCAGGGAAAATCGCATAAGATGGTCTTAACGTCTTTTATTCACATCTTTATATACAAATCTTCATCCGTCCACTAAATCATTCTATCGTCTGACACTCTCCGTCATACGTCAAATCTAACACATTCCTTATTTCATTCAATTCGAACTAGCATTAATTGTCTATCAGCCAGCTCCTTATATTATACCAGTATCAATCCCACATTATTTATGTCTCAACCAGTTGTTGATATATTTTAAACCGTTTTGTTAAGAATATAGTTGCCTATTTAAATAAAACAATTTAAACGGATTATATCGCGTATATTCATTATTTGAGTCTCCCTGACGTTCCGGCAACTCTTACTGTTACCGTTGTGTAAGGAGATCAGAACGGAAGCAGGTTGATATTCCTCAAACAACGGTCAAATTATATACGGTCTTTATATTAATCATAAAGTTTATAATATACACAGATACCGATAGTCGCGGAAATCGAATAAAATATTATAGTTTTCTAACAAATCCGAAGAAGACAAAAGTTACTGGACCTGTCTATATCTGTGAATATTTAGACAATAATAAATAGAAGAATGATTGAAGGTAGAAGAAAGAGAGGGAGACCAAGGAGGGCTTACTTGGACTAAATAAAGGAAAAGGTGAACGTCGTGTCGTACGAGGCTGTCAAGAAGAAGTTTTAAGAACGATATGGATTGAACTCCACCGACAAGAGCCCAGCTCTTAAACTTATGATCACAATGAAGGCGTGAAATAGCTATATTACTATCTAGATTTTTAATATATTTGTCATAATATAAAAAAAGGAATTTTAAAAGGAATAAGGCCTCTTAATGAATCATGTCTGTTATCCACACAAGTTTCAAAAAGACGCAACGATAAATTCGCAAAAGTAAACTCACTAACTGTGATAACTTTAACATAATTATCTCGACACAACTCTATGCAAAACGAAAACGCTGACGCTAAACATGTGGAGTCCTGTACCAACATATATTTTTCTCAAAATATTCCGGTTCTATGATCTATTTTTTTTTCTTGAATAACGTATGTGTTGAAAACATCAGAGACAAAAGCATTAGCTGCAGTTGAAACTAATCACCATCCAGCATTGTAGCTAAATATATACCCTTCGTCGAGTACATCGTATTTTTACGTGTTTTGTTTATGCCAACATACGAGTACCATGCTATAGGAAATACGCATCCGTTATTTCTATTCCCTAAGGAGTAAGATTCAACCATTGACACAAATATCAAAGCTTAAAGAAAAATTGAAAATGAGTTACCTGGTGGAAGAGTAAGATTCAGTTAGCATCAAGAAAAAAATATTATTTATATTTAATGTCCATCAAGTAACTAGATCACGCATCCTATATTTTGCAGTACTATTATGTACTCTGTGATTTTGCTATGGCAAGGCAGCAAAAATGCTCTATCGTGATGAACTTAAAACCTGCGGTCGCGAATAGACTGGGTAATTAGTTTTAATTCTAAGCCAATCTTAGTTTTTCTTGTAAGTAATATTTACAATAAGTAAAACTTTAATTTACTCATATTGCATTAAGTACACTAGAGCAAAACGTAATACATATTAACACTGAATTGAGAGCGAGGCGAAATTTAATTAAAATGGGAACATTGCAGCAGAAAACGATATTCAATTTCGCTTTCCAAGCGGAAACTAAACTGTATTAGTACTAAATAAAGCTTAGAAAGAAAATAGACAGTTTTCTAAATAAGAGTTACATTTGAAGAGGAGTTTGGAGATTGGTACATTTCATAAGTCTTTGTGTGTTGTCGTGAGTGATGTGTTAGCATTTTGTCTGAGAGTCGCTCGAGTAACACAATTTCAGTAACGAAACACCCGCGCGGCCTCTTTAGCTCAGAGTTAGGGTTAGGATACACTTCATCTTCAAATTATACTCGTCAATCAATTTGCAGCTTATTTTATCTTTTTTGTGTCCCTCACAATTATATTTGAAAGAGAAGGGACATGATGCCATTCTGCAGGGCTAGCACGTCTTGCCGCGACTTGCTCGAGCGACTCGGAATCATGATTTTTGCTCTCACAATATTAAAAGGAAAGAGACAGGCAATGTTTGTCGGGAGACAACGAGTAAATTGTCACAGTCTTGAGGCCGCCACTACAGATGCTGAAGGGTTAAAACTTCTAATCTACGTCGCCATAGCTAGAGTATGGCTAGCCAAATAATGTTGACGGGATATTTCCTTGTAGTATCACCAATTGTCTATGATTTGAACAATTTTGTAGGTAGGTCCTCTATAAATAATTTTGATACTTTATGTACTAGTTCTAACATTCCGATTGAGTTTAAATTTGGCATAGTATTGTACATAGTGGTAGAAATTATGTGAGCTAACTAAAATATATGTTGAAGTGCACTCATGTGCACGTCAACATATATTTCAATTATTTCCTTAGGTACCTTACGTGTGCATAGAAAATCAAAAATATTTTCTAGTATCAAAACTATAAGTCCAACTACACAAAGTTTGACCAGCCGCAGATTTTTAAATTTCCCGCCAAAACTTTGAGTAATATTTCTTTAGCCAGACTATAAACGAAAACATTTTGTTGTATTTCGGAACGTTCATTTGAATAGGATTTTCTGCATTAGGTATTCTTTATGTCTTTTGCAATACGCAATGATAAATTACGCTACATAGTGCTGAAATGTCAGACTCAGAAATGAAATAAGACGGCATTCAAGTCAATCGTATGATTTGAAAAGTTGAACGAGCTTATTCATCAGTTGAAGCCATCATACACAAGCGGCGCAACATTGGTGCAGAATAATATATGTATTAAAACAGACAGCAAAAAACAGTATGTTTGTAACAAGCTAGATATTCTACTCGATAGTCTTCCATTACCAACTTCTAGCTCCATTCCATCATTAGATTAGCTTTATGGTATAATAAAACTACTTCGACATCCGATTTACCGGATAAGTAGGAAACAAACCGGGACAAGTGAAAAATAAGTGCTTGTAAAATATACGCAATATAAACGAATTGTTCTTCATTCACCTAATTCAGTATTTTCTTTTAGTCCCTTAAAGTATTAAGTTTTTCTTTAGGGAATACCTACTCGGGTGGTTCTACTCACAAGGGAATTTTCCACGGCTCACTTTATTTTGTATAGTTTTTGTAGGCAAATTATATTGATTTACGATCGAAACTGTACAACTAACTGGTTTCTAGTATGACACTGAAAATTAGCTAAGCCCTAAATATATATCTCTCAAAAATTGTACTTTAAAGTGCCAAATTCTCAGTCCCCAGGCATGTCTCTCGGACGAAATGAAAGCTTAATGGCTGCATCATAACTGCATTTTGAGTATGTACGTAATATTTTCGTTAAAATAGAAATCTATAATATATGTAGTTTCAATGTGTTTGTCTGATTTTACCTTAAATGCGAAACTTATAAATAAAAAGGGCATTATATTTTGTCCCTCGTTTTTTACTTCAGTCTCCTGCTACATCAAAACACGTTAAAATCAGTTTGAGTTACCACGTCTAGCGCGTTGCTGTTCGGTCTGAGTGAAAGATCGAAGTGAAGTTAGCATATATAAATGATCGCGTTTGTCTCGGTTCGCGGTTGGCTTAGTCGCTACGGCGAGTTGTGTAAGTGAAGTTGTGCTACGGCCAGTCAGCTTATCAGTATCCTGGCCCGTATTTATTTAAAATCCACTGTTTTCTATACACTTTTTTTGCATTCATAGGTCGTAAATTCGTTGCATTAGAGTACAGAACTGCATGATTTCAATATTAAATGTTGCATTGACGTAGCTATTGGCTAAAAACTTACAATAATCTCAGTATCCTGTCCTCAGTCTCCTGGGCCCATATATTGTTTAACCTCTCGTATGCCGTGTCAAAAATTTGCTAATCAACTTGAAACCAACTGATATTTTAACGTAAAGTTGAAATTGACCTGCGCGGATCCGCGTTGCGGCATACGAGGGGTTAAATGTTCATAAATTTGGTATATTTTTTTTTTTGACTGGCCCGTTTGAGATCAGTAAAAGAACGACCTCCGCTAGGCGTTAAGCTACTTATTCTGACCTTAGATGCTAAAAAAATGGTGTGCCGCAAATCACTTCATTTTCGTCCCTCCTGAGTAGAACCACCCACTCAAGTATCAGAAATAATAATGCACAATATTTAGTTCACAGTCCATGGATGTCGTCAAAATGTAAACAAGATTTTAACCTGGATCATTTAACCATGTAACCTAGTGTCCCCGGGCCTAAAGCGGCTAAGTGATTCCTCTAGGGGCTGATAAATTGGGTGGCGGAACTAAAATATTGGCTCGCATCGCCCTATTTCTCGCCTAGCCAAACTGAGTTTGCCAAAGCACGTGTATTTTGATATTAGCAAACTTACATGTTTACGTTCAAAAATGATCGTCAAATCCATTCCCTTAGGGCATGACCTTACAAACTTGTTATCTCACCGAACGGGACACGTGTACCTACCTGAATTCATTGCTTATGAAGTATGGATGACACATGATGAGCAATTGAGCGTCTGTAGAGATTTCCTTGTATTGATGTGATACAGACTGATAATTCGGTTATATCGGTTTCCTTATTAATAATAATAACACTGGTCAACACTGCTTTTCGTGCCGGGGAACTAAAGACTTTTTTTCATAAAGAATTATGTTCAATGCGCTCTATCTTCTATAAAGCCATGTTGTTCCTGTGAAAGAATTTTGAGTAATCGACTTTTAAGTCCCATAATTTAATCATCACGTAATTTGGGACGTTGTGGTGTGGGTGCGCGTTATGCACCCGACGAAGAGAAACAAATATTCTATTCACAGCTGTTTATGTACAACGATATTTACAATAAATTACATTAATTATTTTACAACAGAAGATCATTAAAACGTTTGTAGAAGCAGTAAGTAAGAGAAGTGACATTCTTGTTATTTCGTTGCCATAGAGCGCGACAATGTTGCGCGGCGATTTGGCGCGCAGCCTTGTGATGAAAGTAAGCAGGTTGGTCACCACAAATGGTATTCATTCGTTTTTTCTATAAAGTTTTTGAAACTGTTCTCATACAACTACTGGTTATGGCTG
This sequence comes from Apotomis betuletana, assembly GCA_932273695.1. Lineage (NCBI taxonomy): Eukaryota > Metazoa > Arthropoda > Insecta > Lepidoptera > Tortricidae > Apotomis > Apotomis betuletana. The sequence continues at coordinate 16,762,246 of OW026300.1, forward strand.
ATTGAAATTCATGATACATGATCATCATAGCCTTCACAAAAAACTGTTGATACGTCTACGGGAACACCCAAATATTGCGAAATATTTTATTCCGAATTTATTAAAACTCCGAATTTCACAATTCCTAGGAATTAAAATTCCGATTACTAAAAAACACGAAATTAATTTAACCGAATTTCAAAATTCCGATTGTATATTATTCCGATTTTTATAACTCCGAATACTGAAAAGCCCGAAGTGTCATTGGCCTGAAAAACAAAATTCCGATTATTAATTTTCCGAAACTTCATTACTTATTCGGAAATTTGATATTCGGGATAATGACATTCGTGTTTTCAATAATCGGAAATTAATTTCTCAGGAATTATGAAATTCGGAGTTTTAAAAATCGGAATTAGTAAATTCGGAATAAAATATTTCGGAGTATAATGGGTAAAGATTATTTACTTAACCGATTTTTTACGTAAAACAAAAATAGAAAACCGGATTTGGACAAATAGGCTGAACCCCGAAAACTGTGGGTTAGGTTATTGGCTGAACTCCGAAAACTGTAGGTTAGGTTAGGTTTGTATTGTGACCACGTTTAGCGGAGCGTCAAAAGACTTGCTGAACCCCGAAATCTGTAGGTAAGGTTAGGTTTGTATTGTGGCCACGTGTAGTGGAGCGAGCGAAGCGAGCGGAGCGTCAACAGATTTGCTGAACCCCGAAAACTGTAGGTTAGGTTAAATCCTAACATTACCTATTTCACCTTGAGGCAGGCCTCCGTTAGCCCGAAAAACTTTCACACATTTTAGGTTTATATTTTATAGTATTAATAACAGCAATTCGTAATTTTGACGTTTCGGACTTTTGATTAGTCGGGTTTATTATTGGTCGGTGTAATGATATTCGGAGTTTTGATAATCGGTATTTTTATAATCGGAATTCGTATTTTTGATATTTCGGATTACAATTCATTCGGACTTCTTATTGTTCGGTGTATTGATAATTCGGAATTTTGAAAACCGTGATTGTAAACGTTAGTCATTTTGAAATTTTGGATTTATAAAAATCGGAAAAAAAAAAATCTAAATATGTACTTATATTCGGAGTTTTAAAACGTTCGGAATTATAATAATCGGTAATATGAAATTCGTGATTCCCATAATCGGAATTTAGTTTTTCGTATTTATGTAGTGTACCCTACGTCTACACCAAAGAAGAAATCGATTTCGCTGTAATCAATAACGTTGCTGCGTCAATAATTGCACATGGAATACCCTCGTGTTAATAATAGTAAGTTGTAACTATTTGAAGTATCATTAAAAATATCCTTGAGATTTTGAAACTAAATCTTGAGTAACCGGAGCTGTAATAATCGTGAAAAATTATCGGAATTTAGTACATATTTTATGCACACGATCGTTACTCTGGCGATACGATCCGAAGTTTTTTATGATCCATAAATGCGTGGTCACTTGAGCGAGGAGCTAAAAATATGTATAAAATTGCGAACCAGATTCTATGATGATCGATGATAAACAAGAGTATGTGTGGAGTAATAACTAAAAAATATGAGCATCTGGGTCAATAAATTTTCTTTTTCTACTTATATTTTCAGTGTATAATTTGTCACTAAGACAGATTAAATCCGAAATTATAAGATTGGATCAGATTCAAGTTTTCTGGATGCGCGAATTATACAGGCAGTGACCGGAGAATATATAGACATCGCTCTCAGTACAAAAGTGGCTTTCAAATACGGTCCCGATATTTGACTGACAACTATCCCCTCTACACGAATTTGTCCTGCCAACAGTTTTAAATATTAGCCTATACGAAGTCATCCCTCCTCTTAGAAGTAGTTGTGATTGGTTAGTTAAAGTTTTCATTGGCTAAAATAGACTTGTAATAGTGTCAAAGTCCATGCGCGGCGCACGAAAAAGAGTAGTTGTCAAACCTAATATGGGTGCACTAATCGAAAGGTAACCAGTTTAGAAAAATATTACTCTAGCTATAATTTTTCTTTCATTCAATTTGGAACATTTTAAAAATATTGCCACTTTTGTGATTTACTACTAAATGTGTAAACAACATTTTTGAAAATCACTATCGAAGGCAACTTTACTGTCGCAAAATCTCAAATCAAATTAAATTTTGATTTTATATTTAGTTTCGATTTTTTATGAAGACTAAATATATCAAAATGACTGACAAGACAATAAATCACACATATCGTACAAATTGATACCTTTAGTGGGATAAATCTGGCATTGGTTTGATAATAATCCTAATCATCATCATTGAAATGAACGCTACAGATCCTCGAAGATACTGTAGGAAACTACTGCTGTTCTCTGCGTTCTAGAGAAACTGCATTTGTCCACTTTAATTTTTGCTCACGGTCCTTCGGAAAACTAAAAGTAAATTTAAATAATAAGAGATGTTTAATTATGAATATGACTAATTACTAATTAACATATACTGTAGATACCGCAGGTAACAGAATATGTGACACTGAAAGGGAAATTTTACTATTTACGTGACAATATAATGTTGTAAAAAACACAAATTTATTGAAATTAATTTACACTCGTGTTCCTTAGAGTCCAAATCGATAACTTTTAACATAAACTCATTTAAACCCATTTTGAGCACTCATCAAAATGCCCATTGATCGGACACTAAAAGCGGTATTTAAATTTTAGCAGATTATAAATTTAAATCTTAGTACGTAAAATATAAACACCTTAAAAGGTAATGCATAATACCATCCCCATACAAATGTCTTCTAAAAATATTTTATATTTTAATAATTCAAAGATTGTTAATTACACGAACCAATGGATCCCGCGTTTTTTATTATTATTGCTAGAGTGGTTTCGACACAATTTCACTGCACATGACGGCATTTTGAATAAAATGCAGATATTTTAATTTTATACAACCTGACATGTTCTGCCATCGACAGACGCCATCGTATTAAAACTGTCAATTTGGCCTTGGTACAAATGAATCGTTCTAGGTACAAATCGCGTGGGGTCATTTTTGAGCTCTAATGAGATTTCTATGTTTATATCGGCTGTCCTATATCAAAACCTAGTAAGGGACAAATTTTTGGATTTTTGTTTTTTAACTTATTTGTACCAACCTAGTAAGTCCTCAGCTGGTGACAGAGACACCAGCTCAAAAATCGTTATAATAACCAGTTTTCAATGCGTCGAAACCTAGTAAGTAACATGTCTAGTAACTGTTTACCGTTGTCAAACCCAGTAAGTCACATATCCCATATCAAAACATAGTAAGGGCGAGAGACATACTAGGTTTTGGGCTGGTCAAAGGACCTTACTAGGTTTCTGATCTGGGAATCAATGCGCCGGCAGGGGCGCGCGGGGCACCTAGTATCACTGTGCTCAGTCAGTCCACGGCAAGGCGTCGGCGCAGCCATATCGCGTGCTGTTTAAATTAACTGTCGGCTGGATAGTTTTGAAGTACTGCGTGCAATTATGAAGCGCCATTTACAATTTCATAGATCGAAGCAGTTGTTAGAGGCAGCTATTAATAATAAAAGAGTCAAATCTCCAAATATGTCGGGTAAATGTATTTCAATACCAACTTTAATTTCCAACACTTTTATTTATAATTTTTTGTTACGTAGGAACCCCTACATCATCCCTTTAATACATAATTATAAAACTTCGCTACTACAAACATATGCGAAGAGTGTCTGTGTCTTCGCTATTAACATATACTCGTAATACCTACTTAAGTACAACTAGATCAATGTTGTGTTTACAGAGTTAATGTTCAGAATAGTGAGTTACCAACGTTTTTTGCACACATTCAAGAAGACACAGAAAGATTTCTAACAGGGTGAGTTGTTTAATAAAATAAATGGGCTTGTAAAGAACTTATATTTTTCTCTTTTCTTATTAAATACCTACATAGTAACAAACACGTGTATATAAAATAAAGGTTTCAGTGGTTTAGCTGGTTAAGAATACGAGTAACAAGCATGATAATTTATAATAACTATACCTATCCAATCATGTAATACATTATTTTACTTGCATATATAACATTGAAAATGTTCATACGTACATTCGGATAAGTTCAATCGGAATTTCAGCTGGAGTTTAATGGTTGATTTGTTGTGTATTCCTAACACTTGTATACTAGGTTTACATTTGAATAAAACATTTTAAACGGATTATATCGCGTATATTAATTATTTGAGCCTCCCTGACGTTTCGGTACCTTTACAGATACCGTTGTCAAAGGTTGACTGAGAATAACACAATTTTTTTCTGTCAAAGTTACATTTGTGCAAACTAGGTACCCATTTTATAAATATTAATTTAAAATAAAGGTATTCCATACCTACATGCCAGATGGGCCTAATGTGCAAAGACAGTTAGGTACCTACACATGTGCCAAAAGGGCATTTACTATGTTATTTAAATGGTTTCGTTTTAAATATCTTGGATGTCGACGACAGGAATACCAGTTAAGACCTAGTAAGGGCTCCCTTACTAGGTATTGAAGCTGGTTTAATGTAAGAAACTAACACGGGTAAATACAATTTCAAAGTTAGTAAGGGGTATAAAACGTGCATATATAGTACATATTATAAAATGAAGTTATTGATACATACACTTGTTAGTACTCTACTTATTCATGTACTTATTATTATTATTAATTAAGAGTTCTTTTGAGGCTGCCACGTTTTATGTTTTTAGGCTCTCCTGTAAAATTTGGTCTGAAGCCCTTACTAGGTTTTGATATAGGGCAGCCGAATATGCGTTCGCTGTATACAGGTACAAGAAAAAAAATCTAATGAAAAAAGTGTGTGTGTCAGCTCCGACGCACGACTGGAGTTTACTCTTCAGGCCAGGCGCGCACCACGTTTTTTTTTAGTCGCGCGATAATTTTGTCGCAGAAATAAGCGTATTTATGGGTTTATGAAAATCGTGGTGCGCGCACTCTCATATAAATAAACCGATATCTTGCATATCTGCGACAAAATTATCGCGCGACTAAAATCGTGGCCCCTGTAATGGGTAATTATGAATTTATCTAATAATCAAATCGGTGAAATGCAAAAAAAAATATTTTTTTTAATTTTTTACTAAACATACCCTGGACTAAAATTTGTTAGGCAACCCATATGCAATATATTTATTGACATATTAAATTGAATATAAAATACATTTCATCAAATAAACATCTCGGTGAAGGTCATTTTATATCGGGATCTTAGTCTATAACGCTTAACGCATAACCTGCTAAATTAAGAAGTCGTATTTTTACCCCGATCGTATACTGAAATACGACTTTTTAAATTAGCACGGCAGATACGTTCGATTTTTACCCCATATTTTTCATACCCCGGGCTTATATATATGAAAATCGATTCTTAAGGAGTAAACTCCAAAAAATGCTTATGCTTTTGGCTTTTGAGATGTGGTGCTGGCGCCGTATGCTGCAGATACCATGGACAGCTTTCTGCACAAATATCTCTATTTTGAAGCAACTAAAGATAGAAAAGACACAGCGCTTATCAACTACCTGCTTGCAACGAATAGTGCGGTACTTTGGCCATGTTGCACACAGAGAGACGAAAAATTTGGAACGCCTAATGGTAACAGGCAAGATTGAAGGTAAAAGACCTAGAGACAATATCTATTCTGTGCCTAGAGGCAGAAGTCCCAAAAGGTGGTCAGACCAGATACCTGAAGAGCTGGACATATCTGTCAGTGCTGCACCACCAAGCAACGGAACGTAACCGATAGAGACAACTAGTTGACAGAATCAGAAGGAGTCACGATCCTCAGCAGTGAGGAAACAAAGAGAGAGAGAGAGAGAGAGAAAATAAAAATAAAATGGTTACGTACTCAGTATTGCCCTTAAAGTCATCGATCTCAGAGACATTTAAATAAAAGTAAATGGAGGTATAAAATGTGTTAAATGCTTCGATGAATGCATTTGTAGATTTCAGAATCCTCATAATTTAACAAGATAATAATTGTGTGACAAGCATGAACTTAAATGCACTTATTCACGGTGAAAAATCACGGCAAATAACTTATTGTCTCCATACAAATATTCGTACCCAACCCACAAAATGTCGTCACATGTAGGTGGCCATTTAGTATGGGGCGTTTCTAGCGCTCCGTAGGAATGTTGAACTTTGACGGTAATTTCAGACTTTTAGAGCATTCTAAGTGTAATCAGTCCCATAAGACATTTGCTCCCACTTAAAATAGAATTAATTAAAATCCTCAAAAAAAGAATTGTCTCCACGCCTGATGTTCATTCAATATCGTGTTATGAATGGCTTTGAGAAACAGTAGATTATAGAATAGAAATACTTTTATAAACTATAGCATGATTTTATTCATTTTTATTTTAGAAGGAGCTTCCTTATACATTAGGTGTTCGTTTTTTACTAAGGCGAAAAAATATGAAGCTAATTATGAAAGGCGGACAACAGAAGCTAACGAACTACGAAGCTACTCGAGTAACTAATGAAATAATTACGCTCAGACTGTTCACAAAAGTAAACAATAAATCACTAGATAATCTTATCTTGTAAGGAAAACCCAACTACTAAAACGCCTGTGAGTAAAATACTGCCTTACCGCATATCCAGTGTAAAAACAAAGAGAACAACTCAGAAGAGATTCTTTGAGAGAAACCTTAATCACGAACTTTGATTACCTGCCGATGAAACTCTTAAAATCATGCGTTAATTATAATATAAAGTTATCTGAGTAATTTAGCCAAGTTGAATTTCCTGGCTAAATTACTTTTTCATAAAACATGTACCTACTTAGTTATGGGTTATGGGCTATAATTATAATAAAACTTTAGACCAACTTTCGTTAGACAAAGGACGCGATCGCAGTTTTGTTTTTATTAAGCTTTTAAGAGGCCTTATTCCTTTAAAAAAAAAAAAATTCCATATTATGATAAATATACTGATAATTTCAACCAAATTTTTGAAGTCAATTATACTTATCCCCGAGTTATAAGTAGTAACATCGCTATTTTATGCTTTTATTGCGTGCAGTCGAAAATAAGTTGAAAAAACTAATTTTCCGCATGAATTTGGTCAATTTCGAGTAGTTTTTGAATCAAAAATTATCAATGAAAAATTCACACTGTAGGTTTCAAATATATACCAATAAATCCCATTAGCCCTGTTCTAGGTAGTAACATCAATAATATGTTAAGAAACATGTTTTATCATAGAGAAAAATGTCGAAAACAATCAGCATTTTAAAAGGAATAAGGCCTCTTAACTATGTACATGTTTTTTTGAACATGACTCATAAAGTATACCTAAACATAAACAGATAAGAAGTTGTTAATAGGTACGTGCTGTGAAAAAGAAGAATTAGTATAGAATTTAAGTTTTTCATTGAAAAAATGACATTTACTTATTTGAATGTAAAATGGTTTGTAAAAAACATCTTGGTGCATTTAAACTAACGCAGAGCTGGACGGAACGAAGCGGAAAGTGATTTGTTTTCACTGACGAGTTGTCGGCTTATTCCAAGCTGCTAAAAGCGTGCGTTATTGACTCGAAAAAAAACGTTAACAACAAATTCATTTCTAAGTCAAAAAATAAATGTAAAGCAGCTTGGAACATCATAAAGGAGACGCATGACGACAATAGAAATAAACAAGAAATTGAGTGCATTGAGTTGGATGGTAATATCATTAATAGCCTCACTCGGATAGCACAAATATTCAATGATCATTTAATTGATTCAACAAATGTTAATATCAGTGCCAAAGGAACCAGTAGCCACCGTATATCACTAACAAAGATTAATAGCACTCGTGATAGTTTATTTCTACAACCGTGTACAGAAGACGAAGTAATAAAAATTATAAGGTCATTGAATAACTCTAACTCAGTAGGATTTGACCAGGTTGCGACCAAGGTGCTCAAAGAGTGTGCAGTAGAAATCTCTTCGATCGTGGCACATCTTGTCAACTTATCTTTTGCTTATGGTATCTTTCCCGAGCGACTGAAGCAGTCAATAGTAAAACCAATCCATAAAAAAGGAAATAAACAAGATATACGAAACTATCGACCGATAACTTTAGTACCGATATTCTCTAAAGTGTTTGAGAAGGCATTCCATACCAGAGTATCGCATTTCTTGGTTAAGCACAATATCATTGCAAAGGAACAGCACGGTTTCCAGAAGCACAAGTCCACCACTCATGCGGCTTATTCGCTCATGCGTACAATTACCCAATATATTGATGACAAAATTCCTATAACAGCAACATTTTTCGATATGACCAAAGCATTCGACTTTGTTGATCATAATCTACTACTTAGGAAATGCGAATATTATGGTATAAGAGGAAATGTTTTAAACTGGATAGCAAGTTACCTAAGCAATCGAATGCAGTGCGTTGAAATAAGTAAAATTAATAGCTCAAATGTAAACATAGCTTATCGATCAGCGTACAGGCACAACGGGTACGGCGTCCCACAAGGAAGCATCTTAGGTCCAATGCTATTTCTTTTATATATAAACGACCTACCCAAAGTGACGACGTGCCCTATGTCTTTGTTCGCGGACGATATAGCGATAATTATACCCGCTGACAATGACACCGCCGTCACGTATGTAGATAAGTTAAATTCTATAATAAATGTAATAGATTCATGGTTAAGCAGAAATAATCTGCAGACGAATACAACAAAAACATGTTACATACAATTTAGAAATTATAAAACACAACCATTAAGCTTAGAATTACTCTGTCAGAATCAAATAATTGAAGAAGTTAGCGCTACCAAATTTTTGGGCATAACCGTGGATCAACATTGTTCATGGAAACAACATGTTAAGTCAATCTGTGACAAACTTGATAGATTCGTTTATACGTTAAAACAGCTAAGGTTAGTGTCAGGAGAGAAAACAGCATTGCTTGCTTACCATGGTTACGTTGCTTTGGTGTTAAGATATGGAATATCGTTATGGGGTAACTGCACAGAAGCAAGCAAAGTTTTCAGTACACAGAAAAGATGTCTTAGAGCAGTGTGTGGAGTACACCCTAGGGATTCTTGTAGACCTTTATTTCAAAGACTTGGATTACTCACGTTGGTTGGCTTATATGTATTAGAATTAGCATGCCTCGTTCGAAAATTGCATCATTACTTTAAAAAACCGCAATTTAATAATAAATTAAGAGCAAGGGACGAACATAAGCTGCTAATGCCACCATGTAGAACTTCATTATTTAAAAAAAATTGTTACATAATGAGTATTCGAGTCTACAATAAGATACCTTACGAAATAAGATTGCTGCCTGACAAAGTATTTGTAATTAAATTAAGAAAATGGTTAATAGACAAATGTTTCTATACGTTGACAGATTTTTTTAATTTTAAGGAATAGACATAATTTAGAGATGATTTTCCTGGATATATATAAATTCGACATTCATACTATTTAACTGTTAATTTTTGCATGCCATGTTGGCTAAACATGTGATACTCATACTAATTATGTTAAGATAAACACACAATGTTACAACCATGTTTATGCAAATAAATCATTTCATTTCATTTCATTTCATTTCATTTCATTTCATGCACTATTTCGTTTCGTGACTTTTGATTGGTCAAACAAGGCCTAATCCACGTTGCTCCCCTGGAAAAGCACCCTAAGTCAAAGTAGCCAAAGGGGGTATGAGATTTTGTTTCCGCCCTTGCTACATGTAACGCGATCTTCAAACGTCGACTCATTATTAGGTAAACGTTCCCAAAATAATACAAACATCGTTAGCAACTCGATACTTCCTTATTTACCATATCACCATACATAACATTCCGATACACACAACATTAATCATTCGTTCACAATGAAAAGCAAGCCGAAATTCCAATAATCCGGTGCAGCCTTCGCGTCGCTCAAACTGCACAAGATTAATACAAGCCCCGGCCTTCGACGATATTGGATCCCGAGACATCTCACAAGTCGCAAACCCTAGTGCTCTACTAGACGACGGCAGTGTCTTATCCATTCTGAAAAATAAGATACAACCGGACATACCGCGCTTATGCTTCTTTTCTAGCCGGCTGTTCCGTAAATACATGTCAGCCTTTATTTATATATACCTACTTGATTAATGACTTGTTCTTTTCCTTACAGAATTTTGTTGAATATACAATAAATTTTATAAGTACTGAGGTATGGTGTTGGTGTCACTTACCTTAGATAGGATAACAATAATCATAATATGGTCTTGCCGCTATATTGCTAAATTAAGGATATCACATTGCCTCGACGGATCAGGATTCTGCAGCTCACACGTTGGTATGCGCAATCTCTGCGCGATTTATATTTGCATACTAATGTTGAACGGCGTGCCGACCACTTGTATCAAAATGCCTTCAACAGAGAACGTACAAACAAAGACACAGTTATCTATACACCCACAGACATACAAGCAAATAAAAATATTATGTAATTAACTATTGAAATATTACAATTGACATTTTCTTTGACTAAATTTTATTTTGTCTTGATAATTGTGTTTTGTCTTAATTTCATTCAGGTAACAAATCGGGGAGTAGTTATTATTATACATCACTGGCAACACAAGAACGGATTGACAGAACCAACGTTCCCTTTTTGAATGCGCAATTCCCACTCGCTGTGCAAAGTATGACCCCGCTTTCGGGTTGCCAGAGGCACCGACGAGGTTGTCCGACACGTCCTTAAATAGTTTTTTGGTGTCGGACACCACGGCCCAAAGGTTTCGCAAATACGTAGTTGTTTTTTTTAATGCGTAATGTTGTCGGCATTTGGCGGTTTGGGCGTCCTCAGCGGCAGCACTGGGCATTCGAACGGAGCGGTGGATATGGGATGGAACCAGCGTATCCATGCACGTGGCATCCCATGCTAAGGGACGATCTCGGGACCACGGCACCAGGGTGCAGGTGTCTGGTCTGTTTCCGTCCGCGGCTGACAAGCGGGCTAAAGGGTAGCCGGAACGGAGACAGTATCAAGGGCCCAGTGGACAACATCGTTGAGCGCCGCATGTCTGAAAAAGCGGCCGCCGCTCTATTGCCAGTGCAGGCCGTGGTACCCGAGAGTGTCCACTGAAGCTTCACAGCGGCTGCAAGGCTGTGGCTTTTAACCCGAGGCGGAGACACGAGGCGATTTGCCGTTAGCTTGGGTCCAGAAGGGTCCCAAGTTTCTGCGAAGGAGGGCATGAAACCAGTGTAAGTCAATAAAACATAAATATTTCCGTATTATAGACGTTATTTTACTTCTCATCCTTCCGATTGTGTACAGTCCTTGACCATTCTTTGAAGTATATACCACATGCACATTATTTGTCAAAAGTTCAGATTTTAATTTAATAAATTGATAGTTAAATTGGCTCCATACAACTATTAATATGTTATCAACACATGTTTTTGATGGCTTAGTAATTAATATGCTATCAACACATCTTCCTGATGGCTTAGTAAGAAAAACACAATATCGCTAAAAATATGCATGACGTTTTCGACAATGACCCTGAGAAAAGAAACCCGAAATTCCAATAAATCCATGCAACCTTCACGTCCATCAAATAGTTGCACAAGATTAATACAACCTTTGGCCTTCGAGGGATATTGGATGCCACAACCACTATTTTTAAACCCTTCCTTGTGCCCTCGGTCATTTGTTATCTACTGTGCCACTCGATACACAAGTGATGTAGGAAATGCTACTAAAACTGAACATAACTACAAAAATTTGAAATTCTTAGCTTCACTATTGGCCGAGATGTTGTCACTTGTTTCAATAAAAGCTAAATATCTTGGAAACTACTCTGGACCTATTTCCACCAAACATATCTAAGAACCATATTGCCGGACAAGTCCTTCGATTTAAAAAAAAACACGCTCAAAATGGCTCATCCGTTTGAGAGCTACGATGCCACAGACAGATACACAAATACACAGATGAAACTCATAACAACCCTCTTTTTTCGTCGGGTGTTTAAAATAACAGTCTATGATTGAATTTTGACTAAGAGGTGCTACTGAAATTCGTAGTGAAATACTAAGATGATCTTTTAAGAAAGATTGCTTAATTAGTTAATTTATATTTCATACACCTTTGAATTATTGATAAGGCTCTAATAGGTACCTAATTAATGAAAGCCAAATATGGTACATAATGTCAGGAAAATAATTGTATTTTTAGTTTCTACTAATAATACATTAACTTTTTTTTTATTAGCCTCTATTTGCGTCCTCTACTTTTCTGAATTAATTTCTCGATTCTTTTTCAATCGCATCAACAACAACATTTAGTTATAAATATTTAACCCTGGGTGGGAGGTACGACTTATAACCACGCATTGTATTGCACTCATTTCTGTTTTAAACGATAACCCCGATGCCAAAGTATTTTAAGTATCAGTAACCCTTTTACAAATTGCCCTGAAGAATGAGGTGAAACTATCCAAGGACCGAAGCCCTTTCACTGTTAACCTTGTACCATGAATGCGTCAATTTGACAGCGGGTATGTCATCCCAAGGGTGGCCACGATTTATCCTTCGTCCATTGGACGCGACCTTCGAAGTCTAACAGTCCGAAGATTTATTGAAATATGATCCACTCAGCTGATACAGTGAGTGGTTATCGACAAAAGGAAGTGAGTGATAAATTGACAAGTACCGGAGTAAATCCTGTCGAATAAGATGATATGAGAATTACAGGCGTACATACATTCGTATAGTGTTACGTTTCACGTATACTCTCAAAAATCTTATAACCGTAAAAATGTTAGTGATGTTATTTGTTACAAGATAATGAACTTTCTTCACTAAATAATAATAAAAAAGAGTGATCTTCGAATGTGGCAATAAATATAACTACTAAAATTATAAATTTATAACTTATGAAAGCGTACTTAATTAAAATAATAAGTTATTTACATCATCTATAAAATTGTTCTGAAAATGATGTTCATTAATCGTTTTAAGCTCTTTGAACTATTTCTTGTTTTTCGTTGTCTAATGCCACATCACTTTTTTATTTTTTTTTTTGATTACCTTGACGGGAACTTTTATTTACGTAGATGTTTACACGAGAGACCGCTCATTATGTTACATTTCACGCTTCAAAATATACGTAAGACACAGCAAGATCCTTCGAGTGTATGGACACAGACAGGGGTCTACAACCTTCAACTTAAACACTAAAAAAGTTCCAGAACCTGACGAAACTTCATTGTCCAATCTAAATGTATTTTTCGCCTTTGTAGTTGGCGATTTGATTAGTATAAAATAAGGGAATAGTCCTGACCGAACAAGTTTAAGACAGCTGTAATAATCTCTTTGTTTTGTTTTGATTAGTTTATCATTTTGGTAGTTTGTGATTCTCTTAATATTGATGTTGCGACAAAATAAACATGTAAGAATGCCTAAAACTTTAAAGGCAACATTGTATGTATACTGATATTATCTGTCGAAGTGATGATATTTATTTAGCAGGATTTTATTGAAGATGAGTAATTACTACTCATTCGTGCAACAACATTTGCTAGTACGATTTGTTGATATGCATAACTTCATAGACATGTTATACGTTATTGATACAAAAAACTACAGATAGAAGACATTGCTCAATGTACTTAGTGGTGACATCTTGGTTGTTATTTTATTGGAAAAATATTTAGCTCCAGTTATGCTACCGCAGCGTAATATTAAAATCATGCCTATGATAGGCCTTAGACCTTAAAATCTAAAAGAAGAACCAAGCGAAAAAAACGTGATAAAATAAAAATTCTCGTAAATTTGTCTATAGGTACGGCTACGAAATTACCCAATTCATCATACCTATAACTATCTAAAACAATCATAAAACTCGCTCGGTCACGATTTATTTTTGAAGTGAAACTTCTAATGCGACTTCCAACAAGGTTGCGTAAAACGTTTAACGGTTGCGTTAAACGTTTAACGAAGTTTCACTTCTTCCGCGCGGAGGGACTCCACGCACTATTTATTATATAATTTTACAAACGCCATACAGCCTTTCTTATGCTTTATATGTAGCGGTAGGTATATAATAATATGGCAAATACGAAGCCATAACATACTCGTATCCCGCATAACACTATTATCTAACCACTCGTGATTATGTTAATAATACATACATTACCATAAGAGGAAAGCCTGACCGATGCTAGTCTTTATTATGTAGATGTCATTATTACATATGCTCTTTGATAAAACTTTCTTATTTTTGTCATCTTGGCCTAATTTTTTGCGTTAAGCGTAATCTTATAAAGCATTACGTAACTGGAAGGTGCTCGCATCTTCATCCGCGTGGAAGAAAAAGTAAAAAATATATATTTTTCCTGTTCTGTAGTCGAGTCAAGAGTATTCTGTAACTATTCGCGAAAACCTAAATTAGCAGTGTTGCTATAGGTAAGAAAATAATTGAAATCGGTCCAGCCGTTTAAGCGTTATAAAGTCGCAAAGACACACTAATTAGTACTTTCATCTAGACTAACCTAACCTAACCGAACTTACAAAATTAATAAATTGGAATTTATTCCCAGGGCACCTATTTAATAAATTTCTATATTTTAGCTGCCCAGAAAATAATAAAACTTTTAGATAATTCTAAAATCGTAATGAAAATCAGTTTCCATGGAGATGGGTTATTATTTTAGAAAAAAGTCAGCAGCGTGGCGCCACGCCAGCCGTGCAGCGCCATCTCTTCGTAAAATTGTTTTTTCCTATCATCACGCTGAAACGGATTTTAACAATAGTACATTACTGCAGACGCAGCGAAAGAAGGGCTTGCCGGGTGAGTAGGTATAGACGGCCGACCTCAGGGAGGCCGGATAGTGATACGAAGCCGACAAGCTCTTTTCAAGCCTAAATAGTGCTTTTCTCCAACATGCAATTAAAAAAAAAATAAAAAAAAAATCAGCTGTTTAGACTGTGTTAGTTGTAGTAGGGGTTCAGCGCTAAGAAAAGGCCGGAGTACTGACACGAAGACGGTATAATTTTCCCAAAAAGCACAAGATACAAAATATGTCACACAGAGGTCGCGTGAATAGGCTCGCGGACAGCAGCGGACTGCCCGCGTTTGCATGGTAACGGGTTTACATAAAACATTAACCATTATAATTACACCTTAATGCGAATACAATAAGGAACAAAATCCAGTGACAAATATATTTAAACACAAAAGTAAAATCCTAATGAGCGCATCGCTAACACTCCCCACCCCAGTGCTGTTTCAGCACTCAACACTGACCGGGATAGGAGCGATGCGAGCCGCGGAACGCCGCAATGTCCCGGACGCCGTCCTCACCTCCACCACACGGATGCGGCCGTCTCTTCCGGGGATCACCTGTGTGATGAGCCCTTTAGGCCAGACGTTGCGCGGGGAGTTGGGGTCAACTACCAGTACCAGGTCTCCGACTTGGAGCGGCTTCCGCTCCTGCTGCCACTTTGTCCTGGGCAAGAGGTCGGGTAAAATCTCTCTTACCCACCTTTGCCAATACATGTCTGCAAGCCGCTGCGCCTTCCGCCACTGCTTGCGTAGGTTTAAATCTGCGTCGTCGAATTCTCCTATAATAGGAAGGTTTGACGATGATCCCAAGAGGAAATGGTTAGGGGTCAAAGCCTCCCTATCATCAGGTTCGACTGAAACGTGCATCAGGGGACGACTGTTAACCATATTCTCAATTTCAGCCATTAACGTACTCAACACCTCGTCCCGTGGTGCACGCTCCTTAAGAATTACCTTAAGAGCTGACTTAACTGAGCGGATAAGCCGTTCCCACGCCCCACCCCAATGGGGGCTAGCGGGAGGGTTAAAGGTCCACTCCATGTTGTTGTTGACACCTTCAGCTTGCAGCACATCGGTATCCAGCGCCTGCATCGATCGGCGCAGCTCCGTGTCTGCGCCCCTCAGGTTAGTTCCATTGTCTGATTGTAGATGGCGCGGCCACCCACGCCGAGCTGCCATTCGCCTTATCGCCATAATCAGGGAGTCGGTAGTGAGAGAGACAACCAGCTCAATATGGATCGCCCGCACAGTTAAGCATGTAAACAATACACCGTACCTTTTTTCGCGCCTTCGACCCACCGTAACCTCCATTGGCCCGAATAAATCCAGACCGCAGTAATAAAAGGGTTTCTGATGATGTGCCACGCGAGCCTTGGGTAAATCTCCCATGCGTGGTACCTCAGGCTTACATTTTAAAATTCGGCACAGCATACACCTTGACGAAACGAATTTTACCGTAGGTCTAAGGCGAAGTATCCAAAATCTTTGTCGGACTTCGTTAACTACGGTTTCGTGGTTACCATGTGCTACCTTCACATGGTAATGCCGAACAATGAGTCTTGATGTGTGATGTCGGCCATCTAGAATAACTGGTCTTTTAATGTCCGTGCCCACGTCTGATGCGGCGTCAATGCGCCCGCCCACGCGCAGTAGGCCATCTGCGTCTAATATCGGTGTTAATTTTAACAACCGACTGCTACGGTGCAGATCCAGATTCTTCTTAATTCTGGCCAAATCTTCTGCAAATGACTCGAGCTGAGCGTGGCGCAGCAACAAAATCTCCGCGCGCTCCATCACACTGCAGTCAATCTCGCTCGTTTGACCTTTGCACCTGGCAATAAACTTTAAAACCGCGGCAGTGGCGCGCGTGAGGCGCAGCCAGCTAGAAAAGCGCTGCGGATCCGGCACGGGCGGGGACAGAGGTTCGTCGCACATCTGCACGACAGCTACGCATTCCATTGATGACTCATCATCGTTACTGCCTGTGGGAATGATGTCTTTGGGCCACGAACTTTCGTCGTTGTATAAAAAAGATGGACCCGTAAACCACTCACCTTGTAGGGTTAAATCGAATGTTTCCCGCGTAGCTAAGTCGGCAACATTCAACTTCGTAGGAATGTACCGCCATTCGTCCACGCGGGATAATTCATCGATCTCACCTAACCGATTTGCTTCGAACGTCTTATATGTTCGTGTATTGTTGCGAATCCATTGAATGACCGTAGTGGAGTCGCACCAGAAGTATCGACGTAGCGGCGCGAGTTTGTGCTCCTTTTTAATTGTGTTAGCTAGTCTCGCAGCTAACAGAGCGGCCTGTAACTCAGCCTTTGGGATCGTCAGCGGTTTGACCGGCATAACTCTGCACTTACTGGCGATAAATGCAACATAAATAATACCTTTATTGCTCCAACGCCAATAGGCCACCGCCGACATAGCTTGGGAAGACGCGTCACTAAAAAAATGAATTTCTAGGTTATTATAAACATTATTATAATGACTAGTCCCAGGCGTAGCACTCGTAGAGGCCGCTACGCCGTCGTAGCTCGTAGCATGTTGCGTAAGCACATAAGGCGACCTTACTACGGAGTCGCCATGCGTCTCGTTCGCACGCGTGTCCTTTGGTTCGCTATCGCTTTCGCCCTTGCGCGCGACAGCTGCACTGTAGCACCTAGGTATACGTATGTTGTTTATTACCTTAAGTAAATCTATCCATTTGCGCCACTTGTTATGAATGTCATCAGGGATATAATCATCCCATCCCGTATGAGACCGCCAAGCCTGTTGCAGCATAATACGTCCTTGGATGGTGAATGGGGCTAGAAATCCTAAAACATCAAAAATAGACATGATTACCTTTAGCATTAGACGTTTTGTGGGACGTTCCTTTCCATTTATAATACTCTCGGGAATCCGTTTCAATGATACGTCAAATCCTAACATATCATCAGCGGGGAACCATATAAGTCCGAGAGTGCGTTCACCTTCGTGCTGCTGGCCGACTTTAAACCTAACGGCGGCGGTGCCTAAGGTCTCTTTTGGCAAGCTATCCAAAACAGCCATGCTATTGCTTGTCCAATTCCTTATCTCGAAATTGCCGGCGCTGTGTATCGCGCTAATATTTTTAACCATTTTAATTGCAGTTTCCTCGTCAGGAAAACTGTCAATGTAATCATCAACATAATGGGAGTTAATTATTGCGTCAACAGCGGCCGGCATGGATGACTCAAATCGCCGCGCATTTAAGTTTTTTACAAATTGCGCGATAAATGGAGCACAATTGGCTCCAAAAATAAGAGACGTACTAATGTATGTTTTTAAATCATCAGTAGGGTTGTCCCTCCATAAAAACCGAAAGGCGTGTTGGTCCTCGTTGCGTATTTTAACCCTTAAGAACATGTCCTTAATGTCACCGGTCACTCCTATTTTATTTTCCCTAAAGCGGAGCATAATTCCAAAAGGCGATGACAGAAGGTCAGGCCCTGTGAGTAGGTAATCATTTAAACAAAGATTATTTACCTTATTAGCGGCGTCGAATACCAAACGGAGACGCTTCTTGTTGAGATTGTCAACCCCAAAGTGAGCCAGGTACCAAGTTCTTGGCCTCACCTGAGTATCTGGCAGCTCCATGGCGTAATCATTTTCCAATAAATGATGAACGCGCTCCCGGTACCGTTCTGCGAAACCTGCGTCTTTAGTCATCTTTCGTTCCATACCTTTCATCCGGTTTAGAGCACTGGGATACGAGTCAGGCATGGTGCAGTGCTCGTCTCTCCACGGCAGGCCGACGTACCAGCGGCCGTCGACGAGTATCGCGGAGCGCTCCAGCTGCGCCACGGCGCGGACGTCCTCGGCGTTTTGGCGCGCGCTTGCCGACACACCCATAGAATCTATAAGAAACGAGCGTCTAACATCCTCGTGGATCTCTTTCAGCAGGCTCTCGTCCGAAGAATTCCTATGGTCCGTTGCGCTTTCTGAAAGAAACAGGTTAATATGGGCGTCGTCGGCACGGTCGTATGGACGTCCGGCAGACCGGACGCTTCGCGGCACGCATATTTTCCCACTCACGGACCACCCCAGGGCGGAGAGAGTAGCGGATGGCTCATTCGGTTTTCCTACTTTTAGTTGTATAGGTAACAAAAGATGATGGTTATCTTGACCAATTAACAACTCAGGTTTGGAATCGGTAACACATAAATTATGCTTTATATCTGCCAGATGAGAATAATTAACAAGTTTTAAAACTGACAAAGTTTGTAATGGTAAACTCAACTCATCAACACAGCGCATTTTAATATTATAAACCTTATTGTCCATACCTGTAAGGTCCACATTCACAATTGACGACATACACACAAGTTCATTATTAGCAAAGGCACCCTGAACGCGCAGTGTCTCGGGGCGGCCGCGCAGGCCGGCTCGCTGAGCGAGTTCGGCACTTATTAATGAGACCGATGAACCGCCGTCGAGTAACGCAGTACTGTCGAAGATGCCGTTAGGTCCCTGAACGCGCACCGGCACAACTTTTAAGAGCACTTTGTGATCACTCGCGTTAATATGTGTCAAAGTCTCGGAAATACGATTAGACTCAAGTTCATGTGACACCGATGCACTTGTAGTAGGCCCACTCGTAGAATTGGATTTTGTAGATTCCGTTTCCGATGACAACGCACGCGGTACTTCGGTTTTGTTTACTATGTAGTGCAGGAGACGGTGATGCGCCTCGCCGCATCCATCCTTATCACACGCAGGGGCGCGGCAGGTTTCTCGCTCGTGCCTTGATAACAGGCATTTATAACATAAGCCATTCTTTTTAACAAATTGCCATCGTACTTTGCGCAACGCTCGTTTAAACGGTTTGCAATCAGTTAACTTATGAACTGTTGTTCGGCAAAATAAACACTTCGTAACGCCTTCTTCGGCTTGTAGCAAAACGGTATGATGGCGTGATGATGAATGATCGCTATATTTGTTTCGCTGCTGATCGTTGCGTGTAGTAGTTAGGAAACTAGCAGTCGTCGAAATCTTTAAAGCCTCGTCATTAAGGAAATCCGATAGAATGACTAACCTTGATTTCTGCGCATCCTTGAGGAGTGCGAAACTATAGTCTGACCATTTTGAGATAAGCACGGTGGGCAGCTTGGACAGGATGGTGGAGACAATGTTCATGCCGTGCAGGTACTCCTCGCGTCCAACTGCTCGCACTGCTTCCACAAAGTTTTGAACTTTTACTGCAAACGTGACGATTTCTTTGTGATAATCTTGTTGTAACGGCTGTAGCTTTTTAATATCGTGTAGAATGCGAGAAATAATGCCATCCGGGTTTCCGAAACGTAGCTCCAAGGTCGACATTACCCTGTCGGGCGACGTGGCGCTGATAAACAAAGCCGAAACGGCATCTCTCGCGGCTCCACGAAGACATTTACGTAGCCGCCATAAATTCTCTTTATCACTAAATTTGCATACCTCGGTAGACTCTTCGTATGACTGTTTGAATTGTAGCCATTCCAGCTGGTCACCTGAAAACTCGGGAAGATCCCTGGGCGTGCTGATGCGGCTGAGAAAACTTGTAGGCGCCTGGTTATTTGCGGTGGAGAGATCCTTTAGAGCGCCAGCTAGTAGTTGCACTGTGTGGTTGAGCGCCGTTACTGTGCCGTCGGGCGCGTGTGGCGCGAGGCCAGCAACGCGTGGCGCCGGGCCGGGCGCCGAGGGCACGGGGCGCACGGTGGGCTCGGCGGACACCGGCAAGGGTGTCGTCGACGGTGGGACTGGTATATGCAGGATGATACCATTATTGTAGGATTGCTGCTCCTGAGGTGATTCCCTGTGGTTACTTTGGGCCTCGACCCATTCCGCTACGTCGCTGCGAGGAGGCTTATTTCCATCGATTTGTGAACTGTATTCCTCTTGTTCCTCCTCGTCGCTGAGTGCTGCGAGTTGGGCATCCAAAGTTTTGTCGATAAGGTCCATTTTTATCGCGGCCTTCTGTTTCGCGGCCTCTAACAACAACTGTTTTCGCTTCGCTTCCTTTGATGCCGACGATA
The DNA here is from genome assembly GCA_932273695.1 of Apotomis betuletana. Classification (NCBI taxonomy): domain Eukaryota; kingdom Metazoa; phylum Arthropoda; class Insecta; order Lepidoptera; family Tortricidae; genus Apotomis; species Apotomis betuletana. The sequence goes on from OW026300.1 coordinate 16,783,112, forward strand.
TTCGTGAGCCTTTGCTGCTTGAAGGTGCGCTGACACGAGAAACGACTGACTTTGTATCACGGCCATGGCCGTGTGCACGTGGCGGTATAGGTTCCGACTTTATACTGCCGGTCACATTTTTCGTGGCTTTTAACAACAACGTAGGCACTTTCTTTACCACTTGGTCGTCGACTTTCATGTCGGAAGCTTGTTCACCTGGTGGGATAACCTCACTCTGCGAATTCCTTTGTTCTTGCTCGCGCGCCTCGTGTTCGGCGAGTTCTCGACGCATTTTCGCGTTGCGCGTTTCCATTCTGGGCGTATGGTACATGATCTGGTTCGAAGACCACTTTGTTAGTTGTAGTAGGGGTTCAGCGCTAAGAAAAGGCCGGAGTACTGACACGAAGACGGTATAATTTTCCCAAAAAGCACAAGATACAAAATATGTCACACAGAGGTCGCGTGAATAGGCTCGCGGACAGCAGCGGACTGCCCGCGTTTGCATGGTAACGGGTTTACATAAAACATTAACCATTATAATTACACCTTAATGCGAATACAATAAGGAACAAAATCCAGTGACAAATATATTTAAACACAAAAGTAAAATCCTAATGAGCGCATCGCTAACAGACTGTTCAAGTGTTTACGAACACAGACGCCATGTTTAAAAGAAAATTACTTCCCGACCTAGGCCTTCAATTTAGTATGAAATTCCTTTACAGTTCTCTCGAGTTGTTCCGCCCAAAACGTGATACTTCGAAGCCTGTTATGACGCACGTTATGACGACATTTCATTGCATGTTTGAGAAAAAAAAATACAGGGACATCCGAAGATATTTAGGATACTGTTTACCCAACTACGGTAAAAAAATACGCGGATGAAGTTAAGGGACACCTTTTAGTATAGGTAATAAATATTAGAAAGGAGTTACAAAACTTTCAAAATACACCGGGTTTTCCATTCATATATCCATAATCTTGGAATCCACAGTTTCCAGTATAAATCCGTTTATTTTATCCGTAAATAAATACCCGCTCCAATTCTATTGTAAAAAATATTGCAAGATATTTTGCTTGAACAGAAGGAGTGTTATATTTTGCTACGGGGCCTGCACTGTTTGTCTAATACACACTTTATGTTATTTTATCGACAACGCATTTAAATTGTATATTTTTAATCTATTTCATTAAATTACACAACGCTTAGAGTTGAAGCTTCTTTAGTTAAAACGAGTGTCAACTGAATTCGGGGCTGTATAGCGTAACGTATGAGGCCCGCAACTACAGGGGCTCGGAGAGCACTTAGTCCAGGAAGTTAACTTCCAAGGTTAGTAAGTTGTAAATTGAGATTTCCTTGAAGTTAAAGTGACACTTTGCCTGCCCTAGGGATAAAACAAACCACATCCTACACTCAATTATGATAATAATAATAGAATTTATTCATATAGGTTTTTATTATTATTCCTGTATGTCGTACCCGCTCACGGGACAATAGTGTCCCGGACCTTTGGGAGGCGTGCACGGAGCCGAAGCCAACGAGCAGAGGCCCTTGAGATGAAATGTAAGGGGTACACCATGCGGATGCTCCCCCTGCCTGTGTCATGGGACGCACACAGAGAAAGCACCCGCTAAATGTAAGAACTATTGTGGTTGTATGGAGTCTAAACATGGTACTAGGCTATTACATGAAATACGATGGGCTAACTACTGGGCTATTGTTTGAGACAGCCGGACGTCTACCAAGAAAAGTGTTTCATAGCAAAAAAAACTGGTAGACGATGACTCTTATTATTATTATTATTATTGTGAGCCTATGATGTCCCACTGCTGGGCAAAGACTTCCCCACTCTTCTTCTATTGTTCCCAGTTTTGGGTTATTTCTGGCCATTCCTTTATAAAGGAGTCTAGCTCCTCCCGCCAAAGCTGATGAAGTCTGCCACGTCTCCGTTTCTGGCTGCTGGGCTTCCACTCTGTGGCAATCTTGGCTCACAGCTCATTGGGCATTCGACAAACGTGACCAGCCCAGTCCCACTTCAACTTGGCCGCTTTCTGAGCTACGTCGACTATCTGAGTCTTGGAGCGCAGCGCGTTCCGGATGCAATTCTTTAATTTTACACCTAATATGCTGCGCTCCATGGCTCGCTGGCAGACCCCGAGTTTGGACCCTTAAGCTTCCATCAAAGACCAAGTCTGAGCAACGTAGGTGAGAACTGGAGCCTTACCACGATCTCTTAACGCGACTCACTTTAGGCCCTAAACTGAACTGTATCGCTATTTCATACCATGACATTGTATTTACGACTCAGTTCAGATGACAGTTCAGTAAGAGCGTCTCAACTATTTCATTCTCTCATTTCAAGTACTTTTCGTACCACGATGTGTCACTTGAGACGAAACTGAATCGCACGAGTGTCAAATTTTGCGACTCATAAAAAGTTCCTCATTGAATGTATCGTTCTGGATAGTTTTGTGTAGAATATTTATTAGTTCTTAGCTTTTGTTCGCGACTTGTCTCGCACAGGTCTGGAAACGTGTCTGTGTAACTTCCTACCGTTTTATTCAGGGACGCATTTACCCTAGGGCGATCCGGGCTATAGCCCGGGGCGCCAAACCGACAGGGGCGGCGTAGGCGCCCCTGGCCGTTTGCATTTTGTTTTGGTATTGGCGCCTTTCAACCAACTATTACTTTTCACCTTTTTTTGTCAATCCAAAATTTAAAATGAACATGAAAAATAACAAGAACAAATAGTTTTGGTCGAAAACATGCTTGTAAGTTTGTCAATATCTTCGGGCGCGTCTGTAAGTAAGAACATGAACATGCTTCAAATATAGGGCACGGGCGCCGAGTGAGGTCGCGGGCCGGCAAGAGGGGCGGTGGCAATAGGTCATACATATATCAGCGTTGCCAGATCGGATCTTTTTACACTATATCGGTCAATTTTGTTACTACGTACCCCCGCGCCGAACAATTTCGCTCTCGCTGCGCTCGCGTTTTCATCTGATCGTGTTACTACGCACCCCCGCGCCGAAAAATTTCGGTCTCGCTGCGCTCGCGTTATTATCTATTTCTGTTACAATATACACGCACTACTACGTACGTACGCACCCCATCGCCGAAAAATTTAGGGTAGCGAAGTGTTTGACAGGTTTTTCAGAATACTGACGAGTAATTTCTTTTGAGTTATTATAATACGATCTCTTGGATAATGCAACGGGGAAAAAAAAGATGCACAATGCTCATAGATAAGAGTGCATTACTGGTAATAAGTAGATAGAACTTCGTGTTTTTCGGTTCCATATGACTACTGCAATACTACGGTAAAGAGCTCGTAGCTTTGTATGGATTTCATAGTAAGATACGTTTTTTTTCCGTAGCATTGCAGACTGTAGTTAACTAAATTAGCCGCTCGAGGGTGCTTTACATCATGCTTCTTTATTTGGTTACTATTTAAGTTCTTAAACCACAATATGATTTTTAATAGATTGAATTATAAAAACAAGTAAACTATTTTGTAAAACAAAGAACTGGAGTTCAAACATTTGCACTGAACCTAAAATAGGCAACTATAATTGAACATATCTTTAAGCAGTTGATAATTTATTTATTATTCAAAAAAGTTACACAGCATTACAGTAATAAAACCAATAAGGCACTGAACTACAAAAATACATATAAACAAGACTTAAAACTAGTTAATTTAGGCGACACAACCGCGTGGGTCCTTTGCGTCGTCTGATCTGGTGTATAATTCGGCAAATTACCGCGGAACTGCCGAAACACAACACCCTTCCGCCAGAAGTCTGCACTTGCGATGGTGTCCTGCAGCGGCCGCGGCACGCACACCACAAATGAGCTGAAGTACACGTAGTGCCGGGACTGCAGCTGGATAATATTGATATCATGGGGTCAAAAATATAAGCCCGATTTCAAAGGTCTCTATCTCGGCGGGAGACAGCTGGCGATAAAAACGGAGCTTTTAACATTGTCATTGACACACTTGATATTATATGGGTGATAAAATCACTTCACCGCATTTCCTGGTCACAATTTCTTTCCCCTGAACGAATACACTAAATCCGCGGAGGATTAAACTGAATTCGAAGATTGGCATACCACGTAAAATTCATTTGAAATTTAACAAATTTACATGTCAATGATTGACATGACATTATCACAGGCGGAAGGCGGCACACGTTCCGAGTCTTAATTACAATTCTTTTGAAATACAGACATTTTAAACTTTATTTCATTCAATAAAGCATTTGGTATGGCAAATAATGTCTTTAAATTAAAAAAAGAACATAAGTCCGCTATGAAATATATGTCTTTTCTTTTCAAAATTACCAATTAGTTTTAAACAAAGTGTGCTGCGAAATTAATTTGTAATATTTTAGTTACCGAACGGATAGAAGCCAGAAAGAGATAAACATATACGAAACTCACATAGCGGCATCCCTTTCGCGCCGTAGCGTTTCAATTGCGGACCAGAGACAAATATCGGTCTTTCATTCACTTTATGCGATCGAGAATCAGCGCTGCTTTAAAGTTGTTATGGTACGAAATTCAGCGATTCAATTTAGGTGCCTAAACTGAACTGCACTGCGTTTGGATAGTTTTTATAAAGATCGTGGTAAGGCTCCTGGAAAGATGCACATGTCCAGCAGCCTCCGTTTTAGTGATAGGGGGAGGTCTCCCTTCATCAGGTGCTTCATGGACCAATAGCTCCTCCAGGCGTTTTCAGTCCTTTTCTTTCGATTTCTTTTTACTGTCGCGCCTGGAAGGAGTCTAATTGGCCGAAATAAAGGTAAATGGACATATGCAATGAGCTCATCGTTTATCTCAACCCTACGTTTTGTGTTATTGGTCATAAGCTTAGTCTTTGACATGTTCATCATCAGTCCAACCTCGAGGCTCCGTGAGTCTAGACATATTAAAATACCTACAAAACAGGTTTACTCACGTCAAGAGAGCCGCTCAGTCGCGGTGGCGGACGACTGCGACTGATCCGGCTCTCTTGTGATGAATCGCAAACCGATTTGAAACTTGTCGAGTGATATTTCGACTTCTACGACGTGAGTAAACCCTTTTGTAGGTATTTCAAAGTAAATAAAGAATAACAGAAACTACATAATGCATGTATAATGGGCTTTTATCTCAGGTACATACCACAGGATAGTATCATATCGAGGGTTGAGTGGTCTACTACTGAGTCTAAAAAATATATATTTAACAAAAAAACAATGTTGTGTGCATTCATAGAGTAGGTACATAATTATTCCAAAGACCATTTTTTTGGTTTATTTGGTTTGACCGTGCAACCCTCATTATTTACTACAGGCTACTTTGAATATTGAAAAATCTATGTTGTAAATCTCAAACGGGATAGCGGGAAAACTATAATCGTAAATATTTAAAAATCCTTTAAGTTGGCGTTTTTACCAAAAACCCCTTTCCCCGAAGTAATCCCTAATTCTATCAAAGGATAAGTCTTTTGGGGGTCCATTTGTGATAAACTTTTACTTAAGAATAATTGAATACCTACTGCTACTGGATTAGACGTAAAACGAAATACTTGGACTTAAAATAGCTGTAGTACTTTACTTAAAAGGCATTCCAGCGCCTTTCTCAAAACCGTTATTTACACCGAATTTTCAGATCAGTGTAGGTGTGCCTTGTTGTTAATTAATAACCTACAATAGGTTACATCTATATATGTATACAGTTGATAATCTATTTCTTATCGCTTATTTTTACCTATATCGTGTATAACCTGTCGCTAAAGAAGCTATGATCTGTACAGCAATCAAAAACCATCAATCATGTTAATTTTAGCAATTATGTAAGTAGATGACAAGCAAATCGTTGATACATAACATAATCCAATCTTTGCTATATAAAAAATTGCGTATTCTCCCGTCATTTGTATTAGTGATCTCATTAATAAAAGAATACAAATCTGCTCATCATAACAATTGTAACCTTGAATGTAATAAGGTCGCTCGCAGCCCATTCGCTGAAAGATGCTGTAACCATCCCTTTGTCCTCTAAAATTGACCGCTGAGGCACGGGCACTCTTTGAACTACAAATACCTACGCACTATTCAACTTTGAGCAACCAGTTTTAAACTCTTAGTAATGTGAAATAAGATTTAAGGTTCCTTTAAAAAGTATTCATAATAATATATGTTTATGAATTACTCATTAAGAGGCCTTATTCCTTTTAAAATTTATTTTTTTCATATTATCACTACATAGTATAAAACAAAGTCGCTTTCTCTGTCCCTATGTCCCTTTGTATGCTTAAATATTTAAAACTACGCAACGGATTTTGATGCAGTTTTTTTAATAGATAGAGTTATTCAAGAGGAAGGTTTATATGTATAATACATGCATAATTTATCAGCATTGCACCCGTGCGAAGCCGGGGTGGGTCGCTAGTGAAGAATATATTGATAATTTCAACCAACTTTTTGAAGTGAATAATACTTTTTCCCGAGTTCTAGGTAGTAACGTAGCTATTTCATGCTTTCATTGCGTGCAGTCGAAAATAAGTTGAAAAAACGAATTTTCCACGTGAATTTTGTCAATTTCGAGTAGTTTTTCGAACAAAAATTATCAATGAAAAATTCAAATTGTAGGTTTCAAATATATACAATAAATCCCAATGGCCCTGTTCTAGGTAGTAACATCAATAATATGTTAAGAAACATGTTTGATCATAGAGAAAAATGTCTAAACAATCAGCATTTTAAAAGGAATAAGGCCTCTTAAAAGTAGATGAATCATTAATCAGATCTCTAAAAAAAGCTTTCCTAGGAAATTAACGTTTCAATACTTACTAGTAACTATTTGATGAGATAAAAATAATCCACCAAACATAGAAGAGCGAGCACCATTCATAACAGTAAATTCCTTTGAGCTGTCCCGAATAGAAAATACATCAATACCGCCCTAAATTCTGAGACTCGAAGGACATTTCGAGTCAAAGCGATCAAGTCTAGTACGTACGTTTTTTCGCGTATTCTAGAAATCAACTTAACGAGTTGATTTTTCATATACCTATATGATATAGTTTTTTCATTTTTCCAATATAAATTCTATAATAAAATCTGTTGAACATATTATTAGATTTATTTCTCATCAACACCAAAGCTTTTTGATGCAACCTTGTCGCACTATAAAATAACTTAGAAAACCTAACATTATTGATTTAGAAATATGAATAGGTTTTCTTGTTGTTCTGTAAGTTGTACCTAGTAGAAACTGCAAACTGCGTACTTAATCAAATTTGGTAAATGAATCGGTTCCAAACATTGTCGGCGGTAATGAGAGGGTTTCACACAAACGTGTAACAACATATTCAAGGGTATACAAAGGAGATATATAAAACAGGTAATGTGTTTTTTTATCACCTATTTATGTGGCAATAAAATAAAGGTAACAGATTTTCTTTGTCATGCATAGTATTTGACTAACCCAGCATTTTACAAACAAAACCGGCTTCGGGACAACCACCCACCTTGATGAGAAATTTGGTCCAAATATATTTTTTTAAATTATAATAATATTTAATAATATTTTAATTTAAGGCGTTGCCCGAGGTGGACAATGGCGGGCTGTTTCTGTGTCTGTTAAAAAATGGTAGGTATATTATTCAAACTTTCTGCACCTGCGTTTTCAGTCTTGCCATCAAAAAATACTGCTTGGGAAATTGACCCCCCAACGTTTATTTTCTGGCAACTCTAGCATGTAGATACCCTCAAAACTAGTATACAATCAAAAGCAAACAATAATAGACACCAAAAAAAATATCAGATAAAGATAACATAATTTTGTTTCTTTCTTATGAATCCGCTTGTTCTCAATTTAGAAGTATCGACACTTTGATCAGAGCTTTAACGCTTCACGCATCAGTATTTCTTAAATGTGTAGAGATATTTCCGTTTGCCCTTCAGTTTCAATCCTACACATCGATTACCCAAGGGTATAAGGGTGTAAGGGGCTTTTGACACTTTTGTGTACATTCGACCGAAATAATTTGATCAAAACATTGTAAGTAATAATCGTCAATTTGAATTGAAATCAATAAAAGGTGATAAAAATTACTCAAATTATTTTTATTATTACCCACGTTATGACAAAAATGAAAAAAGAAACTATTTCGTAAAATCGCGATAGACCTGGTTCAATAAGTTTTAATTATGTGTTCAAACCGCGAGCGTATAAAGTGTTATATTTCGTAAAAGCTCATAACTATTTATATTTAATTTATTGTAAACGCTAGAGACTAATATATAACTTAACGCATTGTAATCATACATGATGGGTCTTACTTTTTTACAACAAACAATGAATTCCTTATTTCAAAAGCTGTTGCATATTTTAGCAAACTACTTTAATAAATAAAGTCAATAGATATATATAAAAAACAACTATATTTTAAAGATGACCATATTCTATTAATATCTGGAAATGTAAATAAACCATTAATAATAGTTTTAGTTCTTAAACTTTAAGATCTTTTTCAATGTCACCCATATAAAATTCTTGTTTAAAATAAGTAAGCAACCAAGTGTTTAAAGGCGTAAAGACAATTGTGATTGTTTGATTGAATAGTAAATCTGTACTAAGCCTGAGTGAGGGTAACTCACCTGTACAAGAACAGAAGCGTTTAAAACTCGCGATCAAAGGAGCAAACCGGGCACAAAACCAATGCGGCGCTCAAAAATTGAACGTTCGTGAATTGCACACGTCAATCTATAGCGATAGGCTTCATGGTAGAGGCCACTGGTAAACACTTAGTGCGATTAAGTGTGGCGCGTGCGGATCTACAGCAATCTGCAATCTACAGCGGGGAAATTCTCTCAACTGAATGTGATGCGTAAATTTTAGAATAATGATATACTTACACTTTTTTTTTAACACACTTGTTCAATTAGCTTTAATCTGTCTAAGTTATAAATTATCGGCAATTAATGCAAATCTTATGTCAAAATTCGCAGAAAATTAACATTCAACGGTTTGAGTCTTATTTCTAAATATTACTTAGAATATTTTTATCTGGGTCGTAAATTACTCCAAGAAATTTGCATGCCTTCTCAAACGTCTACCTTTGCGTTTGAGATTACTTTTACTTCGGTCTTAAAGGTTCGACTATGTTAAATTCATGGATGAGAATTTCAGTTATGTTAGTATATATTTCAGCTACATTACACTTTTTACTCGATTATTGAATAAAAATAAGGTAGGGAAAATTCAACTACTGCGATTTTCAGTGGGTATACCCAGTTGCTCAAGTTCAATAAAAGTAAAAAATGAGATAGGACGTGCACATGCGTTTCCACTATCGAAATATATATTTAAAAAACAAAATTGGCAAATTAATTGCTTGGTATTTCTTTGCCGAAGTCGCAGGAGCTTGCAGTTTTAAAATGGTTTGTAATTGTTTGTCCTACTTTTGTTCATTTGCATTTAAATTTAAGGAACTCATTATTGGCATCATTTTAGGAACTAGCATTTGCTAAAAGAGAATTTGAATTTAACATACATGTTGCAATTGCAACTTCGTTAACAACGCCAACACTGGCAATCCCGCAACTGTATTGGCAAAGCATGTTGGTGCATTGGGCCAACATTCTGCACTAGCAAGGCGAGGTTACGTGGTTCAATGAACCACTGACCCGGTTTGGTTGCTGCAGCGATCGATTCTTTTCACTATTTACCTTATAGGACACTTATTGATTCGCGAATATGGATTTAGGTTAGCTTTCCGACGGCTCTTTCATAACTGAAATATCACACTATTTCGCTTCTGAATGGCTATGCCCACGTGATTTCCTACCTTGATTATTAGTAACTGGTTCAGAGCGGATAGATTAATTCACTATATTAGTAACTCCTATCCATTTATTTGTATTATTTGCGTGAAAGGAAGTAATTGGTTCCGAAAATCCTGAAAGGTTGCGACACTAAGCTGGAAGTATCCTCAATGACCCAATCTTTCCCGCATACCGTCAGAAGGAGGCTTTGAAACAACTGTTCGTCCCATCTTGAACCCGCTTTCATCTTAGTGCTCGACGGCCCTCCGCGCTGGGTCACCAGGTCATGGTGTTTTGCCACGCGGCATGTCTGAAGATGGCATTATGTCACTTTACAACCGATTGACCATGATCCTAGGTCCGGTTATCTGTTAAGTAGTGAATGTCAGTCTGTACCAATAGAAAACTAAAAAAAATTGGGAAAGTACGAGTCCGACTCGCGCATGAAGGCTTCCGTACCATAATCTATAACAAGTTTCTTGTATGGGAGCCCCCCTTAAATATTTTTTTTATTTTATTTTTAGTATTTGTTGTTATAGCGGCAATAGAATAGAAATACGTCATCTGTGTAAATTTCAAGTGTGATAGCTAGCTATCACCGTTCTTGAGCCTGGTGACAGACGGACGGACGGACGGACGGACAGCGAAGTCTCAGTAATAGGGTCCCGTTTTTACCCTTTGGGTACGGAACCCTAAAAATGGTCAGGAATGTTGGCTTTGTTGATAAAAAATCTGGACACGAAGTCAAAGTCAAAAATTAAATAAAGAAGACGTTGCCGGCTCGGTTTGCTCGACAATAATGTTGTATTGTATGAAATTCCTTGTCAAGGTACAAACTTAAAAAAAGTTAAAACGGCCATATAAAAAACGCATAGGTATATAGTACTAGACAGCCAAAACCGAAAATAAGTAGAATCGACATATCGCGACTTTTTAGTTATCTCAAATAGCTGATGGTGTTTTCTGAAGAAAAATACACCTACTTTATTTATTAAAAATACTCGTAATAAAAAGGAGGAATTGCAAGAATTTGGTTTTGATATACACGTTGATTTTTAATCGGTGATCAGATACCAACTTTTCTAACTCAGTAATTGATGCCGGTCACGTTGAAGTCGAAATTACATGAAAACAAACTTTTATTTTTTTGGTGATAATTATTATTTTAAAATCAATTTTGTCTTAATATCCTTGTTACCCTACTAATTTGTATCCGTGAGCTTACAACCTCTTTAATAATTTAATGGCAATGACAATTTATGAATAACATTGTCATTACATAAACAAAGTCGAAGAAAATTTCGGCACATTTCCCGCCAAAGCGATGGCACTTGACGTAGATATCGTACTTCAATAATTTATGTCGGATGATCATATTTAGTTAGGTATTAGTTTTAACTTTTAATTAATTAAACAGTGAGTTTATTGCGTGAGACCTATTAACTTTAATTTTAGCTGGATAACTATTAATATTTTTCTACTTCTGATCACCGATTAAGAGTCATCGTGTATAGTAGCTAATAAAACTTATCTGTTTGTTTTATTGCACCATTTTTGAGAAAAGCACTATATTTTGTCTCAGCCCGAAGGGTAATTGCTGGTTTCGTATTAAATTAATCGAACTCCCAAGGTCGCCGGTTTACAATTAATACTAAGCCAGCAATTGCCTACTTCCTTCGCTGCGACAATAATGTACTATTATATTATTTACGTTGTGTACTACAGAAAGCTTGAACCCAATTAGAGCTTTAGATAGATAATTGGGTTGTCTTTGTCGCACAAACAGTTTCCTCCTACTTTTATCTCGCAAACGAGCCCTACGTGGAATTCCCTTCCTGCATCTGTATTTACGACCTCATTATATCTCACCCGGAAATTTGTGGAATCAGCATGCATAATGAATCTTTTATTTTTATAGGTGCGGCGCTTGCTTTATCGTAAACTTCATTAATACTTAATTCGAGAAAAAATTAATTGAAAAAAGAAACATCTTTAAAAACAAGCTTTTATTTAAATTTTCTAAAATGAATACAAATAAAGTGTTCCTTTCAACATTTTACTATCAACTTATATTATAACTTTATTACATAATTTATATGATATAAAAGCTTGACACGAGATGAAGACAAGTCTACCTGTGTACCTAGACAAGTTTCAAACAATATAATACGCAAGTGTTAAATAAAAGTGTTTGAAACTAGGGTGCGACTAGTCAAGTATTAAACGAACGACATAATTTTTTACCAACTTCTTGACATATTAATTAAAAGAAAACAAAAATCAAGAAAAAAACACCTAATCTATTGAAAAAAGAAATCAAGTCGCCTTTTTTGCAAAATTGTTAAATTAAAAACTGATGCAGGATTTAAATGACCCACCTTTCCATCGGATCTACTACCTAATAAAAGAGGATGTGTTTTCAAATGTATGTAGATTTTATAGGCGCTATTTTCACTAGAATAATATTTCCTCCACAAACGAGCCGATTCGTTGCAAAACGAATCGTTACAATATAAATCAAGGATATTTTCACGAGCAATCGTGGATCCGTAACGAATGGAATTCAATATTTCGAGCGGCTTCCATTTTCGAGACCTATCGCTCGACAATGTCTAATCAGGAACGATGTAACATTGTGTTTATTTGATTTTATGTAAACTCGTTTGATTTTATGTAAAAGTCTTACGTTAGGGGATCGAAACAACAATGATAAGTACATCACCACTCTCTCTTCCTTCCTGTATACGTCATGATCAGCCATCCCTATCTTCTTCCTCCACTTCGCTATGTCTCTGACGTTGCCTTCGGAAAAGTTGCGTTTTTCATGTCCACCAGGACCACATTTGTCCAGGTAATCTGAGGTCTCCCTCTAGATGCTCATGTCCCGTAACAGTACTCATATTAAGGCTCCTTATCCGTTCAAAAATGCTGATCGTTTTAGAATTTTGAAGTGAAACTTCAAATGCGACTTCCAACAAGGTTGTGTTACAGGTTTAACGCTACCGTGGAGGGGGAATGAAAGCACTGTTGCGTTAAACGTTCAACGCTCCTGGGCAGACAGAGGGAGAGTGAAGAAGTTTGTCTTAAAGAAACAATATGAGTTCACTAAAAATCAATTTCTCCCCTTCCTATTTTCATTTCAACATTACGAAGTTTCACTTCTTCCGCGCGGAGGGACTCCACGCACTATTTTTTCTCTATGATCAAACATGTTTCTTACATATTACCATGTTACTACTTAGAACAGGGCCATTGCGATTTAATGGTAGTATATATTTGAAACCTACCGTTTGAATTTTTCATTGATAATTTTTGTTCAAAAACTACTCGAATTTGACATAATTGACGCGGAAAACTGTTTTTTTTTACTTACTTTCTAGAACTCGGGGAAGAGTATTATTTACTTTTTTTTTCCAAGTATTATTCACTTCAAAAAATTGGTTGAAATTAAAATATTAAAGTTATATAAATATAACAAGTGAAAAATAGCACAAGAATAATAACTAAACCGAGTGAGTGAAACTGTGAAAGACGGTTTCTCCCAATTACATTTTACATTGTGAAAAGAGTGTGCTTAGATACAGTGCACATTTCTTATATCATACAATATATTATATTTAGGAGCTTCATTTAAACGGCACAAGAGAAAGGCACGTTCACGTTCAAATACAAATTAACGCTTTGAAGGAACGCTCATTTGACATTTTCCTAAAATAGCCCAAAGCTAAACCCAGACGCGAGAGACTAATGAGTTACATTTTACCGAATAGTATTTCTTATAAAAATCACATATTGTGGCATCCACTATTATAAGTCCAGTATACATATGTATATCAATCTAAAGTATTGTTTCGAAAGACGTCTCATCAAAAGTGTTTCATTTTATCGACAAATAATTTAACCCATTAACTTGCTGAAGTTGTTGTAAAACAACCATGACAACACCATCAGAAAATTACTGCCGAGAAAAAGTTGTCGACGAAAAAACAATTCTATGAAACGTCTATTGACAAAATAGCTTCGTAGTATAGAAAGAAATAGAGCACTTGTGAAAAAAAAAATATTTAAAAAAATTACTACTGAAACTAATCGATTATTTTTTTACCATTTCAAAGCTGTTGTCGAGTCTAGTTTTGCAAGGTCTAATTTTTTCATCATATTCGAATTAGACCTCAGGTTGGGACAAGGCTTAAGAGGCCTTATTCCTTTTAAAATTTATTTTTTTCATATTATGACAAATATATTGATAAAATCAACCAAATTTTTGAACTGAATAATACTTTTCCCCGAGTTCTAGGTAGTAACATAGTTATTTCACGCTTTCATTGCGTACAGTCGAAAATAAGTTAAAAAAACTAATTTTCCGCGTGAATTTTGTCAATTTCGAGTAGTTTTTGAAACAAAAATTATCAATGAAAAATTCAAACTGTAGGTTTCAAATATATACCAATAAATCCCAATAGCCCTGTTCTAGAAAGTAACATCAATAGTATATTAAGAAACATGTTTGATCATAGAGAAAAAGGTCTAAACAATCAGCATTTTAAAAGGAATAAGGCCTCTTAAAAGAAACAGTAAGAATTTAATTATGTACCTAATATACTTAAAATAAGAAATACATTGAAATAACGACTAATCGTCGTTTTCGTAAATTAGGTTTATTATTCTGTTAAAAAATAAATTGCATTTCTAAGGGAATAGGCTAACATCTCTGGCTGGACTAACTCTAGTTTGAGTGTGGGTTTCCAAGAATAAGACGCAGAGTAATTCCCTTAGACTCACGGTAATCCTATTGCTACCGAAATATAAATTGTGACAATACAATACGCAATTAGGATTTGGATTATTTCTTAGAACGCGTAGGTGTAGTCTGTAGATTCTGGAAAGCAATTTTTAAAACGCCAATGCAGTATTTTACTGAAACGTTCTTTTCAGTTTACTCGTCGATCGTTAGGTATTTAGCCTTTGTTGGACGAGAAATGGACTGGGTATTATTATTTTATAAAAAATACTTTTCTGTTTGAGTTTTGAAAAATTACCATTGTTAATGCGGACCGGACGGATTATGATTGTTGCTTTTATCGCGCGATAAATAAGTGACAAAGCATCAGTCACGTCTTGACAAAATGCGAGTGTGAATGACAGATGTTTTGTCACCTATCTATGGTGAGACTACGAGTAGTGCAGCCATGTGTGGACGTACATACATGGGATAAAATAAATTATCCTCACTGTTACTGTAGTTAGGGGTGATAGCATAAAATTATTGTTTTGTTTTCAATAGTTTGTACTAGTTTGTCGGCGTGAATAGTAATGATAAGTCAATCTATACCAGCTTTCTAATACAAATAGTCTGAAAACTGGACCGCGGACGGGTAGATCAACATTGTTAAACTAAATAGAATAGCGAAACTCATTATTATTACGGAGTCCAAAACGTATGTGTGTGTTTTTTTTATAAATTCCTATTGCTTTGCCCCTGTGCAGAAAACTTTCAAAAGGTATCTTAGTATTAGTAAGCCAATCATAACAGTTTCGGCCGTCATATTAAGCAGGTGATTAGGGTTCAGTCCAAAACGTGTGTTTTTTTTATAAATTCATATTACTTTGCCCCTATGCAGAGAACTTTCAAAAGTCAGTAAATAAAAGCTATGTTAGGTAGTATTAGTAAACTGATCCTAACAGTTTCGGCCATTATATTAAGCAGTTAGTGATTAGGTTTCAGCACGTTATTATATCGATGAACTAGTTTGCAATATACTAATTACGCCGTTACCGGTCCGGTACAACCAAGTTGCATAATACCAGGTTACATATTTTGACTCAATCTCACATTGGCTTAGTTCCAAAATACCTGAAAACTCAAAAAGATTTGTTTCCAATATAATAAAATATCATAATGATGTCTACATGTTTCAGCCGATATCCATAATGTATAGTTGGTAAAAAGGACAATTTGTTCCAATGCCTAATTATCATTAAGACTGAAGGTTAAAACGCAACAGTTTCATAATTACCAAAATTCAAAAATACCTTTAATTGGTAGGCCCAAAGATGAAAATGACTTTGACCCATAATACCTAAAATTTTAACTTTAAAAAAAAAAAATTGACTAGTTTTTTCCAGGAAACAAAATAAAACCTATTCTTATTTCCGGAACGGGTATTCTGTACTACCTAACGAAATATTTTATTTATAAATAATTCACTTTATACAGGGTGTCCGGTTATTATTAGCAAACCTTCTAACCGATAGGGCACCTCAGGTCGGTAGAAAAAGAAAAAGACTATTTAGCTATAATAGTTTTACTATAGTATTGGAGACAATCGGAATTTAAGTTTATTTTTGGTTAGAGACCTTGCTTCACTCTTCTAGATTGTTAATTTGTGACCTGGGCAGGCAGATGTTTTCGTTATGTTTATTGTTAAAATTCCTTGAAAGTGAGGCTACCTAGCGTGTATCTGCACTTTAATCCAGGCTCTAGGACTATTTTCAAGACAACATTTTCTATTTATAACAATCACATAAAACATTAATTCCGAAAATTAGACATTTTTCCATAGGAATTGAACTTTAGGTATTTTGAGCATTTGATGTTTTAACCTTGTGACAGTTTGATATCAATGTAATATAAGCTTAAGACATTTTAGGATGTGGTTGGATTGAAAATTAGTAAATTCACAATAAAGTTAATTTGAATTATAGTTCTATCAAAAATATGGCATTTTAAGAAATAGGTGTAAGTCATTTCAACATTTAGACATTTTGAAACTAGTCTGTTTTGACAATGCGACGTAATATTAACATGGTAATATGGTACTTGGTTGTAACGGACCGGTAACAGTATTAACATAATTTCAAGTATACATTATCATTCTTTGAAAGTTATTTAAAATTATTAGCGTGCTTAAATCATTGTTATAGTTCAAGTTCAAACATTCCTTATTCCCACAAGAAGTATAATAAACATTAATTATATGTAAAATATCATTAATAGACGTGGGTCGTTACGTCGTTTTCAAGAAACGTAACGAAACCAGTGACTCGGTCGCCGTCACCCGTTTCATAACTAGTGATTTTTGTAACTGGTTATTTTTATTCTGCTACTGTGATTGTTTGCAAAACTTGACTCGCGCGCGATCGCCATCCCGCTCGCTCGGCTGGCCGGGACGGCGACGGCACGCGCGCGTTTTACATCTCGCTCGCTCGGCTGGCTGTGGCCGGTGCAGTAGGTGAGCTCTCTCTCGCTCGATTACTCGACTCACAGATAGCAGTAATAATAAAATAACGCATTTACAAAAATCACTACTTGTTATTTGACGCGAAACTAGTGATTCGGTTACATGTCGCGTAACTAGTTACTGTAACTAGTGACGTGAAATAACGCCCACGTCTAATCATTAAATTCAATTAGAATATTTTTATACTCAAATAATACATTAACGTTCTATCTTTCCGTTACACTGCAATGGGATAATAAAGTAGCAATTGCGATCAAATACAATTTCACATAAATAATAGTTTTTTAATTAGTATTTTTATTAGTAACTAATGTTATACAATGCAACCTTGCATACAATACTCTAAGTGTAGGTATCTACGACTCGTAAAAAAGTAAAAGGAAAAAGTGACAAGTTTAAGCGAAAAAAACATTAAAATGTAAAAGAATAACATGAAAAATAACACACGCATCAGTTAAACTGTTAACTGATGCGTACTTTAGCACTGGCTAAAGATGTTATAATGTCGCCAAAAAAGCATTCAGTGCTAAACAGAAATTTACGCATGACCCCAATAACTCGCTCAAACATCACGTGATGCTCGGATTTTTTGTAATACGACCTTTGATATGACACTTTAAGATGTTTGTCATTCACACGTGACCCAATGAAGCAAAGGTAACGTGTCGTGATCGTGACACACGTGTGCCAAATCCTAAAGCCTCAAATACTGAAGCAGGTACACGAGAGGGAATTTCGGGCATAAAACAAGCAATAATTCAAATCTTTTTATGCTATTTTGATATTATATGCCTTACAGCCTGGTTCATTCCTTGTTACAACTAGTCTATTTCAAAATGTCTGAAATATGATTTTTTGCCGACGGTAGACTTTCAATCCAATAACTCCATGCGTTTCCGAGATAAAGGGACTTGACAGACGGGCGCACAACAACGTGATCTTATAAGGGTACGGAACCCTGAAAATCATGCTTTTTACTAATTAACAGTATATTATTTCTCCCGGTCTTGACAGACGGACGCACAACAACGTGATTATATAAGGGTACGGAACCCTGAAAATCATGCTTTTTACTAATTAACAGTATATTATTTTTTACAAACAACTATTATTTATACTATTTTATATAGAAAACTACTGATAGACTCAGACAGTCAGTATTCATACTCGTATGACTAGAAGGAAGGGCGCATTTATACATTACTAGCGACCCGCCCCGGCTTTGCACGGGTGCAATGCTAATAGATTATGCATGTATTATACATATAAACCTCCCTCTTGAATCACTCTATTTTTTTAAAAACCGTATGAGAATTCGTTGCGTAGTTCAAAAAATCTAAGCATACATAGGGACAGGCAGACAGACAGCAGGAAGCGACTTTGTTTTATACTATGTAGTGATTACCAAGGTGATGACCTCTGTGACTTGCAAAATTACCGTCGAAAGATTTACGTCTCATAGAACTGACACAGCAAACCTATACCTGAAAGAAAGTGTAAAAGCTTTAAACCAAAAGCAATCTTAAAAGGTGCAAACCCAACCATTCAAAGCGGAACTGGAACGAAACAAGAAATAAAATGCGCTGGAAATCCAACCCGTAAAAAAAATTAAGCTGTCATCAAAGTGCGAGCAAAAAAACTTAAATTTTTCCAGCACCATGATTATTCAGAGATTTTGATTGAATTGAACAAAATATCTCAATCGCTCAATGCAGGTAAGTAGGTACCTATAATATCTGAAATAATTATCTTTAGTGTCAAAGAAGGCATTTTTTTTAGAAGAAAATTACACAATTGACTTAACGTTGTCGGTCTAACATACGTCTGACAAAGTGATTTAATGAACTGAACTGGGCTATAATGAACTTTGAAACATATCTGATATTATCGATGTATTTTTCTGGCGCGGCCGTCCAGTTTATACAATTTTACATAATAAAATTTTGGTTTGACATTGCTTTCTATCGTGTAACGAATCATATAAAGCCATTTGAGATAAACGATATAATAATGTAACAAGAGATACAGGTAGTGCTTCTGAGTTTTAAGTCATATGTGGTCAAAGTCAAAATAATTTATTACAGACAGTGGTCGAATTATGTTAGTTTATCAAAAATAAGTTAGGTCAAGCCCTTCAAACCGCCACTAGTTTGCCAGATTAGGTTTGTAAGTTACCTTGCGCCGTTTAGAGCGGAAATAGAAGCACCAAAACCTGGACATATTACAGTAGTAGGTATATCAATTAATTGGAGTAACTAATGTCTCTAAGGTTACATTAACTATATTAAATAACTTTATGTCAATTTATTGAATATCAAGTGAAAATTGATTTTTTTTTTCAAAATCGTATTAAACATCGTTAATTATCTAGGTCACGGGGCGCGTTCCAGTAATCTTTAGCTCTGTGTAGTGTGTGTCTTACTAGACTTTTCCAGACGGCTTGACGCGATGTTGCCTTTGTTTTGTGAGCACTGTATATGATATTAAGACCTTATATGTCACACTCAATAGCACAACGAATGGGAACAAAAACCCTGTTTTCTATGGTACTAGTGTTAAGAGTTTTTTTTTCGTAGAATCGGCCGGGCATTGCATACAATGCAGTACGTATGGTTTGTAGAAAATGCTAAACCGGCTATTTTGTCCCAGTGAAGAAGAATTGCTTATGTCTACACTTAAATAAACAGTTTTGTATTCCTTAAATAGCTTCGCTTTTTATTAACATATCACGTTTTTCTCCAATCAAGCGGCGATATTCAATATCCCGTGGGATGCTTCGTCGCCAAGTACGTTATTTTTTCCTTTTACCTTTCAGAAAATTTTCGTCGTATTATCAATTGTTCTTTTTCCCGCATAATTTAGAATTAATGCATATTTATCGACTTCAAAAAAAGGAAAAAATAACATATATTCGTGTATCCATAAAATATTACGTCATTTGTAGCACTAGGGCATTCAATCCCGATGTTATTTGTGATTTCGAGATTCATGACTTTTAATCCCACGGGATCCTACAAGTTCCCACATGTTCTGTAACGAGGTAATTATTTACGTATGTAAACACGCGTGATCAAGATCGCTATGATCTTGTACCGTTAGAGACCCTCTATAGGTAGGGTAGGGCGGGGCTTAAAGGACCGCGAGTTAAAAGGTCCATATTTTTTTTTAAAAAGGTGTGACGTCTCCGGCTGTCGACGATGGCGCTTTACACACCCAGCAGCGTCCGCTTCTTACACCAGTATCATTAAAAATTACTATACCTTACTTGTTTTTTAAATATGTACAAATGGACCTTTTTACCCGCGGACCTTTAAGCCCCGCCCTACCCTACATAAGCAAAGTGGACAGATGCCTTTGTCAAGATCGCGGGAAACCTTTAAATGAGGAATTGAGGGCGGTTTATAAAAATTGGGCAAGTGCGAGTCCGACTCGCGCATGAAGGGTTCCGTACCAAGAAACTAGTTTGTTGTATGGGAGCCCCCCTTAAATATTTATTTTATTTTATTTTTAGTATTTGTTGTTATAGCGGCGATAGAAATACACCATCTGTGAAAATTTCAACTGTCTAGCTATCACCGTTCTTGAGATACAGCCTGGTGACAGACGGACGGACGGACGGACGGACAGCGAAGTCTCAGTAATAGGGTCCCGTTTTTACCCTTTGGGTACGGAACCCTAAAAAACATCATGTTTTATGTTTGTATAATTAAACGTCTTTAATTGAATACTTAAAAAGATTGGTCTTTCCACAATCCACATACTGTCTTACAAGGTCGATCCCCACAAATGTGACAGTAAAAGGTCCCATTGTGCAGCTTACGATAAGGACGAAACTTGTTTGCATCTCTATACCACAAATCTGTCAACACGTCCTTATGGTTAGCCGCAATGGGCCATTTCCTGGTTCAGTGTCAGAAATCCTTCGCCAAAAATAACATTCATTAAATATTTAAGCTAGTCGAGCACGAGAAATTTGTACTGAATGTTATATTATGACAAGCTGTCAACCGGCAAGTGATACGTGCCAACACCGTATATTTACCGGGGAGTCCTGTGGGAGTTCAAGTGGGAGGAGGAGGAGTGGGAGACGCGAGCAATATATCTATTTTTGATAATATATATTGAGCCATATCTCCCTGAAGAGTTCGACTTGTCAATGGAAATTAATGCTTCTTGAATATACTGTACGTTATATGACCGCTTTTTAAGCATGTCTAGAATGGATCTGATTCTCCTGTCCCGTGAAAAATGCTAGCCACCGTTGTATGTCTGTCTGTCCGTCTGTTACAGGCATATTTCCAACTAGGTAGAGACTTTAAATTTACGCATGATGCCCATGGCCCCTATAACAACAAAACAAAAAAAAAGCCAACAAGTAAAGGTAAAACAAACCTGTTTTTTAAGGGGTTATTACTATAACCGCTATAAAATACTAAAATAGAAGAAGTTATAGATTAAGAAATACATATTTGATGCTACGAAACCCTTCGTACCAGAGTACGATTCACATTGGCCAGTTTTTTTATTACTTCGCAGACAACGTACTGTAGCGTTTCTAAAGTAATCGAAAGAAATATCTTCTATGTATATAAACGGATTTGTCCTGACTGACTGACATATCAACGCAGAGCCGAAACTACTGAACTTAGAACTTTGAAAATTCTACAGTAGGTCAAGTATATTATGTAGGCAAGGAATAAGAAGGGATATTTCAAAACTCATCCCCTGAGGGGTTAAATTGGGGTTGAAAGTTTGTATGGAAAATGCGTAATTTTAGAGTAAGAGTCTTAATACTTTGCATACACACTTTAAATATAGAATGAAGAAAAGTAATTTCAGCATTTTTGAAAATTCATCCTGCAATGGGGTCTAATTGGGGTTGAAATTTTGTATGAGAAAAATTTCAGTTTTTGAGTAAGAGCGATTATATTTCGTATTTAGGCCGTGCATTAAAAAATATTAAAACTAATTTCAGCATTTTTTTAAATTCATCCCCTAAATTGTTCAAAATAAAGATTAAAGTTTGTATAAGAAACGTAGCATTCTTTGAGTACGAGGTATATTTTGGGGGTATAGACTCTTACTTTTTAACCGACTTCAAAAAAGAAGGAGGTTCTCAATTCAACCTAATTTTTTTTTTTTCTATGAATTTTACTCGATATCTCCGAGAATCGGCGCTTTCGGTAATTTATTGATAAAGTCAAGAATTTACATTCAGTAAATAGGATTTGGTGTAAGGAAACTGATGATTAACACACATACGAATCACTAAAAAGCAAAAAAAAAAAAAAAAATTATCAAAAAAAAGAACCGATTTCAGTAAAACTAAAAAGCCAACAATAACCCGTTTAAGTACAGATTACATTTGACTCACCCTTCGAAGTCGGTGCCAAACCTCGCGTAAACTATAAATATAAGAACTGAGTGGTTTCAGGTTTTTTGAAAATTCAACCCCTAAGAGGGAGAAATGTGGTAACAAAGTCTGAAAATCAGCATGGGTATTGTTTTTTATGGTTTATCGGGTCGCTGATTACGAAAACCGTAACGATTTTAAAATCCAACGTGGCGGACTTGAGTTACCATCTCCCCTGTTGGGGTGAAATGGGATTGAAATGTCTAAATGCTAAACCGCTGGTTCTAGAGAGTCCAATTTGGCACGTAGGTTCCTTATAAGGTGTAGGGGTGCACTAAGAGAGAATTTTTCAAAAGTCACCCCCCAAAGGGGTGAAATGGAGGTCCAAAGTTTGTATGGGGAAACAAGATTAGATAAACTGGAGGAAATGGAGTTGAAATGTCTAAATACTAAACCGCTGGTTCCAGAGAGTCCAATTTGGCACGTAGGTTCCTTATAAGGTGTAGGGGTGCACTAAGAGATAATTTCTCAAAAGTCACCCCCCAAAGGGGTGAAATGGGGGTCCAAAGTTTGTATGGGGAAACAAGATTAGTTAAACTATTTTATTCGAAACTTCACAGGAGTATTTCTAACGATAAATGAAAAAACACGTGTTTCAGGTTTTTTTTTATTCAACCCCTAAAATGGAGAAATGTGGTGACAAAGTCTGACAATCCATTGGTAATGCTTTTATGGTTTATCGGGTCGCTGATTACGAAAACCGCAATAAAATCCAACGTGGCGGTCGTGAATTAACATCTCCCCTGTTGGGGTGAAATAGGGTTGAAATGTCTAAATACTAAACCGCTGGTTTAGAGAGTCAATACTTGGAACCTACGTGTCCTTATAAAGTCTAGGGGTGCAATAAAAGAAGCATTTGTCAAAAGTCATCCCCCAAAGGGGTGAAATGGGGGTCGTAAGTTTGTCTGGGGGAAAAAGATTAGTTAGACTATTTTATTGAAAACTTCCAAGGAGTATTTCTAACGATAAAAGAGTAAGCACGTGTTTCATGTTTTTTTGAGAATTCAACCCCTAAAGGAGGAGAATATGGTGCCAAAGTCTGAAAATCAACAAGAGTAATGTTTCTATGGTTTATCGGGTCGCTGATTACCAAAACAACAACGATTTAATAAACAAACGTGGTGGACGTGAAATACCGTCTCGCCTGTTGGGGTGAGATGGGGTTGAAATGACTAAATATGAGTATGGGTGTAATTTTTATGGTTTCCTGGGACGTTAATTACGAAAATGCCACCGAATTTGGAATTTTATATTGTGGTCATGAAAATTCTTGAAAGCATTTGCGCCAAATTGCAATTTAATCGGTCCAGTAGTTTTGCAGCAAATCGGTTGTAACAGACGGACTGACAGACAGCTACACGTGCTCCTATAAGGGGGTTCTATTTTTGCTTTTGAGGTATGGATAGAGACCCGCGTTATCCTAATAGATTAAAAAAAATAGTATTTGGTGGCATCTCGATCGTCGTCAATTGGTACCTATAGGCGGGTGGCGCGTTGGGACGGGAGGAGTAATGATCGGGAAACTTCCTGCATCCGTAATAAATACATTCAAGCTTTTCAATAATTATGTCATTTCAGAATTCTGAATTACGTTTATCTGGCTCAGTATAATACATGTTTCATTCATCAACGAAGAGAACCTCAATATCTTACAATAGAACATGACGTAACTTAGAACATGGCGAATATCCCAAGTCGATAAGCGGAGGCTCGGGATTATAAAAGCTTTATACAAATAAAATGCACACATATCCCGGTGTCTTAGTTTCACTTCGAGTTATGAATTTTGAAGTGAACTTTATTTGGATATGGATACAGTTAAAGCTGAGATCGCTTGATTTGAGTGCTTGAGTTTTCGGTTTGATTTGTTAAAGTGGAGTTATGATAAAGTATTTCCCAGTAATATTACAAAAGCGAAAGTCTGTGTATGTTTGTTACTTCTTCACGCTAAAACGGCTGGACGGAAATGCATGAGGGAAATGCAGATTGCAGATTATACCCTAACTTAACAAATAGCCTACTTTTAATCCTGAAAAAAAGAGCATTGTTCCCGTAGGATGATGTATATTATATAGGCACGCGAGCGAAGCCGCGGGTTACTGCTAGTAATATAATAAACACGCAGCATAGACCTGTCACGATCACAAAGAATCGTTTGAAATAAAAATATATATCCTTAAATTATACTTTAACGTAAAAATAAATGGATTTATTTCTTGTTTGTGTTACCTACGATAATAACATAAAGGTGAGCGGAAGGGTTGAAAGAAAAAATGTGAATTGGGGAATTGCGTAATGTCCCGAGAGCCATTACTTTTCTTGGTATTCTTCATTATTTTCATAATACTTAATTTTCGTTGTCGACGTCGAAATCTTCGAATATGCAAATGTCTAAAATAATTAGAGACTGAAATTACGAGACGTTAGTTATATTATTATTTCTTAGACTCTTCACATGTAGCCCGGAGAACGGATGGCTGTTGGGGTAGCAAAGTCCTGGAATAGCGACCTCGTATAGGAAAGCGCAGTGTGGGTTGGTCCCCGACTAGGTGGACGGATAACCTCGTGGTGGGGATTCAATGGATGCGCTCTGCACAGGATCGCACTTTGTGGCGAGCCATTGGGGAGGTCTATGTTCAGCAGTGGACGTCTGTGGCTGATAGAGACACTTCACAAAAATTACAACATCGGGAAATAATAACTTGTTTGCATCAGTGTAAAATAAAGTGTTGTTTACTTATAAAGCAATGTCTTACGTATAGGTCGTAATATCTGAGAATAAAATATCAAAATGATGCTTTGAAACGTTATCTTTTCTCAACAATCACTGTCTTTCCATCTTGTGCTCATAAAATACCTACAAGCTTCGCTTTACAACTCCCGCCCACAATACAGATTCAATTTACTCAATTATACTTCCAACATAAAAGGAGACTACCTCCATTGATTGACTTTCAGCTGTAACTCGATTAAAACTCCTATTAACTGTTTGTGACAAAGGGCCAAGTAAACGTGAGACACGAGTCTTTCAATCTATTCAAGTGGTGACACCTACGTCGTTGTTGTTATAATTAGAACTGTGAGGCGCAAAATATAAGATTGACCTTAGAATGGGTGTCGAAACGTCGCTATATTAAGCGGAAGTACAGAAATGGACAAAAGTGAAATGCTAGTTTCAAATTAAACGCGTACGTAGCTAGTGTCTTTATTCTGTGTAGCTTTGAAGTGACGCTGAGATTATCTTGAATTCAAAAAAAAAAAAAAAACATCAAAATCTGCAACAATAAGACACTTAAAATGTGGGTAGGAGCTTAAAATAATAGACACATCATCTGTGTTTATAAATTAAATTTAATTGATAAAAGTGTATTTTTGGCATATATTCAATATTATTTTAATGATTGTCTGATAGTTACTACCTACCAGCATTTTCTCTTCTTAAAATCTCTTTCAAGTGGAACTTAAGTTATTGGCACATTACTAACCTACAAATTGGATCACAACACCGTACACGGGATTTACATTCACTTTGAAGATGGATTCAATAAAGCAGTCCTTAGCGGAGATGTTGGAGCTCTTCAGTACCCGTATGGCAGCCTTCCAGAATGATATAGATAAGGCCAGTCCGAGCAACCCCACTGTTTCCTCTGTGGCCACAGATTTTAGTGCATTTAAAACTTTCATTTTGAAGGCGTTGGAGACTTTGCAAATGCAGGTTGAGCTTCTAGCCCGGCAGGTGGACCAGCAGGAAATGCGGTCTAGGCGCAAGATTCTTCTGATCCATGGACTGACTGAGGTGAAGAAAGAAGACACTACGGCTCGGATTGTAGATGTTTTAAAAAAACACCTTAAAAGCAATTTAGTAGCGGCCGATATTGCTCGTTCTCATCGTATGGGCCGGCCTCGAGGTAATCTAGCCAGGTGCGTTCTGGTCAAGTTTCGTGACCTCTCAGTTCGCGACACAGTCTGGTTCGGCAAGACTGGATTGAAGGGGTCCGGTATCATTGTCTCAGAGTTCTTGACCAAGCCGCGTCATGACGTATTTATGGCGGCCCGCGATCGTCTCGGTGTCCAGAACTGCTTCACTCGTAGCGGGAACGTGTATGCGCTGGATGCGAATGGTGAACGGCGCTGTCTGAATTCGATTGCTGATGTGAAGCAGTTTCCGCTGCCACGGCCACTAACTGACGCTGCTGAGGCTGATGCTGATGAAGAGGTTGCCGAGCAGCGGGCTGAAGCTCCAAGCGGCAGGCGTGCCAAACGGCAATTAACGAAGCCTCGAGCCTAAGCTACATTTTTATATATATATTCTTTTCCATTTTCACTTTACCGTTACTTTTTGCTGTTATGTTTTCTTGTGTAAATTGTACCCACTTTCTTTTTATTTGTGATTTACTTCCCATTTTTACTGGCTTATGTTTTCAAGCTCGTTTTGTTGTGTCATTGTCATTTTGGCAATGACAGTTTGTGGCAATGTTGCCAACTAATTGTTGATTAACGAATTAACTAAGCGTTAACATAAATTAACGTTATTTTGTGTGTTAGTTGTAGAAATGGTAGTATTTTATAATTAATTTTTGTTGTAATGCTGGCGGGTAGTAGTATTTTTGGAATTGTTCGTATTAATATAGACATATTATTGTTATTATTTGTATATATTTATTTTTATCTATATATTTCTTACGTACATACATTCTTAATTGATGGTATCGCTTGGTTCGGACTTTCAGAGTGATGTTAGTGCTGAATACATTTCATTCTCTTCGGACATTTCGGACATAAGTAATAATAGTTTCCAAAGTTGCCCTCCTTCTCTTCACGACGTACTTGACGAACAACTTGATGACGTTTCCAAAAATTTTAATGTAGTCCACATCAATGCACAAAGTATTCCAGCACATTATAATGATATCTTGATAACTTTTAATCTCACTAATATTCATGCAGTTCTTGTGTCCGAGTCTTGGCTGAAACCTTGCTTACCCTCAACCTCATATTCTCTGCCAGGTTTTCAGTTGGTTCGGAACGATCGGTCTGGTAGAGGTGGTGGCGGGGTTGCAATTTATCTTCGTGCTCACATTCCGTACTCTATCATTAGTATGTCGGCTCAACCGTCTGTTCTGCA
Source organism: Apotomis betuletana (assembly GCA_932273695.1). NCBI lineage: Eukaryota > Metazoa > Arthropoda > Insecta > Lepidoptera > Tortricidae > Apotomis > Apotomis betuletana. The sequence goes on from OW026300.1 coordinate 16,810,692, forward strand.
TGTCACCGCAGAGTATCTGTTTCTAGATATAACGTTGTCCCATTCCAAAGTCCTTCTAGGAGTTTTTTACTCGCCCTCTCTTCAGGTTGACTATTTTGCTTCTCTTGAGAAACTTCTTGAAAATATCATGCCATCTTTCGACCACCACATAATTATGGGGGATTTCAACACTTGCCTTCTTAAGAACGATTTTCGATCTAAATCCCTGAAATCTCTTGCTACAGCTTGCAGCATGACTATTCTCCCTTCTAATTCTACTCATCATTTCCCTAATAGTTCTCCATCGCTTCTCGATATCGCTCTTGTTTCTTCTGTTAGTCATGTTGCAAAGTATAATCAGTTCCCCGCAGATGCATTTTCTTACCACGATTTACTTCTTTTGTCATATAAAATTCGGCCGCCAAAACCTAAACACAAAACTCTTCTGCAGCGTAATTTTAGTCGTATGAATGTCGAAGACCTTCGGAATGATGCACTTCAAGTTGATTGGAGTGTGATTTCCGAAGCGGACACCGTTGATGAGAAAGTTGCCATCTTCAACTCTTTGCTAATGGGACTTTATGACATTCATGCACCAGTTCGACCTGTCAAAATTAAGCATTTGCCTGCTCCCTGGCTGACTGAGGAAATACGAGCGTTAATTGCAAAGAAAAATCTGGCTAAAAGCAAGTACAAAAACAGGCCATCGGATAGGAATAAAGATCGTTATCACGCTTTACGTAACCGATGTAGTACAGTATGTCGTGACGCTCAGAGGCGTCATATCCATAAGTCAGTGGAGGTTGGCGAACCTGCAAAAATTTGGAAATTTCTCAAGTCATTAGGAGTTGGGACTTCTGACCATAGCTCTATTTCTAATAACGTCAATATCGATCAGCTCAATCAGCATTTCTCTTCGTCCGCTACATTCAGTGGCCCGATTAAGACTAACACTCTTAACAATCTTTCAACTGTCCCAATTCCTGACTTCTCCCCTTTTTCTTTTGAGCAATTTACTGTCAGTGATGTTAAAAAGAACGTATTATCTATTTCATCGAACGCCGTTGGGGTTGATGACGTGAGCCGCAACATGATTATTCCTCTTCTAGACCTACTTGCCCCTATCATTACCAGCATCCTTAATTTTTCTGTCTCTTCCAATGTTTTCCCCACGATTTGGAAAGATGCTGACGTAATTCCTTTACCCAAAAAACCCAATCCTTCCTCATTCTCTGACTATCGACCTATTTCTATTTTACCTTTCCTTTCCAAAGTTTTCGAACGTCTGGTCCATCGTCAATTAACATCTTTCTTAAATAGGAATAATCTCATGAATACTTTCCAATCCGGTTTCCGCTCAGGTCATAGCACGGCTACTGCGCTTATAAAGATAACTGATGATATCCGTGCCGGTTTAGATAAAAGAATGGTAACTGTTTTAACTCTATTGGATCTCAGCAACGCTTTTAATACTGTCGATTTATATGTTATGCTTGCGATTTTACGTTCTATTAACATATCTCCTGCAGTGATTGACTGGTTTCATAGTTATTTAGTAGGTCGTCGTCAGCGGATCAAGGTGGAAGCCTCTCGTTCTTCATGGTGTAACACGCAGGCTGGCGTTCCGCAGGGCGGCGTGTTATCGCCCCTCCTATTTTCCATTTTCATTAATTCAATCACTAATTCTATCTTCTCTTCTTATCACCTTTATGCTGACGATCTACAAATCTACTCACAAGGTTTACTTGTTGATCTGCCTTCAATTATTAATAACACAAATATTGACTTAGAAAGAATTCTGAACTGGAGTAACTGTTATGGTCTAAAAGTAAACCCAGCTAAAACCCAGGTCATAGTTATAGGTAGTTCGAAACTTATATCTCGTATTGATTTTTCACTTCTACCTGGTATATTTTTTGACAGTGTACTGATTCCTTTTTCACAACAAGTGAAAAATCTTGGCGTGATTATGGACCGTACTCTCTCCTGGATTCCTCAGATCAGCGAGGTCAGCAGGAAAATGTTTGCTGCGGTAGGGTCCCTGAGACGACTCCGTAACTTTTTACCAATCGCCACTAAAATTACGCTTGCCCAATCTTTACTCCTTCCCATTTTAGACTATGCTGACGTGTGCTATCCTGATATTACTGAGGAACAGCTGAATAAACTTGAGCGCCTTCAAAATTTATGTATTCGGTTTATATTTGGCTTGCGCAAATATGACCACGTTTCCCATTTTCGCTCGCAACTCAAGTGGCTTCCTATTCGTCTTCGTCGCAACTCCCATATTCTTGTCTGCCTCTATAATATACTTTTCAACCCCGCTACACCTTGCTACCTAAAAGAGCGTTTTAAATATCTATCTTCTGTTCGTTGTTCTCAAAATTATCTTCTTTCTCCAATTCCTTCTTCATCAAAATTTTTAAATGACTCTTTTGCCTGCCAAGCGATTCGGTTGTGGAATACTTTGCCGCTCGACTTACGCAAAGCTCAATCCCTCCCCATCTTTAAACGAAACCTGAAGCAGCACTATTTATCACTTCCTTAGGTGATGTCTGAAATTAATTTTGAATGTACGTTATTACTTCATGTACGTATATTATATGTATATATGAGTATATATATGTAAATTATAAGTTATATGTGTATGTATATTTATTTATTTATTTATTATATATATTTATATTACAAACAATTCAGATGTATGTGTAAATTAAGTTTCTTAACCAGTTTCTTGCACTACCTTTTTAAAATGTATCCTCCGACTTTTTCTGCTACCCAAAGGTTGTCTGGAAGAGATCGCTCTTTAGCGATAAGACCGCCTGTTGTTACCCTATTTAACGTTGCTTTATTTCTTTGTATTAATCTTTTTCATGTGGTGCACAATAAAGGATATTATTATTATTATTAAAACACGACAGAAAACAATGAATTACTTTCTTAAAATGTATAGTTATGAAAACATTACAGCAATAATTAGCACACGCTCAAAAACTTAGTAGTAGTAGATAACTACATAATGCAGGAGTTCCTAGAAAATACACCTGTATGCGTGTTTTTTAAATGTCCTTTTAAAAGAACAAAACCTATTTTAACGTTAAATTCACTTTTTGTATGATAATTTATTATATTATGTACCCGTTTAAATTTTTCACAAATAACGGAACAAATTAATCACTAACACTTTAATTTTATGTCAATGTTAAACTTTGAAAATAAAACTACAACGTCGGGCACCATCAAAACCAATAGCTAGAATAAGTGGTCATAAATGACTAGACACGAAAAATACCACTTTACGGATTTCTGCACATTTTATTTCCTACTCTCAGCCACCCTACAACCACTAAATCAAACTCAATAAAACTTAACGACACCAAAATAAAACAAAGTGTGAATCAAACTAGAGAGTTTTTGTTCCAAGTGTACCTTGGGTCGCTGACCGGTTAAGAGACTGTTGCAGTGCCTGTGTTTCTGCATATACGCGCTGGTGTATAGGTTCATAGTACGTGTTGATACACAACCACACGTGCTAAAAACTTTAAATAGTGTTACGCGGTATCGAAGTTTAGTAACTGATAATTATGCGGTTTATAGAAGAAACCTCACCAGAAATGTGTTGTGGTTTAGTAGATATAGATACCTACCGGTAAAAAGATGAAGTGCAAGCCATTAAGACTTGAATTATAGTAGTCAAAGTGTGATACCAACAAAAGACTTTTTTGACATTGAATTCCAATACCGACTTATAAGGGAGAGATTTACAGGTTTTTCTTTTACACGACATTTTTATTTGTTAACATTAGTAACAACAAGGTTAGTCTAAAACGTCAAAAAATATTCAGTTTCATTTTCTGTTATATAGATGAAGTGAACATAAATATCTCAGTTTTGAAAAACCAACAAGGGGCCTAATTCGAGTGTCGATCGCCAAACGTCAGATCACCGTTAGATAACAGTCATCTCTCCGTGATCTCGCCTTTGAACTGTCATTAAAACGCGATGATGAAGCTCATCGCGTTTTAATGACACATGTGACATATCTCATCTCAGTTTTGGAAATACGAAGGCGATAATGATTGTCAAAAATGTTATTCATGCATATGAATTTCTGTTTTGAAAGAAACGTAACGGACCAATTTCACGTACTACGCGGTCAGTTTAAAGTATGCGCCTGTTATTTATGCCGTCACATACAAAGGAAACGAAAATTTTGCGCGTCCGAATTGACGAAGTTGCGATGTTTTAGGAATATCGCCACTTGTCAAGTAGGCACACGTCAAGAGTGACGGATGGCGATGAAAAGGAGAGATCTCCATTATATCTCTAAAATTGGTCGAATACCCCCCAAGGTTTTACAAGACTCGTATTTTGATAATCGTCCTTCTATAAATTTATTATTCTAATAGTTTCTATTTGCTGGCAATATCATTCGATTTATTTCTCAAGTATAAAAAAGATTATTATATAATAGAAGAACTGACGTAAATCTTATATTACTGAAATCTGTCCACAGCACTTTTATTTAGTTGTTAGGAAGATCAAAAAACTATTAGGTACGTTACCTAAATCCCATTGAAACCTACGACCCAGAAAACTTGGTCAAGAAATCAAACCTTTGCGAAAGGGATAAAATTACGGATATCCGTTGCAAACTTATTTGGGGACAAAGCTGGAAGTAGGTGACCGGGAATCGAACCCATGACCGCATAAAAGCATTTCGCGGGCTGAATAGAAAACGCGAGTCACCTTTGCTGTGAATAATTTTGAAGCAACCTACTTTACTTTCGTAAAAATACAGGGTAACTGGTTGTCCAATATTATGCCTTTTGAAGGGAGCTTTTGTCATATTTGAAATACATTTTATTCGTTTCTGCCTCTGTAGACGCAATTAAGAGGCCTTATTCCTTTTAAAATGCTGATTGTTTAGACATTTTTCTCTATGATCAAACATGTTTCTTAACATATTATTGATGTTACTACCTAGAACAGGGCTATTGGGATTTATTGGTATATATTTGAAACCTACAATTTGAATTTTTCATTGATAATTTTTGTTCGAAAAACTACTCGAAATTGACAAAATTCATGTGGAAAATTCGTTTTTTCAACTTATTTTCGACTGCACGCAATGAAAGCATGAAATAGCTACGTTACTACCTAGAACTCGGGAAAAAGTATTATTCACTTCAAAAAGTTGGTTGAAATTATCAATATATTCGTCATAATAAAAAAAAAAAAATTTAAAAGGAATAAGGCCTCTTCTCAGGTGACATTTATAGTTATATGCATTAATTCCCGTTTTTATTTTCGTAAAAGATACCTTTATTACCAACAGTGCTAATACTCTCCGAGTCATTTACGTAGGTACCTACTCCCGTCTAAAATTATCGGGCGACATTTATCGTAAACATATGTTTTATCAGCCAGCGATGTTTTCCCAAGTGGCTCCCGAAACACTTTACCGCCCTCAAACTTATCACTCGCCTCGCTCGGCCGTCCACTTAACCTCGAATTCATGTGCCAAATACTGGCCCGACAACTAATGAAGAAACTTGCTAATGATTATTACTCTAAAAGAGATATTTTTTAGCATGGTTATAATTATGTTTGATGTATGTTTCATTTTTTTGTAGCTAGCCGAGAGTGCCTAATGGTAATTATATTAGATTTTGGCCGCTGGGTCCAAGTTCGACGTTAGGGCTTTCACCTCTATCAAAGATAGTACCACTATAATATTATCTACTTTAGCGATACGTTCTTTCAAAGAAACCGTAATAACATTTTCTTTTTTATTTAGATGAATATGCATATTGATAGGAAAACTCAAAATGTCACTATAATACAAATGGCTGAAATAGAATCAAAGTACAATTTCAACTTATCCATGTCACTCGAAAATGAATAATATATATACTGGACGGATAAAATATAATCAACAACTGATTTTGTCAATGTCCGAATACTTTTTACAAGCGTTGAAAAAACGGTCATAAAAAACTGACAGTATGCTGAAATGGAGCATAATGCATGAAAAGTTTGACAAATATTTGACCCAACTGGGCCGAACAGTAAAGGAGGTACGACCATTGGTGAGGTAAATGGCCGAGTAGTGGACCAGTGGGGCAGGTCATAAGTAAGTGTCGTAACATCGGCTTATACACCCCAATGTTTGTATTGGGACGGTATAAATTCGAGTATAGTTAAGTGTTAAATAATATGGTATTTATTATGTATGCTATAGGATTTATTATGCCGGTTTTCCGCAGTTTCGTTCGGGAATCGAATGCTTAAAGGACCTAACACCGAAGCTTAACGTTGCTTACCTAACTAATGCGCGATGACGCGTCATTAACGTCAGGTCTTGCTCAAACATTGATTGCGTTTACGCTGCCTTAGACGTATTTTTAACCGCTGCAGTAAGGTCGCTCCTTTTCTCACAAGGGAGACGCAATGCTACTAAGGGTTATCAGTTTAGTTAGCGTGTTACAGTTGCCGAGAAACTTCTTGACCCAAAATGGCGGATCTGCGCATGCATATTTGTACGTAAATCGGCTACTGCGCAGTCAAGGTTAGGCTCAAGAAGTTTCTCGGCAACTGTAACCTCTCCACCTCCCCTTAATATCATTTTTTTTCTTTTTCTTTGTGCTTTAAAACCTTTGTTGTATCTATAGTTCAATATAATGTATCCATATTAAAAATAATGAGACATTATATGTTTCACAAATGTATAATTAACAGCGCTTTTCAAATAAATAATGCAACATAAACAATGAGAGGTTAATACGTTGGACCGGTTATCCAGAGGTACCGGGTTCAATTCCCGGTCCCTTCCGCCCGGTTACGCCTTACAACTTTTCTTTGTGCTTTTTTCCTCGATCTTCGTATCAATGGTTAAATATAATGAATTGTGGTGTATCTAAATAAAAAATAATGAGACATTGAATTTTTCACAAATGTATAAAATACTAGGTGACCGCAATTTCGTCGGCGTATTTTTTTTCTTTACCGTAGACGGATAAAAAGTATTCTATAACCATGTGCAGCTGTCCCTACCCTGTACCAAAATTGGTTGAGTACAGCCGTTTCGGCGTGATGCGAGGACAAATGAAATTATAAAAACACACGCGCCCCTACAAAACAAACGACGATCCTGCATCACGCTATTAAGATTTTTCTGAAATCATGACCCCTCTCCATAGTTATTTTCAGTTCAAATCTCAAATTTTATAATAGTATAGATAAAATTCAGTTCTGAATAAAATAGCTCTAGGCTTCGGCGCCTTATTACACAGAGTTACTAAACATGAAGACAGTAGATAGAATACCAAAACTCTCACTCAATATCGTCCAATCATTGCACGCGTTCTAAAAACCTGATGGATGGAGGTACGGAGGTCCTCAATTAAGGTGCCCCAGTTTACCTAGTAGTTTTTGCGAGCCAGGTGGACACAGGACAGGTCGAAACTGTCGACCCACATGAGCCACTTACTTCTAAGTCAATATTGACCACACTTCTCTCACCTATAATGCAGTCGGATATCGGAGCTTAGTTGACACGGATCAAGGTTCATATCACAATTGCTGTTTGAGATACTGATGGGAATGTAAGCAATGAATGCGGACGATTGGTTTTATGGGAAGTTTTATTTGAGTTTGTTAACCTAGTGGTAGTAGTAACTATAAGTTGACTTTAGTTTATTTTACTCATTAGTAATGGAAATATGTATCGATTGTGATGGAAATATGTGTCTAGTGAACAATTATTGAAAATCAAGTAGTTTGTAGGCTACTGTTATAGGCTATTTTGTATAAATAAAGAAACTAAATTTGTATTATGTTTGTAATTGTATCTACTCGTATGTGTTAGCAGCTTAATCGCGTCAAAACAGCTAAACAATAGTTTCTCCACGTCTAGCTATATTATACTTTTTATTTGACTACAGTGTATCAGCTACTTTTTCTTCCCTGCTTTGCGAACCTTCTAGTAATTTAAAAAAACTGTTATAATATTCCTTGTAAGAAATTTAAAATTAAATAATTATTTTTTTAGCATCAGTTGTTTACTTAAAGAGACGTTTACATCTCAACGGAATGAAATTATTAAAATACAATAACATTTATTATGGGTCAAAAATAAAACATATAAAATAACAAACTTTATCGCTTTTGGCGTCGAGACACTTGGTCCGTGGGGCCAGGGTGCGCGCGGACTCCATAGAGAGCTCGGCAAGCGCCTGAGGGAGGCAACAGGGGACCCACGCGCGGGCAGTTTTCTCGCGTAAAGGCTTTCCATAGCCATACAGCGTGGGAATGATGCCTGCGTCATGGGCACCCTACCTAGAGGTCTTAGTTTTATAAATATTTTTTAATCTTAGTTTAATGAAATTATTAAATTGTATAATTTATTTATATTGCATGTCGTGACGCCTAGAGACCTTCTACATCTCTGAAAAAATCTTACTTTATTTTATCCATAATTCCATTCCATACTTTATATTATAAATTTGAAAGTGTGTCTGTCTGTCTGTTACCTCTTCACGCTTAAGCCACTGAACCGATTGAGATGAAATTTGGTATGGAGATAATTTGAGTCCTGGGGAAGGACATAGGATAATTTTCATCCCGAATATATTTAGTGTTCCCGTGGAATGAGCAGGTAACACCGCGGGCCACAGCTAGTATAATTATATACTGGAAACGTTGATTTGGAGAATCTTGTACACCTCATGTTTTGGTTTTCATGTTGACAACCAAAACTCACTAAGTAACAAATACCTACTTAAAACAAAGCTGGTATCTCAGTGTCAATTAAGTTACTAGATACGAGGTTTTGAAGAGCAGTGACCGAATTTTTAGGGAGTAGTTGTCACCAGGCGATATAATTGTAATAGTTTTAAGTATAATTTACGGAAAAATTACTTATTGTTGAGTTTCTTTGGGCTCTTATAAAATACCGGTAGATTCAGATTCAGACATGTAAAAGTGCCCTTGTGGCGTACTTACAGAGTAAACATTTCGATTTTGATTTTAAGTAAAAAAGTAGGTTTGTCCAGCTCGTCCTTGTAGCTACCGTTATCGTGTGCGAACTGTACATTTATCGGGTGAATAGCCTATTTAACTGTTTGGGCTAAATTCGATCATGATGGCATAAAAGCATAAATGATAAGATGGTGTTGGCCTGTTGGTGCCCTCTCTCAGATTGTGCCGTACATTTAGGTCGATAACTAGATTCTTTTATACCGAAATTGAGCTATTTATTAAACAGACCGGTTGATAAAAACTCAGCCCTGGAAGGCAATTCATCTCCGCGTTTCTATGCTGTAATTTACCTTGTGAGGACTGAATCTGAAATATTACGAACGCTTTAGCTAATCTAACTTTACAATTACCTACGTTTTACTCATAAAGCGTTGAATTACGTTGTTACGGAGCCTGGGCATTAATTCAATGGAGCTTTGCGTTGCCTTATCGTGATTTTTAGGGTTCTGTACATCAAAAAAAAAATGGAATCCTTATAAGATCACTTTTCTAGCCGTCCGTCCGTCTGTCAAGACCCTTTATCTCGGGAACGCGTGGAGGTATTAAGTTGAAATTAAAACCATATACTCAAAGAGGCATTGTTATGATAAAAAGTATACAAATCTATGAATGACCCAAATAAACATGTGTTTAGTAGGTACAGTAGTTTCTCGATTACCTATCTGCAACGCAAATTTTTGTTTCCCATATGTAAAGTTTCGCCAAATTTTCATTTGTCCGAAAGCCATTTTTTCCGAAACTGTTATTTTTTCAGAATAAAACAAACCTAACTTAGCCTAATGGAATCATTAAAACGATATTTATAAAATCCTGAAAATATTACGGGTCCAGGACAAAATTACTTACGGACAAATGAAAATTTGTCGAAACGTTATTTAATAAAGGGATATATTTAAATGCACATCTGTATAATTTTTCAGTACACTTGGTAACTCCACTAATTAACTGAATGCATACCAGCGGGCCTATGATGGTTGCTTTTATCCCGCGATAAATAAGTGATAAAGCATCCGTCACGTTTTGACAAGATGCGAGTGTGAGTGACAGATGCTTTGTCACTTATTTATCACGTGATAAACGCAACCATCATAAGCCCCCAGAAAAATGTTAAAAAGAAAAATGTTATAGCAAACTTCAATGTCATGTCTTTGTCAATATATAATATGAATACTTCAACAAAAAACCAATGCTGTGCAAAAAAAGCAATTGATTAACTGAACATGTCCTACAAAAAAACTTAAACATCATACAAAACGAGATGACCTTTTCAACCATATTATTCACACCAAAAATATGGTTCGTACATCGGATATATTTGAAAGTTTCACCTTCCTTCAATAAAATAAATATTTAAGGGGGGCTCCCATACAACAAACTTGTTATAGATTATGGTACGGAACCCTTCATGCGCGAGTCGGACTCGCACTTGCCCAATTTTTTTTTATATCCAGTAAAACAGTTTTGCAAATACCTTTAAAAAGTATATTGAATTCGCATTATTTAGTGTGCATAACTAATTAGTGTGCAAGTCAGTATTTTTGGTGAAACTTTCAAATATTTTGATCGAAAAAAGTGAATATACAGATATCGATTTAAATACATGCCTTTAATAAAAACAATAAGAGTTGTGATAGGATATTTCACGTCTATCAAAATAGAGTAAGAATGATTAAATCTTCACTAACTTAATAAAAACTGAATAGGTTTCAAATTGACATTATTTAATAATAAACTTATACACCTAGTTATCACCAAATATAGATAAGACCAAATTATTGGAATTTGAGCTCAAAAAATCTGAGGCCACCAGCGTACAACCAATGGTTGTGGAAGTAGATAGCGTGTCTCTGTCAACTACTATCAATACCTGTAGGCTTCACTTTACCTTCGACTGTGGATTACAATGGCAAAGCCACATTGATAAAGTATGCGCCAAATTGAATTCCGCACATTACATCATCTCGCGCCTTTCTGCTGGCTGGGTAGCTTGTCAGGTCCGAACATTGCCAAGGCCTACTATGGGTACGTCCACCCAGTACTATCGTACGGTCTGGATCTGTGGGGCCTGGCTGCGGGTAGGGATCAACCGTTTATAATTTAGAAAAAAAATATCATAATTATGGCAAAAGTCCCACCGGAGACACCTGCCCGTCAACTGTTTATTGACTTCCGGATACTGACACTATTTATATTTGAGGTAGCAAAGTATGTTCGGGCTAACCTGACATTATTTTCCAAAAAACGCTGGAAAAGTAGCAGGCATTTCGACAGCCGTCAGTATGACTTAAGAACTGCCCACTTATCGGTTAAGGAGGACTAGCAATTGTATGCATGCAATTGGACTTAAAATTTTATTAAACTCCCATGTCACATTAAAGGTATAAAAACTACTACGGGTTTTAACTCCAAATTAAAATTAATATATTTTTACTTATTAAATTAAATTGATATAATTGCTGATTGTATTATACTTGTTGACAATGTATGAATAATACTGAATAAATGGATATGGATATGGATAACTAACATACTAACTGATCAATCTGAATAGGAAAACCCCATAAGAAATAACCAAAGCATCGATATGGATTTTAATGGTATCTAGACATAATGTTACGGACGCTCCTAATTAACCGACATTTAAAATCGTTATATCTCTTATAAAAAAAATTACCATACCATACGCCTTTAAATCCAGGCTGCTTTTGTGCTTTTAAAAGCTTGACTACCCAGAGAGAAATTAATCCCAGTAATTATTTGATAGAACGCACCGAGGAACACTTAAGTTGGCATCTTAAAGTGGCCAAGTTTGATGGCTTTTAGATTTAACTTGATCTAGAGTTTGATAAAACTGCGAGCAGTGTCATTATGAAATTCAACTTAATTCTGTGCGAAGTCCGTAATGAGCGATGCCATAATAAATGCACTTATTAAGGATTTCCTTATTAAAAAGTGCATATTCAGCGCTATTTTTGGAGTATTTCATGCATTTTTTTTTCGGGTCCTCGTCACTATAATCCGATTGAGCTTTAAACTATCTTCTGCAGGTTATGCTAGTTGTAAAAATAAGGGGTATAGGAAAACCAAGTTGAACTTACTTTACTCCAACCCAAGTGAAGGAGAAAATAGGTACTATGTTGTAACAGGAGACCATATACTAACAGGGAATGGGGACAAGTTGTGATTGTACTCTACCAACATGAGAGGAGTTGGGGAAACCAGAACAGATATGTTTGGCGGCTGTAGACGTGCAAAGATTACACGTAACGACACCTTTTCCTTAACTACGGCAAAGAGAAAAGAGAATTATGCGTTTTTACTTTAGCGGGCTTTACGAGGGCAATAACGAAATAAATAAAGCGAAATTAACTGAGTCAACAAATCATTCAGTCACTCAGTCCCATGGTAATTTCGAAGTTGACCCGCTGACCTGTCTGACTCCGAACTGTGGCTGACAGAGGACTTAAAATCCAATTTATAGACAAGTTAGTAATTACGCTATTGACGATTTTATGATGGGGTGGGCGTTTTGCTGTCAATTGCAACTAAATCTAACTTCAAACTTTATTTTTTGAGTTTCTAGTTTCAGAAATTTGATTTCACTTGCAAGTTAATTTCATTTCAAATAATTATAATAATAATTAACTTTTATATAAGTAGATACTGATCTCTCAAGTTTTTTTCTGCCTCACCTGTTTCTCTGACTCTGTTACTGCTCACACCTTATCACATCATCATTACCTTCAAATCACTGGGTGGTGGTTGATATTCAAGAGTAGTATACCTATCCTCACGTAAAAAGAGCGGTATCAAGCTCATTGCGCAGTAGTTAGTTTATACTGTGCAATAAGTTCGACACCGCTCTTTTGACGTGAGCAGGCTAGAAAAAAGAATATAATTATTAAATTAGTAGTTATAGTGGATCTTTAAGTTTAAACAATAGCTTTAAGTATTATAAACGTCCCGGAGTGATACGAAACTAATTATTTGGCAAATGTAATTTTTGCAACGTCATTATTTAAGTACCCGAACAATTTGCACATCATATTTAAGATTTAATTACTAAACGCTGTCGTAAATCTTAGACGTTAAGCAGCTTAAGCGATTATTGCTTTTCAAGACACGTTTAATATAATTAATTGCCGGACTAGACAATTAAAAGCCAATCTATCTTTAATATATACAGGGTAGCTATTATACCTATCAATCGGGCTTTACATGTAAGGTCTGATTCCACTCGCCAAACTGAGCTACTTTTGTTTTGGAAAATCTTCAACCAACTTCAATATTAACGTAATTTATTCATTTTCACAGTTTAATTGTGAATAATATCGCTATTTCAAGACATGAGGTCACATTACGTTAGTACGGGGGGAAAAGACTCCGACAAACCCCTTTTTGACACGCTTTTAGTCTGTACGAATAAAAATATAAGACATACGAATAAAAAAATATATATATATTTTTATTTGTACAAACCCTTCTAGCTGTTCCTGATGAAGAGCTCCATATGAGTCGAAACATGTCGTGCCGTTCCTGACAATTTTTACGTGAGTTTAAACTATTTTTATAATTATTGAAAATATATTACAGGGGAATAAAAGTAAATATATTATGTTGGGCGTGTTTTTAACAGGTAAGAAAACAAAAGTAGCTTTGTTCGGCGAGTAGAATCAAACCTTACATTTAGAGCCCCATTGTTATAGCTACCCTGTATCAAACTAAGACAAATTATCCAAAGGAACCTAAAAAATATTAAGGCAGAAAGCCTGTCTGTAATCTGTTTCTACAAGCTCAGTGAAAAGAGACGTGAGCAAAATTAATACAGCGTTGAAGGGTCGGCAGAGACATGTTTAGAAAACTAATCTTTTTTAAGTCGCTACTTGGTCACGGTATAGTCGAAAGCGTCTTGATCCGAGTGCCTACTTTCTGTGAGTGACATTTTTGTAAAAACATTTTTTTTATATATAATATTGCAATAATCTACGAAGAAAATTATGAAATAATAAACTTTATGCTCTAAAAAAGCCACAAAGGGAATTTCACATGTCTAAATCTACCAGCATTTCACAAAAGAATACCACTGTTGAAAAGAAACGCTGAAATAAATTCAACTCTCAGTATTTATTTAACGATTTGCACCTTTACTTATGTTCCATATGGGATTTAATTACAAAGCCAGATGACTTGTAGTTGAATAAGTGTAGCCTTGTCTTTTATAATTATATTTCTAAAAAAGAGATGGCCTTTAAATTATTTCTTTATTTTTAAATTTATTTACTTGCTTCATAATTTGATTTTTTAATTTAAGTTTAGAGTTAATGGCCGAACGTCCTGAGGTGAAACAATCTTCAAATTTCATGCATTTTGTTCATGTGTTTTTTAGTGTGACGTAAATAGAACATTATTAATTCGAACATACTTCATTGTTTTAGAGTTCCGTACCTCAGTCGGAAAAAACGGAACCCTTAATAGGATCACTTAGTTGTCCATCTGTCCAGACCCTTTTACTCAAAGCAGTCCGACTAAATCAAAAGATACTCACGGCAAAGTTAAGTAAAGTTTGTCCCTCAATCCAGTCTCTTCGTGAGGATCTCTCGGTGCCCGAGTCCGACTCGCACTTGACCGGCTGTTTTTCGAGATATTTCTTTGGCAATTTGTAGGTACAAACGTAAATCACTTCAATAAGTTACATGGATATAACAAGAATGAAGGCCAGATCTACTAGCAAACAACTACACTTCATAGTTTATAATCGGGGTAAGTTTTGTCAGTTTAATAATACAATACAGTAAAGTTTTTTTGTCAACTATACTTAGTACGTGGTTAAGCGACAGAATGTGCGAGCAAATCAAGTTCTTATCCCCTTACAGGCAATAGTGATGATCACCTTCAACTCTGACCCAACGCCATAAAGTTCACAATCCATCACCTTGAAAATTGTATTAAAGTAATAGAGATTTTCAGAATGGTCACATTGTGCATGTAAGGATATCGTCACGTTGGTATGTCTGTCTGTTGAGACTTCACAATGTAAAGATATTTGTCGGTTTAGCATATTCATATTGTCTTTTAGAAATTATACCTGTAGGTATAATTCCCCATACTGCAAAGACAAAAAAATGTACTTTCTAATCGAAATCTGCTTTAATTATAATAATATGACCTTTCAACCTATCAGATCATAAACAGACTGGCTTGTCGTGCCTTTTCTATAATTTTTCATGAAGTTCTATTAGATAATTTTTTATCCAATTTCAACGATAAGGCTGATAAACAAGAAATGCAAAGATTGTTAGCAAAATATTTTCAAGGTCTTTGAGATTTGGTGAGCTACGAATCTTACTTGATTTAGAGCATAATTAGGTTGTCAATATCACTTAATGCAGTCTGAATTCCAGATCTCTAATATCACGGCTATATAATATACGACTGCTCGATCGAATTTGTGAATCGAATCGAGAGTTAAGCTTTATAATTTTCGATCGGTATGAATAAATTCCCTTCATGTTATATTTCTAGGAACTGCAAAACTAAATCTTCCCATCAATAAATATTTTATGACCACGGTTTCCCGGAATATAATTTTGAGTGCGCAACTCGATTTCGATTTCCTCTTTCTTATATTGCAAACCATCATTTATAGGTAGGTACTGTCTCACAATAAAATGTTGTTCTTTATTGGTAGGGATGTGGAATTGGATAAATACTTTATCGGTATAGACTCAATTAAAACCAAACCTTGGAAATCTTTGTATGACTCTATGGCACATTAACCTATCAATTTTCTAATCACACATCCTCTTTTTAATCTAACGGGTTGCGTCCCGTCCTTTCTCTTGTATAATAATAATAATATCATAGAGCGACTACTATTGCAGTCAAAAATCATAATATTGTGACAGACAGACATCCGATGCTTAATAATAGGGTTCCTTCGGTATTTACCCATGGGCTACGGATTCTTTTATTTCTGGATTTTTCTCGCTTACCCCTCCTATCTAGAACGTTGAATATTTTTTGCAGGAAAAGAAATACTCCAACATGAAGTTGAAGATTTATTCGCGTTGAAATTGCAGGATTTATGACTAGTCAAGTAAAAAGGATATTAGTCGTCTGTACGAAGACGGAACGGCACCGAATGAGGTACCTATGATTTTTACTTGTATTTAGAGTATTATATACGTATTTTTATTTTGCAGTTCTCGATCCCATTATGTAGCAACACATTTTTTCCTTTTTTTTTTGTAAGGATACCATTTTAACGGTAAAAATTGCTTTATGTAAGCAATAATAATTTGTACGTATGTTTTAGCGAGCTTTATAGCTGTTTAAATGATATCCTAAATGGTATGGAATAAGTATGATAGACAAATCAAGAGCAGCCAAAATCGACGAAGGCTCTATTTATCGACTTTATCGATATGATATAATTTACCTTTAAATATTAACTTTTCAATGTCACTTTGTGTACTTCAAATAACAAGGATCCCTCTTCTGTGATCTCATAAAGCAAAGAATATGCCAATTATATCATTGAGCATTATACTCAAAGCAATTTTTTTGTGTCATTAATTTTATGAAAGGTTCTCTTGCAAATATCGAAAAAGAAGTACAAGAACCTAGACTTAAAATAAATATGCAGATGCGATTCTGAGTACTGAGTATGTTAATTTGTCATTTTATTCTAATATCTCAAAAGCAGACGCGTGAATCTACTAGGAGAAGTACTAGTACGGCCAACAGTAAAATCTCGAAGCTTGCTTGTAATTCTTATGACAAAACAATAAATATCGAGCAAAGAAGACATCATCACCATCCAAATGGCATGCGACAGATACAGTTAACAGCTGTGTTGGAGCAGGACAGATGCTGTAGACGAATGTTACAAAAACTAACATATTACGTCTAGACCGGGGAACGAGACGTTCAAAGAGTTTCTTTGAAAGATTAAACTGGATATCAAGATGCGGTACGTTTAGCAAGAAATGTGGTTTATTTCAAATCTGGTTTGTATGGTAATTTCTTGTTTAACATTTGACAGTAATGTAGTTGAAATCGAAAATGTACTCTTATATTTTGCAATACTGTGTTATTCGTATTATTGTGTAAGAGCCGTTAGAAATATCTTATAGTTAACCACGGTCGATGCAATCGCTGCAAAATTAAGTAAACATTTATTAATTATTTGTCAATATTTTAAGAGTACGTAAGGAAAATTGAAATTCTATTTTTTGCTCTTGATATCATCGACGATAACGGTTTAAAGGTTACGTGGTTTGGTTTCCTTTACTGTATGCAGTATGCTAATAATTGGTAAATTTTAACAGCCCATCTCACTTTTCTCGTGTCTTCACAATCGTATGCTCGTTTAAACAAAAACCTAGTAAGTAGCAAGCCAATTATGGCCTACAGTTACAGTTACAGTGTACATACAAACGCTACACATTATGTACCACGCCAAAAACAATGTTATTTATTTATTTATTTATTTATTTATTTAACAAACAAATTACACAGCATTAGAGCATTATGCTAGGCACTGTGAATTTAATAGTAATACCTAAAATTAAACTAAAATAACAATTAACACATAAACACAGATAATAACAAACTTTCACGAATCACTAGGAGGACGTTCATCCATCGCCTCACAGAACTTCAGACATTCGTTACATATAACCTTCCAGCTACTTGCAAAAACATCGCAATCAGGTGCTGATGCGAGAAGCGCATTCAGATCTCGCAAAGCACGGACCAATGGTGATTTTCTGTGGGATACCGTGCGCGCCCTCGGAACTTCCAGCAAATGACGAGCACGTGCTCGGAGATTAAAGTTGGATTTAGACAATGAGGGCACAAGCAAGCATACAAATTGCGAAACCAATTCCGGACAATCCGAATCACCTCGTAAGATACGGCACGCACTGGTCAGAAGGCTATGATTTCGCCGTACCTCAAGGGAATTAAACCCTAACATGCCCAGCAGGAATTTAGTTGGGTACAAAAATGGATAGTACCCGTAAGTTTTCCTGTACAAGAAACGCAAAAAAGCTTTTGGACTTTCTCCAGAAGCAGGGCGTAAGTGACCTCATGAGGGTTCCAGACAACAGAAGCTGCCTCCAGTTTGCTTCTGACTAACGAGGTGTAAATGAGTTTAATCGCCATGGGATTATCAAAGTCACGGGCATTTCGAATTACGAATCCCAATCTTCGATAGCAGCTGGCAGTTAATGTCCTCATATGCTCATGAAAGTTGAGATGCACGTCGAACATTATGCCTAAGTCATTAACAGAGTCGACACGTGTAATGGGTTCAAGGCCTAACTGATATTGTGCATGTACAGGGTCATGCGCGCGGCTGAAAGTCATCACTGAGCACTTTCCAGTATTAAAAAGAAGCTTGTTTTCAATGCTCCATTGATAAGCCCGGTTGATGTCTTCCTGAAGTGATTCGCAATCGGATAACTGTTGCACACCATAAATGAGCTTCAAGTCATCAGCGTAGAGTAAGCATCTGGCATATGTAGTGACTGTTGCCAAGTCATTTATCATGACTCCGAATAAAAGTGGCCCTAAGATCGAACCCTGGCTGACTCCTGAACGTGTGTGATAGGGTTCGGAAACAAAGCATCCATGTTGTACAAACTGCAGCCTGTCGCGCAGATAGCTTGCAAAGAACCGTAGTAATGTCGGTGAGAAACCCAGATTACATAATTTACTCAGAAGCAAGTCATTATCCACGCGATCAAAAGCTTTTTTAAAGTCAAAGTACAACACATCAACTTGTATCCCTTTATCCAAATGTTCGGAGATGTAGTCAACCAGGGTTAGCAGATTCGTCTCGACCGATCGCCTAGGCCTAAACCCGTGTTGCGAGTCTGAAAGGAAAGGTTTTAATTGAGGGGAAACGAGTCTGCTAATGATCGATTCGAACAGCTTTGCAGTTGAGGAAAGAATAGCTATTGGTCGGTAATTTTCAACCATGGTCGTGTCGTTGGTCTTGGGAATAGGGCGCACCCGAGTGACCTTCCACTGACGAGGGTACTTCCCGGTGCACAGTGCCAGGTTAAAAATGTGAAGTAATGGCGGTGTTAACCATTCCTTGCAGCCTTTTAAGATAAAAGCAGGGAGACCGTCAGGCCCAGGGGAGCTTTGGGGCTTTAAATGTTTTATGCCAACCTCCACATCCTCGGCTGTAACTTTATCAATGTGTATATAATTGGCCGTACACGTCAGATCGTCGCGTTATTGGGTACATAACCTGGTGCAAGGTCTATTATAAGTGCAATAGTTGGGACGATTAATAAATAGCCAACGGAAAGTGACGGGTAATCTTAATGTTAACTGTTGTTAATAATCAAAAAGCGGCCAAGAGCATGTTAGGCCACGCTCAGTGTAGGGTTCCGTAGTTGCTTATCCTTCAAATTAGACTTAAGTTACAGGAAAGATTTCAAGCTATATAAAAAGGTCGTAAACGCCAAAGTAACTGTAGTTACTTATTACCTTCTGGAAGTCAACTTACGTCCTTTTAAGAAAATTATGAAATTTTGCGATAACTCAAAAACGGCTCGACCGATTTTGTTCAATATAGTTTTCATTGAAAGTACTTATAAAGCCTCATTTTCATGCATTTTTCCATAATTTTTTGACCCGTGGTTAAAAAGTTAGAGGGGGGGGGGACGCTATTTTTGTTTTTTTTCGGAGCTAATATTTTCAAAACTGCTGACTATCAAAATATAATGTTTAGAGACCCCTATTATTTTTAAACGACCTATTCAACGACACCCCACACACTAGTGTTGGAATGAAAAACAAAATCACCCCCAATTTAGGTGTTCGAGAGGTACCCGAAAAAAACATTTTTTTTAGTTTTTATTTTACCGTTTTGTCGGCGTGATACATACACATACTCATACAAAATTTCAGATTTCTAGTACTAATGATCACGGAGCTAAGCCGCGGACGGACAGACGGACAGACGGACAAGGCGAAACTATAAGGGTTCCTAGTTGACTACGGAACCCTAAAAAAGGGTGCTGCTGCTGCTAATGCTACTTGTCAACAGTGATCAGACACTACTGCAGTTAAATTTTCCGTTCTTTTACTAACGATATGGCATACAAACTTCCAGTATAAGCGGAGCAACTTGGCACAAACGAGGATGCAATATGTCAACGCGCCAAACTTAGTCTATCGGCAACCAAACTCTATTGATTTACCGAATAGTATAATAATAGAGTTAATAATGTTACTGGCAATACTGTACTTTGATACCTTTGTTCAGATTGTCCGCGTATAGTAATAAGAACGGATATCGTTTGTAAAAGTTTGAGAGCAAGTTGTGGACAAATCGCTTATAGTTTGAGATTTTCAGACTTGGTAGTTTAATAACTGTATTGGTACAGTTTTGTCAGTTCGAGGTTGCCTAACGAGTTGGATGGGTATCGTGATTTATAGCTTATCGTTTATCCATAATAAAGTTACGTAATAGGTTTAGTTCAATTCATATTTATGGTAGTTTTGGAATATTATAGGCGTGTTTTGTATTTAAGTTTATTTTTTTGGTATAAAAGGATTTCATTCGATCATTACAAAAATAAATCATTAAGCAAATTATAGTAAATAAAAAATAAATAATAATAATAATATCAGACAACCTCAGACAAATCAACCTAGTCCCAAATTAAGCTCAAGAAGGCTTGTGTTATGGGTACTAGGCGACGATATACATACTTATATAGATAAATAAATACTTAAATACATAGAACATCCATGACCCAGGCACAAATATTCGTGTTCATCACACAAATATTTGCCCTTGCCGGGATTCGAACCCGGGACCGTCGGCTCAGAAGGCAGTTGCTTAACCACTGCGCCAACCGCGTCGTCGATAGTATATCTATCCCATTTAATGTTACAAAAGCGAAAGTGTGTGTGTGTGTTTGTTTGTTACTTCTTCAAATTGGGAACAGAAATAGTTTATACACTAACTTTACACATAGGCTACTTTTAATCCCGAAGAAAAGCAAGTTCCCGTAGGATAGTGTAAAAGGTTTAACGCAAGTGAAACCGCAGCAAAAACTAATTTACAGCACGAGTAAGTATACTAATTAATATTTATTATAAAGTAGGCTGAATTGTAAAATAAATAAGCCTGGTAAAATAACAGTATTTACGTAATAATATTTTGTTTACAATAAAACGTGAATGTGTATGTTGACCAGTATTTTTTTTAAATTCAAAATAAGTACATCATTAATATGAATCTGAATACTGTCAATTTACGTACCTTTTACAAAGGCGAACAAATTACGACCTGTCCTTCGTATTATATCGCTAGAATTAAACTCATTTGAGAGCAATTATTCGAGAATTTCGTTCACACTTTGAAGTCGTCTCGTGACAGATCCGTAGGTAGAGTAATAATTATAATGAACTATTTATTGTGCCGTGGTCTATCTTGGATGTATTTATTTTCCAATATCATATAAATTAGTTTGTTTATTTATTCAGTTCCGTATCAGTTTATTCATTATTTTTATTCATTTACATTCATTTGCTGTATATTCAAGAACAGAGGGAATGCTACTCATTAAGTATATAGTTGTGGGCAAAAGTATGGATAGAAGCTTATATAACAATACAAAGCTGTGATTTCATGACGGAATTAATTATACAACTAAACAACAAAAATAATGTTAAAAAGTTAATAACCCAAATTCTGCTTACGAAAATTCACCACTTCATCATTTTGTAGAAAGGCAATCAATAAAGGCGACATGCAACTTTTTCTCGGAGTTAGATAAATATATTTTTTAAGTAATATTATGTTTTAATAATGGACGTTTTAATGTTTTAGTTTTTTGGGGATGGCCCAATGGTTACTAATCTACTATAATAATTATTACTACTAATCTACTTCTAGGTTACTAATCTACACAATAATAATTATTGGAAACGTTAAACATAAAAAAAAAGTTTGTACAGTTTTACAGTGACAGTTACAGTTTGTTCGTTTCTGTATACATTTAATATTTAAAAAAAAAACCTCATAAGTATGCAAAGCCACGGTACGTACCGTGTATCTAATGCCGATAGTTTTTAATTAAGTATGTACATCACAGTGAATTTAATATTTAAAACTATTTGCAATTCTCTTGACTAGGTATTAACCCTTAAAACTTTTATTTTTCCGAACTAAGCGCTAACATTTTCATTCCATCCAGAGATAAGACGAGAAATCTCACTCAAAACCTAAAAAAAAGAAGCACAAGACAATTATCTAGAACATTCATTGAAAAGAATTCATATATTAGTCTTCGAAATATTAAAAATTCGTCAAGTTTTTGTCGACAGAAGCACCATCTTTCAGAAGTCTAATTTTCCTAGATATATCAGTCGTTTTCAAAAAACAATGTTAGTAATTGCCTAATGAAAGATTGTACAGCAGATGGGACGTCTACTACACTGTATTTATTTATCTAGCATCAAGTATAGTTCACCTTTATTTTTGTTACCTTTGCGTCAATGCTCTCTCGCGGTCCTCACACTTGCTATAAAGCAATTGGTCAACAAACTTGTGTTATTTCAATTTTATTTCAAGTGGAATCTGGACTTCATAATTATATGAAATTAACTATACTTAAAGGTGTCAATTTAATAATAAGCGACTGGTCTAGTTATCAAATCGAACAAAAGTCAACTAGGCACCAATAGTTGATCAGTTAGTAAGAAAATATAATACTATTGTCTTTGCCTGACCACGAACGCGCGCCATTTTGAACAAAGTTGGAAAGCGGAGCCAGGCTTCCTGGTGCTCGCTCAGCACCTCTAGCACAACTGTGACACGCGCCTCTTTTTCGCGCGAGATATGCTACCTATCTCATTCTGTACAGCACTGTGTGTGAGTGACGGGTGATGCTATGTCGCGTGACATGGTCCGTAGTCTAGCGCAGCTCACGACGCACGTGTACTCGTCCCGTTGTGTCTCTTTCCCAAAAGCTGATCTAAGAACGCACAGACTCTTACCCTTTTCTAAAGGGTGAGTAACTAAATGGTCAGCCATTTTTAATTCCCGAAAAAAAGAGGCGTTAATATTTACATTAAATTATTTGAACAAGAAACAAATATTTTGCTGGCAATAAATGAAAATCGGACTTGTTCTGCAAACAATTTACAAACGGTTAATTTATCCAATATCGATCAGCATCTATTATCACTTGTCTGCCTAATAAATAGTAGAGCAGCATAAAAGTATTACATGATCAACAAGATTTCACAATTGGTCAGCAGAGAAAACATGGTACACTGATGACCTGGTGAAGATTGCCGGAAGGTGTCGCCAGGTGAACTGATAACCGGGTGAAAGTCGCCGCAAGGTCTCGCTAGTTTAATAATAGGTTAGGTTCGTTAGGTGGCTTCAGATCCCCAAAACCACTCAGAAATATGCGGGACTCCGTTGACTTTTATGTTTTGATAATGTTGACACCATTGAGATATTTAAGTCCCTCAGCCTTTGTAATTTACTAAGTTTTAACCCCACTGATGTTCAGTAAGGTATGGTTACCGACATGTTTTAATTAAATATTTTCTTTAACCACTGACTTGCTTACTTGAACATTTTATTACTCGTAGGTCACTCACTGAAGCTTAAAATTAAATTTATATAGGCCAAAATAATTTAGAGCAGTTCAGTATGGTATTAATAAAATTGCAAACTTATTTAAAAATGTTTGCTGACCATAATTTGCTGACCAAACCTTTATTTAAGAATATTTTGCTTATCGGTTAAAGACCACCCTTACTAATATCTTTATAAATGCACTTTATAGTTCTGAATAACAAAACTGAAACTCTCTCACAGTTTCACAGCTTGTGACTGAATTCATTAGGAACTTAGCGACTCCATTCTGTCCGGGTGCTATTGTTACATTTTCTAGATTTTTCTTTCCATAGTCAACAACATCTTTATAAGTCCTAAAATGTTATCTAGCTACATTTAGCAGTGTTCTTATTTTGAAGCCAAGTTTATAGTTTGTTTTTTTTTTTCTTAAACAATATGCTTATTTATATATAGGTAAATATGTTTGGCGAACTTTCCGGCATTTGTTTGACACAATTTAAACTCATATTCCTCAATTTCGATTGATTGACGTATGTATAGCCATTTTTTAAGCGATCTATCAGCGAAGTAACGGACATGGCTGATTTATGTAATATTAACAAGTTGTCGTTTAAGATGTATATGATATTTAATATTGATGATATCTGACGGATTTTTATTACGACGAATTGCCATCTCAAAGTACATTGTCCATATAACTAAAGAATTTGGAACATTCTAAAGATATAGAAGCTGTGAATTTGGCCTACTACTTTATAGACGAAACATACAATTGACGTGTTTCTAAAAATCAAATCACGTCTGGCTGTAACTGATATTGTGCTACACTCTCTTCCACAGAACTCATTTGGTATTAAGTGCATGCTCATCGGAATTGGAGTCCATTTCCCGAGCAAAGTTAAATTAAACCTTTTTTTTTGTCTACCTCGTCGCAGTCCGTTAGCACAGATAACCTAATTCTGACGAACAGATACGACAGTCAAACAAATAATCGAAAAAAAAATTCACATCATTATGTTTGTTATGCGTAGTTTAGTTCTAGTTATGCATCATTTTCATAACCCATCTTTTTCGTTGATTCTAGAATACTTGAAGGCTTGAAAAGGGTACAAGGAAAGAACTAAACCCGACGATGAAATAAACCATATATTTAAATTTCGTGTACATGTTTTTTTAATGGTACAAAAATAAGTTACATAAAAAATTATATCTGTAAATAAGTGTTAATTTATAGTTTATTGCATGCTCTATATTAAGATATGAAACTCTAATTTTTAAGAAAATATGACTGGAGAAGTTCTTTCCGTGTATCCTTCAATTATGATCTTCTATCACCGACTCACCACTTTTGGTGAAAGAAATAAACAATATGACTATCAGCATCTAAGAACGTATATTGACCTCAATTCATCTTAACAATTGCGCGGACAGCACATCGAAAGATATAAATTAGGACTCTCATGGAACAGCACCACGTCGGTCTTTTTCCTCTCCTAATTTGCTTGGCGCTCATGCGCCCGAAGATGGCTTATGTAGCCGATCTTCGTGATGAATTTACGCGCACAATGTCGGCACGGAAGTTTATCTTATACATAATTGTATATTATGGCCGTAGGTGGATGGGCCTTCAAATCATGGCGATATATTCTCACCTCCGTGACCGCACCACCGAAGCTGTCGACGCATTAAGTAGGGCTCTACGCTACCAACACACCGGGCTCGTCGCAGGACTGAACTATATTCATGATCGTTCACACTTAAGGTGGAAACGATCCATAGTGCATAGGTATGTGACGGCGATACACGCACCATGTCTCTGAGGAGCAAAGGAGATTTGGCAAAACATTTACCATATACACGGATATTTTGGTGGCCAGCTTCAGGTGCGAGCAGAAAAACTTTAAACGCATCTTTCCAAATGCTGCAGCTGCAGTACCAATCCTGCTGTTTAACTCAGCTTCAAGTTCACACTTGGATGCTATAGTGTTCCCCAGATAAAGGAACTTATTCACCTGCTTCAGCTCATCTTCACCAAAATTCCTCATAGTGTTAATATGCAAATTGCAAAATGGTAATATGTTTAATAATTATAAAAATGGTTTAAACCCAAAAGAGTGGGTCGCGAGTCGCGTAGCAGCACGGATGCCCTGATGAAGAGCTCTAAATGAGTTCGAAACATGTCGGGCCGTTCCTGACAATTTTTACGTGAGTTTAAACCGTTGTTATAATTATTAAAGATGTCTCAAGATAGTTTTAATAATATTATTGGTAATATGTTTGTAAACGTGTTAAGCCAGCTTAATATACCTATGGTCAAAGTTATAGTGCAACAATAAATATACATATTAATGAGCACAATTATATACATGAACGCTCATCGTATATCTAAATCATCATTGCTTGATGCCAAATATAATGAATAAGTACTTCGATCAATTCGAATACAATTGCTTATCTCCCCGCAAGACTAGCGACTAACTCTTACTAAATAACTAAGTTACTTGGAGTTTAATCATATTTGCAGCGTTTTAGTGGATTTTAGTGGAGGATGCAGCCTCAAACTCATCACTTAGAGTGCTTTTACGGCATATTATATAATATTTATTTCTCTCTATATTTAGTGCGAATTTGATAAAAGCAAAGATTGGACTTTAAAGTACTATTTTTACAGACCACAAAAGTTAAGTCGACTTATTGGCAAATTGAATTGTCCATTGTAGTTTCTGATAGAAATAAGTGTTTTATTATTTTACTAAGAATTTCAAGGATATTTTTTTATGTAAGTAAGTTTTCATATTTAATGTGTTGAATAATTATAAATTATTAACTGGCTAGACTTTGATAACTAAATTATTTATCAGGGCGTGTGGGCGTAAAAAAAAGAACACAAAAAAAAGAATTCTATCGCATCATACACCTGTTAAATTAAAAGCTTTAGCAATTAGTAAAATTAAACCTGTTTTTTTTTTACGTATTGACGATATAAAAAATATACAATTGAAGACTAGGTACCTACTTATATTCTTTTAAGCGCTTATTTTTGTTTTACCTTTTTTTTGGTAAGTACCAACTAGAATCTAGTTCTGGGTACGGAAATGATTATTTTGCAATATGTTTCATAATTGCATAAGTATTAAAGCTTCCATTGTATTTCAAAAAAAGTATGAGATTTCGTAACTCCAAGGCAGTTTTCAGAAATCTGAAGTAATAATGTCCCTAACTGACACGTTCATAACTCAGATGTATACAAAGAGCTCCAAATATCCTACCTACACACTTGACATGGTAATAAAATGCCTTAATACAATAATATTCTTCTTATAGGACCTTTTTTTAGCAAGCTTCTTCTTTTAAATACAACAACCTATTTTTAAGGATTACATCTTTAAAACTTTTTAATAAATACCTGAAACAGTGATCATTTAGTTAAGTAAGTAAAAATATAGTTCAAGACCTTGGGTAAATGTTCGATATCCGCAATTGTCGAATTGAGGTTCTGTTTTATGCAGATTTTCAGAATAACAGCATAGATGTTTAAATAAATTGTTTTATTTAAATGTGTGACAGTCGCGGAAACCGAAGAAAATATTAACATCAACGATTATTATCATTTGGGTAAGTAACCTCTAAAATACACATCATAGATTAAATAAATTCTCTCACTCACTCACTCATATATATTATAACTCCATGCGAGATTAATGCTCCCATTACGCTAAGTGCCTCAAATTAACATAACATTACGTTCTCGGCTGAAATAATACGCTATTAACATGATTTTTATTTGAGGCGATTTCCTTTTTATTGCATTTAACACGGATAATAATCAACAGTAAATATTTATGTATACATATTGATACAGCCATTCTATCAGGTGTGTTTATCCATACTTACAATATTAATATTATAAATGGACCTCTGTCTGTCTGTTACCTCTTCACGCTTAAACCGCTGAACCGACTTCGATGAAATTTGGTATGGAGATAGTTTGAGACCCGAGAAAGGATATAGGATACTTTTCATCCCGAATAAATTGAGTGTTCCCGTGGGATGAGCGGGTAACACCGCGGAGCACAGCTAGTTGTCTATAATGGGATAAGTGTAACAGTTAGTTATTAGACTGTGGCAGTCTTCTCCCGGAGATATAGTCTTACCACACCTTTCCTTACCTTTAGGTCGCCCCTAAACTTATAAACCAAAATCTTAAAATTAAGGTCGTCTTTTTTTGGAAACAAAAAAAAAAATTCGCGTCCTAAAACAAAATAAGTTAGTGCCTCGAGTATAAGAAAAAATCGACAAAATAAAATGCACCCTAGTGTAGTTTCGTATTCGTTACATAGGTACGAATATCCCCATGTTTTCGGCTACGTGCGTAGAGATACGAAATCCTTTGCTGCGAAAGTGTTCATTGCAAATGCTGTTAAGTGGCATAAGTTAATAGTAAATTGAAATAGAGACATAGCTAAAGTAGACAAACATAATGCCATTACAAATGCTAATTCTCAAGTTATATAAAATCTAGCTAGTAGCGCGCTCTATATTGTATAAAACTGTGTATTCTGAACACAAGAATATACCTACACAAATTATTTTTATTACATAATCATTTAATAATTAACATAAACATTAAAAGTCCAAAATTTCTGAAATCTAAAAATATCTACTTTGACTTACCTGTATGGATTTGAAATCAGTAAAAGAAGATGATTTTTTTATGAAAAAGTCATGGCATTTTTTCCGTTGACGTCAAATATATCCACAGAAGCTTCATAAAATAAAAAGTACTCACGGACAAAAATGTTGGACATCAGCGTAGCGGGCAAACAGAACACGATGACCAGGATATCAGCAACCGCCAGGTTCACGATGAAGAAGTTGGTGACAGTCCTCATCCGCGGAGACCGATACACGACCGCGATCACGAAACAGTTCCCGACCAACCCAACGACGAACACCAGCAAATACGCGACACAATACACTGCAGTCATTATCCCATTATGCCGATACATCACTTCCTCATTCACCATCCCGAAATCAGACCTATTCATCGTAATGTTCATCTTCAATGGATGGTGACGCTCCATATCCAAATGACTAGATAACGGCTCCAAATCTGGTAAAACACTGTTCTCTGGCACAAATTTAGTATTTATAACCTCCATTATTGAATTAGATAAAATGTCCACTATGTGGTTCTTTGAATGATGAGGATGAGAGTGGTTCCTGTGGTGATGCCGCGTCTCGTGACTCGGATGCTGCGTCGAAAAGTTGAAGAACTCGCTCACATCGTTCGTGAAGAAATCACCAGACGGTATCCTTAACGGAGCCATTTTTTTATCAAGTCATATCTTACACCAAACACCAAACGTCAGCAAATAAACTTCACAGCACTCAACGAAAATTCTATGTTAGAAAAGTACGAAAGTTTCGAAGTGTTCGCGCGTTGGGTCGTAGAGGGTCTACGCGCGTGTGTAGCGGCGGTCTAGCGCCGTCTGAACGTAGAGCCGCTCCGGCGTAGGCCCGTTCGGCGTACGCATGTGCATTTCGGTCAACTACCAACCAAACCTCTACAAGCGTTTGAAAAACTTTTATTTTAAACATCATAAGGTTCTCCTTCCTACGTCTCGACGCTCTAGGCTTAGGTCGCAAATGCATGGAGAACCGTTAGCATTTCATGAATTTTAATCGCAGTGACCCGTAATCAAATTTGAGCTTCATATTAAGCAGCACTCACGTAATTTTAGTGGTTTTTAGAGTTCCATACTTCAAAAGGAAAAAACGGAATCCTTACAGGTACTTACGGAGGTACGGCGACGCAGTTGGCTCGGTTTGTAGAGACCTGTCTACTGAGCCGGCGGTCTCGGGTTCGGATCCCGGCCAGGGCAAATATTTGTGTGATGAACTCGAATATTTGTGCTTGGGTCATGGTTGTTCTATGTATTTAAGTATATATTTATCTATATAAGTATGTATATCGTCGTCTAGTACCCATAACACAAGCCTCCTTGAGCTTAATTTGGGACTAGATCGATTTGTGTGAGGTTGTCTGATATTTATTTATGTATTTATTATTTATTACAGGTTCACTTCGCTGTCCATCCTTCTGTCTGTAAAGATCCTTTTTCGCAAAAACGAGTCGAGTTATCGAGTTTAAATTAAAACCATATACCTGCTCAGTTCTACAGTTCCTGGAAGCTGTGAGAAAAATGAAACTTAAAAAAAAAAAAAAAAAAATTTTTTTTGAAAATGATACGGCCATTTATGCCGCGAGAAACGTGTATTTCGACACTCTCAAGGGGATCAAAATTTAGGGTATTTTCCGTTGACCTAGTAGAACTATGAAACTTTGCAAGTAATATTGTCTTATACTATAAGTATAGGAAAAGATCTAAGCACTACATTTGTAAATAAATCATAAAAAGGGTCATGATTGTATGAGTGACCAATTTTTTTTGTAGATTCCTGATCCTCTTATTTATAATCATGTACCTACTAATTTGTACGGAACCCTCAGTTGGCGAGTCCTACTCTCACTTTTCACGTTTTGTAACTTATTTCGTAGCGGTTTGTTGTACTTGGAAATCGATAGGTACTCATAATGCAAAGCTATTAACTAAATAAAAAAAATAACTTGGACCCAATGTGTTTTAATACTTATTAAAAGGGGTGGTGTGGTAACACCGCCCCTTTTAAATTGTCTTATTAAAATTATTTTCGGCCTCATCACCCCAAAACGGCTGAAAAATTTATATTCCATTTTGGTACAGGGATAGCCGGATCCAAAGATAGTTACAGGATATTTTTTATCTGACTACGATTCAGAAGGAAGGAGGGTCACGCGGTCAGTACTACAGCAATGTTTCACTTACTGCCGCTTCGGTTTTTTTTTGGGTTATGTCATTTCTACCGTGCTTAGCCAAAAGGCGACTTTTTGTGTGGAAATCAAAAAGGTCTCCTTTTGGCTTAACACGGCATACAGTTACATGCAAATTTCGTCAGCCCAAATTCGATCTCAAATAGTAGCTCCCAGTAAGTATAGCCACCTCCATTGCTCGCTGGTAGTAAATAAACATGAACGTTAAAGGGCTTACACGATTTCCTCCTCTTTGAAATATATATGTCATATATGTCTCCCAATTAAAATTAATGCTACTTCGAAAGGCCTATTATTCATAATCCTTCTAGCTCTAATATGAATTTTCTCGAACAGCCAAGGAAATGTCGTTCTTATGATCGTGGTAATAGAACGCAAAATACGTCTTTGTATAGCAATTGTTGAAGATTCGTTCTAGTTTCCAATTTGAGGTCAATAAAGGAATTTCATACAACATTATTGGCCGTGGTCAACAAAGAGATTGTCTTTTATTTCAGTGGGGTTTATTTCTTTTATTGATAATCTATGGCATACTTCCAATAAAAAAAACGTAGTTTGTGCATGTATATTTACGTTTTATTTCTTATATTTAGTTAAATATAAGAAATTAGATTAAAACAGATATTCAATAAAATAAACAAAGAATCACGTTTATTGATAAAAAATATAACAATATCTAATTAATAAGGTGTTTTTATTTTTTTATAAATTGAATCATCTTAAGATTTGGTGGCAAAAACATTAAACCGAACAGCTTAAAAAAATAAATTTTGAAAAAAGTAAAAAGTTGGCGGGAATAGTACTAAAAATATAATATGAATATATAAGTTGAACATTTGAATTATTTCCTTGGATTTCTTTGAGAAAAGCACTATACAAGCCTCGGCGCGAACAGGGATTGTCGGCCTCGTATCTCTAGATGACCTCGTTATCACTCGGCCATCTATTACTATTCGGCCAACAATTCCCTATTTCGCGGCCTCTGCAGTAATGTACTATTATACATTTTACTTGTTAAATTAAGTTACTATTGCTGAATATATTACGCCTTGTTGACTAATACTGAATAAATAGATATGGATATAGTATACATAAGTATTACCGACACCGACACATAGTTTATGATGTACCGAAGGTCAGTCACCTGGACATGCACTCAGATTGACAGACGAGACGAAATGATTCATGAGCTTGCGTAGTAAAATAGTTTATAATAAACGCGTAAAACTAAAGTTTAAAGCTCAAAAGTTATTGCTTTAGTACACCATTAATAGGGAAGGATCAAGTGTTAACTATCTTAGTTAACAGTCTATTTTG
The DNA here is from genome assembly GCA_932273695.1 of Apotomis betuletana. Taxonomy (NCBI): domain Eukaryota; kingdom Metazoa; phylum Arthropoda; class Insecta; order Lepidoptera; family Tortricidae; genus Apotomis; species Apotomis betuletana. Next base: position 16,842,530 of record OW026300.1, read on the forward strand.
ACCAAATATTTGCTTATAAAATTTTGTTGCTAGTATAACTAAATATAAATAATAAAACTAGTAGGTTGTTTAACCTTTTTGTGATATAGAGTCATATTAATTCTTATAGATCTTATAGATTAGGACATCATGCTTTTGAGATGTATGCGTACCAATCTGAAAGCGTCAAAAACGTAATTTTTGGCGTTGTTTGAAGTAATATTTTAAAAACGGCAATTACTAACTGACTTTTAAAGTTTTTAATATAAAAAATGTCGATCATAAGAACCCGCGTGATAGGGTTCGAGATGCAAACAGCATTCCTGCGCTGCTATTCAGCGTGAAAATGCTAATCTTTGTGCGAGACTGCCTGCGCGTGGATCGCCTGTCGTGTCCCGCGGGCGATTGCTCTTGTGGAATCCACGTGCATCCACAAATACTACCTGTCACTTTCCTGGTGACAAGATAGATGATGCTGAGTCGCGTAACAAGCGAAGTCATGGCTAGCCCAGCTGCCTCACAACGCGAAACGCCACGAACTCATCGCACACAGTATTTTTACTGACACGGGGGTTATATGTTTTGTTATATCTTTTTGTTTTGTTTTGACAGTTAATCGCTTACTCGAGTTCCTCGTCCTTGGTGGGACCAGTGCCTAAAGCACAACAAATAGAGATATTAACATCAGCAGGGTTCGGACTTTCTTTCGCACGGTACGACTAATGGAGAACTATGGAGCCGTTATTAACATTAAAATACAATTCATACTCATTCATCTATTTCATTCCAAACTGCCTTTGTGGTTATTATGGTTAACATTCCCATTAATGTCGGCTCCATAGTTCTCCATTAGTCCTACCGTGCGAAGGAAAGTCCGACCCCTGATCATCAGGGTTCGTAAAATGCGAGCCAAATCGATTGAAATGACGTATGACTATGACCCTAGGGCCGAGCTAACAACCAATGGAAATTACTAGAAGCCTATCTAAATAGAGCGGTAATGTTTGCAGTTCATCAATTCTACAACTGCAAATCCAGACTCATCCGATCCATTATGCTCCGTCACGTTGCGACGCAATATCTGATTGATTTACTTACTGCGAACTATCCATTTTACAATTACATACAGATAGGAAATTAATTTAGTAGAGATTAGAAAATGCCCGTAGACAGAAATAAGGCAATTTTTATTAGTTATTGTCATCTAAATCAAAATAGTCAAATCTAACTAGTTTTAAATAAAAAGTAAAAAGAGCAAAATCTTAAATGGGAGAATATTTGAAAAAGTGTCAAGCGATAAGCAATAGATAGTTCCAATTTTCCAAAGCCATTCCGTTATAGGTCATACCTAATTGACAATAGCGCTCGAGTAGTAAGCTAATATGAAAAAAATCCGCAGTTATAGGTGGACTGGAGAGTGTCGAGTTGAAATTGAATATTTTTGTGTGACAAAGTATCCGTCAAGTTTTGATGTGTGTGTGAGTGACAGATGCTTTGTCACTTATTTATCACGCGATAAACGCAACCATCATAGGCCCTCAGAGTGGTTCCTACTTAGAATGCATTTACTTCACTATGACTTTTAATATACTTAATATATAGTGATAGTGCTTCTTCAAAGTTTAAAAGAGGCCGAGTTCAACTCGTTTTTATTACTTTAGACCCTTCAAAACAAAGTTTCACCTCTGAAAAGGACATGAGTTAAAAAGGGCTGCCATTTTGCTTTGAATTTAGTTGTGTTGTCTATAATGCACTCGCCTAGTTATCCTTATCACTGAGCTGACGAGTTTGTTTCGGAATGGCAACATTTGTAATTTATTTCATTACAACCCCAAAAAAAACTATCTCACCTAATTTTACGAGAATCGGTTAAGAAATGCGATCTCTAGGCGAGTACAGCCGGGAATCCGGACATACGATAGGCCAAGCTGATATGGAAACACGTCACTATCGCTTCTCTCGGTCGGTCAACAAAACGCTTTACATAATACAACACAATCCCATACAAATGGTACGTCTAGACGACGATTTGAATATAGTTAGCTAAATCCTGGTGTCGCGCACATCCATCACAGCGAAGGGTAGGTCCTTTGCCTGATAAGCCAATCTGGATCGTGGGTTCGAGTCCTAGCCGAAATCATTTAAGTAATAAAGGAAGTAGTGAATTAACACAATATACCAAAAGTTTGCTTTGTTCTTTTATAATTTGTCGTGATTGTATTTGAAACCTACAACAAGCGTACAATGAACGGGGCCTTAATGAGCCGTTTTATGTATTCGGGATCTTGGCGCTTTATTTCTATTATTGTAACATTTGAAGTTCGACCGTTAACATAATGAAATTGTCTTTCTCATTGAGATAATGCTTTATATTTACAGGCGTTTTTAAAACTGGTACGTCAAAATAGTTAATAAAAAAAAACAAGCGACAGAATCGAGCATTTATGTCTAAATTCACTCAATGCTGCTAGTAAAGCAAAACATTGTGGTAAAGTCAAGATATAAATAAATAAATAAATATTAGGGACAATCTTACACAAATCGACCTAGCCCCAAACTAAGCAAAGCTTGTAGGTACTATGGGTACTAGACGACGATAGACATAATATATAAATACATTATATAGATAACATCCATGACCCAAGCACAAATATTCGAGTTCATCACACAAATATTTCCCTGGCCGGGATTCGAACCCAGAACCGCCGGCTCAGTAGGCAAGTGCTTACAAACTGAGCCAACCTCGTCGTCGATGAGATGTAATGTAACTAAATTAATGAAGCTACTCTAAGATCCGTAGAAATGGCGCTCTGTTTACACACAGATATTACACATTTATGCGGCTTAATGCCCCAATTCTGAACACGTGGAACAACTCATGGCAGCCTTGTAACTGTATGAAAAGGCAATCGAACGTTGATTAACGCCCATTCGGTTGACAATTGATTTACAATTGAGCAAGTCACATCTAGAGAAACGTTTAATTCTGGTAAGAGCCAGTTGAATTGGAAAATATAAGGTTAATAATTAAAGTTCTATTCTACCGTACTATTCGGTCGTATATGTCAAACAATATAAATATAATACAGAATGTTATGGATAAAATGATAAATAGGGTAATTTTTCATAATGCCTATAATTAATTCGTTAGGGACGTAGTGATAAATTAGGGCATTTTTCATTATGACATCGTGAATAATGCAAGGTGCACGGCAAATGCGGTGCACGATCGTAGTCAGTAGCCACAGACAGTCAGACATTCATCAGTCTGACGTATTAGCTGTCCAATGTTGTTGCATTAGAAGAAACTACCGACTGTTTTAATGTTCATGGTTATATGCTAGTTGTTCTGTGAGCTGTAGGTTTCGTGTGAATTTGTTTCAAAATTGATGGAGATTAATGCTTTTTTTATTATTTTATTATTTATTATTGTGAGCCCATGCTCTGCTGGGCAAAGGCCTCCCCACTCTTCTTTCGTTGTTCCCGGTTTTGGGCTATTTGCTTTTTTGGCTTTTTTTAATAATGTACTTTTTAATATTTATTACAAAATTTAAATTATAAAATGTATACTGGCTTACCATGTAATGAACATACTGCTGTACCTATGGTTAATGAAAAGAAAAATTTAAATATCTAATATGTTTTCAACCACCATATTGTTTCTGAATAAATCTATTTCTTCATCTTTCTATATTTACTGTCTAAACCATTTTGAAAAACTTAATCGTCAAAAAAAATCTATGTACTTATAGGTATACTTATTCCTACGCACAAAATTTCATGAGAATCGGTTGATAAATGCGACCTCTAGACGAGAACAGCTGCAAAAGCATCTGGACATTCAAACATTCAGATATACAAAAAAAAATGGGCCAAAATGGGGACGGTTCCATCTTTATAACAGTTTAAAAGGTAATAAATAATAAATAAATAGAATGTAGTTTGCCGAGCAAAGTAGGTAACTTTTAGGACTTATCTCGATTGTGCAACTGGGCCCGGCACGTGGCGCAAAGAAGAATTCCACGCTATGTTCGATCGACGCCATTGTTTATCGTAAAATGTCAAACGGTACTTGCGTTAAGAGGCCTTATTCCTTTTAAAATGCTGATTGTTTTAGACATTTTGCTCTATGTTTCTTAACACATTATTGATGTAACTACCTAGAACAGGGCTATTGAGGTTTATTGATATATATATTTGAAACCTACCTATAGTTTGAATTTTTCATTGATAATTTTTGTTTCCAAAACTACTCGAAATAGAGAAAATTCACGCGAAAAATGAGCTTTTTCAGTTTATTTTCGACAGCACGCAATAAAAGCATGAAATAGCTACGTTACTACCTAGAACTTGGGGAAAAGTATTATTTACTTCTAAAAGTTGGTTGAAATTATCAATATATTTGTCATAATATGAAAAAATAAATAAAAGTAATAAGGCTGCGCTGCTTATTCTTACGGAACACAAAATAATAATATTCAATGACACGATTGATTATTCTTAGGGCTTATTATATTTTCCACAATGAGAAGGCAGAGAAAAGGAGTTGAAGTTTATTCGTATAGGTACCTGGAGACATACGTAGTATAATAGTAAAGAACTGCATTTTGTTACTCGTATAAACAAAGAAAACTAACTGTACTTTTTATGCTTGTGTCTAAATAGCACCCTATTACCCCAGATTAATTAGACACGTATTTTGTCTCAGTTTTCAATTGTTTACTGAAATGCTAATTTTTGTAGCAGATTTCACAGAGACTTTGTTATTAGGTTAATATGAACTTAATAAGAAAGCTAAGTTATAATAGTTGGGTCTTGTTCCAAAGTTGATGAACGAATTATTAGGCTCTGATTCTTTGTAAACACAGGTCAACAATCTCATATATGAAAACCATTGGTGATGACAAGAACATATGTAGAAGTGACATTCCATTACCATGACTATCAGCGTCAGTTACCATAGAATACAGCCTTGTCAGTACACGGAGTTAATACCTAAAATCCATAACATTTTGTATGATTAGTTGTTCTATTATGCAATAAAATTAAATATATAAAGAAAAAAATTGGGCAAGTGCGAGCCCGACTCGCGCATGAAGGGTTCCGTACCTATACATATATATAATCTATAACAAGTTTGTTGTATGGGAGCCCACCTTAAATATTTATTTTATTTTATTTTTAGTATTTGTTGTTATAGCGGCAATAGAAATACATCATCTGTGAAAATTTCAACTGTCTAGCTATCACCGTTGTTGAGATACAGCCTGGTGACAGACGGACGGACGGACGGACAGACGGACGGACGGACGGACGGACGGACGGACGGACGGACGGACAGCGAAGTCTCAGTAATAGGGTCCCGTTTTTACCCTTTGGGTACGGAACCCTAAAAATATGGCGAGAGGCCAACAGCAACTTATCAGGCTATACTTGTATATAATACGCTATATAGATAGTAACAGGTACTTGAGATGGACGATTATGCAAATTCATATAACTTTTTAATATTTAAAAACCGTGTTTAAGAGCAAATAGAGTAGAAATACCTAAATACTCATCAGAAAAACTATCGTCCCCACAGCGCACCTCAACGATATTTATTTTATAAAGAGTAGTCACAGGTCACGAGTTTTAGCACGCTCCATTAAATAATCAGCCTGTAGGTATTTTGATATTGGTACAGGTGAAGTCGTTTTAGAGTGGTATAGTTTCTAGTTTATAATTAGAGTAAAGTGTGACAAGATTTGCGTTCAACAATGTTTCGCATTATGCTACAATCCAATATGAATTGTATTATTAGTGTATTGTATGATTATGCTTTGAGTTTCACTCCGAGATTTAATCAGAAATGATGAAATCCGGAATAGGTCGAATAATCACGGAACTAAAGTGGCAGTAGGCAGGGCATATACTCGCAGTTAGCTCGCAGATCCAATGACAACCGCTGAGGCAGAATGGTTTTCGAGTGGCGACCACATTTGCTAATGGCTTACTATCAGTATATACTATTTATAACTCACCTTAATCATCAAATTAATTAGGAATTGGTGAACGTCTGACACTAAGGTTGGAACCACTAACACCTGAAAAGAAGGTACACAAAACTATGTAACAGTGACATGGCGTAATACAAAATCTCCAGGCAAGCCGGACTGATTTAGCTTACTTTTTCAAACATACTCTAAAATGGGCAAGCTAATGGGAATCGGGTTCTATGAACGTTACGCTATTGCTATATGTAACTGAATACGTACTACGGTATTCCATAAATACTGATGGATTGACGTACCACAGTACTTACTTCGCCAGTCTTGCATTAACCAGGCTATTGAATATTAAATAGCAAAATAATGAAAATAAAATGAAATACAATATTGAAAATTAAATAGAAAAGACATGAAATTTCTGCAACATATGCTTATTGGAGCGGTGCCTTAGGAGGTCAGTTTTCAGTTCAGTTGCTGGCGTCAGTGAAAATACTGTGATTAGTCAAGTTACGGTCTGCTCCACCCCAAGCCAGCCCAGAGTCAGTAGAAACGTACCTTTAATCTGTGGGTTGTTTATTAATCGTCAGTTAATGGACTTTTTATACGTAAAGACTTAATGCAAGCGAGAGATTTTCTTTTACAGACGAATTAAAAAATGCCGTTTCATGAAAGGCTTTCATGAAGAATTAGATTACTTACTCACCTATCACCACTCAGACATAAATAAACAGAGAATTGATGCGTCTTGCCCTTTAACCTTCTACACTCACGTCTTACTAAAACAAGGACCCACGCAATGTTTTACCTGGGTACTGACATAAATGGTTTAGTAAAGAGACTTCATCATTTCATTTCAAAGCAAAATGTTTGAAGTCTATGAGATTAATACAAATACATTTATTGAAAAAAACATAATGTACAGAGAGCGAACGGTTAAATTCTATACTTAAAAAACAAATAAGTTCACAAATTGCATAACCTTAGCTAGGGTTCCCCCTGTGTTTCAGGCAATAGGAAAGCCTTTACATTATTTAATTTAAGTGCATATTCATCTATATTACAATAATCTTATTGTAGCATAAATACTAAAATTTACACTAAAGTACTAAATTAAACAAATATTTATTTAATGACAGCCAGTAAGTTCTCTGTATCTTCGTACGTCATAGTTTGTAGTGACTCACGAAGCGTTTTCTTACATTGAGCGATGAGCAATTTCGCATTTAATCTATTGTAAAGAAATGGTTGATGACTTCCAGCCTCCCGAACAAGCCGGTTTCCGAAGAAGCTATAGTACCATAGACCACATACATACGCTGCGGCAAGTTATACAGAAGACTGAAGAGTATAACTTGCCATTATGCTTAGCGTTTGTGGACTATGAGAAAGCCTTCGATTCGGTGGAAACATGGGCGGTGCTCGAGTCACTTCAGCGATGCCATATTGACTATCGGTACATTGAAGTGTTGAAGTGTTTGTATAGTAACGCCACCATGTCGGTCCGAGTTCAGGAGCAGAGCACAAAGGCCATTCCATTGAGAAGAGGCGTAAGACAGGGGGACGTTATTTCCCCGAAACTGTTTACGGCCGTTATGGAAGACGCCTTCAAGCTCCTGGAATGGCAAGGACTTGGCATCAACATCAATGGCGAATACATCACTCACCTTCGGTTTGCCGACGACATCGTAGTCATGGCAAAGTCGATGGAGGAACTCAGCATGATGCTCGATGACCTCAATCGAGTTTCTCAACGGGTGCGCTTAAAAATGAACATGGACAAGACGAAACTCATGTCAAATGCCAAGGTGGTGCCCATCCCAGTCTCTGTTGAAAACTCGGTACTCGAAGTTGTTGACTCATACATCTACCTAGGACAAGTGGTCCAATTAGGTAGGTCCAACTTCGAGAAAGAGGTCAACCGCCGAATCCAACTCGGCTGGGCAGCGTTCGGGAAACTACGCAATGTCTTTTCATCCGACATACCTCAGTGCCTCAAGACGAAAGTCTTCAACCAATGTGTGTTACCAGTGATGACTTACGGCACCGAAACGTGGTCTTTCACTATCGGCCTCATCTCAAAGCTCAAAGTCGCTCAACGAGCAATGGAGAGGGCTATGCTCGGGGTGTCTCTACGTGATCGAATCAGAAATGAGGAAATCCGTAGACGAACTAAAGTGACCGATATAACTCACCGGATTAGCAAGTTGAAGTGGCAATGGGCAGGCCACATAGCACGCAGAGCAGATGGCCGATGGGGCCGTAAAGTGCTCGAGTGGAGACCTCGGACCAGCAAGCGCAGCGTAGGACGTCCACCTACAAGATGGACAGATGACCTTATAAAGGTCGCCGGAAGGCGCTGGATGCAGGTCGCTTCCAACCGGTATATATGGAAGTCCAAAGGGGAGGCCTATGTTCAGCAGTGGACGTCCTATGGCTGAGATGATGATGATGATGATGATGAAAGAAATGGTCCCAGAAATATGAAAAATCTTGTAGAAAATGCGTGTTTTGCTTGTATGTTATAGGAGCAAACAATATCTTTACGCCTCTTGTTTTTATATTCGGTGCTGTAAGGAGTTGTGCAGTGCTGTCTTAATACTGTGCCGTGAATAAATAACTGACGAACTGTTAGTACTTTACATTCACTCTATATGAGGTTAGTAGGGTAGAGGTAAGGACGATAGGTATGAACCTTTAGGATTGCTCTTTGGGCTCTTTCTAATTTTAGTATTGTGGTTTTAGCCACTAACACTTACGTACTAACAAAAAGGAAAAACGGCAGGAGTGGATGACGGAAGAAATATTGCTACTAATGGATAAACGTCGACAACACAAGCTTACAGATTTGGATAAATACAAAATCATAGACAGAGAAATAGAATTTAAAATCAGCATTGCAAGAGAACAATGGCTACACAACAAATGTACAGAAATAGAACAATTACAACAAAAGCATGATAGTTATAATTTACATAAAAAAGTAAAAGATTTTACGAATCGAAATAAATAAAGGGTGCCAAGTAATGTAATTAATAAAAATGGCATAATAGTTGTTGACGAAGAGGAAGCTTGTGAGATTTGGGAAGAACATGTTCGGGATCTATATAAAGATGTCAGACAACGAGTTATATGGGCAGAGGACGACAGCATGGAATTTATAGCCGCCGTGAAACGCATGAAGGGAAAAAAGCAGTGGGACCCGATGGAATAGTAGTGGACATTTTAAAGTTACTGCATGATTACAATATGGAAGATTTAAATTTAATTTTTAACAAATTTTATAATGCTGACCAAGTGCTACCTGACGACTGGCTTCTTTTAATATTTACTGTGGGTGGTGTAACTCTGGTAGAGGATTATTAAAAGAAGATAGGACTTTGATTGTTATTTATTCAGCGCTCAGCTACGATACAGAGCTAAAACACGAATGCCCGGCACTCTTGATGAGTGACAGAGACGGCCATAATTCTAAATATTTAAATATATTTATAATACAAAACCTAGTGGCCAGTTCTGCTGTCATCAATCAAGCACCGCCTTACACATTCCGCCGTCTGGACGAGAATTATGGGCGTCTAACTACTTCCCTAACAAATTACAAACATCTTTACCTACCTGACAATAAAACCTATACGAACTAAGGCCCTGCCTATGCGAAGAAATTACACACAGATACATCCCTTACTAAGAGATAGCAATCTTTAGCTAAGCAACGGAACTTAACATTTATTACCTGTTCCGTACGCTTCACAAGAGATTGCTTCAGGTTGGCAAAACTCCGGAATAAAAGCGCAACCCGTGTATCTATGCCTCATCCTACATGGTCCATGTCTAAATACCTGACATTTTCAATGACAGATGAAGCATTACCTTGAAAGACCGTTACCTTGAAAACCGTTACCTTGAAAACCTTTACCTTGACATTGTCACATACTCTTTAAACCACTAACATAGACAAGTTTAGTTTAGTTTAATTTTCCAAACGACGCGTTTGGCTCGGTTGGTAGACACCTGCCTACTGAGTCGGCGGTCCCGGGTTCGAATCCCGGCCGGGGCAAATATTTGTGCAAAATATTTGTTCTTGGGTCTTGGATGTTATCTATATATGTATTTATATATTATGTATATCGTCGTCTAGTACGCATAGTACAAGCTTTGCTTAGTTTGGGACTAGGTCGATTTGTGTATGATTGTCCCTTAATATTTATTTATTTATTTATTTATTTATTTTTAGTATAGTTTTATTGTAAGTATTTTAAGTTGTATTCCTTAGACTTTATTATGAGTAATTAAGTGTTCATGTGTTTTGAAATGGTATAGACAAGTCTAAATACCTGACATGTCAATGTCAGAACTGTCAGATGAGCATGCGTCAACGTCATAATAAATTAACACCAAAAATCTTTATTATTGCTAACTACTAAAAAAATACGCAAAATAAAATTTTATTAGTCGATAAGTCGATATTCCATCCGGCCCGCTTCATCAGGTTCGAGCTGGTGGACAGTCTTTGGCTGTTGCAGACAGCCCGGTGGTGTCAGCTGGCAGTCTGGCCCAGCAGACCTGAAGTTCCACCGAAGATCGAAGCTCAGGATATGAAATTAGAAACATAAAATGCAACGAGTTCTAGTGAAAGTGACAATAAAATGCAATCAATTCATGTTACATTAGTTGTTCATTTGTACTGCTTGCAAAATAACAATATAATCATTTTATTGTGTTTTATTATCAATAATATTTATATGCATAAATTCTAATAACCCGCGATGCGGTAAGCTATAAGAATCTCATATCACATTATTGACAATTGTACCGATTGTAGAATAACAATTTAATCATTTTAATGTGTTTTATTATCATTAATATTTATATGTATTCATTCAAATAACCCGCCATGCGTTAAGTTATAAGAATTAGACATTATATCACTGACAATGTTATCAATTAACATTATTGCAAGTTATAAGTACTTTGCGAACAAACATGAAATATAACATTTTTGCTTGCATAGTTTTATCATTTCTGAAAATGCAAGAGTTATAATTAACAATATCTAAACTTCATTACCAATACCTATTTAAGCTAGTTTAAATTATTTACATAAATAATTAATAGTTTTAAATTGGTGAAATAAATTATTTTTACTTTGCTAACTGCACTATTACTTACTACAAGTCTTAAGAAATTAATCAAATTATAATACATTAGTTAACAATGAAAAAGCTGAATATAATTACCAGTCTAAAGGTCTTGGGAAATATTTTTTTAATTTATTTACATCAACTATTTCTTTTTTACCAAAACCTTTCACCGACAATCTTTGAATAATATAATTTACTTTTGTTAATTGCAGTAATACCTTATAAGGTCCCTTGTACAGTCGGCATAACTTTAAACTTTTTCCTGTCAATCGTTTCGGTTTATAAACCATTACCAGATCTCCTGGTTCATAATTTATAACTTTGGATCCTCTGTCGTAGTATGACTTTTGCGCATGTTGTGCTCTTCTAATCCTTGATAGAGCAGTATGTTCCAGTTTTTTAATATGATTAATTTTATCCATTACAGTCATCTCGCTGTCATTGGACAATCTTGTCCTTATATCTGTTATGAGGTTTGGCTCCCTTCCATACATTATGTTGAATGGTGATAATCCTGTAGAAGACTGTACCGAAGCATTATAAGTAAATACGATTTTAGGTAGTTCAGTTGCCCAATTTCTTTGGTCATCATGCACATATTTGGATAGTGCTCCATTAATCGTTTTAAACAGTCTCTCTATTAATCCATTTGCTTGAGGCATCCAGGCCGTAGTGTGACGAAGTTTAGCACCATAATCTTCTGCTGTTTGGTGCACGATTTTTGATGTGAATACCGATCCTCGATCCGTGATTATGGTTTTTACGCTACCTAATCTACAGAAGATATCTTCAATGAGAAAATGCGCAATGACATCAGCTGTTACTCTTGGTACTGCCTTGCAAATGGCATACTTGCTCAAATATTCTATGGCTCCAATTATGTAGCGGTTTCCATCGGTTGATTTCCTAAATGATCCCAATACATCCATTGCAATTCTTTCTCCAAATGACTTGATCTTCACATTTACTAAAGGTGCTTTACTGTATTTCATGTTCTTTTCCTGACACTTCATACATGATTTTATGTATTCTTCAATTTTCTTTTCGGCATTTTTCATGTAGTATCTCTGATTAAATTTCTTCAATGTTTTATATACACCGAAGTGGGCTCCTCCATATACTTCGTCGTGTAATTCCTTGATGCAGGATTCAAACAGTTTGTTCGGGATCACGATGACGTTTTTCAAGTCGTTATCACGCCAGACCTTCTTATATAGAATATTATTCTTAATATAGTAGTTATTAAATTTGCCATTCTTTTTTAATTTATATAATATATTCTTACAGAAGTCATCATCTTCTTGTTGCTGTGATATTTATATTTACATTCATTTTATTAATAAATATGAAATATATGGAAATCAATTTTATAAATAAATGTGAAAATCATAATACGAATACGAATTTAACATAATTAATACAAACAAATTGTTTTTAATAATGTAACTGCGTCTGTAGTACGCACGGCTATGCCGCATCCATTCATGATGCCTTCTTCGAAACTCGTAAACATCCATTTGAACTTGTTTGTTATCTACGCGGCGACGTATTGAAATTGTACGATCTAAGTTAATGTCATTCTCTAAGCCACTGTTGTATCGACTGCAGATTTCTACCCACTTTACTATGTATAAAAAATAGAATATATATATTACATTTATAACTGAATATAATTATGTACTGCACGCTAGCTTTAAATTGTTTTTATATAACTTAGCTCATATAAGTGAATTTTGTAAATTCTTTATGAGTAATAAAATTCTTAAACCAGATATTTCGCTTCTTACAAGACTATAGAGATAAAGTTCATCATCTTGTCGACTGTTTGTCGTTTCTTCAAACTCTTCTTCATATAATGGATTTCTGCTCAAAAAATCGGCATGAATATTATCTTTTCCTTTGCAGTACGTTATAGAGAAATTCCATGTTTGAATGGCTAATGCCCATCTCGCAAGTCGGCCATTCATATCTCTTCTTGACCGTAGCCAGACCAACGCCTTATGATCTGTCACCACTTCAAATTCCATGCCCCATAGATATTGTTTAAAATATGATAATGCCCATATCAATCCTAGGCATTCTTTTTCTGTGATAGCGTAACGCTTTTCTGCTTCTGTAAGCTTTCTAGATGCGAATGCTACTGGCTTCATTTCTGTCTTTCCCTGCATGATACATGCTCCTAGAGCCTGATCAGATGAATCTATATACAGTCTTGTTATTATATCTGCTTCATTTGAAAAGTATTTCAATATCGGTGCTGAGCAGATTCTTTTCTTCATATCTTCAAACGCCTGTTGAGTTTTGTCATTCCATTTGAATTTTCTATTCTTTTTCGTTAATTCTGTTAGTGGCAATGTTAATTCGGCAAATTTGTCAATAAATTTTCGATAATATGAGAATAAACCCAACACAGATCTTAGTTCCTTTAAATTACTTGGTGGTTTTGCTTCTTTCATGGCTTTAACCTTCTCCAAGTCCGGTCCGATTCCTTGTGCCGATACTTCATGTCCCAACAATGTTAGCTTTGTAAATCCCACCTTACACTTCGTTGGTTTTAACGTGAGGTTAGCTTTTTGAAATTTTCTGAGCACTTGATCCAGCGCCTTCAAAAATTCTTTAAAAGTCTTCGCATAGACTATAATGTTATCTACATATACCAGGACTGTTTTATATTCTAAATCCGCTAGAACTGTGTCCATAGCTCTCTGAAAAACGGCTTGCGAAGTCTTCAATCCAAATGGTAAAGTTTTAAATGCATACAATCCAGATTGTGTTCTGAAGGCAGTCTTCTCTTTGCCTTTTCCTAAACGGAGCTGCCAGTATCCAGAATTTAGGTCCAGCTCCGCAAAATATTGGGCTCCTTCTAGGCATGCTAATAATTCTTCGATTCTCGGTATTGGGTAGGCATCTGATTTGATTTTCTTATTGAGAGCTCGGAAGTCAATGCAAAATCTTGGAGTTTTATCAGGTTTTTCTACAATCACCACTGGTGATGCATAAGGGCTTTGAGTCCGTTCTATTATGTTATTTCTTAACATTTCTTGCACCTGTTCTTCTATTACCTCCTTTTGTTTCATTGACATCCTGTATGGAGCTTTTTGTACTGGAATCTCATCTGTTGTTTCAATATCTACAAGATAGCCATTATATGCGCCCAGGTTCTTTGGATTATACGCAAATCTATCCTCGTAGCTATTTAATAGGTTCAATAATTGCTTTTGTTGAGGTAGCGGCAACTCGTTATTTATTGTTATATTTCCAATGTTCTCTTCTTTTTGAACACTAAAAATGCAGTCCTTACAATTTGTGATTTCGGAGCCATTTATTTTTGCCATTTCTCTTCGTGTTTCATCTTTGTTTTTCGTCTTGTTTTTGGTTTTACAGTTCCTCCTTAACTTTAAATCTTCCTGGGAGATAAACTGTAATTGGAATTTATTAGACAAAACTACACAATTACTTTTAAAATCTATTTGCGCTTCATAATACGACAGAAAATCTCTTCCCAATATAATTTGTTCGTGTGGTAATTCAATTACATGTAACCTGAATGGACACAACGCGCTATCAATAATTAAATTCACCTTAATATCACCTAAGGTGTTTATAATACCATTATTTATAGTATGCAAGACTTCGGTCTTGTTACACTCATATGAACATTCTAAGTTATTTGCAATTGACGTACTGATACAAGAAATATCTGCGCCCGTATCTATAAGACTTAAATATTCTACATTTCCTATACTAATGACTACGTAAGTTGATAATTGGGTTTTGTTATCTGAATTTGCGGAGCGTTGAGCTGTCAACGGCGCGGCGCTCCCGTTCCTCGTCGTTGGTTGTAGTTTGGGGTCCGTTCGTAGTTGTAGCTAGTTTGCGGCCTTTGAGGAGTACTTCTGTTGTTGTTGAAATGCTGTGGCCTGGCTCTGAAATTGTAAGCCGGCTGTATACGCTGCACAGGGGTTGAATCTGGGTCTGTGCCTACATCAACGCTTCTAGTTTCTGCTGTAGGCGTGTTGTACGCAGAAAACGGTGCTGGTGAGCTATGTGGAGTTATATGAGATGATTGTTGTATTGGCAACTCCGGTAATTGAATATTTAAATGTGGAAGTTCTATCCCTTCTGTTTCCATAAAATGCCATAATGCTTCTTTTAATACCAATTTGCTATTTATCGTGTGTGCCGCAAAACGGTTTCTGTACTGAGGCAGTAAATTTCTTAAGAAATGCTTGATGAACACTGAGTCATCGGTTATTTTAGCTTTTTCTGCGAGTGAATCTAAGGCATAAAAATAATCTAGAGGTTTTTCGTTCAAATTTTGACATCTATAGTTGAAACAATGTCAAATTGTATGAAAAATTCATCCACATCGGATGTGCCATTGAATTTTTGAATTTCCATAATGCAAGCGCTACGTGACGTTTATTCTACAATGAATTAATGATGCTATTAATAATGAAAATTGATCACCAGATTCGTTCTAGATGTAGCGCTATGATTTCCGGTGCTTTTTCCTTTCCACTTCACACTTGTACTCTTGCACTTTTTCCACTTGTGCTCTTGCACTTAATATGCACGGGGCTCGATTCTATCGCACGCTCTGAAACTTAAATAATTCAGCGTGATTAAATTTGCGTGACCCTCGTTCCTCCACCATATGTGGGTGGTGTAACTCTGGTAGAGGATTATTAAAAGAAGATAGGACTTTGATTGTTATTTATTCAGCGTTCAGCTACGATACCGAGCTAAAACACGAATGCCCGGCACTCTTGATGAGTGACAGAGACGGCCATAATTCTAAATATTTAAATATATTTATAATACAAAACCTAGTGGCCAGTTCTGCTGTCATCAATCAAGCACCGCCTTACATTACACCTCTGCCCAAAAAAGCCAACGCCAAAACATGCGGTGAACACAGGATTATCAGCGTTATGAGTCACTTTTTGAAGATATTTTGGAAAATAATATATGGAAGGATTTACAGAAAAGTGGAAGAAAATATTAGCGAGACACAATTTGGATTTCGAGCAGGCTTAGGTACTAGAGATGCTCTAGTTGCAATCTCAGTACTAGTTCAAAGATGCCTGGATGTACAAAAGAATGTGTACATGTGTTTTATAGATTTTGAAAAGGCTTTTGATAATGTTGGACAAAGTAAAATATTAACAATTCTAAAATCTGTTGGCCTGGACGGAAAAGACATAAAATTTATTGAAATATTATACTGGAATCAAAAAACAAAAATAAAATTTAATAATACAATAACCAAAGAAGTAAAAATCGAAAAGGGTGTAAGGCAGGGATGCATTCTTTCACCCTGTTTGTTTAACCTTTACTCAGAAACTATCTTCAGAAAGGCGTTCACAGATCTTGACATGGGCATCCGAGTGAATGGTAAGCTGATACAGGATATACGCTATGCCGATGATACCGTTCTTTTGGCTGAGACCCTTGACGACCTTCAGATAATGTTAAATAAATTGAATGACGCACTGCAAGAATATGGTCTTAAAATTAATTCCAAAAAGACAAAATTTATGATAGTCAGCAAAGCCCTGTTACCAA
Organism: Apotomis betuletana; assembly: GCA_932273695.1. Lineage (NCBI taxonomy): Eukaryota > Metazoa > Arthropoda > Insecta > Lepidoptera > Tortricidae > Apotomis > Apotomis betuletana. Next base: position 16,859,208 of record OW026300.1, read on the forward strand.
GCGCACCTCTGCAATTGGGTCCAAATATATTGGAAAGGGTTCATAAGTACAAATATCTTGGTTGTTGGTTAAACGAAGCTTGGAAACCAGGCAGGAGATTAGGACTAGAATTGAAATAGCCAGAAGCACCTTCCAGAATATGAAAAAACTGTTAACTAACAGGAGAATCAATTTAAATCTGAGGTGGTGAATGGTGAAATGCTACATTCTACCAATCCTCATGTATGGTTCAGAATGCTGGACTCTAAAGCAAAATTTAATTGATAAACTTAATGCCTTTGAAATGTGGATATACCGTAGAATGCTTAAAATTAGATGGACAGATAAAATATCGAATGAAAAAGTAATGCTGATGATGAAGAAGGAAATGGAAGTCGTATCAACGATTAAACAAAGAAAAGTGTCGTATTTCGGACATATATATAGAAATGAAAAATACAACTTTTTAAGATTAATTATTGAAGGAAAAATAGAAGGGAAACGAGGACGTGGTAGAAGAAGAACATCTTGGACGAAGAATATTAGAGACTGGTTGAAGGCTGAAAGCACGGAAAAACTAATTCGCATGACTACAGATAGATCGACATACAGACAAATGGTCGCCGACCTCCGGGATGGAGATGGCACACGAAGAAGAAGAAGAAGAAGGTTTTAGCCAAACCTCCCCATGACGTTATGCAATACGTTATTACTGATTGGCAAAGAGCAAAAAAAACCGTCTTGAGGAGCTGCTCATCAGCAATTGAGCGCAGTTTTTGAAAACAAAAATTAACTTACGGATTCTATTACACAGCGCTTCCACATGGAATTTAAAGGAGAGGGTTTCGTCGATTAAAATTCCGAGATATTTAATTTTGTTGGTACGCGTTATGTCCGGGCAGCTGCATTTGTCAGTTGTAGTTAACAAGACCTTTAAAACCTGCTGTGCTATCAAGAAATGCCACCCTCATGTAGCCCTTGACATATCGAGGGGTAAATATAAAGGAGTTGTACACATCTGTGACCTGTTATTAATAATATTTTGTTTGGTTCGCAGGTTCAGTAAGTTCAGGGCCTCAATCCGACGTTTGACTACTATATTTACCTAGGGTTGCCAACTTTAGTGCACAGATTTGTGGTAGATAAATTTTATTTTCGATCAATTTGCGGGGCTTGACTATCAAATGCGGGACTCCTCGTCCGCACGGTTTAACTGGGTAAAGTATACTTCTTGCCCGTTAGCATATTGAAAACCCTGAAAAGAATAAGGAATGTAATGCTGAAGAAGAGGGCCTAGGATAATGCCGCGCGAGCCCATCGTGATATATTCAAATCAATACTATGCCCTCTCAATTAGCTTACAACTAAACGTTCGTTTCAGTGCTTATAATCTAGCCTAGCTTGAAAACGGGTCAATCGGCGTCCCACGTCGACCCTATGCGAGGCGCATACTCCAGTGTTCCAGAAACGGGACAGTTGGCGACCCTAGCTAGCTTCGCTAGCTAGCAAGGTAATTATATCTCCTCTTTTAATGAAATAAATGTTTTTATTGTATAAACGTATAAGTGGCAATTTATATCACTTTTTTACGACATTATACGATTACCATCTCTCATAGACACCAGTGGGCCTAGCATACCTTGACGAGACTTTGTTTATCGCGCAACATAGGGTTATCTGTCTTGTTCGCACAGTATTGACAGGCATGTAACGGGTAGTATTTGTCGCGCGACAAATACCTGTCACTTTCCTTTCAACACCATGCGAGCAAGACAGGTGATACCAAGTCACGCGACAAGCGAATTCGCGGCAAGATATGCTAGCCCTGTGCTACCTAGGCTTAGGCTTTCAGATGTGAGTACCTTCTTTTCTTGAAAGTCGTATCGATCCGGTAATACCGCAAGTGACTATTCATGCCACAGTTAACCTGCACGACACGAGATAGGAAATTTCTAGGTCAACGCACAGGCGAGGACTGCCAACCATCTTGGTAGTGAAGATGGAAATTAAGCGGCAGGGCTCAATCCGAACAATTCTTCACAGCACTTCTCGTTATACATGCAATAGAAAATACAGAGCGAAGCGACAGTTTCCCATATTTGCTTTCCAAAATGTCAACTAGTCAATTTCACTCAATGCACCATTGATACTAAGATCGAACTCAAAGAAAAGTTTAAGGACCGGGAATTTAACCCAGTACCTTTGGATTACCGGTCCAACACATTAACCTCGCCACCATCCTAACGCCATCTATCGTATTTTTTCCTTACACTTTGTGTGTAGATCTTTGCATTGCATTTGCATTTTTTGCATTGTTCATATGTACCGGATTCGATTCCCTATCTCTTCCACGAGGTTATGCATTTATTTTTCTTTTTGCTTTCATCTTTGTATCAATAAAAAATTGTATTGATATAAAGATCAAGATGTAGTTCAATAAAAATTGTGATGTGTCCACATTAAGAATCATGAGACATTACATGTTTCATAAACTCACTCAATGCAGTTTGAGTAAGATATATTGCCTTTATCACGGCCGGCACGGCACGGCCGAGGTATTGCTATATGTAAGATACTCGTACTGCAAAGCCTCGTCAAATTAGGTTCCTATATGTATCCATATAATAATAATAATATAGAGTTTAGTTAGGTTACGACGCGCATCGTCAGGAGGTTCCTCTCTCAGCCCTAACCGCCTGGGCCCTGCCCGCTTTTTCATAATGTTATTTATAGTTTGCAATTTCTTTAGGGTATTTTACTTTTGACATAACTTTATTGTAAAAACCTAACTTAAGAATTCAAATGAATAAAGGAGATAATATTTTGGTTATGGGCACCTTCTTTCTTAAAAAATAAAAAGTAATTTTAATGCTACCATGTCCTCCAAGCTTTCCAGACATTAGATATTCACATTTTTGTATGAAATAAGAATAACTTAACAAATATCGGACTGGTGGCTAGACTGTTGAAAAGAAGTCACTTTGCAATCAATAATACGTTTCCTATACGGCAGACGGAAAAGCAAAACAAGTCGAGGGTGCACAAACTCATAAACTTGCAGTAACGACATCTGGTGTTAGCATTACGCAATAACTCAACGTGGAAAATTTCGTATTTTTGCTGCAAATTCATCTTTTTTACTTCTTATTTATAATATAATAGAGATAGTGGTTTAACTACGTATCCTACTGGTCGGGTAGTTTTCAGGTGTACCTATTTATAGGGATAGTAGATTTACTTGCATTTTGTTATATTTAAAATGTTATTGTAAGAATTTCATCGTATTGTTCGAGTTACCACGAGAATTAAAAGATAGTGGTTTAGCTTCAAATGATAAATCATGTTCTCGAACTTTTTAAAAGTAGACATGAATGCAATATCTACTAACCGTGCATTTTTTTCGAACTACCCTCGCAAACTTTATAATAAAACAAAACAGTACTTTATCGCGTTCAAAAAGTGTTTATTTAATCACCTCGACGTTTCGAACGTGATGTTACTTTTATTGTCTCGAAAGGACTCTGTAAACGTAACATCACTGTGAGCTCAAGTGATAGCAGTTTGAAACTTTAAAGTTGTTTGACTTTATTTCATTCTAGACTATCTGTAAAATTAATAAACACTAGATACATGGTCATCCTACATAAATTATTGAAGTACAATACAAACGTCAAGTGCGACTTTGTTTATGTAATGACAATGACAAGTTATTACTCATAAACATACCTAGGATAACTCGGAGCACCTATACGAAAGTGACGTAGCAAAATATTTTATCGACAAAAAAATATATCGATGTTACTATCAACATCAAAATGTCATCGACATAAATAAATATTACTTTATTTCTCCACATTTTCAAATGAAAAAATAAACATATTAAAACGTGTATTTACATGTTTATTTTAAAATAACTTTCATAATATACGTAAATTGACATTTTGATTGAAATCCTCATACTTTTATTATCTTAATTTAAGAGGCTCGATATCAGATCAGATATGACATCGAACCTCTTTACAGTAATCCAGAATGTTCATTGAGCACATATATTATTTTAATTATATCGACATCTTTTTTATCGATATCCTATCCCTAGAACGTGCCCCGAGTTATCCTAGGTATGCTCATAAATTGTCATTGGCATTAAATTATTAAGGAGGTTGTAATTGTAAGTTCACAAATACAGATTAGTAGGGTGACAAGGAATTTAAGACAAAAGAGGATTCACAAAAAAAAAAATCGTAGAAAAATAAAGTTTGTTTTCATGTAATTACGACTTCAACGTGACTGCCATCAATTACTGAGTTAGAAAAGTTGGTATCTGATCACCAATTAAAAATCACCGTGTATTGTATAATGCTGTTATCGAAATATGTTTCAGATTCCAGTAAACATTTCACGCAATATGCTGCCTTAGTGCTTTTAGTGGCTATTGTTAAAATTCCTCACGTAGGTTCTTAAGTTTGGCAATTCTCAAAACGATTAAAGTTTCTTGTATTCACAATAAGTTGCAGGCATAGTTATAAATATTAAGGGGGACAATCTTACACAAATCGACCTAGTCCAAAACTAAGCAAAGCTTGTACTATGGGTACTAGACGACGATATACATAATAATATATAAATACACATCCATGACCCAAGAACAAATATTCGAGTTCATCACACAACACACACTTTTAACCTTAATATTTCTAGCATTAGTAAAGTAACGCAGAGCAAATTCCTGGGAGTAATTATTGACGAAAATTTGGACTGGAAGGCCCATTTAGATCAAGTTACCATGAGAATTAATAGGTACGTTTATGCACTTAGGCAAATTAGCAGGGTGACAAACTGTAAAACTGCTATTTCATGTTACCATGCATATGTAGAGTCAGTGCTGCGGTATGGTTTAATAATCTGGGGTAATAGCACTAGCAGCCATCGAGCGTTTGTAGCACAAAAAAGTGCATTAGAGCTATTTATGGAATGAGGCCCACCGAATCCTGCAGGCCACTGTTTAAAAAGCTTGGTTTACTACCACTTCCTGCATTATATATTTATGAAGTGTGCAAATTTGTCCATCAACATACCTATCTATTTAAAAAGGCATGTGATAGTCATCCTCGCTCCTGTCGAAACCCGGAGAGACTAGTTCCTGATGACTATTCTAGATTAGCGAAACACAAAAAAAGTTGTCTTATTACTATATATAATAAAATGCCTACTGAATTCAAATCCATGGATATTAGAACATTTAAAAGACAATTGTATCAATTTATTAGTAATCAAAGTTTCTATAGTGTAAATGAATTTCTTGACATGAAGTGAATTATGAAATAGCATTTTTATTTTTATACTATTTTACTGGTAGTGATATTAATTATAATTAAAAATGTAAATAAATTGAAAAAAGACGATTTAATCTATATAGTTTCTGCAATACTTATGTACTTTTGTAGTTACTTTTGCACACCAGTTATGGTTAAACATGGAAACTTACCCATTATTTATAAATAAGACCTGAATGTATTGGACATGTTTACTGCAAAAATAAATCTATTCTATTCTATTCAAATATTTGCCCTGGCCGGGATTCGAACCCAGGACCGTTTTGAATCGTTAGCTAGCCTCGGTTAAGATCGCGAGAAGTCAACGAATAAAAACCGGCCAAGTGCGAGTCTGACTCGCTCGATAAGTTGGTATCTTATTTAGCTTAACTATTTATCTCCCTGAACCTCCTTTCTTTAAACTTAAACATGTACCTTACCTTTTACCTACGCATATTTGTTTCTATTACACTAATTACATGCATGGGTCTAATCTTCATTTCGACTTTGTAGTCAATCGTAAAGATTCAACCTAATACTAAAGTTAGGTATTGCCAGTCTCTCGCCTCTTCTCGACCTGCAATTAAAAGGGCCTGTTGAATTAAAGATGAACAAAGGGTCTGTTAAACCTTTCAAAGGGATTAGGGTCAGACGATCACGGCGGCCTTAGCCTTGGTTCGAAGAATTAGTACAAATCTTCAAACCTCACAAGGCTCTGTTTCAACAACGGATTGCAATATACCCAGATTAGCTACATCTCGATATAATTACGGCTGCTGCATAATACAAGAAAAAATAATTATTAGGATAGGATTTTGATAGCAACCGTGTTTCAATAATCTAGGGCGTCGCTGATTGTAAACAATTTCAGTCAAAGTTTAAAAATATACCGTCACTAAACTACTACTTTTAGACTATGATTTAGTTTTTTTTTTGAAATTAGTGTCTACTTGTTTTTTTTTTACCCACGGTTGCCACCAAATGTTCCAACTCCAATACCTAATTATATCGATCCGTTTGCGAGTAATCGGGGAACATACATAAATAATAAAAATTATAAATAACTCCCCAACGAACTAAGAACTTCTCCGTTTTTTTGACCTCGGTTGATAGTAGACAAAATTAGACACTGCCTGTCATTTGTATTTTAGCGATACGACTGGCCTTTTTGAATTCTACACCTATCAAAACAGTTTTTGTCTCCTAAATAACTAGGTCGATGCAGAGTCAGCCACCGGCTAAGCTTGCACCATAGATTGGAGCGGAGTTTTTTTTTTTTTTTTTTTCGAAATTTTCTCTTCGTCACGACCTAGCGAAATTTAATTTGTGCATTTTAAAACAAAAATTTCCAAAATCGGTTGAGAACTCGCTGAGATCTGCGCATTGTTACAAAGTCCATTCGAGTCGATCCATGGGAGCTTCGCTCGCTTCGCTCGCTCCGCTCCAATTAGATCGAAAGAGCTCGTGATTCTGAGTAGAAAATACCCAAAATATAGAAAATTTAAAAAAAAAAGTGGGGTGTACAACTTTAGAAAAAATGGCCCTAATATACAGTTAAGAAGTAATGAACGATCAAAAGTAGTAAACCGATTAAAATCGCTGAACGAACGAATGGACATTGAAAAACGTACCTTTTGTGCTCTTGTCACAATGACAAGAAGGGTCAAAAGGGTACGCGTTTTGGATTCTTTGGCTGTACGTCTATTAGTCAATCAATAGCTTAAGTGTTTTACAAACTAAAAAAAACAGTGTTATGAAAAATTACAGTGTTTCTCGTGGTTATGTAATTATACAAGACTGGCATAGCTACGTGACCACAGGAGGCGTCAACAACTCAGTACTAAAAAAACATCTTTAGGGTAAAAGTTAGATTACCGTCGTGGCATAGGTTTAAATAAGGCGAAACCTAGCTGATATTTAAGGAAAACCCGTCGAACCTTAGAAGTGTTAATCCATTATAAGATAAGGAAAGTGATTACAACCCATCACCATAAGAGCGATAAGTCCGAATTCCACATAAAGTACTGATTAAAGGCATTAGCTTGGGCCATTAACGTCCAGGTAGCCGGCAGCAATAAAATCTGTGACGACACCGTGATATACGGGAGTGCAACGAACTCAAGTTGCCTGGCTGATATATTTCGCACAGCTTACTTAGATCAGCCAGAATGAAAAGAAAAATACTTTTACACAAACTCACCAGTGATTGAGAATAGTTTCACCTGTTCATCGTGATCGACCATCATAATTAGCTCAATGGCGTCCTTTGCTATTGTAAAATCAGAGTGCCGATACTAGCATAAATCATTCAGCCGACCTTTTCGCTCGCACTCGTTTCTTCTTCTATAGAGCGAGTGAGTGTGAGTACTGGCCACAGCACTGTCGACGGTTCTCCGTATGAAATGTATTTTTATATGTCAAGTTTATTTTATGTTGTTAATGCAGTTCTGTCGATTGTAAATTACTTATTACAATAAATGTGTATTATATCTTCGCCATGTCTTTCCACGTAAATAACCCCAACAAATGGTAGCAGAGCGTGGTTATACGATTACCTGCAAATAAAAAGGTAAAAATATGGCATCGACGAGTTATCGAAATATCGAACCATTGACCAAGTCAAATTATGACACTTGGTGCCTACAAGCGCAAGCCGTCCTAATAAAAAACGACTATTGGGATATTGTAAGTGGCGAGAAAAAATTGTCATCGACTGCGGATGCGGCGGCGAAATCTGTGTTCGAAAAGGAGGATTTAAAGGCAAGAGCTGAAATTTTACTTTTGATCTCACCTTCCGAGCTCAAGCAAATAAAAACATGCGCGTCATCAAAATCCGTATGGGACAAGCTTAAAGCCACATATCAAAGCACCGGGCCTGCGCGAAAAGCAACATTGTTAAAACAGCTAGTTCTAAAGCGTATGACAGCTGACGAAGACATCCGTGATCATCTAAATAATTTCATGGACGTGGTCGATAAACTCGCCGACATGGATATTAAAATACCACCAGAACTCTTCAGCATAATGCTGCTCTACAGTTTGCCGACGACATTCGAAAATTTCCGAATAGCCATCGAGTCAAGGGACACATTGCCTAATCCTGACGACCTGAAAGTCAAAATACTTGAAGAGTACCAGGCCAGGAGCGGTAGTGACCAAGCACCTGAAAGTAGCGAAGCATACCACTTGAAGAAAAACTATTCCAAGAAGTATTGCAAGAACTGCAAGAAAAAGGGCCACACTACATATACACTATATCGCAACAAGGAATTTGACGATTTCCTCAAGCTGCATGGAATCCAAAGAAGATTGACCACAGTTTATACACCGCAACAAAATGGGATTAGCGAGAGGAAGAACAGATCCTTGTTGGACAAAGCCAGGTGCCTGCTGATCGAAGCAAACGCTCCCAAAAAGCTCTGGGCAGAAGCGGTATCTACGGCCAACTATCTCATTAACCGTAGCCCTTCGAAAGCGTTAAATGGCGACATACCATTCACGAAATGGATTGACCGAACACCATCTGGCAATCATCTTCACGTTTTTGGCAGAAAGACCTTTGTCCTGAAGAAGAACAGACGAGGAAAGCTAACTCAACACGCCAAAGAGGGTGTATTTATGGGATACTCGTTGACATCTAAAGCCTACAGAGTGTACATACCTGAAGATGATGACGTAGTGATAAGCAGGGACATCAAGGTTATAGATCAGATGTACTTTAAAGAAAAGGATACAGATTATGAAAACCTTGTAAATGAAGCGGAACGCCATCGCACGATCTCACCTGAAAAAGAAAACAAAAATAAAAGAAAAAATAAGAAATTAAGACAGGAAATAGAAATCGAAATTACAGAGAAGAAAAATGACACAATGAACAACGAAATTCAAAATCCGGAAAACCAACCTCTAGAACCTGATGATTTGGAAGATATCGAATCCTTTGACGACGCATCAGAGATAGTAGAGATTCCTGAAAATGGGAGGCCACAAAGAGAGAGGCACCCACCTGCGTGGACTAGAGACTATATACTGGATGATACTGAAGAAAGTCATTTATTTAATGAAATTACTTACCTGTCTGATGAAAATGAGAACGATGAATACTGGCATGATGCGATAAAAGCTGAGATAAAAGCACATGTCAAGAACGGAACCTGGAAAGTCGAAAAGAAAGGCAAAAATGTGAAAGTTGTAGACTACAAGATGGTTCTGAGGAATAAAGTTGGACCAGATGACAGCGTCACAAGAAAAGCCAGACTTGTAGCACGAGGCTTTACACAGAGACCAGGTATCGACTATAATTCAACATACGCGCCTGTCGCGAAACTAAGTTCGATCAGATCTGTCATCGGAGTAGCTGTAGAAGAAGGGTTAAGTTTGAACCAGATGGACGTCACAACTGCATACCTCAATGGTGAACTGGAAGAAAGAATCGTGATGAAATACCCTGACTACCTAGAAGAATATCTGACAGAGATTATGGTTGAAGAAAGTACTAAAGAGGATTTAACTATATACAACAAAACAGTTGACATGCTAAGAGATATAAAAAACAACCCAAAAGAGAAGGTTTGCTGTCTCATTAAAGCACTGTATGGACTCAAGCAGGCAGGGAGGCAATGGTACAAAAAGCTCGACACAGAATTAAAACGCATCGGTTTCAGAGCATCAGAAGCTGACCCATGTGTATACCTACTCGAGAAAAGAGGAGTAAAAATTATAATTGTAATCTATGTCGATGACTTATTGATTGCCTACTCGTGTCCTAGAAAACTTAAAGAAGTCAAAGACCTGCTAAATTCAAAATTCGAACTAAAAGATTTGGGAAGACCGAAACGGCTCATTGGTATAGATTTAACTTATAAAAAAGATGAAATAAAAATCAACCAACAAAAATTTATTGAAGAAACTCTAAAGAAATTCAGAATGGAAGATTGCAAAACTTCATCAACGCCAATGGAGCCAGGCCTCAAACTCGAACGAAGCGGAAAAGATGAAAGTCAAAATCTTGATCTTCCTTACAAAAATTTAATAGGTACGCTGATGTATCTAACTAGCAGTGGCAACACGCCCTGACATTATGTTTGCGATAAGCTACCTATCACAGTTTAATGACTGTTATAAGGAAGAGCACTTTAAGTGCGCAAAAAGAGTACTTCTTCGGTACCTCAAAGCGACTAAGGACGTCGGTTTGACATTCACGAAGACCGGCCAAGACATGCATGGTATGGCTGATGCGGACTGGGGCTCTTGCAAGCTCGACCGGAAGTCATTTTCAGGCTACTGTTTTAAGTATGCTGGTACGGCCATAAGCTGGATGTCGAAGAAACAAAAGAGCGTCGCCCTTTCGACAGCAGAAGCGGAATACGTAGCTCTAACCGAAGCTGCGAAGGAAGCGATTCATTTGAAAAGTCTCTTCAAAGACTTAGGAGCTGAATATGACCGTATTGTCGTGTTGACCGACAATCAAGCAGCCCTCAAGTTGAGTAATAATTCAATGGTTACGTCGAAGTCTAAACACATTGATTTAAAAATGCACTTCATTAGGAATTGTATCCAAGAAGGAGCAATAGAAGTTAAGTATCTGCGAACCGAAGACATGGAGGCAGACCTACTGACCAAAGCTTTAGCTGGTCCGCGTTTATCGAAGTTGCGGAGCAACCTGGGACTGTCCTGAACACCACGATATAGTGCCGTGAAGAGGAGTGTGAGTACTGGCCACAGCACTGTCGACGGTTCTCCGTATGAAATGTATTTTTATATGTCAAGTTTCTTTTATGTTGTCAATGCAGTTCTGTCGATTGTAAATTACTTATTACAATAAATGTGTATTATATCTTCGCCATGTCTTTCCACGTAAATAACCCCAACAGTGAGACGTCTAGCATAATGTTTATAAGTACCTAACTTTATCAGCACGTTCATTTTGGCCCGACAATAGCAAAGAACGTCTTTGAAATACCAATGATCTCAACAATGGTCGGCCATAACATGCTACCCCTTAAGTAAGTACGACCGTTGGTTTAACTTGTTCGAGGCTGCGGCGGAGGACGCAGCATGATGCTGCCTCATGAGGAGCGAGACCGAAAATGTACCTTTACTCGACAAGTAACAAAAAACACAAATTATAACGGGTCAAACGCGATAAATTTCTTATTTACCTTCATAATCTAACGTTTCGGCGGGGGTTGCACACGCCGTGGTCTCAAATGTACTGGTGAAACAGCGAGTTGTTACTGAACAAACCGAAAATTCTTTCCACAGAAAAGCACTATTATCCACGGATGGTAAGGGAAGCAATTGAAATAAAAAAAACACCCAAAGAATTTCAACCGGGAAGATGGTTTTAATTTATCGCACACTTGGGGACTAGTGATTAAAAAGTTTAAACCGCGGGATATATCTTCGAATCTGTGCGCGGATGTTGTGAGTGTTGTGTGTCGGACCGGTGACAAGTAGTAAATAAATGGGTGGTAGTCGAACATTTATCTCCCTACCCATTCATTAACCCCCGACGAAAAAAGAGGGGTGTTATAAGTTTAACATGTGTATCTGTGTATCTGTGTGTCTGTCTGTGGCAACGTAGCGCTCAAGCGGATGGATCAATTTAAGTGCGGTTTTTTTTAATCGAAAGACTTTTCCGTCGAGATGGTTCTTAGCTATGTTTGGTGGAAATAGGACCAGTAGTTTCCAAGATATTCAGCTTTAATTGGAACAAGTGACGAGATCTCAGCCAATAATGAAGTCAATAATTCGAAATATTGGCTAAATGTTAAGTTTTATTAGCATTTTCTATATGACTCACTAATTGAGGGTCTCATGATGACCAGGTTGTTGTTAATGGATCTCAGCCAATATTAAAGCCAAGGATTCTAAATTTTGGTTAAATGTTAAGTATTATTAGCATTTTCTATTTGACTCACTAATTGAGGGTCTCATGATGACCAGGTTGTTGTTAATGGATCTCAGCCAATATTGAAGCCAAGGATTCCAAATTTTGGTTAAATGTTAAGTATTATTATTATTTTCTATATCACTCAATAAATGAAGGTATCATGATGACCAGCTAGTTGTTAATGGATCTCAGCCAATATTGAAGCCAAGGATTCCAAATTTTGGTTAAATGTTAAGTTGTATTAGCATTTTCTATATCACTCAATAAATGAAGGTCTCATGATGACCAGCTAGTTGTTAATGGATCTCAGCCAATGTTGAAGCTAAGAATTCCAAATTTTGGTTAAATGTTAAGTAGTATTAGCATTTTCTATATCACTCAATAAATGAAGGTCTCATGATGACCAGCTAGTTGTTAATGGATTTCAGCCAATATTGAAGCCAAGGATTCCAAAGTTTTGGTTAAATGTTAAATTTTATTAGCATTTTCTATATCACTCAATAAATGAAGGTCTCATGATGACCAGGTAGTTGTTAATGGATCTCAGCCCATATTGAAACTAAGGATTCCAAATTTTGTTTAAATGTTAAGTATTATTAGCATTTTCTATATCACTCAATAAATGAAGGTCTCATGATGACCAGCTAGTTGTTAATGGATCTCAGCCAATATTGAAGCCAAGGATTCCAAATTTTGGTTAAATGTTAAGTTGTATTAGCATTTTCTATATCACTCAATAAATGAAGGTCTCATGATGACCAGCTAGTTGTTAATGGATCTCAGCCAATGTTGAAGCTAAGAATTCCAAATTTTGGTTAAATGTTAAGTAGTATTAGCATTTTCTATATCACTCAATAAATGAAGGTCTCATGATGACCAGCTAGTTGTTAATGGATTTCAGCCAATATTGAAGCCAAGGATTCCAAAGTTTTGGTTAAATGTTAAATTTTATTAGCATTTTCTATATCACTCAATAAATGAAGGTCTCATGATGACCAGCTAGTTGATAATGGATTTCAGCCAATATTGAAGACAAGGATTCCAAAGTTTTGGTTAAATGTAAAATTTTATTAGCATTTTCTTTATCACTCAATAAATGAAGGTCTCATGATGACCAGCTAGTTGTAAAAGGATCTAAGGCAATAATTGCTAATGTTTGTTAAATATTAAGTTTTATTAGCGTAATCAACAAATTAATACATTTTTGACAGTACAACAATTTGGTACCTTGGAGCTGAAGATGGCCGTAGGAACTCCTAAACAGCACAAGATAAACCCATGGTGTTTGGGCTCGTCTGATTGTTCTTGATGAGCAATTAACATTTGTATAAGAAAGTACAGTCAATAATAAATCCGAGTCTCAGAAAACTTTTTTGACAAGAAAAAAATTCTCGTATTATAATTTCTGTCACAGTACTACTGGGTAACTATTCTTAAGTTTCGGAATTCTGCTAAAGCTGAATTTTTATTAGGACTATTGAACAGGTTCCTTTGATTGAGGTCACAAATAGCAACACCCTGCAAGATTTTAACGCGACTTAAGGACAAAAAAGTAGTAAAAGTACTCTTGCCTAAGTGAATAAAAGCTTTTTTGGATTTTGTAGTTTGTGTCAGTCTGTCCACGGCTTAGCTCAGAGACATAGTGGTTGAATACATTTTTAAAATCATTTTTTGTGTACCTTCCATACACGTAACAAAAGTGGGGATGTTTATCCCATGGTGTGGGGTATCGATGATTAGGTCTCTCAAAACTAAGTCAAGTTACCTAGCATCAACTGCGATTTTTATGGAGCTAAGTAACAGCCCTACCTACATTTTGGATCCAGTAGAATAGAAACCTGGTTCTGTTTAAGGTCATAAGTAGCAGGTTCTTGCGACTCATGCAGTGCATTTAAAGTATATAGTTTGATTGTCTTGGCTAATAACTTCGCCATTTATCCATTATAAGCATTAACGATTTTTTCCCAGAATGTTGCTTAAGGCTATTGAAATCAAAATATATCCTAACTTCAATCTTAGAGAAGACGGCATTCATTACCACTGGCTTGGGATCCTGTTGTACCTACATATAGTCAAGGATCAAGCTCGACGAAAGATGGGAAACCCTGGACCTTAAACGGTGTACAACAAAAACAGTGTCAAAAGAAGATAATTCCGGGACGAAACTTCTGTTTGTTTAAAAAACATGAAATAAAAATAAAATTGAAAATTGAAAAAACCCCCGACATGACAACCAATAAAAAGAAAGAAATAAAATCTACGACATGTGCCTTTACAATGAACAGTAGAAAAAAATCTAAGCTTCGTTGCGTCGGGGGATCGCTAAGTAAATGAAATGCAATGTACTGAAAATCGTAAAGTGGGAAGCCCAAATGCATACTTGCAATTTTGCGTTGAAAAATATATTTCATTTCATTTAGGTACTTAGCGGTCCCCCGAACGCAACGAGGCTTGGATTCTTTTTCTACTGTTCATTGTAAAGGCACATGTCGTAGATTTTATTTCTTTCTTTTTATTGGTTGTCATGTCGGGGGTTTTTTCAATTTTCAATTTTTTTTACTAGACAATTTCGTCGGGTAGTACTACATTTGGCCGACAGCTCTATTATCTGCAGCAGCTCCCTCGGGTGTGGTCGCCGGCGTGCATCGGGTATTCTTGTGAAGGGGCGCGATGCCTTGGAGCAGCACGTGGCGGGACTTGTCAACCTGGACGAACATACGTCGCGCCAGTCGTCCCACGAAGACGTCCAAGTTAACTAACTGAATAGTGGCCCCGCTGATTTTTATAAGCTATTCACGGTCTAGGAAAGGTATTATTAGAACTACTATCGAATATCTCACTCAATGTAGGTATCTGATTTGAATTGATCTGAATCCTGCAATATGTCGCGATGTCTGATATTTAATATTCCTGAGGCAGACGACGAAGTATTTTGACATTGTCTAGAAATAGAATAGGAACTAATGCAATATTCGTCATATACCTATCGAGGAAATTGTATTCATGAGATGAGGAATTGTATACATTTTAATACATTAAAAAATATGAAATTACTTTCTCCGTGGTAGTGATTAATAATAGGAATAATTCCACAGATTTGCACCGCTTTAATGTGGGGGCCAATTCCTGGTAATGTGGTTCACGTGAAAAGACCCAATCAGGAATTTGTTATTAATGTTTGTTTAAAATCGAACTGTTCTAAGGCAATTCCGCAACTGACATACAGTCTCCTGGAACCGATGAAACAAATAAACAAAAATGGAGCTTTAGACTCGTGGAAATATATATTACATATATCTATAATGGGTGTGTAAGGGGCCCCAAACCTACATCTCTCAGGGGCCCAAGCCAACCTCACCTGCTCGTGGTGCACGCTGCTGACCAACGGACGAGGCTCTGGCGACCCGCCAACCCGCAAACCGGACCAGCGTGGCGGGTTACGGTCCGAACCCCTCAAATGAGATGACAACTTTACCACGGCCCCAAGTACCCGGCGGCTGCAGTTGCAAAGCTGACGGAGACGGGCGTCGGCCGAGCACTGGAGCTAGGGGTGCTAAGAATCCCCGGGTGGGGCTCCACCGTCAAACGACCTCGGCTAACGATAGTACGGACAACCGACGTAGGCTATCACTGGTAACCTACAACACGCGCACGCTGAGGACGGACGAAAAGGTCACAGAGCTGGAAAAGGAGGTCAGCGGGATGCGCTGGGATATCATGGGGTTATCTGAAGTCCGAAGAGAGGGAGAGGACACGATAGCCCTGAAATCCGGTAACCTGCTGTACTACCGGGAGGGCGACCAGCAGTCCCAGGGTGGTGTCGGGTTTATCGTCCACAAGTCTCTCGTTAACAACATAGTGACAATTTCGAGTGTGTCGAGCAGGGTTGCGTACCTGATACTCAGAGTATCGAAAAGATATTCGTTGAAGGTTATACAAGTATACGCACCGACCTCGACGCACCCGGATGAGGAGGTGGAGGCCATGTATGAGGACGTCAGTAGGGCCATACATGCTTCCAAATCGCACTTCACTGTTGTTATGGGAGACTTCAACGCAGGGCTGGGTATGAGAGGCGATAACGAGCTGAGAGTGGGGCAATTTGGATATGGGCAACGGAACCGAAGGGGCCAGAGGCTGGCCGAATTTCTGGAGAAGGAGGGACTCTTCATGATGAACTCCTTCTTCAAGAAGCCGCCTCAGAGAAAATGGACCTGGATGAGTCCCGACGGTTCCACGACAAATGAGATAGACTTCATTCTGGCCACAAAGAGGCAAATATTCAATGATGTCTCAGTGATCAATAGGGTGAAAACCGGTAGCGATCACCGAATGGTAAGAGGCACATTGAATATTAATGTCCGTCTAGAAAGGTCTCGCCTAATGAAGTCTACGCTCCGACCAACTACAGCCCACATACAAAACCCCGAAGACTTTCAGCTAGAGTTAACAAATCGCTTCGCTTGCCTGGATGATTGCGTTGCAGTGGACGATATAAATAATAGGTGGGTAGAAACTGTCCACGAGGTGGGGAAGAAATTTTTCAGACCCCGCCGCAAAGATAGACCCCAAAAACTATCCGATCATACCCTCAACCTCGGGTGCGTCCCATGAGATATAACTACATAATATATAATTTCATATTAATAACGTTCACAAGATATAATAAACTTTTGCTATAACATCAAAATCAATATTTTTATTAGGAATAACGGTCAATTAGCATAATACTCATATTGTAGAATGATTTTTTATATAACACTCAAATACTCTAAATTCAGTTGATATAACATACATAACGTATATCGATCATAGTATATACTTTCTTTTAGTATAATGATTAGAAAATATAATAGCGTATGATATACTAAATAGGTTACAACTGCTACCCCTATGCCCCTAAAATGGAACATGGGTCAAAAACCGAAAACTGTAGGTTAGGTTAGGTTTGTTTTATGACCATGGATAGCGGAGCGAGCAAAGCGAGCGGAGCGTCAAAATGCTTGCTTGCATGGAGGTACCTACCTACATTAAAATTTAACAGCGAACTATTGCATACGCCATACGTACTCGTATGTTCACAATTGATAATGGCAGATGAAATTCTGGCAAGTAAGAGTAAACCAATTTGGAAGAACTGCGATAAAATGGAATATGGGTCAAAAACCGAAAACTGTAGGTTAGGTTAGGTTTGTTTTATGACCATGGATAGCGGAGCGAGCGAAGCGAGCGGAGCGTCAAAATGCTTCCTTGCATGGAGGTATATTAAAATTTAACAGCGAACTATTGGCAGATGAAATTCTGGCGAATACGAGTATACCGTTTGGAAGAACTGAAACAAAATGAAATATGGGTCAAACACCGAAAACTGTAGGTTAGGTTAGGTTTGTTTTATGACCATGGATAGCGGAGCGAGCGAAGCGAGCGGAGCGTTAAAATGCTTGCTTGCATGGAGGTACATATATTAAAATTTTACAGCGAACTATTGCATAAGTATGTACACAATTGATGTGCAGGCGGTTATTCTATACGAGCATTATGCATTTTGGTGTTAGATGTATTGAGTAATATACATTATAAATCTGAGATATTATAAACGTTATACGTTATGATCGTTATATACAATGATATTATACTTAAATAACGTTATACTTAACAAAAATAGATATTTTGATGTTATATCCAACGTTCGTTATACACCTTGAACGGTATACAAAACAAGCTTATACAATATGAGCGTATATAATATGAATATTATAGCATAAGTTCTTATATCTTATATTACTTACCCCTCAACCTCATGGCTGAAAGACGTTCAATGACGCTGCAGACTTCTGAAGACGCTGAAGCATACAGGCAGCTCAATAGACGGATCCATAGGTCCATGCGACACGATATTCGTTCCTTTAATACCAACCATATTAAAGAAACGATAGAGCGGAGCTCCAAAGTGTTTGCCAGGGACCTGTCTATGGGCCAAAGCCAGTTAACGAAGCTGAAGACAGAAGGCGGCAGTGTAGCGTCAACGAAGCCAGAGGTGTTGAGGGAGATCGAAAGGTTCTATGGGCAGTTATATACCTCAGTAGCCAAACCTATTGATAACTTGGCCAAAGACCCGAGAGCCAAGCTGACCCGACACTATACCGAAGATATCCCGGACATCAGCCTGTACGAGATTAGAATGGCCCTAAAACAGCTCAAGAATAACAAGGCGCCGGGTGATGACGGAATCACTTCAGAGCTTCTGAAAGCGGGTGGAACACCGGTACTTAAGGTCCTTCAGAAGCTCTTCAATTCCGTATTGCTCGAGGGAATCACGCCAGAGGCATGGAACAGGAGTGTGGTGGTGCTTTTCTTTAAGAAAGGTGATAAAACACTGCTCAAGAATTATAGACCCATCTCGCTTCTGAGCCATGTCTACAAGCTCTTTTCTAGGGTCATCACGAATCGTCTCTCAAGCAGGTTCGATGAATTCCAGCCTCCCGAACAAGCCGGGTTTCGAAAAGGCTTCAGTACCATAGACCACATACACACGCTGCGGCAAGTTATACAGAAAACCGAAGAGTATAATCTGCCACTCTGCTTAGCGTTTGTGGACTATGAGAAGGCCTTTGATTCCGTCGAGACATGGGCAGTACTATAGTCCCTCCAGCGATGCCGAATTGACCATCGGTATGTCGAGGTGCTCAGGAGTGTGTACAACAACGCCACTATGTCAGTCCGAGTACAAGACCAGTGTACGGAGGCGATTCCATTGCAGAGAGGTGTGAGACAAGGAGATGTAATATCTCCGAAGCTCTTCACCAACACAATGGAAGACGCCTTCAAGCTCTTGGAATGGCAAGGACTTGGCATCAACATAAATGGCGAGTACATCACGCACCTTCGGTTTGCTGACGATATCGTGGTCATGGCGGAGACGCTGGAGGATCTCGGTATAATGCTGGATGATCTCAACCGAGTATCCCAACAGGTAGGCCTTAAGATGAACATGGACAAGACGAAGATCATGTCGAATGTCCATGTAGCACCCACCCCAGTATTGGTTGGGAACTCGGTCCTCGAAGTTGTCGACGAATACGTCTATCTAGGTCAGACGATCCAATTAGGCAGGTCCAACTTCGAGAAAGAGATCAATCGACGGATTCAACTCGGATGGGCAGCGTTCGGGAAACTGCGAAGTGTCTTCTCGTCCAAGATACCTCAGTGCTTGAAGACAAAAGTCTTCAACCAGTGCGTATTACCGGTGATGACCTACGGAGCCGAGACGTGGTCTCTAACTATGATATATGATATGTTGATATTTTCAACCCCCATAAATTTAAACGTCATAAATATCCATGAGAAACGCGACCTCTAGGTGAGAACGAAGAAACAATAATATAACATCCAAACGTCCAAACATCTCGACGGACCGGATTTTGGGCCAAGCTTGAACGGAGACACTTCGCTCACGCGTCCTATTAACTCTTATCTTATGTTTCACGATTCAGTATATCGAAGATGCATAGGTACCTACTCTTTTTACGTACAAGCATTTCATCTCATTTCCGCGTTAAAGAGTTCTGTTACCCCGATAATAAAGCAGGTCGTGCTCATGGAATTTTAACAATGCAAACGTCCTTCTAACACCAAACCCGACGGAAGAACGAATTGTTCTCTGATAACAACTTCGGTCCAGTTTCAAGGCTGCCCGTATCGTACATCTTAACGAGCCTTTTGCCGCTTTTACTGTCGCTAGTACAGAGAAAAGGAAGGAAATGGAAATAACATGATTTTCTTAATATCACTATTATGTGCAGTGAGTTAATATCACTAACATACACTATTATGTGCAGCGAGTAAAGTTGATTCGCTTAGTACGCATTATTGTAAACAAACGGGACTTAAACGTGAACAAAAAGTGTTTATTTAGTTGCCATGAACATAACGTCACGCTACGTCGAGGTCATTAAATGAACACTTTTTGAACGCGATTAAGTCCCTTGTAAGTTCAAATCGCGTTTAGTAGTGGTAAAATAGTTTTTTGTTTCTAATTCTGCCATGCAACGGTAAAAGGACGTATCTTACTATGACATCGGTATAAAGATACGACCTTTTACGTATGTAAATAAAGGTTTTCATTGATTTTAATTATTATCGAAATGGTATGCATACAAAACATGTAATTAGTGGCTGGCCTACCATTATCAACAAGTTCACGGATACAGTACCATTGTACAGAAAAAATCTAGCCAAAAACAGCAAAAGGCGAGCCTTTATATAAAAACTATGGGGAATGTCCGGCTGTAGTTAGACGGGGTGGCAGTTTTGCGAAGACAAAAGACACCGTCCATAGACGTAGTGCCATATTATGATGGTCCTAATTTACGAATCTTAGGCGATGTGAAACCTACGACCTGTGAGTCCGACTGGAATATCAAATTGTCTATAGAGTTAATACTACGTACAAGAAGTTCATTTCTTCATTTGTTTACCTCTAACGGTTTCTGTGTACAAACAAAGAACTAAAATTTTATAGTTTACTCGTGTAGCCCTTTATTGTTACGAGTAGGTCGTTCTACGAAAGGTCGTGTATCCAGTTTTCCTCTGAATTGAAAACAATTAACTATTTATGTGTACCAAATTTCAATGAACTTCTTAGTAATTTCAAAAACAAAGAATATGAAATCAGCTAGCAACCATTTTGTGTGGCGATCGGATTAAGTATAGTTGGAAAACGAGAAAAGCCTAAATTAAAAATGGGGTAATTTTCACTTTGTAATCTTCTTTTTACACTTGGGCATTCTTCGTATTAAGTAACGGTGGAAATGATCCTTGAAGGCTACAAAAAGAAAGTTTAAGATAGATAACAGTCTGTTAGAAGATGTTTATCTACATATTTAGAAGAATTTTATTCTTAGACCAATAGTAAAACTTTTGTGTTTAACATAGGCGTTTCGTTTAGGGACCCACTTACCCAATAGATGGCGGTGTTACAGTAGCTGTATGAGAATATGATACTTAGGTACTGCCATTAAAATCACTACATAGTATAAAACAAAGTCTGTCTGTCTGTCCTGTGTATGCTCAGTATTTTAAAACTACGCAACGGATTTTGATGTGGTTTTTTAATATACAGAGTGATTCAAAAGGAAGGTTTATTTATGTATAATATGCAAAATTTATCAGCATTGCACCCGTGCGAAACCAGAGCGGGTCGCTAGTGTTATATATTTTACTTAGTACACGTATATGTGAATTAAAACACCTCGATCAACCAATCTAGTCAGCAGCGTTCTACTAAAACAAGTGAAATAATCCTACATTCATTTCCCCGTGTTTGCCAGAACAAAGGAGATGAGTTACATCGCAAACATTTGCTATCGTAAAAATACATTGTCTGTTTGTTTGTGCCTCCCCATGGCTTACTACCGAACAATAAATTCTTTGCTGAAGAAAATTACATTTTATTTCTGAAGCTACGCATTCTATGCTTTTATTTCAAAGGATTTCATTACTTCAATTAAATTAATCGGATTAGAGGTGTAGTTTAATTAAAGCAAGAAAGTCAAATAATGTCGAGGAGTGCAGTCTATTAAGGCCCCCGTACATGGGAATGCAAAACTGATCAGGCCGACGTGATTGAATCGCTTCAGTCCATCCGGCCGCCGTAAAGCGTGGTGACCTTAAGGCCGTTTCATTCATACACGGTACGGATTTAAGTCCGATCAGATGGAACTGAAGGTAAACCAGGTCATGTATGGGGGCCTTTACGTATTTATAAACATGTATTTTAGTTAAATACTAGTTACACCGCGCGGTATTAGCCGCTCATCAAACGGGAAGACTCCATTTTTCTGGATCAAAAGTAGCCTATGTGCTAATCCAGAGTGTCAGCTACCATCATACCATAATTTACCAAAATTGGTCCAACCGTTTGAGCGTGAAGAAGTAACAAACATACATAAACACACTCACAAACTTTTGACTTTATAATATTAGTGTGATTATGTGTTTAAATAACAACCCATTAGTAGGTAGTAAGTTTAAATTCAATTCAGCACTAAATTTTTAACCTTTTTACAAGTCACTGACGATTTTGAGAAACAGTGTTTCGAAATTCAATTCAAAATATCAATTTCCTCTTATTTCATCATCATCATCATCATCTCAGCCATAGGACGTCCACTGCTGAACATAGGCCTCCCCTTTGGACTTCCATATATACCGGTTGGGAGCCGATATAGCTCACCGGATTAGCAAGTTGAAGTGGCAGTGGGCAGGCCACATAGCACGCAGAGCAGATGGCCGATGGGGCCGTAAAGTGCTCGAGTGACCTCGGACCAGCAAGCGCAGCGTAGGACGTCCACCTACAAGATAGACAGATGACCTTATAAAGGTCGCCGGAAGGCGCTGGATGCAGGTCCTCTTATTTATTGTACAAATATTGACGCCTAATTTTAGTTTCACGTTTTACACAACACTACTTGACTTCCTATTTTATAAGTCTTCGACACGTTCCACGACTTCCACATTGTATTATTTTCAGTGACGTTATTGCAATTTTGAATAGCATAGCATACACAACTAAATTGATATTTTTAAATTGCAATTTAGAAACCTTGACGTGTTCTTTTAAAAAGTAAATAAACCTATAAATACTTATGAGTTCCTCGTTGCGCACCAGGTGTCGCTAGTAATAAACACTGAAAAGGGGCCGTAAAATATGCTTTTAGTAAACTAGAATTGTCGAAAAGTTATTATGAATGATTTTTACGAGATTTTTATGGGGGCCGCATTTGATTATGTACGTGAAGACATAAAATTTAAGCATCCTACGTCTTTACCTAGGCTGGGTCTTTGACCCTCGCTCGTTGAAAAATAGATAAAAGACAGTTAAGTGAGTAAAAACGATGCATTTATCTTATTTTTTTTAAGTTTCAATTTGACGACTGATCTAACCGGTAATCCATGAATAAAATGTGAAAAAAATATTGTCGATCCCAAACCACTCAGTTCTTATATTTATAGTTATATTATAGTTTACGCGAGGTTTGGCACCGACTTCGAAGGGTGAGTCAAATGTAATCTGTACTTGAACGGGTTATTTTTGGCTTTTTAGTTTTACTGAAGTCGGTTCTTTTTTTTGTTAAAAAATATTTTTTTTTTTGCTTTTTAGTGTTTCATATAAAAGTTCTAGTGGCCATCTGTGGTGTAAATCATCAGTTTCCTTACACCAAATCCTATAATCAATAAATTACCGAAAGCGCCGTACATGTCCCTATAACATTTGAAGAGTTCCCTCGATTTCTTCAAGATTCCATCATCAGATCCCGACTTAGTGCCAACGGGACCAACTCGGAGTTATACCCTTTCGATAAAAAAAAAATTAAAATCGGTTCACGGTTCTCGGAGATATCGAGTAACGTACATACAAAAAAAAAAACATTAGTTCGAATTGAGAACCTCCTCCTTTTTTGAAGTCGGTTAATAAATCGTTTTGGAATGCTCATGGTGTTTAGGCTCAAAATTTATTTCGAGGAATTTAATTAAATAAAAAACTGCTAAATTCCAAATTTCTCATCTAGTACAGAATGTCTCCAGTAATTTTCTACGCAAACATTAATTTTCAAAATAATTTAATAGAATCCGAGTCTTAAATTTACAGCGTTCATTGTAAATATTGAGTTGTGCCTTATGAAGTTAGGTAGCTTTATTAAAACAAAAGTAGAGGTCAGGGTCAGCGAAGTCAAATTCCTTAGAGTAACGGAATTTGAACTCGGCACCTTGCCTTTCTTTAATGAACGCTACGCTGGAGGCACCAGATGTTCTGAATGTCTTTATAAATTTAGTTTACTTTAGCAAAAGTGCAAATATTTCAAGGGATTTCACCTATTTCATTACTTTTTTTAATGTTTGACCTATTTCATTACTTTTTTTGTCCTGTATTTAAATAAAATTGTATGACGTTTGTTTTATTATTATTCATTCAAATTGCAGCAGTAGGTAGCTTTACAAGGAGTTAACATGACTGTACTCGCTAGCAACAGTGTAAACGATTTGTATGGAGTAGGTACAAATCGTTTATTAACAAAACCACTATTTATTTAACGGCTCTATGTCTTGTGGTTGACTCTGGTTAAGCTTTCATAGTGTGTATTCATTCAGGTGGTAAATTAAGTTATAGCAGCGACTTTTGACTTCAACTTTCATCTAATGCACTCCGTTGAATGTAAATTAACCTAAGATTTACCTACCCATGCATATAGAACTACTATGAACTTTGTAGCCAGTCATAATTGCACTAGATTACTTCCTTCTTGGAAATAGTAATTATAGGCTTGCAAAACGACTGCAGACTCTGTTCCTTACTTCAGGACCTAAGTTCCTAATGACAATCCACTTAGCAAGTCCTAGTGCTCAGGGTTGACGACCCCCGCCCTTATTTGATTTAGCACATTTATAGTCCCGCGGAACGACGAAAGGATGTGTCATATGTGATAAATTTTGATAGTATCGGTTTTTCTTTCATTGTGCGATTCTTTCATAAAATAATATTGAAACACTTTATACTCTCGCAGTTCTTACACTTTTTATACTACGATGCTGACAAACAAGCATGCGGCCCGCCTGATGATAAGCAGTTGCCGCTGCCTATGGACGCTTGCGACGCCATGCCAGGACACACGCGTTGCTGATACTTTAAGAACCTATTTACTCACCTCTTAAAGAGCCCCATACCGTTGCCCCTGGGGAGAACCGCGACAGAGAGCCCATTCCACATGCCGAGAATTCGCAGTAAGAAATTCCTTTGGAACCGCATAGTTCTCGACCATATAGACTGCAGTGCGTGAAGATGAACAATTGAACACCCTGACGAAGGTGAGTTGTGCGATGGTAGAAACTAGCCGTTGGGCATCATGTCAAATAATCCTGCAGAGCACATCCCATTTTATACAGACGGTAAAACACACACAAGGAGGCAAAGTCTCTCTTCGGACTTAAAAGCTCGATTCTGTCTTTGAGGTTGTCGAAAGGGCCAAGCTGATATTCGAGGGCTCCTGCCCAGAGGTGACTGCAGAACTCTATATGGTGTAGGACTTACGTTTTGTTTAGCAGCAGCCTTTGCCCAGGTAAGTACCGCTTCGCTCTGTGCAGTACACTAAATTTTTTACATGCCCGCTTTGCCTTATCCTCTAAATTACTTCGGAACTGAACATCACCGGAGATGTCAACTCTTAGGATCCCAATACTCTTTGGCATATTGAGGGGTGGGGTCACAGTGAACGGATTTATCTTAACGGTGAAACCGCAAACTTGTATCTTATGACATTCAAATGGGGCAGTTGACCCACGACCACGACGCGTGCACCTGTGCTCAAACCGAAACGTTGATTAATGAAGGTAAATACAACATAATAACCCTGTTGTAATAATTAGTTCCAATAACAATTTATGTTTCCAGTCGTTGTATAAACTATATAAAATGAACCGTTTTATGAAATAAACAAGCAAATAAAGTCGCGAGTAACGTCTGTCAAATAACAAAAATTACAATTATCATATTATTAGTCAAATGATGGAAATGTGGTAAAACCAAGACAACGTATTTATGTATGTATGTGAACATATTTTTATACCTATATGGCGCATAAGACGTATGCGTACCCAGCACAATACTACCTACTTTCCTTGTTATAAGAGCAACTTCCTTTCCTTCCTTTCCTTGTTATAAGAACATTAATAGTAAGTATAAAAATCTGGTGTAATACTGCGCTTGACATAAGAGATTAATATTATAGCTCTTTCACCAATCACTAATTGACTTCACACTCTACATCAAATATCAAACGAATTTCAAAATGTTACTTAAACTTAAAAAGAAATAATAACCCATGTCAACAAGTTGCTGTTCATTTTCTTTGTTTGTATTTTGTATTATTATCAATCTCATTGTGTACAGAATCCTGTCTGAAACAATTCTTAAATAAGACAAATCCTCCCCGTATATACCTACACTTATACAGTCTACCACCAAAATATATTCCGAAGTTTCGAGACATCATTATATACTTACTATTACTTACTTTAGCGATGTTACTCGTTGTAACCATTACGACATTTTATTTCGCGACGATAAAAGAGATGGCGAAGAATTCAAGATAATTAGTCATGTAGAAGAGACAGACCCTACCAATGTCTTTTTATCACTTATAAAATTTTGACATTCGAGCCCAAGACACTACTAGGGTTTATGAAATTTTTATTATCACTATACGATATAATATAAATGAAAACTATTTAAAACTGATAGATTTATTATAATAACAAAACGGGACTTACTCGCGTACTAAGTGTTTATTTTATTACCTCGACGTTTCTAACCTGACGTTACATTCATGGTCTCGAAGGGACTGAAGGGACAAGCATCAACCTCTTCTAGTCGCAAGAGTATTTCGAACTACCCGCACTTTGGTCTTTATTATCAGTTCGCTCACTGAGAGGTTGCCACTCGACCGACACACAATACAACCCGGTTACAATATCTGTGGACCTGGCGTCGATGGCTTTACATTGCAGCGAGGTCCACAGATATTGTAACCGGGTTGTACTTTGGATATCTGAAGCTTGAGAACGACCTATTTGTGATTTACATTTGCTGATCTCTGACTTCCACGAAGACGAAAGCCTAAAAACTGTCCTCCCGGTTTTTTGTCCGTTTTAAATCGTTATATTTAATCAATATATTAATAGATTTATGTTAGGAAACATCAAATTGGTAGTCGTCATCACAGCATACCTTCTCAGGCATCCGCAGATATATTCTTATCCCCTGATATCTTATAGGCAAAACTCTTAAGTCTTAAACTATCAAAAGTACTTTTAACTGAAAACAATAAACAAAAGTAGTTTTGACTGTGCAGGTTGGTGTGTGATATATCTGAAATACATCCTCTTTTCCCAATATGTTCAAAACACAGGAGGTAGGTACAGTGGATCCTTAACTGTTTACTATCACAAACAAAATGACATCCAAGCATGTGTGAGACTATTTTATTAACGTTCTATACATCTAACATTATTGGTTTACAATACTGTCCATATTCGCACTAAACCGAATAGAATAGCTCTTAAAACATATTTGCCGAAATAAAACCAGTTTTAGAGCCGACTGTACATTCGAGTTCAATGCCTTTCAATATTTACTTCCCCTTATGCTTCGATTGAAAAACTTCAGTGTCCTTTCCATCAACTTACATAGTTCAAAACCTAATACAACTACACTATTTAGACATCTGCTTCCACCTTTTATAATAATTTCGACTTCATCGTGAAATGCATTTTGTAGTCAAAATAGGTAAGTAGAAATAATCTTAACACACCATTTCTTTTTTAACCCCCGACATAAATAAAAGAGTCAGGGTCTGTGTGTCTGTCTGTGGTATCGTAGCTTCATAACGGATGGTCCGATTTGAATGCGGTTTCTTAAATCGAAAGCCTTTTTTGTCGAGATGGTTCTTAGCTATGCTTGAATGGGTCGGGGGTTTTTTTACGAATTTATATACTTAGAATTAATGTGTAAACGTCCCTAAAGTACGTATATGGCTTTTAAAGATCAGCGTTTTAAACAAAAAATCACAGATGGCGATTTGTATAATATTCTAATGTTTAGTAGGTAAGTAATGTGTTTTGATCAATTTTATATTTTATAGTTCAGTTGATAGAGCACTACTCCGAAAAGTTAGTACCTACGGGTTAGGGCCTGGCCACATGTCCACGACACGGCGTCGTAAACGTAAAACGACACGGCGTCGCGTCGGAGCGCGACACATTATCCACCGTGCGAATATCCGTTGCCGCGTCGTGAAAACACACGACACGGCGTCGTAAACGTAAAACGACGCTGTGTCGCGTCGGAGCGCGACACAATTATCCACCGTGCGAATATACGTTGCCGCGTCGTGAAAACACACGACGCTGTGTCGTGAAAACACACGACGCTGTGTCGCGTCGGAGCGCGACACAATTATCCACCGTGCGAATATACGTTGCCGCGTCGTGAAAACACATGCTGCACCGGGCACCGCAGGTCGCGCCGCGCGCCGGGCAGATTAACTTTGCTGTGTTGAGTAGATGTATGGTGCGGAAAAAAAATGTTCTCATTTGTTGTTAGACACAGTTTTGTAATTTACTTCTCATGTGAAACCACGCTCAAAAAACAAAAAAAAAGACAAGAAAAAAAACATTTTTTTTGACCGCATTGGTTTAAAGCCACATGATATTTTTTTCTTCTTGTGGCGTCAGGAATAATACGTTGTTAAAATTATTCGGTGTCTTCATGTGACACCGTGTATAAAATTTGTTAATAGTGTTACCTAATTATTTCCAAATAGTTACAAGCTTGACTAATTACTTATAAAACATTCTTGTTTGATTGACAATGACAATAAACAGTAACATAAATATATATAGTTTTAATTCTTACCTTATTGTTAATCCCAACATCTCCAGAGGTCGAACTGGTTTCCTAAATACATTTTGCCTTTTTAAACGAGGCGATATTTTCCATAATAGTTCTTCAAAACTTGACACAGACATTCTAAAATAATCATAAAACTTGTGATCACTTATTTTTAAAGCCTCGTACTTCCTTTTGAAATGACTGCCATCATGGTTCATAATAGAAAGATATGGATTTATCCAACATTTTCGTTTCTTCTGCTTTTTCTTCATGCTTCTTCTTAAAAGCAACAAGAGCAGAATACGTGTGATAGGATCCATGTCGAATTGAAAACTGATCGCAAAATATTTTGAACATGTACGAGAAGCTGCGGCGTCGTAATCGAACGTGGCACCGCACCGTGCATCTACTTAACACAGCAAAGTTAATCTGCCCGGCGCGCGGCGCGACCTGCGGTGCCCGGTGCAGCATGTGTTTTCACGACGCGGCAACGTATATTCGCACGGTGGATAATTGTGACGCGCTCCGACGCGACACAGCGTCGTGTGTTTTCACGACACAGCGTCGTGTGTTTTCACGACGCGGCAACGTATATTCGCACGGTGGATAATTGTGTCGCGCTCCGACGCGACACAGCGTCGTTTTACGTTTACGACGCCGTGTCGTGTGTTTTCACGACGCGGCAACGGATATTCGCACGGTGGATAATGTGTCGCGCTCCGACGCGACGCCGTGTCGTTTTACGTTTACGACGCCGTGTCGTGGACATGTGGCCAGGCCCTTAGAGTCCCGCTTTACATTGCAGTGAATTGCACGCAATTATGGCCTTCATAATGAAACTTTGTATCACATTCATATATATAAATTATTTACACCAAGTGAAATATGTATAATTTTATTATATTTTAGTATTTAAATGACAAATTTTCAATGTCGCTAAATTCAGCTTAAGGGCAGGTATCATGGGCATAATAATATGAATATGACCGTGGTGAATGTGTCATTCAAAATGGCCCAAGTTATTATTATTTTTCTTTCGGAACATATGATAAATAGAGTTTCATAATCCTTGATTAGTTGAATATTGGGCGGGCTATATTGTAAAAAAAAACACGGGACATATCAATTCTCGGGTAGGTAAGTTTTGATTGAACATGATTGTTACGGACTTCAAATTTTGTACTTATAAATAAATACCTACATAAATATTTAGGGACAATCTTACACAAATCGATCTAAGCCCAAACCAAACAAAGCTTGTACAAGATGACGATATGTACCTATAGTGTATACTTAGATACAATGATGGATATAATATATTAAATACTTAAGTGAGCAACCTCTCTATAAACTGCCGTATCCAAATCACCAAAACATGTACGTGTACACCATGAGGCAGTGAAAGCGCTTGTTATAATGCAAATGGCTCAATCTCAGGCAATGGAGGAGATATCTCGATCCGCAATACATTTGTGCTCAATGCGAGCGTTGTAAACAGTTTTGTCAGCGAAATTATCTCATTTATTGCATAATTATTGGAACGTTATGCAGGCATAGCACGAGTAGGTATTCGTAGGCATAGTACCTATACTTAAGTGACGGTCTAGGTTCATAAAAAAATTGGGCAAGTGCGAGCCCGACTCGCGCATGAAGGGTTCCGTACCTATACATAATAATATTATGGACGGTGGAAAGGAGAAACCCCTTAAGCGACATTTTCAATGAATTTGAGTTATATATATCGTTGAAATCAGCTTTTTTTTTCTGCGTCTTTTAAGCCGGGTTACGTAGCGATCTGATGACTTTGATGTCGGTTAAGGTAGCTTATAAATAGTGGACAAATTTAAAAAATACCCAGTTATGCGACACATAATTTGATTTAAATTTGAACTACGTCACTTAAACTACTCACAATTTTATACGTGATCGCTTAAAGTGTTTTTAAAAATTGCTTGAATTTGTAGCAATGGCGTTAAAGTTTTTATTACAAACACAAATTATATAAGGTTAGGTGCTTAATCGTGTCTTCTGGAATTATGAACAACAAATGCTGTCGGTTAATTGATTGTCACAAAATTTACGACAGTATTCGCTCCTTCAAGCGACACGTTGAATTTTGAGCATTTATGTCGCTTAATGAATGTGTTAAAACTTGCTTTAGTCGTTTAAGTGAAAGATCTA
Source organism: Apotomis betuletana (assembly GCA_932273695.1). NCBI lineage: Eukaryota > Metazoa > Arthropoda > Insecta > Lepidoptera > Tortricidae > Apotomis > Apotomis betuletana. The sequence goes on from OW026300.1 coordinate 16,890,022, forward strand.
AAAGGTACCCTGGGGCTTGAAAACCTAACACCTTGATTAACTTACAGTTATATGACAGAGAGTTGCCTATTGCCAAAAAGAAATACAAAGATTTAAAAAAGCTTTGTGAAACTGGAACCATCCCTCGGTTGTTTACAAATGAGTTTCTGAACCTATCATATAGTGGCACTGTCAGAGATGAATTGAACGAGACTGATATAGAAGATGAATAGTATTTATAGTTACTATATTATCCATGTGATATACCTTTTGTTTCATTATGAATAGTTTAAGGAAAGTTTTTTTTTTTAGATATTCTAAACTGCTGTTTTGAACAGTATTGAAAAAATATTATTAAAAAGATCAAAATATCAGATAAAACCATAATTGTATTATTAATATATTATTATTATATATATTATTAATATATTATTAATAATATAATTATGTTGTAATTATGTTGTTATATTAATTGTATGTCGCACGCTTTCACGGGACAATGGTGTCCCGGACCTTTGGGAGGCGTGCACGGAGCCGAAGCCAACGAGCAGAGGCCCTTTCGACAATTTAATGAAATTTAAGGGGTACACCATGCGGATGCTCCCCCTGCCTGTGTCATGGGACGCACACAGAGACAGCACCCGCAAGATGTAAGAACTATTGTGGTTGTATGGAGTCTAAACATGGTACTAGGCTATTACATGAAATGCGATGGACTAACTACTGGGCTATTGTTTGAGACAGCCGGACGTCTACCAAGAAAAGTGTCTCATAGCAAAAAAACTGGTAGACGATGACTCGCCTCCCGCTAGATGGGCCCCCATAAAAAGCGACACATAAAGTGGCCTAAGGGCAACACCAGTGCGGAAGGCTAAGGGCGGAGAGGTGTAATACTGGGCTTTAAACCGCAGCCAACTAACCCCTTACGTTTCCACATCCGCCCCCGAGCCGAAACTCTCGCGACTCCACTCTGGCCGGCCGGTTAAGGCAAGACAGAGGCGGAGGCCCCGACCCATCACCCCCCATCAGGACCCCCAGGAGCACTCAGGTACGTGGGGTCGCTACCCCCCAACAGCTCGCCATAAGCTGCCCTGCGGTGACTAATATATAATATAATTATGGTTTTATCTGATAACTTGATCTTTTTTGATAATATTTTTTCAATACTGTTCAAAACAGCAGTTTAGAATATGGTTTTATATATTTTGTTTAATAAAGTAGCCAACAGTGAACATTTTGTTAATTATTTTTAATGTAAACTTTTCTATTGTAATTTAAAGATTACACATGTCACTTAAATTACAAAATTGTCTAATCAAGACTGATTTTATAATTGATCTCTTTAAGCCTGATAACTTATGTTCAAGCGTCGGACTTTCTTTCGCACGGTAGGACTAATGGAGAACTATGGAGCCGTTATTAACATTAAATTAAAATTCATACTCATACTCATTCATCTATTTCATTCCAAACTGCCTTTATGGTTCTGACTTTGTCCTTGACTATAAAATTTTGCGAATGAAATATACTTATGAGTATGAGTATGAATAGTATTTTAATGTTAATATCGGCTCCATAGCTCTCCATTAGTCCTACCGTGCGAACGAAAGTCCGAGGCCTGGTTATGTTGATTTGTATCCCTGCATTTAAAGTTTAATATTTAGGATTATGTATGCCATTACTAGTATTAGTGTTATTATAACAAATTACTAAGACTGATAGTACATTTTGAAAAACACAAGAATGATTAAAGAAAGTGGTAACTTGCAATTTAAATAAACATTATAGTTTTTTGTTTTTTTTTCTGTTTTTATTTACTTGTTCATGTTTACCCTGTACCGTAATATGGTCCTACTTTGCTCCTAGGGTGGTAACTATGCTCCAACAAAAAAAAAAGTTTAGTTCCGTTACAGACGAAAACTCTTGTTAACTTTGTAAATTTAAATGATTTTATCGGGTAACGTAAGATTTCACCTACCAACACCGGTGGGATGGATTGTCAAAAGTTTAAATATTTTGACAGTAGCTGTCAAAACTTCAGAACGCGTGGATGCAACCGATTTTGTTTATGCAGAAAATCTGTTTGAATCTTGAAAATCTCTGAATGAATTTAGGTAAGTGTTTTATTATTTCATTAAGAACTTCATTAAGTATTAGAGAGCATGATATTTTAGTGATTGCTACAAAAGTTTCGGAAATATTAAAAACTTTCGAGGACGGTCTTACTATGCACATGTTTTTGGGGATATTTTGCTCCAGGAGCATAAAGTATGAATTTGAAATTTACCCTTGCGTGATAACGGGAATATCTGGAAAAGGCCCTACAAGATCTATCAAAAATTGGAAATGGCCAAAACCCAAAGATGGAATTACGTACAAATGGGTGGACGTCTTAGGATGCATAAACGTTCCCAAAAAAAGTAGGAAGACGAGTTTTATTCTATTCCTGAACTAGACCACTTATGGGGTGTTTGTTTTTTTTTTTACGAAGTTTTCCTTTTGTTTTATTTAGAAAACCTGATCACTTAGGTTTCTTTATGTTTTGTTTACGTTTGGCAACAGTTACCTGATCTTTTGTTTTGTTTGTAGAGGTAAGCTACCTGATCTCTTTACCTCTTTAGTTTAAATGTTGCAGTTAATAGCAATAATTTGCCAAATGTTTATTAACGTTGATTTTTATGATACCTCTTGTTTAATTATAAGAATTATTACAATTCAAGACTGATTGCAATGCAACTAGAAAGTACTCGATTGATCTCAATAAAAAAAATGAGATTCTGAACCAAATTGTGTTTTTCCGTTTCACCAATAATCATCGAGCAGACTATTGATAGCTAAAACACGTTAATTAATGCTCCACGCTGCAGAAATAAAGCAGATTACAAGGAAAGATTGTCTTGGAGCAAAGTTTCCCTCCTCAATTACTTTGCTCCAAAAAATAAGTTTTAAAAAATCTTTAATATCAACTAAACTGCAACAAAATTCAACCTAAAATGAAGGCAATGAGTACTTATTTCCGATAAAATCATTACCAGTACCTTAACTTTATATTTATAAAATATGCGATGCAATTCGTAAAAGTGGAGCCAATTTTGGAGCAAAGTAGGACCATATTACGGTACATTACTGTTTTTTTTGCCCGGTTTTGGGTTACTAGGTACCCATTTAAGATAACTTAACAATAATTGGGTTTATATTGTATTTAAAATATATAATTTATTATAATAGTTGCATAATACATTTCCGGGCCACAAAATCTCTTTAATAATTATGAGAAAATGTTTTCCTCACTATAGTTGCTTAAAGTAATATTCCAGTAATAAATATGATATAAAAGGTCGTTTCATTGATTTTTTCTAGTATCTGCCTAAAAATTGCAATGTCGCTTAAAGGGTTTCTCTGGGTTTTTTTCCAGGTCAATTTAAATTAAGCGACATTTATATCAGAAGATAGTAAGTTTTTGTCAGTAACGATATTATTGATGGATAGGTATTACAATTTAATAGAATACGTTCATAGAACTGAAGTCTCTAAAACAAGTAGAAAAAAAGTTACGATTTTTTTTTTTAATAAATACTTTAAAACGCTCTCCTGTAAAGTTAGCAAAATGTCGCTTAAGGGGTTTCTACTTTCCACCGTCGATATATATATTTAATCTATAACAAGTTTTTCGTATGGGAGCCCCCCTTAAATATTTATTTTATTTTATTTTTAGTATTTGTTGTTATAGCGGCAATAGAAATACATCATCTGTGAAAATTTCAACTGTCTAGCTATCACCGTTGTTGAGACACAGCCTGGTGACGGACGGACGGACGGACGGACAGCGAAGTCTCAGTCAGTAATAGCAAAGACCATATACACGGGACCGCTATTCTTCATACTACGCACCGTACTCCGTTAGTTACTATCGTTCTACGTTGCTAGATGCCGCTAAGGGTCTCAATTCATTCAAAAGTCGTCATTTCTCAATCTCTACCGTACGGTACGCGCAAGCGTGAAGTAACACAGTCGTCAAGCGTTCAACGACATTCCAACTTCAAAGTGATACAGTAAAAAGTGAATAGATGACGTTAGGTGCGATGTTTGTTTACTACGTTCCGTTTCGTCTCATAACTGAGTATGCAAAGATAGGATAATCAACAACAGCCACACACACACACACACAGCGACAGCGTCGTTAACAGTAATTGTTGAATTGTCTCTTTCTAAAGACCGATCGGCAATAGTTATTTACCGCAGAGTACAGTATTAGAGCATAAAGTTTTTGTATTACTGGGATCTTAGACTCGGATACACGACAATGCCCGAATTGTCTGTCAATTATGCACCTAATTCGGGAAGTAGGCACATCGTAAAGGGCACGATTTTAACCATTTTAACGGGAGAAGCCAAGGAACAAAGTGTACTTACACCACGTATTTGATAATAGGCAAAATAATTCTTAGGGCAATTCATGTTAGGAATATTATGCTTTAGGTAATTAGATTTTAGAGTTATCAATATTAGGACAAACTTGATTTAGGACTTTAAGAGAGTATGCGCAAAAATTATTAGGACAAACGAGTAGTATGCCATTCAACAGTATGCCAAACATTCTCGGCCAAACATTTTTAGGACAAAAAACGTTATGCGATACGACAGGCACCCGAAATTTATCTATACAAAAACTAACAGAACTAACGACAGTGATAATTCAATAAAACCACAATTTTATAAACGTTTTCTTATTACTTTTAACAAAAACAAAACGAACGAATATATTTTCGCAGGCCGCCTGCATGTAGGCAATTCCTAATTGTTCTAGGGTAAATGTCAAACATTTCCGCAAATCGTCCCGTTGGCGTAAAGCCATTTTGTCGTCGGCGTTGGTCTTGGGCCATGGCAAGCGGACGATGCAATGGTTACTTTGCTTTGCAGTAGATCAATAAGGTTTCCTTCAGCATTATATCGCCGTACCCAACGTCAAACTGTGTCCATGCTAGCATTTAACCGACGTGTGATCTCATAAATCCGTATTCCTTCCTGGTGTAACTCCACTCTTTGAGCTCTTCATTGTTTTCAGTCATTATCATTATCTTTTAATAGTTCACGGTTAGCGGCAAGCATTTTATTTTTCAAATTAATAACGTTGCTGAAAATTATTTTACGATTTTCTCGATTGACACTGACATATGTTCCTAATTAGAAATTAAAAGCAAATGATAACCTTTCGCGAGGAGGTTTTTTGTAAAATGAAGTGACAAATAATAATATTGACATTTCAATACTATTATTGAAATATAATTTTCAGCCTTAATGCATTGCGAATGTCTAACGACATTTTAACGAAATGGGTAGGAAATGAAAGTCCTTGACTGTACAAAACTTATCTAACAAATATTACGTTACTGACTGTTTGTTAGTGGGAAATGTCGCTTGACAATTCGGGCGTAACTTATTTTGTCCATTACATCAGTGCACCAACGCCATCTAGCTATGTTGTGTAGCAAAAATTGGCGAGCCCGCAGGCAACCTTGAGCTATCCAGAGGTAGTGCCATCTATTTTAATACGATCAAACCACGTTGTTGAAGACTAAAAAATGAAATCCTTAAAAATTGTGTATTTAAGTTATATTATCGTATTAAAACAAAGCAGTAACGCGTTTGATTTTCAAAAATCAAAAATCACTAATAAATATTGGTAAAAAATATCATTTTTGTCACTTCCAGGCTACGAAGCAGCGCCATCTAGTTTTTATACAGAATTTTGAGCTTTTTCAGAGTTACGTTTTCTTGTATGAGAACATAAGTCCCGTGTATATGGTCCTTGGTAATAGGGTCCCGTTTTTACCCTTTGGGTACGGAACCCTAAAAAATGAATATTGTCTTATAGCGAGGAGCCTCGACAAACACCTTAAGAGATTCTCACTAGCTTGCTGGATCAAGGGTTAGATTCAGAAGGCGGTACTCCTGGACACAGCGCGCATCGTCAGGCGAAGGTTCCTCTCCCTGCAGCCCTAAACAACCGGTAGCTTAGGCCCGGCCCTGCTGCCGGCGGCACCCTATGTTAGGTTTTTATAATGTATTTATACTTTATTTTATTTTAATTTCTTATATACGTATACATCTAGTAAAAAACCTAGCTTATGATTTGAACTAAATACTTAAGATTTATATTGTCTTTTAATAGTAGACATCGCAACGAGTGAATGCAAATGATAAATAAAAAAAAAATTGAAAATCGGTTCACGATTCTCGGAGATATCGAGTAACATACTTAGAAAAAAAAAAAAATATTTCAAATTGAGAACCTCCTCCTTTTTTGAAGTCGGTTAATAATTAAATGCTTCACAGATTTTTTTTATGTTTTATTTAAAAATTTCAATAAAAAATTGAAATTGGCTTATACTTTTTTTGTTCAAGTTATTAAATAATATCTCAATCATACTTAAATGTCATGACTTCGTGTCATTACGCCTAAATTGTTAGACAATACGTGGACAATCCGTTGTTTAAATTATTTTTATGAAAAGACTAGATAACTTTCATATTAGCTTGAACATTGTAAAGTTTGCCCATCTTCCCAATTCATATTAAACATTACTACTTATTCAATTATTAACGATCAAAGTTCAAATCCTTCAGTCATACTTGTTTAATAGTTTGATCTTATTTTCATATTTTGTTTTAGACAAAAACAAAGCAATGCGAAATGTGGCCATGAACTTAAATGACCCCTCAACTGTCTCTCAATACGCCCACTGAAAGAGTTTAGATCGTATTCCTTAGAGCTTGGAGATTTCTGCGAAATATTTACCTGGATATAGCGATTTTTTCACGAGTAGTTAGAGGCAAGTAAGAACGAGTTAAAAATTGATGGCTTATTGCCCGAAATATATGTAATAGTAAATATTAAATCACGATATCGTGGTTTTTAAGTTGTTAGTTGTAACTAAACATTTCACGCAACACATAAAACGCAAACATCTTTTTTTCATCATAATAATTATGTTATTAAACGCAAACATCTTTTTAGGGTTCCGTAGTCAACTAGGAACCCTTATTTTCATCATAATTTCCATGGCTCATTATGAGACACGTGATGATGTGTGGGTCACACTGAGCAACTTAATAAATAATTATTATTTGCACAAACGTTAATTGCTCCTTAAATTTGAATCAAAGTAACCCAAACTCGATAGAATTGCGTTATTTTATTACCGAGTTCCCAGGACTATCTTCCAGCTCCGTTTTCAGATCAGCTCTGATGTATATTACAAAATTTCGGTTTTACCGTCATGTACTTAGTTCAAAAACATGCAAGATTTGATTACAGGCAGACAGACATAAGAATTGTTGAAATGAAAGAAAAGCTTGTAAAATGCATCGCAGAATATCTTGAACGGACCTAATACACACAAATGTGTAAAAATTGCAAAATACCTACTAAGGCAAGTACTGCAACCATGATGACTCGCACACATATCGGGGTCGCATATAAGGCCTTTGCGGGTAAGTTTAGAGTTTTATTCAAGCTGTTAATAATTCTCGTATTCTCGTTTCCAGCCAATAAAATGCTCATAGACGGCATGATAATTATTCTGTTAATAATTCTCGTATTCTCGTTTCCAGCCAATAAAATGCTCACAGACGGCAATATATTTTTTCTTTCAATTTTGCGGGTAAAATACTCTCACTTGCAATTTTTGCCTTGGCTCGTATATTGGGCGGTGTTTAATGGTTTATGGTTTAAGATATTTATTCCTCATAAGATTTTACAAAATCACTTACTGAGAAAAAATACATTATTCACTTAAATCTAGGTAAGAGAAGGTAACATGCAAAGTGACCGAACATAATCTCGTCAGAAAACAGGGTAAACGCACAAAGTATGGTAAACGGCAGCAACTAATGCAACATTGTGATGAATGCATGCTAAGGGCTAGTAGAACCAAACTATTTTACAACATTAATTAACCGTCGGTTACAAGTATGCGAAAGAGAAAACTACTTAATTCTAAAATTACATAGTTTAAGAGGAACCATGAAAGATTTTATTTGTGTATTTATTTTAGGTATAGGTAAATTATTTAGATTTAATTTTTATATAATTACGTACATGTGTGTTTGGAGTAGAATATTTTGATTTTATCTGTGGAATAACTAATTTTGACTGTGGAATAGTTGTTTGGTTAATGTTTATTTATAACATATTGTTTTAAAGTTTTCTTAAAAAGCACTTTTCAATCTATTCTGATAACATCAGAATCCATTATTTTCTTCCAAAAAATCTTTTTTTATAAAACTTACTTGTCTTTACACAAAATTAAAACAATCTTGAATGAAAAAAAGTTGTACTTTTACTTTCAATAGTAAATTTTTTTTCAAGATTGCGTCGGCTGTCATCATTCAGGCGAATCAAAAAGAAAAAGTTTTAATATTTCAGAAAATTATATGATAATGTTACACAGTAATTTAATAGATTCTAAACAATAAAAATCGTGAATATTTTTAGTTCTTTACATTTCATGTAATTGTAAATAAATATATTATTTAATACGCAAAAGTAGCGGTTATTCATATTATGAATTAATAAAGCAGCGCGTCGGTCACGCATAATACTGTATTATCTAATCTGTGATAATACTTTTCTTTTGAATTTTTTTAGGTGGTGATCACGCATAATCATTTCATCATTCATTTCATCATTCATTTCATCATTCATTTGGTCATTAAATTAAATAGTCAATCAGACAAATTATTAAAACCGTTTTTGAGATCTTTTAATAGATAACCCTTTGATTGATCCAATATGCAATTTAAATATTTTAAGCATAATTTATGAGATATACACCTGCATTGCCGTATGATGTACCTAATAAATAAAGTCAGAAAGTGATTGACCTTTGTATGGATGTATGAGGTATGACTTATAAGAACAGAAAATGAAAAAAAAATGGAAAGTAAAAAGCTCTAGTTCGAAATATCCAACTTTTCGCACGATATGGAGCTACAAAAAGGACCACTTTTTGAGCAACCGTATTAAAAATAAATATAAATGACCTGTATCCATGACCCAGGAACAAAACTCTAGACGAAACTATTTGCCTATACCGGATTCGAACCCAGCACTGCGTTTGCAACAGAACAGGATTCAAGTTGTGCAAATATGTGACTGATGCTTAGGGCCATAAGATTTTTCAATGCGAAACATCTAAAAACTCTCGCGGTGCCAATGACCGAGACGGTACTCCAATGTTAAGCCTGGGAATAGAGCCGAAAAAATCCTTTTGAAAATTAAAAAAGTTCGCAATCACTTTTGTTGTTTCTTTCTATTGAAGCGGCTTTTATACGATCACCTACAATGGAATACGTACACAAGCACTCTCACATTGTTTATTTTGGTACGATGAGGTGCCCGCAATTTCGTCCGCGTAATTTTTTTTTTCGTAGTACGATTCAAAGTACCTATGACCATCTTTTGATGTCCAGCTATCCCTGATCCAAAACTGGTTAAAATCTGTCCAGCAGCCGTTTCAGCGCGATAAGTGGACAATAGTACATGAGGTAACAAGGGTGGTAAACGGGGAATTACAAACGAGTGTCTATTAGAAGCCCAAAGCCGAAGGCAAGGGCTTTAATGACACGAGTTTGGAATTCCTTTACCACCAGAGTCAGGTACGACGTTTTTCATCACACTTGGGAGGAAATACAACTAAAGTAATAATAGCAGTCAATACCAATACATTTATAAAACAAAACTACGTAACTACAATATTTAATACAATTTAATATTTGTCCAGATCATAGTGATAATATTTTTATTAAGTGCGGCGTTTGTATCTTCTTAAATTGAGGAATAAAATATAGGTTCAAAACACGAATTTCTCGTATTAGCAGAGTAAATTGAGAAGACATGGCGGTAGATATTTCAGAAAACAAATTTTACTCCAATTATAAGGCCGACCTGAAACCAAATATCAAAAAAATATCTTTGCACATATTTATGTACCTAACTACTTAACTTACATCGAGACAGAAACATAATCTTAATGTACATGCTAAGGTAAAAGGCAACCTTTTTGTATGGAGCTCCATACTAAAAGGTCGCTTTCTTTTATCTTAGCACGGCAGTGTAGGTCTTTAATACAAAGTTTTCTATTTTCTGTTGTTACATTCTGTACCTACTGTTAGCATTGTTTCGTGAAATTTCAAGACAATTCATACAAAAGGATTACCTAACTTGAAAACATAAGCTTTGAAATTTACTTCTACGTATGTAGCTAAGTATTCACGACTTACCTTCGTTGTAAAATATTCATCTTCAATAAAATCCAGAAGACTGCATTTTTTTAGATTGTCTATTACCGCATTGATACTAATTTCCTTAGAGATTCTTTTATTTGATTTGATGGCATTTATTACATAGTCAATTCATTTAATTTTACAGAAATACAACGACGAAAAGATAAAAAACTCGATTAAATTTACCATAAATTAAAACAAGTCACTATTACATTAACATGTAGTACATATTATTTTCTGATTTCTGCCGCCATGTTGGCATGTCAGACCGCCGACCAATCAGAGGCCGTTCCTGTCCTATCCACAGATAATGTTAATATTGCGTTTGGATATTGTATAATGAGTGACAAAACACATACGAAATAGAATTATTACAATAGAAATTTACAAAGTACAATAAAACAAATGAATACATATTAATTAATGGCTTATTATTTTCGCGGCGACAGAAAAATTAAAGAGCAGCAAACTATTTGCAACTAAAATAATAACTTGTCAGCGATTAAATATTTTGGCAATCATTAATATTAAATGAGCTTTAAACTAAGGATATTTTAAAATTCAAATAATGGCAGCTACTTTAAGGTAGCAGAAATAATAAACAAGATTACTGAAATCATAGGTGAGGTACTATAAATAATGACTTGGCGACTAATATTAGCAGAAGGATAACAAACTTTATATTAGTGGCAACTACAGGTCTCCATCTAAAAAAGCATTTTGGGCTTTGATTTGCTGGCAGCTTAAATATTAAAATGGGTACTATATAAAAGTAATGGGGAGTTATTTTTTTAGTTTTCGAAACCATAATTTAATGAAAACGGCGATAAGCGTTTTTTAGGTAAAAATGTTTTCCCCATACAAAACACGCTTATTTTAGTGCGAATCTAGCTAAAACACGCTACGCTAAAATAAGCATTGCATTATCATAAGACTTGCCTCAGAACCGAAGCTGTCAACCCCGATTCCACGTGGTCTTGTCTGCCCTACCCCTAGAGTGTATATAAAAAACCGGAGGCGCGGAGGGAGAGCAGCCCTCGCCCGCCGTGACAAGGCTCGGGAGCCGTGCGGAGCGGAGCGGCTGAGGCTGGTCGCCGAAGGCGACCAACAAGCCGAAGCTGCGGAACGGAGTACGGGCGACCGTGCTTTGCCACGCAGGGGCGGAAGGGCTGCACTTCCCGCAGCGCCGGAGCTAAGGCAGAGTCTGACACAATATCCAAAAAAATATTGTGGGTTTTAGGTGTCCATATCTCGGTAATTATTAAGTTTAGAAAAAAGTTGTCCATACAAAACACGTTTATTTTAACGTATTTTATACGATAGAATTATAAAAAATAGGTGTCAATATGACATCACACCTGACGAAAAATTTACCAAAATCAGAGCCACTAAATAAAACTATAGACCAAAATTATTATTTATACATGCAATTTTCAACTTTGATTAAAGATCTTAAATTGTCGCACAAAGTATTTTTTTTATGACCTTGATTTATTTTATATGTAATCTCCATTGAACAATTAGAGTAGGCCATTTTCAACTTTTTATCCGCGGTCATGTTTCCGCTTAATTAGTTAATTCAGTCGCCAAAACAACTCGATGCTAGTTTATATTGAAACAAAGCCGAAAATTGATTACTTAGCTGCTACTTTTTACTTTAATAGTCTCCGCAATTAGTCGCCAACTTATTATTTTTGCTATCCCCTTTAATTTTTTATAAATCCCTAAATCTGATTAATTTGTCGCCGCGTTAAATACATGCCTTAATTAATATCTAACGTATGTCAACATGTAATATACTTTTATGATAATTATTATCCACTCTGCTCTTTAAATAAGCATATACTTACTATCTTTTTAATGTAATGTTTATTACATTAAAAAGATAGTAACTTTTTAATAAAACCTTTTTGGTCTACATCATAAACCTAAACGTCAAGATTTTCAATTAAAAAAAAATACTTACCGCCCTAGGGTGTAATTAACGATTTACCGCTTTTATAGCATGTAAACCTTGATTTACGAGCAAATGTGATGAAAAATATTTTTTACTAACAGAGGCCCGAGGCCGCGGCAGCTGTACAACGCCAGTAATAGGTACGGCTGGTGCAGCTAGCCCATACAAATCCTGCATCGCGCTATTAAGCTTCTTCATGAAATAATGACCCATCTACATAGAAAACTGATATTCAATACAATTAAAAAAATGTATAGGTATTAATAGAAGAATAAAATAGAATACTCTTTATTGCACACCTCAGGAAGAAAGAAATACAAATACAAATAACACTTATCATTACAATAGAGGTAAACAATAGGCGGTCTTATCGCTAAAAAGCGATCTCTTCCAGACAACCTTTGGGTAGCGGATTAATATTAATGAAATTAATAGTATAGTAATAGTGGAATTACGATAATATTAGAATAATCGATATGCACCCCATTCAAATTCAAACATTTATTTATAAAATAATATTTTACATGTCAAATTATTGTTATATTATTTGTTTAATTCTTAAACTATTTTTAGGTTGGTAGGTATACCTACATAGTAATTTGTAGTTACATTACAACACTACGTTATTGTTGGGTATATGACCAGGTTACATTATCCAGGCGTTTGAAAAAACTCGTCAACAGAGTAAAGCGCGTCACATAGCATTCTCGCACTTCTCGCAGTACAAAAGTAGAAGAAGGAGCTGAGCACTAGGAGTGCGCTTGCGCCGCGTAGTGAGCCAAAAGGTGAGTTTATTGTTTTTTTGGAGCGGAGCGAGCGGAGCGAGCGAAGCTCCCATGGATCGACTCGAATGGACTTTGTAACAATGCGCAGATCTCAGCGAGTTCTCAACCGATTTTAGAAATTTTTGTTTTAAAATGCACAAATTAAATTTCGCTAGGTCGTGCCGAAGAGAAAATTTCGAAAAAAAAAAAAAAAAACCCTGCAATCTATGGTGCAAGCTTAGCTGGTGGCTGGCTCTGCATCGACCTAGTTATCAATAATGTGATCCAAAGTTATCAGTGTGTGATACTGCGGTTTTTCATCCCAGCCCAACAGCATTACTCAAACTTTTGATGCCGTAATGACTTCCGTCCGTAGCCCGAGCGCCTTATAACACTCATATGTCACTCGTGGCTAATATTACTTCAGGCAGGAAAGGTGAAGGAACTGTGTAACAATATCTACATACTACGTGATATCCATATTAAACTTTGCCCAAAAGGCACCAAAACATTGCCGACACTATAGTAAAAATTATCTAAAACGTCTGAATCGTCATCTTCTCTATAGAAGTAAAACAAAACACTCCTATGGCACACACAGTCCGATTAACTAGTAGTGAGGGCTAACCAGCCCTGATGTATGATAAAGAGTAAGACAAAAAAGAACATTATGGGGTCATGTTTCGAACATCAGAAAATGTATACTATACCAAATGCTACGGTTGCTACGCTACCTACTTATGCGTTTCCTTACTCCACAACAGAGGCTAAAGCTGTATACATATTTGTAATAGAATAGATTAATTAAGTATTCAATGCCCCTAAACAATGATGAGAAGAAAAAAACATACCACCACAAAATAAAGTAATATATGTTCTACAAAATTTTCTTTATTTATTGTCATTGATTGTTTATTCATCTCTTATCAAAATGCAGTTCCATCGCAAGAAAAACGGCGCTTATGCTGCTAAGTTTGAAGCACTAAATCAGTTACTAGGTCGATCTATTCTTGACCCAATCGATGTGTATTTTCTATCATTGTCTATTCTATACGAGTACAGTAAGGTATAATGCGCTTATAGTTCCAGTTTTACCCATTTTTCTTCAATGCCGAAGCAGGTCAGTAGTTCAATAGTTAACCACTCTTTTTGCTAACAATGATATCTCGGAATTATTCAATTGAAATATATTGTTGCCTGCACGATTCGATAGATAAATTACTTGGCTACAAATTTGCTTTCAACAAAATGTTCATTTTCATGTTAGTTTTTGTACAAATGAGTATTTACGAAGCACAGTTAATCACTTAATAATAATATGTATATAATTATTGTATTAAACAGTAGGTAGTATACACTCACGTGAAATTGTCAGGAACGGCCCGACATGTATTTATGCATTGAGCTATTAATGCATAAAATATGTATGTTAATATTATTCTATTCAATCAATTATGTAGCTGTGTTATAAATGAATAAGCATTGTGAAATGAAATGACCCCCTGGCTGCTAAACCCTAAAAAATTAAGTTATAGTTATTTGTATGCGATAATAAGTAGGTAAGCAAGTTCAAGTTATATTTGTAAGTGATAAATCCAGTAAGCTATAGCTATCGCACCTTGTTTATTTTGGTAGCTCTCGCCAAAACATTAGGATCCGCGGCAGGGTTCGTCCTTGACGCATACCAATGTATTATGTATATTTCCGATACCGTAAACGGAATCTCTAATAAAACCCGCCCGTAAACTGGTAAAGGGTTACAAATGTGCACAAACTCTCACAATATACGGGGGTTAAAGTTATGCCCCGGCTAAACTGAGCTTGCACCTCGGTTGTATTGTGACGTCATACTATGAATGACATAGACTGATTCAAACTTAGGTCTAGCGGATAAATAGATAGATTTATCCTATAGAACTAAGTTTGTGTGAAACGATGCACATCGTTTGCTTTACGTTAAAAAAAGGAAAACGAGCAAAAATTAAGTAGTTTGTTCTAAATTGAATCAGAGATACAAAAGCCGTAGATAACGATGACACTATATTTAAATATGTTCAAGACTACGTTTAATTGGAAAAGGATGATTTTATTTTTAAATCATGAAATTGTATTTAATCCAGTATTGATGACTCATGAATAATCGACACAAATCAATTGGGATATTCATTAATGATTACCTAATAAAGAGAAAATTCACAGTCATATAAAACATACTTCAAGATTTACAGGCATAAATGATGAATAAAAATAAAATTCCTGTGACAATATTTGGAAATATCATGACACTTTATTTATCTTACGAACTAGATTCCGCGCCGAGCACAAAGCACAAGCAGCCTCTGAAACCGATTTCGAGCGCACACATCGTAATTCACATTAGCACTACAGAAATTCCTAAACGTGAACAAACGGAACGTCAGCCCTTCCTAAATAAACAAACGAGCCCATGCAGGTCATTAAATCTTTACGGGCGGCCTTGGCCCACTTACCGGATCTGTAGGCTAATAAAACACTTGAGAAAACTTAAGCGGTTGTGGAGATCGTTTTGAAAGTATGTCAACGGGTAATAGACGTTAAGTAAAGGGAAGCTCTGACTTTTCCGAAGGAGGTAGCCTTGGTTGATGCGCTGACATCTTCCGCTCGGTTGCAGCAGGAGGTCGGCAGCCCGGCAAAGATATGGGGTGAGAGGGAGTTATTTTTTCTTCATATGAGTACTTGTTCGGGACCGTATTTTCCATAAAGAAAGGGGCTACTGCCTAGGGAGTAGGGACCCTGGATCGCCTCAGAGGGGGCCCGTGGCCTACCTAGAGCAGAGGGACCTCGTGTGGCTTCATCCGGTTCTATACTTGCTCTTACCAAGTACTATCTTTATACGTAAGAAGATACCTATACTCGTTAAACCATAAACCAACAATGCGGAATGGATGACATTGAAAAAAATACAAGTTTGTTTGTGTGTGTAAAGTTCATTCCTAGAAAAAAGTTACAGTTTTTTCTGTAGCTTTAGAAAATCTTAGGCCTATTGTACGGGTTAAAATGAAGAATACCAAGATTGCTATAATTGGGAAATGGATCAGATTAGTATCTTAAATTGGCATATATTTATTTTTACGATTTGAGTTATAAATAACTTATAAAAAAGGTCCTTATTTTTCTGTAGGTATTTCCCAATTTTGCGTCGATTATCAATGAGTCAACATTCGATCTCAATTCTGACTTCAGGGGTAAATTAAAACGAAGTCGGCTCCTCTTTATACAGTCTATTAAAAATTATAAGAACCAGGATATTAAATATTTTTCCGATACTCAACTCACCAATTGGGCGCAATATTTACCAAACAAACTTGGACTTCTAAATAAAGAAATTGTTAATTCTTCTAGATATTTATACATATAACAGAGGCTCAGCCGTTCCCTTTGCCCGAATTCATTAAAAAGGTTAAGTAAGGTAACGAACGAGTGTAATGTTGCTCCGAGGGGCTCTTATATGGGTCGCAATATTTCCATAACAGAGTAATTTGTATTTAAGAGCTTAATTGTTCGCTTAATTTTAAAAGGCCGTTTAAGGGGCTACCCGCTCTCAATGACCTTCGATCTGTTGCGATAGATTTTCCCATATTATAAATAGCTAATCATAATAACATAGTTTTTCCACAACAAAATATGTACCGTATCAAGTACCTTTCACATGTCACTGACTTTGAGATACAGGCCGTCAAAGTTTACGATTTTTTCGGGGAAAAAGTTGTGGAAACGGTTTTTTGCGTTTTTCTCGAAAAGTATTGAGAAAAAAGAAAAAGCTTCAGAACAAATTTTGTGGAATATGGTTTAGAACAATAAAATGTAAGATATTATCAACATATACACCGGGGATAAAAGTAGAAACGAGATTAGTGTATTTTTGGTCCTTCACCGAATATTTTTTTATAAAATACACAGTCGTTAAATCAAAATTCGGGTCTATACTCTATAATCCACAAACTAGATACGATGTAAAAATCATCAAATTGGCTGATTTCTGCAGGGAGCCAGCCCCTTAAGCAGCCCGCGTGATCGCTGACATGATACGGTATTTGATGACAGCTCAAATCAGCTATAATTATGTTTATGAAATGTCAAAAGGATCTGTTAGCATGAAGTTTCTTTGAAGATACTGGCTTGTGACGTCATAAAAATCATTACTCAAAACACATCTTATTTTTAGTTTTGGTCTATTTATGAATAGTTAATGTCCAAAAGTTACTAGTACTTTATTTGGTTCCGCGTATTTTTGAATGTGTATTTAGTGGTTTCAATCATAAATAATCTATTTTCACTCTATAATTCTATATTCAAATACCGTATTATAGATGATAAAATGTGACAAATGACAAGCGCATCGATAAAGAGGTAGATCAAAAATTGCTATCTTCTGCAATGTAAGCCTGAATCTAACCGGCTCCCGTGAACCATCGTCAATCAATCAATGGTCTTTCAGTCTTTTACAGACTATACAAAACAGTGTCATGAAGGAAAACAACGCACCATCATAGCACTGCACTATATAATATAATTATGTCACGACGAATTTAACTATGCGACTTGGAACTGTAACTCGGTCTGTATCTCTAGTTTAAAATCACCACTTCTGGAGCCACACTTTGTTCTAATGCTTCTCTATTAACCTGTGGTTAGAGATATATACTTCCCTATCAAGCGACCGCATACCTACTTAGTTTAGTTTGATATGGCAGTCCAGTGGTTTCAAACCAGTGGTCCAGGGACCACTATAGTTGGTCTGCAGGTTTCAGAATATGATCCATGAACTATTATAAATTCTCGTATGATACTGCGCCGGAATCCGCGGGGAAAATAGTTATTTGTTATGCAAGGCTGCAAAGTTGTTATTTGGCGCAAATGTTGAAATTGAAAGCTGAGCGAGCGAAGGTTAGATACCTTCGGTCGCTCAGCTTTTGCTCAGCAGATTCTGGTTCAAAGATAGATTCCTAAGCACAGCGAAGCTTTTTAGAAGCGAAATAATTTTGCAGCCATGCGGAACTCACAACTTTTCACCTCACTACGGCGATAGTAGAGTTGCTAAGCCGCGAAATTGTGCGCATCGGGTTACAAGCATGAAATTTCTACCACACATAGAGCGTTCCACGGTGATTATTTTCAGATGTGGAGGGAAGTCAGATTAATAGTCCCCTGTGTGGTGGGAGAGCGGGGTGAAGAGGACCAAGTACTGCTCTTTTTCTTTTTTTTATTACTGATCAGTTAAGGCTATTAGGGCTTGTGCGACATCGTTTTCGTGTAAAATAAATATCAGCAATTCATTTTTCATGTTATTTATTCATAGTACTATATAAAAATATGGTTGTATTTCCGAAATTGTAAAAATCACAACAAGTTTTTTTTATTCAGGGAGATAAATTAGTTATCTATCCTGAAAATTTACAATTAAAAAAAATAGTACAAAACAGAAAATTTAATCTTGTTTTTAAAAATGTATACATATTGGGCACATCTGATACAAAAAGTACCTTGAAAAAAATGTTGATGTTAAGCTTCGCCTGCGTGTTCTAGTACATTTTGCTAAGTCGCAAAATTGTGTACATCGGGATACAACGACGAAATTTCTACCACAGATAGAGTATTCTGCGGTGATTATTTTCAGATGTGAAGGGAAGTCAGATTCGTCCCCTGTGCGGCGGGAAAGCGGGGTGAATAGGACAAAGGAGTCCTCTTTTTCTTTTTATATTACTGATCAGATAACGCTACTAGGACTTGTGTGGTGTCGTTTTCGTGTTAAACAGATATCAGCAATTCATTTTTCATGTTATTTATTCATAGTACCATATAAAAATATGGTTGTATTTCCGACATTGTAAAAATCACAACAAGTTTTTTTTACTCCGGGAGATAAATTAGTTATATTTCCTGAATATTAACAACTAAGAAAAATATTTCAAAATAGGAAATTTAATCTAGTTTCTAAAAATATATACATATTGGGCACTCGTCATACAAACATTAACTTAAATAAATTGTTGATGTTGAGATTAGCCCGTGTGCTCGTGATACATTAGCAAAAAAATATTTTGTTTTAATTACATTAATTTGTTTTTCTAGGACGTATATAGTAAAAAATATATGTAAAAGCATGTTAATAAACATTATTTAATGTATATAATAAAGCGAAATAGGATGCGTTCGGAGATTTACGTTGGTTACGCCGACGTAAAGATATATTTTAAGCTACTGTTTGTGTGAGAAGTGCCCAACATGCATATATTTTTAGAAACCAGATTAAATGAGCTTTTTGAAATAATAATAATAAGTTAAAAATGTTCACGAAATTGAACTAATTTACCTCACTGAATAAAAAAACTTGTTGTGATTTTTACCTTTTCGGCCATTACACCCATATTTTTATATAGAACTATACAAAACTAACATAAAAAATTAATTTCTGATATTTTTTTTACACGGAAACGATACCAAACACGTCCTGGTAGACTTAACTGACCAGCAATAAAGAAAGAAAAGAGGGATACTTGGCCGTATTCACTCCGCTCTCCCGCCTCACAGGGGACGAATCTGACTTCCCTCCACATCTGAAAATAATCACCAAGGAACACTCTATATGTGGTAAAAATTTCATGCTTGTAACCCGATGCGCACAATTATGTTAGAAAACAGCGGACTAACAACTCTACTACGAGGAAAATGCGAGATGAAAGAAAAACAAATAAAATATAGATATAATCATATTTTACTTTGTCCTCTATTTAACATATCTTTAAGACGTAAAACACTCAAATCCAAACCATATAATCAAGAGAAAAGGACTCATCGAGGTGAAAAGAAACATGAGATTATTACCGTGTACCTACAACAAAGGAGTAAAAGTGGTCCCTGGTCAAGAAAAAAGGTTGGGCTGGGTTAGTCTCCGTGCCCATATGCAACAGTGTGAAAAATCCAATACCTTCTAATGATTGCAAAAGCTCCACCTCCCGTTTAAGTCAGACTGATTTGGTTCAGTTTATTCACGATGCAGTCCAGCGCCCAGTGCGCCCGCGTTACCCGCCTCCAAAATTACTCCTGTGGCGTGGCGCGGAGATAATCCCATCAGCGGGTTATACTTCCACACAAAGGCCGACTACTGGTAGTGAGGGCTAACCAGCATCAAGTCGTGTCTTGAAAAAAAAAGCTCTACTTTTGTAATTATTCTTATCGACTCGACTGTGCTACTGTACCGAACATTATCAATAAAAATCACTGGCGCTCGACTGGGAGTGGCGGCTCCATACAAAAGTTGGGGCTAGTTCACAAAATAAAATAAGAATGTAAATATTAGTTGTAATTATGTCCCCGAAGAAGTATTACAAATTACTTACTACATTATTAATCCATAGAGCGTGCTATCTTTTGGAACTACAGAACTACTTAAACCGTTTCAGCTACAAAATAGCTTTGGTGGCCAATCATTTCACAAAAAACGTTTCACAAATATACGTTTGACAACGGCACCATTATTCACAAAGTAGTCGTTTCAAAATAGTATTTTATGCAATCGTTGCACAATGGAGGTTCTTAAAGTCGAGTACCGCGTTTAGGTCACGAGGCTTGCCGAGTGGCCTATGTAAGTACGAGACTTTAAGACCTAATTGTGTAACTATTGCATACAATACTTTTTATACGAGCAAATCTCAGAAAAACATTTTTTACTTTAATCGACATTTTTCAATAATGTTTTTTTTATTTTTGATGTAACCTTTTTCGTTCAACTAATACTGACCTATTAAAAAAAATAACATGATCGCGATGGCCATGGCGGGTTCCTGGTGATTGGTGAATTTTTTTGACAAGTAATTTTAACCAATCAGTGAACATCAAATAAGCTTATGTTCTCTTTTTGAAATGATTAGAGTTGTGTAGAGAGATGTCTTATGAATATTAGAGTTTTGTAGCGGGTACCATAGAGTATAGAATTTTGTTACAGGGTTAAAAAGTGCGTTATTGTGATTTTGTCAGTGAAATTATAATTGACAGATTAAAGTCTGCGAGTATAAAAAACATTCTTTCACAACCTGTTATACAAATTATTTACTTGGCAAATCATCATATCACGAAATCAGCACATGACAAACTAAGTATTCATTTGACAAACACTTCAATTGGCAAAAAAAAGGCAAAGTACTTAAGTAGTTTTAAAATCATCAAAAATTTTAATTTAATGCAAGTACGGGAACGAGAACTTAAGTATGTAATTATATACTCGTAAGTAAATAAAGTTTAAAGTTCTCAATATAATGAGAATAATGGAAGTCAGCGTAGGTTAGGTTAGGTTTGTGAAAAAAAAAAAAAAGGTTTGTATGATATCCTTCCCGAAGGTGTACACCTTGTCGTGGTGGGGGGGGGGGGGGGGCTCAGTACCTGCGGTTGGGGGCGGGGAAGCCAAGAGACACCAGGGCCTACGGGCCAAGACCGAGAAGGAGACCGGCGGAGCATGACTCGGGTGGGCACTTATGTGTTTGTGATGGACTTCACCTCCGCCGATGCATGACTCGGGTGGGCACTTCGGTGTTTGTACTGAATTGCGGCCCCGTTGGCGTTTTGGGGGACCCACGGGGTAGGCGCTTCTGTCCTCCCGTGGCGGGCCGAGGGGTAGGGGCGTCTGTCCTCCCTTGGCGTGGGGGGTGTGTCGTGGGGTAGGGGCGTTTGTCCCCCCATGGCCGGCTGAGGGGTAGGGGAGTTTGTTCTCCCTCAGCAAGGAGGGTGGGACCGAAGCACCGTGTGTCGGTGGCGGTCCCCGCTTCCTGGGGGCTTGGGGAAGTGGTGAGGGTAAGGCACACTGCTATGCTACAGTGTGTCTTTCGGCGAGGGTTCACCCTAGGGCGAAAGTGCCGGTGGTGTCGTGGTGAATGTTCGCGAACCCATGGCATCACCACTACGGCACGGGTTGGCAGCATCCCAGAGTTTTAGTGGGTAGGCTAGTCCTTCGCGGATTAGAGAGCCCCACATCACCAATGCGTAATATTTGACTCTACCCCCGAGGGTCTCATGTTACGTAGTGGTATGCAATTCAATTCATTTCTCCGGTTTCAAAAAGAAAAACCGGCCAAGTGCGAGTCGGACTCGCGCACCGAGGGTTCCGTACAAACACTTTCCATCCCTAAGTGGTTAAGTTAAGTTTGCACCTGGTATGTATAGCGCCCCATATAAATTAGGTGCAAAGTTAGGTATTAAAATATAAAAAAAAAACTCCTTACTAGATCTCGTTCAAAACAATTTTCGTTGGTAGTTTTTATAGTAAAGTACATCATATGTTTTTTTTAGATTTTTCATGTCCCCTTAACACAGGTATTATTTTTACTTAAAAAGGGGACACCAGCACATGTAAAATAATGTACTACCTAGGAAAGAAATAAATCATTTTTCATTTTTTCATTTTTTTCATTTTCATTTTTCATTTACTTATTTTAGAAGTTAGAGGGGGGGGGGGGGGCAACTTTTTTCCACTTTGGAAGCGTCTGTCACGCAAACTATTCGGTTTAGAAAAAAAATATTTTAGAAACCTCGATATAATTTTTGAAGACATAGCATAGGTCTTCAAAAATTATATCGAGGTAATATAATTTTTGAAGACCTATCCTAATATAATTTATAATTTTTGAAGACCTATACCTACCCCACACGTATGTGTTTGATGAAAAAAAAATTTTTGAGTTTCAGTTCTAAGTATGGGGAGCCCCCAATATTTATTATTATTTTTTTATTTTTGCATCAAAATCTTAATGCGGTTCACAGAATACATCTACCTACCAAGTTTCAACACTATAGCTCTTATAGTTTCGGAAAAAAATGGCTGTGACATACGGACGGACAGACGGACAGACGGACAGACGGACAGACGGACAGACATGACGAATCTATAAGGGTTCCGTTTTTTGCCATTTGGCTACGGAACCCTAAAAAGGAAAAGGTTTGTATGATATTGATCAGCTAACGGACCGCGGCAGCGACCGGCGAGTGCTGGAACCGAATCCTTATTATTTGTGATAAGTATGAAGAGTTTGTTGAGTTTGGAAGACGCAGCGTTGGAAGGCCTCCAACAAGGTGGACCGACGACCTGGTTAAGATCGCGGGTAGAAATTGGATGAGGGCGGCGCAAGATCGATCGTTGTGGAGAACTTTGGGGGAGGCCTTTGTCCAGCAGTGGATGTCTATAGGCTGATATGATGATGATGATGAAGAGTTTGTAAAATGTATATTTCTCAAATGAACATTTGTAGTAGAGTTGCTAGTCCGCTGTTTTCTATCATAATTGTGCGCATCGGGTTACAAGCATGAAATTTCTACCACAGATAGTGTTTTCCGGTGATTATTTTCAGATGTGAAGGGAAGTCAGATTCGTCCCCTGTGAGGTGAAAGCGCGGAGTGAATAGGACCAAGTGTACCTCTTTTTCTTTCTTTATTGCAGGTCAGTTAAGTCTACCAGGACTTGTCTGGTATCGTTTCCGTGTAAAACAGAGATCAGAAATTAATTTTTTATGTTATTTTTGTATAGTTCTATATAAAAATATGGGTGTATGGCCGAAAAGGTAAAGGTTCGGCAATACACTCATATTTTTATATAGTAACTACTATGAATAAAAAAATAATTGCTGATATCTGTTTTATTCGAAAACGGTACCACACAAGCCCTAGTAGCGTTAACTGATTAGTAATAAAAAAAGAAAAAAAGGACTCCTTTGTCCTATTCACTCCGCTTTCCCGCCGCACAGGAGACGAATCTGACTTCCCTCCACATCTTAAAATAATCACCGCAGAATACTCTATAGGTATGTGGTAGAAATTTCATGCTTTTAACCCGATGCGCACAATTTCGCGACTTAGCAACTCTACTATTGTGATACGAAGTTTGTGAAATAACGCAGTTGTGAAATGTATTTAATGACGATTTGTAAAAATATTTTGTCAAACGTTTTCTGTGATAGTAGATCAAAATCTTTTTCTATCTAAACAAGTAAGCAAGGAACGTGGAATTTCACTCGTACAGGCATAAAAAGCAGGCAGTAGTAAACGCCAGGATAATAATGGGTCCTATTACCACACGCTTAATATACCCTCACGGTCACAATTAATCCAAATTGAATAGGTTGTTTGCCTAAACCGCAGCGTATTCCAGACACCGACTTGTCCCAGTCTCCGACATTGTCGCTACCATCTAAAGAATCACGTGGAATTTGTACGCCCTGAAGCTAGTTCCAAATTTGGCCACCGGTAACATCAAGTTGGTGTTGCTATAAAACATCGCTTTAGTAGCGAAATCAAGGCTTTTTCTCAGATAAATGTTATTGCGAAGCCGTAATCTTTTTTATTGTTTGAATGAAGTGTCCATTTTACGTTCCATTTCACGTTCAGAGACTCGTTCGTACGATGCGTGTGTTGAAATGGGAAGGCATCGATAGGTATTTAAAAAAACCGGCCAAGAGCATGTCGGGCCGGGCCACGCTTAGTGTAGGGTTCCGTAGTTACTCATCCTTCACAAGAGACGGGCTTAAAACAGCGGTTTTAAGCCCGAGGTTTAAGTTACGAGAAAGACAAACATAAACGCCAAAGTAACTGTAATTACTTATTACCTTCTGGAAGTCAACTTACGTCCTTTTAAAGAAAATTATGAAATTTTGCGATAACTCAAAAACGGATGGACTGATTTTGATCAATATAGTTTTCATTGAAAGTACCTACTTATAAGGCCGGCGAGTTCAAAAATGTTATTTGTTATTTTCTTTGTAAGTAGGTATTTATTTTGTTTGGTGCTTTACGAGTAGGTAAAAATTAAAACCGTAAACAAAAACTTGTAATAATAAATAAACGCGTAGGTAATGTATCTGCTAATTTTTCCAATTTAATCAAACAACTACAAACGTGGTGGTTGTAAGGGACGGGTACAGTGTTGGAACGTATAATTTCATTTATTTTCTAATTAATAACAAGGACAACAGTATGTATTCTCCACAGAACAAATTTACGTTGTTTACATGAATTGTGAAAAGTTGAAAACTTCCAATTTAAAAAAAAAAAAATCTCGGTTGCGTTCAGAAATTACACTCTTATGTTCCAACTTTTATAAATGTAAAATATTGTGTTGTATTTAATATATTTACTAGTCAAAATATGTAAATGAAACTGAAATACTTACTATTAATAGGTACTTATATATAAACATATTCAACATAAAATAATGTGTAGAAAAATAAAAACCTAAAAATCTGTAATTACGAACCAGGTTTCTGGACGTGATATTGTAGGTGTATTTTTTTTTTTAATAATTATTCAAACGTACATTTATGATTTTAGCCGGCCTGACCAGATCGCCCTTTATTAGCGTGCGTTGATTGGTTATTCGAAGATTTATCGACTGATGAAATCAGATCAGTCACGCGTTGAAGGAGTCTTAAATATAAAAAAACCGGCCAAGTGCGAGTCGGACTCGCGCACCGAGGGTTCCGTACAAACACTTTCCATCCCTAAGTGGTTAAGTTAAGTTTGCACCTGGTATGTATAGCGCCCCATATAAATTAGGTGCAAAGTTAGGTATTAAAAAAACTACTTACTAGATCTCGTTCAAAACAATTTTCGTTGGTAGTTTTTATAGTAATGTACATCATATTATGTTTTTTTTAGATTTTTCATTTTCTTATTTGAGAAGTTAGAGGGGGGGGACCAACTTTTTTCCACTTTGGAAGCGTCGGTCACGCAAACTATTCGGTTTAGAAAAAAAATATTTTAAAAACCTCGATATCATTTTTGAAGACCTATCCATAGATACCCCACATGTATGTGTTTGATGAAAAAAAAAATTGAGTTTCTGTTCTAAGGATGGGGAGCCCCCAATATTTATTATTATTTTTTTATTTTTGCATCAAAATCTTAATGCGGTTCACAGAATACATCTACCTACCAAGTTTCAACAGTATAGCTTTTATAGTTTCGGAAAAAAATGGCTGTGACATACGGACGGACAGACGGACAGACAGACATGACGAATCTATAAGGGTTCCGTTTTTTGCCATTTGGCTACGGAACCTTAAAAAGTTACATGCACCACAGAGAATCAAAATCGTCGTGTTCGAAATTCAAATTACTTTTGCACGCTAGCGGATAAAATAGACTTTTGCACGCAGATTTCGCCCTATAAACGGAGTTTTTCCGAGCGAGTGAGGTGAAAAAAAAACATTGTATTTGTATCTCCTCAAACGTGTCTACAAACGTCATTGAAAAAGGTCGACAGCATTTTGACACGTGCTATCTCAAGTGAGGCCTATTTTATCTTGAACATTGTAACTGACAGGAGCGCATTTCCACCAACCACAGTGCGTATATTTTGCAAATCGAAGTGTATCATTGGTTGGAATATTGTAACATTTACTATGTAATCTCAGCGAAAATAGTACCATTCATTACATTAGTACCGTCACAAATTTCGACCTCCATTCATCCTTCGACACCGTGCGGTTTCGATTTTAACATTATTTTCAAAGAAATTTAACCATTTACCCACTAGAAAAGCTCAAATTGAGCTTATAAGTGCATTACGCTTTATAATTAAGTGTAGTTTAAAAGGTTAGAACTGAAAATGGCGTTGAAATCTTCACCGGCACTGTTCGCAATGCTGGGGCGCCTTTCGAGGCGTAGTTTCTCGACTTCGAAGGCTCTTGCGGCGAAGCCTATGACCGTGCGTGATGCCCTGAACCAGGCCATTGATGAAGAGATGGAACGGGACGAGAAAGTCTTCGTTTTGGGTGAGGAAGTGGCTCAATACGATGGCGCATACAAAGTTACACGGTAATTTTTGTTATGAAATTAAATCGCTTAGCGTCTTATTTATAATTAAAGGCTTCTTGATGAGCGTGTTCCTATTGTTTAAATGACTAATATGTGGGGATAAAAGTAAAGGGAATTGATTCTTTCTGAGGAAAAGACACGTTACATAACTCACTTTGTTGACAGATCAAGTTCATGTTATTATCTAGAGGCCGTGCGATTTTCCAACCGACTGGTTATACAAATGTCATTCTCAAGGACAAGGATAGTTTAATTTAAAAAAGAAAAGTTAGATTACAGCTACATCTTATTTGGCAAATGAAAATTGTTGAGAGCACAAACTATCTTTTCCATATACCCCGAGGTTTTTGTTGCCTATATGACTTAACAAGCCGACAGTAGGTGTCAAATCATTTGTGCACCAAAAACCCTGCAGTATGTTTATTTATCCATGCTTACAAACTTTTTGAGGTCCCTTAATGTCATCAAATCTAATTAGTTACAAGTAACCTGACGCAGTACTGTTACCGGTATTGTTGCTGTCTCAGGGAATTATAGGATTATCGGGTCTTTTCTCAGTGGGGTTCTGATCATCCATGTGCCGATCTAGTTAGGGTTAGTCCTAAAAATCAAGTAGCTTGTGTGACAGGTTCACTGGTTTTACTTGAAAGGTGGCAAATAGAAATATTATTTAAGGACATTTTAATTTGCAATTATAAATCAAGCAATTAAAACAGATTATTTTGCATACTTATATTAATTATTTGAGATGTCCCTATGCTTCAGTAACTATTACAGTTACCATTGTCAATACCCAATATAATCTGTTTGAATTGTTTTATTCATATTTAATCTTGATTTAATTCATTATGGTGGGTTGCATGCTAATTGCTAGTGTCTCTTTTTGGTATACGAATAAAATTTGATATGCTTATCTTCAAACACTGTGCAAATATCTCCATTCACTGCCTTATGTACCAAACATATCAGATAAGATAAAATGCCCACGAGATGGCAAATGCAAGTGCAAATCTGCAGATCTTGTGATTGATGTACGGAATACTTATTGGCAGATTGTCAGCAGTGATTTGATAACATGTTACTAGTGTATAAATGCAAATAGACAAAGCAGTGAGAACTGCATTAATAAAATGTAGAAAGTGTTAAATTTGTATACTTATTTATTACTTACCATTTTATATAGGTATTTTGACTTCTATGTCATCATCTTTTCAACCGACAAATATTAGCATCCATCAGCTGGATTTCAGTTTTATTTTGGTCAACAGATATAGACAGAAGTGGAATTTGTTTTAAATAAAACGATTTAAACGAATTATATTGCGTATATTAATTTTCTGAGCCTCCCTGACGTATTGGTAACTTTCCATTTACTCAAAAATAAAATTTTCTCTGTCTAAGTTTCATTTGTGCAAACCACCCATTTTATTAGGTACTTAATATGAATTAAAAATTAAAATAAAGTAGTAGGTACATATATAACAGATGGGTGACAGTTACAAATGTACTAGAAGGGCATTAATTATTTTATTTACATATATCTACCAGCGGTTCACTATAAAGCTTGCTGAAGTTGAATTTGTTTTGTTGAATATAGAGAAATACTTTTTCTTTTTTAATTTAAATACTGTTGCTTAATTTCAGAGGCCTATGGAAAAAATATGGAGACAAAAGAGTTCTGGACACACCCATCACTGAGGCTGGCTTTGCAGGTTTGGCAGTCGGAGCTGCATTCACTGGTCTTAAACCCATCTGCGAGTTCATGACCTTTAACTTTTCTATGCAGGCTATTGACCATGTAAGTTATTTTCGACTAAAATTACTTTCTGGTGATATTTCCACATAATTTTAATTTACAGATTTAGGTTTTAGATATCATTGGGTAGAGTACAATCACAGTCAACCCCCACTAGACGGAGCATGTAAGGCGACCCGCGCGCACCAACGATATGATACGGCAGAACATTAAAGTATCAACACGGCAGCCACCGTTTAGTTGCGTCCTTGTTTATGATCCATGCATACGTCAACGAAAAAAGAAATTAAATAAATAAAATGGTAAATTGTAGTGTTAAGTGGTGTAGAGAGACCTCATAAACATGGACGCAACTAAACGATGGCCGCCGTGTTGATACTTTAATGTTCTGCCGTTCTTTTTGTAAGTGGCCAGTGTTCATTATAAACATACACGTTTCTTTAAACAGTTTTTAATCGATTAATTTTAATAATGAGCGGGTAAAGAAAATGTATGGTGATGAATTCAATTAAAAAAAACAACCATAAATAAAATTAAGTTAATACATTCATTTTGTAGCTTATTAAAGAGGCTAGTTTTGGTGAAAAATCTGGAGGTGTCGCTATCGAGATAATGCTAAAAAAAAAATTTAAAAAATAAATTCTAATCTTTTTTTCAAGTTTTTGTATGGCAATATGTATTAAAATTAATACCATATAATTGTCTTTATTATAAGCACAATATACGTGACTCAGGTCAAAATCGGCCGGCTAGAAAAAAAAATATCGAAGAAAGATCAGATTTCGTTTTTTTTTTTAAAAGAAAAACGGTAAGGTTTGGGGAGCTGTAATTTGGCATAAACAACACTAATAAAAAGACAAATCAACAAAAAAAATTACAAGCCAAAACTCGCTGGGGGCAGATTCACTTAGCTTATCCTGGCATGGCCTTTACTTGATCATAAAATAATCAAGAAGTAAAAGGAAGTAAGTAAAATAGGTAAAACATATCAATGGCCGAAATAATCTCTGTCTGTGAAAATATAGATAAGCTACATTCAGACTAAACAAATGATTCAAAGTAAAACAATTTATTATCATCTTAAAAATAACAATGTCTGTGAGATATCGTTTTCTATGGCCGCCACAGACGTTTGGAATTCCGGTTCGGTTTCTGAACGAAATGACGTCAGCAAGCGAGACTTCGCCCTATGATAGACAGAGACAGATACATTTTCTGACGTCGTTCCGTACGCAAACTGTCTTCGGCGGCTCTTAGGGTTGTCCATCTAGGGGCCATCCATAAATTACGTCACACGTTAAGGGGGTGGGAGGGGGTCGACGAGGTGGGAGGGGTCCTAAATTTCGTGACGTCACATTTCAAAATCTATTGTAATCTAAGTGTTAAAAAACGAAGTTTACTATTACTTTACGAAAACCTCAAATATATACAACTATATCATCTGTGTAAATATTAAGATACCAATTGTTTTGTCGACCACACTCTCTAAAATAATAGTTTTTTGTTTTTTTAATTGTTTGATTTGATGTTAATTTTATAAAAAAAATATTTAAATGGAAATAAAACGGAATTCTGATCCGCTGTTTTCATTCAATAATTTCTAAATGTAAATTTGCAAAATATGTGACGTCACACTAGGGAGGGGGGAGTCTCACAAATGTGACCAGCTGTGACAAGGACGGGGGGAGGGGCAAAATATCATGAATTTCGTGTGACATAATTTATGGATGACCCCCTAGAATCTGTCTCACCTATGTGTTAATGTGTATGTATGTCACATAGTAACTATCGAAATTATAAAGATGATATTGCAGTGCGTAAAATACAAATAAAAGAGGATGTTTTTTACCATTAAAAATAAAATGCACATCTTTAAAAACCAATTTCAGATCATCAACTCTGCAGCGAAAACTTTCTACATGTCAGCAGGCAACGTTCCCGTGCCCATAGTGTTCCGTGGCCCCAACGGCGCCGCATCTGGTGTGGCAGCGCAGCATTCGCAGTGCTTCGGCGCGTGGTTCAGCCACTGCCCCGGACTGAAGGTGGTCATGCCTTACTCCGCTGAGGATGCTAAAGGTATTTATACAACCGTATGTCTGTCTATCACCAGGCTGTATCTCATTAACCGTGATAGCTAGACAGTTGAAATTTTACAGATGATGTATTTCTTTTGCCGTTATAAGGATTCGGTACCCAAAGGGTAAAAAACGGAACCCTATTACTAAGACTCCGCTGCCTCTGTCTGTCTGTCCGTCTGTTCATCAGTCCGTCTGTCCATCCGTCCTTGTGTCCATCCATCCTTCCGTCTGTCTGGTCTAGGTCTGACAGGCGGATAGCCACCTGTCACCAGGCTGTATCTCATGAACTGTGATAGTTATACTATACTAAAAACATAATAAAATAAATATTTAACGGGGCTCCCATACAACAAACGTGTCCTGGTATGTATGGGGCGCCATACATACCAGGTGCAACCATAACTTAATCCGGCCTGTTAAAATGAGAGGCAAACTCGCTCTTGGCCAGTTAAAAAAAAAAATATCTGCTTATTCTTTTTCAGGACTCTTGAAGGCCGCCATCCGTGACCCAGATCCAGTTGTAGTGTTAGAAGATGAAATCCTGTACGGCATGCAGTTCCCCATGTCTGATGAGGCGCTATCTGCGGACTTCGTGTTGCCGTTCGGTAAGGTTTTGTCACAATAACTATTTAATTTAATGTTGCCACGAATAAATCAATTCAGAAATCTGGAGAACTCTCAAAAAAGCCGCAACCAAACTGGAAATTCTTACCGCGAACGCTCCGCATGTGGAATGAGCTCGGTATGCGGTTCTTCAAGTCAAGAGGGGAATAAATAGGTTCTTAAGAGTTGGCAACGCACGTGTGATGCTCCTGGCATCGTAAGCGTCCATAGGCGACAGTAACTGCTTAACATCAGGCGGGCCGCATGCATTTTTGCCACTTTCCATACTAATCCATACTATCCATACTAATATTATAAATGCGAAAGTGTGTCTGTCTGTTACCTCTACACGCTTAAACCGCTGAATCGATTTTGATGAAATTTGGCATGGAGATAGTTTAAGATCCGAGGGAGGACATAGGATAGTTTTCATCCTGGAAATTATCCCTAAAAAGATTGAAAAGTGAGTAAGTCGATAGCGTATATGTCAAATAACCTGCAAATAACAATGACAGAGTGTACATATAACTCGTTTATCGCGGTTTATCTATTTTAGAGTGTTTGAGCACCTATTAAAGATGAGCTGAACCGATTATGCGCTGGCTTGCCCAGGTATGTTTCCGTCCAAATGGATGAGTATCATGAGTACACACCACTGATGTAATCTTATATCTTCAAATTCCAGGCAAAGCGAAAATCGAACGGGAAGGAAGCCATATCACGCTGGTATGCGCCGGCAAAGCCACCGACACCGCGCTGCAGGCCGCCGCGGAACTAGCCACGAAAGGTCAGATATAGATATATCTCTAAATTTTATAATGGTTCTTTTACATTCCGGGCTACTTTACTGTGGAATTCGCTTCCTCTGGATATAAGGCGTGCCCAATCTCTTGCAACATTTAAAACCCTCGTCAAAAAACACTATTTGTCTCTCCCTTAGTACACTGCAATAATAATCGCTCCTTTAACTTTGTGGCTCATACTGTTTTTGTTTTATTTATTACTTTACAATATATTTATTTATTATGTTTAAGTATTTATGTAATTATATCTGTATATTTTTATTTATGTACCTATGTTTATTACTTTTGTCTTTTATGGTAGTCGTTCATTTAGTCCTATTATTATTATGCACCACCTACTAATTTCAAACATTAATTTTCAACTACTCCGCTACCTGAAGGTTGTCTGGAAGAGATCGCTATTTAGCGATAAGACCGCCTGTTGTTTACCTCTGCCTGTTATTTTAATGTATCTCATGCTGTGTTGTATATTCCTTTATGTTGGAGGTGTGCAATAAAGAGTATTTGTATTTGTATAGTAGGAATTATCTAAACTAAGCTCATCCACTTACCTGCATTCACAATGGCATTGTGTCAAATACATTCCTATCTGCTTTTGTTCTCGTAACCGCCAACCAGTTACTTACAAAAAAGGTTAGAACTACATTGCGTGGATATTGAATTTTCAACCTTATTCCTTGTCGAATAGGTTTAAAATGGTTGATGATGTGAGTTCTTAGTCCTTTTTCTAGAGAGTACGTTCTTGTTGAGAGTCGGGCGGTTATAAAATTCCAAAAAAGTTATGATACACCATTATTCTATTAGTGTATTTTGTAGTCTAATGTGCAAAGAAATAGAGTCGATAATCTATATTAACCTTCCAAGGTGGTTACAATCTGCTTTTACTACGAGCTCGTTATCTTAATTTGTGGTTAACTACTCAATGGTATTGAGTTCTTAAGTGGAGAAGCTTAGTTTAGAAAATTTGTACTATACCAGCAGCTATAATCATAATCATATATTTATTGTAATATTGTGAGTACAAAAAGTAGGTCTTACATTATATTACAGTTCTTCACAATCTACCGATAACCGGCGTAGAATTTTTACATTAACTTAAAATAACAAACTACACATACACTACAATTTTTAATTAAAGTAACTACATGTCAGATTTCTTAGTTCTACAATACCATAATAAAATTTTGGCTATATATCATTACATAATCAGAATTGTCTATTCATAATAATCAGATGTTGCAGTTAAACTACCTACATAAATTAATTTATTCAAAATGTTCACTTAAATTGTAGTAAGCTCTCTCAGTACACCATTTGAGAAGCTTATTTTTGTATTCTGGTAGTTCTGACATTTTTAGATCTTCTGGCAGATTATTGAAAATTTTAATAGACATGTAGAATGTACTATTTTTCATATGAGCTGTGTTAACATCCTCAGGATAGCATATGTTGAGACCATGGAGTTTGGAAGTGCTTCTAGGGTTGGATGTTTTTATTTTATAAAGGTGCATATTATTCACCTTACGGTACGGTACGTTGCCAACTATGATGTCATCATATCATCATCATACAGCTAATCAGTTAAAGCCCTACCATTATTATTGTCTTCTTGTGGATGGACCGGGGTATGGAGAGATACACCGTGTGCTTCCGATCGCGTATATTTCAAAAGTGAATATTAAAATCTTAATGCTATTAACACGCTTTTATTACTTTTATTAGCTTCACTTGATACTAAGTTTGTTTGTAACTAAAAATGTAATCAAATCTTGGAAGTCAATTTTAACCAAACAGCAATGTTCGCATTGTTGTGTTCCGGTGTGGGGGTAAGATAGCCGGTGAAATTACTAGCATAGAGGCATTCCATCTTCGTCCTCCGGGTAGGCAAGCACTTGTGACTCCTCTGGTGTTGCAGGTGTTTATTGGCGACGGTAATCGCTTTCCATCAGGCGATACGTTTGCTCGTTTGCCCCCTATGACATAAAAAAACAAAAAAACCTACTTCTAATTGTGAAACTGCATGTACTATGAGCTGAAGAATAGCCTATTTATGAATGAATTCATTCTTAAATAGGCCATGCAATTGTGCAGCCAATTGTATATATAGTTCACGTGTGAATACAATAATCACAAGTATGTTGATGTCGGGGTTCTGTTCGTTCGGACCATTCTTGTCACATACATGAAGATACTCCAAAAGAGAAAAAGAGGAGACTTACTGCTAGTTTTTTTTTTTTCTCGTTATTACTTGCCATCAAGTGAAATTGATCACGATTTCGAAGTTTTTGCTGAGAAACAAATGAAATGTAGCCATCAATGCCACCTTATATCTTGTATTAAACAGCAAAAGTGGGGAAACCAGCGCGCCTACGCTTTCTCCGTTCGCTTTTGGTGACTACGCTGGATAAGGAACCGTGGTTATCGCATTAGTTTTAAAACATACCCCTTCATAACTTATCCTTTCTTTGACGACGCGTTTGGCGCACTTTGTAGACACTTGCCTACTGAGCCGGCTGTCCTGGGTTCGAATCCCGGCCGGGGTGAATATATTTGTTCCTGGGTCATGGATGTTAATTTATATATGTATTTATATATTATGTATATCGTATCGTCGTCTAATAGGTACCTATAGTACAAGCTTTGCTTAGTTTGGGACTAGGTCGATTTGTGTATGATTGTCCCTTAATATTTATTTATTTCTGAAAAAATTACTGACTGCTAGTTTCTTTCGGCATTACTTAACAGTAGTCTCTAGTCTCTTGTGAAATGTCGGTAGACTCAGACATGTAAAAGTGCCCTTGTGGCCTACTTGCAGAATAAAGTTCATTATTTCATTATCGATATTGTGTTTCAGGTATCGAGTGCGAAGTGATCAACCTGCGGTCCCTGCGGCCGCTGGACTTCGACTCGATCGCGCAATCAGTCGCCAAGACGCACCACCTCGTCACCGTCGAGCAGGGCTGGCCGCAGAGCGGTACGTTGCCAACTATGATGTCATCATATCAACATCATACAGCTAATCAGTTAAAGCCCTACCATTATTATTGTCTTCTTGTGGATGGACCGGGGGGATGGAGAGATACACCGTGTGCTTCCGATCGCGTATATTTGAAAAGTGAATATTAAAATCATAATCCTATTTATATAATTATCTGAGGCATATATAGGGCTTGCAATATCCGTCCATTTTTCGTATCCGGATAATTTGTATACTAAAATAATTTACTATCCGGATATCCGGATACAACGGATAATACGGATATTCATTTTTTTTTTTTTTATAAAACACGAAATATGGTTTACATTTCGATAATACTAATGTGTACCATGTCGCTAGATACTGATTTATTCAATTTATTTTAGTATTTGTGCTGCTTTAGTCTTTTTAAATTATAAATGTGACGTCAACTACCTACCTTTGTTGTTATTTAGTTTAAGTTTTTACGTAGGTATTTTCATCTTTTTGCTGTCAAATAAATGAGTGTTATATGGTTGTATATAATATAATAATAGACAAAATATACAATTTAATAATAAGAAATTGACTCAATGATTTTATAAATTTAATATTCAAAAAGAAAAACAACGTGAATAGACGAGTATTTTTATTTTTTTATCATAATATTAAAAATCCAATCACATTTACAATCGCTTTCCCGTTGTGGACTTTCGATTTAGTGTTATCTTGGATCTGGTCTGCCAGCGCATAGAGCTTCTTCCTCGTCGTAGTCTCCTTCCCTGTACTTTCCCTGTCACCAGGAGCACTTCTAGGGTGTCGTTTTTCTTCCTAGTTAGGTGATCGAAGAATTCGAAGATCCTGCGGAAACAGATTGTCGACAGCCTAACGGTGACTCCCACTTCTGGAAGAATTTACACATTTGTGTGGTAGGATGTCAAAGGAACTGGTAACATTCCGCTCCAGCACCACATCTTAAATGTGTCAATGCGAGATCTGTCTGCCTTTTTGAGGGTCCAGATTTTCCCACCGTAGGTGGAGATCGAGGACACCAGAGCCCTCTTGGTTTTTAGTGAGATTGATATATCTATTCAGATCCTGTTTAGTCAGGTCATCGCGCTTTTTGCCATGCTTATCCGCTTTCGTACATCTGGTTCGCATGAGCCATCGTTCTGGCAGAGCCCAGGTATACAAAGCTGCCCACATATTTGAGATCGCGTGTCCCACTGAGCTCTAGCTGCTTTGTTCGATCTATGAGCAAGAATTTTATTTAAGACTTTTTGATCGACAGGCCAAGTAGCCTATAAAACACAAGACCAAGGGGGTTTTAAATTCGAAGGATTTCTTCAGGAATCAGTTGTTTGATGGTTAGAATTTGTTCTCTAGTGCCCTTTCCTTTCACGAAGCCGGCTTGTTCCGGTGGAATATGCCAAACCAAATAGTGGTGGATCCTGTTGTTTAAGATGTGCAGGAGAACTTTGCTTTCGTGAGATATCAAGGCTAGAGTCCGGTAGTTATCGCGTATCCGGGTATATCCTACTACCGGTATAACTCTTTTTTTATAAAACGGTATAGGTACTGGACGTGTTATCGATTGAAACCTCCATAACAATTGTATTCAGTTCCAAAAAAAATCGAGACCGTATTTGTGAGACTGCTCAAACTGCGGCAAACGCAGTTTAACGCAGGTTTCTTTTATTCCCTTCTTCGTCGTTGTCTTCATACGGCATTGACTACTGGTACTGGTGTCATTCTCACTTTGTTGAGCATGGTTTTATAGAAGTCCTTTCATCTCTGTAGTCTGAAAATCTTGAGTTCATGACCTCATATTCAAATGTATTTCAAATATCATAAAAGCTTCTTGGTCTTCAACTGTCAAATGTCTTCACAGAGTTATAAGAGAAGGGCAGATGCCGTGGCTGTGGAAAGATAATCATTCGCGCGCAAAATTCGAATTGCTAACTCGGTTTGTAAACTCGAGTTGTACTTTCTACAGCGTAATATTATTTTATTTTAATTATTCGAAATATCCGTATTATCCGAATAGTGTATAGAAAATTATCCGGATATTAAAATTCGCGGATATCCGGATAAAATGGATATCCGTATATCCGGATTGCAAGCCCTAGGCATATACAGTTAATTTCAGTGCCCTCTATAGGGTTGGCTGAGAACTATACTTAGGATCTATAAACGAATGTTCATATCTACTTCGGTAACTAAGCCATCTAGCTACAGAGTTCGGTTAAGGCTTTATAGATGGCGCTGTTCTTAAAAATTATATCGAACGAATTTTCTGTATTTGTAGTTTCTGTCTTGTCGCGGTGTGCAATAAAGAGTATTCTATCTATCTGTCTACTTCACGGAAAGTTCAATAGATGTTTGAAATTGACTATTGCTTACTTTTTGAAATCTACAACAAACTACTGTTAACCCTTTACCGCATATAGAAAAAAAATAGTTGTTTGAATTTGAACCTTGACCTGTGCCAATAAGGTCCTAGTTCATATCTGCCATATATGGCTTCGTATGCGGTAAAGGTTTTAGAATCCTCTTGAAAATTTAATGCGGGAACTTTAAACATGTACAGGCATCGGCGCTGAGATCTGCGCGCGCGTAATGGAGTCCCCGACGTTCTTCGAACTAGACGCCCCAGCGTGGCGCGTGACAGGCGCCGACGTGCCCATGCCCTACACGCGCAGCCTCGAGCTGCACGCCCTGCCCCGCCCCGACACCGTCGTCGGCGCCGTCTCCGCCGTGCTGCAGAACAAGTGAGTCGCCGCACCCAGAACCTTACTACAGCACCCTACTAGCAATGTACACGTGCCCATGCCCTACACGCGCAGCCTCGAGCTGCACGCCCTGCCCCGCCCCGACACCGTCGTCGGCGCCGTCTCCGCCGTGCTGCAGAACAAGTGAGTCGCCGCACCCAGAACCTTACTACAGCACCCTACTAGCAATGTACACGTGCCCATGCCCTACACGCGCAGCCTCGAGCTGCACGCCCTGCCCCGCCCCGACACCGTCGTCGGCGCCGTCTCCGCCGTGCTGCAGAACAAGTGAGTCGCCGCACCCAGAACCTTACTACAGCACCCTACTAGCAATGTACACGTGCCCATGCCCTACACGCGCAGCCTCGAGCTGCACGCCCTGCCCCGCCCCGACACCGTCGTCGGCGCCGTCTCCGCCGTGCTGCAGAACAAGTGAGTCGCCGCACCCAGAACCTTACTACAGCACCCTACTAGCAATGTACACGTGCCCATGCCCTACACGCGCAGCCTCGAGCTGCACGCCCTGCCCCGCCCCGACACCGTCGTCGGCGCCGTCTCCGCCGTGCTGCAGAACAAGTGAGTCGCCGCACCCAGAACCTTACTACAGCACCCTACTAGCAATGTACACGTGCCCATGCCCTACACGCGCAGCCTCGAGCTGCACGCCCTGCCCCGCCCCGACACCGTCGTCGGCGCCGTCTCCGCCGTGCTGCAGAACAAGTGAGTCGCCGCACCCAGAACCTTACTACAGCACCCTACTAGCAATGTACACGTGCCCATGCCCTACACGCGCAGCCTCGAGCTGCACGCCCTGCCCCGCCCCGACACCGTCGTCGGCGCCGTCTCCGCCGTGCTGCAGAACAAGTGAGTCGCCGCACCCAGAACCTTACTACAGCACCCTACTAGCAATGTACACGTGCCCATGCCCTACACGCGCAGCCTCGAGCTGCACGCCCTGCCCCGCCCCGACACCGTCGTCGGCGCCGTCTCCGCCGTGCTGCAGAACAAGTGAGTCGCCGCACCCAGAACCTTACTACAGCACCCTACTAGCAATGTACACGTGCCCATGCCCTACACGCGCAGCCTCGAGCTGCACGCCCTGCCCCGCCCCGACACCGTCGTCGGCGCCGTCTCCGCCGTGCTGCAGAACAAGTGAGTCGCCGCACCCAGAACCTTACTACAGAACCCTACTAGCAATGTACACGTGCCCATGCCCTACACGCGCAGCCTCGAGCTGCACGCCCTGCCCCGCCCCGACACCGTCGTCGGCGCCGTCTCCGCCGTGCTGCAGAACAAGTGAGTCGCCGCACCCAGAACCTTACTACAGAACCCTACTAGCAATGTACACGTGCCCATGCCCTACACGCGCAGCCTCGAGCTGCACGCCCTGCCCCGCCCCGACACAGTCATTGGAACCAAACACACCACCCAGAACCATACTACAAAACCCTATTAGGTATGTATGTTCACATTCGTTACATGCACTAGTTGCATACGGATTGCTCGATAGACGTATACCCCGGTCGGCAAATAAATGATGATCTCTGGGACATATAAATTTCGAATCATATTGCCTGAATGCGAAGCTTTTACACGAAAAAAAAATCTTATAAAGCCTGACCAGAAATATATGAGGATGCGCCATATTGCGGAATTTCGCTGGAACTAATTTCTTACACTGGCAATGATTTTATTATCATAGGAACTGACAGATATTTAAACTAATGTCATTAGAGTGCGGATTGCGATTGGTTGCAAAATTGTTGCCATATAAATCTTATAAATAACGCCCTCTTGACAATCCTCATATATTTCTGGTCAGGCTTTACAAATGTTGACATCGACGCCATTACACAGTGAATTTTAA
The DNA here is from genome assembly GCA_932273695.1 of Apotomis betuletana. Taxonomy (NCBI): domain Eukaryota; kingdom Metazoa; phylum Arthropoda; class Insecta; order Lepidoptera; family Tortricidae; genus Apotomis; species Apotomis betuletana. Next base: position 16,929,679 of record OW026300.1, read on the forward strand.
ATGTCAAATGAAGTATTTTAACCGGGGCTCAGTTACGAACCTGAACGGATCTCCGTAAAAATGCAGATTTATTAGTATGTACCTACTGTAAAAAGAGATCTATAATAAAGAGAAGGCTTTCTTTTCATGTGCGAGTACTTACAGCGCCATCTCTGGCGAACACGTGGTCACTGAAAAGTAATCCTGTCAGGATAAGTAATTTAATAAGTCTTCACTAGGGGGCGTTGACTGTAAACAAGCAGGTTAAAAATGAAGAGATCATTAACAATCAAGTAGTGACAAACAATTTATGACTTCCTGACTGGTCCTGCATCTTTTCAAATCCGATCAGGGTTTAAAATATGTTCACTCTGTAAATCTTTGGACTTGTAAATAAAGCGCCGTCCCAATTTTTTTTATATATATAAAACTCCTTTGTTTCAGAATATCTCAAGCGCAGGCCCAGTAAGTCGGGGAATCTCTACCACTCCACAGCGGCTTTTATTGTAAATAATTGTATTTTTAATTATTTATTTTTTACATATTAGCAAATTACGGCGTCCACTGCCTCCTGCAATCTGAGATGTTTTTGAGCAATGTATGTACTATGAATGGAGAATTTAGATAATGTTATTAAATAAATCTGTTAAGAAACTTCCCTGTTTTTATTATTGAAGTTTATAGCGGTTAGCGTTGCACTCTTTTTAACACGATTTATAGTTGAACGTGTTTCTACGTGACGTACATATAATGAAATCTTAGAAACGATCACCCTCTTCTAATTAACAACATTTCTAATTAATGCACAAGAAGAACAACAATACAATGTTGTTAGTATATCCGCCTTAGTGATAGAGCTAAGTCAAGATAGAGCTTCGTGTAATTTTGTCCAGTTATTCTTCAGTTTTAGGTTTTTTTTTTATATGAATCCTGTGATATTTTCGAAAATTTAAAAGCCTAGATTGTACTTAATTTCCCATCCCTTGTTATTAGTTAATAAGGTAAGGTAACGACTAGTTAGTCGTAATATGTTCGTGTGACATTAGAATAACCAATCAGAATGCTGTTTAAAAAATATGTTATAGGAATTCAACCAATTTTGTACCAACTCGTATCGGGCTAGTTACCCACCAAAAACGGTGTCTCCCGAACATTACATCATTAAATCATCTGCAATAATAGACGCAATGGCATTTGTTTGTAGCTATAGCGCATTTAATTCGCTATGTAAATTTGGTGTGTTTTTTTGAAATTACATACCACTTACATACTTTTCAACCCGAGTGTTAAAATGGGTCGCTTTCAACCCGCTATTTAGATAAACAACGTCCTTCTTTGATGTGAAAAGAAAATTAAAAAAAAAAACACTTGTGGTATTATCCTGAAAGTTTGCAATAGACAGACTAGACAACGTATCGTATTCTAGCGTTGTTTCGGCTTATTAGAATGTGGTTTACTTACTATAATAAACCCACGAACTCGACTGAGTTTGGTCTCTTACGATTTTGTTTGAACTTCCCACCTTGGATAAAACGCATCGGATCTAATAAGCGAATCAAATACGATATGTTTTAGTTGCTTTATAATTCTCGGTGCTGCAATTATAACTAAGTTTGGTATACCAAATGTAATTTTTTTCATAGGTCTCCCAGCCATTGGTAGTTTCATTTAATAAGTCCTTTGTAGCCTTGCATGAACGAGTTTTTGTTACTTCGCAAAAGTAGAATGAATAACCAAAGGACTATGCAAAAAACAAAAAAGCGGCCAAGAGCATGTCGGGCCACGCTCAATGTAGGGTTCCGTAGTTGCTCATCCTTCACAATAAACTGCTGTTTTAAGCCCGAGGTTTAAGTTAAGAAAGATTGTAAGCTCTATAAAAAGATCGTAAACGCCCTAGAAACTGTAATCACTTATTACTTTCTGGAAGTAAAGTAAACTTACGTCCTTTTAAAGAAAAATATGAAATTTGGCGATAACTCAAAAACGGCTCGACCGATTTCGTTCAATATAGTTTTCATTGAAAGTACTTATAAAGCCCTTATATACATGAATTTTTTCGTTTTTTTTGACCCTTGGTTGAAAAGTTAGAGGGGGGGGGGGGGACACTATTTTTTTTTGTTTCGGAGCGAATATTTACAAAACTGTTGATTTTATCAAAAAGTAATGTTTGGAGACCCCTATTATTTTTACAAGACCTATTCAACGACACCCCACACACTAGTGTTGAAAAGAAAAAAGAATTCACCCCCACTTTAGGTGTTCTAGAGGTACTTACCCCAAAAATATTTTTTTTTTTAATTTTTATTTTACCGTTCTGTCGGCGTTATACATACACATACTTACTCATACCAAATTTTAGCTTTCTAGTACTAATGATCACGGAGCTAAGCCGCGGACGGACGGACAGACGGACATGGCGAAACTATAAGGGTTCCTAGTTGACTACGGAACCCTAAAAAGAGGGTTGTGACTATTTAAATACATGATAAGAAACCAGTCAGACGGACTATTAACATATTTAATTATTTCACTAATCCAGTTGTTTCTTTTTCATACATAAAGACATAAGTACCTACATTTGAGCCTTTGTAAAAGTCTATACTGGCCGAAAAAGCACTGAATTATTTTTAGAGACAATACCTATAATTACCTATAACATCGTTAGCACCCGTAACTGATGCGTGTAACGTGTTATCGTTTTTACTTTTAACTTTTTACGAGTCGTAATATTAAGTATATGGGGCTCCGAAAAACTAAATTCGAAAATTTCGTTGTCAAACGGTATACCCGTCTCTGTCTCTCTAATATAGAGTGAAACAGATAGGAATAGCATAAAAATATAATATTCTATTCGTCACTGGAACTTAATATGTCTGCAAAGCTTCATTACAATCGGTTTACTGGAAGTAGTTGAAAAAACTGTTGCAAGATAAATAAAGATAGCCGCGATAGATGAAACAAAAATAGCCGCAAACAAGCAGATATATATACGAGGTCAAGCTAAACATAGGTAAAATTGTTTTAATTAAAAAAACGTTTAAAATCGCCTTAACTTACCTAAATTAGTAGAGTTGTTAATCCGCTGTTTTCTAACATAATTGTGCGCATTAGGTTACAAGCATGAAATTTCTTCCACAGATAGTGTTCCGCGGTGATTATTTTCAGACGTGGAGGGAAGTCAGATTCGTCCCCTGAGTGGCGGGAGAGCGCGGTGAATAGGGCCAAGTACCTATACCGTGTATTTCCTAGTATAGGTACTGTTGTCGATGTGGTCGCGAGCAAAATATCCTTTTTCTTAGTTTCGGACTTTCCACGTTAAACATTGGGTTGTTCACCCGCACCGGTGAACAAGGAAAAGAATAAATAGTGCTACAACGGAGTACGTTAATCAGTCGAGTCTGGTTCATTGAGCCACTATCATGTTTAAGGCATTAATCGTGTTGTTTTTCGGCGCTTTAGCGGCCATAGCCCTGGCGCCGTCTTCGGATGCAAGGAGGCGTAAGAATTAGATACTACCTATTTTGCTTTTTGCTCTTCCCAATTACTTGAAAGTTACATTTTATTCTAAGCAAGCGCTGTTTTACGTTGTTATTTTAATGACCGAGCGAGCGAAGCTTCTTCGTTTCAGCTTGGGTAAAAAAAAACGTATCATCTAATGTCCAGACTTTCGGTTGTTCTTCCCTATCGCACTTCTCAAACAATTCTCATGAAATTTTGTGAGTAGATTCGATAAGTACATATTATTATATTTATACATATATATATTTTAGGTTCAGTTTTAACGATTCAATCACGATCAAAATGACGGGGATATTATTAACCCCCATGGTACGTCCCGGGAGAAAGCCCTAAATATAAGTAGTATATAAAATTAATAGTTAGGTAGTATATATTTTTTAAGAATCGGGTATTAACTTTGGTGGAATCGGCAACAAAAACAATAGGTACTCGTAAACAGAAGTGATGAAAAATCAAGTATAAATAGATTTATATTACGTATCGCAAACGCCTGGAAAAGCTTCTGGTCCATGAAGGCTTTATTGAAGGGTGCCCTGCCTCTGTGTCTTAAGTGCAAACTCGTCGACATGTGTATACTGCCCATATTAACGTGTGGTGCTCAAACCTGGTCATTGACTGAGGCTTTAAAGTCTAAACTGAAGGTTAGGCGATTGAGCACAGTATACTAGGTGTTCGGAGGACTCATCGAATCAGAAACACGGAACTACGCTTAAAAATTGGTATAGTGTGTGTGGGTGTGAAGACCGTAAAACTGAAAAGGGACTGGGCTGGACATGTCTGTCCCATGCATCCGGAAAGGCGGGCCGCAATAGCAACCCAATGGACCTCACAAGATGGATATCGGAACAGAGGCAAACCGATAAGGAGATGGCGAGACGATATGCAGAGAATGGCTGAACCGCATTGGCAATAGGGTCGAGTGGAGAAAAGAAGGGGAGGCCCTTGCCCAGCAGTGGGACACCTAAACAGGCTTTAAAATAAATGCCATACATATGGTGTAAAACAGAAATTTCTTAAAAAGTAGTGTCGACAAGATTTTCAATTCGCTATTTAGATAAACATTGGCCTACTTTTAGAACCTTGAAAATAAAAATAGAATATTATAACGATTTCTAATTTATCCTGTTTTTCCGCGCGTTTCAGCAATAACGTGCGGCAAGGGTGAGGAATACAGCGAATGCGGTTCTTCGTGTCCGAAAAGCTGTGACAACAGGGACAACACGTGCCTAGTTTGCTTAGCAGTGTGTGTCAAAGGCTGCTTCTGCGCCCCCGGAACTATCCGGGCACCAGATGGATCGTGTGTGCCGACAGAGAAGTGCCGTAAGTATTGCTTCATGAAGCATATTAGCAAGCTGTGACACGAGGGGTGACAAGTGCCTGGTTTGCAGTGTGTCTGCTTCTGCGCCACCGGACGCATACGGTACAGACGATGGAAAAACACTCATAAATTCAGCCACGTGCCAATTTAGATTAAAAATTATCTAAAGAATATTTACTCCCTACTATTCGAGAGGTGTTTTTCTTTTCTCGTGCTAGGCAAGACGATATCGTCTTTTTCAGCCATGATTAGTTGAAGTATCGAAAATTGTCGGCCGTAATTTATCAGGTGACTTTACAAAATTTTGCTTAGCATAAATACGCCTAGAAACCTAGCCAGCGCCTGAAAGTGAAGTCAGTTTTGGTAAGCCACGGTACGTCACGGGCTGTTTCGTCCGTGTACCTACGCATATGTCACAACGTCAATGTCACAAGGAAACGTCTCTATGATTGGTTCGTAGACACGCACACATAAAACCAAAACCGGCTTCATCTCTCGCAAATCTGTTGTATGAACGTTCTAGGCGTATTTATTCTTGAACTTTATAGTAGGTAGGTACTGAGAGACAACTAATTTATAGGGGCATGCAAATGAAATGTAAAAACCTACTTTAAGTTTTGTGTTCTTGTCTCAAAATAACAAGTTTATTAAATCTTTCAGCACCACGCACGTGTTCCGGTGCCAATGAAGTATTCGATGAGTGCCCGCCGACCTGTCCGAGGACGCAAAATTGCAGCAACTTATGGGTTAGGCCGGGACAACAATGCATAGATATAGATTGCTGCGCCCCTCAATGCCGGTGCAAGGATGGCTTCTACAGAGACAGTCGAAATAAATGTGTTAGCGCACAAGAATGTAGTAAGTTTTTCTTTATTATCTATGCTAGTTTAAATTATCAGATTTCTATAGTCATTATTGAAAAAAAAAACTGGGGGGTAGCGATCCCATGTGCCTGAGTGCTCCTGTAGGAATCCTGACGGGCGGTGATGGGGATGGGTCGGGGCATCCGTAGGATTTGTATGGGTGCGATGAAATATCATGACAAATACATCAGTAACCGTCAACTTCACATTAGTGTTATCTTATTACTCTTCAAACAATCGAAAGAACGCTTGATTTCTGGATAATAAGAACTTATCTTTTCAAAGGTTTACCATGGTAAGAGTACCTATTACATTAGAGATGTAACAAATTCTTAACCTAACGTAAACATTTAAAACACCCCCGACGGAATCAATGCTGAATATCTTTGAAACTACTTACTTATTTCTACTAAACAAAGCTAACCATTAGTCCATTAACCATCTCGAAATGCAGTAATTTCCAGCGAATTCCAGAAAAATTACACCACTAAGCATGTGTTTTTTTTACAGTGGCTCAAAAACGTGGCTCTAAAAATACACAGTCTTGACCAAGAGAAACATCGGCGCTTAATCGTAATACTTCAAAGTGAACCCTTTAAAAATTACATTCAGTACATTTAATGTGTAGTTAAAAATAATACATTTCGTTATATCATTAAATTTCCCCTATGTGCATTTTGTTTTTTTTATGCACCTTATAAAGATACTTCTCGAAAATAACTCACATCCTGCGAACGTAACGTAACATGACTATTTTGTCCTTTTGCACCGCTAAATAACACAATACGTTTCCCAATTTCTCCACTACCCAACGGTTGGCTGGGAGAGATTGCTCTTTAGCGACATACCGTCTGTTGTTTACCTCTAATTGTTATTTCTTGCATTGTATCTCTTTTGTTTGTTTTCTGAGGTGTGCAATAAATGATATTTGTATTGTATTGAATTTTCTCAAACATGCACTGAAATGTCGTCATAGCATGCGTTATAACAGGCTTCGAAGTAAGTATCACGTTTCGGCCGGAACAACTGGAGAGAACTGTAAAGGAATTTCATACAAAATCGAAGGCCTAAGCCGGGAAGTTATTCTTTTTAAACATGGCGTCTATGTGTACAGGCTAAACAACTGAATTATATTTCTTTTGAGTGGTGTATTTTTTTATTTTATTGCATATGTCTGAGTAAAGCACTATATATATGCCTAGCCGTGAAAAGGGCTCGCCTCGCCGGCTTCGTATCGACGGGCGTCTACACACCTACTCTCCAGTTTTTAATTAGGCGAACTAACTTGACAGTTCATTGGACACGAATGTTGCCACAGTTTCACTAGTGTTGTTAATATCGATAATTAAAAAAATCTGTTCCTACCAGAGGTTTAGTTAAACCGCATAAAAAAAAAGTAGATATTATGTATTTCATAAATTTTGAATGATTGTGTTTGAAATCTAACTAATAATTTTATTACATGAATCAACAATAAAAAAACGGTTGCTATTAAAATACCTACATACATCGAACGAACTTTATTTTAGGACATCGCTAAGAACGCTGTCCGCCTTTTTGGTTTCTTGACAGTTCCATAGTACTATCGAATACACTGATAACTGTACATTTGTAAAAGAATATAAACCTTATTACAACATAATTGTCTATGGGTGTATTGTTAAGGTTATATCGACATAAACTAATCACTATTTTTTTCTATTTCTGACAACACTTTTAGCTGTCAAGTTAGTTCGCCTAATTAAAAACTGGAGTGTAATCACCCGGCAAGCCCTTCTTTGCCGGCGTCTGCAGTAATGTACCTACTATTAAAAATACGATTACTCGTTGCCTGGCTAGATTTTTGCAGGCATATTATTGAAGCACTTCTAGTTTTACGTGCAGATCTCTATTACGTGCTCTGTGTATTTCAAAACTGGCCGATACTTATATACTCGTACTATAAAAGATACTGAATATAGAATTTCATACTACATTGTCGGCCCAGAACAGCAATGCGACCTTCTTTTGTTTCAATATCAATTACCATTGCCTTGCCGTTTTATATTGTTATTTCATTGCATGTTTGAGAAAAGTATACCTACTATTTATTTATTTTATTTGTATGCTTCTAATCGACTTGATTTTGTGTGTAGATAGATAATGCGATGACACACTAACATACAAAAAACTTCTTAGGACAGACGTCATACTATATCTTGGCATTTGTTTTTTGTACTTTCTAATAGAATATAATAATAATAATTGGTATAGATGGACTTGGACTTGGATAAGTCTATACTATACTAGATAAATTAAATGAAGATGCTTCTCTATTGTGCAATGTATGAAATTTGTACTCATTATTTTATAATACGAGTATGGACCTTTCTTTTCTTAAATTGGTTTAACATTCAGCTTTTGCCACAAAGAGCTTAATTTTTCTTTCTTTCCAGAGGCTGAACGCGACGGGAAAAACAATAGACCTTTAGAATCTTTAGTGATAAGAATTCATTAATATCTAATTATAACTGTCTCGCAATATTTATTTTTTGTGTAGAAAATTATCTGTGAAACGGCGAAATTAGAATCTACGACCGTCATGTTGAAATTTCATACGATTGTCAGTGTCTCTTCAGAAGCCCTTAAAACTAATATACGGATGGCTAAAAATGGTTTATATTACCTTTTACGTATATGTTTTGTTACCGCTATCGCTGACCACTTGGGTGCTTCCTCGGTTTGATGTGGTTACTCAGATTGATAATCATTATACTGCACTTACTTTCAAGATTCCCGCTATAAGACTGCTTACCGCTTATATACCCCGACATTTCACATGGAACAAGTCAATCCGAAAAAACAATTTCCAAAAATACACAAATCTTTGTCCATTGAGCGAATAGGAAACAATGCCCCCGTCCCTTACGGCCGCGGCGACAGGATGATGGATCGCGACCACTTGTGTATTGTAGTGGGGACCCGGGAATTGAGATTTTGGAGACGTCCGTAAATAGCTGTTTCACACGATATTTTATTTTATCGATAGGATGGAATATTCTGATTATTTCTGTTTTGAACCAACTCTAGTATCTCTGTTTGGCCGTATGGTTCACAACCTTAAATAAATACTCTTGTGATCAGAGGACGGTAGTATTTTCAGACTTCATGGAAATCAAGGGAAAACGAAATTCGATTAGCGTAATAGCTATCATAAAGTTTTACCTACGAGTACAGTTTGTTTTGATTGCTCTGCTTAAAAGCTTAGAGATAGCCAAATTAATAAGGGTAAAGAGGGTAACCTTATTTAATTATATGTTATAATTTTGAACGTGCCTTACTTGGTTTGAATGAATGTGAGTAACGTCACTTTTTATTGTAAGGTTACTTTTTATCCCGGAAAATCCAGGGTTCATAGAGAAAGCAAAGCTAAAGATAAGGAAAATACATTTTGCTGACTTTAGTAAAAGTTAGTTGTTATTGTGATGAGCTCTAGCTCTTTTGTGTGAGGATGTCCGATATATATATATATTTATTTATTGTCATTCATTTCAAACTTGAGCGTGTCTACAGAGGGCTCCCGAATTTTATAAATAATATTATATTTCGAAATTCCGTGTCGAATTTCGTATTATTACGTACACGTGCACGTAGTTCTCCAAATCTGTCGGCGCCGTGATGGATCGGCGAGGCCCGCATTATATTTTATTTCTACCTATATCGAAGATTGACATTTTCGTTACTTTTTTTCCTGGCGAAATTGGGATGTTATTATGCGAAAATATTTTTTTAGAAAATGTCGTCGTCACCTCTCTGACAGAATTGTGAATCTGCAATATTTGTATCTATACCTGACTCGCTTGATTTAAAGCTATCTTTATGGGTGCATCACAGCTATATGTATTTCTTTGTTATGCCTGACACTGAATAAATATTTATTGCACACTTTACAAAACAACTAGCAGTGGACGTCTTTTGGCCGATGGTGGAGGTGATGATCTCGTATAAATGATACAAACAAACAATACAAACGCCGAAGCCAGTCTAAGTTCCATGAAATAATCAAACGTGAATGCTGCACATTTTGGTACGTCATAGATGTAAAAAAGGTAAGTACACTACGGATAAATTACTTTATGCGGGCACGTTCTCTTGTTCTTGACAGTTCCGCCCGCTTAGATTATTTCGCTCAGCGTTTTGTGAACGCTGATCCATCAAAACTTTGCGAGTCCTCTGACAAAACTTGTTCCAACAGTTTAGCGCTGTGTCGGATCTGTTATACTATTTGTTGTTAATTGGACTTTTACAAGGAATTATAGGTAAAGTGATCGGCCAGGCATCGAATAATTTAGAGTTTTAGCCAATTAAAGTGCATACGAATAATTTACATGTTTAGAATTTAGTAGAAAATATGTTATGAAAGAAATAATACTTAATCAAAATATGAACTTTATTCTGCAAGTAGGCCATAAGGGCACTTTTACATATCTGAGTCAACTCTACTGTAGTGACTTGATGTTGAGTCTAGAAAGTGAAATAGGTTATTAGCGTTGCATATCTTATTTTGATGCATGTAATATATATTTGTATCTCGGTATTCTCGGTTTTGTAGCCGCACTGCAGAGGATGATGACACCTTTTCTAGGTTTAAATTTTATCCGCAAGGTGGGTGACGTGCAAATCTTTACTATACGGCTCTAACACCGAAAAGAAAAGGAATATGAGGTGGTGGAGGATGTTAAAATGATAAATACCATCCATTCCATCTATAACATACAATAAAATACCATTCCTCATTGCAGCGTTGCGTCGTCATGATCATGACGTCGTATAAAAACCACGACTTGACGTCATTACGTCAACGTGCAAAGTTGTGTCGTCGTGACGTGCTATTGTATTTTGGACCTAAGTCTGTAATCGTACATACATCCATCAGCTCGTGACATGACGCTAAGCCGCGCTGTAAACTCAACGAGGCGGTCACTCTAAACGGATTTCATCCAAATAGCCGAGGGTGAGTTTATTTGATGTTCCTATTCGTACCTCATATATACAAATTGAGATAGAGTAAAAGTGAAAAATCTATGCCCCAGGATAATTTCGATCACAGATTAGCAATGGCGAAGCGTCCACAGAACCCCATTCCCACCGTTGTCCATGAAGAAAACACGAAACTTTTATATTAAGATATACGACAAATATACATAGGTGCCATTGAGCACAAGACAAAGGTACAAGTGGTTTATAATGGTGGTGAAATACTACTCCAAGCCGTGGGCGATAGGTGGTGCTAGTTGCCTATACAAGTATGGCTTCGTGCGTCAGGGCCTAGCAGCGAGATATTCTGTTTACACGTTTATTTGCGCGAAATGTGGGACCTACACGGCTCGGCGAAAGTACGGATCAGTAAGATAAATTGACGAAGAGCCATTTGAGTGACGGACCGACCATATCTCGGACTTATGGCCGTTGTTCTATATTGATATAGATTGGCTTTTGCTATTCGTGACATTGAAATTTTGACAAGTGGAATTGAATCTATTCTGCATCGGACGAATAAACAGATGGGTAAGCCGGTGGGAATCAGATTTTACTCTGGCTCACTAATACAAATTCCGACCGTTTCTTCTTCATTATCCTCACAAATATGTCGTACCCATGAGAGCTTAAAGAAAACAAGACGAGGCAACAGCGTCCTGATACAGGAATCCACATTGATACAAAAAATTATAAATATCTTTACTAAAGTCCCCTTTTTTTGAAAATAACATTTATTTTATTATTACATCTACAAACAAGAATACATTTCATAGCATCGTTAAACCAATCTGGTTTGTCTCGATGGTGCATTCATGAACTTGAACTTGAATTAGTCCGTCTCACGGTCTAGCCGTAGCCCGTCTCGTCCCGTGAGTTGTACTTTATGTGGGAGTACAAAACCACTAACGGGAATGTTATCGCAGCACAATACATCAGTTACTTGGTTTAAATACCATTCTTTGCGTGTACGTGTGGATTACCTGCAACTAAACTGCACAGTGCACAGTATATCTGCAAAAGAAATCTCGTCGCACAATATATGTGTCATTTGAAATAACTACCATTCTGGGCGTCTCACGTATAGTGTGGATTCCCTGCCACTCAACTGCATATATCTACAAAAAAATCTCTTCGCACAAAGTCCATGTTCTGTACTTTCCCGGAGCCTACCACACAGGCCTCTAATGGCACGTGACAGCGTTGATGGATCGAGCTACCCCCTCAACCTCCCTGCTGCTGGGAAGGGCAGAATTAGCGGATTTTTTGTTGCCGACTTAACTTGAGACTAATTTTGGAAATTGGATGTACGTGGAAACATAGTATTACAACTCAAATAGTGCGACAGATGAGAGCGTTTCTAAAAAGTATGCTTCAGAACACTTTTATAAAGTTTTTATTTGCTGACAACAACCACGCAACTTCAGTTAGTTGGCAAAAATAAGATGGCGCTAGTAGTATCAAATCTACACTTTTCAACATTTCGATATTATGATAGGCGTGTTACCGCCGCTGGCACAATTGTGGTGTCCCGGCTAACCTAATATGGACGGCTTAATTATGGGTCAGTTTGGAAATTAAATAGAAAAACCTAATAATAGATACCTACTGCTCAATAATATGCGCAGGGTACATAAGGTCCATGTTTCAAAAATATTTCGTGCTCGGGGTATATTGATAATGATAATAGATACCTCCTCATATAGAGCTCAAACCAGGAAATAGTTTCAATTCTATGGAACTAATGAGAAATTGTACATGCCATACTGGGCAAATATTAATTAATAGGTTCGACAATTAGTTATAATTACTCCGTATTCATAAGTCACGACTAACCAGAACACATGAGAAGGCCGTGCGTGACTAACCAAACTACGGTCTAAGCAGCATGTCAAACGGATTAGGCGTCAAATGCCATGACGTAAATAACGTCATTGGAACGTGCACTTTGTCTTCAGTAGACTCGGTCAATATCATAAAGTTACAAGATAAGTACCTACAGTAGGTACTTTATGTTACGAATTGACTTGATTTATGGTATGAATCGGTATTGTATCAGATCTGCTATTTCGCAGTAAGTACAATGTTCCAGCGCACCAGCCTTATTATACAGTAAAAATACCGACGCGGCGGCGTCTATTAAACTAAGTAAACTTCGTATCGTAGTTTTTGTAGCCTTCGACTACGCTACTAGGCATTTTAGTTATATTTGTAACAACAAGTTACACACGACGCAGCGCTGGTAATATGTACTGTATTACGTTACGGGCCGGTGCGTTGGAACATTCCGCGCGCCCGTTGGCCCTGTCCTTAAACATAATAATATATACGTCTATGACTGGAGCGAAGCTGTGTAAAATGGACCAATCCTCGGATTTAAATGAACTTCTTTTGGGCTTCACAAAGACGCATCCTTATTGATTGTTTGATTTACTCCGCTTCAGTGGACAGGCAGCCTTAGACTTGCTGTACACATAAGTGGGTTGGGTGGTCGGTCGGGCCGACTGGGAGCGGAGACGTGCGGAATCGACCAATCACAAATGTAGGTATGTATTTTTGTATAAACAGTAATATATATTTTGTATTTACTTGTACCGACATAGCCAGAAGGATAGCAAAACTTAAGTGGCAATGGGCAGGGCACATCGCTCGTAAAACCGACGGCCGCTGGGGCCAACGAGTTCTTGAGTGGCGACCACGCACCGGACGACGCAGCGTGGGAGGCCCCCCACAAGGTGGACTGATGACCTGGTGAAGTTCGCTGGAGTCCGCTGGATGCGGGAGGCGCAGGACCGGTCATGGTGGCGTTCTCTGGGGGAGGCCTATGTCCAGCAGTGGACGTCTTTTGGATGATGATGATTTACTTGTACCCTACGTGCTTTCTGTACCATCCGATTTCTGATTTGCACCAACTTCTAGTATCTCTGTTTGGCTCTATGGTTGACTGGTAGAGAATGCCATTTGGCATTAAGTCCGCCATTTGTACTGACTTTTGTATTGTGCAATAAGCTGAGATACAGATTTCAACTCAGGTGATTGGTCTATATTCCGCACCTGACCGCTCCGCCCCGCGTCAGTGGAGACGCACCCTAATGCCGGCCTGGGTTGCGTTTATCACATGATAAATAAGTGACAAAGCATCTATCACTCGCACTCGCATTTTGTCAAAACGAGACGGATGCTTTGTCACTTACTTATCGCGTGATAAAAACAACCATCATAGGCCCGCTGGTTATGTATAAGTAACCTTTAGGGAATGCAACGGTTAATGGGTAACGTTATGAAAATAACCGGGTTTCGGTTAATAACCGGTTTTCTCCCATACTAAAAATAACCGATTGTATTCACTAGTAACTATTAAGTTAAGGATGCTAAAGGGTAGCATCAGTTTGCTGAAATAATGTTTGTAGTCCCTCACATCATAGGTGTTGAAATTTAATACTTAACATTTATATAAATGTATCGGACAGTGTCCCCGTAACGGCATGTTACATTTGAATGACACGGCAACTTTTAGCATTAAATTGTAAGTTCCTACTAGTACACTACCTAGTAGACGAAATGGGTTTTTAGATCTAATTACTTTTTTCAGCTTTACATTTCATTAAAGTGCTCTTGGTATTTGATATGTAATAATTCACCACTCTGTATTGAATTACAGTGGCCTTCTAAATAGAAAGATTGATAACTTGACATCCGCGAATAGTTCCGGGTGCGTTTCACATTGCCGTCAGATCCTATCGATAGCTACGCGGATAATAGACAAAAAGAGAACACCATAAAGAATCTTGATAATACCAACAAAATCTTCATAAAGAAAATATATTGCATTAATTATCCAATACTACTCTAGGCCTAGTGTCAAGTCATCCGTGCTCCGAAATCCTCGGGGTATGTATATTGTATATTAGTGAATCAAGAACCATATATAGTTCTTGCATAATGGAAGGAGACGTTTTTGTCAAATCCTTAACCCTTCAGATTTCGCAAAGTATCGTTACTTCAATGGTCAATCAAGAATCGATTTACTCGTCAATCGATCGATTTAGACGTCAACCGATCGATTTGTTTGCCGATAGTTTATCTAGGACATAGCTGTCGCAACGAACAATTTTCATAATGGAGGTATGAATGTTGTTAGCGATTGTAATGATAGGCTAGGCCCATTGTAAACGAGTTAAATATTACTTAGCTAGTAATGAATGGAGTCCTTGGTGTATATGGCGCTAAATTGTGTACTTAGAATTCTTAGAAATGTTATTGGGATAATTAAATGAAAAAAAAATAAAAAACGTAGAATGTTAGTTAGCCTGGAGCTAATTACATTAATTCCAATGTAAAACTTGATTTAAGATCACTGTTCCTTTACCCATACTATCAGTTTACAATAAATTTACTTTTGGTAACTAGGATACAAATGAGGTCTCAAGTTAACGTACCCGGGTTATACAAATCGAGGTTTCGTTCTCGTCTGTTTCCTCCTCCAAAACTTGACCAATCTTTAAGAGGCCTTATTCCTTTTAAAATGATTGTTTCAGAATTTTTTCCCTATGATCAAACATGTTTCTTAACATATTATTGATGTTACTACCTAGAACAGGGCTATTGGGATTTATTGTTATATATTTTAAACTTAGTTTGAATTTTTCATTGATCATTTTTCTTTTAAAAACTACTCGAAATTGACAAAATTCATTAGGGAAGTTAGTTTTTTTAATCTATTTTCGACTGCACGCAATGAAAGCATAAAATAGCTATGTTACTACCTAGAACTCGGGAAAAAGTAATTTTCATTTCAATAAGTTGATCTAAATTAACAATACAATTTGTCATAATAGGGTAAATCGCCAATTACTGGCCACCGTTCAATAACTGGCCACCTCATACTAAAAATAAATTATGTTCACCTGCAAACAGGAATTATACACGTTATACTAAAATGAATTCAGTTTGCAGGTAAACAGAGTTCATTTTTAGTATGAGGTGGCCAGTTATTGAACGGTGGCCAGTAATTAGCGATCTACCCATAAAAAAATTTTTTTTAAAAGGAATAAGGCCTCGACATTTTAAGTAGCAAGTTTTGGAGGGGAAATCGTAACCTCGATTTGTACGGAAAAACGAATAGAAGTATTTCCTCTTTTGTTAATTTTTACACTTTTCCGACTGACGAAGATCAGAAACTAAAATGACCTGGAATAAACTAGCTACTTTCCTCTGACAGTAAATGGCGTACTGTACGTGCTTAGGTCTAATGTTGTATCGTTGTATTACCTACAAAGTAACAAGTACCTACTCAAGAACGCGTATTTTGTACTACCTGGCCACGTGGCCTGTTTCTATTGTCTAACAGTAGACGTTTAAGTAGTATTACGCAAACGCTGTTAAATAAATAGACTTGTTTACTAATGTATTTATTCTGTATACCTTTATGCTAGTTGTTAACCTAGACTTAGACTCCTATGCCTAAAGAATTTCTAACGAGTCACGCCACTTATAAGTGTGAACTGAACAGAATAAGCCATACAAGAAACAGTATAATGATAATTATAGTAATTTACATAAATATACTTTGTAAGCAAATATAACTTACAACATGGCCGTATCCCTTTCGGCCCATTTGGTCTAGCTAGTCAACAACACAGGAACGAAGAAGTCCAAAAGAAATTTCCAAGGTATTTATATAGAAAATAGGTAGATAACAATCCTTATATGTATCCAACACTATTAGAGTAGTTACTTGTGATGTTTTATATTTTGTTTTATATTTGTACATTTTATGTGTCACTAATATGTGATCTGCTGTAGTATAGGCGTCACTGAAAATCAGCGTCATGAAGTGAGTATTTCTTACGTCATGACATTAAGCTGAGTGACGACCTTTTTAGCATTAATTTAATCTCACATACCTAAGTATTACGCGTTAATCATGTTTATGTCTATATTATGCTAAATAAACTTATTTCTTTCTTTCTTCTTTCTTTCTATTTCTACAGGGGCATTTGCATTTGGGCTACGATTTGTTAAAATATATAAATATAAATAAATAAATATAAATTATGTTGGTGTTGCGTAGACATTTAAGACTAATAAAATTTGTCACCAACATCCTGAGGAACAAGATAGACAGTATCCGATATGTCATGGGTTCTGCAGTATGCTGCGCGGTCTGCCGCACTCATCAGCTCTCTACTCTTAGCGCAATCTGGATGTGATTTGTTTGCGAATAGGATAGCGAGACTGACGATTGAATGGAAGAGAGTGCTAGAGAAAGAGATGTCATAAGTATCATGTTACATTTTGTTCGATAAATAAATAAATAAACCGTTTGGGGTATCATACTGTTTCCGTGTACAAAATGTCTAAAATGTTAAATTGACAAATCGTACTGAATGGGGAATGGATAAAAATTATCCAAAAATCTTGAAATGATAGCCTGTTTACTGAAGACAGGCTGCCTTATAGCCAGAAAAACCTATATAAACTGACCTATATGAACTGACTGTTAATTTTACACATTAGATAATTTATTATGTGTACGATGACGTTATCATGCCATAGACGTTTGGATACTCTCATTATTATGAAATAAAGTGTCAATAAATAATTCCCAATTGCTTAAGAGGCCTTATTCCTTTTAGTTTTTTTTTTCATATTATGACAAATATACTGATAATTTCGACCTTATGAAGTGAATAATACTTTTCCCTGAGTCCTAGAAAGTAACATAGCTATTTCATGCTTTCATTGCGTGGAGTTAAAAATATAAGTTAAAAAAAAACAGTTTTCTGCATGAATTTTGTCAAATTCGAGTAGCTTTTGAAACAAAAATTATCAATGAAAGATTCGAATTGTAGGATTCAAATATACATATACCAATAAATCGCAATGGCCCTAAGTATTATAGTATCATTAATAATATGTTAAGAAACATCATAGAGAAAATGTCTAAAACAGTCAGCATTAATGAACGGATAAGGAGCCTTATCTATTTTAACTAAGGATTAAGCTCACATTTCACATTACGTTCCTAAGTTGTATCGTAAAGTTTAGTAGATGACATTCACGTTTAAATTATATAGGTATCTTCCGTTTCGTTACGTTATCTCCGGGCTCTTAGATCGAAACTAGTCGCATTATGTGGCTAATATAAATAATTAAATCGAAACCGGATAGCATTAACCTATGAAATTAAAATTGACCTCAAACAGAGACCGCATTGCGTAAATTAAGAAAAAAATAATTACGTATTATACCCTGCTTATGAGAAATTTATAGGATAAGAAATGCCCAAGACAGCGGACGGAACAGCTGTTGCTTGTGTCTGTTACCATTTTCCTGGAAAACTACTGGGACCGCTATCGACGTAGTTTTTGGAATTATTAACAGACCTCGAAATTCTCGTGGCACTTCTGAGCCATAAGGTAAGGGGTTAGGGTCGTAAGGACTAGTTTGAAGAATGACTATGGTCGTGAAACGTCGTAATTGTATAAAACGTCAGTAAACACAATGACGTTTTTGAACAATGATCATTGATCAGCAAGCAGTATGTCTTGGTTGCACGATGATCAATTGACAACCTATATATTTTTTACCAGGCCTTTTTCCCATACAATCAAATAAAGGATAAAACTTAAATAATTGGGATACATCCCAATTTATGATTAAGAATCCATTTGAAAAGTTCCCCATTCTAAAAGAGCGTAGGCGACAAAAAACTGATCACAGCGCAGAAAATCTATGTATTACTAAGACGGATTTAGTATGGAAATTGTACCACTGTTCTTTTTGTAGTTTGCCACTGTCACTTTTTAACAAGCTGACGACATTTAAGTGCAGATTTTTAGACGACGCTGCCCTTACCTTGTTTATATTTTCAGAACTAGTCTGTATACCAAAATAAAAATAATAATATCAATAATTTAAACTTAACAATATTTGTAAATTTGAAATGTCAATTAAATCAGAAAGCCTTGGTTGTAAAATGACAATATGTATTTTATCTAGATATTACAATGTCCTGTACAATGTGTCTGTTTTTGCTTACTGGGCGACTCCATCACCTTAGATTATACGCAATGTGTGTTTTGTGAAGTATAATATTTATATATATTTTTAAATACATAGAACATCAATGCCCCAGGCACACATAATCGAGTTCATCACATATATAATTGCCCCGGCCGGGATTCGAACCCAGGCTGAGCCACATAAGAAAACAATTGCTATCAATAAAGGCATAAAAAATCTAGAATGCCATTCCTATCAACCACAGCCAATTTGTTATTAGAACTTCCGATCATCTTACTAATGTAGCACATAAACACCGCCAGCAACACTGTCCGCAGCCACTTCGTAACGGTCGGCCGCCTCAATTGCCCGTTCTTAATTTAAAATTTAAAAAGTAAAAGCCGGTCGTTTTTTTTATCGGTCTATTGTGGAAGATGTTTATTATTTTTTTAATACAGCCAGTGAATTTGTGATCTGTGATTTGTTTTGGTTAAAAAAAATGTTTGCTGTTACGGTGAGTTTTGTTTTCTTATTTATATTGTAACAATAATACATTTTAATCAATAGTGAATCAGACCTCCACGTAATACATTTTATTATATATAATATTAAAATTAAATGATTATTTGAATGAATATTAAAACACACGCTTCATCAAACTTATAACAATACCATTACTATTTAATTTGTATATTTTTTAAAGATATATGTACTTAGAACATCAGTAAATATATTATTAAAACATGAACAGTTATTTTAACCATACGAGTATCTTGCATAATATTGGTGTCAAACATATGCCTATTTCCAGGAACCTAGATGTTTACAATGTTTACAAATTAATTAGATGCTAATCTTATCTACTCAATCTTGCATATCATTAGGTGGAGAATAAAACCAATCAATTTCACCTACTTTCTGATCATTAAATTGACAACCAATCAGATAACATGTACACTGAATTGGATGCATTTATTTGTTGAAACGAGAGACAATAGACTTTATTTCCTGAAACCATTTTAATTTATCATTTGTTATTTTACCTACTTCATCGTGCCCTTAAAATTATATAGAGATCCTTATCTTATGTATTACTACAATTAGATTAGAAACAGTGAACGCAAACTTTTAACCAAAATATTAGAACTTTAATTCATGTTCTCGAGGAAAAAGTTATGCTTCGGTTCCCATTGAATCAAGTTTTACTCCATATGTTACCTTTAGTAATAAGTCTCATTTTATAATGATAATAATGTATCAACTTGTCCAACCACTCTACATTATGTAAGAATACCTTAATTCGGCTTTCGTTTTAAACAAACAAGTTTAAAAATATAGCAATTCCGGTCACGCTTGATTGTAGCGCCTTGTCGCACCAAGTACTCACGCAGCGCAGTTTTAACAAATTGTACTATATTTTTATGAGAAAAAAGGTTTGGAAGTAAAATGTAGAAATGGTCAGAATTTGACCGCAATCTCAATGGTGGTGACATTGATTGATGGCCATGTAGGTAAATTATAATTGAGCCAGCGAGCGAAGCGTCTTAATTTCAGCTTGGCCAAAAATTCTTTCGTGTCCGGATGTTCGGGTGTCGGGCTGTTTAGATTTCCGGCTGTTCTCTCCTGCAGGTCGCGTTTCTGAATCAATTCTAAGACACCAACGATATCGATTGTATTTTATTAGTTATTTGTGTTAAAATGTGATACAAATATCGTGGATCGATTTGCCCGAACTGCGCCAATAAAGGTGGAAGGCGGAGCGGTGCACCTTGGCGCGAACTTATGCGGAGTCTATTTTCACGGCATATGGCGCGTAGTGAGCCCATCTTGACCATATACCCAGGGGTCTGTGATCTGTAGACCTCGCGAATCTGTTTGTCAAGGCTGAAATATGATCGATCGATTCAGTATCGACACAAAAAAATCAAAATAATTATCGAACCGGCACGTCTAGAATAACTTTGACACGCAACTCTTTCTCGCGCGAGATGCTTATCTGTCTCTTTCTGTGTATTACTGTGAGAGAGTGACGGGTGACGCTTTGCCGCGCGACAAGGGTCGCAAAGCGTAGTTGTGCTAAACGGGCTGCTCACAAAAAATCTCGAGAACCGAACATCTGGAATCCAGATATTATGACAGAAGTTGGGCCAAGCTGAAACAGAGAAAAGCTTTGCTCGCCTCGCTCGCTCGCTCAATAATCAATTTACCGGACAAACAAGATAAAGTAATCGTACATTATGCATTCATGTATTCATGCATCATTTATAGGCATCGGACTTCTGATAGCCCGGTAAGACTTAAGAGAGCTATGGAGCCGATATTAACATTAAAATACAATTCATAGGTACTCATACTCATAAGTGTATTTCATTCGTAATTTTAATTTTATAGTCAAGACTTTGTAGCCTGAAGAATATACAAATACCCTAATAAAAAATTAAAATTTTGGCGATTAGTAAATTGGGTTTTATATTGATCGAATAGCCAGCTAGAAAATGCATGAAATCGACAATTAATATAGTTAAATCTAGGAGTTTGCAATAGTGTATAAAAATAGTTTATTTATAATTGTAGTAATTTAATGCTTGGGAATGCTGACCACAATAACCACAAAGGCAGTTTGAAATGAAATAGATGAATGAGTATGAGTATGAATTGTACTTTAATGTTAATATCGGCCCCATAACTCTCTAAAGTCCAGAAGTCCGATGCCTAATCGTTTATGTACATGATGTCAACGGGGCGGCTCAAATAAAACCGCTTTCCCTGTTACGTGAACAGGGCATCTGCCGTAACTTCGGCTATTTTACCATTACTGTCAATATATTACCATATCCAGAAAGTAAAGATCACGAGAAAGTAGCACTTGCTTCTGCGTAACTAAGAAATTAATAGGTAATAATTTAGTGCCAGGGCGCTAATTCCACAGAACTTTATGATATATTTAATTAAGTAATTCTCGAATTTATATGATTTTCGGTATTACATATGTCATGTAGATATTTTTAGGGTTCCATACCTCTGTTGGTAAATATAAAACCCTTATAGGATCACATTGTTGTCCGTCTGTCATCTTTTTTCTCAGGAACGCGGAAAGAGAAATTCATATCAAATACTCAGGACTGCTACTCCTTGTAGCTGTGGAAAAAAACAAACTTCTAAGTCACACAATAGAAAAATGCGGGCGTTTATGCTGCAATTATTGACACTGGCAACCTTTACTAGAATAAAGAAATTTGCCAAGAAACATCGTCATGTAAGCAATAGAAAACTCCTAAAAATCGTAAATTTGTAGTTATTACATTACAATAAAATAAGTTTCTGTCAAAAATGACAGTTTAGTGGCAAGCTTTTATAGCCGACTGTACTTTTCTTTGGATATCCATCAAATGTTCACTGAGACGATTCTAAAGAGCCCAAGCTCGGTAGAATTGCTTTTTCTATTATAGAGTTCCTATGGCCACCTTCCGGCTCCATCATCAGATCAGCCCCATGGTACCATATTATTGTATTGTCATCAAAGTTAAGTAAGTATGCAAAATTTCAGCTCAATCGGTTGACGATATCTGCTTAAAAATTGAGTTGCAAGATTTCACCCGAACAAACATACTTAGATACATACATTGCAAGTTAAATAAAAGCTTTTAATATATATCTTTTTGTGATTCCAAACTTTTTTGCTGTTGGTAAATTTATCCCACTCCACGCCGATGTACGGGGACAAGTTTTCCAACGGCATTCGTAAAAGTGTTATGCAGTGCTTTTATAGTTTGCAAGGAACCCTCGGTGCGACACACCGGCCCGCAATTCATCGATTTTTTATTATTCGAGCGACATTCTGTGACATTATATGCTATATTTTAAAAGAGATTACCTAGATATAGATTACTAAATTTAGATATTTTGCTCGCTCCTGTCATTTATGTTTGACATCTATCATAATATAATAATAATCATCTCAATGACAAAGAAAATGTCATAGTCATTACGATATGTCGAGATCTCAGTGATAGATGTCAGTGTCAAACGTCAAATTGAGGACCTGGCATTTGATGAGCTATCATCATCCATATGTTTGCCCTTGATTCATAAATAAAAAACCTTAAAGACATGACCAGGGCGCTGATTCCAGTGTACTCATCGCCTTTAATCGTCATTAAAACACGATGTTTGGACTTCGAGTTAAAGTTACATTTCACGTTACAACCCGGTTAATTAATAAAGTTAAGTATGCGCCTGATAGTTATGGAGTCGCTTAGCGAAGTGGCGATATAATTAATAGGTATTATACATGTTTACTATACTCTATCCGGATAGGGCTTTAACTAAATGTAAACAAACATGCGCTGTCAAAGTTGACATAATCAGGTGTACTCAACATTTTAACAATTGTTAAATTTTAATTCTTACTTTCGATTATTCTTTTGGTAGTCAGACACTGATCAAGGTTCGGCAGAGCAGAAAAAAAATTAAATGGCCTTTGCCAAGTCATATACGCAGCAGAAAAACAATAACTAACACAATAATAACAACTAATTGAAAACACTAATAATGAACAGAACAAATGAAATAACAATATGACCAATAACAAAACAAACTAACAAGAAAACTAATGCAAGCGAAAATTCCGACTAGTATATAGTATGGGAAAACGACTACATGAGAAGTGTCAAGTGTCATGTTATTTGAAAAAAAAGGTTGCAGATTCCTAGGTTTTTAGGTTCTTTATTGTGCACAATTTGTAGAATATTTGGCGGCATAATGAAATTATTATTAAGTAAATGTACTTAGGGAATAATTATATAGTCCTGATTGGGTATCGTATGGTTTATTCTATGACCTGATATTATTAAAGCAAAATAAATATCATATTTTTTATTAAAGTAATATTATTAAATACAAAATTTTAGACTGGTAGTTCAAATCAAAATTTTCAAGTCTAACGGCATTTTGTGAGCCATTTTGGCAACATGACTTTTTCGAAGTAAAAAGGCCTGCTGAATTCGATTCTGGATGTTGCCAAGCCGAATTTTGCCCCCCTCCCCCCATTTCCCCCCTTTTTACCTCAAAATATGTCCCTAATCACGGTTTTTACGGTTTTATACAAAAAGTATTACAGCTAGAAAAAAAATGTCAAAGACAAGAATTATCTCTATAAAATTTCCTATAACATGGTGTATAAACTTTTTTAGAAGGCCTTATGGTTTGTGAGCAATATCTTTCCGAACTTCATAGACTGGTAGAAAATTCTAAATATCGGCTTCCTTTACCGTGCTAACGGCATTTTGGGATCCATTTTGGCAACATGACTTTTCCGATGTAAAAAAGCCTGCTGAATTCGGTTCTGAATGTTGCCAAGCCGAATTTTGCCCCCCTCCCCCCTTTTCCCCCCTTTTTGACCTCAAAATATGTCCCTAATCACGATTTTTACGGTTTTATACAAAAAGTTTTACAGCTAGAAAAAAAGTGTCAAAGACAAGAATGATCTCTATAAAATTTCCTATAACATGGTGTATAATTTTTTTTAGTAGGCCTTATAGTTTGTGAGCAATATCTTCCCGAACTTCATTATTTTTTAAAAAATTGATAAACTTGGTCGAGGCAGTGAAATGCACTTATTTTAGGATAATTGGTATCGCACAGGATCCAGCCGCTCTGCAGCTCTTGAAGCTGACATCCAGTTGGCATGCTGCTTATTATATGTCAAGACTTACGAGGCTTTCAGTCATAAGCAGCCGTCAGATTTACACGCAGAACTGTATCCAAGTAGGGCTAAAAGCGACGTAGAAAATAAAAATGCTTTACTTCTGACCATGAAGTCATTCAAAATGCTCAGTTATACGCCAGATTCTCCAGAAACGGGCCTTAGAAATGCAGTTACCCAGGATCTTGCAGCAGAAAACAATAAGGTCGTAGTGCGAGGATTTGCAGACGAGACTAAGTTTCAAGCGTCACCAACTGAGGTCGATACCTCAACATACGTGCTATTCATGAGGAAACCGACACGCGACATGTGCTCCACACTGTGCATAGCCCACCCAGAAGACTGGTTATTAGTGTTGTTGTTGCTTATGATTCATCATCATGACAAAATTAAGGGACTGCTTTAGAACGATAGAATGTTCTGGCGTTTTACTCAGGCACTGGCGATTCGAACGGCTTTATTGCAGGTAACAAAATAATTAAATTGACCATTTGCGTTTCTAAAACATTTACCTAGACACTCCTTTGATTAAAAGTATTCCGTTTTCCGTTATCGAAAGCACTGTGAACTAGCTCAATGAGATAGACATACACCCCATGAGCGAAAGGCTGAGAAGTTCCTGTCCCTGCTGTACAAGTCGAGTATATGTGACGATGCAGGCTATGCTTTGATTGGCACCACTACAGCGCCTGAGCGTTTGCCCCCCACATCAGACGCAAATATGGTAGATTTTGAACGATCTGCCTTGTACAGGTCTTGAAGGTCGGGCCTTAGTTCATTTTGAACTTTGCGTTGTAGCTAGTAGACCTGCACCCCTAGCACAACTGTCGCAAACGGCCATTTCTGGCGCGAGACAATTGCCTGTCTCTTTCTGTGCAGTAATGTAAGAGGGTGACGGGTAGCGCTATGTCGCGCGACAAGAGTCGCAAAGCATAGTTGTGCTAGACGGGCTGCTGTTGGTGAGCCTTTCGGAAACAAACTTCGTTACTTAGAGTGAGCCAAGCTGCTTAGCAGTGTGAATTGACACTTTATTTCTTTCTGTTGCAAGATCCCGGGTAACTGCATTTCTAATTTTGGCACATTTCTGGAGAACCTGGTGTAGAACTGAGCATTTCGAAGGATTTCATGTTCAGAAGCAAAGCATTTTTATTTTCTACGGCCCTTTTAGCCCGACTTGGGTACGGTTCTGCGTGTAAATCTGACGACTGCTTATGACTGAAAGTCTCGTGAGTCTTGACAGATAATAAGCAGCATGCCAACTGGATATCAGCGTCAAGCGCTGCAGAGCGGCTGGATCCTGTGCGATACCAATTATCCTAAAATAAGTGCATTTCACTGCCTCGACCAAGTTTATCAATTTAAAAAAAAAATAATGAAGTTCGGGAAGATATTGCTCACAAACCATAAGGCCTACTAAAAAAAATTATACACCATGTTATAGGAAATTTTATAGAGATCATTCTTGTCTTTAACACTTTTTTTCTAGCTGTAAAACTTTTTGTAAAAAACCGTAAAAATCGTGATTAGGGACATATTTTGAGGTCAAAAAGGGGGGGAAAGGGGGGAGGGGGGCAAAATTCGGCTTGGCAACATTCAGAACCGAATTCAGCAGCCATTTTTACATCGGAAAAGTCATGTTGCCAAAATGGATCCCAAAATGCCGTTAGCACGGTAAAGGAAGCCGATATTTAGAATTTTCTACCAGTCTATGAAGTTCGGAAAGATATTGCTCACAAACCATAAGGCCTTCTAAAAAAAGTTTATACACTATGTTATAGGAAATTTTATAGAGATCATTCTTGTCTTTGACATTTTTTTTCTAGCTGTAATACTTTTTGTATAAAACCGTAAAAACCGTGATTAGGCACATATTTTGAGGTAAAAAGGGGGGAAATGGGGGGAGGGGGGCAAAATTCGGCTTGGCAACATCCAGAATCGAATTCAGCAGGCTTTTTTACATCAGAAAAGTCATGTTGCCAAAATGGCTCACAAAATGCCGTTAGGACGGTAAAGGAAGCCGATATTTGGATTTTTCTACCAGTCTATTTACCAACCAATATCAGCCTGATAAAGCACCTAATTTATGGTTTGTTTACATTTAGTTAAATACCTATCCGGATGGAGTATAAGACTATGCGATTGACGAGTTCAAGTGGGATTATTTTTAACTTTAATGGTATTAGTCTTAACTGCAATCATGCTTGATAGTTATCCTTGTTGAAGCATCAGGTAAAGCAAGCACGCTCAGAAGATGCACTCCTAAAAATGTTCGGGATATGAATTGTAGGAAATACTGTCGCAAGCAGGGAATTTCATATTTCCTGCGTATTTCCGATATGATAATACTTTAAATATGTGCATGACATTGAAATTCATAGTTCTATTTTATTATTTATACCAGTTCTTAAACTCTAAATTAACTCGCAAAAATCCTAATAATAAAATGCTAAAGTATATTGCAAAAAAAAGGAACATCAAAAATGCGTCTTTTTTGTAATTATAATGATACTTAGTAGTCTCTGTTTTTATAGGACCGATATGTACAGTAGTATAAAGGTCCTTAATAAATAAATTAAAAAAAAAATGATACTGTCAACATACATCTTCATACACAAAAATAAAAATAAAGAACCTTATGTGCGCAATTGTGGCGTCACAGATGTCTTAACTCCCATTTCTGAAATGTATAGAGTCCTAATCCTAACTACATCGGTCAGGTAGTAGGACATATAATTCTTCAGTTAACTGTTACAATTTATTGTTGCAAGCCCCCAAGTAAACAAACTAAAAGTCTTAAAGCACAACACAATAATATTTTGTTCATATTGGTTTTATGAAGAATTCATAATCTGACCAATGTTGCTCGAAGCGCTCCAATACCGATTGATCAACCATCGGTAACTTGAATCCTGTTTTACTAGATCACTTTCACGGCTAAATTCTTACAAAATTCAACTGGCCGGTACGTAAATGCTTATTGATATTCAATATCTAGACGTGCTACTATCTTAATGGGATTTGTACTAGAATTACCCCTACCCTTATCAGTTGGCAATTATTGGGTTGAATTCTAAATATAGGTATTAGAAATCTTTAAATGCTTCGTCGGGGACCGGCCTTGGGTTAAATTAGACGTGACTGAAAATAAATAATAATAATAATCATTTCGTTAAATTTTTCAATGTAATGCAAATAGAATAGCAACATTGGTTATATCATAAGTGCACGTACCTATGCATGCATACTTTATTTCGAACTATGAGGGCCAGTTTTAGGGGGCAAAATAGAAAATAATGGCATATTTAGTATATCGTGTGACATATTAAATTAAATGATAGGGTACATTATGAACATCTCAAATATATATAATATATGTCATAATTCTAAATTAAACGGTTTTGAAGTTATTTACGAAAACGAGCAAAACTTGACGATTTCCCCACACATCCCTTGTTTCCTAAAATAGTAAAACTAAAAAAAATAAAAAATACAGGATATAGTTCAATACTTAGATTACAGAAAAACATATAAGAAGTCTATGGTATTGAAAATAACACCGTTTAACTAGTACGAATATTTATATTTCGCATAATGGCCAAATGACTTAAATTTTAAAAATAGCATTGCAACAGTAAATGAAAGAGTAACAGAAATAAATTATACATTTTTAGAAAGAACATTTTCTATTCTTTACTTTTGTCATACATATTTTGGCCGAGAAGTGTGAAGTTTCTGAGATAACTAACCTTTTAGCAGAAAAAAAGGTCAATAATTAAAAACGTTAGTATTTGATAACAGATTGCGCTGATTGTATAAGATTCAGATTCAGATTCAGATTCATTTATTTCATGTGAAAATAACTGTACACATTTGCATTAAATATTCAAAAATATAAGTATTCACATCATGATCGTCAAAATAAAAATATAATAATAAAACTAACTATAACAATGTCAAGCACAAGAAATGATAACCATAATAATAATAATCAATAATGATCTCCCAATAAGGATCGTCAGTGATGTCATTAAACTAAAACAAAGCAAACAATCTAAATACACAGAAAATAATAATCAGATGACATCTCCTAATAATACAAAATAAAATCATCGTGTATCAAATAAATCAATGTATCGTCAAAATAAAATAAGTGCTATTGCTTTTGTATGTATAAAAGGTTTATAGTAAATTTATTCAGAATTATTTCGTTCCTATACACTTTGTATGTATCGTACACTGTTTTCTTTTAAAGTGGAAAATACCGCGCTCCGGGACACATTCGAGGGCGCGGGGGGTGACGCTCACCCCTGAGAGGGGGGGAGAGTAGATAAAATTAAACTTGGATCTATAACCTACATATCCTGATAGATAAAAGTTGCCCTTTCATTTTGACAAATTTTCCATACATTTCAATCTAATTTTCTTGTACTAACAATGGTTTAGTGAATTCCACACTTAATTTACTTAAATTACTTGACAGTGGAAATTGTAATTCAAATCAGTCAAAAATCCGTAATTACAAAGTTCCTTGAAATAAACGGCGCCGGGATTTTATTTAGTATGAAGATACATAAATATAACTTCACATACATAACTATAATTAGTATACACGTAATATTACTGTCAATTAATAATCATAACATGTGTAACATAACGCGTTGGAAAACCAGTGAAAAGTGAAATTGGTATCGTGACCTACAGACACAGATCTTCTTATTAGATGTGACGTAATGCATTCACTTGAGCGTCAAGACTGCGGGCGTTTGGGTGGAAAAATCAGTAAACTTTGACATCTCTCAAAATAAGAATACATTTTGGTTTTATCTTATTAAATTGACACTTTCATATTCAATTACTAACTGGAATTGTTTAATATCATTTATGATTTATCCGTAGTGAAATGTCATACAGGGTGCAATTTAATTCATTAAATTCGTCCAGGTCTTTCTAACGATTATCTCTTAGATATAATCGTTAGATGGACCTGGACGTTAGCTGTTTCTGATACTGCATAGTTGTTCTTTATTTGCCTACAATTTATGTTTATTACAAACTCAAAGTCTGTTACTTGGTTCTTTAAATATTCTGATTAAAATGTCAAAGGCTAATTAATGATCTCTCAATCGCATGTATCAAAACATGGTTAAATATTTGTTGTTATTTAGCTCTATAGGGGTTTAGAGATTAATTTGAAAATATTGCATAGCTAAAGGAATGGCAGTCGTCAAATATATTTTCGTTAACGTGTATTGTGCTATATATACCTCAACCAAGTGTTGAAAAAATTTGCGCCGAAATCGACAAAATGGTTGCATTAAGGCGCATTCACACTTGCGGCAAGCGGCGCCACGCCTCAGCGGACATATTGTTGCGCCGCGCGGTCGCTGACTCGGAAACGTTACTGCACCAATTAAACACATTTTTGCACGACATACTACCTGTTTATCATGTCGGATATCATTCTATTATGCATATTAAAATTATAGACTCAGTATAATCTCATTAGTCCTATAATCAGTTACAATTTTTTTTTCATATCCTATGTTAGATCAATGTGTAGAGTTTATCTAATATGAATGAAATATCCCATCAAAAACATAAATGTTAAATTAGAGCCAAGTTCAATATCGCGTGCAACGTCGTTGTCGACTTCGCCGACAAAAGAATTGAGATCTAAATGGGCGCCAAGTTCTTTGCTCTAAAATTTTTAGATACAAGGACATGCGACGTACTCAATGCATACCTAATTTTTTTTGTGAATCCATTCTAATTTATCTATGACATGTAAAATATTGTGTAATTTTCAAAGATAAATAAATATAGCTAATCATTTATTTTACTTGGGGTGTAATGAATATCGAGACTTGACTTGGCTAGTTTTTACATATAAATTTATATATATTGTAATCATTTATTAAAAAAAAACATTCGAATTAAGTGGTAAAACAACTTAAAAACCTAAAACCTACACTAACCTAACTCTAGCCAAGGTCGGACATTGGCGGAAATGATCCCAAGATGCTGGCGGCGTTTCCCCGCTGCACAGCAATACTGAGCCTTTGTCCGAGAAACGCGCCAGCTCTGGGATCACAGGTAGTTCGTATTAGTTTTTTTTTTTTATGGAATCAAACAAACTGTGAGCGGCTGGGCCCCATGGGCCTAGAGTCTCTACCGCAAACGGCACGAAAATATAGTTGTCACCTAAACACATATATTTTCGGCGTTTAGCCGCCTCAGCGTTTGTGGCCGCCCCACCTGGATTTTGGCAATTTATATTATATTTGTCTATCATTAACCTATTTTCGTAAAGGTAAGTACGCAAGTTAGTGTATGTCCTTTAGTCAGTTTGTTAAAACTAGCCAAGTCAAACTTGATATTGAATTACACTAACTAAAAGTAGGTCATACTCAAACCTTGTTTCAATAGAGCCGTTATATATAAAATAGATAGAACTAAGTATTGGAAATACGATCAGGAAGAAAAACATTGTAGTGATGTTGTTCCCTTATATTATGTTTAAGGTTTTTTTTATCCCCAAGCCAAGCGTTGTATTTATACCGTCGTTCAGGCGCTCTCTATTATTTTCTTGGACTGACTTTAAATAAATAGTGACTTTTCTTCTCCGCAGGTAATTTTGTCGCTGGTAGCGGGTATATCCGCACACTCCTGGGTACCCAGAGCCTCGGCGGCCTCGGAGGCCCAAATTCGCTTCGCTGTAGAAAACAAATACGACAGCACAGGCCCCGGAGCAAAGACGCCAGAATACGCCTACAAAACCTACCGAACGCTAGATGAGGCGCTGCTTGCCTACTCGAATGATCCAGATACGCAACTGCCAGAACAAGAAAAACAGAGAGTTCTTAACAAGCTGACATGGCCAAAATATAACAGCATCGTTGACGTTCCCCCAGTGCCTAGATACCAACCTAAAACTGTTGACGAATATACGGGCTATAAACGCCAGATAATCAGAAATCTAAATCTCCCGAAGCCCATAGAACAAAATAACATTGTCACTGACTACACTGGTTGGATACCTTCCCAGCAAGTTGGACCCAAGAAACCTTTTAACAATTTTGGATACTATAAGCAGCTAACAAATGTAAGCCCAAGGCCGCAAAATTCTTACGGATTTGAAAAAGTACATAGTCAAAACCTTGATGAAAATGAAAATCTGAGCCAATTCCAAAAAATACATACTGAAAACCTTGAAAATGAAAATCTGAGCCATTTGACGCAATCGGATGATTTTGACCATAATCCTCAATATTCCTTCTCTTACGGAGTTCATGTGAGTATTATTTTTTTGTTTGTTGCATAACATATATCGTGTAAGTCCAGTAATCTATAGAGCATAATAATTATTAAATTTGTTGATACTTACAATAGTTTCGTCTCAGCTGGATTTTGGTTTACTTCTGGAGAAATTCTCCTCTTATTGAACGTTTACGCCTCTAACACCTATACATTTTTTACTCGTATTGGATTTACACCCTGTATTTTTAAAATGATTGCGTCATAGTTTCGTACGTCGTCTATTTACACTATGTGTATGTACTTTGCATACGTATTGATAAAAGAACTACAATACAATAGTTATGAATGTAAACAATTTACTTAATAGCTATTCATAATATTTTCGAATAGTCAATCTGAATACACAATAAACATTAATTAAAACAATCATTGCTTCCTACGCATTTATAAATAATGCACTTACATTATACGGTAACTGTGTTGTCTTTATAGATAACTAAATACTACCTAAATATAAACTATGATTATGTTGAAGACTATAAGAGGCGATCTACTGAATAACGTAATATTAAAATAATCATCTGTCGGTTTTAGAAACAAAAGTAATAGTTGTAAATAATTAAGAAAATTCGTCTGCTTTGGATAAGAGATAATGTGCGATGTTTCCTTATAAATATTCGATGGCAGAGGTTTGGCAGTACACATTTACTGTTTAAAAAGCTAAACTGCTGCTAAAGACACTTCATAAACCATTCATGATATCGGGTTGCGTAGTATATGCTAATGAAATCACCACTGATATCGCGAAATTTCACTGGAGCAATATTGCTTCTGTTGGAAATTCAACTTAACGACATTGATCGAAGGTATTTGTATGTAACGTGTTATGAGCTTGCGATAGTAATTTCCTTAACGCAGTCAATACGCGGTAGAAAGTGTAATAGCCTGCACAATGTTAAATATAGCAGTGAATAATTTTGGAACTAACATCACGTCGTATAAATTCACATTGATTGTTTGCCGACAGCGCGCAACGCCACTGTTACTGGTGTTTAATAAGTTTGTATTCGGATATTGCCGTGAAAGTAGATCGCTGCGTTTGGTTTGGTGCAAAAAGTTTAATTCAGCGCCATCTGGCGACGTAAATTGATATTTCACGGTCGTGAGCGGTCAAGTGCGCATTTAGAGATCGGTAAAACGTTGATACTGACGTATTTTACTTTTGAATTATTTTCATTGATTTAATCTATTGCAATTTCTAAAGCATGGTCGTTGGTCAATGAGACGAGATTATAAATTGAATGAAAAAGAAAAGGCTTTCGTCGTGTTCGCTTTACCGTACAAGTATTATTACCACGACATATGCTATGGCGTTGACGATACGGAAAAAATAATATGGGTTAGCTGAGCCTAATTGCGGAAAGAGTTCAGTTTGCGACAATAATGTGCCGTTTACCGGAGTATTCCTGTTGAGGAGTAAGTATATTGCTTCTATAGGATTATATTAGAAAAAGCATTTACCCTTGAAATGAAAAACTTTTAATCTAATTTCTGTTCTAAGTCAACATTACGCATTTTTTCTATATTAAATTAAATTATGAGTTAAGTAATCTTGTACTAAAATGCGCAACTTCGTTAGCACGGGAAGGAAAATGGCATTACCATAACATAACCCTCACTTTTAGTGTAAGTATGTAATCGTTAAAAGGTATTCTACAGCCACCGGTGGGTACTCAACTACCTTGAAAGATATGTAGTTAGGTACAAACACGTAGGCATAAAGTTTATGCCATAAATAAACATACAAAATATTTCACAAAATTAGTTAGGTAAGTATAACATTTCGATCTAGTTAATAATAATACTTATTTCACTTGTTTTTTTTTTCAAATAATAAATACATAAATTTCAAATGAATTAATTCGGTAGTAAGACTAGTACCTAGGTAACCCCATTAAAGTCGGTAAATGAGTACATCGTTGTCGGTACACAGTACCAACATCCACACTTCGAAACTTGAGTTGCATAATCTTAAACCGTACTTACTATTGTTTTGTTTGTTTCGTTTGTTTTACGCATCGTTTAATTTAATGATTGAACTCATTAGAGTGAAACATTTTATTGCTACCGTTCTAAATGTAATTATTAAATTAACCATTTTATCACTTTTACTGCCAACATTCATTTTGGTACATTCTTTGCAATGTCTGTCGAAGACATTGTAAAGCAGATACAGTATGTAGGTATACCTATATAAAAAAAATAACAGTCAAGCTCACACAAATCGACCCAGTCCCAAATTAAGCTAGAGATGGCTTGTGTTATGGGTTCTAGACGACAATACACATATTTATGTAAATATATACTTAAATACATGTACAAATGTACTCTGAGTGGCCTAATAATAGCTTTGAGCCACATGTGCCGCTTTTCCCTGCGACTGCGAGAAAATAGTAGATTGTACAACAAGTGCATAAAACGCACCATTTTACACGAGACGTTTATCCATCCGAGCGAGCTTGCGAGCGAGAATATAAAGTCGAGTGTAAAATGCGTTTTATGGACGAGTTGCACACTCTACTTTTCACTTCGATTGCGAGGAAATGAAACTGCATCATTGTACATATTATACATAAAAACAAATTTAATTAAAATTTAAAGTTACATTAGAGCAAAGACAAATGTTTAAAGTAATAGTTTAAAAAGTAATAAATGACAGTAAATAAAAATTACAAGTTTATTTCAAGAAGTTTTATTGTGTACTTTGGCTGTTGGTATCTTTGCCTTGGTCTTAGAATACTAACGAAACGAAATAAAATAAAGAGTTTATGCTATGAAGTTTTTAGTTTTTTTTTATCTGTTTATTAACTTTTATCGTGCGGCTGTTGGACCGATCGCCTTGGTCTTCGACGACGATTTTACTTTATGCTCTAGAGCATAAAAAGCGAATTTATGTCGCCTACGCACAGCATAAAGTCGAATTTTAGAGCATGAGAAGTAAAAAAGATACTTAATAATAATTATGACACCATGCGCAAAAACTCACTGAAAATTTTGCAGACAGGTACAAAATATCAGCAAACCCAGAAGAATGTGAACACCGTATCTGACTGCGCCTAACGTTTTATTAGGTGTTTTTCCATCTTTAACTATACAGTGTGTGAATTTATGATTTTTTTATTTATTTTATTACCCAATATTTAAAACAGAATAAAATAATAAGATTTTATTATTATTCAATTGTGAATACTTTTATTATGAGCGTCTCGAAAATGGTGCAAGTTAGAAATAAGATTACGTGTGACTGGTCGTCCAAATGGTCTTCACTTATTTTAATTTTTATTACGCTCGTTACTTACATGCTCACCTCAAATAAATCAAAGTTACACCGTGGGTTAAATTGAATAGCCTTGCTGTAAAACCATTATCCAAACGAGTATTTATAGAAATTGTGCTTATAAATTTATCTATTCCAAAACGAAGACTGACTGGTTAAATTTTAATTTTACTATAATTACAACGAAAAAGTCATTAAAGATAGTAGAAAGAATAGTCAAAATTAAAAATATACCCACCTATTAACACGGCTATAATATATTAAAAACAATTTTATGATATATCTTTCTTTTTTTTAGCGTTGCAACCATTTCAAAGCAAACTTTGAATTATTTATATGAGCTTGAAGAATTGCAATTATAATGTCAAAACTAAATCCATTTTGAATAATTATAAACGTTTTTATGGTTACCTTTTTAATTTTACATAATAATTTTTAATAAGAGATGTAATATATGTGATTGTTCTTGAATATCTAATATTTTATATCCAGGCATTTCTGGAAACTATAAATCCCATTCCAACTTAAAAGTGCCCTATATCTGTTCCAATACCATATGTAACAATTAGAATTAAAAATCATAACTCAGTGCCATAATTGACCATATCTATTTCTAAAAAGGTTAATGATACAGACTAAATCACTGTCAAAACAGCCTATTGTCGACATGCGCAATGTAGGTATTTGTTAATGAAATTTCACAGTAATGATATCTTTGTTCGATTGATTTGACCATGGACTGAGCACGACCGAGCGGGTCATGCTTCGGGCATTGTTTTAATTTGATGATAGATACTAAATGATATCTTAATGAATGCTTATTATGTTGTCATTACTACGAATGGGATATGTGTAAGGCCAGCCACTACTGACGGAAACAATCTACCATCATTGATCTTGTTAATACATTATTGATCGATGTGATCTTGTAAAGATGTTGGGACGCTTGAATCAGATAATTTTACTCTAATAGTCAATAACGAATTGGATAATTCGGTTTTCCAAATAATCAAGTATATTTGAATAATTAAAACTTTTTATAGAAAAGTGTGTGTTCTTTATTCGGTCTTCTAAAACGACAAACGAATTTACAGATTCAATATTAAACCGACGAGCAATGTTTCCAACTCTGAATTCACTGAGTGCCAAAATTATGCACGATATGTCTTATATGCAAAAATTGTTTTGCTTTATTTGGGAATAATTGCTTTGCTTTAGATGGAAACAAGTCATCCTTCCCGATAATAAGATTTCCAATAATCATCACTCAATAATAGGGCTCGACTTATTATGTTCGTAATCATACACTTGCAAAATAAGTAATACTTATGTGGTAGAAAAATAGTGTTCATATTTTGGCTGACCACAATATTGCATATTCCGCAATTCCGCATGCTTTATAAACAGATCATAGTTCCGTTTCTCAAGTGATTTTGAATTGATTTTTATATACCTGATAGCTAAGCGCTTTTAAGCTAAATGCAGTAGTTTAGGTAATTAAGTGGTATATATGTAAGTTATGCTAAATTTAGCCCTAAAATGCTTAGTTTAGCCCCAAAAATGCTAACTTACCCTATTCTGGCATCACTACCGGCAAGCGGCAACTGCATACGTTGTGATCTTGCGACCTTGCGAAAAATGCGATAATTGCGATCGGTTATGACATAGCTTTCAATGGCTGCGGAGGAATGGCCGCGAGGCTGCCGGAGAGGCCAGAGGCTTACACCTGTTGCATGCGTGAACAACAGCATGCGTAAAATGATAAACGAATTAAAAAACTCAGGGGTGTGAGCTGTTAGATCCTCGCGAGTATGTTTCGAGATGGCCTTTATCTCTGCCAATTTGAAAAAAATTATACCTACTTAATTAACGAGCATACTCACAAAATTTGATGAGAATCGGTCAACTTAAGAAATACGACCTCTAGGTGAGAATAGCCGGAAATCTGGACAAACGAACATCCGAACATCCAAGCACCCGGAAATACGACAGAATTTTAGGCCAAACTGAAACGGAGACGCTTCGCTCACTTGGCAATGTGTGTTATTTATTTTTGTTTGGCGCTTCCCTACAGATACTGAACATTACAATACAATTTACAAAACATGGCCGAGAGGCCCTGCACTAGTTCAACAAATAACCGTAAGTTCTCACTTCCGAGCTTCCGAGCGTCAACGTCTGGCCAGTGCCGTATATTCCCCTAGGCCCACAAGGCCCGGCCCTAGAGGCCCAGCCAGTCTAGGGGCCCCATCCAGAAGCAGAACTTATAACATAATAATGTTCTCCTTATAGGGGAGGGGGCCAAATGCCTAGGGGCCCTGGCCCTCTTAAGTCCGGCCCTGCGTCTGGACAACGCTACGGCGAGCTAGTGCGGGGTATCTCTTACAAAGGCCCCGTGTCAAAACCTGATTTCCTACCTATTCATTCCTTGTTAATAAGTGTCTACGTACATATAATTGTTGTTAAACTATTCCTTTGATTTAATTAACAAATCATTATTACTGTCCGGAATTTCCCTGTTCCTACTTTGGAAAGTTAGACAATCTCCACTCCTACTAAGGAAACGTACCTACTGAATTTCTATTCAAACTTGATTTGCAATAATGAACTTTTTTCCTTTACAAAGTTACATGCAAGATGTAATCTTAATATTCCCATACAGTTACATACGAATAGAATTGCACTGAATGTGCATAATATTAAAACAATTCCGTTTATTCAATTCCATAATTTCATAACCAAACCTTGCCCTCAAACGACTATCGTCTTCAACGATTTTGCAAAAGCCTAACTGGAGCAATGCCAATCCATTACACAAAATGCCACACTAACCATTGCCGCTTCCTCACTAATCCGTGAGAACATCTTAAACTGAACCAGTAATGTATATCACATTAGTAAAATCTGTGGTCAAATTGTTGAACGTTCACTTTCACTCCTCTGCGAAGGACGGAAGGTTCAAAAGAGTTCGTCGGTAATGTAGGAAGTTTACTGTGGAATTACAGAGGTGTGGTCTTTACGCAATCGGAGAACACATGACTGTCAAGGCGAGTTTGTATAGTGGCCTATGAAGGTATTTAAAAAAAAACTTTTAGCACCGTCAAAAAGACGAGGTTTTCCATTAACGTAGTACGAGGTCTTTAGTGTGCATATGACTCGTACATGATATACTTTGTATTTGTCAGTTGTGACGGATTTAATATAATATTAATTAAAAAATATATATTTAAACCATTAATACAAAGATCAAAGCTTAAAGAAAAATTTAAAAAGGAGCTACCTGGTGGAAGAGACCGGGAATCGAACCCGGTACCTCTGGATTAACGGTCCAGCGTGTTAACCACTTCGCTACCCCTAGCTCCCTGGATTAATGGTTTTTAAATAAAAAATGTGGTGTACCCACATTAAAAAAATCAGACATTACATGTTTCATAAATTTATAAAAAAAAGGGTCCAAACATCGTATTTTTAACCGGGATTGTGGGAAATCATAGTTGTGCTAGATTAAATGTTATTTAAAAATTCTGATATTTATTATTATCTTATCATTAATCATGACAGGATGAATGAATGGCAGAAGTGATTTTGATCATTTTCTTACAAAATGTGCCAACAAACAACCCACACATTATAGGTGAATCCAATCCAAAGGCAGCATTTTTACAACACTAAATGAATAATCAATATTGACGTGGGTACTTTATGTAGAAAAAATATCGTTGTGGGAAAATTACATCAAGAAACAGCCTCATAATGTTTTGTTATAACATTATTTTCAAACGAAACATTTTGTGTTGAATTTCATGAATACTGGTACGGTACCTACTGCCCAGCAAAACAATAATTTGTTTTCTTTTTCTAGTAACTTCAGATTAACTTTAATCCAAAAATTTACACATTTACAAATGCAGAACAGAATATCGGTTTTCTAATTACGTATCGCGTGATGAACGCACGGATTGAGTTCATTTATCACTTTTGATAAATGCCTACGTCCGCTATTTACCTGATAATTGATAAAACAAACTACCAATGAATTAATGTATTAATTGCACCGAATTTCCTGTAAACCTGGTAATAAAAAAGACAGCAAAAACTATGTATTAACCCTAAACTATAATAAAATAAAAATCAATAAGGAAGAATCTAATATAAATCAAATGACGGAACCGAATTCATTGCGTAAAGTCCCTGGCACGCAATGTTAATGACCTGACTTAGAGCTGTCACCAATGGCGCAAAAACAAGGCATAATGCGAAAACAATTTTTAATTATTACTTTATTTATTTTATGTCTTTTTTTTATGAAATCTTTTTGTCGATTCTATTTTTTATGTGGAAATACCACATTACACAAAATATATTTTTTTTAATAATAATGACACAAAGGTAAATTAAGAAAGAAAAATTGAATACGATCCACTACAATCTAAGCAGGATTTGAACCTGCGACCTCTACGTTTCCGGCGTATTGCTCTTCCAACTGAGCTATTAGATCGCAACGTCATTCACACCAAATCTTTCATTCCATAATTCATACGCTTCTGGAGCGTCCTCTGCGTCATATGTGTTTGAAATGCTTATGCGCATTAGCCATACCTACCCTAGGATTTTGTCCCTAAATACATTATTTAGGTACATAAACAACGGTCGTATAAACGATATAAAAATTTGGTATCCATATGTATTGCATAGAAATAAAATAGTTTTATTACTCACTTATGAGATTGTATTGTGTATTTACAAAGGCACATCAGTCTTATTTTCATGATTAATATTTTAAATATTAGGTACGTAGTCAAGTTTGAATATGTGACGTGATAGGAACAACGGAACTTTTCTCAATATTCACTTAAAATTGCATGATCAATTTATGAATGGATTAATTTATAAATTAGCCATGCATTTTTGCAGCCACAGTTCATTCTTTTATCGCATTTTTATCAATTACACCTAATCTCTTAACAACGGTACGTATGAAATGCATGACCTCTTTTTTTGATTTTTGACAGCCCTAATCATAGCAACTCATAGAGATGCGTGTACGCACATGACCCTGCACCGATTTATACAGCCTTAGAAGTGGAACACTCGGGTATTTGCCCAAAGGCGTCGCGGTTCGAGTCAACTGCCCCGCCCTCGAACGAAGTCACAACGAAAGGCCCAAGGAGAGCGGAAACGGGAAATTGCATGAATTAATTTTGGCGATCAATTTACGTTACTTTTGGGGTCATATGATTATTCACAAATAGAGGCCTTATGGCCAAATAGGTATGCGCAAATCTAACATTGAAGTCAAATGTTCATTACACGCTTACCCCGTACCTATTATGATTATGAACTACGCCTATAGTCTATTGGACCAACAATGGTAACATACCTGTCTACTTTACTAACCCAATCATGAAACCCTCAAATAGGTTGAATTTTAAAACGATAGCCATGTCGAAACCTGTTCATTTGTTTTTCCATCCATCTAATCCACTTTAACACTCTACTAGCACCTCCAAATTCAAATAACTGAATTCGTAAAATACCTACTCAACTTCATAAAAAAAGAACGTGGCTGAATGATTACATTCAGCCAGGTCAAATGAAGCAATTTAAAACAATCCACAAAGAAACTGCCACTTTGACGTTATCTCCATCTGATATCATTGACTCGGGGTCCCACGACGTACCGAGCCCTGCAACGCGAATTTTACAATATTTGGATGCACATTTGTCTTAGGATTCTCGAACGCAGTCATTCACACAAAGTAGTACATCAGTTTCATGGTCAGATCATCAGTTTTCTTGAAAAAGACGATTTATGTTATGAAGCTTATTTTTTACTACCTCTACTGAGATACCGTAGTATACGAGTATTAAAAAGGAAGCCTAGGAAAGGTTTCATGTAATGTAGCATTTTTATCTTAAGGTAGCTATGAATAAGTTTAGACATCAATTTAATTTATTATAAATGTGAATTTTAAATATAACCCTTAATTTATATGAACGATCTCAATCAATTATATGGTTGTCGTAGCGCAGTCTCGTCCACGGTCAACTATTATAAAAAACCCTGTTTTGTGCTATGATAATTATTTTGAAAGCTCAGTAAATTAGTCATTCATTGATGTGAACAAATTGTATAATCAATTTTTCTCACACACCAACATGAACTTCTCATGGCGATACTATTACTAGGTCTCGAGTTCGCAAAGAATCACCGTTGATCATTATCATTTATCTACCTTTATTAACCTTAATTAAATTGGAAACGCCTAATTTCCATCATGTTTCACCCTGTCCAACGCAACGCAATACTTCGATAGTATCAGACCGCCTACGTGTCAGTTCGTGCCCTCAATGAGGACACAAAGAAGGCCAAGTCTCCAAAACGGTAACACTTTATACGCTCGAAATCTGAGATTAACCGTAAAACAATAGCTTAAGTAATTTAAGAAACTGTTTAGATATTATATTATATATTTTGACGCATAAAGTATTATGTTACAGTTACAGTGTCGAATGTCCGTTTTGCTTGTTTAGTATTGAGTGAAAGGTGGCTCGGATTGAAACCATAAGGTAAAGGACAATAAGTTGTCCTTCAATTAAATACGAGTCGAAACTCGTTCAATCAATTATCGAATAGTTTTACGTTTACACCAAATATGTAGGTATATTGAGTTAATTAATTTTGATTATTGTTCAACGCAAATAAACATAGGTACATACCTACTCGAACATTTATAACCATCTTTCTTTTCTAAACATACGCACATTAATCAACAGATTATTTGCACTTACAATGATTAAAGCAATATTCGAAGAAATTTTATCTGTAAAGTTAAATAAATCGTAGAATATATGGAAAAACACCATTAAGTTTGACTATGCAACGTGAAAATTATATTAGTACTTTGTTACAAAAGTACCTTTTTAAATAGGAGCGCTTTTTACATTGGCTTTAGCAGATTTGAGCGGATTAGTGATGCGTATCGAATATTGTACACCGAAAAAGCACACACAAAGGAAGAGGTCGTTAAATAGTAGCGTCGTGTAGGTTAATGTACGGTTAATTAGTTACTAAACACAAGCCATGTTTCCATTTCCAGGACAAAGGCACCGGTGACTCAAAATCGGCGCACGAGACGAGAGACGGGGGCACCGTGCGCGGTTACTACACATTCATGGACGCGGACGGCAAACAACGCACCGTCCACTACACCGCCGACGACAAGCTAGGATTCCGTGCCAACGTGCAAAGGACACACATCAACACCCAATAGATATTATAGATACACATACACTCACAGGTGTAGCATCAAAACGAATAACAGTTGGTTATCTTCACGCTGCTTACGCTTTCCAGCGGTAACTATTCGCAAAACGGACGGCGTGGATGTGAGGATTCCGGGCCAACGTGCAACGGACACACCAACACCCAATAGATATTGTAGATACACATACACTCACAGGTGACAAATTAGCATCAATACAAATAGCAGTTGGTTATCTTAACTGGATGTGAGGATTCCCGGCCAACGTGCAACGGACACACCAACACCCAATAGATATTATGAATGCACTTATACTAACAGGTGAAAGATTAGCATCAAAACGAATAAGAATAACAGTTGATTAGTAGTTGACACACACCAACACTCATTACCCACATTTATGAGGAATACTCTAAAAAAACTGGGTTTTATCTCACTTAATCTAGTAATTTTCGGCAAGCCCACGGTTTCGAAGCGCGCTAACGATACCTGTAATGTAATAAACACCCGACTGCCACACGAAGGTATGCAGGATTTAAATAGAATTTATCTAGTTTTTCTAATATGTACAATGTGCTGCAGCATTGCATGGCCCATACTACGTCCAATTCTCTAAACGGACACTACTAGCTACAAAAGGATCCATTCCTTATGATCCTGCATAAATTACTCACACCAATTTTCCTATAATGCGAGGAATAAAAAGCAATATAACCTGCAATTAAATGATGTTCTTAGCAATTTAATGACATTAAACGAACGTGTTTGTCGACACAACTTGTCTTCAAAATTATGTCACATGCAAATGTCAATAAATATAAACGCATGGCTAATGAAACTAATCTATAAAACAACTAAACTACGTAGTTACGTAATCTAGGTGTAGTTACGTTACGCTTACCATGTAATACCGACGATGTACGCACTAATAATAAATCATACTGTTTCAAATAATTGTCCCTTAAGAAAAAAAAAAAAAATTATCGTAAAAAGTTAATGCAATTTCGGTGCCACACCACGCTCTCTATTAGATTAAATAAGTAGGTACTTACACCTCACACACACAAATCAGGATCAGGGTTTTCGGAGTCACAACAATGCAAAACTTCAGAGCACCTATAGGCCCAATTTTAATTAATATTTCTGTAAGGAATTACTCATTATAATACAGGCTGAGCAAGCTAAATAAATGGGTAAGTACGAAAAATTTTGTGACTTCACAAGATCGGCTAATTCGGCCTAAACTGCATTCAAACATTTTCTGAAACTCCTAAACAACATATCAAATCTGGTCAAATCAGTTAACGGTATCGTTTTATTATCAATTTATCATACAGATTGTATAAGTGATAAGGAATAAATGTTACAAAAAAGTGGTCAAAGAATTCCGTATTTTAATTATTACAGTACAACGCCGTAAATTTTGAAAAAGAACTGTTGTTGAAAAGTTTATTTTAAAGATTTCTCGTACTAACTCATTTGAATGAATTACATGCTTACCAAATAGATAATACACAATAAATAATGCTTGTATCGTTATTTTATGTCACAATGTTATGTGTGTAATCTGTAAGTAATTAGTCATAATCATAATGAATGCATGATTTTGTTAAATCTTGATTTTTTGTTTATAGGCTCCTACCTATTCCTATACCTGGGTTATTCCCATAAACCCCTCTCATTTGTAGAAAAAAAAGAGATTTTTCTGTAGCCTAAAAAATTCAAAAATATGAAAATGTTGAAAACCAGTGATATTTTTTTTTACTTGATACGGAGCTGTTTCTAAATTAAAAAAAAATTGCAATTACTAAGCTACGTTTTACTGTTCATAAAATATGTCCAC
This sequence comes from Apotomis betuletana, assembly GCA_932273695.1. Lineage (NCBI taxonomy): Eukaryota > Metazoa > Arthropoda > Insecta > Lepidoptera > Tortricidae > Apotomis > Apotomis betuletana. Next base: position 16,973,787 of record OW026300.1, read on the forward strand.
TAAATGGAATGGTATATCTTTAAACAAAAATCAAGTTTTTTTTTTTATTTCACCCATTCCCCAATGCAGATATAGGTTATAAGAGGTGAAAACTTCAAATATTGTTAGCTGTGAGTTTGCCAAGATGCTTATAGTTATAGCCAATGTAGCATCCACTCATTTCGAGAGATTTAGTACAGTTTCAGGACAAAGTTTTACTGACGTAGGTCAATAAGTTTTGAGATACTCGAAATTTACAAATGGAACAACACAGTATGTTATATGAGTATATATAAGAATGTATCAAAAATAGAACACAAGTTAGCTCAATTAAAGAAATAAAAATGTTCCAATTATTTTAGTATCTATTCCTGCTGATGCGCTGAATTTATATTAATATTAGTCATTTACGTTTATTTTTGGTGCAACCGCCAAATTATGTTTATTATAATCAACATTAAGGGACTTTGCTCCTTCCCGAACAACAGTTTTTATATATTTTAACCTTGTAAAACCTTGAATGTAGCCACAGACGCGGTCACCCGCAAGCAGTAACGGAGATGCCACGACTTTGCGCGACCAGCGGCGCGGCGAGCGGTTGAGCGAGAGATCCGAGCGCGGCGGCCATACTAGTGAGCGAGACACACGTACCGCGCACCGCTGCCGCTGTCGCGCAAAGTCGTGGCATCACGTGAGGACTACAGAAATATCTACGAGCGCGAGAAGATCTACGAACTATATACACGGACATCGAGAAGATTCTAGGTGTTAGTTCAGGGGCGTTCTCCTTAATTCTACATCAAGAACTTGAAGTGAAGAAGCTCTGATGTCGTTTAATCCGTCGTTTGCTCTCCGAAATCTATGAAATAATATTTTCTGACCTACCGGAACAAGACTAGGAAAAGTGTTCACTAAGTTCGTTTAAACGAATTAAAGTTTGTATAGAGAAAATTTAAAGGAAATAGTTTTTCTCACGAGTTTTTCTTCTTTTTCATAAAACTTATTGGGAGACCTACGTATGATAAACTGACCATCAAAGAAAGTATGGTACAAATGAAAAAATATTGACACTATATAAGAAAGACTGTGTCCGGATAAAGTATCAAATATCAATAGATCACTCTTTAGTTCTTTACACACATTGTATTGAGATAAGAATGGTTGCCGATAGTACCCATCTATAGATACCTACCATTTCAAGTAAAATGCTTTCTTTGGCAGGCTAATAGCTTCTTTGTTCTCTGATTGAAGTGTCGTATCATTTCAATGAACATTTTTCTCGAAGTGAAGCTTTAGGCGGCTTTAGTTTAGGTATTAGGTAGTAAGTAAAATAAATAAATTTCGTATTTAAGATTTATTTGTGCTTTTCACGTTGATAATGGAAAATATGTTTCAGTGTTTAGAAAGGGTCCCATTGTTTCAGTGTTTAGTAAAAGGTGTGTTGTGTTGTAAACACAGTCACATAATTATTGTCTCTGTAAATACTGTTGCTAAATTTATTTGTAACTTTTGCAGATTGCCTAATACTTAAGTTCCAATAGTTTATAAGTTATTGTCTGTATACTATGTAAAACGCGTGTATTTCTATGTATTTCACGTAGTCGTATTTAGCAAATACTTTTAGGCCTAAAAAGGAACCATGTTTTTGTTCAAAAATATTTATTTAAAATATCAAAAAGCCAACATGCACAAAAGACAACATTTCATGTACATCATTTCACTTTGAACAACCTTTACTTTGGTACGAGAAATGGTAATATCCAACAAAACCCTTATTTTTCGAGGTAAAATGCAGCAAATAAATAAATAATGACGATGAGAAATTTATGTATCGCATAAGGCAAGTAAGCTCACAATATCATAGGTATTACATATTATATATTATTTCAGTCCACTTCTGTCAAATTACAACTTTGGAGTTTTTTACTTTTATATTATAGGTAGATAAGATCTGTTAATTTAGATAACAGAAGATTCTACCTAACATCGATCTTTTCAAATATTGTTACATCAGCACCAAGTTTTATACCGTGTGTCCTGTAACAGGAGGGTTTTTTTTTTTATATAGGCACATATTCTACTTTGTAATTGATAATTACTTGTAAAGTATTATAATTCCAAAAATAAGACAGCTATGTTCATGCTAAGGAGATGTTAGCATGATAAAAGTTGCTGAACAAATGTTGCTCAGTTTGAAGAGTAGAATCTGCGTTTTAATTTATTGCTCCTATCACACTGTGTACAGGTCACACTCGTTAAATAATATTATATAAATAAATACAACATACTACCGTCTCTGTTTCATGTTCTGGCTACACAGGAAGTCATACATACATCCATATTTGTTTCATCAGTTTCACCACAAAAAGAAGATAAATATAAAGAAAGATCGGTGTTAGGCACAATCTTAGATTGTTGCAGTTATTTCACATTGAGATGAGAATGTAATTATGTTGTTCATATCGCTCATTTTGTGTGTATCGTTTAACAGTCATTTGCTTTAAAAGTTTTGTTATGTTGCTAATGTATTATGAACGACACCACCAAATAATTAACGAATTATAATAAATAATAATAGCATTATGGTATATTTTATTAAATCTTTACACTTTGTCCATCTTAAGTAACTCCTGTCCTGATGACTGATGATAGTGATGATTGTGGTCATCCCTGGAAGGATTACACTAGAGTAAATGATTTCCTTTCATCGAGTCTTCATAATTATACTTTCCTTACAACCGAGCAAAACTTGGAGGAATACAGTTTAAGTAACTTAGCATCGTACCTATAGTAAATGGCTCATCATCACTTGACAAATGCCTGAGGAATGCGGCTATCAGAGAAGAATGGTAAGTGGTTGACTGGTAAAGAATGCCTCATGGCATTAGGTCCCCCATTTGTACTTTTACTTCTGCATTTTGTGCAATAAAGTTTAAATAAATGGAGGCGTGTTGTGAAGCTGACCAACATCTGAAATGATGACTGCGGCCGCTCTGTCAAGGGTGAAACCAACGAACAAAATCTAACTAGTTTCTAAATGGAAAACCTTACAAAAAATATATTCCTAAATTGTGAACATGCTTCTATTATTCACGGCGTAAAGGCGTGTTTGTATATTCTTGTTCAAATTTAAGGACACACACCGTGAAACCTTATCAATTATTGTAATAAGCAAATTGCCAAACAATAAACGCCTGCCAAAAATGTTATAGCAATGAAAGTAAAAAGAAAATATAAGCACGGGTGGACGTCACAGGCTTTAAGTTAATCTTAAAAGGTTCTCCCAGGAGTATATTTTTTTTGGTTTTTAATCTCTAGATGCCTGACTGTACGTCGTTTGATGATACGTTTGTCTCCGTGGTAGTACTTAGTAGCTTAGTAGAAGAAATATGATGAGCTCGAATACATTAGATGTCATTAATGCATTTTACTTGAGTACCTACTTATTTGTTGTACTACTTGCGACTTGTTTGGTGTATTATTGTCACGGTGAATAATCTGTAGCCTCTAAATTATAATATACGAGTCCATGTCCCAATGTTAATATTATAAATAACTACTCACTAAAAACAGATATTGGGAAGGCATAATAGGATATTGACCAAAATATGCTAAAACGTACCTATTTAATACCTACAGTATACGACATGAACGAGTAAAAATTAAAAAGTGGCAATACTGTATAGTGTTTTCCTTTTCTAAACAGTCTAAGAAAACAGGACGACACTACAGTATTGCCACTATATTTTTTTTACTTTTTTATGTCGTAGGTACTGTACGGTACCTATACGGGTATTTATATATTGTAAAAACGAACTTCAGAGTAAAACTGGTAGCTCTTAATCTATAAAGTGAATCAAAGCAGTGATTACCTACTAACGAAAAGATAACACTCCAGTTTACATTGCGTTCTAGAAAGACGACCTTCAGAATGTTCACACTTAGGAAGCATTTAGAAATTGATGTTAAAAAAGATTGGCTCATAATTGCATTGTTGTTCTACTATCTCTCTCTCTCTCTTGTCGCTCCCTCATGACTGAGGATCGCATCACTGGATGGCTTACACTGTGAATTATTTGTCTCCATCGAGTCCTGTCCATTGCTTCCCTTACAACCGAGCAAAACTTGGAGGAAAACGTGTCCTTTACTTGATCGGTCCATCTGGTTGGGGATCGTCCACGAGCTCGTTTACCCTCTGTCTTCCCAACTACGATCAGCTTTTTCAGACTGTCATCTCCTTTTCGCATTATATGGCCGAAATACGATAGAATTCGTTGTATTATAGTTGTTGTAACTATATTATTTTGTTTACAAATGAAGCGACATTTTAGTTTACGTTAGCAGACGTTACTGCTTTAATAAAAATAAGTATATTATTTTGTAAATAAATGAGGATACATGTGTACGCCAAAAAGTTGGTTAAATTTGACGGTGCCGAAACTAATTGAAATTCTTATAATTATGTACAAAACATGAGATCCATTTAATATTATTTTCATGTCAAAACATGATAGATTACAACAAAGTTATTTAATACTTTTTATTTCGTTTCTGTAATAAGTAGTTAGGTATATTTTAGTGGTTCGGCGACACTGTTGAAAAGGTGACACTATATTGATGATTTCATTTAATATGTCGCCACCTGCCTGCTATACGGCCACATCTCAAAAAAACATTTTTTCGAGAAATCGCTCGTTAAAGTTTTGGCAGCGTAGTGCGTGGTAGTAAAACGGGGATTACTCCCTGAGTTTTGGGTCAATTCATTTTCGATTTAGCTCTTTTTACTCAAGATGATATAATGCTTCTAATGAATACATTTTTTTGTATAAAATATGTATATTTTTCAAGATAAAAGGCCTTTAAGTCAGGTACTTAAAGTTGTGGCCGTATTGCAGACACATTTTGTTGAAATTTTGAGATGCTTCCAAAACCTAGTACAACTTAAGTTCCTTGCAAAACTGTTTGTAAGTAGTTTATCTGCAGGTGCGAGTCTCGCGTGATTGACATCCCCATTCCCTTAGCATTAACATAGCTGTCACTGTACTGATATTAAATATTTTGTGATATATTGCTCCTTTTCCAATAAACATTGTTTGACAAGACAGCATGTAATAAAGGTAATTAAAAAAACAATTTGTTCAGATGGAAGGGCCTATGTTTTAATTTATTTCTCCTATTACACGCAACAGCACTATGTATCTCACATGGTGGTGGGGTCAGCCTTCCTTATCTTCCTCCTCCACTTCGCTCTATCCCTGATGTCGTCTTCGGAAACATCGCATTCTTTCATGTCTGTCAGCAACACATTTGTTCAGGTGATCTTAGGTCTCCCTCTAGGTCTTTTTCCGGAGACGGACAAAATCAAGCACAACGTTGCCGACGTATATTTTAATTCAATATTCATTTTTTTAAAGTACCTATATCCAGAAGCAGGTTTGCGACTGTACTACAACTGCATTGCGGCAACAACACTTCATGTAAATGGTAATTGGATGACTAAAGTACATAGTTATAGTTTGGCTTAAATCCTAAATTAAACATAGTAAAAGGGTAAGGTTAAGGAGCGTTTTGAACGCTCCTGGACTTATATTATGTTTTCAGGAATAAATAACATTTTATCGAGCGCTTATTGCGAATTGTGATCGAATCCAAAAATAAGATTATTTATTCGTCTAAATTTCGCGACACAGGGAACGAACAGTTGAAACGATCCTGAGCCTTATCCAAATAGTAAATAGCAAGCAAATCTGTTCAAAATAATATTTTCCTTTTAGATAATTTCTATCGTTTCCTGAAATCAAGACCGTGATAATTTGAAAATCATTGCAACCTTATTCGTACGTCAATAAATCGGTTATCAGTTATCAATGTTATCACCAAAATAAAATTTAATCCCTTTACGTTATCTGATACTGATAACGCCCTGACACAATTATCATTATTAATTACCGATGATTTACTATTTTTTCGTTTATTTTATCGAATAATCGCAGTTGGGTTTACAAGGCGAAATTAACACGAGGACACGTCATTTGCACGTGATTTGAAATTCCGGTTTGCTGATACAGTGAAATGCTAAAAACCAGTAGTACCTACCGACTTTTTTAATGAAGAAATTTAAGTTTCTAATTTAGCAAAATTTCTCGATGGTTATTTTCATTTAAACTATGAATACAAAGATCAAAGCTTAAAGAAAAATTGAAAAAGGAGCTACCTGGTGGAAGGGACCGGGAATCGAACCCGGTACCTCTGGTGGAAGGGACCGGGAATCGAACCCGGTACCTCTGGAGGTAGCTCCGTTTTCAATTTTTCTTTAAGCTTTGATCTTTGTATTCATAGTTTAAATAAAAATTGTGGTGTACCCACATTAAAACAAAATGAGACATTACATGTTTCATAAATTTATTTTCATTTATTTAATCTTTATTGCACAAGAGAAAAACTTATCGCACAAAAGGCGGACTTTACCTTGAGCACAGATTAATATATAATGGCATTCTGTAGCAGCCACGTTTTACGTATGTAAGTATTTATAAAAATTGGGCAAGTGCGAGTCCGACTCGCGCATGAAGGGTTCCGTACCATAATCTATAACAAGTTTGTAGTATGGGAGCCCCCTTAAATATTTATTTACATCATCTGTGAAAATTTCAACTGTCTAGCTATCACCGTTCTTGAGATACAGCCTGGTGACAGACGGACGGACAGCGTTGTCTCAGTAATAGGGTCCCGTCTTTACCCTTTGGGTACGGAACCCCAAAGACAAAGGTACGATATATTTTTTTGTTACTTTCCTCCATTTGTTCTAAAGTGAGCTGTGTAAAGAGTATGACAAAGGCAGTGTGGGATCTCGATACATAAACATAAGACCATTAGAACATCGACGTCATAAAGAGGCAAACTTTTTTGTTTCATTTTGAAAACGACAGAACTGACATTTACGTATGTAGGTTATCGTGGGCTGGTTTTCCACAACTCGACGTCTTACAAAACGCCTATTTTGCGTGACCGACTGATTAGGAAATATTTTTTTTTGTTTAAAAGAATATACTTTCCAGTTGTGTGAAATACGCCAACTTTGCCTCCACAGGGAACTTTGCCCAAAACGCTACTTAAAAAAAGAAATGTTACTGTAGATCATTTCAAGATGATTATGGCAACACTACTATTTTTAGTGGAAAATAGATTATATCTGTGGTATCACTGGGAATCTCATTTGCGCGCAACTTCATTCCGTAACGTGTTGGAACTAGTCGAATTAGGTGCGTGATTTGGCGGGCCAATTCTAGGTGAAGTTCTGGTGTATTTTTTACAGAATGGGGAAGCCTCAGGTGAATGTATATTATTACTTGTTATAAAATAAGAACTTTAGATCATTTTTACTGTAGTTTGTACTAAAAATACTTATTAAAACCAGAGTTATGATGGTGGGCAATGTTATCCAGTAACTTGCGAACCTATGAATGCTAACATTGCCCAGCCTAAAAAAAGGGTTAGGGTTGTCACCATGTCGTAATTTTACCCGACTGCGTAAATAAAGGAGGGTTATGTATTTGAGGTAAGATAAATTGTATTTCTACTAAGCCGTTGTATTTTTAGCAGTAGCTGCATGTCACGTCATGTCATGTCCATCAAATACAAAAACATAGAATATTCAATTATGACAATTTTTATTTAGATAATTCTAACGTGGAGTAAAAAAATAACCGCCTACTATTAGTACCCAATATTAAGCATACATTTTTAATTTTGATAATAGTACTGGTAAAGATGGTTTACTCAATCAAAAGTGACAACCCTGACAATTTCAAACTGCTTGATTCGGCTTGTATGGAGTAAAACAAAATACCTAGGTATGTAACATTGCCCACCCATATTGCACACGTGTTTGTATAGTTAAGACCAAGATATTTACGTGGAACGCCATTATTACCCCAGACTTTATACTGATCCTTATCTTAACGTTGTAGGGGCTATAGTTACGAAAATAATCGATTTGGGCAATGTTGACAAAAGTTTAGATAACTTTACCCGAGGTGAAAATTGATAAAAAACGTTGGTTAAATGTAGATTTAAAAATTGTTTCTCGTAGGTAACGCATGCATATGAATACGATGGATGCGTTAGACAAAAAAAAAACTTTATCCCGTCATAGAAAAAAAGAGAGAAATTCGGGTTTTTACGAAAAAAGCGGGCAAAGTTGGCATGTTTCACCCTACATTGTCATATAACATAAATTCGTTTCGTTGACGTCAGTATTTTTTGATAAAAAGTAGTATACCCGTAAACGTAACGATGTTTTTTGTGTTAAAAGCAAACTTACACTACAGCCACTGATCAAAAGTAATAAAAAAAATGTTGGTATTATGTAAATACAAAAGAAATCTTACACAGAGAACACAAAATTTCCTATAGTTGTACATTTTTATAAAACCTGTTATATTTTACTCATAGCATGTCAATCTCAATCCTGGCACCTGAATTGCAAAAAAAAAACAGGGCCCTTTACAAATCCGTGAGATAAACAAATATTCTGGACGTAGGATTTCTGGACTTCCTGCGGTGGACAAAGCCGCAGTATATAACGATGTTAATAAAAGATGGCGTCCTGGAGAGCTGTCACAACAAAACCTGTCGCGCGCCTCAACGGATGTTGGGTGGTGCTCAAACTTTAGACGCATTTTATTTCAAACAAGCTGTGCCCGCGGCTCCGCCCGCGTGAAATTCGGTCTGTGTCAGTAAGCTGCTAATACCTCACCGTTTAAACCTTCCCTGGACTACGACAAACATTTCAAAACCAAAATCAGATCAGAGATCAGAATCAAGATTTAGTTTGTTAGTGATTTATAAATCCAATCCAAACTCATGTAAATTTAACCCCTGGATATTAATAATAGAATAGATCTAAGATTTTAATTTATTTGTAAAGTCTAATATTATACAAGTGAAGTTATTAACCACTTTGCAATATGTACAGTCCTTTATTAAAAACTAAGGAATGAAAATGTTTCCATCTTTTAACGCTTTTTGCTATGAGCAAGATTTTCGTAGGTGATCAATTATAGAAATCATAATGATTGATTGGCTTACAGCAGCAATACTCATATATAATTGACTTTTATTATAGGCAAGCAATTGGTTTGATTGTGATTAGGTACGTTTACAGATTAAAAATTTCGCAATTACTCCTGAAAAATCACTCTTTGTTATTATTTTAATCTAACTATCTACGTCTACGTAACTATCTATGGACGTCAGTCCATTTTATTAACTAAAGCGATAAAAGGTGGCTTTACTGACAACAACGTTACGTTAGTTGGCATGATACAACTTGCGGCCTAACTTACATTTTCATATATCTTGAGTCAAATATTTAAAAATCAAAATTAAGGCTTATGTATTACGAAATAAATACGTTTGAGTGCTTTGATGCTAAAAGCAAAACAAAAATACCGTGAACTTTAAACCATAGAACACCATTATTAAATGCGAAACCGCACATCCTATTTAAAATGCATATATGTATTAATAAAATTTTATCGACACAACAAGGTTATATTAAAAACCCAGCCATGAAATTCCCATAAATTATTTATAAAGTTTGGGCACCTCTGGGTAAGACGTCAATCGTTCAATGATTTGGAATGGCATGCGTTTTTTTGTGCTCAGGCGCAGGTACCACGACACATCCCGCGAATATCCACCGCTAATTAATGAAGTCGGTGACTCAATGATACTCCTAAATGTAACAATGTTGTTCGATATGTTTTTTTTTATAGTGAGCCTGGCCTCTTGGATGGTGATGGTGACGATGCTCGAGTGCGATCTGGTTTAAGATCTATGCTTAATTAGAAGTAATAACTACATTATTTAAGTGGTCACAAAATTACATACGGACAAATACCGGCTTGTGACGTTATAAAAATCAGCAGTCAAAAGACACGTCTTCTTTGTTTTTGTTATTTTAGAAATATGAAGAGTACCTAATGTATATCGTATATCGTCGTCTAGTACCCATAACACAAGCTTTCTTGAGCTTAATTTGGGACTAGATCGATTTGTGTGAGGTTGTCCGATATTTATTATTTTATTATTATTAATGTCCAAAATGTTAGTATTCCTGGTATTTAATAATGAGTAATTAATTAATGGTTTCAATAATTATTACAATTTATTTTCTCTATAGTCAAATACCACATAGAATTTGAATCACATGTAGAGATTCTTAGTCCAAAAATATATCCAGAATAATGGGTCCCGCCCCGCCCGACGTAACATTTTTGTATCATACCATTATGTCCTTTATCTGTCATGTATTTAAAACATATATATATATAAACCTATTACTACCAAAATTCTGTACCTTCCAAAAAACTAATAAAACATTCCTACCTAGTAAATAAAAAAAAAAAACAAAAAGAAACTAAAATATAGTTATTTGTTATGCATGGCTGCAAAGTTGTTATTTGGCGCGAGTGTTGAAATTGAAAGCTGAGCGAGCGAAGGAATCTAAGATTGAACCATGAGCGAAGCGAATGGTTCAAAGATAGATTCCTGAGCGTAGCGAAGCTTTCAAGACACGAGAAGCTAAATAATTTTGCAGCCATGCGGAACACACAACTTTTCACCTCACTACAGCGAGGAAAATGGAAGTTCAAGAAAAACAATTAAAACATAAAAATAATCATATTTAATTTTGCCTTCTTTTTAACACATCAAATTTAAATCATTAACACACTCAAATCCAAACCAAATAAATACGAGAGAAGCACGCATATTAAAAATATGGACGTAATTTGTATTATCGTCGTGTATATTTTATCGTTGAGGTTTTCGTAAGCACTGTTATATTATTTTTGTATTTGAAACTACTTGACACATTCGTTGTGAATGTGGGAGAATGGCATTCTGGGAAGGATTAGTTGGCCACTCGGAAGTATTTTCCATAACACTTGCTTTGGAAGTTATTGGACGATGGGATCCGCACAAGATTATTTCGGCTTTATCTTCATTAAAAACGCCAATAGTTTCGATAAATTACTTATCGTCGCCAAATATTTATAACAAATCCTTTTTCGTTTTTATGCAGGCTTTTAGCATTGAATAAATACTACAAATTGGGCTTAACTTTCTTGTTTTCCATATTTCTATAAAGTAAGACAACAGTATGTATTCTCCACTGAACCAATTTACGTTGTTTACGTGAATTGTGAAAACTTCCAACTTTTTAATTATTTTTTTTTTCTCGGGTGCGTTCAGAAATTACACTCTTATGTTCCAACTTTTATAACAAATAAATATAAAATTTTGTGATGTATTTAATATATTTACTAGTCAAAATATGTAAATGAAACTGAAATACTTACTATTAATATATATAAACATATTCAACATAAAATAAAGTATAGAAAAAATAAATACTTAAAAATCTGTAACCACAAACCAGGTTTCTGGACGTGATATTGTAGGTGTATTTTTTTTTAAAGAAGTATTCAAACGTAGGTACATATGATTTTAGCCGACCAGACCAGATCGCCCTTTATTAGCGTGCGTTGATTGGTTATTCGAAGATTTATCGACTGATGAAATCAGTCACGCGTTGAAGTAGTCTTAAATATAAAAAAGTTACATGCATCACAGAGAATCAAAATCGTCGTGTTCGAAATTCAAATGACTTTTGCACGCTAGCGGATAAAATAGACTTTTGCACGCAGATTTCGCCCTATAAACGGAGGTTTTCCGAGCGAGTGAGGTGAAAAATAATTTTGCCAATGTAGGTCTAGTGTTTTTTATAAATTTTGATACTAAAAATATTTGAATAATTTTAGTTTTAGAGCAGACAACATGGGAATATAGAATATCTATGTAGTAATTTTTTAGGGTTCCGCGTATTCAACTAGGAACCCATATAGTTTCGCCATGTCCGTCTGTCCGTCCGTCCGCGGCTTAGCTCCGTGATCATTAGTACTAGAAAGCTTAAATTTCGTATCAGTATGTATCACGCCGACAAAATGGTAAAATAGAAACTAAAAAAAATAACTTTTTTCGGGTACCTCTCCTACACCTAAAAGGTGTTTTTTTTTCGTTCCAACACTAGTGTGTGGGGTGTCGTTAAATAGGTCTTTTAAAAATAATAGGGGCCTCCAAACATTATTTAAGTCAGCTATTTTGTAAATATTCGCTCCGGAAATCCAAAAAATAGCGCCCACCTCTATCTTTTCAACCACGGGTCAAAAAAAATATGGGAAAATTCATGAAAATGGGGCCTTATAAGTACTTTCAATGAAAACTATATTGAACAAAATCGGTCCATCCGTTTTTGAATTATCGCAAAATTTCATAATTTTATTTAAAAGGACGTAAGTTGACTTCCAGAAGGTAATAAGTAATTACAGTTACTTTGGCGTTTACGACCTTTTTCCGTCTTTCCGTCTTTGACCGTCTCTTGTGAAGGATGAGCAAATACGGAACCCTACACTGAGCGTGGCCCGACATGCTCTTGGCCGGTTTTTTTTCCTGTTTCCTCTTGGTCGCAAATACCATCATCTTCTCGACGGAATCTTTTTCGACGGTGTGCCCTTTTCTTTTTCAGTTTTTCTAAACTGGATCCATGCGTTTGAGGCAGCTAAGTCCATCATAATGTGAAATAAAACGTATTGTCCATTTTTTGGTTCTTGCTCGAGATGGACATACCGCCAGCATACGATCAGCTAAATCTACTCCGCCCATATTATCGTTATATTTCTTGACAACAATTGGTCTTTGTATACTTTTATACTGTTTCTCCTTTTTACACCATCTTCTACATTCATCCTCAGGGTCAATGCCATATGCGGTAGACAACAGTATAACAAACCATTTCGTTACAGCTACAGTCTCACTGGAGTTGACGAATACTGCACTAGATCCTTTTCTTTTCTTCTTCATTTCTCGGTCATCAGGTAATTCAGTTTTCAATGCGTTGGGGATTCTGTTTTTCATGACAGTACCTGCACAATTAAATCCTCGACTGGCCAGTTCTTCAGCTAATTTAACAAATGTAAAATATTTAAATAAAACAATTTAAACGGATTATATCGCGTATATTAATTATTTGAGCCTCCCTGACGTTTCAGTACCTTTACAGATACCGTTGTCAGTTACCGTTGTGAGGCTCAAATAATCAATATACGCGATATAATCCGTTTAAATTGTTTTATTTAAATGTGTGACAGTCGCGGAAACCGAAGAAAATATTAGATGTAAAATATCTATCAAAGTAAATTACATGGCCAGGAACTAGCGTGCGTGTCAAGTTCAGAACTGCACTTTCTCCAAGCCCAAATCCTGCAGCCCTCTCCTCTGGATAGGTGGTCTCACCCTGGTATACAGTGAAATCACAAACGGTCCCATCTGGGTTTGCAAGCACAAAGGCTTTAAGACCAACAGGGTTCGGTTTGTTTGGACAGTACTGTTTTATGCCGCAACTGCCTGAAAAAGGTATTATCATTTCGTCAATCGATATATGTTGATTTTTACTTGTTTTTGGCAGCCGTGTAATATACGGTCGATGAGAGGCCTCACTTTCCAAAGCTTGTCGCGCGATTTTTCTGCTTGGGAAATGTCTGGGTCAAACACCAGTTTAAGTGTTGTCCGCAACTGGAAATAGCCATGGGCGTCGCCAAGTCGCAAGCAGCTGCCCCCCCCTAGAGATCCAAAAATATGTCCAGTCACTTGACTTGTCTGATCAATCATTCTTGCACATCGAAATTCGAATGAATTCAGTAGCTATGCAATATGCCATAGGGCCAGGTCAGGGGCTAGAGGAAAATCATTGGGCTACCGTCAGTAAAGCTCACGGAATGTGACTACGAAACGAGAGGCGACGTGTCTCACACTGACAGGTAGACACTGACAGGTCTTCGTAGAGTGTACCGAAGAAGAAGGACTATAAAACATAGGTACTAAAATAAAAAATAATAGAACTACCTACTCTAGTGGCTCTGTGAGCTGAACACCTCGCGAGTTTGTTTCGAAATTACTGAAATTTGTATTTTTATACGTTTCCACTCGCATTATTACCCGTAAAAATCCCGACAAAAAAAGATCGGTATACTTATCGAACCTACTCACAAAATTTCATGAAAACCGGCTGTGAAATGCGACCGGTAGGCGAGAACACCCGGAAATCTGGACATCCGAACATTAAAACTTCCGGACATACGAAAGAAACATTCTTGTAACGGAGATGCTTCGCTCGCTTGGTTGATGAAGCTTTGGGATTTTAACGAAGGGCCGCCTCAAGTCTTTAGGTACTCTTTCCCGCGTCCCGTGGATCTTCGGCTTGTAGCAAGATCTTTCGGTCCCGTGACCCGTGATTTTCCGCACTTGCATCAAAATGTATGGAATGATTATCTTTCTATTTACGTTATTGCTAAGGAAAATTTTCGCGCTCGCTGCGCTCGCGTTTTCATCTGATTTTACTTTAGCCCTTCCGCTCGAAAAATGTCGCGCTCGCTACGCTCGCGTTTCATCTGACTATAAGTATTTTAATTATTAACCGTCCCCTTCCAAAAAATTTCGCGCTCGCTACGCTCGCGTTTTATCTGTCTATAAATACAATCATCCCCTTCCATTCCAAAAAATTTCGCACTCGCAACGCTCGTGTTTCCATCTCTTTGTATTATGAAATGTTTGATTATGACTATAAACCGAAATACACTTCTATATTTACGTGCTTGGTGAACTTCCTATCCATTAGCAAGGCTGTACCTTCCTTCTTTTTCCACACCTGCATTTATATCAACTTGCCCTGCCCCCCCTGGACCTTTGGCTGGCGACGCCCTTGGAAATAGCGGTCTCTTGTCATAGCATTCGCAATAGCAGAAATGTGCCATTTTATTTCCCAATACATTCGTATGTATGGGTAACTTATACACGACATCATCAATGTCATCCCAAGGAATGTTTTACATTCGACACGAGTTAAATGTAGCGTCTTGCCTGTCTTAAAGATTTTTATTTATTTAATTCCTTATATTTCACAGCATAACAATAGAACCAAATCACTGTGAAATTAAGACTAAACTCACACAGATTTTATACAAACATAACAACAATAAGCAATTAGAAATATACTGACGAAGATATACATTTGATTGGTTTTTTCTACCATCAAGTCTATAATCTCGTCATCAATATATTGTTGAAAATATTGCTCATTCGTAAAATTTGACGAATCAATCGGAGCGTAAGATGGTTCAGACAGAGGTCTAATTGGAATAGCAAAGTTTTTAGGTTGCCATTCTCGATGATTCTGTAGCAAAAGATCAGCCTCGTCTTCGCAAACATTTCTACCACGGCCGCGGCTTCTCCCACGACTACCGCGTCCGCGACTGCTTCGTCCGCGACTGGTGCGTCCACGGCTGCTGCGTCCGCGACTACTTCCCCGACCAACAGATACACGACCACGACCCCGGCCTTCACTTTGACAGACTTGAGGTGGCAGATAGTCTTCTGATGAGAATTCCGATGAAGACTCGCTCGAACTATCATCGGAATCTTGTCTAATAACTGACGAAAATTCGTCGTCAGTACCATCATCGAGATAGTCACCATCTCCGTCCTCATATTCGGAATTATCGAGACATTCAAGTATATCTTAGTCTTTGAGAACTGCAAATAAAGTAAAAAAACATCCAAATCGTGAAAAAAGAAAAACTTGTAATTGAGACCCGAAGTGCAAAATTATGAACAAATACATATTGCCACCCAGCAATCCGACTAATTAGCTCCAACCTTAGAAATTATATTATATATATATTTGTTTTTAAGATTCCATCCTTTCTGCACATACTGGCCACAAAACTACGACGAAAACAACAAAGATTATCAAAATATATCGAGATTAAACTTACCTTTTCGGCGAGTAGACGTCATGGTTGCACCGTCACTCTCGTGGTTTTGACAGGTGACACTTATTTTATTTGATAGTGGTTAGCACTCAAATGTTTATAAAGAGAACACACTTACTCTATGGACTGTCAAAATAAACCCGCGAAGATTCAAATTTAAAAGCTGTGAACCTAAACATTTAGTACAAAAATATGCACTCTCGGCGTTTACTACTACGCAATCTGCTATATGTTGGGGCCCGAAGGGTGAACTTTATTATGTACAAAATTTTGTACCGGGGGTCCTAGGAGGCTATTGCAACTATGTCTCAGCGCGACGGCAATAGTTCTAATTTGTACCTATCATGTGCAATTAGTAATTGCCAATTACAGACGGTTTCAAACAACCGTGGCAGTAATCGAACCTGTGACCTTCGCACGGTGCGGGCACGCGAGCCCGACCCCGCCCAGGACAGCGATAGGACAGGACAGGAGCGATAAGCGCAACTGACGGTACAGGAAATTGCACGTAGCGCCACCTACAGGCTGGAATCTAGGACATTCTCACTAGAAGACTATCGTGTATCAAAACGGTCTATACAGCGTCGGCTTGTATTCATAATTAGAGGGGATTGACAAATAATGAAATGGTGACGAAATGTCAAACTAATATAAAAAATTGCGAATATATCTGAGGCCAGTCTACTCCTAAATTACATTTCTACCACAGTGATCGCTGAGATGGAGCATGTACTAAATAATTACTTCCCAATTTCTAAACATTAAAAATAATGACAGAAAGTTGTCGTTTACTTTTTAGGGTTCAGTACCTCAAAAGGAAAAAATGGAACCCTTATGAGATTACGCCCGTCCCTCCGTCCAGCTGTCTGTCGAGACCCTTTTTTTGGGGAAAGCGTGGAGGTAGGTACCTATCGAGTTGAAATTAATACTATATACTCAGGTCTACAGTCCCTTGAAGAAGTGAAAAAAAAAACTTCTAAATTAAAGGTAAAAAAGGTACGATCGTTTAAGCCGAAAAAAAACGGAAAACTGTACAATTGTAATTAAATCGTAAAAAATATAGTGTGTCCGATATTTATTTAATTATTTTTATTTATGTATTTATTTGACACATTTCCTTTAGGGGTGGAATATGCGTTAGGGTGGAGCGTTTTTTTTTTTTTTTTGGAAATTCAACTCAGAACTTCTTCTCCCGCCACGCTTGTCTAAATGATATCATACGTCGGGCTCTTGTCAGCGTCAACGTGCCTGCGGTACTCGAACCAAATGGCCTCGCACGAGATGATGGCAAGAGACCCGACGGCATGACGTTAGTACCGTGGCGGTTGGGGCGGCCCTTAGTGTGGGACTCCACCTGTGTGGACACTTTGGCACCTTCACACATTGCAACAACGTGCCAAAATCCAGGTGGGGCAGCCACAAACGCGGAGGCGGCTAAACGCCGAAAATATATGTGTTTGGGTGACAACTATATTTTCGTGCCGTTTGCGGTAGAGACTCTAGGCCCATGGGGCCCAGCCGCTCATAATTTGTTTGATTCCCTTAAAAAAAAGCTAAAACGAACTACCTGTGATCCCAGAGCTGGCGCGTTTCTCGGGCAAAGGCTCAGTATTGCTGTGCAGCGGGGAAACGCCGCCAGCATCTTGGGATCATTTCCGCCAATGAGCGACCTTGGCTAGAGTTAGGTTAGTGTAGGTTTTAGGTTTTTAAATTGTTTTACCACTTAATCCGCATGTTTTTTTTAATAAATATTTTTTTTTTTTAACTTCTCTAAAACGTTGCATTAGGCTGCCAGGTGTACGAGAAAAATAATAATAAAAATATTCAATAGGTACTTCTTTTAGCCCTCTACTGTCATCTTGAATATTATATATTATGATTTTATTGAATTGAATTTTATTGAAAAAAATTTTTTTTTTTATCAATATCGTTTTTTTTTTTTTTTAAAGTCAAGTGATTTTTTTCTTAGCACATAATACTCGAAGTAAAAGATATTTATTGCATAAAAATATAACAATATTAAAAATATTAAAGTTTTAAAAATACTGAATTTTAATTTGGGGCACAGGCCCACGTAGCAGTTGCCGTAAGTATGAAATAAGCTCAAAACATTTGAAGTTGAAACCTTTCTTTATAAATCTAATACTAATTAATGTAAAAAAAAAGTTTTTTATTTTTCTAGCTCAAGTAGAGGGCTGAAACATATTTAAAATCAATTACATATATACCCTAATATGCGTACCTACCTTGCGCTCTCTTAGAGGAAATATAAATAGTACAGAAAACCTAAGCGTATTAGGCTGCCTGGGCTTACGTCAACGCGAGGATTCTAAGGGCATTTCCCTTGGGACAGAAGGTATGCGTTCCAGACAAGTCATCCCTACAACGACAGCAAGCAAGTGTCTGTCCGTAGGTTGGCGATCAATCACTGCTACCGGTGTGGTATGCTTACGATTGCCATTTGTATTGTGTAGTCAATAATATCGTAGCATTCGCTGATGCGTCATTTTATATATTTTTCACAGAAATTTACGCATGAAGAGAAGGCGCTTGCAACTCTGTTCATGAAGGAGGAAACGGCCTAACTCTGCTTTTAATTTATTTTTCTCATAGTTGAGTATCTTCTGTAATCTGTATCTATTTTATACTTATTTGTTGAAATCCTCGTTGCCATTAGATTAGCAACCAAATCGGATAAAACATTTTAATATTTTTTTAACCCACGAATATTTCGTTTTCCTTGAAAAATAATTCATTCAGCAAAACAATCCATATCCATACTAATATTATAAATGCGAAAGTGTGTCTGTCTGTCTGTTACCTCTTCACGCTTAAACCGCTGAATCGATTTTGATGAAATTTGGCATAGAGATAGTTTAAGATCCGAGGAAGGACATAAAATAGTTTCATCCTGGAAATTATACCTAAAAAGATTGAAAAGTGAGTGAACATTTCTGTTGGGGTGCGGTGACCCTGTAGGAAATGTAATTATTAGACCAAAAGCACAATTGCTCTTACATTTTATCAAGTTCCACGCGTACGTAGTCGCGGGCAAAAGCTAGTAATAGTAGCCGTGCTGTCTTCAAAATATTTTCGAATATGACCGAAATCATTGTCAAAACTCGAACCCGATACCCGCACGAGCGCGTGTTGCGGTGCGCCGCGCCGCTTGTCGTGACAACTCACAAAAACTGCCGGCTCGGGTTACCTACCCTCCAAAACATCAACACTTCTATACGTAATCGGCTGGATTTGATGGGTACAACTTTTAGGGTTCCTTTGAGGAAAGAAAATAAACCGGGACACGTAACATTGCTATTATGAATTTAGTCTGAACAGCCTTCTGCTGCATTGTTCGAAAATCTTCGACATCTAAACAAAACACAAGTTTTGCGACGCTACTCTTAACTTCAAAGATTCAAATTGTAAAGCGAGTGGACTATATTTACGAGAATTACATTGATATTTTTCCGTAGCAGGTTACAATTCGACAAAGCTTGTTTGATGCTATTGTTCCATTATGTAATTGTTAACTGCTGAAACATTTGTGAAAAGTGGCTCATATTCAGCATATTATATCCATAGGAAGAAAGTGCAATATACGTATTAGCCTTACCAACCGGCTTATCGTTAATCGTTGTGTTTTGAATGGATACAGCGTCCGTCACTCATAGAAAACTAACTACCCAAAGTATAAAAGTGACACATGCTTTATCCATTGATAAACACAGCTATCAGCCTGCAGGATAAGTACAGCTTGCTCTCAGATATATCGGAGCGAACCGGGCGCTCATACATTCTGAACACGAATGCTATTTTCAGAGTATTCAAATATTTATAAACACTTCTTTCACTTCCATATATTTGACAGCGATTACACTGAAAAAAAAATAGCCAGTGAATCCTACTGACATTAAAGTAAGCCTAACTGTTTTTGGAGTTACTTACTATAGGTATTTACTTATACTGCTTACTTCTTACTGAAATGTCAGTAGGATCCACTGGCTTTATTTCCAGTGTAGCGACTGCACTTTACAAAAATGTACAATTTAGTAAACAATTCTTTTATACATAGGGGAAACCTATGTTCAGCAAAATGGACGCCTATGGCTAATCGATAATTAATTTGAGGCTACAGAACCTCCACCGTACTGTTCGGTTCAATGGTGAAACGTCTAGAGGGGCATCCCATACATGCCCATACACCGCACACCTTGTTCCAGATCAATTACACACAACAAACCTTCCATTGGCGCCTTACCCTTTACCACGAGATCGTGATTGTGATTATAATAATTCAAGTCAACCTAGAATAAAGAATATTCTTTAAATAATCTCACAATTTGTACTAATAATTAAAACATGATTAAATGTAGGTAGGCACTAAATAAAAGCTTAGTCATTCGTTTGTAATTTGACGAAACCCTTCTATTTATTGAAGTGACATACGTAAACGGAGATATGCGGGGGAGAACAAGAACACTGTATAAAATAAATTCAATTTACAACGAATACTCTTTCTGTACCAACTTCCTTTGATTAAGTAGGTACAGAATAGAAGAATCGTAGAAATATTTTTCTGAAACAATACCTACTTACCTACTACTAATAACAGCAAACATTAAAACACTCAAGAACATAACCTGTTAATTAATGTGTCAATGATCGTGGTAGCGGCCAAAAAACCAAAAGCCCATAACCCTGATCTTGATAAAACCGTGACATTGCGCGTTTTTATTTAAGACCGGAAAATATCATCTTCTTATTTATCTTGCCGGACCGTCGACAGGCACATCACTACGTAATTAGAAAGACAAGACAGTTTTTTTTTCGTAATAATTGAGAGGACAGCAGATTTTTTGTCACGGAATTTTCAACCCTATTTTACGGTCTTTTTAATTCGTTTCTGAATGTTTGTGGTGAACGGTTTGATAGTGACTTATAGTGCCTTTTGACATAGCTGTCATGTTTACGTTTTATGAAATATTGTCGTTCGGTGACACCGCCATTTTTGTTTTGTGAATATCGTTGATGCCCTTTTGTTTTTGTTTATGGTTGAGCATTAATTTAAAGTGATCGAACTTTTTGGGAGTTATCGTCAGAAATATTTTTAATGCCGAGTATGATAATGATTATACCTACGAGTGTTGGTGTATACAATGTAGAAACTGTGTTTGGGTAGCGCGTAATGAATTTTAATTTTGTTATCATTGATCAACTTTGTTTATCATAATTATAAAAATACAAATGAAGCATTAAATAGATACCTTGTTTGATTAGTAGATGAATACAATTGTGGTTTAGTGTGTGTTTTTGTTATAGTGACAATAGTGACTAGTCCATAGGACTTGATAACATTATAATCCAGTGAATAAAAAAGGGGTTTGACCTTACAAACGGTCCGGTAGTTTTGAATTTTTGATATGTTGTCTAGGATGGTTAGGAGTGTTTAAAATGCAAAATGCACAATTCCCCCTCCTCCGCGCCCGCCGCCATATTGGAAAAACCGGCAATTTCTGCTGATTTTTGCTTATACTTTCGTTTAGGAGCATTTTAGCTAGAAAAGAGCTTGGACAATGTTGGAGACAATTAAATTTACTATACATTTTTATTTTGTTTCAAAGCCAGATAGTGACGGAGATATGCACATTTAAAGAAATGTAAAAAATCGCAATTTCCAACTTAAAAACAAACTTCTGGTTTATATATTTGTTTAGCAGCTAGAAAAAAGCTTAGACATTTAAAATTTTATTTCTAGGACAGATATTTACGGATATGTAAAAAATAAAGTCACATTTTCCGGATATGTATGTAAAAAAATAAAATGCGTTTTATAAGCAATTCAATTTCCTATAAGTTTTATTTTGATACTTGTTTTCCTAGAATAGTCCGTAACTGAATTACAGCGTTCTAAAGCAAGAACTCTGAAAAAAATTCAGAAAATGCGACTTACAGTTTTTACACGTGCATATCTGCGTAACTAAACGTCCTTGAAACAAAATTTGAAATGTAAATTATAGTAAATTGAATTCTCTTTAACATTTCCCAAGCTTTATTCAAGCTAAAATGCTCCTAAACGAAGATCTAAACTAGAAGTTTGTTTTTGAGTAGGAAATTGCGATTTTTTTATATTTTTTAAATGTGCATATCTCCGTAACTATCTTTCCTAGAAACAAAATGTAAAATCCATACTAATATTATTAACGCGAAAGTGGGTCTTTCCCTCTTCACGCTTAAACCGCTGAATCGATTTTGATGAAATTTGGCATGGAGATAGTTTA
Source organism: Apotomis betuletana (assembly GCA_932273695.1). Lineage (NCBI taxonomy): Eukaryota > Metazoa > Arthropoda > Insecta > Lepidoptera > Tortricidae > Apotomis > Apotomis betuletana. Next base: position 16,995,940 of record OW026300.1, read on the forward strand.
AGATCCGAGGAAGGACATAGGATAGTTTTCATCCTGGAAATTATCCTTAAAAAGATTGAAATTGTAAATTGGAAATGTAATTATTAGACCAAAAGCACAATTGCTCTTATATTTGCTTAGGCGCTTTTAATAATCCCTTTTATTAATTAAGGTGATTAGGTGGATATCTATCGTGTTGTACGAGGTTGCTTCCATACTTCCAAGTTCCACGCGGACGTAGTCGCGGGCAAAAGCTAGTGTAGAATATATTAACTTTCTACAACATTGTCAAAGCTTTTATCTAGCTAAAATGCTCCTAAAGGAAGATATAAGCAGAAATCTGAAGAAAGTGCCGGTTTTTTCAAAATGGCGGCAGGCGCGGAGGGGGGATAATTGTGCATTTTGCATTTTAAATACTCACCTACCATATTAGACAACATACAAAAACATCATATCAAAAATTCAAAACTACCGGACCGTTTGTAAGGTCACCCATAATACTTTAGTCTCTATTCACCGAATTATTAATATTATAACATTTATAACTAAACGAATTTTATTATGGTCGAGTAATCTCTTTAAGTAATAGGATTATGTCATAAGTACTATTTAACCAGTAGCTTTTTCTTAATATTCAGTAAAGGGTCAGTTTAATCCCCGAACAGACGGACCGACGCACGGACAGATCGGATATTAGAGCAACGACTGACACTTATTAGTTTCCTGCTTAATTCAATTAAAAAGGGTATCTCCGGAATGATCTGATCTGTGTACGGGTGTTGTCTTGCGAAATCAAAAATTTAGTTCTTTGCCTTATCCTTCTATTCTCAACCACATGGACCATTCTAATTAGATTGGTGGGAATATTCTATTTTTAACAGAATTTTGTCGAATAAATTAATTAATTTAATAAAATTTCTATCATAAATACAATGTTCCGCGGTAATTATTTTCGGATGTGAAAGGAAGTCAGAACAGTCTACTGTGCGCAGAGGAAACGGGGTAAATAGGACCAAGTATGTACATATCTATCTTTTTTTTTTATTAATAAACCAGTTAAGGCTAAATCAGAATACAGGAATTCGTGTAAATCAGATAACAGGAATTATTTTTTATATTAATTACTTAAGTATGGTTTCGTAAATTGTACCGACGAATGTCGCCGAAAGGCTAAAAATCATAACTGTTTTTATCTACGCACATATCATTAGTGCTCTAAAATGCTTTCAGAAATCGTAGGAAATGACCAGCATTATTACAACCAATTTTACTATGAGATTTTTTTTGTCTGTGGTAGTAGGTAAAATCTGTACTGTAATGTTATTACAGTACCGATTTTTGTAAGGTTATGAGTTTAAATTAGGAACAGCTGTCAAAACACAAGTTGGTCTCTATTCTAGTATCCATAGATATTAATATTGTTATCGATACGAAACGTCAATTCAGTATGTTTTTTTATAAAAACCGCACGACATTTGATCTCGAGTGACATGAGAATATTGGATACATTCGTTTGTATATGATTTAGAAAAAAAAACATTCGTCTTGACGGAGGTTCGAATTGCCGCCATTATTGTTGTCATTTGTTTGTTGGTTCTTTGCTGTTACGAAAAAGTAGAATTGTGAAAAGTTTATTGTAATTCACATTTTAGTTGAAAATATTGTTTCAATGTAAATGTAAATTACAACTATTACAATAAATAATCTGTTTATGTATTTGTTCAGATTTATTTCTTACTGCATTAGTATATGTGTTAGATATTTTACAGGTAGCACTAGTGGTGCCGGTCATTTCCTTATGGCTTCTGAACCCATCTTAGAGTACTTATGATATGTGTGTAGATAAAGTAGTGTATACAACTGTACATAATTAGGCCTTAAAACACTCGTGTGATCCTATTATGAAACTCGCTGACGCTCGTTTCATAAAACCACACTCGTGTTTTAAGGCCTCTCATTATGTATCAGTTGCATAAACTACTATATAGGTACATCCGGTACAGGACGTTATACATACATACATACATAAAACCACGCCTTTCTTTCCACCTGAAACCACATCTTTCCACCTGCTACGGTCCTGACATACATCTTTCGCTTCATCAACATTCATTAATCTCCTCATTCATGCTCGTCGGTAGATTATTCATGTCAATCTGTAGATTATTCATGTCAATGGCTACTAAATAACTGGGGAAACTGTAACGTTATACGAGACGGCTCTATTTTAGTACTTATTAGCTGGACTAAGAAAAATTACAACTCAGAAATAACGTGACAAGAATCGTGCAAATTCAGTTGCTATAGGGATATCACAAATAAAAAATGTGATGTCACGACACGAATGAGATAGTTTTTGGGAAAACCCAAACTCATCTTATCAAAGCGATACAATATCGAAATCGCTGATCTGATTGAAAATTTAGTTGATAAAATTAGAATACAATTTACTAAAACTGAATTGTAGTGATCGTAATTATATATTCGTATGCCCTTTAAAAATACATACACACTCTTGTCGATGAAGCAATCCCCACTTCCCCATCAGTCAGCCATATTCTGTGCTAATTCCTTCACCCTCTGGCACGATACGACCTTGGTCTTTGTCCTGCGTTACTTACTCTCAATATTTCCACATTATTAAAGGCATTAAAAAAAAGCCGGTCAAGTGCGAGTCGGACACGCACACCGAGGCTGCCATACAAACTATGAAAGCACTAGATATTGCTCCAACGAAAATATAAACTGTACTGAGCGATAAACTTAAATGTGACGTTGGAAAACTGTTGTTCCACAGGTTGCGGTTAGTTGACATAGGTTGCGGTTAGTTTACCAACTGAAAATAAGTATGTAATCATAAAAATATATACCTATTTATTGTACTGTAACTACAATTTTACGGTTTTCGGACGTTTTTATTTACTAGTGGTACGTAATGTTGTTTCTTGCCTTTCATGAATCTTGCCAGCGTCAACAAATGCAGCACAAACACTCGAATCTTTTGTTTGCGTTGACTTAAAAGTTGGATTTCACCGCTCCAAGGACTTGAATATTTGATATTAATGACTAATTATGTCGGATTTACGCAAACAATCAATATAATTCATTAGGCAGCTGTTGCGAGGATCAAAATATAACCTTCTGTAGTGTTTTACTTTATAGCTGAGCTAGAGCTAGAACGAACTATCTACGTAACTGGTAACAATGTTCAAGTGGAAATTAAAATCACCGCGTTCGAATAGTAGGATTTCTCACACACACACATTTGACACATGACCCATTGAATTTCCAAAAAAAATAACAAGCAATGACATAGTGGTTTTTCAAGTATCTATAAAGGTTTTTTTTTATTTATTTATTGAAAGGGCGCTTAGCGACCACATCGCCCCGTCGTAAATCGATAACTTTATAACCTGAAGAAAGAACAATAAAACAAATTAACATTTTACATAAAAAGCTCCAGTAAGTCCAGCTCAGTCCGACGGCTCGTAGCTCAAAAATGATTTACAAAAATAAACAAAAATATATGCAGGTTCGTAAAAAAATCGTCGGTAAAATCGATTCGTTCAACCATTAATAATCGTTAGATTTGGCATACAATGTCAAATGTGTGTTTAAAACAAAATCTAACTGTAATCGCGCTGAAACGCCCAAGAACCATTTGCGTCGCATTTTACCCAAACAAAGAATATAATCCAGTTCCTCAGAGGCTTTTGCGAGGATCAAAATATAAATTTCTGTAATGCTTTACTTTATGGTTTGAGCTTGAGCTAGAACTACCTACGTACTGTTAACAAATTTCAAGTTCATTCCACCTTCACGGAGCTAGTCTTTAATGTCTTTGGAAATGCGCAGCAGAAAGTGAAAATGAGTCACACGATAAAGCGAGTTTATCAGATGCGCCTTCCGCTTTAGTCCGGCGAAATCACCGCGCGTTCGTAGTCGCGCCGAAACGCCCAATAACCAATTGCGTCGTATTTTACTCAAACAAGCAATATAATTCAGATGCCACGCGGCTTTTGCGAGGATCAAAATATAAATTTCTGTAGTGCTTTACTTTATGGTCTAGCTTAGAACTACCAACGTACTGTTATTAACAAAGTTCAAGTTCATTCTACCTTCACGGAGTCTATAATGTCTTTGGCATTGTCTATGGAAACACGTGGCACACCAGCAGGAAGCGGAAGTGCGTCACACGATAGTGCGCGATAGAGCGATAACGTGGGCGCATATTGTTGATCAAAACTCAGATAATTGGTCGATAACATTTGCTTTAAAGCAAACACCTGTATCTAGGAATAAGTAGCAATACAGTTGTATAAGAACTTACTTATACAATACTAGCTTTTTCCCGCGACTACGTCCGCGTGGAACTTGGAAGTATGGAAGCAACCTCGTACAACACGATAGGATATCCACCTAATCACCTTAATTAATAAAATCGCCTAAGCAAATGTAAGAGCAATTGTGCTTTTGGTCTAATCATTACATTTCCTACAGGGTCATCAATGTCATCACGATTTACTTACTCACTTTTCAATCTTTTTAGGGATAATTTCCAGGATGAAAACTATCCTATGCCCTTCCTAGGACAAAATTATTGGGAATAGTTTCATTATAAATTTATGAAACCTGTAACGTCTAATTTTTTTTTAATGTGGGTACACACATCTTTATGTCAATGGTTTAATAGATTCATTGCGTGACAAAAATTACCCATACAATAAGGAACCTTAAAATAGTACCTTAAGGTGTGTTATTCGATGTTTAATAGTCGTCGCACAACGGAAACTTTCATACAAATTTCAATTGAGTGAGTAAGTAAGTAAGTAATTATTTATTTGTAAAACAAAGTTAAGGTGTTCTTCATATTTGGACATGATAATTTGCTATATTATTATGAGTTTTTGTACAGAGTCAGGGACTGTTGTATGACACTATTGGCAATGTGCCCTACACAATCACATGGGGCCTTGTGATCGTTAGACATTTAAGCAGTCGAACCGTTTCACTTCTCTTTAAACATGCAACGTGCTATCTAAATTTCGTTTATTACATATTCATTTACACATTTTGCAAATGAAAAAAATCTGAATCACGCTTGAGACGAAAAATATTCAGTTCAACACATTAAGGCTCTATATAATTTTTATTTTCACCCTGTTTTTCATTTAAATTATTCGGTACTTGCGATAATTTTGTGTTTTTATTCAATCCATAATAAAAAATCAGTACCTGTATGTTATTTTCAAAAGTCAAGTTTACAAACTATAGGTACCCATATACCTAATATTGACACACTTCACTATAAAAGGAAAGGACAACAAACAGGACATGTTATAAATCATTAAATTCGTCCCCTTGTACCCCCTCGCCGGCCCAGGGGATGGACAGGGCCATCCGTCTTGTGTTAAACTTGCCCGGTTATATCTTCCCCGGATTTTGGAGTTGCATACGGTACACGTAGGTAAGCAATAACAATTAAGAGAGTTGTGTGGTAATAATTCTCGTAATTAATACCTGTTACCCGTGTCTACATCTGAAAACATCATTTATATCTATTGCTGTAAATTTATGTATGGAAAAAATCGACATCTTGTTTGTAATTATATTTTCATCACACTTGCCCGTAAATCAAGGGTTTACATGCTAGAAACCCGGGCGGTAAGTCGTAAATTACGCCCTAGGACGGTAAGTAATTTTTTTTCATTGAAAATCTTGGCGTTTTGTAATATGATTTACAGCAAAAGGTTTTTATTAAAAAGTTACGATCTTTCTAATTTGATGTCTTAAATGATTGTTTAATGAGAAGAGTAGATAATTATTATTATAAATGTATACAGGATGGCCCATTTAGATCAGTCTGTATGGGAAAGTCTGAAACTATAAGACATACGAAGATCTGTTCTTAGGAACCATGTCATCGATTTTAATGAAAATAAAAACTGCATTCATAAATTAAATAAAAAAAACCTGTACTCAGCTCGGGAATCGAACCCGGACGAAGTGAAAAATAAAATTAACATTATTTCTACTTAGATATCAATTGTGTAGGTCTTAAGCAGTAAATTTTACTGTGAGTGAAACATGAGGTCTAAAATGAATAAAATACATTGTTTTCATACTCTTTAATTTATTTTTCAAAACATCCGGGTTCGATTCCTGAGCTGAGTACAGGCTTTTTTTTAATGTATGAATGCAGTTTTTCTTTTTATTAAAATCGATGACATGGTTCCTAAGAACAGATCTTGGTATGTCTTATAGCTTAAGACTTTCCCATACAGACCGATCTAAATGGGCCACCCTGTATAAACACGTATTTCCATGATATTAATTAATATATTTTCATTTGTTTTATTGTATTTTATAAATTTCTATTTTAATAATAAATTTTCGTATGTTGTGTTTTTGTCGCTCATTATACAATATCCAAACGCAATATTAACATTATCTGTGGATAGTTTACAGGAACGGCCTCTGATTGGCCGGCGGTCTGACTTGCCAACATGGCGGCAGAAACCAGAAAAAATATGTACTAAGTAGGTAAGTACTCATGGTGTTACTATGATTTATGGTGAATTGAATCACGTTGTTTATCTTTTCGTCGATGTATTTCTGTAAAATTAAATGAATTGCCTATACAATTGATGCTATCAAATCAAATAAAAGAATTTCTAAGGAAAGGATTCCGCTCGAAATTATGATCAACGCGGCAACAAGGCGGCAACAGACAAATCTAAAGAAATGCGAAGTCCTAACTGGATTTTATTAAAGATGAATATTTAACAACAAAGGTAACTCGAAAATACTTAGCTACATAAATAATATGTATATGTAAATTTTAAACTTGCTTATATTTAAAAGTGATTCCTTTTGATTGACTTGTCTTGAAATTTCATGAAACAAAGCTGACGGTACAGAATGTAACAATAAAAGACTTTGGATTAAAGGACTGAATTGAGATTTTTTTTCTGTCTCAAAGTACTTAACTTATACTTAGTAAGATTAATTTAGTTATTTGGTTTCAGGTCGCCCTTAATACTCGAGTAAATCTTGTTTTCTGAAATATCTACTGCCATGTCATCTCAATTTACTCTACTACGAGAAAATCGTGTTGCTTACCCTATTTACATACCTATATTATTCCTCCATTCAAGAAGGTACAAACGCCGCACTTAATAAAAGCATTATCACCACTGAGCTGGACAATTTTTAAATTGTATTAAATATAATATTTACATGGTTTTGTTTTATAAATATTTTGGTATTGACTGCTGTTTATTACTTTTGTTTTATTTCCTCCCAAGTGTGATGAAAAACGTCGTACGTGACTCTGGTGTAACGGAATTCCAAACTCGTGTCATTAAAGCCCTCGGCTTCGGCTTCGGGCTTCTAATAGATACTCGTTTGTAATTCCTCGTTTACCGCCCAAATGTTACGTAATGTACTATAACTTGTGCCAGACAGATGAGGTTTATGTAGTTATAGGGCGCATTTTTTTTGTGTACGGATCCCGAAAAACTGCATTAAAATGGAAAAACTTAAAAATTATAATGCAGTTATTTTGGCGATAAATGGTGGAAACTTGTAGTATAGTAGTGTTTGCACTGTGGCAAGAGATTTGATGAGGCGTGATTCGCGCTCATATTAACATTCCTAGAGAAGCCCGAACTGTTATTTGTTCACCGCGCCGCGTTCAATTCAGAACTTGCAGATATAAGAACGGCATAATGAAGCCGGCTTCATTATGCCGTTTTTAGGTATATCTGCAAGTTCTGAATTGATATCCAGATGGATGTCCAGCTCTCGTATTGGTTTACATAGCCACGAAAAACGCTATCGCGTTAACCTCAGCTCAGAAATGTAAAAGTGCCCTTGTGGCCTACTTGCAGTATAAAGTTCTAATGAACTTTTAATTATTTGTTAATAAAAGAGTCTGTAAAAGATTAATAGGGTAAGGTTAATTAATGGATTAATTTTGTTAAGCATTTCACTTGTTTCAGTGCGGATAATATTTAAGAAACAAGTCTTTTTCATACTGGTGGTACGGTACCATCCTCTATAACATGCCTACATGGTCGCATCGCACTACCGGGCAGGTGAATTGTCGCGTGGTTCCTTTCCTCTTGCCTACCCATTACATATAACTTGCCATATTTTGAAACTCTATTTCCAAAAAAAAAACTTAATTATTCCCAGGATTCTTACGTGGCGTGTACGTAAGACTTAGTATAGCGCCTCTGTTTGCTCTGCTTTGTCTCGCTTAGGAGGACCAATATTGTCTCTCTTATCACGGTTATCAGCGAGCGCGGCGGTGGTCGCGGCTTCCTCTGTTGTTATAAAACTAGATTTATGTCGTGTGAACTTGAGGCTTGGGATTTGAAAGGTTTGTTATAAAAATCACCGTTTAAACCTGGATTGACTCAGGGCTTTTCATAACTATGAGGGTCAGGCCACCTTATATAAAGTGGCAAGGAGTCCATGGAACCCAATTTCACCCGCTTTCTTAGTTCATAACGTCTGAGCACCCTTTTTTATTGCTCTTATAGAATAAGCAAGCCAAATCAGCTCCGAATTCCCTTGGAATGTCAGTTAATTGTTTCGATTTACTTTCGCGGCCGTAGTTTGGCTTTAAACAATACCAAAGTCATTTATGTTGTGTGTGTAAGAGAAATAGGGCGTATATGTTTACATTTATAATCGTATACGTACTTATACTTTATGAAGACGCGAACGAAGGACCACTCCTCACGGAGATATGTGGGAACAGCAGGGACGAAGGTCCCTATATGTCCCAAAGCGAATATGATAATTGATAATGTATGAAGAAGAAGCCTGCCATACCTTAAGCTGAAGTTGGTTGGGTCCGGCGGCGCCACCGTGCGCAGGCTTTCTTCCTCCTTCACCACTTCGTTTTATTCGGTAGTGCGGTTTTGTATATATTTTAATTAATAGCGAGAGCTTTATGTTTTACGCGACAGGCGTCAATTTCCGAAACTACTGTTTTTATTCTTCTTTGGATTTTGCAGGCGTGCGAGTGACGTGAGTATGAGGTCGAGGTTTTAATGTTGTGAGGTGAATGAAGGTAAAATGTGACAGAAAGAGATAGCGATAACACTCTGCGTATCTTGAATTGTCAACTTACTAGCCCTTGTTATTGTATTGCCCATGAATGTATTTACGACATATGAATGTAATTTTTCAAATAGTTATATGAACTATTTTTGAAACCTTTATCTTTACTTTTCCTAACACTCCTCCTCCTCTCTTGTTCAGGTCACTCCAAGTTTCTTGTTCAGGTTCTACCTACAAACATACAACCTCTCATTTGTTCAAAAAAATCGAGATTTACTTATTACTTGATATCCTTTATCTGCACCAAACTTGGGTCAACATAAGTTACCATATCTGATTAGGTCACTATTCGTGTAAGCCTGTTTAAATTGACTCATACAAGACTGCGTACAGTCAGATGGCAAAAATGCCCTGAAAACATTAACGCAAATACTAATAATACAGGAAAAATTGCATATTTTAAATGCAAAATATGTACATTAATGAAAATTTGCTGAGTCCTTCCAAAATGTTGGGGTCCTCGATGGGCTCCAAGACCCGATCGTGTGTCATTTGTCATTTTCAACCAGATACTCATAAAATCGTCGGTTGATCTTGAGACCTGCATATTCTAGCTTGTTGATTTTATTACTCAACATAGAGTCACATAGAGGTCGCTAAGGTGCAAAAACCTGTCAAATAAACTATGCAGATCGACACACGAAGCATAAGGAAAAATTCGATTGGAGTTCGAGTAGCAAAGTGGTTAACGCACTGGACCGGCAAGAAGGGGTAAATCGAGGTACAGAGGTACCGGGTTCGATTCCCGGTCTCGTCCCCCAGGTAACTCATTTCAATTTTTCTTTGAGCTTTGATATCTTTGTATCATTAGTTTAGTATGTTAAGATTGTTAATTAAAAAAAACCCTGTGTGTGATGTACATAACCCGTCGTAATTTATTATCTAATAATTTATCTGTGAACCATAGATAAATATTATGTAGTTGGACGTGTGGGGCAAAGCATCCTCATGTGAATCTAATTATTAGGTCTGAGGCATACCAGACTAGCAAATCTCGAACTGACCTGAATTTTCTCTTTTATACAGTCAGCAGTTTCACCACTAATATAGGTGTCTAATTTCATTGTTGCACTTAGTAATTATATATCTAAAATACTTAATTTTAAATTTAAAAATATTATTGATATTCTGTAGGCGACTGTACCTAAACTTAATTAGCTACGGAAGTTAGCAAGATCCGCAATTGACCACCTTGAACTAGCGCGACCTTGAGCTGTCAAATCTTGACATCTGTCCGAGTGACACCTGTCACCGTGACAGCTGACAGCTGACGTCATCGTCAGCGTGATGGAGTGGGGCGATGATTAATTGGCTTAGTTGCCTAATTGGTTTCAAAGTGTATTTAACACTTCGAGCAAGTTACGTTGATTTAATCGTCAGTTTGTTCTGTTAATCGTTTTGGCTTGGGGCTGTATTTGAAATATTGTTAGATCATTTGTCACCAATATATATACGTATCATGTTATCAATCAGCCAAATGATGTATTAGAATTAGAAATTAAAAACATTAATTAAGTTCACGAAAGTCGTTGTCTGTAATCATTGTTTATGTACTACTGGTAAAATTGGTATAGCAAATACCAATAACCGATGCTTTTTTAATGTTCCATTTCAAGGAATCATTTTTGCATTTCAACTACTTTTAAGCCTATAAATATCTAACAATAGCGAGAACAATCCCGTTCTAAGTTTACCTCTGGAATATGTTAAAACTATGGTTGATGTTATTAAAGGTTCCACTTTTAAGAAGATACAAATGTTTTGTTATCTACATATTTTACTTATATATAGGCACCTAATTCAAAACAGGTCAGAACCATTCCAGAATAACAACAATTTTAATCTCTCAATAACAGAAATCATCAAGTTTTGTAGTACTAACAGCACATCATTCTTACAACGAATGCAATAAAGCTGTATATCATCATGACCTTATCGAAAACGGAATCTTATATGAAAAGGGTTAAATTTAAGCGTATCGTAAAACAATGAAAGCGTCTCGAAGTCGATGTCTTCATTCACCACAAAAACAATAGGTTATCGCGTTATACATGCTGAAATACCAAACCAAAATCCAGGTACAATTCGGCCCTTTAGTTCGTATCTATAAAGTCGGTTACTGCGCGGCAAATAGACGCCGAAGATACGAAATGGCTTAAGCGCTTTCGGTGATTTTGAATGTTCACTCATATTTTTATACTATTAAAGACTTTGTTTAGCTTGGTGTGGATCTTCTGGCAGATATGAAAGGGTTATTGAATGACAGTATCATAGTGTTGTGACGGCTGGAGTGATTAATAATGGGTAAAGCTTGTCCACTCAGTTTTTATGAGAACGGAACATGTATGGGGAGATTATTTTTTAATTTTAATGGAGCTTAGTTTATTTTTAACACGGTTGTAGGTATTAAAAAAAATAACTAACCAAGATAAGTTAGGAAATTAATATCAAAAATCAATAGGTTAAATATAAATAGTAAAATATTGCATCCTAAAAGCATAAGCAAATTTATTTAGTTCGGTACCAGTTTTAAATTATAATAAAAATATAATTAAGAATACTGCATACTTTACGCAAACTACAGTAAGTACTTTTTAATTATTTCAGGATGATTTATGACAAATAAGCATGCAGTTCAGTTGGAATTGGAAAGTATACCACCGTCAAGAACAGTCGACCAACAGACCTATCATTAGATTTGTGACTCTATTTACGTATTACAATGTCATATTACTTGTACTGATACTGACTATTCTGTGATATTACTGACTCTCTCATATTACAATGGACTAACTATGGTAGGCATACTAGGTACAGGGTGGTACTGGTGAAGAATGTAGTAAAAATAAGATAAAGACTGCATCTATAGAGACGAGACAGTCTGCAGATATCAGTTGGGTCAAACGCGCCAGCAGCGAGTACGCTACCATACAAATATCGACAAGCACAGTCATGTCATAATATTATTAGTATTACTAACGCCATCCAACAACCAAGTAAGTAGTTGTATAACATAGTGGGCAGTGTTCGCTTAAATATACGGCATTTGGTGACAAGGTTTCCTTTGGCAAGATGAACCTTCTAAACCCTATATTTGGAATCAGCTCATATAGCCCTTTCATTATATACGACAGGATTCAGAACACAGAATGTCAAAATCCCTTACAAAAAATTGGTGACGTCATAACTCCTGTCTGCACTAAAACTCAAGATGGCTCTCCTTCTTAAAAAGTTCTTGGGGTTCAGAAGGTTCATCCTGCCTTCTGATCATCAAATGCCGTATATAACGCTTATTATGTCGTGAACACCGCTCACTATATAACATGTGTACTTTTTTATTGAGATGCACTTACTCCATCTGGCGCATCGTGTCTCGACTGTAGAGATGTGTAGCTCGCGAGTGAGTGATTCAAACGAGCTATATCATTTGGTTTAGCTCACTAGCTCTTTCGCTCGCTGAAGATTCAAGTAGCTCAGTATATCATCTAACATCTCAGTATTACTCGCTCCCTCTCGCTCATGAAATGAATGTTGCCATGCTGCCGTGAATCTAATTCATCGACATCTCTAGTTCTCTGCTCACTCGTGAACGATATAGTCTAAAGATCTACTGAGCTAAATGAGCTAAATGAGTGATACGTATCTCGGTGAGCTAAAGACACATATCAATTTTTTCACTTTAGTGACACATTCTGCGCATCTCTACTCGACTGACCTTAGAGGTTTTCTACAGAAAAAGATGATGCAAGACAAAAATTATGTATCTTCTTATTTCATCTCAATTGAATTTCAAAGTGCTGTTGTCGTCCATTTTGGATAAGATTTATTGTGAGTTTGTGCCAAACTGATGGCCCTAGCAATATTTTGTGTAACAATTTTATCGTCAATATGACGATTCCGATCCATCAGCACAGATTAATATAATAAGTAGTTCCATTCCATCAGTCAAACATTCAGCGGTGAGATATCTGTTAATCATTACGGATACTATAGTATTAGGAGGACTGAAAATATTAAAAACCCGTTTTTCATGTCTTAAAAGTATTTTAATTTAAAACTAATTTCATCCGTTTCCAGTTTCGAAGACTTTTTTTTTTTTACTTCCTAAGAAAATATTTCCCGACGACTGCATACACGAAACAGCAAGAACAAACAAAAGTCAAAGATTAAAGTACGAAAAACTTTATAAACACATATCATATTTTATATTTTTGAAATTAAATTTTAGATCGCAACTTTAGAGCCCTATACCTTGAACGTGGTTTAAAATGCACCACCACAATTATTGCGCTTATTAGTTCTCATCATCACCTACACAGGTCCACCGTCACTGGTGAACTAGATCTCTCCCTAAGAACGTCATCATTAACCAATTCCGAGCTATCTACGATATCCGTGAATCTAAAAACGATGCCGAAATTATAAGTCAGTAGTTAAGTTTTTTATTGTTAAACGAAACCTCATAATATTTATATAGTCACAAACTGTTTATTGTTAGGTTATAAATAAGTAATGTCTACTGGATATTACATTATATTATAACCCCCTAGCACCGAATAGCTCCCCATCAATAATCATTAGATCAGTGGACGGCTTCCGTTACAGCTCGAAGAGCGGGATAGATATATACAGGGTTAGCAAGTGCGAGCAAGACTTTAGTTCGCGCCCGACAACTTAATTGAATGCTTGTAAGGATGCGAAAAGTCGATGAGCAGCATAAAGTTGTAAAAAAAATACTTATTTTAATAAAAGACAAAAAAGATTCACCCCCTTATAGATTCTAAAAATAGGGAATTAGGATAATGGTCCAAAGGATAGGGGAGCAAGACAAAAACTCTGTGAGTCGTCAGTAAGTTTTAGTTACTCCTCTTTTGTTGCGACTTTAACCAGTTACTTCCGTGTTAGCATAAATGACAGTAATTTCGTTGTGAAAATCATAAAACAACATTTTAGGCAAACATGGGTGGCCGCTGTTTCAGTAAACTAGAGGCACGAGTAGCATTTAGATTATAAACGATGGTATAAAATAGTTACTTTATATTAATATACCTACCTAAAAACGGCGTCCATACAACCCAATTCCTATCCGGTTGCCTACTTCATGACAATTGAGCACCATCCTCTATGGCTATTAAAGAAAATGTGTGCAAAATTGGGGGTAGATTGGCTTACCTTGAGTTGTAAGTAATTTCAAGCCATGCGACTGATACCTAATCTAATATTCACAAAACCGCGTTAAGATTATCATATTGAAATATTCAACGATGTGATAACTGCAAACTTTCTCCAAAACTATCGACATAGTTAATAGCGCAACACTGGCCCTATCAGTACCATCCGTTACAAGCATTATCTGTTTCGTCTGGTGCATTAACATATACATACTACCTGATTATAATATCCATAATATTCGAGACCACTCTCGTACATGTTGATATAATATTTATTATGCGACTAACAGTGTTTTTTGGAAGCCATCTCTTTTCATTAGTTGTCAATTTAGATTCATCTCATATTAAACCTCAAATTTATATTTTAATTGAATTTTTGATCTGCAAAAATGTTAAAATTAGGATTAAAATAGAGATAACTTTTATAATATTACTTTAACTCTCATTTCTGATGGCCTTTGTAACACTTTAAATGTACAAATACAAATACTCTTTATTGCACACCTCAAACATCAAGGAATATATACAACACAACATGGGATACATTAAAATAACAGGCAGAGGTAAACAACAGGCGGTGTTATCGCTAAATAGCGATCTCTTCCAGACAACCTTTAGGTGGCGGAGTAGTTGAAAATTTAATTAATAAAATTAAGATTTGAAATTAGTAGGTGGTGCAGAATAATAATGTAATTACCTATTCAAAATATATAGGCGTTTTTAGGGTTCCGTAGTCAACTAGGAACCCTTATAGTTTCGCCATGTCCGTCTGTCCGTCTGTCCGTCCGTCCGTCCGCGGCTTAGCTCCGTGATCATTAGTACTAGAAAGCTGAAATTTGGTATGAGTATGTGTATGTATCACGCCGACAAAACAGTAAAATAAAAACAAAAAAAAAATTTTTTTTTCGGGTACCTCTGGTACACCTAAAGTGGGGGTGATTTTTTTTTTCGTTCCAACCCGGTGTGTGGGGTGTCGTTAAATAGGTCTGTTAAAGTAATACGGGTCTCTAAACATTACTTTTTGGTAAAGTCAGTAGTTTTGTAAATATTGGCTCCGAAAATAAAAAAAATTGTGTCCCCCCCCAATCTAACTTTTCAACCACAGGTCAAAAAAATATAGAAAAATTCATGAAAATGAGGCCTTATAAGTACTTTCAATGAAAACTATATTGAACAAAATCGGTCCATCCGTTTTTGAGTTACCGCAAAATTTCATCATTTTCTTTAAAAGGACGTAAGTTGACTTCCAGAAGGTAATAAGTAATTACAGTTACTTTGGCGTTTACGACCTTTTTCCGTCTTTCCGTCTTTGACCGTCTCTAGTGAAGGATGAGCAACTACGGAACCCTACACTAAGCGTGGCCCGACATGCTCTTGGCCGGTTTTTAGCTGTAATTTCCCCCCTCTTCGTCTACTTATTCGTATGATTCGTATCACGTATACTGTATGCTTTTTTTTCACCGAAATGAAACAGAAGAACAAAAGTTTCAAACAAAACATGGCATAAACCTAAAATGTAATCCATTGTTTAATTTAGATATCTCATGTAATATTTTTCTTGTTGGTCTGCAGTAAAGTACCTAATTACCTATTATTGTTGTACAAATGTACATTGTATTGTATAAGCGTGTAAAATCTGTAAATTGCATCTTTTTTATTCCTTTATTGGGCGTCTTTGCATATAGAAACGTATTGCACCCGTAGTTCCACGTCTTAAATCTTTAGAAAATCACGCTACCTAAAGTACAAAAACTGCAGTTTTGAATGAAATCCTTGAAACGTGTGTAACAGTAACAGTATAATTGGCCCATCTATTTCGAACCTGTCATCTGGGAGACAGCGAACAATCAGTGGACAATTCTTCCGAATGTCACTCAGGGCGAGTGGTTGATGCATCGCCGGAACATGCATTTCTGTTGCTCAAGATAATAGAGATGTTGCTTATATTTTTCATCATTTTACATGGCTTTTGTTTGGCGTTCTCGCCGTAGCTTTAGTTACTTTTTAAACAAGCGAAGTCGTTCGAGTTTGTTTTTAAAAATATGATAGGCAGGCTAGGCTAACGTAAATGTGTGAACTTCAGGCTTCAAGAATATTGGGCAAATTCGGCGCCCTGTATCCTCCACACGTAGGTACCAATGGCAAGATTGGCAAGGTTTAGATATAAATTCTGTTGCTTATTAGGAATTAGGACTGGAAAAAATAAGGTTTTTACAACATTTTTATAACTTTTTTTTTTGTTTATTCCGTCGCTGTCATCTGGGAGAAAGCGAACAATCAGTGGACAATTCTTCCAAATGTCACTCAGGACGAGTGGTTGATGCATCGCCGGAACATGCACTGTTGCTCAAGATAAATAGAGATGTTGCTTATATTTTTCATCATTTTACATGGCTTTTGTTTGACGGTGTCGCCGTGGCTTTAGTTACTCTTCAAACAAGCGAAGTCGTTCGAGTCAGTTTTTAAAAACATAATAGGTAGGCTAGATTACCGTAGAAATGTGTGAACTTAATTTTCTTTATCCGTCGAAAAAAGCTGTTTTTTTAGATTTTTTTCTCTATAATCAAACATGTTTCTTAAATAATCAAACATAAATTATCAATGTTTCTACTTAGAAGAGGGCCAGTGCGATTTATTGGTATATATACCTATTTGAAACCTAGTTTGAATTGTTCATTGATAATTTTTGTTTCAAAAACTACTCGAATTTGTCGAAATTCACGCAGAAGACTGTTTTTTTAACTTATTTTCGACTGCACGCAAGTAAAACATGAAATAGCTATGTTACTTTCTAGAACTCAGAGAAAAGTATTATTCACTTAAAAAGTTGGTTGAAATTATCAATATATTTGTCATAATATGAACAAAAAAAGTTTTTTAAAAGGAATAAGGTCTCTGACGGCTTTAAGAATATTTGGAAAATAAAATAGTCACACCTACTAACATATCTAAAGAAAGTTTATGTCGTATGGTCTTAGTGCAAGAAACGCTAGAATTATATTTTAGAATACCTTTCATACCATGTTTATCACTGAGTGAAATAAAATTAATTAATTTACTTACCTAGTGCATTTTATCAGGTATCTATTTTTCCCCGTTTACCTAATTTGCAAGCTATCATTTCGTCAGAAAACAGATAAAGTCCATACAATCAACAACCAATGGACAAGAAGGCACTTTCTTTTCTTGTAAGTAGTCACTTTTTTCAAACTG
The DNA here is from genome assembly GCA_932273695.1 of Apotomis betuletana. Classification (NCBI taxonomy): domain Eukaryota; kingdom Metazoa; phylum Arthropoda; class Insecta; order Lepidoptera; family Tortricidae; genus Apotomis; species Apotomis betuletana. The sequence goes on from OW026300.1 coordinate 17,013,438, forward strand.
TTATGAACAAATCGAACCTAATGACAATTATAGGTACTAGTTATACTGTTATCTTTTCAAATGTCATAAAATATTTATAACTGATAGGTACTATAAAGTATTCTGTGCTTATGGGATGAAAACTTCATGAACATGATTGCTAAACAAAATTGTATGAGCAAAAAAAGTAGATAGGTAGATTTGTTGATTTATGGTTTGTACGAGTATGTTAGCAAAACCCCGATTCATCTCTCTATACCTAGATACAATCGTAATTATCGATTTTTTCTACGCTTTTTTTTTCTTTTTATTAAGGAGCTTTGGTCTATTTTTTTTATTTTAAACTACAGCATCAGCACTCTGATGAGATAAAGAAATGTCCGGCTTTTTTCCGAGCAATTTTTCCAAATGTTCGTCATGAAAAAACTTCCTCGGACTTCAAGGCGTGTTTGAAACCTAATATTCTCACTAAGTAATTTCACCGTAGGGTAACTAGCAAAATTTGAGTTTCATTTGACCAAACTTAAATAATATTTTGCTGTGATTTCCTATATGTTCGTTTTTATGTTGTGTACCTACTTGTACACTTTTTTCAGTTATTAAGGGAGCTTACTGAGCTTACCTACCTATTTTATCGATCAAATATGCTTACCTATTTATGAACGCGCGATATATTACCTAACTTATTTTGTGTCAAGGAAATTCACAAGGCAGCTGCCATTTTAAGTAGAGTGACAAAAACCCTGTTCACACCTTGAAATCGATTTATGTCACAAAAATAAATGAGAGCGTTTCGAAGGGAGCATTCAACACAACACAAAGTAAATAGAAAAACATCCGTTACATCCAGCTTCCAACATTCGCACTATTATCTCGCGAGAACCAATCCAAAATGGAGAATATAACGGGGCGCCCTCATTGGTCCGCCCGCTCCGACCCTGCCTCCTCTTCCCTAAAGCTCCGCCTACTGTAAAGAAAAAACTTTCCAGAATAACGTTTAACCTCCCAGTGAGTGCACATGTCCAGTCGCATCCCTAATCTAAAACACAAATCACTTAAAGAAAAGCAGGTATACAGAGTAAACTACAAATACAATTCGTGTCACAAAAAACGTGTTAAACTCTTATCATAGATTTTGTAACGCCAATATTGATATAGAGAAGTCTATCTCGCTTAATCTGAACAGTTTTAACGGTGTTAGAGAAGGACAGGGCAGTTCAGTTTTAGTGTGGTTAGGAAAAATAATGTGTTCACGTTCAGTGTTCGTCGGTTCACCTGGCGTGCGAGCGCGCGGTCGATAGCGCGGCGCGGCACTAGCCCGTTTCAAAATTCGAACGCACCGAATACCGGGACGCCAATCGCCGGCGCGAACAGTCTCACCCGTCGACGTAGTGATGTGTGTGTAAATATCGACATCGATAGCGGTGATCGTGACAAACATGATGACTATGGACGTTGGGATGTACAACAACCAGCAAAATTACGGCTCCGCCGAGTTTTACCAGCAGGGGGCAGTGTACCAGCCGCCCTACGAGGGATACCATGAGGGATACTATGAGCCTCCAGCTCACTACTACGAGCCGTTGCTCCACACCCAGCCGGCTCATGAGCCTCCTCCTCCAGTCATTAGTACTGACACAGGACTATGCTACACAAACTTAGATTATGGAGAACTGCAACAGAACTATCCACTTCATCCAATCCAGCACCACCCAGAGGCATTTAAACACAGAGAGGATGTTCGTCACGAAGACATGCATCTGCATGAGCATAAATTAGACAACCATTATTTAGAGACAAAGTATAACATGCATTTCGTGGATGAGGGGTCTATGGCTTTCAATCCTGCTTCTCCACTGGCTTGTGGCGAGTTTGATTACCAGCCGAAGGAAGAGTTCGGGGGGCTCCGAGAGTTCCGGGACGACTGCGGGGGCCCCCACAGCCTCCCTCCAGCGGGGCTGCAGCACCCGCCGCCCCACTCCGCCGTGCCAACCTACAAGTGGATGCAAGTCAAGAGGAACGTTCCTAAACCATCAGGTAAATATCTTTTAAGAATTTAATTTGGAAGAGTATTCGCTTTCGATCAGAAGAGTTATTTGAATAATTTCTATAAATAACATCATAACATAAATCTAACATGGACAGTAGGTACTGATAGAATTTTCCTGCTGACTAGAATTGTGCCTACCTACATGTAGGGCACGGGGAAATGAATGTCTAGTTAGGTATATATGGTTTTTCTAAAACGTGACTAAGCTTACTAATTAAAACTAATTTACAAGCTAACATTACCCATAAGTACCAATTTTTTATTTTTTTATTTTCATTCAAAGTAGCCTTCTTTATGCAGCTGTTGAATTCTATAACCATATCCCAAGCAGAAGAAACTGACAAAACATACTCAAACAAATTAAAGTAATTCCATTTACAAAAGTGCTTTTATTTAGGTATGCTTTGAACTATTTTCTTGAGGCCTGACACTGAACAAATAAAGTTGTTGTTATTTAGTTTTTTTGTTAGGTAATTTTATGTATTGTGTCATTTATGATCTTTGAACCTTGAATAACAGCAGCTGTGTTAATTTTTTTTTCTTATTTTTTAATATTATGCTTAGGTACATTCCTTAAACCAAAAATATGTTAAGGCGCAGTTAGTTTTAAGATTTTTCGATTCCCTTACAGGGTCCATTCCATACTGTGATACTTTACTATATAAAAACTTATGCATCGCTCGTTATTTATTTTTATTTAATAAAAATTTAAAGTTTACGATATTTAAGTATTGTGTTAGTTACTTCCCGTAAATTTAAAGGAGAAAATTAGAAATCAAAGGTAAATTAAAAAAAAATCTGACGTTTCCAAAACGGAAACCTAAATTACCGTTATTATATTATAAGCACATGATATTCGTTAACATCTGTCGTAAACAAATTGTGTGATATAATTTACGGCCCAAATCGTCAACTCCCGTAATTGTTAAAATATTTCACTTACCAACAACAACTACTTTAAAATAGAGTTAATTAGGCTCAGAAAGTTCCTCCTTGAAACGTGCGTGGCGGGCGGCGAGATAAACAACACGACAGGAAAAGTTCCCTTTGCCGGGCTCTTTGCCCTGCCCTACGTTACATTACTAAACCTTACCTTGCTTATTGAAATTGAAACTTGGACAAATTGAAATGTAACAAAGAAAGACGCTTTAACTGATGAAGGATTACTTTATGTTTTTCTCAGTCAGTTTCTTGTTTCTTTTCACTCGGATAAAACGACAAATGTACAGTCGGGGAATGAAAAGGAAGAAATGAAAATTCGTCACTTGAACCTTAACACCATCACATAGAGTTCAAAAGTGACGAATTGATGTCACTTCTGTGGCGCGGAGACATTCCCATGTGGTTTCTAACTGGTATTCTTCGTCGGTTTAACTCTTGTCAGAGCGGTCGTGGTCATCATTTCAGATGATGGTGGCAAGCTTTACAATACGCCGCCATTCTTCCCTAATAGCCGCCTTCCTCGTACATTCTTGCAGTGACATCTAACGAGTAGCGAGGGCCTGGTCCTGATATAGTATTAAGTCAAGTCTCAAAAAAAAAGACTAAATATAAACATCAAGGAAAGTTTCCCTTTCCAGTCCTGCATTACAGTAAGCCTTTGCTTGTCGATGTCGATACTTAGACAAAGTCAAATGTACCATAGTACCGGGCTTTAACGAAAGAAAGTTTTAAGAGGATATATCACTGTTCCTTTTCCCACACTATGAGGTCCAAAGTTAATGTAATCGAGTTTTCGTTCTCGTCTATATATCCTCCTACAAAACTTGACCAACCTGTACAAAATTTCAGAAACTGGTTGTGAAGAAAATGTTCTGGGTTGGTCCATTTCGATTTTTGCGCAAGTTATTATAAAATTTGTGTAATAAATAGGCGTCCGTTTGCGGCAGAATTTTGGCCAAAAACAGACGCCTAACTAGTGCATAAATTCGAAAGATTAGTTAAGTTTTGGAGATGGAGACAGACGAAAACGAAACCTCGATTTGTATGGAACAATTAGCAGTGCAGGTATTTCCTCTTTAGTAGCACTGAATGACTGCTTAAGTTCTTCTTTCTTACGGACTTCTTGATTGTTTTTTTCAGTCAGTTTTTTGTTTATATCACTCGGATGAAATGACAAATGTAAAATGATAAATTCGCCTGAACTAAAGGCTAAATTTAAAACCACACGACATAGAAAGTTTCCTTTTACGGGGGCTCTTTGCTGCCCTAAGTTATATTAAGCCCAGATTGTCAAAATTCGGACAAATTCAAATGTACAGTCTCTTTTAAATACTACGATATATAGGCGAGGTAGTCAAAGATTACTGGGCTACGTAAAATTTTAAACAATTGAATAACTTCTGCTACACCTTTCCGTAGTTTAATTAAAAGCAATGCAAGGCAGCATTTATGCTAATAACTTGATAATTTTGTTGATTATGACTGGTTTTCTAGATATTACAAGTTTTTTTACGTTACAAAAAAATAATAACGCAGAATTAAATGAAGTAATACCCTATTAATGCTCATATATTAAGTCGCATTCTCTATCAATTAGTAATCTTTAAACACTTAAATTATTTCTAAGCAACTTACTTTGAATATACATAACTTTTTAACATACCTATATTATCTTTAAATATTAATTTCAACAAACTAAACTACAGATTCTTTTTTAATCTGATTGGACCAGAAAAAAATACATACATTTATTTATAAGTACTATATTTCTCTATATTTCTGAATATTATTTCCAGATCACATCATATGTCCAATGATTAAATAATAAAAGTATACGTTTAAGAAAATTAAGCAAGTTTATTCCACTTATTATTGAAAAAATATTGAAATGCGCCACATCTGAATCTTCACTTCTAGGTGCTTCTAGTTCAAACTACCTATTGGTTAGGTACTAAAAGAAAAATGTAGGTAACTTGATTGGAAAAACAAACCTTGAAGAAAATAGTAGTTTATGTGATTGTACATAATGAAGGGTATTAAACACGAGTGTGGGTTTATAAAACGAGCCGAAGGCAAGTTTCATAATAGCATCACATGAGTGTTTTAATGCCTCATTATGTACAGTTACATACACTACTTTATCTAGCCACATATCATAGGCCTCCATGATGCATTCAGGAGTCGCACATTACGACAAATATTACCCGGTAATGGCGGTAATGAAGTTTTCTGGCAGCTGTCATAGTTTTTTTTTAAATTCAGAGACAAACTAGAGTTGGCCCCAACTATCATATCGTTCGATATCTTACTTACGTGCGACATTTGTCAAATTTGATGCAAATTGACAATTCATTTCAAACTAAACGTCATCTTGACTGATATTAGAATAGAGGTCAAATCAAATTTCTTTGTTTTTCAAAGATGTTCGAAATTTGAATAAATAATATTGTCGACATCGATGTTATTATTTAGCAATAATAACATTTTCACAGATAACTAAATGTTATTATTTGTTTTAATAAAACAGTCAATTTTTATGGTGGTCATAATGTGCGGTTCTTGAACGCATCATGGAGGGCTTATGATATTTGGATAGATAAATAATAATATTTCATATTACCTATTTACAAAACTACGTAGCTATTTTAGAATTAACCCAATTAGCATTATGAGTCAATTTATACGGTATAAAAAACTGGCCAAGTGCGAGTCGGACTCGCGCACCGAGGGATCCGTACAAACACTTATCCCATCTTAACTGGCCGGGTTAAGTTAAGTTTGCACCTGGTAATGTATGGCGCCGGATACAAATGAGATGCAAAGTTAACGCAACCGATCACGTTCGTTGTATGAGAGCCCCTTAAAAATTAAATTTATTCTGTTTTTTAGTATTTTGTTGTTATAGCGGCAAGAAATACATCATCTGGGAAAATTTCAACTGTCTAACTATCACGGTTCATGAGATAAGGCCCGGTGACAGACGGACAGACAGACAATCGTACGGATAGTGGAGTCTTAGGAATAGGGCCCCGTTTTTACCCTTTGGGTAAGTAACCCTAAAAAGATAAAAATTCACGCAAAATATATTTCAAATCACATTCCATCAACCGTTATTCGGAAATAAAACAATGTGTCTATACGGAACGTTTTAATAGACAGCCGCAACGTCCATCTTTAATTCGGAGTGTTTTGACGTTTGACGTAAACGGTGTCAAAGGTTCTTTGACCTGCTGTCAGGCCGACGCTAGGAGCAAATAATTTGACGTTCCTGACGTCCGAGGCGGTTAAATAGTAGCGTCAAGCGGAGTTTGACGGGTTATTTGATTATCTGTGCCCTCGGCTTTAATCATGAGAGCATTTAATAAGCAGGCAACAAATTCCAGTATTTTTTTAATGCGATACTCCATTTCAGATCTTCTCTAAAACTAGATTCTTAATCTAAATGCATCTCACAATAGCAGCTTAGCATTAATATTGAGACTTAACATTCGATTGCCAAGAAATATTATTATCATTGTCCAATGTTCCAATGGTTGCGTCGCCATTAAATTGCTTTAGCATCATAGTTACATAGTTGTAAGAAAAAAACTCATGACAGTGCAACAGACAGACAGTAGATGGTGAATATAGATAGCTGTGACATGCACGCAGTCATTATACTGAGTAATTTTCTATTTGAGCTAGAGTTTAATTAGATTTGAAAAAAATAGACTTCAGATTTTGTGCAAAAAATCATAACCTCTTAACACTTGCTTTGATTTGTGGGAACCATTACTAACACACTTTTGACTGGGTACTTAGGAATGGAAAAGAACTTATTATAGCTAGAGCTGTTTAATGTTTTGATCTAGTGACGCTTATGAACAACTTCTGTCATTGAACTTAAATCTAAACACGAAGGTACATAATCAAAGGAGATCAAAAAAAATAAAGAAAACCACAAAATAAAATATATATTATTAAACCTTCGGAGGTTGATTACTTAGTGAATCAAAAGCTTCTTATCCGCACCAGCCCCAACTTCTGCAGGAGCGACAGCGGCGAGTGGTTGAGCGAGAGGTTCGAGCGCGGCGGCCTTACAAGTGAGTGAGACACGAAACATGTAATACATGGCTATACAATTTGACGGTTGCTCTCGACTTTCCTAGGATCCTGACTTGGTGACAATGAAACTATCTTGAAAGTATATTCTTCCCAATAAAAATATTTAGAAAATCGATCGATAAACGTCTTCCTTTTTTTGAAATCGATTATAAATAATAAAAAAAAAACACTGAAATGCTTTAGTCGTCAACACTAAATTACCAGTTAAAGATTTCCTCTAAGCTTTGTAAAACAAAAATAATTTAAGTGAAATAAACAGCTGATTATTTTTCCTTTTTTTTTACCAAGTCATCCAACGGCAGCGTTAAAAATATACTATTAACTGTCCCCTACACTACATATTACCATAGCAAAGTCGAATTAAAAAGGAATAGCCGAATTTCCATTCGGTCGACACAGCTTACGAGTCGCGTGCAATTACAAAAACAAACACAGATAACCCAAAACGGGGATTAGTGAAATTGTCGCGTGAGTCCGAAAATATATATTTTCTATTTCTTTTACAACCCTCTATGATTTTCTTGATGTGTAAGAGATGCGTCTAAAGAAGAAACTAAGACAGTCGTATTAAGTACTTAACGTCAGTAATTTAACTATAAATAGTTTTATGGTAAACCGTAATGTAATTTAGCATAATATCCAACTGCCTTAACAAGAACATGATTTAAAAAAAAAAACTTAATTTACGATTTTCATAAGAAAAAATTTAATGAATTATGAACCTTTTCCTTTTTGAAATCGGTTAATAAATTATATAGGGATTGCTGGCGATTGCCACTTAATGCCTAGTATACCTAATCTCACGTAAAAAGAGCTGTATCATACTCATTGCGCAGTAGTCATTTAGGCATGCTGCGCAATGATACCGCTTTTAACGTCAGATTAAGCATAGTGGTCAAAATACGGCTTTATACCAAATCACCCGGATAGACTTTAACAATTCAGAGCCCTGATAATACATTAAATAACTACCTAAGGTTAATTATTTTTAATAAAGGAGTAACGTCTGCTAACGTAAACCAAATGTTTACAATGAAGCGAAAAATTTAAAAATTCAATGGTTGAGGCCAGGTTCGAACAAAACCCGTGGTATGGTTACGTGTTGGCCGGGAAAGCCGTTTGAGACGCAGGTCCGAAACCTGCCTGAACCATTCAATTTTTAATTTTTTCGCTGCATTGTAAACATAACTAAGGTTGTTTATAGAATATTTTTCACCTGACTACGCTGAAGAAAAAAATATAATGTTTTCCTCCGCGACCGAAGAAATAAATATTATGATTGTGCGGCTAATCGGAATATCAGGACCGTTATGGTTAACTTCTTCAACTAAATACCGGTTTCTCCTTACACTGCAATTCGCAAGTGCGGTAACAACTTCTTACGTTGTACGTAATTTTACAACATAATTTTAGACTACAATGTGTGTTATGGCTATATTACAGTAAGCCGCCGAAACTTCAATCACTTTTACAGTTTAAGTGGTACGTATTAGGTGCTGGGTTGTTCGCATCAACACTAATTGCTTGTAATAGTTTACAACCCCTTCTAAATGTAATAAACCCAAGTAACATACTTTTCCGAATTTAGTTTTTGCACACGCACTTGCATACAAGCCCCAAATAACAAAGACAAGGTGTATAGTGAAAAAAATTGCGCCAGTGCGAGTCCAACTCGCGCATGAAGGGTTCCGTACCATAATCTATAACAAGTTTGTTGTAACTTAACGTACTTAAATTTTTTTTTTATTTTTTTTTAGTATTTGTTGTTATAGCGGCAATAGAAATACAAAATCATCTGTAAAAATTTCAACTGTCTAGCTATCACCGTTCTTGAGATACAGCCTGGTGCCAGACGGACGGACGGACGGAGAGCGAAGTCTCAGTAATAGGGTCCCGTTTTTAATACCCTTTGGGTACGGAACCCTACAAAAACCTATTATGCTGGCATAAATTAAAAAAAAAAGTAATTTAGGTAGTTGATTTTCAAAGAACTTAGGGTTAAAAATAATACACCAATGAATGCCAGTAGTTGACGAAGGCACCAAATTCAATTGCATTGATTTTCCTATTTACTAGTACTTAAGGTAATGTGAACTCATCCCATACAGCCAACAGAGAAAAAAATATTAAGTAGCGGAAATTTTACTATTGCTTTATACTATTTAACCAACTGTCAACTGTTGCCTAATGATCATAGGAACGCCCTAACTAATAAGAAGATATATTTCAAACTAGCTGTGCCCCGCGGTGTTACCCGTTCATCCCACGGGAACACTAAATTTATTCGGGATGAAAAGTATCCTATGTCCTTTCCCGGGTCTCAAACTATCTCCATACTAAATTTCATCTAAGTCGGTTCAACGGTTTCAGCGTGAAGAGGTAACAGACAGACAGACAGACAGACAGACACACTTTCGCATTTATAATATTAAAGTATGGAAGTATGGATTTCAAACAAGAAATGTGACTGTAGTCAGCTATTTGACTTAAACCATAGGTACTATACCACACAACACGACGTGCAAATCTAACAAATTCTTCGCCTACTGGTTGGACCAACAATTTGCAAACGTCATGCTGACTGACTTAAGTCCCCACTAGTTGCGGTACATGGCTTACATGACTTTGTGACTCGCCATATTGCTTTCTTTATTGATATTAATTCCCTTGACGTGACGCCTTGCCAAGTTGTATCGAGATTAGAGCAAAAATTTTCAAGCTTAGCTTAGATGGAATTTTTAAGATCCACCTGCATAAATAAATAATTTCCCGAGGTTGCACTCGCGTTATCAGAAATTAGGTAGATACCCTATAGATACATATCCTATAGTTTTAATCCATCGCATCATCTTTATGCGTGTGTTACATCAACATCTGTTCTATGATCAACAAACGCGTAATTGAGAAATGAAACAAGATCCTTACAAACGTTTACATTTATAATACTCGTATTATAAATGTAAACGGATTAGTAGGAAGTTGAGACTCCTAGCTGCACTATTAATCCAATAAATGCTAATAACTTTTTCACACAACTTCACACCAATGTTATAACTTTTTTCTATTTCCCACGAGAAATTCATTAGGTAAAAACTTACAGACAAAGAGAGGTACCTAAACAGAAGTTCTAAACTGGCAAATTCCCTTAAATCAAACAATTTATGGAAGTAGCGGCAATAAAACTGTAAAGGCTTGATAGATAAAATAAAAAAAAAACTTAATGCAATTACGTAAGCAAAAACCCAGATTTATCTCTTACAAATCGCTCGTATTTTTTGCTGAACATAAACCACGTAATGCACAAAAAATCAGGAGACCACACGTGAAGACCTGTCACAGGACAGAAATCCCGATGCTATCAATTCTATGCACCACAATGCAGTCGAAGCCAGGACATGTCTCTCGGGACTGTATTCGGCAAAATTAAAGGTATTCAAAACTAAACTTAGTGTCGTCTAGATACAATTGATTTGGGCCGTTGGTGAAAATGCAGGGACCGAAAGATCTGATTCTGTTGTTGGATGTCGGATGACGTTTGGAATTTTATTTATTGTGCCAAAACATTTCGTATGTTTTTATATTACATATGTATATGTGATGAATTCAATAAATATAATGTTGTGGTAGATGGCATTAGAATAAAACAGTCATTATTATGAATAACAATAGCATAACTAGTTTACTGGACAGTGATTCTTTCATTCAATAAGAAATTAAATACAGCATTCAAAGTAGGTATTTAAATGACTCAAATATTTCAAGCTAATAATCAGTTCCCAATAAGATTCAGAAATAAAATACTTCACTAATCAAAACTTATTGCCTCACAAATACCTTACCCTAGCTAACGAGACCTTTAACTCTGTCAACTGGTCATTTAAAACGCTTTATTGATATTTAAAAAAAGGTCATTACCACTAACCATAACAGTCCTCCGTCCTGTTCATCATAATCGGATCTGAGTGGGATAGAGTGAGTATCCCCTTAAAAGTGAGGTTTAGCCGAATATTGGAAAGCGGTCTCGTGACGGAGTCACGGAGCGGGGGTTGCGTGCGAGATGTAGCGATAGCTGACCCCTGGTGGACTGTTGTAATCGGTTTAGGGCCTACTGGCTTTGACGTGTGCCTTAAGACAGAGACCTGAACGGGAAAGAGGTTGTCTGTAATTGAATAAGGATCGATTCCTTAGAACTTACATACGTCTTCTTTTTTTTCAGCCGACGATTGACGATTTTAAGCAAAAAAAAATGTAGATACTTATACTAAGAAAAATAAAAATCTATACGTTTTTGTTTAATTGTAAAATATAGGCCAATATCATATAATGATTTCATCCGTTTACCATTTAGATACAATTAATTGTTTTTCTCATTAGTAATGTGTAATGGCGTCACTAAAACGGCAAAGACTAAGTGAAAGACGAATTATGAATAACTTTTCACAGGTGTCATATTGTCACAATTGAATTGTTTATTGTGATATATGAGGTCTATTTCCAGAAAATGTGTCTATATAGTGCCTAAACAATGGGTATATCCCAATTGTCCCTTCCACTCCGCACTCTTGACAGTCTCCTATGACTTGCGCTGCGCAATTCAACCTGCTGTTCTCAGCTAATGCAAGTGACTTGCAAGCACTGCCTAATAGCCACAGCTAATAGCTTAGCACTTTCCTGGTCTAATGACCGCCAATTGACCCGTCTCATAGCGAGCTTTCACTTAAAAGCTCTGGACTCATACCCGTAAGGTGCCTAATTTTATTCTGTTGAATGTTTAATTGACATCCGTTTTCCGTAGTTGAGACTTAAGTACGGGGATCGTTATAATAATAATATATTATTGTGGTACGGATTTCATACAGCTTCTGCCTATGCCATTTGGTACAACTTTCTATCTGCCAGCCAAAGATTTCGCATTCTTCTACAATTCCTTTTACAGGTTGTAATATCGTCCCGACTTCCGTAGAAATACATAAATATATATACGTGTTGCTCGAGATTACATTTGCATTCGCTCAACACTGGGTCTGCTGGCAATAGGTATGTGCGTAAAGTATAGTTCAGTAAAATGAAATATATAAAATTTTGAAGATCCTCGATTCTTGTAAAATTTATGCATCATTTGTCCTTTGATTTGACTAAGGTGACCGGCCGGACTAATACACTCTGAGGCGTCACGATGCACAGTATGAGAATTCCTGGCGAAGGCTAACCGCCAATTAGGTATTAACTAAAATAAGACCAATAAATAAGGATGAATGAATATAAGAAAAAGAAAAATATTTTTTTTTACTTTATAAAAGCAACCATGACTCGTAAAAGATAACGTAAATTTTCAACAGAATCAAATATTCAGATTCGATGTTGAGAAAGTAATCTATATGGAGGTAAGTAGTTAAGTACTTATAGAGTTAGTTTAGTGGACAGTTGACAGTTGATTAGTAAGTGTATCAGAGTGTGGTGCAGACGGCATTAGCCGACTTGAGATAAGTGCGCATTCCTGTCACAGCGTGCTCACTGCCACCCACGACAAGTTATACGTTAAGGCTAGGCTATTTCTTAAATTAAATCTACCCTGCTATTTTGACATTTGATTCTGATACCTGAGCTCTCTAAACTATACCTATAACATTTTTGCCAAATTAAATGGTTTATGTTTTTATATTATACCTATTTACCATTCATACAAAGTACATAAGCTGGCGGAAGAGACCGGGAATCGAACCCGGTACCTCTGGATTAGCGGTCCAACGTGTTAACCTTTCCACCACCCTAACGCCAAATAACCTTTTAAAATTTTCCTTATGCTTTGTGTCGATCTTTGCAATTTTTATTTGAAAGACACACCTTAGCGACCTATATGTGAATACGTTAATGTTCACATCTCGCCGCACTACTTTAAACAGTGAACGAGCCATCGGGAGATGGCGCTGTTATAGGTTTATGTTTTGTTGAGTGACAAAGTTTTTTTTTTTTTTTTTTATCTGGTGGTAATGGCTAGCAACATATTCACATTTTCTTTATACGCGCGCTGTCAATATCTTTGCGCAGTAGTAATTTATACTACGCAAAAAGATTGACAGCGCTCTTTTTATATGAGTTTAACGGTACTGCTTATAATGTAGACACAATGTTGTCTATATCTTCCCCTTAACAAATCGGAGACAGAGATGCTTAATGCTTTACATTATGAGAGTACAATGCGTGCGCGTGCGCAACACAGTAGCTAATGACAGTTAATCCACCAGCGTGCTCTCGGTGACAGAAGGGCGCAAATCACATGCTATTTTTCATGACATACGATTTTTATTCACTGTGTGTGATAAAGATGTAGCTTTTATGAGCATGTTGCTTTGATATTAGCGGTGGAATTATATTCAAAAGTCTGGATTCCACCACGTTTCACTCAAAAAAATAAAATCATCATTCATAAAATATAAATATTAAGTAAATGTATTGGTATGGTCCTGTTTGCTTATAATTAAAACGATAAGTCTTCAATCGATGAAAACTAAGCAGGATTTAACTAGGTACAACTGGTGAGATAAAATATAAGTAAATTAATTAAATATTTTTTTAGTTTAATTTGATTGTCTCATTGACATAGTAAATCCGGTTGCAAATGTAAGATTAATGGACTCAAACACACAATGGATAATGGTTACAACCATTTATTACATGGGTCATTTCCATATATAACCAATTTGTTACTCAACCTTCAATAATGTATTTAAAGTACTACTTACAACAAATATAGGAAAGAGGGAATAAAAAAAAAACTGCCGTTTAGGCTGTTATTTATGTTTAATTTAATAGATTCATTTATTTTAAATATTAAATTCAATAAAAAAAATAAAACAAGAAATTAAGAAAGTAACGAGGAAGTCTTATATAAAGTAAACGAAAAAAGAACTTTGTTAAACATGGTTGAAAATAGGAGGCGGAAGATGTTAGGTCATGACGTCATATGTCACGATAACTAGATCAAGATAATGATTCGAGAGATATTAAGCAAATATATAGGTAGGTGTCCTTATGTGGAACACTGCTGCAGAAAACCCTTTGTAAACAAAATTAAAACATAGGTATTCAATTAGTCGGCCGCTCGCTGCATAAATTATAGCTTATTTAGGGTTTGCAGTCCTGGGAAATTGTACTATCACAATCGCGGGAAAGCCCGGTACTGTCATACGAAAATTTCCCGAATCTGCACACCCTTGTTTTCTTATAAATATCTACAATTAGGAAAAGTAGGTACTTACCGTCCGCGTGAATATAGATACATGTTTCAATAATGATAACATGGTCATACTAACATTTGATACCTACCTACTTTCTATTAAAAATAACAAACAAGGCCACATACTCTAATATCTACCATCCTCTGATAACACTCCATTGTCTCAGTTCATGAGGGACAGAAGTTCGCGTGGGTTTTAATGAATAAATCATTATTTTTCTAATCATTCTCGGTCAATTAGTTTTATCGGATTAAACCCACCGGTTTTTTGAAGACAAAAACAAAGAGGATTTTGGATCAATTACGGGGCTTAAGTAAAAAAGAATGCGGTTGCGATACTTAGTGGAGCCGTCGGGGTCATGGGTTCAAACTACCTCAAAATAGAATTTATGTCTTATACCTATCATAATAAAAAGCTATTATTCTAAGTTAGCTTTAAACATTAGGTACCCGATAGGTAAATAGAAATTCATAGTAGAGTAGCAATATTCATACATGGTTATTAACAAGAATTATTAAGTCACCAATCTATAATACACTATCCTATCGCAGGGTATTAGCGATAGCAATCGACCGATAGCGGGCAATTCGGCAGATCGTGTATCGCTCGCCACTTCTGGCCGTCTATCTAATCTCCCATATAGCGCCTACTCCACCAACTGATTTTGAATATGTCTAATTCACTACTTTCTTTTCGCTCATTAAATGATGATACTTTGTCATTTTAGTTCCTATCTTTCTAGTAGAATATAATATTTTATCAAATGAAATTTCTACAACTCTTTACAAAGAGCGACTTCCAATCTAAGCATAGCCTGTATGGTGAAAGTTGGATCGTGCCCTAGTAATTGTATTATAATTTTTATTAGTACGAAATTTCTCGTAGTGTAGTTAGTAAAGTAGTTTATTTTTTGGTAGTATTTTTTTGTAGGTACCTCTACCAGGTATCTTTATTCAGTGCTTATTGTACTAGCGTACTAGTTAGAATACTGTAGGAGAAAGACTGATGATGTAAAGGCCCGCGACAAGTAAGCAACTGCTGTTCTAATAACAAACCTACTAAACTTATATTACATTTACTTACTACCAAGGAATTGTTCATATATTTAAATTCATAAGCAAATACAGTATTCACATTAGTCGTTTCCGCGTCAACATACTCCTATTAATTTGGTCGACGTATCTGACCGCAAACAACACGATTGTTAAATATTTGCTTCCTCAGTGCGACTGATTTATGAGCTTGTATCGATAAAGGTCCGGTATAGGATTAACGATATGCTATATCATTGTTAGGTCAACTTACAGTCGCTATGTAGTTATACAAACATTTGAGGACAGTTTGCTACTTAATATTATTTCAAGAAAATGTAACTTAATAGGGTTTAGGTATTTTTTTAATGATTCGACTTTCAAAGGTAGGTATACAGTTCACGAACTTCATTTCAAAACGCTGTTTCGATTGAGCCTTTTTACTTGATTTCATTTTGGTGTTGTTAATACCACGTACTATGTCGGCGGCATCGGCATAGGCTAGGTTTCCTTCTTTATATATTCATTTGGTACCATCTTCTATTGGGGGTTGGCAATCGTCCAGCGATGACGACGGGGTTGGCGCAGCGGTAGTGCAGTTGCCTACTGAGCCGGCGGTCCTAGGTTCGAATCCCGGCAACTGCACATATTTGTGAGATGAACTCGATTGTTTGTTCTTGGGTCATGTTTGTTGAGTTGTATGCTGGGTCATATTATAAGTAAGTAAGTACGTATATCGTCGTCTAGTGCCCATAACACAAGCCTCCTAGAGCTTACTATGGGGTTAAACTGATTTGTGTGAGGTATTCAAATTTTTATACTTATTATCTATCGTTGCAATGCTAATTTAATGGAACAATTACTACCCTGAATAGTGATCGTGTGCTCACCCGGAACACTTATCTAACTAACTTGTGTCTGGTCTTCGACCTTCCTGATTTTTTTTTTATGTATTACATCTCCTACCTAGAACGAACGTGTTTGTAGGTATGTGTAGTCAAAATATCACTGAAGATCATAATACTTTAAAGGAATAAAGAGATATACCTCTCCTTAAGCATGCTACCAACACTAATGAAGTTCAAATCCATCAAGGCAACGACGAGTCGCATTTTTAGGCGGTTTTTGGTAGCGTAAATCGCTTCAGTGATTTTTAGGATAAAATTGCTTCTACCTCGTTTGGAAAGTAAAGGGTACGCCTGTATAATCAGTTTCTTGAGATTATCCTCAGACTTGCGAATTAGGTATATATTTAAAGAACTGAAAAGTCCTCCAAAATTAGAAATAAAGAGATATACCTACCTACGATATAAATCATGGTTCGCGCACTTCGACGTTTGTTTGACGGCCGACGAGCAATGCTTTTATCGCTATCACCAAGCCACACCTTGAATGAAATATCGAAGTGTAATGTAATAGGCAAGTATACACAACATTTAGTTACAACTTTATCAAATATAACACGATTAAGATACCGTGTGTTGCAGATTTACGTTATCAGAACCTTCCCTAAAAAGTTCAGGAATCACGTTCTATAAGTCTCTTTTTGGCTACTTTAACACATCTCTTTTTTAATACTTCTCATTTGACCAGTCAGTTTTAGCATCGAGAGAAGTAGGAAACATTTGCCACACAGTCTTCATAGTTTTATGATCACCGATAGCGTTTAATTTTAAAACCATTCAGGGACAGAATTAACCCTTATATTTAAGTAGGTAATTAATTGAGTATACTTACTATCCAAACAAAAGAGTATTTTGCCTGCTTCTACATTTAACAACCTTTTGATAAAATACAAATTACATACATAATTATCTTTGAAAATTCAACGACATGGCGTAATTGACTTGATTTTATCTAAATATTAAAAAGTACAGGTTTGGTAGGGAGTAGGCACACCTAGCCCCGAGATACGCTGCAATCGCGACCACAAGTAAGATGTTCGCTTTAATTGATTTATTGAGTGTTGACGGCGTCCGGAAGCCAAACCATAATAAATTATATGACCATAGATTACAGAATACCAACACGTGATAGCGCGGGATGATCGATTGTGGCCGCTTAATCGATCGGCTCCAAAACGGCCGAGAAATGTCAGCTGACGACTTCATTGTTAGTGCATTGTTAGGGAAGACCGTTACGGACACATTTACGTTATCTCGATGAAGTTTTGAATTTATAATGAGAACGCTTTAGGTACTGGAGTTTTTTTTTGAGATAGGGAACCAAACAATCTTTATTTCGCCTTATTTCGTTGGAGGAATTGAACTAATGCAGTTTCATGCATTGTCCACGCAATTCTTAATTAAGAAAACTAAACGCATGCTTATTGAAAAGTAGAAAGTTATAAATCATCACGTTGTACCAGGCGGGGCGCACTCCGCGATTAACGTTTCCCGCTACAAGTACATGCCGGTGGCCGCATGCATGCGGACTATTCAGTGGCTGACACGCTCTGTCTCGGAACGCACGTACCTACATGATTTTCGCGCGCTCACGATTTACGTCGCAAGTGAACGTTCCGCATTCATCTGTTGATACCAGTGTTATATTATAATAGTGTTTAAATGAGTAAAAAGACAGCGAAAAGATATTGTATCGCAGCGGGTTGTAGGAACAATGATCGAAATTGGAATCACGCATTTTTCGCTCTCCCAACATGTCCGAAGGATGCCGAAAGGTAAGAAAATGAACATAATATATAATAATTAGTTACTGAATAATAATAAAAAACATATTGCAGGTTACTTCCATATTTAACACTGGTAATACTCAGAACAATTTTAATTGTTAAGTACTTATGTAATTTTGAATTGATTATTTGCTGCTATTTGTCAATTTAAATTCTAGTAAAATAAGTATGTCTACTACTAAATCAACAATCACAGAGGTTTTTATAATAATATTTGATATAACGTTTGTAAAATTACCAATAATGAATAAACGATTGAGTGATAGTTTGATAGGTAAGTATATAAAGTATATAAATAATAAAGTACAATAAATGTATTGGAAGAGATCCCTAATAGGAATAAGTTCGCCTTTGTACATGTTTTATTTGTTACAAGCGACCCGCCCCGGCTTCGCACGGTACGCGCCGTGCGTATTTTTAAAAATCTAAGCATACATAGGGCAGACAGACAGCAAGAAACGACTTTGTTTTATACTAGGTATGTAGTGATGAATATATATGAATAAATAAATAAATAAATATCGGACAACTAAGCAAAAACAAAATTAAGCTCAAGAATTTAATTGCATGTTAAAGGTCTTCGCACATTATAACAACTCAACGGCGACTCGATTCTATGCCAAATATTGAAATTTAAGCCCTATGTCATATTTACTAGGTTTAAATTCAAAAAATGTACGACGCGTCGTCCACTCGTCGTCCACTACTAATATCATTATTTGAAATTAAACCTAGTAAGTATGACATAGGGCTTAAATTTCAATATTTAGCATAGAATCGAGTCGCCGTTGAGTTGTTATAATGTGCGAAGACCTTAAGGTAACGCATTCGTTGCATTATGTATTTTATTATATTATACGTATTAAAATGTTTAAAAATAAAGCTAAAATGTTTTGCGGCCTGGTGGTGGATTCAATTCGTCCAAATTCTGAGATTGATTATTTTATAGTTAAATAATGAAATAATAAATATAATTTATGAAGAATATAAATATATTGCTCTCTATATTGAATGCCAGAAATAAATGAATTGAATGGGAAATACATTTTTATTTTTAGTCGTTGACAGCCCTCGCTCTCGGCGACGCGGCAAGCGAGACAATTCATTTTCACCGTTGGCACGCAGCTTTAACGTTCCGTTTGGCTTGCGCTGGGGACGACGACTTTAGAAGGGCCATAAATCATATTTTTTTGGCTAAAAAAAGCGGCTTTTGTAAAGATCAAAGCAGTGTGCCTTCTGTACTTGTACTATTATCTATTCTGTGGTTGTACGACAAAGTGAATTCGCAACCTATGCGCTCTTTTAATGGTCTATGTTTAGTTTACTTAAGATCAGTAGGGCCAATTGCAAGAGAGGTAAGTGATGATAACGAATCAAAATATCGCAACAATTTGAAACTATCACGGATTTTTCATGCTCAAACTGCCACATTAAGTGAAGAGGGTCGTACATATAAAGAAGAGTGAGTTTCTATGATAGCATCAAAAGACGACACATTTAGTTTTCACAGACGTAATTATCCTGAGTAGCTTTTCCCATTTCATCTGTATAACGAACGTCTGAATATTTTTATTTTGGTGCTGGCCAAAACAGCCGATCCTTCATTATATTACGAGAAATGCAACAATGTTAACGCATGTTAATGTGTTTTTTAACCCCCGACAAAAAAAGAGTGTTATAAGTTTAACATGTGTATATTGTGTGTCTGTCTGTGGCATCGTAGCTCCCAAACGGTTTTTTTTTTTTTTGGCAAACGAGCAAACGTATCGCCTGATGGAAAGCGATTACCATCGCCCATAAACACCAGAGGAGTCACAAGTGCTTGCCTACCCGGAGGACGAAGATAGAATGCCTCTATGCTAGTAATTTCACCGAAATGTTGGATGGACCAATTTGAGTGCTGTTTTTTTTATCGAAAGTTTTTCCGTCGAGGTGGTTCTTAGCTATGTTTGGTGGAAATAGGACCAGTAGTTGCCAAGATATTCAGCTTTAATTGGAACACGTGACAATATCTGAGCCAATATTAAAGCCAAGAATTCCAAATTTTGGTTAAAATGTTAAGTTTTATTAGCATTTTCTATATCACTCACTAAATGAAGGTCTCATGATGACCAGCTAGTTGTGAACGGATCTCAGCCAATATTGAAGCCAAGAATTCCAAATTTTGGTTAAATGTAAAGTTTTATTAGCATTTTCTATATCACTTACTAAATGAAGGTCTCATGATAACCAGCTATTTGTTCATGGAACTCAGCCAATATTGAAACCAAGAATTCAAAATTTTGTTTAAGCGTTACATTTTATTAGCATTTTTTATATCACTCACTAAATGAAGGTCTCATGATGGCCAGCTAGTAACCAACAATTTAATAACATTTTGACAGTACAATAATTTGGTATCTTGGAGCTGAAGACAACCGTTGGAAGTCCTAAACAGCACAAGATAAACCCATGGTGTTTGGGCTCGTCTGATTGGTCTTGAGGAGCAATTAACGCTTGTGTAAGAAAGTACAGTCGGTAAAAAACTGAGTACCAATAAAACTTTATTGACAGAAAATCTCATCTTATGATTTCTGACAAAGTACCTACTGAGTCACTGCAATTTCTAATTCTGCTAAAGCTGAATTGTCATTAGGACTATTAAACAGTTTCCTTTGATTGAGGTCACAAAAGAAACGCCCTGCAAGGGTTTGACGCGATTTAAGACTACTTAAGCTTGTCCACTTAACAAAAATACTCTTGCCCGAGTGAATAGCAGCTTTTTAGGTTTTTTTTTCTTTTTACAGGTTGTCATGTCGGGGGTTTTTAATTTTTGTTTTTGTTTTATATCTCTGTTTGAATTGTCATAGATAGAACCTTTCAATTCCACTATCCGGTAACAAGGAAAATCACAATTTTTCGTACTAAATCAAGATTGCATCTTAAACTGATAACTGCACAAAAGCTGTATTCGTTGAAAAATCACCTATTTGTGTAACAAGCGACGATATCAGGCAGATACGTTATCAGCAACAAATTTCTGGAGATAAGGTGATTGATGGTGTCCGTATACTCGAATTATACGCAGTTTAACAGACCATCAGCGTGCGATGGTGTGATAACACATAACGCAATATATCCTCAGGTGAAGTATTTGGGTGGATCGACTTTTTCTTGTTGGACAATATAGTTATTAAACCTCTTAGAAAAGCGTTGATAATTTATATTACTGGTATTATCAGGAGATAGTTGGAGATAGTCTACATAATAATGGATTTATGACTGTTGCAATTACAAAGGTTTTTGTTAAAATAACCGACGAAATCGTAATTTAATCGTAGTTTTAAAGAGTGGCCCAGGGGACTATGGCAACACAAAACAGAATAAAGTTGATTTACCCATTGATTTGTTGATTCGGGCGAACAGGATACGTGGTCGATTGTCACGCCTATCGCCTGCAGTCTGCTTTTTATTGTCTTATAGAAGGTGCTGGCACGAGGATCTGAATCCCTAACGTTTTTAACCTATTTTTGCATTCCCTAACGTTTTATGTCATAATGATCACTTGTCCTAACACCCATATTCCCTAATTTTGGTTTCCCTAATATCTTATTTCCTAATGTCACTTGCCATATTGATAATTTACCCTAATGTCATTTGTTATAATGATCATTTGTCCTAACACTCATATTCCCTTATTTTGGTTTTAATCGTTCGGCTCGAGTACTGTTGTGGTCGCAGTTCTAACCTAACCTAACCCACTAAACTACTTTACTGGTCGCAGTTCGGTGGTTGCAAAAGGGGCGGACTTTAAAAAACGGAAATTTATTTTAGGGATTGCGAGGAATATGGCTAAAAATATATGGGATATTGATAGTTGGGGATATTGATGTTTCGGACAAATGAGTTTTAGGACAACCATTACGTTATGAAAAATGATTGTTATGGCAATTGAGTGTTAGGGCTAGTGCCCATTAGGACAAAACAGTTCGGGCAAGTGATTTTAGGACAAACGTTGTTAGGGATCGCGCGGGAGACCCCGGGGGCGCATATCAGTACGATTTTTTTAACCCATTAGTTTATTAAATGCATTTTCTATAGGCTTTAAAGATTTGGATGGTAGTTACTCGTCAAACTCTTAAAGCCACTATTTAATAAAAAGTAATTTTTTTTTTATCAATTAGTTCAATTAAGATTTTATTAGGCAATCCATTCCTGATTTAACATACTAAATCTGATATAAAATACTTTAAATCCATTAAACTGATGTGCCAATGTCCTTTCCTAATTCGAATCTTACACTAATAAACTCAGAAAAAGCATTCAACAGTCGGGCTAGCGCAATTCACCGCGACTTCGCTTGTGCACGACACAGCTTCGGCCGTCTTTCACGCAATATATTTGAAAGAAAAGAGGCAGAACAGTAGTTATCGTGCAAAAAGTTGTTTAGAAAAGGCCAGAACTAAGCCTTCTAATACAAAGATCAAAGCTTAAAGAAAAATTGAAAAAGGAGCTACCTGGTGGAAGAAACCGGGAATCGAACCCGGTACCTCTGGATTGCCGGTCTAGCGCGTTAACCATTTCGCTACCCTAGCTCCAGGAAGACCTGACGAATTTTTCCTTATGCTTTGTGTGTCGATCTTTGCATTGTTTTTATTTGAAAGGTTTTTTACACCTTAGCGACCTCTATGTGAATACGTTAATATTCACATCTTACCGCACCACTTTTCAGTGGTGAACGAGCAAGCGAGAGAGGGCGCTGTTAGTTTTTTATAAATTTATGAAACATGTAATGTCTCATTTTATTTTAATGTGGGTATAGGTACCACAATTTTTATTTAAGCCTTTTAATACAACGATCAAAGCTTAAAGAAAAATTGAAAAAGGAGCTACCTGGTGGAAGGGACCGGGAATCGTCCTACCGTCCATTGGGACAATTCTGCCAGCGTCAAGAAATTTTTTCTCAACTGATACAGCAAATAAATGACGTTTGACGTTGAAATTATTATTGCCATGTAAAAAGTTTTGAATAAATCTCAGTCTCTACTTTGATTAGCCAGACTCATCATGCTGAGGTGGGACCTTCATGTAGCTCAGCCATAATAATTATAGTTGCCTATTGTTTGAGATTTTATTATATTTGTCACACCCTTTATGTAATAATTGTTTATGGTCACGTCATGAATAAAATGGATTTCTTTCTTTCTTTCTAAATATAATATATAATGTGGAGTGCAACAAAACAATCGACACATTCGATAGTCCCTTATCCGACAATCTTAAGTGCTTACTACGTCATCAAAGATTAGCTTTGTCGACAAAAGATTTGATTTGGAGATTTTTCATAAATTTTCATGAAATATGCATTGTACTTGTAGATATGTATCTACGACCTTGTTCTTATCTGCAGTGTTGAAAGCACTGAATTAAGTACAAGATTGTTATCAAATCGAACTGTATCGAGTTGTATTAGTATGGCGAATGTTGTGGGCCGTGGCACTAAAGGGCCAGATTAAATGATAAGTATTATTATCGTGACTTGTATGTTGGTATTTGTGTCACTAAAAAGTTACTCAAATTTAAAATGGATTATAGGTATTTGTAGATAAATATGGGTTCATATGTTTTGTTATTGGACAAGATTTGTCCTTGCGTTTACTTCTTCTTGTTAAGTAAATATCAATTTAAAATATGTGTTGTTAGATTTATTATAAATATGTGCGTAATAGTAACTAAATTGACAACTTTTATCTATCAGGATATGTAGGTTATAGAGCCAAGTTTAATTTTATCTACTCTCCCCCCCTCTCAGGGGTGAGCGTCTCCCCACCGCGCCCGCGAATGTGTCCCGGAGCGCAGTATTTGCCGTGCACGATACATACAAAGTGTATAGGAACGAAATAATCCTGAATAAATTTACTAAAAACCGAAATATAACCGATACAAAAGCGATATCACTTATAGAATCAGCGCAATCTGTTATCAAATACTAACGTTTTTAATTATTGATCTTTTTTTTCAGCTAAAAGGTTAGTTATCTCAAAAACTTCACACTTCTCGGCCAAAATACGTATCACAAAAGTAAAGAACAGAAAATGTTCTTTCTAAAAATGTATAATTTATTTCTGTTACTCTTTCATTATTATTTATTTATTATTTATTATTAAAAATACATTTGTAACTTACAGCTAGATGCCATTGCATTACAAACTTAATACATTTTACAGAATAATTATTTAAGTCTCTTTTATTTAGTCAATGAAGTCTTCCCTCCTCATTCATTCTCTTGCATTCATCCATCACCTTTTGTACGGGCGTGGTGAACACATCGCATTGTGGCGCCAGCCGGAGCACGGAGTTAATGATGTGAACTGCGCGCGGCAGCGGCGAGTGGCGGCGGTGGGCGGTGCGCGCGGCCTGCTCGGCCAGCAATCGCGGCTGACGGATTCTAGCCCGAGCGTCAGGCACACGGACAATCGCATAACCACACTTACCAATTGCGTACTGTCTACTTTATTTTGAATTATGTTCAATACGAACTTCACTAAAGCGACTGCTCGTCTTGTCTCCAGTGAATCGTACCCCAATAGTCCTTGTAGAAACAAAGTTGGGTACAAGTAAGGATAGTACACGAACTGCTTTTTATAAATGTTTCGTAGGAACCTCTTCTGAATTTTTTCTAACATGAGAACATATTTTTGCTCATGTGGACTCCAAACGACCGCATTCGATTCCAGCACGCTTCTTACCAAGGCGGCATACAGAGTATGGAGAGCCCCAGTGGTCAGCAATTGTGAGTTACGTAACACGAAACCTAACTTTTGGGAAGCCATATTCGCAACCCGAATGACCTGTAGCTCTACCATGAGTTTACAAATACCGTGCTCGCTTGCGACTGCGTAGCGGATTTGTATGAAGAATTTTTACGGCGCCTCTAGCGGATACTTATAGAACTACCAGAAGCGGTCGGCACCATGAGTCGTATGAGCACGCTAACGTGAACTCGATTCGAAGGTTCGTGTATCAAAACGTCACGAAACGAAGTCGTCTCTTTCTAACTATATTGCCAAGGCTGAATAAGAATAATATTGGCCAGAAGACATGGAGTTGGAGTACGATTTATTATGCTATCTGCAATGCAAGACATTTTTAGAGTAGAATATTATGTCAGTGAAAGCTATAATAACATGAAAAATAACCACGCAATTCAGAAACGGGAGTGTAAATTGGCACTTAGTTGTGTACAAAGTGTAATTCCGCTGCATGAAAAAATAACTTTTCAGTCAAGGATGTGTCCCGAACCAAACACAAAGTACGAGCCGCGTACGTGACTGATTGTCAACGAAAGTTACGGCCAAATTGTGTTTTGGCTGCAGGATGCAGGTATACAGTTGCTTTTTGGATGTGGGTCCATCTTCGGTCCGAGGAGCCTTCATTCAGCCTTCTTCACTTCTATACAATGCTACTGGAAAAGGTCTACTGTCTAAAGTAGGGGCTACTCTGAAGGACATCACTATGCAGCAGCTGTCCAAAAAGGAAGTGCCTGACAGACCAAGTTCATCGGCCTTATATGAATTTATTTCAGAAGCATAAAAGAGGAAATTAGACAACTTACAATTGCTAAAATATCAACATACTGTATTAATACATTACTCATTACACTCTTTTAACATTGATCAACCAGCTGAGATTAAGACAAACGTAGACAAAGACAAGCTTGTTGAAACAATGAAAAAAACATTCACAGACTCCGGCAATAAGGGACAGAAGAAGCGATAGGGAAGCAGAAAGAACAGCTTGTGGTGTGAAATGAGAGATGGCCGAATCACAATCAAAGCTTCGAAGGTACATACACCAGATGGTGTGATAAATATATAAAGCGGTGCGACTCTAGTGCGACTGTCTGTCCCGGACGTCCCAAGGATAGCCCTCAGACCTCGCCAGCGCGACCTGTTGGCTGTGCCGCCGTCGTCCACCGTGTCGCTCAGGAACTTGCCGCTGCCCCGAGCCCTCTCACTTCTCAATGCGCTCCTGGCATCGACACCTGAGTGCGACTTGTTTGGGTGGTGATGGGTGGCTGTGCGCAGTGAATGCTTGAGATTCTGTGAGGCGATGGATGCTAGGTGCTCAACTGTTCCTATGTAATTTTGTATGTTTCCTTTAATTTTAATCTAAGTTTCATGACGCATTGGTTGTACTGTAATGTCATGTTAATCTTTTTTTTAAATTTAAATAAATTAAAAATAAATAAAATATCATATAATGAAACATGTACATACAAAAGTCTATTTTATCCGCTAGTGTGTAAAATTAATTTGTATTTCAAAACAATGATTGTGATTCTCTTTATATGTATGCTTTTGTCTTATTCATATCATTTAGATTTGAGTGTGTTATCTTAAATTTGTAATGGTAGGCCTTATACATTTTTGAATGTATTATTTTCATATTCTGACAAATATATTGATAATTTCAACCAACTTTTTAAAGTGAATATTACTATTCCCTGAGTTATAGATAGTAACATAGCTATTTCATGCTTTCATGTCAGGAAGGCTCAAACAATGAATATACACAATGTAATCTGTTTAAATTATTTTATTTAAATATTTTTTTATTTCCCTTGCAACATAATAACATCTTGTATGTAATCACAAATTAATAAAACAGCTTCTAATCAATTTTGTTATCTCTACCACCCAAAAAATGAAAATACTTATTTAACTTTCTACCAAAAGAATATTATACATTACATTCAGTCATAATTTACTTATTCTAACAAATACTTCAATAGTTTATATAGATCACTATAAAATTATACTGAACAACAAAAGTTTCTTTTCAATTAAACACACATTATTTTTGAGACACAGTAATTGTTCAACGGGGTCCGTAATGCTTAATGATGAAATAGCTATGAACGGTGACAAATGAACAGTGTTTCTCTCAGCCGTTTTGACAATGCCTGACTTCATTAGCAATGGCTTTTTATGCAGGTATTTGAGGACCTGTAATAGTTTCTTCATCTGCTTTTTTGTAATTCTGAAAAAATAAATATTCAAAATAAGTAAGTACCTAAGATAGCTTAAGTGTAAAAAATTATATAGATAATATCATGATTTTTTTAATAAACTGATATCATACCTCAAGTCTGAATTATTTGTAGTATTAGGTATAACATCATCTTTCAGTGTGCCGCGTCTAGCATTCTTTTAGACAGTGAAATTTTGTTGACACATCCAATTATGAAAAGTATCTTCTAAAGCCCATTTTGTACCTCATGTAGTTGTGTCTTTTTCCATCTGAAATTTAACATCATAGCTGATATACCAACAATCTAATATTATATTTAACAAAACAGCACAGAAACTATACTTAAAGAATATTTTTTTGTAATCCTAGAGTGCAGAACATCCAGGAGGTTAGGAATTAAAGATATTATTTTGCTTTGTTCTATGTAAACTTATAGTAAGTAATAGCTGGTATGTACCTTCTATGATCTACACACATAATTCATTTTAATGTGATAAAATGGCATTTGGATCTCTCCGAGCCAAGTATCGCCTCATTTTTCGCCTTGTGCGTGTTAAACAAACAGATTCTGTGGACTATTTATAGATTACACATTGCGGCACCAGTTAGGTATACAGCATACACCATTTTATCCAATAATTTTGAAGAAAGTCGATGATTGTACTTATGTTAAGTAAGACAAAACAAGTATTTATTTTTTATTTATTACATTACATGTGACTTGATATGACGTCTAGTCTAGTGTTACCAACTCCAAACAAAATTAACCCTAAATCTGAAGTTGAAACTAAAATCCGCTCCAGACCTTCGATCCGATCCGATTTATCGAAGCAATCGGATACTGTGTAGTACAATTGTCCGATTTATTGGAAGAAATCGGATAATGTGTAGTACAAATTTGTTGGGATATTTTTTCCGATAAATCAGATCAGATCGAAGGTCTGGGGCGAACGGACGGGCGATGCTATGACGTGCGTTAAGTTTTTAGTTTTTAAAATATATGCTGTCATCTGTCTTGTTGTGGTCTTAATATAAAACTCAAATAGAAAACATCATTTATCTTGTTTGTGTTTATTTTATTGCCATTCCAATGGTTAACTGAGTACTTACAACTTCCAAATTCCACTGCTGGGTCCAGGGATCGATACCGTTATCCGAATACTGGTTAATATTGTTCGATAACTGTTAAAAATTTCGTTTGTTGAAATAACGTTTCCTTAGAGTAACGTTTAAAAAAGTAGCAAAATAATTTCGATTATCGTTATTCAAGAAAAACGAATGTATAACGTTACATTGAACAGTATTAACCGGTATTACTCAGTTTCGCTGCGCGTTTTCCTTTGTAGGCGCCGACGCATCGCTATCTTGTTTACGCATAAGGATATTTTGTATATTTGTCTCTGTTTGACTCGTCCCGGCCGGCTAAGGATTGTTTGTTTATTGTTATTGTGGTAGAGACTTTTGCATTACGATAATTCCGGCGCGATCACTTAAGGTGCTATTTCCCAGTAGACGCCTAACTCGCTCACTTTTTAATGAGTCGTAAACATATTAAACAGTGGTTAAAGATTATGAAAAAAATATATGTCATATTTAAGCATCTTGCAATTATAAAATCGCTTTCGACAACATGACTAGTAAAACTTCGAACGATCGAAAAAAAAAACAAAGTTACCTCTATTTGTAATATTTTTTTAATGTTGGTAAGTATGGACTTTTTTTACCCGTTTTTTTGTGTCAATCTATAATTATCTAGATAAATTCGGTGGGTTTGTCAGTGCCATACCACAGTTTAAGAAACAATACAGTCGGTCGACGAAGGCGTCTAGACAGGGCAATCGTGCGAGGTGACAGAGGCGGCGGCGGGAGGGGCGCACCCCATGTGTCATACGACGAAATTGTTAGTAATGAGGGTGCTGACTTTGAGGGCTGACGCGTCTTACAACTTGCAATACACAATTAAAATAGTGCATACGACATGTGCTGTGCGAAATTTTATAGCGCCTAAGTTTTAAATTTTTCCATGTCATGCTAACGAGCATGCTAAAATGGCGGATGTAAAAGCGTTACGCCTGCCAGTAAAATTCAAATACTATTATCCATAAGTACTTAAGTACTAATATTATAAATGCGAAAGTGTGTCTGTCTGTCTGTCTGTCTGTTACCTCTTCACGCTTAAACCGCTGAACCGATTTAGATGAAATTTGGTATATAGATAGTTTCAGTCCCGGGGAAGGACATAGGATACTTTTCATCCCGAATAAATTTAGTGTTCCCGTGGGATGAGCGGGTAACAGCGCGGGGCACAGCTAGTATTATATAATTGTTTGTTTCTGTGTTAACAAAAAATATATGATCTGACATGTCACATGAATTTTTAAATTCAAAATGTCGGACATGTTTCATAGCTTATTTTAAGTAAAAATTACGAGTTACGTAGTTTAAGACTTTATTTAAAAAGCAAGAAATTGTTCCTTGCTTCCGTTTGTATATGAATCCTGTAGTCAGATTTTTTAATTATTTTTAAGGATCCTCGTGATGCCGATTACGAGAAAGACATCAATTTTGAAATCCAAGACGGCGGACATTATTTTTTCTTAAAAATCGATATGGGTGTCTTTTCCAAGGTTCCTCGGGGTTCCGATTACGAAAATAACATCCATTTTGAAATCCAAGATGGCGGACATTATTTTTTCTTAAAAATCGATATGGGTGTCATCTCCAAGGTTCCTCGGGGTTCCAATTACGAAAATGACATCCATTTTGAAATCCAAGATGGCGGACATTATTTTTTCTTAAAAATCGATATGGGTGTCATCTCCAAGGTTCCTCGGGGTTCCAATTACGAAAATGACATCCATTTTGAAATCCATGATGGCGGATATTATTTTTTCTTAAAAATCGACATGGGTGTCATCTCCAAGGTTCCTCGGGGTTCCAATTACGAAAATGACATCCATTTTGAAATCCAAGATGGCGGACATTATTTTTTATTTAAAAAAAAATTACGTCCACTATCTTTACTTCCAAAATGGATGCCATCTTTGAAATTTACACCCCCTGAAACCTAGAAAACGACACTCATGTCAACTTTTTCAAAAAAGTGACGTCCGCCATCTTTATTTCCAAAATGGATTCCATATGTAAAATTAGTACACATACATACATGAACCCTAAAAACATTACCCTCCTTTTTTGGGCAGTTGCGTAAGTCTGTGACAACCCTTGGTAGGTACGGCGGCCTTGAGCGGTGTCGGCACTTACGCAAACATCAAAGGCGTCGGCCCACTGTTACTTTTTACACCTTGTTTTCTTATACCATGCTACCAGTGAAGTAGTTTAATGGGTTAGAACCAAACTGCTACCAGTAATAGTCAGTAAAATTTTATCCTGCTTTATGTCAACTAAATACTATGAGATATAGATTTCTGCGGAATGCATAATCGGACATGCAAATATTATTTATAGCAATTCGATGCAACATCTGGGGGCACGGTAGTGCCCCCGCCAAGACGAGCAAAAAAGAAGCGGGGCACTACCTACCTTTTCTCGAACCGTTTCGTCTAATTTTCAAACCCTCATAGGTTTGGCCCAGTTAACACCAGAGCGCCCAAATTCACAGGTTAAGATGCTGTTAGGAAACATATAAAATGTACTGAATTTCATTGATCTAGCTTTTATACTTTAGGTTTTATTGGTACCTAAAATACGCAGATTTTGCCACTCACATATATACACTTATACACTGACGTATCAAAACCTCTCGGGTATTTCCCGATGACCTAGAAAGCTGAAATTTGGTAGGTAAGCTATTTTTAGTACACATACAATAGAATAATTCTGAAACTTGGAACTTTAAAAAGTAGTTGTACATTTCAAAGATGGATCTCATTTTGGAAGTAAAGATGGTGCACGTAATTTTTTTTTTAAATCGTCATGGTTGTCGTTTTCTGGGTTTTTGGGGGGGTGTACATTTCAAAATAAAAAATTAGATTTAAAACTGGCGCAGATATATTTTTGAGAAATGGCACCAATATCGGTTTTTAAGAAAAATTTATGTCCGCCATCTTGGATTTCAAAATGGATGTCATTTTCGTAATCGGAACCCTGAGGAACCTTGGAGATGACACCCATATCGATTTTTAAGAAAAAAAAATGTCCGCCATCTTGGATTTCAAAATTGATGTCATTTTCGTAATCGGAACCCCGAGTAACCTTGGAGATGACACCCATATCGATTTTTAAGAAAAAATAATGTCCGCCATCTTGGATTTCAAAATGGATGTCATTTTCGTAATCGGAACCCCGAGGAACCTTGGAGATGAGACCCATATCGATTTTTAAGAAAAAATAATGTCCGTCATCTTGGATTTCAAAATGGATGTCATTTTCGTAATCGGAACCCCGAGGAACCTTGATGACACCCATATCGAATTAAAAAAAAAAATAATGTCCGCCATCTTGGATTTCAAAATGGATCTCATTTTCGTAATCAGAACCCCCGAGGAACTTTGGAGATGACACCCATATCGACTTTTAAGAAAAAATAATGTCTGCCATCTTGGATTTCAAAATGGATCTCATTTTCGTAATCGGAACCCCCGAGGAACTTTGGAGATGACACCCATATCGATTTTTAAGAAAAATTTATGTTCACCATCTTTGATTTCAAAATCACAAAATGGACGTCATTTTCGTATCCGGAACCCCGAGGAACCTCGGAGATGACACCCATATCGATTTTTAAGAAAAAATAATGTCCGCCATCTTGGATTTCAAAATGGATCTTTCTCGTAATCGGCATCCCGAGGACCCTTAAAAATAATTAAACAATCTGACTACAGGATTCAAATGTAATCTATAATACACATGAATGCAGACAAACATATGGGTCAAACTGAGATCCTCTTTTTTAAGTCGAATTACGTTAATCTTCTCCTAAGTGTAACAAATTCTTTTCTGAAAACCGCATCATCAGCCAAACGCGAGATAATCGCGGACAAACATAAATACTTATATACTTAGATATATACATACATTACTCCTTTTTTAACTTACAAGACAAAATCGCACACCAAACCACATGAACTGCGGAAAATCAAATCACTGCTGCGCTGCGAGCCTGCGACTACCGCGACGCAAAATCGTACGTAAAATCAAAATCGCAACACAGAACGACTCATTCTATCTCTGTCAAACTCAAATTAAACGGTTAATTTTGTTAAACAGAAACGGAATTTGCTAAATAACGGTATTATGTGAATAACGTTATAATACCGGTAAACGAAACCACTACCAATATTCATTTTGGTTTAGCGTCACGTGACCAATAACGGTAATACAAAAATAACGGTATCCGATCCCTGGCTGGGTCCAACATTCGTTCCCCACTTCAATATACACCCTAATATAATATTTAAATATTTTTTCTGTATGTAAAGAAATTATAAGAAAATACATAAAATAACCCTAATCTATGACAACTATGCCTGCATAGATATTTAATCTTCAACCTATCCGTAAAAAAATAAGCTGTCAATAATTTCAAGCCTAACGTCATTCATTTTTTTTTATTAGACGCCAGACCTAAACCGGTTCCAAACCTTCCGATCTGATCCGATTCATCCGAAGCAATCGGATAATGTGTAGTGCAATTGTCCGATTTATCGGAAGAAATCGGATAACGTGTAGTGCAATTGTTAGGGCATTTCTTCCGATAAATCGGATCGGATCGGAAGGTCTGGAGCGGGTTTTAAGTAACATATACATTGTGTCATAATTTTAGACTTACAACTTTTTAGAATAAGTTTTTTTTTTTAATTAATATTAAAATAATTAGTAAATAAGGCCTAGTTTCCCCTCTGGGTTGGAAGGTCAGATGGCAGTCGCTTGCGTAAAAACTAGTGCCTACGCCACATCTTGGGATTTAGGTAGCCGACCCTGATTGAGAATTCATTCTCTACAATATGGGACAAAGGCTAGGAGGATGAGGATGATGATTAAAATAATTAGTAACTTCTGGAAAAAATATAAAAACAGTGATTAAGTCTTCTTTTTAAGCGGAATACAGAAAAGTAATAAAATTGTAGTATTAAAAATATGAAAATCAATCGGACAATGTGTAGTGCAATTCACAGCACTACACATTGTCCGATTGCTGCCGATAAATCGGTTTGGATCGGAAGGTCTGGAGTCTAATTAAAAAAAACAATCTAAAACCGGTCAAGTGCGAGTCGGACTCGCGCACCGAGGGTTCCGTACAAACACTTTCCATCCTTAAGTAGTTAAGTTAAGTTTGCACCTGGTATGTATAGCGCTCCATACAAATGAGGTGCAAAGTTAACGCAACCAATCCCTTTGTTGTATCGGAGCCCCCCTTAAATATTTATTTTATTTTATTTTTAGTATTTGTTGTTATAGCGGCAATAGAAATACATCATCTGTGAAAATTTCAACTGTATAGCTATCACCGTTCTTGAGATACAGCCTGGTGACAGACGGACGGACGGACGGACGGACAGCATGTCTCAGTAATAGGGTCCCGTTTTTACCCTTTGGGTACCGAACCCTAAAAACGAATGACGTTGGGCTTGAAATTATTGACAGCTTATTTTTTCACGGATAGGTTGAAGACTAAATATCTATGCAGACATAGTTGTCATAGATTAGGGTTATTTTATGTATATTCTTATAAATATTTAAATATTATATTAGGGTGTATATTGAAGTGGGGAACGAATGTTGGACCCAGCAGTGGAATTTGGAAGTTGTAAGAACTCAGTTAAGCATTGGAATGGCAATAAAATAAACACAAACAAGATAACTAATGTTTTCTATTTGAGTTTTATATTAAGACCACAACAAGACAGATGACAGCATATATTTTAAAAACTAAAAACTTAACGCACGTCATAGCATCGCCCGTCCGTTCGCCCCAGACCTTCGATTTGATCCGATTTATCGGAAAAAATATCCTAACAAATTTGTACTACACATTATCCGATTTCTTCCAATAAATCGGACAATTGTACTACACAGTATCCGATTGCTTCGATAAATCGGATCGGATCGAAGGTCTGGAGCGGATTTTAGTTTCAACTTCAGATTTAGGGTTAATTTTGTTTGGAGTTGGCAACCCTAGAAGACTAGACGTCACATCAAGTCACATGTAATGTAATAAATAAAAAATAAATACTTGTTTTGTCTTACTTAACATAAGTACAATCATCGACTTTCTTCAAAATTATTGGATAAAATGGTGTATGCTGTATACCTAACTGGTGCCGCAATGTGTAATCTATAAATAGTCCACAGAATCTGTTTGTTTAACACGCACAAGGCGAAAAATGAGGCGATACTTGGCTCGGAGAGATCCAAATGCCATTTTATCACATTAAAATTAATTATGTGTGTAGACCATAGAAGGTACATACCAGCTATTACTTACTATAAGTTTACATAGAACAAAACAAGATCTTTAATTCCTAACCTCCTGAATGTTCTGCACTCTAGGATTACAAAAAAATATTCTTTAAGTATAGTTTCTGTGCTGTTTTGTGGTATATCAGCTATGATGTTAAATTTCAGATGGAAAAAGACACACTACATGAGGTACAAAATGGGCTTTAGAAGATACTTTTCATAATTGGATGTGTCAACAAAATTTCACTGTCTAAAAGAATGCTAGACGCGGCACACTGAAAGAAGATGTTATACCTAATACTACAAATAATTCAGACTTGAGGTATGATATCAGTTTATTAAAAAAATCATGATATTATCTATATAATTTTTTACACTTAAGCTATCTTAGGTACTTACTTATTTTGAATATTTATTTTTTCAGAATTACAAAAAAGCAGATGAAGAAACTATTACAGGTCCTCAAATACCTGCATAAAAAGCCATTGCTAATGAAGTCAGGCATTGTCAAAACGGCTGAGAGAAACACTGTTCATTTGTCACCGTTCATAGCTATTTCATCATTAAGCATTACGGACTCCGTTGAACAATTACTGTCTCAAAAATAATGTGTGTTTAATTGAAAAGAAACTTTTGTTGTTCAGTATAATTTTATAGTGATCTATATAAACTATTGAAGTATTTGTTAGAATAAGTAAATTATGACTGAATGTAATGTATAATATTCTTTTGGTAGAAAGTTAAATAAGTATTTTCATTTTTTGGGTGGTAGAGATAACAAAATTGATTAGAAGCTGTTTTATTAATTTGTGATTACATACAAGATGTTATTATGTTGCAAGGGAAATAAAAAAATATTTAAATAAAATAATTTAAACAGATTACATTGTGTATATTCATTGTTTGAGCCTTCCTGACATGAAAGCATGAAATAGCTGTTACTATCTATAACTCAGGGAATAGTAATATTCACTTTAAAAAGTTGGTTGAAATTATCAATATATTTGTCAGAATATGAAAATAATACATTCAAAAATGTATAAGGCCTACCATTACAAATTTAAGATAACACACTCAAATCTAAATGATATGAATAAGACAAAAGCATACATATAAAGAGAATCACAATCATTGTTTTGAAATACAAATTAATTTTACACACTAGCGGATAAAATAGACTTTTGTATGTACATGTTTCATTATATGATATTTTATTTATTTTTAATTTATTTAAATTTAAAAAAAAGATTAACATGACATTACAGTACAACCAATGCGTCATGAAACTTAGATTAAAATTAAAGGAAACATACAAAATTACATAGGAACAGTTGAGCACCTAGCATCCATCGCCTCACAGAATCTCAAGCATTCACTGCGCACAGCCACCCATCACCACCCAAACAAGTCGCACTCAGGTGTCGATGCCAGGAGCGCATTGAGAAGTGAGAGGGCTCGGGGCAGCGGCAAGTTCCTGAGCGACACGGTGGACGACGGCGGCACTGCCAACAGGTCGCGCTGGCGAGGTCTGAGGGCTATCCTTGGGACGTCCGGGACAGACAGTCGCACTAGAGTCGCACCGCTTTATATATTTATCACACCATCTGGTGTATGTACCTTCAAAGCTTTGATTGTGATTCGGCCATCTCTCATTTCACACCACAAGCTGTTCTTTCTGCTTCCCTATCGCTTCTTCTGTCCCTTATTGCCGGAGTCTGTGAATGTTTTTTTCATTGTTTCAACAAGCTTGTCTTTGTCTACGTTTGTCTTAATCTCAGCTGGTTGATCAATGTTAAAAGAGTGTAATGAGTAATGTATAATACAGTATGTTGATATTTCAGCAATTGTAAGTTGTCTAATTTCCTCTTTTATGCTTCTGAAATAAATTCATATAAGGCCGATGAACTTGGTCTGTCAGGCACTTCCACAGCTACTGCACAGTGATGTTCTTCAGAGTAGCCCCTACTTTTTAGACAGAGTAGACCTTTTCCAGCAGCACTGTATCGAAGTACATGAAGGCTCCTTGGACCGACGATGGACCCACATCCAAAAAGTAACTGTATGCTCGCATCCTGCAGCCGAAGCACAACATCGACGTCACATTCGTTGACAATCAGTCACATTGTGCTGCTATGGTGTGGCTCGTACTTTGTATTCGGGGCACATCTTTGACTGAATCGTAGGCTTTTTCACACAGTGGATAACTTAATGCAATTTACAGTCACGTTTCTGTATAGCGTGGTTATTCTTCATATTATTATAGCCTTCGCTAATGTCTTGCAGACATTATTTGGATCACTAATAATTTAAAAACTTTATAAAACAAAAATTCTAATATGATTTCACCCTTCGATTTGGCAGTGAGAGTTTAAACTGCACTCGTTAGCGTATTTTTCGATAGTTTCGAGGTGGACCTGTCAGATTTGAATCTCATGGTGCCGAATTTGCGACGATACTCGCTACCGTATATCCGCCATGTTTCATTTTGGCTCTTACTCATTCTCTTAACTTTAGTTAAAAAGAGACAGATTCATTGGTTTTGAACTCACACTACCACACTTTGTGAGTGTAGTAGTAGCTCGATTCGAAGCACGTTTGCTCGCTAGCGAGCATGGTAAGCGTATCGAAAGATTTCGAAGGCAACTCATGGTAGAGGTACTGATCTCTAAAAGTTAACTGACTGTCGAACAGTACACCCAAGTCGCGGACGAGCTTCGCTCGTGAGATAGATTTTCCCAGGAGAGTGTACTGGCAGTCAGTTAAGGCTCTTGAACGTGTGAAGCTCATCATTTCGCATTTATCTGGATTGAAGTACAGTCTGTTTGCCATGCTCCATTCCATTACCGCGTCAATGTCATCTTGCAATGACCTACCATCCTCCTCGCCTGTAATAACCCTAACCAGCTTTACATCATCGGCGAATAATAAAATTGATGAGTGTTTCACCACCGCGGGTAAATCATTAATCATGATGTTAAATAATAAAGGCCCCAAGTTAGATCCTTGACTTATTCCAGATCTTGTGAAATAGGGCTGAGATTCGTAGAGCCCATATTTTACAAACTGTTTCCTGTCTGAGAGATAGCTCGAGAAGACCCTTAGTAATCGCGGCGTAAATCCCATGAGAGCCAGCTTATCATGTCATGAACCATTGCAATGCTATTTTTAAAATTTAAGTCATTTGGCCATTGAGCGAAATATAAATATTCGTACTAGTTAAACGGTGTTACTTTCAATACCATAGACTTCTTATATGTTTTTCTGTAATCTATAAGTATTCAACTATATTCTGTATTTTTTTTTTCTTTTTTAAACTAACTATTTTAGGAAATAAGGGGTGTGTGGGGAATTGTGAAGTTTTGCTCATTTTCGTTAATAACTTCAAAACTGTTTAATTTAGAATTATGAAATATATATATTTAAGATGTTCATAATGTACCCTTTCATTTGATATGTCACACGATCTACTTTGCCATTTTTTTTCTAATTTGCCCCCTAAAACTGGCCCTCATGTCAAAATTTATTTATTTTGCGTTACGTTACACGTCCATGTTTGGGTCATCAATTCACATATGCGTACCAAATTTCAATCGGTCCAGTACTTTCGGAGCAAATTGGCTATGACAGACGGACGGACTGACACTGACACACGAGTGATCCTACTATAATCATAGCGAATTTTCTCCGAAACTACTGGACCGATTGAATTGAAATTTGGTATTGATGACCCAAACATGGACGTGTAACGTAACGTAAAGTAAATCAAGTAATTTGAAACATGGGGTCCAGATTTGGGGATAAATTAGAAAAAAAAGTGCAAAGTATATCGTGTAAAACATATCAAATAAAAGGGTACATTATGAACATCTTAAATATATATATTTCATAATTCTAAATTAAACGGTTTTGAAGTTATAACGAAAATGAGCAAAACTTCACAATTTCCCCACACACCCCTTATTTCCTAAAATAGTTAGTTTAAAAAAGAAAAAAGAAAAATTCAAAGACTTATCCAAAAGGCTTGCAGAGACCACTGGGGACCGAAGAGCTGGCAGCTTCCTCGTTCAACGTATCAGCATAGCTATTCAGCGAGGAAATGCTGCCAGCATTTTCGGTACCATGCCGCAAGGGAGTAATTATTTGAATTTGTTTTAGTTTATTATAATTTTAGGTTTTTTGTACATAGTTGTTAGTAGTATTTAAGCTTTTTATTTACTGTTTCTTTGTTTTTCTTTTTTTGAAATAAATATATAAAACGTTAGTATTTGATAACAGATTGCGCTGATTCTATAAGTGATATCGCTTTTGTATGTATGAAAGGTTTATAGTAAATTTATTCAGGATTATTTCGTTCCTATACACTTTGTATGTATCGTACACGGCTTTCTTTTAAAGTGAAAAATACTGCGCTCCGGGACACATTCGAGGGCGCGGGAGGGTGACGCTCATCCGTGAGAGGGGGGGAGAGTAGATAAAATTAAACTTGGCTCTATAACCTACATATCCTGATAGATAAAAGTTGTCCTTTAATTCTGCCAAATTTTCCATACATTTCAATCTAATTTTCTTCAACTAAACGGTGTGTTATTCGAGGGGTTACTTTAATAGAAATAAAACATTTCTAAATGCAACGTACTATGTATATGACTAATTCTATACCTACATAAATACTTTATTTTAAAGAATCAATCATCACCGTCAAAGTGACGTAGACCGAATCGACAGACACATGGTTTTTCAAGTACTTTATCGTTACAACTTCTAATTTTCACATTGTCTGATTGCTGACGTACCTATATTTTTGAAATGAGGGACGACAGAGCTGGGGTTATTGAACATTGCTCTAAAAACAAATGTAATCGTCGATAACGAAGATTTGAGATAAGTTGTCTGAGAGACATCGACGTAAAATCTTATGTTCTGATTATTTTGAAATCAATTTGGGTTCGATTGTTAACTGGCTACGTAGGTTAGGTCTATTATTCCAGCACTTCGGAGACGATTTTTTTTAATAACATGATACAAAGTTAATTAAAATGTAACGAAAAGAGACTAGTGGGTGGTAGTATGCATTACGATGCAGATTGTATCAAATTAAGTAGTGAAAAATCGCCATTATTTTGTCTTAGAAGAGCAGCTTATAATTTAAAGGATAAAATATCGATGAATGCCCATTGTCGATTTTTTAACGAAGTCGTTGGGTAGTTATAGAATCAACTATTTAGGTACACTAGGACTATGACTACGTCTGACAGTGCCGCACTGATTGGTAGAGTCTCTGACGGAAGACCAGACCTGCGTTCTTCGCTAATACTTATTTATATTTATTTAATATTTATAATTTTAACAAATAACCAATCAAAATTGTTAAGCATACATTTAATGTTACTGTTGTTGTTGTGGTGTGGATGAATAATTTTTTTATCTATCTATCTACGAGATTTTCAAAATATCCAGTAGGCACGCAGAATACTTTTTACACGACTACGGTAAGTATAGGCAGTGATAACCTAAACTAAAAGAAAACAATTCATACGCTGAATATCTTGGAGACGATTGCTTTTATTAACCGAGCGAAGCATTTCCGATTCGGATTGGCCAAAAAATCTGTCAATGTCCGGATGTCCGGATTTCTTGCTTCTCTCGCCTACAGACCTCAAACGTGTCTTGTGAAGTTTTTTGAGCAGATTTATTCTTTGGCTAGTAATGCAGTTTTTCGTTTTTTGGGTATGGAGCCATACCCAAAAGGTAAAAACGGGACCCTTTTACTGAGACTTCGCTGTCCGTCCGTCCGTCCGTCCGTCTGTCACCAGGCTGTATCTCAAGAACGGTGATAGCTAGACAGTTGAAATTTTCACAGATGATGTATTTCTATTGCCGCTATAACAACAAATACTTAAAATAAAATAAATATTTAAGGGGGGCTCCCAGCATACAACAAAATTACAGATAATGGTACGGAACTCTTCGTGCGCGAGTCCCACTCGCACTTGGCCGGTTTTTTTTTTATTAAGTCGGAAGTTCGGGAACGGTTAAAAAGATTCAAATTTCAGCCATTTCGAAACAACTTCGTAATATGTATTAACATTATTAGCAGGATATTGATTGTAGACGATTTTCCATTTGTACTAAATGACAGTAAATCGTATATTTGTTGCATGGTTCGATGTTGAAAATAAAGTGTAAAAGTAATAGGTAATAAATATAAAGGTAGGTCGTATATATATGTACAAGCACACAGTTAACAACGACATTCCGCTATTTCCTCTGTCCAGAGACGATGGATCACCTCCCCCGGGTGCCTGTCACGTTTTTATTCCTCCTTCCCTTACTGAGGGGATGAGGCGATAGGCTCGATTGAAATAGGATTGTTTAGATGTATTTTATTTTTATATCATGACAGGTGACCGTCGGAATACCAGGAGCGTGATCTTTAGTCTTATATTTAACACATACTTAGTTGGCTTAACATCAAAGCTTGAAGTTTCTAAGTGCGTCCGTTCCTTATTTCCAAAACATTGAGTCAGATTACATATTTATGAAACATATAATGTATCATTTTTTTTAATTTGGGCACACACCACATTTTTTTTAATATTAAACCATTGATGCAAATATCACAACACAAAGAAAAATTTGAAATACGTAACCTGGCGGAAGAGACTGGGAATCGAACCCGGTGCCTCTGGATTACCGGTCCAGCATGTTACCTCTCCACCGTGTACTCCTACGAGTACTAGGTCGATGCAGAGTCAGCCACCGGCTAAGCTTGCACCATAGATTGGAGCGGTTTTTTTTTTTTTTTTTCGAAATTTTCTCTTCGTCACGACCTAGCGAAATTTAATTTGTGCATTTTAAAACAAAAATTTCTAAAATCGGTTGAGAACTCGCTGAGATCTGCGCATTGTTACAAAGTCCATTCGAGTCGATCCATGGGAGCTTCCAATAAAGCCACCAACAGGAATGTCTCCGAGCCACATGATACCTGTAACATCGACTGACAAACATCACATAGGCAGCACATATGTGACAGCACTCTCCGCCTCCGCTTCTTTACAAAATCTAAATTTGAAACAATCGCCAAACGCTAACGTCACAGGTAAAAATATCAAAACATGATAGTTTACTCGCTGCGCCCCGCATTGTTACCCGCTCATCCCACGGGAACACTACTTTATTCGGGATAAAAGTATTATTACCTACATACCAAATTTTATCATAATTGGTCCAACCGCTA
This sequence comes from Apotomis betuletana, assembly GCA_932273695.1. Classification (NCBI taxonomy): domain Eukaryota; kingdom Metazoa; phylum Arthropoda; class Insecta; order Lepidoptera; family Tortricidae; genus Apotomis; species Apotomis betuletana. The sequence continues at coordinate 17,055,145 of OW026300.1, forward strand.
AAGCGTGAAGAAATAACAAACGTACAAATACACACACAAACTTTTACCTTTTTAATACTAGTGTGATATTTTCATTTAACCGATGTATTTACCGCTCATAAAAAAGTCAAGCGGCTCATAAAAAAGCCAAACAAAGTAGAAACCCCACGACTTGCGCGTTGATGTCTGAAATTGCGGCGCTACGCAAATTTGCCGAGCAAATATCCTCCCGAGGGGAGGTTCCTGGCTTATGAGAAGTGCACGGCTTAAAAGATTTGAAAGTTGATAGCGTAATACTGTTAAATCACTTTGAAAATAATGTGTTTAGGCTTTTTATGTAGGATATTGACCATGATTCTGATCATGATTATGTTGAGCGATAATGTTTAAGATGAAGCAATGCTTTTCTGTACTGCTGGGAGGAAAATAAGGACCATTGAATTTTACCAATTTCACAAGTTTGTCACTTTCATAATACAATCTCCTAAAAAACAAGAAAAGGGAACATCACAATTGTGGCTTAAAACTAAGTAATTTAAAATTTAAGTTGTTTCAAATCGGCTTCATAGAATATGTGGCCCTTATATTTCTTGACCTATAGGTATATAAAGGAGCGACCTAGTTGAATTATTTGTGTTTCAAGTTACGATTTTCGAAGAAAGGAGATTCATTTATCAGGTGTATGCGTAAACGAAATGGTACACGAATTTCAAGATAAACCCAAGCCTTGTAAAGTAGTCGAAATTTAAGCCGCCAAAATTATTATATCTACTTAGAGATGACCACAGGAGATGACCAATACCGACTTATTTTGCACATCGTTAATATAATATATTAAGTACCTACCTAAGCTGTATAATGTCAAAACTGTACTGTGGTTTAGGTACGGTTTTCTTCATTTTAATTTGTCGTTATAAATCACGAGTAATCTAGTTTGATTTATGCTTTCTGTGTCATTTAGCTACCATAAGAACTTTTTAGTCCTTATTTTCATAATTTCTTCATCGTTTCCTCATGGCTGACAATCGTAGCCAACTGTAATGTTTCTCCACACGACGCGACTAACTTCTTATGGTGTTTGAATTCTTATGGTGTCTGGCCATTGCCGGGGTTCGTCCTCTGGTACGTTTACCCATGACTATGACTTAGGCTTTTACTGGGCACATTTTAATATTTTTCGTCGGACGAACTGGAAAACTGAACTGAAATCGTCGTCAGACTTTAACCCTTCAATAACAAAAGTAGTATATTGTTAAAACTACCAACACTTGCAGTTATCAATTGAATGAAATGGCAATGACGTTCAGCTGTGGATTGGTGGAAAAAATGGCTGATATTTTAGGCAGACCGTCCCTCCGTTGTTAATAATTTCATACAAGTCCCACGCATTACCCCGACGGGTTGGATGACGGATCACCGGCTACCCTCCGGTAAAAATACACATAAACAGTGTGTGGGACGAATAATGAAGCTGACTTTCCATCTTAGAAATGCGAAATAATAAGTAGGTACTTATTATTTCGCATCCGTTCCGCAAAAAATGCAACAGTAACGCGTCAGTTATTTAAAAAAATCTTTACGTGCTATAACTTAACTTATTAGTTATGTTAGGATAGTTCTTTAAAAAAATGGGTAGATATTAAAAATTTAATCCATACTTCCATACTATATATACTTATACTATAATATACTATATATACTATACTATCCATACTAATATTATAAATGCGAAAGTGTGTCTGTCTGTCTGTCTGTCTGTTACCTCTTCACGCTTAAACCACTGAATCGATTTTGATGAAATTTGGCATGGAGATAGTTTGAGACCCGGGAAAGGACATAGGATACTTTTCATCCCGAATAAATTTAGTGTTCCCGTGGGATGAGCGGGTAACACCGCGGGGCACAGCTAGTACAAATATATACATGGAAAAAGATACAATCGCTTTATAAAAAATAACTCTCTTAGATAATTGCTACCGGCAGCGAGTCCATGCTCAACCTACCGGTGCGGTGGTGGTGTTATGGAATGCAAGTGTGCCACAATAATAAAAATTATGCTCCTACAATCCTTAGAAATGATCATATAATTATATAATCTTAATACTGAAATACTTTGCCATCAATAAAATACTTAAACTCATGACTTCGGAAGTAAGAGCAACACGCATGTATTTATCAGGGGACATGTACAATTGTACAGGCAATCTTTACACCAAGTGTCTTGACTGTCCAAAATGCATGCCTATCTGCGTTATCAAAACATTATCGATGGCTTAGTCTGAGCAGGCAGCGCCTGGCAGGGTTTTATGCCACCGCTGCCATCCAAAAGTGTATTGAGACCAAAACTTTGTTTGTAATCTCGCAGCCTCCAACCCGTTGGCAGATCAAACAGCGCCGGCTGTCCATTTGTTTATCTGTCTGTTTGCGCAATGCCGCTCACCCACATTTAGTGGGCAAATAGTGTAGTTCCACTCGTGGACACGGCACGTTTTGCCGAAAAATATCATATTACCAAGTCTCTTCGACTCCTGAGCTTATACTCAGCTCATACTGGCTCCCGATTATGTCTCATTATATGACACTGGCCCCAGATCTGTAGGTAACCATATTAAACAGTGGTGTAAATAAATAAATGGCGAATGCATTAACTATTGTAATGCAAATGGTGTTCGCTGCCTCTTACACTGATAGATAAATATTAAGTAACCACCAACCTAAGTGGTGGTACAATTTATTCTAAAACAGCATTTAACTGATTTTTTCAAATTTATCGGATGTCCTCCGGATAGGTCCGATTTGAAAATGGAACCAAACCCACTGCCCCGTCCTGCGTAGACGCAGCCCCAATATTGACGCAACGACTGCGCAAGTAGACTGATGCACCGCATAAGTTTGGACAACGGCGACCGTCACGGTTATGGAATTATTGGACCAGGAGACAGATGCTGGTTACTTCATTTTTGGGATTCATCTATTCAATCTACCCGTTTTGTATTAACAGTTCTACCTCTCTGGCGAGGCAGACCGAGTAATTAGGTAATTTTTTACTCTGCGGTGAAGTATTGGTGAAAACGTCTTGAATATAGCAGTGGGAACCCATTTATCAACATATTCGAAAAGGCTGTTTCCTAAGAAAAATTATGATGTCACTAACTGGCTACTGGCCGTACTGAATGGCAGCCCTGGCAGCGCAACATTTTACATGAACATTTTCGAAGTTAAGTATAATAAACGGCAATAAGAAAAATAATTTATCATCCTCAGCAATGAGTATGTGAACAAATGATACCAATTTTGAATAATTACAGCGCTACCAAGATAACTGAATACCCAATACCTATAATTGAAATAAAAAAAGGTTATTTCAACCTCCTTAAATTATTGTGCAATGTCCAAACTCAAACACGCAGTTGCATTGAACATCCAAAACCTTTCGCAAGTTCATCCAGAACAAACAGACAAACAAGCAAACCCGGACTAGTCAAACCGCCTGTAACGCTACCCGACTACATCGCTAATCCATTAAGGCGGCAAATGTTTGCGCAAGCCGCGGCTTTTAAAAACTTTGGGAATGTCTATGCGTTTGGAACGTTGGGTACGATTTGGACCGAATGAACTTGAAGTTTTACTTTTTGTTATACGTACTTTCTTAATTATTGAAAGTGTAAATCATACTTTAATTAATTTGGTTAAACAAAAAATTTCCTAGTAATTTATTAGTTTCACAAATTATTACTGAGGGCCTAATTAGATTGACATATTATAGTAATTTGTGCGATATAATAGCCGGGATTATCTATGCGTTTGGAACGTTGGGTACGATTTGGACCGAATGAACTTGAAGTTTTACTTTTTGTTATACGTACTTTCTTAATTATTGAAAATGTAAATCATACTTTAATTAATTTGGTTAAACTAAAACATTACCTAGTATTTCATTATTACAAATTATTACTGAGGGCTCATTAGATTGACATATTATAGTAATTTGTCCGATTTAATAGCCACATGTGAAGTATATATATCGTCATCTTGTAACCATAACATAAATAAGCCTTCTTGAACTAAATTTAGGACTAGACCGATTTGTGTGAGACAGTTGTCTGATAATTATTTATTACATGTCCGTGATTTGGCCGATTTATTTTAATTTTTGCTATAGTTATAAGTTCTAAAGATATCTAATCTCCACAAAACCGTTTGCCACAGTTTAGCTGTTTTTGAGAATGCATATGTTTAACTATTAGGTATTATAACATAAAGTGTTCCAATAAATAGATTGCGGTAGGTATAAGTACCCTTATTTACCATCCGACAATACGGGTGGCCATCCATAACGTTCCAAATTAACCGTAATTCAATCAATTCAATTGTAGAACACGACCGGCCATGTACTTACAACCGCGTCAACGCCCTATGCCGTCGGAAAAAAAAGCATTTCAAAATCGAACAATTCACGTTTGACACTCACTCAACTGACAGCTAGGGGAGCGGGAACGAGTGCGATTGGTTGAAAATTGGACAATGCGGCAGATGCGTTCACAATTTTTATTATGTAGCGCCATATTTGCCTAAATTCTTTACCGAAAAAATTGAATACCTACATAGAATAAAAGTTGCAGCTGACATTATAATTTACACGGGCTGACAGGAGATGCAGCGATTAAAACTTCATAGAAATGTAAATATCGGAATAGTACGATGTCGAGATACGGTCGCGTGGATATAAATGATGAATCGGTCTTCTATTTAATACGTAGCCATTGGAATTAAAAATCCGTTTACATAATTAATTTAATTATGAGGTTGTCCATCGCCATTCAACGTGGTAACGCGGCCAGTGTGATGGGTACCTTTGCGCCAGGGGCAACCCGAGGAGCCCTGTTTGACTAGGCTTAAGCTAGTCTTAAGTATATTTTTTTTTTGTATGTGTATATTTTTGACGAATAAAGGATTTGATTATGAGTAAATTTAATTAATGTTAAAAGACTAAAAAGTATTTTTACATTTTCATTATTTTACTTTTATACATACTAGTTAGGTATACACGTTTGTTTTTTTTACTTCGACCACGGGGCATATTTTTAATATTTTTAGGATTTTCGATTAGCATTTTCCGTGGTTATGCATTTAACTGAAACATAATATCCTGCGCTAAAGTTTAGTTAACTTGCAAGCGCAAAATGTATTGACCTTATGTTTCCTTTACTCCGTGATATGGTCACAACCAAGGAAAAAAAGTGTAAGTAGCTATAACAAATTTAGATGCTTTTTACCCAAGGCCAATTAATCATCAAGCAAAATATGTACAAGAACCAGATAGATTATATATGGATTAAAGAGGAAGGACCACTGTTTTTTTTCATACAAATCGAGATTTCTTTCTCATCTGTTTCCTCCTCCAAAACTTAACTTAGAATTTTTGTATTAGGCACCCGTTTGCGGCGAAATTTTGGTAAAAAATAGACGCCTAATAAAAAAAAAGCGCAAAAATGAAAACGGTGCGACCCAGAATATTTCCTTCTCATTTCAGTTCCAAAAATTGTTAATTCGTAAAGATTGGTCAAGTTTTGAAAGAGGAAACAGACGAGAACGAAACCTCGTTTCGTATTACCCGGCTACGCTAAGTTTGGACCTCATTTGTATGCGACACCATAGTTACCAGGTGCAAACACACAAATAGGATAGATACTTTCGAAAACGCGAGCTAAGGCTCAAGTAAATACTAGTGCCGACAAAATAAACTGGAAATACCACAGGCCTGAATACGAAAAGCTTGGTAATATGGAAAACGTCAAGTATACTTATTTAAACACTCACACACACGGCGGTCCTGGGTTCGAATCCTGGCAAGAGCAAATATTTTGTGTGATGAACACGAATATTTGTGCCTGGGTCATGGATGTTCTATGTATTAAGTATTTATAGTACGTATATCGTCGCCTTGTAAGTATCCATAACACAAGCCTTCTTGGGCTTAATTTAGGACTAGGTTGATTTGTATGAGACTGTCTGATTGAATTTGATGAATAAAAATAAATAAGACAAACCGAGCGGTATAAACGTAACATATCGGAATTAATTATATGAATAGGTACTTCAAATGACCGCTGTTCCACAGTCGCAGATTTTTTTACAGTAAACGCGTTAAAAGTAATTTCAAAATAAAAAATGAAATAAAAAAATAAAATTAACTTGAAGTACAGGTAAATTCTCAGTGCCTTAATAAAAGATAACTTTTATTAAAATTCGGTAATGCCAGCAAATTGGAAAGCAAGGCAAACACGATCGCAATACTGAGCTGAGCCTTTAATCCTGGTGCACAATAACTGCGATATCGTATCTGGATAACGCTACCGGTAGCTGAAGATAAACATCAAAACACCTAAATTGAGGTGCAATTTTACATATGAAATAACAGATATAAATAATAAGATCCCTATCATACAAAATACAGTGCACTGTACGTATAATTATGTATAAAAGCCTTTAGGTACAATTTGCGCCTGGGTCATGGATGATATTTGTATTTAAGTATGTATTTATCTACATAAGTATGTATGTATATCGTCGTCTAGGACCCATAACACAAGCCTACAAGAGGAACTACTGTGGAACTAGATTGATTCGTGTAGGGTTGTCTGATATTTATTTATTTATTATTTATTTTACAATGCGAAAACATAAAGATTAAAGACATCCTCTATTTGAAACAAATAATAGTGCTAAAACACGTCGAGTAAATTCTATTTAGTTTTTTTTTTTCAAAAAAGGAAACAATTTATAACGAGAAAAAATTTAGATGATGACTATTAGACGCAAATGCCTGACTAACTTTATAAAATACATAAAAACCATTGTTAATGCTAACAATATTTGGTTTCCCTGGGTTCCCATTATCTGATCCCGACTTGGTGATAATGACCATCTCAAATAAAAAACTAATTTCGAGGATCGTTCCACAATTAGCACAATAATCGCGTAACGTACGTACAGAAAAAATTGGGCAAGTGCGAGTCCGACTCGCGCATGAAGGGTTCCGTACCTATATAATATAATACATATATATATATATAATCTATAACAAGTTTGTTGCATGGGAGCCCCCCTTAAATATTTATTTTATTTTATTTTTAGTATTTGTTGTTATAGCGGCAATAGAAATACATCATCTGTAAAAATTTCAACTGTCTAGCTATCACCGTTCTTGAGATACAGCCTGGTGACAGACGGACGGACGGACGGACGGATGGACGGACGGACGGACGGACGGACAGCGAAGTCTCAGTAATAGGGTCCCGTTTGTACCCTTTGGGTACGGAACCCTAAAAAACAACATACTGTCGGATGCATTGCACTGTCACGCAGACGATGAAATTGGAGAGGGTTAGGAAGAAGTTATAAGATTAGCCACCGGTCAGCGAGCAAAGGGAAAGCCACGAGGATAGAAATGTGTAGAGATGGTTCTTCTGAAATTTTGAATAAGTAGTAAAGAACACAGAAGGGTGCGTAACGATGGCTATAACAATTTTTGATATAACTTCAGTCGCTATAACGCTCATTTGATTTAATTATTGAATGTTATAACAACACTTAATATATTAACATTTGATATAATTATTGTTTTATATACTGATCATTTTATCGAATAACATTTAATATAACATTCTTTAAGTATAATGCATGAACTAATGAATTTATGGTATAACGTTTATTTTATCTAACGTTCAAATGGCATAACGTTTGTTGATATAATGTATTTGAGACATAATGCCACTACATACTAAAAATATCTATAATACAGTTCATGCAAAAACCAGATGATCATTTTCATAACAGCCTATAAAAGGACTCTGCATGGGTAAGTTGTTGGGGCATAGATAAATAGGGGGCGGGGGGTGCCAAGCCCCCCGCATTAAAAAAAAACTTAAACCAAAAGTTCAATTAGAAACGTAGGGTAGGTTGAAAAAAAAAAGGTTTGAAGTGCATCCCCCAGAAAAAATGGACTGCTACCATAAAAGTAGGTTAGGTTAGGTTTGAACTGCATCCCCCAGAAAAAATACAAAATATACCACCTCATATTTATTTCATATGATTTGTGTACCAAATGAACATTATACCATATGATGGTTATAGGAAATAAGTGTTCTACCAAATGATAAATATACGAAATAAAAATAGATATTTTAAAATTATACCAAACGTTTATTATATAAAATGAGTGATTATACCCTGTGAAATTGTATCAAATGTTGTTATATCCAACATACTTATACCATTTATTTTTATATCGATCATTACACACCCAACACAGAAATATGTAGTAATAAGAAATATTCTCCTTGATGATGCTATACCGGTAATTTAAAATGACACCGCCAGAAATATAACTGTTTTGGATAAAATTTTTATATATGTATGTAATTACTTCTCGCTAATAAGAAACATATATTATCTTTTAATTTCACATAATAAGCATCAGAAACACCATGAAACGGACCAGACATAGGTGCCTATTTACAAAAAAATGCTTGTAAAATTTTGATATCACTCCAAAATGCTTACGACTACCACAAAGCCACCAGCGCTGAGTTTTCAGTGATGTACATAAGTTCTGAGTAGGTAGTAGGTACTACAAATTTTTCACATTAACACTTTAAATAGACTTTCGGGTTCACTATTATCTTGTAGAAACTTTTTTGACATATATTTGTTTTGCATAACGATACTTGGCAGAAGTAACGTTGTTCGTCCGATTATTTGCTACGTTTCCGTTACGTTTACATTTTGTACCTAACTTGTTAACCCTTCTAATAACTTCGCTACACGCATCTGCTGTCTGACAATGAACAGTTGTTTGTAGCTTATTGGATATCAGATATCACTTAATTGAATTGATACCATTTTAGGGGATAAATCTATTGGATTGTTTTTGTTGTTTTATTAGCTAAATAGGTATAGAATCATGAAGCGAAGCGTGAATTCAAACATATTAATGTTCCAATGTTCGAGATTCCAAAAATGCACTTAGTTTTTTTTTTCTAAATAGCTCGCTTTTTTCTCCACTTACCTTACTTAAGACCAACAAAACAGTTTAAAGAAACTGACCACAACACGTAATGTTTATTTATCCTAACTAAGTATACCATTATCCCCATAACAATAACGTCAAGCCTCGACTCCCGCGCCGCGGGGTGCCAATATAGAAATTTCTCTTTTTAACTTTGAAAAGATGACACCTGTCAAATATGCGCCTTAGTCTACTCATGACCGTAAGATAAACAAGGATTTGTAAACGGATCTGTTTAAGCGGAAATGGGTTACCTGTGGTCACATGGGGTATTTTACTACTATTTGCAAATGATCATTCATTTTATTCGTTACAATCGGTTGTAGCTTTCGATACCTTGGCTGTCAGGCAGCAACCAATTGGTAATTTTTAGTTGTCTTATTAATTTGTAATTTTTTTTGTGATTAGTAAAAATTTACCAGAAGAGTAGGTATTTACCGCTCAGTTTTTAGGTAAGGACTACCGCTCAGGCGGGCTAGAATTTAATTTGAATTGTTATAAATGGAAAGAAATAGATAAAATGTGTCGCACGATGCCGGGCACAGTTGTGATGATCCCTCTGTTTTACAGAACGACATTGTACATACGTACCATTTAAAGCGGTTACCGTATTATTGTGAAAACTAAGTACATACCTAATATGAATTATGAAATATGATAGGAATTGTCCTATTGGTACGCTTCGATCGCACGTATATGGGCAATTTGTCTGTATTGCAAATAACTTTCCGTATTTGACCGAATAAGGTTTTTACCCGACACAAATCTGTCCATAGCTTTTATACTTCTTTTTAATAAAGACACCTTTTAATTATGGCTTCCCTCAGGCTTCCCTATGTTTATATTCTAGGCCGCCGTCGCCCAAAATGTTAATTGGCCCATTTCCTAAATTTTATATAGGTACTCGTAATGACACTAAGAAACTTTACTGAACTTACTTACCTATATTTATTTCTAGTTTAACCGTGTTCTTCTTCTTTCCAGCGCCAAAGCTGATGATACCCCCAGCGGAGTTCGTCGCCCAGGGCGTGATGGGCAGCCCGCAAGAAGGCATGCGAACTCCCACCGGCAGCCAAATGCTGCCAAACTCCCTGCTTAACCTCAACAACACCGGCCGCACCAACTTCACCAACAAACAACTCACAGAACTAGAGAAGGAATTCCACTTCAACAAATACTTAACCAGAGCGCGGAGAATAGAAATCGCCTCCGCGTTGCAACTGAACGAAACCCAAGTCAAAATATGGTTCCAGAACAGACGTATGAAACAGAAGAAGAGAATCAAGGAAGGGCTAATTGTTGCCCCGGAGGTCCAAGCGGTGGTGTCGTCCGATGTCGTCGGCTCTAGTGAGAACAGTCGAGAATCCAGTTAAATGTGAACTTTGCCCAGACGGCTATTAGTTTTGTTAGTGTTGAAGTGAAGAAATTTTATCTATTTAGGACTTTGTACAGAGCTTCCTTTTGAATTGTAGGTTGTGTACGATACTAATGTTTCGCTATCCTATTTTACGAAATAGAGCTTTACCTGTAGATAAGTTAGTGTGCGTGCTAACACACTAAAACTAGAACTTAATTCTCCATTACCCTACCACGCACAATTGCGTTGAACCGCCCGTTATAGGTAGGTACTCGAGGCTTTAGTGCGAATGAAGTCGGTTCCAAATAATATTTGAGAATATATTATACCCTCTAGTGCGCTAGTACTTACGCATGGATGGAAGTACATTTGGGAGATGCATATCAAAATCAAGTAAGTCCATAAAATTTGGAAAGTATAGCAATCTTAAGTAAATTCCTTGTTTCCGTTACGTGAACTTAGGTGACTTTGATAAGCATCAACACGTTTTATAATTGACGAAACTAGGCAGGATGTATAAATTTTACTGTGTAATGGAACCAGTAATGAATTTATATATGGCGATAGAAGTATAGTGAACATACTTTATAACGCCCTAGTGTGATTTGTGCTATTGTGAGCATTATGGCTTGAAGTGACTTGATCCAATATAGTACGTATATAGCTTATAATTATAAACAAAATAATTTAAGGTTGACCGTTATTCCATATTAAAACATGGCATAAATTTAGCTTCAGTCGCTCTCTTCACTGAAAAAAAAGCCTATACCCAAACAGGAAAGCGTGCAATATAAAGGTTCGTTAATTTATAATGATCGCATAAAGCACTTTCTGAAGAAAATAATGTTACAGAACATTTGAATTTCTTTATATACCTACATTGGAACCACGAGATTCCTTTGAAATTATTTTGCATCTAAGTAATTTATAAAAACGGAGTAATAAACGGAGTAGTTAATAAATAAATAAAGTATAGTTTTCCAACATCGGGCTCAATTTTTGTGCCATCTAAACTAAATACTTTCGTCACAAAACGGTGGCAAGTATAAAGTGTACAAAAGACACTCATATATAATATAAGGTACTTGCGCTAAAGACGGTTATAACTATAAAACTTTCAAGTGGGCTATCTTAGGAACCGGGCCATCTGTGGCGCAAGTACCTTATGGCTTATTACTAAGCTCAATTTGTTGCAGCTCCTTACATCAAATCAACTGCGATTAGGTGTTAGGGATGAATGCGTTTTGTGAGTGTCTTCTATACTCTTTAGAATTTCACATTTTTGTTACGGTTAGGGATATATGGGTTTTCTCAACTTTTTTGCGTTGCTCGTTGCAATGGTGTTGTCCCCTGGGTCACTCTTTTAAAGTACGATTTTCGGCGGTTATATACACAAATAACCTAAAATTGGAATCCTTCGGTTTTTCAGATTTCATATTATACTAGCTGTGCCCCGCGGTGTTACCCGCTCATCCCACGGGAACACTAAATTTATTCGGGATGAAAAGTATCCTATGTCCTTTCCCGGGTCATAAACTATCTCCATACCAAATTTCATCTAAGTCGGTTCAGCGGTTTAAGCGTGAAGAGGTAACAGACAGACAGACAGACAGACACACTTTCGCATTTATAATATTAGTATGGATTTTGTCCCGACAGTACCTACTTATACGTTATTTGGATTTAGGATCTACGATTCCTTTATTTTTACTATTGTTGTTTATTACGGAAAATTAAAAAGTAGTTGTGACATTATAGTAGATTGTACGACAAGTGCATAAAACGCATCATTTTACACGAGACGTTTATCCATCCGAGCGAGCTTGCGAGCGAGGATGAATATAAAGTCGAGTGTAAAATGCGTTTTATGGACGAGTTGCACACTCTACTTTTCACTTCGATTGCGAGGAAATGAAACTGTATCATGTAAAAAACATGTATACACATATCATGTATACTTAAAAACAAATTTAATTAAAATTCGATGAGAAATATTTAAAGTAATAGTTTAAAAAGTAATAAATGATAGTAAATAAAAATTACATGTTTATTTCAAGAAGTTTTATTGTGTACTTTGGCTGTTGGTATCTTTGCCTTGGTCTTAGAATACTAACAAAACGAAATAAAATAAAGAGTTAAATCCTGTTCCAGACCTTCCGATCCGATCCGATTTATCGGAAGAAATCGGATAATGTGTATAAGATCCTAACAATTTGCACTACACATTATCCGATTTCTTCTCTGGGAAGGTCTGGAACGGGTTTTATTGTATGAAGTTTTATGTTTTTTTTTTACTGTTTATTAAGGACCTTTTTCGTGTGGCTGTTGGACCGATCGCCTTGGTCTTCGACGACGATTTTACTTTATGCTCTAGAGCATAAAAAGCGATTTTATGTCGCCTACGCACAGCATAAAGTCGAACTTTTAGAGCAAGAGAAGTGAAAACAGTTTTTTTTGTGTTAGGTACTAGTTCCTTATAGACTTAGGTAATGTTGTATACCTTCGGAATTTTACAAACGTCATTTTGAGGACTTAAAAAATGGTATCTAAAAATTATACGACTTAAAAATAAACTATGGTAGATTTAGAGTCCAAATAACGTATACTATCGAAAAAACATGATATATACCTTTGGAAAACGTAATATTCCCAATTGCAACAGTTATAACGTTATTCTTATGTCGATTATCTTCTGACAATACCAGTAATGTAAATTATAAACACTTTTCTGAGAAGTTTAGTAATCACTTTGTCCCCTGGGTCACGGATCAGAATAACAACAAGAATAAGTTGATCCACCCAGGTAAACTACCACAAACTTATCTGAATTGACATCACTTGCCGACATTTTACTCTGACCTCAAATTCTAAACTAAAATAAACCTATATTAACATGTTCAGGTGTAACTCCAACAAATGGATATAACTTTCATGAACTAAGTTGCTAATGACAATATCGTCATTCCTTCCCATACCTAGTCAACAATAATTTACAGTTAACATCTCAGTTTCATGTGGGATGAACTCACTTCAGATAAATTGTGTGGTATTAATAAAAATGTATTATAAGAATTATAGGATACTCGCTGGGTTAACGATTTGCGATTTGCGAGTAGGTTCCTGGTGGCAACTTATCGTCATACGCATCTAATCTGTACATTATGGGTCTTGACTCTTGTTCAATAACATTACAGATACACTAAGTCAGTAACCATTAGCTGTAAGATAGTTTTGTTAAGTACCTACTTATAATATAACACATTTCATTCCTGATATACAGGGTGACCCTAAAACCAACGCCAAAATGAAGAGGGGTGATAGAACAGCTCATAAGCAACCATATTAAGTTATATAATTTGACCTTAATAAATTCAAATTCAAATTAGCTTTATTGTAACAACATTAAAACACAATAAAAAGTTCATGGTTTTCGAGATATTGGCACTTTTAAAAAACTCGTGACTTTTGATACCCTGCGTCAGTATGTCGATTGCCACCACTGCAAATTTAAGTATTTTGTCAATCTGTTTTTTGCAGGATGTTACCAAAAACATATCATATCGAATGTAATTTAAATTTATTACATATCATGATGCTTTGTCGGTAAAAATAATTAAAAAAAGCTATAAATCAATTTATTAAATTTAGCCTGCGGTTTTGATCGAGTTTCATTTTAGAAAAGTATTGTAAACTAACATGGCACACAACAAAAAAGATAGTAAATTTATTGTAGTTTTCAAAAAGGCACAGCATTTTCTAATTTACGCAGCTGTTTACGAGATATTGATATTTTACACCAAAAGGAGCTCATACTGCAGTTATTCCATAGTATGGAACCAGAGCCCCAACTAGGCTCAGAGTTTGAATTTCGAACAAAAAATCGATTTAAAGAATACTTTATTAAAAATACGCAGAGGCCCAAAACGACGTAACAAGAAGTGCACGTCACATCAGTCGAGCATTTTTAAGGAGATGCCGGGCTTTTATGCAAGTCAATGGCGGACAATTTGGGCCCTGGTCACCCCTCTTCATTTTGGCGTTGGTTTTAGCGACACCCTGTACATATTCTACAGAATTATTTGCATGTTTTACTGCTTTTTAAATAAGGAAAGTTACATTTTGTAAATGTTAATTCATTATATTGTCACAAAATAAAGTTCTGCGTTAAACCGTAAGTAATAGAACCTGCTAAAGTGAAAAATCTTACGACGACATCCCCAGTACAATAATTACAGCTACGGCTCTCAACATGTTAAAATATTCTTGAATAAGACCCCAACTGCCGTACTATTTTTAAAAGTCTTATCTTACTATGGAAGCAATATAAAGATACGACCTTTTACCGAAGCACGGCAGCCTTAGAGATAAAATAGTTAGTTATATTCGCGACGAGGTTAGATCCAGTACTCGTTATTGAATATTTGTGGGAGCCTGACTTTTTATATTTATGTAGAAATTATTTTTTTAGAGATTTCGTGTGATTTATGTTTTGATAGATAAAGAGATTCTTCAATGTCGTGTATGGTCACCACGGCAAGATAAGCTGCAGATAAGACACAAAGGTGACGCTCCAAATCTGAAGTATATTATCCTATCTACGTATATAAGTATATACCTACAGTTTATTTTCAAGTGGTGCAACGGACAATCTCGTTTATTTATTTATCAAAAATCAAATGTGTCATATTTTTTATCTATTTTTTATTCAACTTTACTTAAGACCAAAGCTATTTTTTTTTGTTATAATTAATTTATTACTTACATCTTCGTTGTAATTAAACTGTACAGTCGACTTGGTAAAATAATATTAAATAATGATTGTGTGTTAGGACAGTTTGTGTGTACATTTGTTAAGCTGATACCTACTTTATCAATAAATTAATTATATCTATTTTCATATTGAAGTTTTAATCTATTTATTGATAGGCGAACTGAACCGAGGGAATATTTTTTTCGACTGGCCCCTGACCAGCTGGCGTGCTCCTAGATAATATAAATTGCATTTACTAAGCTGAACGCCGCTAACTGGCTAGAGACAGGACTAAATCGTCAGGAGTGGCGACATTTCTTATCGGAGGCCAAGAGTCACTGGGTCACCGAGACATCAAGTAAGTAGGTAAGGCATTTACTAAACAGATTTTTTCTGTTCACAATTATAACTAGGAACAGGGCAGCGTCCTTGCCAAGTCGGAAAAAATACCAACTCGGTTAGGTTACCATACAATGCCCGTACAAGCCGAGAAAAAAACATTTTCTCGAACATGCTCGGAAATGTATGCGTTAATGTCCCGATATGATGACATGAAGTTTCTCGTTTATGGCTCCCTACAATACTTCTTGGCCTAGGCCAAAAATTTAAGTATGAAAATCCATTATTGTCCGCTGCTCTAACTTTTTAAATTTCCTTACTAACGTTAAATTGGCGAAGGAAAAATTACATACAGCCAACCACCACCGCCCTCTGTAAGCATACTTGCGATATGAAAAAAAAAACATAATCTATGGTACTATATTTATGTGCGGTTAAACATGGTGCTCAAATAGCTGGATCAAATAACATATTTAAAAAATAAAAAAGGCAGCAATATTATGAACAACTTTTTTTCTGCTTATTCGTATTTCGTAGTGATTATAACATAATTTTAACAGACATAAAAATTACTTCTAGTGATGAGAGTGACGGGGAACTTATGAACAAAGGATGACGGGGAACATGAGGAGGCAAATTTAGCCATGCAAAATATGCTACGGGAAAAAAGTAAAAACGAATGATAGTTTTTACTTTTTTCCCGTAGCATATTTTGTTATTATCTTCGGCCGGAACAGGGATTGCAGGACTCGTTCTATCTGCCCCAAACTCGTCCAGCAATCCCTTACTTCACGGCCTCTGCAGTAATGTACTATTTCATCCTTTTTTTGTTTTTTTTTAGAAACAAAAATTCAAGATATTATTTTTAGTTGCATCCATTCTCCATTAATAAACTGAGTATAAAGACATTTTTTGTCAGTTTGCATATGGACACCGTATTGCTATTAATCACTCTGGTACAGGGGATATTTGAAAATATACAAAAAAAAAGCAATTTAATACAAATTCCAATATTTTAATAAATGCCCATTTACCTTATACATTTAAATTAAATATCACATTTAATTAGTAATAAGTATGACACAAAATGCTGCTTCATTTAAATTACATCATTTATGATAATGACATTATCCCATACATATAACATATTAAAATAAGTAGGTTATGTTTTGTGAATACAAACTATATTTTCAGTTAAATGCTTCATTGTACTATAATATTGATCTATAAAATAAAAACCAGATATTCAACACGTACATACAACAACCGTAAAAATTAAAACATATATCATATTTTTATTACAACATGAGATAAAATTTAAAATCTTTAATAACATTCAAAATTATAGACGCGTAATGTTTCGCTTGTTTAATTCAAGTGTAGTTATAATAAACAGCTTAAAAAGTTAACGACTATTCCTTCATCTGATGTAAATTATATAAATCTAACCTATTTTATATGGTCACATATGGGTAACGTTGTTTAAATATATATTAAGTTTTAAAATTGAAGGCAAATCAATTAAAGTTGAACATATTCAAAAGTAAAGTTATTTTCGTTGAGGTTCTTGATGAGATCGGTTTTCCCGAAGGCTACACCCGTTGTCAAAACTCCTCCGCTGCATAAGAAAGAGTATAGTTTATTACAACTAATTTGCATAATGCATTAGTCACTAATTTGACTAAATTTCATTTTCACATACAAATCGTTATGGTACTTACATACAGTAGCGGAAAAAATCTATCATATTTTTTTTTAACTAATTTGCCGTTCAGATAATATTTGAAGTTACACTTATATAATATATTAATATATTATTATTCGTTTATTCATTCGGATCCTTGGGTCCGATTCGACTCGACGATATTTCAATATAGATTTTTTTCCGCTACTGTAAGTTGTCTAGTGTTTTAAATAAAGCTGAGTCATAATAACTTTGGCCGAAATGCGTACATATTGGATAGTAACTACCATTTAAATAATGAAAATTCAAAGTATTAAAAACTAGAAATTGGACATTTGGGGATTTGACCATTTTGACACAAAATTCAAATCTTGGAGAAAAGGAAAATAAGCCGTAATAAACCCTAAGCAAACAAAACAAGAAAGGGTAATATTTTCTTCAAAGTATGTATAGATCTAGTGCATACCGTATTTCATCCTATTTCATAGGAAAAGCTCATTTTTATGGTTGTATCTTAACTTTTCCACCAGAGTTAATACAATACCTATGCTAAAATTTGCTTTTTCAACAAAATACGATAGAAAACCATTACGCACTAGATTTGTCTTTGTTTGGAAGCTCAATTATAGGTAAAGGTCGTTCATACATTGGCGTACCATAGACACAAAAATAAACAAATATGATTAGTTGAATGACTCAAGTCCAATGGTTATTTATTGAAATCTAAAGACGTCGTTGGAATGGTGTCCACACCTTTTATAGAAAAACACTTCACCGAATGCTTCAGTTCATAGAATTTTAATTTCATAGACAATTTTTTCCTCGGAAGTCATTCATTTTTAGAAGTCTTGAAATTCGGAATGTAATAACACAAACCTATCCTAACCTAATCTGTAGGTTGACATTTTCATTGAAATATTTTATGTTTTCAGAAAAAAAAACCGCTTCCTATGAAATGAAATTTCTATGAAATGAAAAGTCGATGAAACGTTTCTGTACAAAACAAGGAATATATACCACTTTTAGCAAAAGGGGAGGTACTCACGTGCCGGGCATCTTGTCATGTTCCTTCAGGCAGGTTATGGCAGAATAAATCAGCCCGGTGACGGTGGCTCCGTAGCCGGGGTTCACACCTTTCACCTGGACAAGGAGTAAAACGGAACCATTCAGTTTATATAACACATATATCTAGAAGTTTAGTTTACTAGTTCTCGATAATATGTATTTGTATTCAATCATATAATTATGGTAGTGTACTAGTGTGGTAGTTTTTCATCCACATACAACATTTACATTCAAAAATATCCAAACAGTACCCTATGGTATTGGTACTACTAACGCCATCTAGTTTGAAACAGGATTACTTACGAAAGTACTACCATAGGCAAATGATAATAATTATAAACTCAAACTTGCCTCACCCTCGTACTGCTACTTACTATTATTGCACACAAGCACGAGATAGCGCTTTAGGCACTTTGATTGAACTAACAGCGGCAGGAGGAAGAAATTGATATTTATAATAACTCTAATTTAGTTTCTCGCCATCATGCAATGTCGTATATATTATATTAGTTTAAAAATCAGTACGGATGATACATGTCTATTAGAGAGTACGAAGTAGGTGGCCACTATTTACGAATAACAACATACCTATGCATTCGATAAATATCGAATGCAATAGTATAAACAAAATGATATGCAATACTTTTTTTTACTTGTAGAATGCAACAGCTCGAACCATATTGGTATTTTGTATGCGATAGCGCTTCTAAGCACCATCTACTTACAGTTCATTGCATTTAACATGTTAATATTTGATGAACCAGATGGAGCTAGCATTGGGCATTGAATACTACTAGCTCCATCTGGTTCATCAAATATTAACGTCATGTTAAACGCAATGAACTGTAGATGGCGCTTAGAAGCGCTATCGCATACAAAATACCAATATGGTTCGAGCTGTTGCATTCTTCAAGTAAAAAAAAAGTATTGCATGGGCATTTCTCAGGAGTGGCATTTTTAAGTGTCCGGGCTTGAAAATGGTTAAATTTACCATCGAATATTTCTGAATAAAATCAAGCTAGTACCTAACGGTTTGTTTCGTCTGGCGAGCTATGTAAACATTTCATGATAATTCATTAACATGACATTAAAAAAAAGTTATTACAAAAATTGACGTTCACTGGAAGCGTCCGCTTGCCAGATTTGTTGAAATAAAAAATCATAACTGGATATTGGGTCTGGATACTATGATTTCAAATGTGTTCCCGTATTCAGCATTAGTTTATTAATCATTTTGTTCCTATAGATATAATTTATCTGCTAAACATTTTAAATAAAAACTATTTTTCGGAGCGTCCGAGGGTAACTAGTGATTTCAGTGTAAACTTTAAAACACGTCAGCACTGCCTTAAAGAAGTATACTAGAAACCCGCAGCTCGAAAGCAAACAAGCTTCAGTTGTGTTCTCACCGCCGCCGAGAGTAGACGTCGGCTCAATGGCTTGTAGGTAGAGTTTGTGTGGGTTCGTTGGTCATTCGGTGGATTTGGTTACGTGTTTTGTTGAATTCGGTGGAACAATTTGTCTTGTTCAGTGATTGTGTGTCTGCAATTTTATAAGTGAATAAACTATCTCCGGGAGAATGTAAGTCCATAATAATTTGTTCGTGTCTATATTACTTTTAGTATTCCTTAAATCGATAAAAAACATTAAATTTTGAAATCGGTGGAATTGATTTCCATTGATTCGGTGTAATTTTTGACCACTGAAGTCAATAAAAATTGCCACCGCTATCAAGTTGTACGATAAAACCAACTGATTTTACATTATTTCTATATTGCCATGCCCCTCAATCGGTTCTTCAATGCTTATAATCGTGATTTTGTTAATGCAGCATAGTTCTGACTGTGCTTCTTTTGTTTACTAATTTCGGTGGGTTGCTGTTCGTTAGGCTGCTTTCACCGGCATCTCATTGGCATTTTAGCACATGGTTTACCCATCTCGTTGAACTGGTGCATCAGGGTATTATGCCTCAACAGCCTGACACTACAAATATTCCTAAGGGTCGTCATTTCAGCGAGCTACACATCGAAAACTCTGAAGTATTGAGCCTTTGATTTCGGTGATTGTAAAATCTTAAATATCTTATGAACCACTAAGTTCAGTAGAGGGCCTTTGCTACCAATATTTTTTTTAAATTAGGCCGTTTTTATATATTAAAGTCACGAATCAAAAATATGAAAAATAAAATTGACCACCGAAGTCAAGCAAAATACCTCGGCCCGGAGAATCGCCCGCATAATTATCATTTTGTTTATAGGTACTGTTGGTCATCTCTTAAATTTGATTTCCTGTGCCAATTTTAGATTACGGGCCTTGATACTACTAGCTCCATCTGGTTCATCAAATATTAACATTTAATAAAACCACATGATCCGTAGATAGCGCTACCGCATACAAAATGTCTATAATATAGTTCAAGCTATTGCATTCTTCAAGTATTGAAGTATATCAGGTATATCATTTGGTCATCTCTTAAAGATTTCTTATGCCAATTTAAGATTACGTTACGCGTTATCTAAGCAGGCAAAACTTCTTAAATTACTTACCCTAACGACAGCTTTCTTAGTCGGCGTCGTCGCTACAATATCAGCTCCCTTCTCCCAACCCTCGCCAAACAGTTCAAACATGAAATGGTTGTTATTCATAACATTCTCAGTCGGTCCCTCACGTGTGATCCTGCCCGCAGAGAACAGCCTCGGGTGCGCCAATAGAAGTTTCCTTGTCAACGAAAGCTTCGACATGATGAAAGTGACGGCCATGGATAACGCCCAGCGGATGGTGGCGAAGAGAGAGGGCATTTTCACGTAGGGTTTGAACTGGACCGGTCGCTTGTGGTCGTTCTCGTAGAAGTAGCGTTGCGTGCGGTACACGACGTAGCCGTCGGGACCGATGAACGGAATGCAGTAATTTCCGTCGTACTTATGGATGGTTCCACTGAAACGCAAATATAGAGAGAAACATGTACATTGAGTTCATGTACGGTGCGACACAAAAGAGTAGAAAACGGCTGATAAAGGAACTACAATTTTTCATACAAAATTGTTACCATATTCAAGCACTTTACGTCAAAAATGTGGCAGTTGCGAAGGAAGTGGCGCCCTCATTTATTTTCTACTCTTTTATGTTGCACTGTACCTATGTTACAGAATGTAACTCTTTTTACTTTACACATAATTACTTTGTGAGAATAACTGTAAAATTATACTAGTAATTTTAGCGTCAAATAAATCTTACACAGTATACAGCGTGTATTGTTGATATAGCCACAAACAGACAGTAGTAAATGACTAAGCAAGAATAAAAACGAGTTACATTGCGTGCTGAATTATTTTATAAGGAGAAAAAATATCGTAAATTTTTATTAATTTATATAAAACTCATTCATTAGGGCCTATGTTAAGAACTTGTAAAGTTTGAGTTTGTATCAAAAATACACGCTGTATTAATTAACCCTTAGCACTTAGCACAGCTCAACGTGTGATATTAAGAACTGATGAGAAAAAAAGGAGATAGTGGCATTTTCTAAGAAAAATACGCGTCTTTAGAAGATCCTTCCGTTGATGGCGTTACCATCGTTAGGTACTCTTCATGCAACATTTGCTCATATAGTTGAAATTATTTTGAGTTGTTATTTCGAATTAGGTCATTCACTCCATGCACGGATTTGTAACTCGTATGCTCCACCAGTTTTTTTTTGTTTTTAATCTGTATAATTAATAATCGTAAGGTACCGGAAACTTATGCACGATTGTTTGTATTATTAGTAACATTGTCTGCTAGGAACAATTAACATGTTTTTACTAACGTGAGAACCGTTGGAATTTAAACTTGTGTCTCCAACGGCTTACGGTCGATATAGCACTTGAACTACAACCTCAGCTACAAAAGGGCACTTCGAGGACAGTTCTGATGCAGTTGGCGTAACTCAACTGCGCAGTCTGGCGTGAAATTCTGAAGACCGACTGCACGCCAGCTGCAAGCGGTTTGCGCATGTCATTTTGCAGCAGGGTTGCAGTTCAAATGATGTCCGTCTGTATCGGCCCTTTCTTCAGAACAGTGAGTGCATTGTCCAACTAGAATAACTAGATTACTGAACCTACTACGTCTAATCATCAAAGTTTTCACCTCAGCCACTTCATCATAATGATTTAAGGAAGTTGTAGGACCGTCTACTGTAAAATTTTGCGACTCTTACCTGGTACCAGTGCCAGAAATCCTCAAGTTGTATCGAAGTATTTTATGCAAACATTGAACAGCGTGTTGAACCTAGTTCGAATTTTGTTACATTGAACTACTTGACCCGTTGACACATAGGTAAATAAAATAAAAACGAATTTGAACTTTGACCCGCGTCGAAAAGGTCGAAATTATTATCTGCCATATAAGGCTTCGTATGCAGTAAAGGGTTAGCTCATTCTTGGTTCAAATGTGTTGTTCTCTCGTCTATTAAAAGGTTATTACAACGAACTACTAAAACTCAACATTTCATACGTAGGTATAGAGAGCCAAAAAAATGGTCTACCAATTTTCGCCTCTATATAATTATATACACATGAGGGTATCAAGATCCAAAAGTGGTAGACCACTATCTTGGCTGACAGTACATGCATACTATACTTATACTCTACATACTGGGGATGCAGCTTGGGCTTGAAGCTCGGCAAACGGTCTGGATACAGCTTCTTCCTGAGCGCAGGCAGCTCGCCGTGTTGGGACATGCTGAAACACGAACATTCGAAAAATTTTAAATGGAAGTTGCCACATTTTACAAGTCAATAAGTACATTATCCCACCAAAAACATTCTGTAAAAAACTAGCCAAGTCTCGATGGAGCTGCTTGTTTATCTCTAAAAAGTAATGAAATCTAGACAAAGTCGTACCAAGTCTAAGGTTCCTTACTGCGATTTCTTTATTATTATAGTTAATGTTGTGTGACTTGGCCGTTGAAGGGTACACAAGGGTACAAAACCAGGTGCTCCATGACACCATTGCACCAATCTGTCGCCAGAACGCTACCCATTGACGATGGAAAATTGCCACTTGGCAAACGTTGATTCAATAACCAGTCAATTGTAGGCTTGATAAAGCTGCGTATTTCAATAATAAGTACTTATGTAAGTATAGGTAATGTTCGAGTAGAATAAAGTTAATCGTTCGACTATTTCTTCTTGTAAACTTGTAAGTATAATTATAAAAGCCAGTCTAGTCTTATCCAGAGATTTCCTTTAATTTTATTTATATGAGTATTAAAAGCAGAAGGGGAGGCATTCGCCCAGCAGTAGGACGCTATAGGCTAGATTAAATTAGAAGATGTGTCCCACTACGCTGGATTTTTGCAAAGACAGTCGATTTTTTTATGTACCAATAGTAGAAGGGGGCATTACCATATCTCTAATACAGCTGAGACCAGCTGAGGGTTCTTCATCAGATAAATAATAAATAAATAAATATCGGACAACCTCACTCAAATCGATCTAGTCCCAAATTAAGCTCTAGAAGGCTTGTGTTATGGGTACTAGACGACGATATACATACTTATATAGATAAATAATACTTAAATACATAGAACAACCATGACCCAAGCACAAGTATTCGAGTTCATCACACAAATATTTGCCCTGGCCGGGATTCGAACCCGGGACCGCCGGCTAAGTAGGCAGGTGTCTAACGAACTGAGCCAAACGAGTCGTCAAAATACTTCAGACCTTCGATTTTTGACATCAAAATGAAGCGGCCCACCAAGTTGAATATTAAAATACTTAAACGGGTTTACACGTCGTAGAAGTCGAATAACGCTCGACATGTTTCGAATCGGTACGCGATTCATCATCAGGAGAGACGATCAGTCGCGGCGGCGGCCAACCGAACACAACAACAATTTGAATATTTTTTGTAAAGGCGGTATCTCGATCTCTAATAGTTTGGTTGGGCTCCTGTGTTTTCTAACTAAACAGGGTACTCCAGATCTTCGATTATCCTAGTTTTTTTGTATATCAAGAACGGTGATAGCTAGTTGAAATTTTCACAGATGATCTATTTCTATTGCCGCTATAACAACAAATACTAAAAATAAAATAAAATAAATATTTAAGGGGGGCTCCCATACAACAAACTTGTTTTATGGTACGGAACCCTTCATGCGCGAGTCGGACTCGCACTTGGCCAATTTTTATAGTTTTCGCTTTATGTGGCCATTAAACCCTAACTCTGTACCAAATTTCAGCTCTCTGAGTTTATGGGAAGTACTAGTTCTATTCTGATGATCATGAGTTGAGTGTCATAAATGCGAAACTTTGCTTTCGCTTAACTTCGGAACTAAATGACCTACAGACTTGAAATTTTGGATTTTAAGTATGTGATTATAGCTTACTGGATGACGAAAGTTTCTGCGTTCTGGTCTTATCCAGAGGTTCTCAAATAGGGGCCTGAAAATGCGGCGAAATGGTTCCAGTAAAGGATGGTACGGCAGTGTTTGCTTCGCGCGCGACTTGGCGGGAGCACTGCCGTGCCTAGGGTTTGCAATTCGAATATTCGTCTATTCGAATATTCTAATTATTCGCCACAAATAGTATTCGAATTTGACAGCACTCAATATTCGAATACTTCGAATATTTCGAATAGTGCAGAAATTTGTTTGAAATTGTTTACGTTTGCGAAAAATTATCATAAAATGCCAGGATTAATAAAATTATCCTTCTGCTGTGCTGTGATGTTATGATGCTGAATGACACTATGATGTAAGTAAACCAAAATTATAATTCTAATATAAACTAAATGTTACAATTAACGTAATATCTCAGAGAAATACTTTAATTTAAGTACTATTAAAGTTTGGAAGTCGCATGATCTTAGCTTTCACATTAAGCTCGCGTCTCTAGGGCAATAATTAATCCTATGCCTCTGAGACCTGGTGTCTATATAAGGGTGACATCAAATGTCTAGACACAAGCGTGAGGAAGCCGGAGTGCTACCGCCCGATAACTCTCCTAAGCACAGTGTCGAAGGTGTTCGAGAAGCTCCTGCTGAGACAACTTCAGCCGCATATCGAGCCCCGACCCGAGCAATTCGGATTTCGTGCAGAGCACAGCACAACTCTGCAGCTGTCAAGGGTACTGCACCACATGGCGGTGGCCATGAACACCAAGAAGGTCACGGTTGCAGTATTCCTTGACATGGAGAAGGCGTTTGACAGGGTGTGGCACGAGGGCCTAGTGTACAAACTGTCAACGTCGTCTTCTGCACCTCGACGAGTGGTCGCATCATTCCTGTCCGGACGAAGGTTCCAGGTGGCGGTGGAGGATGCCACCTCGACGGAGCGCCCGATACTGGCGGGTGTTCCCCAGGGAAGCTGCCTGTCTCCAGCCTGTTATGCCCACTACACCGACGAAATACCGGTGGAGGGCGACGTCAAGCTGGGGCTATATGCGGACGACGCGGCGTTCTTCGTGACGTCCGTCAACACTAAATACGCAGCCAAGAAGATCCAGCGTCAGCTTGACGTCCTTCCCGATTGACTCTCCCGATGGCGACTGTCGGTGAATTTGGGGAAAATACAACTCGTGACGGGAAAAGTGAAGCAGCCTCCAAAACTTCGCATGTCCGGACAGGACATTCAATGGTCGCACACGGCCAAGTACCTGGGTGTGACCATTGACAGGGGACTCACCATGGCGAAACACGTGGAGGAAACGATCCGGCGGACAAGAGGAGCAGCCACAAGACTCCGACCAGCCCTTGTGCATAAAGCTAGGGATTTATAAGACGTACCTGCGGTCCCGTCTGACCTACGCGGCACCCGCATGGTACGGTCTTACATCAGCAACAAACAAGAAGAGGCTGCGTGCGCAGGAGACCCAAGCCCTGCGCACCATAGTCTCGGCTCCGCGATATATGCGGAACGAGACTATATTACGCGACATCAAATGGCAAGGCCTGGATGCCTTCATAGGGCAACTCGCCGAAGTCACGTTCCGCCGCGCTGATCACTCGGGGATTCCCAGCCTCGAGGGGATCGCGCCACTCCACGCTCGTCCTCCAGACGTACGGGGCAGGGCTCTGCCGAGAGAGCTCGTGCCCCCCGTCTGAGCCCCCTGGAAACACCAGTTGCCCACAACGCCAAAGAAGGCCTACATATCCGCAAAGCCGCGGAAAGGCCAACGTGCTCGCCTGCAGCTGAGCCAAAAATCTCCGCGCCACCAGCATCAACGCCATCATCGTCAGCACCGTTACTTGGAACGACTGCTCACGAGCTGTACGCACCGCCAACAAGGAGTTACGAAATAAATAAAAGCGTGTCAGAAAGAGACGTCCCGTCCGTAGTCGCGGACGGAGGAGCTGCTGCTACAGAGGGCCAAGCACTGTCATGGCTTCCCCACACTCCCACGTCGGGATGTGTGTGACGCAAGAATGATGATCTAGACACAGTTCATCTACGAAGTATCCGAGCAATACTATGGTTGTGGTGGTAGGATCTAACTCGGAGGTTCTGCGTTGAACAGGCATATCGGGTATAGTGTCTGCTCATAGAAGGTCACCCGTTGGTGTGGGCACTTTATTCTTTATTCGATAATAACATTTATCAAATTATTCAAATCATACACTAAGAATCATAAGTCGTTAAAACTTTGCATGTATGGCACCATCAAGGTTACCTACCTAAAGTAGTTTTTTACTCTGAGCTTACCTGTGGCAAACGCAATGCTGGCGGGCAATATCTGCGCTACAAGGATGTCTTAAAGGGCCAATTAACGGCCACCGGCATATCATGCGACTCGTGGGAGGAGCTTGCATTGCAACTCAGAGATCTGACTAGCGAGCTGCTGTCAGCGAAGGTATAAAAAAAATTGAACGCGCTCGCCTTCAAGACCTGGACACCAAACGTCAGCACTGAAAGACTCTGCCCAAGCCCTCGTACAACTACACATACAAATCATCTGGCGAGCTTTGTTGTATTGTATCTCATGCTGTCGGACTTCCAAAACCAAATTTAGATTTGCAAGCCACGCTCGCGCACAGCATGCTCGTACAATAATCAATTGAATGAAGAGTTTCCTTAACCAGATTGTCAGGATGTCGCCGTCGATGGATACGTCTGGGTGGACATCAGAACTGATAGATTTTTGTGTAGACACGAAAAGAGTTTCATCATCATCATCATCATCTCAGCCATAGGACGTCCACTGCTGAACATAGGCCTCCCTTTTGGACTTCCATATATACCGGTTGGAAGCGACCTGCATCCAGCGCCTTCCGGCGACCTTTATAAGGTCATCTGTCCATCTTGTAGGTGGACGTCCTACGCTGCGCTTGCTGGTCCGAGGTCTCCACTCGAGCACTTTACGGCCCCATCGGCCATCTGCTCTGCGTGCTATGTGGCCTGCCCATTGCCACTTCAACTTGCTAATCCGGTGAGCTATATCGGTCACTTTAGTTCGTCTACGGATTTCCTCATTTCTGATTCGATCACGTAGAGACACCCCGAGCATAGCCCTCTCCATTGCTCGTTGAGCGACTTTGAGCTTTGAGATGAGGCCGATAGTGAAAGACCACGTTTCGGTACCGTAAGTCATCACTGGTAACACACATTGGTTGAAGACTTTCGTCTTGAGGCACTGAGGTATGTCGGATGAAAAGACATTGCGTAGTTTCCCGAACGCTGCCCAGCCGAGTTGGATTCGGCGGTTGACCTCTTTCTCGAAGTTG
Organism: Apotomis betuletana; assembly: GCA_932273695.1. NCBI lineage: Eukaryota > Metazoa > Arthropoda > Insecta > Lepidoptera > Tortricidae > Apotomis > Apotomis betuletana. The sequence goes on from OW026300.1 coordinate 17,083,091, forward strand.
CTTGTTGAAAAGAGTTTGCTCTTTATTAATTTGTTTTTATGTTAACTTTTAACAAAAAGTGAGATTGTATTGTAACTGTACTGTGATTTATTTTGTAATCGTTTATTATATTTCAACAATGCAATTGTTTAAAATTCATAGAAATATTCTTTGATTTCAAGCCAATAACATTAAAGTTGGTTTTTTAAATAGTAATGTAATAACATTTTAATTATTCGTTACGTATTTTACAATATACGAATTGTAACTATTGTATTGATTAATTTTAATAAATATTCGTATAATTCGAAAAATTCGAATATTAGGAATTGAAGTATTCGTATTATTCGAATACTAATATTGGACGAATATTGCAAACCCTAGCCGTGCCCCCCGATAAAATTCATTTTTACTACTATTAAATTAAGTATATAGTTTTATTATAAGAATATTAATTATTATTTATGAAATACAAATTGGAATAGTTACATTATTAGTATTATTATATTATTTCATTATAAAATTTGTAGAATTCGCCAATGTTGTAAAAAGCATTGGTTGTTAGCCATTTCTTTAACTCATTGAGGAACGTTATATTATTTTTAATATCTGATATTGACGAGTACTTTATTGAAGATTTTTGGCCCCACTATAGACATTGTTTTACCCGACTTTGCTAGCCGACAACGTGCTGTGGACATCATGTTTACGTGTTTCTGTGCAATGCGTGTGTAGCCAGTGGAAAGAGATGTACCTATATTACATCGAACGTACTTAATTATGTAAAAAATGCATTGTAATGTGAGTGTCAATGTTTTTATCTTTAATAAGTTTCCGGGCGGGAGTGCCTGGTGCCACGTGAGATATTATTCTCAGTGCTCGTTTTTGGAGAACAAATACTCGCTGCCACTCAGCTGCTGAGCCCCAGAATTCAAGTCCATAACACAGTATATATATATATAGATATACATTTATACATGCAGTCAGAAGTAGCTGAGCAGTATAACATGATCTGTATAACCCTTATTTTATTGATAATAAAGTCCGTGTGGAATATAATTGATCTTCTTCTGCTAACTGTACAAGCATAAAATAAAATAAAATCGATTCTGTGACTTCCAAATGGGTTTTTACTTATTTTTGTAAAATATTATTCAATGTACTAAGGGCACGCATGCATAAATGCATGGAAATTTAATGAATGAATCCATTCATATTATATAGGCCATGCAATTTTGCATGAACAGGAAATTGACTTGACTTTCGCATTCAGAATGCTCTACGGTGTACGGCGGCTCTGCATAAGGTCTTGGTGTCCAAGCTGATGCGTCGGAAGACTAAGATCAGAGTCTATAAAACAGTCATAAGACCTATCTTAATGTACGGATGTGAGATATGGACACTCACCCTAAAAGAGGAAAATAAGCTTCTTGTCGCAGAGAGAAAGATATTTCGCAAGATCCTGGGACCGACACGGAGGGAAGATGAGAAGGGAAGAGCCGGAGGATCCGTAAAAACCAAGAACTGGAAGACCTAGTGTCTGAGCCAAATATTATTGGGGAGATAAAAGCAGCAAGACTCCGGTGGCTCGGGCATCTAGAGAGAATGCCGGACGATAGGGCGGTAAAAAGGGCGTATGTTGGACAGCCTGTAGGTCGTCGACCGGTCGGCCGACCGAGGTACCGATGGAAGGACGAAGTCATGAAGGACCTACGCGCTCTACAAGCAGGAAACTGGGAGGAGATTGCTCAAGACAGAGCGCGCTGGCGTCATTTCGTATCGGAAGCCAAGATCCACTTCAGGTCGCTGCGCCAGCGGAGTAAGTAAGTATGCAATTTTGCAGCTCATAGTAGGTAAAGTAGAGACCTTTAATTTGTAATTTTTTTTAAATATGATAGTGTTTATATACTTAGATTATATAAACATATGATATAACAGTAAAAAACAAGGAACTAGAAGCAATATTTTATATATTTATTAATTACACACTGCATCACAGATTTCTACAAATATCTTAACAACACGCGATTTTGTTGCGGGGCATTTACCCTATTGCTATTTGCTGGCTATTTAGCCAGCGTTGAGGATGGTTTTGGCAGGATACATTGTACGCATGTGTCGTCCACGAAAGATCACTTAAGAGTGCTGCAATGGCTGCTGTCGTGCACTGCACTCACACTGTTCACTCTCTCTGTGACACGCAGTTACATTCAGCTTGATGATGAAGAGGCTAGTATACATTTTGTGTCGATATCAACTTACCCGATGACCAGTGACTCCCAAGTGCCGTAGTTTGTGACGCCGGTCTTGGCGGCTTCAGCGGTGTACTCCGGCGCAACTTTAGAACTCAAGTATGACTCGACAGCGTTCAGAGTTCCTGAAATACAGTTATAATAATATATTATCAGTATTGAAATCTAAATCTCCATTCAATGAGGCCGATCTAGTTTCACTTCAAAATGTCAAAGTCTTGCCGTGAATTTTATTTTCTCTGTATCTGAATTAATTGCATTTAGATGAATGATTCATCAACGCTTAATGGCTTTAGACGGGAAAATTAATAGGGAATTTTGATTCATTTTGACTAACTCCAGTTTGTTGGAGCCGCACTGCCCGGTCGTATTTCATCTATACCTATCAATTCTATACCAATGTAGCTCCTATCTCAGTCTATGACGAAGTTGGACAACTTACCATCGAAGTTCCGCTACCAGTCGACCAGTCCCATATCATGGGGGTGCTGTCGAATCGGCACGCACTGTTCACGGAAACACCCTCCTCTCTCGCGGCCTGGTCGTATTTCTACTGTATCGACTCGAAGTTCTGTCTGAATGTCGCTGATATAGATATCAGAGATAAGCTAGAGCTTTAGAGAGGCAACTTACCATCAAAGTTCTGCTGCATGTAGACCAGCCCCATGTCGTTCGGGATGCTGTCGAACCCGCATGCGCTAACCACGTAAACACCCGCCTCTCGTGCTGCTTGGTCGTATTTCAGCTGCATTGTCTCGATGAACTGTAAGCATAACAAGTTTGATTTAACGCCTTTTTAAATTTATAAAACAATTAACGCGATTAATTAACGCAACTTAATCAGGTTGTTAACCAATCGGACGCAAATCACAAGATGAAACAGTAAACAGTACATTGCGTACTCAATTGATATCAGGCGATCTGTCACGCTTGGCGGAGTAATCGTGGTCGTCATTTGAAATCGATAAAAAAAAAATTGTTGGGATATTTTACTTACGGCTTTATTTTACCTTGCCATTGCTCCCTTATACGAGTAGCTGCCTTAACACTCTTAACAGGTAACGGTTGAGACATGTAAATAAATTACTACTTCTGTCGCAAGCAAACTAACGGCACAGAATAAAGATAACAGATAACTTAGAAAATTCTAATAAAGCTAACGGTAACAGATTGCTATTGTCATACGAAGCTGCCTGCTCATTTAACCTAAATTAGGTAAAATCCATATAGCACTTTCGGTTTAATGAGACAAAAAAGGCACAGTATGTATACACTTATACAGTATAGGTAGGTACCGAAAGAAATCTACTATACATATGATAAAAGAAGATGTCCTGACTGACTCATCGACGTACAGCAGAAACTACTAATGTTAGAGAGTTGATTTTTGCACAGGAGGTTACTTTTATAACGTGGGCTAGGGATAAGAAGGGATTTTTGGAAATACCTCCCCTAAGAGGGTTAAATAGGGGTGCAATGTTTGTATGGGGGAAACTTTTTTTTTGAGCTAGAGACTTGAAACTTTGTAGAAAGATTACTTTAAAAGAAACACAAAAAGTACTTTCAGTGTTTTAGAAAATTCCACCCCTAAGGGGGGTAAATAGGGGTACCTACAATGTTTATATGGGAGAAAATTTATTTTTTGAACTAAGACTTATAACTTTGTAGGAAAGTTACTTAATCAAATACAAAAAAAGGGATTTCAGCGTTTTAAAAAATTCTGCCCCTAAGGGGGTGAAATAGGGGTGCAAAGTTTGTATGGGGGGAACTTTTTTTTAAGCTAGAGACCTAAAACTTTGTAAAAATATTACTTATTAGAATACAAATAAAGTACTTTCAGTGTTTTGGAAAATTTCACCTCTAAGGGGGTTAAAAAGAGGTGCAAATTTTGTATGGGGAAAACTTTATTTTTTTAGCTAGGGACTTGAAACTTTGTAGAAAGAATAACTTATTAAAATACAAAAAAAGTAATTTCAGCGTTTAAGAAAATTCTATCCCTACGGGGGTTAAAAAAGGTTGAAGGTTTTAGTAGTAGGGTAGTCATTTTGTTTGTCACCAGGTGGCGTTAGTATACCTACGGATTGAATGGTTTTTTCAAGTCATTTTCTTAATTCTTACTTACCTGTTTTCACAATAATTGGTGTTCATTTGATAAATGACAAAGCATAATATCTTATGTTATCATTTGATTTACACCTGCTAAATAAAGAACTTGCACCCCCTTTTGCCCTATGGTTGACTGTCAACAATATTTTCTTAGTGCTGTCTCTTATTAATTGTGTTCCAAACTTTATGTGTTCCTATATTTAGTGAGTTGTCTATCAGCACATGAAAAATCTATACTTTATATACCTATTCTTACTTTATTCTTGAGAAAATATAGAGAACTGTAGCACCAGAATATATTGAATCACTCTTCAAACAACTACTACTACTTCTAGCCTGTAGACCAAAATAGTAATCGCATCATTAAATTCGCTTTTGTGCATTTAGTTTTTAATGGTCACATTTCAAGTTTTGTTTTTTTTTTGCTATGCCTTTATACACTAGCCTTTTTAATAACTGGGGTACCATCTAGACCATTTAGAAACATTTTGGCCAGCCTCGGGAACTCCGCCACACCACTCTTTTTGTTTAATAGCCAGGCCGGCGTGTACAAATACCAGTGCTGCCTTCTTATGAAAAAAGGTCATATTTATTATTGTTATTTTTTTTTTCAAATTAAAATTAAAATTCATTTATTCAAAAGACAACAATGGCCCATAATTTGATAGTAGCATATGATACAGTGTTAGTAAACAGATTGACAGATTGAGTTATGAAATAAAGTTTATTATTTATTATTATTATTGAAAGAGATGGAGGCAGTTTAATGAAGAGTATCCTTCATTAAACTGCCTCCATCTCTCGTTTTCCAGTGCAGAGTTTAAGATTGTTTTAACAGCCTTACGATATTTAACTTTTTTTTAAATCTCACTCATAATAACTAAGATCCCCATTTTCGAACTCCAAATCCATGCGTCGCTCTATATCTTGCAGAGTCATTTTTGCCAAAGATTAAAAGCATCAGGTAACTGACAGAATAAGTATTAAGCATTCTGCAAACAATTCCCGTAATCTAATTGGAAAATCTTCTAAAATTCTTTAACAATTGTATATCAGCCACTGTTTGAAATGCAATATGTCTAGACCATTTTAAATTTTAACTAAGAATAAAATTCACTTACCTAATTTAATATCTTTGTCATCATCAAAAATCTACGCGGACGAAGTCGCGGGCGGCCGCTAGTCTACTATATGATTCAATATTTCAACTTTAGGAGTAATAGGCTCCAAGGATAAGATTCGTATGAAACTGAAGGATTTTTTTTTATAAATAATTAAGTACCTAGTAGTGTAGTAAAGAAAGGTACAACAAATATAAAATAATGTATTTTTCTCAAACATGCAATGAAATATCGTCATAACGTGCGTTAAACAGGATTCGAAGTGTCAAGTTTCGGGCGGAACAATTCGAGAGAACTGTAAAGGAATTTCATACAAAATTGAAGGCCCAGGCCGGGAAGTAATTTGTTTTTAATTTTAATGTAAACATGGCGTCTGTGTTTATGAACAGCTGATTTAATTTAACATTGGCCTTAGCAACCAGACACCTTTGAAGTCGATTTAAATTTAGCCTGTCATCCTATTCGAAGCAATCTATTGATGAAAATATGACGAGTAACTCACTCGAAGCGATGTAGCACATGTAAATACAAATAGACCACTGGGGACCGGAGAGCTGGCAGCTTCCTCGCACAGCGTATCAGCATAGCTGTTCAGCGAGGAAATGCTGCCAGCATTTTCGGTACCATGCCAAAGGGGAGCAGTTTTTTGAATTTGTTTTAGTTTAGTTAATTTTAGCTTTTTTGTACTATGTAGTTAGTAGTGTTAAGTTTTTATTTTCTGTTACTTTGTTTTTTAATTTTCTCTTTATTAAATATAATACAAATATACCTACTTACATACTAATACAAGACTTGAATAGAAGACTTGTTTCGGCTTTGCTACAGCAAAGACAAGTAAAAAAAAAATAGCATGTGCCCGGCATGGGATGCACGAACGGTAAAAGAACCTTGAACCGGCCCGAAATGAATTCCAACCTGTAATTAGGCTATTCGTATAGGTTGGCGATCACTGTGGCGTACTCGCTCACTTATTAAAAGAGCTCGTACAACCTGCTCTTGGGCTATCTGTCCGGAGAAGCGAAGCGGAGCGAAGATGTGTAAAATGGACCAATCAAATTTGAATGCACTTCATTCGGGTTCCGCAATAACGCAGCCTTATTGCCTAATCTTCTCCGCTCTGCTTCAGGGAACAGGCAACCTCAGTACATTACGACTGTATTATTCATCTAGGTACTTACTTGTGGTTCCCCGCTGACATCGACAACGTGCGTCTTGGTGGCGACTGCTGCCTTGACCACCGGTTCACCGTACAGCTTGTACGGGCCGCAGCAATTGGCGATAACCTTGGCCTGCTCGCACATTCGCTTGATGGAGTCCTCATTGGTCACCTCGGCTAGTATGATTCTGACACTGGAGAGGTCTTCACCTGCGGGAAAATATTTTGGTTATAATCTGACGATCCCAAAAATGCAAGCAATGCTCTAGCTGTTACAAACAATAATGTAAGTAATACGTGTGTTGTTTTGGCTTGTTCAGTCCATTATAATGTACGAGTAACCTTGTAATTACACCACTGTCGTAACGTGTTTACGTTTATGCTTGAAGAGTCAAGACATAAGACGGTGTTAATTCCATTTTGTAAAATTTAGAGAAACTGAATGGATGAAAAAAATCTATGAAATTATTGAACCTGCTTTGAGAATCTGTTGATAAATACGCCCTATAGGCGAGAACAGCCTGAAGTTCAGACATCCAAACATCTGGACATAAGAAATAAATTTTGGCTAAGTTGAAACAGAAATGTTTCGCTCGCTCGGGCACAAAAAATTTAATTTACAACATTGTATGACTTCGTTACCCTCTTGACCGGATCGCCACAGTAATTCATCCAGACACTGCCAGAATGACACACCAACAACCAGATTAGATGAAAAAACAAAATGTTTAATGTGGCTGCAATAAGTGCAGAAAATCCAATCCCCAACCGATCACGGAACGTAAAGAAAAAGGAAGAAAGTTTTGACCGTGGCTTTGGCTGTGGAGGCGACTGTTACTTGAAACCAGCCTTACTAATCTCACAAACAGAAATTACTGACTAAACTAGAACTACTAGAAGCAGCAACCACGCATGTAATGTTTCGATTTCTTTGTGTCACCATTCGTCTCTATACCTACGTAAGCTTCCTGTTCACTGACACCTTATTAGGCCAGACCAGACCAGACCAATATTATATTGTACTTGTCAACAGACTTCAAAAAGGAGGAGTTTAGAGGCTCAGAACTCCGTCGTTTATGTTTTTTGATAGAGTGAGGTGTGTTTAAGTTGTTCCCATAAAATTTTGGTGAAGATCTGATGACGATATTCATGAAGAATCGAAGGAAATCCTCAAATGGGCATTTCTCAGGAGTGGCATTTTTAAGTGTTCGGGCTTGAAAATGGTTAAATTTACCATCGAATATTTCTAAATAAAATCAAGCTAGTACCTAACTGTTTGTTTCGTCTGGCGAGCTATGTAAACATTTCATGATAATTCATTAACATGACAATAAAAAAAAGTTATTACAAAAATTGACGTTCACTGGGAGCGTCCGCTTGCCAGATTTGTTGAAATAAAAAATCATTACTGGATATTGGGTCTGGATACTATGATTTCAAATGTGTTCCCGTATTCAGCATTAGTTTATTAATCATTTTGTTCCTATAGATATAATTTATCTGCTAAACATTTTAAATAAAAACTATTTTTCGGAGCGTCCGAGGGTAACTAGTGATTTCAGTGTACACTTTAAAACACGTCAGCACTACCTTAAAGAAGTATACTAGAAACCCGCAGCTCGCAAGCAACTATAGCTTCAGTTGTGTTCTCACCGCCGCCGAGAGTAGACGTCGGCTCAATGGCTTGTAGGTAGAGTTCGTGTGGGTTCGTTCGTCATTCGGTGGATTTGGTTACGTGTTTTGTTGAATTCGGTGGAATAATTTGTGTTGTTCAGTGATTGTGTGTCTGCAATTTTATAAGTGAATAAACTATCTCCGGGAGAATGTAAGTCCATAATAATTTGTTCGTGTCTATATTACTTTTAGTATTCCTTAAATCGATAAAAAACATTAAATTTTGAAATCAGTGGAATTGATTTCCATTGATTCGGAGTAATTTTTGACCACTGAAGTCAATAAAAATTGCCACCTCTATCAATTTTTACGATAAAACCAACTGGTTTTACATTATTTCTATATTGCCATGCCCCTCAATCGGTTCCTCAATGCTTATAATCGTGATTTTGTTAATGCAGCATAGTTCTGACTGTGCTTCTCTTGTTTACTAATTTCGGTGTGTTGCTGTTCGTTAGGCTGCTTTCACCAGCATCTCATTTGCATTTTAGCACATGGTTTACCCATTTCGTTGAACTGGTGCATCAGGGTATTATGCCTCAACAGCCTGACACTACAAATATTCCTAAGGGTCGTCATTTCAGCGAGCTACACATCGAAAACTCTGAAGTATTGAGCCTTTGATTTCGGTGATTGTAAAATCTTAAATATCTTATGAACCACTAAGTTCAGAAGAGGGCCTTTGCTACCAATATTTTTTTTAAATTAGGACGTTTTTATATATTAAAGTCACGAATCAAAAATATGAAAAATAAAATTGAACACCGAAGTCAAGCAAAATAGCTCGGCCCGGAGAATCGCCCAAATAATACAGGCACATCTATGACAATTTCGGCATTTTTATAGTAACTCGTTCAGTTGTTCTCGTAATTACAATTCCTTCTAGTTGAATTTGGTTACTTTATATGAAAACAATGATATCTTGATAATGACAATGCATTTTACATATTCTACAGCAGCAAAAAATAATTGAGCAAAGATGCAGAGTAAGCAAACCAAGGTAAGTTGCCAGGTGGTGGCAGATAAGAGTGAAGATTGCCGGAAACTGTTGACCAAGGTGAGGGTAAAGACATCTTCATGTCCTACATGGTATGTGAAATCATCTACATGTTTTAATTTTAAGACATAGGGTACGGCTTAACAGTGGCTTGCGGAATAAGATTTAAAATTGTTTACCAACATAAGAATAATGCTTACTCTTGGATAGTGAGTGATGTCCAAACCCCATAGTTTGACATTATTATCTGAAGGTAGGTACATCATTCTCGGAATAAATGTTGAATCCTGCCTTAGTGAAATAAAAATATCTGACTGAATTAATTGTGTTCAAATAAAATATTGATAAGCTGGTATTAAAACCAGGCTGATACTAAGTATAAATTAAAAGATTATGAAGAGATAAATCGTTGGGGATAGTACAATACCGCGTTAGTAACAATAGTGTAGATACGATTCTATATTCAAACAAATGCTAAGTATTTTATTGCAATGAGAACTTTATCGACAGCTGTTATTTACGCGGTATTGCACTATCCCCGACGAAATGCACTCTTATGGTATAAGGTTATCAATGTTAATGCAACTTGGTGTATGTCAAGGTTTATATGCTAGCTACATACTTACATTCAAATGATGACATTATAAATGCTAATTCTAAAGACCGAACATGATGACCCATATGCAAACTAATTTTTTTTTTAATCAGCCATCAATCTAAGGCGAAGTAACCTATACTCGTAAGTACAAGTATACCTATACCTATAAGAACTTCTACACCACACGTCACCAAAACAGTATCTATCCATTATACTTTTTACTGTAATAACCTCAGTAATCCGGTAATATGGAAAACTATTTATTTATTTATTTAAACTTTATTGCACAAAGGAAAAACTTAAAGTACAAAAGGCGGACTTAATGCCATGAGGCATTCTCTACCAGTCAACCTTAGGGCAAAGCAGAGAAATTGTAGGCAGTGCATCAAACAACATAATTACATATAATTAAAATACTCATAATAGCTACATACATATAGATAACTAGCTGTGCCCCGCGGAGTTACCCGCTCATCCCACGGGAACACTAAATTTATTCGGAATGAAAAGTATCCTATGTCCTTTCCCGGGTCTCAAACTATCTACATACCAAACTTCATCTAAGTCAGTTCAGCGGTTTAAGCGTGAAGAGGTAACAGACAGACAGACAGACAGACAGACAGACAGACACACTTTCGCATTTATAATATTAGTATGGATATACATATATACGTATATATAAACAGATACATACATAAATATATACGACGATGAAACAAACCAAGCAGATATACTATGAGACTTCAGTTCTGCCAGCAAAGAAACTCCGCACGGCCCTTTTAAATGCCAACTTACTCGGAGCCTGTTTGATTGCGAGAGGAAGACCGTTCCAGTGGCGAGCCCGGCGAGCCACTTGCAAGGAGAAAGAATTAGACATGAAACCAGTACGGTGAAGAGGAATAGAAAGGGCAAGATTGCTAGAAGAGTGAAAATTACGGTTGCGAGTGGATTCAACATAGTATAAAAAGGTTTTCAGGTATTCAGGAGCTTGTGGATCATTGAGTATTGAAAAGAGAGTGCAGATCATACGAATATTGCGTCGTTGACGGATGGGAAACCAGCCAAGCTGAGAGCGGTAAGAAGAAACGTGATCATATTTACGGAGGGAGAAAATAAAACGAATACAATTATTAAGAAGTCGATCCAACTTATCAAGAAGATCCTCATTTAAGTCCGGATAACAAACATCACCATAATCAATTATGGGTAGTAATAGTGTATTTACAAGCAATACCTTAGTTTTGATAGGCAAGAAATTTTTGAGTTTGTTGAGAGCATAAAGCGAGCCAATGACTTTCCTGCTAATTTCACCTACCTGCACCCTCCAGCTCAGTGTGCTATCTAAGTGAACACCTCAGTTCTTAACACTAGAACTAAAAGGAATAGGCGTTCCGTTGAAATTTACAGGAGTTACAGAATCCCGGTCAAGCAAGCTGACGAGAGCTGCCAATGATTATAGCCTGACACTTTGAGGGGTTTACAAACAGACCGAATTTCTCAGACCATTGTTGGATGTGTAAGAGATCCAGGTTTAAAAAAAAATTAAGCTATGGGGTGCTGAATATTATTTCAGTTTCAGGGTTCAAAACACAACCATAGGAACTCATAAACTTACTCTCTGTCTGCTATTTTTATTTATTTAAACTTAATTGCATAAATGTCAGGCTTAATGCCATAAGGTACTCTACCAGTCATGCCATGGGGCCAAACATTTCTGTAGCAGTTTGTGCAGGATCATCTAAATACATGTAAGTTTCACTAAGAAAGAAAACAGTCTCAGTGGCTGATATGTATGTACGTTTCACTAACAAAGAACAGTATCTAATGGTAAAATGCTGCAAGCCTGCATTAAATAAGATACAACTTACCAGTTTTCTTCCCAATTTCAGCCATCAGGCTCTTAAGTTTGGATTGTGAACGCCCCGCTACTCCCCATGTAAGGCCTGGGTACTTCTTGGCGACTCTAACCAACTCCTCTACTGCATTCTTGCCTGTGAAACCGGTGGCCCCAAACACAACAAGGTCTAACCGTGACATCTATTGAAAAAAAATATTTAAACATCATAATTACACAAAATTGATACCTTAGTACTAATTACAATTATTTTGCCAATGCAATTTAAATCACCTAGAGGTGTGCTTTGATGTCCCAATTGCAACTATCTTTTCCGAAAAGTTAGTTTGATTGTACTCTAAGGTATCAAAATGTTTAACTACAAATCAACAAATCATTATTGTTACACTACTAAAGTGGTATCATAGCTACTAAGAAGAAACTATAAGAAGAAAGTATAAAACAATAATGTGTGGTTTATTGCTTGAAGATTGTTCTATTTGTAACAAAATTTTAAATACTTACCTACATAATAAATACATTATTAAACAAATTATTGTATCTATGGCTATGGTGTTTGAGTGATTTATGTGGTGCTCAATCAACAAACTTTAAAGTGGTTAAATAACTCAGTACACAATGTACAGTATGTGCATGATTTTACTAAATATTATGTAAATAACCTATTGTTATATTGTTTGTCGATAAAACATATAATTTTTTTTGCAACTATTGCATATCATCATAAAGCAAGGCAAATAAGAACTTGTTTGGTGCCTGAGGTACAGTGTCCAAAAAACAATGGGTCCAGGCATACTGTCCGCAACTAAACCATATATTATGTTTGTTGAAATAGTAATATTGATTCTGAGTAATCACTCAGAGTCACGTCCGAGTCACTTGAATTGTGCAATTTGCAGAATTAAGGGATTTTAACAAGTAACGGTCGTTATCCAGTACTTCAATGATTTTAAGTGGACCTATAAACTTAGGATCAAGCTTTGTTTGTTTACTTTCTTCATTTTGCAATAGCACGTTACATAATCATTAACATTGAAATTCACAACTGATGCCTTGTTTTTGTCAAATCTAGATTTATCATAGCTAGCATTTGATAAATATTTTGGTTTGCTTGCTCTCTAGCTTCCTCAATATTAATTTCTACATCATCATCATCAACTGCTATCAGACTCAATGGTCTCGCTACTTTACCGATCAATAACTCTAATGGGCTGGCTTTGGACACACGATTCACAGTAGAATTTAGAGCAAGTTGAACACTACCCAATTCATCGTGCCACGAACTGTCGCTGCTGGCTTCCACGACAGTAAGCATACTCTTGAGTACTCATGGTCCTCTCCACTTGACCATTGGCACGACCCCCACCTGTCGCTATGAGGTGTAACTGAATATTAGAAGAACTGCAAAAATTGGCAAACTCCTTACTGGAGAAACATCTTCCCTGATCAGCAATGACTCGACTTGGTTTACCGAATAAATCAATCCCAAATTTCAAAGCCCTAATGCTACTATTGGAGTCAATATTTAGCGAATGACATAGCAGGACAAACTTTGTGAATGCATCAATAATAACGAAAACATACTCTTTGACGTCATTTTTACCACTTAACTTTTCCAGAGGCATCAATATGAATTGTATGCCAGGGCACATTAACCTTCCATTTAGTATTTTTCCAGAGTGAGGCTTGGCAATTTTGCAAAGTATACAATTATCAACAAATTTACGTACATATTTGGCCATATTTTCAAACCAATAATGCTCATAGACTTTCTCAAGGGTCTTTTCCCAACCTAGATGCATTATTGACTCGTGTATGTTATTAATTACTGACCACCTAAACCTACGAGGTACTATAGGTAGGCATCACCTTACCATCCTCAACAACAAAACCTAGGTATTCGACACGACGCTTGATGAACGAACATTTGGACAAATTCAAAGTGAATCCCGCTTTCGTCAAAACGGCTAAAACAAGACGGAGTGGCTCTATACCCTGCTCTACATCCAACGCTATGATCAAGAGGTCATCTACATACGCAACTACAAAAGAATATGCCAAATCTCCTAAAGCCTCCATGACAGCTCGTTGGTAGACGGATGTGGCGTTTTTGAGGCCAAACGGCATCGCAAGCCACTCCCATTGTCCGTCAGGTGTAACAAATGCTGTTTTCTCAATCGAATCTGGATGAACGGAAATCTGATGGTACCCGCTTAACATATCAAGACTTGTGAACCACTTAGCACGCCTAAGCCTATAGCTATTTGATCCTCTATTAACGGTAAGCGGAATCTATCTGCCACAGTATTATTATTCAATTCCCTATAATCCACACACATACGATCGCACCCATCTTTTTTTTTCACTAAAAGGATCGGACTTGAAAATGGCGAACAGCTTGGACGAATGACACCTGCGCGGAGTAACTCATCAATTTTATCTTTAACTATCCTCCGTTCTTCCGTAGTCAAACGATATGGGAGTCGTTGAACAGTACGTGATTGATCAATCAAACGAATTTCTAACTGTCCAGTCTCAACTTTCGGAAACCTGGTTAGAAAATGATGAAGAAAATTATTGCAAATTTTGTTACAATTGAGATCTAGATAAGAATCAGGAATATCAGTATCAATCGCATCAAAACTAATTTTGTTCTCACGATTAGTCGAACTAGTTATGTTACCACAAAACACTTCAACTTCGTCCCGAAATAGAACAACGGTGTTCGCAGTTACTGCCACTTGAAACCCTAGCGATAAGATTTCTCGCCCGACCATAATATCTTGACTTAAACTAGTATCGGGTACGGCATGAAAAAGAACCTATAAACAATTCCCGTTATTGTAAACATCGGATAAGACTTGTGTCGTACTGTGAATTGCATGTTGAACAATCCCAATCAATTTTACTATGTTATGAAATCTTTTCCCACTAAATTTATTAGCCACACTTTCCTTTATTAGGGAACATTCAGCGCCAGAATCAAATGAAAAAGGATAGGACTGACCGTTATTAATCAAGTCTCCACGTAGATTAACCCTGCATTGGTCGACTCGGTAGTTTTTTCTGAATAGCAGTCGCATTTGGGTTCGCCGCTGCGTTGCCGTTACCGGCGCCGCTGGGTCCCGCCGTCACCGCTCGGGAACACTTGGAGGCGAAGTGGCCTCTTATTCCGCACCGATAACACGTCACATTCCTTTGCAAGTTCTTATCATTCGGTTTAATTTCGGTCATTTTTGTATCTTTATCTTTCCATAATTAAAGCACCGGACAGTAGGGCTTGCAATATCGGATGGTTTTCCAATTCCGGAATTGACTTCGAGATTGGCACTCGATTCCGGAATTCCGGAACTGGTTCCGGAATTGACTAAACATACAAAAATACAAAAAACGAGTATTTTTTTTACTATTGAAGGCGGAAATCGATGTACTATTGATGATTAGAGGTTTTCTATATGTCAAGAGATTTTCACCCTAAATAGTCTATGAAATGTCTGGATATCTTATCTTACATGACAAGCATTTTTCAAAGTATTCGCAGGACGGCAGGACCAATAATATATTTAGACGGTTGTATTGCGTCATTCTCCATCGGTGTCGGGGTTAAGGTACAATTCATTTAATACACAAATGCCTCATATTTATGTTTCTTTCTTTGTTCTCATTCCTACAGTGATGTTCGCACAAACGCTCCAGTATCTTACTTAGTGTACACATCAAAAGTGTCGTAATCTAAAGCTTGCTTAGCAATGTCTTAGTCCATTTCTTGGTGATCTGCACAGTACCACACAAGTCGCTTGTTATCAGTCATCCCACTGTCAAAAATACGTATGTTGAGCTTCCGTGGAGTCAACGGGAATCTAAAAAGGACCTCCTCATTCAATGGATTCTTAGATCAGTTTTTCCTTCACTTGTTTTGATTCAGTTTTTCAGCTTCCTTAAATAAATAAATAAATATTAAGGGACAATCATACACAAATCGACCTAGTCCCAAACTAAGCAAAGCCTAATTCTTATTCTGTCTTTGGTTGAAAGATTTATTGACCTGATTGTATAATTACTTGAGATACCCTATGACATTGTGTCATGTCTCATGTATGACTTTTTTATTATACCTTGATATTTCATACCCCGCTGATCACTATCGTAAGTTTTTACCGAGCACATAACTATCTTGAAAATGTTGTGACTCCCGATTCCTTACATTCCTATCATTAACAACAATGCCCTTGGATTTCCTTATCTTATCTTATTAGTAAGGGGTCCTTGCGGATACACTTCGACCCAATGGGATCTTTTGTGTAGTTACCCCCATCGCGCCTACTCAAAGGATTGTTACACCACCTTCATATATCGGATGATGGAACCAGTTGGTAGTGCCTGGAATTCCTTCGGTTCTGGGTAACCAATACCGAATTCCTTCATTCTGAGTCTGGCGAGGGCATGACATCCACACAGTATGTGCTTCATTGTCTCTGCCTCCTCGCCACACATTCTACAATCTGTATTGTCAGACAGTCCCAACTTGGCCAATAGTCCTTTGACCCCAAAGTGACCAGTAAACACCCCCGTTATGATTCGGAGCTGTCTTTTGCTGTATTCCCATAATTTCTTGGTCCAGCCTGATTCTATACATTCCATGAATAGCTTTGAGTGCCTCAAGCCTGCCATTTTCCTCCACTCTTGTTGGTGCTGGTTTTTGGCATAGTCCTTGATGGCTGTTGCTATGGTTCCCTGCGAGAGACCCACACATGGTTCAGGTCCTATGAAACTTGTCGCAGACCCTTTTCTAGCAAGTTCATCTGCAATTTCATTACCGATGAAGCCTTCATGCCCTGGGATCCATACCAGTTGCACCTTATTGTGCCTTCCAAGCTTGTTCAAAGCTAGGACGCCATTATACACAAGTCTAGAATCCACTTTAGGCGCACCCAGCGCTTTAAGTGCCGCTTGACTGTCACTGAGTATGTAGATGTGCTTCCCTCTGGTAAGTCTATCTATGTTCTCAATGCCCTTGGATTTCCATCACGAGGCCGCAATCATGAATAAAGACATATCTCTAAAATGCTTAGTGGAGCCTTAATTATGAGAGATTTTGAAATATCTATGTAGTGGGTAGATAAATAGTGGCTTGTGAATTAAAACCGTTGAATTTGGCTCATTCCTGGTGAATAATCTGCAATTTAGTGTTTTACCAAAATAACCAGTATAACATTTCGACTATAAATGGTTCTCACTGCTAACTGTAACAAATGCTAATGCTATATTTACAAATAGTGAACTTCATGCCAAATTAAATTCTCTACCCGTCCACCATAGGGCCAAAAGTCAAAACAGAGATACTTCAAGTACCCACTTGTAGAGTAGAATTTTAACCGTTCTGAGAGCGTTAAAGATACAAGTGAATACATATAATATTTAAGCTTAAACAAACTTACCATCCGTAAAACATCTTATATTACTGTCTAGGAACTACATTAAATAATGTCGTTTCAATTCCGGAATTTTCGATATTGAGCGTCCTCAATTCCGGAATTGTAATATTGGAAAAATCATCCGAGATTCCGGAATTTCGAAATTCCGGAATTCCGGGATGCAAGCCCTACCGGACAGGTGTATCCAACGACGAAGAGGGCTTGGACCGCTTGGCACTTTTATATGATCATCATCCTCCTAGCCTTTGTCCCATTTTTTGAGAATGAATTCTCAATCGGGGTCGGCTACCTAAATCCCAAGATGTGGCGTAGGCACTAGTTTTTACGCAAGCGACTGCCATCTGACCTTCCGACCCAGAGGGGAAACTAGGCCTTATTTGGGCTTAGGTGGTTTCCTCACGATGTTTTCCTTCACCGAAAAGCGAGTGGTAAATATCAAACGACATTCCGTACATAAGTTCCGAAAAACTCATTGGTACGGGCCGGGTTTGAACCCGCGACCTCCGGATTGAAAGTCGCATGCCCTAACCACTAGGCTACCACCGCTTCCTTGATGTAAATCCTATATCACTGGATTCACCACTTCTTCTTTTTATATGATAAATTACATTGAGCTCTCGTTGCAATTTTTCACGCGTTATTACTTCGTTCGTAAATGCAATTCGTTTAATGCGATCGTCATACTGCGCCATATGAGCGAGCACTATACATATCGCAGTCTGCTCACTGTCTAGATTTTGCCACTTTGAGGAAAGTATTGTTATGAGTCATGATCTTGATGCATATGCAGCCGGGTGTTCGTTTTCTTTCGGGCGACTAGACTGCACATTAATAAACGTCGCTGCCAGCGTCTCTTGCGTGTAATAGCGACCCGTAAACAGCTGTTTAAAATCTTTCCACAACATCTCAGCATATGATACCTGCGAGAACCAGATTGACGCATTTTCTTTGAGCGCAGTAATTAGTGCTATGACAAGCGCACTACCCTCTATAGACCGCTCTAATAGACACAATAACAAGTGAAGTGTTTTAGTAACGTTGACAAGTGTCTCGCAATACTTCGGATTTTTGACCGTTATAGGTTATAAATTCGAAATCTGTGTTCGTTTTGCAATAATATCTACTTGTTTTTGTGTTTATATTATCAAATAATAAGATTAGAACACAGTGTGTGCACATATTTGCGTTACTATTTCATGTAAGTACCTCAATCACTTAGCTTGTGTAAGCAACTCCCTGTTAAGTATCTTCTTGTTCTGTTTTCCTTTTTTTTTATTAATACATATTTATAATGCTTACCCGAAGAGCAGCCGCAGCTCGCAAACAACAGGAGCTTGATAAACTTCAAATCACATTACTAGAATTAAAAAATTCCAAGGAGTTGTGTGCACAATTGCTGAGTGAGAGAGAGGATAGTGAGAAGGAACTGTTATTGGTACTTGAGAGTAGAGATAAGTTAAAAAAGGAACTATGTACGTTAGAATGCGAGTATGATAATTTAAATTGTGAGCGGGCCAAGCTTCAGGAGACGGTTGATAGGTTCACTGAGTGTAGCGCTGAGTACGAGCAGGCCCTAAAGCAGATCAACACACTGGAGAGAGCGCTGCATGAAGCCAACGAGCAAATCATCGAGCTTCAGGAGGCCCAACACGAGAGTGCAGCGGCTCACACCCAGAGCTTATTTGAAGAACTTGTTGGACCGGTCCCGCAGTTGGTTACCGCTCCAATAGAACACCCTGTGACTGCCATTGATTGTGATACTTCCACTACAACAAGGTTAGTAAATTGTAGCGGTAAAAAACTAAAAAAGTATATAAGGATCAATAGGTATATAAAGAAAGTGCAAAAGTTGTCAAAACAAAACAAATTGTTTTTTAAGAAACTGAGATCCTGCAAACTAAATGTAAATCTAGTGGATAAGGTAGATATGTATTGTGCTCAGTTAGAAAATAGTAGGTTAAAATATGAAACTGACACACAGACATTAAAGCTCAAAATTCAAAGTTTAGAGGATTCAATTAGGTCATTACACATAATTAATGACAATTCGAAAAAAATTATACATGAATATTCATTGGCCATGGATGATTTGATATCACAAATTAATTATAATTCAGAGCGGTTTGAGTCACTGACAAATAATCAGTCCTGCTTATGTAAACAAGCGAGTGATAATTTGTCCACTAGTGTACTAGAACCGAGCCTGTGTGCCAGTTTACCACAAAAATCCAACAATGACAGTTCCTTCAACAACATGTCAAGCACACCTAACTCACAACCAAGTGTTATCATGTATTGTGATGAGACAGGAACCAACATGGGGCCGCTGTTAAATTCACATTTAAAGGGACATAGTGTAATTAGCAATTGTCTGCCCTATAGTAGCCTTGAAAATATTTCAAAACAAATTCTAAACGACAGTAATGTTAATTTACAGACAACACTGCTTATTCTTATTGGAAACAGAGGAAAAGTGAACAAAAATAATTTAATTAAATTTTATGAAACATTAAACACACTCACAGTGAAAGAAATTATTATGTTCACTTTTCCTTATTGTGAGCAACTGCCACAATCTGAAAATGACAGTAGATATATTTTAAATTTAGCCTTATATAACCTGTGTACATATAGTGATAAGTTTAGAATAATTGACACTAACAAATATGTTAGCAATTTGTATTTTTCGACAAAAGGTAAGTTTTACCTTTCCAATTATTTTAAACGACAAATAGTTTTGTCACTATCCTATTTACTTGACATTTCTACCAAGAATTTGGTACATCACTCTGCTTCTATTGAGCAGTCAGATGTAGTATTGTGTAATGATTTAAACTAAGTGTTAAGACAAAGGAGAACTCCTTTTCTGGCAATAAAAATTACATCCACCTGGTTCATCAAAACATTCAATGTATTAGAGGGAAAGATTTACAAATAGAATTATTTTTAAATGGTTGTAATGTTGACATTCTATGTATATCTGAACACTGGCTTACTAGTAATGAAATAATGCCCCAATTCAATAATCACCAGGTGGGTAGTTCGTTCACCCGACTTAGTTCCATACATGGTGGGTCGTTAATAATTTTAAATAATCAATTAAAATTTAAGGAACGTAAGGACATTGTATCCTTGTCTGTTGAACGGACCATAGAATTAAGTGCAGTAGAATTAGAGCAATTTATTGTTGTTTGTGTATATAGGCCGCCCTTAAGTAATTTTGATGTTTTTCAAATTATTATAGAGTATGCTCTATTTAAGATATCTCTTTCTGGAAAGAAATTGCTTATATGCGGCGACTTTAATGTAAATATTTTGGAAAATTCAACAATAAGTATTAGATTGTTGAATATTTTCAAATCTTTTCATCTACACCACGTATTTATGGAGCCTACTAGAGTGACCGCTACTAGCGCCACCTGTATTGATAATATTTTCACTGATATTCTTCCTTCTACGCATAGTGTAATTAGTAAACTGGAATCAGATCATTTAGGACAATTGATTGTGTTTGAGATATTAAGGAAAAATATCGTGAAAAAACAAATTACTTTTGTACCGGTAACCACGGACCGTGTGGAAAGAATGAAACACAATCTAGTTCAGGCGCTACCCTTTTTGTCTTCCGATATGGGTCCTAACGACATGTATAACTTATTCTTTGCAACTTTTATGAAATATTATAATGCAATATTTACTTCCAAATCGGTCGTGGCTGGCGGTGCACCAGTATTTAGTGAATGGGCTACTGCGGACTTACACAAACGCAGACAAGCACTGTACGCCTTGTACGAGGAGCGGCGGTTTAATACGAGTGATGAATTTAAAGAACACGTGAAACAGTATTCGAAGCAATTCAAAATTGATTGTCATATTGCTAAACGCAATTATTTATCCCAGAAAATCAAGACTAGTTCTGATATTATCAAAACCACCTGGAAAGTAATTAATATGGAAACTGGTAAATCGAGGCATGCTATTAGTGATCCTAAATTAAATATTGATGGTAAAATTATAGATTCTAGTTTAGATGTAGCAACAGAATTTGAAAACTTTTTCACCGATATACCAGTGTCCACTACAAAGTTTTTAAACTCATCACCCTCATCAGCCGTTACTTTGTTAAAAGATAACGTCCCAGAATGTAGTAGAGACCTTAATTTTGAACATATCAGTACCTCAGATGTAGTAAAGGCGTTTAAATCGATTAATGTCAAAAAAATAGTGACCTCTGGGGGGTCTCCGTCCATGCTGTCAAATCTCTCATAGATATCATAGCGCCTGACTTAGTAGTTATATTCAATAACAGTGTAGATTGCGGTGAGTTTCCTGATCTGATGAAACATAGTAAAATAACTCCTTTATTTAAATCAGGTAGTACTTCTGACCCCAATAACTTTAGACCAATATCTGTACTACCAACATTTAGTAAAATTTTTGAAAAGTTAATTTTGTCTCAATTATTAAGACACTTTAATTTGAACAATTTAATGCATAACAAGCAATTTGGTTTTACGCGGGGTCGCTCGACATCCGACGCTGGAGTCGAGCTAGTAAAATGTATTTTCGATGCCTGGGAGGAATCACGAGATGCTTTAGGTATCTTCTGTGATTTATCTAAGGCCTTCGACTGCGTTAATCATGAGACACTGATCAGGAAACTACACCACTATGGAGTTAGAGGATCGGCACTGAAATTGTTAGAATCTTATTTAAATGGTAGAATACAGAGGGTTGACGTGAATGGAAAGCGATCACCGGGGTCATTAGTCTCTATGGGTGTGCCGCAAGGATCAATATTGGGACCCTTCTTGTTCCTTATCTACATTAACGACTTGCCACAGCTCATAAAGACCCACCATGATATAGTTTTGTTTGCGGATGATACTTCACTTATTTTCAAAGTCGCACGAAACCAACAATCTTATAATGACGTAAACAATGCTATATGTAAAGTAGTGAATTGGTTTAATGTAAATAATTTATTGTTAAATGAGAAAAAAACTAAATGTGTTAAGTTTGTCACGAGTAACGTTATACACGAGCAAGCAAGTGTTATTGTTAAAGATGAGGAACTGGAACTAGTTGATAGCACAGTTTTTCTCGGTATTACATTAGATTCTAAGCTCCAATGGGGTCCCCATATTGCTAATCTCTCGAATAGACTGAGTTCTGCAGCTTTTGCAGTTAGTAAGATCCGTCAATTAACAGACGTGAAAACAGCTCGATTAGTATATTTCAGTTATTTCCATAGCATTATGTCGTATTGCATATTACTTTGGGGCAGTGCGTCAGATATTAATATAATTTTTGTTCTCCAGAAACGGGCTATTCGTGCGATATATAAAATGCACCATAGAGACTCGCTTAGAGATAAGTTTAAGGACATTAATATAATGACAGTGCATTGTCAATACATTTATGAGAATCTTATGTATGTACATAAGAACATTGCCAATTTTAAGAAGAACTGTGATATACATAATATTAATACTAGAAATAAGCATAAGCTCGCAGTGCCTGCCACTAGGCTCCATAAAATAAGAAAATCATTCATGGGTAACTGTGCAAGATTTTATAATGAACTTCCTAGAAGCGTAACTGACTTGTCTGTTGGTAAATTCAAGAACTATGTAAAACGTAAACTTATTTCTAAAGCTTATTATAGCACTCAAGACTACATGAATGATAACGTGTCGTGGGATTAGTGAAAATCACGCAATGTTATGTGTAATTATTGTAACGAGTACCTATCAGGGTACTGATATTTTAATTTTAACTATTTTTATTATAATTTTTGACATTTAGAATTTTATTCTAGAAATATTCTAGCCTCTAGTTTTTTATTTCTATAATTTTTTTATGTGTTGACGATCCTTTTTAGGATTTTTCTTTTATTTCTATAATGTTGTTTTTTATGTTTTTTTATTTTATTTTATTTTTAGTATAAGTTTATCAATAAATTGCTCTGCTCTCTGTAACTGACGATTCGAAAGTGCTTGTAGCTAGGCCTACTTGAATAAAGAATATTTTGACTTTGACTTTTGACTTTGACTTTGACAAAACTACGGTATTGCACCAAGCTCAAGGATCAGCTTCGGGAAAATCTGGATTAAAATTAGGTAGTTTTATGTCGGTAGTTTTATCGACGAAGTCCAGAAAGACTTGTGCCAGCTTCAAGGGGCCGATTTCGATTGGCGACAATCAGCACAAGATAGAGTAGGATGGCGTAGCTTGGTGTCGGAGGCCAAGATCCACCTTGGGTCACTGAGCCAGCGAAGTAAGTAAGTATATGTCGGTAGAAGTCGCCGGAGCTTTCATAGCTTCAATCCGCCCGTCTAGCACAATTACGCTTCGTAATTCTTGTCGCGCGACATAGCGTCACTTGTCACTCTCTCACAGTACAGCGAAGAAAGAAGTTATATTTCTCGCGCAAGAAAGAGTCGCATATCACAGTTGTGCTAGAGGTGCAGGTTTAATATTTGCAAACTTTGCGTTCTCATTTGCCTATCGTGCATTTGCAGCATGGTACGCCATAAGTCAGTGTTTATTACACCTTCACCACCATTACCTCGAGGTAATCCCACTTCTGATGTCGCAGAATGGCCGTGAGCTTCATCGAGATTCTCATTATGAGCAGACATCGTTATAAATTTCAGGGCCCTCGAGGTAATCAAAAGTCAGTTCTTCAGTAAGTCCATATAATTACACGAATTACACTTATCACAATTTATAACAAGTTAAGAGTCACTGTCTCAGGTAAACTTATCAACACTAATTATGCACAAACGAATAACAATTAACAAAGCTAGCGGTGCGTCCACACGCGGCCGCAACCCAAAACGAATCTGTAATAATCAACTTACCTTAGAAAAATAGACACAGAGAAACTTAGAATACCAATAAAGGAATACGTATGTATTTTAACACTTTTACTGGTTTAAATAACACTGTAATATCAGATTTTTTATCAATACCAATGCATAAGACGAGAACGAGCCTACGCAGCAATGATAAAATATAATAAAAGTACTTTCGTCCCTGACTAAGCTAATCTAATCAAATGATAGATAAGAGTGTATTACTGATAAATCTGGTAATAGATAGCTAACTTCACGTCTTTTTCGGTCTAAAATATGAGTAGGTACTGCGATGCTACGGTAAAAAGGTCGTATCTTTGTATGGATTTCATAGTAAGATACGTTTTTTTTCGTAGCATTGCAGACTGTAGTAACTAAAGTAGCCGCTCGAGGGCGCTTTACGTCACGCTTCTATATTAGTTACTACTAATAATCTCTCCAAAATTTGTTAAACAATAATCGGAAGTAAATTTTCCTTGTAAAATATTTATTTTTCTAGACCACAATATTATTTTTAATAGATTGAAAAATAGAAACAAGTAAATGACTAAACTATTTTATTTTTTAAGCATTTAATAGTAATTGTACAACAAATAACTGGAGTAAAGATGTTACTAACATTAGCGTTGAATCTAAAATAAACAACTATATCGTGGGGTCAAAAATATAAGCCCGATTTCAGAGGTCTTCATCTCGGCGGGAGACAGCGGCGGCGAGATCTTAATATTGTCATTGTTTGGCACACTTGTAGATATATGGTATATACTGCACTACAATTCGTGGTCACAATTTCTTTCTGCTGAAAAATGCACTAAACCCGCGGAGGATTAAAATGAATTCTTATCTTATCTTATTCTTTGATTTGTGGCAACCGAAAAATATTAAAATGAATTCAAAGATTGGCAATCATTTGAAATCACAGATGAATAATATTAGAGAGCTCACGACCAAAACCATGTCTCATAGCAATACGGCAAAAACCCTATAAAATCGTTAGATTGTATGATTCTGAACCCGACTAGGTGTGTAGTAACGGTCGAAAGTGTAGCAACTGCGTGGGAGGCCATTTCTGCTGTGTCAAAAAAAAAAGACAGTCGGTATTATAGCAATACGTCTGATACTGAAAATGTACATAGATTTTATAATTGTATTACGAAAAAGTTTGTTTTCAGACATTTTGCGCGTAGCATATAGCCTGAGCGCATTTTTGAAAATGTCAACAAATTTAGCCGACCTGTATCATAGCAATACGGATAAAAAAAAAATTCAACTTTTCGTATTGCTGCCGTGATTACCAAAAACCTGTTTTCAGACACTTTAAGTGTAGCATATACTCCCAAAAACGAAAATAACGTTTCGGAGTCGCCTGGCCGACGCCTCTGTTAAATGTTTTTTTATTAATTTACAGCCTTCATAGATATTCAAGAATCTCCCTTGTCTAACCAAACCAAAACTATCAAAATTTTTTGATAGTTTTGATTTTATTTAAAGCACACTTGAGTAACTTTTACAAAAGAAATAAGTAATGACATCTGTCATCTGTCAAAGTACATATAATAGACAAGGGAGATTCTTGAATATCTATGAAGGCTGTAAATTAATAAAAATCAATCAGTATTTAATTTCAACAGCCTCAGCGCTTGTTACGTTACTATTATACAGCTCACTCGCCAGCTGCTCCAAACGTTTGAACCATGGTATAATAATATACTCCGCCAGGTATTCCATTCCGAGACTCGCGAACCACGTGACTGACACAAGCCTACGTCATCATGCTGTTCACAGATTCTCAAACTTTAAAATGTGGGAGAATTTTAACCAACGGTGAAAAATATTTAAACGGCATTAATTTTAAGTTATTCATGTAGAAACATAGGTAGTACAATAAAACAAATCTAATATATTAAATCAAAATTTTATTTATCTATACAAGAGAAACTTTTGAAAAACGAATCCACATCTAATCAATAAACGGTATTCGACACTTTAAGCTATTTTCGTTTTAATTTCTTCTGGAGTTGAATACTAACGATTTTTTTATTTAATTCTTTTAGTCTTATGTAACTATGTCCTCGTTGTGACTAAGCAAAGCAAAGTATTTTCTAATAAGCATTTCTATTTGAGGGTATTGTTTTTGACGTGCTTGTGTACAATATGCCGACGCGGTTGGCTCACTTTTTAAAGCACTTGCCTACTGAGCCGGCGGTCCTGGGTTCGAATCCCGGCCAGGCCAAGTATTTGTGTGATGAACTCGAATATTTGTGCTTGGGTCATGGATGTTATCTATATATGTATTTATATATTATGTCTATCGTGTCGTCGTATCTATATCCCAGTTTCCTTTTGTGCGATTTATTTCAGTCCTTCAACTTCAATGTTACGGTTTCGGGTAAATTCTTTGTTAATTATCATCTAATAAATTCAGGGTCGCAACGTATTCATTGGTTTGTAACAGAAAATTCAAGATGCCTCAATACGATTTTTAAATGATATCTGAGTATCGAAAAGTTGTCTGATAGAGAAGGTGCTACACTTAATTTGTCTGATATAAATTTTTTGCACATGTGGACAACTTATTTTATCATGTCCAACAATTTTCAGACATATTGCTATGATACCGATCGGTAAAATTTGTTAACATTTTCAAAACGGTCTCAAAATTTAATGCGTTCACATTTCCGTCTGAAAATGGTTTTGTTCGCATCAAATAACCAAAATTTACTAATAAAAAAGATTTTCAGACGTATTGCTATGAGACATTTTTTTTGTCTCATTTTTAATTTTTTTAAGTGATTTTACGGGTTTGCGCTACACCACTAACGTCTGAAAAATATGTTTCCGGTATCTCAGAACTATCATTCAACTACAGTCTGCAAATCAGACATATTGCTATGATGCAGTTCGGTAAAAATTTTTGACAATTTTGAAAATTCGGTCAGATCAAACGCTACGCGGAAAATGTCTGATATTGGTATTTTCGAATTCAGGATAATCGTATCTATCGATTTGATGCGGTTTTGGCCGTATTGCTATGAGACAAAAATTTTGGTCGTGGGCTCTCGTACTATATGTAAATCTATTTGAAATTAACAATTTACATGTCAAAGATTGACAAGAAAAATTTCATTGTTGCCAGTAACGTGTTAAATATATTACTTATTTCGTGTCAACATCTTTATATTTATGAAAAACCGGCCAAGAGCATGTCGGGCCACGCTCAGTGTAGGCTTCCGTAGTTGCTCATCCTTCACAATAGACGGGCTTAAAACAGCGGTTTTATTTTAAGCCCGAGGTTTAAGTTATCACTAAGATTTCAAGCTCAATAAAAAGGTCGTAAACGCCAATGTAACTGTAATTACTTATTACCTTCTGGAAGTCAACCTACGTCCTTTTAAAGAAAATTGTGAAATTTTGTGTTAACTCGAAACGGCTCGACCGATTTTGTTCAATATAGTTTTCATTGAAAGTACTTGTAAGGTCTCATTTTCATGAATTTTTCCATAATTTTTGACCCGTGGTTGAAAAGTTAGAGGGCGCTGTTTTTTTTATTTTCGGAGCGAATATTTACAAAACTGCTGACTTTATCAAAAAATAATGTTTAAAAACCCCTATTATTTTTAAAATACCTATTCAACGACATCCCACACACTAGTGTTGGAACGAAAAAAAAAATCACCCCCACTTTAGGTGTTCGAGAGGTACCCGAAAAGAAGTTTTTTTTTTTGTTTTTATTTCACCGTTTTGTCGGCGTGATACATACACATACTCATATCAAATTTCAGCTTTCTAGTACTAATGATCACGGAGCTAAGCCGCGGACGGACGGGACGGACAGACGGACAGACGGACATGGCGAAACTATTTAAGGGGTTCCTAGTTGACTACGGAACCCTAAAAAGAAACGGTTACGGGGAAAAAATATCGAAAGTGGTGGTCACTGTGTACTATAATAAACATTATAACAATATTTTGAATTATAATAGTAATAGTTTTAAAGGTAATATTAAAAATATTTTCTCCTAAATATGTAGTTTTATGTACTAGCAAGTAGCAACAACGCTTCAGAGCTTGTCTATGGTTTGTGTACAGATTCTACAGAGCCATCTAGGCGACACGGAGAACTGTGTTGTAACTAATATTTCGAATAAAAGTATGTCTGAGATGGCGTTAAAATCAAGGCACTTTCGCTTTGTTCTAAGATATCAGAGTATGAATCAAATATGCCGGTAAGATTTGACAGTGAGTGTTGCCACTGGTCAGATAAAGTAAAAAAAAAATATCTATGACCTTATGGGATAGATTAGACGTTCAATATCATAATGACAAAATGCCTGACACGCCTTGATAGAGTAAGACAGCCTTATTGCGAGGCCTATAAGAGCAAATAGGAAGAATTGTAATGTTTTGTCCCTATTACCGACCGAGCATTTTTTCACGGTCGGATTATAAACAAATTAAAGGTTTTTTGGATTAAGTCATAATGAATACCATATTTAACAAATTAATCGATCTGTAGTGTTTGTGTGTAGCCTTGATCACCTGTTTCTTTCACAAATCTCACACGAATCAAGTTGTTACAAAGTTAAATCGTTAGTTATATCATGAAAAAACTGTATGAAATAGGAAAAGTGTAAATTATTTTCAAAATAACCTCGAGACGTTTTGATATTGTAAGACGGTTAAATTGCGAAACAGTTAAGTAGATGTCTAAATAAATCAGTCGGCTTATAATTCAATTTCGGATTGCCTAGAAATAAAATAAAAATTACCCCCATATTTCGGGAGTCTAAAGCAAACTGATATTTTTAGATTTTCAACAGGGAGTGAAGCGGATAAATAACTGGTA
This sequence comes from Apotomis betuletana, assembly GCA_932273695.1. Taxonomy (NCBI): domain Eukaryota; kingdom Metazoa; phylum Arthropoda; class Insecta; order Lepidoptera; family Tortricidae; genus Apotomis; species Apotomis betuletana. Next base: position 17,111,970 of record OW026300.1, read on the forward strand.
TTGGTGATATTCTATCTATTTTATAGTTGTTGTTTACAGTTTTATTAATTAGCTAATTGCTTTGTTGTAGAAAGTCCTAGTCTCCGAAATCGACTCCAGATGGTGTGTCCATGAATGTGGACTGTGAAGATCGACTAAAGTGGGAAAAATACCCGTAATATGTATAAGATCTGTAGGGGCTGGAAGTTTTCACCCATTTTTTTTAGTAAAGCCCACAACATTCGATTATATTCATTTTAGGTCGAAAAAAGCTAATACAATGCTAAAGAGAATTAAATTTACTATAATTTACATTTAAAATTTCAAGGACGGTTAGTTACGGAGATATGCACATTAAAAAAACTGGAAAAGTCGCATTTGCCGGTTTGTGAAAATTCTGGCCTTAGAACGCTCTAATTCAGTTACGGACTAGTCTAGGATAACAAGTATCAAATTAAAACTTGTAGGAAATTTTATTGCTTATAAAACCCATGCCCATTTTTACATACATTTTCGGAAAATGTGACTTAATTTTTTACATATCTCCGTAATTATCTGTCCTAAAGCTTTTTCTAGCTAGAATGCTCCTAAACGAAGATATATAAGCCAGAAGTTTGATACATTGTTGGAATTTGCGATTTTTTTCATTTTTTTTAATGTGCATATCATCATCATCATCATCATCATTTCAGCCATAGGACGTCCACTGCTGGACACAGGCCTCCTCAATAGATTTCCACATGGGCTGGATAGCAGCGACCTGCATCCAGCAAGTCCCCGCAACTCTAACCAGGTCGTCCGACCACCTTGCGGGTGGTCGTCCTACACTGCGCTTGCCGGTACGTGGTCTCCACTCGAGAACCTTTCTGCCCCAACGGCCATCGGTCCTTCGAGCTACGTGCCCCGCCCATTGCCACTTCAGCTTGCTTACCCGGTTTGCTATGTCGATGACCTTGGTTCGTCTACGAATCTCCTCATTTCTGATTCGATCTCGTAGACAAATCCCGAGCATAGGTCTTTCCATAGCTCGCTGAGTGACTCTGAGCTTCCTTAAAAGGCCCATAGTTAGAGACCACGTCTCGGCTCCGTAGGTCATCACCGGTAATACGCACTGGTTGAAGACTTTCGTCTTCAAGCACTGAGGTATGTTGGACGAGAAGACACTTCGCAGTTTCCCGAACGCTGCCCATCCGAGTTGAATCCGCCGATTGATCTCTTTCTCGAAGTTGGACCTGCCTAACTGAATTATTTGTCCCAGATAGACGTATTCGTCAACAACTTCGAGGACCGAGTTACCAACCATTACTGGGGTGGGTGCTACATGGACATTCGACATAATCTTCGTTTTGTCCATGTTCATCTTAAGGTCCACCTGTTGGGATACTCTGTTGAGACCTTCGAGCATCATACCGAGATCCTCCAGCGTCTCTGCCATGACCACGATATCGTCGGCAAACCGAAGGTGCGTGATGTACTCATCTGCACCTGTAATGTGCATATCTCCGTAACTATCCTTGGAAGAAAATTTAAAATGTTAATTATAGTAAATTTAATTGTCAACAACATTGTCTAAGCTCTTTTATAGCTAAAATGCTCCTAAACGATGGTATAAGAAAAAATCTGCAGAAACTGCCGGTTTTATCAATATGGCGGAGGGGGGGAATTGTGCATTTTAAACACTCACTAACCATCTTAGACATATCAAAAATTCAAAACTACCGAACCGTTTGTAAAGTAGAACTTCATTCACTGGACTATTTGTACGATAAGTAATTTTGCTGTTGTGCAATAAAGGTCAAAAAAATAAAATAAGTCTAAAACACACCAGTTACTCATTGTGTATTGTTGATTGTTGGTACTATCGAAGAGACTAATACTTAAATGTACATTTGTAAACGAATTTAAACCTTATTGCAACGTGTTAAGGCCTGTGGGTGTATAGTTAACTGTGTCTTCATTTGCATATTGTACCTCAATAAATAAGAATAGGGGTAAATTAGTTTTTACACCGATATTTAAAACTAAGGTCGCTTCGGCTGTACGCGCTTCCACGCGAGCTTCAAAAAACCGGACGAACGTACAGGGCTTATGTTCGCTAGAACTACACCTTTTGTGGCTCGCACTTACTTGGCATAGGGTAAAATCGCGCGTCTACGCTCATACGAGTCACGCGGCCACGCGTGGTTTAAAAGACACGGCGCCTATACGCATACGCACCTTCACTCACACGCTTACAAGAACAAACTCAAGCGGGTATACAATGCTGGTTAGAATCCTACAACATCCTAAGATAGCGAAGGATTATCGAAGTACATATATTGAAAACGTCATTACTGCAATACATTTTTGTTCTGGTTGTTTTTAGTACGAATAATATTTCTCGAAATAAAATATAGATCGGAATTATCCGGTGATTTTGTAAATTCATTGTCACTCTATTAGTAGGTACTTTATCAAAGTTTGACATTCTTTCATATTAATATAATTAAGGTTTTATCCTGCAATAGCACTGACATAAAATTATTTTTATGTACTAACGGATATAATAACGGTTCTATAACAGATCTATAACGTTCATAAAATTTTCCGTTAGTTTCTTTGGTGACACGAAAGAAAGTTTAACGAATAAAATATTTAATTATTCGAAGTTTATAGTGTTAATTAAAAAAAATATGTAAAGGGATGAATTTTGAAATATCTCTTCTTAGTACGTGCCTGTATCGTATACTTTATCTATTCTAGAAATTTAAAGTTCCTAGGTTCAGTAGTTTCGGCTCTACGTTGATGAGTGAGTCAGTCAGTCAGGACTTTTCCGTTTATATGTACTCGTATATAGATAATAAAATGAGTACCAAAATTGATGCTTACAAAATAATAATGAATATAAATTCCGGATTTTGTTATAACTGATAAATCGTGAGATACATTTTTGATACTTACTATGAAAAACTAAGGAGGTATTTAAATTAAAAAAAATATTATATTTTTCTAACTACGCGTTTTTTTCGTATGTTATTAAATAAAATTTCGTTATAGACATAGATCTTTGAAATTAGCCCACTATTCTAATATAAAAATGTGAAATAATAAGCGAAAAACCGAAATCGAAGAACGGTATTTTGTATGGAGCCGAAATAACGGTATCCGATCCCTGAGGGCAAGGCAAGGCCCTTAGACAATAGGTTTGGGCTTGAACCCATCCAACAAAAAGTGAAGCCAAGCATATAATGATGTTACTAAAAATATCCACCCTGAAATCCATTCCGGCGTCTGTATGGATATATCTGGGTAAGGCCGCGGAAAGTTACCAATTTGGACGTTTCAAATTTACCCAGCTGATAAAAAAAAATTGGTAACCCCTACAGTTTCAAAAATATTTTTATTATATGTAGGGATAAAAATTCTCAAGGTCACAAGTTAGATAATTGATATAAACCCCTTTAAAAAAATACTAAAAATACATTTCCTTCCAAAACGTAACGAAAGTTGGTTAATTTTTTTGACCACGCGTACTAAGTGCTCTGTTATTTTCATGATATTTTAACTTTCATGGTCATACTTTTGTTTTAAACTAAAATGTATGTTCTACCGATTACGGAATAATTATAGTAATAATATTTTCTTTTTTTGGAGCGGAGCGAGCGAAGCGAGCGAAGCTCCCATGGATCGACTCGAATGGACTTTGTAACAATGCGCAGATCTCAGCGAGTTTTCAACCGATTTTAGAAATTTTTGTTTTAAAATGCACAAATTAAATTTCGCTAGGTCGTGACGAAGAGAAAATTTCGAAAAAAAAAAAAACTCCGCTCCAGTCTATGATGCAAGCTTAGCCGGTGGCTGACTCTGCATCGACCTAGTTATCTTACTTTCTTTAATTGGTCCACACTTGTGTTACGAATACTTTCGTGACGCTTTATATAGCTTGTTTTTAAATATTTTTTGGCAAAATACGTTTTCGTACACTGGCAACTCATATTCTAGTAGGGCAGAACCATGGTATAAAAAACAAGATATAGCATTCCGGAATGATAGGCCAGACATGATGACGACGCGTTTGGCGTAGTTTGTAGACACCTGCCTGCGGTCCTGGGTTCGAATCCCGGCCGGGGCAAATATTTGTGTGATGAACTCGAATATTTGTTCCTGGGTCATGGATGTTATTTATATTTGTATTTATATATTATGTATATCGTCGTCTAGTAAGTATACCCATAGTACAAGCTTTGCTTAGTTCGGGACTAGGTCGGTTTGTGTATGATTGTCCTCTTAATATATATTTATTTACATGTGACGTCATCACGCTATGATTGGTTGGTTGGTTTTTTCAATCCGTTTCTGTGTTGCCAGTAGTATATCATAACTCCTCGATTCCCTTGGTACCTGTATAAATGTCTTACAATCAAGAGCGCTTTTGTAGCGAATATGTTATATTTTTGCAAAATGTAACGTATTTTCTACGTTACACAACGAATAATGTGGTAAAGGGAAGTGCACACAGAATAAAATAACTTAAATGAGTTTTATTAGATTTTTAATGACACAAAAATATACAAAGTCGAACAAAACTCCGGTACTATAATAAAATAAATAAAATTACATCTTAATAAAAAACTGTTTTAAGAAAAAAATAATTGATTTTCGACCTTGAATCACGGTCGAATCATTGATTCTAAAGCTGTTTTATTGTTATACGGTCGCCTTGTTATTATTGGGTACCTGCAGTGAATAAATAGTATAGTTACTGCCACCTGAGTACAAAATGAGAGGCTTTAAAACACTACAGCTGTTTGGGTTTCATAATTACATGACACGAGTGTTTTATTGTATTGATTTTAATGTGCCATGAAAATTTTGTTTACAGGCAATAAAACCTAATAATTTTATAACTGTTTTTTTTTTCTTAGCTACATTATTTATTGAGAATATTTTCCAGTATGATCTAAGCTTTATAACGAGTTATGTTACGTTTTATGATAACATAACGTTTTTATTTTTATGTTACGTCTATGTCACATTGGTAAACTCCCGCGGCCTTACCCATCTATCGAAATTAGAGCAAATAACCATCGTGAAATTGACAAGAAATTCTTTGTCGCGGGAAATTATTGCCCCTCTCTTTCGAACACATTTTATTTTATTAAATACCCACTTACCTCATTATTAACACGTCATGGGAATAAGCATTAAGGTATTCATAACAATTAACACAAACGCTACTAAACGTAATTATTATCTAAGTTTGATGAAATTATCCCATACATTTAGGATATAGGTACCAACATTAAACATGTTTGATTTTACCATTGACTATTAAATTCAAATGCAGCAACCAAATGTACGTACCTACCTACAAATTGTCGTCACGTAAAAAAGGCGCTGGCGATCTTCCTGCGCAAAATACGGCAGGTCTTCAGGCTGCTTTGCGAAGCCCAAAAGAAGTGCATTTAAATATGAGGAATGTGGTTGATCCAATTGACACAGCCCCACTTTACTCCGCTCTAGTGGATAGGCCTAAATGTCTACTTACCGCATTATTTTAAGATTGCCAGTGCTCTTTTTATGTGACTCGACCATTACCCACAATATCTGGTCGAAAAACTTGTACATACTTTTGTATTACTCGTATATTACCAATTTACTATGCCTAGAGGATGCTAGTGGTATAACTATGTCGTGTAGCTATTATACTAAATTAATCATATTATTCTGATGTATATTACATTACACATTGCTGAGCTTGTCCTTTAGCCAAATGTTAAATTTTTTGTTATTTTTACTTGGTGTTTCTTTTTTGTATTTTATTTAGGTACATAAAATTGTGTTGTGTTTTTTTTGGCAAGGAATATATTTCCTTTCTTTCTTTTTATATTATTTATGTATCCTTTTTGATTATGGTAATAGATAAAGTTGTTTTTTAAATTTTTGCAGACGCAGAGATTGATGCTATATAGCATTCGATGAGTTTATTTTGGGGTGTGCGTGTGGATTAAGGGGCTACCCGCTCTCAATGACCTTCGATCTGTTGCGATAGATTTTCCCATATTATAAATAGCTAATCATAATAACATAGTTTTTCCACAGCAAAATACCGTATCAGGTACCTTTCACATGTCACTGACTTTGAGATACAGGCCGTCAAAGTTTACGATTTTTTCGGGGAAAAAGTTGTGGAAACGGTTTTTTGCGTTTTTCTCGAAAAGTATTGAGAAAAATAGAAAAAGCTTCACAACAAATTTTGTGGAATATGGTTTAGAACAATAAAATCTAAGATATTTTCTACATAATACACCGGGTATAAAAATAGAAACGAGATTAGTGTATTTTTGGTCCTTCACCGAATATTTTTTTATAAAATACCAGTCGTTAAATCAAAATTCAGGTCACTACAAAGTGTTAAGCATAGACATTATAACTCTATAATCCACAAACTAGATACGATGTAAAAATCATCAAATTGGCTGATTTCTGCAGGGAGCCCCTTAAGTGAGCACCCTTCAAAACTGAAAAAAATGTGCTGATCATTTAGTAAAAGTTCTAAAACAATTGTAAAACTAATTGATGAATTTGTAAAACGATAAATAAAAAGAATACATTCATTAACGTATGCTCACTCAGTTCTCACAAACAACCAACGAAATCTGTGAATGTGTTTATTTAACATATAATATTTATATCCTAATTTTTAGTAAAAATTATGCTTAAGGTAGGTAATAATTTGTAGATCACCTGGTTACGTATTTAAAGTTTTACAAATTATTTCGTATGCTCACTCAATCCGCACACTTTCGAAAACCCGATTTCTGATGAAAATACTGCAGATTGAAACTTCTATATATGTATATAGTTTAGTAACTCATATGGGAATTTGTAACATACAAAACAAACCGCTAACGTGGCAGATTTTTGGATAATATATGTTTGTAAGTGCTCACTCAGTCCACACATTATTCGTAAGTTAAAAATGTAAATATCTTAAGATTTGTAGTATCTAGGAAACTACAAAGTAGTTCAACTTTTAGTAATTTTTTTTACTAAATATCCACCATCTAAAATGTCATATTCGTTGTCTGCTTTTAAAGATATTCAAATTTCATTTTAAAATACAATCTAAGATCCAGTCTACATTTTAGATTGTATTTTAAGAAGTGGAGTGTGATCTAAAATGTGGACTGTATCTTAGATTGTATTGTAGATATTTAGTAAAAAAAATTACTAAAAGTTGAACTACTTTGTAGTTTCCTAGATACTAAAAATCTTAAGATATTTACTTTTTTAACTTACGAATAATGTGTGGACTGAGTGAGCACTTACAAACATGTATTATCCAAAAATCTGCCACGTTAGCGGTTTGTTTTGTGTTACAAATTCCCATATGAGTTACTAAACTATATACATATATAGAAGTTTCAATCCGCAGTATTTTCATCAGAAATCGGGTTTTCGAAAGTGTGCGGATTGAGTGAGCATACGAAATAATTTGTAAAACTTTAAATACGTAACCAGGTGATCTACAAATTATTACCTACCTTAAGCATAAGTTTTACTAACAATTAGGATATAAATATTATATGTTAAATAAACACATTCACAGATTTCGTTGGTTGTTTGTGAGAACTGAGTGAGCATACGTTAATGAATGTATTCTTTTTATTTATCGTTTTACAAATTCATCAATTAGTTTTACAATTGTTTTAGAACTTTTACTAAATGATCAGCACATTTTTTTCATTTTTGAAGGGTGCTCACTCAATCCACACCCACACTCTTTTGGGCTATGACGTCCCTTCCTGTCGGCGAACCTGTTAAGCTTGACCATATGCAAACGTCACATTATTTTCGTCGAGGTTCTTGATGAGATCGGTATTGCCGAATGCTATCCCCGGTGTCAAAACTCCGCCACTATTAACAAAAATAAAACAGTTCGATTGTATTTTGAATTTGGTTATGGTACCATTTTTGAAGGACAATCAATTTTTTTTAAGGATCTACAAACTGCAGCTCTTTAACTTTTACTTTACCATGGTTTTCCATTTTTATTTTTATTGACTATTTGACAGTTTGCAATATTCTTGGCTGTAGGGAATTCGAAATCCAATAAAAACAAAACTGGCCAAGTGCGAGTCTGACTCGCGCACGAGGGTTCCGTACACATATTTATCCCATCTTAACTGGCTGGGTTAAGTTAAGTTTTCACCTGGTATGTATGGCACCGGATACAAAATATGAGGTGCAAAGTTAACGCAACCGATCGCATTTGTTATATGGGAGCCCCCTTAAATATTTATTTTATTTTGTTTTTTTTTTTTCGATATTTGTTGTCATAGCGGCAGAAATAGCAGAAATACATCATAAGTGAAAATTCCAACTGTCTTACTATCACGGTTCATGAGAGACAGCCTGATGACGGACGGACAGACAGACAGATGGACGGACAGCGGAGACTTAGTAATAGGGTACCTTTTTTACCATTTGGGTACGGAACCCTAATAACCAGGCGATGCTGGAGATCGTTGACACATGTTGACTGACATTTATATTTATATCAAAATTTACATCGTGGTAGCAATGGGGGAAGGACGGGGTTGAGATGTGCTGTTTCTATTTCTTTCTTCTGTTCAGTATAGCTTCCATAAATGGGTATTATTAAACGGCGAGTAGGTATAAGATAATACCCTATTATCTTACACCTATATACTCACCGTTTAAGATCGAAGAGCCGCAGTTTGTAGATCTTTATAGAAACAAATATGTAAGTAATTTAATGTACTTAAAAAAACTTTGCATTTTCTATTGAATAACTACGCATACGATTTAGTCCAAAGCGACTTTGGTGGTGTGTTCAAGTGTCCACCACCAAAGCCTGAATCAAATACCTTTACCTGTTGGTGAACTATGATTGATGATATTATTGTACTCACGTGCTGGGCATCTTCTCATGTTGCTTCAGGCAGGTTATGGCCGAGTAGACTAGCATGATAGCGGTCGCTCCGTATGCAGGGTTCACACCTTTCACCTAGAATAAGAGTAACCAATCAGGGTTAACACAAATTGTATATCCAGCGGGCCAATCAGCGTTGTTTTTATCACGCGATTCATAAATAAAAAAGCATCCGTCCGTCATTCTTGCACCCTCCTATATAGGTTTTCAAAGTGAACATGAACTGTTGATGGCGTTAAATAACGCATATTTTACAGAATAATAATAATAAAATCTTTATTTAATGCCCTGGCTTTCGAAGTAGGTTTTCCTGTGTCTTGTAAGAAGTTATTAGCATTTTCACACTTATACACTACATTTGGATACACCGCGTGGTCACCCCAACATAGTCAATTGCTTATCATAATGTATAATGAGTATTTGCGTCAGACATCTAATGAATTCGATTTTTTCTAATTATTAATATTTTTCAACTCCTAATCACCAATTAAAAATCATCGTGTATATGGTATAGTTAAAAATATATCTACTTACCCTGACGACTGCTTTTTTGGTCGGTTTCGTCTGCACATCAGCCCCTTTCTCCCAGCCCTCGCCAAATAGCTCAAACATGAACGTGTTGGTATTCATAACATTATCCGTCGGTCCTTCCGTCGTCATCATGCCTGCAGTAAAGAACCTCGGGTACCTCAGTAACAGTTTCCTCGTTAACGGAGTTATTGACATGAGGAAAAGGACAATTGCTACGATGGTAGTGAGGACGGTGGCGTAGAGAGAGGGCAGTTTCAAGTAGGGTTTGAATTGAACTGGTCGCTTGTGCTCGTTCTCGTAGAAATAGCGTTGCGTGCGGTAGACGCGTGCGTCGGTGCCGGGGAACGGAAGGCAGAATTTTCCGTCGTGCTTGTGGATGAGACTGAAACAAACAAAGTCATAAGTAAAGTAACTTTTCGCTTCTCCTGCTCAAAAATATGTTATTTTAGCTTTCTCAATGCGGGGCTAAAGTTGTCGTTTTAGTCCCTAGGGTTTAAATGGAAACCATGTAATAATTCTATGAAATTAAAAAGAGATCTTGATAGCGGCTAGCTGCATGCTAGATGCAGAAAATTAAAAAAAAAACAAACAAACCAAGTTTCTGTATTACCTGTAAGGTTCTATAGGATTTGTATAATTAGAAAGAAACATTACTTTATCCTGATTTTAAATATAAAATAAATGGGTCTCCTTCGCAATCCATAATATCGTATGTCCTAAAGTCAAATGCCATACCACTTTTACTCTAAACACTTTTGACATATCAATCATTTGTCATAATGATTATTTGCCATAATGATCTTACATCCTAATGATCATAAACCATAATATTATATTACCTAATGATCTAAATACCTAATATGTTTTGTACTAATCTATTAACACATAAAACTTACGAGTCATAATATACAAAACCATAAACACAGACCACCCCCACTAGACGGAGCATGTAACGCGACCCGTAGGCGACCCGCGCGCACCAACGATATGGTACGGCAGAACATTAAAGTATCAACACGGCGGCCACCGTTTGGCTACGTCCATGTTTATGAGGTCTCTCTACACCACTTAACACTACAATTTACCATATTATTTATTTCATTTCTTTTCTCGTTGACGTACGCATGGATCATAAACAAGGACGCAACTAAACGGTGGCCGCCGTGTTGATACTGTAATGTTCTGCCGTACCATATCGTTGGTGCGCGCGGGTCGCCTTACATGCTCCGTCTAGTGGGGGTTGTCTGTGACCATAAATCACATGTCCTAAAGTCAAATGCCATGATGATTACTTGCCATAATGATCATAAGCTATAATTACATTACCTAATATCCTAAAGTCGAATACCATATTTATAGTAGGCGTTAAATATATAGTATTAATGTAAAGTAAGAATCATTACCTATTCTACCTAAACGCAGGTCAGACTTGGGTTAGGTTAGGTACGACGACGAGCGAAGCGAGGAGGAGTGTTAGGTTGAACTGCGACCCTAACGAGCAAGCCTCAGGGCTCTATATCGAGGGCCGAAAAATCATAACATTACCTATTTCACATTAAGGCATGTCCGACTTGGGTTAGGTTAGGTACGACGACGAGCGAAGCGAGGAGGAGTGTTAGGTTCAACTGCGGCAAGTCTCAGGGCTCTATATCGAGGGCCGAAAAATCATAACATTACCTATTTCACATTAAGGCATGTCCGACTATGGTTAGGTTAGGTACGACGACGAGCGAAGCGAGGAGGAGTGTTAGGTTCAACTGCGGCCCTAACGGGCAAGCCTCAGGGGTCTATATATCGAGGGCTGAAGAATCATAACATTACCTATTTCACATTAAGGCATGTCTGACTTGGGCTAGGTTAGGTACGACGACGAGCGAAGCGAGGAGGAGTGTTAGGTTAAACTACGACCCTAACGAGCGAGCAAAGCGAGTGAGCCGCGAAGGCCTATATTGAGTTTTTTAAGATGGAGGGGTAAAAGTGAAAGACCGCAACTATAATTGACTTAATTTTTACTTTGTAACAAAAAATAAACATTCATATTTTTTTATGACATATGATGATTATGGCAACCAGTATTAGGATATGTAATTGATAGGACATTTGATCATTAGTACTTAAGAAAATAGTGCAAATAATCATTAGGATATTCAATATTAGGATAATCAATATTATGGCATTTACATTAGGATAAACGTTATTATGGCAAAAGATCATTATGACCACAGTTATTATGGAATTTACAAATAGGACAAAGGAGATTATGGATTCCAATATAGACCCAAAATAAATACTACGATGTAATGGATGCTGCTGGGTTTTTTTTTACATCAAAATGGTTGGATAGCTATAGGGCTAATATTCGGCCTAATGGTTGACTAGTAGAGAATACCACTTGGTATTAAAGTATTAAGTAAGTCCCATGTGAGAGGTGAGAGTGAGATGCAGAGAGGAGTATGGCGCAGCTTTGTTGGTGAGGCCGTCACTGCTTTTGAGGAGCGTTTGCTTGCAAGACGTCGATGCAAAACGCCGAATTAAAACAGAAAAGCCCGTCCAAAACCTTCCTATAGGTAGATAGAAACACGTTTAATGATAAAGGTGAGTTGCATTGTGCGCCTTGTAACAGAACCTTCATAATCAAATTCGGTTTTGCAAGCCACATTCGTGCATATGATCGACGCTTGTGAAGTAAGACTACAAAAACATGTCAAGTTTCATTTACATAATTGTGAAAACATACAAAAACTGCGATGTGGGTGGATCAAAAGGTATAAAGATCAAATGAGAACCTTGAACAAAGAGCGACTCTATCTATGATTTTGACGGTATTATTGACCGAGCGACCGAAGCGTCTTAGTTTCAGGTTCACCCAAAATTCTTCCGGATATCCTGATGTTCGGATGTCCGTTTGTCCAGATTTCCAGCCCTTCTCGCCTTGAGTTCGCTTCTCTCATCCGATTTTCAAGAAATTTTGTGAGAAAGTCCGTTACTTTTTATACATGTTTTTTTATAGATTCAGTTTTTCGAAATTTTTCAAAATAGCAGAGATATGAGGTTTGAAAACGTCAAAAATTACAAATTTCTACTATTTCGAAACAAAGTCTTGAGGTTTACAGCAGCTATATATCCACTGGCTATACTTAATACATTGCAATAAATACATTGTAGATCCAATTCACAAGTCATTGGAAAGCCATAACTTCTTAATATTCGTCTTGAGCGATGCTACAGATGGAGACTTCCTAAGGGACAGTGGCAATTCGTTCCACAACTTCACAGCGCTCACTGTGAAAGATTTAGCGTACGTACGCGTCTTGTTAGACGGTACAGCCAGAGTGAGAATAGTTATTTATTCTTTTGTTTTTTTGTGCGATTACCACCTATTACGTCAGAGTACTTAAGTGCTTAATATTTTCATAGACGTAATTACTATAATATTTGTAGTTCACTGTACCTACCGAAGTTTCAACTTCGGCTTGAAGTTCGGCAAATGCTCTGGATACAACGCTTTCTCGAGCGCAGGTAACTTGTAAAATTGGGAAATCCTGAAAACTCAAGCCTTGGATTATTAGAAGCTCATAGGTAGGTAAATGTCATCTATTGGTAATAATTTATCCACATCACTATTGAGTGTAGACAAAATCAAGGAACAATACTTTTTCACAAAAATATCCGCTTATAATGAGAAGAAATCGTATTCGAGAACCACCTAAACGAGTTAACTATAAAAACACCTAAATATTTGACCACAATGTCAGAAGAGTTCCTTCGATTCCCACTCTTACTCAAAATGCCAACTTTTACACAAAAATAAAAGAAATTTCTAAATTGGTTTATAAATGACGGAGTTCAGAGTTAAATAATATATAATAAAAATAAAAAACTACAACCGATTAGAGAACCTCCTCCTTTTTGAAGTCATAGTCGGATGAAAAAGGGGTTTCGATATTTTTTAATCCCCCAATATACGCGTTTCAGCGCCGCAAGGCTGCACTGATGAAAATTACTCATATTCGTGGCCTGCTCTCTCGTACGCACGAAGTTATGTTTAGCTTTCTGTTAGAAAATAATGTACTAGTAACTAAGTAGGTATTGTGCTCAGACCATAGGTATTGTGTGTCAATAGCGACTTGCCCGATAACTGTAGACTCCCAAGTGCCAAAGTGCAAGATGCCGTTCTTAGTGACATCGGCGTGGTACTCCGGTGCAACTTCCATGCTTAAGTATGACTCTACAGAGTTCAGAGTTCCTGGAAACATAACAAGCACGTAGATATGGAAGGTGTAAGGGTCAGGTAATAGTCACAACACAACCATATGATAACGCGAGCGTTACAAACATACGAATAAAATACACTTCTCAGATGGAGAGGTTAGGCTGCATAAGCAGCAAAAAAGCGTGAGCGTGGCGAGCCCAATATTTTTCGGGGGCAGGGGTTATAACAAAAAGGGGTCGAAGCGAGCGGTTTTACGGGTGAGGTAATTATAAGTTATGATTATGACTCATAATAACACAAGAACAACATATTGATCTTGATCTTGAACCACATCTAACAGAATCCTGGTGCGAGGATTTAGCTAGAGGGTGACTCACCTTCGAAGTTCTGCTGCAAATAGACCAGCCCTAAGTCGTTGGGAATGCTGTCAAATCCGCACGCGCTCACCACGTAAACACCGGCCTCTCGGGCTGCTTGGTCGTAGTTCAACTGCATTGTAGCTATGTACTGTAATCGCAACAAGTTTGACCTAATCTTCATTTTTTAAGTATAAAATATGAGCATTGTGCATAACGCATCCGTCCGTATGGATAGACTATTCAATGTTTTAGTCTCGTGTTGGAACAATGACATAAAGTCCATATACATTTTATACACTGCTTCATGCAAGAAGGGCTAGCTTTTTACTAGCTTGAATTTTAAATTTCGCCTGTCCCAGTGACTGTCGGTCTGTCGATCTGATCACTTATTTATTACTAGCTTTTGCCCACCGTTTCGCGCAGAAGGATTTAACGACGTTTAATCGAAATAAAATATAATTCGGAGCTTTTTAAATCAATATTCTAAAAACTTTAAGCTGTTGACTTTAAAATGGACGAGTAGCGAATATATTTTAAATGAGCAAGAAAATGTTGCAGCACTTGGTGATCTTGGCGGTGTCTTTATATACCTCGTCGGTCACCACGATTTTAATTCTGATATACTATACGATGAGTGATGAAGATGATGACGTTGGTATACAATACTATACATATAGCGCTTACTTGTGGTTCCCCGCTGATATCAACGACGTGCGTCTTATTGGCGATCGCCGCTTTGACCACTGGTTCTCCGTACAAGTTGTAGGGGCCGCAGCAGTTGGCGATCACTTTGGCCTGCTCGCACATTCGCTTGATCGAGTCCTCGTCGTCCACCTCAGCTATTATGATTCTGATACTAGAGAGGTCTTCATCTGTGGAAAATTAATTTATATTTATTTGCAATCTGAAGTTGTGGCAGAGAACTTCTGAGAGAGGCACGCACAAGATGTGGAAAAGGGGTAAGTAATTTGATAACTTGAAAATGTTTATTGCTTCAAACTATGAAGCCAGTTTCTATTAGATTCGGTTTTTTGTGCAATCTGGGCCTACTAATGGCCCAAACTCTCGCATCAGAAAAGACGTGACTCACCAGTTTTCTTGCCAATTTCAGCCATCAGGGTCTCAAGTTTTGCTTGTGAACGTCCCGCCACTCCCCATGTCAGCTCAGGGTACTTCTTGGTGAGTCTGACTACCTCCTTAACTGCCCTTTTGCCTGTGAAGCCGGTGGCCCCAAATACTACAAGATCCAACCGTGACATCTGATCAAAAACAGATTATTTTAATTAAATATTCACATAACAATGAATTCGCAGGCTTTCAACTTCTCGTTGTTATGTACTTTGAAAAGAAACAATATGACATTTGAATCGCAATAGCCCTGTTCTAAATAGTACCATTGATAATATGTTCAGAAATATGTTTGAGCATAGATAAAAATGTCTAATACAATCAGCATTTTTGAACGGATAAGGGGCTTTAAGGCAAGACAGACGGCGACCCTGACCCATTACCCCCGTCAGGATTGCTCCAGGAGCACTCGAGTACGTGGGATCGCTAGTCCCCAACAGCTCGCCATAAACGCCGTAACATAAAAAAATCCTACAATGTGTCTGAACGAGTATAAAATAATAGCATTGGTTTGCAGTGAATATAATAAATTTGGGCCTTAGGAGGATACGCAGGAAACGTACACGAACGGCATCGAGATGTATTGTTGCGTTGTAAACTTACACTTGAGGCTCAGACAGCTGCAAGAATGTTATCTTGAGTCACTCTTCTTGTAGCTTCTCTAAGTTATGCACGTGGTGCTGGTTGTAATTTACTATTTATAATGGTAGCGTAGGTTATTGTAGGTGTCTTTACATATATTTACATAATATTACGCCCTCTTAAAGTCAGTTTTACAGCTCAACGCCCTGCCCCGCCAGGTTGAGAAAAAAAACGGAGAAATATATTGCCTGAGAACAAAACTGATATTATGGAAAATTCACGGAAATAAAACATAGGACGTACATAACGAAAGTTAAGATGATAACGGCTCTTAAGACTACAGTATAGCATCGCGATCGTAACGAAATAGGTATTTACGAAAACGCATGCTGTCGCTCTGAGCGCTCACACCCCCGGCATCGCGCACAACACATACAAATCGCCTCACGCACACATCCGAAGCAATGACACAGCGCCGCTGCTACTGCTGCTAGGCTAGTTTGACGATCGGATTGACAAGCAAAATATTGCGATAAATAAAGGTGGACTGTTTTGTTTTCTTGCGTACCTACGGATAATGAATTGTTGTGGTGCGACTGAAATTCAAGAAAAGAAAAGAAGTATTTTATTTCTTTATGTAATTATTAGTAACGAGTATGTACCTACAAGCTAAATAAATTTTTGATAAATCAGTTTGTTCCCGATGTACCGGTAGGATGTAAATTACTGTCATTTTTTATTGTAATATTATTTAGGTATTTCAAAGGTATTTATATAATGAGTTACTTACTGATATTTACGAAACAAAACATTTTTTATTGGACTTTGTTATTGTGTACGAAAGTACATAATTATTATACTTACTTATAATGTTTACATGATATCGGAGTTACTATGTCTTTCTAGGGTTCCGTAGTCAACTAGGAATACTTTTTGACACAATTTTTGTGGTATATGTTTCTAGTGCCTTAGCAATAATTGATTGTGTGGGAATTGTGTGCAAGACGTGTTAAAGGTTTCCTTTTTAAAATATAAAGTTAAATTGGAAGTAAATAATACGTATATTTTTAAAATATTTTTTTAATTACTGTTTCTAATTTTGGTGTTTTTTTTGGTAATTTGAAAGTCACCAAAATTGCTTGATGCCACCAGAATTGTTAATTTTGTATATCATTTCACAGTTTTTATCGTCTTTTTCGCATTTCCAAAACTTTTGACTCGGTGAATTTATTTGAAGTCAAGAATTAACAAAATACATCTAATATAACATGCTGTCGGTGAGGGTAATCTTAGCTTAGATATTATGCTGGTAGCGGATTTTATAGCTCCTATCCTTTCCTATATTACTATTTTAACCCCTATAAAACTCCTAATCCGTCGTACTTTTCGCAGTATCGTCCTATATGTCCATTATTCCCGTCTTATCTAAAATCATTGAATCCTTTGTAAATCGACGTCTCTCATCACATCTAAATAGACTTAACTTGTTTAATTCTTTAGCACAACCACCGCTGTGGTTAAGATCACCGACGACATTCGTCTGAATATAGAATATAGAAAAGTGACTATATTGGTGCTCCTTGATTTTAGTAGTGCTTTTAACACTGTTGATTTTGATATACTTCTCAGTTTACTTAGTACTTTAAATATATCTTTCCGACCGATTTTCTAGCTGGTGTGAACCGTCTGCTGGTGTCCCCCAAGGGGGCATACTCTCTCCATCGGAATCACCAAGTCACTCTTTTCCTCGTTCCATCTCTATGCAGACGATTTGCAGCTTTATGCGGCGACCAGCATTGAGGATTTTGGCTCCTTGGTTTCACATATCAATTCAGACCTAGAATCAATCCGTGCTTGGGCTTGATCCTTTGGTTTGATGAAGAATGCTAAGAAGTCGCAGGCTATTGTCGTTGGAAGCCCACATTTTATTTCCAAGCTTTCAGATCAAGCTAAGCCACTTATTTTCTTTGATGGTACGCCTATACCTTTATTTATTACCTTTATTGCTCTTCTACTGTAAACAAATTTGGCATTACCATGGATTAAACTTTGTCATGGGCACCTCTTATTTCTGAGATCAGTAGAAAACTTTTCGCGTCCCTTCATTCATTGAGGTGTCTGCAGAATTTCCTTCCTCTTCATATGAAGATCATGCTTGCCCGCTCACTTTTGCTTTGGTCTCCACAAGTTTGATCATGTGTCTCAATACCGCGCTCAACTTAAATGGCTTCCGATCCGTCAGCGCAGATACTATGTTCTTTGTCTTTTGTATAATGTCCTTTTCATTTCTTCTTCTCCTCCTTACCTTGCAGAGAAGTTCTTTTACATGGCGGATGGTAGTGGCCATCGCCTGCGGTCAAGTGCGAATCTGGATCTATCTATCCCACTGCATAGATCTCATGTTTACGATGTGTTTTTTGCTGTGCGCGCCGTGAAATTATGGAATAAATTGTCTCCCGCCCTAAGGTAGACGCAGTTCGTAGCATCACTCAAGGGAAAGTTACAGAAATTGTGGCTGTCGAACGAATGATTACTTGATTAGGATGCTGTTTTTGTTATAATTATGATTATATTTATGTTATATGTATTTATATAGATATTACGTAATATGTATTACATTGACTGTTTGCCTATCTCTCTCTCATTTGGTTTTTGCATTTTCATTTATACTATTGTAAAGTTATCGTATTGTTCATGTTGCTTGGTTTGTCTACCATTTACTTGTGTTTAATACTGATTTACATGAAGGTTAATTGGAAGAAATCCCTTAGAGGGATAGGTTCGCTTTTCGACATGCTTATTTTTTTGCAATGTATTTCTTGTTATTGTGTACAATAAAGTGTTTAGATACATTACATGCAAACAATTAATCTAAATTATTACTTTTGCTACTCATAATTTATTTATTTTTTAGGATGGCTAATCGCAAAAAAAAACAATCAAGAGAAGAAGTCCTCGAAAAGAAAAAAAATAGATTGTTTTTATAAACGAGTTAGTGATTGTATAGATATTTTGGTATAACTAAAAAGATTAATAAAACATTTACTTTCTTTCAATTTCCAGTAGGCAATTTCATTAACAAATATTAATTTTTAGCACAAATAACTAATTTTGGTGTAGATGTACAATTTTGGTAGCCAAAAAATCAAATATTTGCGGACACAAGCAATTTTGGTGGCAGGCAAATTACTAAAATCATAATAACTTTATAACTATTATGTATAACAAAGGGCCATTACTACACAATATTGGTTATGACTTGATTCGTATTATTGATATGTATATAATTTTGACTCTAACATTAAAAATAAAAAAAGCCACCAAAATTAGGTAAATTTTGAGCTTGTTGAAATTCACCCTGAAACTATACATTTGTAATATAATCATAAAAATATAGTCCTTTTCAAATATCATGTTTGGTGAACCTGGTTATATTAAGTTTGCACCTCATTTGTATACGGCGCCATACGCACCAGGTGCAAACTTAACCAGGCCAGTTAAGATGGCATAAGTGAAAATTTTTACGGAATCCTCGGTGCGTGGGTGGCTCACACTTGGCCGATTTTTTAAATTAAATCGTAATATAATTAATGATAATCAACCGATCGATCTTTTTCTTGAAACCCAACTAGTGTTAGTAGAAGTTCCTACTCTACTCCCATAATTTTTGAAACAGATTTAGATATCGATTACGCGGGTTAGGATCCTTTTTACTTTTTCATTAACATCCTTGTAAATACGTGATACTTTACTTCCTCCCCCGACCCGCAATCGTGCGATAGAGAGCGTTGCAGCTTGCGACTGAGAATAGGTACTTTTTTGATGAAATTTGCGTTACGGGAGAAAACGTTTTCCACTAACTAAATCTTAGCAAATCACTTCGATTTTGATGTCGATCGCTTCAGCATAATATAATCTAGGTTTATAGGTTTCGTTTTTTTTTTTAAAGTGCATTGTTTTTATAATACAAACGGTTTCATTCAACAACGTTTTAATCACAAAAATTAGGATTTTCAGCTACCTTTAAATTAGAATCTATAGCAAATTTTGAAAAAAGGAAAACCTACAAACCTAGTTTGTCACTGTGTCAATAACATACTAAAAAATGATGGAGATTGGAAAATATTTAAAGGTGGAAAAACGTTTTCTCTTTTTGTATGGACGAGGGCGTACTATACTTCCCTCTTAAATATTTGACACACATACACATAAAAGCAGGTATTATTAGCAGCATCCAAACGCGTCATAGGGTACCTACCTACATTGGCCTGTCGTAGATCTGTAGGTAAGTACGTAGTATACTCGTAGGTAGGTACGACTGAATTCTGTATTCTATAGCGCTCGTAAAAGTTAATTTCGCATAACTATCGAGATTAAAACAAGGCGTTTCAGTGGTTCATCGATTGTGGAGGTAAAAAAGGAAAAACAGGAACTCTAGTAAAACAAATAATTAATTTGCATACATGATTTTATACTTAATAATACATACCTGCGGTCATAATAGCGTCTCATAGTAATATTAGCAAAATTTTTAAATTGAATCATGCACAGATACAAATATAGGAATAATTGAATTGGCGGAAGAGATGTTAAATCTTGATGATTTATTTAATGCCGATGGCGGAAAGCCAGCATTAGAATATTTGTTAACAATCAATATCGACTTTAACCGACTTAGCTGAACAAATGTAAGTCTGTAGCCTGACTGTACGATGAACGGAAAGTCAATCGATTCTTTAATGACCCTGAACGTTAGTTATTTAAAAATGTATCGACAGGGCTGAAGTGGCCGTTTGGCCGGCGGGTAGTAACCACATGAAACTTCGTAAGTCTAAGCGTGTGTGTCTCACTTTATAATACTCGTACCACTGTCTTATAATGTGGCGCCAGAAACTATAATTTTATGTGTATTTTTCTTTTATGTTTTAGTTATTTATAAAGTTGTCATGTCAATATATTATTGAATATTATGGTGATTTAAAAAAATATGGGTGAATATCTTGAAGAAGAGATCAAATTATTCTGGGAATACGTCAAGCGGTAAGTGTGTCTATGATAATGCTTTTTGTTTATCGAGGAATCGCGCTATTCATTTGGGCGGGAAACGATAACGCGGGGACCTAGTATTATTACTACTTATTATTATCGTATGGCATTTATTCCTGAAAATGTTATTTACAAATTTATAATTTAATATCTAAATTAAGTAGCCACTCCCTAGCGCCTGGTGAAAGTGTGAGAAGGCCTCCCATGCCCCCGGCAAAACGTCTTCTAGGGCATTCCTCGACGATGTGACGGATGGTTTGATCTGACGCTCCGCAGTCACAAGACGCAGTTGCTGAGATTCCCCATTTGTGCAGATTGTGGTTGCACCGGCCCACGTCTGTGCGAATGCGGTTTAGGGTAACCCAGATCTTGCGGTGTTCCTTCAATCCAGATGGCATTTTGGTAGGATCGGTAGTTGGGGCGCCGCCTTGCTCATGCCACTGTCCCGTCCACTCCTTGTGGATTATAAAACCTTCTTGGTACTGTAGCCGGTAGTCGGACCAGATAGGTCTGCGAGACTGCAATCGCGAGGGGGGCACATGATCCAAAGTTTTCCTGATGGGAAGCTGCTGCGTTGTCGCTTTTCCCCATTCTAGTGCTGCTGCACATGTCCTCCTGAGGTCTGGTGGGGCGATATGTGACAGAACAGGCAGCCACCTGGTGGGAGTAGGTTGCAGGCTGCCTGAGATTGTTCGCATGGCACGATTTAGCTGGACGTCGACCTTATCTGTGTGTACGCTTCTGTACCACACTGGTGCACAGTATTCTGCTGGCGCGTAAACAAGGGCTAGAGAAGAAATGCGCAGAACATCAGCTCGGGCTCCCCACGAGGTACCGGCCAATTTGTTTAACAGGTTTACTCTGGTTTTTACCTTTTGGGCCAGACTATGTAGGTGGGCCTTGTAGGTCAGTGATCGGTCCAAGGTAATACCCAGATATTTAGGGTTGGAATTGTGTTGGAGTCTTTGGCCGCAGAAGCTGACGTTAACCTCTCTGTTTGCTATTTTATTATTACTACTTTTATTATTACTACAATGAGACATTAAATATGTATTCAAATAAAGGAATTCGTGTTTATGTAACTATAACTTCCTATATAGTTGTACCTATGTAGTTGCAATGTAACTAGGTGGCTTACCCGGTCGATATGATATACCTGCTCCAAAATCACCACAGGGATTGTTTTTAGGGTTCCGTACCTCCAAATGAAAAACGGAACCCTTATAGGATCACTTGGTTGTTGTTTGCCTGTCCGTCTGTTACAGCCAATTTGCTCGGAATATACTGGACTGATCAAGTAAAACATTTCATCTTTATAAAAAAAAAAAAACTAAAATTGGAGCTTGTACTTTATCAAATGAAAGGGTTTAATGTGAAGATCGATATATTTTTTTACAAATGAAAAGTAAATAGTTTAATTTTTTTTATGCCAGTCTGGCGCCGTTTGTTAGTCATAATCATAATCATAATTGTCCCTTCATCACGTCGAAACGGCTAGACGAATTTTAAGCAAGTTTGGTACTGGGATATCTGTACATTTAGCATAACTGTGACATGCGACTCTTTGACGCGCGACAAATGCTACCTGTCACTTTCCTTTTAATACCGTGCGAGCAAGACGGATGATCCTGAGTCGCGCGACAAGCGAAGTCGCGGCAAGATATGCTAGCCCTGCTGGACATCCAAAGATGGTTATAGTATACTTTTTACCCGACTACGGACGACCTAAGAATACCTAAGTAAATACTTGAGATAAAGCTTGTACTTTAATAGCAACTTATATTCGCGGGATACGAGTTTTTGAGAGTAGAGACTTTATGAGTAACAAACTTCACAAAAAGGAGTATACATACATAAATAAATAAATAATAAATAAATAAATAGCGGACAACCTCACAAATGGATCTAGTCCCAAATTAAGCTCAAGAAGGCTTGTGTTATGGGTACTAGACGAAGATATACGTACTTATATAGATTAACATTGCCTGATTCTTTCTTTACAATACCGAGCGAGCAAGAAGAGTGACACTGAGTTGCGCGTTAAACGAAGTCGCGGCAAAATATGATAGCCCCCGCTTAGTAGATACTTCTCTGAGAAGAATCACAAGTGACGTGACACTTCAAAGAATGGAGGGTGGAATGGAACACACAATGGTACATTAAAGAGTATCGTCCTTGGCCCGTCTTCTGGTCGTTTGGATTGAGAGGTAGTAGGTAGAAATTAAAATGCGACAGCTTTTTTTTTGTTGTTGATCAAGCACACCGTCACATCCTGTAGTATTTACTGTGTTTCAATTTTAACGAGCTGCTCTGTCTCGGCGCCAACATAATGAAAATCAATTAATTATATGGTGAAATGTACTATGAGCTGCAGAATTGCATGGCCTATTTTATGAATGCTTTCATTCATGAATAGGACATGCAGATGTGCAGCCCATAGTACGAATGATGTTTATGGCTATACCTGTACTAGGGAGCGAAATAATGGGCATTGACAATGGCTCCGCTTGGGAGCATGCTCTGCGGCAGAACCACTTAGACTCATAGATTTAAATGATATTAGTTATGTTTTTCTTATGGACATTCGATGTTCGAATGCTGTGAATTGTAAGTATAAAAGAACCACCTTCAAAAATTAACTAAAACACTAAAAATAATTCGTTTATGTACGGATTACGTTTTAATCGCCTTTATGAGAGTAATGCATTTTAATAATGTATACTATAAAGAGTACATGCACGCATGAAGCTCACTGCTGTCACGCTATTTTTTTTATTTTCGGAGCAAATATTTACAAAACTGCTGACTTTATCAAAAAATAATGTTTTGAGACCCCTATTATTTTCAAAAGACCTATTTAACGAAACCCCACACAATAGTGTTAAAAAAAAAATTCCCCCCCGCTTTAGGTGTTGGAGAGGTACCCGAAAAAAAATATTCTTTTTAGTTTTTATTTTACCGTTTTGCCGGCGTGATACATACCCATACTCATACCAAATTTCAGCTTTCTAGTACGGAGTCACGGAGCTAAGCCGCGGACGGACAGACGGACAGACAGACAAACGGACATGGCGAAACTATACGGGTTCCTAGTTGACTACGGAACCCTAATAAGGCATGAAGAAGAAATACCTCGGCTAATTTTTCCATACAAATCGAGGTTTCGTTCTTGTTTTTCCACCAGCAAAATTTAACCAATCTACAAAATTTTAGGGACTAAATGAATAGAAAGCAAAATGTCCTGTGTCGGACCGTTTAGATTTTTGAGCAAATAAAAATTTGTGTACTAAATTAAGCGTCCGTTTACGGCGGAATTTTGGCAAAAAACAGACGCCGAATAGACAAATTATATAATAATTTTCGCCAAAATTGAAACGGTCGAACACAGATCATTTAGTTCCTATATAAAATGTCGTAAAGGGGTGCGTAACGATGGCTATAACACTTTTTGATATAACTTCAGTCGCTATAACGCTCATTTGATATAATTATTGAATGTTATAACAACACTTAATATATTAACATTTGATATAATTATTGTTTTATATACTGATCATTTTATCGAATAACATTTAATATAACATTCTTTAAGTATAATGCATATTTCTTCTAATGAATTTATGGTATAACGTTTATTTTATCTAACGTTCAAATGGCATAACGTTTGTTGATATAATGTGTTTGAGACATAATGCCACTACGTACTAAAAATATCTGTAATACGTAAAACAAGACACCCGTCACTTTTTGACAAGCATCTCAGCGCGAGAGTACCTAGCGGATACTTTGTTGTATTAATATGTATCGCGTGATAAGATAAGTGTAACCTGCCGGCCGGGTCAAATTATAACCTGTATTTCCTTGACCGAATACAGTCTATAGAATAGACAAATGGCATAACGGCACTTACATAAAAAAATAATGTACCCATTTTACGATCGATAAAGTATTCTTTATTCATTTGCATTGATCGAGTTTTACTTATTCTGAAATAGGTTGTTTCGTGGCCCGACTTGGCCTCTTTTATGTCTTTTGGCTCAACGTCTAAACAATTATAAATGAGTTTAAGCAAGTCATAAAAGTAATGGCTGTAATAACGAATAATATAACTTCTTTGTTTAGAATATTCAAACATTTGCAAACACGGTTATAAAGAGTGTTTAATACAGGTAGAGGGATTAAGAAAGGAAGAGTATAAAATAAGATGCAGGTGTGAATCTTTTATCTAGACGCCAGATGTTATGGTTTAGGATTATAATTAAACAAATGCTAAGGAAATGCATGTTCCTACACATGGAAGTAAATAAAAACTAAACATAAATTGAACGCACTGCTTAATTAATAATTTACAAATAAGTGTATCCGATCTCTACCCTTTGATTGTGTTGTGTTGTGCTTGTGGCAGTGGCCGAGGCACATATTGCTCAAAGAACTGATGACCATTTGGGCAGAAACTTTCTCGAGTGGCTAGCATGTACAGGAAGTGACTGCGTGGAAAGAGTCCCCCAACAAAGTGGACCGACAATCTGGTCAGGACCGTGGAAATCTATTCGACGAGGGCGGCGCACAACTGGTCGTTGTGGAGATATTTGTATTACTTACTACCATAGCATCATACATGTCATGTTTAATTATGGGTCTCTAACAAAAAAAATAGTAATTAAAATCGGATCACGTTATACATACGAGAATTTACAGGTAACCTCCACCGGTAGTCAGAATGAAATATATAAA
Organism: Apotomis betuletana; assembly: GCA_932273695.1. Classification (NCBI taxonomy): domain Eukaryota; kingdom Metazoa; phylum Arthropoda; class Insecta; order Lepidoptera; family Tortricidae; genus Apotomis; species Apotomis betuletana. Next base: position 17,137,480 of record OW026300.1, read on the forward strand.
TGTAAACTATTTTTAGAACTTTATCAACAGTGCTTAGTTGTATGTAGTAGTTACCTACACATACATCAGATGATCAGAAATTCAAGAAACTAGGTACGTCAGGGGGCCTATGATGGTTGCGTTTATCACGTCATAAATAAGTGGCAAAGCATCTGTCCCTTGCACTCGCAATTGGTCAAAACGTGACGGATGCTTTGACACTTATTTATCACGTGATAAACGCAACCATTATAGGCCTACAGTAAGTGTAACATCGGGAGAAGTTGAACACTGGAATATTCTCTATTTAATTTATTCCGTATACCCGTGTTCTCAACGTAATATAGAGTGTAGTCTAATTTTTTAAATCTACTAGTCTGATTAATCAGGATAATTAACAGCACTTATCTCAACTAATAAAGGAACAATAAGACTGGCATTTGCGAAGTAATTTTTATGAATACGAAATCGTGGTAATAAAAAACGTGCACAAAGTACAAATGTTTTTGCACATTCCATTTGACTAATCCTTATCGTATTTCGGGTAGTCCTTTGTTTTACCTGGAACAATGCCCCGATAACCGAAAGCTCCAGTGGTGACTCTTCGGAAAGACTCCCTATAAATAACAGGGGATGAAATAGAACATTACAGTTCCTGGTGAGACATTGAGGAGAACAGTATTACGAAATTTCTAAGGTAAGTGCTTGTATTGTTTTTTTCTAAACTATCCCTTGTTTATTTACTATCTTTTATTAAGGTCATCGAGCGCGTTTGCGTTTCTCTTTTATATCTTCTAATTCAGGTAAATTCTCAGTGATTGCAAGAGTCTAAGAACCTGGAAAAAACACCTTTAATATTTGTTAAATAAATATATATATATATATTTTCGTTTCGTAGTTGTCCCCAAAAACTTGACCAAAACAAAACTAAAGAGGCCGGTTTTGACGCTAACAAGCTTTGTGGGGAAAACTGCGGAACACAAATTGCATACATTGACTTAATAAATATGAAAGGTATTTTTCGAGTTCCTAAATTCCAGCAATCACTGAAAAAATATTAGATTATGTAGATGAAATAGCACACTATACGAAGCCAAAAAATCATAAAAATTTTAGTTATAAACTAAAATTATATATAATAACTTGAATTTCTACAAATATTTCCTGTAATCGATTGTTTAATTTGTGTTTAGTGGCAAATTAATATTCCTATTTTTTTTTAAATTGTGATCATAACTAGCTGTATTAATTTTTCAGATGCTCAAGTTATTAGCATATCTCATCATAGCGGGTACTGCACTCTCAGCAGAATTGCCTCGACACAATTTGGAAGAAACCGCCTTCAATCCTGACCCCAATGCTGAACCAGTATCCACGCATCCCGTGTCTAAGAAAGCATCCGAACCAGAATTAGATCCTCGTCCGATTTACAGGGCTGAAGATAAACAGACTGGGCGAGTGAGACTAGAGCCAGTCCGGCCCCAAGGCCCAGTGGTTAAATATGACCAGATGCTCGCTGATCAACCGAACGGAGCTCCTTCGGAAGTCAATAGGGTTGTAAGTATTGTTTTTATGTTGTTTTGTAGCATCGTAATACTAACAGATAATATAAAGGGTTGTCTTTCTTTCGCTGACCGTGCAATTTTTTGAATGTCTAATTATTGTATTAAGCGGTTTCCACTCACGTGAAACGGGAATGTACAACTTCGTGACGAAGTTTCCGCGCCGCTATGGTAGCAGTCCCTGATGAAGAGCTCCATACGAGTTCAAAACAAATCGTGCTATTCCTGGCAAAACCGCTTAATACAATAATTTAATATGTTTGATGAAAGTTATAATAAGATTTTTGAATGTCATTGTAAGTAGGTGTATCACCTTTCGTACAGGTTTACTTGTTGTCCAGGGTAATTTTTGTCCTTTGTTCATTTACGAAAAACATCTAATATGTACGAAATTTTCAGGACAATCAACAAATACCCAACTACGGTTTTGTACCAGCACCGTCGGAGGTAGCGTATCCAGATGTGCCCTACGCTCCGGGCTACGGGTATGACAACGGCTATCCTCCATCTAATGGGTAAATGTCGTCAAAATACCTGTTACTTTACAGTACGTTAGAAAATACCAAAACAACCGTCGTATTTTGTATTGAAGTTCCGTAAACTGTGCACGATACATTTGTTCTTAGTAATGAAATCGGTATTTTGTGTGATTACATTATTGTTAATTATATCATTGGTGTTAATTGATATTTTTTTCTTCAGATACGACTCGTACGGTAATAGCATGGGTTATTACGAACCTGATACAACCCCGTTTGGTCTGTTTTGGAGCCAAGTACCTGATTCGAGGGTAAGCTACCACAATATTAATCCATATTATTATGTATGTACCTAAATAAAATTATGTTTGAATATTTTAAATGTCTTCAAATGTACCTATACAACATTTTATGTAACTAACTGTAATATGATAGAATTATCTATTAATCTAAAAAAAACTTGAAAGCTCGATTATTTTAAAGTTTATTCATGTTGAAATAAAATAACATTACCTGTTTCTTTTCAGACAATCGTGAACTATGTGGGAAGGACAATCTCCTGGATTTTCGGCAGCATTTTCGTACTGCTCCTCGGGTCATTCCTGACTGTCGGCGTTTGCACCTACACGAACCTGTGCACCATCTCCTTCCACGGAGTCGGGCCTATCCACGAAGAGGTCCGCTCCATTATCACGCCAGAACGTTTGGAGAACATCAGCACCGCTGCCGGTTTTGTCAAAACTGCCATTGACAAGTACCAGAAGATACAGAACGTAGATGCAGAGAAAAGAAGAAGGCGTGCCATTTTTAAACAATTAAACAATAAGTTTTAAGATAACGATATTGTGGTCATTGCAAAGATTTATTACTTATTATTATTTTCTAATTTGTATTGTGCCTGAAAGATTTTATTTAGATAATAAAAGTTCGTATGATTTATAAACGATTTTTTCTCTCATTAGTATTACTCGCCTAATTTAAGTAAAGCAGAGTACGCTTACTCAAATAGGGGTTGCATGTTGCATGTAAGTATGTATTCATTACCATTCATTCAATGCCCTGTTAATTTTCGTGGGCGTGGGCGTCGTGGGTGTATAATAATAAAAAAATATGTAAAAAATACTTACACTCTTGTACACAAAAAAAGTCTTGTATTACATGTAAAATTCATGAAAGTTTTTATTTTCTTATCATTATGTGATATGGGCAACTGAATAGAACTATTAAGAGATCTACTTTTAAAAATACACTAAATCTAGCAAAACGTTCACTTTGACGTACTTAGGTAGGTAAGTTTTTATATTTCTGTCTCATCTTTTTTACCGAAATTAATAGAGAAAGTAAGCCAAAACTAACTTTTTCGGTAAAATACGAAGGCAAAACATTATTCATTACCATTGAAATTATACATATTATATAAATCATTTCCATGAAGGTAGGTAAGTATTCAAGTTTGTAAACATTACCTAGGCCCTATCCGTGTGTCCAGCGTAGCAGGTTTTTTTTAATTGATAGTGTATAAGTATGGTGCTTTAAGAAAAAATGCTCATGACGCATATGAATAGCAATATTCTTCATATGTTATATTTTAGAATCAGTATTCAGGAAGTTAGTTAATTTGGACTCCACACATTCTTTTCACGAAAAGCGAAATTTGTTAATAATTTTAGAAAAACGCATTCTATTCCATTAAAACCTAATTCAAAAAACAGTTCTTGCTATAAGTTCCAATAAAATATGCCAGTTAGCATCACTATGATAGAATACTAAGTAACAGATAGAACGACACAAACTCCAAATTTGTGGCCTATTCGGTCTGATCATTAGAGTAAAATAACATCACAATAACAATAAAAAAGATTAAGGTCCGATTATCTCGAAAACCACGGCCCTTCTGCTAAACCTAAAAGTAAATTGTCTGGCCCAGCCTAAGGTCCGAAGGTTGTCCATTAATTTACTAAACACTCTGTATAAATCAATTAAGGGTATGAAATATGACTTGATTGGCAGCTAAAACTTGACTGTGTGTTATTCTTTTCGTTTAAGTATAATTAATATATCTTAGTGTCTACATTTAGCATTTATTTTCAATAAATAAGTACAATAAATTATTAAATCTTATGCTTAAATTAATGTTCGTACTGCATCGCTTGATACTTGTGATAGGCCTCTTTCAGGTAATACTCAACATCATCCAAATAAGGGATGTTGAGGGACCTGATTTCCCTCGTGAAGGGCTTCTCGATGATGAGTGTGCAGTAGGGGGTGAAGGCACAGAACCCGATGACCAGGGCCATACCCAAGATGATCAGAGGAGCCTTAGCTAAGGTCCACTTAGCAACAGACAGGGCCTTTGAAGCAATGCAGGATAGAGCAGACTGAAACAAAAGAAAAAAAGTACATTATACACAGAATTCACCTTAAAAATTTAAAGTAATAGAAACAGTTACAAATAAAAATATCCGTTTTAGTATTAGGTAATTATGGCAGTTAAAGCTGTAACAGATGCTCGTAACGATAAAAAGTTTATTAATGAATGAGCAAATAGGATAAAAGATATTATCTATGAATGAAATACAATTGTTACTCACGACTAGGAATATAATCCCAAACGGATAAATCCGTGTTATTTTCGTATTCTGCTACGGCAGTCGCTGGCACAACTTGGAACCTGTAAGAAAAGGTTTTATTACTCACATTGTTTCGTTTTGTTGTTTATTATAAAGGTAAGTATCTTATGGATGCAGGTACGCTTATCATATTTATGGTATTTACTCGTAGCCGCTGAGAGATGGTAATTCTTCAATAGTTTTAAAAGCTCTGTAGCTGGTACGGTGTTCCGCAGGGTACAGGTGAGTTGGGTATGTCGGGTACGAATATGTTTGGGCGGCCGCCAAACCAGCAAAACACGCTAAGGCGATGAGTACCAATTGTTGGGCCATCTGTAAAATAATAAAACTTAGTAAATATAAATGTAACTTAAATAGATACAGACACTTTCACTATCAAATGGCCGATATGAGCCACTGAAAGTTCGATATGAGAGTAAAAATGATTGTTTGTTTTACTTACCTTGAATTATTATGAAAATTATATTTTTATTAGAAATGAACTGTTGTAAGCCCGTTGAAGAACTGATGTCATATCCTGGTTGACTGTGGATTAAATACTAAATTTGCATAATATAATTAAGATGTTCATTTCTTAATCAGGTGATTAAATTGAAAGTACCTTAAATATGTTATAGTTTGGGAAAGTGATTATAGATCACATTCCTAATTATACTATCGAAAGCGAAGTAAGCTGGTTCATAATCAAAAGTACGTGTTTGAAAAATTGCGTTTATTTAGGTACTTATTGCATTATATTTGCCAGCAGTAAGGAAAAGCATTATCATTTAAGAAGTTAAAGAAAAATCGGAACGTAGAATAAGCTGAAAATAATACAATAAGTACAATACAATACAACAATCCTTTATTGCACACCAACAAAAAAATGATATAATTTCAACGATAAGAGCTTAGCTCTTATAAGTATGTGCTGTTGATGATGATGAAGGAGAATTTCCCAAATTACGGTAGTGTAATGCACTTGGACATTTACTGTAATCTTGTTTGTATTTACACATACCCACTAGATTGCTATAAATAGAGTCCAACTCAAAATTCGAAGCAATTGAGTGGATACTTTTATACTATATCAAAAAGTACAATATTTAAACCGAGCTACGTTTGCGTCTTTGAAGCCTATTAGTAGTGTCGCATTAATTGGTTTTGATGTCAAATAATTACAATTGTCCTAGAGGTCACTAATATTTCTACTTCAGCGGAGTTCTATTCAAAATAATAGATTTTGGGGCGTTCCACCAGAACGCCTACTTTGTCAGGTACGTGATGGCTGAGACAGCCAACTTAAAAACACAGAAACTCGAACCTCCTTCTGTAACTGATTTATAAAGATTAAATTAATAGCGTCACGCGTAAGACATTCTGATGGATTTCCCCTTATCGTGTGCCTGGGAATTTTGTCAATTTATCGGTCGAGAACTATACATAACACCTATTTATGTCAATCTCCACTGTTACCTTTGACGTTGACTAATTATTTCAAAGTGTCACTCAAGTGTTTAACAATAAAAATACCTACCTTTGTTTTAATTATTGTATAGAGGCTCGCACCTGCAGACAAACTGTACAAACAGTTATCACTGTTATCAGTATATAAACTTAAGTTGTATACTTTAATAAAAGGCACAAATATATTTTTGTTCAAAAGGGACTTAAGTCAATATGTGTACAACAAAATAAAAAATACCTAAACTAATTTATAAATATACCCTTACACGGAAAGTCACTTTTTTTTAAAACTACCTTTTAATCTCAACATAAATAGAGCATTCTATAGACTATAAATTACCACTCAGTTACAGATACAAATATTCAAGTAACTTGTATTTTTTATCATTAAAAAACATATACGAAAATTATATGGATAATTACATCGTTCCAAATTTTCAAATCGCGATAACTTAAAAAGATGTTAAGGTGACTAGACTTGTTCTTTCCGTGTACCCTTCAAATACAAGTATCATAAAGACTAACCTAACTAAATAAATAATAAAGTTTCATATTATTCATCATCCAAGCTGGATGCAAATAGCTCAAGATAGAGCATATTGGGCATCTTTGGAGGAGGCCTTCAACTGCGGAGGGATACTAGCAGAATGAATATAATTCCATTTTAAAAAGTGTTTTATTTATTTATTATAAGAGTACAGTAGGTGTATACGTTAATAACATTATATAAAAATATGTAGATTAGTATTGCAAGAAATAAAAGGCTTTTTTATTTATTATTATTCATCATAAACGTCTCGTCTCGATCTATCGTCTACAGGACTAGCCAAGTCTTCGAGTATACTATATCTATATTTCTAACTAAATCATCCACAAACAAAGTCCTATCAAAGGTTGGTAGTTGGTATCTCGCAATACAACCCCGCAATAATCGTCAATATTCGTAATAATTGCAAAAATTCACAAGTTGTAATTGTAACGGTTTTTTTCTAAGAACCATCCAATAGAACTAACAATGTTAGATACAGTATGTAGAAAATTATCCCCTAAAGAGGTATAAAAACACTTCAGAAGGTGATCCAAATATAATCTGTACATGAACTGGCTATTTTTGGTTTTGTAGTTTACTTTGAAGTCAGTGTTTTTTTATTTATGTTTTTTTTTCTTATTAATGATTTAAATAAAATACATAATATAGAGGGGTGATTCAGGAGGTCTTATTTGCATAAATCTCGTTAGAATTATCCTCTAACTCCTGACCGTTAAGGTGTTGTACGTTCAGAATGCTCAGCATCATGAGACGATAATTGAACTTTATAAAATATATGAATAACATTAGTAGTGACTGTAACATTTAAAGAGTATACAACAAAAACAACAAAAGCTATTTTTTGCACACCTCAAACATCAAGGAATATACAACACAACTAAGATACATTATAAGTACCTACATTAAAATAACAGGCAGAGGTAAACAATAGGCGGTCTTTTTACTCATACTTATACTTATGAAATAAAATAAGAATTTTAAGAATCCACAATTGGCGGAAATATCGGTGGACATACATAATTATTGATCGTGATATTTTAAATATCTTGTGTACAGGGCTTTAATTAAAATAAGTAATTTTTATTAATATAATTAATAATACTTAAGTCTTATTTTTCGTGTTATGTTTCGCGTCGCCTTGGGGCCGAGTTATGAGCAGTGTGTCTATTCATAAATCTAGAATATTGTATGTTTCATTATATTTATGACTGTATTTTTTATCTTACAATTTTGGGATCAACGATTTTACTATGATAGATCAGCCGGCATCTTTTTTATTTTCGAGATGCTCGTTTTATCTTTAGTAATGCTATCGTATATTTAGTAACACTCATGCAATGTTGTATGTCTTAGTCATGTTTTTTTAAATTGAAAAATTGCCCTTGGGGCGATAACGTATCAAAATAGAAAGGGCAAACATTAACATGATGACTCATAGATAGCTCTGAATTTTATTAATTTTTTTAACAAATAAAAACATCCTGTAGTTTGACTTAGTTTCAGGTTCAGATTGAGTTATGTAGTAATACCTAGGCCTAGTATTTTAAGCATGAGTGTATTTTGCTAACCTTTCAAGAACTGTAAATTTTCGGGAACAAAGAAGTACTAGACAGCATCCATATTTAGGTATATAAGAATAAATATCGAGAAAAAAAAATTATGACGAACTTGATACCATTGGTTTATTAATTTAAACAAATTTAATGTATTTGTTTTAACTTACTGTTTTTTTTTTCAGTAATAATGTATTGAAAACTAGGGATGTCTTTAAAAACTTTTTTTTTGTCATTATGTGAACGATCTGGTAACAATATGGCGGCGTATTAAAACTACTATTACAAATCGTGCTCCTATTGCCAAAAATTACTAATTTGTAATTACTATTGAGTAATGTCATGACACGTTTTACTCAACTAAAACTCAAAAAAATTACATTCGGTTACCATTTTTTTTTATTATTGCTCAGCGAGAAGTTTCCTATAAATTTTTCACGTATAAAAATGTGCTTTTAATACATAAAAATAGGATTTTGTGTTTCTATGGTTCTGATATATAAATATTTTGGAATATTTATATATCAAAACCATACTTACATAAAATATTACACTTACTGTCGAGTTCTTGCAATACATTGATTTTTTAACAAGTTTTTATCAGGTTAACTAATTTAAACAAATAATAATAAAAATCGTGTATTAAATTTAATGTTAACATGGTAGTTTTTTTTTATTATTTCTTATAGTAACAGCAACATTCGTACAATATTTCAACTCTGTTAGTTACATAAATTTAGAAAACAACTGTTTTAGAGTTAATTGGGTGCAGTGTTATATAAAAAAATATAACACGATTATAAGGCATCATTATGCCTAATAAATAGTAGGCAATTTTTCCAAGGCTGTATAATGTAAATATCTATGGGTATATATCAGATACGTTTTTTCCGACTCATGATTTTTTGGGACTAAAATATGAGCATTTTTTTAAACAGTAGGTACACAGTATTTTTCTAACTTAGAAATTACTTAGAGAAATTACACTCCAAAACTCTAAAGTCAATCAACCTTTTTTCTCATGCTATCTTATTTTCTTCCAAAATTCAATTATTTTATTTGAATGAGTTTCATGTCCTTATTGTACTCAAATGTGTATAATCAGGGAACGTACGGAGTAGATTTGTTTTTTTTTTGGTACCGAAATAATCAATGTTTGCGTTCATTAGTGAGCAGAGTAAAAGTTCCAATGATTCAACGCAATGACTCAAATAAAAGTACAATTATTAATGACGTGACGGATATTTCAATTTGCTAATGATTTTCATAAAGGTATCGTAAGGATTAAGAATGTATTTAAACTAAGCCGGTAATACAACGAAATCATTCAGACACCAAGTGTTGAATAGTGCAATTCAAATCTCAACAAAATTAAGTAAATTAAAATCCCAAGATGCTTAAGTTTGTATCAGTAAGTTTCGCTATCTTGGCAGTTGCAGCGGCGGTCAACATTGATTATTTGGGCAATGACATTGAATACGATGTTCAACCTAATGTAAGTCTATAGATATAGCTTAATAAAATTATTTTCTTATATGTAAATTAAATTGTCCTGTTTAGAAATTTGGAATATAATGGTAATTTTGAGCTGTATTCCAATACTAGCTCGACCGTATTTTATTTTTTAAAGTTTGATCATAGCTTGTTAAAGTTAGTTTACTAATTATGTTTTCAAACTTTATTGCAGATAGTAAAAGCATTGCCCTACCCTTATTACGACGGGTATGTAGGCAATAGAGTGATGAACCTAGAGCCTGATCCCCCAGTGTATGCTCCCGTGGTAGTGTCTGAGGAACCAAAATCCGCCATCGTTGCCACTAAGCTGGGTCTTCTAGCTACTGGAGTATCGGTAAGTTTGAGTTAATTATTAAGTATACTTATAACCTATGTTGTTCTGGAGTGTTGTATTTATTCATTGGGAACTCCATTTTTCCGGAGATAAAAGTAACCTATATTATTCTCCGATCCTTGTTCTATCTTCATGCAGCAAATAAAGCCGACCCGATTTGGCCTGTTGCTGCGTCACAACATAGTTAAATATATTAGTACCTAGGTGTAGTGTTTGTGGTAGTATCTATACATAAATAGATATACGCTGTCTCGGGCGCACGTCACATGGGATGCTGCGTTAGTAACACGCGAGCCGAGTGCGAGAGTGGACGTATAACATTGCTATGTGTGCGGCGGCGAGTGAGCCAGTGTTACGAACATATGCCTTCTACAGGCAGATCCTACACTAGGTTAACAATGTTCAAATCTTAACGTAGGTAGTAATTTTTGTATCTTCCTGGTCCGGTAGTATATTTTTCAATTTTTTATTGTACCATAGACAAGGTGGCCTACAGCGAGTACTATTGAGTATACAAAAACATGTGTTTGTTTTTTCAGTTTGCCATCGCCTGCGCAAAGAAAGCTGTGTGGTTTCTCATCAAGAATTGGTCTTCACTCATCCTGGGCTCTAGCATTGCTCTCGGCATCTGCAAATTCACTTCTTTTTGCGACAAGGGAACTTCTCTAATTGAATTACAAAGGGAAATTCGTTCGTTCGCTACCCCCCAGAGGCTGGCAAGAGCAACTGAGATTGTTGAAAATGCTATCAAAAAGTATAGTGATATGCAGTAAAAATATGTAACTAGGTTTATTTATTACTATTTAATATGAATAAATTATTGAACTTATTTTCTGTTTGATTGTTCCACACAACATAACCTAAAAATACACCGCTGCAAATATTTATAGTAGAGGGAAAATTTTTCGTTTTCGTGCAGGTGACTATTAAAAAAGAAAGACGTAATGACTTGTGAATAGGGTTATTGACAAAAATTGAAAACCGGTTTAAATGTATTAAGCTTATCGTAAATTAAAATATAAAACAAAGATTTTTTTTTTGCTGCGCATGTTTTTGTACAATTTGCGTTTTTCCGTTACCATTCACATGTTCGCGCCAAAACGCGATATAGTATTAATGTGACGTCACAATGGCATAGCAGACTAATGCGGATATTATACTATCCTACATTAGGTACTGACTAAATTAGTCACTGTCTAACTTAGGAAAGTGTATTAGCTGCAGAACAGAACCTTTTTTCTGAAGTGTAAAAAGGAAGGAGCAGAATTTTCATATATCCAAAATTGTTCGGCGAAAGGAAAGGTGTTAAATTGGTGGCGCTAGTATTGCAAGAGAGCTAGACAATTACCTGTTCCTAACAGATCATATCAGTTACTTTTTGTTAAAATCAAAATGCTGGAATAGTTGGCACAATTTTCCCAATTAGCTAGCGCTACTGGAGCCTTTTGGGACTATTTACCGCTGCCGCTGTACACTTTTTTTTTACATTCTTCCATGAAAGATGCTTCTCCTTCCCTCTACACTCCATAGCCTCTTCCTCTTTGTCTTGTCAGTCAGAATCATAGATAGCTAACTTTACGTGTTTTTCGGTCCAAAATATGAGTACTGCGATACTACGGTAAAAAAGTCGTATCTTTGTATGGATTACATAGTAAGATATGTTATTTTCCGTAGCATTGCAGATTGTAGTTACTAAAGTAGCGGCTCCAGGGCGCTTTACGTCACGCTTCTTTATTAGTTACTACTCATAATCTCTCGAATTTGTTACAAAAATTAAATATTTTACAAGGAAAGTTTACTTCCGATTAAAGTAAACTTTCCTTGTAAAATATTTAATTTTCTTTTCTAAACTACAATAAGTATGATTTTTAATAGATTGAATAATAGAAACAAGTAAATGAATAAACTATTTTATTTTTAAGCATTTAATAATAATTGTACAACAAATAACTGGAGTAAAGATGTTACTAACATTAGCGTTGAATCTAAAATAGACAACATATCGTGGGGTCAAAAATGTAAGCCCGATTTCAAAGGTCTTCATCTCGGCGGGAGACTGCGGCGGCGATAAACACGGAGCTCTTAATATTGTCATTGTTTGGCACACTTGTAAATATATGGGTGATACACTGCACTGCAATTCGTGGTCACAAAATGTTCCAGTAACATTCTGTTGAAATACAAGATGGCTCCTCACAGTTAGAACTTTACTCTCCTTTTCATCAATAACCAAGTCACGGCATATGGTGGTTTTCTTATTTTGTGCTCCGGACACACTTTACACTTAACAGTGCACAAACTCGCCTCACGTCGAAGCTGAACATAACCTATGGCATCATCGCCATAAGATTCTCTTGAAGATCTATAACAAAGAATATTCTATGATACAAGGTGATAGTATATTTGGTAACAAAACTAATGAATTGGCTATCTTATTATATATAAACAAATAACATATTATTCATACTTACTGTGCACTTTTTACATTCCTAAATTCAGCTGAACAAAAGTCGGGATTCGTACCAAAAAGTGGGCTACCATGTAAGAATCCACTTTGGGTAAGTTAGCACTGTCTGTCCAATCGTAACAACTAAACAACATAATTAAAGTGAACGACAGTTTTGTCACTTTTAATTTTTGACAGCAGCAGTTTGTTTGTGCCGGTGTGACGTCATTAGCAAGATGGCGTCGTTTTGATCATTTGACTCACAGATAAAAAAAACTGAAACTTATTTAAATAATATTAATTTATTAAATCATTTTCATCGAAATGTAACTACTTATTTTGGTTCTAGGAATCATAAGCTACATGTTAAAATACGTTTTATAATTATTCATTACATGTGTCAAGTACCCTATTGTGAATGGTGGTGAATTGGTCAAACTCTGTATTTATTGGTATAAATATTAATTATTAACTTATTTATATTTTATGCATACATTTCTACTTTTTAATAGTGTAATTACTAATAGTTTAATTATTTTAAAGACGGTCTTAGTTTGTTTACATATTCTTCTCGTACTCACGCAATTGCTCAGCGGTTAACTGAAAGAGATTCTTTATTTGTAATTGATGTATCTTATCTACCCACACGTGCCAGCTTGCGATGTCATCGCCTCACCGTGGAGAATATTCCCACACGTACCAAGAAGTTTGGCAATTCCTTCATCTGCCGAAATATTAAAGTATGGAACTCCTTGCCGGCTCATGTGTTTCCTCCTTCTTATAACTTGGGACCCTTCAAACGAAGCGTGAAGAAGCATCTCTCGGGCCAGCATGGCAGTGTCAACTGACTTGGCACCGTTGGTTCCTCGTCAGTTGCCATTGCGACTTGGGCTCCCCTTTTTGCTTACCATCAGGCGAAGTGGAGCCACTATGTTGTGACGTTATAAAAAAAAAATGTTTAACTCTTTTCTTTTGTACTTACATACTTTCATAAAGTATTTGCTTTCATACTTACTATTTTCAATAATTTATGTGTTACCTATATATCCAATAACTGAATGAAATAAATATAGGGATCACAAGTCGTCCTAGTTCAAGAATTTCAAAATATATGGATAAATAAGTATAATAGAACACAAACACTAGGAAATAAAAAATATTTGTGCTCACCACATAAGCATGTTCTGTATTATCTTTAGTATTGTGCTTAATAAATTTAAGTATACAGTTTGTTATCCCTTACATAAGTAGGTATGTATTTACCGGTATTGAAAGTTGACACCCGAGATCGATAATACGACATGTTTTGTATAGAATGTTATTTGTATAGATTTTAGTTAATAATTAATAAGAATTAAAAATAAAACAGTCCACGCCAAATAAAAAAAATAATCACGTTAATTTATTTCTTGTTGGTTTTACAAATATTGCTTATATCGTTTTATATGCATTAAACTAGTAAGTGTGTATGACATTTTGCTAAAAAAAAGAACTCATTTAAATAAAAGTTTATTTCATTGGCTAAAAGTTAAAAACTGAAATAAAAGACGATAACATCACCGGCCGACAAAGAATATATATATGACTGTGTTCGCTGCATATTGTGGTATGAACAATATGGAAACGAACGTCATCGTTATTCAGTTTGGTGATAAATTAGTTTTTATACATGTTTTTTTAGAGTTAGGAGCTTAGTGATTGATATTGGAATGTGAAAATACAGCATAAATAAGAAACTTAATTTTGAAATTAGATTTTGATATTAGGATATTGGGTAATTATTTCTAAAACACAAAATAAATATATCTTTGAAATAATAAATCTAGCTTAATTATTAATTTATTTATTTAATAAATAAAATAAATATTAGAACAGAACCACCTCTAAAGTATGTAAATTCAGTGGCAAGCTCATTAAAGCGAATTCAGTGGCAGGCTTCCCTTCTTCTGTGCGTATTTCTCTACCGCGGTAATGAGGAACCTCTCAGCGCGGGCCAGACGTTCTGGCGTCGCCAGGCTGCGGAACTGTGCTACCGGCACATACTGCTCGTAATCAAAGTTGCACTTGTCCGTTAACTTGCAGAAACCGAACGTGAGGATGGCCCCGATGGCGATCATGATCGATTTTGATACCAGCCAGTCGATGATGTCCACGGCGATGAGAAGCGCTGACTGGAAAAATGTTTTATTACAATTAGAGATGTATTGGATATTATTAAGGTACAGTATGATATAAAAGAGTAGAAATTAAAAAAAAGGCAATACTGTAGTGTCGTCTTTTTCTAATTAATCTAAGAAAACGGGACGACCTTTCAATTTCTACACTTTCTTGCCGTACTGAACAGAAAATTAGATGCTTGCAGCTAATCCCTTTCAAATATAATATAAATACGATATGATATTTCCAAATTATTTAAAATAGGTAAACTTACAGATTTGTAACCAACAACGGCGTTAATGAGCTTCAATACGAGTGAAGATTCGATTCTCGCTAAATCTGTAGACTGATCCGACGATTCGCCATCGATTAGAGTCGACAAGAATCCTAATTCCTGAAAATAAAATAGAGTGTATTAAAATAAAATTCGAGACACTAAAGGAATTATAACAAAAGATTGAATAAGTTGAAGTTAAATCATATAAATTTATGAAACATGTAAATTGCAAATACAACACAAAATTGCATATACACGTAGAAATGTGGGGTGTTTTTAAGGAAAAAACTTGTTTTATTCAATAGTAGTATGACTTACCTTAGCGTAAGGAGAAGAGATCTCTGGGACAGGATCGGCAAATGCGAGTCCGAAGAAAATGCTAGCAGCCAAAATTTTGTACAGCATCTGAAAAAATATACATATGAAAACTCAAGCTGAGGAAAGAAATATACAAATTGAAAATAAATCTTAAGCATGCATTTCAAGATGGAGGTTATTTAGTGATTGGAGACAAAGAAATTATATAGGTACCTTGTTATCAATTATATCGCCTGTGTAACTAATCAAGGAATAACAGTTACTGATGTCGAGCTGTTGTAGTGAATGATACAATTTGGCCTGCTCCTTTAGTTTATAAACTCAAAATATCTAATTTACTCTTCTTAATTAGGTATATCACATAATTATAGGGAAAAATAGCCTAGCCTCAACACCTGCCTTAACGATTTTGACGTTAATAACGACTTTCTTAACTCATCAGTCATCACCTATAAATATGACAACTGGGTTTGTGTCTATTTAACGTAGGTAATTGATATTTTTGGGTTTATTAAGTAATTAATAAATTGGGTTACTAATACAATGATTCACTACAGGTGATTTATGTGTTAATAATTTCAATGAAAAGAGATTTTTCTAATGTTATAATTATAGATTTCATTTATATTTATAATTTAAATCGGCGAATGACCTAACCTAGCAAATGATAGGTTTTTCGTCAAAATGTAGCATTTCGTAACCCCAAGATTGTTCAGCAAGTATAACTATAACTTTTTCAGTACTTATTCACTCGAGAAAACTTAACGTTGTCATCAATTCATAATAAATAATAATCCTTTTAACTACTCGTACTTAGTTTCTGCTCTATAAGGAATCATGCAACTAACGCATAAGCTGTCGAATATTACTTTTTTTTATCTTGGCCTACAGATAAATTAGTAAATTAGCTTTACGGAATTATCGATTGTGATAAATGACCTAACCAGCTTTAGCCAGGAAGAAATTTAATATTTTGAGCTTATTACACAAATCGCTCTCGAGTTTGATTTGTCTGTTTTTTAGCATGACTTGAACTGTATCACGGCTGGTAAGCCCTCAATACCAGTGAGTCGGACTTAGTGTGTGTACAAAACCATTGGAAATGTCTTCGCGCCACTGAAGTGATTAATTTGATTTATTACAATATCAATTTCGTAGGCAGTTACTAGCAGCTGAGCCAACCGAGTCATCGTTTTATCATTTTACTGTAAACTATAGTCATGATTTGTTTATCCTTACATAATTTTGATTAAATAAATAAGTCAATAAATCGGTTACTGTCTCATTAATTAAGTTATTAAAAAACATAAATCAAGTTATTGGTAGGCTATCGCGTTCGTGTTAAACTAACTACTCCCACGTGCGTTATCTTATCACTTAATCGAAGTTTGTAAACACGCATGCGGTAATAACATTTCGAATAGATTGATATTTTTAATGAAGAACAGCAATTTTGGTAATAAGTATTATCATCACCCTATACCTCCATATGCTATGTTATGCGAAGGTTAAACAATAACTGTTTGTTGGCTAACTTGGCTTCTACTATATTTCGCCGGTCCCTAGTAAAAAAGTCGGATCTACAAAATTGCCATTTTCGTTTTATTGCGTTAATGCTTATTAAATACATTAATCTTTAATCGTACATTTACAGATTTTTCAAAATTTCATTATTTTCACGAATAATCAATGTCAAAAATGTCGTATCTTATACAGTGTCCATTTAATATTGTCAGATGTGGTACTTCCGACTATGTTAACTGGGTTAGCTGAAAAGTTTTGTGTAGTATGTGGCACTTCCGACATTACTATTCGGAATTTTAAGGGTACTTTATGTCGTATGTACCACTTACGACATTTTATTACGGAATATAAATTGTATCTTATGTCGTATGTGACACATTCGATGTTTTTTGCCGGAAAATATATTCCAACTTTGGTCGCATGTAACATATCCGACATTTTTTCACGGAAAATAAATTGCAGTGTATGTCGTAACTATCACAATATCTTTGGATGCTTTAAATTTTGTCTTATGGTTTGAATATTGCAATCAACAGTTTGAATGAAATTGGGTATTTAGTAAACTTATTGATGGTTTCGAACGATAAATAATAATTGGGAGATGTTTCTGGTGAATGTGGCAACTTCAACCAAGCTCCTGATAAAAAAATAAATCCGTCTGACTTCTGGTTCTTCTGAAGGAAAATAACCAGAATAAGAACATAATGAGATAACGATTACTCGTGGCAATGCCGAGAACATTTCAAAATGTGTGTAATTAAATGTACAGTTAAATAATAAGTAACGGCTCATGACTTCTTCTTTAGTCGAACACATATTCCTGAGAATCGTGATCACTAGATTTCATATCCCTTGTCACTTTTCTCTATTGGTCTCAATTGATGGTCGCCATCACCGCTTGATAGTTCTCTTACTTTTGGTCAGTTTATCTAAGTCAGTAGGAATCTAAGCTCATTACCCCACGGTGAGAGTGGAACTAATCTTTCGAAAGAACCAGAAATATCCTTAATGGTGCTTTCGAACTCATAAATTAAAAGAGGCGATAAGTATGTTTCTGCATTCCCCTGACGATGCCACTCATTACCAAAGGTTCAACAATAGATCTCAGTCTTTAATTCGTGATTTGCACCAGTCCAATTGCAACGTGTTTCTAGGCGAGGTTGAGATGTCTTACAAACAGTTCCAAAGGTCAGGTTAACCCGACACTAATTTGAATAAATCCTAGATAGCAACCTATACAAGGTTGGTATGGCTATCAAATAACTTAAAAATGCAGCGGATGATGCTGGAGCGGAGCGATGTCTAAGATTCTGAAAGCAGCATGGTAAAATGGTAAAGAAAACCCTGTAGAATTTATTAAATCATGTTATAATCGAAGGCAAAACGATAGGAGCATGGCCGAAAAGTGTGGCATGTATACTGCTCATCTTCAGGGAGGTTTATATGACCCTTCTCATAAATTACAAACCCATCTCGCTTATGAATCATGACTATAACCTGTGTAGTCGACACTCTTATCACGAACCGTCTCGCACGCAGGTTTGACGACTTTCAGCCCCCCAACGCTGGTTACCGCTAACCCTAGAACCCTAGGTACCGTAAACCACGTCCATATGTATATGTATATGTACTTCCATTTCTTTGTACTATTAGAAGGCTCTCGATTCGACTACGACTTAGTTAGACGGTGCTGTGGTCTCTCAAGTAGTACTAATGTCTCCAAAAAATTCACAGCTGCATAGAAAGATTAATTCAATTTTTTGGTTTTGGACGGACTAATATCAATATCAAAAGCAAAGACGTCAGCCACCTTCTCTCTTCTGATGATATCGTCGTAGTAAATGACTAGTCATTGCTGAGGCTCTCAAAGATCATGGAAAAATGCTCAAAGACTTCAGTCGTCTCCCAATAAGTGTATCTTAAAATGAACATTAAAAGACAAAAATTATGTTAATATTTTTTTTGATATCAAACTAACATAATTAAAAAACAATATTTATAAATTTTATTATACTGGGTAAAACTGCGGATTTTTATACCACTAAAATGTCGTATCTCACCACAAAAACTGTGTACAATCCAAATATAATTGTAGTAAGTGACACTTGCGACATAAATAATAATGCAATATCCGATTATAAAAGTCGTTAGTGCCACATCCGACTAATTACTGCGAACCATATCATGCATAAAAGTCGTATGTGGCAGTTACGACAGGATATCGGATGACAATTTCCAGGTAAAAAGGTAGCATGTCTTATTTCTGGCATTTCTAATAAATAATTTATAGTTTTGTTTACACATACTCTAAAAGTACTTAATAATAATAACTTTGGCCAAATTTCGTAACAATAGGACTTAAATTGACAATTTTATACACAAAAACGTCTTTAAAAAACTTTAACTGCCTCTCCTGGAAAGTAGTCATTTTGCAGATCCGACTTTTTTACTAGGGACCGGCGATTTATACAGCAACGGATCTAAATGATTGGCATTGGCTATTTGGATGACTAAATATCGTTGTCCTGCTTTTCTTGTCACAGAAAATTGGGCATGCATAATTAATTAATACCAACTGGACTAGGGTAATAAGGGTTCGAGTTACTGTCATCAGCACGGCTAGCATAACTTTGACACGCGACTCTTTCTCGCGCGGGATATACTACCTGTCTCTATCTGTACAGTACTATGAGATAGTGACGGATGATGCTATTTCGCGCGACATGAGTCGCGTGTCAAAGTTACGCTAGACGTGCTGAATGACGGTTGGCATTCCCTCTTGAATCCGTACCCCGAATAGAAATATCAGTTATTATTATTATTTTAATTAGGACCCATTTTTTCCTGCCATCCCGACCCTGTGAAATGTTTGTCCGTTGGTCCAAAAAGGAGTTCAACTTGCCTCGCCATTGCCGGCGGGGTCTGCCTCGTGGAATTGTTAGTTCGCTCGGCAAGCGGCAAACATGACCAGCCTAGTCCCACTTGGACTTGGCCGACTTCCAAACTACACCAACTGTTTGAGTTCTCTCGCTTAGAGCGGTATTCCGCAAACGACCTATTAATTTTACCCCAAATACCTAGCCATGGTTCGTTGACAAACCCCGAGTTTGGGCTTCTGAGTTTCTGTCAAAGACCAAGTCTCATTTAGCTTTGTCTTAATTTGTCATTTGTGAACGTTGCCTGAAAGTTATTAGTAGTGCAGTCATTGAAGCGAAAAATACGGTCTTACCTCCGAATTTTTTTACGGTGAACCGATTTGCATGAAATTTTGGAATTAGGCTCATCTTACCCTTAACTTCAAAAGTGAAAATGATTTGAACTCCGCAACCACCCTGGGGGTGGTTGCCACCCCTTCTCGGGGGTGAATTTTTTTTTTTCAAAATAATTTTAAGCAAAAAATCATCTATAAAGTTTTTCAAAAAATCCAATACTTTTCAAGTTATTGGCAATTGAAAATTCGTAATTTTTTCACGTTTTTCATCGGTTTTTTGCAAATATCTCCAAAAATATACGTTTTATCGAAAATTTTATACAGAACAAAATTGTAGCAGGTAAAACAATGAACAATTTGGTTTTTTATAAAGTACTCTAAGTGCAATATTAAGCTAGATATTAAAGATCAAAGCCGTTTTTTATTATGTCTGAAATTTAATCGATGTGGTCAATGCCATCTAGCGGTATGTATTCATGCCTGCGTTTTCAAAATATATGAGCCATATTATGTATATATATACACATTATAGTTGTGGGTCTCTATTATACTGCGTACTTTCACATTGCTCCAAATATTCACACTCCGAAATTTTCAGTTACTAAGTAGAAAAAAATTATGATAAGTTTTTGGACCATAACTCCTTCAATTTTCATGCTATCACAATTTATAAAAAACCATTGTAAAGGTAATTAAGAGAGCTACAACATCCTTTATTGCAATATATAGTAAAAAACCTTTTTCTAAAACGGTGAAGGGTTAAAGGACTTAAGAGAGGCTGTGATTGCGCTGCCACGCGCTCTTTAAACAATCATATCTCCGTCAATTTTTGTTGGACAGAAAAAACAAAAAAACCAAATTATTTGTCAGAAAAATACCTAAATTTTTAATCCGTACACTTTTATATGTATCTGTCGTCATTTTTGAGATATTATCAAAATAAAGTGGGTTCTTTTAAAATTTGAAATTTTGTTTTTTTTTTTAATCGTGACTTTTTTGAAAAATATGTGTCCTGAAGCAGCCAAACTGATACTATCTATCAAACTCTTCATAATGAAGTTAATTCTAGGCGGAATACGATTAATTTTAATTTTGGTGGAAATGGCACTTATGAAACCCATTGATTTGAAAGAAAAAACATTAGATGCTCCTCTTATTTGCAATACAGCTCACTTATTTTACGTGCAAAAGACTTTTTATAGTGCTCATTTTAAAGCTTATTTCAAGCACTACAAAACCCTTTTGTATTAAAATGCATAAAATGCATCTGCTCGCCGCTAGATGGCATTGACCACATCGATTAAATTTCAGACATAATAAAAAACGGCTTTGATCTTTAATATCTAGCTTAATATTGCACTTAGAATACTTTATAAAAAACCAAATTGTTCATTGTTTTACCTGCTACAATTTTGTTCTGTATAAAATTTTCGATAAAACGTATATTTTTGGAGATATTTGCAAAAAACCGATGAAAAACGTGAAAAAATTGCGAATTTTCAATTGCCAACAACTTGAAAAGTATTGGATTTTTTGAAAAACTTTATAGATGATTTTTTGCTTAAAATTAGGCCTTCTATCGATATCCGAGGTTATTTTGAAAAAAAAAAAAATTCACCCCTGAGAAGGGGTGGCAACCACCCCCAGGGTGGTTGCGGAGTTCAAATCATTTTCACTTTTGAAGTTAAGGGTAAGATGAACCTAATTCCAAAATTGTATGCAATTCGGTTCACCGTAAAAAAAATCGGAGCCATAATGCTTCAATGACTGCACTATAGAGAGGACATTTTAAGCGGCTTTTGTTATCGAAACTTAATATGGGGGACCAAGAAATGAAAATATTTAACAATCCAGTCATGTTTTACCGGTGAAAATTACCGTCGCACAAATTAGTATTTATACTCCTGAAATCGTAAATATCGTAAGGGATCACAATTATCCGTTCAATTCCGTTTACAATCACTTTTTCACAAAAATGTATTTCCAAAAACAACTGAAGGAGTTATTATAAGAAAACACCGAGACACTCATAGATTTGCCTGTCACATTTTTGGATTTCCAACAAAAAAGAAATATAAATAAATAAATAAATAAAATAAATATAAAGGGACAATCTTACACAAATCGACCTAGTCCCAAACTAAGCCATGCTAGTACTATGGGTACTAGACGACGATAATAGATAATATAGACAACATCCATGACTAGGGAACAAATATTCGAGTTCATCACAAAAATATTTGCCCTGGCCGGGATTCGCACCCAAGACCGCCGGCTCAGAAGGCAGGTGCACTAAAAACTTCGCCGACAGCGTCGTCAATTATATAACGTCGCTTGGATCGATATAACAACACGATATCAGGCCTATTGGCTACAATTATTTAACATATCATCTATTCGTATTATTAATATTCGGATCGCTCTATTACCACGAACAGGACGATTGTAGCCAATAGACCTAATATCGTGAAGTTATATCCATCCAAGCGCCAGGCAGTGCTCGTCGACATCACCATCTCGCATGTCTGGAACCTCGTGAAGACCGAGATGGACAAACGCAGCAAGTACTTTGAAACACCATGTGGAATGTTGATTCGATCACCATCTTAATAGTCGTTTCGGCGAATGGTTTTATAGCGAAAAGTCTCGAACACTTTAAAAGACTTGCTAGATGGCTGGATCAAGGGTCAGATTCAAAAGGCGTCAGAAAGGTTCCTCTCTCTGTAGCCCGACGCCGCCGCGCGCCGGTGGCTTCGGCCCTGACCAGGTTTTTTGATAATTTATATATAAAAAATAAATTTGTTATTTTTATGTTTTATTTTTGACCTATAATAAATGTTAGTGTATTTATACCTATGTTTTGTAATTTCTTTTGATATATAATACATTAAGTACTTAGGTATATTGTAAAATCCCTAACCTGAGGAGAATAAATGAACACGTAGAAAAATACAACCGAATTCAAAACCTGCTCCTTTTTGAAGTCCATTGAAAATAAGGATACTTACGTAAGTAATATTAAAAACTATGAGGCTTTGGTGAAGTGAGCATTATCAAATTAATCATAGATACACTATCCGTGATGCAATCCTATAAACGACTCATATTTAATAAGCACTTTACTCGAAATTGCCAGTTCTTTACAATTATTTTGAAATGAGTGGTAGTTAGTTTTACATATAAATAGGTATGAGTGACGCACATCCGCTCTGCGTATTGTTCTGAAAATGGTAGCGATGTACATTTCCGGAATATGTTATTCTACAAAATAATAATCTCGATACATAAATAGCAAATTATCGCTGCTGCTAAATTATGGATAAACATGTTATTAGCAAAATTGTACTTAGGCTAGGAGGATGATGATGATGATGTACTTATTTAGTGAAAGTTTGTTGAACACGACGAATATATTTACGATTTATTTATTTAAATCCATAAGTACATTTATATATTTTGATGTATGACCTTGATCAGAACAGCATCAGAAACCCCTGTCAAGTTGCATTTTAGCAAATTGTATTCATTTGAATGCAATATAAAACTTTTGTTGTCTTATTTCTTTGCATATTTGTTTAAATTTTATTTGGTTTACGAGGTGTTGTAAGGGAGTACCTACTCCCTCACTATTATTATAAATAACATTGCAGTTACATACGATTTATCGTAAGCTTAATACACATCATATATATATAACATAATTATAGACATGTCAATCTACTAAAGTTTCATACATAATAAATGAGACCAGTTTTTTTACTATGAAAAAAAACATAAAAAAGCAAAATTGCATGAGAAAAAATGGCCCATGTTTATATTTGGACCTGAAATTAACTTTAAAGCCTTCGGGTACAGCACCTTCCTACCTTGTATAGGTGTCTACTTATACTATATGTATTATAATTAGTAATACTCTTATTTTTTTGGTTTGTAATCTCTAATAAAAAATAAATAAATAAAGGATAACAGGGGGGTATTCGACCAATTTTAGAGAGATAATGGAGATGTCTCCATTTCATCGCCATCCGTCACTTTTGACGTGTGCCTACTTGACAAGTGGCGATATCCCTAGACCCTAGAACATCGCAACTTTGTCAATTCGGACGCGCTAAATTTGCGTTTTTTTGTATGTGACGGCATAAAAAACAGGCGCATACTTTATATTGACCGCGCAGTGCGTGAAATTAGTCCGTTACGTTTCGTTCAAAACAGAAATTTATATGCATGAATAACATTTTTGACAATCATTATCGCCTTCGTATTTCCAAAAATTAAGATGAGATATGTCACATGAAGCTCATCGCATTTTAATGACAGTTCAATGGCGATATCACTGTTACCTAATAGAGTTTTGACGTTTGGCGATCACTCGAATGGCATTCTCGAATTAGGTCCCAGCTCAGTTACATTCATGAGTCTTACATTCAATGTGTCATAGGGGGCATGATGTCTTTTGTGACAGCTGAGAATCATTTGTTTTTAATCGTGATTTATTATTATAATCAGATAGCACAGTGATCTGATTACATTATATGACTTTTATTTTGTGACTCTCGCAGTCCCAAGATGGCAGATCAGCCTCCGTACAGTCCGTACTGCCCTGACCGGCCACCCGACCCTCCGATGTTTTTTTCGCAGTCGAAGTGAAAAGGAGACTGTTTCACACATGGCTAAAAGCCATTATGACACTCAGATATACTTCGTGTCATAATGGCTTATTTTAGCCCCTTGTCAAACAATCTACTATTGCATTAAAATAAAGACTAGCACTGTAAAAGTACATTCAGATTTATTATAAATTAAATAAATATCACTTTACATAAAAGACACTACTTCATCTAATAACTAACTAATACTTAATCTAATTGCTAAACTTGGCCGCACCATTCTCCAGATGTTTGGCCGCGAGGGTAAGCTCAATCGGTTCGTACTCCGAATAGTCCCACGTGCACTTGCCAGTCAACTTGTAGAACGCCAGCGTCACCGCCGCTCCTAGTATGGCGGACAGGCAGTTTTTGGCGACCCATATAGCCACGTCAGCTGCTAAAGCTACCGCCGCCTGGAAAATAAAAAGAAGTTAGACTTTATACGCAATCATAGCAAAGTATTGTTTTATTGGATATTTATTATCGAATATAAATCGGTGACTACCCAGAGCGTTTTAGCCGCCTCATTACCGTAACCGCAATATTGGCCAAGCTATTGAAGCAATCAACATCATTTTGATAAGATTTTTACAAAATCTGCGTCTTCTACAAGACAACATAGAATTGCGCCTTTGATCATAGGGGGTTAGTCAAAACAGTGCCCACGGTAATGAGGCGGTTAAAACGCTCGAAAAATCACCCAAATACTTTATGCCTATACTTTCAAAAACATTGTCATCCCTCCTCGTCGACAGAGATCAATGCTTTATCAATACCGCCGTTACTACAAACATTGTTATTTTATACGGGAAAGCTATTGAAGAGGTATTTAATGCTATACGGACTAGCTCACTTGACATTCAATCGTTGTTAATGTGGTTATTGCAAGTACACTATATATTCTACTTACCAATTTGTAGCCCACAAGCGACCAAGTCGTTGAAATTAGGAACCAGACTGATTTCAATCCCACAAAAACAACATCTCCTAGTGTCCTGTAACAACAAGATTATGAATTATTAACAATCAAAATAAACTTTCAAGTCGATGGATATTAATATTAAGTAGTGTTTAACGAACTTACGGAACTTCCAAAATTCGACTCTCCTTTTCTACTTGTACGATATCCTGAAATAAAATTAGTAATTAGTAAATACAATTGAACTGCTTTGTATTTTTGTTATCTTATCGCGTACCGCAAAAAATCAAAAATATGTAAGCATTTCAAAAATATTTTTTGAACAGGCAGTTACAATGTAATATAAAGCACAATTTGTATGTAAGCAAGCATTAATGTTGCTGTAAATTTTTGTACCTAGTATATCACATTTGTACCAACTTACAGTGCTATGCATGTTGTTTATTCTTGCGCCATGGACAGCAGCCAAGCAGACAAGAAGAACTAACCCAAGTAATTGAGCGGACATCTGTAAAAAAAAAAACTGTTAATAAACCTCTGATAACTACTAAATTAAAAATGATAACATAATAGCAATATATTTAAAACAATATTGTATTGACTGTTAAATTATAACTATTACTCCTATGAAGACTTCTCCGTTTGTAAAATTGTTTAAAATAGACACTTAACAAAAAAGCGCATAGATACCTAATGCCTTTTAAATTGTAAAAGAAACATATGTAATCGTTGAAATACATTATGTTTGCTTACATTGAAAGTTGAAATGGAAGTCGAAACAAATCGAAAAATATTATGAAAGTCCCTGTTCAAATCAAAGAGTGAAATCTCACCTTAATTTTCTTTAAGTTGATGGTAGTTCGATAAGCACAATGGAACGAAGGGTTCTGATATGATTAGCTATTCTGGAAGTGCTCGTATAAATATACCATAAAATCATAGTAATGACAAAGTATGCTATTTACTAATAGACCTTCACTTTTCTTTTTCATACATTAGTGAATATAATTATTTCATTAATGCATTATCCATTATAAACCTAAAGTCTAATTTATTAATGATATGAGTCAAGCGCAACAATAAACGTTGGAAACTTTCACAAATATACGATCAACAACTGATTTAACTACTGAGATATACGTCACTTGCTGAAAAATACTGCATAGCGACCGACTCGACTTTGATGAAGATCAGCATCAAAGTCGAGTCGGTCGCTCTAATTGTTGAGCCAATTTATGTTTTTGTTCTCAGATCATTACTGCTCCCTGTTGTTGTTCTATAGGAGATTATGTATGGTTTTTTCCACAGTCAAAAAACGTTCAGTTCTCCTGCCGGCAGGACTGAACGTTAATCTAATACCTTTTTAGATAAGATTATACGCTAAACATAATACACTGTGGGTTCCGTGGTAGCACCTAGGAACCTGGTGGCAGTTAGAGTTTCGGCTAAGGAAAAAATATCGGTGTGAAGAGCACCAATCATGTTCAGTCAATTTGTTCCTCTAGTCTAAAACTTAATATACTTAAATAAATAAGTTTCAGACAATCGCAAACAAAAAACCCTGGTTCCTGTACCTACTACCAAAACCAGACGAAAGGTATCTTTCGTATGGTATTACAGAAATATTTAGTCTAGACTAATTATTCGAAATTTATTATTTATTTATTTAAGTACTAACGAAACGACCCGCTCCGGCTTCGCACGGGTGCAATGCTGATACTAAATAGACTATGCAATGCATGTATAAAGTATCCTCTTGAATCACTATCTATTAAAAAAAAACCGCATCAAAATCCGTTGCGTAGATGCGTAGTTTAAAATATCTAAGCATACATAGGGACAGACAGACAGACAAACAGCAGGAAGCGACTTTGTTTTATACTAAATATGTAGTGATTTTAAGTTGACATCTTCATTATTTTATATAACAGGGTGATGCGCATCCATAATAGTCACTTGTCTTTTACTGTCCTGATTCATTCAATAAGTAACCAATGTGTGTATATCTATACAACCTTAAAAAAATGCCTTAAAAAAACCCTAAATAATTCACATTCCTGGCCGAAACACGAATGCCTTTTGCATATTTTTTGTATCACTGTTTTATCGCTTTCTTAGTCAGAGATAAGAATTGGTAGATGCAGATGCGTCATTGTGTCTGTTTAGTGATTAAGCAAGGCGACTAGTTTTATCACCCACTTGCATGGCTGATATATTACTTCCACTTGTGACTTCACTCCAAACAATTGAGTTCGAGTTTACATATGTTCGTCATCATTTACACAACTGTTGTCTCAATTTTATGATCGCGTCGATCCTCAGTAAAAATATATAAATCTTTGGCATGCAGTTTATATGCAGATTAATCATGATTGCTATGTATATGTAACGGCTAGACAATAATTCCTTTGTAAGTATTTAAATGACCTACAGATATCCGGTACATAAAACATACGGGTAGGTCACTGCCACCTTATCTTACAAGCCTCAACATATATGTTTACGCGACTAACTTTATGCCAGTTGCGAATTTGCTTTCTCTTTGTGAGTTACAGGCGTTCTTATCTTCAAATTATCGGGCGTTGCAGTGTTTTTAATTGCGGAGATTGCCTCGTTATCTTGATTTTATCTGCATTTAGGCGTATCTATTCATCCCAGTGTCAACGTTAATCCATACCGGGCCGAGCGTCACATAGTTTCGGACGCAAAATGGGGAACTCGAAGAGCAAGAAAGTGAAAATCAGTCAAAGTGAAACAGAAAAAGAGGTGGAACCTCGAGAACGGATCAACTCTATCAAGAATGACTTATCTGAAGCAACGAGTTCTAACCAAGAGGGTCATGTAGAGCAGAATGAAAATGAAATGACCAGTGAAGTAAACAGAGTGAAAGAAAGCGACAACGCCAGTAGTGCTTCGACAGTTGAAATCTTAGACGATAAGTGATCTAAAATCAGATTGATTCAGTGCCATTGGAGAGTGCTATTACGAATATCCTTTATTTAATATACCAATTTATATTATTTTATAATTATTAAAGTGTACGTTTTGTAATTAAAACCTAGTTATTATCGTTTCTTCTATCCCA
This sequence comes from Apotomis betuletana, assembly GCA_932273695.1. Taxonomy (NCBI): domain Eukaryota; kingdom Metazoa; phylum Arthropoda; class Insecta; order Lepidoptera; family Tortricidae; genus Apotomis; species Apotomis betuletana. Next base: position 17,166,111 of record OW026300.1, read on the forward strand.
TTCCTGTAATTGGTTAACAGTTCCACAGAAATAGTGTTTAAACTACACACTCACACACACACTATCCTATCAAAGTGTCATTGGTGACGGCAATTCAATACGAGCGATTAATTAGAGACATTTGCATAAAACTTTATTTACTAGTTTTATGTTAGGAGTTTTTATATAGTTTAGCTAATATTTATTAGAAGTTAAGGCAACTCGATAGAGCAAACAAGGAATTAAATGAAACAATTATTAACGAAGTGAGGTAGGTAGGTACTTGAAAAAAAATCTAATCAATATATCTAAATCAACAAAAAAGAAACGCCGAAATATTTTTTTTCTATTACCATAATAGAAGTAGTCAAACATCCATCTTTCCAGAAAGTTGGAAGCTGATAAAGTATAAGGTTATCAACCATTCGCCTAGAACGTGCGTGACATCATTGCACTGCACTCTACAACGTATACTGGCAGTTTGCATCAGAAGCGATACCTACTCATATTTAACTGGACCTGTTTTCATATATTTTGTGAATACGCGATAATGTATCAAAAATACCCTTTATTTATTAAAAAGACCGAAGTTTAAGACCGTCTGGTTTGTCCCATTTTTTTTTCTTTATTCGTTTGCCTAATTAATGTTGAAATCAATGTAGTTCTGTTATAACCAACAGTATGCTATGGAGCTCTGAGAACCCATACTTAGGTGTACCTACTTATGTAACAGCTACGAGCTTCATGAAAGACCGCTAGTCATGATTAGTAGTTTAGATATTAAATTAATATATGCTCATCCTAGGTCAACCTGTAGCATTAGCAGTTTAATCCATTGTCAACCATACGCCGTGTGCCATAAGCCACCTAGCGATGTTACACGTTACATGTCACAAGGTAATTCATAGGAGAACTTTCCACGCTTGCATGTCGGTACTATCATAGTCAGGATGACGAGGCGTAATTTTTGCCGCCCCTCGTTACTATGGTGCTCATAACCATAACAGAAACTAACGTACTATTTCAGACGATACTAACATAAATCAGTTGGCACTCATTAGGCCCGTGGTCAACGGTGCGTCTCGTGTTTTTTAATATGTCACCATAAATATCGGCTTTGCTTACTTCTAGCGTCAGTACTAAGCACGTATGACCACTACAATTGAAATCATAAAAAATAGTTTTTGCTATTCATTTAATGTGTTGATACAAAAATAATTGAATAGAAATCTAGTTCTAGTAAATAAGTCAAACTGGGGCAGTGTATGGACAAAACCGTTGCGGCAAAAATTCAATCAGCAAAGTGAGTTGGAAACAAAAATAACCTTGATTTAAATAGTTTATTGAGTACCAGGAACTTATTACACTTCTTATTTGCATATTCAATTCCAAGTTTTTTATGCATAGATGAAAAACTTTATTACTTAGGTATATTGAAGTCGAAATATAGCTATAATTTTAGCTAGTGGTAGTTTTTGGTAATACAAACCAATATGTTTTTTGTTATTAACTTTAGAATTTTAAAAAACCACTATAAAATATACGGATATTTTATTTTAATATTTTTTTTATTTTATTTATGTTATTGAATGTATTTTGCAGATAAGTCAAATTGTATTTCTAGTAATACCAGAATAGCGCAAGTAAACATGAGGATAATAGCTGTTTTTACTATTTGCCTAGTAATATATGCCGATAGGTGAGTTTTCTTTGTGTTTGAGATGGGGTGATGGTGCAAGTGTGTTTTAACTAATATAGACTTATTTGAAATATAAGAGTTAATGATATTGACGTCATTATGGCTTTATAAAAGTTAACCTATGTATAATATTATAAGAATTCTTTACCCATAAGAAAACAAATTAACATCTTCACTCCCATAATCTGTTATCTTATTGTATGGGAAAACCATAAAAAGGGTAAGTTGAAAACGCGAAACCTTCGTAGGTTTACAAATAACAAACGGCGATTTCAGTTTTTTCCTTTGAATGAATCGGAATTACGTTACATTGCTGCGCCCGCGGTGTTACCCACGTTTGGGATAAAAAGTAGAATATGTGTTAATCTAGGGTGTCACATACCTTTATACCGAATTTTATCAAAATTCAATTCACGAAATTTCACCTTTAATAATATAAGTGTGATTTTTAAGCATTGACCATGTAGGTAAAGAGGGAAGTTCATACTGTCGAGCGTAATAATAATAAGCAGTGTATTGTATATTGTACGCAGGTACCTACATAATTATATTATACCTACTGCATTCATATAGTTTGTAGGACCAACGCGCTGTGCATAAATACGTCTTCTTTCTTATCATTTAGGGTTTTAGGATAAAAATGTTTACAATATGTACATGAATACACTAAGATACCTTTCCTAACTATCGATATTGTACGAATTACTCTTTCAATTCCTAATCGCAGAGACCTACCTTGCAGTTGCAGCAAGGGCTGCAGTTTCAAAGACGATCTTCAACAATTATCGCAGGGAAAGTAATTAGAAATAAATGCATCAAATAAAACGGAAAACTAAAATATACACAAAAACATAAATTGGAAACGACACAAGTGGTACGCAAACGGAGTTCATCCTACCTAATATCAATAATTCAATATAAATCGTTTCTAAAATTAACCTTACCTGTCTACCTGCAAGGAGATTCGTATAGGATATTCTTATTTATTGATAGGATCGCCAATGATACTAATGAAATTTATATAATATATAAGCATATTTAAATGTGAATAACATACGAGTTGTATTGGTATCAAATCATCTTCTGTACCTACCTATTAATATTTGGTCATGTTTCACACATCTGTAATATTTCTGTGAAAAATATAGTAGGCGCTTTAAAATAAGGCAAGATCCCATCAGTTTTATTATAAATAAACATTTGAGCAATTTTTTACTTTTATTTTTTAGTCAAACTACCGGTCTAACCAATCGTACTCGTAAACTAACTAAGCCTAAATATAGTCATAATTTCAACGTATGTCTCCCAAAAAATCTTCTATTAACTGATGCACGCTTGCTATACCTACCCATATAATCCTGACGATCTCAATCGGGTAACGCGTCAGTAACTCAGTCGCGAACTTTACCTAATATTTTATGTTTTTTTTTCAGTAACGCAGCAGCTCGTTCCAAAACAAGCAGGATGCCGGCTCAGCCCATAAAACTCTACTACTTGCCGCCGTCTCCGCCGTGCAGAGCAGTCATGATGCTGGCGAGGGTCATGGGATTGGAGCTGGATCTGGTGCTTACGAACATTTTGGAAGGACAGCATATGACCCCTGAATTTCTTAAGGTATATTTGACATATAATAGCTTTTGTAGTCTATGTAAGACTCACTGAATAACAATTTAACAAACTCAGGTTCCTGAATATTAAGGACATAGGATAAGTATCAGATTATGTTTTTTATGTAAATTATGGTAACATTATTGTTTTGTATCAGTTCATTGCTTTGGTTTGGCCTGTATTGAAATCGTGGAGTTTAGAAGGTAACGTGTACAGTCGCAGTGAACATGTACTGTAACGCCCAGTCAATAAGAGTCGTGTTCAGATATTTATGAATACCTTACATGCTACGATATATCTGATGGCGAATGTACATACCTGCCAGGAACAGGAAAGAGAAACGAGCACTTAATTCTCTGCATGAGTATGACCCCTATACTGAAATTATCGTCTGCCAAGGTTTATGACAACCCGTATCAACTTATATAATACGACATTGAATTCATACAAATGAGCTGAAAACTTAACATAACCAGGATATTCCTCTTATATTGTACACAGATGAATCCCCAACATACAATACCTACAATGGACGACAATGGATTTATTTTATGGGAAAGGTGAGTCTTGATTTAAATTTTGCTCGTGAATATATTTCATACTATTTCTTTTTAAAACGACGAAGTTTTTACTTCGGATTAGTTGTCATTAAGAAAACTTGGTAATGTTTGTACATTTCTCACTAAGGGAACTTCTTTAAACATAATTCTTTGTTGTCATAAAATATCCGTGATTTTTTCTAGGAATTTCCGAAGCATTCTTTACAATTGCATTAATATTATTTTAGTCGAGCAATCATGGCGTATTTGGTGAACGCATACGGTCGAGACGATACTCTGTACCCGAAGAACCCTCGACTCCGCGCGTTAGTCGACGCCAGGCTGAATTTTGACCTGGGAACTCTCTTTCTTCGATACTTCAATCTTTACGTACGTATTTCCTACTACCTACCTCTTTCTTCACTCTTCAATCGCACTGCCCCTAACCTAACCTAACCGAGGCTATTGTTTAGTAGTTATACTAACTTAATACTCGAGACCAGACAGAAAACCTACAAGCTATGAAATGAAACCCGTCTGTCTACTTTCTGTAGCTATAGGGTTAGGGAGGTCAAATAACTGTTGTCTTTTTCTAGAAAATTTAGTATCTCTCATAGTAATGTGTAGTTAGAAATTAAAACAAAAAAATGCCATGGAATGTTGATTATGAAATAATACAATGTGATATCGGGCAAAATTATAGACCTGAAACAGAGATTGATTGACATTTTACTGAAAAGCATGCTGCAGGTGTAAACTTTGGCTTAACTTTTAATCTGAACTGCAGCTACCATACTTCTACATACTTTATGTTGTATTTAGGTTCCCATACTATTCCGTCGAGAGGAGTATAATGAGGAAGCCGCAGCCAAATTAGATGAAGCACTAGGATGGCTCAACAGCATGCTAGATGGAAGAGCCTTCGTCGCCGGAGACAACATGACAATTGCGGATATCACTATTGTGGTCACGATGACTAATCTTGACGTAAGTATTAATATAAATAGACACCAAGCTGGAGATGGCACTTTGATTGATTCAAATTGGGTCATAGCTAGTAATCGACTCAACTATAACTATCCGCAGTTGGATATGTTACTTTGGTGCTTGAAATCTGGCTGCATCTCTGAAGTAGTGATGTGGCTACGATGTTGTCGATGCTGAATACAATACCTACATATGGGAACTTTTACAAAATGTATTATAGCATATATATAGAACTATCAACTCTAAATAGAACTTAATCATAGTTTTACGAAGATCATAAGATCTTATGATCTTCAAATTCTTCAAATTTACCTTACCATGGCCTTACCATAGCTTACTATACATTACAATACATTGGCCTTGAATCATTGGTCTAGATATATCGTGACTGGTGATCTTTTACTACAGGTAGATGATTGTGTAATTGCCTTCTTTGTAATAGGTTCCTACCCTTTGCAAAGTCATACATAATCTGACGACGAGCTCGCCTTAGTTGTCCTGCCAAACAAAATTATCAGTAAAACTCCATAACATTTTTTTTTATATTGGTACTTATTAAAATTGTTGGAGTTTTACTCTTTGGGTAATTTCTAGGCACTTAACTTAAACTATTAATTTGTTTCCAGGCATTTGGCTACGACTTCAGTGCTCACGAAAATGTAGCAAAATGGTTCGAACGGACAAAAAAGGCTTTAGAGCCATATGGATATAAAGAAATCGACGAGGCTGGTGCTCAAATTCTGGCCTCTTTCTTGAAGAAGGAGTAGATCGCACTTACAAGTACCAGTACCAAGTACCAGGTTCAAATCTATAAAGATACAATTATTTTTATCATTAAAAGAACAAATAAACAAGGAATATGATTTAAATAACAGTTAGTTTAAGAAATATGTTTCTCCCGCTTTATAACACGATTTAAATTCATATGCTACAGCTTAACCAAACTGAGGGCCTATGATGGTTGCGTTTATCACGTGATAAATTAGTGACGAACCATCTGTCTCTCACACTTGCATTTTGCCAAAACGTGATGCTTTGTCACTTATTTATCGCGCGATTAAAGTAAGCATCATAGGCCCGCTGGCGGCCTATGATGGTTGCATTTATAACGTAAGCCCCTTTAATCACGCGATACATAGATTTTAAAGCATCCGTCACTCAGACGCTTATATGTTTGTTGAATGTCACAGGGACATTGTCGTTTATCTATCACGTACCATCCTCCTTTCCGGACAATTCGATAGTATTGAAAGTGTGCAAATGGGGCACTTAAATAACCCTTTTTTTCGGGGCCGGACGATATGGATCTTTCGTGCAGTTTAGATATTAGCGCCGCGTAAAAAAAAGGTAACTTGGTTGAGTCAGTTGGCCACAGGATCCTCAAGGACCGCAGATTTCAAGAATCAAGCCAGCATCCTAAAAGGGATACCATTGAACCAAAGGGGAAAACAAGTAGGTAAGACCCGTCAACATTTTTTAGGGTTCCGTACCCAAAAGGTAAAAACGGGACCCTATTACTAAGACTCCAATGTCCGTCCGTCTGTCCGTCCGTCTGTCTGTCCGTTTGCCGCTATAACAACACATATTAAAATCAAAATAAAATAAATATTTAAGTGCAAAGTTAACACAACGTGATCGGTTGCGTTAACTTTACACCTCATTTGTATCAGGCGCCATACATACCAGGTGCAAACTGAACTTAACCCGGCCAGTTAAGGCGACGGGTATGCGAAACTAGCGCCACTTACCTACAAATTTTGATCATATCTTCTAAACCAGATCAATTTCCAGTAATTTCAATATTTGAGGAACTGGAAAAACACCTATAGTATTTATTAAATTATTATACACAATTTCTTGTTCTTTAGTTGTCTTTAAAAACTTGCCCAAAACTATTGTGGCCGCTTTTGACGTGAACAGGTTTTGTAGGGTGAACTACACTGAACAAATTGTATATAGTGATTTAATAAATATTAAAGGTGTTTTGCTAGCTCCTAGACGTCAGCTATTTCTAAAAAAATATCAGATTATGAAGTTATAAGAAAAAGTCAAAAGTGGCGCTTGTTTCGCATTACCCGTCGCCTTAAGATGGGATATGTTTCTATACGGAACCCTCGGTGCGCGAGTCCGACTCGCACTTGGCCGGTTTTTTTTGATGCGCTAAAGAATACGACAAACACTTATAACTATGTGCTTTTAGTGACCGTTGTATCTACATGTTTTAAACTTCACCTTATTTTGAATGTTACTGATAAATTGTAGTATTTTTCGATCAGACAATGATTATCCTAAAATTTAAAGAATGGAATGTTTTTGTACGTTCTTAGACAGTAAAATATGATGTTTAAATACGACGAGTAGGTTATTAACTTGTTAATAAATATTTATACTCAATGCAGTCAGTTTTATTGTGGTTTTCCTTTCCTTTAAAAGGTTTATTTCACTTCATCCTGTAAGTAGTTGTTGCTCTAGGAGAGTAAATGTTTGTATTTATTTATAATGACGTTATGATATCAGTTGATCAGAAAATGGATTTACTCATGAAATAATCATGCCTTAATACTTCATCCATATTTATTGCAACGATTGCAAGGTATGTAGTGGTATTTTTTTTATCTACGATCATATCTCTAATTCAGTTACGTAACTGCTTATGTGAAATTATGTTGATGATCGAATAAACGAGATTTTAATCTCTGATCAGCATTTGAAAATTTACTTCCTTATTGTACATACTTAGAAGTGTATTGTAAACAATTAGTCCCGACTTCCAAACTAGGGGAGCCACGCCTGCGACGACGTTGTCGGCGAGTCCCAGAGCGTCCGGTCGCACGAGAACGCTAGTGTGTAGAATGCAGGTAGCAATTTCATCATAACAATATGCCGGTGACCGCGGCCGGCCGCGCACCGTCGACGTTTTCAAAACAATAACGTTCGATTGTTCCAATTTCAAAAATCCACCACAAAACGACCAAACAGGCGTTCAAATCACAAACATTCCTTGGCATTATCGTGTGCTGTCGTGTCTCGACGTTCGTTTGTTGAAGATATGTACAGAAAATGAAAATGTAGTGAGTTTTCGTGTTGAGCATTCATGATTGATAACGTTTTGGATTGTCTGTTTACACCATGCAGTTCTATGTGCGTATTTATTATATGTTTATACTTTTTAAATACGATTTGATGTTTAAATGATTAAACTATGTTTCTTGTGTCTACAGTACCTACCTATATACCTAGTGATATAAACGAAATTGGTTTCTCTCATAAAGAAATGTGAGTGCGTAGATACGAACATTGATAACGCTTTCAAAACTTTTATACACTGAGAATGTTGCTTATAAAGGAATTTAACCAAGCGCCTAATACAACTAAAGTAATTATATTTATTATTCATGTATAGCTTGTAAACAAGGTCGCAATATATCTGCCTGGATAATTCAAATAACGACCTCAAATTGAAACAGTTTTATAAATATGAGTAGCGCTCACCCAAAAAACATTTCAAGAACAAAGAGCTACTGATCATTTTAATTGTTGAATTTTAAATACAATATAAAACGCAAGTACCTATAATATAAAATTCGATAACGACATTGATTGTACTATTAGTGACATTCATGCATATTATTAGAATACATTACGTACCTATATCAGTCTTATGTATAGTCCTTAAAGATTAGTCATACTGTATATAAATACAAGATTTGTACAAGACAGTTATAATATCAATGGGTAAGAAGGGCGCGCTGTGGACCCGTATCGAGAGGATGCGGCCATTATTTCGATATAGTCGGTCTATTGTTGATTGTTGAATTATGCTCACGTGATAACTCACTGTGCACTGTTGGTGTCCTCTTAATGTCCCTCATTGTAATATAAGGTATTATACAACATCCTGTCCTTACCGCAAGTACTTTATAATGTGTTTAACTGCAGTTCGGATTACCTGCACGGTCGCGTTAATATGCACTTGCCTATTTCAAACTCATTGTTAGCTCCATTCCTCACGAATGCAATTGTTACAGCAATTAACGTGTACTGTAGCCTTGGCAGTATCTCTGACGATAACCGCTAGCGTGGACCCAACGTCAGAAATGTCAGAAGACGAGACTATAACGAAAGGAAACAAAACAGTGGACGTATCTCTTGCGGGTGAAAGTGGTCACGAAGATATGGATATTGATGAAATGAAGGATAAGCAGTTTTTAGATGACGCAATGAGATCAGTTTTAGATCCTACCACAGTTATTAAACATGATGATGCAAAAAATGATGTAGCAGATCAGTTTAAAACGCAGTTAAATGAAATATATAGCGAGAATATGACTTTGGATACGTTTATGGAAAAAATGGATAATTTAAGTTTAGAAGTATGCAAAACTTCACAGGAAGCCCTGTGGTCCTACGTCACTAATATTAATGATGAAATAAAGAAGAATAGAATGGTACGTTGGCATTTATTTAACCTTTACTGTACAAAAGAAAAACCTATCGTTCAAAATGCCGACTTAATGCTGTGAGGCATTCTCTACCAGTCAACCTTCGGGCAAAGTAGATGAATTGTGGGTAGTGCAACTAACGCATATACGGCGGTATCGTGTGTGCTATATTCTCAAAATAAATAAATTATGTTTTAGGTGCACGTGGCGGCCGATGAAGATGAAATAAAGAAACAGTATTGGAATATACTTAAAAGTAAATATTTAAATGACGTCCGAAATTTAAACGATTCTAAATTAAGTAGGAAAATTCGAATTATTAAGGAACGAGGGACGAATGTTCAAATGCCTCAAAGTAAGGTAAGACTCTTATCATACTCGTATCTGGAGATTGACTGATTATTTATCCATTGATAGAATTTTTTTAATCAATAGCAAAGGGAAGAAATAGACACAATGCAGCGAATATGGAGTCAAGTGTCGGTGTGTGCCTACAACACCAGCGTGTGCTCTTCCGAATCTGTACGAACTATGAGTGGTTAGTCTCATTAGTATGTTCATCAACTTTATTAATATGCTATTTACCATATAGTTGTCATTATGATGACTCTTGTAAAGATTTGAAATTTTCATTTTAATTCATTATCATAATATCAGCTCAAAAGAATTCTTCTCTTTTTTACTTTCTATTTATATTAAATAATGGTCACCTTAGAAATATATGTATGTGTTATGTCACTGTACATTTGATATGACATTGCATAAAAGTGAAGAGTCCTATTAATTACTGTGGAGCAATTACAAATGTAGGGTGACCATGTTTTAAATTTAATCAATAATCAATTTGTTGGTTATTCAAGTAAGAAAAATAAAATTTAAACAATGGTTTGTGGTTTAGTGCTGGATTAGGATTTTCTAAATAATCCTGTATTTATTTTTCAGACATCATATCAATATTCCGCACCAGTAACGATTCCAAGGAACTGGCGTATTACTGGAAAGGGTACCGGGACAGTACTGGAAAGAAAATACGGCCCATTTTCAAAGACTATGTGATGAGAATGAACCGGGTAGCGGAATCGGAAAACTTCACTGATGCCGGAGACATGTGGCGATATACTTTTGAAGATGATAATTTTGTTCAAAATATTGACAGAATGTGGAATGAGATAAAACCATTGTATGACCTGCTCCATGACTACGTCAGAGCAAAGTTGAAAGTAATTTACAAGGAGGATTTGAAGAGAAACAATAATCTTATTCCAGCGCATATTTTAGGTAAGTGTAATTCAGGGCATACAAAATAGGTAATTACTTTCTACTATACTGTTCATTTTAAACAATGAAACACTGACACAAACAACACAAAACATTTACGGATGTAGTAAAATTTTTATAACTGTGCCTTCAGTATTGACGATGCGTTTGGAGCAGTTTGTAGTGTACCTGCCTATTGAGCCGGCGGTCCCGGGTTTGAATCTCGGCCAGGACAAATATTTGTGTGATGAAGTTGAATATTTGTTCCTGGGTCATGGATGTTATCTACGAGTAATATATATTATGTAGGTATATCGTCGTTTAGTACCCATGCTACAAGCTTTGCTTAGTTTGGGACTAGGTCGATTTGTGTTAGATTGTAATAATATTTTCTCAAACATGCAATGAAATATCGTCGTAACGTGCGTTAGAACAGGCTTCGAAGTGTCAAGTTTCGGGCGGAACAATTCGAGAGAACTGTAAAGGAATTTCATACAAAATTGAAGGCCTAAGCCGGGAAGTAATTTGTTTTTAATTTTAATGTAAACATGGCGTCTGTGTGTATGAACAGCTGATATATATTTTTTTTCTAGGGTAGCTATACCCATTCAGCCATCGGACCAACAATATCCGTGTTAATGCCTAGTACACACGAACTGAAAATACCGTCTATACGTAAGTCACCAGAGACCATAGACAATATTAAAAATCCTCTGCCTTTATTTTACTTAGTATAGAAACTAAGATTCTTATTATCAGGTTGTGTATAATGGCTCTAATATTCGCACACTACACACGTGGACTTATTAAAGAAAAAAAATATAGAGGGATTGGAGGGAAAATTAAAAATACTTTTTTAAACATGGCGTCTGTGTTCATGAGCTGGCTGAACAGCTGAATTATGTTTTTTTGAGTGGTGTATTTTTTTATTTCATTGCATATGTTTGAGAAAAGCACTATACATGCCTTAGCCGTGAAAAGGGCTTGCCGGCTTCGTATCACTAGACGGCCTCCCTTACGGTCGGCCGTCTATACCTACTCAGCCGGCAAGCCCTTATTTCCCGGCGTCTGCAGTAATGTACTATTATTTATTATTTATTTATTTATAGTTCATGTTTCCTCTTTTTTATTCAAATCGGAGTTGGGTCACATAGAATATCCATTTGCCATCTACACAGTAATTAATAACTTATACATAGATTTTAATTAACATAACTTTTGTTATTTTCGTCTTTTAAAGTACAGTTTTATATTAAACTTGGATTAGTGTCGAAATCATGAACCGACATCTTCGTATAACTAAAGTGCCGGTCCTAAATGACTGAGCAACATTACATTAAACATTCTACATGCTAAAGTGCCAGTTCTAAATGACTGAGCAACATTACATTAAGACGTCTACATATCTACCGTAGTTTCAGTTAAGGCGCAACTGTTTAATTTCTTTTGTTAGTGTGAATAAATAATCCACGGAGTATATGGAGACGGCATTCAGCGCAGTTTGTTCTAGCACCGCTGTAGCCGACTTTTACACGCACACAATTATATTCGTATAAGAATAAGGTTTTACAACAAACAGAAGTGAGTTGACATTGGCTGAGCTAATGTGTGCGTATTACGTGGTCATACACTACTACGATCAATGTATCGAGAATTTTAGTCCTTATATGCATATCAGACAATGTCTTTATTTTTATTATAATTTAAATAGAAATAAAATAAAAGGCAAATGAGACTTTATGATTCAGTACGACAAAGCCTCGAATTGACAAGAAATTGATTTCTACTTCCGTCAATTCAGTAGTGTCACTTTTGATATTAACGCTGGCTAAATATCGCAAGGTTTTATGTTACAATTTTAAAACATTTAAAATTGAACCCTATCCTTGTAACACGGGGTCTAATTTTAACGACCCAGAAAATGTAATGTAAGCTCTGCCAGCGGTATGCGTCTAATGATTCTAAAGGTTAAGGGCGTGATCAAATCAAAATAGTCGATATCGATAAAATAATAATATGTATAGGCTTATAATATGTATAATGCATGTTGAAAATATTTATTTTGTATGGTCGTAAACGTCGTAAATTAAATTATCAGACCTTTTAATTTCTGGCGACGAAATCAAATGGAAGCGTCCATCTCAATCTTCCTATCGTTCAGAATGTTTACTTTACATGTAGTGATATATGAATAATAAAAACATCACCTTACAACATTTGGTACAGGTAGTAGGTAAATTATAAACGGAGTAGATTTATTTATTTCATCATATAAAATGTAAACAAAATAATTAAGGGACAATCGTACACAACTCGACCTGGCCTTATACTAACCAATAGTAGACGACGATATAAACAATAGATAACATCCATGACCCAGGAACAAATATTCGAGTTCATCACACAAATATTTGCCCTTACCGAGATTCGAACCCAGGACCGCCGGCTCAGTAGGCAGGTGCATTAACTCGCCAACCTCTTCGTCAACTGACTAGCACGTATGTATTACATTGTGGATTAGCGAAACAATAATACTATTTTAATCTAATGATTTTGTCACCCACTGTTATTGATTTCGCTGTAATAAAATTACTTGTCTGAATTAAAAAAAAACGGCCAGGTGCGATTCTGACTCGCGCACCGAGGGTTCCGTACAAACTTTCACTTATCCCATCTTAATTGCCCTGGTTGAGTTAAGTTTGTATCTGAAATGTATGGCGCCGCATACAAACGAGGTGCAAATACTTATAAAAATAATGTAATAATTAATGTAATTTAATCTGCAAATTCTGAGTTTTAGTAATTATTGTTGATTGTTTTATTTTGTTTGCATGCCTATTTGTTAGAACATAAGCAACACTGTATATACCTGTATCACCTAATTTATTACTATGTTCTTGCAATAAACGAATTTGAATTTGAATCAAACTTAACGCAACCAAGTTCTCCAAATATGATTTATAGTACGGCTCTTCCCAGGTGAATTTTTCGCTTCGAGCCCTAATCTTTCAAACAAAGGCCATTGTCTCTATTACCGCAAAGCCGCTAGCTACTGCGTTAGCACGAGCCACTACAACATTCATATGAAAAACAAACGGTATCGTCATAGTATTAAGGTTCAAATTTAATGTCACTGATATTCTATATATTGCGTTTTGGTAGTGTAGGACAATAGACCACCCCGACGAAATACAGCATTCATATTATTTTGATTTGAACCTTAATACTATGACGATAACGTTTGTTTTTAATATGAATGTTATAGTGGCGCGTGGCAAACTTGAGCTTGCGGCTTTGCGATAATAGAGACAATGGCCTTTGTTTGAAAGATTAGGGCTCGAAGCGAAAAATTCACCTGGGAAGAGCCGTACTATACCTATTTATTTATTTAATTAATCTTTATTGCACAAAAGAAAACGTATCGTACAAAAGGTGGACTTGATGTTTGAAAAGGACTATATATTTTAAGATTTTTATTAGTATTTGTAGTAAGTATGTGGCGATTTCAGATTTTTATAAGTATTTGTAGTACTTGCCAAATTTCATAGTTCTAGGTCATCGGGAAGTACTCTATCACTTTGATTCCCTTGAGTGACGAAATGTGCGTTTTTGGCGACATAAACGGTTGTACCTTTTTTTCACGTTAACGTAGAAGCTTGATTTTTTTTTCACAGCTTTAAGGGACCCTAGACCTGAGTATATATACATATATTGTTAATTTCAACTCGATACCTCTACGCGTTCTCGAGATAAAGGGTCTTGACAGACAGACAGACAGACGGACGGACGGAAAACAAAGTGATCCCATAAGATTTCCGTTTTTTCCGATAGAGGTATGGAACCCTAAAAAACAAGGTGATAAAGTGTAAATTATATAATTAAAATGGACAAGTTAGTATGAAACACGAGCGGCTCACATTAAAACCTCCATACAGAATATCGACAATTTATGGTTTAGACTTGTTCCCCCGCACTAAATTGTCAGACGGACGTATACATTGCGTGCTCCTAAAGATGTTGCGTGAATAGTTGCCATGTCAAGCTAGTAATGTATAATTGTCATAATGCACTGCAATATTTTACGAAATATTACAAAATACTGAATTTTATTACTTTCCAGTGAAATTAAACGGTATCAGGTATCTTTTTGAGTATGCAGATCTCGCCTGTGACGATTATAATGCCACAATTCGGCATATTTCTAATTTTTTTGCACATAATTACTCAAGCACGTTCGTACGGTAACTAAGTGACTGTTGACATCACGTTGACATATCTTTGGGTATTTGGGCCTAAGCTCGGTTACGCGTGCCCCGCCCAATACCCAGTCTATAGTATTCTTATGGTCTGTGAAATAATCACTATATTTTATTGTACCACATTTCAGGAAATGTATGGGCTCAAGAATGGCAAGCCGTTTATCCTATCGTAGCTCCATATCCCGAAAATATCGCACCAAAACTCCAAGCCAATGACACATTTAATTCTAGAGAGTTGTTCGATACGGTGGACGATTTCCACAAATCTCTTGGCTTTGAAAGTGCCAGCGAGTCATACGAGGGAATCACGGAGAGTATGGCAACAGCCAACTGCCTGCCGTCGAGCCATGACATGTGTGATGGCGTCCATTACAAGTAAGTTTATCATGCAATTGAATATTATTTATCCAGTAAATCTTGTTTTTTTTTATGTCAATCAAATATTTTCATGTCAAGCGGCGCCTGGTAAAATAATAATGAAAATCCTATATTAGAAGATGTCAAAAAGTTTTGACACCGACCTATGATATGAATTTTGATAACATGGTGGTAAAACAGGAAAATAACAAAACACACTGACAAAACTGAGCTACTCAAAACAAATATCCAAATCTTCAGGTGGGAATACGCTCTTTTCTTCAAGGTTTGAAGGTCGTATCGGTCCGGAAATACCGCAAGCGACAATTCAATTCAATAAATAAGAAATAGGTACTCTATTCGAATGTGTTACTGAAATATAACTTTTCTCTGCATTTATATGTACCTTTTTCAATTTCAGAATAAAATGGTGTGGAGAGGAAATAACAGATGTGACAGTAGGACTGTCCAGGGCTGCAAGACTGTTGGGCCACGTGCAGTACTTCAGGCATTATCGACATCTTCCCTCTTTGTACAGAGATGGCCCCAATCCAGGCAATAATTATTTTATTTTAACGCTTAACGTTATATTTAAGTCGTGTTGTTTTAGGGTGATTATTTGAGCATTTTAACCGTTTTGTATTACTCTGTCTACAATATTGGCCACTTCATAAAATAATTTTAAAAAGCCGCGACTTCCACAAAATAACCGTAAATGGCGCCACAATTCATACGCAGTCCGTGAATATTGGGGACACACGAAATAAGACGGTTAAAACGCTCAAACAATGAACCTTTGGATTTACGTCCGATTGAGATTTAATACCTACTCTGTATTTTACATCGTAACTTTATAGCTAATTGAACCAAATATTGAGCCAAATACAGAGTTTGACAGTTAATTGATATAAGGACTTGTTACATTATTGCCCTAGTGTAAATAAATAGTATAATGAATACATTAGGTACATTTAAAAGAGAACCAAGGTTGTGCAGTAGGCGGGGCACATTGCTCGTAGAACCGATAGCAGTTCGTACAGAAAGGTTCTTGCGTGGGGACCTCGGACCGGAAGACGCGGCACCCAACAAGGTGGACCGACGACCTGGTTAGGATCGCGAGCAGAA
Source organism: Apotomis betuletana (assembly GCA_932273695.1). Classification (NCBI taxonomy): domain Eukaryota; kingdom Metazoa; phylum Arthropoda; class Insecta; order Lepidoptera; family Tortricidae; genus Apotomis; species Apotomis betuletana. Next base: position 17,182,363 of record OW026300.1, read on the forward strand.
GTTGGATGAAGGCGCCCCAAGATCGATCGTTGTGGAGACCTTTGAGGGAGGCCTTTGTTCTACAGTGGACGTCTATTGGCTGATATGATGTTGATGATTATTAAATTGTCCAATGCCTTGAAATCGGTACGGTTCTTTTACAATTATTTGACCAAAAAATGTTCTTTTAAGACAACATATTTAAATCAGCAAACACCGGTATTATAAAACGCCATATGATGCTAGTATGCAATACTCGATGTAATTATTGACTATTTTAGTACATACATATCGCAACAGATCAGGCACGCCAGTAAGGTTTACAAAATAGCACCAATTATTTAGAAATTTTTAGTTGATATTACATAACACATGCTTTGCGAAAAAATTACAAGTTGCGGTATGCATAGCAACCTTACCTTCTATCGTGCTCGCTCAATGCCTAATGGTTTGTATGGTACGCACATGAAAACGGAATCGGGTAAGTATAAGATAACTGACCATAGTTATGCAGAAAACGACTAGCGCAGATTTTTAGTCAGTGACTTAAGTCTTAATCAATAAATGAGTCGAGAATGGTCGCTTTATGTATTAAAAAAAATCTTTGGTCACTTTCTGCATAACTATGGTCAACTATAATTTGAAATCTTACTAGATCAAGCTCACCAAGCCCCTAATTTGATTGACAATGACAGACAGGACAATCATTTGTGAGATGCATAAACCATGTTACGAACATATACCTAGTCCTGATGTGGTCGATACGTATCTGGCTTTGCTAATCTAACTTCATTAAGAAATGAATAGAGCACATCGCTTAAGTAGTAGTGGTAATATATTGGGCAGATATCATGAGGAAATATTAGGTCACGTCATCAGTCATCACAAACGATAACTACATTAGGATGATAATAGAAACGAAAATAATAAGATTAAGAACATCAGGAAGATAAATTATTAATCATGTAAAGAAGGCAATGTCGGGTAAAAGCACTACAGAGTGTAAGTCGAAAAACTCGTTTCGGAAACGTAGCAGACCTTGCCGGCGGTGGCGGGACGACTTGGATGTTTTCTTCAAGAACTGGTCAGAAATTGCCTTAAGTCGAGGTCACTAGTAGAAAAAGTGCCTTTGCACAGCAATGGGATATTACGGGCTCAGTATAATAATATATATAATCGAAATGTGACAAGAACCTAGCAAATTAATTGATCTTTAATTTAATGATGATGACCATTAGGACAGCTGAATTTAGCACCTAGTCATATAGTCAGACAAGACGGAAAACCAGTTGCTCAGCTTAGCAGCTTATGTAGAAAAGTTAATAGAGCAAAGTATATTTGTATTTCCTGCCTAATTAATACTAAGTAAAGGCAAACAGTTGTGGCACATTGACCTGGCACTAATTCCATTAAAAGGAAAGCATCGTTCAAGATTTTGCACAGATTTTTAGGGTTCCGTAGTCAACTACCCTTAGAGTTTCACCATGTCCGTCTGTCTGTCTGTCTGTCCGTCCGCGGCTTAGCTCCGTGATCATTAGTACTAGAAAGCTGAAATTTGGTATAAGCATGTGTAAGTATCACGCCGACAAAACGGTAAAATAAAAACTAAAAAAATAAACTTTTTTTCGGGTCCCCCGTACACCTAATGTGGGGGTGATTTTTTTCGTTCCAACACTAGTGTGTGAGGTGTCGTTGAATAGGTCTTTTAAAAATAATACGGGTCTAAAACATCATTTTTTGATAAAGTCAGCAGTTTTGTAAATATTTACTCTAGAAATCCAAAAAATAGCGTCCCCCCCCTTTAACTTTTCAACCACGGGTCAAAAAATTATAAAAAAAATCATGAAATGAGGCCTGATAAGTACTTTCAATGAAAACTATATTGAATAAAATCGGTTGAGCCGTTTTTGAGTTATCGCAAAATTTAATTATTTTCTTTAAAATGACGTAAGTGCCGCGCGTTGTCCTTATACTTCGAACGTTACACATATTAATTAAGTGCCATACTGCATTAAAATATTCCGCTAAATCTGGCGCGTATAATCAGTAACTTCCAGAAGGTAAAAAGTAATTAGAGTTACTTTGGCGTTTACGACCTTTTTGTAAAGCTTGAAACCTTTCTCGTAATTTAAACCTCTGGCTTAAAACGGCTGTTTTAAGTCCGTCTATTGTGAAGGATGAGCAACTACGGAACCCTACACTGAGCGTGGCCCGACATGCTCTTGGCCGGTTTTTCTTATTTGGGAAGGGCAAATATGTATTTCATAAGTAGATTAATTAAATAACGGTTTGTCATCATTATTTTATCTGATAAGCTTGTACTGGTTGAATGCAAACTTATCCAACAATAGAATAGAATAGAATACTCTTTATTGCACACCTCAAGAAGAAAGAAATACAAATAAAGATGACACTTAACATTACAATACATGATATCAAAACGAATTCTGTCTAAGAAGGACATAGTTGATTTGTAAGTTTGTATAGAAATATTTCTAGACACACATCAGTGATCAGCTACGTATGATGGTTACTTTTTCACGTGATAAATAAGTAACAAAGCATGCGTCGCGTTTTGACAAACTGCGATAGCGAGTGACAGATGTTTTGTCACTTATTTATCTATCGCGTGATAAACGCAACCATGATAGGCCCCCAGATGTTTTGTAACTAAAACAAGATAATTAATTCAGATTAATAAAACATTTTTCAGCATTCCACGATGCAATCTCCGACATAGTCGCCGTCCAAGTAACGTCACCAAACCACCTGAAGACCCTGAACTTCCTGAACGTAGAGCCCAGCCAGCACGTCACTCTGAACCATCTGCTCTGGTTAGCTCTGGAGAAATTCCCTCTGATGGCTTACGCGTATGTGCTTGACAAATGGCGGTGGGACGTGTTTGGGAACAGCAGCATTGAGAATTGGAACCAGCATTGGTGGGACCTTAGGTAAGGCCTAGTTACAATAAATTAACAGGTAAATATCCTGAAATTTCTGAAATTATTGTCCATCCCGCACGTCACCCTGACCTACCTCTGTGCTGGATGAATGGCATTGTCTAAAATAATCACTATTTTATGAATAAGGCCTCTTAATAACTACACGTTATAAAAAAACATAAAACATATAGCTGTTTACTAGCTAACCACTCGATTGCTTCCCAATTCGAGTCCATTTATTATAATAAAATAAGAGCGGTGACAGGTAATTTTATTGTACTTACCATGAGTGGCCAAGAATGGCTAAAAATACTCTATCTACATCACATTTTTCTCAACTCAGGAATGGGAAAATTCCCATATTCCCATAACTTTTGATTCTAGAGATACGTTCATAAGCAAAACATTTTTTTTTTTTCAATTTTTAAGGCAATAGCGCATAATGCATTGGCACAAGCATATTTCAGTCGTAGTGTATATACAACATGTATACAACATGTATACTTACCGGGGTCATATTTCCAAGAAGAATCTTAACGATACGCGATGCACGAGATTCTTCACATTGTATAGGATAACGGATACAATTATAACGCCATCTAAGATAATGCTATACAGATAATATGTCTGAATATTTTTGTGTCGCCATCTTCACGCCAAGAAGGCTGGGTGAATTTTAACAATTTTTGATGATCTGACTCGACTACTAAAAATTTTAAACAGAACATCGAAATTTTCTGGACACTACAACTAGACTACTGCCGCCTCCTTATGTACCTATTATTCAATTTGTTTGTAAACTATTGAACAGCTCAACAGAGTACTAAAGTCTATCAAATAATTTTGGACTGAAGTAGGTATAACGAAGGTTACTTTGTTCATAGGATCAAAGAAACCGGCGTGTCACCTCCGGTCCCGCGTAACGAAAGTGACCTGGACCCCGCCGCCAAATATCATGTGGTGTCACATGTGCAGTACATAACGTGAGTAAAGTTCTTGTGTTGTGGTTTACCTGAAGAGACGCGTAGTTAACATTGAGCCATTCAACATCACCCTTTGCCTCTTTACACCTACAAAGATGTGTTCATGCATGTGTGTGCATCGTAGGGGGCATGCTCATTAGATCGATATGAGATATTTCCTGTAACTTTTTCATTTCACTTTCTCTAGAACCGTAAAATTTTCAGAACTTTTACAAAACATATCTAACGTTACCTACTAAGCTAAGGTGTAAAAACCTTTCAAATTAACAATGCAAAGATCGACACTCTAAGCATATGGAAAAATTCGTCAGGCTACTTGGAGCTAGGGTAGCGAAGTGGTTAACGCGCTGGACCGGCAATCCAGAGGTACCGGGTTCGATTCCCGGTCCCTTCCACCAGGTAGCTCCTTTTTCGATTTTTCTTTAAGCTTTGATCTTTGTATCAATGGTAACCTACTAAGTTATTTAAAACTTTTATAAATAATGACACAAAGGTAAATTAAGAAAGAAAAATTGAATGCGATCTACTACAATCGAAGCGGGGTTTGATCCCGCATTCAATTTTTCTTTCTTAATTTACCTTTGTGTCATTATTTATAAAAATAAAAAATGTGGTATTACCACATAAAAATATGAATCGACAAAAAGATTCTATACAAATAAATTATTTAAAACTGTTTAACGAAAAGTTTTGGCTTCTGAAGTAGTGAGATAGTTAATGAAACGAGTTAGGAAATGAACAGTGGGAAAATAGTTATGCGTAAATTAAGTGACCGAGGTAGGGGACCACCCTGTAACTCGAAACATGTAGTATAGATATTTGTTTATTTAATACTGCAATTAGGATAGCTCTAAGGTAAATTAATACCGTAATTTGGGACCCAATAGTCCCTACATCCCCTACACCGTTAAGTATAGATATCATAAAAAATGCTGGGTGCGGGGTGCGGGGTCTAGTAGCTGACGCGTTTCGTATGAAATGGTGGTGATTCGTCATCACCATAATGTAAGATATATATGGGTACAATTTCTAATTAACTTCACGTGAGTTGTGAGTTACCATTTGCCATTTGTTGACATATAAGTAAGGTGACGTAACTGATGCCCAGCGAACTTTAAAGACAACTTGTTTACCCTACTCACCTCGAACAATTCGAGTTTTAATAACTTAAACATGGATAATGGAAAAATTACAAACTCTAGTATAATATATTCGCATTCTAAAATCCATGTACCATTTATTGCATATAGCTTTAGCTGTACAAGATTTGGAGATACATAAATTATGTGACTCTTTATCGCGTGACAATAGTGCTTTTTTTTTCAAAAAAATAATCAAAAAGACGGAAGATACTGTGATGCGCGAGTTTTCGCTGGCCTAATATTACAGGGTTTGTTACATTTTCAAGGTGATTAAAATTAGATTTAATGTCATTATGACAATGTTCAACCTTGAACTCGTCAAAAGTCACACATAGAACCCTGTAATATCGAGCCGGCGAAGTCAAGTGGCAGTTAGTTAGACCGGCAGTAGTACAGTTATGTTATCTATCTCATGCAATCGCTTTGGATCTGATCTAAATAAATAATGCAGTTATGAATTCCCGATCACATAAATAATATCCATCATGCTCATGACATAAACGGCTCGTTATTACAACTATCCTCCATAATGGCATATGACAACGCGCCATTGACATACTTGATACTGCCCCTACATATAAAAGGTCTTATGAACAACACAACCGTCTTTGTGGGCCAATACATTCATATGCATGACCTACAGACGATATAACAAAACTTAAATAACTTTCTCTTACGACAGTTACCTGGTCTCTCACGTGCTGGAGTTCCAGCTTCTACTGTCACTATGCAAGAAGACAAACCACACGGGACCTCTCCACGAGTGCTCCATCTATGGACAGAAGGAAGCGGGAAAACTGCTCAGGTACGGTCCTTACGACCTCTGTCCTCTTGGGAATGAGGATAAGTATGACATTTTAAGCGATAAGATCGAAGACTTGTAACGCATGTTAACGTGCAAAAACAGTATTCACCGTGTCACTACAATAAACAAGGTGAAATTGAAAACCATTGGTAACAGATATGGGTAAAAATGTGTTAGTAGCAACGTGTCTGTATACAGAAATTGGCGTTCTATATATTTGAATTTTGACGTAGGTAACTTCATTACACCTTGTCCTTTAATTAAGTTTTTCACTTATAACTATGCTCATGGTAAAAGTATTATGTAACCTATTCAAATCTATAATATGATTTTGGATAGCGGGTAAATCGAAGATTTGAAAATGAGATCCTCGAATTGAGTAATCTGATCTTGATCAAACACAGCTAAGACAAAAACTAGTTCATAGGTGTGCGCGTCACAAGGATGTTACCAAACAGACAAATTTAGGCTTCTATCTTCAGTAGATCTTATATGATATCCCTTTTTGCCTTTTTGATGTTTTTTATTTATAATGAATTTTACGCTAAAATTGATTTCATCGATCAACTAATAAATACACAAGGCTGTAAATATGGCTATAAAACTATATACGGATTATACAGAGATACATACAACAAATGCAAAATCAAATTAAACCTTAGATTCACGAAGAATCAAAAACGATCTACTTACTATTGAAACGACATATAACTATATAATACGTCGAAATCGTCTAAGCGTCAATAAAATTGAGACTTAAACTAAGTCACAAAGTCCCAAGTGACACGGATTTACATTATATATATTTTTGGTTTATTTTACAGTACTGGTATGTCGCTTGGAGCAAGCCAGGATTGGAGGACGGTTCTTAAGGCGATGACAAACGAGACCGAGTTATCTACTAAAGGCTTCCTAGAATATTTTTCAGCTCTTCAAGATTTTCTTAAAGAAGAAAACATCAAACTGGCTAAAGTTATAGATGACGAGGATATGGATCAAAGCGCTCCTATCATAGTAGGAGTCATAGTCTTATGCCTAACACTACTTATAGTGTTAATGTATTGTATTAAGAAGCATAGTGGAACAGATATGTGTGTTCTATGTATGTGTCTGAGCAAAAATGGATCTCTAGATATAGTGACGAATGAAGCGCCTCAAGGGAAGACTAATGAAATAGAAGGGATTGTTGAAGATAAAGTCTGATAATAAATATGTATAGGTCGATTGCAAAAAAATTGTACATAGTTAAAAGCTTAGTTAACAAAATATCACGATCGCTTCCTTTGGGTGACGAAAGTTAGTCATACAAAATGTATGGGTAACTATCGTCACACAAAGGAATCAATTAAGGTTTTGTTTTAATTAAAGCCCTTAACTATGTACAATTTTTTGCAATCGACCCTTATTTCAATTGCAAAGCTGAAATACCAGCAAGCCTCACCGCTAATGGTGTACCTATAGATTTATAGAAGATTGTGCCACTAAATATGCTTTGTTGTGTAATTACGTTATGTTATATGTATTGCGGTTAGCTTAACGTAATACATATTATAATGTTTCTGTGTAAATTTATACAAAAATGGGCATTATTTATCAATGCATAAACGTTTTATAATACTTTCGTGAAGTTTTATTTATCAAGTACAAGTACCCATATAAGTAAGTATCCGTATTGAGTCGTTAAGTATTTTAATTTTAAACTAGATACGAGATAGTTTGGTGTTTATAGATGATATAGGTTGGTTACTACAAGGAATGGATGATACATCTATTGAGCCTTTTTCAAATGTTGCGTATCTTTTTGTTAATAATTAATAAGCACTTGAATAGTTAGTGAAAAGTTTAGGTATAACTATCTGAAGAATGTTGCTTAAAAAAAATTGTAAAATATTCATAAATTGAGGGAAGGAAGGGTTCTTGTGTTTTATTCGATCAGTGGCGGCTTTAGAGGGGTCGACCCGGGCAGTCACCCGGGGCGCTAGCTCCCAACAGACGTTTCTTTAAAGGTCTAGGGCGCCTAGGGCACCACACAATGAATGACTCGCCCAGGGCGCCAGTATAGGCCGGCCCTGTATTCGATGATGCAGTAGGTTCCCGTATTTTAGACTTACATCATATACAAGGTGGCGAGGAGACAACGAACTCGCTTGCTCAGTCAACAACCAGTAGAGAAATAAACAAAAAAGTTATGAAAATCTTGATATTGACTTAAATGGCTTACAAACGGTCTACTGTGTGGATGACCCTAATATACACTGCTCTGGATGTGACAGTACTAAAAGCTAAATTAATATTAGATACACCTACATGTCGGGTTTTATCAACTTTACAGCCAAATTGACACAACACAATTGTATGCCACTTATGAGAGACTTCTTAGTTTCTTAATGATTGATTGACATACACAAGCTAATGGATTCTACATATATGCCTTATGGCTTATAGGAAAATTTCGTCGTTGCATATGGTATTGGTAACACAGCAGTGATGCGCAATATTCAAACAAACAAAAAGTTCAATATTCAAACTGCTCACTGAATGCATTCAGTATCCCTATTTTTTAAATTACTATTACTAGGTACTATTACTAAATTAAGAATATATTAATTTAGATCTGCATTATCTGTTTTTCAAAAGTATCCAGAAAACATAACAACTAAAATTTTTAAGGCAGCTTAAATTGAAATCACTGCACGTAAGATTTTTAAGGCATTTTATTGTGACGCCGGAATAGCTTAGAGGTCCATTGATTGGGTATCAAAAGAGTGGAGAAATGCAGCTCACGTCACGCGGTCCCATAGTCAGTTCATCTATTATCGCCACAGCCGATGTTCGCTGCTCAGAATGAACATCCGCTGAGAACTGACTTGTCGAAATGGTTAAGAGTGTGAGCCGGTACGAACTAACTGCAATCACCTAACCGTTACCGTTTGTGGCGAACGCGCGCGCAAGGGACAACGTCGAACGCGCGAATTTGCATAAATTCAAAATAAGAACTCAATTCGCACTACTAATCGCGCTTAAATTGAATTAAGCAAGCGGGAACACTAATTCAAAGTGAAAAAGTGATGATACGTTGGTTGTGAGCAATTTCTTAATAAGAATAAGCGGTGAGTTGAGTTTTGATCGAAATTTTTAATGAATTTTAGAACGGAATTCACTTGCGTGTACCTATGAATGATCCTATCAATAACACAATTTGACTCGCTTTCTGGGACGTAAACATTGAATGAAGATTGAATAAACCAATGTTAGCTAAGTACGCACTCGTTCGGTAAAGTGTAGTTATAAAAATTGATGCGCGGATTTTTTTTCACAGGATTTCTTTTCTCAACTTGAGACTACTAGTTATCATCACATTGGCCTGTATTAATTTAAGCTTTTCACGGCCCTGGCCCTGTATGATTTTCTAGCTAAATCTCGTAATGTTTACTAAATGGCTCGCCGCTTATTTGAATAATAGGTACCTATTCATATCAAAGAAAAGTAAGGTTTGTTTACATTGCATGCAAATTTTCAGTACCTACTTACTTTTAATATATTACTTACTATCCAATGGTAATTTTATTTTGTGGTTAAAATTGAAATAATACGGAATTTAATGACAGCTCAAATCAGCTACTCTTTATGAAATGTCAAAAACAATCTGTTAGTATGAAGCTTCTATGATGATACAGGCATGTGACGTCATAAAAGCAGTATTAGTCAGAACGCGTTTCTTTTTAATTATTGTACAATAAAAAATAGTACAATGTCTAACAGTTAGTGATAGTTTATTTAGTTCCGCGTATTTTTTAATGTGTGTTTAGTGACCACCGTATTGTGACCATTAAAAATTATTCGTTTTTTATTACAAAAGTCTTTAATATTTGTAATTAATTTAATTCGTTATTATTTATTTTTCTTAGCGCTAGTGAGAGGCAGAATTTAGTTATCTAAATAACAACGAATTAATTATGAACAGATAACGATATATATTTACTCAGATGTATTTAAATTAGTCTTAAAAACTATTTGTACCTACAAAAAAATTAACATCGTAATTAGATAATAGATAATATTTCATTAATTACTTAAGTTGGATGTATGTAGGTAGGTATGCACAAGACATAATTTCGGGGTAGGTACCTACATACCTCAATAATATTTAAGAACACATGACAGTTGAAATATTTTGTTAAGTACATACATATTATAAAAAGCCATAAATGAATAAACAATCACTTAGTTGAGTTTGCCTGTTCAAAAGTGGTACGACCAGCGTATCGGGAACATACCCCTGGGTTTTCGGGGCATGGATGATTTGACACCATAGGTCTAGCATAACTATGGTTCGCAACTCATGTCGCGCGACATAGCATCATCCGTCACTCTCTCACGATACTGTACAGAAACGGGTAGGTAGCATATCTCGTGCGAGAAAGAGTCGCGTGTCAAAGTTGTGCTAGAGGTGCAGGCCGACAGTAGGCGTCCAACCATTATTCATGCACCGAAAACCCCGCTGTATTATCGGGAACGACGCCCGGGAGCGAAGCGGAGCGCTTAGTGTTGATATATAGATATAAAATAGGGGTTTGAAGTTTGAAGTCTCAGGAAAATTTTACTATGGTAGCACCGGGACCAGAGTACCACACAGCCATTACCACACATCCAATTTGCCGGCACTGCATACCCAAATATGATAACATTAATCGGATGTGCCTGGCAGTCAAATTCTAATATTCATTTATAAAATATTCGATTTTACCGCCCAGCTGGGTCGATCTATGCTGGCCCGTTTATATTTAATTGTATATCTACACTATTATAAAATCCTAAACTTGTATTGAAATAAATTTTCTATGGAGGGGTCATGATTTCAGAAAATCTTAATAGCGTGATACGGGATCGTCATTTGTTTTATATGGGCGCGCGGCGCCATGTTTTCATAATTTCCTTTGTCCTCTCATCACGCCGAAACGGGTGGACAAATTTTAACCACTTACGGTAAAGGGATAGGCTGGACATCCTAAGATGGTTGGTTGGATACTTTCTACCGGACTATGGTATAAAAAAAATACGCGTACGAAGGACATCTTCTAGTGAAGTGAAAGTGAAGTTCTGGAAGAGATATGTGGATGATGTTTATGTATTATAAAAGGTGGCAAGCGCAAGCAGGAGATTGAGCAATTACAGTGGCATCTTAATTCTCTTCATCCTAAAATTAAGTTCACGTGTGAATTAGAATCAGAAAGGAGCTTACCATTTCTGGACGTGAAAGCGACATGTCGAATTGACACATACACTATTACACGTACACTGATAGGTATTTGAACGCTCTATCTCACCACCATCTTCGTCACCAACAGTCTGTTGTGTTCTTTTCTGAACAGAGCACAGGACCTTTGCATCTCGGAATTTTTAGGTAGTGAGTGGTCGCATGTGCAAAAGGTCCTTAGGTAAAATAAATATAGGGTGAACTGCCGGTGGCGGCAACCTAGACGGAAAGTTAAGGAGAGACATCCTGACGCTCAAATACACCAGCCTTCATACCTTACGTGAACGCGTTACGTCGAGATAATTAAATATACACTTTTTGAACGCGATGAAGTCCCGTTTTGTTTTAATAATATAATTTAAAACATGATCGTAAAAAACGATTTAATTAAAATATGAACGAGTAATTTCTATTTAACACTCTGCCTTAAGTAGGGTTTTAGCTTTGTTAGGGAAGTTATATAGGTACGCAAGAGATCCAGCTAGAGCTTTAAAACAGTAGGTATGTATTAGTATGGTATTAGTAGTTCAGCGACCTTTTGTCTGTCAAGAACAGGAACTTCATTATGTAGTAACAAAAACTTGCGAGCTTATTACGTCACGTTTGGTTTAGACCTAACGAGCATTTGCTCATTCTATCCCCATACTGCCAAGTTATCTTTGTGTAATGGATGCTCTATTCTAGTTCTAGTTTGTTGTTTCTTTAGTCTAAACCCACCATCAGCCGAAAGACGGTTAAATCAGGAGAAAGACCTGGTCATAATTTCTGGACATAAATCTTCATAACAACCTGTCACCCGACAATCTTTATATCCTAAGGGCCTTTGGTTTTACCAGCAATGTGCTGCACCTATTGCTACTTAGGTTTGGCAAGTTTTAGTTCCGCTTTGGATCTCTTTGTTTTGAATTCGATCTTTTCGATCTAGAGGAAAACTCCGAGCAAACCTCGCTCCATTGCCACTTGAGTTACATTGAGCTTCCTTATGAGGTCGCTGTGATGTATGTTATCACTACACACTGACTGGTTGAAACATTCGTCTGAAACTCAACGGTGTTTTACAAGGTCACTCAGAGAATGCAGCGATAAGGAATTCCTGGCAGAGGTTAATATTGGTTTGGCTTCTCCTTAATTAGCATCCATGACACCGATAGCAACAGCAGCTCCTTATACATGACAATTCATGCATTCATTATACCAAGATCGAGCATTCCTGATGATATTCAGTTAAGGTGTCAGGATAAAGCAATCACAACTGCTATCACACAAATGAAATTCATAGTTTGTGTAATTGCAGTTGTGTTTACAGCCGTTGATATACAACGAAGAGTAAGCATGATACATACCTTCGGTAATAATATATTATGGTACCGAAAGATTAGGTAATTCATCATTTTGCGATTCGGTGCAGAGTGATAGGTGGCAATCGCATTTTATATATTCTAATAGACTGCTGGGTAAATCTTTATTATTATCGTTTTCAATGAAAAGATTTTATCTTTTTTGTAATTATACATATTATTCAAATTATTACCTCAGCTTACTAACGCAATTCAAGGTATTGTCTTCTGTGGTAAAATACCTAAAACACCGAACACGATAATGGTTTGTTACAGTGTATAATTAATCACATCTATGAAAGGTGTTTTTCACGGTAAATTATCGATTATATTATGAGAAGTAGATATACAGTATACAATTCCCAGTTAACAACATAAACTAAACTAACGTACCGTAATGTTACTTACGTTGGAAAAATACTAGTCCTATAAATCAAAGTTTGGAGTTGAACTATGCACCTATGTACGAGTCAGAATGATGGAGTACTGCAGGTATAAAGTCTATACGGGTCGAGTAACTGATTTACTTTTTATTACAAAGCAGTTTCGCTTCCTGCTCGATGCATTTACTTTGGCCTATTTTGTGCAATTACCTTAACCTTGGCCATATGATTTGCTTTTGGAAAGGCTAACACTTATTTATTTTTAGCGACAACTTAAGAGGCCTTATTCCTTTTAAAATGCTGATTGTTTTAGACATTTCTCTCTATGATCAAACATGTTTCTTGACATATTATTGATGTTACTACCTAGAACGGGGCTCTTGGGATTTATTGGTATATATTTGAAACCTACAATTTGAATTTTTCATTGTCAATTTTTGTTTCAAAAACTACTCGCGGGAAATTAGTTTTTTTCAACTCATTTTCGACTGCACGCAAAGAACGCATATTTAAGTATGTTCTACCCGTACTCCCACGAGCAAACATTGATTTACATGGAGAAACTCTTACAAGAACAAATGTAACATACTAGCAATTATAATACATTACCTACATCTAAAAACAATAGGTACCTACTACCTACGTATTTATAATGTTACAATATTGAATAATCAATAAGACAAAATAATCCCCATGATTTACTAGGAAACGAGTATGGCCAAATACCATTTTCCTAATATATCATAACTAATAACGAGTGTCCATTCATTTGTCAGCAAAGGGATTAATGCGACAGATACGATTATGTTATGTAATTTAATATTAGCTGCCATATAAGAGTTGGAACGTACATACGTGTACCTACCTACAATTGAATTGTATTAAGATAGATATAGACGTAATTTGGGACTTAAATTTTTTACGATCTTTGTAACTGTTAGATTGTGTCACTTGTGAACAGTTATTCATATTTAATTTATCGAATTTCATTCTTTCTTCCGACACAATAACGGGAAAATACTTCAGAGTAAAAAATAAATACGCCTAATGCGTCTAATCGGGAAACGGATGAAAGTAGCAATTAGCACGAATTTAATTAAAATGACAACGGAACCCTTAAAATGGGGTCTATATTTTTATATATATACATATATCCCAATTTAGAGACTTTTACCCGCCTCGTCTACGTAGTCAACTTTTGTGGACTATATTTTTTCAGTATGAAAGTACATAGGTACCTTAATGCGCGTAGAATAAATACGCGTATTTAACACGTTCACGGACACAGGACAATCTTGATTTTTTGAGATACGACACAGAAATTTTCCATACAAAATGGCATAACATCTGGGGACGGATTGTCGTATTGCTCAGGTTTGAATGTTTGTGTTGCGGCATTAACGGCCAGAGGCGTAACCGCCTGTAGACGGGTATTCATGTCAAGCGACTACTATGACCTGTGTTACGGCACTAACGGCCACAGACGAAATCGGCTACAGATGATAGCCGTATCATGTGAGTTGCGTGACGCTTCTTGTGGCAGTACGACTATAGACATGACCGTCTACAGACGGACCGCCACACCAAGCGTACCATGACTAGTGTCTTTATTCTGTGCCATGACATGTTATAAGCAGTGATCGGGGATTTCTCTGCCACAACGCGGTATTTCGTGTATATTATTTTATATGTACATGGTTATTATAATGTAATCCGGCTATCTTGGCCGAAAAAAATATTGTATTAAGATTTGATAAGATAATGATAACTATAATGAAATTGAAAAATATATTTGTTTGAAATACCGCGTTGTGGCAGAGAAATCCCCGATCACTGGTTATAAGTAAACTAATAACGGCCACAGGCGGGTCGGGGTATAATATAAAATTAGTGTATTAATCAACATGATATTTATTTATTCTTGAAATCAAACATAATAATCTTCTTACATAAACAATATAATGGTTTTTATGATATCTAATATTATAAGAAACCTATTAGGTACTTTACGCTAAGGTATAATCTCTGAAATATGGCATATTTTATACTAATTATTATCACAATTTTTCTAAGCATAATGCGTTACTTTTCAATTCATTTTGTAGCAGTATGCGCAAAATTATGTCAAACAAATTTGTAACAGTGCTGTAGCAGATCGATAAAAAGACGAATAAACCAATTAAATATCCTTTTCTCAAATATATATGCTATGAAATATTGACATTGCGTTTCTTATTCCGTACGAGTATAAGGCTTGGAATTCTCACGTTTCGGGTGCGGCGCGATGGAGCGCGAATGATAAATTTCAACCAACATTTCAGGCGCCTCGCCTGAAAAGCAACCTTCTTTTGTTTCGATATACCTACATTTATGACATAACATCATAGCTTTCTGCCATAAAAAAAAAACATAAGCCTAATGGCACTCGGCTACTACTTACGGACGTAAATAAAACAAAAACTATAAACAAATGTTTACAGTTTTCATTGCATAAGTATTTAGAACAAAATGCACTTGTACTTTTGATAGACAACTTTATTGAGATACATAACTTTTAATATTATTTCAAACTAATTTTAACTATAGGGTAGACTGGGGTCAATAGAAACACGTCATGATTGAAACAAGTCAAATTTCTCGAAAACTATAATACCTACGCGTCTGACGCAAGACTCAGAACACGCAGTCGGCCATGTTTGAATCTTTGGCCAGTAGCGCTCGAGCGAGGGTGCAAGACGGGGGTGTTCACGAGGCAAATCAGTTTTTCGCGGTAAAAAGTAAGGATTTGCGCTGTCTTATATTTTCTTATAACTTCGTGTACTCTTGTATATTGACTGATCAAATTGTTTTGAAGTTATAGTTAGGAATAAACGAATGTTTTTAATGGCCGTTGATCAGCATTCGAGTCTTTTTTATATATATTATTTGACCTTAAAGTTAAAAACGTAGTGTGGGGACGGTAGAAACAACTTGCTTGTGGACGATTGAAACGTTTCAAGCGTTTTAATTGTCCCCAAAAGGAACCGATTTTAAAATATGTATATCAGAAAAAGTTTAGTTTGACATATCGCCATGTTTTTGTTTAGTAATATAATTGAAATTGATTAGGTATTTATTGTGTCATTTTACATCCCGACGTTTGCAACACTATGTCACAGGGTAGCTACACGGAATGGTTATGATTGAAACATTGTCATAGTTGAAACAAACACTTGTATGAAACATGATTATGCTTGTGTTCTGAAATTCAGTATCTTTATATCTTATCATTGCATTAAAACTACTTTGGCTAAGCAAAATGAATAAGATAGCAGCAACAAAGAAAACTAAAAGTAAGTAGTAGTTTTTTAAAACGCTTTTTTGTATTGAGATTTTCACATGCTCATAAATTGAGAAATGTTAATGTAATGCTTGCGATTTTTTTAGGATCTCATTGTATTCCGTGGTAGTAATGAAAAAGATTAAAACAGATATAAGTACTTTCATGGTGCCGAAGATATTCGAGTGTTTCAATTGACCTAACATAGTGTTTCAATTGACACTCATGTGAGGTCAATTGAACCATTCTGTCCCATTCTCTTCATTACATGATTGTCAAAAAACTATGGATTATAGACCAACCAGGTGCGTTTTATTTAGGAACCAGATAACTAACCTTGAAATATTTTGAGTGTACATCTTTCTACTCATAAAAATATAACCGTTACAGGCGGTTAAAGGCAAACTGTTTCTATTGACCCCAGTCTACCCTACTTACAGTATTTATTTGTTATCTGAAAAAAAATCCTTCTATTTTTTATCTGATCTGATCTGATTGGACATCTCTGAAAGCCTTAAAAAATATAATATTTGCATAGGTAAAAATACGTTTGGTGGTCAAATTGTAAATATTTTCATGTTGTGATTTGATTCAATTGTTCGATGTTTATTTTTATATCATATCTCAGAAAAGCACTATGCATGCCTCTGTAGTAAAATAATAATAAAAGTAAAGTAAAGTAATATTTATAGTTTACCTGAAGTGTAATTTTTAATTTTAGTTTTACATTTTTACTTTAAGGTTTTATTTTCCTGCCATATCATTAAAGTAAAATAAAATGATGTAGTCACCTAAAAGAAATATGGTTAAATAGTTAGAGTAAGGTACTAATTCTGATGTTATTCATTTTATGGTGTTAGGTTAATGTCTGATGCTAATATAGCAACTTTCACTAGTCTGGGCTAAAGTTAGCGCAACGGCAACGGCATACTACCAGTTTTACCCACAGTTTTTCACTGACTATTGAGCATAAGTAATAAGTGGCAGTAAATAGGTAAAGGACTTTAAGGACCGTGCTCGGTTTGAGCTGTCATTTGCGTATATAATAATATATTCCGCTAAGGTGTTCGCTGGTGTTCACTTCGGTGTAATCTAATGTTTCAAGTTCGTTAAAAATAAAAACAAAATAAATGATAAACATCCGTTTGTTACAAACGAGTTAAAAAATATGTACTTAATTGTTGTCATAAAGCGAACCAGAAGTGCAAAAGGCTTTCGTAAGCTCACTTCACACTTCATTCAGCATGAGTAAATTCATAACACATGGGAACAGGCGACTGAAACGCCCCTAAACCTCAAATAGCTACTCATTAAATACTGAAAATTCCAGACTGTTTATTTTATCAATTTCCTATCGGGTCTAGTTTAGCACACATACCTACCTTTACGCTACCTATATCAACAACTTGATGCAAATGAATATCGTAATTTATTTTTTTATCCGGAATAGAAATCATTTCTAACCATTGAGACAAACGAAATGGCACCTCAAATTGATCATCATGGATTTTCTAAATTATTCGCCGATGCACCTTGACGTATAGGCACTTATGGTGTGGTAAGGTCATCGCAAGGTTTTTTCTAGGTGAACTGATGACCTGGTTAAGGTTAAAAGATTACGTTCCGATAACATTCATTGCGATGATTCGAAAGCAAACTTTTAATTTCTAGATATATCGATGGCAAAAAGCGAGAACGTAGTAACCGCCACTTGGTCAAAAAATTTTTTTTTGCATATTCGGAATCAGCGAATTTTTCTGCGTCGACTGGTCTGGGTCCCATGGCTCTACGACGCTTAGAAAAAACTGGACTACGTTGCAAAACGAATGTATTTTTTTGACGATGCCCACATCTAATTGCTGTAAACACCCAAATAGTAGCAATTTTCTAAACGAGTACATTTACGCTAATTTTGTTCTTTCATAAATCAAAGGGTGTGCCGGTTACAGCGTTGCCGAAATTTTGTTCCGTGGCGGTTGCAGCATTTATGCATGTAGTGAAAAAATTACGAACCAAGCTTACTGCAATTATCCTAAAATAAATTATCTATGATTGACGCTTACTACATTTCATTCGAAAATGAATTAACAGCAAGCTACAGTAACGACATTTGAAACACAACGTGAAGTGGGTAGTGCTTGAAGATACAGCAATAAAAATGTGCGCTCGCGGCGATGTGGCTCGTGAATACGACCTGTGATTTAGTCTATCGGCGATCGCCGAAGCGAGTGGGTGTGCGTAGTCTGTGTACATGCCTTTTTTGGATGTAAAAATATGTTGCGGGTTTAATGGAAAATATGAATATTGGGATAAAACATAACTAGCATATTTATTTGCTTTATTAATATTGAAAGGACAGCAAAAATGTTTTTATTACATTTTGTTCGAAGAAAATAACGATGTTGGGGCGCGAGACGCGGCAGCTTTGAGAGTTCCGTGCCTCAATCGCCAAAAACTAAACTTAAATAGGATCACTTTTGTGCCTGTCTATCTATTTGTCGAGACCTTTTTCTCAGGAACGCGTGGAGGTATAAAGCTGGAATTAACATCAAATATCATCAAAGGTCTGCTTATCTTCAGCTTCAAGGCAATCAAAAGATACGAGCAAACGCTCGCATGATGATTAAAAAAAAATGAAAAAAATATTTACTTTTTTCGGCTTTCTTCTCGACAGCGGCCTCCTCTTGTGAAATGCCGATAAATTCAGATCCAGACATGTAAAGTGGCCTACTTACAGAATAGGTATACCTACATTTCAATTTTGATTTCGATTTAAAATAATGTTTTTTTTTTTAATTAGTATAATATGTATATCTAGTTTACGGTTGTAATCGCTAGAAGAAAGTTTTGCTGTAATCTACTACATTTCACTACAACCATTAACCCTTTAACCGCCGTAGTCTGATATATAAGACATAACATTTCCAGCTCATTTCGCCACAGTCTGATAAATAAGACAAATATCTATGTATATATATATCGGCGGCGACACGAGCAACTTTGATGAAAAATTGACGGCGGTTAAAGGGTTAAGAGTTAATTGGTCTAACCCCTAAAAAGCTGACTCAAGCCGGATCAAACTAGTTTGGGGTGTCACGTCCGCATTTTTATTGTCCAAGGGCTAGAATCAGGATAAGCACTAAATTTGTTGAGCTGCGGTTGATAAACAACTGTACGGTATTTAAAATTTACCGGTTAACTGGTGCCTGATTCGATTAATATTTTCACAATAACCATACGCATGGCATAATCGGGCAACCTCACACAAATTAATCAAGTACCACAGTAAGTTCTAGGAGGCTTGTGTTCTGGACACAAGTGAACATACTGGTAAAGATAAATACATACTTAAATACAAATAACATCCATGACCCAGGCACAAATATATTATTCGACAAATATTCGAGTTCATCACACAAATATTTGCCCTTGCCGGGATTCGAACCCAGGACCGTCGGCTCAGTAGGCAGCTGCTTAAACCACTGCGACAACTGTCGTGATTCGTTTTATCACGGACATAATATACAGCTTTGCAGCTGCTTGAGCTACATCAGCTGTGTTCTTAATTCTGTCAGTTAGTTTTTCGCCCAGAATACTGCGTTCCATGGCTCTTTGACAAACCTTGAGGGTGGACTTCTGAACTTTTGTCAAAGACCAAGTCTGCACTCCGTAGGTCAGGATTGGAAGAATGCACATGTCCATCAGTCACTATTGCACTAATTTTCATTACTTTAGAGGGGCGATTTTTGAGTTAATTATGACAAACATTTTGAGGAGTGTTATTATAAAACAATGCATTTTAGAGTGGAATTTTTAGTATTTTTTTAAGAACAGTTATTTTAATTATGTTATTATGAAAACGAATTCCATTGGAATGCAATTTTTAGGTTCCTATTTTAATGTCAATTGATATTCTGCCTAAGAAAAATGACTCCGAGTTTTTGTTTAAATATTTAATAACAATTTTAATTTGTACGGTACCATAGTGATATAACGTCTAGTTATTAAAGTTAAATATTAATGGTTCAGTGAGATTAGTTCAAAGAAATATTTTTATAATTGAGGTGATAGTTGTGTTCAAACAATTGTTTAAGAATTATGTTAAAAACTTATATAATAAGTAATACTTACATTCAAAACATCTTTTATAGTTAGTGGGTTTAATAGGTAGTGAGTTTTATATCGATAAAAGTTACTTAAAAGACAATTGAATGCCAAAACTGAAGATAAAATGTAGAGAGTTTTAAAGTTTTCACGGGAATATTAAACCTCATTACCTATAATATTTAGTTTTAACGGATAACAATATTATAGTCTGATTAACCCTAAGAATATTTATGTTTGTTTTTAGCACGATAAGTACAAGGTTGTGATTTTATAATATGAGAGATTTTATTAGCCTTTTGAAATGTTACAATCAACAGAGCGGTTTTAAGTAACTTTCGTAATGTTTTTATACAGAGAAATTGAGACTAGATAGTATTTGATATGTTAAGACGGTAATTGTTGCTTCTGAGCTTTTAATTTGTAAGAAACCTGCATTTAAAATTTGGAAACATTTTAAAAAAGTATGTTGATAAAAGTTGATTGATACTTAAGTCGTTTTATTTTCACAGTTTCTTTTTGCCGGTGGACACTTACCACATTTCAGTTAGTCCTATAAAGAACGTAATGACATTTACGTCAAAATTATTGAATCTTAAAATAAATATGCATCTGGTTACAGCATTTATGCTTTATGGAAATAATACTCGTTTCACCATTTTAGTACATTTACTTCTGGCGTTTACAGCGTTTTCGCGTAACGAAAAAAAGAGTTCAATTGTCGTAACCGCCACTAAGTCGTAAACCAGTCTTTTTTGTTAAATATTAAATATGCCAGTTGAAAGAAAACCATAAGTTATGAATTAGGTCCAAATATCAAGCACTTTCGTTCATAAATGAAAGAGTTATGATTTTTTTTCTCGAAATCGAAAAGTTTTTTGGCTCTGGTGTAAAGTTTGCATTTTGGCGGTTACTACGTTCTCGCTTTTTGCCATCGAATGTAGATTTAGTTATTTATAAACATTATTTTTATCAAACAATAAAATTTACCATGAAACAAGAATACTATAACATTAATTATAATCAAGCAAAATAAAACTGTTTATAAAACTAAAACTAACTTTAAGCAACATACATGACCCATTAAATTTGAAGCGGATGATTTGCGTTGATAGGATGCTCTTCCAAAAGCATTCACGTGAATTTGAATTTTAAACGATACAAAGAATTTTAAACGATAATCACATTTTCACTAAAAAATAACCGATTTCAATAATATAAGCGAAATGGGTATAATGAAATAATTAACTTTATTCTGCAAGTAGGCCACAAGGACATTTTTACACGTCTGAGTCTACCGGCATCGGAATTTCACAAGAGGAGACCACTGTTGAGAAGAAACGCCGAAAGAAACTAAACAACAGTCAGTAATTTTTTTACAGGGATAAGTACTTAACTATTAGGTACAGTAATATTATGAACTTAACTTAATTTTTACCTATCTTAAAAAATGCTCGCGAGGTGTACTTACAGCTCACAGATCCACTAGTGGATGTATGGAGTAAGTATAAACATAGCAAAAAAATCGGAAGCTAGTAGTTTTACCATTGTTTTAGATGACTACTTATGACGAACTGAAAATTTTTGTGGACTATAGACAAACAATAATAAAAAAAATGAAATTAGCAATTTTTCCCCTTACCCCTTCATTTTTAGGGTTCCGTACCCCAAGGGTAAAAACGGGACCCTATTACTGAGACTTCGCTGTCCGTCCGTCCGTCCGTCCGTCCGTCCGTCCGTCCGTCTGTCACCAGGCTGTATCTTAACAACGGTGATAGCTAGACAGTTGAAATTTTCACAGATGATGTATTTCTATTGCCGCTATAACAACAAATACTAAAAATAAAATAAAATAAATATTTAAGGGGGGCTCCCATACAACGAACTTGTTATAGATTATATATATGTATAGGTACGGAACCCTTCATGCGCGAGTCGGACTCGCACTTGCCCAATTTTATTTTGTTACATAATCATAAGATTAACTCCAATAGTATGCATTTTGAGCAAGTAAAGTTCTAAACCCTGAAAAAATATGGAATTAGAAAAAGCTAATCCATACTAATATTATAAATGCGAAAGTGTGTCTGTCTGTCTGTCTGTTACCTCTTCACGCTTAAACCGCTGAACCGAATTAGATGAAATTTGGTACGGAGATAGTTTGAGACCCGGGTAAGGACATGGGATACTTTTCATCCCGAACAAATTTAGTGTTCCCGCGGGATGAGCGGGTAACACCGCGGGGCACAGCTAGTTACAGATAAATACGTAATTTAATAGATGAATGGCTTTTACGTGGTATTTAAAATAACAATACCAGCCTGCCCAATAGTTTCCGCAAAAATAAAAAAAATGGTAATAATGCAAGGGTGGCCAGATTTCCTCGCACCCGAGTCACAGCATATGTATATAATATCATAGGTAGTCATCAATATAGCAGTTATCTCTCTGGTCCACTATTCAGCATTAACTATGACTTCATAACACTCCGTAACAATTGTAAGAAGGATGTTATAAGTTCGTGAGACGTTACATATTATCCGAGCATGTCAAAATATTCTCACCGTAAAACCTAAACAAAGTACTTGGAGCGATTTGCGAATAAGCCTCAAGTCGGGTCAAAGTATAGAAGAGGAAGGTTTCGCTGTTCAAGCCTTTCAAGGTAACTGCGATCTGCCGACGATGTGGGCAATTTTCGACATCTGGTAATTTAAACGTGCATATTATAACTTCAAAACATTCGATACTGACCTCGTGCCGATTTAAGAATAGTCTTTTAGCATATTATCTAGTAAAACGTAGCTTATAAATACAAACGTTTTAAGATGTCCTTTCATCCTACCCCTGTCTCAAACGTTATTTAATCTGTCGCAATATTTACTCGTAATGGAAAAAGCTGTCGCAAGGTTTGAAAGAATATCAAGCAATCTCATATAATACTAATAACCATCTTTTTACTATGGGTCTGAAAAAAAACCGCCTTCTTCGAGTTTTTGTATATCACGGAACTACGCGGGTAAAATTACATTAGATTGCTTTTATTCAATTTAGAATTTTATATTCCTAGTGTGATTTAATATCATACTGAAATTGAATTAGAAATTCCTACATAGTGGGTGTGAAAATTGACAACTTAAAACCTTAAAAGGAAAAAAGAAACATCATTAAGATTTAAGCTGTCTGTTCGACGTTAGAGTAATTTTAGTTTTTTGCAATGTATAAAGAATGGATGCTAAGTAAGACATCATAATCGCGATGGTATCTCCCTTTAATGGCATTTGCATGGCCTTGTCCCAGGCTCGCTATTGTTGTTCTACAATTGCAAGGCATTTAATCGTACTCTTTCATATCACATGTGACTGCATTAAAGCTAATTGTACGTTCATTTGTATACAAAACTCGGGTACCAAAACAGCAGTTGCGTTTGTGGTCATGTTACTTTTTGAACATTGGGTCGGTTATTATTTTATCTTTCGACACGTAAAATGGGGATAAAATCCTTGAAAAAAAACAGGTGATATTTTCATGATAACCGCCGTAGAACCCTAAACCGAGCATGGTTCGACATGCACTTGGCCGGGATATTTAACTAGAAAAATTGCAGATTATTTGACAAATTGTGTCACGAAGCGATTAGGTATCTGAATGAGCCAGCGACGAGAGCGAGGACAATCTGAATTATGTGACAATGAATTTTTGCCACGTGTTAAAAACTCCGCTTTTCACTGCGATGGATAGAAAATAAAAGAAGTACTTGAAAACCACCTTAGCCATATAAGCACTTTGGGTATGTTTTCAATCTATATGACAGTGCTAAAGGGTCTACCGACTGTAAACGGTAAACGGTCATTGTATTTTTTCTATTCAGTTTTGCACATTTAACTGCATAAATCGAGACCCTATTACAGCAAGGTTGCAAAACGTGAAAAAGCTAAAGTAGGTAAACTAACAAGAAATGTACGGATTGTTAATATCCTGTACAAACATATAAGTGGAGATTGTGTTTTTGTTTCCCACTTTTTTGCAAGCCCGGTATTTTTGCAAAGCAATTTACGTCAATGTCTCAGCAAGTAACGTTGAAAAATAATGAGCTTTAAAAAATTGAATTTAATCTTTTTAACTACACCAAAATGATTTTCTGTTAGATTCTAGTGGTTTTAGATAAATTAAGTCCTAAAAAATATTGTCAAGGTTGGATACTTATATAAAAAAAACCAAGAATATGTAAAAATGAAAAGTAGCGAAAAATACATTTTAGATTAGTTTACATACCACTTCGTAAAAAAGTTTTCTTTCACAATGGTGAATGTCTAACATTCGTCATGTGGCATAAATAGGTAGTCTTTGGTCCAGTTAAGAGGCCTTATTCCTTTTAAAATGCTGACTGTTTTAGACATTTTTCTCTATGATCTAACATGTTGCTTAACATATTATTGATGTTACTACCTAGAACAGGGCTATTGGGATTTATTGGTATATATTTGAAACCTACAGTTTGAATTTTTCATTGATAATTTTTGTTTCAAAAACTACTTGAAATTAAAAAAATTAACGCGGAAAATTAGTTTTCACAACTTATTTTCGACTGCACGCAATGAAAGCATCAAATAGCTATGTTACTACCTAGAACTCGGTGAAAAGTATTATTCATCTATGATTTTTTTTTTTTAAATGAATAAGGCCTCTTAAAGTAATTTCCATCTGATTAGGCATTTGGTACTTACGGGTTTTGGTTATTCCCACAAATGTTTTGTTTGACACATATACTCAACACCTCTTCTAGTTTGGATAAGAGTAACATGTTTCGCTTGTGTTTGGATACCTACGCAACTAAATTGGCATGTAAAATCCACTATAAAAAGAGAAGCCTGGAGATGTTTGTTACCTCAGAACTCCGTCATTTATCATTCGATTTAATTTTTTATTGTGTCCGACAGTACATCTCTAAATTAGTCCTGCAAAGTTTTGGTGAAGATTCGATGACTAGATCCATGAAGAATCGAAGGTACTTCAATTTCAGTGTTGTTTATACTAACACGGTATTTTTTGGTGAAAAAGTGATTATTTTGATTTACATATTTAAATGCTAAGTACAAGACCGGTAAGATCTAACATCTTGTACATCATCATCATCATCATATCAGCCGATGGACGTCCACTGCTGGACAAAGGCCTCCCCCAAAGTTCTCCACAACGATCGATCTTGCGCCTCCCTCATCCAATTTCTACCTGCGATCTTAACCAGGTCGTCGGTCAACCTTGTTGGAGGCCTTCCAACGCTGCGTCTTCCGGTCCGCGGTCGCCACTCAAGAACCTTTATGCCCCAACGGCCATCGATTCTACGAGCAATATGCCCTGCCCACTGCCACTTAAGTTTGGCGACTGTCTGAGCTATATCTACAACCTTGGTTCTCTTGCGTATCTCGTCATTTCGAATTCGATCCCGCAAGGAAATCCCGAGCATAGCTCGCTCCATTGCCCTTTGAGTAACTGTGAGCCTTCTTATGAGGCCCATTGTAAGCGACCACGTTTCACTGGCAACACACATTGGTTAAAAACCTTCGTCTTAAGACACTGCGGTATTTGGGACGAGAAGACATTTCGCAACTTCCCAAACGCTGCCCATCCGAGTTGGATTCGACGAGTGACCTCTTTTTCGAAAGTCGACCTACCCAACTGGATCGTTTGTCCAAGGTAGATATAGTCGTCTACAGTTTCGAGCGCAGAGTCTCCAACTTTAAGTGGAGTGGGTACTACATGGGAGTTAAACATAATTTTCGTTTTCTCCATGTTAATTTTAAGACCCACTTGTTGAGAGACCCTACTGAGGTCGTTGAGCATTTTGCCGAGGTCTTCCAGGGTCTCAGCCATGACCACGATATCATCAGCAAAGCGGAGGTTGGTGATGTATTTGCCGTTTATGTTGATGCCAAGTCCATCAATCCAGAAGCTTGAATACGTCTTCCAATGCAGCTGTGAACAATTCAGGAGATATGACATCTCCTTGCCTCACACCACGCTGCAATTGGATAGGTTTCGAGTCTTGGTTTTGGACGCGGACTGACATAGTGGCATTCTCATATAAACACCTTAGTACCTCGATATACCTGTAGTCAATTTGGCACCGCTGGAGAGACTGCAGCACTGCCCAGGTCTCGACTGAATCGAAAGCCTTCTCATAGTCCACAAACGCTAAGCATAATGGCTGGTTATACTCTTCGGTCTTCTGTATAACCTGCCGCAGCGTAAGGATGTGGTCTATGGTACTAAAAGCTTTACGGAAGCCGGCTTGTTCGGGAGGCTGGAAGTCGTCAAACCTGCGTGCGAGACGGTTCGTGATGACTCTCGAAAACAGCTTGTAAACATGACTCAGAAGCGAGATGGTTGTGTAGTTTTTTAAAAGGGTCTTATCGCCTTTCTTAAAGAACAGTACCACTACGCTTCTGTGCCATGCCTGTGGCGTTTTCCCCTCGAGTATGACGGAGTTAAATAACTTTTGCAAGGCTTTTAAGACCGGTTTTCCACCTGCTTTTAAGACCTCTGAGGTAACTCCGTCATCACCCGCCGCCTTATTATTTTTAATCTGTTTGAGAGCCATACTAATCTCGTACAGGCTGACGTCCGGGATTTCTTCTGTGTCCCAACGGTCAACCTAGCTCTTGGATCTTTGGCTAGGTTCATGACAGGTGTCCGCGTTGTCGTGTATAACTGTCTGTAGAACGCCTCGACCTCCCCCAGGAGCTCAGGCCTAGACGACAGCGACACGATTCTACCATCCCCTGTCTTTAGCTTTGTCAGCTGGCTCTGTCCCATAGACAAATCTCGTGCGAACACTTTGGAGCCTTTGTTCCGCTCAATAGCCTCTTCAATACAATTTGTATTGATTTGACGCAGGTCGCGAGACTTTGAGATTTGTTTGTTGAGCCTTCGGTACTGGGAAGCGTCATCAGGGGAATGCAGAACCATACCGCGCCTCTCCTTCATGAGCTCGAGAGTGTGATCAGAGATCTTTTTGGTTATTTTTGAACGGTGGGTCTTAAAGAACTTAGATCCCACCGTTAGGACAGTTTCCACAACCCTGTCGTTAAATTCGTCCACGTCTTCACAATCACCCAGGCATTCGAAGCGATTCTGCCATTCTAGTTGAAAGGGTTCGGGGTTTTGGATTTGTATCGGTGTTGGCCGGAGCATAGACTTCATAAGCCGATAACGTTCAAGCTGAACATTAATGTTTAATGTGCCTTTTACCATCCGGTGGTCGCTCCCAGTTTTCACGGCATTGATCACAGAGACATCATTAAACACTGGGAAGTGTTGTCCTAGTCGACATTATGAAGTCTATCTCGTTCTTTGTGACACCATCGGGACTAATCCAGGTCCATTTGCGGTGAAGGCACTTCTTGAAGAAGGAGTTCATCATATAGAGGCCTTCCTTCTCCATGAAGTCCGCAAGCGTTTGACCCCATGCGTTCCGATTCCCAAATCCAAAAGGTCCCACTTTCAGCTCACCATCGTTTCGTCTGCCCAGTTTTGCGTTGAAGTCCCCCCAAGGGCGTCGCCAGCCGAAGGTCCATGGGAGGGGCAAGTTGATATAAATGCAGAATGAGGAAAAAAAGGAAGGAAGGTACAGCCTTGCTAGAGGATAGGAAGCTGCACCCAGCACATAAAAGTAGAAGTGGATTTCGGTTTACAGTCGTAATCATAATGGTCATAATATACGGAGATGGAATCGCGAGCGTAGCGAGCGCGAAATTTTTTGGAAGGGGACCGTTAATAGCACTTTTAATCAGATAAAACGCGAGCGCAGCGAGCGCGATTTTTTTTGAAAGGGGACTAAATAATACTTATAGATAGACAAAACGCAAGCGTAGCGAGCGCGACAATTTTTTGGAAGGGGACGGTTAATAATACTTATGGTCAGATCAAACGCGAGCGTAACGTGACATTTTTCGAGAGGAAGGATCAAAATATATCTAAGTAGATCAAAATCAACGCGAGCGCAGCGAGCTCGATAATTTTCATTTGCAATAACGTAAATTGAAAAACAATCATTCAATTAATACATTTTGATGCAAGTGCGGAAAATCACGAGTCATGGGACCGAAAGATCTTGCCACGAACCGAAGATCCACTGGCTGGACGCGACGAGTAAAGACTCAAGGTTGCCCAATAGACCGCAAAATCACAAAGCTTCATCAACCGAACTTGGCCAAACATTATTTCGTATTTTCGTATGTTCTCGCGTACTGGTCGCATTTCTTGTCAAAATGACGGGTAGTAATCGGACTGGAAACGTAAAAAAACAAATTTCAGTAAATTCGGAACAAACTCGCGAGGTCCTCAGCTCACAGAGCCACTAGAGTAGTTCTATTATTTTATTTTAGTACCTATGCTATGTTTTATAGACCAGTTCTTCTTCGGTACTCTCTACAAAGTGTAACCCGTCAGTGTGAGACACGTCGCCACTAGTTTCGTAGAGTCACTTTCCGTGAGCTTTACTGACGGTAGCCCATCGATCCTCCTTTAGCCCCTGACCTGGCCTGGTACTGAATTCATTTGAGTTTCGATGTGCAAGAATGATCGATCAGACAAGTCAAGTGACTTGACATATTTTTGGATCTCTAGGGGGGGGCGGCGCCCCCCCCCCGCCCCTGCCCCCCCTTGGCGACGCCCATGAGTCCCCCATGATAACGGTGTAGTGAGTTTTGGAGGTATGTATGGCTTTAGAGATATCCTCATACATAACCTCCACCTCATGATCAGGGTGTGTCGATGTTGGTGCGTATACCTGTATGACCTTCAGCGAATACCGTTTGGTGATTCTGAGTATCAGGTACGCTACTCTTGATACGCTACGCGTGGACACACTCTCGATCTTGACAACGTTGTTCACGAGGGACCTGTGGACGATAAACCCGACACCACCTTGGGACTGCTGGTCGCCCTCCCAGAAATAAAGCAGGTTGCCGGATTTCAAGATTATTGAGTCCTCTCCCTCTCTTCGGACTTCGGACAATCCGACGATATGCCATCGCAACCTGCTTAATTCTTCCTCGAGTGCAGTGATCTTCTCCTCAGTATGCAGTGTGCGCGTATTGTATGTTGCCAGGGCCAGAGGTCGTCGGTGATGGTAGCCAGATCTTTGCCGGAGATTCTTCGCACCCCTGACCCCGCCAGTACCCTGACTGCTACCGTCGCCGGGGCACCGGGAGTCGCCGGAACTCGGTGCCGTGGCTCTATTTTGTTTTTTCATTTTGGGGGGTTTTGCCATAATCGCCACGCTTGGCAAACGGGTTGGCAGTCGCAGTAATATCCACCGTACGAAAAAAAAAAACAAGGATGCTGCTGCCCATCCTACGGCGGTCTTGGACGTAGTTTTAGGACATACCCGGGTCCATAGATCTTGTACATAGGACTTTGAAATTTATTATCTGTTATAAAATACAAAAACTTGCATTGCAAATAAGTTTTCTATTGAGGGCGGATCATCATTACAGCAAAATTCCTAACAGTGCGATGCAGAATTTGTATGCGCCACATAACTACAATATGATTTAAAATTCAACATTTAGCCAACAGTAAATATGAGGATATTATACTAATAAAAGGGAAAAATTGATCGAGCGTTTCTAAAGGCCGTATGAATTATGAGAATACATTGCAAATTTTTCACATGATAAAATAGTTAAGTACTTCGGCATTTTCCGACTAATAACAAAAAACACGTGTACCATACCATTCTTTACAAGCGGTTTACGTAGGTACTCTTTGTGATTATAAGTATTTCTGACATATGTGTGGGAAACCCGAAATTATAATTTTGTTAATCTTCACACAAATATTAGAAAGTTCAATTCAAATTGAAAGTTTATGTTGATTTGATTCTTTAATCGAAATTAAGGTTGTACCTAATGAAACGGTTAGGTACTTAACTTATTCCGATGGGTGTATATTTCAAAATGAGGGGAAATATTCTTTGTTAATTTCACATTTCTAAACTTATAACAATTCTAAAACTTGGGTCCTAATTCATTAAGGAAACAGACTAAATTGATGAGCTTCTTAAGAGAAAACACTACTGCTAATTTTCTATACAAATCGAGATTTTGTTCTCGTCTGTTTTCTGCTCAAAAACTTAACCAATTGTAACAAAATTTTAGGAACTGAATGATAAAGAAATGTTCTGTGCCGAATAATTTCGATATTTGCGCTTATTATAATACAATTTGGTACTAGGCGTCGGTTTTTGGCCAAAATTCCGCCGCAAACGGAAGCCTAGTACACAAATTCTGTAATAAATTTATTCATAAATCGAAAAGGTCCGACACAAAATATACTATTCCTATCCAGTTTCCAAAATTGTGTTACGATTAAGTTTTGGACAGTCGAGAACGAATCCTCGACTTGTCAAACCCGGTTACGTTAAGTTTGAACCTCAATGTATTCGACATCATAGTTACCAGGTGCAAAGTTAACGTAAACTGATAGTATTGGAAAATGAGCAGTGGTATGTCCTCTTAAAGCCCCTTTGAGTGCGGATACTTACGGCCTGAGTGTTGGCTTGCACTTGCAACTTCACTCGGTTTGGTTACAAGGCCGGTGATCACTTTACGAGAGCCTACTCGTATGAAGTGAATGGCTGGGTTTGTTTTGTGTCCTATTTATTTCAATTAAGGTTTCAGCTGTTTGATAAGTACCTACATCATTTCATTAAGAGTATCTGTGTATGAAATGCGAAGATTGATTACCTAAGTTACACTCCGACTGTATCATCGTAAAGATCAGGAATCTAATACAATAGTCACATCATTTTTACGGTTCCATTGTCATCGTTTGGATACGAATTATTACTAAAGCTTCGATGTGTGTGTCGCAGGGTTCAAGCACAGAATACTTAATTGGCTCAAGCTCAGTTCAAATACAGTCAAAATTTAAAGGGTAAGAGACCGTATCGGAGACCATAGTATTATTATTATATACTATACTGCCGAGGTATGGACAGTAGGGGATTGCCGGACAATTTGATATCGACAGTGTTTGAGAAAACATATTTTAAATAAAATGAGCGGTGGAAAATTACATATGAATATGATTTACCTGCTGAATTCAATTGGGCTTACGCTATATAGCAACGAGTGGCATAACTGCTATGAGTTTACTGTTAACATATATTTGTCAACAGGTAGAATGCTATATTGTTGTCATGCCATAGACCGTCGCCCTTGAACTTAGCCTATTGAGAATACCGATCAAATCTGTACAGGCTGAAAAATTACCCAAATCATTCCGCCAGCTTTGACATTCATTCTTAATCATGAACGCGGAATCAGCCGAACAAGGTCGATTTGATGACATCGCGTTGTCGAGTTTTTGTCGCGCCGTTGTATTGTGCGCGCGACCTCACAAAAGCCAGAGTCGTCATATAAACGCATGTCCGACAACCGCGATCATAGGCCGGAATCACACAACCAATTTACGAATGTAATGGTTCTATGTCATCGCACGCTATAATGTAAAATGAATTTGCGTTTTTTTACGTATCTCAATATAGGTACAATATTTCATGGACCTGTTATAAAACATCGTACCTAGTTTGTATATCATTTTAATCAAGATTATGTTTACTGCTGAGTCAATTGGACCTAGTAGTTAAAGTACCTATATATTTTTTATTTTACGTCCTACTAAGTATCAACATGGGAGGCCAAAACTGTAGTTGATGAATTGCAAAAAATTCCACTCGTTTACTACGGGCCGGTTTTCTTAGAGATTTTTTAGTTCCATCCTTATCAGACTAAAATAAAAAACGTGAAAGAAAAAAGTTAAACGATTGAATACAATTAGCAATACCTACTGCGCCGTAATCGTAAGACATACATAACGAATCTCTATATTTCATACTTTACTACGCCGTTTATACTAAACAATTAAATAAGCACGTCTAATACTACATATCACTAAGCACGTACAACACCTGATATGTTAATTTTCACGTTGTCATTTCACAAAGTAGGTAATGTGAATATGTAGTAGTACTAATCATTTGTATATACATAATTCAGTCAAAATATAACTTTGAGTTAAGTATAAACCGAATTCATTTTGTGCAGCGGTTCAGGAAGAATTACTACGTTTAATTGAAAACCAATATCCGGAAAGCAATCAATGAACGGAACCAGTAATTTAAACTCCATTGTGATGCACCGGCTGTGAGGCTACACGAAACATCCGTGTCGTATCTCTACCCGTAAAAATGTGCTTGCACGTGCACACTGGACACAAATGATCCATCCGTGACTCAGGTGGACAACAACGATGCCCCAGCAGATAAAACCATTGTACCTAGGTAAAGTTAATTCTGACCAACTGGCAGCGACGATTACGCTAAGTACTGGGCCAATAATGAAATGATTACCACGTCCGGCATTAGATGTATTAGCGCATTTAGTAATCAGAAACATAAAGTGCGCGAAAGGAGTGGAAATAGGTTACTAAGTACATTGATCGGGTCCCTTTATTATGTTTTTAAATACATAACGTTAATATGGCCTTGCATTATAATTATAAACGTGTTTAAAGTATTTAGATTGTATTCAGTGTTCCTATAAATATAGAACTTATTTGTTTTTTTTTTCTTTTCAGATAATGGCAGTCGAAACAAAAGGCACCGATAAAAATCTTAATATTAACGGCAATGACTTAAATGGAACACTCGTAATAAGAAATAGTTTTAGTAAAGGTACGAAATGGAAAACAGAGAAACAAAGTAATGAAAAGACAGAAAAAGTCGATGATGGCTGGAAAGACTTGGATATTTTACAAAAAGCGAGGCGCATGATCTCGCTGATTACGGTGGAACCAATTCTTGCGTGTTACGTGATGCCATCAGTCCTGTCAGCTTTAGCCACACAAAACCTTTACTTAGAAAAGGCTTGTAGGGTAAATCTTGGATTTGAGGATCATGTATGCGACGCACTGACGCGCAGAGAAACAGCCAATTACACGTTCGAAGAAGAGGCGGTTCAAACGCTGGTAGCCTCTGTTGCTGGTTGGAAAACTGTGCTGCAATCTTTTTTGCCATGTGGAATCCTGATATTCTTAGGAGCCTACAGTGACAGAGTTGGACAGAGAAAATTTTGCATGATGCTGCCTATAGTCGGAGAGTTTCTTACAAGTGTCGGTCTTATGGTGAATACGTTCTTTTTTTACCAACTACCTGTGGAAGTAGCGGCAGTGACTGAAGCCATATTTCCTGCTCTTACCGGGGGTTGGGTGACAATGTTCATGGGAGTGTTCAGTTATATAGCAGATGTGACAACAGAGGATCAAAGGACGTTACGGATAGGGATTGTGAATCTGTTTTATTCCTTGGGTGTGCCAGTGGGAGCGGCTTTGAGTGGGATTCTAGTGCGGAAAATAGGCTTGTACGGGGTATTTTCTCTGAGTGCGTCCCTGTACGTCCTCAGTTTCTTATACGGACTCTTTAGAATCAAGGAAGTGAAGAGGCCCGACTTAAACGTGGTGAGTATACATAATATAAATCGCTTAGATTTATTAGTTATCGTTTGCATAATCGTGATTGATTGTACATATTTGCAATTAGTGAATTGAAAACAGTCGCCTATAAAAGGTTGAGAATGACACTGAACTTATGGCCTTTTAATACTTTAGTCTTGTTTGTTGCCATTTAACATAGGTGGTATTTATTCCTTAGGCGTCTATGTAACTACGAGTGATGACCTTATCAAGAGCATTCGAACCTCCGAGGTGAGCGGGCAGAAAGACTGCTCTTTCAATGCATCCATCAACTGTATTTAATAGCGGTAAATGAGCGATATCTAATATGTTAATTAGCGTCTTGTATCTATTTTCATTCTAACAGGCATTTGACTTTATCAAAGACTAAAATAACACAGTGACATTTAATTTCGATATCTTTGCAAATAACATTGATGAAAGCAAGGCCTGTACGGTAAAATAACGTTATTGTACGTATGCCAAGAAGCATTGTATTGCATTTATGAGTTGCGCGGCGGTTTATGACCTGTGCCTAAACGTTGCATAACGAATATTTAGATCGCAGTTGAGCTTAGTTTGCACCTTCTTTCTATATGACAACATAGTAACCAGATGCAAACTTAGGTCAAACGACTAGTAAGTTGACATAACATGTACCTAATACGGCGTGAATGCCTTACTAAGCGTTACAAGGAGATATTGATTTGTAACTACTTTCGCTCTCTTGCACATATATAGTACCTAGTGAAACGCATTACTACATATATTATTGTCAGATAGTGGTAAAGTCAGTCGCAAAAATATATACAGGATTAAGCCGGTTCAAGAATATTTGCGCTAGAATCTATCTAAACTATTAGGTGTCAATAAAGTAGCGAGAAGATATTTTTAAACCGGCTACACGTGTATATTATTGGACAGCTCACTCTACCACAGAATAAAGACACTACAGAAGCCGCACTCTTTTGTTATTTGCCGCTTTTGCAAAAGCATTAGCCTAGGGGAGACCGGGTATGGAAGTCACATTTTATTTCTTTTGCATTTTTAGTACTATTGTTTTTAGTTGGGGATGATAAAAGATAATTTAATGGATAGTGTATTTATTTGAGTTTAAAAATATATCAATACTTTTTCACTAACATTATGTACGGAGGAAATATTTTTATTTTTATGAAAAAAGAGAAATGTGACTTTTAACCCCGTGTCAGGGATGGTTGTCACAGGTGCTGGGGTACGTAATCACATAGTAAAATAAGAGGGATATACAATAATACACACATTTATATCAAACGAACTTTTTTCTTGTTGAAGATAAAAATGTTTTATGTAAGTTACTGTAACGGAAAATAACGAAATATTCGTAATTAATAAAAAAATCTCAAAAACATTTTTTTTTTCAGCTAGTAACTTATATAAACTTAAAATGATGTATGTCAGTCACTGTGACCAGGAAAGTAACGAAATACGTATTCATAATTAATAAAATCATCCAAAAACTAAATTCGCTTTCAGCTAATAAGGTAGTCACACGTGACTACCAGCCCCCGTCGACCTGAGACAACCTGCCCCAAAACACGTTTTAGAAAATAATCTTACAATATAAATTCAAATGAATGTTTCCACTAAAAACCTTATAACAATATGATTATACACAAGTTCAACTTGAACAATACACGAAGAAGCATATTAATATGCAAAATAAAAGTGTACCTACGAGATTTAACACAGATGTACAAAAAAATACTTTTACTGGCGGAAAAAAGTAAACGAATGTGGCTCCGTCACAACATACCGGAGCCGACTGAGGTAAAGTACGGAGGGGGGTTTAGCTCTCGCGATCCTTGGACACCGGTCGGTAAACTGATTAGTGCCTTTAGTTGTCAGTTATGGCCGTTGTGACAACCAACCCGTGTGACTTCCATACCCGGTCTCCCCTACTCGTATCTGATTGGCCATTTTTAATGACGTACGACGCTGTTGGTTCTTGCTTCTTTGGGGCGTGTCATACTCCTAGGGTTGCCTACATTAGCAAAACGGAAACTAATTCTCTGTGTTTGTAATTATTTTAAAGCTACTTTTAACAAAATACGTTCAAAATAAGAGGGACCTAGCGCGATCTTTATAATCATATTTGTGAGCCCCAAATGCCTCCCGATACCGAGTTTCAGTCCCCTAGCACCAATTTGAAATTTTGAGAATAAAAGCCATTCGCCGTTTTGAATTTAATTTGGTTCGCTAATTTTCACATTCATAAGCGAAGTCGAACAAGACACGGCGCGCACCTTGTGCGCTAAACGCAGCAAATCTGTTTGTTCGTGTACACGTTAGTTTGTGGACACGTCCACACGCGCATTGCGTTTGTAGTAGTGTACCTATCGCAGCGCGGTTGTATGAAGCTTAGCCTCTATTCCGTTTCTTTACTCATGTGGAACCAGTCCTGAGATCCAGTAGGTACTTCCATGATCCATCATCAGGTCAATTTTATGATACTGAGTCCAAATGTTCATTGTGGTGAATCGAAATGTAAAAACCGCACATGTCTGCGTTGAAACAATCTTGAGATCCAGTCCCTATTTCCAGGGTCCATAATCAGGTCAATTTTATGATCCTGCCACATACCGGCTGTAAATTTTCAGTAAAGTGAACAGAAAAACCACACTTGTCTACGTTGAACTAGTCCCGAGATCTAGTAAATAAGTTCCATCATCAGATCATGATTTAATGGCTATGGGAAAACCGTAGCAGTAACCGTATTCTCTTACTAAAAAAAAATATATATATTTACACTTTACGGAGATAATCGGTGAACTTACGTTCAAAACGATTCAATGTAGCGAACACTGAATCTCTTCCTTTTTAAAGTCGGTTAAAAATAATAAAAAATCACAATAATATGTAAATAATAAAAATGTAATCGATGCGTTGTCTTCGCTTCGAACGTGCCGACCCTAGCCGAATAAAGGCGGGACGATGGGCGGGCTGGGGCACAATTGTGACCCGAAATTAGTAGGTATAGTTTTTGACACTTCAGCGGAGTGAAACCCCCTTGACTCTACCTACAAATCTGTGGGAACTTCCTGGAAATCAAAAACCAAATTCCTGCGACAGGTCCGAGTCCTTTTCAAAAGACATGTACATAGTTAAAGGCTTAATAAAAACATTTTTTTTTAATATAGAATCTTTTTATCGATTCTGTTTTAATGTGAAAATACCACATTTTATTACTTTTATAAATATTGACACAAAGGACGAATGACAAATTTAATTCCCACTACATTTATTATTTATAAAAGTAAAAAAATGTGGTATTTCCACATTAAAACAGAATCGATAAAAAATGTTCAGAAAAGCGCCATCTCTCTCGCGGTCCTCGCACCTGCAGTAAAAAGCAATGGGGACTGGGGATCGTGCGTGTAAACGCACATTCTAGGGTATGGCTAAATTGCGCATAAGCATTTTAAACACATCTGACGCAGAGGGCCCTCTAGTAGCGTAGAATTATGGAATCAAAGATTTGGTGTGATAGCTCAGTTGGTAGAGCACTACGCCGGAAACGTAGGTTCGCAGGTTCGAGTCCTGCTTACATTGCAGTGGATGACATTACATTTTTCTTTCATAATTTACCTTTGTGTCAATATTTATAAAAACAAAATTACGGTCGCGTCTTTTGTGTAACGAAAGTTATGGTTAGTCATACAAAAGATATGGGTAACTGTCGTCACACAAAGAAATCAACTAAGTTTTTTATTATAGCCCTTAACTAGGATGTTTTTTGAAAACGACTCATCTAGCCTTTGTGTCATGCATTGGCAACAACCCATAACTACCAAAAAGAAATTTAAAAAAAAACTTATGACTTATATGATTATGACTTCAATACTCCCTTCCACCCTGGCTCCGATTTTATTTAATTCAGTAGTTAGCTCGAATTTGCTTCGTTTGATATCTGGCATCCGCACAGAAAATTCAGTGCAAGAAATGTCTGAACCTAAATTATTGAGGAACCGACCTGGTAATTTTTTTTATCGACATAGAAATTATGCTCGTTGATTACCCGACCGACCATGGCTGTCCACAGATTATATAACAGGTTACAAGTTCAATGACTACGGAGCAATGGAGCTTGTCCGCACAAAAAGTCCGTCAACTTGACCTAGATTAGAGTCGGTGGTAGGGCCTTCGACATCAGTAAGTGAAATGAAGCGTGAAAAAATAAACATCGATAGGATAATTGCATATCAATACTGCCAACCTTACTAACAATAAAAAATGCTAGTAATTAGTTAGTGCACAAATCTATTAAGTAATTATACATTATATAGAATTGTTTTCTCAGCCAACTGCGATGTCAGCAAGAACATTAATTAAGTACTTACCTACTTAAATAAAAAAACCGGCCAAGAGCATGTCGGGCCACGCTCAGTGTAGGGTTCCGTAGTTGCTCATCCTTCACAATAAACTGCTGTTTTAAGCCCGAGGTTTAAGTTAAGAAAGATTTTAAGCTCTATAAAAAGGTCGTAAACGCCCTAGAAACTGTAATCACTTATTACCTTCTGGAAGTCAACTTACGACCTTTTAAAGAAAAAATATGAAATTTGGCGATAACTCAAAAACGGTTCGACCGATTTTGTTTATATAGTTTTCATTGAAAGTAATTATAAGGCCTCATTAACATGAATTTTTTGGCCTCATTAGAGGGGGGCGGGGCACTATTTTTTTGTTTTTGGAGCGAATATTTACAAAACTGCTGACTTTATCAAAAAACAATGTTAGAAGACCCCTATTATTTTTACAAGACCTATTCAACGACACCCCACACACCAGTGTTGAAAAGAAAAAAAAATCACCCCCACTTTAGGGGTTCGAGAGGGTACCCGAAAAAAAAAATTTTTTTAAAATTTTATTTTATCGTTCTGTCGGCGGCGTTATACATACCAAACTTCAGCTTTTTAGTACTAATGATCACGGAGCTAAGCCGCGGACGGACGGACGGACAGACGGACATGGCGAATCTATAAGGGTTTCCTAGTTGACTACGGAACCCTAAAAAGCAAGTCGTGTCCAATTAAGTTCTTTTTACATATAGCCAAATAGCAATGATTGCCATAAATCGTGCTCAGATACGAAATTAGGATATTCCTACAACTCTTTAACGACTTTATAAGAGCTGAGATCATGGAGGCTGCGGTGTTGAAGTTCATCTCGGAATTCCGCAAGAAAGCACAGATAGTCCGCAGACATTACCTATTTCCGTATCATTGCGAACGATATTTTACTGCGAGCTTTGAACCTGGCCAGGTTGAAGAGATTGTATGTAAAATACGACTTGCGTGTATAATACAATATACACACACTTTGTAAAATACGACTTGCGTGTATAATACAATAAAGTTTGTGTAAAATACGACACAATTAGTCGTGGGGCGTGGCAACGCGACCGACTGACGTGTGCGACTGCGTTCGAGCGCGCGCCGAATTGCCCAAATACTCTCTTTTCCGTCCGTCATACTTAAACATGAAATAGAAATTATTTCAGAAACTCATTGACATTACTAAAAAACCATCCTTCTAATTGAGTGTTCTCACCATCGGTTGTTTGAAAAATCTCCTAAAATCTGCTTGTTAATCGTTCCAGAAACCGTCCAAGAACTGCTGCGAATGGTTGCACGCATTCTTTGACATCAGCCTGGTGAAGGAAACTGTCCTGGTGGCGTTCAAACGCGGCCCCAACAACCGTCGGCTGCGAGTCATCATGCTCGTCATTGTGCTGTGCGTCGTCATCGGACCTATCTATGGTGAGCATCAACCATCAACGGAGCATCCATCGATTAGTGTGTTAAACCCAATGATAGCTTATCCCAGTTTGAAGAAGAGGGGGACTGACTAGCTGATGTCAGGTTCGTTTCCTCAGCAGCGCAGCAGAGAAAACTAAGATTACCAAGTAGGTACTTTGAGCATCAAACCATCAATGGAGGATCCATCGATTGCTGTGGTAAATCCAATTTATTCCAGTTGGAAATAGAGGGGGAGCTGATGTCAGGTTCGTATCCTCAGCAGCGCAGCAGAGAAAACCAGGATTACCAAGTAATTTGTAACTACGGTGCATGTGAGACCGATTAAATTTATTTTATTATAGGCTAAGATAAATTAAAATCGATATACATGCTCGTTGGTTTAAATAAGACGGACCAGAGTAGAAAAATAATGAAACAACAAAATGGACGTTATAGACAAACATTCTGAATTATTCACTCACCACGCGTGTAACCGTTAAAGTTCAATGCAATTTTATAGCAGGCATTTTCCTAGAAGTGATACTTTTCGACTTTGTGAGACGGTGTTAAAGTCCAAAAGTAACCAAACCCTTTTCATTCCGCGACTGTATAGTACCTATATTTTCCACTTCATTATATCGATACCTCACACTCATACTAATTAGGTACAAGTATTTTGCCAATGAAAGTTAAACCACATAGAGTTAATGTGCAAGGAAGCGCTTTCTTTGCGCGAAGGAGAAAAACGTCAACCCTCATTTTTGCTTCACTTGTTTCAGCGTAGCATAGTCGGGTAAAATTGGGCACCATAAAAATATCCTCAATTATTGATGAATCATTGTCAAATGTATCCAGCACTTCCAGCAGAACCGTTAACGCAACGATTTCCGACCAATTTTATAATAGAGTGTATAATAATGATGAAGTGATATTTCTTCCATTATTATTCGATTCGCGAACAGGTTTCGGTTAAGTATATTTGCGTCTACATAAATAACATTGGCCAAATTTGAACAGATTCGGATTGACAAGGTTGAGTTTAGGTGCTTGCAAAATTAATAACCAAATTGCTTCCAATAGGAAAACTATGCCTATATATCCAATAGTAATAACTATGCCTTAATACTGTACGCATGTAAAAGTAGGTATCTATGAGGAATGTCTGATACAATTAAGCAGGCAACTCGACGTCAAGGTACACTGTAGATAGGAAATTATAGTCCACATCAGATCACCTGGGTGATAACCAAAACTCACTAAAATTTCTGTCACTGCTCTTTAAAACCTCGTAGATTGTACCGTAGATAAGTAGATTGACACTGGGGAAGAACTATTATATTAATCTGTGACTGGGGTACGAGCTTTGTTTTAAGTAGGTATTTGTTACGGGGTACGAGCTTTGTTTTAAGTAGGTATTTGTTACTAAGTGAGTTTTGGTTGTTAATCGACGAGATATAGTTAATACCATCCGAAGCTTAGGTGGCAAGCAAGCGGTGTAAGTGCAAATTGTGTTATTTGGTCGTCTTTCAGATGATGATGATCGCAAGCATCAAACATTTGATGGATACCTACTTCTTTATTCCTCTACTAGTAGTGAAAATTATTATAGTATATTGTGTCATAAGGGTAGTAAGTAGGGGATTACTAACGAAGGACTATTAGAAGAGACTGAGTTTGTAATCCCCTTACTACCCGCCATACACACAATATTTTCATCACATTTGGGAGTATATAACAAATAAATAAGTAAAAAATAAACATTAAACGATAACGATTGACAACTAACTTTTTTCTGTATACTACCTATATTTTTTTAATTTACTATTAGCACTGGCAAAACGGCCATCAGCTTAAAACAGAAAACAAATGTACACAGAATCTTAGTATCTATCATTAAACAAATAACAATTAACAATATTATGCAGCAATAATTAACACCGTAATATTATAAAACTTAAATACGAACAGTAATTTTGTTACAAAACTAAATAGTAGGTATCTAACCAATAATATTTAACTTTTTTTCTTTTTTTTGTGTTGTCTACCACAGATAATGCTAAGAACTGCGTTTTGTTTAGAAACTTGACAGGCTATACTGCCAGATTTTAATGATAATTCTCAAAACTAAATTTAATAAAACAATAACTAAAACCATAACTCCCTCGGGAGTTATAACAATTTATAACTCCCGCGGGAACTACTCGTATATAGGCCTTTGTCCTTCAGTACACCTGCATTAATCCAAGAAAATTAGATTGCAATATATGGAAAATTTGGCAAAATGAAAGGACAACTTTTATCTATCAGGATATGTAGGTTATAGAGCCAAGTTTAATTTTATCTACTCTCCCCCCCTCTCAGGGGTGAGCGTCACCCCCCCGCGCCCTCGAATGTGTCCCGGAGCGCGGTATTTTCCACTTTAAAAGAAAACCGTTTACGATACATACAAAGTGTATAGGAACGAAATAATCCTGAATAAATTTACTATAAACCTTTCATACATACAAAAGCGATATCACTTATAGAATCGGCGCAATCTGTTACCAAATACTAACGTTTTTAATTATTGATCTTTTTTTTCTGCTAAAAGGTTAGTTATCTCAAAAACTGCACACTTCTCGGCCAAAATATGTATGACAAAAGTAAAGAATGGAAAATGTTCTTTCTAAAAATGTATAATATATTTCTGTTACTCTTTCATTTACCGTTGCAATGCTATTTTTAAAATTTAAGTCATTTGGCCATTATGCGAAATATAAATATTCGTACTAGTTAAACGGTGTTACTTGCAATACCATAGACTTATTATATGTTTTTCTGTAATCTACAAGTATTGAACTATATTCTGTATTTTTTTTTTTTTTTAGCTTCACTATTTTAGGAAATAAGGGGTGTGTAGGGAAATCGTCAAGTTTTGCTCATTTTCGTAAATAACTTCAAAACCGTTTAATTTAGAATTATATAATACATATATTTGAGATGTTCATAATGTACCCTTTCATTTGATATGTCACACGATATACTATGCCATTTTTTTTTTCTATTTTGCCCCCTAAACTGGCCCTCATGTCAAAATTTATTTATTTGCGTTACGTTACGTTACACTTCCATGTTTGGGTCATCAATTTACATACGTGTACAAAATTTCAACTCAATCGGTCCAGTAGTTTCGGAGAAAATTCGCTATGATTATAGTAGGATCCCTCGTGTGTCTGTGTCAGTCCGTCCGTCGGTCATAGCCAATTTGCTCCGAAACTACTGGACCGATTGAGTTGAAATTTTGTACACGTATGTAAATTGATGACCCAAACATGGACGTGTAACGTAACATAACGCAAATAAATAAATTTGGACATGAGGGCCAGTTTAGGGGGCAAAATAGAAAAAAAAATGGCATAGTATATCGTGTGACATATCAAATGAAAGGGTACATTATGAACATCTCAAATATATGTATTATATAATTCTAAATTAAACGGTTTTGAAGTTATTTACGAAAATGAGCAAAACTTGACGATTTCCCTACACACCCCTTATTTCCTAAAATAGTGAGGCTAAAAAAAAAAAAAATACAGAATATAGTTCAATACTTGTAGATTACAGAAAAACATATAAGAAGTCTATGGTATTGCAAGTAACACCGTTTAACTAGTACGAATATTTATATTTCGCATAATGGCCAAATGACTTAAATTTTAAAAATAGCATTGCAACGGTAAATGAAAGAGTAACAGAAATATATTATACATTTTTAGAAAGAACATTTTCCATTCTTTACTTTTGTCATACATATTTTGGCCGAGAAGTGTGCAGTTTTTGAGATAACTAACCTTTTAGCAGAAAAAAAAGATCAATAATTAAAAACGTTAGTATTTGGTAACAGATTGCGCCGATTCTATAAGTGATATCGCTTTTGTATGTATGAAAGGTTTATAGTAAATTTATTCAGGATTATTTCGTTCCTATACACTTTGTATGTATCGTAAACGGTTTTCTTTTAAAGTGGAAAATACCGCGCTCCGGGACACATTCGAGGGCGCGGGGGGGTGACGCTCACCCCTGAGAGGGGGGGAGAGTAGATAAAATTAAACTTGGCTCTATAACCTACATATCCTGATAGATAAAAGTTGTCCTTTCATTTTGCCAAATTTTCAGCTAATCTTACTGAATTACATGTAATACCATCATTTACAAGCAAATGTGATGAAAAAATTTAAAATTCTGTTTCCCTTGTATTAAGAAGTAGAATTTGTATATTAGATTATTCAATGCTGACTGCTCCCATAAATTACAGCCTTATTTAAAATCCAACACGCTGCCATGTGTACTACTGTCCAAATAATACAAATTGTACTCCAACCCTAATAACAGAGTAATTGTCTCGTGAATGCTATAAATAATTACATGATATTTTTAAATTGCCTTGTAGTGGACTGTTATTAAGCCCAAAACAATGGACAAAGCATTAGCGATGCCACTGGGTTCCACAGTAAGCAGTGATAAGTTGATAACCCTGTAATTTCGTTCGTACCAGCCAGCTAGTCTAGCACAACTATGCTTCGCGACTCTTGTCGCGCAACATAGTATCGCCTGTCACTCTCTCGCGGTACTGTACAGAAAGAGATAGGTAATATATCTCGCGCGAAAAAGAGCCGCTTGTCACAGTTGTGCTAGGGCTGCATGTGTATCTTCCAAGTCGCAGTTTAGCAAAGAAGTTATCTAACAACTAGAAATTGTTGAAAGCCGCTAAGCGGGTCTGTCATGACGCGGCTAC
This sequence comes from Apotomis betuletana, assembly GCA_932273695.1. Lineage (NCBI taxonomy): Eukaryota > Metazoa > Arthropoda > Insecta > Lepidoptera > Tortricidae > Apotomis > Apotomis betuletana. Next base: position 17,226,680 of record OW026300.1, read on the forward strand.
AAAGACTCATAAATTCGACTTCACACACAAACTACAATAATCGGTTCTAGAATTCTCAGTTAGCAAAGACTTCCATGTGGGACATGGTAGTTGCGTAAGTATCACGTGTTAGCTAAATGGTAGAGCACCCGTCACTTTTCGACAAAAAGTGACGGATGATTTATCGCGTTCTAAACATGATCATTGATCACTGATCAGCATAGACCCGCTTAATAAGTTTTTGTCGCATATCTTTGAAAGATAAACTAAATTATAATTTATTTATTTTCATTCATAAATACTTATACAGGGTATAGGGTAAATCGCCAATTACTGGCCACCGTTCAGTAACTGGCCACCTCATACTAAAAATGAACTCTGTTCACCTGCAAACTAAATTCATTTTAGTATAACGTGGCCAGTTATTGAAGGATGGCCAGTAATTAAAACCTTATACTAAAATGAATTCTGTTTGCAGGTGGACAGAGTTCATTTTTAGTATGAGGTGGCCAGTTATTGAACGGTGGCCAGTAATTGGCGATTTACCTACAACTCAATTCTAAGAAAGTTTCCTACAATACTGTATTCACAGTTTGACTTCTCTGCTTATGATATAATCATAAACTATTATATACAATTACGTTAACATGAGTTATAATTTCGGTTTAAAGAAGTTAACGACAACTAACGATAACTCGAGAAAACAAATATAAATAAAAGTGAAGCGAAACGATTCGCGCCTTAACGTCCCTAAAAACTTGAAATACTTATAGCAGTTCAACGCCGCACGATACCGCTTTGAAAGCGACTGGTAGAAAGTGGTGGCGTAACCAATCCATAACAGAACATTGGACATCGACAGTGACAATATTGGCATGGCCAATTATAAAGTGCAAGGCACCAGGAAGCTCAACGTAACTCTACTATTTATATGCAACTATTAATATGTAACTCTACTATTTAATTTTTGGAGTAGTAGGGCCTCGTGCAGGGTCCGTCCGGATTGTTACTACCGTCTTGCCTGCTAACCCACCGCCAAACAGCAATGTTCGCATTGTTGTGTTCCGGTGTGGGGGTAAGATAGCCGGTGAAATGACTAGCATAGAGGCATTCTATCTTCGTCCTCCGGGTAGGCAAGCACTTGTGACTCCTCTGGTGTTGCAGGTGTTTATGGGCGACGGTAATCGCTTTCCATCAGGCGATACGTTTGCTCGTTTGCCCCCTATGACATAAAAAAAAAAAAAAAAAAATGCATACGAGGGTGAATTGAAAAGTTTTGAGCCTAACCTTTAAAATAAAGACTTGAGTTTATATATCAATTTTATTTCTCTACATAGTCTCCAAAACGATCTATACACTTTTGCCACCTTGCTTCCAACTTCATTACTCCTTGTAAAAAAAATGAATCTTCAAGGTGATTGAAATATTCAGTCGCACCTTCTTACACCTCAATATCTGTTTTCAAAATTTCCGTCCTGCCAAGTGTTTTTTTAGGTTCGGGAAAAGATGATAATTAATCCAAGAAAATTAGATTGCAATATATGGAAAATTTGGCAAAATGAAAGGACAACTTTTATCTATCAGGATATGTAGGTTATAGAGCCAAGTTTAATTTTATCTACTCTCCCCCCCTCTCAGGGGTGAGCGTCACCCCCCCGCGCCCTCGAATGTGTCCTGGAGCGCGGTATTTTCCACTTTAAAAGAAAACCGTGTACGATACATACAAAGTGTATAAGAACGAAATAATCCTGAATAAATTTACTATAAACCTTTTATACATACAAAAGCGATATCACTTATAGAATCGGCGCAATCTGTTACCAAATACTAACGTTTTTAATTATTGATCTTTTTTTTCTGCTAAAAGGTTAGTTATCTCAAAAACTGCACACTTCTCGGCCAAAATATGTATAACAAAAGTAAAGAATGGAAAATGTTCTTTCTAAAAATGTATAATTTATTTCTGTTTCTCTTTCATTTACCGTTGCAATGCTATTTTTAAAATTTATGTCATTTGGCCATTATGCGAAATATAAATATTCGTACTAGTTAAACGGTGTTACTTGCAATACCATAGACTTCTTACCTATATGTTTCTCTGTAATCTACAAGTATTGAACTATATTCTGTATTTTTTTTTTTAGCCTCACTATTTTAGGAAATAAGGGGCGTGTGGGGAAATCGTCCAGTTTTGCTCATTTTCGTAAATAACTTCAAAACCGTTTAATTTAGAATTATATAATACGTATATTTGAGATGTTCATAATGTACCCTTTTATTTGATATGTCACACGATATACTATGCCATTTTTTTTTTCTATTTTGCCCCCTAAACTGGCCCTCATGTCAAAATTTATTTATTTGCGTTACGTTACGTTACACTTCCATGTTTGGGTCATCAATTTACATACGTGTACAAAATTTCAACTCAATCGGTCCAGTAGTTTCGGAGCAAATTGGCTATGACCGACGGACGGACTGACACAGACACACGAGGGATCCTACTATAATCATAGCGAATTTTCTCCGAAACTAATGGACCGATTGAGTTGAAATTTAGTACACGTATGTAAATTGATGACCCAAATATGGAAATGTAACGTAACGTAAAGTAAATCAAGTAATTTGAAACATGGGGGCCAGATTTGAGGGGTAAATTAGAAAAACAAATAGCAAAGTATATCGTGTGACATATCAAATGAAAGAGTAGATACCTTATGAATATCTCAAATATATATATTTAATAATTCAAAATTAAACGGTTTTGAAGTTATTTACGAAAACGAGCAAAACTTGTCGATTTCCCCACACACCCCTTATTTCCTTAAATAGTAAGTCTAAAAAAAAAAAACCGGATATAGTTCAATATTTGTAGATTACAGAAAAACATATAAGAAGTCTATGGTATTGCAAGTAACACCGTTTAACTAGTACGAATATTTATATTTCGCATAATGGCCAAATGACTTAAATTTTAAAAATAGCATTGCAACGGTAAATTAAAGAGCAACAGAAATAAATTATACATTTTTAGAAAGAACATTGTCCATTCTTTACTTTTGTTATACATATTTTGGCCGAGAAGTGTGCAGTTTTTGAGATAACTAACCTTTTAGCAGAAAAAAAAGATCAATAATTAAAAACGTTAGTATTTGGTAACAGATTGCGCCGATTCTATAAGTGATATCGCTTTTGTATGTATAAAAGGTTTATAGTAAATTTATTCAGGATTATTTCGTTCCTATACACTTTGTATGTACCTATCGTACACGGTTTTCTTTTAAAGTGGAAAATACCGCGCTCCAGGACACATTCGAGGGCGCGGGGGGGTGACGCTCACCCCTGAGAGGGGGGGAGAGTAGATAAAATTAAACTTGGCTCTATAACCTACATATCCTGATAGATAAAAGTTGTCCTTTCATTTTGCCAAATTTTCAGCTAATCTTACTGAATTAAATCAGAAGGGGCCAAGTCCGGCGAATAGGGTGGATGCGGCAACAATTCAAACCCACAGTTATGTATTTGTGCGATAGATTTCGCTGCAGTATGGACAGGAGCATTGTCTTGGTGGAACAACACTTTTTTAGAAATCTTACCAGGTCTTTTTATTTTAATTTCTTCATGCAGACGTTGTAAGAGGATGGAATAGTAATCAGCATTTATGGTTTTACCCTTTTCAAGATAATCAACCATGATGACCCCTTTGCAATCCCAAAAAACTGAAGCCATTACCTTCTTCGCTGATAAAATGGCCTTAGCTTTTTTAGGAGGTGGAGACCCTGACCTTTTCCATTGTTTGGATTGCACTTTTGACTCCGGTGTATTGTGGTGGACCCAAGTCTCGTCCATAGTTATAAATAGAGAGCGGATTTCAAGTAGCAATCTCAATATTAATATGGATATGACTACTTAGTGCAATTTGTTATATACCTGTCATGTTGTTTATATAGGTTCTTAACAGTCTATTATTATTACACCGCACACCGCAAGCAAATAAATAATTAGATTAAATGAATGTTATTTTTGCAACAAACTACATTGAAAGAAAAATATTTTATTATAAATAAAGGAGTTTTTATACTACTCAAAGATAGTTATATAGTTCCTATATATTACGTACCTACATGATAGTTCATGTCAACAATGTCATTAATATTATGGATTTCTTGTTTTAGATGTCAATTTGCAAACAATGTTTTTTTGAACTAGAATTGCCAAGAGATTTAAGTATAAAACTGTTTTATGCAATTGTTACCATCGTGGACAGTAAACATAACGGATGAAATAGTAGTTTTTGATACAAGTGTGGAAAGTAGGTATGTCATTTTGAACGAGTCCCGAGGAGTCTTGGCCTGAGCCGCAAGGCGAGGGTCAAGACTCGGGACGAGTTAAAATGAAACTTCCACACGTGTACCAAACAACGTTTTTTAATACATTTGCGAAAAATTGCAATAATACAAATTTAAAACAGTAATTGAAAGGGGCAATTATATTTATTTCTGTCTGATAAAAATTAAGACTACCTACAATGTTTAGAGCAATTGTGAAGGGTCGCATTTAAGGCCTTTGCTGGTAAGTTTAAAGTTTTATTCAAGTTGTTAATAATTATCTTTTTCTCGTTTCCAGCCAATAAAATGTTCATAGACGGCAATGTAATTTTTCTTTCGATTTTGCGGGTAAAATACTCTCACTTGCAATTTTTGCCTTGGCTCGTATATAGAGCGGTCTTAGAGCGGTGTTAAATCTATTCTGGTAACATCAGAATCCATCATTTTCTATCAAAAACTCTTATTTTATAAATCTGTAGTGTAACTACATATTAAAACACGTTAATTAAATAAGTTAAGCTAGTGTATATAATAAATAGGAAATAAAAACATCACAGCATTATATAAACATATAGCAGTAGAAATATAATAATGATAAATAATTGTAAACTACATTATATTAACATATATATAAATATCAAGCATACTCATACGAATATAAATAAGTTAACTTACCACGTAACAGTCGCCGCGTCGTGAGGTAGTCGTCACATGCGATCGTAAATGTCCTAATGGGTTTGAGAAACAAAGGATCGCATGCGCCGGCCGCCTGACCAGTCGACCGCTAGCTATTGCACTAAACGCATGCAATTCTTTTGCGCCTGATGGTAGACGTAAACAAGTATCTCGTAGCTTATATATCGCTTGATTGTGTACATATATACTTCCTGCTTAATAGTGCCTGTGCTGTGACCTTCTGAATAAACTGTTAGTGCATATAAACGGGACTATTCTTCTTCACCTCCGAAACCTACCCAGTGAGTACCAAGTCTCGTACGGTGCAGCTAAACTGGTGACCCCTGAAGAACATCATCAAAAAAACAGTAAGCACTAATTTAAGGAAGAATCATGTCAAACGGAAACGAACCCCAAGGAAATAACGGCAACGTGCCACCCGCCGCCGCCGGCTCGAGTCTCACGGGGTCATTTACACCTCACGACATATGTCGTGTCGGAGTCCGTCCACCACCATTCTGGCCCGAAGAACCGGCAATATGGTTTGCGCAACTTGAAGGCAATTTTGCTCTCGCCGGCATTAAAGATGATGATACAAAATATTATTACGTGCAATCAACTCTCGAACATAGATTTGCCGCAGAAGTAAAAGATATTATCATCAATCCACCGGTTAAAGGCAAATACGAAAAAATAAAGAGCGAATTAATCAAGCGTCTAACATTATCTAGGCAGAAAGAAGTCAAGCAATTAATAGTCCACGAAGAACTAGGAGACCGCCGCCCATCGCAATTCTTACGCCACCTGCAATACCTGGCGGGGCCAAAAGTACCGGAAGAATTTTTAGTGTCAATTTGGACAAACCGTCTCCCAACTAACATACAAACGGCTATTGCAGCTCAGCCAGACATGACATTAGAAGCATTGGCAGACCTAGCAGACAGGGTATTTGATATAGCCCCTGCATCACCTCAGATAGCTGCTGCTAGCACTACGTCAACGTCAACGCCAGTCCTTGAAACAATGGCCAAACACCTCGAAGCTCTCACTAAACAAGTGGAGGCGCTCTCAACGCGGGACCGCAAGTCTAGAAAAACCAACCGAGAACGCGATACTGGCAGATCGGAATCCAACTACAGAAGATTCCCTTTTTGTTGGTTTCACCATAAATTCGGCAGCAAGGCAAATCGGTGTGTCAAACCCTATGACTTCAAGGCGGGAAACTCTCAAGGCAGTCGATAATGGCGACCAACGACTGTCATAACTTACCTGGTCGCCTGTTTGTTATGGATCAGAAGAGCAAGATGCAATTTTTAGTTGATACAGGCAGCGATCTTTGCGTCTTTCCTCGATCTGCACTCCAGGAACGTCGGACCAGGACAACTTATCAACTTTATGCTGCAAATGGGTCTTCTATATACACGTACGGATCCACCAACCTCAAACTGAATCTCGGCTTGCAGCGTGACTACACATGGCGTTTTACCGTTGCTGACGTCACGAAGGCAATCATCGGGGTCGACTTCTTGTCCTTCTATGGTCTGGTAGTTGACTGTCGAAATCAACGCCTTATAGACAGCGCAACAACACTAGCAACAACAGCAACGCCAGTACCCTCGTCAAATGCAATTCACTCTGTAAAAACTATAATCGGTAATTCCAAATATCACAACTTGCTTCGGGATTTCCCAGAAATAACGCGTCCAGCCGGAATACGCCCTACGACAGCACATGGTACCATCCATCATATTCGGACCACAGCGGGTCCACCTGTCAGCGGAGCACCTCGACGGTTAGCGCCGGACAAACTAAAAATCGCGAAAGCTGAATTCGAGGACATGTTAAGGAACGGCACAGCAAGACCATCAGAAAGTTCATGGGCATCTCCTCTCCACTTGGCACCTAAAAAAGATAGCGGATGGCGTCCATGTGGCGATTATCGAATGCTAAATGCACGCACAATCCCTGATCGCTACCCGATACGCCATATCCACGATTTTACGCACAATATATCTGGCTGCAAAGTGTTTTCAACAATCGATTTAGTAAAAGCATACAACCAGATACCGGTGAGTGAGGACGACATACCAAAAACGGCGATAACAACGCCGTTCGGCCTATATGAGTTTCCATTTATGACCTTTGGACTCCGGAATGCAGGCCAAACATTCCAGAGGTTTGTAGATGAGATAACTAGAGGCCTTGAATTTTGTTACGCATATTTGGATGACTTTTTAATATTTTCACGAGATGAAAAAACTCACGAGGATCATCTACGTCAAATCTTTGAGAAGCTAAGACAATATGGTATGGTTATAAACACAGCTAAGTGCGTTTTTGGTGTGCCTTCAGTAACATTTTTAGGTTACAGCGTGTCATCGGTTGGAATCAAGCCCTTGAACACAAAAGTCGAAGCAATTCAGGAATTTCCAGTGCCTAAGACCGTAAAAGAATTAAGACGATTCCTAGGAATGATAAATTTCTATAGGAAATTTCTTCCTGGCGCAGCAAAAATTCAAGCACCACTACACGCACTTTTGACAGATTCTGTTAAGGGTTCTCATCCTGTGAGCATCGTCGATGACTCCCTGGCAGCCTTCGAAAATTGCAAGAAAAGTTTATGCAAAGCCACGCTTCTAGCACATCCAGACTTAGACGCAAGAATTGCTCTGGTCACAGATGCTTCAGATACAGCAATTGGCGCAGCACTCCAGCAGTATAAGAATAGCGCTTGGGAACCACTTGCCTTCTTTAGCCGAAAACTCTCCCCATCGCAGCAAAAATATTCGCCATACGACAGGGAGCTCTTGGCAATATATGAAGGAATAAGGTATTTTAGGTACATGTTGGAGGCCAGACATTTTTCCGTATTTACAGACCACAAACCTTTATGTTTTGCATACAGTACACGCAAAGATAACTGTTCTCCACGGCAATATCGTCATTTAGATTATATAGCCCAGTTTACAACAGACATTCGCCATATATCAGGCAAAGACAACGTAGTCGCCGACACATTGTCTCGAGTAGAAGAATTAGCTCAGCCTATAAGTATAACACCAGAAATCTTAGCCAAGGCTCAGACAAACGACCCGGAATTAAAGCAACTACTGGACGGCCATTCATCCTTACACCTACGAAAAGTTACTCTTCCAGGCAGTAATATACAGCTGTATTGTGATGACAGCAACCAAAGTCTGCGGCCTTACGTAGCCAAACATCTCAGAAGGCAACTTTTCGAAAATTTACACTCCCTGAGTCACCCAGGTGCCAACGCATCGATTAAACTAGTTGCGGAACGCTACGTTTGGCCAGGTATCAATAAGGACTGCCGCGAATGGACGAGATGTTGTCAGCCATGCCAACGATCGAAGATAACGCGACATGTGTCTGCACCATTGGGCACATTTAAACTCCCACGCGCCAGGTTTATGTTCATACACATCGACCTCATAGGGCCCTTACCAGTATCAGATGGGTATAAATACTGCCTAACCGCAATAGACCGGTTTACTAGATGGCCTGAAGTAATACCAATTCCAGATATGACAGCAGAAACAGTTGCCAAGGCCCTGATTTCCGGTTGGATAGCGCGCTTTGGTTGCCCCACAGATATATTAACCGACAGAGGCAGACAGTTTGAATCATCGTTGTTTAAACACCTCTCGGACATGATCGGCTTTCACCACAAGCGTACTACAGCTTACCACCCAGCCTGCAATGGAATGATTGAGAGGTTACACAGACAACTTAAAGCAGCTATTATATGTCATAGTCAGTCAAACTGGACCGAATCACTACCGTTAGTTTTACTCGGTATTCGAAGTGCATTCAAAGAAGATATACAATCATCATCAGCAGAAATGTTATATGGAGAACCACTTCGTCTGCCTGGTGAGCTACTACACCCATCTACCGATGCAAGTACTGATGTAACAGATTTTATGACACGGCTTCGAATGACTGCTCGGAAGTTACAACCTCAACCTGCCTCACGTCACTGCAAGAAATCGATATTCATATTTAAGGATTTACACACCACTTCACATGTTTATCTAAGAGAAGACGCCGTCAGGGGGCCACTGCAACCAGCTTATAAAGGCCCATACGAAGTACTAAACAGAAATGAAAAAGTTTATACATTATTAATAAAAGGGAACCCAGTAACGGTGACGATCGATCGGTTAAAACCAGCCTATGTACTTACCGATTCCAGCAACCAAAGATCGGACGACAGAGTTCAACCACCAACCGAAGAGTACGTGATAAAAAAGACACGATCAGGACGAACGGTACACGTTCCTGATTATTATCGCCCTTGACGGACTCTGGAGGGGAGTGGTGTAGTGTAACTACATATTAAAACACGTTAATTAAATAAGTTAAGCTAGTGTATATAATAAATAGGAAATAAAAACATCACAGCATTATATAAACATATAGCAGTAGAAATATAATAATGATAAATAATTGTAAACTACATTATATTAACATATATATAAATATCAAGCATACTCATACGAATATAAATAAGTTAACTTACCACGTAACAGTCGCCGCGTCGTGAGGTAGTCGTCACATGCGATCGTAAATGTCCTAACGGGTTTGAGAAACAAAGGATCGCATGCGCCGGCCGCCTGACCAGTCGACCGCTAGCTATTGCACTAAACGCATGCAATTCTTTTGCGCCTGATGGTAGACGTAAACAAGTATCTCGTAGCTTATATATCGCTTGATTGTGTACATATATACTTCCTGCTTAATAGTGCCTGTGCTGTGACCTTCTGAATAAACTGTTAGTGCATATAAACGGGACTATTCTTCTTCACCTCCGAAACCTACCCAGTGAGTACCAAGTCTCGTACGGTGCAGCTAAAAATCTTATGTGTCATTTACACATAATTAAAACAATCTTGAACGAAAAAGAAAGTTTTACTTTTAATTGTAATATTTTTTTTCAAGATGGCGTCGGCTGTCATTCAGCCAAATCAAGAGAAATAGTTTTAATATTTCAGAAGAGATATTGATAATGTTACACAGTAATTTAATTGATTCCAATCAATAAACATCGTGAATCTGGTTTTAGTTCTTTACATTTCATAATAGTTGTAAATAAATATATTATTTAATACACAAAATATATTCATAATTATTATGAATTTATAAAGCAGCGCGTGGGTCACGCTTAATACCGTATTTTCTATCACTAAATAAAAGTCACTCAGACAAATTATTAAAACCGTTTTTGAATATTTTTAATAGATAACCCTCTGATTGATCCAATGTGCAATTTAAATATTTTAAGCATAATTATAGGATAATATACTTGCAATGCTGTATGACGTAATAAATAAAATCGGAAAGTGATTGACCTTTGTTTGGATGTATGAGACTAGACATGGGTAACTCCGGTTTCAAAGAGTCAAATGATCCGATTCCGTCAGCGGACTCGATTCCCTTACTGAATCCACGCGATTCTTACTGATTCCGCGGAGTTGTAACTCCGACCATCTAAACTAGTAAATTACGCCCGAGCCGAGCCGATCGAGTCCGAGTCCGCCGGCCGATCTGACCATTTGAAGCGCTCTGGTAGCGAATGTAGCGATACGAGCCGGACTCAATAAGAGGAGTCGGAATCATTAAGCGGAATCGATTCCGATCTAGGAGTCGGATTCAGAGAATCAAACCACTAGTCGGAGTTGAGATTACGTCTATATGAGACATGACGTGATAGTACAACAGAAAATTAAAAAAAATTGAAAAGTAAAAAGCACTAGTTCGAAATATCCAACTTTTCGCACGATTTGCAGCTACGAAAAGTACCACTTTTTGAGCAACTGTATTAAAAATGTATTTTTCGACGGTGTATGCTTAAAATGCACTGTAAATGAGTATCATTATTGCTTAGACTTCGTTTGTGAGGAAGCACTAATAAACCAACTCGAAATTAATGAATTGTTCTGTGAGCATTGTGGAAGAGAATTATTTTATTTTTTCATTTCTTAAAAAAAAAACCTAATATTTTTTTTTACTGTGCATTGTGCACAAAAAAATATTAAAGAAGAAGAACTTAAAGAAATAAACTATTTCAAAAATTAACAAACGGTGTTTTTATTTATTATCATCATAATTTTTGCCCAATAATTTACAAAAACTTCCAAAAACATTTTTACTTTTTTGTTCTAATAAGTTACATTATTTTTGTATGTAGAAAAAATAATAAATTATACCAGTCATATCCATATTAATATTGAGATCGCTACTTCAAATCCGATCTTTAGCTTATAAAACGACCAAGAAAATCTTGTGGGTCGCATTGAAACAGATCCAAACAATCCTGTGACACTATATGGCGGGTGCTGCAGAAACCTTAGAAAAACCTAGATCCTTAGTGATTATGTTTTGCGCTCGCTCATAGGAAATACCAATTGTCTCCGCTATCTCTGCAACTTTCAACCGCCTGCCATTCATAATCATATCTAGTATTTTATTGATATTTCATCTGTAGAAGCCGTTTATTGGTCTGCCACACCTAGGTTCATCTTGAACTGCTTCTCTGCCGCGTTTAAAATCTGCTACCCATCGTTTTACAGTGGCATATTATGATGGAGCGGATTCCCCTAAAGTCTGACACATGTCTTCAAAAATTTGCTTTGGCGTTAAGCCATTTTTTGTAAGTATTTTATTACAGAACGGTGCTCAATTTTATCCATTCTAAAGAAAATCGCGAACCTCTTATTCGATCACAAAATTTGCAATTGTGACAGAAGAAAACCAAAAGATAGTGCATTATGATAAAAAAATATGCAAGTCTTACGTGCCAGTATTATTTTTTCTTTTTAATTTCATTATTAACCTCAGGCTCAAAACTTTTCAATTCACCCTCGTATCGATGCCTAGAGCACAATCGTACTAACTCTTCGGAAGAAGTCGTTGGGATTCTAGGACGTTAGTGCACAAATAATCCTAGTATAGTAATGTAGGTACCTACTTACCTAATGTACTGTTGTTCTGCATTTCAGGTGAAATGTCGGTGATGTACCTGTTCACGAGATACCGCTTCAACTGGAACGAGGTTGACTTCAGCATATTCTCCACGTACGCCATGTGTACTTCTTTAGTTGGTAAGTGTTCGTTAGCCGTAATTTCCAATACGGTATTTGACTATAGTGAAAATAAATTAAATCATTGAACCCACTAAACACACGTTAAAAAATACAAGGAACCAAATAAACTACCACTAACGTTTAGACATTGTACTATTTTTTAACCGACTTCAAAAAAGGAGGAGGTTCTCAATTCGAACTAATTATTTTTATATATTTTTTTTGTATGTATGTTACTCGATATCTCCGAGAACCGTGAACCGATTTTTTTTTTTTTTATCGAAAGGGTATAACTCCGAGTTGGTCCCGTTGGCACTAAGTCGGGATCTGATGATGGAATCTTGGAGAAATCGAGGGAACTCTTCAAGTGTTATAGGGACATGTACAGTCAACCAAAAATGTGGTCTACCACTTTTCGACTCTATTTTACATGTGATAGAGTCCAAAAGTGGTAGACCACTTTCTTTGCTGACTGTACGGCGCTTTCGGTAATTTATTGATTAAGTCAAGAATTTACATTCAGTAAATAGGATTTGGTGTAAGGAAACTGATGATGAACACCACAGATGGCCACTAGAACTTTTATATGAATCACTAAAAAGCAAAAAAAAAATAAACTTTTTAACAAAAAAAAGAACCGACTTCAGTAAAACTAAAAAGCCAAAAATAACCCGTTCAAGTACAGATTACATTTGACTCACCCTTCGAAGTCGGTGCCAAACCTCGCGTAAACTATAATATATAAATATAAGAACTGATTGGTTTGGGATCGACTTGGAAGGGTGAGTCAAATGTAATCTGTACTTGAACGGGTTATTTTTGGCTTTTTAGTTTTACTCAATCTTTCTCTACGGTTCAGAGTCGTGGACAGTCCGCGCCATAGACAGAAGAAAAATAGATGCCTTTGAAATGTGGTGTTGGCGGAGGATGCTCAGGATACCATGGACAGCCATGAGGACCAACAAATCCATCCTAGCACAACTGAGGGTGAAAACCAGACTGTCGACCATGTGCTACCAAAGGATACTTGGGTATTTTGGTCATGTTGCTCGCCGGAATACCGACAGCCTTGACAGGCTAGTGATAGTGGGCAAAGTGGAAGGAAGAAGACCCCGCGGTAGATCCCCGCGTCGATGGTGTGACCAAGTGACCGAAATCACTGGTCTTCCGGTTTCCTCTGCCCTGAAGGAAGCCGAAAACCGAACAAATTGGAAACAGCTAGTACACAATACCACGAAAAGCTTTCAGGGACACGACCTTCAGCTATGAAGTATACGACCAAGAAGAAGTTTTACTGAAGTCGGTTCTTTTTTTTTGTTAAAAAGTTTTTAATGAAACGAAAACTAAAAAGAAAACAATTCAGTATCTTTATAGAAACTTCATACTTAACAGATCGTTCTTGACATTTCATAAAAAGTAGCTGATTTGAGCTGTCATCAAATATCGTACTATGATTATTGATTACTTGCCATCACTTGCTGAAAACCACTTAAGTCAGTAGCACAAGTTGCCCTTTACTCCCAGTAGTTGTACAGTCAAGTTCTTGAACTTCTGAGAAAAAATATAATCAAACATTTTGAAAATGCTTCTACGCCGCGCCGATAACAATGGAGTAGTGTTTACCTACACATTGTTTGCTCAGAATTTTAAGAAGTGGACTGTACTCAACTTATAGGTACAGTTCTGTTCTGTTCAGCAGAACGAATGGTGTTCCCCCACTCTTTTTAATCACTAAGCTTGTTCTGTTGACAGAACTACGATAATTTTTCTCCCATCACATATTTAATCATTATTATGTATTTCTTTCAGGCACTTTGTTTTCTGTGGGTGTATTCAGCCACCTACTGAAATTCGATGATGCCATGATTGGAGTGATATCCTGCACTAGCAAGATACTATCCGGATTCATGTATGCGTTTGCTACTAAAACTTGGCATATTTATATCGGTAAGTCGACTTTATTTTTTTTGTCGTTAAAACTGTATCTTCTAATAGGACCAGATTAACCTGATATTTACCCAGCACAAAAAATGCTATCTAATTACAACCGCTTAACTTACCTACCATGATTCTTTTTTCAGCGCCTCTAATAGAAATCTTCAGTGGAACGTCCTTTATCGCCATGAGGTCTATGGTTTCCAAATTAGTTGAAAAAGATGAATTAGGTGAGCAAATCATGTATAGACGTATTTCAACAGTTAAGCTAACCTTAAATTAACCTTATTTTCCGTTTAGAAATCTTATCTTATCTCAACACTATGCATCTAGTTCCCTAAAGCTTGGCGTCAGCGTCATATATCGCTGTCACTAAGGGCTTGTGCACAAATCACGTGAGGTTCGATAGGGGGGGAGGGGGGTCGCGAAAAAATCACGAAAGATCACGTTGGGGAGGGAGGGGTATAAGGAGACCTCACGTGTATTTTTCTACTATGAACGAAGACTAAGAAAAATCGATATTTTTTCTCTGTTTCGTTAAAAATAAATCTTCACTTGTTAAATACTTAAAATTTGGCGAGTCTATTTTACGAAATTCTGGCAAAAAAAAATACACGTGAGGTAGTATGGGGGAAGGGGGGGTTAGCAAAGAACCTCACCAAATATCACCAGGGGGAGGGGGGGGTCAAAAAGTAGCCGAAAAAACCTCACGTGATTTGTGCACAAGCCCTAAGTTCCTATGTAGGTTATTTTGTTCTTCGCAAACATCTACAAATTCTATCAACTCGTGATTGAGTTTTTTTTTTCGAGGTCTCCCTATAACGCTTACTGCAAGGAGTTCTCAAACAGGACACTAAAATAATCTTAAGGAATACTGGTTGTGAGTGTCCATATGCTCCGATGTCTTCGCATTATTCACCTTATCTTACAATATAAAAGATTACACTCATGTGAAATTGTCAGGAACGGCTCAACATGTTTCGAACTCGTACGTAGCTCTTCATCAGGGACGGCTGCCCGTAGGTACCTACACCGAGCGCAATTATTAAATATCTCATGAAAACCGCTTAATGCAATTATTAAAGCCTGACCAGAAATATATGAGGATTGTCAAGAGGGCGCTATTTGTAAGATTTATATGGCACAATTTTGCAACCAATTGCAACCGCACTATTATATTATAATGATATTAGTTTAAATACCTGTCAGTTCCTATGGTAACCTCGAAATATCATTTAATGGAATGCACTCTTTTCCTTCGTGCAGTAAACACGTGTACACTTTATTTATAATATTACGTTCACGACTGTGAATGGTTTTCGGCATTTTCTTTGGATATTTTTAAATACTTATCTTTTAAGGAAATCCCCACGAATAACATTGACATTGTTGACAAACCATCATAAAATCATTGCCAGTGTAAGAAATTAGTTCCAGTGAATTTCCGCAATATGGCGCATCCTCATAATATTTCTGGTCAGGCTTTAAATATGTCTCACGAAATTTTTAAAAAGATTGATATATACAATATTTTTTTACAGGCAAAGTGAATTCGTTTTTCGGTGTGGCAGAGGCCATGATGCCACTGGTGTATGCGCCAATGTACACGACCACGTACACTGCAACGATCAAGACGTTCCCGGGCGCTTTCTTCGTGCTAGGAGGAGCGCTTACCGTTCCTGCTGTTGTTATATTCTTGTGAGTATCTGCACCTCTAGCATAACTGTCATACGCGACTATTTCTTGCGCGAGATAATTACCAGTCTCTTTCTGAGCAGTAATCTGAGAGAGTGACGGGTAGCGCTATCTCGCGCGACAAGAGTCGCGAATTATAGTTGTGCTAGGCGGGCTGGAGGACTACTCCGCGAGACGTGATGACAAAAAGAAAGCAAAAAGAAAAAAAATATTTTTGATCAGTGTGAAAAAATTAAAGAGCTGCAGTTTGTACATCCTTTAAGGACTAGGTATCGGAAAAAAATATAATAATTTAATTGTCTTTCACTCTAGACACAACTTATGTTTGTAGTACTTTATTGTACACAACAACTGGTAATTCATAACAAATAAAAATGTGTACAGTCGCCATCAGATATATCGCAGCATATAAGGCGTTCATAAATATCTAAACACGACTCTTATTGACTGGGCGTTACAGCACAGATTAATATAATGTTCAGATATTTATGAATGCTGCGATACATGCTGCGATATATCTCATGGCGACTGTACAAAGGCGAACTTCTCCCTATTAGCGAAAGAGCCCTAAACCCTGTGTAAGATGACACATACAAATTAGTAGGAAATTAGGTGGGTTAGGGAACCTGCGTTGACGCCAGGTGCATTCTAAGCTTAACATAAGTACAGACTGAATAGTTATATATATATGTTTAATTCAAAATACCTATGAATGCACGATAGTACATTCGAAAATCCCGCCGATTCGAAGTGCCCTCATCATCGTGATTGCGCTTGAAATTTTCACATGTGAAAAAGTTAGTCACGTGTAACAATGCGTGAGTTTTGTATGAGTAACAACTAGATTTTGCAGTATAAAAACTGGACGCGACTGCAAAAACACGGTTCGATGAACGCAATGTAATGTGTCGCATGATTAATAGATAATTATCGTTTATTATAGTGTATACTGGTCATTTGAACGTAATACATTTAGAGAGATAATTTGGTTTGAGATGTGCCGTACTTGAGAACGTTCTTTTAGCATACAAATCATAAACGTTCTCAAGAAAAGGACATCTCTATGCCTATTTGTTCGATGTAACATTAATTTAATTGAATAATTAATATATGTAAAAGGTTTAAAACACACATAATCACCTATATTATAAACGGTTTGAAAGATGTGGGGCCGTTCCTGAAGGGTTACTCCGGTGTTCGAAATTCGAACTTCGTATCGCTGTCCCGCTCATTCAAACATTGCTTGAAACGAGATCGAGAGGGATGGCACGGTACAAACTTCGAATTTTGACCTTCGGGGTACTTACCCCTTCTGACTACTTTTACGTGAGTTTACCTAAACCGTTTATAATATTAATATTATTTGACATGGAAGTTTCATGGAAGTTTTGATAAGATTATTAATTAGGTACTTTTCAATTTCAGGTGGCTATATTTAGCGAGCAAAAAATATAGTGGACAGGGATCAGAAGTTAAAAGTATTGAGAAAAATAAAGAATCAAAGCAAGAAGACATTGTAAAGACCGGGCTTGATAATAAAGCATTTGAAGGTGATGAGAAAGACGGCAAAATCCGTACGATGGCAGACAAGGAGAACTTAAGTCAATCGCAGATAGAAATGGGCATTACTGAAAGCATACATAGTACCAGTAAGCTATAAAGTTATTTAAGATAGATAAGATTAAGTTAGAAGAAATTTATCTTGTACTTTGAGGAGAAAGGTAACAATTGGTAATGATTACCGGTTTTATTTACCGTATTTTATAATGGGAGATCATTGTTCAAAAGTAATATGTGGCGTGTGTACCCTGCCGGATGAAAGACAGACTTTTTTGTCACGCAACGATCGCGTGCCACTTTTGTGCTAGATATCGCACAGATGCTACTCCACAGTTAGGAAAACGCCGTCTCTATGAATTTGCTGTAAAAAAAGTATGGTCAAGTCAAGAGGAGCTGTATACTACGAATGTCCTAAAGGTTTGACTTACTTTTCATTGCAACATAGTTGGTTGCGGTGTTCAAAAGTCTTAGCATAGCTTACTGGCACCTTCCTAAATACATGATATAGGAGGTGTCTTCATTTTTACAATGTGTCTAGATTTTGTTATAAGTACTCAGGGTTTAAAAGCTTTTACTTGTAATAAATAAATACAACTTTAATTTGTGATACACTTGAGTGTGTCCACGTAAAGTGAGGAAACGTAAAATTTCGCGTTAGGGATTAAGAGATATTCTATTTTTTTCTATATAACTGTAACATCATAAAACAACGTTACTGTTCCGGCAGCTCCTTATATAATTTTTTAAAGTAAAAAAATGTCCTTTGTGTTCTATAAAACACTGTTGGAAAACGCCAAGAACTAATGGTTCTATGGAATAGATTGGAACACACGGTGTTCACAATAGTTTGTCAACCCAGGTATTACAAGCCACGAAGTCCAAGCATATTTTTTTTTGAATCGTCTTGCAATTGCTTGATATTTGAATTTGTGATTCCTATATAATTCTGTGATATTTGACAATGGTCACGCAAGACAAACATTGTCATGTTTAAAATTAAAACAATATTAACAGTAGCAAAAATAAAATGTTATGTGATTGTGTGTGTATACGATAAATGTAAAAAAGTTAATGTTAATATGATATTAGTACTTAAGTAAAGTATTAGGCTAGTTTCATACAATACTAGACTATAGATGAAATTGAAGAGAAATTAATATTAAAACGAGAATAAAAGAACCGTGTATTGACATCTAGATAAAGGAAGGTGGGCTAATTAGCTTATATGACCTATAAGGACAAGCGATATATCACTGGATAGCTTATTCTAAGTTCTAAAACGTTTACTATGGCAGGAAGTGAATTGAAACTTTATTATATAGGGTTTTTCGATATTAAGTTCCTGTATCGCTTTTTAGAGTTCCATACCCAAAGGGTAAAAACGGGACGCTATTACTGAGAATTCGCTGTCCGTCCGTCTGTCTGTCACCAGGCTGTATCTCAAGAACGGTGATAGCTAGACAGCTGAAATTTTCACAGATGATGTATTTCTATTGCCGCTATAACAACAAATACTAAAAATAAAATAAAATAAATATTTAAGGGGGGCTCCCATACAACAAATTTGTTTTATGGTACGGAACCCTCCATGCGCGAGTCGGACTCGCACTTGCGCAATTTTTATTTATTAACTTTTTTACACAGCAATTCAAGATTTCCCGCCATACAAAAAGTTGTAGAATATGAAATTCCTTTCCG
Source organism: Apotomis betuletana (assembly GCA_932273695.1). NCBI lineage: Eukaryota > Metazoa > Arthropoda > Insecta > Lepidoptera > Tortricidae > Apotomis > Apotomis betuletana. The sequence continues at coordinate 17,245,656 of OW026300.1, forward strand.
ATGATATAATGGCTTGTCGTTATTCGTCATTCTCCTTTAATCATATATTTACGATGTCCCATCATAATTATAACAAATACCTACGACATCTCTCTCAGGAATAGACCATCTAAAAGTGGATTGCTCAGATTTCTCAAAACAGAACTTAATAAACTAGGTAATGTTCAAATTGGTAATACTACCTTTACTACCTTTTGGTTCTATACACGTTCGTGCCGTCTCGCTCACGCGGATAATGTGACACGAGACTGAGAGAGATGGCACTAGACGAGTTTCGAATTTAGAGTTGGTGGAAAAGAGCATGGTCAAAGATTGTCGCGCATTGCACTATATTACCCTGCGTCGTGTATTTCAACGTATCACCAGTATTTTCACTTGTTTGTCTTTAAAACATGGAAAGTGCCATTTATATAAATAAAATATGAAAATATGTTGGGTTAGTTAGTGCAATGAACAAAAAGGTCGATCAACTTTTTACTGTTGCTCATGGTTGGCATGGTGACATCCCCTTGGTCACCCTTTAAAACTACGATTTTCGAGGGTTATATTTACCAAAACATTGTACCTAATTGTTACAGTCATAATTCCATTCTTATGTGGGCTATGTCCTGAAAAGACCAATAATATAAATTACTAACATTTTTTAAAGAAATTTTATCTCTGACCCTGACCCTGGGTCACAGGGCAGAATAACAAGAAAGAAAAGTTGATACACCCACAAGCTTGCGTTTGGGAGTGACCACACAAATCGGTCGGTCGGCAAACGATAGCAGCTAGACCTGGTAATTACTACTACTATCTATAGTAATAGATAGTAGCTACTTACTACCACTACTACTACTTACTACCACTACTACTACTACTTACTACCACTACTACTACTTACTACCACTACTAACTAGATCCACGTTGACCAATCCTACTGTCGATCCATTGGTGTGGTTAGACTCCCTCAGTACATTAGCTTCAATTTAGTTATCTTATTGTTGAAACCTGATTAACGTTATGTGTGTGTGTACTTATTCCATAATAATAATAATAATAAAATAAAATTTTGACAAAACCTTGGTTTCTTAATATCCCTATAAAAAGTATTATTGAAAAACGTCGTTCAAAATGCCAAATTTATTAAAAATAACCCAACCTTTATCCTTATTACGTACATGTTATAATTCAACATCATTCTATTCCGAATACAATTTTAATATCAAAAATAAACAATATCCAAAATTCAATATAAGATGATATAAAATGCCATAATGTATTGGTACATAAACCATAAGATTCACAGCTGTATCGTCGCGCAATGTGCAATTAGCGCTAATGTGGCATTAAAACACTTAATATAAAATGTTAATTTTCCGAAATCTATAAATCACCAGGTGCCAATTACCGAAGTATCAGATCAGAATATTGTGCTTTGATTGGTGGACTTCAGAGAACTTTCAATGCTACAATACATTACATGTATGGATGGGTCCAATCTTAAGTTTGGTTAAGATATGAGACTATTATTAAAAAAAAATGAATAGGAACTTGGCAAATAAAATTCTTAGAAAAAGAATAAAAAATCTAGACGATTAGTTGGTCGTTCGCAACTCGTATTGAGTTGAGAGTGACATTTCTAAATAAACTATATTCGAATAGAATATACTAGTATCTTACAAATAAAGTCTGGCTTAACACAGTGACATTACATTCAAATAGTACACAATACCTCGTACGTGTTATGCGGGAATTCTTTCCCGGAAAACGAAATATACATGTTCCTGTGCGACGGGTGGACCTGAAAATTAAAGAAACATGGTAAGTTTTCAGTTAATTTTGCGAGGCTAATAGTAATGACTAAACTTTGAGAAATTATTTTATAAAATTCAGGATAAAACTGGTTTATATGAGGAGGTTTGACGACGCGTTTGGCTCGGTTTGTAGACACCTGCCTACTGAGTCGGCGGTCCCGGGTTCGAATCCCGGCCGGGGCAAATATTTGTGCAAAATATTTGTTCTTGGGTCATGGATGTTATCTATATATGTATTTATATATTATGTATATCGTCGTCTAGTACCCATAGTACAAGCTTTGCTTAGTTTGGGACTAGGTCGATTTGTGTATGATTGTCCCTTAATATTTATTTATTTTTTTGAAATAGTTAACGGTTAAAAAATTAATTCATCAATATTAAATAATTTTGAAGCTTACATACAAGTCTAATGTTCAGCCTGGGTAGTATATCTTGCCTTGACTTCACTTGTCGCGCTAGTCAGCATCTGTCCTGTCATGCTCGCGCGGTATTGAAAAGACAATGACAGCATCACTGTGACACGCGACTTTATGTTGCGCGATAAATACTACCTGTCACTTTCCTTTCTGTAACGCGCGAGCAAGACAGGTGACGCTGAGTCGCGCGACAAGCGAAGCCGCGGCAAGATATGCTAGCCCTGCTGATGTAGTGATTAATGTTACGTCGGAAAAGTTCGTTTTAACAAGCTTGTTTTCTCGGAAAAAAAGGGGAGATACAAATTAGCACAAGAAAAATTGCATATTTAGGCGGCAAAATAGGTACATTAATGAAAATTTGTTTCACAGCTTTGCCTAAAAACCATTAATGAGGATCTGCTGAGTCCTGCCAACATATAATATATACTTATGTATATATGGGCGGGGGCATATTTTAAAAGATGATGATTTTACAAACTAGGCGAGTACAGTTGTCATTTTGTATGTAATTTCTCGTGCTGAATCGAATGAGACCATGCACATACTTAGGATCAACATTTTGCGCGACATGAAGGTAGAGCGGTTATTCACTTTTCAGCATTTTGGAGGACAATTTCTCCTACCCCCCATACTATCCCCTTACAAAATGGCCTGGAACTGGATCTGAAAGTACCTTCCCCGGTGTGAGCGAGCCCTCGTGCTTGGCGCGGCCGATGTACAGTAGCTCGCCGGCTTCTGTGTTGCCCGCCACTATGGCGTTGGGCGGCACGGCGCCTGCGCGGCACTCCACCCAGCGGATCCTCTAATTTCTCCTACCCCCCATACTATTCCCTTACAAAATGGCCTGGAACTGGATCTGAACGTACCTTCCCCGGGGTGAGCGAGCCCTCGTGCTTGGCGCGGCCGATGTACAGTGGCTCGCCGGCTTCTGTGTTGCCCGCCACTATGGCGTTGGGAGGCACGGCGCCTGCGCGGCACTCCACCCAGCGGATCCTCTAATTTCTCCTACCCCCCATACTATTCCCTTACAAAATGGCTTGGAACTGGATCTGAACGTACCTTCCCCGGGGTGAGCGAGCCCTCGTGCTTGGCGCGGCCGATGTACAGCGGCTCGCCGGCTTCTGTGTTGCCCGCCACTATGGCGTTGGCCGGCACGGCGCCTGCGCGGCTCGCCACCCAGCGGATCCTCTAGTTTCTCCTACCCCCCCATACTATTCCCTTACAAAACGGCCTGGAACTGGATCTGAACGTACCTTCCCCGGTGTGAGCGAGCCCTCGTGCTTGGCGCGGCCGATGTACAGTGGCTCGCCGGCTTCCGTGTTGCCCGCCACTATGGCGTTGGGCGGCACGGCGCCTGCGCGGCACTCCACCCAGCGGATCCTCTAATTTCTCCTACCCCCATACTATCCCCTTACAAAATGGCCTGGAACTGGATCTGAACGTACCTTCCCCGGTGTGAGCGAGCCCTCGTGCTTGGCGCGGCCGATGTACAGCGGCTCGCCGGCTTCCGTGTTGCCCGCCACTATGGCGTTGGGCGGCACGGCGCCTGCGCGGCACTCCACCCAGCGGATCCTCTAATTTCTCCTACCCCCCCATACTATTCCCTTACAAAATGGCCTGGAACTGGATCTGAACGTACCTTCCCCGGTGTGAGCGACCCCTCGTGCTTGGCGCGGCCGATGTACAGTGGCTCGCCGGCTTCTGTGTTGCCCGCCACTATGGCGTTGGCCGGCACGGCGCCTGCGCGGCACTCCACCCAGCGGATCCTCTAATTTCTCCTACCCCCATACTATCCCCTTACAAAATGGCCTGGAACTGGATCTGAACGTACCTTCCCCGGTGTGAGCGAGCCCTCGTGCTTGGCGCGGCCGATGTACAGTGGCTCGCCGGCTTCCGTGTTGCCCGCCACTATGGCGTTGGGCGGCACGGCGCCTGCGCGGCTCTCCACCCAGCGGATCCTCTAATTTCTCCTACCCCCCCATACTATTCCCTTACAAAACGGCCTGGAACTGGATCTGAACGTACCTTCCCCGGTGTGAGCGAGCCCTCGTGCTTGGCGCGGCCGATGTACAGCGGCTCGCCGGCTTCCGTGTTGCCCACCACTATGGCGTTGGGCGGCACGGCGCCTGCGCGGCACTCCACCCAGCGGATCCTCTAATTTCTCCTACCCCCCCATACTATTCCCTTACAAAACGGCCTGGAACTGGATCTGAACGTACCTTCCCCGGTGTGAGCGACCCCTCGTGCTTGGCGCGGCCGATGTACAGTGGCTCGCCGGCTTCTGTGTTGCCCGCCACTATGGCGTTGGCCGGCACGGCGCCTGCGCGGCACTCCACCCAGCGGATCCTCTAATTTCTCCTACCCCCATACTATCCCCTTACAAAATGGCCTGGAACTGGATCTGAACGTACCTTCCCCGGTGTGAGCGAGCCCTCGTGCTTGGCGCGGCCGATGTACAGTGGCTCGCCGGCTTCCGTGTTGCCCGCCACTATGGCGTTGGGCGGCACGGCGCCTGCGCGGCTCTCCACCCAGCGGATCCTCTAATTTCTCCTACCCCCCCATACTATTCCCTTACAAAACGGCCTGGAACTGGATCTGAACGTACCTTCCCCGGTGTGAGCGAGCCCTCGTGCTTGGCGCGGCCGATGTACAGCGGCTCGCCGGCTTCCGTGTTGCCCACCACTATGGCGTTGGGCGGCACGGCGCCTGCGCGGCACTCCACCCAGCGGATCCTCTAATTTCTCCTACCCCCCCATACTATTCCCTTACAAAACGGCCTGGAACTGGATCTGAACGTACCTTCCCCGGTGTGAGCGAGCCCTCGTGCTTGGCGCGGCCGATGTACAGCGGCTCGCCGGCTTCTGTGTTGCCCGCCACTATGGCGTTGGGCGGCACGGCGCCTGCGCGGCACTCCACCCAGCGGATCCTCTAATTTCTCCTACCCCCCCATACTATTCCCTTACAAAACGGCCTGGAACTGGATCTGAACGTACCTTCCCCGGTGTGAGCGAGCCCTCGTGCTTGGCGCGGCCGATGTACAGCGGCTCGCCGGCTTCCGTGTTGCCCACCACTATGGCGTTGGGCGGCACGGCGCCTGCGCGGCACTCCACCCAGCGGATCCTCTAATTTCTCCTACCCCCCCATACTATTCCCTTACAAAACGGCCTGGAACTGGATCTGAACGTACCTTCCCCGGTGTGAGCGAGCCCTCGTGCTTGGCGCGGCCGATGTACAGCGGCTCGCCGGCTTCTGTGTTGCCCGCCACTATGGCGTTGGGCGGCACGGCGCCTGCGCGGCACTCCACCCAGCGGATCCTCTCCGGACGCGCACAGCACACCTGAAGCACACAAGTATGAAGGCTCATTTGACGTACAACCAGGTTTAAAAAAAACGTGGATATGACTAAAAAACAGCCAAGTGCAGAAATCGGCCACATCGATCTCATAGGCCATGGCCAGCCCCCCCCAAGGCCCCCCCCAGGCCCCCGCTGAAAAATAATGTTAGATACGCCAATGGTTGCAAAGTGAAAATGTCAAAAACGACGCTCGATATTTTCTTCGTGTCTTGCTGTGATGTCAGCTGTCAGACAGCTATGTCTTGGTACTTTGCTCCATTGATACTTAACAGGACAATTTAAATCACATCTATATAAAGATAAGGTTGTAATTTTTTACCTCAAAATTGTGAACAGCATTTTCATTGCCTCCCCAAGCTACATATGCAGCATGGTGCTTAGCGGCGAATTTCCCTGGAATCAGGTCCCCTTCGAAACGCGCCCGGATGACCCACAGGGGACTGCCATCGTAGCCCTCATAGCCTGCTACTACAGCCCGGTCGCTCAGCGATGCTGCATCCCGAGAAGTCGACGGAATCCATTCCACAGCAGCTTTAAATTAAATAAATAATTAATAAAATAAATATTAACACGTTGAATGCGGTACATGCCAGTTTTGGCTTGTACCGGACTTTCTTTTGGTGCGGCGCGAGGAAGTAGCTTGTCTCTGTCTGGTGCGGAGGCAATTTGAATATGAAATCCTATGGACTAGAAAGAGTCAAGTATACATTTATGCTTCTTTCGGCAAATTTTATCCAATGGATACATAAAACTGTACAAGACAAATTTGACTCGTTTCGCACCAGGTGAAAAAAATAATCAACCAGTGCGGTACCAGCCAAAAGTGTCTTGTATCCTATCGCCTTGTATCGCACCATGGGTACAGGTCAGTACAGGCCAGTGCGGGGGTCGATCCTTATGTATCATATGGTTATCTTTCGGCTGTCGTTAGTTTTTCGTCATCGTCAACCAAGAAAATATTACCAAAAGTGTTATATATAAAATATTTGAAGAAATCGAGCGCAGTGAACCGAAGAATAATGAAATTGAGAAGTAATGCGACGATAGAATATTCACAATTAAAGGAGAAAACACAGGTGGGGGCGGTTCTAAAGTATTTATTTTAATACCTACTGCCAAGAATGTGAACAAAATACGTTTAGAATGTTTCAATAAGTCTCATTCAAATACGTAATTTTAGTTACTTTTTTTAATAATTACAACAATCGATATCGATGTTTGATTTCATTATATTTCCCCTCCCTACCAAAACATCGACTTGAGAGCACCAGCCCTGTGTCCATGATGCGGTACAAGTCAGTTTCGTATCATTAATTAATTGTCTTATAATTCCTAAACCAAGGTCGATAGTCTGTAACGAACTCAGATTTAGATCACTCAATTGTTTAACTTGCTATTGTTATCAGTAAATCGTCAATTTGTTAAACCAACAAAGATATATTTGCCAAGACACAGATAGCTGGATATAGGCACTATCAGTTGTTAAACTGCCTGCCTCATTATAAATAATAATAATAATAATAATAAATTCTAGACCTCTAGTCACAAGCCAAAATAGTCTTGTACCGCACTAGTGAAAAACTATGCTACAATTCAAAAATGATATGTATAGCACTGAATAAAAATTATAAAATCCAGTTCCCGCATTCAACGTGTTAAGGAACAATCATACACAAATCGACCTATTCCCAAACTAAGCAAAGCTTGTACTAGCTACGAGACGATATAAATAATATATAGATAGCATCATCCATGACCCGGGAACAAATATTCGAGTTCATCACACAAATATTTGCCCCGGCCGGGATTGGAACTCAGGACCGCCAGCTCAGTAGGCAGGTGTCTGCAAACTGCGCCAACCGCATAGTCAAATTAGATGACAATATTGATTATTATCTTATCCATAACTCTTATTATGTATTCATAATAAGGTAATGTTAACATTACAATATCTCGGACAGGTCTTCTTAAAGGCGACCCCGCCCGTGCCGCCCGCCTCCTTGATTGCCCCGCGGGGGTTACTGGTGGTACTGAGTACTTCATAAAGAAAATCTATGATATGATGATGAATATGTGAGTAGATATTAAGTCCATTTTAGTGCGATGACAAAAATACGGTAACATTACAATGGATAAAGGGACACAGCGGCTCGAGAGGCAATGACGCAGCGGATGAATTGGCCCGTAAGGGATCGGAGACACCGCCATGCGGGCCAGAGCCAATAATACCCCTACCACAATCTTACATATACAACATAATGAACCAACACGCATTATACCAACACCAAAAATACTGGGAAGACATGGGAACGTGTAGACAAACAAAAGAAATACTTCCAAATAGGAACCACAAACTCACCACCATCTTACTGAGAATCCACAGGAACCAACTACGCAAGATAGTAGGATTAATAACGGGACATAATACTTTGAACAAACACCTCTTCAATTTAGGTATAACAGACAGCCCAGTATGCAGAGCATGCATGGAGGCAGAAGAAACCACCAATCATATTCTACTAGATTGCAAACAGGTAGAAGGATACAGGATGAAATACCTAGGATCTCCAAGTACCGTACACGAAGCCATAAGCAACATCAAGGCTTTGCTTAGGTTCGTGGAGGAGTTGGGGTGGTTGGAGTAGCGCTACCCCCTTTTCACGCAAAATAGGCACGTTGGATGTCGACTTGCGGAAAATGCCCAGCGCAACTAACTAACTAACTAACTATGTGAGTAGATAAAGTAGTGTATGCAACTGGACATAAATAGGCCTTAATTTTATTAGATATAAATAGACTTCAACTCGAATTTCGAAGCGAGTGAGTGGTTAAAACACTTGCCTTAAAATAATGGGGAAATGACTCGCTTACAGAAAATAAAGATTAGATTGTCAGTTGACAACCAAGACTAAGTAACAAATACCTACTTGAAACCAACTCGTATTTCAGTATCAATTGACTAACTAGATACAAGGTTTTGAAAGTGACAGAAATTTTAGTGACTTTTGGTTGTCACCAGGCGAGATATCATAATCATAAAAATGACACGAAGTAAGGAAAAATTGACCAAAATAATTACAGACTGGCAACCACGAGACGGTATCAGAAAAAGAGGTATACCAATTAAAAGGTGGATGGATGACCTCAAGTCTATGAGGGGCGCCACCTGGCCCAGGAAAGCCATTAATAGAAAGGAATGGAAACAGCTGGGAGAGGCCTTTGTGTCAGATGACACGCTGAACACTCATCCGGACGATCCGATGTGTTCGTTTTTAAGTAAATTGTGTATAAATGTAATGTAATACTGTTTTAGTTTCGGCAATAAAAGCTATTAGGTGAGATATAAAGATTTATAAATACAACTTACGAGCTTGTCCTGGTTGTGGTGTAACACTAGGATGACCAGCGTAAGAATATGCTGCTGGACCCGGTGCTGATGGGGCAAATCCTGTAGGTGCTCCCGGCTGTCCAGGATATGGTGCAGATGGAGCTATGCCCTGTGCAGGGCCCATTCCTGGTTGTCCGGGATATGCATAAGCAAATCCTGGTTGATATGGGTATGGTTGAGCTGGCTGTGCGGCTGGTTGGCCAGGTGGGAGAGCATTTGCATTGTTGTAGAGCTGTGGGTAAATTTGGGTCTGTGGTGGAGGGTACTGGGGAGGGTTGCCATATGGATCTGAAAATCATAAGTTTTACATTATAGCTTTGTATATTATATTATGAGTAGTTTAATGTATAAGTAGAATTTGAAAAACACATTCAAATTTGTACATGTGGATATGTAGAATACAGTTTTTAGGGCAAATAAAATAGTAGATAGTGAGTTGGTATGTCAATATACTCACATCTTAATACTTCTTTATTCTATTTTTGATATGAAAACAGTAAAAGAGGAGAGAGTCAATTAACAATATATTGGGTTCTAATAATGATAATAATGAATAATTTGTCTTAATATCATAAAAAGTGCACTATGTATGTACTGTATACATAAATAGGAATCAACTAAATGGGAATGGGTGTTTAGTAAAAGGTCCTATTACCTATTGTTCGGGTTTCGGTAGTCTAAATCTGTTGGTTTTTATACCTATAACCTGTCAACGCGTCGTTATGGAAGCCATTGGGACCTTTTACTAAACCCAAACATTTTACAAACATTATTATCATGCAGCATTTGAGTCTATCAGCATGATCAATGATCCATGTATGCATTTTATTATATATTTTGCTTCTGAGCTTTAAGCAATGCGAATAAAAGTGATTAGTGAACAATCTTGAAAATAAAAGGAATGAATGCAAATCGCACGTTGAAGCTGTCATAACCTCTGTTATTGTAATTCCACACAATAGCGTCAACAATGAATATAAAATGCATTTTTTAAGATCAAGATTACGACATCAGATTCAAAAGTACGAAAAAAGTTACATTGAAAAAGAATACTTACTTAGAAATCTAATTGGTGAATTACCGCAGACATAAATGAAATGAATACTTACAATATCCAGACATGGTGATTATATCAAATTCAGCGCACTAAAATAAATTTACAAAATTGTACTGGTTAACGCTGACGGATGGGAAATATTAATGAAAACGAAACGATAGAATCGGCATAGCAGCAATAGCAAAATATTGTACCGTTTGGTTTGGATACGTCACACCAAACCAATGAGCGCTCGGTCGAAAACCAATAAATGTGCGTTCTGATTTACAGTAAAAATGAGGCTAGTTTCAAAAGATAATGTAGATTTTTGCTATATTGTAAATAAATGTATATTTTATAGTATTTGTGACTAGATTTTAATAAACATTGGGATCGAAATAGATTTTTAAAATTAAAGCTGTATATTCCTAAACCAACAATAGCATAACTTTTGAACGTTAGACTTTTTAGGATGTTCAAAAACTAAACAAGACGTCATATACGGTCATACATTGACACAATACTGACTGACTTGATTTACGCTTTATAATCAACAACTGAGTCACTACTAGTCAGTATAAATACTGACTAGTGACTCTGTTGTTGATTTCACAAGATTTTGCAACTTCCTTAGTTTTAAGTTTCTGCCTCTTTATGAAATTTATATCGAAGTTTAATTTACATATCCGATAATTAAGATATAATCCAAAAAAAATCTAAATATTTCACCAGAACATGGTTTTCGAAATTATGAAAATTCGGAGCAGTGATTTTCATTCGGACATAATTAATATGAAATGTCGGAGTTTTGTAGTGTACCCGTTTGATTCACTCCTTCAAGAACTAGACGCAGCGCAGACTAGCTCTCCTCTCTCACGTTGCAATGAGACTCGAGCTGCCTAGTGCTGAAAATATGGCCTAAAAACTGTGTATCGGCGTTATCTTTTTCACATGTATTCAGGGAAATGGAAACTGATTCAGCTTTCCATGAGCTTCACGATATACTAAAGTTATTTAATGATTTATGTTTTCCACATGTCCGTTTTAAAGCCAACCATAAATTGAACAATAACAGGATGGCTTACGCGACTGCCATCTGACCTTCCAAGCCAGAGGGGAAACTAGGCCTTATTGGGCTTAGGTGGTTTCCTCACGATGTTTTCCTTCACCGAAAAGCGAGTGGTACCTAAATATCAAATTACATTCCGTACATAAGTTCCGAAAAACTCATTGGTACGGGCCGGGCTCGAACCCGCGACCTTCGGATTGAAAGTCGCGTGCCCTAACCACTAGGCTACCACCGCTTCTTCTTCTTCTTAAAATATGTCCAAGATCATAATAATTAATAGATGCAAATACGCCAAGTAGGTAGGTACACAAAATTGCTCAGAAAGTGTACCTATAAATAAAGCAAAGCAATTACACAATAAAATAAGTTTCTGTCAAAAATTTCATTTTAGTGACAAGCTTTTATAGGCGACTGTACGTTTCTTTAGATATCCATCAAATGCTCGCTACGATTCTAAAGAGCCCAAACTCGGTAGAATTGCTTTTTCTATTATATGCTAATCAGGGTTGCTCGTAACTGTGAGCCCTTCTTTTTGGCTGCTAATTTTGTTTTATTTTTATATATGTGTCAGTGCATCTGGAAAGGTACCTAGTCACGACATCTAGTTACCGAGTTACATGAGTTTTTGTGGAAGCTGGTGAAAAAGTGCCAAAATGGGTTTGTGTTATAATTGAGTTATTTACATCCTAAGGAACACGTGTGTACAAGAATATCAGTAAAATTATGTTTTTTTAGTATATTTCTCAGACTATAAAGTTTAGTAGTCAGGGTACCTTGTCACGCCATGTCTTAAAAGCCTTTAAATTTTTAATAATTTTGTCGATATTTCCATCGCGGGTAGTCAACTACCTCTTTCTAAGATAAGGTATAGGATCGGTCTATAGCAAAATAATTTTTTGAACAAAAAAAATACTTAATGTTTTTTATAAGAAAACATTCAACTTGCATGATTCTTGTATGAAATAACTATTTATAATTATAATTAGGTGCAGTTATGTACACAATTGAGTTATTTTTTCTAGTTACTCCATTTATGTAAGATAATGACTTAGCGTGACAAGGTACCCAGTTTAGTAAAATGCTAAACTTGATGTCTTACACGACTAAAACAGAAGTTTTTATAAATAAGAATACATTGATTTCCGCTATAATTATCCTGAATAACATTTTGTTACAGATATTTCTTGCATTATAGGTACTAAAATAGTGATCTTCGAGTTTAAGTTACTAAAGTTTAGTAAATGACGTGACAAGGTACCCTAGTTACGTTTCCATACAAAAGTTTCGACCGAGTCACTAAACTTTAATGTTAAAAAAAACTGCTTTAACACCATTTCTATTATATTATCATTGTGGTACACCACGCTAAATACCATTTGATCTTGTGATATAGCATGAATATACAAATTGTTTTGTTGGTTTTTAATATTATAAGTGATCTTTTTTGTAACTGTTAAAAATGCGGTAATTATTAAATTTCTTTATGATTATGGAGTTTTCTTTCATTCAATTGTCCCAAAATGCCATAGAATATGTAACTATGATGAGAAACTAACAGTTTTAATCTCGTTATTTTATGAATTGGGTATAATTAACACTTTCGTGTTTCTTCCACCCTGGCATGTTCAACCTAAGAAATCAGAATAATTAACATGTATTTTTAGACAATTCACCTTTATTATAATTCTTTAACATTCAAAGATTATGATTATACCCTTCACTATGTAACTTCGAAGTAGAAGTGTGTTTTTTGCCACTATAAACTTTAAATGCAATTTTCTCAACTTGTGCATTTCGGAAGTCGAAAATTCAAAAATTTATATAAAAATAGTGGTTCCACCTACAGTCATTATTTTTTTTTGTATTGATAGCAAATTTTATTTACTTTTTGGAAATATGCATAACTCAATACCTGAAACAAGGTACCTTTCCAGATGCACTGAAACATATTTAGGTAGTTTATTTATTATATTTATTTATGTCTACCGATGGATGCGATGATACATTTCTTTCTTTTTGCGATTTGTCAAGTTCATTCCTCTCGCTTGACGAGTCAACATCAACTGAGCCTAGTACGCTAGGTACATTACCTACTGGACCATTCAAAAGCGGTCGTTATTATTTCAAATGAAATTAAATATTATATTTATTTGCCATAAATGTGGTACAAAAGCGGTGTTACACAATAGATTTCAGATCTACACATTTAGACTTTAAAAAGCCATGCAAATTATTATAAGATAGTCACTTAAATTACAAATTATGATTACTGGCGATTACGAAATTGATTACAATAAAATTATAAATAAAAAATTATATACAAAAATCAAGTTAATTATTTACCATTTAAAAATTCATTTAGATTGTAGTAACACTTTTCTACAAGAAAAGCAAACAGCTTGTTTTTAAATCTATTGAGCGGCAGTTTTTTAAGGTCGTCAGGTAAATAGTTAAATATTTTGATGCACATTGCGTAACAACTTTTGCTTTTCATGAGTCATGACGGTATGCATCTTAGGGAGTACCAATCTATCTGGGTATCTAGTGTTAAAGCGTGTTGTATCCCTTTTTGTCAATAACATAATCGGGGTGCTGTTTAACAAATATACACACTTCATAGATAGGTATAAATCACAGACCATAAGAATACTATAGACTGGGTATTGGGCGGGGCACGCGTAACCGAGCTTAGGCCCAAATACCCAAAGATATGTCAACGTGATGTCAACAGTCACTTAGTTACCGTACGAACGTGCTTGAGTAATTATGTGCAAAAAAATTAGAAATATGCCGAATTGTGGCATTATAATCGTCACAGGCGAGATCTGCATACTCAAAAAGATACCTGATACCGTTTAATTTCACTGGAAAGTAATAAAATTCAGTATTTTGTAATATTTCGTAAAATATTGCAGTGCATTATGACAATTATACATTACTAGCTTGACATGGCAACTATTCACGCAACATCTTTAGGAGCACGCAATGTATACGTCCGTCTGACAATTTAGTGCGGGGGAACAAGTCTAAACCATAAATTGTCGATATTCTGTATGGAGGTTTTAATGTGAGCCGCTCGTGTTTCATACTAACTTGTCCATTTTAATTATATAATTTACACTTTATCACCTTGTTTTTTAGGGTTCCATACCTCTATCGGAAAAAACGGAAATCTTATGGGATCACTTTGTTTTCCGTCCGTCCGTCTGTCTGTCTGTCTGTCAAGACCCTTTATCTCGAGAACGCGTGGAGGTATCGAGTTGAAATTAACAATATATGTATATATACTCAGGTCTAGGGTCCCTTAAAGCTGTGAAAAAAAAATCAAGCTTCTACGTTAACGTGAAAAAAAGGTACAACCGTTTATGTCGCCAAAAACGCACATTTCGTCACTCAAGGGAATCAAAGTGATAGAGTACTTCCCGATGACCTAGAACTATGAAATTTGGCAAGTACTACAAATACTTATAAAAATCTGAAATCGCCACATACTTACTACAAATACTAATAAAAATCTTAAAATATATAGTCCTTTTCAAACATCAAGTCCACCTTTTGTACGATACGTTTTCTTTTGTGCAATAAAGATTAATTAAATAAATAAATAGGTATAGTACGGCTCTTCCCAGGTGAATTTTTCGCTTCGAGCCCTAATCTTTCAAACAAAGGCCATTGTCTCTATTATCGCAAAGCCGCAAGCTCAAGTTTGCCACGCGCCACTATAACATTCATATTAAAAACAAACGTTATCGTCATAGTATTAAGGTTCAAATCAAAATAATATGAATGCTGTATTTCGTCGGGGTGGTCTATTGTCCTACACTACCAAAACGCAATATATAGAATATCAGTGACATTAAATTTGAACCTTAATACTATGACGATACCGTTTGTTTTTCATATGAATGTTGTAGTGGCTCGTGCTAACGCAGTAGCTAGCGGCTTTGCGGTAATAGAGACAATGGCCTTTGTTTGAAAGATTAGGGCTCGAAGCGAAAAATTCACCTGGGAAGAGCCGTACTATAAATCATATTTGGAGAACTTGGTTGCGTTAAGTTTGATTCAAATTCAAATTCGTTTATTGCAAGAACATAGTAATAAATTAGGTGATACAGGTATATACAGTGTTGCTTATGTTCTAACAAATAGGCATGCAAACAAAATAAAACAATCAACAATAATTACTAAAACTCAGAATTTGCAGATTAAATTACATTAATTATTACATTATTTTTATAAGTATTTGCACCTCGTTTGTATGCGGCGCCATACATTTCAGATACAAACTTAACTCAACCAGGGCAATTAAGATGGGATAAGTGAAAGTTTGTACGGAACCCTCGGTGCGCGAGTCAGAATCGCACCTGGCCGTTTTTTTTTAATTCAGACAAGTAATTTTATTACAGCGAAATCAATAACAGTGGGTGACAAAATCATTAGATTAAAATAGTATTATTGTTTCGCTAATCCACAATGTAATACATACGTGCTAGTCAGTTGACGAAGAGGTTGGCGAGTTAATGCACCTGCCTACTGAGCCGGCGGTCCTGGGTTCGAATCTCGGTAAGGGCAAATATTTGTGTGATGAACTCGAATATTTGTTCCTGGGTCATGGATGTTATCTATTGTTTATATCGTCGTCTACTATTGGTTAGTATAAGGCCAGGTCGAGTTGTGTACGATTGTCCCTTAATTATTTTGTTTACATTTTATATGATGAAATAAATAAATCTACTCCGTTTATAATTTACCTACTACCTGTACCAAATGTTGTAAGGTGATGTTTTTATTATTCATATATCACTACATGTAAAGTAAACATTCTGAACGATAGGAAGATTGAGATGGACGCTTCCATTTGATTTCGTCGCCAGAAATTAAAAGGTCTGATAATTTAATTTACGACGTTTACGACCATACAAAATAAATATTTTCAACATGCATTATACATATTATAAGCCTATACATATTATTATTTTATCGATATCGACTATTTTGATTTGATCACGCCCTTAACCTTTAGAATCATTAGACGCATACCGCTGGCAGAGCTTACATTACATTTTCTGGGTCGTTAAAATTAGACCCCGTGTTACAAGGATAGGGTTCAATTTTAAATGTTTTAAAATTGTAACATAAAACCTTGCGATATTTAGCCAGCGTTAATATCAAAAGTGACACTACTGAATTGACGGAAGTAGAAATCAATTTCTTGTCAATTCGAGGCTTTGTCGTACTGAATCATAAAGTCTCATTTGCCTTTTATTTTATTTCTATTTAAATTATAATAAAAATAAAGACATTGTCTGATATGCATATAAGGACTAAAATTCTCGATACATTGATCGTAGTAGTGTATGACCACGTAATACGCACACATTAGCTCAGCCAATGTCAACTCACTTCTGTTTGTTGTAAAACCTTATTCTTATACGAATATAATTGTGTGCGTGTAAAAGTCGGCTACAGCGGTGCTAGAACAAACTGCGCTGAATGCCGTCTCCATATACTCCGTGGTATAAATTGAATGCACCGTCAGTAACCTCATTTCAATGAAATCATTTTTACATGAAGTTCGTCGAGATATGTTTAACATTGCTCGAATACGTTGTTTCTGCGCTATAAATGTGCGGTTTACATGTGAATAATTTCCCCATATCAAGATACCGTACCTTAAGATAGACACAACAAAGGCATGATATGCTTTGAGAGCAGTTTCCAAATCAGTTATTCGTGTCAATTGCCATAAAACATAAGCATACCTATTAATTTTGGAGTAAACTTTTTCATATTTCAATGTATGCCACATTAACGCTCAAAGCGTAGTAGGTAATAAGCTACTTCACTGATTTGTTAGACACTTTCTCTTCCTCTGAAGTACGAGTAGTTACATGCCATCCTTATCAGTGAAAGCTGGCTTAAGCCCGATATTACCTCCACCACCACCAGCCTCCCTGGATTCGTTTTGTTGCGAAACGACCGCACGGGTAAAGGCGGTGGCGGTGTAGCAATCTACCTTCATTCCGACATACCATATGAAGTAATCCATTCTTCACCCTCTGCATACACGGGCTCTATGGAATACTTAGTTGCTGAGATTAAGCTCCGTGGAGTATCGATTATTTTAGGGGTATGTTACTGTCCTCCAACTGTCGATTATTTTTCACATCTTGAGGCTCTCTTTTCAGCTGTCGGTTGTGAGTGCATGCATCACATATTCATGCGGGATTTTAACTCTAACTTACTGAGGGACGACTCAAGGTCACGCAAACTTAAATCTACGAGGTTTGGTCCAAAAGTATCCGGCCTAACAAAGGAAACAAGTAGATATATTTACAAAACCTTTTTATTTTTCGATATAGTCCCCCTCTATTTCAACGCACTTTACAGATCTCGTGATAAGCATTTCTATCCCCTTAAAAAAACACTCTGGAGTTTTGCTCCGCTATTTCTTTAGTCTTAAGTCTTCGATCACTCAGAACTTCCTCTTCCACTAATTTGACACAGTCCTTGGTGAGTACTTCCACAGGCCGGCCGGAGCGAGGTTCGTCGTCAATGGACTCCCGCCCCAAAACGGAACTGCTTATTCGATTCTTTTACCGTAGAAAATGACGGAGAAGTATCCCCGTACACGGCATCTAACCTTTTTTTTATATCGGTCGGGCTGACCCCTTCCTTTGTCAGGAATTCGATCACGGAGCGATATTCCAATTTGAACATTTCGAAAATTTTCCGACTTACTATCGTTAAAACGCCGTGAAATCAAAACAACAACCAACAGAAACCCCAAAACCATAAATGAAAAAGCAGAATACCTAAATGACAATCGCGATGACATATTTTTTATTTCTTTTTAAGCCGCTAAATTTCTCCAGAAAGTTTTGGACCGCACCTCGTATTATCGATGGTGCTGATTTTGCTGTGGTGCCTTTAAATGCAACGCACCAGAACTCTGACTCCCCCGACACGTGGTTGGATTTGATCATCGCTTCCTCTCCTGATGACATCATTAATTTGGTCAGCTTTTAGCTCCGGAATTCTCACATCACGATCTTATTTTCCTTGCTTATTAAATCAATCCACCTAAGCTTAAACCGGTGATCGTACATCAACGTAGCTTTGCTCGCCTAGACATCGATGCTTTAAAGCGAGATGCCGCTTCGGTTGACTGGGCGCCCACGCTTGAGCCTTCAACAGTAGACGATAAAGTCTCTCAGTTTAACTCAGTCCTTTTGAAACTGTTTGATGATCATGCGCCGTTGCGTGCAGTAAAACTGAAGCGGCCGCCCGCTCCATGGATCCCCAGAGGTGTCCGCATGGCGATGACTAGGAGAGACAGAGCCTTTCGTAAATACAAGCTGAATCGAAGTGATGTTAATTGGTGCCTTTTTAAAAGTACCAGAAATCGCTGCAACCAGATGGTAAGAGCTGCGAAGCGTCGTTACAAGACACGGCAATATCCTAACGTCTTCTCTTTTTAATTCCACTTCCTAAAGTTGCAAACCCCAGTGCTCTCAATCATTTTCGTCCCATTTCTATTCTTCCATTTCTTTCTAAAATACTTGACGCGGCAGCCCACAAACACATAGCAATGTTTATTCATCGTAACGTCCTTCTATCCCCTTTTCAATCTGGTTTCCGTCCCGGGCACACCCTCCAGGACTTTTAGTATGTTCATCTAGACACCATAAGGTATAACTGTACCAATTTTCAAAACTACACGAATTATTTCCCCTGATTGCCCATATTCGGCTTAATTTGCTTGAGCTATCAATGCGGTTGACCATGAGTCCATGACTTACTACTTGCGGTCCTTAGACATTTGCGGGTCTCCTCTGAAGCAACAGAGTGGTTTTCTTCCCATCTTTCTGACCGGTCCCAGGCAGTTCCAAACCAAAAGGGTATTTTTTAAATCGATATAATCATCATCATTTCAGCCTATTGCAGTCCACTGCTGGACGTAAGCCTCCCCTAGGGTTCGCCACATCGCCCGATCTCCCGTTTTCGCCATCCAGTCACCACCATCCACTGTTTTCAGGTCGTCGGTCCATCTGGCCGGAGGGCGTCCTACACTACGCTTGCCGAGTCGTGGTCTCCACTCGAGAACCCGTCTACTCCACCGATCATCGGTTCTGCGACAGATGTGACCAGCCCACTGCCACTTCAGTCTGCTACACTTCTGAACTACGTCAGTTGGTTTTTTGTCGGATAATCTCTATAAATCGATATACCTACCTACACACAATTCGTAATAATAAACGTCAGTGTACTGCTAGTATATCTAGAATCTTTTGTACTTACAGTGCCGCGCGGCACGCGCTGCTTACATCAAAGGAAACCGCTTCAAATCGCGACAGAATACCGCCACACGAAATATTACAACACACTATTAGCTAAAAGCTAGTAGTCCTGTAACACTTGTTAAAATAATTGTGTTCTGTCTGAGTAGTTGAGTAGCCCACGATGCTAAATCGGGATTCACTCGAGCGTCATAGAGACCTATTGGGTTGCGAAAATTAGATATCAAAAAGAAAAAAATTACATATAATATATACCTTTTCACTGGGGGGGGGGGGGGGGGGGGGGGGCGAGGCTACAGATTTCCAAAAATGTAAAAAAAAATTGTTGCATGGACATACTCAAGCGCGTCAAATATTGATAGCATCCATGTCCTACACATTTTTAAAGATGTACGCATGTTAAACTGATTGCGCAGTACATATATAGTGCTGACTGTTTCCATGATGGGAGTGGACGTACTTGAGAGCAGAAAAACAAAAAAAAAATGTTTCATCGAGTGCGTCAGATTTTCTAAGGAGATGTTAAGTGAACCTAAAAATAGCTCTTATATAATAATCTGACGATTTGGATGTGACGCAAACTCGCAGTCATTATTCGCCATTTTGAAATACTCAAGCGCGTCAGATTAAGATATATATGGTTCATCTTTATGCCCTAGACGTGCTGTCTCATAATCTGTCGATTATCTGGCGGGATTCGCCTAATCTGACGATAAAAACAAAACAGGAACTTGTGACTCAGAGCACTCTCCGGAAACAGGAAAATGTGACTGAGCACTCCCCAGAAGCAGGGGCATGTGATTCGGAGCTATTCCCAGAAACTTCCGATGCACTGTCATACTTTTCCGCTGTTGTAAATACTGAAAGTCTCGCGGTATTTTTATTGCTGTAAATCGGGAGGGAACCCAAGCTCCTGGAACGCGATGCAAGGAGGACCCCCGTCCGGAGCAGGAGTGGAGGAGGCAGGCACCCCGGATGTCCAGGAACGAATGGGGGGTCTGTCACTTTGTGAAGAGGAGAGGCTGCTTGAGTCGCCGTCGAAGGGGTCGATGGCTGGGACAGGCATAACGCCACAGGAAGGGTTCCAGAAATACAACTCGAAGGCGGAGAAGAAGAAGGCGAGGAAGGAGAGGAGGATGCCAAGATCGTGTTTGGTGGGGGAGAGGCTGGTGGATCAGGGGGAAACCCCCCCGCTGACCCGGCCCCCATTAAACGGGGTCTGAAAATCAAGCGACAGAGCACGGATGAGGGGTCAGAATCAAGGCAGGGCAGCGGCAGAGGGACCACGGGGGGAAGCCAAAGCGCACCGAGATCTCGCTGTCGCTGTGTGCCGAGAAGACGGAGTTTTGGTGGACGAGGCTCTGGCACTTATAGCAGGGGAGACCGAGTTGGAAGCCCCTCAATTCGCGACGTCGGGGCTGGTGGCAGAAGGATTCTTCCTGGTGACGCCGGTCACGACGGAGTCGAGGGAGTGGTTTCTGACCCGGGACTTCGGGGTTGTAAGAGGCCACAAATTGGTGGTCAGGAAGCTGCAGAAGACGAGGGTGCAGGTCTGGGTCCCCGGGGACTTAAACACGGACATGTTCGTGTGGTTCCTGAGGCTCCAGAACCGGGACAAGCCAGAGCTGAGGATGGACGATTGGACCCTGGTATGAAGCGAGAGACAACAGGCAAGGACCCTCGTCAGCCTGTCGGTGCCGCAGGAGGTGGAGGAAACCTGGGGGAATGAGGGGACCAGGATCCTCTACTATGCGTGCACGAAGATCCGGGCCAGAATAATAAGGGCCCAATCGTCCAGACACCTTGGCAGCAATGACCAGAACAAAGACGGTATAACACCGCCAAAAGAGACGCCAACACCTGAGCAGGCGGTTGCAGGAACTGTCGACATCCAAACGGTAGAAGAGGGAATGGATGCCGACAGCGATGCATCCACTGCATAGGGGGTTGACCGAGTACATAGACACACAATAATAATGAACACTACACGAAACACACAAATCACAAATAAGCATATGCCAAGTAAACCTGCAACACTGCAAAGATGCAATGTCCGAGTTAGGACAATATGTTGTCAGGAATAAAGTTGAAATAACCTTGCTGCAAGAACCTTATGCATGGAGAAACAAAGTGACAGGCCTGGGACATCTGGTGGGAGGGGAGGGGGGGGGGGGGCTCTCCACTACGAAAGGAATGGTGAGCTACCTCCAAGAGCATGCATTTTTGTGAGTAACAATGTAGAAAACGTGGGTTGTGTTATGACCTTATGTTACAGAGACCTAGTAGTCGTGGAAATATGCCTCATCACTCAGGGCGGGGAGAGGAGGAGAGTGGCGCTGGCGTCCTGCTACCTACCGGGCGAGGGCAGTGCATCGACAGAGGAGCTAGAAGATGCGGTACAGATGTATCAAGGTAAGAGAGTACCCCTAATTATAGGCTGCGATGCAAACGCGCACAACGAAGTGTGGGGAAGCACCGACACCAATGGCAGGGGAGAATCACGACTAGAGTTCATAGTAAGTAAAGACCTGGACATACTGAACGAGGGGGACACGGCCACGTTCGTAACAAGGGTAAGAAAAGAGGTATTAGATATAACGCTAGCCGTGGGAGGAATTACCGAAAGAATAAAAGGATGGAGAGTCGACAGGGAGGACATTATGTCGGACCACAGGAGACTACTCTATAACTTAGACTACCATATGGAGAAGATGAGGATAAGGAACCCACGAAAAACAGACTGGGCAAAATACGAAGAAGAACTAAAAACCAATGCGCCAAAACCAAGGAGATGTAAGGACATCAAGGAGTTGGAAGAGGCTGCATTAGGACTCGAGCGAAGCATCATAGAGGTGTTCCACACAGCATGCCCTGAGAAAACAGTTCAGACTGGCAGAAGACAACCATGGTGGAACAAAGAACTCCAAAAGCAAAGAAAGAAAACACGCAGGGCGATGAAACAAGCCGTAAAAAGGAATGATACTCAGAGCTGGGACATGTACAAAGCAACTCGGAACGCCTACAGCAGGCTGAGGGAGAAATGCAGCCGGGAAGGCTGGAGACAATATACAGAAGAGATAAATAGCTACTTGGAGGGAGCAAGGGTGTTGAAACTATTAGCAGGCGATAAGGCGTGCCAGCTGGGAAGCCTGAAGGCAGGCGATAGCTTGATCACGGACCCGGGAGAGATTTTGGAAGTGATGTTGAAGACGCACTTCCCGGACTGTGAAGCAGCCAGGACAGATGAAGAGGATTCGCCAGGATGCTCTGAACCGGACTGGAAGACAGCCAAGGAGGTAGTAGCGGAGGAGAGACTGGCCTGGGCAGTCAAATCCTTCGCTCCTTTTAAAGCAGCGGGGCCGGACGGTATAATCCCGGGACTACTCCAAAAGGGCTACGACCTGATAAAAGAGAATTTGAAGGAAGTATTCAAAAGCAGTATTGCCCTAGGGCACATCTCGAAAGCATGGAGAGAAGTACGGGCAGTCTTTCTACCAAAGCCAGGGAAAAAGACATACCAGGATGCAAAGTCATTCAGAAGCATAAGCCTATCATCATTCGTACTGAAAACACTGGAGAAAGTGATAGACGCATTCGTAAGAACACAAATAGGAGAGAGTGGAAAGCCACTACATGGAAACCAACACGCCTACATGGCGGGAAAATCCACGGAAACGGCTGTACACAATTTGACACTAAGAATCGAGAGATCACTGGAAGCAAAACACTACGCACTAGGATGTTTCTTCGACGTGGAAGGGGCCTTCGACAAGGCGACCATCGAAGTGGTAGAAGAAAGTCTAAGGAGAGATGGGATAAATCCTGCTAAATGCTCAGAGGAAGGGCGGTAACGGCGAAACTCGGAGGAGAAGTAAGACGGATAAGACCGAGAAGAGGCTTCCCACAAGAAGGATGTCTATCGCCACTGATGTGGTGCGTACTTCTAGACTCCTTAATTGAGAAAACAAATAAAGGAGGTCTATACGTGCAAGCGTACTCCGATGACGGAGTCATACTTGTACGAGGAGTGGCCCTAAATGTGGTCAGAGACATAATGAGGAAAGGGGTGATGGATATATTAGCATGGTGCAGGGGCAGAGGACTGGACCTAAACCCCGATAAAACTAAACTAATATTATTTACCAATAAGTGGAAAATAGAAAAAATGAAGCCTATCAACATTCAAGGTAAAGAACTCGAAGTAGTCAAGGAGCTAAAATATCTGGGAATAACGCTAGACAGTTCTCTCAGATATAAAACACATATAAGAGAGCAATCGGCCAAGGCCATAAGAACGCTGTACCAGTGTAAAAGGGCGGTAGGAAGGAAATGGGGCCTGAAACCATACATGATACACTGGATTTACAAGGCATTGATACTACCCAGGGTACTATACGGGGCCCTGGTATGGTGGCATAGGGCCAACATCAAAGAATACCACAAAGAATTATCAAAAGTACAAAGACTGGCATGTCTTATGATCACGGGGGCAATGAGGACAACGCCCACGCAAGCAATGGAAATCATGCTCGGTCTCAAGTCACTTAAAATAGATGCGGAGAAGAGGGCCATGGAACAATGGTATAGAATGAAAGCATGCAAGGAATGGAGAGGAAGCTGTGTGGACAAGGGACATGCACTCATTCAGAGGGAAGCATGTTCGAAGATGGGGATGCTTACCCAAAACAACGACCTTATAAAGAGACGAGAAATGTTCGATAAGAAATATAGGATACATATAGGAGACAGGGACAACTGGAAAATAGAGGTAGAACACCCCGTGACTGTTTGTTTTACGGATGGTTCTCGGCGGGAATCGACGAAACTGGCAGGAGCAGGCGTAGTGATACCAAAGTTGGGGAAGAATACTATGCTCTGGGGAGGTATGCTAGCGTATTTCAGGCAGAGGTATGCGGCATAATGAGATGTGTGCAAATAATAGATGAATGCTCGCAGAAAGAGAGATCTGTCGTTATATATACAGACAGCCAGGCTGCGCTTAAGGCGTTAGACAAGCCGATGGTAAGCTCATCCCTGGTAAAAGAATGTAGGGAAGCCCTAAACAAACTCGAGGAGCACACAAAGATTACGGTAGCATGGGTACCTGGACATCAGGGTGTGACAGGGAATGAAAGGGCAGACGAGTTGGCAAGACTAGGGGCAGAAAGGGAACTCATGGGACCTGAACCTGCACTGCCAATATCGGCAAAAGTAACGAAAGGAGTTATAGCCAGACTAATGGAGGAAGAGGCCAACAGACAATGGCGTGAGACAACGGACTGTCGACAATCGAAGATGATCCTAGGAGGCATAAACAGGAAATGGACAAGGTATCTCCTGGAACTAGGTAAGAAAAATCTCAGATTATTAACAGGTATAATCACGGGACACAATAGCCTTAACAGGCACCTAAACATTATGGGTGTAGTAAGTGATCTATGCTGCTCACACTGTGGCCATGAGGAGACAAGTAAGCATGTTATAGCAGAGTGTGGCATGTATGCGATAGTACGCTATAGCATCTTCGGGAAAGATAAACTAGAAGAGGAGGAGCTGAGGGACATTAACCTTAAAGATGTCCTTTCCTTCTGCAGGAGAACAAGAAGATTCGAGAAAGAAGGCTGTGTGGGGGCGCTGCCGGGACAGTAACCGTTGGCTCCAACAGGGAATTGGGCTGAATGAACGCACTCAGGCGATCGACAGCCCGCCTGTCTCCGGCCGGGTGTCCCTACACCAAATCATCATCAACTTACTAATGTGTGCTGTGATCTAGATTGACACCCAAGTACTTCAGTGTAGGATTTAATTTCAGCGCCGTCTCTCTGAAGTAGATATTTGGCACATTATTTGCTTCTTTGTTGCAGAAATTGAATGTCGCCACTTCTGTTATACTAGCGATGGGCTGCAGTTGCCATTTTTTTAAGATTTCCCAAGACATTCCAGATCGCGAGTAAGGACTTCCTCCGAGGGTTTAAATTTGCCTTGCTGGTGGGTGATAGCGATGTTATCAGCATGTATACAATACATTTTTGTCTGTCTGTTTTCGGAATATCGTGTGTGTATAGGTTGAACAGAAGCGGGGCCAGGCATGACCGATCCTGCGGTAGTCCATTGTTCAGCTTTCTGACTTTGCTTGGATTGCTTCCGAGGTGGACGATAAATTCCCTATTGTTGAGCATAGTTTCGGGCGGAATAACTCGAGAGAACTGTAATGGAATTTCATACAAAATTGAAGGCCTAGGCCGGGAAGTATTTTTTTTTAAACATGTCGGTGTTCATGAACAGGCTAAACAGCTAAATTAGGTACTTATATTTTTTCCAGTGGTGTATTTTTTATTTCATTGCATATGTTTGAGAAAAACACTATACAATGCCTAGCCGTGAAAAGGGCTTGCCGGCTTCGTATCGTCTATACCTACCTACCTACCACACCCAGCAAGCCCTTCTTTACAGTAATGTCTGCAGTAATGTACTATTACGTAAAGAAACATGAAGTAAGTACCCTCTTTACTGAATAATAAGTTTCTGTTAAGAGGCCTTATTCCTTTTAAAATTTATTTTTTTCATATTATGACAAATATATTGATAATTTCCACCAACTTTTTGAAGTGAATAATACTTTTCCCCCGAGTTCTAGGTAGTAACATAGCTATTTCATGCTTATATTGCGTACAGTCGAAAATAAGTTGAAAAAACTAATTTTCCGCGTGAATTTTGTCAATTTCGAGTAGTTTTTGAAACAAAAGTTATCAATGAAAAATTCAAATTGTAAGTTTCAAATATATACCAATAAATCCCAATAGCCCTGTTCTAGAAAGTAACATCAATATGATGTTAAGAAACATGTTTAATCATAGAGAAAAATGTCTAAAGCAATCAGCATTTTTAAAGGAATAAGGCCTCTTAAAAATGACATTTTAGTGGCAAGCTTTTATAGCCGACTGTACTTTTCTTTGGATATCCATCAAATGCTCACTAAGACGATTCTAAAGAGCCCAAGCTCGGTAGGATTGCTTTTTTTATTATAGAGTTCCTATGGCCACCGTCCGGCTCCATCATCAGATCAGCCCCATGGTACCATATTA
Organism: Apotomis betuletana; assembly: GCA_932273695.1. NCBI lineage: Eukaryota > Metazoa > Arthropoda > Insecta > Lepidoptera > Tortricidae > Apotomis > Apotomis betuletana. Next base: position 17,272,107 of record OW026300.1, read on the forward strand.
TTGTATTGTCATCCAAGTTAAGTAAGTATGCAAAATTTCAGCTCAATCGGTTGACGATATCTGCTTCAAAATTGAGTTGCAAGATTTCACCCGAACATACATACTTTAAACATACCATGCAAGCTAAATAAAAGCTTGTAATATAATAGGAACACTTTTTATCGCCATGTACACGAACTATTAGTTTATTGAAGGCGAGACTTTTATATTTCCATGTAAAGAATCTAAATATGACGTAAGTAATTATTTGTCCCGGAAAGTTCCCAATGAGAACAGGTGAACGCGCGAAATTCGCCGGCTGCACAGGTTTGCTGCAGACACGTTAATTGAAAAACAGAAAGTTCTTCCGCAAATTGCGAGCGGTTTAATGAATCTTTTCAAAAGAGATTTTATTATTTTTAATGCAATATTTGCGCTCGGGACTGCGAAGTACATGTGCATAAGTGTGAGCTACGTTGCAGAAATTCTCTATGCCACTTTAACCTATCGATGGGCACTTCTCACAATTTATATCTGAAGTTGTTACAGAGATGAAAATAAAAGTAATTTTCACAGAGCCCACGATAAACTAAATGCTCTCTGATCGGTTGTCGGTGGCAGCTTAACTAAACTACTGAAAATAGACTTCGTAACTTCGTAACCCGCTTTTCACCTACAATCACATTAGGCCTCTGCTCCTTTTTTTTCGACGAAGGTTGACTTTCTCATGACTACACCGACTATACTATTGGAAATCTTTTCCCGGAACTATATCTACTCTACTCCCTCCTCAGAACGGAAGTAGGCATTATGTAGGCCAGTATGATCCGTCATCGGTTTCATCGTTGTTACCCTTACCAAGTGGCGATATTGAAGCCATAAGTGTGTCATACTTGCATGCTTAACAAAATAGACTGACGCTGGCGGAGTTCGTTAACACGTTACGTCGCACATTTCTTTTTTTCGATTAAGATGAAAAGGGGTCCCTAGCTTTCATTCAATATTTTATACATTATAATGAATGCACTCCCAATGAATATTATATCTACTAAAAAGAAAGAAAAATGCAGTGTAATTCGTTTATTTTGCAATATTTTGTCCATTCTATATTCCACACAGCTAGAATCAACACACGTGTAGAACACTACCTAATCTCAACATACGTAGGACAATGTTGCATTTTATATCTTGCAGAAAATTCCACTTCATACTTTGACCCGGGATTTCATTTTTCCCAGAGGAAATAAAGCTATAACCGCGACAGTCGTGAACTTAAATATGTTTTTGCGAAGGGGACACCTACGAAAATGTAGCTCGTAAAAAGTTATTCAGAGAACACGTGCATGTAAAAGTATTGTATCATAAGAACCGTGTACGAGATCACGCGACCGAAAAAATTCAGGACAGTTTTTAGGTCTGCAGTGACTACATTTGCGCTTAATTCAATTTTTCGTATGCCCACCAAGTTGATCATGGTTTGTATTTGATCGTAATATACATCATCTGGAAAGAATTTTTATTTTAGTTGTTTTATTCATTGTTTGATCGTAAAAGTTTTGGCTACGATTCAACATTGGGTATTTTGTTGTTTGGTATTGCGATTACCAAGAACGTTGAAATAAGGTCACCGTGTGAGTAAACAGACTAAATGTTTCCTATAAAGATTTAAAAGATCCGGTATTTTCGAACAAAAAGTGTCGGTAATTATTTTCTAAGGTAAACCCATCACACCGCATGCGTCATGGTATGGTGTGAATTACGCAGACGTCACGCAAGCGCGAAGCGGTGTGTTAACTCTTATGAGGATTCATACTATACGAGTAGGTAACACGACGCTTACGTGCTGCAGACGCATCCGGTGTGGCTTGACCTTTGACCGTAGAAGTAGGTATGTCCATGAAATCCTCCTTATCCGTTTTTATTCTGTTTTGTAGAATCTACAGTAAATCTATGAAATACGTGTTGTACAGTTAGCATCATATAGTCAGTAGCTACTACTTTGGTTGCTGCTAACTATTGAGTATTTCACGCTGACTGTTTGAAAACTGCAGAGTAAGTAGTTTAATATTGGGTGTTTTCAGAAAAGTGTGTTGTCACATGTTTTTTCGAGATTTAAGGGATATGGCGAAGACTTTTTATAATCTGACCGGCACACCTAATGTCAGGTAAGAAGGTAATCCAGTTTATCCATAAAGATTCTCGTATTAATACCTAATTACTTAGATTTCAGTAAGTACTGTTATAAAAACACCTATTATAATAAGTTATATTATAATGCCATCCTTACCCAAATCTCCATAAACCAGAATATCTAACAGCATTGACAAGGTTTTGTTCTTTTGTGTCGTTAGCATTTCACACATTTTCGACACGTAGAAAGGACGAATACTAATACTGGAAAACAGATACAAGTCGCTCAGGATTACGTCTGAATTCTGCAAATGATAAATAAGTAATATTATATTTTATATTAAGCAATTTTTTATAAGTAGACGTAGAGGTGCATAATTCATCATAGGCCTATAAGATTACTTATTTTAAAGCTTAGCAGCCTAAATGTTCTGTCCAAGGACACATTCTTGTTGTATTTTACTTAATTGAATGATTATTATCTAATTTTATGTTGCTATTGACGATCATAATATCAAGATTCATGTAAATTAACTTAGGATAATTTATAATGTAATTTGTTATTATGAAATAAATAAATCTAAATCTAAATCACTTCTACTGATTGTTACTGTGAAAATAAATATTTGTGAAAATGAATTATTTCTGGGTGGATCCGACAATTTATTACCACATTATAATATTCACGATACATCTAATAGTATGCAAAAATCAGACTAACACTTGAAAATCATATATACCGTCGAACATAGAACCTTTTTAGGGTTCCGTAGTCAACTAGGAACCCTTATAGTTTCGCCATGTCCGTCTGTCTGTCTGTCTGTCTGTCTGTCCGTCCGCGGCTTAGCTCCGTAATCATTAGTACTAGAAAGCTGAAATTTGGTATGAGTATGTGTATGTATTACGCCGACAAAACGGTAAAATAAAAACTTTTTTTCGGGTACCTCCCGTACACCTAAAGTGGGGCTGATTTATTTTTTTCGTTTCAACACTACTGTGTGGGGTGTCGTTAAATAGTTCTTTTAAAAATAATAGGGGTCTGCGAATATTATTTTTTTATAAAGTCAGCAGTTTTGTAAATATTCGCTCCGAAAGTAAAAAAAATTGTGTCCCCCCCCCCTCTAACTTTTCAACCACGGGACAAAAAATTATGAAAAAATTCATGAAAATGAGGCCTTATAAGTACTTTCAATGAAAACTATATTGAATAAAATCGGTTGAGCTGTTTTTGAGTTATCGCAAAAATTCATAATTTTCTTTAAAATGACGTAAGTGCCGCGCGGTGTCCTTATACTTCGAACGTTACACATATTAGTTAAGTGCCATACTGTATTAAAACATTTCGCTCAATCTGGTGCGTATAGTCGATAACTTCCAGAAGGTAATAAGTAATTACTGTTACTTTGGCGTTTACGACCTTTTTATAGAGCTTGAAATCTTTCTCGTAATTTAAATCTTTCTCGTAATTTTCGTCTATTGTGAAGGATGGGCAACTGCGGAACCCTACACTGAGCGTGGCCCGACATGCTCTTGGCCGGTTTTCCTTTTTGAAATCGGTTAAAGAAACTGAACTTTCCAGTTTTTGTACTACAAATGTTATGCACGAATTCTCGAGCAGCCCAAAATTTTTGGGCCGCTGACCTTTAAGTACTTATATGCACAGGCCTATTTCTACGTAAATTACTTAAAGTCTGAATACCTTTAATGAAGGCGACAAGTATCTGCATGTTGTGAGCATAGTGCAAAATAAACCGGACTGGAACATGAAAAACACCTGTAAAAAGTATCGTAAATGAATATATAAACATTTAAATAGGGTCCATAAACAGAAAAAAAAGTAAAAAATAGCTAGGGTCTGTCAAACAGTATACCTAAATATTTTGTTTCATCTGTGCCCGTCCATCACAATTACAAAGTGTAAACTGAAATTCAGGGCACCTCTTTCGTGTTGAATATAATGTGGTTAAATAAATTAAAGATAAATATATATAACCTATTATTCTTAATTTGGTAATACTATTGAGTATTCTGTGATTTGGTAGGAACACAGATAGCGTGACGTAGGCAGAGTAGGTAGGCAATCCCTAAGTTTGCGACCTCTATATCCAGTAGGTAATACTATATTATATACTTAATATTTATGAATATAATTATGGCAACTCTAACCGACTCACCTGTCCGGCATAAATTTGGTTGAATAGATATACGCAGTCAGCAGTTTTATCATACATTTGCATAAGTTCAAACCAGCTGTAGTGACTGCAGAGTTTTTGCTCGAGAATTCGTGAATCCGCAAATACTTTCTGAAACAGTGGTAACACTTGCAATCTATTTTTCGGAATTTATATTATTTTATACTTGTAGTAATCGTGAATTCAATTCAATAAAGGAGAAATATCCTCTGTTTTTTTGTTTGTAACATGTATTAATCTGTTCATGTTCATGTTCATGTTCTCTAAAAGTAATGAGTTCTGGTCTGCAAATACGGCAATAAAAGTATTTACTCTACTAGTCTAAGATACGATGCGAATGAATAATTAACATACTATCTACCGTAAACTTCGTTAGGATCAAATACTTGACAGATGAACCTAACAGATGAGGATGACTTGTACCGTATCTTAGACTAAATTATCATCTTATTAGTTTGCAAGAGCTTGAAAAATCCTGAACCCAGATCCAGAACCAGGTTTTAATTATTGTCGAATTGCAGAGTCCCGACTGCTAACTTCTAGCCAGCTGGGTAATTCTTATTCTCATGTATTTTTTTGTGATTTGTAAGAATCACATGTTTATTTTGTTTAAATCAAAAACCTATTTATACCTTTGTTGAGCAAATATCCTCTACTTATCTTTTATAAACACATTTACCTTAAAATATTCAGAAATATATATAAAAAAAGAATGTTTGCCTAAAATGTCACGTCCATGCCGTGTGATATCTCCCGATTTTCTAATAAAATATTTTTTTCTGCTACAATATCACGTAATTTTGACAAATGTTATACGAATGACGCAAAGCTAATAAATGTCTGATAACATTATTTAAAAGTTGTAAAAGTATACTGTAACAGTTTCTGATTCAGAACATCATAAAGTTTGTGATTAATTTTTTTGTCACAGCCATGTGTGATTGTTTAAATACGTGTAACTCGGTAGACAATTATATTTGAAGCTAGCAGCCCTATTTAGGCTTTTTAAGAACGGAAAAACTACCTTCTTGTCTGTTCTGCTTATGACAAAGTGCGGTGAATGTATAGCAAAAATAATTTCTTGTATTTATTAACAAAAAGGACAACCTTAGTACGTCACCACCGTGGAATGAGTTTTAAATGTAAGTTCTACTCTTATGTTATTGATACTTATATAAATTTTACCTCAGAAATAAAAGAATAAGGTGATTGATTAAAATTGGCGAGACAAAGCAAATTGTTCCGTTATGTCGCACATGTTCAAAATTTGTCACGACCATGGATAGATCTAAATGTCACGACCACGGAATTTTCCAAACCTCGGTTGTGACATGTAATGCTTGGTTGTGACATTCTTGTAGTATATTTGAATAATTTGATGATTTTGTTTGCTAAGTTGGGTTATCAATTTGTTGTATTTTTTCCGCAGATGTCACCAAAGAAAAATAAATTAAATCAGCCATCTAGCGAGAGTCTCTTAAGATGTTTGTCGAGACTCTCCGAGTCGAGACGACTATCGGGACAATGATCGTCGAGTCAACATCCCACATGGCGGTCACCTCGTGAGCCAAGTCAAGGTACTTGCTGAGTTTGTCCTTCTCGGCCTTCACGAGGTTCTCGTCATGGAGGATGGTGATGTCGACGAGCACTGCCTGGCGCTTGGATCGATGTACCAAAACGATATCAGGCTTATTGGCTACAATAGTCCTGTCCGTGATGATAGATCGATCACAATAGAGCGTGGCACGACCATTCTCAAGAACTGGCATCGGTGCGTACTTATACTTATAGTACGGCACCTCAGACCCCACAAGACCGTATCGAAGAGCAAGTTGCTGGTGAATGATCCTGGCTACTTGGTTACTTATTATTTGACACAATTACTAGATTTTGGATGAAATTGTCACACCCATGTTATACAGTCTCACAACTATGCTTAGGGATGTCACAACCATGCATTACTTTTAAATTTTAATCACTTGCAGAGGGTATTAAGCTTGTCCATCTGCACCAAAAATTAGCCTTTGGTATGTACCTACTCTTAATATACACCGCAATATATCACAGAATAAAAAATAAAAAAAAATGTTAATATTTTAAAACTATATGAGAATCACCCAGCTTCATTTTAAGATGAAGAATTAATTACTGTCGGTTTCCTGATCAATATTTCCGTCCGTAACGCTATTCTTATTTATTTCGTTTCCTAGCAAAGACGTATAGTCCATTCAGGGAATGGTACAGGCCTACAGGCGAAACGGGTACCTTACTTTCTTGACAGAGGTATTCAGGGAACGATTAATACTTATATAATAAAAGGAAATAAAATGTATACTAATTAGGTACTTACCATGATGAGTTCGTCCCAAACCGATTTCTTGTAAATATAAGTTTTTCGTCGAGTTAAAACATTTGAAATTTTATCCAAAAGCAAATCATTGAATACTAATAGCTTCGAATATATATTTTCAAGCCAGAAAAATGTTAGCGCTCCTTGTAACATAAACAAATACAATAGAAAATGCACACTCAAATTCTGTATATTAAATTTGCGCAGCCAAAAAGTAAACGACACCTGTATCATGGTGAATATTATTAAACATATTATGACCATTCTCCTCTTGATAAATAATGTTCTCGATGTCATGAAATGTTGGTCAATTTCGTCTAACTTTCTAAGCAATTTGTAATACCTTTCACTATTTCCAAAAGCAGAAATAAAGATATGGTAGGTAACCTCCAAGATCATCAGATATCCGAAACATTTTGTTAAAATATTTAAAGGAATATCTGCTTTTGTATCTTTCCAGCTCTTTGGATTGACAAAAGTTTGAGCCAAGATTATTGCTGCTATTATTATTAAACTGTAGATTTTACCGTAAACTTTTATCTTGTGGATGTCATTATTCTTGTACCTGACAATTTGATTACCAAATATGGAAGCAAAATAAGATAGTGGTTTAACAGCATTAATTATAGAGTACCGGCTATATCCTTTTTCTTCGTTGACTGGGGTTTCTAAAATCACAGAAAATATTTTGCTAGATAAGTGTATGCGATTTTTAGTATTTGAGGAAGGATCAGTGTAAAAATCTTTAGAGTATAACATGGTGTCAACTCGTTCAGGCTTCTTTTGTAAGTAACAGGCTACGGTCGTTGAATTTGGAAAGTCACGTTACAATCAGATTAGCGCCGGGACATGTAAACGCAATATCAATCACCGTTAATTTACTTGAAAAGGAGTTTGTGAAAGAGGGTATTTTTTTGTGTTATATTTTACAATACAAACAACGTAACAATAATAGAATAACATTATTCAACAAACAAATACAAATTAACGTGTCGATAAATAAATTATTAATTAGTTAGATAGAGAACTTTATAAACTAATGTCTTTAATTATCTAAAACAACTTTCAACTCGTACTTGTTACAGTTAGTTGTTAAGTTACATTCTAAGAGTGCAATAACTTCTCGTACTATTGAAAAACTGTATCACGGTAGAGTAAGATTCGTCATCCATAGTCTAAAAAGTATACAGTACCAGTTATGAGCACTAGAACCAAACAATAATAATATATAAAAAAAAACGTAAAGGAAGCAACTCAAAATACCTTAAAATTATTGATGGTGAAATTACACAGTCATCAGGTTTATAGATGTTCATCTAACCCTTCTTGTTACATTTGCGATATGTTTATTCCAATTAAGGTTGTTATCCAATTCAATGCCTAATGTATCTGATATTATCTGTAATTCCTATTGAAATGCACAAGCAGTCAGACGATTATGAGCAGTAATAGCTTTTACTCGTACAGTGACTGAATCAGAAGGTGGTTGGATATTGTGTCGCACACTAAACGTTATGAACTTTTTTTATTGCCAAGTTTAAAGTAAGGAGATTAAAATATAGTCTAGCCACTCAATTACTCCATTAAAACCTTCCTGAGTAGTCTTGTCTGTCATCCCACGTCAGTACGTTTTGACACAGTTTTCTTTTTTGGGAACTATCCCGGAAAAGTAAAACCGTGTCATCAGCAAAAGCAACGTCTTGAGCATTTTTCAGCGAGAGGATACAAAGATAATTGATAGGTATATATATATATATATATATATATATATATATATATCGATGGCAAAAAGCGAGAACGTAGTAACCGCCAAAATGCAAACTTTACACCAGAGCCAAAAAACTTTTCGATTTCGAGAAAAAAAATCATAACTCTTTCATTTATGAACGAAAGTGCTTGATATTTGGACCTAATTCATAACTTATGGTTTTCTTTCAACTGGCATATTTAATATTTAACAAAAAAGACTGGTTTACGACTTAGTGGCGGTTACGACAATTGAACTCTTTTTTTCGTTACGCGAAAACGCTGTAAACGCCAGAAGTAAATGTACTAAAATGGTGAAACGAGTATTATTTCCATAAAGCATAAATGCTGTAACCAGATGCATATTTATTTTAAGATTCAATAATTTTGACGTAAATGTCATTACGTTCTTTATAGGACTAACTGAAATGTGGTAAGTGTCCACCGGCAAAAAGAAACTGTGAAAATAAAACGACTTAAGTATCAATCAACTTTTATCAACATACTTTTTTAAAATGTTTCCAAATTTCAATGCAGGTTTCTTACAAATTAAAAGCTCAGAAGCAACAATTACCGTCTTAACATATCAAATACTATCTAGTCTCAATTTCTCTGTATAAAAACATTACGAAAGTTACTTAAAACCGCTCCGTTGATTGTAACATTTCAAAAGGCTAATAAAATCTCTCATATTATAAAATCACAACCTTGTACTTATCGTGCTAAAAACAAACATAAATATTCTTAGGGTTAATCAGACTACAATATTGTTATCTGCTAAAACTAAATATTTTAGGAAATGAGGTTTAATATTCCCGTGAAAACTTTAAAACTCTCTACATTTTATCTTCAGTTTTGGCATTCAATTGTTTTTTAAGTAACTTTTATCGATATAAAACTCACTACCTATTAAACCCACTAACTATAAAAGATGTTTTGAATGTAAGTATTACTTATTATATAAGTTTTCAACATAATTCTTAAACAATTGTTTGAACACAACTATCACCTCAATTATAAAAATATTTCTTTGAACTAATCTCACTGAACCATTAATATTTAACTTTAATAACTAGACTTTATATCACTATGGTACCGTACAAATTAATTTTTTTATTATTTATTTAAATAAAAACTCGGAGTCATTTTTCTTAGGCAGAATATCAATTGACATTAAAATAGGAACCTAAAAATTGCAGTCCAATGGAATTCGTTTTCATAATAACATAATTAAAATAACTGTTCTTAAAAAAATACTAAAAATTCCACTCTAAAATGCATTGTTTTATAATAACACTCCTCAAAATGTTTGTCATAATTAACTCAAAAATCGCCCCTCTAAAGTAATGAAAATTAGTGCAATAGTGACTGATGGACATGTGCATTCTTCCAATCCTGACCTACGGAGCGCAAACTTGGTCTTTGACAAAAGTTCAGAAGTCCACCCTCAAGGTTTGTCAAAGAGCCATGGAACGCAGTATTCTGGGCGAAAAACTAACTGACAGAATTAAGAACACAGCTGATGTAGCGCAAGCAGCCGCAAAGCTGTATATTATGTCCGTGATAAAACGAATCACGACAGTTGTCGCAGTGGTTTAAGCAGCTGCCTACTGAGCCGACGGTCCTGGGTTCGAATCCCGGCAAGGGCAAATATTTGTGTGATGAACTCGAATATTTGTCGAATAATATATTTGTGCCTGGGTCATGGATGTTATTTGTATTTAAGTATGTATTTATCTTTACCAGTATGTTCACTTGTGTCCAGAACACAAGCCTCCTAGAACTTACTGTGGTACTTGATTAATTTGTGTGAGGTTGCCCGATTATGCCATGCGTATGGTTATTGTGAAAATATTAATCGAATCAGGCACCAGTTAACCGGTAAATTTTAAATACCGTACAGTTGTTTATCAACCGCAGCTCAACAAATTTAGTGCTTATCCTGATTCTAGCCCTTGGACAATAAAAATGCGGACGTGACACCCCAAACTAGTTTGACCCGGCTTGAGTCAGCTTTTTAGGGGTTAGACCAATTAACTCTTAATGGTTGTAGTGAAACGTAGTAGATTACAGCAAAACTTTCTTCGTAAACTAGATATACATATTATACTAATTAAAAAAAAAACATTATTTTAAATCGAAATCAAAATTGAAATGTAGGTATACCTATTCTGTAAGTAGGCCACTTTACATGTCTGAATCTGAATTTATCGGCATTTCACAAGAGGAGGCCGCTGTCGAGAAGAAAGCCGAAAAAGTAATTATTTTTTTCATTTTTTATTAATCATCATGCGAGCGTTTGCTCGTATCTTTTGATTGCCTTGAAGCTGAAGATAAGCAGACCTTTGATGATATTTGATGTTAATTCCAGCTTTATACCTCCACGCGTTCCTGAGAAAAAGGTCTCGACAAATAGATAGACAGGCACAAAAGTGATCCTATTTAAGTTTAGTTTTTGGCGATTGAGGCACGGAACTCTCAAAGCTGCCGCGTCCCGCGCCCCAACATCGTTATTTTCTTCCAACAAAATGTAATAAAAACATTTTTGCTGTCCTTTCAATATTAATAAAGCAAATAAATATGCTAGTTATGTTTTATCCCAATATTCATATTTTCCATTAAATCCGCAACATATTTTTACATCCAAAAAAGGCATGTACACAGACTACGCACACCCACTCGCTCCGGCGATCGCCGATAGACTAAATCACAGGTCGTATTCACGAGCCACATCGCCGCGAGCGCACATTTTTATTGCTGTATCTTCAAGCACTACCCACTTCACGTTGTGTTTCAAATGTCGTTACTGTAGCTTGCTGTTAATTCATTTTCGAATGAAATGTAGTAAGCGTCAATCATAGATAATTTATTTTAGGATAATTGCAGTAAGCTTGATTCGTAATTTTTTCACTACATGCATAAATGCTGCAACCGCCACGGAACAAAATTTCGGCAACGGGCACACCCTTTGATTTATGAAAGAACAAAATTAGCGTAAATGTACTCGTTTAGAAAATTGCTACTATTTGGGTGTTTACAGCAATTAGATGTGGGCATCGTCAAAAAAATACATTCGTTTTGCAACGTAGTCCAGTTTTTTCTAAGCGTCGTAGAGCCATGGGACCCAGACCAGTCGACGCAGAAAAATTCGCTGATTCCGATTATGCAAAAAAAATTTTTTTGACCAAGTGGCGGTTACTACGTTCTCGCTTTTTGCCATCGATATATATATATATATATATATATATATATATATATATATAATAATAATGATAACTTTATTCACCATACAACTACATGAAATCACTAAAAAGTTGATAACAGACACTTGCCTTACAATTCTTGTTGTTAGTTACATAAGTTTTGCAAACAATGATGTCCTATTACTTCCCGTACTAGTAAAAACTGTATCACGGTGAAGTAAGAGTTGTCGTCGGTCACATTGGTACTTATATATAACATTTTTTGTAAGAGAGTGAGGTTAAATGTGTATCAACAATTTAACACAGGCAGTATAAAATATAGCAGATAAACAGAGTATAAGGGTAAGTTAAATTACTACATGTTCAGTGATCACGCTGTTTATAACTCGGTTGAGCAGAGTTTGAACCCGGCATACGTAACATCGTTTACGTCACCCTTAGCCGCAAGTGGGACTTTCTGCCCGCTATGTGGGGAGAAAATCACACCTAAGACTTAGACGAATCACGGGCGACAACTCGCAAAGCCCCAGACTGCGTGTATAGACACCCTCACCTTCGGTTCAGGCCACAAACACCTGCGATCCGGAACATTTACGACTTCACTGCTCCAGGCATGTAATGTACTATTTCAAACCAGGTGCAAACCTAACGCAATCGATACAGACAGGTACAGTATTAAAAAGAGAGTAGGCCCAAGGACACTACCTTGCGGCACACCAAGCAGGATATCTTGTTCATTGCTAAGGTGTTCCCCAACTCTAACCGACTGCTGCTTTGTATTGGATAGATAGTCAGTCGGGAGTCAGAGGTGGCGGACCACTTATAGCTACTCTCCAGCATCTTGACGAGGATGGGAACGGAGGCTATCGAAGGCTTTCTTAAGATCTAAAAAACATAACATAACATTACACATAACAATAAATACTAAAATAAACATTTAGTTGGGGCTCCCATTAACAAACGTGATCGGTTGCGTTAACTTTGCCCCTCAATTATATCCGGCGCCATATACACTAGGTGCAAACTTAATTTAACCCAGGCCAGTTAAGATGGAATAAGTGTCGGAACCCTCGGTGTACGAGCCAGGCTCACACTTGGCTGGTTTATTTATCAATTTGGTCAACAATGTGTAAGGTAACATTTATACCGCGTCTTCAGTGAATCTATATTCTCTGAAACCAAATTCAGTAGGTAACCGATAGGATTTCATTTCATTTCATTCATTTTTACCTAAATAAGTTTTGACTCTTTTATGTAAGAGGAAAAATTCCTTTAAAAAAAATCTAACTTTTTAAAGTGAATAATACTATTCCCTGAGTCCCTTCGTCCCACTACGTAACTGAGTTTTGTAACCAGCTACGAAATGGGAATATTTTTTACCACTTGGAACCCAGTTACGAAGGAAGAATTGTTTGTTTTTATTTGTAACTGGCTACAAAGTAGGAATTATTTTTCCCAGTTGGAAATCCAGCTACGTATAGAGAATTGTTTGTCTCAACTTGTAACTGGTTTGTAACTGGCTACACAGTGGGAAATATTTTTCCCAGTTCTAAATCCCGCTACATACTAATATATATTATTTGTCTGAATTGCTACCGTAAATTCTAACATCACTAGTAACAAACAGATAGGTACATTTTTCTTATAATTTTTTTAAACACATTGTTCTAGCCCGAAATCTGATGATCCTCCTATCGTTTTCCCTGGTTGAGTCCCTGGGTTCATGGGACTAAATATAGGCTGATGATGATGAATATGTTAATTATTTTCGTTACATATATACAGGATGTTGTCTGTTATAGGAGCTTTAAATTTAAACGATGATTCCACAGAGTATCCGCAGTTACCTAGACTTGGGTACTAATGCTTCAAAGTGCTTAAACTCAGATCAATGTTTTTAATCTTTAAAGCCACTTGTTTAGCCTCCTATCTGATAGGAGGCTCGGGTTGATCCACAGTATCGAGCGTCTCCCTTGACTGGGCTAACGGTGAAGTAACTGTAAAATAATCCTTAAAAGCGTTTGCTATAGCGTGCGGTTCGTGTATGCCAGCCACGCTCACGGGGAGACTCGATTGTATGCTAACCTTGTTGGTGTTTTTCCAAAAAAAAAAAACCCTGTCCGAATGGTTTTTAGCTAAAATATCCATTTTAATATCCAGTTCGTGCTCTTGGCAGTATTTGAGTTTCGATTTGAACACCTTTTTTTAACAAACAAAACCTTCGGTTTCCCCGAAGAGATCCCCGAAGCGTAGCCAGTTCACCACTCTCGCCGGCCGGTTAAGGCAAGACAGAGGCGGAGGCCCCGACCCATCACCCCCATCAGGATCCCCCAGGAGCACTCAGGTTCGTGGGGTCGCTACCCCCCAACAGTTCGCCATAAGCTGCCCTGCGGTGATTGACTGCGCTGGTAATACTATTATTATTATTAAGCCCTCTCTCACCTGCCGGTTACATTCTCAGCTGCGACGCTGTGGAATCCGAGGTCCACTATTGACCATGGTCCCTGATTTGACAAGTCCGGATTACCTATTACAGTGGAGTGACTGCCATCTGACCTCCTCTGTTCTTATGTACGTCTGAACAGGCAGTGGTTCAGGCGTACATATAGCAGAATGTTGCTACCACCGTTTTTTTTAACGATTTTTATCTAGTTTACAATGGGAACAATTTAAACGCTCACCAAAATGGCTTTTATACCCCAAAACTAAGTTCCAAATAAAATGAATTGCTTCCATTTAAATTAAACTCTCTCTATATAGTGCTCCCCAAATTAAATCATTTTGTATTCCAAAATCGATATACATTACACCAGAATAATTTTATGTTGAGTCAGAATATCTTTTTGCTTCCCAAAATGGATTTTTTGCTCACCAAATATTGTTTTCATAAAACATCAAAATTATTACCAAAAAATATCTTTTTGCTTCCCAAAATGGATGTTTTGCTCACCAAAATGGATTTTTTGCTCACCAAATATTGTTTTCATAAATTAGTGTTTCAGCTAGGTAACCATCTAATCCTGATCACCTTTCAGAGCAGATCCGACTCGGCCGGGTTAGGTTAGGTTAGTTTTTTTTTTTTATATCCCTAAAAACGCTCCATAATGTGCGGTAGTCATTATTAGCTATGCTATATCAATTTGAAATTTTCTCCGCACAAATCGTTTTTTTTTTCGTTATTTTCCGAATTAGACCGAATTTTCGGACAAGATTTCAGATTCATATTTTTGAGCCTCGAGAGCCCCCCGATACCGAGTTTTAGCCGCCTAGCACCAATTTGAAATTTTGGTGAAAAAAGCCATTTTGGTGAGCATTTAGTTTTTTGCCTCAGCAAAAATTACTAAAATGGAAGTAATAATATAAAATATTGGTGACACCCATTTAACAGTAATTTAGATTATTTGGTCTGAAATTAACTTTAATGGTGTTCATATATTTTTATAGGATGTAAGAAAAATAATTATTTGCTTTATTTATAGAATAGTTTGGGATACACTATTTGGTGAGCATTCATCCGTTTTGGTGAGCATTAAGAATTTATTGGTAGTAATTTATCAACATATTTGGTAGGCGTTTAAACACAAGCCGTTTACAATAAAGTAGTTACAAACTGAGATAATTAATTCTCAATACGTAGCTGGGTTTCAAAGCGATAAAAAATATTCCCATTTCGTAACTGGTTATAGCTGGGTTTCAAAGCGATAAAAAATATTCCCATTTCGTAGCTGGTTACAAAACTCAGTTACGTAGTGGGACGAAGGGCCCTGAGTTCTAGATAGTAACATACCTATTTCATGCTTTTGTTAGTTTTTGAAACAAAAAATATTAATGAAGAATTATAACCGTGGGTTTCATTGAAATATATACCCATAAATCGTAATAGCCCTGTTCTAAGAACTTTACCTACATTGAGGATATGTTAAGAGACATGTTTGATCATTAGATAAAAATGTCTAAAACAATCAGTATTTTTGAACGGATAAGGAAGCTTAAGAAATTTTCCAATATTTTTAATAGTTAAATAAGTCATTAAAGATACAGTCTCTGTCCCCTGATTTAAACATCGGAATCGCAACTCGTTTCGTTTGAATCGGAATCACCGATTTTTTTAACGCTTCCAGAAACTTACCTTCTTGAAAGCAGAGATTGTAAACATCAGATATCGGTTTACTAAAATATGTGTAGATCAGCACACATTTTCAGAAAGTTTGATGGGATACGTCCTACCTAGTGGTAGCACTTGATTGAAACACTGCGTAATAATCGTGAAATACTGAATGAAATTATAAAAATAACACGAGCTTTGAATTATGCACTTATATGTACTTATATGCGGACCGAACTGCGTGACCTTTCCACTACTACATAAACCTCCCGGGTTTCCAAAAGTGGCAATATAAAATATAAAACATTGTAAAAAAAATGTTTATTTAAATAAATAAATAAATATATATATATATAATTGACTGAATTTCTTACCAATATAATTTATTAAAAATGCGACTATTTTAAAAATATATTTATTAAAATTAAAAATTATGGCTTATTTACAAGAATTAAAAAGATAAACCATTTATTTGGATGACAAAAGAAAAAATGGTTTTTGTAATGTGGAATTTTAACAAAATGTTGGCAAGTAGTAAGTAAGTTATATAGAGGAAAATGTAAGAATGGTAGTTACGCATTTACCAGCAAGTGGAAATTAACTATCCACCATCATATTTCAATAATTTCTGTCCGTATATAGCAAAAGATAGAAGCATCTGTGTTAAATAATCCCTTTCATATCTTAGGCTAGCTTAGTGATAAAAAGGTTTATAAAAACAGAAGTTTCAACCAGTACAAAGGAGAGTCAGTTAAATGGCTTATATTAATATAAGCTCATGGTTGGCTCCCATGGTAGGATAGGGAAGGGCTTAGATTCGAAATAAATGAAAAATGAAAGCTAATTCATAATTATATAGGATAAAGATTGATAATTATGTAAACGACACGCCAACTGCTGAATATTTGTGTTCACCAGCACTCTTGAAGTATTCATTGGCGGCACGAGAAGCTGGAACAAAAAAACAAGTGAATAAAAAAAAATACAAAACATAATAATTCTAATACTGGTAAGAAAGATGGACATAAGTATAAGTTCCTATATAGAGTCTGTGCGGAAAGAGAAGAGTCGTGGCAGAAACGGGAACTAACATTTTGAATTTTACATGGCAATCGAACCTTAGACACCGGTCTTAAAAAAAGATGAACAACATTTTAATATGTAATTTCATTGCGTTATATAAAAAATCGCAATGTTGCGTGTATAAAATTATGTCCAAACGGGATAAAGTCGCACATAGTTCTGTTCCACAAGGGAAATTATATTTTCCCCACTATCGACTTACCAAAAGTCACAGAAAGTGTGTCCGCTATGAGTCATACAACATAAAAACCAAATAATAATATTACATTATTAAGTATTTAATAGTCCTCCATGTTATTAGTCTCCGACACTAAATCGGTAAGTATATTTTTTCAAAATATATTAATTTACATAAATATGCAAGTATACGTTCGGCTGGGTCATTTTTTTTTAATTTCTAACAGATACTGTTGAAATTGAAATATCATTTACTCCATTGACATATGATATGCTCTAGAATTAGTCTCAGGGTTAATACATTGAATGCTTACTAGCTAAATCAATACAATATTTGTGTCAGGTTTTAATTTTTAATTCTAAAATCAATATTATAATAGTCTTTTATATTATACAACACATTTTCTGTTAATGTTGTTTTTAAATATAATTTATAATTAATGTCATTCATGGAGGTAATGGTATCAGGTAAATGGTTATACATTTTAAGGCTTTGATGTATGAAGCTTTTTTTGGTTTTAGCTAGGCGAAAAAAGGAAAAAGGTGTCATTTGGTGGCATTATTCATATTTTTATTTATTTATTTATTTCAGTTTTATTGCCTCCGGATAAATGTATTGAATTTTTTCCCATACAAAAGTATAAACAACTGACAAAGAGTGACAGCAGTACAGCATAGCAAAAACCATAAAATAGCACTGGCACGCCCTCAAATCTTATGACTCTTCTTTTCCGCAGAGTAGTAGTAAGTGCAGAGGTGAAATATTGCAGAATTGAGTTAAAAAATCCAAAATAACATCTAATTCTACAAAAATTTTTGTATGTAATTTCATTACGTTATATAAAAAATCGCAATGTTTAATGTATAAAATTATGTCCAAACGGGATAAAGTCGCACATAGTTCCACAAGGGAAATTATATTTTCCCGACTATCGACTTACCAAAAGTCACAGAACGTGTGTCCGCTATGAGTCATACAACATAAAAACCAAATAATAATATTACATTATTAAGTATTTAATAGTCCTCCATGTAATTAGTCTCCGACACTAAATCGGTAAGTATGTTCTTTCAAAATACTTATATTAATTTACATAAATATGCAGGTATACGTTCGGGTGGGTCACTTTTTTTAATTTCTAACGGGCATTGTTGAAAAAGGTGTCATTTGGTGGCATTAAATTGATACATATATATTTTTTTTTTGTTTCAGTTTTATTGCCTCCGGATTACTCCGGATTACCTACTGCAGAAAAAAAAACCTAATAAAAAAGTATAGAATTTTTTCCCATACAAAAGTATAAATTATCTTGAAATAACTGACAAAGAGCGACAGCAGTACAGCAGAGCAAAATCAATAAAATAGCACTACCATGCCCTCAAATCTTATGACTCTTCTTTTCCGCAGACTAGTAGTAAGTGCAGAGGTGAAATATTGCAGAATTGAGTTAAAAAATCCAAAATAACATCTAATTCTACAAATCTAACATGTGACGTTCAGCTGTCCTGCCCTTAAAATATTAGCGTTCAAGGGTATTTTTAGAACAAAAAACTTTAGAACTTACAGAATGTGTGGCATGAACGTTATCATTAGCCCTTAATTTGACAAGAAAAAAACGAAGGTCGATACAAGTCTTGTTAAGGTTGAAATTAACAATTCTGTCGAAAAAAAATAATTGAAAAAGATGTGGTCAAATAGTTTACTTACATCCTGGCGTACATTGCCAAATTAAGGGCTAAAGAAAGACAACAAAAATTTCTTGGTGGCACAGATTCGTAACAAGATGAGACGATGGAAACTGAACAGATTGGTAGACTCAGACATGTAAACACAATTGTTATACAAGAAAATTCATTATTTCATTATTTATTGGAGGTTTGGTGAGGTTGAAAAACGTGTTGTGTCCATACCTAATATCAAATCTTGTAAACAAGATACGAAAATATTTAAATCTGGTTAAAGTAGGTGTAGCTGGGGTGGGGCATCGGAGGCTACAATGAACTTTTGGGTTGTGGAGCAAACGAAACATGACACACGTGATAAGAGTATCATTTTATGTAGATCATATGTTAAGCATTACTGATTGTGCAAATGTGCATCAACACAACGAGTCAGTGAATCACTCACTTCTATCTTATCTATTAAAGCGAAACGATTTGGTACTGTTATTCTGGTATTATTCACTTACTGAAGACTATCCTTTATTTTAGTTTAGGTACTGGTGTATAATATTATCATCATTTTCATGATTTTATAAATATTATAATGCAGAACGTAAATAAGTCGAACGGACCGTCTTCATAGGGTGTGAACATTAGACGAAACGGTTCGAGAAAAGGTAGGTAGTGCCCCGCTTCTTTTTTGCTCGTCTTGGCGGGGGCACTACCGTGCCCCCAGATGTTATACCGATTGGGTTGTATGACTTGTATGTGTCCGAGTTTTTAGCAAATCTAAAGTAAAACCTATTTTAAGACTGCACCGAGCGAAATGAGAAAAATAGGCAGTTGCCATTAAGCAAACAACGTCAACGCTAGTTGTTTAATCCATATGTAAACTATATATTTAGCACTTTGAATACTGTGTTAATAACTTCTCCGTGGAAAAATTATAAGATTATTAATATTTTACCCTAGAAAACTAAGTAAAGTTGGACGAAAACTGTAAAATCGTAAGCGGGCGATAAGTAATTTTTTTTATACTTTAACAATGGAAATCTATTCTGATTTTCAGTTCAAAAAAAGATTATTGCTTACATTACAATTTGTCCGCATCAAATACTTCAATTATTGCTTGGTATTAAAGGTCCAGATTTAACAAGAAATTGCTTTTAATTCTCCATACATTTTTACTATGGCGGCCGCGCGCCGATCTATGTAAATACGCAATCCCCGCGCTATACATACATAGGGATCGTTTATTTACGAGTAGGTACGTACTTAATTAAGGGTCTAAAAGCGTTGTTTAAATAAAATCGTCTGTTGACAACCAGAACTCACTAACTAACAAATACCTACTTAAAACAAGGTTTTGAAGAGCAGTGACAAAAAGTTTAGTGGCTGTTGGTTGTCACCAGGCAAAATGTTAATAATTTCTGCACGGAAGGGAGACGGGTAATTATCTCGCGCGAGAAATAGTATGATAGTTATGCTAGAGGTGCAGGAGCAATTAAGGCGGCTTAGCTCGGAGTGATTCTCCTTCGGGGTTGAATCATAAATGACAAAAATCGTTGGTAAACCAACGCAACCGAGGGTCCGAAAAATTGTCGAACTCGGTGAATTGACCAAATGAATCCTACCGGCGAACCGACGCTGCCGTGGCAGAAAGTTTTCCGAGTGGAAACAACAAGTACTCTTTATGCACACCTCATAAAACAAACAGGAGAAATATACAACGCAAGAAATTACAATTAGGGGTAAACAACAGGCGGTATTATCGTTAAAGAGCGTTATTTTCCAGACCTTTATACCTAACCTTTATACGTCCTAACATTTTAACCTTTTTACGTCCACAACTACGTACTGGAAGCGGAATCAACGCAGCGTGGGAAGCTGTACTAAAATGTGGCCCGATTATCGTAGAGATATCGAACCTCAGTACTTGTTCAGCAGTTAAAGGATGCTGAGATATTGATGAAAGTTCCGCATTGCAATTAAGAAGTTAAAGCATGTATGCTGCAACCTACAGCAGAAACTACAATGTTGACCTATGAACATGGTTTTGGTAAATCCCAAACTTCTACAGTCATTATAACTTTGCTGCAGCTACAAACAATTTCTGCAAACGTGGCTCGTTCTTTCGTTAGGTACCGTAGTTGTTTCATTTGCAAATCAAAGCATCGGGTTTCAGAAAAATGCTTAATGGTATATCATAATTAAACAAATAAATAAATAAATAACAGACAACCTCACATAAATCGATTTAGTCCCAAATTAAGCTCAAGAAGGCTTGTGTTATGGGTACCTACTAGCCGACGATATACATACTTATATATAAATATATACTTAAATACATAGAACAACCATGACCCAAGCACAAATATTTGCCCTGGCCGGGATTCGAACCCGAAACCGCCGGCTCAGTAGGTAGGTCTCTACAAACTGAGCCAACCGCGTCGTCGAATAATTATATTTTTTTTGTATCGAAAACAGTTTTTCTTTTTAAATATTTACAACTAGATTTTGCCCGTTTTTTAGGGTTCCGTAGTCAACTAGGAACCCTTATAGTTTCGCCATGTCCGTCTGTCCGTCTGTCCGTCTGTCCGTCTGTCCGTCTGTCCGTCCGTCCGCGGCTTAGCTCCGTGATCATTAGTACTAGAAAGCTGAAATTTGGTATGAGTATGTGTATGTATAACGCCGACAGAACGGTAAAATAAATATAAAAAAAAATTTTTTTTCGGGTACCTCTCGAACACCTAACCTAAAGTGGGGGTGATTTTTTTTTCTTTTCAAAACTGGTGTGTGGGGTGTCGTTGAATAGGTCTTGTAAAAATAATAGGGGTCTTCCAACATTATTTTTTGATAAAGCCAGCAGTTTTGTAAATATTCGCTCCAAAAACAAAAAAAATAGTCTCCCCCCCCTCTAACTTTTCAACCACGGGTCAAAAAAATTCGGAAAAATTCGTGTTAATGAGGCCTTATAAGTACTTTCAATGAAAACTATATTGAACAAAATCGGTCGAGCCGTTTTTGAGTTATTGCCAAATTTCATATTTTTTCTTTAAAAGGTCGTAAGTTGACTTCTAGAAGGTAATAAGTGATTACAGTTTCTAGGGCGTTTACGACCTTTTTATAGAGCTTCAAATCTTTCTTAACGTAAACCTCGGGCTTAAAACAGCAGGAAGGATGAGCAACTACACTGAGCGTGGCCCGACATGCTCTTGGCCGGTTTTTATAATATTAGCGGGGTTTAATTTAAAACTGACAAAATATTTCAATTAAACAATTTTAACGAATACGTTGACGTGATGTATCATGTATATTCATTATCCCGCCAAAACATCTCCATGTAAAATGGCTTCAAGAGGAGACCATATGACTTGCACTGTCAAAAAGTTATCAGGATCTGATGTAAAGCCAAGCTTCCGACTCTACACGCTCTAACTCTACAAGTTTACAACTTAAACAAAATATGCGATCGAACTAAATTATCCACATTTACTTTTAATAAAGTAATTAATGACCTTCTGGCCTAGTGTAACTGTTTACACATTAGGCACGTCTGGCATGTGGGTACACCTTTATTTTTATTTTTTATTCATATTTATAAAATAAGTAGTTTGCACAAATGTAACTTTGACAGAGAAAAAATGTGTTTTTCTCAGTCAACCTTTGACAAACTTGCCGAAACGTCAGGGAGGCTCAAATAAACGCGAATAATCGTAGAATGCATATATAGATATAATCCATTTTAATGGTTTTATTTAAATGTTTGACAGTAGCAGAAACCAAAGAAAATGCGGTAAAAATATTTCATGATGGGATTTTAACCGATGCGATTAGATTGCATTTTTAACCGTAAAATGGTAGTATAAAGCCAGGTTAGAAATTTTAGATAGTATGCAATTGTCTTTTCAATAACTTCACATAAATTGTTTTCTAATTTTACCAATAATTCAATGACTGTAAACTGTAATTTAATATTACTCATCTTATTAACGCCACGTTTACGCTGAGCTAGTTGCGAAGCTATGAAAATTGAATCACTAGTACTTGGTGCTTCTCGTTACAGTAATTTATCCAAGAAAGATTATATTCCTATTTACATGTGGAGTGTTTCAGAATGCATGGCACGATATTACTTACTGTCATCATCACTTCCGAAGATAACGCCAGTCAGCCATAGGATTAATAGTACAAAAAGTACTACACTCAGCACGGATATGATGAAGCTGATGATTTTACATAACAGGTTACACACGCAACTGGGAAAGAAAAACAATAATTATTGTAAATATATAGTATCATTGTATTTATGGTAAAGTTATATAATACCTATACATTTATTCACGTATCTTAGATGCTTTCCGAGTGATTAATTTTCTACTCGGCACCCACTGGAAGCATCTCTGTTTGGCCCTATGGTTGACTGGTAGAGAATGCCATTAGACATTAAGTTCGCCATTTGTACTGACTTTTGTTTTGTGCGATAAAGTTTAAATAAATAAATAAATTATTCAGCACGTCTAGTGTAATTGTGACACGCGACTCTTTGTCACTATCTTGTCATCGTGCGAGCAAGACAGATGACACTGAGTCGCGCGACAAGTGATGTCGCCGCAAGATATGCTATTGCTAGCCCCGCAGTTTTTTTTGGGCGTGAGCGTAAACCACAAGTACGAGTTGTTTTTTAATTCCATTATTTACACTGCGCCTGTTGAGATTGATTTGCATACCATACTTTTAATAACATCTTTGGGAATAGTTCGTCTCCAGCGCTTCGCCGGCCGCTGCCGCAGCACGAGAGTCGTAGTTCTAACCTAACGTAACCTACTGTTTCATCATATTTGCTCGTAAAAGATGGTATTACATGCAGGAGTACTGAAGTACAAAGGCCTATATAGTTCCCGCGGGAGTTATATTTGTTAAAACTCCCGAGGGAGTAATGGTTTTAGTTTTATAGTATATTGTGTCATAAGGGTAGTAAGTAGGGGATTACTAACGAAGGTATATTAGAACATTAATTTTAATGTCCTGAGTTTGTAATCCCCTTACTACCCGCCATACACACAATATTGTTCATCACATTTGGGAGGGAATAACATATACATAAAACAAAAATAATTTTAATTTACTATCAGCATTGGCAAAACGGCGATCAGCTTAAAACAGAAAACAAATATATACAGAATCTTACCATCTATCATTAAACAAACAACCATTAACAATATTATGTAGCAAAAATGAACACCAAAATACTATAAAGTTAAATACGAACAGTAATTTTGTTACAAAACTAAATAGTAGGTACCTACCATGTACCTACCAATAATTTTATAACTTTTTTTTTCTTTTTTTGTGTAGTCTACCACAGATAATGTTAAGAACTGCGTTTAGTTCAGAAACTTGACAGGCTATACTGCCAGATTGTAACGATAATTCAAAATTTAATTTAATAAAATTATTGAAAAATACACTTATATAATTGTAAAACCTAAATATAATGCAGTTACAAATATACGATATTAATTCAATACTACTTACTACTACTACTTAATGGCTCAGTGACCCAAAGCGAATCTTGGCCTCCGACACGAGTTTACGCCACTTGTCCCGATCTAGCACCGTTTTCCGCTAGTTACCGGCTTGGAGTTCACGCAGATCGGCTTCTACGACACCGATCCAGCGATACCTGGGACGGCCGACCGGCCTTTGGGCAATAGGTCATCCCAAATATACCCTTTTAGCGCCGCGATCTTCGTCCATCCTTTCCACGTGGCCAAGCCAGCGGAGACGGTGGGCCTTCGTTTCCCCAATGCCATTGGGAGTGGCTAACAGCTCCTCAATTTCAGCATTCTTATGGATTCGAAAGCTACCGTCCTCCCTTCGCACCGGTCCCAGGATCTTCCGGAGGATCTTTCTCTCAGCCGCCAAAAGCTGGTTTTCTTCTTTAAGTGTTAGCGTCCAAGTCTCACATACATACATAAGTATGGGCCTTATGACCGTCTTGTAGATGCGGATCTTTGTGCATCTGCTGAGCAGCTTGGACACTAACACTTGATGAAGGGCGGCGCTACATCGCAGAGTGTTTTGGATGCGGATATTTATATCCTCTTCGCGGGCATTGGTGTCGGTGATAGTGCAGCCTAAGTATTTAAATTTGGCTACCCCCTTGAAGACGTTATCTCCAACATGCAGGTCTTGCCTCTTACTGCGTACGTCTTTATAGCGTTTCATGTGGAGATACTCTGACTTTTCGTAGCTAATTCTTAGGCCCACTTTTTGGGCTTCGGCTTCAAGGTCAGCTGCAGATTCAGCGACTTCTTCTCTGGTTTCCCCGAGCAGCGCTAGGTCAGCAGCATAACCTATCACCTTATGCTTTCCATTTAGTTGCTCCCCGACATCCAGTGCAAGCACCTGTCTAAGGGAAAATTCTAGCACTAAATTAAAAAGCATAGGTGATAGGGCATCGCCATGCTTTAGCCCTGTAACTACCACAAACTCGTCCGTTAGCCCATTATCGATCCTTACCCTCATCTCACTCTCCCTGGTTGCTACTTGAACCATGTCCAGTAACTTCTTAGGGATGTTGAAGTTCCTGAGAATGGTATACAGGGCGCACCGGTCAATACTGTCATATGCTTTTTTGAACTCCACAAATAACACGTGAATGCTCTGGGCGTATTTCCATCTTTTCTCCATCAGTTGTTTCAGACAGAAGATCTGATCAACAGTGCTGCGATTACGACGGAACCCACACTGATAATCACTTAGGATTTGTTCCGCGTAAGGTTCCAATCGTCTGAGCAACACATATGATAAGACATTATACGCAGTTAGCAGAAGAGCAATTCCGCGATAATTTGTGCATTTCTTTTTACTGCCTTTCTTATGGACAGGGCAGATGATACCTGTATTACATTCCCGAGGTTGCTGTTCGGTCATCCAGATCTTAACTATTAGTGCATACAAATTGGACTGTATCGACCCTCCACCGTATTTCCAGACTTCTGAAGGTATGCCATCAATTCCAGGGGCCTTATTGTTCCTGAGCCGCATAATGGCTTGACTAGGGTGGTCCAAAAAATTTTTTTTTTTAATTTCAGGTCGGCCACCCCCGTAATTTGTTACACCTTCCCCTTATATTACTTATGTTAAATTACAGATTCCTAACTTACCTGGAAGACAGTGCTCAAGGGGATCAAAGTTTTAAAAATTGTTCTTATTTGTGAAATAAATATGGTTGTTTTTAATATATATTATTGTTGGTAATTAACGGTTGTATGTAATTATTTAGTGATAACTTGTTATTACCTAAAAAAACCTTTCAGGTGAACATATCACTTGTCCTTGACTCCTAACTTGCTTGCAAGACAGTACTCAAGGTGATCAAACATTTAAAAATTGATCAAATTATAGTAATAAACAAATTATAGTAATAAATATTTGTAGTAAATAATGATTATTTGTAATAAATTTATTGATTTGTAATAAAAGCCCGTGTACTAATTACTTATAGGGCTGCAAAAAATACCTTTTAAATGAATCTTTAAGACGCTTGAGCACTGCTTAGTAGTTGAGATAAATTCACAAAACTTTCAGTATTTACTTATCATTATATGTGTAACAATTTTGAGGGGTGGCGCTACCAGTAACTACAGTTTGAATTTTTCCCATACAACTGTGGATCACCCTAGGCTTGACGGACCTCATCAAACGATAGTGGCTCTACCTCGATGTCGTTATCGTTGGTTGTTCGAGGTACGGGTTGGTCGACCGAGGGGCAGTTCAACAGTCGCTCAAAGTAGTCACGCCAGGTATTCCTGATCTCTGCCTCATCTGTGATCAGGTTGCCGTCGGCGTCCTCTAGAAATTGAGATGTAAACTGATATCCCTTTTTAAAATTTCGCAGCTCTTGGTAAAATTTTCGTGGGTGGACGGCCTTAATAAGCGTTTCCATTCCTCTAACTTTGTCCTCCATATGTTGCCTTTTCGCTCTACGAATCACCTTTCTTGTATGTATTTGAAGTTCTTTGTATTTACCTTCCCATTGACAGTGTTCCTGTATATTAATTCAATACACAATACAATTTGCTGGTAGGAAAGTTTTGTTGATACCACAAAAAACCTTGGCTGAATCACAGAATAAAGACACTAGCTGAATTGAAACCTTCTTAGTCTGAAGTAATGTACGAGTGCGTACCTACTATATTTTTAAAACTAAAATAACTCCCTCGGGAGTTATAACAATTTACAACTCCCGCGGGAACTATATACCTATGGGCCTTATCACACTTGCGATTTGCGAGCGTATTTTCTATACAAATAAGCGACGCGGCGAACACGCTGCGCGATCGCCTTCATACACCTGACTTCTTACTACACCTGACTTCTTCATACTTTGTCCTTCAGTACACCTGATTTTTAATCGGTGATCAGGTACCAACTTTTCTAACTCAGTAATTGATGGCGGTCACGTTGAAGTCATAATTACATGAAAACAAACTTTTATTTTTCTATGATAATTTTTATTTTGAAACCAATTTTGTCTTAAATTCCTTGTCACCGAACTAATCTGTATCGGTGTGCTTAATAAAACTGATTACCATTTTTTTCGGAATTTGGACAAAAAATGCAAGGAAAAAAAATCAATTCTCACGAGGCTGTCCAAACGGCCTTCAAAGATTTTATTGATTCTCGCTCGCACACATTTTTTAGTAAAGGTTCACTGAACTACCTTTAAGATGGCAAAAGTGCATAGATAGCCATGGTATATACTTTGACTAAATAAAAAAATAGTTTCATTAAAAAAATCGTTTTCATTTTTGCCATATGAAACGTCAATTTCATATGTAAGGACCTAATAAACTCCAGCCTAAAATATAAGGCGTCATCGAAAAGTGGTAAAAAGTTGAACATAGATATATCTATATTTATTTTCCTATTTAAATGTTATTTACTGTACTATAAAGCAAAGTCGAGCCTTACCACATTTTGATGTATCTTAACTATCTAGAATAAACCAACACTAGCACCACAATCGGCGTATCAACACTGAGTGGTTTATCTAACGCGCTTACCTATACTTAAATAAACAAAAACCAGGAAAAATCATATCGGGCCATGCTCAGTAGGGTTCCGTAGCTGTTATTACAAATATATCGTCTGTTGACAACCAAATGTCACTAAGTCACAAATACCTACTTAAAACAAAGTTCGTATCGTATTCTCAGTGTCTATCTACTTGCTAGATACAAGGTTTTGAAGAGCAGTGACAGAAATGTTAGTGAGTTTTGGATTTCACCAGACGATATATCGAGATCGAGATAATCAGAAGATTTTTTTCTTAGATCACAAGCTTAGAATACAAACATGTTTTGTCCGTTCTTGCCCCACGAGCCCCTGTCTCTTTTACTCATCATGTCCTCAGTTGACTTCATATAGTATCAAAAGACAAGCTGTCTTGTTTCCGTTCGTCGTTGGTCTGTCTTTTATTGGGGGGAGGGGGAAAGACCTATTCATCGATACCCTACACAATGGGATAGACCGGGAAAAAAATTATATCCCCACTTTACGTATAGGGGAAGTACACTAAAAAAAGTTTTTCCTAAATTTTATTCTAGGTACCACTTTGTTAGCGTGACTAAGATCCATGCCAAATTGCAGCTTTCTAGGGCGAACAGTCTCTGAGCTAAGCTGCAGATAGACGGACAGGGTCCTATAAGGGTTCCTTGATGACTACGGAACCCTAAAAACACGCTCAATACTGAGCAATCGTTATCTCGCATTATCTCCGATAGTAGGAGGTAAGCGATTAGATGCATAAATTCTCCGAATTTGTGGGGTTATTCCGAAATCTGCAATTCATACTGTGCCTTCCCTTCCGATCTAGAATTATAAATACAGTACGCGCCACGTAAGTTTGTAAGCGTATCTAAAATACGGAATAAATTACCATAGACTTGTCTGACAGTCTGTAATCAACACGCTCAGGTTGCGTATGTTGAACCTCTGACACTCAATGAGGTTTACTGCAGCGCTAAGTAGTGACGCTACTAGTAACTTACTTCTGAGCAGAGATGCAAACTTATATGGTACCATATGCCACGAACTGTAAGCTAGTATAGTACTAGCTTAAAATTCGTGCCATATGGTGCCATATAAGTTTGTATATTTTAGTGATCAAGATTATGAGGTATGAAGTTTTGAACTTTGGAGACACCTCAGAATTTTACTCATATCATCAGGTGTGAATGCTGTTTAAATTATCTAATCGACATTTTTGATCTTCACAAATTTGGAACTGTTCGAAATATCGAGTCTGTCTCGTTCATCCAGTCCTTAAATACTTGTCGCTTGAAAAAAATAAGTAAAAGCCTGAAGAAATAAGTGAATAAGCAACCTCAAAGTATGCATATCATTGCCATAAAATCAGTTGTAAAATAATAAAAATTGCTTGACTTGCGCGAAATTATTCATAAAAATGACGCTTTTAACGAACAAAGTTCCAGTCGTCGTTAAAAAGCAAAAACGGTAAAAAATATTACTCTTAACGAGCCAGCACCGTCAGTGCTAATGCTAACTTTTTTGCTAATCATTGCAACATTTCACTTTAACAGGTAGCCGTGGAGGTACATAAGTTATAATTTCTATATAACTATATTTTACCATGCGATTTCCTTGACGTGAATTTTCCAACTTTTTCACACAACATTCAACCTTCACTTCTCAATCCTACGTAGTGCAGCAGGAACTAGTAAGGTCATCATTTTATGGGGATGTTCGTAGTGCCTTAATTATTATCCAATATGGAATTGTTTGATTCGTAATTATTATGTGAGTACTAGCTGTGCCCGCGGCTGTGTGTGTGTAATTCGGTCTGTGTCAGTAAGCTACTAATACCTCACCGCTTAAACCTTCCCTGGACTACGACAAACATTTAAAAACCAAAATCTGCTAAATCTGCCCAGCCGTTCTCGAGTTTTAGCGAGACAAAGGAACAGCAATTGATTTTTATATAATTATTATATATATATGTATATATATATATAGATATCATAATCATATCAGTTTTAGCTCTTGAAGCTACATAAGTCAAGTCTATTCCAACCTACCTAACTCCACAAAGCCTTAATGATAGTATAAGCAAACTGATATTTGATATAATATGCTTTACAATAGAACAGATAACTTAGACATAACAACGATGACTCGATTTTAAACTAATAATGTGTTGTGGAACTTGCTAACTAGGACTCCAAGGAACTTGGGTTTCACATTACCTGCATGATACAATTAGTTTGAATCTCGTAGATCTTCACAGATATTATGTTTACATCAAATATCTATATACTCTGAGTTACATAGTTAGATCTTAACTTTAATATTAGTTTACGAGTACTTGCGATCGCGATGTGTTGCGCAATAATCAACAAATAAATAAAGAAACCTATGGACGAACGTGGACAAAACAATATAGTCCATCGATGGAATATATAAATACTTATATAGAAAATGTCCATGTGCCAAGAAAAATATTCGAGGTCATCATACAATTTGCACTTGCCCGTATTCAAACCCAGGCCCGCTAGCTTAGCAGTTGCACTAACACGTAACTAACCGCGTAATTGCTAATAGCTTTAGAAAATTCTAGAGTCAACATTTAAAAAGTTTACAATGCATCTATTTTAAATGAGTTGAATAAGTCTTGTGATAAAAAGTTTTGTGTATTTTTTTAACTTTTTCCATTAAAGCGGATTCCCTGGAGCGAGGCGGCGCCGTTCGCGTGAGAATGAGCAATTTCCTCCGACCGCCACGATTTCGATCTGACTTCCTGTCTGGCCAGCGATTTTAAAATTTATAGAAGCGCTTTACATGAAATTGAAAACAAGAACAAGACTGATTGTGAGAGCGGAGTTCGAGAATGCTACCAGTCCAGCGACACTCCATACAAAACTGAATTATGAAAGCCTTTAGTACCAACATTGAAATATATAAATAATTCTACTACACTCCGGATTTTAATTAGGCGAACTAACTTGACAGTTCATTGCACACGAATGTTGCCACAGTTTCGCTAGTGTTGTTAACCCTTTGAGCGCCAAGCGGCAAAGCAATTCACCATGCCACCGACGCCAAAAACAAAAAAAAAATGCTCCAAAATCAACAGAGATTGAAAAACACAGATAGTGGTTTGAATTAGCATGTTTTTGACTATCTAAATTTTTGACGTCAATAGGCGTCGTTGGCGTCAGTGGCACGAATTCCCGATGACGTGATTTGCCGTCTTTGGCGGTCAAAGGGTTAATATCGATAATTAAAAAAACCAGTTCCTACCAGAGGTTTAGTTAAACAGCATTTAAAAATAATAATTTCATAAATTTTGAATTATTGTGTTTGAAATCGAACTAATAATTTTATTACACGAATCAATAATAAAAAAAACGGTTGCTATTAAAATACTTACATCGAACGAACTTTATTTTAGGACATCGCTAAGAACGCTGTCCGCCTTTTTGTTTTCTTGACAGTTCCATAGTACTATCGAATACACTGATAACTGTACATTTTTAAACGAATATAAAGCGTATTACTTACAGCATAATTAAGTGTGTATGGATGTATTGTTTTTTTTTTTTTCTTTTTTTTTTTTTTTTTTTCCATTGTTAAGGTTATATCGACATATTTGTATCGACATAAACCAATCACTATTTTTTTTTTCTATTCCTGACAACACTTTGAGCTGTCAAGTTAGTTCGCCTAATTAAAATCCGGAGTGTAAATTAACACTTTGCACGCCGTAAGTTATAATCGGTACCGCGCTCCAACAGCTGATCACGGGCACCACTCGTGATGCTCTTTTTCCCAAGAACGCCGCGCATTTTTTAAGGTGCCACCTATGGTTCGCCGGCGATTTTCGGTGATATTGTAAGATTTATAAAATAATAATTAACGTAGATACAGGCATAATTTATTTTTTATTTAAGAGGTGTTTTAGTATTTTATAATGATAAAAATAAAACAATGAGTTTATAATATTTCTTTTATTTTAAAACTGTCGCTGAAAAGAACTCGTTTTATGAAAAAATAAAAACTCTAACATGGATTTGTTACGTAGCCCGCTCAGCGCACTGACGAGGCAGCGCGGGCGACGCATCGTCATGCCTTTCCCCCAACCCTCACGTTAATAAATTGTATGTGTGCGGGTAGCTTTTAACGTTCTTCTACACGTTGCTATTAAGCGGATCACGAACTGTGTTCGATATTTTAATACAAACAGTATGAAATCTGATCACGAGTACTATTCGTTATCCGCGACTCTAAGAAAAAAAGTGTCACGAGTGGTACTCGTCATCGGCGAGCTAGACATGGCAGTTATTAAAATGGCCGGCGAATTAGAGAAAAAATGCGTACCGAGTGATTCTCGTGATCGGCGTGCAAAGTGTTAAAACGACAACCGAAACCCTCAATTTGACGCAAGTTGTAAAAATCTATGGTGGAATAAAATTTTCTTGTTGTTTGGTTTGTTGTTACAAAATTATTATTAGGTATGTTGTAGTAGTGTGTCAGTGTTTTATAAGAATAATGCCAGGGAAATGTACAAGAAAGTGTGAAGTTTGTGGCATTGGGAGTGTCAGAAAAAAAGATTCTGGTATATTTTGGCAAGATTTCCGCTTGACCCGATCAGGTAAAACTGTATTTCAGTGCCAATTTACTTTATATATATATCGTATTTGTTAGCTGTTTTACTCAGATTGTAGTAGATATCAGATAAATACGTAAAATAATGTATTTTCTCAAAAATCTAATCTTTAAGCAAGCAATAACATAGTGATGTGAACAAATTATCGATAACATTTTTTGTTTTATTTTTAGGTGCCATTTATGCGTGAAGTTAACAGGCAATGAGGACTTGGCGTATTTACCGATTAGAAAGTTAAATGAAAATGGGAAAATCTCATAAAGCAGCGTTTCTTTTAGAGGTCCTAGGTCAACCGACTTTATGTTTACTACCTATTATGTTGCTTGGAAACAAAAACCAATGATAAACTGTTCATATACCTAGGTTATGTCAAATAAATAAACAATTTTTAAGGCGTATATTTACTTTCGTAAAACCAGCACTAAAATTGACCAAAGTTATGCAGGAAGCGACCAGCATATATTATTTATTTGTCAAAGTGACTTTTGTTTTAATCAATTAATCACGTGGGTCGTTTTTTGCATTACAAAAAAAAAACTGCTTGCAAACCTACGCAACTACGAATATCGAATATTTATCGATATCGATAGAAAAGTATGATTCGTATTTGTCAAGCCCTAACAACATTGGTACCAACATACTCGTAGTAGAATTGGATTTTACTATGTTGGTACTACTGTTTTAAGTTGTTAGGTTGGTACAAAAGGCTTTCATAATTCCGATTAGCGGCTTGTATGAAAGTGCCGACTCTTAAAACGTAGTGATTATATGCTCTTTGAATGCTACGCTGAGAAAAGATGCCAATGAGTACAGACACAGTGGGTTCAAAGTTACTGCATTTCGTAGTTTCGTACACTAAATAAAGTACACGAGTAATTTGGACATCTGCTGACGTATTATCGCGTGATAAGTAAATCATAAATTATCCATATCCTTCCGACACGTGTTGTGTTGTGTGAGAGTGAGTGACTAAATTTTATTTACTTATCTAAATATCAGGAGACAAGGGCGACCATCACAACGCAAGGTCTCGGGATATTTCCTCATGAAACTTCTTTAGTAATTGACCAAGCGAGCGAAGCGTCTTCGTTTCAGCTTGGCCATCAAATCTTTCGTATCTCCATTTATCCGGATTTCCCGCTGTCCTAGATTGCAGGCCGCATTTCTCAACCAAGTCTCGTGAAATTTTATGAGCAGACAGATCTTTTTTGGCGAGTCTATTTTTTTCAAAAAAAAATGGTGGAGATAACGGGGTTGGAATGGAAACGTAAACAAAGTCATATTAAACGATTGTGAGGTCACAAAGAACCACTAATAATTAACATAGTGTAGCATTACGCTACGGATTAATTGTTTCTTTTTACTTATCCGTTGTTTAATTAAATTCATCACAGCACAGCGCCATCTGTTACCGTCGAGTAGTACTCTTTTTCTAGTGTCTTAGCTTGCGTGAATTTCGGTTTCACTTGGTTGTATGCGTCCTTTCGGAAATTGTTCGCTCCGTTTCCGTTAGGTGTCGCTATTCTCAATTGTATGAGTCTCGTTCGTTAGTTCGTAACCTTCTTTATAGATTTAGGCACAGACCATAAGAATACTATAGACTGGGTATTGGGCGGGGCACGCGTAACCGAGCTTAGGCCCAAATACCCAAAGATATGTCAACGTGATGTCAACAGTCACTTAGTTACCGTACGAACGTGCTTGAGTAATTATGTGCAAAAAAATTAGAAATATGCCGAATTGTGGCATTATAATCGTCACAGGCGAGATCTGCATACTCAAAAAGATACCAGATACCGTTTAATTTCACTGGAAAGTAATAAAATTCAGTATTTTGTAATATTTCGTAAAATATTGCAGTGCATTATGACAATTATACATTACTAGCTTGACATGGCAACTATTCACGCAACATCTTTAGGAGCACGCAATGTATACGTCCGTCTGACAATTTAGTGCGGGGGAACAAGTCTAAACCATAAATTGTCGATATTCTGTATGGAGGTTTTAATGTGAGCCGCTCGTGTTTCATACTAACTTGTCCATTTTAATTATATAATTTACACTTTATCACCTTGTTTTTTAGGGTTCCATACCTCTATCGGAAAAAACGGAAATCTTATGAGATCACTTTGTTTTCCGTCCGTCCGTCTGTCTGTCTGTCTGTCAAGACCCTTTATCTCGAGAACGCGTGGAGGTATCGAGTTGAAATTAACACTATATGTATATTATATACTCAGGTCTAGGGTCCCTTAAAGCTGTGAAAAAAAAATCAAGCTTCTACGTTAACGTGAAAAAAAGGTACAGCCGTTTATGTCGCCAAAAACGCACATTTCGTCACTCAAGGGAATCAAAGTGATAGAGTACTTCCCGATGACCTAGAACTATGAAATTTGGCAAGTACTACAAATACTTATAAAAATCTGAAATCGCCACATACTTACTACAAATACTAATAAAAATCTTAAAATATATAGTCCTTTTCAAACATCAAGTCCACCTTTTGTACGATACGTTTTCTTTTGTGCAATAAAGATAAATAGGTATAAAATCATATTTGGAGAACTTGGTTGCGTTAAGTTTGATTCAAATTCGTTTATTGCAAGAACATAGTAATAAATTAGGTGATACAGGTATATACAGTGTTGCTTATGTTCTAACAAATAGGCATGCAAACAAAATAAAACAATATTCAAATACTTCATCATCATCATCAGCCCGTATTTATCCACTGCTGGACTAGGGCCTCCTCGTGCATTTTCCATTCACTGCGATTCCGGGCCGCGTGCATCCACTTTCTTCCTGCGACGCCAACTATGTCGTCTCTCCATCTAGAGGGGGGTCTGCACACACTTCTTTTCCCCATTCGTGGTTGCCACTCCAGTATCTTTGGAGACCAGCGTCCGTCTTCTCGCCTACATACATGCCCCGCCCATCTCCATTTTAGAGTAGCGGCTTTCCTAGCGATGTCGGTTACTTGGGTTCTCCGTCTGATCTCTTTGTTTGGAATGCGGTCTCTGAGTGTTATCCCCAGCATCGCTCTCTCCATCGCTCTCTGGGCAACTTGGAGTTGATGCACGGTTTGGCGGGTGAAGGTCCAAGTTTCTGCTCCATAGGTCATAGTAGGGAGTACGCACTGATCGTAGACCTTCCTTTTCAGGCTCATGGGGATATCGCTTTTAAACACTTCGGACAGCTTTCTAAAGGCAGCCCAACCTAGTTGTATGCGCCTATTAATTTCCATGCTCAGGCTGTTCCTGTTCAGACTCAGAACCTGGCCTAGGTATATGTAGTGTGTAACACGGCTGATCTTGTTATTGCCCACCAAGACGTGATCAACTTCTTCTTGGCACATGATTTGGGTTTTATTCATATTCATCCTTAGGCCTACTTTCACAGAAGCTGCGTTTAATTGTTCGAGCATGCCTTTGAGTTGGTCATTCAAATACTTAATTGCTACATATTTCAATTTGTTACTTATGTCAAAAATAATTACTAAAACTCAGAATTTGCAGATTAAATTACAGTAATTATTACATTATTTTTATAAGTATTTGCACCTCGTTTGTATGCGGCGCCATACATTTCAGATACAAACTTAACTCAACCAGGCCAATTAAGATGGGATAAGTGAAAGTTTGTACGGAACCCTCGGTGCGCGAGTCAGAATCGCACCTAGCCGGTTTTTTTTTAATTCAGACAAGTAATTTTATTACAGCGAAATCAATAGCAGTGGGTGACAAAATCATTAGATTAAAATAGTATTATTGTTTCGCTAATCCACAATGTAATACATACGTGCTAGTCAGTTGACGACGAGGTTGGCGCAGTTTTAATGCACCTGCCTTGTTAGGTAGCGCAGCTATTCGCAATATATTTTGTTGTGTATGTATTCAATGTTTACGTATGAGCCTGAGCGCGTCGTTGTCATAGCGACGGGGCGCGGGTCGCGGGGGGAGGTGCGCGCGAGCCGCCTCGTCACGGGAACTAGGCGCGACCCGCAGTGTTGCTGTGTATTTGCTTCGTGTCGCGCGACAACTGCGCGGTCAAGTATTAGTTGTTTTTCGTGTATTTTCGTTTCGTGTTTGTATGTGTCGTGTATTCGTTTTAAATAGTATATTTTAATTTTTCTCACTCATTGACTTTAATTTAAGAACCCCGCACCTAACTACAAAAAGCTGGTCCTTCGAGCCGGATGTGTTAAGTGTTGTTGAACTATGAGTGTAGAAAGTTGGAAACCGAATACACGCAGTCGAGCGAAGATGACGAAACCGGCAGGGACAGGTGCAGATGCAGCTCAACAGCTCGCGCGTGACTCCGCGACGGGTGGTCGTAACGACCACGGGGATATAACGGAATTACCGCCGTCGGAGACATGGACGCCGGCATCAGAGCGCACCGTCAGGCCACGAAGCAGCGCCAGCCACTCGTCAAGACTTAGCCAGGCCGCCCGCGAAGCGCAAAGAATGCGCGCGGAATACGATGCGGAGGTCGAAGTGGCTAAACTCAGAGAAAGCTTAATTAAAAAGAAGCTAGCACTTGATATGGCGGAGCTAGCAGTACAGGAAGAAGAGCAGGAGGGATCACTGGCCAGCGCCGCGAGCAGAGAATCGGCGCGCGTGGCGCGCTGGCTCGAGGACGAGCCCGCGGCTCCGCCACCGCCACGAGCGGCATTGCCACCGCCGACGGGTGACTTCATGAATGGGTCGGCGCGCCTGCTCAACAACGCGCCGCCGCCGGAACCGTGGCGCGCGCGCTCCGTCGCGCCATATACGCCGTCGCCGCCGCCGCCGCCGAAGAAACGAACGGATATTGATCGCCTGGCGGAGGCCATCGGCAAGCTGGGGCAGACAAAGAGAGTGCCGCGACAGGTGCACGAGATACCCAGTTACGATGGTAACGCAGCGGACTGGCTCACCTTCAAGAAAGCGTACCGATGCACCAACGAGATGCACGATTTCGAACCATATGAGAACATGGCGCGCCTCCGAGTCGCGCTCGTCGGTGAAGCGAAAGTCGCGGTCAGCGACTTATTGAGAACCTCCTCCGATCCTGAGGAGGTCCTTAAGGCGCTCGAAGATGAATTTGGGCACCCGAGTCGCGTCTTAGAGTGTGCAATCAAGAGAGTTCGCGATCTACCGAAAGTTAGCGAAAACGGGAACGAAATTCGTAAGTTTACGAATGCTGTGCGGAATTGTGTGTCTGTGTTAAAGACTATTCGTGCCGATGGATATTTAAACAATCCGCAACTAATAAGTGAACTTTTAGGTAAATTAACGCCTTATCAACGCGCTCAGTACGGCGAATTTGTGATGCGTTTAGACAATAACAGTGGTGTTGATTTACGAGTGTCGCCAAATCTAAACATTCTAGTGGACTTTCTGAGTCAACTAACTCGAGCGTCTTCATATTACACACCTGTAAATATAAGCAGTGTCGGCGGAACGTTTGAAGCGCGAGCGCCGCCGCCCGCCGGTCGGCGCGATAAGGGTGTGGCCGTGCGCACGAGCGGAGCGAGTCACCGTGTACATACGCAAGTGGAAGCGATTACCGCAGTTGCTAAAACTGAACAATTATTATGTGTTAAGTGTACACGGGCTCACAAATTGACTGACTGCGGTGAATTTAAAAGTCTTACCCCGAATGAACGTTGGGAGTTTGTTAAAGAAAAAAGACTGTGTTTTAAGTGTATCGTAAAAACTCATTCGAGTAGGTTTTGTCGCGCAAAACGATGTGGTAAGTGCAAGTGGTCACATCACGACTTGCTACATAAGGACGCGCAGAGCGCTACGCCGCCCGCGGTGGGACCACCGCCTTTGCCGTCGCCGATGTCGGTGTCGGAGTCGGCGCCCGCGCCGCCCGAGCCGCCTGTGAAATACGAAACTTTGACGAACGTCGGTGAGTGTCAAGCGCGTGCGTTGTTAAAAGTGGTACCGGTGACAATAGTAACAAGTAATGGTGCCGAACATTCCACATACGCTTTGTTAGACGATGGCGCTTCTGTATCGATCATAGACGATAAACTCGCGAGTGATGTTGACGGACCCGTAGTGCCTTTGAAGTTGATGACCGCGCGCGGACATTGTGTGACTGACAATAATTCGCGAAGTGTTAAAGTCGTAGTGCGCGGTCCGAACGGAGTTAGTCACGACATTTCAGTGCGAACTCTACGTAATGTTAACTTACCGTCGCAGACGTTACCGGCGCGAGTGCTTGAAGAGAACGTGCACCTCCGGGACCTCGGTTGCAGTGAAATGAGGGAGGCGAAACCCATGCTGTTGTTGGGCCAAGACAATTGGATGCTCATCGTCGGCCGGGAGATTCGACAAGGTAAATCTGGTCGCCCAGTCGCTTCTCTTACAAAATTGGGGTTTGTTATTCATGGTCCATTAGGAGGGGGGGTTAGTGGTAGTCAATACGACTCTGCCAACTGCACGCTCACGCCGCTTGACGATTTGCACGCTATAGTGAAAGCTCAGTTCGAATTAGAAGCAATAGGTATTTCTGAGGTACTACGTAAAAATTGTAAATCGGAGCGCGCTTTAGAAATATTAAGTAATACATGTCGCCGCGTGCCTGACAACCCTAAGCAGTGGGAAGTGGGCTTGCTGTGGGCTCGTGATTGTATAGAGATGCCCGACAATTACGAATACGCGCGTAAACGCTTAGCTGGTATAGAACGTAAAATGGATCGCGATTCTAATTTCGCTGACGACTATACAAAGCAGGTGGATCGATTGTTAGCCGCGGGTTACGCGCGTAAACTTGATGATGGTATTAAGGCAAGTCCCGTGTGGTACCTACCACATTTTGGTGTCACGAACCCAAACAAGCCCGGCAAATTGAGACTTGTGTTTGATGCCGCTGCTACTTACCAAGGCGCGTCATTAAATGCTCATCTGCTTAGCGGGCCCGATTTGATGAATTCTTTGTTGGGTGTGTTAATAAAATTCAGGTCGGGTAAAATAGCCTTCACTGCCGACATTGCCGATATGTTTATGCGTGTCAAAATTCGTGAGGCTGATCAAGGGGCACAGCTGTTTTTATGGCGTGGTCAAGATCGGGTCAATGAACCCGCGATTTATGTCATGGATGTCATGATTTTTGGTGCCGCCTCGAGCCCCACATCAGCCATTTATGTTTTAAATAAAAATGCAGAGGAGTTCATGAACACGCACCCCGCGGCAGTGGAAGCTATTAAAAGTAAACATTATGTTGATGACTATTTAGATAGTGTTGATTCCATAGAAACGGCACAACAGCTGATCGCTGATGTCACCCACATTCACCGATCAGGTGGTTTTGATATCAGGGGGTGGGTGACAAATTCAGCAGAATTAAGTGAAAAACTGCCATCTGTTGTACCGGGTCGTGTTAAACTGGACAAGTCGGAGAACGAGCGCACATTAGGTATGATCTGGTGTCCGTCAAGCGATTGCATGAAATTTGATCTGTCGTTCAAGCGTTTGCCGATTGAATTAGTTGAAGGTCAGGTCAAGCCTACTAAGCGCGAGTTCCTCAAGTTTATCATGAGTATTTTTGATCCATATGGTCTAGTATATCCCTGTGTGATACAGTCACGGGTTCTCATGCAACGTGTTTGGCAGTCGGGAATAACGTGGGATGAGTAC
The DNA here is from genome assembly GCA_932273695.1 of Apotomis betuletana. Lineage (NCBI taxonomy): Eukaryota > Metazoa > Arthropoda > Insecta > Lepidoptera > Tortricidae > Apotomis > Apotomis betuletana. Next base: position 17,312,061 of record OW026300.1, read on the forward strand.
ATCAAGGACTCTGAAGCCGTCATCTGGTTTCAGTGGCTGAGCAAGTTAAAGGCTTTATCGAACGTAGCCGTGCCTCGGTGGTACGGCCTGCAACGGTCGTCAGTAGTAGACCTTCATGTCTTTGGAGATGCCAGCGAAAAAGCGTACGCGGCTGTGGCATTTCTAGTAGGTACTGGTGGCGATGGTAGCAGAGTATGTACAATGGTAGCAGGTAAAGCACGCGTAGCTCCCGTCCGAGTTGTCTCAATTCCGCGCCTTGAGTTGCAAGCAGCGGTGTTAGCATGCAGGTTGGCAGTGACTATTAAGTCCGAATTAGATTTCGATATCACCAACTTGTATTTATGGACTGATTCTAAGACGGTCCTTATGTGGATAAATTCTGACGCGCGTGACTACCAAAAATATGTTTCTCATAGGTTGGCAGAAATTGATAGCTTAAGCAAGAGAAGTGACTGGCACTGGGTACCTTCCGAGTCCAACCCTGCTGATGAGGCGACCAGGATGGACTGGCCTAATGACAAGGGCATGTGGCTTTCGGGTCCCCCCTTTCTCTGTGATCCACAGGTACCCTGGCCGAGCTGGAGCCGCGAGGAGCCGCCCGTCGACGACCCGGAGCGCTTGGAGAGGGCGCTCGTGACAGCCGAGGCTGGCTGTCCTGTTATCGACGTGGCGCGCTACTCCAAATGGACGCGAGCTGTGCGCGTCACTGCGTACGTGCTTGCCTTTATAAGCACGTGCAGATCTCAGCAGAAGACGGCGAAGCTTACAGCGGAGAAGTTACAGGAGGCCGAGAACTTCCTATTGAAGCAGTCGCAAGCTCACTCCTTTCCTGATGAGCTTAAGGCCCTGCGGGCTGGACGCCCGCTGCCCAGGTCAAGTCGCCTCATAAAGCTTGACCCCATGTTGTACGAAGACGGACTGCTGCGCGTCAGGGGACGCCTTAGCGCTTCGACTGAACTGTCATTCGACGAAAAGCATCCAGTGATCCTGTCTGGTACCTGCAGCACTACACGACTGCTCGTGCGCCACTATCACGAACGTGCGCTGCACGCCAACCACGAGACAGTCGTCAACAACGTGCGAGAGCGATTCTGGGTAACCTGCATCCGGCCTACTGTGAAGGCAGTCGTTGCGCGCTGCCAGTACTGTCGTGTGCAGCGCGCGCGGCCCAATCCACCGAAGATGGGTGACTTACCACCCGTCAGGCTTGCCACAACTCGGCGAGCATTCGTCAACTGCGGGGTGGATTATTTCGGCCCCATGGAGATCACTATTGGACGGCGCTGGGAGAAACGGTGGGGCGTGTTGTTCACATGCCTCGCCACACGCGCCGTTCATCTCGAGTTGGCTGCTTCTCTCAGCAGCGACTCTGCCATACTTGCCTTGCGCCGCTTGATAGCGCGCCGCGGGCAACCAGCAACCATCCTGAGCGACTGCGGCACCAACTTCGTCGGGGCGAACAAAGAACTGCGCGCCTCCTTACGTGGACTGAACACTGAGGGTATACAAGGTAGTGCTCTGGCTAAGGGGATTGAGTGGAGATTCAACCCTCCGGCAGCTCCACACATGGGCGGTGCCTGGGAGCGGCTCGTTCGCTCCGTGAAAACCGCCCTTCATGCGACGCTGAAGGAGCGCGCGCCGTCAGAGGAAGTGCTGCACACCGTCCTGTTAGAAGCGGAGCTGGTCGTCAATAGCCGCCCACTCGCATACGTCGCAGCTGATCCCAACGAGCCAGTCGTGCTCACACCAAACCATTTGCTGCTTGGGACGGCGGCGGGAGATGCGCGCGTGATGGCTTACGACCCCACTGATTTGGATGCCCGCCGCCAATGGAAGAAGGCGAATGGGCTGGCGGACATGTTTTGGTGGCGCTGGACCCGACAGTACTTGCCCACACTCCAGCGACGGCAGAAGTGGGCAACAGCCACGGGCTCCATCAAAGTGAACGACATAGTAGTGATATGCGATGGCAAGCAGCCTCGCAATATGTGGCCCCGTGGCATTGTGAAAAAAGTGTTTCCGGGTAGTGACGGCCATGTGCGCGTAGTAGACGTTAAAACTGCTACTGGGACGCTGCGTCGTCCCGCTGCACGGATAGCCGTGCTACCTACCGACGGTACATTTGTCGATTGAAGCCTCCAACTGGGGGGTGGTAATGTTAGGTAGCGCAGCTATTCGCAATATATTTTGTTGTGTATGTATTCAATGTTTACGTATGAGCCTGAGCGCGTCGTTGTCATAGCGACGGGGCGCGGGTCGCGGGGGGAGGTGCGCGCGAGCCGCCTCGTCACGGGAACTAGGCGCGACCCGCAGTGTTGCTGTGTATTTGCTTCGTGTCGCGCGACAACTGCGCGGTCAAGTATTAGTTGTTTTTCGTGTATTTTCGTTTCGTGTTTGTATGTGTCGTGTATTCGTTTTAAATAGTATATTTTAATTTTTCTCACTCATTGACTTTAATTTAAGAACCCCGCACCTAACTACATGCCTACTGAGCCGGCGGTCCTGGGTTCGAATCTCGGCAAGGGCAAATATTTGTGTGATGAACTCGAATATTTGTTCCTGGGTCATGGATGTTATCTATTATATTGTTTATATCGTCGTCTACTATTGGTTAGTATAAGGCCAGGTCGAGTTGTGTACGATTGTCCCTTAATTATTTTGTTTACATTTTATATGATGAAATAAATAAATCTACTCCGTTTATAATTTACCTACTACCTGTTCCAAATGTTGTAAGGTGATATTTTTATTATTCATATATCACTACATGTAAAGTAAACATTCTGAACGATAGGAAGATTGAGATGGACGCTTCCATTTGATTTCGTCGCCAGAAATTAAAAGGTCTGATAATTTAATTTACGACGTTTACGACCATACAAAATAAATATTTTCAACATGCATTATACATATTATAAGCCTATACATATTATTATTTTATCGATATCGACTATGTTGATTTGATCACGCCCTTAACCTTTAGAATCATTAGACGCATACCGCTGGCAGAGCTTACATTACATTTTCTGGGTCGTTAAAATTAGACCCCGTGTTACAAGGATAGGGTTCAATTTTAAATGTTTTAAAATTGTAACATAAAACCTTGCGATATTTAGCCAGCGTTAATATCAAAAGTGACACTACTGAATTGACGGAAGTAGAAATCAATTTCTTGTCAATTCGAGGCTTTGTCGTACTGAATCATAAAGTCTCATTTGCCTTTTATTTTATTTCTATTTAAGTTATAATAAAAATAAAGACATTGTCTGATATGCATATAAGGACTAAAATTCTCGATACATTGATCGTAGTAGTGTATGACCACGTAATACGCACACATTAGCTCAGCCAATGTCAACTCACTTCTGTTTGTTGTAAAACCTTATTCTTATACGAATATAATTGTGTGCGTGTAAAAGTCGGCTACAGCGGTGCTAGAACAAACTGCGCTGAATGCCGTCTCCATATACTCCGTGGATTTAGGTCTGGCAAACTGTCATTTTGGTATTTTTAAATTTATATTTGAATTTCAAAAATTAGATTTGTTAGTTCTTTGAGTGTCTGTCAAGAAAAATTGCTGATGGATTGTCATTAAGATTTTGGGATTGTGACGAGAAGCAAAGTATTAATTTTTATTTCTTGAGTTCTAACCATTGTGACCTGGGTGAACTACAGTTCGTGTCCTCGTCCAGCGACCCTATAACTCCTTATTTTCTTGAGAGGGCCTGTGCGGTGCAGGCTTTGTAACGGCTGCAAGCGGTGCGCAGTGTGCCTGAGTGCCTGGTTGTCTTGCCGGCCGGCGTGCGCCTGTAAGTGCGTCGACCACGACCTGGATACAGCTGGGTTCCACAGTGCGCGATCCCGTGAACGTTGGACCTATACGGGTTGGTTTCAACCTGCCGTCTGACGACGTACGAGCCTACCTTTAGGGATCACGACTGGTACGCGAACATCTTCGTTCAGTTTGGTGCTTTTAAAAATAGTTTGATTTACTTATTTTATCGAAACATTCGGCCAAAATTGCTCTAAATTATTTAACATGTAATTTTTAGATTTAATAATACCACAGTTTCCTAAAAACCGATCTAGACTTACTGTATCGAGTTGAGTGACCTTATTTTGCTTGATTTATTTTGAATGTGAACAAAGCTCTTTTGTTCAGTAAATTTCCTGTAAAAGCCTCATCTGTCGGGCATTTATTTCTCTTTCTGCTGTAGATTCGACTTGAACCATCACACCCATCACCCATTACTCACGCCTCACCTGCCTTCAGTATTTCACACACCTGTTTAATCGCCAGCCCAGCCCCTCTCGCAAGAGAGGATTTTGACAGGACTCGTCGAATTGCAGTTGAATTGTTTAAATATCTTGCGAATAATTAAATCTTTTCAATTCAACCCTATAAGGAGAACTCAACGGATAAATTTTATGTTATTTGTTAAATTTCTCCCGTCTTTTTCTACCTATAGTAGAGTTGTTAGTCCGCTGTTTTCTAACATAATTGTGCGCATCGGGTTACAAGCATGAAATTTCTACCATAGATAGAGTGTTCCACGGTGATTATTTTCAGATGTGGAAGGAAGTCAGATTCGTCCCCTGTGAGGCGGGAGAGTGGAGTGAATAGGGCCAAGTATCCCTCTTTTCTTTCTTTATTGCTGGTCAGTTAAGTCTACCAGGACGTGTTTGGTATCGTTTCCGTGTAAAACAAATATCAGAAATTAATTTTTTATGCTATTTTTGTATAGTTCTATATAAAAATATGGGTGTATGGCCGAAAAGGTAAAAATCACAACAAGTTTTTTTATTCAGTGAGGTAAATTAGTTCAATTTCGTGAACATTTTCAAATTATTATTATTATTTTAAAAAGCTCATTTAATCTAGTTTCTAAAAATATATGCATGTTGGGCACTTCTCATACAAACAGTAGCTTAAAATATATCTTTACGTCGGCGTAACCAACGTAAATCTCCGAACGCATCCTATTTCGCTTCATTAAATACATTAAATAATGATTATTAACATGCTTTTACATATAATATTTACTATATACGTCCTAGAAAAACAAATTAATGCAATTAAAATTTTTTTTTTTTTGCAAATGTGTCACGAGCACGCGGGCTAATCTCAACATGAACAATTTATTTAAGTTACTGTTTGTATGAAAAGTGCCCAATATATATATGTTTTTAGAAACTAGATTAAATTTGCTATTTTGCAATATTTTTGTTTGTTGTAAATATTCGGGAAATATAACTAATTTATCTCCCTGAATAAAAAAAACTCGTTGTGATTTTTACAATTTCGGAAATACAACCATATTTTTATATGGTACTATGAATAAATAACATGAAAAATAAATTGCTGATATCTGTTTTACACGAAAACGATACCACCCAAGTCCTAGTAGCGTTATATGATCAGTAATATAAAAAGAAAAAGAGGACTCCTTTGTCCCATTCATCCCGCTTTCCCACCGCACAGGGGACGAATCTGACTTCCCTCTACATCTGAAAATAATCACCGCAGAATACTCTATCTGTGGTAGAAATTTCGTGGTTGTATCCCGATGTACACAATTTCGCGACTTAGCAAAATGTACTAGAACACGCAGGTTAAGCTTAACATCAACATTTTTTTCAAGGTATTTTTTGTATTAGATGTGCCCAATATGTATACATTTTTAAAAACAAGATTAAATTTGCTGTTTAGTAATATTTTTTTAAATTGTAAATATTCAGGATAGATAACTAATTTATCGTTCTGAATAAAAAAAAACTTGTTGCGATTTTTACCTTTTCGGCAATAAACCCAAATTTTTATAAGAAACTATTCTTAAATAACATAAAAAATTCATAGCTGATATCTTATTTACACGAAAACGATGTCGCACAAGCCCTAATAGCCTTTACTGAACAGTAATAAAAAAAAGAAAAAGAGCAGTACTTGGTCCTCTTCACCCCGCTCTCCGACCACACAGGGGACGAATCTGACTTCCCTCCACATCTGAAAATAATCACCGCGAAACGCTCTATGTGTGGTAAAAATTTCATGCTTGTAACCCGATGCGCACAATTTCGCGGCTTAGCAACTCTACTACTAATTATTATAGTTTTTATTCTGTGTTAACCCTGTGCTTCAGTGTGACTTTTATGTGATTTATCGTTTTTGTGTAATTTCTCGTTAAATTCCTTTTTATACAAATATTCGACCCTTATCCATATCCATACTAATATTATAAATGCGAAAATGTGTCTGTCTGTCTGTCTGTTACCTCTTCACGCTTATACCGCTGAATAGATTTTGATGAAATTTGGCATAGAAATATTTTAAGATCCGAGGAAGTACAATAGGATAGTGTTTTCATCCTGGAAATTATACCTAAAAAGATTGAAAAGTGAGTGAACATTTTTGTTGGGGTGCGGTAACCCTGTAGGAAATGTAATTATTAGACCAAAAGCACAATTGCTCTTACATTTGCTTAGGCGCTTTTAATAATCCCTTTTATCAAGTTCCACGCGTACGTATTAGTCGCGGGCAAAAGCTAGTATTATTATAATAAATTATACGTGTTGTCAGTGAATGTGTTGTTTTGCCGTGTTGTAAGCCGAGTACTTAAGTTAGACGTAAGTTTAGGTAGGTACAGCTATATTTAGCTGATATTTTGGTCTCAATGCCTAATATGCCTAGATAAGAAGTACTAATGTACTACTTACCTACGTACGAGTAATTAATTAGGTACTTACATACATAATAATTAATATTATTAATCTACTTCAAAATTAAATGCCTCTCTTCTATATTAAATTTTTATAGGTGGTGTCGCTTACATTCAAGCCGGTTTAAAAAAAAAACTTGGAAATTCCTTTGCTGGATGCAGGTCTGCTCTAGTTGTCAACTCTATCCGAGGGTGTTGTGCTCCCTGCATAGCCTGCATGCAGTCACCTAGGGCTTAATTACGACTAAATAGCATAATGGGTTATTTACTAATTTGACTAAATTTCAAATTGCCATGGTCCCGTGGCAACTAAAAAATATCAAATGAAATCATTTTTTAAATGTATGAAAGTCATGCTAGCTTTGACCTAAAACGTTTTATTTCCGAGTTGTCTAGCTTGATATGTAGGTACATTTCCCTCAAACTCCGAAAATTCAAAGTATAGGTATGTTATGGAAAAAATTATAGGCATTCCGGGTTTCAGGCATTTTGACACTAAGCCCGTTTGAAATCTAGGAGTATAGGTTAAAGAGTAAAATGAAAATGCCACAATGAGCCCAAAGCATTTCGGTAGACTAAAAGGTAAGGCGCCCGTGTTGCCCCGGACTGTCGTTGGAGACGCGGGCTCAAACCCCGCCCAAAGCATTAATTTTTTCGGTTTAATATAAACTTCTTCTTATATTATCTTTATGCTGAAGCATCCCTATTCTAAAGAGTTAACTTTTCGCATCAGGTGTATCGTGAGCATTCTAAAGTCTATAATTCAGGTGTGATTGCAAATTATCGCAGCAGTCCATAGCCGAACAAGGCCAGCGGAATAACGAACTCAATTGTGCTTCGCCCCACCGAGAACCCTCCAGGGTCATTGTGTTTTCTTCAAACACAAATAAACATTATTTTCATTGTAAACTTAACAAAGATTTTCTTGGAGCAAAAATCTAGAACATAGATTGGAAATAATTCGTGTTCGTATATACAGCCAGTCACATTTTAGGACCGAGGACTAAAATTGTTGAGAAATTGTTAAAAAAAGATCACTTTAGGTATACAAGAATATTTTACTTAGGACACTGAGCAAATCTTTCACACGTTATACTTTTGCTACGTTCGTAAACCTCCGTTGTTTTCATTGGACCATTTTTTAACTTTTTTTGGCTAAACCGATGTGTTTTAATGTGGTCTTTGTATTAATATACTCAGTTTCATAATATTCAACGGGTTTTGTTGCACAAAACTATATAGGTAACTTCAAGCATCATCATTAAATTTCTTATCATGAAAATTCTTCTATTTCGAAATCAATTTTCTTCAAAGTTTATAAATTTCATCAAAGTTTCAAAAAGGGGGAAAAGGTTCTCAATGGTTCGCAAGTTGGAGTCGCAGACAGTAAACTTGGAATTTGCAGAGATCGAACAGTTCTTGATTGCACTCCGTTGGCGAAGTTTTAGCGAATTCTTATATATTTGAGATGTAACTGCTGCAACTTTTAGGGGAGTTCAATAGCACAGACATCTTTATAAGAAAATTAATCTCCCACAACCGGTTACGTAACGTAAATTTTATTACAAACAGTTTTTACTCAGACGATGAATGCGACTGTTCAGGTATAGGTAAGGAAATCAGACCAGACAAAACTTATGAAAGTAGTTTATATCCGTTTTTAGTACCTGTATATTCAATGGGGCGAATTTGTTGTTCGCCTTTATTATTATATACTAAAAAGTGGGCATACAATCCGTCCAGCCGCTTATTCGTGATGAGAGGACAAAGAAACTTCTACCAATAGGTATATAGCGCTGCGCAGCCATACCAATCCTGCATCGCACTGTTAATTTTTTCCTGAATTGACGAGCATTCTCCATAGAAAACTGATTTTCAATACAATTTGTATTCAGGTACCTAACCAATAGTTATTGGTAAACCATACCCCATAACACAAGCCTTCGTGAGCTTACTATGGGACTAGACCGATTTGTATGAGGTTGTCTGATATTTATTTATTGGTACCGTCAATGTTCGGAACTTCGCTTGTGTATATTTTCGTCGTCTACCATAAGTATATGTTTGCGAAAGCCTATGCATTACACCAAACTTATAGTTTAACTCTAAACTAAATTAATGTAGTTTAGTGTCAGTTAGTTTGGTGTTATGGCTTTCGTAGAAAAAAATGCACAGGCGAAATTACGAAAATTGACGGTACATATTTTCTTTATATTTTTAGCGTACCTATTGGTATTTAAATAGAACCTATTTTATGCAATCGTTGCACAATAAAGGTTCTTAAAGTCTAGTACCGCCTAAGTAGTAAAGTATGAGATTTTAAGACCTAATTGTGTAACTATTGCATATAATACTTTTTGTACGAGCAAAACGCAGATTTTTTTTTTACCTTAATCGTCATGAATCCCACTTTGTATGTTTTTTTTTGATGTAACCTTTTTCGTTCAACTCAAACTGACCTATTGAAGAAAAAAACATGTTCGCGATGGTCATGGCGGGTGTTTCGTGAATCGTTATTAGTTAAATTTTTTGGCAAGTAATTTCAACCAATCATGAAACAGTAGCGTGTTTTTTTTTAAATCAATTATGCTGATGTTCTCTTTTTGTTTTTTTTTTTTTAGTTGAGTAGAGAGATGTCTTATGATATTAAAGTTCAGTAACGGGTTCCATAGATATCATAGAATTTTGGTACAAATGTAAAAAGTGCTTTGTTGTGATGTTGTCTGTGAAATTATAATTGACAGATTACAGTAGGTACGCGAGTATAAAAATGTATTATATAGCTCTAATTCCTCGCACTTTTTGATTCCGTTTATTAGGCGATGTATACCCCCACCGTTTAAATGTTCGCAGCGTTTGGAGGTTTGACAACTTTGACAACCGATTACTTCTAATTCTAATTCTAATTTTAAAATATGGCTTCCATCAAAGTTAATGATGATTTCGCCAATTTCGAGTTTGCTCGTAGAGCATGCCGTTGTTCGGTGAGGTTTTGCTTTTTGTAAAGTGATAGCGATTTACAAAAAACCACGCGGACTATCGGGCCTTGACCCAGGAAGGGCTATGAACGCTTCAAGTTGAATTCTTCATTAGCTATTCACTCATACGTTAGATCACTGCACAATACGCTATCAATACTACACATTGAATAACAAAAATGAATAAATAACGAACAACAAAACTTAAACGCATGCGGCCATCTTAAGTCACGAACCGGAAGTCCAACCGATTACTTGTAGCTTCCAACCTCGACGCTGGCAGAATTGTCAAAAAAAGACAGTAGCCATGTATTAAAAAAAATGAATTGAATTGAAAATGTATTATTATACGAGTAATAACACTTTTTTATGTTTTGTGTGATTGTGATGAATTAGTACGTATACGTATGTTTATTATCTTTGAATTATGACTATTACGATAAAATTCTCGTTTAACAATTCAAAGAATAAGACGCGAAGATTAAGCTTAATATCAAAATTAAAAGAAAACCCAATTATTTGTATCTTCCCGAAAATTATTAGTTATATCACGTGCCTTTCTTATTGTAGTTGCTGGATATGAAATAATACTTTCTGGTCCGTGAGTTCAGTTGGTTGGAAAGATAAGAAAAGATAACAACAGCGAAAACTATTCCTAAAACAAAAGCAAATATAGATAATAGATATGCTATCGTAAATACCAAATTTGTTTAAAGTTCACGAATTAGTCACGCTATGATCGATGCCTCAGAACAATAAATGGTACCTACTGATAATGGCACTAATATAATAATGGCTACTTATCATAGGAATGATAATTAGCCATTATTATATTAGTCACACATCATATACTTTCGAATGTATAAATAAAAGAGCCAGTGGTTTATGAAAAGCAAACAGATAAATACATAGTATTTGGATAACCTCACAAATCGACCTAGTCCCAAAATAATCTCTATCTCTAGGACACTGACTACTAAGCTCAATTCGGCTATTTCTCAAGTAGTTTAACTAGTTAAGATACCGTGAAACATGCCAACTTTGCCCGCTTTTTTCGTAAAAACCCGAATTTCTCTCATTTTTTCTATGACGGGATAAAGTTTTTTGTTGCCTATATAAGGATAAGGAGCTATAAGAGGCAAATAGTGAAATAAGTTTATAATTTGAGATATAGTCTCTGTCCCCTGATTTAAACACCAGAATCACGACTCGTTTCATTTGAATCGGTATCACCGATTTCTTTAACGCTTCCAGAAACTTACCTTCTTGAAAGCTGAGATTGCAAACATTAGATATCTGTTTACTAAAATATGGGTAGATCAGCACCCATTTCAGAAAGTTTGATGGGATGCGTCCCACCTTGTGGTAGCACTTGATTTAGGGCTGCGAAACACTGCGTAACAATCGTGAAATACTGAATGAAATTATAAAAATAACACGAGCTTCCAGTTAAGTTATGTACTTATATAATTGACTGACTTTCTTAACAATGTAATTTATTAAAAATGCGACTTTATTTTTTAAATATATTTATTAAAATAATAAATTATGACTTATTTACAAGAATGAAAAAGAAAAACAATTTACTTGGATGACAAAAGAAAAAATGGTTTTTGTAATGCGGAATTTTAACATAATGTTGGCAAGTAAGTAAGTTACATAGGGGGAAATGTAAAAATAATTACACATTTACTAGCAAGTGGAACTATCGACCATAACATTTCAAAAATTTCTGTCTGTAGATACCTAGCAAAAGATAGAAGCATCTGTGTTAAATAATCCCTTTCATATCTTAGCGGCTAGCTTAATGAAAAAAAGGTTTATAAAAACAGAAGTTTCAACCAGTATAAAGGAGAGTCAGTTAAATGGCTTATATTAATATAAGCTCATGGTTGGCTCCCATGGTAGGATAGGGAAGGGCGTAGATTCGAAATAAATGAAAAATTAAAGCTAATTCTTAATTATATAGGATAAAGAATATAAAGATTCATAATTATATAAACGACACGCCAACTGCTGAATATTTGTGTTCACCAGCACTCTTGAAGTATTCATTGGCGGCACGAGAAGCTGGAACAAAAAAACAAGTGAAAAAAAAAAAAAAAACCAAAACACAATAATTCGAATACTGGCAGAAAGATAAACATAATTATAAGTTCCTATATAGAGTCTGTGCGGAAAGAGAAGCGTCGTGGCAGAAACTGGAACTAACATTTTGCATTTTACAGGGCAATCGAACCTTAGACACCGGTCTTAAAAAAAGATGAACAAAATTTTTGTATGTAATTTCATTACGTTATATAAAAAATCGCAATGTTTAATGTATAAAATTATGTCCAAACGGGATAAAGTCGCACATAGTTCCACAAGGGAAATTATATTTTCCCGACTATCGACTTACCAAAAGTCACAGAACGTGTGTCCGCTATGAGTCATACAACATAAAAACCAAATAATAATATTACATTATTAAGTATTTAATAGTCCTCCATGTAATTAGTCTCCGACACTAAATCGGTAAGTATGTTCTTTCAAAATACTTATATTAATTTACATAAATATGCAGGTATACGTTCGGGTGGGTCACTTTTTTTAATTTCTAACGGGCATTGTTGAAAAAGGTGTCATTTGGTGGCATTAAATTGATACATATATATATTTTTTTTTGTTTCAGTTTTATTGCCTCCGGATTACTCCGGATTACCTACTGCAGAAAAAAAAACCTAATAAAAAAGTATAGAATTTTTTCCCATACAAAAGTATAAATTATCTTGAAATAACTGACAAAGAGCGACAGCAGTACAGCAGAGCAAAATCAATAAAATAGCACTACCATGCCCTCAAATCTTATGACTCTTCTTTTCCGCAGACTAGTAGTAAGTGCAGAGGTGAAATATTGCAGAATTGAGTTAAAAAATCCAAAATAACATCTAATTCTACAAATCTAACATGTGACGTTCAGCTGTCCTGCCCTTAAAATATTAGCGTTCAAGGGTATTATTAGAACAAAAAACTTTAGAACTTACAGAATGTGTGGCATGAACGTTATCATTAGCCCTTAATTTGTCAAAAAAAAAACGAAGGTCGATACAAGTCTTGTTAAGGTGGAATAGAACAATTCTCGGTCGATTTTTTTTTTGATAAAGATGGTCTAATAGTTTTTACTTACATCCTGGCGTACATTGCTTAATTAAGGGCTAAAGGACAACAACAATTTCTTGGTGGCACAGATTCGTAACAAGATGAGACGATGGAAACTGAACAGATTGGTAGATTCAGACATGTAAACACATTGTTATACAATTAAATTAGTGTCCGACCGAAGTTTAGATTTCGGTTTCGGCCAGTTTCGGCCTAAAAATCATGTTTCGGCCAAAGGTTCGGTTTCGTTTTCGGCCGAAACTATAATCAAAGCCGAACTTTCGGTTTCAGTTTCGGCAAAATATCATGTTTCGGTCGGTCACTAAATAAAATTCATTATTTCATTATTTATTGGAAGTTTGGTTCTATCAAATCTTGTAGAGAAGATGGCTACGAAAATATCTAAATCTGGTTAAAGTAGGTGTATAGCTGGGTGTCGGAGGCTATGATGAACTTTAAGGTTGTGGAGCAAACGAAACATGACACACATTATAAGGGTATCATTTTATGTTAAGATCATTATAATATGTTTAGCATTACTGATTGTGCAAATGTGCATCAACACAACGAGTCAGTGAATCACTCACTTCTATATCTTATCTATTAAAGAGAAACGATTTATTGGTACTGGTATTATTCACTTACTAAAGACTATCCTTTATTTTTTTTTTAGGTACTCGTGTATAATATTATCATCACATTCATGATTTTATAAATATAATGCAGATCAAAAAAGTCGGTCAAGTGCCAGTCTGACTCGCAACAGTTTTCCAACGGCAAAGTTATGTGTCTCGCGGTACAGTTTATCTTTTCGTTAGGGCAATATTGTTTGTGTATTGTAAGTGCTTTCATGGTTTGTACGGAACCCTAAAAACGACGACAAACCGTAATGTACCTAAACAATGTTATACCGATTGGGTTGTATGACTTTGTATGTGTCCGATTTTTTTGTAAATCTAAAGTAAAACTTTTTTTAATAGATGCGCGTAGGGATCGTTTATTTACGAATAGGTACTTAATTAAGCATCTAAAAAGGGTTTTTTAAATAAATTTATTTTGAAAGAAATTTGTCTTAAATTCCTTGTCACCCTACTAATCTGTATCTGTAAGCTTACAACCTTGTTAATAATTTAATGGCAATGACAATTTATGAGCAATAACTTGTCATTGTCATTGTCATTACCTATACAAAGTCGTAGGAAGTTTCGTTAAAAATCCCGCCAAAGCGATGACACTTGACGGAGGTATCGTACTTCAATAATTTATGTAGGATGACCATCTATCTAGTGGTTATTAGTTTTAATTATGTTTCAACTTTTAATTAATTAAACAGTCAGGTAATTGCGTGAGACCTCGCCTATCAAGTTTAATTTTAGCTGGATATTAATATTTTTCTACTCCCGATCACCGATTAAAAATTATCGTGTATATATATAATCCGTTTAAATTGGTTTATTGAAACGTGTGACAGTAGCAGAAACCAACGAGAATACGCTCAAAATATTTCATGATGCGATTTTAACCGATGCGATTATATTGCATTTTAACCGTAATGGTAAACTAATAATTCAATGACTGTAAACTGTAAAAATGTTACTCGTGAAGCTATACAAATTTACTACTAATAATACTTTTTTAGACTGATACGGGGGCAGCTCACAAATCCGTCACTTCTGCAATATGTTTCATTTAGGATACCACCCCCTAGTAGAAGTACACTGCGTCCACGTCCTCGTCCTTTATTTTTGGTCCCCAGTACCAGCACAGTGACCCTCGTCACTAGCCCCTTGTACGTGGCACTAACCCACATTAACAATATACTGCTCTACGACACCACGCTGGACTTGTTCTCGCAATCGGAACCGAGGTTCTTGGCCACAGCGACAAGATATCTAGAGTCCATCGTTGCTCCCACCACTGTGCAATAACGGCGCGATGCGAAATATGTGTAAAATATATTTAGATGTTGATGATATGATTGCAGTAATTAGAGTTTAGATTTAGGATAATTTAGATAAGTTTTTAAATTGTAAACATAACCTATAACTTACATGTTTGGTTTATCTGTTAGTGTAAGTTGGTTGATAAATAAATAAATAAATTTAATCACCAGTACCTGGTGCTTCTCGTTACAGTAATTTATCCAAGAAAGATTATATTCCTACATGTGGAGTGTTTCAGAATGCATGGCATGATATTACTTACTGTCATCATCGCTTCCGAAGATAACGCCAGTCAGCCATAGGATTAATAGTACAAGAAGTACCAAACTCAGCACGGATACGATGAAGCTGACGATCTTGCATAACAGGTTAAACACGCAACTAGGAAAGAGAAACAATAGTTATTCAGCACGTCTAGTATAACTGTGATACGCGTGTCTTTGTCACTTTCTTGACAATATCGTGTGAGCAAGACAGATGACGCTGAGTTGCGCGACAAGCGACAAGCGATATCGCCGTGTATGCAAGAACCGCAGTTTTTTTTTGGGCGTGAGTGGAAACCACAAGTACGAGTAGCTTTGGTTGCAAGGAATTTATTAATTCCATTATCTTCACTGCGCCTGTTGAGATTGATTTGCATAGTTTTAATAACATCTTTGGGAATAGTTCGTCTTTAGCGCTTCGCCGGTCGCTGCTACAGCACGAGAGTTGCAGTCATAACCTAACCTAACCCACTGTTGTGTCAGTCATTTATGTTCTGAGGGTTACAGTTCCAACCTAAGCTGTTTGACTAGTTCGTTTTGACTGTTCGTTTCTGGCGCTTCGCCGGCCGCTGTCGTGGCAAGCTAGCTTCGCTCGCTCGGCTCGCGCGTGAGTGGGTGAGGTCGTTATTCTAACCTAACCTAACCTACTGTTCCGTCAGTCAGTTATCTTCTAGGGGGTCGCAGTTTTAACCAACTATGTATTAAATAATTCTGCAAAGTTTATATTTGCCGAAAAGACTTTTGACGATTTGTTGTTTCATAATTATTTGCAACATAAAAGTTTGTTGAAATAAAATTTTACAAAATAAAAAAGGTTACCAAATGAAAAAAATGCGTACTAAAGTTGGTTTACGAAATGAAACTTCTGCGAAAAGTTGGTTGCGAAGTGAAATTTGGCGAAAAGGCAGAACTCCGAGATTTCTATATGTACATTTACCTATATACGTATGTACATGTACAATCTTTTAGCCTCTATTGTCATACTAATTTTTTTTTTTTTTTATTCAAAATAGCCATGCATTTAACCTCAATTGCACCTGATGTTAAGTGACAATAAGGCCTAAGATGGAGCATGCTTGGCTAGAAGATGCCTATTCACTCTCGACTTGAAGAGATCCAAGTTATATTTTTCAGGAAACAGTTGCGCAGGAAGAGAGTTCCATTCCTTAGCTGTCCTCATAAGGAAAGTAGACGCAAAGCGTTTCGTACGAATCAGTGGTATATCGACAACATAAGGGTGGAATCCAAGTCCGCGCCGAGTACTTATTGTCTGAACGGAGACGGTGAAATTAATTCATGCAGTCCTAGTGCACACTCACCAAAGTGTATCCGGTAGAAAACCGATAAACAGGCGACTTTCCTGCGGTGTTCGAGGTTTTGCAGCTTTAACTAATATTTAATATTTACTGATATTATAAAAAATATATAAATGCGAAAGTTTGTGAGTGTATTTATGTGTTAGTATGTTTGTTACTTCTTCACGCTCAAACGGTTGGACCAATTTTGATAAAGATTGGTACGGTGGTAGCTGACACCTTGGATTAACACATAGGCTACTTTTTATCCCGAAAAAATGTAGCCTTCCCGTCGGATGAGCGGGTACCACGCAGCTTATCAATTAATAAAAGGACTAACAATTAACAATAATCTTTAATCCTTTACTGTACATGTTTTGCAACATAATATTTTCACAAATTAGGTATTGGAATATGTAAAATACCCAATGTGAAATTAAATATTTATTAAAACCCTTCATCATCTTCTGGGAAATAACTGTCGTTTGCGTATTTTACTGGGACTTTTGTTTTTAACCTTTTAACAATTTAATGTGATGGAATTTCGAATGTAACTATTTTGCCTTATCTTTTACGAGGCATGTATATGTCTTGTTCCGTTTATGTTTCTAATTCACAATTTTATCTTGCGATATCGTATCTCTTATCTGTAAAACTAAATAGTAATCTTTGCTCCGTGTCCACCTTCATTGCTTGACCGTTTGTTTAAGTATCTATACTTATGTATTGTCCATTAGACAAAACTTTTCAGACAAAACGCTAATTTGAATAGTGGTTTACTAGAAATTCTAATAGTTCATCGTATTTAAAAAAAAAACAAACAAATGTTTAATAGTTTAAAGTGTGGAAAACTTGACTTTTTCCGCTCTTCTAGGTCGAGTCGCATATTGGGAATAAAGGAACTCGGACCACTTCTAACTTTAAACATTATGCTCATACCTACGTCTATTTTCACTTGTAGTTATATCACAAATTAGACTGCGTCGAACTTTAGACATCAAGCTATACAGTCCAACTTCAGTTAGGCAAGATATTTCTCAAGCATTCTGCTAAATTTGGCAAATGGCAATTGAGTCGCTGTTATAATCAAAGTTATATTAATGGAAATGGAGTTAACCTACTTTCCAGTTGAAATCTACACTATTTTCTTAAATTGACTGTCGAGTTGCAGGTTAAATTCATTGTTATGGGAAACACCACGCCGAAACTTGGCAAGGCAAGTTAACGGACGGTTTTACAAAGTTATATAATATAGATATATGTATATTTATTTTCCTATTGAAATGTTTTTTGCAGTAATATAAAGCAAAGTCAAGCCTTACCACATTTTGATGTATTTTAACTATCTATAATAAACCAACACTAGCACCACAATCGGCGTATCAACACTGAGTGGTTTATCTAACGCGCTTACCTATACTTAAATAAACAAAAACCAGGAAAAATCATATCGGGCCATGCTCAGTGTAGGGTTCCGAATCCGTACCCGCTATTACAAATATATCATGACAACCAAAGACAACCAAAACTCACTATCAAAAAATCACATATCTCGTATCTGAGTGTCAATTTACTTGCTGGATACGAGGTTTTGAAGAGCAGTGACAGAAATGTTAGTGAGTTTTGGTTTTCACCAGGCGATATATCGAGATCGAGATAATCAGAAGCTTTTTTTCTTAGATCACAAGCTTTGAATACAAGCTATGGTTTGTCCGTTCTTGCCCCACGAGCCCCTGTCTCTTTTACTCATCATGTCCTCAGTTGACTTCATATAATATATAGTAGTAAAAGACAAGCTAACTTGTTTGCGTTCGTCGTTGGTCTGTCTTTTATTGGGGGGAGGGGGAAAGACCTATTCATTGATACCCTACACAATGGGATAGACCGGAAAAAAAATGACATCCCCACTTTACGTATAGGGGAAGTACACTAAAAAAAGTTTTTCCTAAATTTTATTCTAGGTACCACTTTGTTAGCGTGACTAAGATCCATGCCAAATTGCAGCTTTCTAGGGCGAACAGTCTCTGGGCTAAGCTGCAGATAGACGGGCAGGGTCCTATAAGGGTTCCTTGATGACTACACACACTAAAAAAAGTTTTTCCTAAATTTTAATCTACCACTTTGTCAGCGTGACTAAGATAAGTATCAATCCGAATTCCAGCTTTCTAGGGCGAACAGTCTCTGAGCTAAGCTGCGGACAGACGGACAGACGGACGTATGGACATGGCGAAACTATAAGGGTTCCTTGATGACTACGGAACCCAAAAATACGCTCAATACTGATCAATCGTTATCTCGCATTATCTCCGATAATAGGAGGCAAGCGATTAGATGCATAAATTCTCAGAATTTGTGGGATTATTCCGAAATGTGTAATTCATACTGTGCCTTCCCTTTCGACCTAGATTTACAGTTCGCCACGTAAGTTTGTAAGCGTATCTAAAATACGGAATAAAACACTATAGAATCGTCAAACGCCCATGTTGAACCTCTGACACTCAATGAAGCTGCAGCGCTAAGCCGTAAAGCTTCTAGTAGCTTACTTCTGAGCAAAGATGCAAACTTATATGGCACCATATGCCACGAACTGTAAACTAGTATAGTACTAGCTTACAGCTCGTGCCATTTAAGTTATATATTTTAGTGATCGAGATTATGAAGTTGGAGTTTTGAACTTTGGAGACACCTCAGAATTTTACTCATATCATCAGGTTTGAATGCTGTTTAAATTGTCTAATTGACATTTTTGATCTTCACAAGTTTGGAAGTGTTCGAAATATCGAGTCTGTCTCGTTCATCCAAAGTCCTGAAATTTGGAAAGGGTTACATATCAATTAGTGACTTGTCGCTTGAAAAAATTAAGTAAAAGCCTGAAGAAATTCTTATAAGGTTAAAAGCAAAACACATTTTATATAAATAATATAAAATATATTAGCAGAGACACACAAGTGACAAGGGCTTTTACAATTCTACAAAAAAAAACAAGTACAAATCATATCTGACATTAGTCAGTTGGAGTCGGCCAGGATTACATGAGAGTAAAACCTCTAACAGAAATAAGTACCTAAATAAAGAACCTCAAAGTATGCATATCATTACCATTAAAGCAGTTGTATAATAATAAAAACGTGTTACAACCTTTAATTAACGCTTGACTTGCTCGAAATTGTTCATAAAAATGACGCTTTTAACGCACAAAGTTCCAGTTGTCGTTAAAAAGCAAAAACGGTGAAAAATATTACTCTTAATGAGCCGGCACCGGCGGTGCTAATGCTAACTTTTTTTGCTAATCATTGCAACATTTCACTTTAACAATTGTAGCCGTGGAGGTACATAAGTAATAATTGCTATCTAACTAGATTTTGCCATGCGATTTCCTTGACGTGAATTTTCCAACTTGTTCAAACAACATTCATCCTTCACTTCTCAATCCTACGTAGTGCATCAGGAACTAGTAAGGTCATCATTTTATGGGAATGTTCGTAGTGCCTTAATTATTATCCAATATGGAATTGTTTGATTCGTAATTATTATGTGAGTACTAGCTGTGCCCGCGGCTGTGTGTGTGTTCAGTCTGTGTCAGTAAGCTGCTAATACCTCACCGCTTAAACCTTTCCTGGACTAAGACAAATTTTCAAAAACCAAAATCAGCTAAATCTGCCCAGCCGTTTTCGAGTTTTAGCGAGACAAACGAACAACAATTTATTTTATATAATTATTATACAGATAATATTATTATCATCATATCAGTTTTAGCTCTTCAAGCTACATTAGTAAAGTCTATTCCGACCTACCTTTTTTTTTAATTCCTATTTCCACAAAGCCTTAATGATAGTATAAGCAGACTGATATTTTTGATATAATATGCTTTACAATTGAACAGATAACTTAGACATAACAACGACGACTCGATTCTAAACTAATAATGTGTTGTGGAACTTGCTAACTAGGACTCCAAGAAACTTACCTGCAAGATACAATTAGTTTGAATCTCGTAGATCCGCACAGATATGTTTACATCAAATATCTACTCTGAGTTACATAGTTAGTTTACGTGCGATCGCGATGTGTTGCACAATCATCAACATAAATAAATAAACAAATGGGACAAACAAACTTGGCCAAATCAATCCAGTCCATCGTTGGAAAATAATTATAAATACAAGAAATAATATTCGAGGTCATCATACAATTTGCATTTGCCAGTATTCAAACCTAGGCCCGCTAGTTTGGCAGTTGCACTAGCACGCAACTAATCGCGTAATTGCTAATTGCTCTTTAAGTACATTTTAGAGTCAGCATTTAAAAGTTTACAATGCATCTATTTTAAATGAGTTGAATAAGTATTATGATAAAAAGTTTTGTGTATTTTTTTAACTTTTTCCATTAAAGCGGATTCCCCGGAGCGAGGCGCCGTTCGCGTGAGAATGAGCAATTTCCTCCAACCGCCACGATTTCGATCTGACTTCCTGTCTGGCCAGCGATTTTAAAATTTATAGAAGCGCTTTACATGAAATTGAAAACAAGAACAAGACTGATTGTGAGAGCGGAGTTCGAGAATGCTACGCTGGGAAAAGATGCCAATGAATACAGACTCAGTGGGTTAAAAGTTACTGCATTTCGTAGTTTCGTAGACTAAATAAAGTACACGAGTACTTTGGACATATCTTTCCGGCACGTGTTGTGTGAGAGTGAGTGACTTAATTTTATTTACTTGGACCTAATTCGAGAATGCCGTTTGATTGATCGCCAAACGTCAAAACTCTATTAGATAACAGTGATATCGCCATTGAACTGTCATTAAAATGCGATGAGCTTAAAAGTGACATATCTCATTTCAATTTTGGAAATACGAAGGCGATAATGTTTGTCAAAAATGTTATTCATGCATATGAATTTCTGTTTTGAACGAAACGTAACGGACTAATTTCACGCACTACGCGGTCAATTTAAAGTATGCGCCTGTTATTTATGCCGTCACATACAAAGGAAATGCAAATTTAGTGCGTCCGAATTGACGAAGTTGCGATAATCTAGGGGTATCGCCACTTGTCAAGGAGGCACACGTCAAAAGTGACGGATGGCGATGAAATGGAGAGATCTCCATTATCTTTCTAAAATTGGTCAAATACCCCCCCTTATCTAAATATCACGCGAAAAACGCGACGATCACAAGTTCACAACGCAAGATCTCGGGATATTTCCTCATGAAACTTCTTTATTAATTGATCAAGCGAGCGAAAGCGTCTTCGTTTCAGTTTGGCCATCAAATTTTTCGTATCTCCATTTACCCGGATTACCCGCTGTTCTCGCTTGCAGGCTGCATTTCTCATATAGCTTTTTTGGCGAGTCTGTTTTTCAAAATAAAAATGGTGAAGATAACGGGGTTGGAATGGAAACATTAAAAAAGGTCATAAACCTTTTGAGCGCCAAAAACGGCTGTGGCCGACTACTAAAAGTCGTGTCACTGGCGCCACGTCGGCCACAGCCCCCCAAATTTCAATGATCAAAAACTTAAGAATTCAAACCACTATTTTTAATCCGTGTTGAATTTGGAGCACCTATTAATATTTTTTTCTGGCGCCAGTTGTAAGGTAGTAATTTTCTCCACCCCTTGGCGTTCAAAAGGTTAAACGATTGCGAGGTCACAAAGAACCACTAATAATAACATAGGTGCTACGAATAAAAGCAGTAACATTATTTTACGGTCATCCAGCTATATCCTTAACTACTTGACCTTTTTATGACAGTGATAAATTATGAGTTGAAAAAGAGCCCGAAACAAAATGGTTACAGAAAATAAAACGCTGATTGAAGATCTGCTTCATTTTAAAGTTGAAAGCAATCTCTAAAAGTGCTACCAATAAGTTTACGTTGCAAAATGAAAACATTTAACTTTCTTTACAAGTAACTCGCACTGAGAATTTAGTTGTACAGTCCCGGATCGTCGTAACACTAAGACATTTAAACCCACTTTTGCTGCCAATGACCAAGAATAGTTTGGAGTTTAAAACAAAATTAAATGTTCTTTTTTTTTAAAACGACTTCTGTTCGGTTTTATAACTGGAAAATATTCTTAAAAATATGTTAAAAAATATGTTACAAAGCCGAGTACTTAAGTTAGATGCTTAAGTTTAGGTACAGCAATATTTTGCTGATATTTTGGTCTCAATGCCTTATATATGCCTATAAGTAGTACTAATATACTACTTACCTACGTACAAATAAGTAATTCGCATATTACTAATCTACTTCAAAATTAAATGCCTCTGTTCTATAGTAATTATTTATAGGTGGTATCGCTTACATTCAAGCCAGTATTTTTTACCAATTTTTTTTTCTTGGAAATTCCTTTGCTGGATTCAGGTCTCCTCTAGTTCTCAACCCTGTCCGAGGGTGTTGTGATCTCTGCATAGCCTGCATGCAGTCACGTAGGGCTTAATTACGACTAAATAGCATAATGGGTCATTTATTTGACTAAATTTCAAATTGCCTTGGTCCCGTGGCAACTAAATCAAATGGAATATTTTTTTTTAATGTAGGAAAGTCATGCTAACTGACCTAAAACGTTTTATTTCCGAGTTGTCTAGATTGATATGTACATTTCCTTCAAACCCCGAAAATTCAAAATATAGGTATGTTATGGAAAAAATAATAGGCATTCCGGGTTTCAGGCATTTTGACACTAAGCCCGTTTGAAATCTAGGAGTATTGGTAAAAGAGTACCTAAAATGAAAATGCCACAATGAGCCCAAAGCACTTCGGCCTAAAAGGTAAGTGTTGCCCCGGAGAGTCTCGGATATGCGACGCGGGTTCATACCCGAAGCATTAAATTTTTCGGTTTAATATAAACTTCTTCTTATAACGTCTTTATGCTGAAGAATCCCTATCTAAAGAGTTAACTTTTCGCATCAGGTGTATCGTGAGCATTCTAAAGTCTATAATTCAGGTGTGATTGCAAATCGCAGCAGTCCATTGCTCGAACAATGCCAGCGGAATAACGAACTCAATTGTGCTTCGCCCCACCGAGAACCCTCAAGGGTCATTGTGTTTTCTTCAAACACAAATAAACATTATTTTCATTGTAAACTTAACAAAGATTTTCTTGGAGCAAAAATCTAGAACATAGATTGGAAATAATTCGTGTTCGTATACGTGTATACAGCCAGTCACATTTTAGGACCGAGCACTAAAATTGTTGAAAAATTGTTATAAAAACGTCACTTTATTATACAAGAATATTTTACTTCAAGTACTTTGAGCAAATCTTTCATACGTTATACTTACGCTACGTTCATAAACCTCCGTTGTTTTTATGGAACCATTCTTTAACTTTTTTTTAGCTAAAAGTATGTGTTTTAATGTCGTCTTTGTATTAATATACTCAGTTTGATAATATTCAACGGGTTTTGTTGCACAAAACTATATAGGTAACTTCAAGCATCATCATTCAATTTCTTATCATGAAACTTCTTCTATTTCGAAATCAATTTTCTTAAAAGTTTATAAATTTCATCAAAGTTTCAAAAAGGGGGAAAAGGTTCTCAATGGTTCGCAAGTTGGAGTCGCAGACAGTAAACTTGGAATTTGCAGAGATCGAAGAGTTCTTGATTGCACTCTGTTGGCGAAGTTTTAGCGAATTCTTATATATTTGGGATGTAACTGCTGCAGCTGCAAGTTTTAGGGGAGTTCAATAGCACAGACATCTTTATAAGAAAATTTATCTCCCACAACCGGTTACGTAACGTAAATTTTAATAAAAAACTGTTTTCACTCAGCCGATGAATGCGACTGTTCACTTGTTCAGGTATAAGCAAGGAAATCAGACTTGATAAAACTTATGAAAGTAGTTTATCAGTTTTTAATGTATATTCATTGGGCGAATTCGATGTTCACCTTAATTATTATACTAAAAAGTGGGCAAACAATCCGCTTCAGCCGCTTTGACGTGATGATATTAGGACAAAGAAAATTTTACCAATAGATAGCGCTGTGCGGCTGACGCCGCGCGCCGATACAAATCCTGCATCACGCTGTAAATTTTTCCTGATGTAATGACCACTCTCCATATAAAACTGATGTTCCATACAATTTTAGAATTGAATTTGTATAATAGAAGATAATCAGGTAAAGTTACGTTGTGTTAAAGTTATGTTAAGTTGATTTCGAAATAGAACAATCGCGCACCACTATATGTTCGGCCCGCCGAGACGCTCCCTGCTGGGCATAAGCAGTCATGGCCGATCTGGAGAGCTTTAAACAGATTGCGTTCCCAGGTCGGCCGGTGCAAAGAGAACATGCTAAAATGGGGCGCCCTTAGTGGCTCGAATGCCAGATGTGCGTGTGGCTCGACCCCCCAAACGATGGCGCACATGTTGTCTTGCCCAGCAAGCCCTTACACGTGTTCCGAGCAGGACCTACGAGACGCGACACAGAGGGCCCTGATCGTCGCCACTTTCTGGTCCCGCACTGTATGATATTATGAATCCATCGACACTAGAAGAAGAAGGTAAAGTTATATGTATCGTCAATGTTCGGAACTTCATCTGTGCATATTTTCTTCGCCTACCATATATTTTTACGAAAACCTATGCATAACACCAAAGTACCAAACTAAAGTAACTTAGTTTAACACTAAACTGAATTAATTTAAGTTTAGTGTCAGTTGTTTTCGGTGTTAATGGCTTTCATAGAAAAATATGCAATGCATAGGCAAAGTTACGAACATTTTCTTAAAAAAATAATAATTTAGGTACCTATACGTATTTAAAATGTATTATTAGTTACATAACTAATAAAAACACTTTTTAGGGTTCCGTACCCAAAGGGTAAAAACGGGACCCTATTACTGAGACTTCGCTGTCCGTCCGTCTGTCACCAGGCTGTATCTCAAGAACGGTGATAGCTAGACAGTTGAAATTTTCACAGATGATGTATTACTATTGCCGCTATAACAACAAATACTAAAAATAAAATAAAATAAATATTTAAGGGGGGCTCCCATACAACAAACTTGTTTTATGGTACGGAACCCTTCATGCGCGAGTCGGACTTGCACTTGCCCAATTTTTTATGTTTTATGTGATTCCGATAAATTATTACGTATGTTTATTATCTTTGAATGATGATTATTTCGATTGGTCACATTTAACAATTCAAAGAATAAGACGCGAAGATAAGCTTAATATCAAGATTTAAAAAAAAAAAACAATTATTTTTATCTTCCCGAAAATTATTAGTTGTATCACGTGCCTTTCCTATTGCAATCGCTGGATTTGAAATAATACCTTCTGGTTCGTTGGTTAGAAAGATAAGAAAAGATAACAAAACAGCGAAAACGATTCTTAAAACAAAAGCAAATATAGATAATAGGTTATGCTATCGTAAATACCATTTTTTTTTTAATCAACGAATTAGTCACGCTATGATCGATGCCTCAGAACAATAAATGGACCTACCTACTGATAATGGCATCCTATGATAAGTTGTCATTATTATATTAGTCAGAGAGCATATACTTTCGAATGTATAAATAAAAGAGCCAGTGGTTTATGAAAAGCAAACAGAAAACCTCATAAATCGACCTAGTCCCAAAATAATTTCTATCTCTAGTACACTGAAAGAGATTTGTTAAAAGTAGCCCAAAAGATAGCTGCTAGTTACATAAATCGGAGGACTGACAAACTAAGCACAATTTGGCTAATATTAAGTAGTTTAACTAGTTGAGTTGAGCTATTTACTTTTGTTTGTGTTATGGGTAGGCGCTACCTACTAGACGCCGCCGAGATTATATCAATATATAAGTATAATTTTACTTAAATACATATCCATGACTCAGTGACACTTGCCCATGCCAGGATTCGAAGCCAGGACCGTCGGCTCAATACGCAGCTGCACTGCACAACCACTACACCAACCACGTCATATCATAATCAATGTTTTGCGGTTCACTTAAAATATTGACAATTGGATTTTCTTTAAGTCCCCTTTTCCGTTGGTACTATTTTGATTAGCATTTACAAATACCTATTTGAGCGATGTATTTAAGATGTATGTTATTATAACCATACTTAACACAGTGGTGATTTTTGGCAAATAATTATGAATATGCCATTAGAAACGTCGAATTTAGCTTCCGATCTCTAGTTTAACTCCTAAGAGTCCCTGTGTATGATATATGCTTCGTCTCCAGGTGCCTCCAGGCTCTAAGCAATCCCTGCTCCTCGAATCGCTAAGTAGTTCGCAGCTGTGTACAAACTATTGCTGCTAGTTTGCCACCGGGATTGTCCCAGTTCCAACTACATGTCATCCCCTAAGTATTTGTCTTTGAATAAGTTTGTGCACACACCGCACTGCTTGCCGATTCATAAGGGTGTATATATATCTATATCTATGCTGTTTAAATCAGCTAGGTACTGAAAATCTGTGCTGGGTTTGCCCCGTGTATAAAAATTGCTATAAAAAAAACCTAACCTAACATTGGCTTACAATTAGAAACTCACAATGGATGGGCCTTTTCCAAAATCATGTAAAAGAATCGGCCATGTGCGAGTCGTACAAGCGCACGAAG
Source organism: Apotomis betuletana (assembly GCA_932273695.1). Taxonomy (NCBI): domain Eukaryota; kingdom Metazoa; phylum Arthropoda; class Insecta; order Lepidoptera; family Tortricidae; genus Apotomis; species Apotomis betuletana. Next base: position 17,338,967 of record OW026300.1, read on the forward strand.
GGTTTTTGTACCATGAAATAAAAACAGTGTTAGTACTTATTTGTTGTTATAGGTAGCCTTAGTAATAAATAAAATTCTACGGTTAGAACAAAAAACTTAGAGAACCCTAAAAACACGTATTTATGGGGATTGTGGACCCCCTTTAAATTGTTTTTCAGTGTTTGTCGTCATAACGGCCAGGGCTTAATAATATTCAAACTTCTATGTAATGAAGCAAGTCACGTCTTACATGTTTGAATGATTGCCTTAACATAAGAACGCAAATGTATAAATATAGAAATGCCGGACGCGCGTATGCATGATTATGGTCTTCGGAATGGACCGAACGAATCGAGCGAGCAGTTGGTACCTACTCGTAGGTACATTAATTATGTCAGACGTGAGTAATTGTTTAGTGAGGCATGGTTCAAATCACTCGCAACCAATCGTGCCGAAAGATGCTGAAAAGCACAATGCGGTAAACCGGTATTGCGCCTTTACTTCATGCGCGTTCTTCTTTAATGTCTAGTTTGTCACTTCGCTACTTACCTGATTAGTTATTAGAGGATATTTCAAAAAGAAAGTGCAATAGGTGTTCGTACATGCAATGCCTTAAATATTATAATGTATTATTTATTACTATATCACGCACGAATTTGAATAAGCACAAATTTATGACCTTTAATATCTTATGGGGTCGTAACGTAAGTGTATAAGGAATAAGAGCGACACGAAAATTGTAGCCTATTGTATATGAAACGAAGTTCTGCGTAAAGATAATTCAAGTCATTGATTGTAGCGAGTAAAGCTACTAGGATATAAAGTTTAGTCTGAGTACAGTTCGCTGCAGTCACCTGTATGCACTGTGTACCGGGTTTCTGGGATCTTGACGAGATTGTCAGCCCACCTTGCTAGGTGCCTTCAGAAGCTGCCGCCATGACTTAGTCACTACTTAAGAACCTTGCTGCCAATACATCTTCGAGTAATATGCTCCACTCTTTGTCACTCGAGACAGAGTGGTGACACTCTTATCTTACTTCAACGACCTTGGACAAACTTCCACCTCTCCTTTGTTTAGTGCATTGTGTATTTGCGTGCGTTTGATTTTAATTCTGCTTTGTAGCGAAACGTCTTATGAGCTTTAGGGGTAAGGACGGGTGCTAACGAAACGTTTGCTGAAATATAATAACAATTCAATTCATTAATATCTTGGGATACTGAAATATGTATATTAAATTATTTAAAATATTAATAGCCGGGTAGGAAATTGAAATATGCAGGTTCCCACAGAACCTACCATTTGAAAGTTATTTCTCTTTTTACTACACCTACAGGTTTTGCAGAGCATAGAGCTCTCAATGCCATGACAAAAAAAGCATTTTCTCCAACTTGCTTGGAAATGTTGCCATTAATGTAGTAAAACTGGACCGCGAAATCGTTCGTTATATTTAGAAGGCGTCAATGAAAATTAAAAAAAATATATATTATTGGCCTTAGCCGGGAAATCAATATTATATAAATAAGACGATTAAGTAAAAAACAAACCTTCCGTTTATAACGTCTCATACAAATGAGGGTAATCTTAATTTGGCCGGTTACTGCATTTTTACTTTTAATTTTTTCAAAGAATTTGATAATTCACCATACAGCCAATTGTCCACTAAATTTAAAAAATAAAAACTATTATAAACTTTTTAATTGTTCTCTGCGTTTAGTTCTTGCACTGAACATTTTTTTGCTCTGCTACTGTCAATGTAATATTTGAAATGTCGACCAATTTCGAATAACGGACAAACAATTTGAACAATAATCGTATATGCGGTTAATTTATTTTCATGATTCTTAGTTATTTATTAGAGATTTCTCACGACAGTTTTAATTTTAATAATATGATGATATTTAATGAGTGATTTGAAAATTAATAAGTGTACCAAACGTAAACAAATAAAAACTAAAACAGAAATGATTGTGTCCAAATCAATATAAAAGTTATTTTGAACTTATGATCTTCTCCGAATGATAAATATGGTATGGTTTCTAAAAAAAAAACAGTGTGTTTAGAAGTTGTTCATTTAACTAAAATGTATAATTACCTATGTGCATATTTTTTGTTATTGTGTTTTCATATATATTTAATTCTTATTCATATATTTTGTTTGAAATCAAACATATGATTCGGACCCGAAATTTTATTCCTATTCCTAAAAAAAATAAGTACCAAATGAACTTCATGGTACTGATACATTAAATTAAAATGTAGATTGGTGATTATTTCCAAGCATATTTGGAGAAAAGCACTATACAAGCCTTGGCGGGAATGTCAGTTCGCAGATTCGTATTATTGAAGGACTCGGCTACGCCTCGTCCTTCAAAATCATACTCATCCACGAACTGACTTTTCCCGGCCTCGGCAGTAATATACTATTTCGTGACCGTCGACCCGCAGGGGAGTTACAACACAGTTATTGCCATTGAAAACACACTGACCATTTCCTTTTTCTTGTCATCGCATGTGCGGTCATTTGGATCATGCAATAGGAAGTTTTAAATTATATTATGTAGCATTTTGTGATAACGACCTAATATTTAGGTGTTTTTATCCGCAATGACATCATTTCAATTTAATTTAAAGTTAAAAATACTCAGAATGAGTTAAGTCACACCAATAAACGGTTAACTGGATTCTCATTCATTTTAATTACATTAGAAACGGAAAAATGTTACGTCATGCCAATAGCATTATTCACTGTATGAACCGATGTAAAACTTTAACTGAACTACAACTTTACTGTAAGTTCATATAGCATTGGTAAAATAACCATTTCTCATCTATTGTAATTGGATTATACATAAACATTTATTATTATAAATTATCTAATGCTATTATTATAGCATATATATTTATGTTTATATTGTCTTATTTATATGACGTAAAGACGATAAAAAAAAACTGTGATTAAATCGGTGCTCAAATTCGATACTGAGAATTTGAGCACCGATTTAATCACAGTCTTCACCCTGTTCGGTAAAAGCAGGCATTTGTGCGTAATCCACGAACATTCTATTTTTGAGCAGTGTTTTTCAAAGTTGGATTAATCGAAGTTCGTCACTACAGATAGAAGAGCACTTTAAACTACATAATCATCGGTGTCAGATAGTAGATAAGATACTAGGTTGATGATATTATATTAAGGCCAGGTGACCACGATGTATATAATACATGAAAGCTTGAATGGTAAAGTCTCATCACTGTGAGTGTAGATTTCGGTTCAGTTAGGTCGTCACAATACTCCTCTCCGCGCTTCTCCCCCAATTACCTCTCCGAGGTTCTCCCCCAATTACTTCTCCTCGCTTCTCCCCTAATTACCTCTCCTGCGGAGACGGTTCAAATAATTACAGTCCGCTTCAGTAACACAGCATTAAGATGCAACGTTGGGAACAGCGGTGTCGTGAGAGAGAACAAGCTAGATCGGTTCTCGTTGCAGTGTGCCTTCAGTTAAGATCAGGATAAGGCGTTATAGCGCAATCGGCTTTATTACCCTTCGCGTCTCTCCGCATGTACTGCGCCTGACTTCAAAAACGGTCTAGATAATTAAATAGTTGATACAGTTAGCCAAGAAAGTGGTCGTCCACTTTTGGACCTTAATACTATGACTCATGAAATAGAGTCAAAAAATGGTAGACCATTTTTTTAGGCCGACTGTACCTAAGAATAAAACAGCTGACCACTTTATGAACACAGTATCAAATCAACACGCCGCCCATAGTAGGGTGGCGGGTGGCGCGATCGAGAGGCCAAAGAGTAGCAAAATCACGTTGCAGTGTGTCTAAAGTTGAGCTCAGGATAGGGCTATAGCGCAATCCGCTTACTCCCCTCCGCGCTCCTCCGCGTGGCCTCCCCCGGCATCCTGCGGAAACGGTCTCGCGGCGACGGAAACGTCTGTTTAAGCTGGATCTGATAGCAGGCTGGGAGCTAGCTGGTCTAGTGTTTACAGTTTCGAGCTCATCGACATTACGTGTTTTGGTAAACATAACCTACATTTAATTGAGGGCTCGTATGTATGTAAAAATAGTTTTATGAAATTGTACACTATTGCCAACTCTTAAATAAATAATAAATAAATAATAAATACCAGACAACCTCACACAAATCGATCTAGTCCCAAATTAAGCTCAAGAAGGCTTGTGTTATGGGTACTAGACGACGATATATATACTTATATAGATAAATATATACTTAAATATATACTCTTATAATATATCTTTGGTCAGGCCTTTCCACGCGGCGTCTTCCGGTATGCAGTCGCCACTTAAAAGCAATGTCCCCGCCCACTGCGACTTTACCTAAGTAGCATTGGGCGGGGCACATCACTCCTTCCATATATGAATTTGCAAATAAATAATGCAATTAGTAGGTAAGTAGTCAAGTATGGGAACACATCTTTTTAACAACCCTTATCTATTTTCTAAGGAAGAAATAAATTCATCATTGAACAGTAAGGACAAAGGTTGCATAAATAAAAATATGTAGTAAAAATAATTCGTTTTTGAGAAAAGCCCTCAATAACGTAAACTTATTTTGCAATAGTAAGTAGTTTCATACTTGTAGTTCTACCGTTTTACGAACCCTCCTTCTATTCCCAGTCGCAGAAACTTAGTATACATCGCACTAGCACCATGTATCACAATAATATGAGGCATACATTGTCGACCGCCGGCCGGCACGGGCCATATAAATGGTGATCATAAATTGTTCTTTGCTTCGTCGGCATCGACCGCAAATATGACGCTTGGCGGAAAGCCGTTTGTCGTGTTGTCTTGTGTGAACAGGCCTGGAACAGGCTGCATGTCGAAATATGTTTTCTGTGGGAATGTTTATGGGTCTAATAAATGTAATTTTTTAGTGCAATTCAAATAAATTACAATTTTCGTACCATTTCATCAGTGAGATTAAAGATCTGAGACTAATTTTGTTACAAGTTAGTTTTGATAATACAGGGACCTTATGCGAGAATGCCGTTTGAGAGATCGCAAAACGTCAAAACTCTATTAGATAACAGTGATATCGCCTTTGAACTGTCATTAAAATGCGATGAGCTTCAAGTGACATATCTCATCTCAATTTTGGAAATACGAAGGCGATAATGATTGTCAAAATGCTATTCATGCATGTGAATTTCTGTTTTAAACGAAACGTAAATTGACTAATTTCACGCATTATACGGTCAAGTTAAAGTATGCGCCTGGTATTTATGCCGTCACATACAAAGGAAACGCAAATTAAGCGCGACCGGATTGACGAAGTTGCGATGTTCTTGGGATATCGCCACTTGTCAAGTAGGGACACATCAAAAGTGACGGATGGCGATGAAATGGAAAGATCTCCATCATCTCTAAAAAATTGGTCGAATTACCCCCTGGATTGCATTAATATTGTGAGGAGGAGGCTACGAGAACAGAATATGACAATGGAATATGCCTTACATTTGGTTATATGCTATGAGAAAATATAGTTTAATTATACTATGGAGTTCGGTATATTAGTGAGTAATCCTTAACGATTTGCTTTGAACTGTTTTTTTCGGTACATACAGCCGATCAAGCCTTTAATGCAATTTCTTACATCATATTCCTCGCGTTAAAACCATTGAACACAAAGTTTCACTACAATGCAGGGATCCATCAAGCATTTCAACGCTTCACCGACCATCGACAGTTATTTTTTTAATTGGGTTTTTTTATTTGGATCTTCAGCCAATTTTATTGCGAGCTATAAATACAAAGATCAAAGATTAAAGAAAAATTTAAAAATTGGGCAAGTGCGAGACCGACTCGCGCATGAAGGGTTCCGTACCTATATATATATATATACATATAATTTATAACAAGTTTGTTGTATGGGAGCCCCCCTTAAATATTTATTTTATTTTTAGTATTTGTTGTTATAGCGGCAATAGAAATACATCATCTGTGAAAATTTCAACTGTCTAGCTATCACCGTTCTTGAGATATAGCCTGGTGACAGACGGACGGACGGACAGCGAAGTCTCAGTAATAGGGTCCTGTTTTTACCCTTTGGGTACGGAACCCTAAAAAGGAGCTACCTGAGTGGAAAATACCGGGAATCGAACCCGGTACCTCTGGATTATCGGTCCAGCGCGTTAACCACTTCGTTACCCTAGCTCCAGGTAACCTGACGAATTTTTCCTTATGCTTTGTGTGTCTATCTTTGCATTGTTTATTTGAAAGATTTTTACACCTTAGCGACTTCTATGTGAATACGCACATTAATATTGCGAGCTGTCAATTTAAAAAAAAATGACCTGCAGTTTAAAGATCCTTACAGCAAGGAATCTATCGGAAAAGAAAATGTAATGGTCTTCCAAAAAATTTACGAAGCCTATTATTCATGAATAATTAAAATCAATCACCGTTGACGGCAACACGGATGAAGGCTCCCAATCTGCTTCAGTCATATGACAAAAGGATACGGCAGGGGTCCATCAAGCACTACGTTGTGTCAGATATTGAAGCGACATCCTATCAATAGCGTAGCGCGCCTGGCCGGTCGTCGTTCTACTCACAGGATTATTGGGACCGTCACAGTACGCGTCGCACACAACTTGACTACCCCTCTTTGAATGGCAATGTAACTGTTATGTTTCTAATAGCATATCAAAGATCACTACTTTTAATGGAACACTGCTAATCTGGCGATCTTTATATATATATATATATATTTTTTAATTTTGTGATCATTGTAGCAATTTCTTAAAGATAACAATTGGTTAGATAATACGAAAGCGACGTATATATCGTGAGGAAAGTTACATATCGTTGTCCGTTATACGCATTAACATACAAGTAACTAAGCGAGTGGCGCTATGGAGAAAGTCCCATTATTTTATTAACAAGTAAATTTAACATTTCAACTCAAGCACACCCTTTTTGAAACGCTAAATTCGAACTTGTAAGACGGGGTCCGATTCCATCCACACGCGGATCTGTTTTCCCTAGTCCGCCTTCAAATGCCTTCTGCAATCAAACTGTTGCAGGGAAACAGAAAGTTTTAACAAATTCGTCACTAAACTTTCGCGCCGCAGCCTTAATTAAGATAACGTTCTTGGTGGGCCCGGAAACCACCAGGAGGCGCTGGGAACTTGAGTCGCTTAAGGTTCGCTGTTTGTCTTAGACAAGTTGGACAGTGGAGTAACTAGTCAAACAATCCGGGTCTCAAAATGGCGGCGCGCTCCGATATAAGCCAGGCTTAGTAGCCAAATTAAATGCTCGAGCACGTTTCGTTTCAGGCATGCGTTTGCGGCAGCCTAAAAAGTGTATACGTGCAACTGCGCTTTCAAATTAAATTTAATATGAAACGTCATTTTCATTAGAGGCAGTTGCAATTTAAACCCCGACGTGAACCACAATTTCTACGACTTCTATGTTTAATTAAAGGTCTTCTGAGGAAAACACCTGTGCCTCGATTCTCGTCATGGCATTGTTCATTAATTAACAATAATACGTGTGTAGTACCAAGTTATAAGGGTCTGGTGGGAAGTTGCGCACTAACCGTGGAACTTAAACATCAAAGTAGCGCCAAGTTGCGCCCCTTCTGTGTACCTGCTGACAATTTCAATAACTAAGTTTGTTATATCATGCTCAAGCTGTTAATTTATACGCTGCTGTGATGAAAGTCTTAGTTTAACTTGTACTCTGTCTTTTAGCGTGCTTCCTGCGTTATAATTTACAAACTATGAAGTTATTACCTCTATTTTGTAAAATTAAATATCTGACAATTTGTCTTAACCGTGAAGATTGGAAACAATAGGGTCTAAGTACACTACTATAAAACTCACTCGTAACCAAAAATTCCATAGTGCTTGTAGCAAAAACATTGAAAAATGCTATGTAACGAAAATTTGTTATACCAAACATAGCGTCCTTGGAGTATAGTTTCCCGTTGTTGAAAGCATATTCAGCGAATATTCTTGAAAATAAAGTGCTCTAAATTTTTTTTTGTGAAGTCATGCGAAAGCTCTAGTAGGTATTTAATGTAAGCATAGCAGAGCATTGTCCCGTCCAAGTTCACTGACATTTCAGGCGAGACTATGGCCATTTTAACACTCCGTAACCTTTGATAGGTGTGCGTAACTTTGGGTGCGCTTGTAAAATTTAATCGAAACAAACAGGCGGGGTAGCGCGAGGAATGTGCCGACTTCACCCATCGGATTAAACTCGGCAGAAGTAACTAATGAACATTTTGCCCGATCTCTTTGTTAGCTACACGTTCATTAATTTCCGAAAGCCTGAGGCAGTGTTGTCTTTAAGCTTGCTAATCACTTGACCGGAGATAAAACAACAGTCTGTAAAAGTAATGACGGGTTACATAATTTGGGAAAATAGCAAGAATTAACATCACACGTATTACTTACTTAAATAGGATATTTTAAATTAACACGTGTATTTCTGGTAAGGTAGTAGTAGTTCTCCACAACCCCCAGAAAGTGTTATCTTGGCATTGGCGCCTGAAAATTGAAACCTTTGAAGGGATTCTATTCTGCGTCTATGTATGGGTGCACCGCACCGGTTTGACTATCTTTCCCAAAAGTAAGAATAGACACCTGTTTGACAACTTTCTAGTATTTTTGTACGTTACAATTGTCAGCACCCCGCTCACGCTACGCGCACGCCGCGCCGGCTTGTTTGACAAGATCAGCTCCATGTAATATGTGCGTTCAGCTTCAGATATATCAAGCTATCTTACGTAAGTGGCGTATTTGAATGGCAACTGTTTACATATTTATACAAATAAACGTCCAATGATGATAATAATTAGTTTTTAAGAATCATTCGAAGGCGCTAAAGCTGATTTGCAGTCAAGACTGAGCGTTATTTAAATCAAAACAACTTTAGCAGAACAAAACAATATTCGATAAACAACAAACGTACAAAATTACAGAGACACATAAATAAAGAGTTGGACATGAATAACTGACCACTGGGTGCACAGTCTAAACAATTTGCAAAATACACGTTTGCAGTTCGAATCCATATACTACCTACGAATAAAATTATGCCAAAAGTTGCACAAATACCTAGTCGGATAACATGAAATTGGGAATTACGTACCAGTAGACAGCACCACACATGATTTAAAATTCAAAAACTTCAATTAAATTACGTACGTAAAGATTCACGAGGCTAGCGCGTTGTAATAATTTAAAACTGCAATATCTATGCAAAATGGTGCTTTGTTGCATGTTACGGTTAATAATGTGAAGCAAACAAACTGACGCCTACTGTACCTACTCGTTTTTGGTAGGTAGGTAGGTATAGATTTTACACCGCAAAATAGAAAAGTGACTTATACGTTATTGGCAACACACTCAGAATAAAAAATACCTAGAATAAAGAACAACGTTCTTGAGAAAGGTGAATTGCGCGATCTAAATCTTTATAAAAGACTAGAATTAAACAGTAATAAGAATAAGTGAATTTTTGACGCGTTCCCAATCCGCAACATTTCACGATACCGCATTAAATTCATTACACGTCGGCGATATTAGATATAAGCCCACCTACAACTCCTACACAAGCAGAAACTCGAGGGAACGTAGCAACGTTTCCAAAGAAGCAATTCTGATGGATATTCGATTTCTTCGTTTTGTCAGCAATATTCAAATGGGGTCCGTGGCGGAAATATTGCTCCGTAGCCTATATGCAAATTCCATTTGAAATGCGGAAAGTTTCCGTAAGAGCGTGGAACCTTCAATCGCGAAGGCAAACAGTTTCTATAAGATTAGTCGTGAGATGCTCCTTCTGGCGTCAATATTGACTCGCTAGTCGCGGCCGCGGTCGGTCTGCTCGCTTACTGACTTATTGTCTAGTAGACTTTGAAATATTTACCGTGAAGATATTGCGTTTACACTAAGCCGGGTCGTGGGTGTCGAGCACGCGACTACGTTATTACAACTACAAAACGTGCAATAGCTTCTCATTTCTAGTTTTTAACTGTAGTAAGATATCTTTACTTTTTATATTTTGTCTTTCATTCCGTTGGGCTTTAATAACTAATTTAATACATAACTGTGTTTTTAATTTTGTTTGATAATTCTATTAAAGTACAATTATAAATACCTATAAAAAAATGTTAAATAAGTTTGTAACTAATATTTTATGGATATCTTAATAATAGCCCTTTTCATCTACGACAGATGATTTAAGCAGCATCGCGACAACACTTGGGTCAATTTCAACAAGACGCATTTTTTGTATCATTTCGGTGTGATTCTTTATTTTTGATTATTTTTAAGTTTTTTAAATGTGAAGAGATACTTTAGACTATATTATTAAACATATGTAAAAGAGACCCTGAAACCTGAAATAGTTTTCGAGATATTCGAGATCAAATATGAAACACACAACGGAATGATAAATGTACACCAGGATGATAAAATAAGTGCACCGCAATGAAATTTCATACGCCGGAATGAAAGAAAAGTGGCATATTATGAAAGTAATTTTACTTTTTATATTCGTAATATATATTATATTGGCATTACATAATAATATAAACATATATCTTAGTATGGTATTAAAAACAAAATAAAAAAATATTATTATTTCAACAATATTTATGAAAAGTGAAGCTACTTTTGATGTCATTCCGGTGCTTTCCTCATTTTGGTGGGGTTTAAAGTCATTTTACTACACCGGAAACACCGGAATGAGAATGGTGGAATGAGAAACACGACATATTTTTATTTATTAAAAAAAAAGTAAGCCCTATATTCTAAAACTAATTCAACTCTTGTAATGGCGAGTGTACTTTACCTGATATATATAAATTTCAAACCACGCAGTTAAAAAATAAAGAAGCTATAACAAACTCCGGAATGAAATTTTTTTTGTCCCCTGTCCACCGCGATGAAATATTCACGTTTATACAAGCCAACGTATTGCCACTATACACAACCGGCCTCGTCGAGCGCCGCAGCTTGACTAATTCTTTGAAGTGCGCGGGAGACGGGGGGCATACTTGATCAAATTTGGGAAATAAATCGGTTCGAAACATTGTCGGCGGTAATGAGAAGTTTTCTCGGGACAAACGTATATGCACTTATTCAAGGGTATACAAAGGAGATATATAACGGGTAATGTGCTTTTTCCGTTACCTATTTATATGGTAATAAAATAGTGGTAACAGATTTTCTTTGTCATGCATAGTATTTGACTTACCCGGCACTTTACAAACAAAACCGGCTTGGGGACAACCCACCTTGATGAGAAATTTGGTCTAAATATATTTTTTTTAATTATTTTATATATTAATATTTAAATTTTAGCTGTTGCCCGAGGTAGACAATGGCGGGCTGTTTCCGAAAAAAAATGGTACTTTATTATTCAACCTTTCTGCACCTGCGTTTTCAGTCTTGCCATCAAAAAATACTGCTTGGGAAATTGACCCACTTGCGCTCGTGACTAAATAGTCCCATTAGGGACTGAATCACTCTATATCTTATTTATCTGAAATTAATGGCATTATTTTTGTATTATAAAAATAATATTTCCAATTGTGTAGGTAATCATCCTCAAGAGCGCCTGAACTGAGTTATTTTCATTGGGTTAGGTCCTTTCAAAATTTGTTTAAATTTGTCACTTTTTCTTCTTCTTAATCTCAGGGAGATTGTTAGTCATTCGTAATAAGAGTAGTAGTATTACTTGTTATGGACGGTTTTGGCCTGGAAGCTGCACTTTGTGATGGAAGCAAGCCGTTTTGCACGGTGATAATATAGACCAAAATAAACGATTTCACTCGAGGCGAAATTAGTTTCACCCCTTAGGAACAGAGATGGCGCCACTTATTCAAAAAAAGTTTAAAAAATTCTAAATCCTGAACGGATACTCCGATTTTGACGTAAGAGGTGCCAATCGGCAGATAATTACCCAATTTAACATGAAAAAAATTAAAATTACGTAGAAAATAATTTTGGATACCTAAGAAATAATATTTTCTGAAAAAAATATTTAAAATTTGTGATTTTTGGAATTTTACTTGTAAAAATGTATGTACATGGTACTTTTTTTATTTATTTATATTAATACACAACTAATTTTACATTTACGAAAAAAAACCGCATATCATTAGCTCGTATAATTCCAAAGTTATTGAAGAATACAGACATGGCGCCGCTGGGTCAAAAAATCTTACAAAAAATCTAAAACCTCAACGGATATTCCGATTTTGATAATTAAGGTGGTAATCGACAGATAATTACTTAAATTAGTTTAAAAAAATAAAATAAAAATTCAAATAGGCAAAAAGTAATAATATTTCCAAAAAAAAACATACATTTTGAAAAAATATATTTTTTTTTGGGGCTTTTATGTAATTTCATATAAAAAAAAATATGAATATGGCTTTATTTTACTTATGTATATTATAACACTATTAGGTAATTGATCGTTTAATAAAAAACCGCATATCGAGAACTTGTACAGTTCCAACGGTATTGAAGATTTTACTATAGGGTGCCGGTGCGATGTTGCCGCCGCACGTGCAACTTATGTACATGTATATAAAAAAGTATTCTCCCGTTTCGAAGGTACTGATTACCCTGAAAATATAACCACAATTGAAAGTACAAATAATAATCATCCCAAGTAGCACACAACACACTTATATCCCTTGTACAGCTTAAATTAGAGTTTTAACGGGTGAATAGGCTCTTATACAACCAGTTTGCTAATATCACAAGTATATTCTGCCTATTTTCACTAAACTGTGCATTGTAACGTGCATGTTAGGCCGTTGCATCGGCTGCAACAACGCATTTTTCCATAGCTCGATTTGCACCCATACTAACTGTTCTATTGTGGATCGCACCTGCAACCTGCTTCCAACGCCATTCCATTCCCAAAAAGAAAGGACTTGGGACAGGATATATCCAAATTAAGACGTTTATTTCACATTTGGCTCGCTTGAAACGCTACACGCAGAACATGTTGTTCAATGGCAGCTGAAGTAGTCGGCGAAAGGCTTGTCGCCAGCTCTGTGAAAGCATCGAAGCATTCAAATTGCAGTCGTCAGTGCAACGGTCTACTAGTAGCAGTTTACAAAACAGTTATTACTTTAAGTAGGTAATGAAATGATGACTGCACTTCAAGGCTTTCACAGAGTATGACAAGACGTCTAATTTTAATACAATAATTTTAATAGAAAAGAGACCTGTTTTAAAACTTGCATGTTATACCCTGAAATAACTACTGCTTTTGCAAGTAGTTACATTGTTATCTATAGAAATTCTCTCTCGATACGTAACGGCTCATGTGAAACGATTACTTAGGGCCATTTTTGTTTCTTTTTTTAGGGTGTGTTTAAATAATTAATGTCATTCATTATTATAACAAAACGGGATTTAACCGAGTTCAAAAATGTTTATTTACCGCAATTAAGTCCCGTTTTATTATTTTAATATAATGTGTGAAAATCGTGTAAGATTCAATCACTATTCTCAATTAATCGTAACGTTGTTGGTCCCAGATTCACATGCAGGCTATACGATGCTTCAACAGAGCATATATTATTACTGTTAATGCGATTCGAAAAGATCTATTTAAACTAAAAAACACTAAACTAAACAAGCTTGTGAGATACCTTCCATCTATTTCAGCTGCCATTGAATACCGTTTCATGCAAACCAAATGTGGGTTCACGTTTTAATTTGGAAATATCGAGTCCCAAGTCCTTCTTTTTGGGAATGAAACGGCATCAAAGGTAGGTGGGGTCCACAATAGTTGAAGGTTAGTTCAATTTGGAAACTCCTTGAACATTATGGATACAAATTGGGCTGTGGCATAATGCGTTGTTGTTTTTTTTATGATGCGACGGCCTAACTTGCACGTTACAATGCAAAGCCTGCAAAGACTAAAGTGAAAATAAAACGTAAAGTAAGTAAAATATTGATTCAGAAATGCTATTTAGCATCTAATATACTTGTGATATTAGCAAACAGGTTGTATAGGAGCCTATTCACCCGTTAAAACTCTAATTTAAGCTGTACAAGGGATATAAGTGTGTTGTGGGCTACTTGGGATGATTATTATTTGTACTTTCAATTGTGGTTATATTTTCAGGGTAATCAGTACCTTCGAAACGGGAGAATACTTTTCTATACATATACATGTACATAAGTTGCACGTGCGGCGGCAACATCGCACCGGCACCCTATAGTAAAATCTTCAATACCGTTGGAACTGTACAAGTTCTCGATATGCGGTTTTTTATTAAACGATCAATTTCCTAATTGTGTTATAATATACATAAGTAAAATAAAGCCATATTCATAATGTTTTTTATATGAAATTACATAAAAGCCCCAAAAAAAAAATATTTTTTCAAAATGTATGTTTTTTTTTGGAAATATTATTACTTTTTGCCTATTTGAATTTTTATTTTATTTTTTTAAACTAATTTAAGTAATTATCTGTCGATTACCACCTTAATTATCAAAATCGGAATAGCCGTTGAGGTTTTAGATTTTTTGTAAGATTTTTTGACCCAGCGGCGCCATGTCTGTATTCTTCAATAACTTTGGAATTATACGAGCTAATGATATGCGGTTTTTTTTCGTAAATGTAAAATTAGTTGTGTATTAATATAAATAAATAAAAAAAGTACCATGTACATACATTTTTACGAGTAAAATTCCAAAAATCACAAATTTTAAATATTTTTTTCAGAAAATATTATTTCTTAGGTATCCAAAATTATTTTCTACGTAATTTTAATTTTTTTCATGTTAAATTGGGTAATTATCTGCCGATTGGCACCTCTTACGTCAAAATCGGAGTATTCGTTCAGGATTTAGAATTTTTTAAACTTTTTTTGAATAAGTGGCGCCATCTCTGTTCCTAAGGGGTGAAACTAATTTCGCCTCGAGTGAAATCGTTTATTTTGGTCTATATTATCACCGTGCAAAACGGCTTGCTTCCATCACAGAGTGCAGCTTTTTTTCATAACAAATAGGACTATAGATGAAAACGATAACAAGCAATGTTAATTGAGTGCTCGATGTTAAACATGCACCTTAACACAGAATAAAACACTACATAATTTTAATTTGCGCAAAAGCCGCCTGAGTTATGAGTTTTATAGGTTGTTTGTGTAAAAAATGATGCAATCGGGTATGATGATGCGACTGACTGACACGTATAAAAGCGGAAGGAGACGCGATTAACTATGAATACGCATCCATCCGAACCATACGAATAAAAGCGTAAGGCGGAGCCACCACGTAGAGAGCCTATTTTGGATTGAAACAAAACCATGACGCACGGGTAAAAACGTCGAAAAACCTAGCTTAATCATATGTTTAATAATTATATTAATTTGACGTAAGTAGGTACAAACACCAACCTTTGTAATTGAAGAAGAGATTTATGTTTATTTATAATGAAGCGAGATTTTTTTGTGATATTTATTACTATATTACAGAACTAAACCTAAAATTAAATAAATACAATTGATTAAAATAAGTCAAAGAAACTGTGCCCCCGCGGCAAGGTCATCCGTCCACCTAGTCGGGGGCCTCCCATACTGCGCTTTCCGATACGTGGTCGCCAATCCAGGAATTTCCCAACGGCCATACTTTCTCCGGGCTACATGGCCCGCGCATAGCCACTTCTACAGTTATTTGGCCCCAAAGGTATCCTGCATAGGCCAAGATCATACGTCCAAGTGGCCCTCCTCTCATGTTGGTGTCTCCTCTCACGTTTCGCAGCCAGAGCCCGAAACCAACTTCCAACTTCACCAACTCAATCATCAAATGACCCCCTAATGAGATGTCAATCTTGCGGACGTCACTGTCGCTCCCGCATCGGACTGTGTAGTCATTTCAAACACTGCCCCAAAAACGCTGAATAAATCTAAATATATAAAAGAAGAAACTGACTGACTGACTGACTGACTGACTGACTGACTGACTGACTGACTGACATATCAACGCACAGCCCAAACCGCTGGTTCTAGAGAGTTCAAATTTGGCACGTAGGTTCCTTATAAGGTGTAGGGGTGCACTAAGAAAGGATTTTTCAAAACTCACCCCCTAAAGGGGTGAAATGGGGTTCCAAAGTTTGTATGGGGAAACAAGATTAGTTAGACTATTTTACTCGAAACTTCACAGGAGTATTTCTAACGATAAATGAGTAAACACGTGTTTCAGGTTTTTTGAAAATTCAACCCCTGAAAGGGAGAAATGTGGTGACAAAGTCTGAAAATCAGCATGGGTATTGTTTTTATGGTTTATCGGGTCGCTGATTACGAAAACCGCAACGATTTTAAAATCCAACGTGGCGGGCGTGAGTTACCATCTCCCCTGCTGGGGTGAAATGGGGTTGAAATGTCTAAATACTAAACCGCTGGTTCTAGAAGGTTCAAATTTGGCACGTAGGTTCGTTATAAGGTTTAAGGGTGCACTAAGAAAGGATTTCTCAAAACTCACCCCCTAAAGGGGTGAATTGGGGTTCCAAAGTTTGTATGGGGAAACAAGATTAGTTATACTATTTTATTTGAAACTTCACAGGAGTATTTCTAATGATAAATGAGTAAACACGTGTTTCAGGTTTTTTGAAAATTCAACCCCTTAAAGGGAGAAATGTGGTGACAAAGTCTGAAAACCAAGATGGGTATTGTTTTTATGGTTTATCGGATCGCTGATTACGAAAACCACAACGATTTTAAAATCCAACGTGGCGGACGTGAGTTACCATCTCCCCTGTTGGGGTGAAATGGGGTTGAAATGTCTAAATACTAAACCGCTGGTTCTAAAGTGTTCAAATTTGGCACCTAGGTTTCTTATAATGTATAGGGGTGCACAAAGAAATGATTTTTCAAAACTCACTTCCTAAAGGGGTGAAATGGGGTTCCAAAGTTTGTATGGGGAAACAAGATTAGCTAGACTATTTTATTGGAAACTTGAAAGGAGTATTTCTTACAATAAATAAGTAAACACGTGTTTTAGGTTTTTTGAAAATTCAACCCCTAAAAGGGAGAAATGTGGTGACAAAGTCTGAAAACCAACATGGGTATTGTTTTTATGGTTTATCGGGTCGCTGATTACAAAAACCGCAACGATTTTAAAATCCAACGTGGCGGACGCGAGTTACCATTTCCCCTGTTGGGGTGAAATGGGGTTGAAATGTCTAAATACTAAACCGCTGGTTCCAAAGAGTTCAAATTTGGCACGTAGGTTCCTAATAAGGTGTAAAGGTGCACTAAGAAAGTATTTTTCAAAACTCACCCCCTAAAGGGGTGAAATGGGGTTTCAAAGTTTGTATGGGGAAACAAGATTAGTTAGACTATTTTATTCGAAACTTCACAGGAGTATTTCTAACGATAAATGAGTAAACACGTGTTTCAGATTTTTTGAAAATTGAACCCCTATAAGGGAGAAATGTGGTAACAAAGTCTGAAAATCAGCATGGGTATTGTTTTTATGGTTTATCGGGTCGCTGATTACGAAAACCGCAACGATTTTAAAATCCAACGTGGCGGACATGAGTTACCATCTCCCCTGTTGGGGTTGAAATGTCTAAATGCTAAACCGCTGATTCTAGAGAGTCCAATTTGGCACGTATGTTCCTTATAAGGTGTAGGGGTGCACAAAGAGAGAATTATTCAAAAGTCATCCCCCAAAAGGGTGAAATGGGGGTCCAAAGTTTGTATGGGGAGAGATTAGTTAAACTGGAGGAAATGGAGTTGAAATGTCTAAATACTTAACCGCTGATTCCAGAGAGTCCAATTTGGCACGTAGGTACCTTATAAGGTGTAGGGGTGCACTAAGAGAGAATTTTTCAAAAGTCACCCCCCAAAGGGATGAAATGGGGTTCCAAAGTTTGTATGGGGAAACAAGATTAGTTAAACTATTTTATTCGAAACTTCACAGGAGTATTTCTAACGATAAATGAAAAAACACATGTTTCAGGTTTTTTTTAAATTCAACCCCTAAAAGGGATAAATGTGGTGACAAAGTCTGAAAATCAACATTGGTAATGCTTTTATGGTTTATCGAGTCGCTGATTACGAAAACCGCAACGATTTTAAAATCCAACGTGGCGGACGTGAATAAACATCTCCCCTGTTGGGGTGAAATGGGGTTGAAATATCTAAATACTAAACCGCTGGTTCTAGAGAGTCCATATTTGGAACCTACGTGTCCTTATAAAGTCTAGGGGTGCAATAAAAGAAGCATTTGTCAAAAGTCACCCCCCAAAGGGGTGAAATGGGGGTCGTAAGTTTGTATGGGGAAAAAAGATTAGTTAGACTATTTTATTCAAATCTTCCAAGGAGTATTTCTAACGATAAATGAGTAAGCACGTGTTTCATGCTTTTTGAGAATTCAACCCCTAAAGGAGGAGAATATGGTGAAAAAGTCTGAAAATCAACAAGGGTAATGTTTCTATGGTTTATCGGGTCGCTGATTACCAAAACAACAGCGATTTAAAAAACAAACGTAGTGGACGTGAAATACCGTCTCGCCTGTTGGGGTGCGATGGGGTTGAAATGACTAAATATGAGTATGGGTGTAATTTTTATGGTTGCTTGGGACGTTAATTACAAAATGCCACCGATTTTGAAATTTTATATTGTGGACATGAAAATTCTTGAAAGCATTTGCGCCAAATTGCAATTTAATCAGTCCAGTAGTTTTGCAGCAAATCGGTTGTAACAGACGGACTGACAGACAGCTACACGTGATCCTATAATGGGGTTATATTTTTGCTTTTGAGGTATGGATAGAGACCCGCGTTATCTTAATAGATAAAAAAAATTGTATTTGGTGGCATCTCGATCGTCGTCAATCGGTACCTCGGCGGGCGGCGCGTTGGGACGGGAGGAGGAATGATCGGGAAACTTCCTGCATCCGTAATAAATACATTCAAGCTTTTCAATAATTATGTTAAGTCAAGAATTCTGAATTACGTTTATCTGGCTCAGAATAATACATTTTTCATTCATCAACGCTGAGAACCTCAATATCTTACAATATAACATTTACATGACGTAACTTAGAACGGCTTAGAATCATTAAACCAATCTCGAATATCCCAAGTCGATAAGCGGAGGCTCGGGACATTATAAAAGCTTTATACAAATAAAATGCACACATATCCCGGTGTCTTAGCTTCACTTCGAGTTATGAATTTTAAAGTGAACTTTATTTGGATACAGTAAAAGCTGAGATCGCTTGATTTGAGTGCTTGAGTTTTCGGGTTGATTTGTTAAAGTGGAGTTGTGATAACATAAAAAGTATTTCCCAGTGATATTAGAAAAGCGAAAGTCTGTGTATGTTTGTTACTTCTTCACGCTAAAACGGCTGGACGGATATGCATGAGGGAAATGCAGATTGCAGATTATACCCTAACTTAACAAATGGCCTACTTTTAATCCTAAAAAAAAGAGCATTTGTTCCTGTAGGATGATGTATATTATAAAGGCACGCGGGCGAAGCCGCGGGTTAATGCTAGTCATCTGATAAAGATGTAAGGGCCTATGATGATACGTCCAAGTATTTAATACTTTATTCGTCGGACTTTTTACAATATTAAAAAGGGTCCTCAACATGACGAGTGCACAATTAGCCCCGGTCCTGCTGCAACTGGATAACGAAGCGCGACTCCACTTATTATATGCAACTTGACTTCAAGTACCCTGCCATATTGAAATCGCAACTCTACGATGAAAAATGTATACGCGAAATGCGATCATATCTAAGTGAGATAAGGCACCGTATATCGCGACTTGGATATTTTTAAAAGTGAATTTGCTATGAGTTTGTTTGATGATGCACTTCCTACTTACACGATAGCGGATACAGTCGAGGGCTGCACTTGAGATTTGTTAGAAAGAAGATTTTCTGCCTAAAGTCCTATTTTAGATAAAGAAATCTTATTTTTATGCGTGTTTCTTTTTTTGCTTGGCTTTATTACAGGAGTATATTTTACTTTAAAATACTTTGCAAAAACAGCATTCAGAGCAGCTGTTACGCTAATTAGATCAGAAGCCTGATGTAACGGAGCAGAAAAAATCTAATGGTTTTTTAAGAAATCGAATATAAGAGAGATTTTCAAATAAAATTAAAACATATTTTCGTATAGTAGTAGTCACTAGTTCGCCGCCGTACGAACATAGTACATAACTACTTAAGTACCTATGTACAAATCGGTACCTGTATACATTTTGGTGGTTGGTTTGAAGCACAAGCGTTCCTAGGCTAATGAAAACAAAAAAATACATTTTGCCGGGAACAAAAAAACTGCATCTAGCACGAGCGTGAAGCCCAAAATTGGGAAGAGATTGTGGAAGACTCGAGTTTGGATATTGTTGTGGTGTATCACTTTCACTGCGTTTCCATTGACGGTACCATCTAATGGTACTACGGCGATAAGATGTATCAGTAGTACCATTCGAATGTCTCTTGTTTACCAAGTAAGCCATGGACATTTTAATCAGTATAGTTCTTGATGATACTAACGATGCATAGATGGGTCACTAGTTCCATTCACGGTACTACAGTAATATATATGCTTAAGCTTGGAGCTTCAGATTAAAGGGCATTCATTTCGTACCATCAGCTACTTGTTTCATGAGAGCTTTGTAACTCTGATTTGGTTAGATTTTTTCTGGGAGTTTCTTGCCGAATGTAAACTTTACTACCTCGCCTCTTTCGCTCGCGAAACGCTTTGGAAAAAAGTGCGCCTAAAAGCAGTTGTGATAATAAATAATAAACAAATAAATAAATATCAGACAACCTCACACAAATCAACCTAGTCCGAAATTAAGCTTAAGAAGGCTTGTGTTATGGGTACTATTCTAGGCGACGATATACATACTTATATAGATAAATAAATACTTAAATACGTAGAACATCCATGACCAAGGCACAAATACTCGTGTACATCACACAAATATTTGCCCTTGCCGGGATTCGAACCCAGGACCGCCGGCTCAGTAGGCAGCTGCTTTACCACTGCGTCAACCGAGTCGTCAACAATAAACCCATTTTATGTGTTTTTACCGGATCTGATAATATGAGGAATCTGAGAATTTTCCAATTAGACCTACTAGATGACTGAGCTACTATCATTATCAAGTTAATTGAACGACATTGCGTCTCAGAATACGTACTTGTTACGTTGGGTGGCTAATTTGCTTACTTAAGGAATGAATCTACGCGTGAGGTTGTTTATAATAAAAAATATATTATCAGGACAAGAACGGTGCCCGTTTAAGCCAACGCAAACGTCCGAGTCCCTTGAACTGTAAAGCCAGCATAAACAGCGTTATTCAAAGCAAAGCACAACATTAGTACGAGTAATACAATATTTACCGACCCGTATGAGCTAACATTTGTTTCTCATTACGCTGGCTACGGCAGAATTTGCGCCGATGTCGATGATTTAACGAGGTAAATACGAAGCGTTTTTGGGGTAGGTACTCCATAGTTTCGGTAGACAAAGCAACATTCCGTCGCGTTAATGATGGCGCCAAAGTAATGATACCTCCACGCTCATTAAAATCGCGGGATTGTATGTAATTTTAAACAGGTTTAGTTGAACTCGTCTACCGCAGATTTAGCGCTTTTAATGAAATATACGATATAGAAAATCGAGGGAAAAGTAGAAAGACCATCGTCATGCTGACGTTTATTAAGACCCGTTTTAAAAGGAAGGCCAATACCATCGATCTATAAGGAACGTGCAAAACGGAGGTGCCACCAACTGGTGCTGCTAATCCGGATCTTATACCTACACATTGATGTTGATAGTGCTGCTACCTATTGTTCCTGCTCGTGTTCTTGTTACAACGAAGGTTATGCCAACTGATGTCGCCAATCTGAATCTTTCACCTTGTCATTCTGTGAAATTGACGTCAACAGTGCTGCCACCTTTAGAGCGGTATCTTACTATAGTATCTAACCATCCTGTCACAATATAGATTGACTGACAAAAAAGTGAGTTGGCGCTGCGTGGCGCCCTGACAAGCTCTTTGCCTCTTTAAAGGACATAAAGATTGAATTATGTTAGATTTTTTCAGTTTAATCTTAAGTTGCTGCTGAACTGTGAAAGAAACGATAACAAGATTTTCTCAGAATATTCTTCGATACTTGGGTAAAGTTTTATTATATTGCTTTTGGCGACGCATTTGGCTCGGTTTGTAGACACCTGCCTACTGAGCCGGCGGTCCCGGGTTCGAATCCCGGCCAGGGCAAATATTTGTGTGATGAACTCGAATATTTGTGCTTGGGTCATGGTTGTTCTATGTATTTAAGTATATATATTTATCTATATAAGTACGTATATCGTCGTCTAGTACCCATAACACAAGCCTTCTTGTGCTTAATTTGGAACTAGATCGATTTGTGTGAGGTTGTCCGATAATTATTTATTTATTGCTATTTCAAAAATATATCGTATCATTATTATGTAATCTTCGTGTAAACAAAATGCTACATTTAATACAGAATTTAATATTATTTTAGGAGAATTTTTCAGTAGAAACCGTTTACAATTTTATAATTCGTCTCGTTATCCTTTCGTTTGACCCGTCAAAGGGTATATTTTCTAGCCAGTAACATGATATTTACAAATTGTAATTGCCAAGAGACCCGCGGTAACAAAGTTCAGATGGGTTTCAGCTTTTTAACGCGCAATGAGAAAAGTTTCAAACGGTTCGTGCACTGGGAATACTTACATATCTATTTTTAGTTAGGAGAACATGTACTCATTTTTCCAACGACGGTCTAATTAGGACTAACATTTTTTTAACTCTCGAAAATACAAATTAATTTAATTCGGAAATGGACTTTGTCATTGACTCGATGGTGATAAATAATAATAATTATGTAACGTTTCCACTAACACGTGTTAACATACGGATTCATTGACGCGCGGTTTTGATCGCTGTGATAATTTGGGCACTTGGGTTAGGACATTTTGGTTGGTTTGGTAGTAATGATAAAAAAACATAAATCATGGCATCTAATATATTGCCGTATATTTTTAGACTTCCACTTTGACTTTAAAAAAATTACAATTAGCGACTGACTCCATTGATTTTAAAACCACGGTATTCTACCAAATGTCCTAACCTAGTGATAATTTTAAATTTATTATGATCCACTATGCCCCGTGAGTAGAAACGCTCTAGAACTCATATAATGTCCGCTTATATGAGAAAGTTGCTCACGCATTGATGCATTTGAGATGTGGTGCTGGAGGAGAATGCTGAGAATACCATGGACGGCCCATCGCACCAATGCATCCATCCTTCAGGAATTGGGAATCACCATGAGACTCTCCAACATCTGCCTCCGTAGAATCCTTGAATTCTTCGGTCATATAGCCAGGAAGAAGAGTGACAACCTGAAAAAGCTCTTAGTGACAGGGAAGATTCAAGGAAGAAGACCAAGAGGAAGGAGTCCCATGCGCTGGACCGATCAGATTCGGGACACAACGGTCTCCAAGTTTACCGACGCCATGCAGTCTGCAGGAGATCGAGATAAGTGGAGAGCGATCGTCCGAAGAGTGATGAACAGAGGTCTCGACCCTCAGCATTGAGGAAAACGGAACACAAGAAGAAGAAGAAGATGAGAAAGTTATGTGAATTCTTGGACATATCACATGTGAGCTTTAAGAATAAGAGCATACAGCATCGTCTCTAAACTAATTAAAATCTCAAAAAAATATATGTAAAAAAATTGTTTATTTACAAGAAAACATTAAAAAAAACAAATAAACTTATACTAAAAGGTGGCTAAAACTATTATAATGTATTATAAAAAACAAGGTCCTTTTGGCAGCGTGCCCATCACACAGGCAGCATTCCCGCGCTGTATTGCGATGGCAATTCTTTGCGCGAGAAAGCTGCCTGCGCGAGGTTCACCCGTTGCCTCTCTTAGGCGTTTGCTAAGCGCCTTGTGGAGCCCACGCGCAGCCCTACCCCACGGACCTAGTGTCTCGACGCCAAATGGGATAAACTCGTACTGGGCGCCGAGACACTTATATTTATTGCATTTAAAATTCTCCCGGGCGTCAGCCGCCGCCCCGGCCGCTTTGATAGTTGCTGAGAGGTAGGACGCCGCCAGCGTATCTGCGCAGGTGGCGTCCCACACCAGCGCGCGGCCCATTCGCCAAGGGATCAACGACATCCCGTCAGGGCGCTTGCCATCGTCCCGCACGATCTGGGGCTCCAGTGCTGCGGGAACGTTGGCGCTGACGAGCGCTCTTCTGAGGATGTCGTTGAGCGCAGCATGACGGGAGAGACGGCCGGCGCCCGAGGAGCAGGAGAGTCCGTGGTGGCCAAGTCGATCTACTGGGGCCCCACAAGAGGCGCAGCTGTGATCTACACACACATCAGCCCCAACCCGGAGACCGACAGCAATGCGAAGCGTGCAGGGGTCAATGAATGTGCCAGTGGTGGGTGAAGGGTAGGCATGGAGCCATTGTCCGGCCTCAGGTCTTGACACTGCGAGTAGTCGTGCCCGGTCTTTTCCTGAAGATGCGGCAATTAATGAATTGGTTGTGGTGACGGAGGCTATGGTGTCCCAGGCCCTTTGACTCTTAGGTTTAGAAGGTAAATTTGGGTTCGGTCCAGCCTCCCAGGCATTCAAGGCTTCGTCCAAGCATGCAATCTCGCAGTTTGTAGCCGTTGTGGCTTTTAGAATTTTACCTGCGAGATCAGCAGTGCTGTGGAGTGAAGCCAAGAAAGCCGGCAAAGCAACACTAGAAATTTTGCGGGTTCCCAAACCACCGTGCCTTATCGGTAAAGCGGCTTGGGTCCATGCCTGCTCGCTGAAACGAATGTTTAGCACAGATTCAATTTGGGATTTCAAAAGAATGTCGATAGGTTGGATCAAATGTGGGAATTTCCAAATCGGGCAGCAGCGGAGCAGGTAAGTGAATTTAGGGATGAGTAAACAAATTTTTTGAATAAAAAGAGCTGAATGACTACTGATTTTGAGGAGTCGGTCTGAATAAAAATTAAATTTAGAAATTGATTTTCCCAAGAGGGGAGGGATGGCATCATCAAAAATGGGTGATCCGAGCAGATGCAGACTGTCTTTGGAGATGATTTTAATGTTTGGGGCGATGTCGTTGAATTTTTCGTGGATTTGAGAAGCCAAAGAAGGATTTATGTTTGGAGAAATGTACAATTCACATTTTCCAAAGTTTAGTTCCAGACCGATGTCGCTAAATTTGTTTTTTACTTTTAATAAGTCTGCCAAGACAGTCTGTGAGTCTCCTCCAAGTGTGCCATCGTCAAGGTACCACACGTTTAATTTTGAATTTAGGCTGTTGATTATCGGATTAATGGCCAAACTAAATGTGGCTGGACCGAGGGGATCACCCTGCTGACAACCTGTGGCCGAAAGGATCTCATTATTTTTGTGAGTTAAAATGGAAGGACAGTGGTAACACTGGAGAAGAAAGTTATAGATTTCCGGGACATGTATTTTAATTTCGTTTAGCAGGGTGTCCCTGTTGACCGAATTGAATGCGTTTTTCACGTCTAATTTTATGAGAACTTCGCACAAATCGCTTTCGCAGAAGGTGCGTACTGCATGTACTGCCGCTTCACAACCTCCACGTGTGCCGAAACCGACTTGCACTGGTTCAAAGAGTTTTTGCAATTTATTTCGAGTGAGCCGGACGCAGATCTTAGCTGCTAAACGCCGAAAAGTTGACCCAACAGCGATGGGGCGTACACCACCGTCCTTTTTGGTAAGGGCAATGAGATTAGCCCCATATATAACAGGTGTCACTTCCTGGCAGACATCTCCCAACATCATGAGATTCACCAACTTCGTGAGGCTTGCAGTCAGCTGCTCACCGACCACCCCTGTGCCGTGGCCGGTGAGGTCTACGAGGTGCTGTGGGGAGATGCCGTCCAGACCGTTTTTTGTTTTTCCAGACAAATTGTTTAAGTTAAATATTTATTCCGTAAAATTCGGATGAAATCAAATATAATTAAAGTGCCATGCAATTCATTTTCAATTTAAGTGTTAAATACGCATTCTGTAAGTGCTTCATTTGAATTTCCTTACTTTTACAGAACACAGTTTCCTTTCAGGAACTAAAAGGGGATTTAAATCGATTTTTAACTAAATTCTCTTCGAGTGAGGTTCGTTTCTGTCTATGGCAAAGGCGCTGCACCATTTCACACATTCTAATGCAAATTTCATTGAAATGCCCTGCCATTGTTAGGTTCTCGTCTCTGGAGAAATCTTCCTATCCTATACAATATTCTTGATGCATGATTCTGTTAGGTATTTAATATGCCTGGAAATATTGGCGTAATATTGCAGGCATTTTTGCTGCTAGGAAAAATTGTGTTACTTTGTAACTTGATTATCTGTGGTCAGAGTGCCGAGCGCTTTGATAAAGTGACGAAGATCACTGGGCGGTGAAAAATGTATGCTGTAATGGCATATTATATAACATTATTTTATGCTTTTATAGTATTTTATGCAATCGTTGCACAATGAAGGTTCTTAAAGTCGAGTACCGCGTCTAGGTCACGATCACGAGGCTTGCCGAGTGGCCTAAGTAAGGTACGAGATTTTAAGACCTAATTGTGAAACTATTGCATACAATACTTTTTATACGACCAAAACACAGAAAAACATTTTTTATTTTAATCGTCATTCCCCATTATGAATTTTTATTTTTGATGTAACCTATTCCGTACAACTAAAACTTACCTATTAAAAAAATTGGGCAAGTGCGAGCCCGACTCGCGCATGAAGGGTTCCGTACCTATACATATATATAATTTATAACAAGTTTGTTGTATGGGAGCCCCCCTTAAATATTTATTTTATTATATTTTCAGTATTTGTTGTTATAGCGGCAATAGAAATACATCATCTGTGAAAATTTCAACTGTCTAGCTATCACCGTTGTTGAGATACAGCCTGGTGACAGACGGACGGACGGACGGACGGACGGACGGACGGACAGCGAAGTCTCAGTAATAGGGTCCCGTTTTTACCCTTTGGGTACGGAACCCTAAAAACAAGATCGCGGTGGTCATGGCGGGTGCCTCGTGATTGGTTAAATTTCGACAAGTAATTTCAACCAATCAGTGAACAGAAGCATGCTGTTTTTTTTAAATTAAATATGCTGATGTTATCTGTTTGAAATTATTAGAGTTGAGTAGAGATGTCTTATGAATATTAAAGTTCTCTAGCGGGTACCATAGAGTATAGAATTTTGGTACAGGATATAAAAGTGCGTTATTGTGATTTTGTCTGTGAAACTATAATTGACAGATTAAAGTACGCGAGTATAAAAATAGTATTTACGTGCTTGTATATTCCTACCAGTCATTTCATTATGCGGTGTAGATTATATTGTAATACTCTCACACTTTTTTGATTAAGTTTGTTTATGATAAACTACTTTCAAAACAAAACTTCAGTTTGTCAAAACAATTTTAAAACTTCATAAAAGATTTTGAGCATTCATTCGTAGAACAACATTCACTTTAAATTATTCTCTTTGAATGAAATTCATGAATTTAAAGTTTAAATTGTGCTCGTTTAAGTTTCCCGCAAAGTTAGTACAAGTTAGGTATGTGTGTAAGTTCCGCTATAACTTGTGTACAGAGGGGAAACAAACTGCGAGCCCAGTTCGTTTGGTTCGCTCGTAATTTCGTCTTTCTCACTTTTATCTCGTATCTACTGAACAAATGTAATTTGGTTTACTTTATGAAATTTATTGTACGTGCTCTCCTCTAATGAAGTGTTTGTGGTTCTTTTCTTCATTTACTACTTTTTAGCGAAAGCGCAGTTTCTCAGCTACGATGTCATTATCTTATTTGCACTCGTTGATACAACAGGAAGGAACGGAGATATTCTTGACTGCTAGAATCACAGCAACATCAGCTGTTGCTTTGGTTAAATGATTGAATGAGTTTCTCCGTCTAGGTATGAATTAAAAATAAAGGTGTACGTATGTATAAAGGTGTAGGCATGTATATGCCAGATGGGCCTAATGTCTTAAGACAAATACACATGTCCCAGAAGGGTTTTAATTATTTTATTTAAAGTATCTACTAGCGGTTCACTATAAGGTTTACTTGCTGAATTGTTTATTTAAATGTGTGGCAGTGGCGGAAACCGAAGAAAATATTATTAAATCAGTATGTTTTAAACTTTTTATCCCGGATTCATTCGCTAACGTAAAGTATATATATAAAAATATTACTGCTGGAAGGTTTAATGTCTAAAAAGAATTTCCAAACGGAATTAAAAACAAAATTAACATGAATAAGTTGCTTCACTTTGCCATCGCCTCTGACTTTTCCTTTTAAAGTGAAAAATGAATTCCCATGATAGTAGACTTACGGAGTTAAAAGATGTTAAGTACCACCACTTATAAGACAAACGACGCATATTCCCTCTTCGAAGCAAAATAACGTAGTACATTCAGAGCGCATTGCGCAATCTTATTTACTGCTTTGTATGCTGCATATACGTACTATATGTATAGTTTTATTTACGACATACGACTAAGTAAGGTACCTGGAACTACTTTCGTAGGACAACAAAAAAGGGGTTGATAGTTTATATCCATTACAAATTCTTTGAAACTTCTTATAAAGGCATATATAAGAATAAAAAAAATAACATTAATTGATCGTTATTAAAAATTCAACCAATAAGGGGTTAAAAAGGGGATGAAAGTTTGTCTTGGGGTTCAAATTTAATTTTAAGCCAGGAACTTGAAACTTCGTAAAAAAGTATTAAAATAAAATAAAAGTAAACTAATTTCAGCGTTTTTGAAAATTCATCCCCTAAAAGGGTTAAGAAGGGGTTGAAAGTATGTATGACGATCAAAAATTTTTTTGTGTGTGGGACTTGAAGCTTTATATAAAAGCATACTTATTATAAAAATTCAAGAAAAGTAATTTCACCGTTTTTGAAAATTTAGCCCCGAAGGGGGTGAAAAAGGGGTTGAAAATTTGTATGAAGATCAAAAATTTTTTTGAGTGCGGTACTTGTGACTTTGTGTAAAGGCATTATTATTCGAATCAAAGAATTTATAAACGTCGTTCTTAAACATCAAATTTAGTAAAGCTATTCGTTTGTAGATGTACCTGATTGTATGATGATACCGCGTAATTTGAGCAAATTAGCCGAAAAAAAGTAAAAAAAGGCCAAGAGCGAGTCGGACTTGCGTACCAAGGGTTCGTTACTATTTCGTAAAAAATTGCAAAAAAGCACGTTTAGCAATTTCAACATTACTTAGATCTGAAACTAATAAAGATGTAAAATTTTCAAGAGTTCCACGCGGACGAAGTCGCGGGCAACAGCTAGTCATTCATAACTATTTTTTAATACGTAACAAAATTTTACAAAATCGTATCTTAAATAATTCGATCGTACCTACGAAAAAGTTAATTATAATCCATAATATCGTACACTATACTTAGGTACTCGTATAGTGTAGTGATAGTACCTACCTATGAGTGTGAAGCAATACGGTATTTGACGGCAGCTCAAATCAGCTACTCTTTAAGAAATGTCAAAAACGATCTGTTAGTATGACGTTTCTATGAAGATACCGGCTTGTGACAAGTTTTTCGTTCATCGTTCGCACACGTTCGTCGTTCGTTCGTCTTTTTAGTTTTTGTCCAATTAAAAATAGAATAATGCCCAAAACCTAAAGGCAGATCATTTGGTTCCGTGTAGTTTTTAATGTGTGTTTACTAATTTCAATGATACAATTTATTTTCACTACAGTCAAATATCGTATTGTAATCTGTTTGCTTTTGCGGGTAGTTCTACGAGCGTTTCAACCGCTCTCCTTCCTGTTGCATATAATGAAATTACAAAAGTGAGCCAAAATAATCATAATATTTCAATAAATCGAGCTTGTATCGCCAGCACAGTATATCGTTTTGACAAATCTATTCGTTCATTGCGGCTTATTTCATTTGTCCAGAATATGCGACAGATAGCGGTTGAAACGCTCTAGGAACTACCCATTCCTGTTATTGGAATGTTTTATACAGTGTAACATACATGAATATGTAACTTATAATTATACAAATTATTCAAAGTTACCCTATTTCAAAAGTTTATCTAACACAAAAATCAATTTCAAAGAAATAATAACATTTTCGAATTAAATACTTTGTTTCTTTTTTTTGGTATAAAATCTTTCGTCTTTAGAGCGTTTTCATAAAATACGGTCATGAGGAAAAAACTAGTTTAATTTTATTATGTCGCAAAAACAAAACAAATTCAAAAACTACCCAACCTCCGAACCCAAAGTTCAATTCATGAATTCATACATCATGAAACCTCGAGATATCTTGTCATTGGTGTTATTTCCTGCGACCTCATTTTCGATCATTGCCCGAACAATTGTCTCGCAAAGGAACCTGTATTGCTCGTCACGTCCAAAGTTACAATAACCCAAGTTGCGAGTTACGAGTTGCGAGTTTTGCGGGATTTGATCACTAGTAATGAGCTGTAGTAACCGTGCCTGCGGGGATACAAACTAATGTCGTACTTATTGGTTGCAGATACACATAATATCATATCAGATATAGGTACCAGGTTAAACTTGCCCCCCCAACACCGATATCCGAAAATATAAAAACTCCCTCCCATTAATCCTAATAAGTCATTTAGTCTCGTAGAATCGTTTCTGGCCAAGAAAGGCAGAAGCGTACAGGCAAATATCGTACATATATATGTAGGTTACTCGCGAATAATATCGCGTAAATGCCTTAATTCTATTTTCATTAACATCATTAAGATTTTATATACCTATATGCAGCGGGACCCCATGTAATTATGGTTTAAGACCTATATAATCGAGGTGGTATATATTTCTACCTCTCGATTTATGTACTTTTAAATTTCTACCTTTGCAAATTAATGAAAAAAAAAATGATTCTGTGCCAGCGGGGCCCTTTGTTATTTGTAAGTTTACAGACTAATTGAATTACTATTCATGGAGACTATTATTTCTACCTTCCAAATAACTTTTCACTACACCCTACATATAAATAGTTTTTGAGAAATACGCGTTCGAAGATTTTGTCCTTCTAGCAGGGCCCTTTGGTATTTAGGGACTTACATGACCCCAGGTAATTTAAAAAAACAGATGGTTATTTCTACCTACTGAATCAATTATTACCAACTTGCTAGTGACAGGTTTAGTGATAATATTATACAATAATATTTTTTATATTTTTTTTTCTTGTAATGTAGTAAATCTCACAGCATTTTGGTAACTGGCAAATACGACCAATCAAAACAACAAAGTTAGTCATGAACCACGAGGTATAGTTATTAGAGCAAATCATAAAGCTATGTGAAATCGTAGAGCAACAGTCAATCCTAAACTGAACTTACCTCGTTTATAATGAACTAGCAACCCGCTTGGCTTCGCACAAGTGCAATGCTATATTATGGATGTATTATTCATATAAATAAACAAAATATTTTTTCGTTATAATTATTAATATCGTTTTATACTATCATCCCGACATTGCCATAGGATATAGTTATAGGACCTATTCGTAGAAATAGCTCTGAAATATATACATATATTTTTTTTACATCAATATTAACATCAATCATGACAGTTTCCCAATGCGATGGAGTAGCAACACAAAAGTATGTATTATAAAATTACTAATTACATTATTTACAACGTCCCCCTGTCTTACGCCTCTTCTCAATGGAATGGCCTTTGTGCTCTGCTCCTGAACTCGGACCGACATGGTGGCGTTACTATACAAACACTTCAACACTTCAATGTACCGATAGTCAATATGGCATCGCTGAAGTGACTCGAGCACCGCCCATGTTTCCACCGAATCGAAGGCTTTCTCATAGTCCACAAACGCTAAGCATAATGGCAAGTTATACTCTTCAGTCTTCTGTATAACTTGTCGCAGCGTATGTATGTGGTCTATGGTACTATAGCTTCTTCGGAAACCGGCTTGTTCGGGAGGCTGGAAGTCATCAAGCCTATTGTTCGCGTAACTGAAGCCTTCGATAAACTCTGTGGTACACTAGTCCTGGAATCCCTAACGAATTTAAAGTCTAGGAACAGGCATTGCACTCGCTCAATATGAGATAAACCACTCACCTGGCAATCCTGGGCTGAACCGGCTTCGAAGCAGCTGTGTCCGCAACTCTTCTGGCTGGCCAGCACTTAGACACCTTAAAACAGTCTGTCGCACACCGGAAAGCACAAATCTAGTCCGTTGGAAGCACTAATTTCTTAATCTTAACAATGGACGCACACCGAACGCGTCAGCGTCCCGTACCGAGCCGAAAGGTAATGTGTCAAAATGAAGCCTACGCGGGAATACATTTCTACCCGCGTATTTTTGACCGCCGTTGGGTTTTGCAGTCTACCTACATATTAAGAGATTACAATGCCTGAACATCCCCCCGCCTAACCAAGCCCGCCTTGGTTCCTAATCTCCTAAAGGTAGCCTACACAATTTAGAAATGGGTCTCAGCAGAACACCATTTTGAGTTTTAACTTCTGCAACGCGTACCACTCCGTCCTTACCGGGTAAAAGTTTAATAATCCGTCCGCGTTTCCAATGCAATGAAGCCAAATTGTCCTCCTTAATTAAAACTAAATCGTCTAATTGCGGAGATTCTGTATGAGAGGTCCATTTATAACGTTGCTGAAGTGTATGAAGATATTCATTTTTCCACCGGTTCCAGAAATGTTGAGTCATTTTTTGTATTCGTTGAAACCGAGATAAACGAGATTCCTTGACGTCTGTAAATGAGTACTCAGGGAGTGCCACTAAAGGCTTGCCGATTAAAAAATGACCCGGAGTTAAAACGTTGAGATCCGTCGGATCCGAACTTAGAGGGCACAACGGACGCGAATTCATCACGGCTTCCACCTTCGTGAAAAACGTTGTAAGTTCCTCGAACGTAAGCCTAGCGTCACCGAGTACACGCCTAGCATGAGTCTTTGCCGATTTAATAGCGGCCTCAAAGAGGCCTCCGTGGTTGGGGCTCGAAGGTGCGTTGAACAGCCACCTTATTTCGCGCTTAATACATTCCCGATCAATGTCCGATTGATTGTTTCGAATAAATGAGTATAACTCCTTTAGATACTTGTTCGTGCCCGTATAATTCGTTCCACAATCCGACCGCAATAGATGCGGAAGTCCACGCCGAGATACGAAACGCGTAAACGTCGCAACAAAAGCTTCAACCGACAATTGAGAGACAATTTCCAAATGTACCGCTTTAGTACTTAAACAAACAAAAATACAGAGAAAACATTTCTCAATTTTTGCATTTCGAAGATTGCTCGATTTTATATAAAAAGGGCCCCCAAAATCAGTCGCCGTACCGACAAACGCTCTCTCGCTTATAACACGATCCGAAGGTAAGTCCGCCATGTATGGTTGAACTGGTCTAGGCTTCGCCATGTAACACGGTACACATTTGAACGTCACGTGACGTGTGATCCGCCGAGCCGAAACTATCCAATAAGTCCAGGATAAAATAGATTCAAGGGTATTTGCGCCGACGTGGCAATATACCTTGTGATAGTGTGTTACTAAAAGTTCCGTAAACCGATCCTTGCCGGGTAGTAATATAGGATGCCGCGCATTGTAAGGTAACTCGGACGCATCAATTCGACCGCCGACCCGAAGTAAATTATTTGTATCCAAAAACAAATTTACCCGCCGTAATGAATTTTTAATAGGTTTATTTTCCTTAATTAATGCGATTTCCGCTTCATAATGCCGAGTTTGAACTAACCGAATTAAACATGTAGTAGCGTCTCTACGCTCCGAAACCGAGATGTGATTAGGATTACGTCCATCCGTAAATCTACAATACCGTAAGAACCGTAATAAATAAGCAGTTACATTAACTAATTTCTCGAAAGAACTGAACCGATCAATCAAATCGAAGTCCTCATCTATAATTCCAATATTAACCGTGGCAGCCCGCAATCCGGGTAACATGTCTGCCGGGAAGTCCGAGCACTCGCCGGGCCACCGCGCTGGCGCGCCCTGCAGCCAGCGTGGCTGCCACCACAGACGGTGCCGCAGCAACTCGCACGCCGACGTGCCGCGCGACGCCACATCAGCACAATTTAATTCACTAGGTACATGCCGCCATGTAATATTTACCCGAGAAGATATTATTTGTGAGACTCGATTTCCTTCATAAACTTGTAATCTATGAGGTGGAGTCCTTAACCATGCTAAAACGATAGTGCTATCGCACCAAGCCACTATCTCATTTAACCTAATGTCGCGTTCGAACGAGGAAGCGACATGGTTAATAAGAGTGGTTAACAAGGCCGCACCGTTCAATTCCATCTTGGGAATGGTGTGTTTTGTCTTTAATGGTGCTAAACGGCTTTTCCCCATAATTAACCGCACAAGAACCGTACCATCCGCACTAACCGACCGCAAATAAACAACAGCCGAATAACCGAGTGATGAACCATCACAAAAACCGTGTATCGCATATTCAATATTGTTGTCTAATTTCAAACATCTAGGTATTGATACCTGACACAGATGAGGTAAGTCCGACAATATTTCACGCCACCTTTGTACTATTTCTATTGGTGCCGGAGCGTCCCATTCAACTTTTCGTGAATTGTTAAAACTACCGAGAAGATTTTGTAATAACAATTTAATTTTAAACACCACGGCGCAGACCCATCCCAAAGGATCATGTAAACGCGCCACCAAAGATAAAATACTTCGCCGAGTAATAATACCGTCCTCCGGTAGGTTTAGCCGATAAGTAAAACAATCATTTTTCGGATCCCATTGGATACCTAAAACCTTAATGAACCCAGAACCATCCGAATCGGGTTCAAAAGAACGGGGCGTCTCGAGATGATCTAATGGCAACCCGTTTAAAATTCTTGGGTCATTCGAAGCCCATTTCCGTAATTCATACCCAGCCGTATTCATGAGCGATATCAACTCGTCCCTCAAAGCTATCGCGTCGTCCAGATCGTCGGCTCCGCCGTTAAGATCATCGACGTAACTATTATGACGTAACAGCTCCGCCGCGCGAGGATAACTACTTTCCTCGTCATTAGCTAATTGATGCAAACACCGAATAGCAACAAAAGGACTCGATTTTAAACCGTAGGTATTTGTAGTTAGCTCATAAATAAGTAACGGTTCGTCCGGTGACGATCGCCAGTATATAAGTTGATATTTTCGATCGTCCGGATGTATCCATGTTTGCCTAAACATCATTTTTACGTCAGTAGTAAAAATATACCGTGGTAACCGAAAATTAATAATTATCTGAGTAATATCGTTTTGTAGCCGAGGTCCCGAAAATAAACAATCATTAAGTGACACAGCTGTACTTGTTTGAACACTTCCATCATACACTATTCGGATTTTCTGTGTGTCTCCCGATTTTTTGAAGACACCATGATGAGGCAAAAAATAGTGTTCTTCTCCCGACCCAACATCAAAGTTAGAAACCGCCATATGACCGAGTTTTAAATATTCCGACATAAATTCTACATATTTATCGCGATAATCCGGTTGCCGTTTCATACGCCGTTCTATAGCCAAAAAACGTCGCAAAGCAGTTTCGCTAGAATCACCCAACCGGGGATGATCTGGTGTGAGAGGTAAACGAACAACATATTTACCATCTGCACCACGTGATGTTGTTGCTGTGAACATGTTTTCACATTCAATATCCGCCGGGTTCTTGACAGCCGCCGACGGCGGTTCCTCCGACCGCCAAAACCGTTCAACTGCTTCGAGAAGCGTAAGGCCCACATTTTTATTATTTGCTTCCGAGTCATACGAATACACCGACCGAGACGGACCAAATATAGCGTAATCAAAAATGGTACTAATTGCACATAGGCCACCACCCAAATCAACCTTATCACCATTTAAAATT
This sequence comes from Apotomis betuletana, assembly GCA_932273695.1. Lineage (NCBI taxonomy): Eukaryota > Metazoa > Arthropoda > Insecta > Lepidoptera > Tortricidae > Apotomis > Apotomis betuletana. The sequence goes on from OW026300.1 coordinate 17,374,918, forward strand.
TGACCTAATATGTCGCATCCGAAAATAACGTCAACGTGCCTCATATCATGAGCGCCACCCGTAAGTTTAACCGTGCCGCCGGATAATGTTAGCCTATGCGCCAAATATGAAGTAGGCTTCTTTAATACAACCGCCGTAACCGATAATAAACGTTTTTCCGTTTTTTCTGATTTAAAGTAAAACTCAACAATATGAGTGCCGTCATTATTCCGTACTCCGCCGATACCTATTAAAGGCGTTTTATTGTAATGTCGCCTCAACCCTAAACAAGCCACGAAATCGCTTCGTATTACGCTTGTCTGGCTACCAAGGTCCAGTAGACCTAAACACTGTATGAAATTACCGTTCGCCGATTTTACGTCAATCAATACCGTAGGCAAAATAACATTATCCGCTAATTGTGGTACTGAGCCGACATTACAATACTGTAATTGCTATTGTTGAGAATGCGACTTACGATACGCATCCGGACTATGCGATCGCCCCGAATAAGTTAGTTCCCGATTTCCTAATTCCGTTCGGCGGTGATTCTCGCGCTCCCGAACGTTGCGAGATAAATTATCGCCCTCATAATTATTATGACTTAATTTCCGTGACCGAGAGTCTATACCGTCATCCGAGCACGCAGAGTGTTTACGTGTTTGAACCGGTGAACGCCTGCCGCGGGTGCAGTCGTTATCGCGTTGTGAAGCAACCATTGCCTGCCGCGAACGCTGTTCATTTGCAGCGGGCGAAGCCGAACGAGAAATGGACATAGTACAGACTAATTTATTATGACCGATATTTCCGCACCGATTGCATGGTACCTGCCGGGTACATGAAGCCGCAGAATGCCCTCCGAAGCATTTAAAACATAATCCGTTATTTTTTATATATTCCTTCCGATTATAATTAGACATATTCCCGAACTTATAACAATTATTTAAAGTGTGACCCGATAATTGACAATAAAGACAGCTAGCGGTTTTGCCGGAAATATACCTACGATTATGGTTAGCCGAATCCGATTTATTGTAATTGTTATTACGTTCCGTTACATGTGCTGTGCGCGCAGGTTTGCGCACCTGTTCCGCATAGGACAATATGGGCTCCGAGTTAGCCGTATCAATTAATCGACATTCATTTTGCAAGAACTCAGTTAATTGATCAAAAGTGGGCAATTGCAAGCTATTACCGCCGTAAGATTGTTCAAACCGTGTTTTAATGTCAAGAGGTAATTTTGTTAAACTTATATGTAACAGAATATAACTCCATTCGTCCGTTGGGAGACCGAGATTCTTTAAAGCCCGCGTTGATTCCAATAATGGATTTAAGATTTTTATCCTAAGACCCAAACTCTTATTTAATACCGGTAAATGTAAAATCCGAGAAATGTATGAATCCGCTTGCAGCCGTTTATTTTCATATCTACCTCTCAGAATGTCCATAGCCGTGTCTAATGAACTATCTACCATAGGTAGGTGCCGGATCAAAGCCTGGGGTTCCTTTTCAACGTTTGAAAATAAGTAGTGGAATTTTTCCGTTTTAGAGATGTCCCTACGTGATAACACTAACGACGTAAACAGACTTATAAAACTCGTCCAGGAAAATACATCGCCGTCAAAGGAAGTCAGGTTTATCCGTGGCAAGCGTGATGATGCAACACTTTCCGTAGGTAAATGTGTGCCATCCAAGCTGGGACAACCGATGGCCACCGCATCGAGTTGGTTGTACACCTCCGTGGCCTCCCTATACTTCTCATCGTAGTCAACCGTTTCCAAATCCAAAGTTAAAATCTCTTCATACGCTTCCGTCAACGCCTTAAAATATTCCTCTAACTTACGTAACCGAGCCGATACTACACTAGAAGCGTAACTTTTACTATTAATAATCTGCAAGGTGTTTTTAAACCAATCGTATTTAATTTTAAATTTACTTTCCACTAACTTAGTAGCCATTATAACCGAAAACCGTTTGTCAGAAAACCGAAATGTAAGAAATTACGAATTAACTTCGTACTAAGAACAAAGAATGTACCGTTACAAAATGGCTGCCCTAACTAAACTCGCTATCTTTTGGGAATCCAATCCGAGGTCGATGGACCAAATTTTATGTTCGCGTAACTGAAGCCTTCGATAAACTCTGTGGTACACTAGTCCTGGAATCCCTAACGAATTTAAAGTCTAGGAACAGGCATTGCACTCGCTCAATATGAGATAAACCACTCACCTGGCAATCCTGGGCTGAACCGGCTTCGAAGCAGCTGTGTCCGCAACTCTTCTGGCTGGCCAGCACTTAGACACCTTAAAACAGTCTGTCGCACACCGGAAAGCACAAATCTAGTCCGTTGGAAGCACTAATTTCTTAATCTTAACAATGGACGCACACCGAACGCGTCAGCGTCCCGTACCGAGCCGAAAGGTAATGTGTCAAAATGAAGCCTACGCGGGAATACATTTCTACCCGCGTATTTTTGACCGCCGTTGGGTTTTGCAGTCTACCTACATATTAAGAGATTACAATGCCTGAACACCTATGTTCGAGACGGTTCGTGATGACCCTTGAAAACAACTTATAAACATGGCTTAGAAGCGTGATGGGCCTGTAGTTCTTCAATAGGGTTTTATCACCTTTCTTGAAGAACAGTACCACCTCGCCTCTATTCCATGCTTCAGGCGTTTTGCCCTCGGACAAGACGGAATTAAAGAGCTTCTGGAGGACCTTAAGTACCGGTGTTCCACCCGCTCTCAGAAGCTCTGAGGTGATTCCGTCTTCGCCCGGCGCCTTGTTGTTCTTAAGGTGCTTCAGGGCCATCCTAATCTCGTACAGACTGATGTCCGGGATATCTTCGGTATAATGTCGGGACAGCTTGGCTCTTGGATCGCCTACCAAGCTGTCAACGGGCTTTGCGACTGAAGTGTATAACTGACCATAGAACCTCTCGATCTCGCCTAGAACCTCTGCTTTGGTCGACGCTATGCTGCCATCTTCCCGTTTCAGCTTGGTCAGCTGGCTTTGTCCAATAGACTTGTCCTTTGCGAACACTTTGGAGCCTTTGTTCTGCTCAATGGTCTCTTTAACAAGGTTCGTATTAAAGAGCCGCAGATCATGTCGCAAGGACTTCGATATACGTCTATTAAGCTGCCTATATGACCTCGCGTCATCGGGAGACTGCAACTGTAGCGAGCGTCGTTCAGCCATGAGGTTTAAGGTTCGATCAGACAATTTCTGAGGTCTATCTTTACGGCGGGGTCTGAAAAACTTAGACCCTACCGTGTGGACAGTTTCCACTAGCCCGTCGTTGATCTCGTCCACTGAGACAAAGTTCTCCAGACAAGCGAAGCGGTTGGAGATCTCGAGTTGAAAGCTCTCGGGGTTTTGAATATGGGCCTGAGTAGGTCGGAGCGTAGACTTCATCAGACTGGACCTTTCCAATTTAACATTGATATTCATGTGTGCCTCTTACGATTCGATGATCACTGCCGGTCTTGACCCTATTGATCACAGACACATCACTGAAAATCCGTTTCTTGTCGGTCATGATGAAGTCAATCTCGTTTCTCGTGGAACCATCGGGACTTATCCAGGTCCATTTCCTGTGAGGCGGCTTCTGGAAGAAAGAGTTCATCATGAAGAGTTCCTCTTTCTCTAGAAAGTCGGCCAGCCTCTGTCCCCTAGGGTTCCGTTGCCCGTATCCAAATTGCCCCACTCTCAACTCATCACCGCTGTTCTTGCCCAACTTTGCATTGAAGTCCCCCATAACAACAGTGAAGTAGGTTTTGGAAGTATGTATGGCCCTACTTACGTCCTCATACATAGCCTCTACTTCCTCATCAGAATGTGACGAGGTCGGTGCGTATACCTGAATGACCTTCAACGAATATCTTTTGGATATTCTGAGTATTAGGTATACCACCCTGCTCGACACACTGTCGATGGTAGTGATGTTGTTAACGAGGGACTTGTGAACGAGAAACCCGACACCACCTTGGGACTGTTGGGCGCCCTCCCGGTAGTAGAGCAGGTTACCAGACTTCAGGGTTACGGTGTCCTCCCCCTCTCTACGGACTTCGCATAATCCTAAAATGTCCCAGTGTAACCTGCTCAGTTCCTCTTCCAACTCGCAAATCTTTTCATCAGTCCTCATTGTGCGTATGTTGTGTGTTACCAGGGCCAGTCGTCGTGGGGATGGGTAGCCGGATTTCGTCCGGGGATTCTTAGCACCCCCTGCTCCGCTATTACCTTGGCCGCTACCCACGCCAGGGATAGCAGAGCTGCCGGAGACTGGGGGCCTGGTATTTGTGTGACTCATCATAAAGGGGGGATTTGCCGTACGCGCCACGCTTGGCAGGCGGGTTGGCGCGCGCAGTTTTTTTTCTTTAAGGTCTCTGGAAGACGCTGCTGCCCATCTCCCGGTATATTATTATTATTATTCCCTTAGCAGGCTTCTACTGCAACCACGGGACGATATGGTGGGGGACAATTCTAAGGCCGGTCACCCCACGGCACCGCGGGGTATTGCGGTTACAAGCACCCAAATCACTACCGAAAAGTACAACAATCCCAGAGACTCTGTTAGCGACGACGACGACGAGCGAGTCGAGGGTAGCTGTCAATAAAGTAAGTTGAAAGCTTTTTCTTTACAGTTTACCCGACATGGACTAAACGCTGAGGTGCAAGCCGCCCTAAGTTTTAAGAGCACTAAACACATTCGATAAGTTGCTAAGTAGATAGTAGAAAGCTCATGGCACTAAAAAGGGATTAAAGTTGCTTAAATAATTTGAAATTTACTCCCTGATGGGAGATGATACAGCGTAAGAAATTTTGCATGGAAGTTGTTTAGAGGCAGAAAGCTAACGATGGTTTAGAAGTGTGAACTGAAGAATGGTAAGATTAGGTAAGTAACATTAGAAATTATCATATTATGTTACCTTTAACACTGATAACACTTTATGAATCATAATAATTATGATTCATAAGTGCAGTGTAATTACCAAAATAAATTATTTTCTGATTATCAGTATTATCGTCATTACTTATCTAAATTATACTAATAACTTTATCTACATAAAATTTCGGTTATCTAATATATATCTAGGTAAATTTTATTACGCTCATTAGGAGTACGTCCATCCTCCGTTAGTTATTAATTGCTAATTTTGGTCAAATGGTCGATATTGACAAGTATAATTAGGTCGTTAGTCACTAACCTACCATGCCGAAACTGGCCCTGAACATCGTCAACGTCAAGTTATTTGTAAACCAATATAACCTGCAATGTTGCGTTATTTATATGTATCACTATAACTACACAGTATAAAACAGTCGCTTCCTGCGGGCCTATGATGGTTGCATTTATCACGGGATAAATAAGTGACAAAGCATCCGTCACGTTTTGTCAAAATGCGAGTGAGAGTGACGGATGCTTTGCCACTTATTTATCACGTGATAAACGCACCCATCATAGGCCCGCTGGCTGTCTGTTTGTCTGTCCCTATGTATGCTTAGATCTTTAAAACTACGCAACTCATTTTGATGCAGTTTTTTTATTAGATAGAGTGATTCAAGAGGAAGGTTTATATTATGTATAATACATGCATAGGTAATTTATCAGCACTGCACCTTGCGAAGCCGGGGCGGGTCGCTAGTTTATTTATAATAAAGTAATAAAAATTTCACCTTCATTTCTGAAAACGCTCTTTGAATTTTCACAATTTTATTTTCTCTAGCAGTCATGAAAATCTTTTCCTCAACATTAAGTTAAATACAAAGATTACCGTGATATACGGCTAACAAATGCCTGTCCGCGGGCATAAATATAAATAATACCCACGAAAAATCTTTTCAATTTGCATTATTGAACAGGCGATAAACACACAATGGCCGTTAGGCATAAATAACTTGAGTTATCGCTAGAAAGAGCCGTGGAAGGGGCAGCGTATCGTATTCTTGACAGTTATTGCGAGTTTTACGCGTAAACTCTGAAAGAAATTTCATTAAACGCCAACGTTTTAGTGACAGGCACATAAAAATATGAAAACGAAAGTGGAAGTGACTACAATAGCGTCTATGTTCCGCTCGAGGCGCCTGGCTTAATGAAATTAATTGGTGGGTGAAGGGTGACTGTCATTTATTTTGTTTCTTGGGTCATGAAAAAAAAAGAGTTGCTTACACTGAGTGACCCGAAAAACAAACATCCACAAAATTTCGACTGAGGTATTTGTTTTCCAAGACAATTCTACGTATTATTATTATTGTAATACAAAACAGATTGAGCCCTTCTATAGAAAAAAAAAATCCGCAAGGTGTGATTTGGTAATAGTATGTTCCCACTCGGAACCAACAAAATAAAAAAATATACCTACGTAGTCTTTTATTGTCGTTTATTGACAGTAAATTATCAACTTATATAACTAATACTTCTAATCTAAAGGTATACGTTCACTAGACTATACATCCATGCATAGAATATAAAACTTCTTTTTAAGTTGGCAGCAACGCCTTTAGTTCAATAAGTTTTTTGTTTTTATTAATTGAAAACTGTGTGAATGCAGCTGTTTATTAAGTTTAAGTTGGTAATTCGAAGTATTTCATTTACCGTTCGTGTGGAATACATTAAATATTATAGACTCATTGACGTAATAAATAATACCTCAATGTATAGGCTAAGTATACTTTTACATTATGTAATCTGTGGTACTAAGGAATGCTTTTTGGACAACATTATAACATCGTTCAGCGGTGTTTTTTTTGGGGAGTAGAGTATAGACTTTTATAGAATTTAATAATGTACCTATGTCTTTATATTAGAGTTAGTATCTATATAAATGACAGAAAAAAGTACTAGAGTAGAAAAAATAATATTTCGATTTTTAAAAATCTTCGAATAATAATCGCGTGTAAAAAACTTTACAATAATAATTAAAAACAACATTATAACACTCAATCAGTCCTACATCTGAGCCCTACTTCTAAGAGTCAAGCAAAAGTCAACCGATGTCAATGTAGCAGCTCAAAGATAACAAATAGGGTAAATTAACAGGCTTGAGTGTGAGCCGCGCGTGTTTATCCTAGCCGGAGGCATTACCCCGTCGGGCCGAATGTACCCTTCTCATGGTGTCAATTGAGTTTATTACCAGACACATTGCAAATTATTAACAGAGAAGTTATAAGGGTTAGTGGGATCAAACAAACGCAATGTGACACCGATTTTTAACCGACTTCAAAAAAGGAGAACATTATATTTTTCACTGTATGTGTTTTTTTGTAATGTATGTCCACCGATTTCTTCGCCAATTGTGGGCCAACTCTCAAAAATCTGTTTTAATTTGAAAGAGTATAGGTAGTCCTGTGGTGGTACCATTGTCACCATGTCGGGATCTGATGATGGGATACCAGGGAAATCGAGGGCGACGCTTAAAAGTTGTGAGTACTAGCAATGTCACTCATGTATTTTGTAAAGTTATTCTGGTATTTTCAAACCAACTTCAAAGGGGATTCAAATGTAATCTATAAATGTACGGGTTATTTTTCGGCTTTTCAGTTTATTATGAAGACGGTTATTTTTCATTTATAATTTTACATTGTGTCCGATGGACCCCATTGTGGTTTATGATCGGTTGAACAAAATCTTATTAATTCTAAGTTTAGCAGAGGAGAGGGGGTACGGATATCAATAAATTTAATTGAATAATCGCTGCTACGCTACTGCCTGGTGGCAAAACGGCTCGCCAACTTTCAAGATCCCAATAGATTTGAACAGCACGGAAAGTCCTGTCTGCGGGGTATCAAGAAACTATGATAAGGCAAAACTGACACAGACCGATTTCCACGCGTGACAGTTTTGTCACAATACGGCACTGCGTGGGCTGACACAATAAGTATGATATGGGTCATAGTACGTGGTATTTTATGTAGTTACTTATGTTTAATTTGAACCTTATTTTTCTACCCGAACATTTCAACAGTTCGCACCATATCATAATCTCTGGTACCATCATGCTGATTCACCAATCTATCTGCAACAATGACTTGTGACATACAAGCCCAATGTTATAAAAAACATCACTTTACGTATTTTTCATAATGTGCCCAAACGACGGTTTGGACACATTATAGAATATAGAGCTATTTTTATTTGACACTGGTTTTCGTATGTTCGTTGGGAACCAACGGGACGATTGAAATGCTCAGTAACTGCAATTAAGTAATAGACCGAGTTTAATTATACCAACGAGTAAATACAATAGCCAATAATCATATTTGACTAGTTCTATGTAGAATTAACTAAATACTATGTTGTCAGAATTCAACAGCGGAATAGCAACAGTGAAGCTGCTATAACAAAGTTTATAATAAGATCTCGACCTAGTTTGCTTCAACGGATTTGGAGCCGAATCGCCGATGTAATTTATACAATAAAATACAAACAATACATTCCCGATCGAGTTCGGAACGATGGCACACTGACGCTGCATTTATATTTGGGATTTGCAGAAGAGTCGGATTGGTTATAATGGGATTGAGCCGATTGAGTATTGAAACGTAATCGCATTGATGAATTATTTTCGTTTTACTATTTAAACGGATTAGCTGTAATCCGCTAAAATTACAAAATTGTACTGAAAATCTGTTTTCTATGGAGAAGGGTCATTAATTCAGGCAAAATCCGTTGCGCCAGCCTTATAGCGCGGTCTGTCGGTAAAATTCTCTTGGTACCTACTCTCATCTCTCCGAATCGGCTGGATGGATTTAAACCAATTTTGGTACAGGAATAGCTGGACACCGAAATATGTGTTAAGGACCCCCCGACTATTTGAAAGAAAACAAATCCGCGAACAAAGTTGGCGCGGCAAAGGCACTTTCTTGTGTATATATAAATAAATGCTGCGATAGGTTGCTAGGTATAAAATCAAATCATCACGATCATCGACGTGTCTAATATGCAAATCAGCTGATCGACGACGACCGTCAATTTCCGACGCAGTTTCCGCAGGAAATGACGGGACGTGCTGCGAAGTGATACCGCCGCGCCGGACATTTCCTACTCGATAATAACATGTACAGTGTTTTACATATCTTGGCCATCTTGCTTGTACATTAATACGAATATACAAGAACGTGCCTGTAACTTCATCCACGTATCTAACTACCTACTTTAATTACCGCAATCGGGTTGGTGGTATCCTAACTACAACAATCTTTGTTTGTTGTAGGATATGGGTTGATGTTCAATAATTATCCCGTTACCAAAATTGGTTAATCTCCAGCCGTTTCCGCCGATAGATAGCGTCGTAGTCTCAAAAAGCCCATATTAAAAAACCCCATAGTAATGGGAGGTCACTACTACGGTGATTCTAAGCGGAACGATGTATATTGTTTTAATTTTTCATAATATGGACTTTTCTGACTACGAAGCTCTAGAAAATTGGTTTCAAATGCAGTTTTACTATAGTATAACATAACTAACGTCTTAAAAAAGACATAAAAACGCCCATACTGACATTAGTGATCACTATTCTCAGTCATATTCCCTGATTCCAAGAATAACCCTTCGTATATTCCTATTACGAAAACAAAACCTAAGTAGAAATCATCTAAAGTCATTATTAAATAGCATTATGTACAGTTTTCTACCTCCATTCACCGTTGATAAGTTGAGTACATCCATGACCCAGGCACAAATATTCGAGTTCATCACACAAATATTTGCCCTTTATTTTAAAACCTATAGGGTAGGACGTAGGACACATTAGTATTATAATTGCAATGTGTTGCGCAAGGTCGTAGTGTTAGGTAGCTAGCAGACTACGGAAACCCAGAACGAGCCTCCTTTTGGCCAAAATTGTTCGTTCAGCCAAAAAGTCGTTAACTGGTTCATTGGAACGCTTACCACGAAGGAGTTAAATGCACATTGTGGCAAGATTCCAACTTTACGAACCTCAAGACGAATCCGATCGTCATTATGTACATACAGCAACATACCTAAGTACTTATCTTAGATTCTAAGTGCCAAATATAACACATATTTATTCTAGTAACTTAGAGTATATAAAGTAAAAGGCAATCAATCAGTAAATGGATTTTAAGGTGTTAACGAAAAGTTTTAACTTCATTGTTTAGTAATGTCATAATAATAATATTTTGAAAGGTTTGTTATTTGGGGGTATTTTACCTATCATATTTCATATGTCGTTTGGTTTAGTTTTAATTATTTCATTAATAAACAGAAAATTTTAACTGTATCGAGTTATTCCAAATAAAAAAAGAACTATTTGTCTTTTTGTTTTATATGCCTGTAAACGAATTACTCAAAAATGGCTTGACCGGTTTTGTTTGGAATAAGTTGCGCCCCATATAAATAAGGTGGAGACTGGAGATCTATTAAATCGGTGAATGATTGTATTTGTATTATTTCTTAGGCTTAATTGGCATCATGTTCTCAATTGCACAGATATACATTTATGCTAAGACATTATGTTTCTCGAGGCTAAATAGTGGCAGCACGTGAAAACCATTATAAAAATTAACGGTTGAACTAATTGAAAGTTATTTTAATAGTTATTTGTGCAACAAGAGAGCAAAGTTGTTTTTTGTTACGAGTGCTGATTTTGAGTCCCGAGCAAGCGAAGGATTCTACGTTTGAATCACGAGCGTAGCGAGTGATTCTATGTTAGAATCCTGAGTGTAGCGAGGGACTCAACAGCACGAGATGTGAAAAACTTTGCTCTCGTGTAGCACACACAACTTTTCACCTCATCAGCGAGAACATATTCGAAATTTTGTGCTTTTTCTTCCAACGTATGTCAGTCAGCCAGTCTTTATTGCTGATTTCAATAATATTATTCATCAGAAAAAAGATAAGTGCTGCTTAAAAAGGAATAACAATATAATTTAATTGAAATTATAATCAACCAACCAACACGGTTATTGTCATTATTTGATCAAATTGGAAGATTTAGCAGATTCATGACGTGTTTATTTATAAATAGGTACATATTATATTACGAGATTTTGTTTATAAATTGATTAATATTTTTACTCGTAAACACCAAACAAAATAAATGCAAAAGAAAATAACAATTACAATATGAACTCGATATTTTTTATGGTAGGTACGTTTCGAATATGCATCTATGATAAATGGTGAAATTATAAATTATTATTATATTTACAATAAGTAATAAGTTGAAAAATCTTATTTTATTTGAGCAATGATCTATTGTTTTATATGAAAGGCAGAATAATTTTAATATTCGGTCGTTAAATAAAAATATAATAAAGAAAAAAAAATACGTTGCAATTAAAACTTTTTCGGGTGTTTTTAATGAATTTTTTGGTATAACGCGTATCCGAACTGTTCTCAATCGAGGTCGGATTCAAAAATCGAATTTCAAATTGATAAGTTTCTATCCCTCTCTTTTATATACATATGAAAGAAACAGAGTGCATCGAGATTCAAATGATTAGAATTTTATAATTAAACTTTGGCTGAAGAATGACATCTCGTGGTCAGATATTGAAAAAAATTGGGCAAGTGCGAGCCCGACTCGCGCATGAAGGGTTCCGTACCTATACATATATATATAATCTATAACAAGTTTGTTGTATGGGAGCCCCCCTTAAATATTTATTTTCATTCATCATTTTTAAATTTCAACTGTCTAGCTATCACCGTTGTTGAGATACAGCCTGGTGACAGACGGACGGACGGACGGACGGACGGACGGACGGACGGACGGACGGACGGACGGACAGCGAAGTCTCAGTAATAGGGTCCCGTTTTTACCCTTTGGGTACGGAACCCTAAAAATTAAAAAGCTACTTTCTACTCACGCTCGAAACAAAATCGCATTTTGTTCACTGTTAGCTGACAGCAAAGTCGCCATGTTTGAGCTGGTGAGGTGAAAATTATATATCCTGGTGCGATATAATTTAAAAACATAATACTGTGTAATTAAATCATACTTTTGTAAATAAAAAATAATCATACCTTTAATGATATTTCCTTATTCACCCCGTTCCTCCGATTCAATATCCGAATAAACCAACGTACTAAGGTTATGATTGAAATTCGATTTAAGAAAATCAACGAGTGAATTGAAGACACTTGAACGATTCTACGAGTAATGGAAAATTTGTCGAATCCAATTTTCCGATTTATCTCTTAGTGAATATTTTATTCAAATGTAAAGCGTAGGTTTCTTAAGGATCTAAATACTGTAATCGTAGGAATATAATTTAAAGTGGTGGGGGCAGCCTCGTGAAGAATTTCATAGTCTGAATAATCTGATTAGAAGCGAAAGGGTCGTTGGAATACTAAAATTCTTGCCAAGCAATTCATTAAGAGGAATAGTTTGCATATCTCAGTACAGAGAGGCAAGCTGAAGGCCCGAGATAGTCGTGTTGCTAAGCTACGAGTATCCCTGATCGAACTCTTCAATTGCTGAAATAGGCATTCGTTATGCAATGCTTTTAAGTTGTTATTAAGCGTGAGTGCTTGTAAATAAACTCTAGCAAGCGATAATCCTCAGTAGCTGGGGTTTATCCTCTTTAGTTCGAAGTTTCTACGATTTCTGAGTACATAGTAATTTTGAAATAGATACGGAATAGGTAGGTACAAACAATATTGACAGTTGAATTAGTACATTATTGCCGAGGCCCGGAAAGTAAGGGATTGGCTGACGAGGTGGTTTGCAAGCCGAGCATCGCGAGGCTTGCAAAAGATGCGAGTCAGGCAATCCCCTTCCGCCGAGGTTTATATAGTGCTTTTCTCAAACAATGTGAGGAAATAAAAAAATACACTTGCAAAATAACACGTAATTTAATAGGATTAACAAGAAAAACGAACAACAATCAGTTAAGTACACAAATTAAGTAGAGGTATGTTTGTTTTATTCTTTCCAATAGGCTGCCGCGTACACTTTCCCTCCTTATATTTTAAGAAAAATCCATTTATTATATATTAGTGTTTGGGGTACGACGTTCTATGTATATATTTTCGAACGATATTTAGGTATTCACCGCGGATGACAAATACTCGGTCAATTTTTGTTTTAGTGTCGCAATTTGACAATCATAGATTGGTCGTGGCTTTCGATGTCTTCCATGGTAATATTTGTAAATTGTAAACTGCGGCTCGCTCCGTTTAGTCCCATGATAAGGGCAACCTGTAAAGAAAATATATTGAATTAAGTACTGTAAAGCACATACTTAACTAAAACAAAAATAACCAGTTGAAAATAGGTACATTTTATGATAAAACTTTTACCTTAAAGCCAAGTAGCGCCTGGTGTGCTTCCTTTAAAAAAATGACAACATTTTCTCCAGTCAAAACCTTAAATTTCTTGCTTTTATAACCATCGGATTGTCTTTTTAAAAATGTTGTCAGGTTCGTGTAGAAAACGAATTTGCATGTTTGCTTTCTTTCCATAACATAAATTGGTCGTACACTTGATTAATATTTATCTCATAATTTAGTAGGTAGCATTATATTATTTATTTACTCGAAAATCATTTACGAGTATACGCTTAATAGCAATTAAATTAAATTAAATTGTAATTTTACCGCCTATACTTACTTTTTTCTTCTGACATCTAAAAAAAAAAAACAAAACTTGCACGAACTGTTAAACATACTTTACACGTTACCGATTCCATCAGCTGACTATTCGCCCGCTCGAATGGCGTTGGATCTTGTCGGGCGTCAATTAGAAACGAAGGCCAATCTGATCAGCTCGGCAAAGTTATTGAATGTGTGAATGCTACTTAATGTTAAACGTGTGGTTCTCATGGCTGTATGAGATTTGTCCTACGTCGATTTCAACTTATGTACAGTACCTATGAAATTTTAAAAAGTTATGGAAGCGGGTAAAAATTGGTTTTTATACATTTATTTTTCCCCGAGGGAGCGAATATTCTTTTTTTTTATTTCATTAGTAAAAATTAGGCTCTTTGCGTATTCTTTTTTCAAATGGGAAGTGAAACATTTCCGAGCATGTTTGAGAAAAGATATATTCCGCTACCCAAAGGTTGTCTGGAAGAGATCGCTCTTTAGCGATAAGACCGCCTATTGTCTACCATTGTTTAATTTAAGATTTCTCATGTAATATTTTTCTTGTTGGTGTGCAATAAAGTGTTGTTGTATTATATTGTATATATTGACAAGATTTCATAATCATATTAATTCAATATTCTGAAAACCCGGTTTTTAATATGACGAATCACGACGGTCTTCGTTGTCTTGCGCATCACCCATGGTAGGTAGATCGAAAATAAAAGCACTCGTCGGTAGTATAGACGTGTATTAATCAATTCCAAATTTGTAACCAACTTAATCTATCGCGATTACAAGGATACGCACGGATTACTTTTAGGAACGTAGTGAGTTCAATACGGGGCTGGCTCAAGTTGTTGACTCGACCGCTGCTCCATCAAAAGTGAGGTCTGTCACCTCCAACCACACCTCCTGTCATCCACTCCCCACCAACTTCCTGCCGTGTACCAACCTCCCAGCACTAAGCAAATGTTGCCACAGTTGCCAGCCCGGTATCGACCTCACTCAAGCTACCCACTTGACGTTCCTTATTAAAAGAAAAGATAACAATTTCTGAACGTAGCTCGAGTGACAGCGCCTGTCAAAACATTCAATCGGTCGAAATGTCATGACAATTTGTGCCACCCGTTGTTACGCTTCGACACGGCCGTCCTGGCAGCTCACGCGTCCTCGTGTGAGGTATCTGAAAAGACAAAAGAGGCTTGCAGAGTAATTGTTCTCATCTGCTCGGTCAACCTGACCATGAATAAACAACTCAAGTTTTTTTTTTTAATCGTTGTTCTAATATTAGCAATAACATCACACAGAACAAAGCAACTTTCGTAATAGAAGCTCAAATAAAATTAAAACAACTGTCGAACAGCAATCATTCACACTTTCATCATTATACGCTTACAACAGTATCATCTCAACATTATACATCCAATCTGAAATTACATCATGTCATGGTGTACTTATAAACATCCCTCAAGACAGCCTACATCCGGCGTCTGACAATGACTCAAGACAACCTACATCCGGCGTCTGATAGTCTGATTGTTTGCCGTCAAAGACAACCTACATCCGGCGTCTGATAGGCACTCAAGACAACCTACATCTGGCGTCTGACAAACTCTCATTTAAAGCAAAGCATGACGTTTGACTTTACGAATTAACAAAATTATGCAATATACAATAATAAAAAAATGAAAAATCATTGCTCAACAGTTTCACTAGTATTCGAATTACCCATATCATCATCAATGTCTTGTCTCAAATTTAACAACTATGCCTTTGCCAAATCGGGAATTCTTGGTACGTATACTTCTTATCAATATTCTGAACAGCGCATTCTTTCAATACCTACTACATGTCAAAATTTCTAATAGGCTCGCTTCAGTAAGTCTATTTGCTGCACAGTACTAACAATCTTAGCTAGACTGATACATGTCCTACATAGTCACTGAATAATGCACCCGTTTGCCATGAAACTTATTGGAAATCAACTTGTCCATAAGCGATCACTCGGCAACCAAATCACAATAAAATGAGAACTCCTCACCAGATTGTCTCGTATGGTGTGGTGACGTCACACGTCAACCCTCTTCCCGGTGGATGAAGGCGCCCTGTTGCACGCCTTCGTGCAGTTCTTTGTGTGATGTCTTGTACCGCGGCAGCTGAAGCAGACGACTCATGGCTTCGCTGTTAGCTGCTAAGTTCGCGTATCTTTTCCTGAAACAAAAACTCCAACCACAGTATCACAAAGCTCGGTCATTCTAACCTTTTAAATCCAACGAAAACAAGGAAATTCAAATCAATCTAACAAAGTTACACTTAAATTATGATTCGTTAATGAGAACATCTAATCCACGACGTAGATACAAAAAAAGATTTAAATTAAATCATTACTTGCACTTAAATAACAAGCTTTATACTTTGTATGATAATTTTTGGATTACCAAGGCTTTACCGATTACGAAACATTAATGACAAAAATCAAATTTCAATTTCGAACTCCTGTGTCCTAACATTCTCCTAATCCTATAGTGTTTCCAGTTTAACTATTTAAGGCTATATAGCGATCACCACAATTAAAAATAACATTAAGATCGTTTAAACGAATCTCAAGCTCACTAGTTCTTACGAAAGTTATAGACGCTAAACTATACACCAGCTAAAGTACACTGTGTAAGAAACTATTTGAGACGTAAACAAATACAATTCTACGGAACGATTGGAAAATCATGAAAAGAGGGTAGATTATTATTACCGCAGCAACTCCTACTACTTAGTACTGTGTATGATTGATGCACCCTCATAGCGCAATGTTTACAGCCTAAACTTTATTAAGAAAAACGGCGCAGTGGTCATATCACAATTTCGCGTCCGGTCTTATTATATCACTACGTAAACAATCGTTAGAAAAACGTGCAATAAACTTTGTTTCAAATGATTATTAATTTCTAGCACGCAATATTCAACTTTTACTTGGAGGGTTGCTTTTACCAGTACCCGGTAATACTTTTTTGAGAAATACCCACTAAACTGAATAAGTAAGTGTAACTCAAGTCTACCCAGCATCTAGTTACACTTTTATTTGTGAACACTATATCGGAATCGTAGTGAAAAGTTAACGACTGACCTGAGATTTTAAAATCTGTCTGTGGGGCATGGTGCCTACGTCCAATGTCCATGCGTCGCTTGTAGTTGACCGTCGCTTCTGGGTCACATGTGTCCCGCTGTTATTGAAGCAAACAATGAACTTCGATGTAGTTTGTATTGTGACTGCTGGCTTTTGCCGCCGAGGTGGTAAGTTGTAGTTTTCTTTTATACGAAGTAAACAATCGAATTTTTCATGTCCGTTTCTCTCGCCATGAAAACAATTTAAACAGTGCAATCTTCATTTGTTTTCATACGGTTTTGTAGGTCTCCGTGACGGTGTTAGCTTGAGTTTCAATAACGCAAACGCTTGTAGCTCCTGTTCCTTGATTTAGTGATGTCAAGTTCGTTGTATTTCAAAGAGTAGCCACAAACTTTTTTTCTTCCGTTTTATTCGCTTCGTGTTCCATCATTCTTCGTGTTCGCTCATGGGCCCGTAGGTAGTATCCCAACTTCTGATGACGAATCACGACGGTCTTCGTGGTCTTGCGCATCACCCATGGTAGGTAGATCGAAAATAAAAGCACTCGTCGGTAGTATAGACGTGTATTAATCAATTCCAAATTTGTAACCAACTTAATCTATCGCGATTACAAGCATACGCACGGATTACTTTTAGGAACGTAGTGAGTTCAATACGGGGCTGGCTCAAGTTGTTGAGTCGACCGCTGCTCCATCAAAAGTGAGGTCTGTCACCTCCAACCACACCTCCTGTCATCCACTCCCCACCAACTTCCTGCCGTGTACCAACCTCCCAGCACTAAGCAAATGTTGCCACAGTTGCCAGCCCGGTATCGACCTCACTCAAGCTACCCACTTGACGTTCCTTATTAAAAGAAAAGATAACAATTTCTGAACGTAGCTCGAGTGACAGCGCCTGTCAAAACATTCAATCGGTCGAAATGTCATGACAATTTGTGCCACCCGTTGTTACGCTTCGACAAATATAATAATTAAATTAAATCGTAGAATGTTTTGCTTACACTCGTTAGTACAATTATCCATGCTACATGATGATTGATGACAATGTCGCCTAGTTTTTTGTTGTAATCGCTAAATGTATAATAATAATAGTACATAATTTATATTCTTGAATATGTTTGGATTGTTAGGACGAAGTAATATAGAAATATGTTTCCTAACGTTGAGCCATCGTATTAGTCAGAGAAGAGACCGTCGCTAACCCTATTTGATCTTGTACCACCATAAGATCAACACCGCGTGAAATAAGATAATAAGTATGTTTAGAAAGTGTATGTACGGCCTGGGCAGAGCCGTACTATTTTTGTAAAAACCTAATATACATAACCATTGATTTCGTAATAGGCTGAGAAACACTACAACGCTGGTTGCAAATTAACTTGAAATACCGTAAAACGGGGTTACTTTAAAATGCAGGGAATACTTTGGAAAAGTGTTTTTATGCCATATCCTTATTTTTTTTACTATCTGTGGCGATGCAATACCTACCTTCAATAATTTAATGACCTAACCTTTTACTTCGTTTGCTCAATCGCACTATGAATATTTGCGTTTTTATAACCATTTTAAATCTATCAAAGTAGCCCCCAAGTTTTCCTAAAGTAACCCCGTTTTACAGTACGTTTTGGCCTCCTCGTTTTTTTTTGCTCCCGTAGAAGCCGTAAAACGCCTCAAACATCGGGTCAAAATCAAAATGATTACACATGAACTTTAATAGTTTTATTTGAATGTCAAGTTTCGTTAAGATGTATTTTCACCAAGTACAAAAGGGGCTATCGTTTTAAAACGAAGCAATTCTATCCACAACAATTCCCTCGTCGTCCTTTCAATTCGTGGCGGAGTATTCTTAGTGCAGTTT
Organism: Apotomis betuletana; assembly: GCA_932273695.1. Taxonomy (NCBI): domain Eukaryota; kingdom Metazoa; phylum Arthropoda; class Insecta; order Lepidoptera; family Tortricidae; genus Apotomis; species Apotomis betuletana. Next base: position 17,393,430 of record OW026300.1, read on the forward strand.
GCGGTACCGTTCCAATTAATGTCATGCCACTATTTTAGACTGCTTCTACAATAAGAGATCGTTTCACTCGAACCTTGGTTGTTACAACAAAATGCTTGGTGAGAAAATTAATAATAATTTTATTTTTGGGATAAAATATTTTTTGTGATAAGGTTTTATAATGACTGTACTTTTCTTGAACATTTACACTTACTCAATGATATGATCCTAAAGAGCCCAAACTCGGTAGGATTGCTTTAATCTTTTACATAGTTCCTAGGGCCACCTTCCGGGTCGATCATCAGACGAGTATACGTTCCATTCAGTTCAATGCGAGCCGTCAACGGGATTTTAGTCCTATTATTAAGTACTAGCTGTGCCCGCGGTGTTATCCGCTCATCTCACGGGAACACTACATTTTTTCGGGATGAAAAGTATCCTATGTCCTTTCCCGGGTCTCAAACTATCTCCATACCAAATTTCATCTAAGTCGGTACATCGGTTTAAGCGTGAAGAGGTAACAGACAGACAGACACACTTTCGCATTTATAATATTAGTATGGATTAGTATGGATGTTGCACAAAAATGTTGAAAGCCTGGCTCGATCGGGAAATTTAGTTGCGGTTTCAATTTCCCCGTTACTGGTTCATTATTTATATCTTGAAGACATGCTGTAATTTTTATTTATATCTCATTTAAAATTTAACATTGAACAGTTGATCGAATTTAATTTTTAGTATTACGTGGTATTACCATTATTACAATTTCATTCGAATCATCTTTGTTCAAGTCGTGAGCCCCTAACGAGGTTTTACCACCAGACAGAGCAACATCTGCTGAGAAGTCCGTTCGTGATAATGAAAGATGTAAATACGAATAGATATCTAATCGTTCTAGAACGGACGTATCGACTATGATCCCACAGAAGCTACGTGGCTTCTCAGCTCCTAGGTGGGAGCGGTGTCAGTTAAACAGACTTAGAACGAAACACGGACTCTGTGGGGTGTTTCTGGGGTGTGTCTACTTGTTTAAATGTAGGCGGCGAAATTCACCGGCATATGATTGCGGAGCTCCTGTGCAGACTATCCAGGCACCACATCATCATCAATAAACAGATTAAATTTTAATTTTTTTTTATCAACAACGGCCCATACCTGAAATGGGATCACTTCCCCATTTCATTTGCCATACATTTTTATTTCATAAATCATAAACTTCGGGATTTCTTTAATACTATTAATGGAGAAATCATTAGGTTAGGTTAGGTTTGTTTTATGACAATCCCGAAAATTTTCAGCTTACAGAGAAAAAAAGATTTATAGCACGACAAGGTTGGCGCAGTGGTTAAGCAACTGCCTACTGGGCGGACGGTCCCGGGTTTAAATCCCGGCAAGGGCAAATATTTGTGCGATGAACACGAATATTTGTGCCTGGGTCATGGTTGTTCTATGTATTTAAGTATTTATTTATCTATATAAGTATTGTATATCGTCGCCTAGAACCCATAACACAAGCCTTCTTGAGCTTAATTTGGGACTAGGTTGATTTGTGTGAGGTTGTCTGATATATATATATGTTAGCGCGATGTCATACTCCATAATGCAGAGCCGCAATGATTCTTTTAGAATACTATTGAAAGCCACATAATATGAACTGGTGACGGCAGTGAGGTGGTGATGAGGAGTGTGAATGAATAAACGTTTATGATAACTACTTGGTGTTGTATTTCTCGTAAAAGTTCACAAAGGAATGAGCCGAAACGTCACTGCACCTGGTATTTAAAGACTATCAAAGTACCATTAAATGGAGGGGAGAAACAAGTAAGTGGTAGTCGCCAAGTAACCAGGTGTTAGTAACATTTTTAGTGTATTGACACACTTGTAAATAATTTAACAATACTAATGTTGAATCTACTATTTCTTAAATTGCTATTATTAATTACAATATAACTCATGTACTTCACATTGACTAATAACTTATAACTAAATTATCAAGATACTCAATGATCTATTCAAATGTGCTTCTGAGGTAAAGATAATCCAATTAATATCATTATTTGTTTTCTAAGGTACATTTAAATGCGAAATAATCACAAAGGCGCTATCATATATATATATATATATATTTTTTTTTATAGCAAATGAATATTATGGCTAGTGATAGATTATGGCATATGAGATTCGGGCAAAAGATAGAGAACCACCGGAAATACGCTGAGGAATTCCTTCGGATTTATTCACTCCAAGTGTAAACGTAGCGCGAATGGGTGAAAGAGCTATCTTAAAATTATAGTTTCATATTGTTATTGTATGTAAACCATTCGATGAAAAAAATAAATGGGATCCTATTATAGATGAGCATTATGACACAAAAGTTTAAAAAATTCAGCCTCACCGGGCAAAAACAGGTGCTTCAATTTCCAGCTATACCGATGCATTCTTTAATTCCTCGCTTTTCTTTATTAAGGCAAGATGCTCGTTACCGGCGGCGTTTGGATGGAAAGAAAGGAACCGGTTGTTTCAGTTAAAATGAAATTCATAAATCACGTAGATTGCAGACGGTGCCGCTTAGTTTATTTCATGCTTGGTGCCTTATAAAGATATCTGTTACGTGGATTTTTCTTAAAGACAAAATGTTGAAATTTTAAATATTAGGGGCAAGTGCTGTACCTGTGGACACTTTCCAGAATTTGACCTTTAATCAGTTGTTAGACCAAAACTACGCGTATTACCAATAAATTATTTATTTTGTTTTAATCACAGTTAAACAATCTTTAAAGTCCACATATGTTTTCTACGCTAGCTATCAGGAGATGGCGGATAAAAAATAAAATAAAAAAATACTCATTTTGTCCATAGGTACATCTCCTGTTTGTACCTATGGACACTAACAACGTACCTGTGGACGGTAACGTACCTATGGACAATAATCAACAACGTTCTTTGAAATAGAATAAACTTCTAAAATAACGTAATTAACAACATACAATTAATCAACATGTAATTATAAGTTGTTCTGCATATCATAATTACTTTTTTTTCTTCTTGGAATGTAATATTCTTAGCAGAATCTCAAGTATAATTATGGGACTTTGAAAAGCCTCCATAGTCAGCAGATTTAGCATAATCATCGTTTGACACTTTACATTCTTAAGGAAAACCTCATTTTCTTTATGAAAAATAATCAACAATCAATAACAACATAATGTTAAGTAATCATACAGCTGTTACTCCTCAGTATTACTAAAGATCCTCCTGATATCATTTTTGAGGAGTTCTAAGCCTTCTTCAACAATATTTCGACAGTAATGAATTTTTTTGTATTTAAAAATTATCGAATTTGGGATTTTAAATGTCTCTATGGCTTTCCTTACTGTAGTCAGAATGTCCAGGCATATTTTGTCTCTTTTTTCCCAGTTTTACTGCGAGGCACCAAATAATAGAATAGAATAGAATAGAAAAAGCTTTATTCAAGATAACACATCATTACAATTACAATATTACGTACCTAAGTATTAAAGGCAGAGTACAAGAGATGTGCATCCGAAATGGTCTCCACTCAGCAATGCTGTTGGCTTTGCTAGGTATAGCAATGCCCACGGCGCTGGTTTTCTGTGGAGCCAGAGGGACGGTTTCGCGGGACAGCATACTGAGCGACTTGTATCAAACACGAAAACGAAGCAAGTAACTTTTATTATTCTTAATTTATTATTATTATGTATATATATGAATAGGTATATGTTAGAATAGAAATAAAAAATATTACAATACATTATTTCGGAGTTAATATATATTTTTTATAATGTAGGTAGGCGGTTGATTTTTTGACGGTGGATTTATACATATCAGGAATCTATTTCGAGGCAATAATAAAACAAAAATATTAATTTTACTGTCCACAGGAACATTCAGTATAATTGTACCTATGGACAGTCCACAGGTACATTTACGGAGGTGTCCACAGGTACAATTACGGCGGTTTTTATTTTGAATTCATACCGGTCACTATTAATGCTGCCTACGACTACCGAAATCTTGTAGAAATAACGTTTACACCACATAAATTAATATGCCACTGCAAAGACACCCGTAACATTTGCAGATTTTGCATTAAATATACTTAAAAAGAAGGAAAAAAACTTACTTTTTGTCACAAAAACTTTCGGCAGCCATAAAACACTCAGTTTCTGCCATCCTTAAAGATGGCGACTAGCTAGTGTTGCCATATGAAAAAAATGCTTTTCAAATAAGTGATTGCTATTGGTCTATGGTTATTCGTTTTCTTGGTATGAGTAGTGTCCACAGGTAAAACCGTCCACAGGTACAGCACTTGCCCCTACTCATCTCATGAAAATTTGTACAATAATATTTGTACCCTGGTATATATAGTTATTTGAGCGATCGGCTGCCCTATATCAAAACCTAGTAAGGGCTCCAGACCAAATTTTACAGGAGAGCCTAAAAACATAAAATGTGGCAGCCTCAAAAGAACTCTTAATTAATAATAAAAAAAAGTACATGAATAAGTAGAGTACCAACAAGTGTATGTATCAATAACTTCATTTAATAATATATACTATATATGCACGTTTTATACCCCTTACTAACTTTGAAAATGTATTTACCCGTGTTAGTTTCTTACATTCAACCAGCTTCAATACCTAGTAAGGGAGCCTGTCGTCGACATCCAAGATATTTAAAACAAAACCTTTTAAATAAAATAGTATATGCCCTTCTGGCACATGTGTAGGTACCTAACTGTCTTTGCACATTAGGCCCATCTGGCATGTAGGTATGGAATACCTTTATTTTAAATTAATATTTCTAAAATGGGTAGTTTGCTCAAATGTAACTTTGACAGAGAAAAGTTGTGTTATTCTCAGTCAACCTTTGACAACGGTATCTTTAAAGGTACCGAAACGTCAGGGAGGCTGTAATAATTAATATACGCGATATAATCCGTTTAAAATGTTTTATTCAAATGTAAACCTAGTACTAGTGTTGGAATACACAACAAATCAACCATTAAACTCCAGCTGAAATTCCGATTGATCTTATCCGAATGTACGTATGAACATTTTCAATGTTATATATGCAAGTAAAATAATTTATTACGTGAGTGGGTAGGTATAGTTATTATAAATTATCATGCGTTACTCGTATTTTTAACCAGTTAAAACACTGAAACCTTTATTTTATATACACGTGTTTGTTACTATGTAGGTATTTAATAAGAAAAGACAAAAATATAAGTTCTTTACAAGCCCATTTATTTTATTAAACAACTCACCCAGTTGGAAATCTTTCTGTGTCTTCTTGAATGTGTGCAAAAAACACACGTAACAAAAAATAATAAATAAAAGTGTTGGAAATTAAAGTTGGTATTTAAATTCATTTACCCGGCATATTCGGAGATTTGACTCTTATTTTTATTAATAGCTGCCTCTAACAACTGCTTCGATCTATGAAATTGTAAATGGCGCTTCATATTGCACGCAATACTTCAAAACCATCCAGACGACAGTTAATTTAAACAGCAGGCGATGTGGCTGCGCCAGCGCCTTGCCGTGGACTGACCGAACACAGTGATACTAGGTGCCCCGCGCGCCCCTGCCGGCGCATTGATTCCCAGATCAGAAACCTAGTAAGGCCCTCTTTGACCACTTTGACCAGCCCAAAACCTAGTATGTCTCACGCCCTTACTATGTTTTGATATGGGATATGTGACTTACTGGGTTTGACAATGGTAAACAGTTACTAGACATGTTACTTACTAGGTTTCGACGCATTGAAAACTCTGGTTATTATAACGATTTTTGAGCTGGTGTCTCTGTCACCAGCTGAGGACTTACTAGGTTAGTACAAATAAGTTAAAAAACAGAAATCCAAAAATTTGTCCCTTACTAGGTTTTGATATAGGGCAGCCGCGATCTATCGGCAATGTTACGCGTAATACACTCGAATCTATGACGGTAAAATTGTATAAGTATTGGAAAAGAGTCGGACAGCTGTCTTTTACAAGCTTTTATTTAACTTGCATTGTATGTTTAAAGTATGTTTGTTCGGGTGAAATCTTGCAACTCAATTTTGAAGCAGATATCGTCAACCGATTGAGCTGAAATTTTGCATACTTACTTAGCTTTGATGACAATACAATAATATGGTACCATGGGGCTGATCTACTGATGGAGCCGGAAGGTGGCCATAGGAACTCTATAATAGAAAAAGCAATCCTACCGAGCTTGGGCTCTTTAGAATCGTCTCAGTGAGCATTTGATAGATATCCAAAGAAAAGTACAGTCGGCTATAAAAGCTTGCCACTAAAATGTCATTTTTGACAGAAACTTATTTCAAGTCATTTTGAATTTAACCCAAATAGGTACATGTAGTAATTCGGCGGTAATACAACATATGATTTATGCATCTCGTATAAAACACTGTTTTGATATAATAATTGGTGATTCAGTATAATTTACTAAAATTTAATTAGTAATATTTTAACAAATACCATTATAATTACACATACCATTTCATACAAAGCCAAGATGGAACAAGTAATTTGATTTTAATAATTTAATTCGAACTCGTCTAAAATTTAATTATTTTGATTGCTGAACATCTAGCCGCGTAGCTACAATGTTTTGATTTTAGAGTTTACTCAGGTATTAAAATAAATAATGTAACATTTTTATGATATTATACTATCAACAAAACCCGAGTTTTTTTAGCAATGATTTACTTGATCACTACACTAAATTGAGATTGGCGTGTGTACCTTAGGCTTAACTTTTTTAACTGGTTTTGGCGAATTTTCGGCTTATTCCGTGTCCAAATTTGACAGGGGATAGACAGAGACCTGATTTATATTGGATTCAGGTGAATTCATTTATAAATACAAGCAATTTTCCACATCCACCAATCGGGGATAGCCTCACGATGTGTTTGCATTTTTTAAATATCCGAAAATTATTTCGCCGAACACGTGTTTTCATAATTTGATGCCAATCTATGCTGCTAATTCGACCTCTAACAATAAAGAACTGAAAAGTAGGTCAAAAAAAACATTCGGTGAAAAGAGGATTCGGTATAAAGAGATTATACACTTATAGACAATTATGCTTATACTGAAGTTAAAAAAGGTTCACAAAGGCAATCGACGAATGCGTCAGTGAAAACTCTCCTTCCAGCTGGGAAAACCTTCTTCTATTTGCATTTAATACCCTACACGTGTCCAAAAAAGATCCTCGTCAGTCACTTATCTCCAAAATTAAATTGAACTGCTCTCGTCAAAATAACATTGATTTATCACAAAGTTATTCCCATACCCAGACGAAACCACGTGACATTTTCAAAATAGTAGAGTCTAAAGTGAACGATGGGGATCTAAAAGGTGCCGCTCAAATCCTATTTTCTAGCGATACCTCAGCTCCAGATACGCCTGAAACCCTTGCTGCCCTGAATCAGGCTACTGGCTTCACGCGTATTCTTCTGCTCATTGCGCAACTTTATTAGACAACAATTCGCTGAGGCTGGCCGTCGGTCTCCGTTTAGGCGCCAAAATTGTTGTCCCCCACCGGTGTCCCTGCGGCATCGGCAGCGCAGTCGATTGTTTTGGACACCACGGCCTTTCCTGCAGGAAGAGCGCAGGCCGCTTTTCCCGCCACGCTTGTCTCAACGATGTAATCCGTCGGGCCCTTGCCAGCGTTAACGTGCCAGCTGTACTAGAACCACCTGGCCTCGCACGTGACGATGGCAAGAGACCCGACGGAATGACCCTCATTCCTTGGCAAATGGGACGGCCTCTCATCTGGGACGCTACTTGCGTAGACACCCTGGCTCCGTCCCATTTGTCCAGTACGTCGCTGAGAGCTGGCGGGGCAGCGGTTTGCGCTGAGGCTGCAAAGCGCCGCAAATATGAAGGTCTCTCTAATAACTTCATATTTGCGGCGTTCGCAGTGGAGACACTCGGACCGTGGAGTCCGGACGCCCACAAACTTTACTAATTAATAAAAAAAAACTTTCCGAATGTTCTTCGGACCACAGAGCCGGCTCATTCCTCGGCCAAAGGATTAGCTTGGCTATTCAACGGGGGAATGTAGCCGGCATCATGGGTACCCTGCCGCATGGCCATGATTTGGGGGACATCGGTTTTGTTAGTTAATTTTATTTAGGTTAAGTTGTGTACTGTTAATTTTTACTTGTTTTTCGTTTACTAATAAATATTTTATTTCTTATACCTACTGATTATGCGTTATATGTACATATGATAGTATTATGACCGAAAAATAAAAAAAAAATGCGTACCTAGGTAAACATGGGAAACCGTTGGCAAAGCGGTTTAACTGACACGGAATCTTTTCTCAAATTCAACACTAACGATCGCTTCAAGCAGCGTATAAAGGATTATTTAGAATCACCTTTGTATACGTCTAGCACGACTTTGATAAGCGAGTTTTTTTTGCGCGAGATATACTTATCTCTATCTACAGAAATAGTACTATGAGTGAGTGACGGGTAACTCTTTAGCGATAAGAACGCCTGTTGTCTACCGTTATTTATAAAATACATATTGTTACGCCGGTAGGTTAGGTCAAAAACTTTGAACGTCAATTTTAGTGCTTTAGAGGCGTTTTCAGCAGACTGAAAAGTCATTTCAGGCCGTTTCAGAAGTTGCTCTATCACATATCTAAAGATCGAAATTTCACCCAAGTTGCCGTCGTTTTCAGGCGCCTGAAACTTGTTTTCAGTCCGTTTCAGGGCACCCTCTATCAGATGACGCCATAACCTGAAAACCCGTTTCAGGCGTTTTCAGGACCCCTTATGGGGTCTCTGAAGTACAAATCGTTATATGGCGAAATATCCGGTAGGAGTGACAGAGATAGCACTACTAGAAAGAGATAGCTATACTCGGAACATTCGAGAAGGGAGTGACAGAGAGTGCATTAGAGAGACATATAATAATATGGCCTCGAATGTTCTCGGCCCTGACGCTGGACCTTACTAGAATATTCAAGCTTTATGTGGACAACGCGTCGAGAAAGCGGGTCCGCGGAATATAAAAGCCGTCAGCGGCCGGCGGGAGTTAGTTACATTTTAACTGCGATACAGTGCGAGTAAAAGGATATTCGGAGAGAGACTCTTAAGTGATTAGTGCGCTCTTAACCCTTAATGTCTGGATGTATAGCCCGATATACATATTTTTTCACCATCTTTTTGAATTTTTTAGTTAAACAGATTTTTTTACCATTTTTAACGGCACCGAGGTTTGAACCCTGGTTTCTTTTTTATTTTGCGACTTTAAGGGTTAAGTACAGTTCGTGTGAATAGTGAGTGCGTAATTTGTGTAATAGTGTGTTTGTGTTAATTAGTGGATTTTAAGTACAGTTCGTGTGAATTGTAAGTGCGTAATTTCGGTAATAAAGTGTGTGTTTTCATTTGTGGATTAATTTGTGCTTTTCTATCATATACGAACCCCACGCTCGTAACATTTGGTGTCAGAAGTGGGATAGAAAATGCCGATAATGCCACGAGAAACAGAGCCGAAGGGAGTTACGACGCGAAGCCAAACATCTGGATCGGGAGACTCGTAATTTCGGTAATAAAGTGTGTGTTTTCATTTGTGGATTAATTTGTGCTTTTCTATCATATACGAACTCCACGCTCGTAACAATATATTTGTCTTGTTTCCTTTTGTAAACTTTTATTGGTGTGCAATAAAGTATTATTGCATTGTATTGTGACGCTATGTCGCGCGACAAGAGACGCTATGTACAGTTTTGCTAGACGGACTGGTTTCCCATTATGTTTATTGACCTGTCTCTTTTTCATCAAAATTTACACAAGCAAGCAGTGTCATTGATCATTTTCCAATAATTAAGCAAGCAGTGTCATTGATCATTTTCCAATAATTCTTATATTTTTATTACATAAGCAAGCAGTATCAAATAGTGTCATTGATCATTTTCCAATCATAAATAACCGTTATTCAGGTCACTTCAATAGCAAATAAAAAACAGAATTTAAATTTAAATAATACGTAAGCATTTAGATACTATTGTGCTGCTATTTCTGTAACCATCTATGTGAATTGTGACATATGGATATGCTAAGGAAATCTGGCAAGGTCTGCGCAGGCTTTGATGGCTGTCAGATTTGTAAAAAAAAACATTAGACAGATATTATGATCATGAAAGTAAAAAAGCATGTTCGTATTACTTAATAATTATTATTACGTACTACATATTATGTATAAGTACGTTTTTGTCCAAAAAGTTTTTTTTAGAGACCCTTTTATTGCTAACTTCACTTTCTCAGACGAACTTTAATTTTATTGCTCATCAAGACCAATCAAATGGGTCCAAACACGATGGATTTATCTTATGCTGTTTAGGAGGTCACACGACCATTTCCAGGAGACCAAATTGTTTACCTGTCACGTGTTTTACACATACATGCAAAGTTGCATGCATGTTGTAATTCGACGGTTAGAAATAGGTTAAAATTGCCTTCCAATTAATTACATTGATTGTTACAAACTAAGAAACTAGTTACAAGTGGATCTTATAATAAGCGATCACGTTTTTAGGGTTCCGTAGTCAACTAGGAACCCTTATAGTTCCGCCATGTCCGTCTGTCCGTCTGTCCGTCTGTCCGTCCGTCCGCGGCTTAGCTCCGTGATCATTAGTACTAGAAAGCTGAAATTTGGTATGAGTATGTGTATGTATTACGCCGACAAAACGATAAAATAAAAACTCAAAAAAACATTTTTTTTCGGGTACCTCTTGAACACCTGAAGTGTGGTAGCACGGGGATAATGATACGACGAAGCTCGGTGTTAGAATGAACATTTATTAAATAATTTCCAATGCTTTTATACTGATTTTCCTTAAGGTCATTTCCATATATGGTTCGACATTCCTAAGAGGTTACACGTGTCGCAATACAATTCAAGGCTAAAGGAATTTTCTAATGTTCTATTGTTTGTTGCATCACATGTGTGGATCAGCTGGGACCACACACCGCACACCTAAAGTGGGGGTGAAATTGTTTTTTCGTTTCAACACAAGTATGTGGGGTATCGTTGAATAGGTCTTTTAAAAATAATAGGGGTCTCCAAACATAATTTTTTGATAAAGTCATCAGTTTCGTAAATAGGCGCTCCGAAAAATAATAAAATTTTATTTATTTATTTATTTATTTAAACTTTATTGCACAAAACAAAAAGTGTACAAATGCAAGTGTAAAAAATATGGAAAAATTCATGAAAATCTTCTTCAATGAAAACTATATTGAACAAAATCGGTCAAGCCGTTTTTGAGTTATCGCAAAATTTCATAATTTTCTTTAAAATGACGTAAGTGCCGCGCGGTGTCCGTATACTTCGAACGTTACACATATTAGTTAAGTGCCATACTGCATTAAAGCATTCCGCTCAATCTGGTGCGTATAATCGATAACTTCCAGAAGGTAATAATTAATTACAGTTACTTTGGCGTTTACGACCTTTTTATAGAGCTTGAAATCTCTCGTAATTTAAACCCTATTCTATTGTGAAGGATGGGTACGGAACCCTACACTGAGCGTGGCCCGACATGCTCTTGGCCGGTTTTTTTATCAAATAAACCACTTCTACAGCGACATCCTTCAAAAGTTGTGGTAATAAAAAGTTGCTGGGTTAGGTAAAGTAACTTCATAAGTTCTCACTAAGTGCGCTCACGCTTAAAAGCTTTGTATCGAAGACAAAAATAGAATAGTCCTGTCAAACGTGAATTTTTTAAATGATATCTGCGCAGTGCCCATTAACTTAAAACAGTATTTATTACATTACAATTGATATTTATTGTTATTTATTCCTCAAACTAGTAAATATAAATAACGTAATCTGCATACCGGTTTCACAGTTTCACTCACTTTACTTTGATAGGATATTGATTGCTTCTATTTTCTTAACACTGACGTTATGACCATGGGACGCATACGGTAAGGATGACCGTGATCTTACAGTACTAACCCGATTAAGGTAATTTATGCTACACATAAAAAAAAGTACAGTAACCTCATCCCTGGGATAATGGAATGAAGTATGGAGTTCATGAAAACAGGACTTTCGCTCTTATCTAGTTCAGTTACGGAATCCTAAAAATATTAAACACTTTGTAAGCTTTGTATGCTCTCCATGGAGCCTTCGACGCGTCATAATTGTGCGCCAGTAATGAGGCAACGTGCAAGCCGCGGGTACACAATACCATGATTTATAGCTTGTCTGTTCTATTGTTAGCTTAATGAGATCGCCCGTTCGCCCTCCACACTGTGAATTCCACCTTGTTACTTTGGAATAAGACTCAAGTGCACGCCGTGAGCGAACTATAAATCACCTTTTATAAGCATTATGTTGCCTTTCATGATTTTCAAGATTTCAGTTTCTGTAATAATGAATATTATCGATTTTTACTTTTTGTATTTTTTTTCTAAAGTGCTTATGTAAATTATTAAATAATACTTTGTAAAAAGCTATATTAATAGTTAGTTTTACTTTTAACTGGGTGAATTATTGCTCAATAAATAGTAGGCTAAGAATATATTCTTTTAACAAGAAAGAGGAGCTTTGTATTTCATTTATATAGTTTGTTTCAGTAACATCATAAAATAATAAAATAAATAAATATTTATACATAGTATAAAACAAAGTCGCTTCCTGCTGTCTGTCTGTCCCTATGTACGCATAGATCTTTAAAACTACGCAACGGATTTTCATGCGTTTTTTTCTAATAGATAAAGTGATTCGAGAGGAAGGTTTATATGTAGGTATAACTTATCATATCATGCATAATTTATCAGCATTGCATCCGTGCGAAGCCGGGGCGGGTCGCTTGTTTATAATAAAATTGTTTAGTAGCCATCAAACTAAAACTCTTAAAGCATGCTGGGCTGGGGCCGTGGGTACTCTGTAGTTAGGGGCCTATTGGACAATAAAAAAAACCTGGTCTATGTTTTTTTGGGACTTGTAGAGGGACTCCCCATGTGAATAGGAGCCCCGGGCACGTGAACAATGGGTAAGGGCTCTGACACTATCCAGCACCTCTAGCACAACTGTCACAAGCGACTATTTTTTGCACGAGATAATTGCCTGTCTCTTTCTGAGCAGTAATGAGAGAGGGTGACGGGTAGCGCTATGTCGCGCGACAAGAGTCGCGAAGCATAGTTGTGCTAGACGGGCTGGTTACAAATAAGTAAATTAAAAACCAAGCAGTCGGTTATAATAAATTTATTACATAAATAAAAAAATAATATAACACAATACAGTTTAAAGCGCAGTCTAAGAATAAATTAAAAAAAGTCTTAGGTTTACTTTCGTACGCAGTGTGCGTATTTCATAGAAACAATACTACCATCGCGGGGCATTATAAATACCATTGTGTAAGGAAAAACTTGTCTTCGAGATAAACCGCAACAAAAAAGCCATTAAGCAACCAAAATTCACGCCTAAAGGCATATCAAAGAAAATAAATTTCTGTTAACGAAAAGAAAGTTTTGTTTTCGCTTAGAAAATTACGGCATGACAATCTAGAGGTGCTGAAAACACCTGCTTTGTAAACTGAAAAGTTGTTCAAAGATTAAACGTCTAAGTCTCCTCGGGGGCACATTGTTGTAGAGGGTTTATCAAAGCGGTTCCGAGATATATGTGCGCAGGTCCCGCCCTTTAACTGTGCAATGAACTTTAAATCTCCTTTACACCTGGGTCCGCCCACCAAATACAGTTGTTGTGGAATAAACGCGATAAGATCGCGTTTTATACGACATGCAACGCTAACTTTCTTGAGCGTAAATTATTGTTTGAACCAACATGAAAGTACGGCGCCCTTTTTATGAGGTTCGCGAAGGTCTTTGTTCTGGAATGTTCTTTAGGTGCTGTCAGCGGCAGTTGCAGTATCTAGTTTTTGTTTGCTTTTAATCAGCTCGTGTGTTGCGCAGTAAATTCTTCCGAGGAAACTCCCATTTTAGCCACTTAGGGAAGAGGAAGTCTATTAGCATTGCGGTTGGATAGTGTCGACACGGCGCGGGAGTCGGTCACGGGTCGCTTCCTGAGCCCAGCCCGGAACTCGCTTCCGCAACACAAATCACTCTGTCACTCCTGTACGCTTCACCTACAACTATAACGAGAAAAAAACCCTAATATATTATGTAAGCGGCACCGTTAACTTCGCCCTGAAAAGAAAGAAGAGCTGCAATTAAATGCACTTGCTTTGTGAGAGAGATTATGCGCAATTATTTCTTTTTAAATACGGCAAGTTAAATAGTGGTTAACTAAGCTGCTAAAAGCAAACTTCCTCAAGCATTAAAATTTCCGGGGCAGAGTTCTTGGTTGGCAGGATGTTAAAGCCGCAAGTCAAACAACTGATAAAATGAAGCGAGGAAGCAATGCCCTGAACGGCGGAACTCGTCGAGATTGTGTTCAGTGGCAACTCGAGCTGAATAAGACGCTACAGACTAACTTGCTGGACACAATTACGGTACCCGTATTGTACAAAAGGTTAGTTTGACGCTAAGACGAATCAATAAATTTGCTCATTTGAGTTAGAAGCCGATAGTTGTGCACAGTTGCTGATTGACTACTTATATATTCCATTTGCGCGTAAATATAATTGATGGGTATCCATTGCCGTAATCCATTTCTAATAGGCAAATACGGCTCTGAATAGACCTTCCTGTATTAAATTATTAAAGCAATTCTACCATTAATACATATTTGTGCATTACGTTCTACACGCAAGAGGTTTATCATTTTTTATCTATAGTCTGTACATGAAGTTCAATCTTTGAAAAATAAATAAGTAGAAAAACAAAAGTACAAAAACATAGTCAGATTATATCGCGTATATTCATTATTATTTATTTGAGTCTCCCTAACGTTTCAACAACCTTCCGGTTGTCGTTGTCAAAGGGTTGACTGAGGAAAATATTTTTTTTCCATGTCAAAGTTACATTTATAAACAAACAATGAAAATACGCGAAATAATAAATAATCCCTTCAATGTATGCACATTATGAAAACTGAAAAACACATGTAACATTTTGGTATTATTAACATACGAGGAAGAAGGCTTGCATCGTAACCTCTTCAAAATGGCAACAAATATTCAGGTATGCAGATTCAGGCAAAAGCTTTACATTATTTTATGTAAGTGCCAAAATGACTCTAAATGCCTAAATTGTTTTAAAACCAGTTGTATTAAAGGTGTAAATAAAACGCCGCTGGTTACAGGGTTACCTACATACGAGGGCACAGTCCCTTAACGATCACCTGAACACTGCAGTGTCTCATAAATAATACGAGGGACTAGCACGCTCTTTTACAAATTGTAACAATTAGAATATAATAATAATAATAACTAATACCTGACTAATACCTGTTTTATCACTTGTCTTGTGCAGCAAGTGGTCAACTTGGGTGGAATGTATGCCGAAAGCTTACGTTTTGCAAAGTTGTCAGGCAAATGGCCTTAAAATTGCTAGTTATTGAAATTGGCTATAAAAATATATATATATATATACTATGGCTTGTAATTTAATATACGACATTATTTAAAAATAAATAAATTAACTCAATCACGTTCACGGTATTAGTTAATTACAATTACTTTGCGTTAATAATTTGATCCGAAAGGCATCCCTACAAAATCACCACGTATAAAATCTCGGTGTTAAAATACGTTTTAAATATTTAGGCCGAGCAATGGTAAAATAATTTATATACAGTCAATTCTACAAAATAGGCATACATTTATATTTTTCTTCCACGAAAAGATAAATAAGTAAGCCGTCTACCTAATATCCTAGAATTTGTTAGCGAGTTTTTCCGACGCAGTCATGCTAGCATCGGCGTACAGGTACACACGGCTCTCTGATTAATCTCATATAGTATGCCAAGCCTACGTGTACATAGGTATCTAGATGTTTGCGAGAAACAAGGGAATTCATACCCGGTTAATTATACTCATGTTCTTTGGTACGATGTCGCGGGTCGGCATTATCTCGCGAAGTGACAGGAGCATTACTGAAGTAGGTACTCGTACAGGTGTAATTGGGTACTTAGATTTACACGTCTTTGTTAATTGCAGATAAGGCGGGCAGGCGAGGATCGTGGTTATGGCGCGGCGTGAATGTGCAAAAAGGATTTCGGTGTGAAATAATTTGGAAGGTGGAATTGCGATACGTTAGACGTGAATGCGTCCGGATAAAAGACCCAGACTAAATACGGTTCGGGGTAATATCACAAGCTCGATTAAAGCAAAAATATTCTAGTTATTAATTAGTGTATTTAGTGTATAAATTATGGAACTTCGTCTTGACACATCTGCAATTAGTAATTAGGATTAAGTGTATAAACTATATTTAGGTACTCGTATGCAGCAATTCACTCTCTCGCGACCTGTAGTTCATTTACATCTACACACTTACGAGAACAAAAATATCTGAACACGACCCTATTGTCAGGAGCATAAAGTCATGTTCACATATTTTTGTTCTCGTAAGTGTGTAGATGTAAATGAACTCGACTGTACACAAAATTCTGATACCTAACACAATTTTGATTATCATAATCAAACGATTTGGGACAGTTTTGCGCGTCATGGTCGCTATACCTAGTGTCCAATGTATTCAATTTACAATATTCTGCTGATATTATAAAGATAATGTTTTGTTGTAGACATCCATGTGGACGAAAATGTAATTAATGCACAAGTATTCGATTTCAAAACAGTCAGAATTGAATTTTGTAAAAAAGGCTCGCCTTTACAATGATCTACAAACTTACATAATGGAAAAGTAGATTTTTGAAGACATTCTCGAAACAAAACGCAGAAGGTCTGTTTTTATTATAGTATTGCAGAAGGCAATTCTCTTGTTTTAATATAATTGTGTCGCTAATCCCAGATCAGTGAAGCAAGGGATACCGGATTCTGGTCCCATCGGTCCGCAGTAATAAGGTTTCACCGCCGTTCGATTAAGCCACTAAATCAGCAGGCTTATTCTGGTGATTCAGCGACACAATAACGAATAGTGTTGTTCAGTGTTAAATAAAACATACTATGCTATAAACCGATTTAGATTTTTCTAATTTATTCTATTTAGAAAGCGTCCTCAAACACGTCCGAATCTTATCCAATTTGTAGTCTCACAAGTCGTTTTGCCGGAGCTGGCCTCGAAACAAAAACTGGCTAAGCGCTGCAGACGCCACGATTTCGTCGCAATGCCTATTTATCACAAGCGGAATACCCTCTCAGTGTCGTCTCGCATAGATAGAGGTTGACTTCTGATTTCACGTGTCCCTGACTCCTATCTGGGCCGTCGGAAATTGCTAAGAAAAGCCTGCTTCGTTCGTATTTATTTGTATTCCCCAGAGCAGAGCTGCCATGCGGACCCAGCGGTCGTTGTTCTGTAAATAAATTGTTACTTTAGCTGGCTTTCATCTCAATACTCGTTATACATTTCATCCAATGGAAGAGTAGACGTGTGACGCTCGAAAGGACAAATACAGAGCAAATTAAAATTGAGGTCAGAATAATTATTAACAGTGAAGCATTAATTCTATACGATCGATACAAAACCGTCGTAATCGCTTCATTAAGTATTCAGAATATGCATATTTTGTATAAAGTATTTATCGTGAGCTTGATAGTTATTCGTATTCGGTCATATTGGCGAGAATTTCGCTACAGCCAAATAGTATTTCGATATCAATATGGTGACCCGGCGGCAGATGCAGACAGAAATGCATTGCGTTTTTTTTTTTTATTTGGAACCGTCGAAAAACGTGCTGCGATAGATGTAGTTGAAAAGATTACATGGTTTTAATTCTCGATACTGCATGCAGTGAAAAACTGTAAAACTCGTTCGTGTCGAAATGTTATAAAGTTAGTTTTTGGGTGTGTAGTTTTTTCGTGCTAAAGATTTTATTTCCAGTTAAAGCTGGTTTAAAGTGCGATTGAAATTGTAACGAGTCTTCATGATTTGCTATTTATCTGCACAGATAGTTCTGTTTGCACGCTGTTTGTATTTGCACTTATTCACTATTATATGGCAAAGAAAATACAAGCAATAAGCATCATGTTCGTGCATACATATAAAGTAATCGAGTAACATTTTGGTTTAAAATATTGTACGTAGAGCCTTGTCGTCGCGGTCACATGACACTAGGGCAGCTTAGTACTAATCAAATGGTATTAATTAATCGAATTAAATTAAAAAACCGAAACAAAGTAGGTAGTTCAACTCAAATCCGTAAAAACAGGAACACCATTCCATTTTTTCCCCTACCTTACAGTCACGTGCTCGCAAACTCTAATGATCGCTATCTTTGATCCAGTCAGGTTCTATCCACAACCGGTTATAGGATATATTGTACTTAACCAAAAACAAGGTAAAGTATGTTTTCCTTCGCGTTAATGAAGTAGGGATTTTCTGGAACATGATAAGTAATGTCCTTTATTATTCTGTTTAAAAAAATATATGTTTTCAACAGTTACATTTTAAACGTTGGTAAGACCCTATCAAAGGCAACGGTGCAGTACACGCGTTCGGTATTGATGTTGTAAGTACTGAAACCTTCGTCCCGAAATCTCACGATACCATTCCATTAATGATGTGTTATTTCTGTCCCACGTGAAATCCGGGCTTTTCACACCGCGCGATAACTTTAAACGGCTTTGCCTCCGAATTAATTCGGCACAAACCGTAGTTAATACGTGGACAATGCCATGTTTACGCGGTTGCATAAAATTTCGCATTTGGGTGCAAATAATAAAACCATTTTCGCGTGTGCTTTCTATATAAATGACAGTTCAGTCAGACAGAATAGCGAAATTTAGTTTATCGCTCTAAATTGGAAGCATCATCATCCTCCTAGCCTTGGTCCCATTTTTTGAGAATGAATTCTCTATCGGGGTCGGCTACCTAAATCCCAAGATGTGGCGTAGGCACTAGTTTTTACGCAAGCGACTGCCATCTGACCTTCCAACCCAGAGGGGAAACTAGGCCTTATTGGGCTTAGGTGGTTTCCTCACGATGTTTTCCTTCACCGAAAAGCGAGTGGTAAATATCAGATGACATTCCGTACATAAGTTCCGAGAAACTCATTGGTACGGGCCGGGTTCGAACCCGCGACCTCCGGATTGAAAGTCGCATACCCTAACCACTAGGCTACCACCGCTTCCCTAGCTTCTAAATTGCTTCTACTTCGCTTCCCTTCTAAATTGGAAGCAAAGATCAAAATAAAAAGAATCAAAATTATACCATGGAAATGAACACGGAGGATTGTTCTGGATGCAAACGACTGCCTTATTATACAGGGTTGTAAAACCGAGCGGCAAGGACTCTTGACTCTGATACTGAAACTAACTGCGTCGGTTTACTATAGACATTTGTTTTATACAGTTATATCTTTACCGGATGCCTTGATTTTATCCATTATGTATATAATGGATAAAATCAAGGCATCCGGTAGAATATAATAGAAACATTATTCTAATTTAACTGTAGTTAACAGACTATACCATTTATGAATTGAAACACATTTATTTTTCGTATGTATAATAGATACCTACGTGAGGGTTTAGCTAGAGGACAAAAGATCTGTCACTTTCTGATAAACTGAGCGCGAGAGTGAAGGATGTTAGAAAATTGTTATCATTCGAAATAAATTTAAATATCATTGGCCTAGATTTCGACAATTTCGAAATATCAAAAAAGATTCTCTATGATCTATTCTTTTCTTACCTTTACCTTAAATATTTCACACCCATGTGAAGTCGCGAGTAGATTAAAAGCAGGTAAAAATAATATAAAGCGGGTCGATCCATTTTCGTCCGCGGCCTAGGGCTCTATTATTCAGCGGGTGAAGGGCGCTCGAGACAGGCCGACGTCGCACTCCAGCGCTCTCACTTGCGGCAATTGAAACTTGCCGAGGAACGACAAAACACAGAAACCTCCGCTATATGCAGCGCACAATATGCAAGAACAAACTTTAAGATAGCGATATTTTCTAATAAGCTTTTTATAAGTAAAGTTAAACATAAGAATAAAGTGCGTTTTTAAGTCTTGGGCCTCGTTCTTAGTTATGATTGTCCACGTCTATTTTTTTTTTCTATTCCTGTTTTTATTATCCACACCGAGTCATAAAAAAAGTATTGTATACTTACATGCAACGTTGTATCTAAGTTTAAAAATGCGCGTGGTAAATAATCACTCCTGTGGCGCAGGGACATTTGTGTTAGTGGGTTTGTGACTCACATTGAAATTTTAACTTTGTCTGGCTTAAGAAAGATTGTTTTTCTGCTGTAAAGAAGAAAGAAGACATGTGAGCTTCCTAAAGTTCCACATTTTTATTGACGTCAGGATATTGAACTCTCTTCATATCCAAGTAGCTATATTGTCTGATATTGTCAAGTATCCTTTCAATACAACAAAAGAATACCAATATATTGTCACATATTTGTAGCTACGAGCACAAATATTAGCATTACAAATAAAACATTTATTATTAGTAGATGTAGTGCGGGTAGCGAAGTCTGAGAATATATACGTATCTAAGCGATATTATATCAGACTAAATTAGTAATAATCAAAGAAACAGAAGATAACACAAATAAGCATTTATTGTAAGAATTATTCATAAAATGTTGACCTTAAATTTTTCTTATAAATTGATGGATTAGAAAGTTACAAATTTTGAGAGGTTTCAAATCTTACAGGTTTTTGAAGATTAAATAAAAAGAGGTCCCTCCTTGAGGTTGCTTACTAATTAACTACTATACTATAAAGAGGAAATTAAAGATACCAATATACTAAATAAATTGCATAAAATAATATATTTATTTTTGACAAACTGACGGTAGACAGAGGGACATTAGGAAACTATACGGAGCCCTTTAAAAAAATCAATGAAATTGCAAAACACGACTTGCCGGGCCAATTCTTTCACTAGGTACTCAGTAGTTCATTCAACAAACCACAATACTACTGATTTTAACATTATTTAGACTGACCAAGTATTTTTTGGGGAACCACGTTCTATAATATCTCACCATGTCATATGCGTCAGCTTGTCGTTACTTTTCACATGATTAAAACGCGAAAAAGACCTAAATCAGATCCGAACAGTTGGCGATTGAAAACTGTCACGTCATTATTTGTTACAGAAACCAGCATTGTTTCATATAATATACCAACAAGTTGTATGCTGCAACAATGTCTGACAGGACAAAGCGTTCAAAATATTTGACGCTTATAACAGCAGCAGGTACCATGTACCAAAAATTCAAGAAGACTGCCAATGCCTGTATAAAGTCACGTTCTACCGATCTCTTATGGGCGGCGCCACCGTGGCGACATAACGTACCGGGTGTAGCTTGCAACAGAAAAATATAGATTCTACTCATGAAACCGAGCAACTTTTGTTTAAATTTTTAAGTTGATTATACTAGTTTTGAAAAGTATAAATCTACCGTTTGTTACAGGCTAAAGCCGGTATATGTTATCTATGGCACAGACCTCTCTTGACAACAGTTAAAACAAGCACCATATATTGGTATACTTATCAGTTGTCAGTAGATGGCGCTGTTGTGGCAAGAAAGATCTAAGCACTACACGACATGCACGGAACAGGGACAGGGACCTCGGTAAGATAGCGTCATCAACAGAGTAGAACGCGACTCTGTACAGGTATAGGCAGTCTTTTTGAATGATTAATCCATGGCAGCACAAAGACATGTATGGGGTAAAATGTTGGCAACTCGCAGCGAGAATAACGGTGGCACGTGTAACTGGGGGTGCCATTTAAAACTCTGGCTGAATTGTTAAAGCAAACCGAATGCTACACTGCAGGTAACTCGTGGTCTTGTTTTACGATACAAGTGAACGTTACGACGCGCGGGTTTTAACGAATCTCATGATATGGTAGCATAGATCTGTTTTTTTGAAACAATATAGGTAAGGTGCACTTTAGTCCGCATTGCTTTATTTGTCAACAATCCAGAGATCCATGGTTTCTACTGTTTTTTTTTTCCGAAATATTATAAATTTATGTCTAATTTTGCAATGTGCTCTATTTGCCTTTAAATTTCAATTTTGCGAAGTTGTTTGTCGCTTAATTTATACGAACAGCCCAAGTAGCAAAGTTATTTACTCGGCACCTAGTCTGGTTAGCAGTTATTTTTTTTAATTGTGCCAGTACTAAATCAACTACAAATATTATTTGTTCATATATAAGCTATGAAATTGCTACTTATATTAAAAAATACAACAACCAACGGAAGCAAACCACGGCAAAAGCTTATATTTAATATAATTGAAGTCCGTAATTAAACATGTTTTTTAGTTTTTTCCAACAACACAATCTTGCTAAAGGATTCTTAACTCCGCTCACGACAAAAGGATAGACTTTCATTAAAATGAACATTGTCTGTGCAATAGATTATTCTAGCGAATGCGTTATTTACTCCGAGGAGTTTAATATAATTTCATTATAAGCAGATCGTTTTACGCCATCAACTTGGAACTAATTTGCAGCGAATCTCTAATTTTGGGGCAATTTCGCATAAGTGCTGCAGAAGTTACAAATTCTCTCTTACCGGGAAGATTACAAATTTAATCGGGTGGGTATATCTATGTAAGCGAATAATTGATGCAAAATATGAGCTAACCCATCTCAGATTCTTAAACCCTTACTGAACTTTTGAGCTAAAAATATTACACTTTTTTCGATATTGAATGAGGATATCGGCAGAAGAATCAAATTGCTCGATTGAAGTGACAATTGGCCGGCTACATAGCTTGGACAACGGTAGATATCCGTTAGGGCAGCAAAGTCCTGGAGTGGCGACAACGTATAGGAAAGCGCAGCGTGGCCCCCGTTGTGGACGGATGACTCTCGTGAGGGTAGCAGGAAGTCGACGGATGCAGTCTGCATCGGACCGTAATTTATGGCGAGCTATAGGGGGCACCTATGTTTAGCAGTTGTAGTCTCAGATGGTTTAACTTCTGCTATTGATTTTCTGTTGATGTGGGCCTAAGATGTTTGAGTTCATCGCGTAAATAAACGATAAAGCATTATCTCATTCTCACACACATACTTGTCAATAAGGTACGGGTAGGTACTTTGTCACTTATTTATTGCGTAAACAACGTCTACTACTACAATACATCTACACTCATAATATGCCCGCTGGTATACGAAAATGTATATATAAACCTAATAAATAACTCTAAGACTGAATAAATGGAGTTCTATAACAGTTTTTATATTTCACAAATTATTTGACTTATACTTGAGAAGATATTTTCAGAAGTATTTTGATTTCTATCATTATTTACCTGTACAAGAAAATTGATCATTATTGATAATAGCTTTTATGTGTATCGTTCCAAAAAATAGTTATTTCATTATTTTGTAGCATTCAAGTCGCATAGACAAAGCCTCTGTTATCATCACTAGCGAAAGAAGTCACGTCGCGACACTGTTGACAAAAATGTTCTCGCTAGTTTTGCTTAGCAGTTTTTGCTTCGATCGCGTAGTGGAATATGCAAATGCCACCATCAATATTCATGGTCGCGGCGTCACCGATAATTGAGTCTTACCTGGCTACCGCGACTTCCAATTTCATATTCGTTACTTCCGTTTCCTGCTGATCGAATCCAAACGTAACGAGATTCCATAATACGACGTTCTAACATTGTTTTACTTTACATTTCGATCTGGAAATCTATTTAAACGCGAATTTTAGTGCACGTCATCCGAAAATTAACAACCTGCAATATGAAATCTGTTTGCCGATTTAATTTTGAATTCGGTCGGATGTGTATGCGATCCAATTTCCAAGTGAATAATGGTGAATTACAGAGAAACGGACCAAACGTCGCTTGGCTTACTCGTCATGAACCGCATGCACTAACTTGAATAAAGTTGATTAAAGTAAAGATTCCATTCTTCTCATTCCATTACATTGCTTACCTGCATGCATGGCGACGCAATCTTCATAAATCTCAACCAGGTCGACCTTTTGTCTTTGTCTTGGTCCCTTCTAAGGGTTTAGGCAAATTCAGATTTGCCACAAATTGTACCCAACGTGGGACCGCGTGAGATACGTTATTCCTTCTTTATTAGAAAGACCGACCTCTCCTTCAAGTCCCTTATACGTAAACAAAGGCAAACTTGGACGTGTATAAAATCGAGTTATGTTAGTATTGAATAAGTAAAGCGATACAATAAAAGGAAAGCTGCGGTTATACCACACTTTTTACAAAGGAAAATCGCTACGAGTCACGAATACGTGCATTTATTCTTAAATTTTGCGTTCTAAAAAGGTCGAAAGGATCGTTGGGGTATATAATGCTTTTAACGTGGCCTAAAAAACTCGTAGGTCGTTACAGGCGTATAGCCTCGCCCGTTACGCGGCATCTCAATAGGCGTTATTTGTTATGAGTTGTGCGTAGGAAGTATTTAAATAAAAATAGTCATAGATTTTTTTACCACTGACTGTTGTAACAGGCTAATAAGATATGCAGAAACATGGCGCAATTAAGAAGACTCATTCTCTGGGCCACTTTGATGTATGCGACAGTTAATTTGAAAAAGCGTCTCGGCTGCCACCGCTCTTCGAATTATGAGACGTTCAAGGCACTTACGTAACCACTCCAAGTTATTACGAAGTATTAAATCTTGGCGCGCTGATTAATTATGCAGGTTCGCGGGCGTATCGTCCATAAAGGAGTTCTTTAAATGTCGCCATTACATTAAATTGTTATCCACTACGACGCCCTCGGCGCACGGTTTTTTAATTAAAACGGGCAATTTGGCACTGGCTTACCCAAAGTTACACAATTATGTTTTGTCGCCACCCGGTAAGAATTTTCTGAAAATCTTTTATGAAAGGTTAATCTCAGAATTGGCCCAAGTATGCGTGCTCACATTTATAACAAGTCCCAATCCTGCTGTTGTCAGAATTCTTTATGTTTTCCAACTTCCCGAAATGTTTGCAGAACTTGCAGAAGTGTCTGACACAAAAATGGCTTTCGAATGCTGACCGAACGATTTATCGGGTCGCATTCGTAGCTGGTGTGTTCTACAGTCGCGTCCGACATAACTGGGAAATGGAAAAGTTGTCTCGGAGTAACCCGAGGCCGTCAGAGAATCCACTCTGTTACTACAAATTTAGTGCCGGCGGCGGTAGTGTTCGAAAACTTTCCGCGTGCTGTTGCCCAATAAATAATAATATTTGAGATCGATCGACATATATTTTAAAGTTTCCCCTTCGTGCAATGTAACGTAAAAAGTAGTTTCCAACTTAGCTTTTTCCCTGCACATAGACAAATGAAATATGTAATTTTGTAGTTCTGCTTTTAACTATGGCATACGAAATGTAAGCCAGGAAAAATTTAGTATATTTTTGTTATTTTACAATAATCAGTGCCTTATAAAAATTACCGTATAAAAAACAGACCAAGTGTGAGTCTGACTCGCGCACCGAGGGTTCCGTACAAATCACTTATCCCATCTTAACTGGCCTGGTGAAATTAAGTTTGCTCCTGGTATTCTAATACTCTGTCGATTTACTAACTTAGTGAATATACGATTAAATTAAAAGCTTCTTGCATGTAGTAGAAACTTTATTTATTTTTATTAGGTATGTAGTATTTACAACAGATTGCATGCTGAAGTCACCTTTATAACTTCATTACTAGCTGGTCCGATATACCACTACTGATACTGGCAATGACGAACACAGGAGGATAATTATTTAGTCTGTGGAAAAGTTTAAAACTGTTTTCATCAAAGTACCTTCGCTACAACACGTTTTGTCTTTGTCACGCACATTAAACATGGCATGTAATCAATCCACTGAATATTCATGGACGGAACCCACTTGGAACTTCTTGGTAAGAAATTATGGTAATAATTTTAAATTGACCTAATCCATATTGCGAGTCCAAGGCTTCAAGCAACAAAACTTGTTACTGAGGTCTGATGTCTCAACTTAAACTCAATTTCCTAATTAATTTGTACCCACAAAAGTTTGTTTGAAAGGTTCGCTCAGATTTTATGGCTTTGTCTTTATAATTTGAAAGATGAAATTTAATAACATTGCGCGAAAAGGTATTGCGGAAAGTTATTTTAAATGCTTTTAAAAAATTGCAGTTTTTCTTTTAATTAAAGTGAATGATTCTACCTGCCTGCCTAAATAAAACGATTTTGCAGGATTATGGTTGGTAAAAAAGTCGATTCAGACAGACCATGTAACTGGAGAATTAGGTTTTTAAAGAAAAACTAGGTACTGATTAATACAGAATGGCTTTCGGTTGTATAACACTTGACTCGTAGAAACGATAGCCAACGTGGTAAGAAGTTTCTTGACGACGACTACTTAACGGCGGAACAGTTTTTGACTGTTACTCATAATGACTTTGAAGTTACCAAGAAATCGGGTTCCTAACGTACATATTTAATGTTTATTAGGGTTAACAATTGATTGGGATATCGAACGTTTCAACGAAAACCATAAAATTGCACCTTTCTATAATTCACCGAGCGAAGGGTCTCCGTTTCATTTTGGTCCATTTATGCTTCGATGTTTAGACTCTTTCCGGTTATTATCGCCTAGAGAAGTCACATTTTTAACCAGCTTTAGTGTTATAAATTTAACATGTGTAATTATGTTCAGTTTTGTTAGCGTTTTCTATATCACCAATTAAATGTGGGTCTCATGATAACAGGCGACTTGTGTCGATGGTATTTTAAATTTTGAATTTAAGTTTGTCATACTACCGATTCAGATTTTTAATTTTTTTCAAAATGGCTGATATATGGGGGTAGAAAGTGTAAAAAATTGGGCAAGTGCGAGTCCGACTCGCGCATGAAGGGTTCCGTACCATAATGTATACCAAGTTTGTTGTATGGGATGGGAGCCCTCCTTAAATATTTATTTTATTTTATTTTTAGTATTTGTTGTAATAGAAATACATCATCTGTGAAAATTTCAACTGTCTAGCTATCACCGTTCTTGAGATACAGCCTGGTGACAGACGGACGGACGGACGGACGGACAGCGAAGTCTCAGTAATAGGGTCCCGTTTTTACCCTTTGGGTACGGAACCCTAAAAATTTTTTAATTTCTGCAATCCCGAAATAAACCGCGATTTTTATTTTCGAACAGAGCCACTAGTTTAAAAGTGACATTTCCAACGAAGTTTACAAGTTGTACCTAGACTGATTTATGTCAAAAATTTGATTCGCCTACCTACTTATTTATCAAAGGATTTACTATTCACTTGGAAACAAATATATCTCCTCCTCACGTTCAAGTAATAAAGCATGTATCTTCCGTGTAAATGAACCTTGTACATTCTCCAGAGCAATGTGGTTTCGAAATTGATATTGGAGTGCGACGCGAGTAGAGGCTGTGAAAGCTGCCCCGTCACGCATTTTGACGTGCCAATGTTTCACTCCGACTACATCCATTCCTTTTATTCTCAAATCAACCTTTTGTTCTACAACCGTTTACTCTTGAGATTGGAATTGTGCGACATTTCCTTAGGTTGAGGTTTTATCGGATTTATTTGAGAGCATTGCTACATCGATGTGTGAAGAAAGAAACAATAATATATAAGATCGCCTGTCGCCCGCCGAGATTGCGTCGAGTTAACAAACAATTGTAATCATTGCAAGGATAGAAAATGTTTTTCTGATTTTTAATATAGATGCTCGTGGATCTCTAATACTTAGAGCTACCACGAACATCGGTAGTTTGTGGAACCCAAAAACGAGTATAAAGTAGTAGGTACTAGGCGGCCGTTTTCGGCGGAATTTTGGTCAAAAAACAGACGCCTAGTGCACAAACTTCATAATAGTAACTGAATATTTATTTTCCGATCAGTTCCTAAAATTTCGTAAAGATTGGTTAAGTTTTAGAGGAGGAAATAGACGAGAACGAAATCTCAATTTGTATCGAAAAATTAACAGTGGTATTTCCTTTTAAAGTTCAAATATATTAAAAACGAACTTTAGTTACCCTAGAATCTACTTAAAAATGAAAATTCGAACCAGCCATTGGAGGTACATTAAATTTTACAAATATTTGCTATTATAGATTCAATATTCCAAACATTAGCTATTATTATACCACAGACCATGTCTTTATCAATCTCAAGGAGGAATTAATCAAACATGATACATACATACATACATACATAACATGACATAGCAGACGGTAATTGTGGCCACTGCCCGATGCGGATTTGTGTTAGCATTGCGTGAATTATTGCTGACGTTCGTAATCAGATTCACTTGTCTCCGAGGCGGTACCTGAATGCTCTATAAGGCAATTTCTATTGTTAAGAGGCCTTATTCCTTTTAAAATGCTGATTGTTTAGACATTTTTCTCTATGATCAAACATGTTTCTTAACATACTATTGATGTTACTTTCTAGAACAGGGCTATTGGGATTTATTGGTATATATTTGAAATCTACAGTTTGAATTTTTCATTGATAATTATTGTTTCAAAAACTACTCACAATTGACGAAATTCACGTGGAAAATTATTTTATTTAACTTATTTTCGACTGTACGCAATGAAAGCGTGAAATAGCTATGTTACTACCTAGAACTCGGGGAAAAGTATTATTCACTTCAAAAAGTTGGTTGAAATTATCAATATATTGGTCATAATATGAAAAAAATAAATTTTAAAAGGAATAAGGCCTCTTAGCATGTCAATCCTGACCTTCCTAATCTTTTAGACCTTATACATCTCTGTGGAATTAAATTATTTAACTACCTAATTGTATCTTCTTGCATTCTGTGATGCCTAGAGACTTTATACATCTCCGGGAATATTTAATATTTTAAATTGATTGTTGAAATTTAATTTTAATGTAACTACCTAACATTTATTTGGAGAATCCATACATTTCCTTTACGTGTAGTCGTGTACCAATGTGATCAACATAACATTTTGATTGTTTTAAGTTTACGAAAAAAATACTTAACGTTGAGTTTCTTTCGGCTTTCTTCTCAACAGCGGTCTCCTCTTGTGAAATGGCGGTAGATTCACAATCTAAAAAGTACCCTTGTGGCCTACTTACTGAATAAATGATTTCTATTTAATTCATTTGATTTCAATAGTGCAGGCTGCATTGCAGCACCATTGCAATATTTAATAAAAGAAACCCCTTTCGAATATCAATTGAAAGAAGCCACCAGACCCGTTAGAGATTAAGTTATTGAATTTACGATTACCAAACTTAAGTTAAGATTGACCTGACCATTGCACGCAGAAGGGTATTATAAAGTGATTTGAAGCCTAGCCTTGATTTTGATTTGTAACCTTATCCAGGTCATAATTTCCTAAACCTTTCACCATATAACGATAAAATAAATTTGATTTAGCCATAATATGACCGTGATCTGGTTAATATGTATAGATTTTTGCTATTATAGTTATTAAGCAAGATATATGACACCGCTATAGTAGAATTGGCACTACATCGGAAGTGTCTCATTAAAACTATTGAATTTAGCCCCTGCATAACCCGGTGAAATTCCTACTCAGATGGATGATATAAGTAGTCAGAGTAGCTTCTGTATATTAAAAGATATTTTGATGAATCTTTTGTTAATTATCTCTCTTATTATATTCACATGAACGTAAATAATGTTCTCGCATTCATACTTCATTACGAAAACATCCCACTAAGGCGCGGAACGCAACGATCTCTTAATTGGAGAAACCTATCTACACAATGAAGCCATATTTTCAGCTTCTAATTAACGGAATGAATCACTTTCATTCGCAGGCGAGCTCGTTCACGTCATTGTTTTTGCACAAACCGAATCTCCAGGGTTGAACGGCTGTCGAGTAGGAAATGAATTATCGTTGGTTATTTACCGGAAGATGACATTTCTGGAATCGGCCCATTAATTCCTAATGGAGCGGCGGAGTAACATTTCATCTGTTTGGCTGAACACCAGGCCTTTGCCGCAGAGCTATTTTCGGTAGCGTATCCGAAAATTTATAACTACGAGTTAGTTCTAAATCGTAGGATGGCGGCAAAGTAAGTGGGATTTATGGAATACCGCTTTGACTATTTGTTGGTGTGTAATTTGGATTGGTCATTCCGTATATGCGTGCCAAAAGCTAAACAGCATTTCCTAGTTCGTGCCAGAAAAACTATCTTAGATTTTCAACATAAGGAAACGGAAAAAAATATGTTTACCTACTTAACCGTGTTGTCAGTTTTATTCAACAACGAATATATTTTACGGGTGTAAATGTACTTATAGCTTCTTCAAGAAAGCATCGTCATTTAGCAAAGCCCGTACTCTCCGGCCCCGTCGTTATTAAATCAAAATATTTGCATCACTTTGCTTGAAAATTCTGCTTTATTTGGAGTAAAATTCATGAAAATGAAGTTCTTTATCATAAGTTCATTAAGACGGTGTCTCGACGACGTCCCGCTTTCGTGAAATACTGAACTTTTCAACTTAACAACGTGCAACGTAGCAAGTGTTTTATACTTTTTGTGTGAAAAGCATCCTCTAACGAAACGAAAATGGAATACTTAAAGACTTAGTAGTGCTCCGGAGCTCAGTGCTTCGGCCGGAACATTTTAAAATTGAGTCGTAAATTAGAACTCCTTAGCCACAGCATTACAATATTTCATTATGCAAATGAAAATTAATAGCATGCCATGTTTGAGTTGGTGGCCGAGTTATTGCTTACAAACTATGTCATTAACGCAGAGCATATCTATATTATACAGGTAAGACAATAATTGACCCAGCGAGCGTAGCGTCTCCATGTCCGCTTGAGAAAAATGCTTTTGGGTGACCCGATTATATCCTCTTACTTACAGGTCGCATTTTCAACCGATTCTTGTGAAATTTTGGGAGTGGGTCCGATAATTAAATTTGCAATGGTCATTAACTTTTTCAATATGGGGTTGAAAACGATAAAAGTATAATACATATGTTTCGGACATATGAAACAGACTCGCGATGTCTAAGGGTGCGTCTCCATAGAAGCGAGGCGGAGCGGAGACTTGCGGAATAGACCAATCACCTGAGTTGAAATCTCTGTCTCAGCTCCGATTCACTTTCGTGATTGGTCGATTCCGTACGTTTTCCTTCGCTTCAGTGGAGACGTACCCTAAAGCTAGTATTTTAACTAGACATTGATAGTAAGCCAAATGAACAGAAAGAATAATGAATGTACCTCTTTATAATAAACTTCTTTCCTATATTTGAAGTTTTTTCAGTCATCATCACTGCCCCAGTGCCTTAAGTCCAAAGTCTTCGACCAGTGCGTCCTTCCGGTCCTTATTTATGGGGCCGAGACGTGGACACTAACAAAAGGCCTCGTCCACAAATTCCAAGTTGCTCAACGAGCTATGGAGAGGGCTATGCTCGGAGTTTCTCTGAAGGACAAAATCCGGAACCAGGAGATCCGACGGAGAACCAAAGTGACCGACATAGTCCTTAAGATATGCAAGTTGAAGTGGCAGTGGGCGGGGCATATTTGTCGTAGAGCCGATGGTCGATGGGGCAGACGAGTTCTAGAGTGGAGACCACGAACGACACGCCCTGTAGGACGGCCTCCCGCCAGGTGGACCGACGACCTAAAAAGAGTGGCGGGAAGCGGTTGGATGCGGAAAGCTGAGGACCGGGTATGGTGGCGCGAACTGGGGAAGGCCTATGTCCAGCAGTGGACGACTCCGGGCTGATGATGATGATGATGATATTTGAAGTGACAATAAAGGAAAGAAGTTTATCTCTGCAAATGCGGCGCGAAATTACCGAGATTAATGTCATTCGAAAAGTTTCACAAACATCTTAGGAGCTACGCTAAAGTTTTAAAAAAATTCTGCAAGGTGCAATGAATCTAAGGAGAGGGTGTTATTAGAAACTTCTCGAAGTTGGATTATTCGAGTTCGCAATGTTACGTTATTGCTAGCAGGTAGGAAGATTTATTTCAAGACATAATTATGACCATTGTGATTCAGATGTCGTTTTTTAGGGTTCCGTACCCAAAGGGTAAAAACTGGACCCTATTAACCGAGACTTTTCTGTCCGTCTGTCCGTCCGTCCGTCCGTCCGTCTGTCACCAGGCTGTATCTCAAGAACGGTGATAGCTAGACAGTTGAAATTTTCACAGATGATGGTATTTCTATTGCCACTATAACAACAAATACTAAAAAAAAAAAAAAATTTAACGGGGCTCCCATACAATAAACTTGTCAAAGATTATGGTACGGAGTCGGACTCGCACTTGCCCAATTTTTAACCGACTTCAAAAAAAGGAGGGGGTTCTCAGTTCGGATGTATGTTTTTTTTTTTTTTTTAATGTTTGTTACCTCATAACTCCGTCATTTATAAGTCGATTTGGAAAATTCTTTTTAGGTTCATGAATAGACATCTCAAGGTTGGTCCCATAAAATTTTGGTGAAGATCGGATGACGAAATCCATGAGGAATCGAAGGAATTCCTGAAATTTTATAGGCACTCATAATATTTTTCATGTATTTTCTAAAACTATTTAAGTATTTGCATATGGTAGTCATCATCTTCTCATGCTGAACTGATGATGGAAGGTACAACTCCTTAACAGTTAGGAGTTAGGAGATATTTCAAACGAGATGCATGCCTTCAAGACCTCCCTGATCACCCCGCCATAAGTATTTTATATGAATCACTAAAAAGCGAAAAAAAAAAAATTTAACAAAAAAAAGAACCGACTTCAGTAAAACTAAAAAGCCGAAAATAACCCGTTCAAGTACAGATTACATTTGACTCACCCTTTGAAGTCGGTGTCAAACCTCACGTAAACTTTAATATATAAATATGTATAATAACTGAGTGGTTTGGGATCGATTTCAAAGGGTGAGTGAAATGTAATCAGCTGTACTTAAACGGGTTATTTTCGGCTTTTTAGTTTTACTGAAGTCGGTTCTTTTTTTTGTTAAAAATTTTTTTTTATTCTTCTGTGTTGTCTTTATTGGCCAATTTTGAGGGTAGTCGTAGCCATATTGGTGTATGTGCCAGTTTGTAGTACACCTGCCTACTGAACCGGCAGTCCTGGGTTAGAATCCCGGCCAAGGCAAATATTTGCCCGATGAACTCGATTGCTTTCGTTCCTGGGTCATGGATGTTGTCTATTTATGTATATTCAGGTATTATATATGACTAGCTGTGCCCCGCGGTGTTACCCGCTCATCCCACGGGAACACTAAATTTATTCTGGATGAATAGTATCCTATGTCCTTCCCCGGGGCTGAAACTATCTATATACCAAATTTCATCTAAATCGGTTCAGCGGTTTAAGCGTGAAGAGGTAACAGACAGACAGACAGACAGACACAGTTTAGCATTTATAATATTAGTATGGATTATATATGATTATCGCCATGTTGTACCCACATTACAAGCTTTGCTAGTTTGGGACTAGGTCGATTTGTGTAAGACTTTCCCTTAATATTTATTTATTACTTCACTTAGATTGGTACAATACGATTAAAATCAGTTAACGATTCGGCTTTTCTCGGGTATCATCGCCTCAATCCGGAGACGGAAATGACACGAAATACATTACCGCGATTTCTTTTAGGTAGCATTTATTTATTTATTTATTTATTTATTTAAACTTTATTGCACAAAACAAGTCAGTACAAATGGCGGACTTAATGCCAAATGGCATTCTCTACCAGTCAACCATAGGGCCAAACAGAGATACTCGAAGCATTCAATTTGAAGTATCATAAACGCAATGTATAGCACCTGCCAAGATGACATTACTAACCGGTAGACCTAAGAAATGTGTCATGCAGAAGCAACATGAATTTTAACATTCATTATTTATTAAAGCTATAGGTACTTGTAGGTATACAATATATAAAAAAAACATATATAAGTCAATATTTTACTGTTTGATCTAAGTAACAGTACCTACGATATTACGTCGGATTAATAATAAATAATAATCACCAAATAAAAAAATTAAAAAACCGATTTCAACTGATGATTGTTGATATCTATATATATATTACGCGAGGCCGATTTTTGTACATCCCATCAGATCTACAGTTATGGTCCGATTTTTATAAATGATATGTCATTAGATTCGTCTCATGCTGGAGAGGTGCATAAAACTCTTGGATTTTTAATTTTTTCCTGAAAAAGTACTGAAAAATGGATTTGAAAAAACTACTGTGCGCTAACCACGTGACATTGACCACGTGACCTGTGATCCCTATTTTGACATAAGATGACCAAATAATAATAAGCATGATTTGCTCACAAACCTGTAGTAAGTTGTTCAGCATGATGAAATATTATTTTTGAGTCGGCAACATAATATCCGCAGCACTTAAAACATGTACGAATTTGCAAAAATAATTTTACAGTTTGTTGACAATGAATGACAATAACCATATTCTGTCAACTTAAAATATATTTTTTATTGGGGGCTATTATGTCAATGATCTAAATTGCCAGGTTGTTTTTCTTTTTAAAATGTTAATATGGAAACTTTTTTCGCATACCTGTTAAAAATGTGGAGGAAAAAGCCGGTTAAGTGCGAGTTGGACTGGTGCTCGCAAGACTAGAAAAACTGACCGTCATTCAAGAATAGATTATTTTAATAGGCGAGTTTTAGAATAAATCATAGCAGAAAATATGTAGTAAAACTAATTTAATCGTCATTCAAATAAGTAAATTTATGATAGATTGTTATAAATATGATTATATAAGTCAAAAATGGCAAAAATGGCATGAGTTATGGTAAATTAAATGGTATTTTACAAGAAAAAACTTAGTCCTTCCGATTGCATGTCGACGGGATG
Source organism: Apotomis betuletana (assembly GCA_932273695.1). Lineage (NCBI taxonomy): Eukaryota > Metazoa > Arthropoda > Insecta > Lepidoptera > Tortricidae > Apotomis > Apotomis betuletana. The sequence goes on from OW026300.1 coordinate 17,428,296, forward strand.
GGAAATGTGGTCGACTTGAGAATATGGACGACTTGACAATGTAACTAAGTGGGGAATGTATCTACATTGGTAATATGGATGAGTTGGTAAAATGGCCGAGTTGGAAATGTGGTCGAGTTGAGAATATGGACAACTTGACAATGTAGCTAAGTTGGGAATGTATCTACATTGGTAATATGGATGAGTTGGTAAAATGGACGAGTTGGAAATGTGGACGAGTTGAGAATATGGACGAGTTGGCAATGAAGACGACTTGGTAATACGGACGAGTTGGTGATATGGAAGATTTGGCAATAAAGACGAGCTGATAATAAGGACAAGTTGGTATTGTAGACGAGTTGGGTGTATCGTCGAGTTGGGAATATGGACGAGTTGGAAATGTGGATGAGTTGGCAATGTGGATGAGTTGGTAAAATTGACAAGTTGGGAACATGGACAAGTGTGCAATGTGGACGAGTTCGCATTATGGACGAGTTGGCAATGAAGACGAGTTGGTAATACGGACAAGTTGGCAATGAAGACGACTTGGTAATACGGACGAGTTGGTGATATGGAAGATTTGGCAATAAAGACGAGCTGATAATAAGGACAAGTTGGTATTGTAGACGAGTTGGGTGTATCGTCGAGTAGGGAATATGGACGAGTTGGAAATGTGGATGAGTTGGCAATGTGAATGAGTTAGTAAAATTGACAAGTTGGGAACATGGACAAGGGGGCAATGTGGACGAGTTCGCATTATGGACGAGTTGGCAATGAAGACGAGTTGGTAATACGGACAAGTTGGTAATATGGACGAGTTGTCAATGTGGACGAGTTGGGAATATGGACGAGTTGGGAATGTGGATGAGTTGGCAAAATGAACAAGTTGGGAACACGGACGAGTGGGCAATAAAGACGACTTGGTAATACGGATGAGTTGTCAACGTAGACGAGTTGAGAATATGGACGAGTTGGGAATGTGGATGAGTTAGCAAAATTAACAAATTGGGAATATGGACGAGTTGGCAATAAAGACGGGCTGATAATAAGGACGAGTTTGTATAGACGAGTTGGGTGTATCGTCGAGTTGGGAATATGGATGTGGACGACTTGGAATTGTGGACGAGTTGGGCCTATGGACAAGTTGGAAATGTGGACGAGTTGTATTTGTGGGCGACTTAGCAATATGGACGAGTTGGCATTGTTGATGAGTTGGAAATGAAGACGAGTTGGCAATGTAGATGAGTTGGGTGTATGGACGAGTTGGTAATGTGGATGACTTGGCATTGTGGACGAGGTGGGAATATGGACGAGTTGGAAATGCGGCCGAGTTGGCATTGTGGACGAGCAAGTAATATGGACGCGTTGGCTTTGTGGATGAGTTGGGAATATAAACAAGTTGGCAATGAAGACGAGTTGGTAATACGGACGAGTTATATGGACGAGATTGGCAATAAAGACGAGTTGGTATTGTAGCGAGTTGGGTGTATGGACGAGTAGGAAATGTGGACGAGTTAGCAATATGGATGAGTTGGCATTTTGGACGAGTTGGGAATATGGATGAGTTGGCAATAAAGACAAGTTGGTAATATGGACGAGTTGGCATTGTAGATGAGTTGGGTTTATGGACGAGTGGGCAATGTGGACAATTTGGCATTGTGTACGAGTTGGCAATGTGGACGATTTGGCATTGTGTACGAGTTGGGAATGTGGACGAGTTGGAAATATGGACGAGTTGGAAATGTAGCCGAGTTGTATTTGTGAACGTGTTGGCATTGTGGACGAGTAAGCAATATGGACGCGTTGGAATTGTGGACGAGGTGGGAATATGGACGAGTTGGAAATGCGGCCGAGTTGGCATTGTAGACGAGCAAGTAATATGGACGCGTTGGCTTTGTGGATGAGTTGGGAATATAAACAAGTTGGCAATGAAGACGAGTTGGTAATACGGACGAGTTATATGGACGAGATTGGCAATAAAGACGAGTAGGTATTGTAGCGAGTTGGGTGTATGGACGAGTAGGAAATGTGGACGAGTTAGCAATATGGATGAGTTGGCATTTTGGACGAGTTGGGAATATGGATGAGTTGGCAATAAAGACAAGTTGGTAATATGGACGAGTTGGCATTGTAGATGAGTTGGGTTTATGGACGAGTGGGCAATGTGGACAATTTGGCATTGTGTACGAGTTGGCAATGTGGACGATTTGGCATTGTGTACGAGTTGGGAATGTGGACGAGTTGGAAATATGGACGAGTTGGAAATGTAGACGAGTTGTATTTGTGAACGTGTTGGCATTGTGGACGAGTAAGCAATATGGACGCGTTGGAATTGTGGACGAGTTGGGAATATGGACGAGTTGCCAATGGAGACGAATTGGTAATATAGACGAGTTGGCGATGCAGATGAGTTGGGCGTATGAACGAGTTGGCAAAGTGGACGTGTTGGGTGGGTGGACAAGTTGGCATTGTGACCCAGATGGGAATATAGACGAGCTGACATTGTGGACGAGTTGGCAATGTGAAATAATTAACATGTTACCCTAACATGCGAAACTTGATGGTAGAAATGTCCTATATATGATGCAAATTTCAAAAAATCGACGCGCTCAAGTATAAATCATATTTGAAATAATGACGTCTGGCGGATCATTCTTATTCTCATTCAAAATAAAATTTGACAAATTCTGCTGCCAACAAAACAAATTGATTTTATAAGGCTTCCGTTTTTACCGACTATGGTAAGGAACCCTAACATTAGGTTTATATCATAGACTTCAGAGTATAGATATCATCTCCTTCACTCTTCTGTCAGACACTATTTCAATGAGAGGAAAGACGAAAGTTTGAATTTGGAATTCGGGTATTAGGCCTTCAGCTCTTTGAAAAAAATATGTCTTAATATACTTTTTTCAAACATTTTTAGCTGTTTTTTATATTTGATTTTATTTATTACACATATTTGACACATTCTTTGTTTTTATGGTGGAGTATTGTTGGTCAGTTATTTATTTAGTTTAGTAAATAGGGTTTGATTAAGTATACCTAGCGTAAGAATTTCAAACACAATGAGTAATTGTTATTGAATAAATGATTGATGATGATGACATGGCAGCACCCATATTAAGAAAATTTGCACGATCTATTGAATTTCATTAAAAAACAAACATTGATAATAGTGGTTTTTCGTGTATCTATAAACGTTTTAAACTCTCTATTTCATACAATTGAGTTTATGTAACATTTTTTATTATCACTATTTTGAAGTATTTACGATTATAAATGAATACAGAAACAGTTACGCACTACATGATTTCCTTTTTAAAACCTGCGTAGTGAGTGCTCAAATCTGTCCTTTCGATCCATGTGCTATTTCTGGAAATTGATAGAATTCGAACAACAAATTAAAATTCTACCAATCTTATGTCCGGTCCTATGAAAATATGTCAAATAGTATATTTTTAAGATATGGGATTATTTTTAAGAATATTTTTTTTCCATAAATCGATTAATATGCATTTTATTTGTGAAAAAGATCAGCAGATCATATGTCATTATGCACAAGTTATTTTTACAAAAGAGTTGAAAAAGTTGCCACGATGAAGCTGGCAGTTGGCTATCAGGCCTGGCTCTAGCCTGGCATGTTTTAACGTTTTTAAAACATAATTTTAACGTGTTTATTACAGTATTTATTCTTCGTTTGCCAAAAACTTCTTATCGATAAAGTAGTTGTTTTCTGTAATACTACCGGATTTCTATATTCTAGCGGCGGTTCGACGCCGCAACGGGCCTCTAGTTTCATAAATTGCTTGACCGATTTTGATAAAATTTACATGGGACCATCTCGGAAGTATACCCTAAAGAATTTTGTAAATCGGTCATATCTGTAAATTGATAACTCTATGTGAGAGATGAGGGATTCACGACAATTACCGAGGTTAGCCGAATCGTTAACTGATTTTAATCGTAATGTAACGTTATATCACCATTAAGCCAGGGGCACACTAGGCAACAAATGTGCCGCGACACATTGTCACAACGTTGCCAGATATCAGTCGACAAAATTTAATTATCTATCTATATAAGTTTGAACTATGTCTAGCAAACTCTGGCTAAGTTGTACCATCGCGCTCGATGTAGCTGGCGACACATATGTCGCGGGACATATTATTTGTCGCCTGTTGTACCTATTCTTGGCATTATTGCCTTCCTTGTAAATTTATCCATTGGAGCTTGTGGTATACCTACAATCTACATAGGTTGTTTTACTCGCGATGTCGCCTTGTGCTTCTTTATTTTAGTTCACCTTTAGACTATGTGAAGCATATTAAATTAGGCAAACATACTAAGTTGAAGTTTGAGAACAATCTGTGATTTTACGACACTGTTGGGGCAGTGGTAAAGCAGCTGCCTACTGAGCCGACAGTCCTGGGTTCGAATCTCGGCAAGGAAAAATATTTGTGTGATGAACACGAATATTTGCGGCTGAGTCATGGATGTTCTATGTATTTAAAGTATTGATTTATCTTTGTAAGTATGGATATAATCGCCTATATAGTACCCATAGCATAAGCTTTCTTGATCTTAATTTGGGACTAGGTTGGTTTGTGTGCTATTTATTTATTATTATTCATTAATCTGTAGACCTTGTGAGTCTGTTTCGAAATATATTTTTTAGTTTGAAAATATATGAAAAACTGAATCGTTAAAAAAATATATATCATTATCAAAATTCAAGAGAATCAATATTTGTATAGAATATTTTTATGGATTCATATTTTTTATGTGGTAATACCACATTTTTATTCCACATTTTTTACGGAAACGCAGAGGTCGCGGGTTCAAATCCCGCTTGGATTGTAGTAGATCGCATTCAATTTTTCTTTCTTAATTTACCTTTGTGTCATTATTTATAAAAATAAAAATGTGGTATTACCACATAAAAAATATGAATCGATAAAAAGATTCTATACAAATATTTAGAACAGCGCCATCTCTCTCGCAGTCTTCACACTTGCTGTAAAGCAATGGGGATTGGGGATCGTCCGTGTAAAGCGCTCATCCTAGGGTATGGCTAATGCCCATAAGCATTTCAAAAACATATAAATATATGACGCAGAGGGCGCTCCAGTAGCGTAAAGAATTAAGGGATGAGAGATTTGGTGTGATTGACGTAGCAATGAAATAGCTCAGTAGGAAGAGGAATGCGCCGGAAACGCAGAGGTCCAGGGTTCAAATCCCGCTTGGATTGTGTAGTAGATCGCATTCAATTTATCTTTCCTAATTTACCTTTGTGTCATTATTTATTCAAGAGAATCAGTTCAAAAACGGATCAAATAACGGATGTCGCCCTAGGATATGGATATTTAAAACATGACATTTTCAAAGCATTTCGATGCACAAAGAATAAAACAGAAATGCAAAATTATTCCGTTTACTCCAAGCGAATCAAGTTGATATGAAAAGTTAAACGACTCTTGTTTTGCTCCTGTCAAAAAGTCGGCTTATTCACAAGCACTTGTTTCCGGAATTTGAAGACTTTGTTGTCTTCAGGGACATATAATCACAAAAAAAGTTGGAAACAAAACGACAATTTTATATTTTCGCCGAAGTAAAAAAAAGCTCCACGTTCATTACCTAAAATGTTATTTGAAGAGATTTCGTTAAAATCACAAAAGAGCGTACCTTTATAACGGAGATATGTCAGAATAATTGACTTAAAGCAGGTTACAATCTAATTTTCTGCTTAAACCGATACCCGGCTCGACGATGTAAAATTGTATTATTTTGTGCTGCAAATCAAATTGTACGTTCGGTGAGGACGTGATCGAAATACGCGACACGTTTATGTTTTTGTATCGACTACATTTATTATTCAGAGAAAAATTTCGGGCCGAGCCAATACCTACACCTACATTAAGTGCCTTTAGATTTAATAACACATAGAACCAAAGGTCAACGTGAGTCAAATGCACACATTAAACAGTAAATTCGTACTCGTCGTATCAGGCTCTTGCCTGTAATAGGAATAATAATTAAAACATAGATTCTACACTTCAAACTGAACAACATTGTCATTCCCTGAGCATTGACATAGCTGTCACTCTACTAATATCGCACATTTCGCAATACATTGCTTTTTTTGTCTAAACATTATTCTACAAAATTATTATTATCATTTTATCCATATTTATTTCTTAGAAGTATCGTCGTGATTGAAAATTGGTCAGACAATTTTTAACCTCGGAAAATGCACTGTTTCCAATAAGTAGCTACAACACCTTTATCAAGCAGGCGAAGCCACGGTAAAACCTTCGCTTTTTACACGTAACCTTTTTGTTAATTGCGTTCGCTGGCTTAGAAGGAAAATGGTGAGATTTTTTGCCAGTCTCCTTAATGGCTAGTTGACTAGCGACGGCCCGGGTTTTTAATTAAACTTCGTTATTATCAGTACACAGATAAGGAAAGTACACTGCTGCTCGAGCTGGTTAATTTATGCTCATTAATCGACCGTCGTGTCGCTGATTGTAAAGATAATAAAACTTTTGCAATTGACTTCGCAATTTCTCGGAAAGTTGCGTTTGTTGGCAAGCGTGGTGCTGTTTATAATAGGCGTGCTGAAAACTATGTAGATGTCTTACAAGTTACTTTTATTGAGGTTCTGATGTTGTGGTTTTCTTCCCTTAGTTTGATCGTGAAGAATATGAATGGTTCTAAACAAAAACCAAGAATAATCTAGTAGGTAATATTATATAATTATGTAGAAAAAAATTAATCAATTGATCTATCGTTAGTCATTCACAATAGTGTTGACGACGATGACGATGTCCTCCTTGACGTATTCGTCAACGGCGACCCCGGGGCATTTCACTCAGTACTTTACAGATTTAATACATTAAAACTTGCGTGCGTTTAGTACGAGATCTGCTCGATAGATGGAGCTAAATTTAATATTTGAATTAGCATTATTAAAATGAAATCTGTTTTTATGTTATTATTTTATCCATAAATAAACATATAATAAAAACATAATTATACGATATTTTGAAATATTATGAAGCATTATTTTAATTTATCATTACAGGCAACATTAGGGCTTAAGATTAGATCCCCGTTCCATTCCACTCATTTATTTTTAGATTTCACCTATTATCTTTTAAGCAGTTATATGATGATTGTCACAAAAAATTTATATCCACAAAAAAATTGAAAATAATAAATGCGTATTTTTTTTAATGTAAAAAAACAATAGTAGAAAGAAAACTAAAAGACTACTTAATACAATTCGGTGTAAAGAAACGCGTAGCGTAGTGCTGTTTGACAGTTTACTTTATGGACAAATTTGTTTTCTGGTGGATATTCAAACGGGTATAAGAAATTTACTTCGGCTGTGCTTTATGGATATTAGCGAATCTGCTCTACGTTGTTGACCTTCACGCTAACTTGGATTCCGACGACAGAAGTTCCAGGAAGGATTTCGATCCCGGCTTTGTGTAATGGATCACGATTGCCTCGTTTTAAACTATTTTAAAGTCACTCAAGCAGTAAAAAATGTTGTGTGTGTCTACCTGTGGTAAGCGTTTGTTCTAATAATGTTCCCCTGTTGTTAATTATAAATGTGTCTTTTTTATACCTTCCTACAAACATAAAGTGTGAGGTACAGATGAATCATATAATATGTACTAGCATTAACCCGCGGCTTCGCTCGCGTTCCTATATAATATACATTATCTTACGGGAACGATGCTCTTTTTTTCAGGATAAAAGAAGGCTATTTAAATAATTAAATGAATAAGGCGTTACTTTGCGGATATACATATTAACTAAAAATAGTAATATTGCTTTGCTGATCCGCGATATAATAACGTGCCAGTTAATTTGTGCTAACCCGTTATACTTATTTGCGTATTTTTTCATGCATAAATGCATTAAATAGTCCCACCCTCCCACCACGATAGGAAAAATAAAATAAATACGCAAATAAATATAACAAACCACCACCAAATTAACAAAACTTACTCGACACGTGTTTCGCCTCTCTACGAGGCATCATCAGGAGATGTCGACGGTCTGGAGTCCGACGACCGAATGAGCTGCCCAGGCAGGTCGGCCAAATATATAATCCGGCCACCCCTATTATGTAAGTGAGGGTAAGATGCAAAATAAGTAGTAACGGTCATGTAACGAAACATTCTGGACAGTTGCACGAAGCTGTTTGGATAAAATCTGGCCTGATCGGCTTCGCTAGCCGTTTTTTAAATAATTAAATGAATAAGGCGTTACTTTGCGGATATACATATTAACTAAAAATTGTAATATTGCTTTGCTGATCCGCGATATAATAACGTGCCAGTTAATTTGTGCTAACACGTTATACTTATTTGCGTATTTTTTCATGCATAAATGCATTAAATAGTCCCACCCTCCCACCACGATAGGAAAAATAAAATAAATACGCAAATAAATATAACAAACCACCACCAAATTAACAAAACTTACTCGACACGTGTTTCGCCTCTCTACGAGGCATCATCAGGAGATGTCGACGGTCTGGAGTCCGACGACCGAATGAGCTGCCCAGGCAGGTCGGCCAAATATATAATCCGGCCACCCCTATTATGTAAGTGAGGGTAAGATGCAAAATAAGTAGTAACGGTCATGTAACGAAACATTCTGGACAGTTGCACGAAGCTGTTTGGATAAAATCTGGCCTGATCGGCTTCGCTAGCCGTTTTTTAAATAATTAAATGAATAAGGCGTTACTTTGCGGATATACATATTAACTAAAAATAGTAATATTGATTTGCTGATCCGCGATATAATAACGTGCCAGTTAATTTGTGCTAACCCGTTATACTTATTTGCGTATTTTTTCATGCATAAATGCATTAAATAGTCCCACCCTCCCACCACGATAGGAAAAATAAAATAAATACGCAAATAAATATAACAAACCACCACCACCCCCCATTTCACCCCTTAGGAGGTGAATTTTGAAAAATCCTTTGTTAGTACACCCTTAGACCTTATAAGGAATCTACGTGCCAAATTTGGACTCTCTAGAACCAGCGGTTTAGTATTTAGACATTTCAACCCCATTTCACCCCAACAGGGGAGATGTTAATTCACGTCCGACACGTTGGATTTTCAAATCGTTGCGGTTTTCGTAATCCGTGACCCGATAAACCATAAAAACAATACCCATGTTGATTTTCAGACTTTGTCACCACATTTCTCCCGTTTAGGGGTTGTATTCTCAAAAAACCTGAAACACGTGTTTACTCATTTATCGTTAGAAATACTCCTGTGAAGTTTCGAATATTAACCCTTAACCACCTACCTCCCGTCTCACAGACTCCTTTAAACCTAAAATTGTTTACATACCTATGTGCGAGCATCCTAAAAACGTTTGTGTCCTTGTACCTTCTCCCCTCCTGCCTCAGTGCCGCGTCGTCGATCGACAAGGTCGGTCGTGTACGCATTTAATTTTGGTGAGGATATTACTGTCTCCGACCGTCTCTGAGACGGGTGGTAGGTGGATACGTATTTTTTCTTAAGGGTCTCGGAGACGGGTGGTAGGTGGTTACGTGAATAATGCATACTTTTTTTCTTTACCTAGCCGACCGCTTAGTCAGTTTAGTAGTGATTGGAAGTACGGAAAACCTGTTCTACTTGAGACCCGAAGAAAAAACGGGAACCAGTACTATGTTTCTAATGCAAAAAAACGATTTGCCTAGAATGTGCAAACAAACTTATATTCACTGCCGCGAAAAAATCGAATAAATTAGTGGTCTGCAATTTTATAAAAATATTACCTTTATTTTAACGAAATTTATTGATTTAGCATTGTTAATTATTGAATAATTAGTAAATAATTACTAAGATCTGTATATAAAGTCAACATTTTTGTTGATCTCACCTTCCAAAGGATATATAGTTCCTTTAGTAGAAATAAGGACTGTTGCCATATGTTTACAGCAAAAAAATGTTTTGTTAATGTTTCCAGAATGATTAATAGCTTAATAAATATTTTGATATGTCTATATTGTCATTATTATTTTAAATTTCCCATCTGATCTATAACATTTAACATATAAGGCCGACATTATGTATCCGTCCTGGGGACGGGAGGTAGGTGTTTGTGTGACTAAAGAAGCAGGTAGGTAGTTAAGGGTCTAATCTTGTTTCCTCATACAAACTTTGGACCCCCATTTCACCACTTTAAGGGGTGAATTTTGAAAAATCCTTTCTTAGCGGATGCCTACGTCATAACATCCACCTGTATGCCAAATTTCAGCCCGATCCGTCCAGTAGTTTGGGCTGTACGTTGATAGATCACTATGTCAGTCAGTCAGTCAGTCACCTTTGAGTTTTATATATATATATATATTATATATATATATAGAAGATAGATAGATTGGAATTACCTACAGTACAGTGCATAGCGATTGCTATGTATACATATGTACATGACTCAGATAACTTGAGACTCAGTCAATAGATGGCGCTAGTACACAAAGGAAGCTGATGACTCTATCTCAGCATATAATTTACTCTATGGGCGACACCCTGTCAACTGCTTGTGAGGTGTGCATATAGCTTGTGAATTCCAGCTTGTTCACGTTTGTGCACATATTAACAAATGTGTAACAATGACTAAGGATAGTAACACGATTTAAATTGTATTGACATTTTTTCCAACGACACGTATCTTTCTTAGACAGAATCACATTCTATTAACAATGCTATATATACTAATGAGAAGTAAAACAAACTCAGTCAGCACATCTAATGGCCGGTGCAGAAATGTTCAAACTGGCTGAAACCTCCAAGAGCACAATTCGGTGTTCAAAACATTTAACAAAGTAACAAAGAGGTTTTAAAAACGACTATAGAAGCCCGAGTTCAGCCAAGGATCTAATTACAGGGACGGACGCTCGCCAAGACGGTCTCACTGCTACGAAAATTATGACTGTAATTTTTCACTCAAAACTTCCATCGCGCGAGTTCGAGAGAAGCACGAGAGGGGAACTTTGAAGGAGATTTATTTCGAACAAACATTATTATATAAACAATGCGCCATCACGTTACTTTTCATTATTTTAAACGGATCCGTTCACTTTTTATGAACGTGTTAACGTGGTTTACGGCCTTTTTTATTGTTGCCGGGTGAACCTCTAGCGCCCGATTCTCATTTTGCTAAAAATTGCGATAACGGATTACAGAGTTACAAGTTTACATAATAATAATTGTTATGAAAGACCCTAGTAAAAGACACTTTACCTTTCAATTATACGTCATATTAATATGACAACATAATTTGCTACTTAAGCTTGTTCTTTGGTATTCTTTGGTTACTTATATATACATTTTCCTACTTTTAACTACACACTGAAAAAGATCTTTTCATTCCATATGAGCCATTTATTTACAATTTCTTTATATAGAGCCGTCTTGTTAGGTTAAGGCAGTAAGTACTTCACTTAGCGCTTCGATGACGTAGCACATAAGCTGCGTTTTTATTGTAAGTGCTTTCATTAGAACACAGTTTAATAGTTCATACAGATATTAATAGTTCATAGTAACAAATACAACACTCTAACTTAAAAAACTACATTAAATGTTTCGTTTAAATTTTATGTTTATTTTGTCATTTTGTAAGTGTTGTAATAGTAGGTAGTGATTATAGGTAAAACTTCTTACAAAAACTGCTGTGTAGCAAGTAATAAGTCCTTGTATCTACTTCACAGAGGCCAGGAAATAAGGTACCGTCCCGTAATGATGAGCACATTTTATAAGATACAAGTAGTCTTTGCTCCCTCTAAATTATGTAAACTATATTGTATGTAGCACTTACCGCAAAGAACACAAAGAAATACCTACATATACCTACATTAAAATATTTAACTAGTAAACTAAAAAAAAAAATGTTGCCATTTCGTGGACCGGTCGATTGCAAAACAATTGTACATAGTAGAGCTTAGTTAACATATAAAATACGATCGCTTCCTTTGTGTGACGAAAGATAGTCATACAAAATGTATGGGTAACTTTCGTCACACAAAGGAATCAAATAACATTGTTTTAATTAAAGCGCTTAACTATTTACAATTTTTTCGCAATCGACCCGGACACCATCTCTTATTCCTATTGCGGTAAATAGTAGTTTTGCATTTGTAGTTAGAACAGGTATTTAAAAACGCTGGCAATAGGATTTCACTATGATATTCAGGTATGGTGTTCAAAAGTGGACCCACCTATACAGCCCTTTTACGGGTTATTTCAGCGGTGTAAGGGCTGTAGCTTTTATACAGCATGTGTTTCTTGGGTAGGCACCCCAAAAGAACTAAAAAAATGCGGTGTGATCGTATGATGATCGTTGATAATAAAGATTAAGAGGCCACATTCCTTTTAAAGTGCTGATTTTCTTAAACATTTTTCTCTATGATCAAACATGTTCCTTAACATATTATTGATCTTACTACCTAAAACAGGGCTTTTGGTATGTATTGGTATGTATTTGAAACCTAGAGTTGGAATTTTTCATTGATAATTTTTGTTTCAAAAACTACTCGAAAATTACAAAATTCACGCGGAAAATTAGTTTTTACAACTTATCTTCAACTGCACGCAATGAAAGCATGAAATAGCTATGTTACTACCTAGAACTCGGGGATAAGTATTATTCACTTCATAAAGTTAGTTGAAATTATCAATATATTTGTCATAATATGAAAAAAAGGAATAAGGCATCTTAAGCGTAAAATACAAATCGGGATAACGTATATTTTCTTTGTTATTCAATGCTTCGGTGCTGTTGAAAGCACTGTAAAATTGTAACTAAACTTAATAAGGTATATTTACACAAAGGCTCGTCATAGTTTCAATTTAACCGGGTCAAATCAAACTATCTATAAGAGTATGAAAGTTTTCTAAGCTAATTATGCTCGAGAAAGACGAACTATGTAAACTTATCTACAGAACTGAATTAAAGTCATGAATATTTCTGTTACCTTCTAAATATTTTAATAAAGTAGAAGTGCTTACAGACGCAAATCGTATTTTACTTAATATTCGCACGTAAATTGATTTTGCGCGAGGAATATTTCCTAACAAAATTATATTTATATAGAACTCATAATGTCATAACCTAATTTTCAATGAAGATATTACACATTTTAAAATAAATGGAATAATTGGGTTGGAAGCGGCACTATGTGGAATAATTTTAATTGAAATCGGCATATAATTGTAATACTAGTGATATTTAAACAAAATGCAGTAGGTACATAATGTTCGCATTCGCAGTATATTAAGTTGGAGTAAACAATGAATATTACGTAATGAAAATATTGAACAAATATGTTTAGCACTTGAGCTTCGCGCAGTAGCTCCAATATTGGTGAATAATATTATACAGCGATAGTCAAACATTGTCTCTTACTCGGAGTAATTACCGTTAATGAACTAATTAACTGTGTACTCTAGTTCTGTGGTTCAGTTATCGAATAGTAATTATGTTTATGGTGACAAGCATGGCTGGAAAGTTCAAAATAGTAGTAACTCCGCATTTTGTTCATGAATGGAGATGATAAGAAAAAGTTTGACGTACACAGACTGAACGCATAAACGGCAAATTCAAAAACTTATGTTAGCAAAGTTGTATAGAAACTACAGTTACTTAGTGTCAGAGTTAAAATATTTTGTTCCTTGTGAGAATTAATTTTCAGTACGTGGTGTCAAAATTGTGCATGGGAAACCAAAATTATCATAAGTTTGCACAGTTTTATTCAAATGTTTAGTGGAATAAGGTGAACTCGCTTTAGGTTGCCTGTCCACTGAAGTAGGAGAAAATAAACCAATCAGGCTACGTGTTTGTGATGACCAAAAGATGTTTCTGAAAGCCGACAACGTACTTGTGACTTCTCTGGTGTTTATGGGCGACGATACGGTAATCGCTTTCCATCAGGCGATCCGTTTGCTCGTTTGCCCGCTATGACATAATAAAAAAATAAGTGCATTTAAATCTGAGGATTCTGATAATTCTATTTTACACAGCTCAGAAGCGCTCCAGTGGACAGGCAGCCTTACTGACCGGCCTCACCGCTGCTCAAAGTATGCTAACAGTCTGTTTACCTACACAATGACGTGCCGTCACGTTTTTAGGGTTCCGTAGTCAACTAGGAACCCTTAGTTTCGGCATGTCCGTCTGTCCGTCCGTGGCTTAGCTCCGTGATCATTAGTACCTACTAGAAAGCTGAAATTTGTTTTGACTATTAAAAAAAAAAAACTTTTTTTCGGGTACCTCTCGTACACCTAAAGTGGGGTGAATTTTCTTTCATTCCAACACTATAGTGTGTGGGGTGTCGTTGAATAGGTCTTATAAAATAATAGGGGTCTCCAAACATTACTTTTTTGATAAAGTAAGCAGTTTTGTAAATATTCGCTTCGGAAATCCAAAAAATAGCGCCCCCCGCCCCTCTAACGTTTCACCACAGGTCAAAAATTTATGAAAATTAGGCCTTATAAGTAGGTACCTACTTTCAATGAAAACTATAATGAATAAAATCGGTCGAGCCGTTTTTGAGTTATCGAAAAATTTCATAATTTTCTTTAAAATGACGTAAGAGCCGCGCGGTGTCCTTATACTTCGAACGTTAAACATATTCGTTAAGTGCCATACTGCATTAAAACATTCCGCTTAATCTGGCGCGTATAATCGATAACTTCCAGAAGGTAATAAGTAATTACAGTTACTTTGGCGTTTACAACCTTTTTATAGAGATTCTCTCAATGACGCTGGTAATTACAACCGCTTCCCTCTACATAAGGTGGAACTCAAATAGACAACATTTTTTTCAAACTTCGCTTGTAGGTACGGTGGGATTTTCTTACTCATTCTTCAGTTATCATAGTCCTATATGGGCCCGTTTCTAATTTTTAAGCCAAATATTTTACAGCAATAAAGCCATTATTTATGTTCATTAGTATGAAATAAAGACGCTGTTATAAGCCCGTCTATTGTGAAGGAATGGCAACTGAAACCCTACACTGAACGTGGCCCGACATGCTCTTGGCCGGTTTTTTACGCATACCTACTGTTTAAACCTAAGCTCAAAATGCGCTGACAATGCGTTTATTCAGTTAATTGTACACTCCAGGAAATTATATAAAGAACGTCACGTCACTTATTATTATTTCATCGCATATATCGCTATTTGGAACTTCTCGGTATCAGTCATTATTAATTCGGTTTAAATACTTACCATAAATCATTTAATACGCTGATGAATGTCAAAAGCGGTTTTATTATAAATGTAACCGAGATTTACGAAACCTCAACAATGTCAAACATCACTTGTAAAGGCGCGATTTTACCAGTATTACGCATTGAATTGATCCCCATGTGACCAAATAGTATGAAGTAAATAGAGTGAGGAAAATATATATACCTATGTCTGTGGGAGAAACTGCATCAAAAGAGGGCATCATTAATCTTTGATCATTCTCAATACTACAAATGCAGTGCAAATCGTGCCCAGGCGAGGCCGCATCTTTAGCACCAAACACTTAGTGCCAAGGGCTCTGCTGCAGTAAGCCTGCTGCCGCATTAAGTAATTTGTAAACGCAAGTTCAAGCGTGCTCGATAGCTATTATTGAATGCAATTTTTGGTACAAACGGGCCGGCGATTTCAGTTCTCTAATATAGACATAAATGATGGTCTCACTGCCATGGTCACATCAATTTTGAGTTCACGTTCGTAATGAAATATCTCAAACGTGTCAGGCATTTAAATAATCATCTTTTCTTGACACACAATGCAGCTCTATTTTTTAAGATAATATAAAATAAATTAATACATATTAAATTACTCTAGTGCTGGCTTCGTTTTTGGTTTATATTAAGTTGCGAAATAGCTATGATAAGAACAGATTTATTCAATATTAACCTATAGTAACGTGGCAATATTTAGTACCGTAGGGAGTCATTAATTAGACACCGCTTTAATTAATTTTAAACTACGGCTTCGATATCGTAATTTAAATTCATGAATATTTCGCGCTGTGGCGTAAACGCGACAGTAAATATTTAAGGAGCTATTTTTAACCGACTTCAAAAAAGGAAGAGGTTCTCAATCCGAACTATTTTTTTTTTTTTTTTTTTCTATGTAGGTATGTTACTCGATATCTCCGAGAATCGTGAACCGATTTTCAATTTTTTTTTTTAAGGGGTTATGTCGGTGCAAATTTGTCCTGTGACCCGGTCATACCTGCAACTTTTTAGTTTTATTAATGTATCTAACGGTCGAAATAAATCTGAACCATAAAATTCATACAAAAACCTTACTTTCACAAGAATTTAATATTCTCCTTCTTCCTAAGGGAATCCTCCCTTGGATTATTGTTCAATATAGTTTGACCATTATAAAATATTTACCTATTTTTTTTTCTTCTCACTAGCTTGAAAAATATTATTTTAAATATAATTTAATCAAATCTGCTGGCAAATACGGTCAGATGTCGGGGAAAATGAAAACTGCGCACTATATTAATGTTAAGAAAAAATATATTTATATGAACAAATTGTTAATTTAAAGTTAAAATAAACATCACATGTAGCAATATACGAATGAACCGGATAACATTCGAACCAAATATCAAAAAGGCCGACCGCAGCTAGAGTCAGCGTCACCAAACCTCACACTAACTAAAGTTCTTAATTAATTATCGGTCTCGTCCAAACTTAGGTAATTAATAGGAACGTGGTCCTCTAAGCTTAGGAACCCTTTACAAAGTTCACGTATTAATCCGGCCAGGACACAATGAAAACTTTCGTTCCTACAAAAGTTGGATACTTGTCTATTGAAGAGCGACACCTCTTGAGAACTTATTTGCAAGAACTTTATAAAGGGACCTATTATCAATGGAGGACGTTCTAGGCGGAAAGTGAAAGAGGACGATCAAGAAAAGTTTACTGGTTTTCTCTTAAACTCCTATTCTGATACTCGTAGTGATATATAATTTAAAATTGTTTATTTTAAGGAAGTATTTTTTAATTTTTATGTCAGAGATGAAGATTATCTTTGGGGTCAGAGAACCAGAGTTGTAAATAAATAAGTAAGTAAAGCCTGACCAAAAATATATTATGAGGATTGTCAAGAGGGTGCTATTTATAAGATTTATATGGCAACCAATCGCAACCACACATAATGACATTAGTTTAAATACCTGTCAGTTCCTATGGTATAACCTCGTACCTAAATATCATTTGATGGAATGCACTCTTTCCCTGGTTGTTTTTTGTGTAGTAAACACGTGTACACTTTACTTATAATATTGCGTTCACGACTGTGAATGGTTTTCGGCATTTTCTTTGGATATTTTTAAATATTTGTCTTTTCAAGATACTACTACGAATGACATTGACAATGATGACAAACCATCATAAAATCATTGCCAGTGTAAGAAATTAGTTCCAGTGAAATTCCGCAATATGGCGCATCCTCATATATTTCTGGTCAGGCTTTACCTAAGTAATTTATCTCAAACATGCAATTAAATGGGGTCATAACGTGCGTTATAACAGGATTCGAAGTATCACGTTTCGGGCGGAACAGCTCTAGAGAACTGTAAAGGAATTTCGTTCAAATTGACCTAGGCCAGGAAGTATTTTTTTTTACACATCCATCCATTTGTGTCGTCTAAAGCTGAATTTTATATGTTTTATATTTCATTGCGATAGTTTGAGATAAGTACTATAAATATATTCCATTGAGAAGAGGCGTGAGACAGGGGGACGTTGTGTCCCCGAAACTGTTTACGGCCGTTATGGAAGACGCCTTCAAGCTCCTGGAATGGCAAGGACTTGGCATCAACATCAATGGCGAATACATCACTCACCTTCGGTTTGCCGACGACATCGTAGTCATGGCAAAGTCGATGGAGGAACTCAGCATGATGCTCGATGACCTCAATCGAGTTTCTCAACGGGTGGGCTTAAAAATGAACATGGACAAGACGAAACTCATGTCAAATGCCAAGGTTGTGCCCATCCCAGTCTCTGTTGAAAACTCGGTACTCGAAGTTGTTGACTCATACATCTACCTAGGACAAGTGGTCCAATTAGGTAGGTCCAACTTCGAGAAAGAGGTCAACCGCCGAATCCAACTCGGCTGGGCAGCGTTCGGGAAACTACGCAATGTCTTTTCGTCCGACATACCTCAGTGCCTCAAGACGAAAGTCTTCAACCAATGTGTGTTACCAGTGATGACTTACGGCACCGAAACGTGGTCTTTCACTATCGGCCTCATCTCAAAGCTCAAAGTCGCTCAACGAGCAATGGAGAGGGCTATGCTCGGGGTGTCTCTACGTGATCGAATCAGAAATGAGGAAATCCGTAGACGAACTAAAGTGACCGATATAGCTCACCGGATTAGCAAGTTGAAGTGGCAATGGGCAGGCCACATAGCACGCAGAGCAGATGGCCGATGGGGCCGTAAAGTGCTCGAGTGGAGACCTCGGACCAGCAAGCGCAGCGTAGGACGTCCACCTACGAGATGGACAGATGACCTTGTAAAGGTCGCCGGAAGGCGCTGGATGCAGGTCGCTTCCAACCGGTATATATGGAAGTCCAAAGGGGAGGCCTATGTTCAGCAGTGGACGTCCTATGGCTGAGATGATGATGATGACTATAAATATATGCCTATTTAGCCGTGAAAAGGGCTTGCATCATTATCTGTATCTATACCTGCTCACCCTGCAAGCCCTTCCTTCCCGGCGTCTGCAGTAAAGTTTTAAAAAAGTAGGTAAAGGAAAACATAACTTGAAAAAAATCGAAATAACACTAAGTTAATAACAAAGTCAGAGAAAATAACTTGTCCACAATATTGCCTCTATTCTACCAAAACTGAAAGCTAAAAGTTATCTTGAAAAATATTTTCAGAAAAAAACATCAATCCACAAACTGTGCTGAGTCAGCCGAGAATAAATGAGGCTTAACAGAACACAGCTCCTAACGAGAGCTGTTACTCAAAGCTGTGATAAACTTACCACGCTCCAAAGCACTGACTTTGACAACCAAGCGTTCCACGATTTTTTTGACAGTAGTTAACGAATAACGTTGCTAAGGACACTTTACGCCAATGTGCTAGATACCTTTCCAGATAAGCTAATATTACCTTTACGGCTCTCAAAGCCGTATGTGCGCCTAGTCGCTGATTTTGATACAAATAAGTGCATTATGTTTTTCCATCGTATTTTCGGGCAACTCCGTTTTTTTACTTCCATCTCAACTTTTTCACCGAAGTTGAAAGAGAAAACATGTGCAAACGAACTTTCCCGACAAAAAACGATGGAAAAACATTATGCATTGTATGTACAAATCTAATGGAATTGTCGTTTAGTACGGCTCTTCCCAGGTGAATTTTTCGCTCGAGCCCTAAACTTTCAAACAATGGCCATTGTCTCTATTATCGCAAAGCCGCTAAGATACCGAGTTAGCACGTGCCACTCCAACATTCATATTGAAAAACAAACGGTATCGTCATAATATTAAGGTTCAAATCAAAATAATATGAGTGCCAAATTGCTTGTGGTCTATTGTCCTACACTACCAAAACACAATATCAGTGACATTAAATTTGAACCTTAATACTCACCTGTAGGTATCTACTTTAAGTTCCCCTAAAATAAAATGTGTTCACTTATTAACCATGCTACGTATCGTTTTTAGGGTTCCGTACCCAAAGGGTAAAAACGGGACCCTATTACTGAGACTTCGCCGTCCGTCCGTCTGTCACCAGGCTGTATCTCAACAACGGTGATAGCTAGACAGTTGAAATTTTCACAGATGATGTATTTCTATTGCCGCTATAACAACAAATACTAAAAATAAAATAAAATAAATATTTAAGGGGGGCTCCCATACAACAAACTTGTTATAGATTATATATCTGTATAGGTACGGAACCCTACATGCGCGAGTCGGGCTCGCACTTGCCCAATTTTATTATTATAACTATTTAACCCACTGACAGGGCCGATCGGATCGGCTGCCGCCGCGTCGTAGAGGACGCTCGAGCGACGACACAGCGCGGTCAAAAGATGATTCAAATGTAATCTGTACATGAACAGGCTATTTTTGGCGTTTCAGTTTTTTGAAGCCGGTTATTTTTTTGTTATTTTTTTAATATTGTTTAGCGATATGGTTTTACTTCATCAATATTTATAATATTACAATTTCGTTCATATCAAAAGAGCTGAATTGTAGTTATGTAAAGTTAAGACGAAAGTGTGGACATATTTGTTACCATAAACAAATTATTCATTACATTTTGTTAGATTTTTTCGTAAATATCGCTGTCCCATACAATATTTCATGCATTTAAAACTAATTCGGAAAAACGGGATAATTACGGGAACCTGGTAACCCTGTGTTAATCATGTTCATGTAATTTTCGTTTCGTTTTCCTGTTCCTTTTGGATGTACGCGCACTACGCGCATGTCGAATCCATTGGTTACTTGATCCTAGGCGCGGTGTCACTCCGCGGCGGTGGCCGTACGAATCCGACCGGATGCGATCGGATGTAGCGGCATTCGCAGCCGGCTAGACACGACGACAGCCGAGCACCGTCATCAGATTCCGCAAAGACCAGCCGGTTAGAAGCGGTTTGAATTCCATTCGAATATGACATATTACCACGGAGCATGCCCTCTAAATTCCTTGGGCAACTAGTGAAATGTTCTTGGGCGCGCTTCGACTCGGCCCATTCAGTGGAAATCCTACATATTCCTTAAATTCGTTGATATTCATTTAGGTAGTTTTGTTTATTTCGTGCTGTTTACAGAACTCATTCTGGCTAAACCACATAGGTACGTACTTAAGGTTGTATTAGGACGAGGCATTGCAATAAACCTAATTTAGCGTTGGTTTACTATTTACTGTTTTGCAGCTACTGCGCAATTTTTATAATATTAAACCTAAATTTCCATGCCGCAAACTAATGAAACATTTTAGAATTTCCTCACCTACAAAAACAACCAAAAGAAAATCGCGGCTTTTCACACAAAAGGTACGTGCATTGAGACCCTTACGTAATTTCACCGAATTTCCTCTAAAATTTTAACCCGAGTTACCTCTGTTAAATTTAGGAGTCGTGGCATGAGAGATGAAAGTGCCTCTTGGCACCGAATGAAAGACTCGAAATAGGCAGGTATCGATTAGAATAACACATTCTCACTCTGCCGGAACGTGGAACGAAGTAAACGGGAATTCAGCTCACGTAAAATGAATTTCATGAAATAATTTCCATCTTTCAAATACGAAAAAATTAAAATTGAGCTGAACTTAACTTGATTTAATATCATATTCATTAAAAAAGGTTTAGGAATTATCTGATATCATCTCCTCTACTAAACTGCATTATTTATAAAAATATTTAGTTTAGGTATATCAATCGGACATATTTGTGAATAGGTACTGCAGTTATTCGCACTTTTTTAAGGTAAAATTTTCACTACGGGTTCACTATACGACTGTGTACGTTCACAACTACCATACCTACCTGTTATTATTTGTAGTCAAAGTACCTCAATATCACATACTGAAGGGTTAAAAAAACTTAACCCAAAATAGTTAATGAGCTAAGCACGTCAAACTACATTACAACAAATAGCAATCCGGAACGATATTCTGAAAACGGTCCAAACGCCTTCAGTAATCACGTCAGGTACATTACGGTTCAACACGACCAACAGAGTGGGCCCAATTAGTCATGCTTTGAAAATCGAGGTTATTTCAGAGTCGACCCTATAAATTACCCCAACTCCGACATCGAGTCGAAAGAACATCCACTGTCCTTTATTTTAACATAGGGTGCGAGTGTGAAGGAAAAGGTACGAAACGGTTTTTTAAGTTGATGTGTTCGATCTTTGTATCGCGAGGGGCGTGAATACCGACAAGGCACACGCGAGTAAGCGCTCAGTTTGTGCCACTTTCCAACCACGAAAATCGACGTAGCTTTCTAATTAAGACATTATGCACGGATCGTAGGCGTGAATTTGTTTTACCGTCACATTTTACTGTCAATTGACATTATTTAGATTTAACGGACTTATTATACTTACTCATGAAACGATTCTGGTTAGGTATTTCATATACTTACTAAATAAAAACTACAAAGTTGCATAATATAAACTGTTGTGCGTGTGTTATTAGGTAAATAGTAGGGTAATATATGAATTAAAAATGCGTTTGCATTTAAGTCTCATCTACGATTCTATTTGCTAAATAAACAACGCTGATGAAAACCCGCACCCAAAACGCAGATCGAACTCTATCAATTAAAAAACAAGTTTCGCGTGACTGGCAAAAAGTGTTCGGCACTTGATATTGCGGGCGTCTGAGGTCGCCATGACAACTCGATCGATTGGTGACTTGCTCATTCACCATCCTTGGTCTTCGCTTGTTTGCGCTCCCCCGTTATTGTTTTCATGTACGCAAATGGGTGTTTTGTGCGGATATTCGATCAGCTTTTGGTTAATGTTTCAGTGATGATTTTGCGCTTATGAGATTTGATTTTGTAGGTAGGTACTTCTTTTGGGTTTTGACTTTCGATCAACTTATGTAGCCTAATTGGTTGTATTGAATGTCTACTCTGTCACTTTGGCGTGAAGTGTCCTTTTAGCAATTTTATTCATGTGTACTGTATAAAAATCGTCTAACGCTTCGTTAAGTGCGATGTACACGGGGTACCTAATGTCAAAGACACTGTTTTGGCGCGTGGTAAGTTTATCACAGTAAGTAATTAAGTAATCTAATAGATGGAATGTAAACCGTGATAGGATACCCATTATTGGGTAAGCAACCTGTTAATCGCCACCAAAATTACTAAATAGTCACCGTGTTGAGATTTTTTTGCCCCCTTATCCTTCCATTCCTAGATACTGTTATCTCTACATTAAAATAATTCAATAAAACCTACCAATAGGTAGGTAAACTTAACATGGCATGACAGGTAGGCATATTATTGCGAACTATGGTTTAAGGGGTTTTCTACTACTCTTTTCAAAATATGGTTCAATGTGCCCTTCATTTGACGGAAAGAGACTATACATTTGATTGACAATAGCTAATAGACATTATTAAATCACTTTTATTTTGTGTAACCCGCGGACACCATACTTTGAATGAAAATGAGCTGTATCTCCAGTCCTCGACAAGGAATGAAATATGGTATTTGAAAATCGAAATAGTATAAAAAGTAGTATATAACTCCGAAGTGAATCTCGCGACTCCGCGTCATCTCGCACCAACATTCTCAGTTCAATAAAGAGCGCGTCAGTCTGCGAGGACCGACAGCGACACGTTAATATCGTCCACGGGACAACATACAAACTTAGCCAACACCGAGACCAGCCTCTGTGTTCTTCCAATAAGAGCCATTTCGACTTCACGGTTAAGTTTGCAGGCTGTGTTGTACCTGCGAGCGTTGCTAGTTGGACACTTTGACGGCCATCATCATCGTAAGTATCCAAGTATCGATAGATAGGGATAAATATCAAATATCGAAGTTCCGTTTTTGTGTTGTAAATGTTAACTTAAACAACCCTGTGTTATTTAAACCCAACTATATTTATAATTATTTTACCTTTTAATAATATCGTTACGTTTTTGTAGTATAATTTTTTGTATGACTTTTGATAATAATATCGTTATTTATCTCATTAAAAATGACATAATTCGGACCAGTGACATCATTCATACTTTATTTTAGGTGAAGCTGTACAGCTCAACGAGAGATGAAGGGGGAAGCCAAAACAACTTGGGAATTGTATACATGAACAAAATATTAAAATACTTAAATGGACCAACCGAACTGATCGTCTCTCCTGATGATGAATCGCGTACCGATTCGAAACATGTCGATCGTTATTCGACTTCGACGACGTGAGTAAACCCGTTTAAGTATTTTAATATGTCTGAGACTCACGGTAGTTTTCTATGTAAAATAAACAACACGAAGCAAATACCTGTCTAAGCTACAAGTTTCAGTTTAATAAAGACTTTATCACTCCACCGAGAACCAAAATCCGACACGTCATTCATTAATATCGTCCACCGCGTCCACGGGACAGCATACAAAATTCTATTATACCATTTTCTATAGACCTTGTATTCCTCCAATGTCGATTTTCTTTTCAGCCTAAGTTTGCAGGATAGCACTGCGTTTCCAGTTGGACATTTTGACGGGCATAGGAAGTGATAAGTATCCAACCAGGATTGGGTTAACTATCAGTCTTCCATGTTTGTCTTCTGAATGTACACGGAATAATCGTTTGACGAGACTAAGCGAGTTGGGTTGTAATTATGGCTGTGGTTCATACGTAAATTATAACTTAAGTTGGCTTTAGTAGCGAACGTGTTTACTCAGTATCTCGTATTGAGTAACAGAGAGTAACGCATATGAAGCCCTACCTTTTGTGTGTCGTACTATATTGCTAAATTGTAAACAGATACAAATTATAAGTATACAATTACCAAGCTGTTATACGTTACGATTTTGGTATTTCTTTATGACTGTATGTATGTATGTAAACACTTTATTGCACATAAAACAATATTGACAAAAAATCAAAAACAATACATGTGTACAAGGGCGAACTTATCCCTGTCAGGAATTTCTTCCAGTTAACCTTTGAGCAAATGAGACAGAAAACTAGACATTGAAGTGAGACAAACGAACAAACTAAAACCTGCAAATATACTAAATGTAAATATAACCTTAAGATAAATAAATATACATATTTCTTTATCCACTAAATTGCTTCGAATTAAGAGTAGGACTATTTATATAATAAAAAAAGAACGGTAACCGGTAGCCGTAGTTACCAAAGGCAATTGAGTGTGTATGACGATACTTTGTTCATACATGCTTTCTTATGTTTGAAAACTTACATATTTTTAACGATTGTGCAAAATACATATATATGTAACTGCGTAAATGAAACAATAAAAAACTACATAAATGAAACAGTAGATATGTAACTACACAAATTAAACAGTAGGTATATGTGTCCCGTCGTGTCGGTGGCCACTTTGGCACGCTGCGTGACTCGCCGCGGGGAGCGGGCTTAGCGCTACTTATCTTCTTAAAATAATAGCAGGCCTCTAATAACTCGCTCATTTTAATTAAATGTAGTTTTTATCTCAGCTAGTTAATTTCATCCTGAATCGTGTACACCCTAGTGGTAGGTACGTATTTTCAACGCATCATAGATGGAATTTATTTATACATGTTCTAGCTAATAGATATACAGACTTTAAGTTACGTAACAACTAATATTATAAAGGCGAAAGTTTGTGAGTGTGTTTGTATGTATGTTTGTTACATCTTCACGCTCAACCTGGCTGGACCAATTTTGATACATTTTGGTATGAAGGTAGTTGCGAACCTGGATTAACACATGGGCTATTTTTTATCTAGTGTTCCCGTGGGATGAGCGGGTATCACCGCGCGGCACAACTAGTTGATTATATATTTATTTAAATATATGAAGTTGTTTTTGAACGAGTTTGTAAGATTGTACTGTAAATGCTGCGGTGGCGTGGCGTCAATTTTCCCGGAGGGTAAGCTAAAATAAGTTTCAACACAAAGACAACAAATTAATGCAATTACTACTATAAAATAGGCCGGCCGGAGGGAATCGACTTCCGTGGACGGCACGTAGGTACCTACTCAGGTTAACAACTCCAATAAAATATATTACGAATGGCTTAAAAACCAAGAAATTAAGCTCCAAATTCATTGACCGCGGATCAAAGTCTTCCAAATCGGCGGTATTTAGTCAAATTTTGAATTATGTACAGTCATAGCAAAAAAAATACATAAGCGCACGCTGCGTGCTATAAACAGAAGCGCAAAGGAAATCCACGTTTGAGTGAATTTTAATATTCAAACTTTTCGAATAGGCGTCAGTTCAACAGTGTTTATCAATTTCACCTAACCTGTTTCATTTTAAACGAATTACTCCGATAAAAGGCCCCGGACCGAGAATTATTTACCGGGGAACAAAAGCGACACCCACCTTTTCAGGCAGGTGTCTGAAATTTGAAATTCATTGCGTCGTAAACAAAAGGACGATTTTTAAAGCTTCAAATAAGGGGAAATGCTTTTTTTGGCATCCTATTCCTAAAGCTTAGGTATGCCAGGTGAAATAAGAAGCCTGCGGTTGAATTCAACGATTCTATTGATATCCGTCTAAAATCTCGCCACTATAATTCTGCCGTGTCAATCCTATCTCATGTATCTTAACATACATGAGATACGCGTAACAGCTCTAAATCGTATTTTTTCGAGTACCTCTATGGACCCACATACCAGGTTTTTTTATTTATCTAACCAATTTCCTGTACGGGCCTGTCACACAACTCATGTAACTGTGATTTTGCCATGGTAAATTATGCCTAAATACTGTATCTTAAGTTACATCAATTAGGCGTGACAAGGTTTGTAAACGTCGCGCAAATTCTATAGCAGGTAACTTAAGATACACGATTTAGCCGCGACTGGATTGCGCGTGATCCTGCTTGTCACTCGTCGCGCGCGCAGTACTTTCTCTACCCGTCTCTCTCTTCTCCATCCGGTGCTTCTCCAAGCGGAGTTGCACGTCTGGCACCAGCAGTGCAAAGGGTCCCTCGGACCCGCAAGCAACCATGGACACCAAAAAAAAAACAAAAATCTTTCTTC
This sequence comes from Apotomis betuletana, assembly GCA_932273695.1. NCBI lineage: Eukaryota > Metazoa > Arthropoda > Insecta > Lepidoptera > Tortricidae > Apotomis > Apotomis betuletana. The sequence continues at coordinate 17,455,023 of OW026300.1, forward strand.
CGCCCCCGTTCCGACCTGTATCGGCGACGAATTAGTATTGTTTAGTTTCGTGTAGCAAGCGATCACGGTCATTACGCGGTGTCACAAAATAATTGTTAAAGCAGTTTTCGTTTAGTTTATTAGTAGTTTGTGCACTTTTTTTTGACGACGTGGTTGACGCAGTCCGTAGTGCACCCGCCCACCGAGCCGGCGGCCCCGGGCTTAAATCCCTGCCACGGCAAACAGTTGTGTGATGTGATGAAATCGAATACTCATGCCTGGGTCATGGTTTTTGCATGTATTTAAGTATATAATTATTTATCTATACAAGTAACTACGTATTAGCCATCGTCTAGCACCCATAACCGGTGATCGGCATGGCCCGTGTAATACCGCGGGTTTAAAATGAAAATAATGATAATCCTGCGATCGTGATTGAAAAATGTATGTAAGTTTAATATCATTAAGTTAAATTTATATTCATTATAATCAAGTTCGTTTTTTGACGCCGAAAACCGCGATGTGCCTTATCTTGTGCCTTTGGGACCAGATCGATACAGCCACAAACCAAGCAAAGCCCCGGTACTAGACGAGGATACACATAATATTCAAATACATATAATAATAAAAAGATAGCATCTCCGACCCTGGAACAAACATTCGAACCCATCACACTAACACCCGCCCCGGCCGGGACTTGAACCCAGAACCGCCGCCGGCTCAGCTCGCAGGCGCACCACAAACTGCTCTGGAACTGCCACTTTGTAGCTGGGTTGGGTAGGTAATTTTCCTTGTTTGTTCAAAAAAATAAATGTGACTTTTTTTGATAAATGTACTTATGTTACATTTTTTATCATTTTAATTTGTTTGCACCCATATGAAAAGACTTACAATATGATTATGTTTATTCATTTAATAAGTTTTTTTTTTATTTCGGTTCATTTTAAACATTGACGGTTTACGTTAGCAGACGTTTCTAATCTGCTTTATTAAAAATAAGAAATTATTTTGTTGTGTTTTTGATGAAAGTTATCTATTTTCGTTTCTATGTATATTTTCTTTCGTACCTGAATAATTTCAATTAATAATTAATGTTATCGTTCTGAAACAAAATATACGTTTTTTTTTTATGAATAGCACGAGTTTTTTTTTTCTCTTTGAATAAGTACCTACTTAGGTAAAAATATTTCTACTTGCCTGCCCACTTCCTTGTTATGACATTATAATAAAATTATACCATGCAGCCAGCAGCAGCTTTATAAATATAATTCGCATTTCACGCCCTGATATGCCTAAGTCATGTATCTTTAGATACAGATTGTTGCATGACAGGCTTAGTATGGCGAGCCTGTCACGCCTAACTCTGTTAGAGCTCATAAATAAATAAATATACACATATAAAAATATTTTCAACACAGAAAATATGCATTAGCCTTTCACTGATATATCAAAATATATATTTTTTAATTATTGCATGATATCGTTGAATTATCAACAATTTACGAAAAAAAACTTTAAACTGCTTTTTCTCAAAACTATGTTTTTTGAGATACATGAGATAGGATTGACACGGCAGAATTATGTCTACTTTAGCGATGTGTTTTGTGTTCTATGTTCTATTCGAACCGTTTAATTTTTTTTATTGACATGAAGAAACCTTATTTTGAAAGGCGTAAATTTGACAGAGCAAAATTCGATCATGTATATATCTAATTTGGATATATTGAGTCATTTTCATCTCACCTAAGAAAATATCAACTTGTCTATAATGTCTATATTGCTCGAATAGCAAAAATCGATACATGCTCGTTACGAATATAGGGTTTTAAAGTACAGTAAAATACTAAAGATCTCTTAAATAATATAACAGAAAACAAACAGCAATTTATTGATGACACAACACAACAAATGAAATAAACAATTTAACGGATATGGTAAGCTACGTTGTCTCACATAAAATATTAATCACATCGTTACACCAGCAAAACGCTTTCCAGTTTAGTCGTTTGCTCGATAATCGAATACATAAATCACAATAAAACTCACAGCAGGGCGACGCCATTGCTTCTAATTTATGGTTCCAACGTATCTAGCAGACCTCGGTTGGAAACAAAGTGGGAAATAACTGGGCCCACTGGACATCCTGGAGACGAGCCGGCCAATAATCTCGATTTTTGACCGAGCGAGCAAAGCGTTTCTGTTTCAGCTTCGCCAAAATATCTTTCGTATGTCTGGATGTTTAGATTTCTCACCTACAGGCTACATTCTTTAACCTGTTCTCATGAAGTTTTGTGAGTAGGTTCGATAATACATAGGTATAACTTCTTTATGCGAAGATATGGCGGTTGATACTGTAATTTTTTTTTTATAATTTCGAAACAAAGCGTGATCTATAACCCACATAGATAGCCACTAGCTAGTCAGACTAGTCTATTAATTGTGTGTTTTTAAGCCTCGAAAAAAAGAAGGTTGTTATAAGTTAAACGTGTGCATTTATGTATGTATGATCCGATTTGAAAGCGATTTTTTTTTATCTAAAACCTTGATGGTTCTTAGCTATGTTTAGTTGGGACGAGGATTTTTAAATTTTCAATTCATATTTATTTCTCTATCGCAAATTACACTACGTAGATGTAAGCTAGTTTTAATGTTCATATTCTCATTCCCTTAATAAAATAAAAAAAATTGTAGACAAAGACTTGAAGGTTTTGTAGACATAACGAAATGATAAGCCTAAAAAATAAAGAAAAGAAATTAGGTTCGTTAGTAAAATTGGATGAAATGCAATGACATCAAACGGTGTTTCTCATTATAGTTATATTGGTGAATAGCTATAGGTAAAAGATTCTGAGAATATACTTTCAGTTTGAAAACAACATTTATCACCATTTATTTTACCGTTATGTTAGAGCAAAAACAAGTCTACGCAACGATGTTTCAGAAAATACGGTCACTTAGGTTTTTCCCCGAGTGTGCGATTCCTTTCAATTTATTCACAAATCTTTTGTCAACAAAAATACGCCTTTGTAATTCAAGTAAGCGGGATATCGTTTACGTGGTTAAGATTAAACGTGAGATTTTACTTTTACCTTAATCTATTCAGTTTCTTTAGCAAAAAAATGTACATAAGGATGTTGGAAATGGTTTTTCATATTTGTAAACCAGCGCCTCACACCACCGCTAACGCTTACATGCTTTCATACAATGCTGCTTTGTTCTACTACTTTGATCCTATGACGTCATATTTTAGGCACTGAGCTATATTGAGATATTGAACAAAGTCCGACACGTGTCATAAGTTCCAAAAACAATAACGGCGCCGGATGTGTTAAAATAATCTCACACTAACGTTTTAAATTAATTGATAGTGCCAATAATTGGTATTAATCGAGTTTGCCTCGGTATATTTTTTGGTTTTTACAAAACCTTTTATATGCAAAATCAATAAGCGCGTGTCAAGCTCAGCTTCCATTGAATCCACATAATTGGTTTTAAATAACGAACACTCTTTTTCGAGCAACATTTAATTGGAATTTTGTTTCACCGATCGCTCGGTGCCAAGCCAATTAAAGCGTATGTTAGTAATTGCTGATGCTTTCCAACATTTACACTCAAGTTTCGGTGTATAAGAAATTGTGGATTTACCGTTTACATCTCGCCCTGAAGCAAGCAACTCATCAGCATTAAAAAGTTTTCCTTCATGCGGCATACGTCTTCAAATATACAAATCCTGCCTAATTAGAACACCGAGCCTTATATTCCAAGTTGTGTAAACTCCAATGAAAATCTTGTAAAACTTCAATGAAAGTCTTGGCTAATCTTTTATGTCTTACAGCATGAAAGTTAAAAAAGGTAACGTAAAATTAATTATAAGTTCAAGTACCCGCCGTGGCTTCGAGTTTTAAGGTCCTATGAATACTAAAATGGTTGATGAATCGTTAATTTTGCCATAAAATTACATCAATTTAGGGAGAACTTTTAAATTGTGGGTTTAACACTGACAAATCATAAAATAAACCAGTTACGAGTATAACGTTTACTTTACTTTTTAGGGTTCCGTACCCAAAGGGTAAAAACGGGACCCTATTACTGAGGCTTCGCTGTCCGTCCGTCCATCCGTCCGTCCGTCCGTCCGTCCGTCCGTCCGTCCGTCCGTCCGTCCGTCCGTCCGTCCGTCCGTCCGTCTGTCACCAGGCTGTATCTCAACAACGGTGATAGCTAGACAGTTGAAATTTTCACAGATGATGTATTTCTATTGCCGCTATAACAACAAATACTAAAAATAAAATAAAATATATATTTAAGGGGGGCTCCCATACAACAAACTTGTTATAGATTATATATATGTATAGGTACGGGACCCTTCATGCGCGAGTCGGGCTCGCACTTGCCCAATTTTTTATTTTACTTTGAGAACGTGCTCTTCTAAAAAGCGTATTTACCGTATGTAAATACACTATATTGGACTAAAACACTGTACAAAATAAATTGTAAAACAATTCCTTGAAGTATTAAATAAAATTTATTCTATTTCGACCGAGAATTTCGGTTTCTTTACCCAAGTTTACCTACCCCTGTAAGGGCCTGATAATATGTACTTAATGTAATAGTAATAGTTATCAAAGGTATTCAATTTTACAATATTATAATATCAAGACATGCCACATATTCGATCAACATTACTCGTTCATATGGCTCCCTTCGTTTTATTTTTATTCGCCGCAAAACATAACAAGCACCGAAAAGTTTTTGGCAAAAACCGATCGCCCCTACAACGCCGAAGGGCGATTTAGGGACCCGCGGGCTTATGATGGCTGCTTTTATCACGCAATAAATAAGTGACAAAGCATCGTCACGTTTTGACAAAATGCGAGTGTGAGTGACAGATGCTTTGTCACTTATTTATCACGTGCTAAACGCAACCATCATAGCCCCCCATCAGGCATTGTCCACACATTTCATCAGTTTATTGCAAAGTTCTCCCACCGGCTGATTTCATTAATAATTCATAAACGTATTTCCCCATCAGCCATTATTAAGGAATCTATCCGTTGCACTAGTATTTGCCACGTCTGTGTTTAACGTAATAGCTCTATTAAGGTAATGAGTGAGTGAATGGTTCGCGATTGAAACAACTTTATTACTTATAACAGGGTGTGGTGAGCGTTGCAGTTCTAATAGGTTAGGTTACCATCGTTACGGATGAATGTTACGTAATAAATAACATTGATTAGTTATTAGCCATACTCCATTAAATAACTGTAGTCACTTATGTGGTAAATGTGGTATGTGGTGAAATTGCATAACTATACAATAATAATGGTTACAGAACAAGTTGTTCAATAGTATACACAAATAAATGACGCCTGTAGGCAACTATATAACTAACCTAATCAACCTTCCCGTTTAGAATTTAAATGTAAAAACCCATTCAGTGTCCAAAGTAAAAATAGCCTTTTTGCATATTATTTATATGCTCACAGAAACTGGTTATTTTCATCGGACTTTAGAATTTTAAATAAAATAAAGAGTGACATTTTCAACTCGCGTAATGAGACAATTGTCACAAAACACCAAAATTCAATTACCTCTTCTCTCAACGTCGACGGTGACAGCAGTCTCTAGGCACCGGTGGAACGAAGTTACTTATATTGGATTATGTATAAAAATTCAAGCGAGTACGTTAGAGATAGTAAGGAAGGTTGCATAAGAGCATTTGTGTCGCAAACCGCCGTAGATCAAAGAGTAAAGCACCTCGAGCATTACTCTTCGACTGTCGCGAACACCACTGGGATTCTTAGCGGGGACGCATTTCGGCCGACAAATGATCAACTTATATTTTTTTCAGGTATTTGCCATGGTTGCCATGGGAATTAGAGGGGAAATGAGATGCGGTAAGTCTACGTGCGTGCTGCGGTTCACAATTTTCTTACCCTAGTACCTACAACTGACAAATGTTCTAAGCGAAGCTTAGCATTTCAACATTAGGTAAACATTTAATGTGTTTTGAAACATCGCGACACGAAACTGATTTTTATTACATTTACAAGTAATTGCATCCATTCTTACTGTCTACAAATCACTGCAATAGTTTTAAAATGATCTGTATAAAAAATTGCTTGTTGATTTCTTGAACATTACCTACTTTTTCGATATTCGTATTTTAAGTCATAAAACTACTTGTCCCTTTTGTGATTACCTACATTTGAAGAATCATCCAGGCCATGCCCCCTCGAATACTTATGACTTACTAAAATGTAGTGACGTTGTGAAAAAATAAAAAAATGAATGTTATGGTTTATTACATGTTTTACAAGTAGACAAGGTTGGAGCCAGGAGGCATATATAACAAATATATATAACAAATTGTACTCTATTCTACATTTATAATTAAGGATATCTACTTAAAATGGTTTGCTACCAAGTCTTGTTATGGAAAAGCGGTGTCTCCTAACAGCATAATGGTATGCTTAGTTCCTGCTAAGCATACCATTATGCTGTTAGGAGACACCGCTTTTCCATAACAAGACTTAAACTTAATTTAAACCATTTTAAGTAGATATCCTTAATTATAAATGTAGAATAGAGTACAATTTGTTATATATATCTATCTCTGTCTCTTCATAATTTTCAGGTCTTCAATCCATGTTATTAGAGCTTTTTACATGCGTGATATGGTAGTAGATATTATAATGCTTCTTTTATTATTTACAAGGTTAATATAGGTATGCAGATTAGGTGGTAAATTGATGCCTAGCTAATTTAAATTTACTTTAGGGAGAGGAGCAACTATGTCTTTTCTTTGATGGATTACGTTTGATGCAAAGCTCAGTGGTAGAATAGTAGTAGGGTTTTATGAAGATAACCTTCAGCAAACATCTCTGAGCTCTCTCGGCTTCCAGAAATTTTGTTTTATTGGCTCCGCCCATACTAGTATGCAGTACTTAAGTCATTTTTGAATAAAAATCCATATTAAATAATCAGTTTTTATAAATTCTTAGTTGCCTACCTACCACGAGAGTCTAAAATTATTCCCAGGTACTTTGTCAAAAACATTGTGGCGACCGCCTTATGAATAGAGGTGGCAACACCGCGGAATTAGTGCTTGTCAAATTAGACAGATTGTTTATGAGACACAAATAACTTGTTAGTGCTTAAGACCAGATGGTAATTGTTGTGTGTATGTCTATCGGAAGATTAAAGCCGACTGTTACATGTACACGTTTGTTTTCCTGACGTCCACGTATCGTCCCTGCATCATCACACCAAAGTGGTGACCCCGACTCTTTGAATAGGAGTCGTCCGACCGTCCTGCGCGTGCGGCCACAAATAAGCCGCCAGGCCGTTTTGCCTCAATCCAGAGCAGCATCGGGGCGCATCTTCTATAGCGCCTAAGTAATGGTCAGTCCCGCGCCTGCCGGTGCCGGCCCCGCGGAAGCTCCCCGTGCTCCCGGCTCCAAAAGCATCGTTTCGCCTGCATAGCATGGTGTTGACGGGCGGATCGGATTTATAACAGTGTAAAAGTGTGGTGAAGTGCATAAATTCGATGATACGCGAATGCGGTACCCCAAAGTAACACAGTGGGATTGTTTGTACTCCATGGCTAACTACAGACACTTGTAAGTAAATTGTACATTAATACAGACTGATATCAGTAGCGTTTAATTTGCTTTATTCGTGTGTTGGGGAACTTTTAACACATACGTCTAACACAATAACAAACTGGTGTGCCCGGACAATCAGAACTTTATTTTTAGGTGTGCGCTACATGTATATAATTTATCATTTTTATTGTTGCTGCCTTGCATATTAATTATCTCCTTTGTTTATCAGTTAAAAAAAAAAACAGCATTACTTTCACAGCCAATAAAGATTACAATTGTATGTTGAAATAATATTTGTGAAGTAAAACAATATTTATTTGAAGTAAAACAATAGCGGTGGATTGTTACTTTGAATTAACCATCTAATTAAGGTTAATATTTGTAGTGTTACTAAACTATATTAAGTGTTTTGTGTGGTTATTTGTTACACTTCTCCACGGTGAAGGTTTTCATTAACAAATTTAATCAATATTGGTACTTGCTGGGGCAGTGCATTCGCTTTCTTTTTTCTTTCTTTTTTTATTGTAAATATAGCTTGAATCATGGCCGATGAAGCACTCCAAGCCCAGCTCAGAGCAGAAATGCAGCACTGCAGGCAGAGTTGCAAGCCCATAAAAAGCCTGCAGCACAAAAAGTGCCCGCTGCACCCATCTCCAACGACCAAGTATGTGGAGTGTCGGTCAAATTACCACCATTCTGGACTGACAGACCTGCTGTCTGGTTTGCCCAAGCAGAGGCCCAGTTTCACATAGCAGGAATCAAATGTGATATGACAATGTTCAGCCATGTCATAAGTGTTATAGACCAGCGGCTGATCGGTGAAATCGAAGATATAGTTTTAGAGCCTCCAAAAGAAAAAAAGTATGAAACTTTGAAACAGGAGCTCATTCGCCGGTTATCCACATCCGAGCAGGAGCGAGTAGAACGTCTTGTTAGTGATGAAGAACTTGGAGATAATAAGCCATCTGCTTTCCTCAGGCGACTTCGTTCCCTTGCAGGAGCCACCAAGGATGAGGCTCTTTTGCGACAGTTATGGATGAGACGTCTACCTCATCATGTGCAAGCTATTTTAGCTGCACACACTGACCTCAGTCTAGAAAAGTTAGCAGGCTTGGCTGACAACATTATTGAGGTGTCACCAGGCCCGTCCAGAGTCCATAAAATAGATAGTTCTGCTACACCAAGCGAAGTCTCCTCTCTCAAAGAGTGCATAGCCGAACTCTCTAAACAATTAGCAAACCTTGCTGCATCTCAAGGGCGGAGTCGCTCCCGTAACCGGTCCTCCTCAAGATTTAGAAGCCGCAATGGGACCCCAGTGCCCAGAAGATGCTGGTACCACAAAAAATATGGCACTAATGCGAGCAAATGTATTTCTCCATGTGATTGGGAGGAAAACTGCAACCGCAATCAGTAAGGGCGGCCACTGATTGCTCCACATTAAAAAGTAAAGGCCGTCGATTATTTGTTGTAGATAAGTGTACAAAACACAAATTTTTAATAGATACAGGATCGGATTTATGCTGCTACCCTTACCGTTGGCTTAAAGAACAAAGAAAACCCACTGACTGGGAACTCAGTGCAGCCAATGGTAGCAGCATAAAAACATATGGTACTATTACACTTACCCTAGACTTGGGGTTACGTAGAAACTTTATGTGGCAGTTTGTGGTTGCAGATGTCAGTGTTGCTATTATTGGCTCAGATTTTCTGGCACATTACCACCTTTTACCTGATTGCCGCATAAATAAATTAGTTGATGGTACAACAGGACTGAACACCACAGCTTTAGCGGTTTTAACTGATCACTCCAGCGTCAAAGCCGTAGATTGCCGGAACCCTGTATTTGCACAAGTGCTTACAGAGTTCCCAGATGTTTCTAAGCCTCCTGGTTTTCCACGTGTGATAAAACACGACACTGTGCATCACATCCGGACCACAGATGGGCCGCCGATTTCATGTCGACCTCGGCGTTTGGCGCCTCATAAATTAGCAGGTGCTAAAAAGGAATTCGAGGATATGGTGCAGAATGGTACTGCGCGACCTTCGCAAAGTGCGTGGTCCTCTCCATTACACATGGCCACGAAGAAGGACCACTCTTGGCGCCCCTGTGGAGACTATCGAGCCCTTAACGCCAGGACTATTCCAGACTGCTACCCGGTGCGTCACATAAATGATTTTTCACATAACCTTGACGGGGCAAAGGTCTTTAGTACTATCGATCTAGTGAAGGCGTACCATCAAATCCCAGTGGCCGAGGATGACATTTCGAAAACCGCTATAATTACCCCGTTTGGCCTCTTCGAGTTTCCGTTTATGACCTTCGGATTAAGGAATGCTGGTCAAACATTCCAGCGTTTCATCGACGAGGTCACACGGGGTCTTGATTTTGTTTTTCCCTATGTAGATGACATCCTCGTCTACTCGGCAGATGAGGCTCAACACGAAGAGCACCTCAGAACGCTTTTGAAGCGCCTCCAAGACTACGGAATCGTTATTAACCCCTCCAAGTGCGTTTTTGGCGCCTCAGAAGTCGTATTCCTAGGATTTCATATAAGTTCGCAAGGTACTCGCCCGCCGCAAGAACGTATCCAAAACTTACTCGATTTTCCGCCTCCGAAGACCGTCGAAGGGGTGCGCCGTTTCCTTGGAATGTTAAATTATTACCGCCGTTTTATTCCTCACGCCGCGAAGGCACAGGCACCTCTGATCGAGGCAGTAGCAGCAACAAATGGCAAGGGCGCTAAGCCATTTATATGGACACCCGAGCTTCTCTCGAATTTTGATGCTTGCAAAACAAGCCTATCAAATGCAACTTTACTACAACATCCAGTCAACGGCGCGCCTCTTGGACTGTTCACGGACGCCTCGAGCGTTCACATTGGATCTTGCCTTCAGCAACTCATCAATAATCAATGGCGCCCTCTTGCTTTCTTTAGCAGAAAGTTGACTCCGGAACAGACACAGTGGCCAGCGTATTATAGGGAATTGTTTGCGGTGTACGAGAGCGTTCAGCATTTCCGGCACATACTCGAAGTCCAGCACGTAACGATCTACACGGATCACAAACCGCTGCTGTACGCCTTCGTACAACGCCGGGATAAACTTCCGCCGTCACAGCTAAATCAGCTATCCTTCATAGGACAATTCACAACGGATATTCGGTACATTAAGGGAGAAGACAACATTGTCGCTGATGCGTTTTCCCGAATTGAGGCCATTTCCTTGGAAGAAGACTACGAGGGACTCTCAAAATCACAGGAGTCAGATCAAGAACTCGCAGATTTGTGCCAAAACAACTCTAGTCTCAAACTAGCCAAGTTTACCGTTCCCGGCACAAATATCTCCATTCAATGCGACTTGTCAACTGGAAAGCCTCGCCCTTACTTAACCCCTCCGTTCCGCCGTGCAGCATTTAATAAGTTGCATAACCTGAGCCATCCTGGCGTACGTGCCACTACTCGACTCCTTGTTGGCAGGTATGTTTGGCCTTCAATAAGAAATGATGCCCGACGTTGGGCTCAATCATGCATAGACTGCCAACGTGCTAAGGTCTCAAGACACATTTCGGCACCTCTCGGTTCTATTGTCCAACCCTCCGGCCGTTTCCAGCATATCCACATTGACATTGTAGGACCTCTTCCCACTTGCAAAGAATTCCGTTATTGCCTAACTGCGATAGATAGAGTCTCAAGGTGGCCAGAAGCGTGGCCTATGCGTTCGATTACGGCAGAAGAGGTAGCCGATACTTTGATTCGTGAGTGGATATCTCGTTTTGGCACACCTTCCATAATAACTACAGATCAAGGAACTCAATTTGAGTCTGATCTGTTTCGCCGTCTAACCCAAACTCTATCTTCGAAACGCATCAGAACCACAGCCTACCATCCATGCGCAAACGGCATGATAGAGCGAGTTCATCGGCAATTAAAAGCTGCCCTCATGTGCCATTCCGAGTCTTGGTTGCAGGCTCTTCCACTGGTATTACTGGGCATGCGTACTGCTTTTAAAGACGATCTTAAGGCCACAGCTGCGGAAATGCTATACGGGGAATCCCTGCGCCTACCCGGAGAGATGCTTACACCTGTTCCAGATCGGTTGGAGAACCCTGCTGATTACGTTTCACAACTTCGAAGGAAAATGGCAGCTCTACGACCGGTTCCAGCCTCTCGCCATGCAGAACCAGCCATTTTCGTCTCTAAGGCTCTAGCATCAGCTTCTCATGTTTTTCTGCGCGATGATACAGTGCGGCGCCCACTACAACCTCCTTATTCTGGCCCTTTTGAAATCCTATCTCGGTCAGCCGACGGGAAAACTTTGGCCCTGAGCATCAAGGGAAAAAGGGTTGTAGTGAGCGTCGATCGCGTTAAACCCGCTTTCCTGCTGTCCTCCGATCCCGAACCCCACGAACAATTCAAGGATGTTACTGCACCGGACAGTTCGTCGTCTGCGGGGCACTTTCCCAATCGTAGCGTTGAGAAAGGGACCTTGGGATTGCCCCCAGACGCTACTGCCCCAGCAAGCCAACCAGAGCCACCTGCGTGTACCACGCGATCCGGTCGTAAGGTTAAATTTAGCAAACGCGATAATTTCTTTTATTTTTGACGGTTTTTCCTTCTCCGTGGGGGGGTGGTGTGGCGACCGCCTTATGAATAGAGGTGGCAACACCGCGGAATTAGTGCTTGTCAAATTAGACAGATTGTTTATGAGACACAAATAACTTGTTAGTGCTTAAGACCAGATGGTAATTGTTGTGTGTATGTCTATCGGAAGATTAAAGCCGACTGTTACATGTACACGTTTGTTTTCCTGACGTCCACGTATCGTCCCTGCATCATCACACCAAAACATTTTATCAATAGTTGTACAATTGCAGCACATACTAATATTAAGTTGGTTACAGCCATATAATTTAATTTTAAGGCTGAATTTAGCGTGCTCTCAAACTTTGACAATAAATAAGTAATTTGTTTTGGAGGGATTCAGTGTCTTGAGCCAAGTAGAGATCAATCCTAAGCCATTGTCTGCCTTGTCAAAAACCGATTCGCTTATCATTGAAGACGATTGCTATGTCATCAGAATATGAGAACACACTACGTCGTTATATTTTAAAGGTAAATCGCACGGTAAATCCTTAAAATTGTAGCTTTTCTGCTCCTGGCAATTGAATAGACCCGACAAGCTAGAGCTCTCCAAAATACTTCCGACACCTATTCAGGAAGATGTTGCTCCTTACCGCTTTGATTACGGATAGCCTAAGACGGTGAAAAGGATCACTGAGCTGCTCTCGTGGTTGAAACTGGACTTAAGAGAGCACTTACTGGATAAAAGAGGGCTTAATTGAGTCAGACCGATTTCAATTATGTCTAAGCATATTTTATGTACTTACTTACTAATAGAGCGATGGATGCATAAAACTGGTAGGTAGTTAGGTCCATTGCTTGGAATGCTAGGTTGGCACTGATACTCAATAAGGACTGAATACGTGTAGAGTATTTAATGTATGTACCACTGACTTTATTGTGGAAATAAAATACCATTAACATTTTATGCCTCAGCATAATTTAACCACAATCAAAGAATTATACGCACGTAAGGCCATTAATAAACTAGGTTAAATGTGGACTTTTACGTCATAAAGAATTAAGTATGTACATAATAGAAATTACACCGGTTAAGCGTTAACCACACAAAGGTCCATTACGTGAAGGTTTAAATGACCTACTCCTAATACTAAATAGGAGGGTAATGCGGCTAAAATATTGCAGCTACACTTGTACAGGGTCCCACAATTTATGTTTAGTGCGGTACTAATTTCTAACACGAAGGAGGAAGTGAAAAATATAAATTACGACAATAGTACAAAAGGACCGACAAAACTCATAAAAAGTCGGCACCGTGTGAACTTTCCCTTTGCATATTCATGGCGCAAACTCACTCGGAAGTTTTTGGTGAGAAATTATGGTAATAATTTTATACTAAGTTAATCCGTCTTGCTGAGATTTCATAAATTAGGAGTTGTACAGAAGTCTGGGCCGCGTGTGGGCTGACGTCTGAGCTCTGGAACGTCTAAATTAATGTAGATACTTCGGGCGAGTTGAGTGGCAACTTGGCCCTCGTTTTAAATTCCCTGTAAGTTTCGTGCTGTAATACGTGATGTGCCGCGAACTGCGCGTCAGTGAATTCCGCCCTCTTACCGCTTAACTATTTACGCCCCACTTGAGCTCCATTTTAGAAGTGATTTTCGCAAAGTGAGAAACACCCTTTTATTAATGACTTCACACATCACTGTCGGGTATAAAATGTGACATTTTTGTCTTAGAGCAAAGCTTGAGATATTGTTCACAGTCTCTCATAATATATTATGTACTGAGGAGAAAGAACGGATATGTATACTTGAGACGCTACCAGTTTAGTCAATGAAAATGTTTAGTCATAAAACAAATTCATGAACGCACCTAAAAGCATTTTCAACTCACGGCAGCAGTAATCCATTTTTTTAACAATTATCCCCTAACTTAGGATTCATATAATATTAACCCTTAACTACCTACGTCTGATTTCTATAGCACAACCACCTACGAGAGGTCATGGAGACCGCTAGTTGAAATGGGTCTAAAATATTTTTAAATATTTATGTTAGTGGTACATTTATATAATATTTACCGTTTTAACGGTTTTAGACATTTATTAACAAATATCGATACAACATTAATCAACAATATGTTCTTTAAACTTAACATAATAACATTCCCTTATGTTTTTTACGAAAAATTTGTTTAAAACATTTGGAATATGAGATCACTAAATATTCTGACACTATATATTCTTTTCTTGGTAAATCTTAAAGTACAATAATCAGTCATGCAAATCAGCTATAAATTTTATATAAAAATAAGTAATTTTTATAAAATTGCAAGCTACTAAAATAGCTATTTCCTTAGCTTAGTCATATTCCCGTAAAATGTTTTAAATAACAAAAATTTAAATTTTGCAACACGAGATCACAAAATATTCTTAGACCATTTATTTTTTCTTGATAAATCTTAAAGTACAATATTCAGTCAAGCTAATCAGTTATAATTTTTATATAAAACCAATAATTTTTATAGCCGTTTCTCGCGACAGCCAATAAACAGTTTATTCGAGCATTGAATGCAGATTGGTTTCTTGCATTCAATACATACCTATGTACTGCGTCTTCCACTGCTTTTTTGGTCACAAGTTGAGCAACATTTTCAAACTTGCAATAATAGCACTTCGTCATCAGAACATGACGAAAGCAGTATATGACTATAGCAGAACATGACATCCATCTAAAACCCTGGTGGTTCTAAGTTTGATTCTAAATCGCTACCTTCATCATCCGGCAAGACATCTTCATCGGAGGGCACTTCTCGTAATCATCTTTCGATCGTTGCGTCATTAGGAAGCATTTTTAACTAAAACTAAACATGATATGCGGTCAAGTATTGAAAATTACAACCTCATAGAAATAAACGCAACCACCTAGGCAAGGTCTCAGAGACCAGCAAGATATAATACGTGACCACCTAGGCAAGGTCGCTGAGACCACTGACGACAGTTTTATACTCACCAAATTCACAGAGGCACACGTCCGAACGCGTCGAACGCATGGCTAGCACTGAGACGGCAGCGAGGAAAGGTACAAGGTCACAGAGGTCCGTGCCATGAACATACGATGAGTTATTCACAAATTTTGTATTTGTCTGGTCCTGAGGACCTTACCTAGGTGGTTAAGGGTTAAGAGCTGTAAATCAATTTTTCTCATGCCCTGAAATTTTATGGAATATTCGTATCATAGATGGTCTAATAAAATTATGGACAAACAACAGTACTCGTATCATATGCAGTGGGCAAAAACTACTAGTAACGACACAGGGAAAACTATTTGATTTGTTATCCACTACTGACAGGCATACGGCAAAACCATAATAGAACCTTACACTCGATTACTATATTTCATATCAAAGCTTGGCTGTTCTGTACTATTCTAATTATATTGAATAATTGCAATGGTTGGAAAATGTTGCAATCCGCGGTTAGGTCTCACAAGAACATATGCTTGCAGTTTGTAGTGGCAAAAAGTGGACACATAAATTAAAGCACTCCGTTCAATTCCGTCCAATTGTGAGGAGAGCCTGGGATCCGAATTTGCCTAAGCTTCGAGAGGGTATTCACGTGCCGCCGGCGCCAGCTAAACAAAAGGCGGCATATAGGAAGATTTATGAACAATTCACGAGGCAATGATGTGGGGTATCTATTCAAATGCCCTTTGTATTTGGAGCGGGGTAGTGAGCGCAAGATGATGTATGTCTGTGATACATCTGAATACATCCACTTGTCTCACCTCCCCGCAGTGCTTCTTCCTAATATTTTAGGCTACTCCGACGCCGACAGAGAATAAGATAAACAGCGTAACGTAGGGCCTGTTTCTTATATAAACTTTATTGGAATAAGCGAAATACCTTCACATCTCTAGTAATTAATTACTTTTAACGGTAAAGTTTGATAGGAAGTATGTAGACTTTCTATTTACGTGTAGTGATGACGTGACTGAACAAACGGCCTGTGATAAGGGTCTCGTTAATGTCCTCTCGCTGAAAGACGACTTTCATCCTGACATTTGAATAGGCTATGAGAAAACCCAATATACTTTTACAGGGCACCTTTTAGCTTAGTATTGCGCCGGCTCTGAGATTGTTATGGCCCCTTTGCGCGACGTTCTGTTAATATAAACATTACGAGACGGAATAGCTAAGGTAACAGAACGTATCTTGTGTGTGAAAAGCTGTTTACCTTGAGCCATTCATTACATTTTCTCTTACACGGAACGAAAAAAGGGCACCTGGGACCGGAATGAATGATGTCGTCTCGCTTTCTATTATTCATCTTTGAATTCGTATTGTAGCAATAAGGGCACGACGCCTTAAAACATGGTAACTAGTATATTTGCATAAGTTATTTGAGAACGCGCGCTCGGCATATTGCCGTGAATATTTAATGCCTTCCCACGAGTGCCTTTCTGCCCGAAAATATTTCTTTGAGGCATCTGAAACACTATTCAGTGTGGCACGCCTCCTGAATAGAAATGTTCGCGATAGAAAATGCGTGTAGTATTTCCGTTCATAAGAGTATGCTTATGCTCGGATGCTTTTAGTGAAATCACGGTATCGCGTGCCATGTGTAATAAAGATTACGATTAATAACTCGACGGGTTTTCTTAGCAGTTATGTGTTCCTTAATGGAAGCGAGCGGCTCATTATTCAAACTCAAAGTTTGCGTAAACTCTTGATTAACAGATTGATATCTCTAAAACCCTGAAAAGTTGCCGAGATTAGTTGAATAAAAAGTTAGTTTTAGAACCAAAATTAGAGTATTTAAGTAAGATTCATATCAAACAACTTTATGCGTAGGTGAAGTTTTTAGCATGTAGTTTCGCTCACGCGACATGTTACTTAACTAACAAAAGCTTGTTTCGCTGGTCATTGAGAAACAATGTATTCTCCTGAATAATAATATAGGCTATTTTTCCATACCATGAATTATATTTTAGTTAAACCCAGGTTGATGCGCTCCGTTACTGTTTTAGAATGAGGACCAACCAAAACGTGACCACTGAAAAAATACAGTTAATGTTTCAATCCAGAATGATAATAAATTTAGTCAGGTTGTCGACATATTAAGAGACTTGATTATGAACTCATGTTTACTAGTGTGTCAGGTAGTTATCTACTAGAACTTATTAAAGCAAAGTCTAAAATGCAAGTTCTTAATCAACTTGTACAATAGCTATGCCTCTATAATATTCTGAGTGGCCTCGGAGCTCCCTCGGCTTTACTGGCTGTTTACGAGGAGATCAGCTACGCGTTCTTGGATCATGTTGGAAGCTGTTTTGATAGCCGACAGGCATGCCCTACATAGAACAATTAGTTATCTAGCCAATCAATTGCTTTTGGTAACTGTTACCGCTCTTATTTTATTATAGGTATAAATAGAGTCTAACTCGAGGCATTGGAGTGACTAGAAAATAGGTCCAATATTTTGCTGGTCTGATAAATATTTTGCTAACTAAGCCGTTATCAGTTGTGTCCCTTTAAGACCCTGAGGCGTTTAAGGCAGCCTTGTACTTAGTCGTAGTATTTATTCTATTCTGAAATTATTTTTTATCATATTGAATAATCGATGGAGGGTATAAAGGTTATGACTTACTTGAGATTTAAGAAACTTCGGTGCCAAACAAACGGCACGAACAAAGAACAACGAGGAACGGATGTTGTAGAGGAAATATCTTTCCATAAAATGTACAATCTACTAATAAGATTATTTGTAAAGACGTCTGAAAACCAACCCTTTTCACTTTGTTTTGTAAGTCGAGACACTTACTAGTATTTACCTGCAATAAAAAACAATAAACCCTTTCTGCCAAAATGTTCCGAACTGTAATAAATCACCATTTTCAATACGGCTTTTATCCTAAAACCTAAACGAAACAAGATAAACCGGAGCATCGTGGAAACCCACATAAAACCGCAAAACATTCGAAAATGATTTATAGTAGCCCCGATCTGTTGGGGAGGCTTCGTGGGAGCAAAAACAGATTATCGAAATCCCAGTTATTCCCAGCAATCGGTTTAGCCGCGTGATCTACGAAAAACATCGACAGTTCTGTTATTACTGATTGCCAATTTTTTTTTATACATATTTGTTTACATTGCTATATCTATGAACCTCAGATAATAACAAAAAGGAGAAAATGAGGGCTACATTACCTATTTCATATAGAGAAAGGATAAATAAGAAGCCAAAATTTCACTCAATCCACTGAAGCTCAAGCGGGGATCGAACCTAGGATCTCTGTTAAGCCGGAGCAAGTGCTCTCACCACTGCTATAGCAGATATTCATCTAAGATGATGTAAAAAAGACACCACGAAACTCAGCTTCCAGTCACTTGAAGTAATCTGTCGCACCATACCACTGCGCGAATAACTTGAGACATGAAGTTCATTGTTTATATTTAGTTAAATATCTAAACAAAACTCGTTATAGTTTCAGACTTTTGACGACGCGTCATTTTTGGTGTGATAAAACAAAGTAGGATCAAATATCTCAACAAGAGACTTATTTAATAAGTGCCTTCATGGGCCTTGATGTTACTATGTCATGTTATTTATTGGCGGTCATATTTTTTCATTTCCACTTTAGCTGAACTTCTTTGTGCACCTAAGTCTAGAGCAATTCACACCAAAAAACCGGTCGTTATAGTACTTATAATAGAAACTGAAATATTTTTTTATTCAGTAAGTAGTACCTAGCGAAAGGGTAATTTTACAAGTCATATTGTGATTCCACCGGCATTTTTCAAGGCGAGACCGCTGTTGAGAATAAAGCCGAAAGAGACTCAACAATTAGTATTTTATTCGTAAATATCATACTTAAAATAATGAAATATATTTATGTTATACTCTGTTATGAACTACAGTCTGCACTCCCGCCGCGATCATGTGACAAAAGGGCAGTGTGGCTATTTTATTTTATTTTTATTTTATTTATTTTAGGGATAACAAACAACCATACAATATGTATTACAATCAGAGTTACATTCAGTAAGTATTACAATATGCATAGCCAACAGCATTATCCACGGGTTACTCTTAAATAGGTTAGGTTGTCAAAAGTGGAACAGTTGTACAAACTTAAGGATTAGAATATTATTAAAGTTGCTTTACTGAAAGGAGAAAAACAAGTACAAACTAGCTAGCTAGTGGCTAGCTTAATAGAACTGACAATAGTGGTAATTATGAGGTTTAATGTAGGATCAATAATAATTACACGCAATTTATGGTCATTTGGTTACTGGATAGATTTTTTCATTCATGTCTCTTCGTTGACACATCTCGTCATAACGCGGAATTTTTTTAAGCATAGTTAATAATAGTTTTAATAGGATACTTTTTATCCTGCCATGGTAAACAAAAGAAAAATTGGTTTTTGTTTTTAGTTTTTATGAAATTATCATATGTCAACCTTACACAAAATACAAATGTCACATCCAAATCGTGATTCGTAGCTCCGGGGTCGCGACTGCGGCTCAACACACTCGTGTCATAAAAAAATCAACTCGGGCAAAACGTGTTTGGCGAAATTTGCCGCGACCGAAATACATAAATATAGCTTTTTATTTAACTTTGGTTTCCATCGTTTTACGATTGAGCTGTTAATGGCTAAAAGCTGAACAGAGTTTGGGCCGAACGAGACGTATTCTATTTTTCTTTTTGCGAGATTTTGGTTTTATTATAGAAAATATAGGTAAGATGTATTGTGAGTAGTGACATCAGTAGTATGTAAACTAACGGTCAGTATGAGCTTCTACTATGGTACAGTACAAGGTTCAAACGCGGACTTTGAACATGTATAATTATGGTCGATATAAAATATATATGGTTGTATGTCGTCGAGGTCCAGCAATTTCCATGGCTCATAAAATAAATAAACTATTACAAAAAAACAAGGAAAGTTCGTTATCCTTCCTTGGTGTCCTTGTTTTTTTGCTTTAGTTTATTTATCTTATTATCCTGCTGTAAAGATCTGTAAATTATGGGATATCTTGTGACATTTGTATTGCAGCTTTAATAGTAAGAAATAATGTGTCTGAAAATCTTGTACAGAAGTATAACATTTTCCACTTATTTTCACTATAAGTATAATGTCGAAAACTCTCGCAGCTGGTGGTTGTAACCCAGTTTGATTCAAAACGTCAAGGTTGTTCAATAGGTAATTCATATTTATAAGTGATTAAAAGCCGTATTGATTGACGCGGTTGGTGCAGTTTATAGTGCACCTGCTTGCTGAGCCGGCGGTCCTGGGTTCAAATCCCGGCTGGGCCAAATATTTGTGTGATGAACTTGAATATTTGTTCCCTGGTCATGGATGTTACCAATGTATTTATCGTCGTCTAGTACCCATAGAACAAGCTTTGCTTAGTTTGGGACTAAGTCGATTTGTGTAAGATTGTCCTTTAACATTTCTATATTTATTTGTTGTGACACATAGAGATTATTCTATATTCACTAAATGGTACATTCAAACTGTCCAGCAACGAGACGCTGGCTAAGAGAATGATTAGAGCCCCTAAGGCAAAACTGTCAAACAAACCAAGCTCACTCAGAATGACACAGCCTTAGCTCAATTTCTGTCGACAATTCCTGCTAGAAACAGTTGTACAGGTGTACCTTTCCAGTGAAATAGCATTGAGCTCAATTCTTGACACTGATATATCGAGCCTTGATTCGACCAGTGTATTTGTTAATACTTTCACCCTAGCCCGCCCGCAAGTGGGATTTTCTGCCCCTTACGCGGCCGGGTAGAACATCTTACTTCCTGGATAAGGTAAGACGTAAAACTTTACGTGGTTTGTCAACCACGGGCGGTAATGCGTAAAGCCCCAGATCGCATATTTATGGCGCACAAATACCTGTGATCACATTCACGAATTCACCGCCATAGGTAAGTAAGGTACAATTACAGTATTAAAAGATACATTCACAGACGCAAGTATACACTTAGTGGTGAGACTTCGGACGGACGTCATTAGAGGGTAGAATGTTCATAAAATTGATAGTACTAAATTCATAAAAATGATGGTGAGATATTAGATAGAGGTTGGTGGTAGTGGGAGGTTAACGACAAGTAAATGTCGGGTGTAGAGAAACACTTATGTTCATACTAGTATATACATGGGTCGTCGCTGATACAAACGATATTCGTTTATGTAGCGGTAAACTATTATGTTACCGCTAAACATAGATTACATGTAGCCACATACTACATACTCAAAATCAAAATTGAATGCATACTTTTTAAGTTTATAGGGTACAGTCAATCGAGGTAATTTTGACCCCTTCCAATAACATTGACCCACACTTACACACAGCCACTTTCAATAATTGTTTCACTGCAACAGATTATGTACATATTATTATAACAAAACGGCACTTAATCGCGTTCAAAACGTGTTTATTTAATTGGCTCGAGTTGACTTCGAGACCATGAACGTAACATCGTACATATTTCAAATTGAAAAAATTGGGCAAGTGCGAGCCCGACTCGCGCATGTAGGGTTCCGTACCTATACATATATATAATCTATAACAAGTTTTTTGTATGGGAGCCCCCCTTAAATATTTATTTTATTTTATTTTTAGTATTTGTTGTTACACCGGCAATAGAAATACATCATCTGTGAAAATTTCAACTGTCTAGCTATCACCGTTGTTGAGATACAGCCTGGTGACAGACGGACGGACGGACGGACGGACGGACGGACGGACGGCGAAGTCTCAGTAATAGGGTCCCGTTTTTACCCTTTGGGTACGGAACCCTAAAAAAGAAACAAATATTGTAAGTGTGGGTCAATGTTACACGGAAGGGCTAAAGTAACCCCGATTGACTGTACTAACCGTCTTAAAATAGTCTGCATTCAATGCTAACAAAGATAATGGCATCGGGTTGGCGTGTTATGTAATATTGTGCCTAAGCAGCCTGCTCAACAATGGACGGCGGAATCGTGGGGTTTGGGATCATTACGCAGCCTCAAAACCAATAGCAGCAATGCTAAGTCCACGGAAACAATTATCAAACTTCAATATTAATGATGTTGTAATTACGACAAAAGGCATCGAAAATGGAATAACTTTATAAACTGTTCGGTTATTTCCGCCAACCCCGAGCGCTACCGAGTGTAGCTTTTCGCTACGCCGTAGCGGGATCCGTAGCGCGGCAGTCGCGACGTAGCACTCGCAGCGTTACCCCGTTTGCGAGCTTTGGAGGAGATATTTACGTTCGAGTCTTATAGTTTGTAGAGTATTAGAGTACTAATTTCGAGTGGACTTTGTATGATGACTTTTTTAAAACTAGACTAATTGGTTGCGTTGTTCCTGTGTGTGTTAACTTGGATGAATAATTTCGCAACAGGTAAGTTTGTTAGTTATTTCACAGTTATTTATTTACTTACATTGATTTCTGTATTTATTTATTCAGACGTCAGAATGTGATTTTTATAATTCTGTTATGAATTCATTATTTTAAAGTGTCTGAAATTTCAAATAATTTGAATGCTTGGAAACTGGCCCTTTTGTTGTCTACATTTGGTTATTATTCATTTTATTATACTGTCACATTATTTGACATTAGATGCTAGTTTATAATATCTTCTATTGGGAGTTAATAGCTCATGATTAATGACATCACTTCGTTTTTTACCCTTGTTTTACCCATTTGACATTGTTATTGTCGAATGATACTTACATTTTAGTTTCATTCATATTTTTGAAATGATTTGGTGAAACAGTGACAATGATATTTCATTTTGGATTGGTTTGTATTTTTACTTCAAACAGTTAATTTTAAAGGTAATAATTATTGGGCATTATTTTATCTACTTTGACGTTTGCCGAATAAAGCGTAAATATTATAGGTACCGTAAAATATTAACCCTTCTTTACGGTTCTACGGTAGTCCTCTGTGGTCTCCATCATAGGTCATCGTCATTAAATGATACTTTTCGAACGCAACTACACGAGTTGACTTTCTTGACTTAGAGTCCCATGTCCCCTGGATAGGGCAGAGGGCGTCCACAGCACGTCGTATTCCCGAACGGTCTTGAGCGTCGCGCTCCATGTCATTCCTATCGCCTTCGCTTCAGCAACGATCGTCCGCCTCCAGATCAGTGTAGGGTGGCCACGATTGCGCTTTCCTTGGGAGTTCCCAGCTGCTATGAGACACATATTGGGGGGGTGCTATGGCTACACGAGTTACTAAAAATAAATACTCTAAGGTTTAATTAGAATATTTAGCAATGTTTAGTGAATTCTGATTATGTTTGGTTACGGCCGCAATTTACATGTAATATGTAAACCGTATAGTAGAACCGTACCTTTTTTTTATCATGGTTCTCGTAAAAATAAAAATATATTTTGTATACTTCATAAATCCTGTGTATGGATAGTAGCAGCATTCTCTGATACATTTAGAAGGATACACAATGTTTAAGTTCGTCTAAATATTTTGCAGTATCAGTAAAAGAAAATCTTTTATCGTTAAAGTTAGGTTTGGTTATTGAATGGCTCTTGCTTCCTTTAAAAAAAATACAAAAAGAAACAACATTGGCGCAACTTTGCATTTTGACACTCAACTGGGCGCATACGTAAGTTTACATTCAATTACATTATGTAGTTGTATATAACTAAATACAACTTACATTGTATAAGCAAACAAACATATATAGGTGCTTCGAACCCGATACATAAATTTATCGCATCTTAATAAGATTTAGCAGGGTTTTTGGTTTTAAGTACCTACTTAAGAGTGTATAGATAATCAATACACATAGTAAAGTCGGCATCAAAAGCAGCTGACCATTTCAGTATGCAATTTGACACAAGCCATTAGTTCAATTGCCAGCTTGACAACATTTTTTTCTAACCATGCCTTCTTCCGATGTATTCAAAAAAAAAAATTGAATATTAGCATATTTTATATTTTCGAAAATACCCGTCTATGATTAAAAAGTCAATTTAAAAAGTTTCTCATTCCAAAACAGCGTAGGCGACAAGTAATTGGTCACAGTGCAAGAAATCTTACAGTCGGACTATTACTAAGACGGATTTAGTATGGAAATTGTACCACTGTTCTTTTTGTAGCTTGCGACTGTCATTTTTCCACAAGGTGACGTCATTTGAGAGCTGATTCTTAGACGACGCTGCTTTCATCTTATAACAAAAAAAAAATAGTTTAGGGTTCTGTGATAATAAAGTAATGAAATTAGTTTAAACTAACCACTATTTGAAAATTTGAAATGTTGCCAATTCTTCTTTTTGATGATGACCGATTCATATACAATTTATAAACTTATTAGTATGAATAAAATGTTAAACAGGAATGCTTTATTCCCAAAAGATTTATGGTATATAATAATATTAAAATACATTTAGTATTTTATTTGAGCACCGCTACTGAATGATTATTCTGGTCTAAGCCATCAGTTTGATTTCGAATCGTTATTTTTCCGCGGAATCTTTATCAAAACATTGGAAATTTATAATTTTACTAGAAAATGATACTTTCGGTAGATATGACATGGAATTAATAAAGGTGATTTTAATATGTATAACCCAATTCCCAAAATAACCTATAAATTTTTAATCGATCCAGGATTTCCACAAATTTGCATTCCTTTAAAGTCTCATATTTCAAAGTCCCTTTAATTATTTTGTTTTGTTTTACATTATTTCTGGACCTATTGAGCAATTTTTATTCATGTCACTACATTATGCTGTAGAATTCAACTTCAGTCATAATTCCTATTGCCTGTTAGATACATGGATTGGACTTTAGCGAGCAATATGTCTCATTTTGATATATTATCATATATTATATTTGATATATTGTCATTTATCTATCTTTTAAATACCTATCACTATCAATTTCACTGGAAATACCTATAAATGTCAGCTGAAATAGCAAAAATCTATTGTATAATACATATGTCCGTGATAAAACCGACATGTTACACATTTGGGATATTGCAATGACTTGTCGAATAAGGATCCTAAGACAGCAGTTACATGCTTAGCCTGACGTCATTTCAGTTCGTCAATCTGGTTAGTATGACGAAAGAGTGATCGTGTAACCCTCTCGGAATGACGGTCCAGACTGGTGAAAATTAAATGAACGACAGTAAATTGACAGTTCAGAATTATGGACTAAACTGTCGCCAGAATTAGCTTGTAACGGAGGTCTTACAGTAAGTAAGTATTATACAGACTTCATTTCAACGCGTGATGGCCTGTCTACTGCTACTGTAGTTGAAATACCCGCAGTACTAGGAACAACTCGATTCGAGGGCTGTAATTTGGAGCCGTTAGTCTGTTTGTCTGTGCCTTGTAATTTACTGTGCGTTTGTTTTTTATTAATCTTGTCTAACGTTGACTTGGTTAGTTGTTACTATTATAGTAAAACTGTTTGATGGTTGTAGGGTGTCGTAGTTAGCAAATAATTAATAGTTCCATCAAATCTGAACAGTCCGAGATTTGGCTTAGAAACTAGTATTTCTTTATACTAGAAATTATTATTTTGCCTTTATATTTTGCCAATATGCACTAGTATTTGGTTGTACCTACATGCAACGTTCTCCAGCGACCTTCTCCAGGTCATTATTACGTCCACCTTTCGAGGGCTGACCCACGCTGCCTCCGCGGTCGGCGCAAGACTAGTTATCATGGCATTCATGAATAATGGACGACACTCCTTAAATATTTTAAGCTTATATACAGACATTTTGACTTGTATAAAGTACCTTAAGGTAGGCTGTCGTTAAATTTGTTGTTGTTTTTAAAGACTGGTTATTATTAATACATCTTCAATATACGAACATATCCTGTTAAGTGTTCAAAAAATATAGCTATGACGAACATGCGACAAAATAACAAAATACATTGTTCAAAAGAGAATTTCATACAAAACATATATCCCATACTGACTACTCACTTTCCCAGCCTCTGTAGTAATGTACTATTTCTCAAACATCCAAGGAAATGTCGTTCTTATGGTCGTGGTAATAGAACGCGAAATACGTCTTTGAATAGCACTTGTTGAAGATTCGTGCTAATTTCAAATTAGAGGTCAATAAAGGAATTTCATACAACATTATTGGCCGTGGCCAACAAAGAGATTGTCTTTTGTTTCAGTGGGGTTTATTTATTTTATTGATAATCTATGGCATACTGCCAATAAATAAAAACGTAGTTTGTGCATGTTTATTTACGTTTTATTTCTTATATTTATCTAGATGATTCAATTATATTAAAACATATATACGATAAAATAAACAAGCAATCATTTTTGTTGCTAAAAAATATAATAATATCTAATTAATAAGGTGTTGTTATTTTTTTATAAATGATTCTCATCTTGACATTTGGTGGCAAAAACATTAACCCGAACAGCTTAAAAAATAAATTTTGATAAAAGTAAAAAGTTGGCGGGTATAGTAAAAATATATGATTATATAAGTTGAATATTTGTATTATTTCCTTGGATTTATTTGAGAAAAGCACTATAAAAGCCTCGGCGCGAACAGGGATTGTCGGCCTCGTATCTCTAGATGGCCTCGTTAGCACTCGGCCATCTATTACTTATTTCGCGGCCTCTGCAGTAATGTACTATTATTCGTGAGGTGGACCATAGAACGAATAACATTATATGTGACAAAAAATATAAATATAATAAAACAATAAGCAACTATAATATAACTATGGTTGTGCCACGAAAGGTCCCACCTCAGCATGACACTAGCCCAAGAGCCAGCGCTGACCTTCCGGTGGGAAGTATTCCACGAGTCAATGCCCACATTTTAACACATATACACAGTAGGTGTACACAACCCTTTCAAAATGTTCTACGTAGCCAACTCGATTCCAACTCGGTGCCCTTGCGGGGTGAGGTAACTCACTCGGTGCGGGGGTGTGCGTGTCCATTCTGTAGGTATGTAGTACTATTAAGTATTCTGTGGTATTAGTGTGAAAATTTTGATACCTAGTATCACAATATTGATAATTTCAACCAACATTTTATATATAACACAAATAAACAATAACCCAATAAAAATAAGTCATTCTAAATCTAAACTAGGTAAGTCTAAAAATGGACCCCGTGGCATTGTACCAAAGACGCTGGCAGCATTATTACCTCGCTGTATTGCTATACTAAGACGCTGAGCGAGGAAACTGCCAGCCCTTTGGTCACCAGTGGTGTCGACGAGCCGTTTAGCAAGCTATCTTTAAAAATAATTCTAGCGCTTGGACCCCACGGGCCCAGGGTCTCGACACCAAATGCGTGAAATGGTATTGAGAGCCGAGACCCTGGTATTTGAGTTTTTGGCGGTTTTCAGCCGTCTCCACCGCCCCGCAGGCCCGGATTGCGGTCCGTGGGAGGGTGTGACGGTGCTAGAGTATCGACGCGTGTTGCGTCCCACACCAGCACGCGACCCATCTTCCACGGGACCAGGGTCATCCCGTCTGGCCTCTTTCCATCGTCTCTCGAGACACCATTTGGTTCCAGGATCGCGGGGACGTTGACGGTGGCAAGAGCTCGGTGGATAATATCGTTGAGAGCGGCATGTCTGGACAGGCGGCCAGCGCTGTGTTGACGTGATAACCCGTAGTGTCCCAGCTCGTCGACCAAAGTCCCACAGGGGCATCTGTGTGGTGATGATGATCCTAGTATCATTATTTTTAAATGTCTCGGTTTTTCAAGATTTCAGGATTTATTCTGCAGATATACTTTTTGATGTAATTAAGTGTTTATGAACTAAATAAAATAACTGCATGCATGCTATTGGATACACCAAGTTTACAATAGATACAAGTTTGAACTTGCTCGGTATAATATTTCCCAGCAAGGCAAATCATAAGTGTACGAGCACTACTTCATGTTGGTAATTAATTAGTTGTTTGAGCGCGATCCGCTCGCGTCAAACGATATCTAGTTTCAATAGAGCACGCCTTAATGAAGATTGAGGTTGGCTAATTAGGTCAACAAAATGCTTTTCACATATACGAAGCGTTATTACCTAAGTGGATGAGATACTGCGTGTTCTGTTAAATTCATTTTCACGATATCATCAGCTTATTTTAGTTTATTAGACGCCTGGATAAAGGCCTCTTCAAGTTTAGCCACTGAGTATTCCACACATACACGGTGTGGAACACTCAGTTGTTGTGACAACCGTGGAGACCGTGGTCTCCACTTCAGAACACATATACTACGGTTGGATCTACAATGGCTGGCCATATATGTCTTTGTCGTATGTACTGAGGCTATATTTCCATTGAATCACCTCATTATGGACATGATTATTTACTCCCAATTGCAATACAACCTTCTCTTTAGCTCGCAGAACGACTAGAATTTGAGAAAAAGATCATAGTACCTTAATGCTTATTAGGTACTAAATAAGTTGTATGTACGTGTTTTATTTACGAGAGTCTAAAACCAGCCATTATCAATCTCATTGTAATAAAGGCTCTTAACTTTGCGTTAGGCAATTTACTTTTCACTTAGAGTATGAGAAACGAGCATAGACCAAACATGTTCCAAGGAATGTTTCGATGTGATGCCCACTTTCACATTCTACCTCCGCACAATCAGTACCATCCTCAAATTTTGGAACCTAAAGTTGATATTCCGATTTTGGCGACCGAAATTCGTTAAGGCTTTCCATATCGTAGTATGGAGTTTTTCAAGAGGTGAGTATGGTTTTTAAAAGGCAGTACGCGCGTGATGCTTCTGGCGTTGTAAACGTTCATAGTATGCGGTAACTGCTTACCGACAGATATACCAGTCTTTTAGCATGGTAGTATAATAAAAACCAGTCATGGGCTAGTTGGACTGAAATAAGGGATTGCAGACCTAAGTTAAACTTTCAGTCGTTCCTGCAAAAAAGGGTCAGGCAACAAAGTGATCCTAAAGGGTTTCCTTTTTGCCGACTGAGGTATAAGTCCCAAAAAATAAAACTCCAGTATCAAATAGTCCATTATAAATCCAGCGCGTTCATAATGAATTCTATACATATATTTTGTCAACTAGGTATAAAAACTTTAAAAGCGCCGACCGCACCCTCCAGCGCTGACTAACTGGCGACGGCGCGGTGCCGCCATACCCCCTCGAGTTTCCATACATACACCCTTTGATCCCAGGGACTAAACGATCACTTTAGCCCCAATTCGCAAAGCTATTAATGACATATATTTTAGACAGTTGAAAAAGTAATACAATATTTATATATCTTACAGTTTGGTAGTAAAATTAATTTGTCTCGCTATGTTGCTAGTCAAAAGTTCGCTACTTGTTATAGTTGTTATAACAGAGTTGTAGTGTTACATACCTACATTAAGGTCCGGATCAATATTTACAAAGATTTGCAGCACTCACTCGCTTAATCCATTTATGATATCAAATCTTTCAAATCACTCTCTCAACAATCGTTCATCCTGGGCTGGGGAAAACAATAGGCGACAAATGAGCAAACCACCCCCTTAACTCTACTCCCGGTCAACATAAACAACCGAGCCTAAACAAATATAATTAAGGTAAAGTGATTTTAACTTGACCCCTTAAATTCTATGCATAAATTAACAGCAAAAATTTGATACTTCCTACTGGCAGTCGTACCGTACACCTTAGTACCTACACCAAGCTTACATATATAATTATAATTATCATACGAGTAGCTATAGCTTTGCTATATTAGTTGTGTTTAAACAATAACATGGGCGAACTGGTTTTATCGAAAGTATAAAAATACAGCCAGTTTGAAAAAAATATAACATAAATGTTGAATAAAAAGTAGGAATATAAGGATAGTGGCGCTACAAACATCTTTCATTTGGCAATAATGAGCATACGTAATATTTGAATTATTTATTTATTCGTAATGAAAGAAGAACAACGACGATAAATTATTATTAAACGTCAGTAGCAATTTGTGCAGGATTTGTCATTAGCCAAATTCAAAACATTGTTTACCGGAATGCTGCTCAATCCTTCGTTCTTCTTGCGAAACAAAAACTAAATCCTATTGCAAAAAAATGTACTTTCATAATTGTGGATACCTAGTTTTGGCTTTATTATGCAAAATTACTTGAGATTTGCGGAATATTTAGTCCTGTCTCCTCTTTGTTTACATCAGTGACATTCACCAACTTTCAATGTCAGTTACCAAAAATTTGTCGTTGCCAGTAAAATAAATTAGTACCACAAAAATCCGCAATATGGCGTTGGCTGAAAAAAACCCTGAGTAAACGTATTTTTTTTTCTTAATTGTTTTTTTTTATTAATGAACCATTATTCAGGCCAAACACTATGAAAACTCATTCGTATATTTACAATAAATGCATAGTAAATTATATATTTACAAATAAACGTAAATACAAATATAAATAATACTGGCTTGAAAGTGTTTGTAGTCGAATGCAAAAAGAACGCATACACTTGTTGGCATAGAAATTCCATACAACGTCTACTCGTTATTTCTACTCTCGAGTGAAGCTTTTCACTCGGCGTTACACGGTTCTTCAGGATTTCCCTAAAATATTGATTTGAGCTAGATTATTTTGATGAGAAATGATTGTCCTGACCTATTAGCGAATTCAGGGTACTCATTGGGTAATTAAAGCTAAGCTAGCTAGCGAAATCAGGACAAAGTATAGTATTTAGTATTTGTCCTGATTCCGTTTGTGAAGGAAATTGGTACATGTTAGGGCTTGTGCACAAATCACGTGAGGTTCGATAGGGGGGGAGGGGGGTCGCGAAAAAATCACGAAAGATCACGTTGGGGGAGGGAGGGGTATAAGGAGACCTCACGTGTATTTTTCAACTATGAACGAAGACTAAGAAAAATCGATATTTTTTCTCGGTTTCGTTAAAAATAAATCTTCACTTGTTCAATACTTAAAATTTGGCGAGTCTATTTTACGAAATTCTGGCAAAAAAAAATACACGTGAGGTAGTATTGGGGAGGGGGGGTTAGCAAAGAACCTCACCAAATATCACCAGGGGGGAGGGGGGGGTCAAAAAGTAGCCGAAAAAACCTCACGTGATTTGTGCACAAGCCCTTATCGAGTTTTTTTTACGATGTTCTACATTTTACAACCTACCAACAGGGTTAAGAAAAGTCATATTTTCGAGACATGTCGGGCATTTCTTATGTTTCTCTAATGAATAATTATGGACTACGAGTATTAGCCCGCAGTGGCTTGGAACTTGTCGATGCCCGAGACAAAAAGGAAGGTATCTTATTATTATTTTGCCTTCCTACTATACAAAATATAATACAGATTACAGTTGTCAAAATCAAATGATTTCACATTTTTAATGAAAAAATGTATGTAAGAGATTGCGGTGGACTTAAAAAAAAACACAAGCTCAATTCGTTGGGAACAAAATTTGCATATTGTTCTACAACTCTGCATGTGCAGTTGGAAAATATGCTTGCGCCGAAACTTTGTTGAATATTCGCAATTTTCGTCTTATTTCTCGGACTCCAAAGGTACTTTTAAACAAATTTTACACCAAAGACTATATTTTTGAGAACAGCTTTAAATAGAATCTAGTGAACATTTAAAAATGTTCAGTCTCAATAGATCGTTGTACCTACATTTGTCTATTCCCTGGCTAAAAGAATGGGAGACAATATTTTTTATCAATGCTTAGCCGTGGGAAATTAGACTAAAAGGGTAATAAGAACCACAATATGCTGTTGTAATTTGATAATGGCGTAGATACACCATACACAATCAGTTATGAAACACAGGCAAAGGAGATTATATATATTAAATTGTACAATTCTAGTAATTTACGATAAATAAGTAGATAGATCAAATGCCAAGGTTGTGCCCATCCCAGTCTCTGTTGAAAACTCGGTACTCGAAGTTGTTGACTCATACATCTACCTAGGACAAGTGGTCCAATTAGGTAGGTCCAACTTCGAGAAAGAGGTCAACCGCCGAATCCAACTCGGCTGGGCAGCGTTCGGGAAACTACGCAATGTCTTTTCGTCCGACATACCTCAGTGCCTCAAGACGAAAGTCTTCAACCAATGTGTGTTACGAGTGATGACTTACGGCACCGAAACGTGGTCTTTCACTATCGGCCTCATCTCAAAGCTCAAAGTCGCTCAACGAGCAATGGAGAGGGCTATGCTCGGGGTGTCTCTACACGATCGAATCAGAAATGAGGAAATCCGTAGACGAACTAAAGTGACCGATATAGCTCACCGGATCAGCAAGTTGAGTGGCAATGGGCAGGCCACATAGCACGCAGAGCAGATGGCCGATGGGGCCGAAAAGTGCTCGAGTGGAGACCTCGGACCAGCAAGCGCAGCGTAGGACGTCCACCTACAAGATGGACAGATGACCTTATAAAGGTCGCCGGAAGGCGCTGGATGCAGGTCGCTTCCAACCGGTATATATGGAAGTCCAAAGGGGAGGCCTATGTTCAGCAGTGGACGTCCTATGGCTGAGATGATGATGATGATGATGAGATAGATCTTAAGATAGATGCGTTTCGGCGTTAGTGGGTATTAAGTGCACCTCTGACTGTCTTGACGGTCAGGAATTAAATCATAGTTTCATATAGGGTACGTACATTCTTAAATTTCTTTGTAATCTTCACTCACGGAGCAATCCAAGAACAATATTGTCTACGGCCTAAAAAAAAGTAAGCTTAAATAGAATGAAAAGGTTAAGAACCTCTGCCCTAGCTAAATTAACACGTTGATGGACACTACTTTCAATAAACCGCCGATAAGCCTTAATGTGTTAAAAATATTAGTTTTGGTTCTCATTCTGCTTTTGCTGTAGGTAAGTACATGGCTGAAAATCTTCCAAAAATGGGGTGGATTAAATATAAGTACGTTGTCAGATTGTTCGTTCGTTCACCTGCATGTGACAGTATTAAGTTACAACAGGAAACACTGTACGTAGGTAACACGGTTAGTAAATCAATTTTAGTAATACATAGTAGCCACATGACGCGTGCATTGCCAGTAAATGATTACCGTGTAGTGAATGTGCTTTATCGTCACGACATGACTAACCGTTTACTGGGTAAAACTTCGGGTCCGACTATAAACTAACATAGGGACTCAGGTCCTTAAATAATTGAACATTAAAAGTTATAAAACACGTGAAAGTTTGGACATGTATTAATGAGTCATTAATAATGACTCATATCTTAGGCCGCCTCTGACGAAACGTCAGATCTGTATTTCCATTTTGGATATCCACTTGTAAAATCATCGCATTTAGTATATATAGTATAACGTAACTTCTTCGAGTCGTTTATAACAAAACAACTTGAAAACTGCGTAAAAATACAACAAGGTGGAATCTACAAGGCATTAATTATTATTGTTCTTTATTCTTCAAGTAAAATTTTACATTTCTAGTGATTTCTTATCATTAGTGCTTGCCTTCAGAAATGACTGTTGTCAAGAGGCTATCTAATAAAAGACGGTGTAATTTCCTCCACAATCTTTCTCCGACTTTAGCGGTTCCTGGTAACGTACCTTATTCCAGATAGTAAATATAATCTTAATTTTCCTCTTTTTCCCCGGTTTAGGAATCCCTTTGGTCTTTTCTACTGCTGCATAAATTTTGTCATTATTTTTATGGAAATCATAATCTCGTGTGCGACACTTTTAAAGTGTCTCGCCAACCAATAATCTGTCATCATCATCACATCGTTATCTTTATACTTACGTAAGAAAAAATACAGCGAGGTTTTGGCGATATTCCTTCTTATATATTATAATACCAGTAAATGATTCATATTATTTAATAGCATTTTCAGACAGCAACTTATTGGCCAGATTTCGGACGTGTAGCCGAAAAGCAAAAATCTATTTTTTATCCGAACAAACCGAGATATTGCTAACTATATTGCTTTTCATAATATGTGTCTTGTTTTTAGGGTTCTGT
Source organism: Apotomis betuletana (assembly GCA_932273695.1). Classification (NCBI taxonomy): domain Eukaryota; kingdom Metazoa; phylum Arthropoda; class Insecta; order Lepidoptera; family Tortricidae; genus Apotomis; species Apotomis betuletana. Next base: position 17,489,162 of record OW026300.1, read on the forward strand.
ACCCCAAAATGAAGAAAACAGAACCCTTATAAGATCACTTTGTTGTCCGTCCGTCCGACTGTTTGTCTAAACCCTTTATCTCGTCTACAGTACCTTGCAGCTGTGAATAAATCAAACTTCTAAGTTCATGTAAAAAAAGGATACGGCCATTAATGCTCCAAAAAACGTATAGTTCGACACTCTCGAAGAAATCCATGAAAATAGAGCAATATGCAGTGCTTTATTAAAATATTTAAACGGGTTTACCGCAGCGAACGAAGTGTTCGGTTGACCGCCGTCGCGACTGATCGTCTCTCCTGATGATGAATCGCGTACCGATTCGAAACATGTTGAGCGTTATTCGACTTCTACGACGTGAATAAACCCGTTTAAATATTTTTATATACCTGACACTCATGGTAGTTTTCTATATAAAATGCAGGGCTTTCACAGTACGTACGGAACCCTCGGTCGGCGCGAGGTCTCACACTTGTCCGGCTTTTTCTTTTGTAAAATAAATAAATAAAAATATTGCCATGCAAGTTAATTAGTACGAAAAGTGCAAGTTAAGAACGCATTAGCGTGGTGGCAGTGCGGTGATCACAATCTATGTTTATTGATGTCGTAATTGCACCGCCTGATTGCTCGCGTGGCTCGTTAGGCAGCGCTTGACCCTTGTAAAATTATGCCAATGTAAGAAAGTTATACAAACACGATGAAAAAAATTGTAAGTAAATTATCATGTACCTATTTATAACGTACTTGTGTAAATCTTTAAATATACCATTATATGTATATTTTTCGTCACTTCTCGCGATACTATGAAATTACATTATCCTCGAATGAACACGTGTCGATTCATATAAAAATCATTATTTGATTTTAGTAAGTGGTACGCACGCTTGATGGAAAATACTATGTATAAGACCACAGTCGTTTCTTAAGTATAAAACAATTACCCAACGGTTCATAAAAGTGTTCATATCTGTACCTACTTATTTTTTAGGGTATCCCATCACAATTCTAAAACATTGTTTCCCATCTGTATTTTTTTTATTTGCCCGAAAGTATTTTTTTCCTGAAACCCGTGACATTTTCAGGATTTTGTAAACATCGTTTTAAAGAACCCATTAGTTTAGGTTTGTTTTATAAATATTCTGAATAATTAACAGATTTGGAAATAAAATGGCTGTAGGACAAATGAAAACCGGGTGAAACTTTAAAAACGGGAAACAAAAATTTGTGTTTCAGATAGGTAACCATTTTTTAGTCTATATTTGGTTTAAGAGAAATTAAACTCATAAACTATTGTAATCCTAAAATTATATTGAAAATCAGTATTCTTTAAAAAGGGGTCATTATTTCTGGAGAAATCTTAACAGCGTGATGCAGGATTTGTGTAAGCGCATGACGCCGGCAATACAGTGCCATCTGTTGGTAAAAAAATATTTGTGCGGTCATCACGCTGAAACAGCTAGACGGATTTTAACCCATTTTGGTACAAGGATAACTGGATATCCAAGGATGGTTATAGGATACTTTTTATCCGATTAGGGCAAAGAAAAAAGCACGCAGACAGAATTGCGGGCACTTTCTAGTACCGTATAAAATTGTAGGTATTTATGCAAACACCATGTACGTTGTTGCTATGATTATTTGGTAGGTCAAATCAACAAAGTCATTTTCAAATATTTTAATGTAAAAGTTTTAAGCTAAAGATTATAAGTAGGTAAGTACGCCTATGAACTGGATTTCGCAGAATACTTTGTGGGTGAGTAACGGAGCACGTAAAAGTTAGTGCTATTTCATTAAACATTCACTGAACACTGTTTTGCACTAGACACGGCTAGTGAGTAAAAATTTTAAGATGTAAGAATACTTTAATGTTATCACGTCAAAAACACTAACTTTAATATTTTCTTCGGTTTCCGCGACTGTCACACATTTAAATAAAACAATTTAAACGGATTATATCGCGTATATTAATTATTTGAGCCTCCCTGACGTTTCAGTACCTTTACAGATACCGTTGTCAAAGGTTGACTGAGAAAAACACAATTTTTCTCTGTCAAAGTTACATTTGTGCAAACTACCCATTTTGTAAATATTAATTTAAAATAAAGGTGTTCATACATGCCAGATGGGCCTAATGTGTAAAGACAGTTACACATGTGCCAGAAGGGCATTTATTATTTTATTTAAAATATCTACCAGCGGTTCACTAAAGGCTTACTGAGGAGAAAGAACCGCCAAAGAAAACTCCCAGATTGCCTTATTTATTACTATGAAATACTTTTAAACAAAAACTCTACATATACTACTTTTAACACTAATTTGTTTTACACCGTTCGAGGCCCAAGGTTTCCAGTCTTGTGTCTTGCTTGATCCTTGATAAGATGTACAACAGGATCCCAAGCCTGTAAAGGTACTGAAACGTCAGGGAGGCTCAAATAATTAATATACGCGATATAATCCGTTTAAATTGTTTTATTTAAACACTAACTTTAGTTGAAATACTGTGACACTGAGTTAAGTACTGAATGTCTTTGTCGTACTAAAGTTGGAATTTATAAATAAATAAGTAAATACATAAGTACGGCGCTGCGTCTCTATAGTTTGGGCAAAATAATAAATTAAATATGAACTTGAGAACTTAAGTAAAATGTCGGCTACATCTACTTAAAGTTTTCATAGTGGCCTTGGCAACAACAATAGATAGAAAAGCTATACAGAGTGAAATCCATTACGAGCGAAAATTTAAAAAATAATGGCTGGTGTAAGAGTAAAAGAAAACACACCTAGATTAAAGTAGATTTTTTTTTCTGCGAAACCTAATTTATTCATATTATAATTTTTCATTATAAAATAAAAAATATACACAAACTTAGGTAATAACGAAAAAATTAATAAATTTTGAAGTAGATTATTCTCTAAAGTAAAGTACCTACTCTAAAACCATTCATACGAAGATCGATGCTCAAAGAAAAATGGAAAATGAGTTACCTGGTGGACCAGACCGGGAATCGAACCCAGTACCTCTGCTGGACCGCAATTCAATTTCAATTTTACTTTGAGCTTTGTATCAATGGTTTAATATAAAAATTGTGGTGTGTACCCACATTAAAAAAGTTTCATACATTTATACTCTACTAGCGACCCGCCCCGGCTTCGCACGGGTGCAATGCTGATAAATTATGCATGTATTATACATATAAACCTTTCTCTTGAATCACTCTATCTATTAAAAAAAACCGCATCAAAATCCGTTGCGTAGTTTTAAAGATTTAAGCATACAAAGGGACATAGGGACAGAGAAAGCGACTTTGTTTTATACTATGTAGTGAAGTGATAGTGAAGATGGTAATAATGATAGTATAACAGTATCGCGTCTGCTATAATTTTGTATATATATTGCCGCCGTGGAAATTATACCGGGGTGTCGAGCCCGGGTACACGTCAGCTCCGAGGGCTCTGTCTGTTTAGCGCCACGGGTAAACGCCTCGCATTGTTGACTTGAAATTCTGAATTTATTATTACCTACCTAACTAACTTAAGTAAGGTAAATTAATTCGAAATTATAAGCCTTCTCTAGCTTCCTAACTTTCAACTCCGACGTAGCGCGAATAAGATTGAGTTTCTATCACACTACACCGCCGGTTACAACGTGTGTTTGTGAGCTTCATTTGTGTTTGTTTGTGAAGATAATTTCTTTGTACCCTTGCCTTGTCGTAAATTTACACGAAAACATTTAACTTTGTCATTATGTTTGTCTTCTTGCATAATTGTATATATAAAAAAGACAATATCTCACGTAAATGTTTTCTTTAACTTAGAACCAATGAGTACTGAAATATATATACGAATCAGTTAGCGGTCCATTCTCACAGGTAATTTACATATAAGTACATTTACTTAAATTATTTCAGATGCCTGAAGATGAAAGGTAAAGTTCAGACTCAAGCTACTTCCAACGCCTCACTGCTTGCGAATTCTCCAGACGCCTCAACATGCTAATTAATTCAAACATTATTTAAGTAGCCTTAAGCAAAATGTATTTCTAAACAATTACTTAATGCTAGCATGAACATTACCAAGTAGTTTCATAGTAGAAGTGCTCGCTCTAAGTAACACAACACCTAAATGCGAACCCTTAAGCTCTACAAGCTTACTAGCTTACTACACCTGACACCGAAGAGAATGCAATAAAATTTCACACCGACTGTTGCCTGCAAACGCTAAATTTTCAACTTTATACCCGAGATAATGGAGCAGAGAGTAGCCTGCGCTGAATAATCACCTGCGCAGAACGTCGAGACGTTAACGTTAAAAGTAACAACCCGAACCGTATCTGGTTTCCTTTATTACTCATTAATGGTGTTTAATCTTATTATTTCTTACATAAAAAGTAATTAGCTCCCTTTGTTATTTTTCAAGATAATTGAATTTGTATAGATGGCATATTTTCTTCAAGACAGTGCACAGAATTGTAACCGTTGCGTGCTCTGCGATGCTAAGATCTTACGAAGGTACGATCTGTGTGATGTTTGCTCGTCTCAATTTGCTCGCTCCGTATGACAATGTAGATTTACCGTTTAACTATGCAGATGTTGATCAAACAACCAGGGCTATGCTGCAAATAGTGCTTTAGTTCTGCGGTGCCTTTCATTTCACGTAATAATTTTTCCGACACAACCGTTTCGTTTTCCAACTAACATTTCACTTCAAAAACAAAAACCAGTGAAACATTTTTTCATCATCGTGTAGAACTAAATATGCTAAGCTCTATCTATTTCATCAGAGTTTTGAATTGTTTACTTTTTCAGAAAATAAATAACGCCACGAAGCGTAACATCGGGAATTCAGCAGTTTGGAAAACATAACTGTCCCATATGTTATTAAAGCTTAGCGTATCTTATGGATTTTCTTGAAGTTATACCTACACACGCATGCGGACAGGACGCCTTAGCATTTTTTCTACATTTAAAATCTAAGTGCTCGGTAGCGGCCCTCTATATTTTCTCAATTCCAGCCACGCCACCCTTAACCCAAACTGATTCCCGGCTATTCGGCCCATTATTATACTTTTAGTTTTCCTTAATGTTACATAAGACCGCCATATGCTACGGAGGGATCGAATATGTTTGGTAAACTAGCATTTTGTTCTGATGGTTAAAGTCAAATTGCTTTTGGAATTTTAGTTGGCTGAGCTGAGAGTTTAATAATGGTTTAGCAGCAGGTACTTGAGTCATCTTAAAATCACGAGATCTGCTACTGGATTAAATATGAGAAAATATTACGTTATATGTAAAAAGACGGTCATATAGCCTTTAACCTTATAAAATTAGTGTACCACCACTTGGTGAGGATTTTCAGACATAGGGGAGCAACAACGAAAAAGAATTCATTATGTATGCAAAAACACCAACTATCCTTGAAAATACATAAATTTTATAAGAAAATTATCAGAGGAAGCTCGAGAAAACATTGTATGTGATAAGTTAGTTTAATAAAAAGGCCAAGTAATGCAGCGGCCATTAATCTCGGTCGCCAGAGCCACGTGTCGGGCATTGTCTGCGGCACTATTGTGAGACAAGGATATTTCATAGAGAAATTTGAATTAGAATGAGATTCTTTGGCTCTTTGCTATTTTATTATTTGGCGAAACTTAGCATTTTATCTTTAAAAATGCGCATAGGAATTTAAAATGGCTTGTTTTTTAGCATTAAGCTTGGTATTTTTCTCCAAGTAGTAGTATCAATCGGTCTTAAGCTAAATTAAAATTTTCGTGACGGTTAGGCATTTCCTATCAATATTGACAGGAATATTCTACCACGATATAGACATATTCTACCACGTTATGTTATGTAACATTTTAATTTATTAATAATATAATGTGCAGCAAATAATGAACACAATGATCATCACCTAAGTGTTTTGATATTTACGTTAGTTTTGGTTTCTCCTTTTCATTTCATCGCGTGGCACCATCCCTGATTGTGAGCGAACACGTCATTCCCACAAACCATATGTTTTTGTTCGGTAACCGAATCTACTTCTAATCAATCTAAGAAAACGAGGACGACACTACAGTACTACCACTTTTTAATTTCTACTCTTTTTGGTCAGACTTTAAGTTATTATTTTATTTACATCTTTAAGGTTCAAATGGCTTATAATATTTAAGGCTTAAAAAACTGCAAGTACTTTAAACTCATACTGGTTATTTCGACGCTGGCTTATACAGTCACCATCAAAAGTAGCTAAGGATCGAATTTGACATAAGCCAGTTGTAAAATTGACAGCTTTTCATGCTGAATTACTGACGTACCATTTATCACTGAGAATTTTAGCATGTAATTTGACATAAGCTAGTTGTAAAATTGACAGCTTTTTCATGCTGAATTGCTGACGTACCAATTATCAGCATCACCTAAATACACAACAATATGCATAATTGAATAGGTAGCGGGTACTTCTTCATCGTTCTTGGCGGCACGTTCGCACCGGCCTCGTCACGTCCTAGAAACTTTGCGAGATAAAATATTGGTCGGGCACGAAGAGAAATAGAATTCTATTCGGCTATTTGGGTGCTATCGTATAACAGGACCCGAGACAAACCAACATTTTATTCGGCGTTATCGTTAAAACTGCTAGATTCTTCTAGAAGTGTAGGTACACACAAACAATTTTGGCTCAATTCAAAATCCAACGGGGGTACGAAATCAACGGGTAATTTTGTTAAGCTTTTAAAAGCTTAGCAAAATCATATTTTAGGAACGTTCAATGTGTATAAGTAACTTATTAATAATTATCGTCCTTTAGTATCCATAGTGCAAGCATTGCTTAGTTTGGGGCTAGATCGATTTGCGTTAGATTAATAATAATATTAGGTCCTTACATATGAAATTGGCGTTTGGCGAACTGGTAACTTTGGTTCAAAATATGTGGCGTTCGGCTAGGAATTCCAAATTCAAATTTATTTCAAATTTAAGACCATGTATTGCTGTGTTCAAATTACGAAATTTATTTGTTATCGCGTCATTTGTTTTTCTTTCACATCGTTCTGTTCACAATATGGAGAACTTAAAATATCATTATATTTACGAATATGACCTCACCTCGGCACCAGTGCTGCAGAAACGGCTCGTAGGATTAACAATGTGTATGGGGAAGCTACTGCGAAAGAAAATACGGTACGTTATTGGTTTCAACGTATCCGTTCTGGAAATTTTGACCTACAGAACAAGCCCCGTGCACGGCCGGAGACACAAGTTGACAACGAAGAATTAAAAGCAATTGTGGAAGCAGATCCATCGCAAACCACATCAGAGTTAGCGGCAGGCTTCTGTGTGAGCGATAAAACCATTTTGATTCACTTGAAATAAACTGGAAAAGTGAAAATACTTGAGAAATGGGTACCGCATGAATGGTCAATCGATCTAGCCCAATGCTGCTTCAGGACAACGCTCGACCACATACGTTTGACGGCCGCAAAACGAAGGGAGCTGCGACTGGAATGTCTTCGACACCCACCATACTCCCCGGACCTTGCTCCAACTGATTACCATTTTTTTCGGAATTTGGACAACTTCATGCAAGGAAAAAAAAATAATTCTTACGAGGCTGTCCAAACGGCCTTCAAAGATTTTATTGATTCTCGCTCACACACTTTTTTTAGTAAAGGAATCAATGAACTACCTTCGAGATGGCAAAAGTGCATAGATAGCCATTGTACATACTTTGACTAAATAAAAAAATAGTTTCATAAAAAAAATTGTTTTCATTTCTGCCATATGAAACGCCAATATCATATGTAAGGACCTAATATTTTGATGACGCGGTTGGCGTAGCGGTAGTGCAGCTGGCTGCTGAGCCGGTCCTGAGTTCGAATACCGGCAATTGCAAATATTTGCGCAGTGAACTCGAATGTTCGTGCCTAGGTCATGGATGTTATATTATGTATTAAAGTATAAATATTTTTTTATCTATATAAGTATTATCGTCGAGTACTCTTAACACAAGCTTTTTTAAGCTGAATTTGTCACTAAGTCGATTGGTGTGAGGTTGTCTGATATTTATTTATTATTCTTATTACACAGACTCCTGAAAGTAGCTATTTTTCTGATTTATTAACATTTTACTTTAAAAATAAAAAATAATAAAAATAAATAAAAGACAAACTCACACAAATCAATCTAGTCCCACAGTAAGCTCTAGTAGTAGGCTTGTATTATGGACACTAGACGACGATAAACATACTTATATAGAACATCCATGACCCAGGCACAAATATTCGAGCTCATCACACAAATATTTGCCCTTGCCGGGATTCGAACCCAGGACCGCCGGTTCAGTAGGCAGTTGCTTAACCACTGCGCCAGCCGCGTCGTCACTTTGTATCAGTTAATCCAGTAAGTAAATGTTTACTCTTTCTTTATGACACAATTTGTGTTTTATTAAAACTTTCGTGAGACATATTTAATTATTGTATTAAGCGGTTTACACTCATAGTAGGGTAGGCCACGATGCTAACTCGGGATTCACTCGAGCGTCATAGAGACCTATTGGGTTGCGATGCGAAGCTTAGATGATAAAAAGAAAAAAATGTCATATAAGATATACCTTTTCATCGGTGGGGGGAGCGGCTACAGAGTTTCAAAAATGTAAAAAAAAACTGTTGCATGGACATACTCGAGCGCGTCAGATATTGATAGCATCCATGTCCTACACATTTTTAAAGATGTACGCATTTTAAACTGATTGTTTCCATGATGGGGTTGGTCGTACTTGAGGGTTGAAAATGAAAAAAAAAAATTTTTCATCGGACGCGTCAGATTTTCTAAGGGGATGTTAAGTGAACCTAAAAAAAGCTCTTATATAATAATCTGACGATTTAGATGTGACGCAAACTCGCAGTTATTATTAGAATGTGCAAAAAAAATTCGCTATTTTGAAATACTCAAGCGCGTCAGATTAAGATATATATGGTTCATCTTGATGCCCTAGACGTACTGTCCCATAATCTGACGATTATCTGGCGGGGTTCGCCTAATCTGACAATAGAAAAAATTAACAGGAACTTGTGACTCAGAGCACTCTCCAGAAACAGGAAAATGTGACTCGGAGCTATTCCTAGAAACTTCCGATGCACTGTCATATTCCATAATACTTTGCCGCTGTTGTAAATACTTAAAGACTCGCGGTATTTTTATTGCTATAAATAATTTATAGCACTGTGCGTGATTTACTTCATTTAATGAAGATTCTCTCGAAAGTTCAAGATTATCGTATGTTGTTCGGGATTTTCGGAGAACCGGTTCGCTCCGACTATATTCTAAAATATTTACACATTTTTGTTCTGTTTCTAATGTTAATTTAATTGTTTTTTGTAAAGTAGTTTTACCACAAAATACACACTTTATATTAATATCACTCATAGTACAGCTTGCGGGAATCTTTTAGAGCATAATCTTGACTGTGCAGTAGCCGATTTACGTACAAATGTACATGCGCAAATCCGCCATTTTTGTTCTAAAAGTTGCCGGCAACTATAAATATTTAATAACTTTAGTGTTCTAAACAACATGATCAGCTGTCATGGCGTCATGGCAACAGAAACCAGAGTGGAATACAGGCATCACGTAACTGAACGCATTAAACTTTACGATGAATTTTTGTTACTTCGGCTAGTGGAAATCGTCAGATTATATATTTTCCGTTATCATAGATTCATTCCCTTTTAAATAAAAAAAAAATTAGCCACGCTCGGGAATGTCGAGATGAAGTTTTTTTTTTTACAACTTTGTAGCCCTCCGCCTTCTTTACGGCACCTTTAAATTGTCAGATTAGAAGAATATACACGTTTTAGCATGTAACTAACTCACCCTACCTTAATCTGACGCGCTCGAGAATTTCAGATGAACAATTTTTTTTTACTAATCTGATCTTTTATCCTTGACGGGCGGCCATACATATGAGGCTCATATTTGGTGGAAGTACTTAACTGGGTACAAGGTATCCCCCTATATATTAATCTGCCGCGCTTTAGGTACTCCCGAAATCCCCTCTTCGGCTCTCCTACTATCACGTGAAATTGTCAGGAACGGCCGGACATGTTTCGAACTCGTATGGAGCCCTTCATCAGGGGTAGCCGGGCAGCCGTCCCTCTGCCTCTTCGACTAATTATTTTAATTTCGCAGAAGTATCATTTCGTATAAGGATTTCTTGATATTAGCAAGAATTTTGAAAAATTTATGACTACAGCGAAATAAAAATTCTGCAGTGATAATTCGGCGAAACGAGACATTAGAAGAGAAATAATTCTGCGAAAAGGCAAAACATCACTTGAAAGAGCTAAATAAATAATTTCAAAACAGTAGCCGACGGGTCGTCGCTACAACCACAATGCCGGCACAGGGATTGTGCTGAAAGCGTGCATTTTAAACTAAAGCGGCGGCGACGAAAATATGCGCCTGGGGGGACGACTGCTATGATTAATCAATAGCATTCGTCCATTTTTGCGGTGACTTTCATTATGAAATACCCGTTTAAATTTTCCAACAGCAATTGAGAATGACGTATCTACACGAACAGACTTTGGACTGAAGTACCCACTTTTCTGGTACGAAAATTAAGTTACTAAATTTGTACTTACATAGGTAAGTGTGCTTACATAATGTCATGATAATAATATATAGCTTTATTTAAGTATTCTCACTGGCTTTGAAAGCAACTCGCATCTCAAACCGAAATAAAACTTCGAAATAGGTATATTACTCTACTCAGTTTTTCCTTAGAGACTACATGATATAGGTATTACAGTAGGTATTATGATATAGTACTTTTTTCAAATTAGTCACGATATAATATTCCTCAACAACCTTTTAAGTTAACTGTAAAAATAATCATGCAACGTTTTACAATCTAATGACGCACGTGTAGCTGCTACATAAAGTTTTTAACTGAAAAGTTTATTTACGAACGTAAATTATTGTAAAACGCAGAAAATAATGCGTGTTATTCATCTAACAGTCGGTTCACTCCTTTTGTTTCGGGGTTGTCGATACAATAATATCGTAGTTGCCAAATAATCGGAATTGCCGAGTGCGGTGGACCGAGATAACGACTGAACGTTCCATTATATTTGCAGCCTTTGTAAATCCTCCGCTGCACTTTTTATCGCGGTTTGCTCGTCATTTATCGATACCTAAGTCTAATTTGGGTATCTTCTTTAAGATTGTTACTCATAGCTAAGAACAGTCTTAATCAAATCACCTTAAAAAAAGTAGACCCGCCCTGGTGCAATAATGAAAATTATATTGTATTATACATATAAACCTTCCTCACTCTATCTAAAAAAAAACAGCATCAAAATCCGTTACGTAGTTTTAAATATCTAAGCATTGATATAGACAGATAGACAGCAGACAGCAGGAACTTTGTTTTAGACTATGTAGTGATCCATTCAGGAACTACGATGCCACAGACGTAAGGTTATAATACAGAGATTCTAAATTTAAAACACTCCCCTAATTATTATGGCCAAGGATTAGAAACAAGCGTTACCTATTTACATACATTTTACCGTAGCATGCCGTAGCATAATTGTTACCATAGTAGTTACCCAATACAGGGTCGCTGTTTCGTAATCAATTCATATTTAAAAATTACTATAAAGCTATTTTATTAAATTCAAAGATAACAGTGAAACTAAACTATCAATATTGATTTCCATTTCAAAGTACTGCAACAGATATTCTTCTTGTCCGCAGATTACGCTATGTGTTCACCACAACTTCATCCTCTACAGGCAGCTGAGCAAAAGTAAGAGCAATACCAAGGATGGAGTACAAATGGGTGTGCGTGTTTGCAGCGGTGCTGCAAATAATTGACGCAGCCCGGCCGCCGTGTCCGAGCGACCCCAACTGCGTTTGCGGCGGCACGCTCGCCGTCGAACTCAATTGCAATGTGGATGGTGAGTGCATTTCAACGGCATTTACAATACTTTCCCACACGCTCAAACCGTCTGCTCGAAAAGTGGATAAATTGATTGGCGTTTGGCGATCGTTTTTTTTAATGCCGTTTGCATTTTATAGCATACTCGGGCTGCTTAGTTTTGGTACCTATTACGGCATTCGTATTGTTTTGTATTTGCAACTGTGCTAAATCAACATAAATGATTGATAGTTTAATTGCATATTTTTATTGCTTACAGGTCGTACAGTTAAGATTAATTTATTACCAGATATCTACATTAATATTAAATGCGAAAACGCATCTTCACTTGACTACAGCAAGTTACCAAGATGCGCCAGCCATCAGAGCTCCTTCAAATCAGTCAGTTTCAAAGACTGCCCATTGCCAGCTACGTCATTCAAAGATGTTTTGAAGAACATGGGAGTTTCAAAAACGATGGCATTGATATTCCAAAACACAAAGAACTTATCAGGTTATTTCGATAGAAAGCATTTTGCAGGATTACAAGATTTGACGAAACTATTGCTGTCTATAAACGGAAACACGCAACTCCCAGATAACCTGTTCACAGACATTAACAATCTAACCTGGTTAAACATCAGATCAAACAACATTCACTTGTCAGAGAACTTACTCAAACCACTTGAGCGACTAGAAACCTTGGAAATTAGTCATAATCACATGACAAATATATCGTCGAGCATGTTTTCCCACTTGTCATTCCTAAGAAAACTTTCACTGTGGCAGAGTAACGTTACGTGGTTTTCGAAAGATTTTTTCACAGGAGTTAACGTGCTCGAAGAGCTTGATCTCAGTTCGAATGGCTTGAACGAGCTGCCGGCTTCCATTTTCAAACCGCTGAGGAAACTCAAAAAGTTAACGTTGTTCTCGAACAAGTTTTCGTCGCTACCTCGAAATCTGTTCAAAAGCAACAGGGAGTTAGAAACTGTCATCATTCTCAACAACGACGTGATACTGAAAGAGCTACCAAATTATTTGTTTGGGAGTTTAACGAATTTGAAACAAGTGTACATTCAGAGGTGCGGATTGGAAACCGTGCCGTATAAACTTTTTGCTGATTCTCCCAACATAACGAATATTTCATTGGCGTATAACAATCTCGAGACACTGCCTGAGGATATCTTCAACGATCAGATTAATCTGCTCGAGTTAGATCTGAGCCATAACAGTCTAAAGGACTTAGCGTCGAAACTATTCTCGTCTTTGGTACGATTGGAGTCGCTGAGCTTGGACTATAATAATTTAGTGGAGATTTCTGGGTAACTATTTTTTATTTTTAGAATCAATCACATTCAAAATAATGCACATCACTATACTAAGTATTATTTATGCTTATGATTTATCAAAATAGGGAAAATAGTATTACCAATTTTTCGAAGTAAAAAACTATAAAGCCTATTCAAATTAAACTAACATAAATTTCTACGTGATTCCGAATTGAAAACAATAAACATCACTGTGTAGGTATTATTTTTGTCACGAAGACATATTTTTGTTTGATTTTAATATAAACAATGTATTCCGTTTCAGCTCGACATTCTCGTCATTGTTAAGCCTTATTTATTTGAGCGTTGAACACAACAATCTGAAAACCGTCTCGTCATATTTATTCAGCAACAACAAACAGAGAATGTACATATCCCTGGCATACAATCATCTTGATTTTGAAAACAAAGGGCTGGACAACAATACGTGGCCCGTGGAGACAGTGTACCTATCCCCATTCAGTAACACGTACAATTTAAAAGTATTAAATTTGAGCCATAACAAATTTAAAAATACTTTTGCGGACTGGTTTGTAAACGGACACGATACTGTGGATATACGATACAATTTGATCGAAGTTTTAAACGTGAGTATTAAGTTTTTTTTTCTTTTCAATTAAATTATATTATTGGTCCTTGTTAATAATCCTTCTACAAATATTATAACTAATTCGGATATAATTTATTGGTCGCTATACTGTTGATATAGTTTTTAATAATGTTTCTTATAATGTTCATTAAAACACAACCTCTTGGCTCAATTAACATTATTAGAAACTATGTCAACATTACAGCAACCGAATAATAAGGCATTTTTGACCAAATATCATGAGATAGTTGACGTAAATCTAAATTTAAAGAATTTCCGAGATCCATACCCGACATATTACATACATAAAAATGGAAACGTGTTACTTACATAAAAAAATCTGTAAAATATGTTTGTACTTTCGGTGACCTCGAAATGTCATCTTTTTGATTTGAATATTGGTTCGTATCACTCGGGTTTTGGAGAACAAAGAACTTTGGGAAGAAATAATGTTCAGCACCCTTTTTTTACCACCCCAATAGACATCGGTTTTGAAACTTAAATGTTTAAACTTTGTTTCAGGGCAAAACAATGAACAATACATTTATAGAAAAAAGGCACTCCAATCAGGACCGTTCCTTTTATCACATTTGGATGGCCAACAATCCAATTCTATGTGATTGTCACAACTGGGAATTTATTCGTGATATGATGCTTCGTCGCGTCGCGGTGAGTTTTTTTAATGTCAGAATTTGAATAACATATTTTAATATCGTGCATTACATAACTGACAACGATAGATAACACCCAACCTTGACCAGTTGGTGCATGGTGTTCAAATAACATCATCATGAATAACATTAACCTGGTGGGTATCCATCTACTAGAATAAACTGAACCCTAGATATTCTAGTAAGCTGCTATGTAAAATATTGTATAGCCAAAGAAATTGTGACTTTACACACTTCTACAGTACCTATGTATGTGTATTTGTATATTATACGCAAGTCTTATTGCCCTAGTCGTTGACTTGAGATCCGCAGAGTGGTTAACTTGCGACAAGGGGCGAATTAAATAGACTTTATTTCTGTTTAGTGTGTTTTTGAATGGTTATGTTTTTTTTTCAGTGGGACGACCTCGGTCTCGTACAATGCTCGAATTGGACCCGAGTATGCGACCCAGAAAGTATAGTGATAGTATACGCAGTGTTAATTATATTTGTGACTGCGGTTATTGCTGCTACGATAGGTCTCGTGGTACATCATAGAGCACTGTATGTTGTTACAAAGGAAACGCTGCGCAAAGCAATAACTGCTACGGAACAAAACCCTAGATCGCTGAGTCTTACAATAAAATGTGCGGAAGAAGATGAGGAATTCGTACGAACCAATATTATACCGGTTTTGAGCGCATATCAAAACCTGACAACAGAAGTCGTCTATACTAACAGTTCGAAAGAGGCAGACCCAGATAAATACGACAGAGATGGTATAAAGGCAAAACGCATGACACTCGTGGTATTTTCGCCAAACTACTTGACATCTGCTTATCGTGACGTGAACATAAAGAAGATTCGCGGCGAAATATTGAAGGCGCGGAACACAATTTATGTGTTCGTTGATATCGGCCCTGACAATTCAATATACGCGTTTCTAAAGGAGCAGAGAGATTACCGCACTACGATTTTGTGGAGCGACCCGAAGTTCTGGCATAATTTATTGGTGTTAGTGAAGTATAATAAACGTAGACACGCCGCGCGTGAGCGCCGCGCCGGAGGAAACACGGAGTTCCCTACCAGAACCGGACACCCTAACTTATACGCTATCGACACGTTCACTCCCAGTCAAGTTGTTTAGTTCCATCTTCTTTTTTTTTGTGAGGTAAAGACTGATCTCCGCCACGTTGAAAACCAGACTCACATTTAGTTTCATTGACGTCATTGGTAGGTCTATAGTTAAACGTACACGCATATTGATATAGCTAGAATCCAAATTAAATAATTCTTAAGTTATTGTAAAAATACGTGTGAAGTAATTTTTTACGGAGATATTTTATCATGTAAAAATTTAGAGTAAGGATTGTTAAATAACGTGTAAGTAGGTAAACCTACTATTTGTTAGAATTATTATGCCTCTTTAACTTCAAAGAAGTGGGAATTAAACCACCATTCTTCAAACGGAAAAGCCCCGTTTTGTTTAAATGTTAAGCATACTTTACGTGAAGATTATTCATTAATTATTAAGTTTCAAGGAAACTGTATATTGCTAAGAATTGTAAACTACAGTTTGTATTTAATTAAACCATAAAACTTACTGTAAATAGTGATGTTCATATTTTAAAAACCCAAGACAATCCTAAATTAGGTTATGGCTGCAACACTAACGTTGGTTAATTATAGCTTATGATAACACAAGGTGAGTTTTGCGTCCGACACCAGTTTACTTGTCCTTAGAGATTTAAACCCGGCAATGCACAATTTAATATCACAGTTTATTAGCACAATGGCGGAGGGTTAATTCGACGATTCTAATGAGATCTATACGCAAGGTCGCAATTATAATATTCTCCTTTATTTGCCACATATTTTATTTACTTTTGATAACATGCTTCACTTAATGCAGCTCGAATATCAAAAATCGGATAAATCCCGGACATGTCTCTGAAAATGATAGATCGCGCGAACAGCAACATGTCAATGTCATTTGCATTAGGGCTCATTCCAAAAATATGATGAATGATACAGAGGTTGATGTACAAGGAAGGTATTTATAGGGTGGCATAATACATTTCAATCTTAAATGAAAACGTAATAATTATAGCATGAATACGACACGTTCACATTTTCACCTTTCGTGACTGGAGGGTGTGAAATGTGGAGGACAATATCAGCTATTACGGCAATAATAATTACTGCGCCCAGACCGCCATAACTTGGAAATTATGATAATAACTGTCATCGTCGGTGATCGGGGCATAGTTGTAGGTAAGTAAGTTAACTAGTATAACATGCTGAAATTCCGTTGATGATACAAAATAACTACTACTTAGGTAAGTTCAAATTACATGTATAACATTTAACTATGTAGGTAATAACATGGTTGAACCGTTTTCCTTTTTACTTATTTACGCACCCAAAAAGGTATTGAGTCCTCGTCATAAACCTACAGTGCGTGAGTGTCAGAATGCGATTCGTGTTATAGTTGTCCCGCTCACTCTTATGCAATCCAGGTAGGAACCTCTCAGTTTTCACCCAAATCCAAATTGCAATTTGAAATTTGCTACATTACAAGTTTTATTTTGTCGGAGATAGTGCAATGCCGCGTTAGTAACAAGTGTAGATACGAATCAATATTCAAACAAATGCTATGTATTATATTGAAATGAGAACTTTATCGACAGCTGTTATTTACGCGGTATCGCACTATCCCCGACGATTTGTAATTTTAATTTTGTGTCCAAACGGCCAGAGTTCGACGCCGTTGGCGCAGTTTGTAAGCACCTGCCTACTGAGCCGGCGGTCCCGGGTTCAAATCCCGTCCAGGGCAAATATTTGAGTGATGAACTGGTCATGGTTGTTCTATGTATTTAAGCATACATATATTTATCTTTATTATCTTTATTAAGTGTGTATATCATCGTCTAGTACCCATAACACAAGCCTTCTTGAGCTTAATTTTGGACTAGATCGATTGGTATGAGGTTGTCTAATATTTATATGTATCATTCTTAGAGTAAAACAGCTAGAACTATACATAGCTCATAAAAATATTTACGATGGCTTCGAGGCCAAAAGTTTAGTAGGTGGGTCATTGTCAGTTCAAAAAACAAAATTTGTCCCTTCGGTGGTCAAAATATAAGAGCTTGTATGAATCTAGGTAATGTTGCTATTACATCGAATTATAGAAGAGGGAACCTTCTTTATTCTCACAGGCATTTAATCAGAAAATTAGGCCCTGGAATCCTTAATTTCGCAAATGTCCACCGGAAAGACGCGCACCTAAATCTGACAATGACCCAGGTACACTGTTTTAGCAACAGCCAAGTCTCAAATAGATACTGTACATACCAGTGCTGCAGTGGCGTGGCGTCAAAGATCTTCATGGGCAAGCTGGGACAAATTTGGTTTATTTATTATCTAAGAACAATAAAGAAAAGTACTAACATGTTATGAAATGGAAAAACCGGCGGGAATAGGATTCTATGGACCACGTCACTGGTATATGTACCTAATAAGCCTGCTTTACTGTATATTTACCTATCTATTATTCTATCCGCATCATAACTCGTGTACGAGTATTTAGTAGTGATATATCTACTGTTATTAACTTAAGGTAAAACTTGAAGAATTCATAGCCAAATGTAACTTCTAGTAATCACTAAATACTCTATTAACAGAGTATTATACTTGTACACGCTTACACAGTTACTATACTAAATTCGTAGAGTAGTATTTTAATTGACTCTACTCTTTTCTTTTCGCGGCTTAGCCTGCGGTTTAGTTGATCATGTACAGTCAAAGAAATTGAAACACGCTCTTTTCACATTGACAATAAGGATCAAAAAGGTACGCGTTTCAGTCTCCTTTACTGTACGTGTTCAATATGTCGAGGAGGGCTTAGACGAAAGCACAACCTCCGCAGGAACATGCTCTCCTGAGCATCTTCCATGTTTGTCACAAGTAGAATTCAAATAAAAACGTAACTTAACACATCGATAATCTTTTTATTCGTTACAGTGATTTAATTACATGAATGTATTGAGATTAACTAGATTAACAGGGATGGAACGTTTCACTCGAACTCAACAACAAATGGCCGCGTGCAATCTTCGGGTTTCGCAAAGAGGTGTGTGCGCAACGACGGTTCGATAAAATGTGTCGAAACTGGGCGGATGTTACCGGCGCGTCAACACGTCATTGTTGGCTAACGTGTCTGCTGTCGTGTACCAACCTAAGAAAATCTAGTGTTGCCAATCAACAATAATAATAACATAATCTGATAAACGTCATCTACTGACAACCGAAGTGAAACGTTCCGTTTTAAATGAAATTAATCTTAATAAGAGGGTATAATTCAAACTAATTCTTGACAGCTAACTTCATAAACACCTCCGTAATGTCATCCCAAGCAGCAGCTGTCAATGCGTCATACGATACCTTCTTATAACATTTCAAGTCGTCTGTGCTGTCGTCATTGGCGAAATACTTCTTGCCGAGAGCAAGAAGTGAAAGCCACAAGGAAAAAAAAAATCAGTCCTTTGTGCTGCTATGGGGAACAGGGAATGAAAATGCCCAGTAACTTTTTTTAGATATGAGGTTTTTTAGTTTTTACATATTCATCGTCGACTTTAAGTCTCATTTAATAGTACATTACGGCAGAGACCAGTAAGTAAGCCATACTGGCCGAGTAGGAATTAGACGGACCGAGCCGTAGGCGAGGTCCGGATATAATACGAGGCCAGGATGGCTCTTACGGTCGAAGCAAGTATAGTGCTTTTCTCAAAAATTAAACAAGAAAATTAGATTAAAATTATATTTTATAGGCGACATTCATATTCGGCCATTTTCCAATGAATATTTTTGTTATATCCCATTTTTATTATTACACATTGTGATATTCGTCGTCGCAGGCACCATTAACTCCCACGATAACAACCTATAACAAAAATAATTATGAGTTTATACTTGGATAAAAGATATAGTTATATCGTTATCAAATAGTGGCAGCATTTATTTACCTTCATCGCCAAACTGTTTATCATCTAGAGCTTGATTTAAGAACTTTTCTATATTTTGCTGCTGAATATTTGTGATTTCTTTCCTTTGTAGCCATCCGATTGTCTCAGAAAGATTGTTGAAATATTCAGACCTTATCACACATTATCTGACCAACTATTAACTTGATTTTCTTCCTTCCATTTAATGAATCTCTTGTATTTTTTTTATATCTCCTTGGATTTAGTCGGAAGTAAATTATTTTAGCTAACTCTGCCTACGCTTTTAAGTATGGAGGAGTGCCGTCTATTTGGAATCAGACTCGTATGAACTCATTTTTGCTGAATTATTGTAATAGATCACACAAACAAATTTGAAATTTTTGTCTTTTAATTTAAATCCCGCCTTAATTTCTTTTTTTATAAATACTGCGTTTAATTATTTGCACTGTCTTACAAATCTAAGTCTTAAAGATAAAATTTAATTATTGTTATACATTGTTGTATTTTCTAACTAATTTTCATATCATAAAGCTTACCTTCAATTTTAACTCCTAGGTTTTTTTCTAAACGACACAAAAAAGGAAGGAATTCCGAAATATCATTGTCATTTTACACAGCACAATTATGAACTAAACGCTGCATACAAACTTCCGCACTAAACCTTGTCGCTACTTTTTTTTTTTTTTAAATATGCATCTTGAGTTACGTTTATACTGCCAATAGTACTAACCTCTTTTTATTTTACATTTGCTCTTAGTGTAAATTCCAAGTGTATACTGCAATGTCGTCTCTTTCTATTTAATCTATGATAAAGGGACGCCACTTTTTAATTTCTACAATTTGCTCTCGCACTGTACTTATAATTAAAACAATTTGTGGAATGCATCCTTTTTACATTTATATACGACCTCATCGCCTTCACATCCTTAGTTTTTTTATAGGTCGGTGACGATGTAAATCGTGTTTCGATATTCAAATATCTTGATACGTAATAGGAATTACATACTTACTTACTGGACAAATATTGATTCCAAATTTAAAATCTCGCTGTTTACTGGACACTTCTAAAAAGTCTTCGGTATGTTCCACTTACTGTAGTCTATCTAGCGATGGTAAGGCAACATTACATGCAATTTTTGAGAAAAAATACTTCACATGTTTATTCCATGTATCCTTAATTTCCTAAGTAAGGAGTTTCATTACATACTCCCATCCCAATACGTAATCGCACAGGAAATTCGTTCACGGGGCAGTCCGACCGATTGACAACAAATTAAGTCGAGTATAATTGGATCCCCACGATCCATTGTACGATGTTACGTGAGCAGAAGTATCACATTATACACTTTTTCAATAAATTACCGTGAACATTATACATAATTTTAAAGGTGCACCTTTGAAAACGGTTAAATAAGGAACTGAACCTGTATTATGGATTAAATGGATTAAATTGACGAGTATTACCACGCCCACTGAATTCCGATGTACTTAATAGTTATATTAATTAAAAAGATGAATTATTTGGCAGGATGTATTAATTTTATTAATACATTTTTAATGACGCTGTGTGCGTAACAATAATCTTTAAATCACACAAACTCAGGGTGCGTTTATCAAATTACAGACGTATAAGCCTAATTGACTTAGTAATTGGATTACAAACGCACTAAGTGTATTGTATACCGTAATGAGATTTGGTTTCACATTAACACGTAAAGTGAGTAGGCATTGACTGTACTGTAACAGTCTAAGGCTCAAATCTATAATTTTATTCTCTGTTACATGCTATGTATCATATAACTAATAGTCAATGTACACCATTTTGACAGGCGTAATCAGGCTAAGCGTTCAAGAACTTAAGTAAACTGTTAAGTGTCATAATCATAAGACGAAGGTTTTTAACCAATTTGTGTTACCAGTGATGACATACGGCACTGAAACGTGGTCGCTTACAATGGGCCTCATATAAGTCCTCCTAAGGCTCAAAGTTACTCAAAGGGTAATGGAGCGAGATATGCTCGGTATTTGGGACGAGGATATTCCGCAGCTCCCCGAATGCTGCCCATCCGAGTGGGATTCGAAGAGTGACCTCTTTTTCGAATTATGACATACTCAACTGGATTGTTTGTTCCAGATAGATATAGTTGTCTGCAGTTTCGAGCGTAGAGTATCCATATTTAAGTGGAGTGGGTGCGATATGGGAGTTAAACATAAGCTATTTAATAAGCATAAGGCATTGTATATTTAGATGTAAAAGGCCAATGATGATGATATTGAAAGTACTTGGCGATGTTGATGGCTACCACATTATTGTATAGGATACGTAGCTGCCGACGACGACGCCGTCATGGCGCATCAGAAGGGCAGTACTCTAACAGCTTAATGTACCTTTAGTTTTCATCCAACGTCACTTCATAAATGACATGATAACGTTTAAGGTGCTCAAAATACACTATCAAATTATGGCACAAGATTAATTTTAATCATATTAAAAGTGTGGATCGTATTAATTACTATAGTGCGGTGTCATGTGGCCACATTCGGGTGTTCGGCCCGGCACATAAATAAAGCTGGCTTCGCCCTTCGCTTTATCGCTGTCCGCGAGGGTCCGGACTGCGTTACAAATTATCATAGTTACTCATATATGGACGGGAAGGCATAAATTCGATGATATGGAGCTTGGTAGTCACGTTGCGTTATAGTATCGAATTATTACTATTAGTAATATTATTGCGTTATGGTTATGAGTAGTGTGTGAAATTGATATAAACCCAAGACTATAGTAATAATACCGTTGACTGGAGTATTATTGACTAACTACTATTTAAAAATAACTTTGACTTAGGATCACCATACAACGACTTAAAGTATTTAATAGTATTTTTTGGAACCATTTTTAAGCGATTCTGTTCTTAGTTAAAAATATAAATTATTATACTGTCATGCGCCGTACGTACCGCCAAAGGGACAACATCTCACCATGTCAACACCTTGCAACGAAACGAGCCCATTCATCATGGAGAGGAGAAGATAGCATCAGTGACGAATTGACGATGAGTAAACAATTAACTGATCAGTTCAGTGGTATTTTACCAAAGCTCACCCATTTCTAGTAAATTCACTGTTACTTAACTAATAAGAGCTACCGTATTCAGTTCTATGGTATTTAATGGTAAGTGTACCATCAGAGAATACTGGTGTCGCAATATTGCTGGTTAATAAATTAAAACGATTACCTCTCCGCCAATATGGCGTCAGCCTTCGTTCGTCAACACAAGCCTGAGTTAATTAAGAATCTATTTGACCGCACCATATTTAATGAGCAGGGATCGGAAACTCGGGAGCTATATGAGAAGCGTGTGTAATCTTCCTTTTATTTAATCTTTCATAGCAATGCATATTTTACTTTCCGAAGGTAGTACCTATGAAATAAAAAACATTTATAAATAACTCAGAAGAGACTTGGGATTTACACGGGAATATTGTATCCTCGTCAAACCTTTTTGAAAAATAAGTATCGCTTTCATCTATAAAAGTCTGGGGTCAAATGGGACACCTTCATCACAGCTGACATGTTCCTGAAAACGTAGGTGGGTATAGATTTATAAGATAAACATGCCATCTTCAGAGTACGGCGTTATAGACCTTAAACATGTTGATAAACAGACGCTCGCATTCATAAAAATGCTCATTAGTTTAAATCCCTGAGGGCCCCAACATTTGGTAAGAAACATAAAAGTGATGGACTTTTATGAAACCCATCCTTAACAATGGTCCATTTGTCTTCCGTTCCTTAGATTATGTTATGTTGCTTCTTTGTTGTTGCAACAAGGAAAATTAAAGATCATCCTATTTTTATCTAAACGAAATGTAAGCGAATAATTTGAAAACGTTAAAATAAAATCAATACATTTTAGTACACTTACCTACTCTAAAAAGGGAAACTACATCAAAATCTTCATGAACAATTGCTGATAATACCGCACTAGTTCAACCATTAAGTTAGTGAACGAATCATATATTGTTACTGTAAAAAAATTACCTTAAAGTTAAAAACGGAAAATGACTAGTGAGTGAAATTAAACCGGATTTCAGAGCACGGCAGTTTCCTAATTTATATTGTGTCGCAGCACCATATTAAAATGAAATTTTATTTTAAACTTACCTTAATATTCGAAATAAAAAGTTAATCAAATTTCGTACTAGTGAAAATTTTGAAAATTCGTGTGTTTTAATATTATGAGCTCCGTCGCGGCAATAACGCAGCTGAGGCGGCACGCGACATCAATAATGCATACGAGCCAAACACTGCAAACAAACGTGGCTACCGGAAATTTTAACCTAAACAGTGAGTCACGACCGGAAACATCAGCTGACGTTGATTACGAAGGACTAAGTATTTTTCACTACTCGTGTTCTAAGTGGCACATTGCGGATATACTCTGGAAACCGTGCCGTGGGCATAATCATTTATAGCTAAGTAAATCTATCTATGCATTTCCATTGCATCGTTTAAGATAAGTAGACAAACTAAGAAAAACACTTTTGCATTTAGATCAATATTATATTGCATTCATACGAACCAAACACTCTATTTAAGCAAACTTAGCTACCGAAAATATCATACTAAACAGTGAGTCACGAGCAGAAACATCAACTGACGTTGATTATGATTATGAAGTGTTTTTCACTGCTCGCCTGAGACACACATGTTGGATATTTTTTACAAACCATAGTCATGATAATATACATATAATAATAACCTTTGGCTATGTAAATCACATAAATACATTGCTTGATTGAGGGTAAGATCGATAAATGAAGAAATACACTTTAGCAACAATAAGGGGTTAAGAGGCATTTCTATGAGATTTTGCTTCGATTTACCAGTGGCCACATTTTTGTCGCAATTTCGCGAGCTTTATATGAGAACTTAAAATTATTTCTAAGATTTCGGTGCTCTGAGAAAAACATATAAAAAATGTCCCATGAATTTAAAAGTTAAAGCTTTCAAAAATAATGATTGATAAACAATGAAATTAGAATACTGATGTTTTGAGTTAAGCTTCGATTTTATTTTAGATTAGAATTTGACCTGACACATTTTCTTATTTCACATAATATACAAATTCAAACTGGATTGTCAAATCCGTAATGGTTCTAGGGTGGGACGGGACATCCATTTGGGTGCAGTGAGCATTCAGCGTGTTATATTCGCTGCACGGGATCGCCGACGTCCCGTGGGACGAATGAGATTTATTCGCAACCCGCAGTTATATAGCCATTTTCTGTCTACGCATACTTTTGCACCATCAATAATAGTTTGTAGCTGAAACTTCCATAGAACTTGGTTTACAGCTCTGGCATATGATCAAAAAATTGCTCGTCGCGTCGCCCAATTATCTTATGGCAAAGTAAGGTCTGTGTTATTGATATCCTATTGATATAAAAAAATCGGTTTAACAGACTGGATTTATTATTAAAAACAATAACATAATTTCTTAAACAAAGCTAAAACTTTGTTTACAACTCTACTTGAGAATTCCAGCCAAGTCAAAACTATAAGCTGCTTCTGAAAGCTGGTTCAACTAAGAGGAATTGCATTTGGAATATAACAATAACACAGGATGGTAGTAAGCCTTTAATACTTTGGAGCTTTAGACAAAACTCGAAAATACCCTTTACTGAGACTAACGTATGTAAATGCATGAGATAAAGCATGTTAATTTCTAGATGTATTAGTATAATTATACAGTTCAAATGTTACACTTTGGCATACGAATTGAATTTAAAACTTTTTGTATGTGGCAGTTTTGTATTTTGATGTCTAAGCGAGCATGTAAATCGGTCCAACAAGACAACCCTTCAAGACAATATTTCGACAAATACTATGAATAAATTGACGAAACCCATAAAGTGACCTCCATCAATATCAAGATTGAGTGATTCATAATGAGATTTAAAGATCGCTCTCCCTAAGGATCTCAGTCCGTGATGCTAATTTCATACAAATTCCATTGCTGGACTTCTCGTACATATCATTGACGAGCAGGATGGAACGTTCGATTGAGAATTCAGACAGTTCTCAAATAGGTATTGGGGTTAGTTCATGAAATATTCAATAGTGTGGGCGCACCCTCTCGATCTGTTTACCACTGACCACGTCAGCCCACGGTGACGCAGAAATTATAACGAGACCGATAATATCTCATTGTGTATAGATATAGATATAGATATACAGCCGCCTCGAGACCTCCTTGAGAAGATTTGAGTGTTCATTTGTCATTCAAATAATTAAAAATTTAAGAAGCTCAATTCTTTATCTCGGTATGCTCCATAGATTTTGCAAGATAGAGCGTTGATGACGTCACAGCGTCCGGAGCATAAACGTCAAGACGGCCTTTACGGTCAAATGCGCCTGTAAATGTCAAATTATTATGCTACCATATAAAGTAAACAAGTAAGCATACGATGATGACAGCTCTGACAATCCTTTTCAACTTAGTCGCATTATAACGTCTGTTTTTCGCGAAGAACAAAAATATTAATATTTGTGTTTTTAAATTAAAAAGAATGTCGGGTATTGCGCGTGGATGCAACTCGCATTCTGGGAGAAAAGAAAACTTGGGTGATAATATAAGTTTTCATTAGTAGGTAAGTAATTCAGAATTGTTTTTTAAGCAAATGGACCAGAAATTATGTTATTATTAAAGCTATAAGCTTAGAAAAATAATTATTATTGCACGCAAATGATAATCTAAGTAGGCTACAATTCAAATAAACATAGAAATAGTGAAAAAAAACAGTTATGTTAATTTCTGTCGTGAGGTTACTAGTGACGTAGAAAAAGTTATCGATACTTTGCGATTCTGTGAATCAAGATTACTTTGGTGTGGTGTATATTATAAAAATCAATGACGTTTTTGTTGAATTTGTTGATAGCTTACATTTTTTTGTAAATAGGCCGAAGACGGCAACTCTGACTAAGAAGTTGTAGATTTCGATTATTTTATACACAAAAATAAATTCAAATAAATATATTAGTGTGTCCACGACGCAAAGCTCTCTAGATATTTATATTAATTTTCATCTGTTAGATGAAATGTTGTCAATCGTATGTTAAATCAGCCAGGTGAGAGAATGGAAGATAGCAAAATAAATGTATTCTAAATTTATAACAATATTAACAATTGCAATTGTTTTTTTGTTTCATTCCATTAGTTTGCATAATAATTTTCTAATAACCACAGTCCAGTTCCATCGTCAGACGTAACCAATATACTAAATTTCAGCTCGATCGATGCCCAGAAGAGACAATTTTAATCTACTTTTCCTTTTTACACTTACACGATCAGACAAAAAAATAACATTTGCCTAAAAACCTACACAGTTCGCCTGCCGTGCAGTGCAATAATGTTGATGGGTCAATCAACTATTTTCTGCCACTCGTTGCCATGGTGATGCCCCTGGGTCACTTTTTAAAACTACGATTTTCCGTGGTTATATTTAGCAAAAGCTTTGTAATTTAAGCAGTGATAAGCCCATTTTTATGTAGACTATCTCCTGACAGTACCAGTAATATCAATTATCAACACTTTTCTTCGAAATTTAATCACTATTATCCCCTGGGTCACGGACAGAATAACAGCAAGAAAAAGTTGATCCACCCTGATTATAAATAGGTACTTTTCGTCCATGAAGAATATGGGTGAATATCGAAGGAATTATTTGTATTGTATGATAATGTCTGTCGTATCTGCTATTAAGTAATCAGTGCTTTGACTTGGCGTTTTATTGATCCTTCAGCCAAAACAGCAGTCAAGTAGCTTGGAATCCTTTTCAAGGTAAGACTCAATTGAATCACAGTACTCAATCTTGTTGTTTTTTTTTATAATGCTCTGTTTTTCATATTTGCACGAATATAATAATAATAACGGTCTTATAGCGAAGAGTCTCGACAAACATCTTAAGATACTCTCGCTAGATGGCTGGATCAAGGGCCAGTTACAGAAGGCGGTAGGCTCCCTCGACACGGCGCGCATAGTCAGGTCAGGAGGTTCCTCTCTCTGCAGCCCTACCCACTGGTAGCCTGGGCCCCTCCTCGCTGCCGGCGACACCCTAGGTTAGGTTTTTTACAATGTATTAATATTTTGTAATAACTTTGTTGTATTTTACTTTTTATATAAATTGATTGTAAAAAATCTTAACATAAGAGATTAAATGGATACACGAAATAATAATATCGAAGTGAAACCAAAGCTACAGACATAAAAAATCATTTGGGAATCCGTGTCACTGTTATTTTTCTCATATAATTTTCAATATAAAGGCTTAAATTTAAAGACTTAATTTTTTTGGAACTTAGAATTAAATCAACCTAAGTTAAAGACGTTTATTTAAAGTCGATAAAGTTTATCAACTTGATAACTTTATCAACTATATAATTGTAGTTTTATCGATATCTTGTCGATATCGATAAATGTATTCGGGCATCACTACAACGAAAAATTTGACAGATGGGCTTGTACATTTTTTTAAAAGATGTAACTGACAAATATACTGTCATCTCGTTTGTTCTTGCGGAGACTTGACGTGCTTTATAGAGATAGCAATATTGTCGTAGGTTTCTACTAAGTAACACGCGCTCTATTAACTATTCCTTACTCTAAGTATGTTCCATGACATACATATTAAACCTTTATTTCAATAAACTTAAGTTGCTCATGATTTATGAATTTCAGTGAGCACAGAGGCTTGTTACGTCGACAAATGTTTTATCAATAGTTTCATTCCATAGCTTTTTGCCCTAAAATTATTAATTTTTCATATTTTATGAAACGATCGACGAAACGTTTGTCGACAGTGTACAATTCGACATAAACTAAACAAAATACAAAACGCGATTGCACTCGCTGCAGCCGGAGAAATATGTACCAAAAACAATATGCACTGAATGAAGATTGCCTCATTGTTGTTGTAGCTGTTGCTTAAAAACATTTCAACCTATATTTTAATTTCAATTTTCATAAAAGCACAATGCATACTTCCGCCCCTAAAATATATTGATAGTTGCCACAGAGTGTGTACTTAATAAATACCGACGGTGCACCTGAGCGCTTGAGTTTACGTGCTCTTTTCGCCGATCGTTCAATAGTCGTTTAGCTAATGTAGGAGGGAGGCTGGCGACGGTGATAAAAGTAGGTACATACATTTATCTAATACAGAATGCACCCCCGGGTACAGGAAAAGATTGAAAGAGAATCTTTTTAAAGAGTAGGTATAAAACCCCTTATCATTAGATATAGCGAAGCAATTGGGTAAGTACTTATATAGATACGCACTACATTAAATCAGTAACGTGAACATCAGGGTTCTTAACGTAACTTAAACAAATAACGTTTGTAAACGATTTTTAGGGTTCCGTACCCAAAGGGTAAAACCCTATTACTAAGACTCCACTGCCCGTCGGTCTATCACCAGGCTGTATCTCATGAACCGTGATTGCTAGACAGTTGACATTTTCACAGACCATGTACTTTTGTTCCAAATTGATTATCGTTTGTTAACTTTATTGTTTCTCTTCACTTTAAATAACTGATACAACATGTTATAATACCAACATTAATTCATTTAAAAACACGGGTACAGAAAAACAAACACTATCTTAATATACCTACTCGGGAAGATGTTTGCCACAAAACTGAAAATCGAATTATAAAATTATCTTTCGGGTCTGTTTACCTATATTTTACGTTGGCGGTTTATTTGACTTCGCCTTGCCTTTTATTGTTTGCGTATTGGTGGATGATTATATCGCTTTTAGATTATTTTTACATCCGTTCCTATAGAAGCAAAGTACATATATATTTACTATACTGCTAAGGGTAGTGTGAAGGTTGTGCTTCACGGATGGTGGTTGGCCGTCAACTTAAGAATAAAGTAGTTTTTAGATTTAGAATAAGACGTATGACATTAGTCTTAAAAATAAAATGTATAGTTAGTTATCGTCTGGCCTCTGGGCAATAAACAGTTTAACGAAGTACCTCTAGTGCTCTATTATTCATCATCTGAAGCTATCCCCCAGCAGTCGTCACACTTGGTGGAGTCTGCGAAATTTTTAACTAGAGTCACGCGAGTATTGAAAGTTTCCCCGCTCCCAATTAATTTTGTCCACAGATTCTTGGGCATCTGTTACAATTACGTACTGGAAGCATACGGTTTGCACAGGAGCCGTACAGGAGCGGAACGCACTGTCTATATGCGCACGAAGCGTAACGAAGAATAAGTGCACATTTGGCAATTGCGAATTGCCATCATTAGTGTGGTATTGTATGTCGTGACGGCACTGCCGTAACGGAGCGAGTTCGACAGACGGGTGAAGTTGTCGAATTATTGAATCACCCATTATCATTTTTCATCCTATGCGATTTTAATCTATTTGTGCATTTAATTTGTTTGGATTTCATACGAAAATGAAAACGAACACAATTAATGGCTTTTCCGACGTTGGAGATTTTTAATTAATGGCCCAAGTGAGAAAACACGAATAAAATAATCACAAATGGCGATTGCGGTTTAATTTTTCGGGACCCGCATTACAGAATAGTTTCAGACGTCGTTTGAGGATGTTATGTCAAAGTTAAACAACGAATTCCCGTCGAGCCAAGAAATTATGTACAAGGATTTTATCATCGTCGGCGAAAATCGCAAGAATCACCATTAATTCGTTTCTATACGCTTGAAGCACACGTTGTTCACATCAGACAAGCAACTGTCAGTGAAAATATGGAATTTTGCCAGTGAAAAACATTCAGTTTCAGTGTTGTCAAATGATGTAGCAAATGTTCTTAAAGAGTGGAAGCCTTCAAGTTCAGCCATTATCACTAATTATACAATATATTGCTAGTAAAACTTTATTTGATTAATATGTGCTGTGCCGGACCGAGTGCTTGTCAAGAAAGTGCAACATCAGGAACAGCGTGCCTGAGCGAGGAGGGCCGCTCAAGCACTGAAGAGCGCCGCTGGACACCGTGGACGCCGATCGAAACGCTGCGCTTCTATCAGGCAATAATGAACCATAATATATAATTTGTAGAATATGTATTTATTAGGATGTAAATAATTGTCCCATAATAATTATGCTAGGTGTATGATAGTTCTAGATGTTAGTAGGGTCCTACAAATAATAATCATTGTGCATAAATTATTACCCTATAAAATAATCCACCGATTATCTCCATGGAATTATGTGGTGCAAAGACTCACTCCTAATGGTCGTGCCAAGAATGTAATAATTCATGTTAACAGATTGAAGAAATTCTTCAATCGTTAATTAAAAATAAATTTAAACAGTTCTATATTTCTAGGGTGTAAATAATAAAACTATTATTTTTCAGCAATTTTTAATTCAGGCTGACTGTACAAGGATGCAGTTATGTTTGTTGCATTTGCAAGTGTCACTGTTGTAACTATAATTTAATTTCTTCCCACTATATATTAGCTGCATTTCTAAGATATTACTATAGGTAGTTCAATTTTTAATTTCTTGCACTATAAATTTATTGCACTTTAAGTTTATTGCACTTACAATACCTTTCCTTGTAATAATAATAACTTATAACTTTCACAGAATTCCAATAATTAATTATAACACTGATTTTCATTTCAGAACTTTAATGTTTACACATGTTATAATAATCTTTTATTTTCATGTATCACACTGCGGAGGCCATACATAGCTGTCCCAGCTCCCTGGGATTTCAGCTACTGGTGTGACTGAATGCGGCTCGCATTCTTCATCCAGGCGGCGGCAGGATCGTGGGGTCTTGGCCTGTCGGGCCAAGGACTCTGCACCCTGCATCAGGCCAATGCAGACTGAAGATTTTATTTTATTTTCATGTCTGTAATATAATAAATTTTATTAATTTTAATTAAATGTTAGGTAGGATTTCTTTAATAAAAATAACTTTCGTTTCGCGTTTTAATAATTGACTTTTCGACAGTGACATAGCATTTTGACATGTCATTATGACGTGTACCGCTATGGTCGATGGTCGTAAAATCAATTATGAGGTCGTAATTTCTTTTTGTTTAGGAGTGGTACAGATAGCTGGACTAAAGATAATACTTTAGTCCAGGTATTTATTTAGGATAAGAGGTAATTAAGGTACGGAATCTTGAAACATAGTTCATATGCTTCAGGATTCTAATGTAAAGGTAATTAAAGTACAGATTTCTGGGGCATATTTAATATATATGCGCCAGGATTCTAATATAAAGCTAGTGGTAGACGATTGTCACTGTTTGTTTGGATGACTGAGACAAGTGTCATAGACAATGTGTCAGCCATCTAATATAAGGGCAGTGACATATCGTAGTACAATTGTTTGGAGCATGCGACGTGTGTCATACTCCAGGCAGTTAAGGTGGGAACATTCGAGGCGATTTAATCGGGTAATTTATTTAAGTCGGTTTTACACCAGGCGATTAAATTGTGGAAGCCTATCTTTTTAATATCGTATCGAATGGTCTATGCTTTAGAATAAGTCGAATGACACTTGGGGTAGTCAGATTGGTGCCTTGCCTTTTTAGCAGGGTTTTTGTCAAGGCGAAGCCAGTGTCAGACAACATGTCAGATTACGTAACATGCCATAGGCTAGTGTCTGCTCATGTCCTGACCCTGGTTATCTCTTAGCAAGAGACCATCTGGGTATGAATGTATGGGTATCCCTGCATAGGTAGGGACTTATTATGTGTTAGGCAGGAGTAGTCTGTCTAGTGTCTCTGTATTAAGATGAATTTCCCTCGTCCACCCCGAGACGGCGGGAAATGTGAAGGTTGTGCTTCACGGATGGTGGTTGGCCGTCAACTTAAGAATAAAGTAGTTTTTAGATTTAGAATAAGACGTATGACATTAGTCTTAAAAATAAAATGTATAGTTAGTTATCGTCTGGCCTCTGGGCAATAAACAGTTTAACGAAGTACCTCTAGTGCTCTATTATTCATCATCTGAAGCTATCCCCCAGCAGTCGTCACAGTAGCTACATCTGGAAAGAAGATATCTAACAAGTAATCATATCGAAGGCAGCTTAAAGCCTTTCTGCTTGGATAAAATCATACAACTTGGAGAAAATACATAGGGGAAAATGGTCTGAATGGCTTTGAGAAAAGGATGGTACGGCGTGCCGGCCAGCGCGTTTGCTAGACTTAGGGAGGCACTACCGTGCCCCCAGATTTTCGACGTATCAATTTTCTCTAATCTTCATTATGATTATACAGGGTGTAACCGACAGCGTACCGAAAACGAAAACTGTAGTTTTAGACCATAATCACGAACTGAAAACGAGTGTTCATTTTCTCGGAAAACTCAAGGATAAGATTTTCCAAAATAAATGATAAAACTCGACGCGCAATGTATTGCGTCCAATTCTCTTGGGTGCAGACGCGCGGGGAGGGGAGCACGCGGCAAGCATCGACCGGTCCACGCGCTCCCCACTCCACTCACGCGTCAGCGTAAAACATACCGTTACGCCAATGCTCATCGAATGACATGAATAAATGCAACCACAAAAACAACGCAACCACAGATCACAACTAGTGTACTACCTAACACCAATAACAACTGAGCGATGAATTAAAACAGTCTAAAAAGATTATTTTCATTCAAGCAAGTAAAGCAAATAAAATGTGCGGGTAGGTAAACATTAATGCGGGTAGGTAAATAAAACAGTGCGAGCGCACTGGCCTGGCGGATCAATGACCGGCCAGTACCGTTATCTTTCCCACTCCACGCGCCTGTGTTGTACCGTAAAGCTTACATAATACTGTTTGTGATACATTGCGTGTTTTGCGGAAAATGCTATTTTCATGCGATTTTTCATGAAAAATTGTTACCGGTAGAGTTCGATTAACGGAAAAATAAAGAAAAAATGAAAACTCGCGAGGAAAATTTGTGAATTTTCTCATAGAAATTTCCACGATTTTCCAGCCCAGAATAATGGTCTGAAGCCATGGTTTCAGTTTTCGGTACACCGTCGGTTACACCCTGTATATTATGTTCCTTTCTCTCACATTATACATCATATCTGTTCAGGAGCTATTAGTATCTAATGTCACTTATTGCAAATCGACAATTTTTGTTGAGTATGGCTGCTACCACAAAAATTGGAAAATAAACTAAAATCTCGATAGTTGATGTTGTCATAATACCGTGATAAAACCAAGATAACTATTACTAAAGTGTATACGTCGCAAAGCTCCGTACATTGACCGCCCACACATGCTTAGATTTATGCATGCATACTGCATCATCAACAAATAGAAATACCCAATATCAATATATAACCAGAAAACGTAGTTTTACACTTTTAATCAATACAAGTTTCGAGGTAATTCAATTTTATTTGCTTTTTTAGTGCCGCTCAAGTTCATTCGAACAAAACCAGTCTAGACCAATAAAGATCCTAATCAGTGCCCCGACGACCACCTGTGTCACGGACGAGGTATGTTCGCAAATGTCCATTTTACAAAATCTGGACGTAATGAAGTTCTCAATCAACCGGGCTCAAATCTTTTAATCAAGTGAAATGGCAGGATTGGGCTCAATCCATTTTAAATGATAAAATGTCGTAGTATTCTGACAAATAACTCGATATAAAATGAAATCATGATTTGCTACTTTGAATAAGTAAGGCTTGCGGAATAAATTAATATTACTTCCATCACTATATAGCTTCTACTTACCAGTCTATTTAAGGGTCCGCCCACATGAATACGGCACGTTGTTTATCTTTGGAGATAACATCAGCTTGTGTGGGTGTGATAAAATGATCCTTAATTAAAATTGAAGGAAATTTCATAACAAGTAATAATATTCGAGATGTAGAATACTCTTAAAAAGTTGGGCGTGTTTACTTTTCATTATGTAAGGATTTTGGGAATATCCTGAGTTAAAAAAATATCTATCTACAATTTCCGGCTAAGGTCTACTCCCAAGTCACAAGGACGTCCTTTCAAAATTAATACTCAGCCAGCAATTGCCTATTTCCCACGCTTCGACAATTATGTACAATTACTGGCTACGTTCATTATCGTTACTAAAATAAATATTCTCGTCATTATGCTGATTTGACTTATACACGAGCCTGATGATGCCTACTTAAAATTAAATGCTTTATAATTATAATATAACGAGACGCGTACTCATTTTCCTGTAAGTACGCCTTCAATATGTAAGTTAAGCAAATTACATATTGAAGGCGTTAAAAAATAATTCTTTGGTGAA
The DNA here is from genome assembly GCA_932273695.1 of Apotomis betuletana. Classification (NCBI taxonomy): domain Eukaryota; kingdom Metazoa; phylum Arthropoda; class Insecta; order Lepidoptera; family Tortricidae; genus Apotomis; species Apotomis betuletana. The sequence goes on from OW026300.1 coordinate 17,523,930, forward strand.
GCCTAAAGCTATAAAGCTTGAACACGCCAAAACGTGGGCACACTCAAGTGCCTTTATTTTTTTATTCGCATAGTATACAAACGATTTAGTTTAAATTTCATTAATTTCATAGTATGATGAATAAAGAATATTATGATAGCTTCCCATTCCTTCATTTGTTTTCACGACTTCAATATGTAAGTTAAACAGGTTGTTAAAAAATAATTATTTGGTGAAGCCTAAAGCTATAAATAATTATAGAATAAAAGCATTTTCCGTATCTTTCATTTCGTGGACAAAGACGTATTTTCTGTCGGCGTAAATACAAAAATCTACCATAAACAAGTTTAATGATGACATCAAAGGTATTATGTCAGTTTTACAGCCGTACAAATGGTCAGACAATGGTACTTGCCTAGCTTTATTGCCGCCATGTAGCCCAAAGATTGACGATTAGGAATCGATAAATAGCAATTCCAGTGTAAATACCGAACATTTATTTAGCGATCACATCTGGGTTACTGACTCATGTTGAACTTTACATCAATATTTTGGATACGGGATTTTTTAGATTCTATAATACACTGTAATATAAAAAGAACATCTTACAATTATGTAGGTATCTAAATTTATGAAACCACAAACATTTACGAATGTATTTTTTCTATCTTAAAATAAACTACTTAAATGTATTATAATGTAGGTAATGTAACTGATCAAAATAATTTCAATTATTTACAAAACAGAAAAGCCGAGAATTAAGAATATCTAATTCTGTCCTGTTCATGCTCATTAAGTGATTATTATCTACGATTGCAAGGATAGTACAAAAACTAAGTAGTGGCTAAAGCTATTTCGTATTACGTAACGGGGCAGCAAAATGACCTCGTTTGTCGACTTTTGCAATAACAACTTGGAATCATAAACCGACATTACGCCTCGCCATCTTGTCGGGCGGTATTAAATGTGAACTTTTAGTAGACGTTTTATTTTCCAATTTCATCCCGCGGTGATCGAGTGCGTAGGGGTCGTAATAGGAGTGCATCTAGAACGAGACTGATTTACATATTGAAATGCTGTAGAGTACTTGTCTGCCTCTATTATATTCTCATAGTGGGACATGCATATTAATATAACAAACAGCGGTCTTTTCAGTTTTCATATTTCACATTTTCAATCAGCTTAAAAATTTAAAATAAAACAAAGAATACAGTGATTTGCAAAAAAAACCTTACTACACTTATTTACGATATTGCACAGAAAATCACGCAATGGTTGTAAGGATTTTTTATGAAGATAGGTATAATAAAAAGGCGTGTCGGGTTAAAAACAAAATAACACCGGCATCGTCGGTAACGCGGTGAAAAATTGCAAACGCGAATTCGTCGTGACCGGTCAATTTTTATCTACTGCGTTATGCTTGAATAAATCGACAGTGATTTTTCAGTGTGAAATATTAGCGGTTTCACTGGCCATATCTCCGGGAGCAGGAGCTCCGGCGACGAGATAAAGCTTGTTAATAAACTCGATATTTCCTCAAAAAGTGTAAAAAACGAAACAGGCGTAGGTAAAATATTGCAGGCCTTTCCCGCTGTATTCCAGTTTTTGCGCTGTAGGTAACATATGGTGAGGTGACCGAATAATTTGCTCGTTTGTCAACGTCTTGGCATTGCCCCGGGAGAAAAATGATTCAGTGAATCTGTCAGGGCTTCACGTCGCCAAATTAATTGAAATAAATTACCTACCTAGCGCCGTCAACCGCTTCGTCTAAGAAAGATCCGTTCGGGCTTTTGTTAATTACGATGTTAATATAAATTTTATAAAAAATGAGATTTAAAATTAGACTAGCTAAATACCTGAAAACCAATTAATATTTTGGTGTTTCAAGTTATTCGAATAGGTAACTAAATTATAGCTATTATGATTATTATGGTAGACCAAGCTAACTTAAACCATAGTTAGTTTCAAACATTTTAGGATCGACAAATAATGTGGGGAAATAAACATTCTTACGAGGCCACTGATCCTGAATTTACTGCCAGTAATTTGATCTATTCATCGCACTTTAGTTGGAAGCTGCTCCGTTTAATTCCCAATAGGTATCCACTTCAGGTGAAAATTAATTTGTTCGAGTATTGGCTATATCCCGCGCTCGTTGCTGTAAGTCAGCTATTACTCAACCAAGTCCGGTCAGAAACCTTTCAACCTCCATAGAATATTCAAAGGTTGGCATGTGAAAATATGGCTCAATTGGCGCTGCGATCCGCGCGGGATTTCAACTTTAATATTCAGGCGATGAAAAATATCCCCGTCATAAAAACCTGGACCGTATGAGTTTTCAGAGCCCACGTATTTGAATATTGATGTTTATGGAAAGTACCCGCGCCAGTGGAAATATAAAAGGCCCCGCTATATTGGTGTGCCTGTATCGTAAATTTCATATAATGTAACTAAAGGCACGATTGAAGTCAAACGATTCGCGAAGACTCTTTAAAAGTTAAAAGGATGACGCTAATAAAATTGAGTAGTAGGCTACCTACATAAAACAACCTGTCAATAACCTACAATATAACCTGTCAACGTGTCCTTATATTGTAAGCTACAAAGCGGCACCTTTTGCGGGAAAAGCTACATAAATGTACCCTCGGTAATAAATACAATTAGACCTGTATTGCGGATACTAGATACATATTTAGTATTAGTATCCATTTTCTTATAACTTCATGTTATTTACCCTAATTACCTTGTACCCTCACACTAAGTCCGACTCACCAGACCAGGCCGGTCTGATACACTTCAAGTCATGTCTTAAAAAACGGCTTATGTCCATAATGCTTAGAAATATTTACACTTACATTTACCGATTATTATATATTATAATTTATGGCGTAGGTGAACGCAAAATAATAAAAACATAATTGATAATTTATTTCCAGCAGAAATTACCGTTAAGGTATACCTATATGGAATATTCGAGAATGATTGATGATACTTATTGGATACCTGGGCATACCATGGGCTTTACTGAAATAAAGACATTTTAAATTGAAATCTGAATTATTGGTTCAATTTTATCGAAAATGTGGAGTAGCTATTGTAATTGATATTAATTGTGGCATATCTCTCATACCGTAACATTGTTGCGAATTTCCCGAATATTTAAATACAACATTTGGCCAGCAGTTAACGATGGTTAAGTTAATGTGTACGTATATTTCAAATTGCATGTTAATTTTAAAATTCCGCATAAAATGGAATTCAAATTTATTATTAATTTCACAATAAAAAATAATAGCAGAACAAGTAGCAGTAAGACTCAAATAATTTATCAGTAAGATTTATTACTTATTAAAATTTTACTAAAATCACTAAGGTATGACTTGAATTCATATGAACCATTTGACCATTCAAATCACTATGGATGACTAGAAGAAGAAAATCGCCAAAGCGGTTATGATCACATTTTCTTGGATAATTGATATCAAAGAAAAGAGTGTCGTTCCCGATGTAATTTGTTTTTATTGTTAGCTCTACCGGTTTTTTTAATAACCCATATTCAAATAAAACGATTTAAACGGATTATATCGCGTATATTAATTATTTAAGCCTTCCTGACGTTTCGTTTACCATCCAGTTACCGTCGTCGAACATTGACAACGGTAATTTAACGGGTTCCATATTGGGTTGCATAAATTTTAAAGCCATAATGTCGGTGCGCATAACCACTTTTGTCATAATTGTCCTTGCGCATAAGGTGTATAGTCATTAATTGATCCACATAAATTTTATGACCATAATGTTTTTACGCATAAGTAAGGAATGTCATATAATTTTGGAGCATATCAACCTGAATCATAATCATTAATCGTCATAATGTTCTTATGCATATCGTGCATTGGCGCATAAAACTTAAGAACATAAAATATCAAGCTCCTAATTTTTTATTTCAACATCAGCCTGGTTTTCTGGAAGCAGTTCATTTCTGACGGGGTCGCAGTTCTTTCAAACCTAACCTAACCTACTTTTCTGGCCGATGTGTGTATTTGTAGCTTCACAATTCTAACCTAACATAACCTACAACAAAGAGGTCAGTGTGGAGAACGATTTCATAATGCGGGGGGCTTAGCCCCCCGAGCCCCCCTTGTGGGGGGCTTCGCCCCCCCGACCCCCCTTTTTGTTTTTGTGATCATGTAACTTTTGTATCATTATTTCAAATGTTATAAAGTAATATGATTGGTACATGTGATATAACTTATACTATATAATTTCTATTGCCATTAATTATGAAAACCATAATTTATGCGTTGCTCTTCTTCGGTCTATCAATTATTATGACATTCAATAAAATTACTTACTTGAAATTTTGTGCCACACTAAATAATGCTTATGAAAAGCCTGCCAAACAACAATTATGACATATAAAATGTTATGCAAATAATAATTTATGACAAATAACATGTATGAGGAAAGCCATTATGCGAAATGAGTTATGACAATCAAATTTATGACAAGCATTTTTATTCCACTAGAGGTGATCCCAATTTAACGGTATTGAGCCAACCTTTGACAACGGTAACTGGAAAGTTACCGATACGTCGGTGAGGCTAAAATATTAATATGACGATATTATCCGGTTAAATGATTTTATTTCATGTGTGACAGTCGCGATAACCGAAGAAAATATTATACCCATATTCGTTTATTAACAACACTTTCATGAAACAATCTAGCAAGAGGCCTTATTTATCACTATCACAGACAAATCGAAAAAAACGGACCTTGACTTTCCAACATTTTACTCTAAACGTCCACAATAAAACAAGGCCCAGTAAAAATGGGCAAGTGTGCGAGAAAAAGAGCATTAAGCAGTAATTTATCACAGTTTCCACGTCATTAAACATGGCTGGGGAACCGCGTGCGTGATAAGCTCCATGAGAATCGAATTGTCGGCAAATGCAAAGATCGCCGGAGTTACATTATGAAAGAACTTTTGATATCAGTTATCCGCATACCAAATCTGTAGGAACGTCGAACTTTGACGGTAATTTCTGACTTTTACACCGCTCTTATTGTATTTAGTCGCATAATTTGATCCCTATAAAGAATAGGATCGATTGCTATCTTAAAAAAACTGACATCATCTCAATTATCAATACATTCAGTATTAGGTATAAAAAACTACTAAAATATACCTATAGATGCAATCTAAATAGGTATCCATTGTATATCTATAAACTCTATAATTATACTTGAATATCGGCAATAACCCTCTCACAGTTGCTTTGCTTTTCTGGAACATTTTTACATGTTTTTATTTAGTTACAATTGTCCCGGTGTCAGTTCTGTATGTAACGAATTATCACAACTATTGCAAGTTAAATTTGACCAACTTTGTAATGGTTCGCAATTGGACTGAAATATTCCATAAATAAGTAAAATATTTTATTATTATTATTATAACATGGATCTGGAGGAAAGTGGCAAGGTGCTCATGGGAAGTCAGTAGTGAAACAACAAAATCCCACCGAAATAGGGCTGGTTTAACTATCATTTTTTTCCAAAGAAGTACATCCACAAATAAAAGCTACTCCTTATTTAAATATAAGTATTATATTTTTATAAACTTTTAGATCCCTTGAAATACTTTTAGAAGATGTACCTATATTGTGTTCTATCTCAATCCGCACATGGTATAATTTTTCTGGGTCGAATTGATTCGGAAAATGAAATGTAAAACGGTACCAACTGTCAAGCGTAATAAATCGCATACAACCGTATATTAGTTAGTTACAATAAAAGAATAGTTACCTTCCCGCAAATAGCGAATACATAATCCATTACCGTAACCTCAATTAGTAATATTACATTTGTCTAAAATACCTACACTGGAGCTTAAATTCATTCAAATGATATTGCAATTAGTCCGATTACAATCCCAACTAACCATCTAATGGGTATTATTAAATATAATGCGGTAAGTGGATAATTTTGGGGCAAATTCAATACATTTGTTTCAGGTATCAGAGGCCCATACATAAATATCTTAGGTACCTAGATAGATTATAACATACATTATTCATCATAGTAAATAGTAATAAACAGTAGCACGACACGAATTGTGACACAAAGTTTTGAGTGCCAATATAGCCATGGAAACATCAGAACACGTCTATGCCGGGCAGTTAACTCTCTCACTAGCTCTACTATTAGAATACTTATCTCGTTGAATTGATATACTAATATTGATGTGGTGTGTGTGTGACACTATATGAAAGAGTACCTATATTATCTGTTCCAACTTAAATTAAATAATAAAATAGTAAATATTGCGTAAAACTCACTGGAAGTTATATGAAATCATCGGCGCTGTTACCCGGCGAGCTACGTGAATCATAACAACACTGTGGTGAGCTGTTTTTGGAGTAATTTAGTGAAAAGAGGATACAAAATCAGTTCGTCGGTTTTTCAAACTTCACGCACACATATAAACTTCTAAATAACGGCACATTTTAAATGAAAAAGTAAATAAAATAAGGGTTAACAACCAGCTGATCTTGAATATTTGACAACTGAGATGGCAACATCGTTGAAGTAACTACGTTCGGAAATCAACGTTACGGATGCGTTCACGCATCCTTAAGAAACAATACAGCGCTGCGTTTAGTTTATGAATTAAGTCATTTTCTTAAAAATCAACATGCAAAAACAATGCGGAAAATGTGCCCAAGTAATAAAAGGCCGGCAATTCCTGACCTGTGTGAATTGTAAAAAACATTTCGATTTAATTTGTACAAGTCTTGAAAAGAGATACAATTTAATGACTGTAACCCAGATAATAAATTGGAAATGTAGAAATTGCTGGCAAGAGAGCCCAACGATAAATGAAAATAAATTGGTACCTGAAGTCTCGACGACTAGTGCTAACCTCTGCACCAAAGTCGAAAACAAGGAAAGGCAAACATCCTCGAAAGAACCAATCCAAGGGAAATATAATTTGCAAGATAGGGAACAGTCGCCACCGCTTCGTAATTTATCAAGGAAGGCAAAATCAATAGACTCCCTAAATTTTACTACTCAAGAATTTTCTGACAGTTCCTTCGAAGAAACTTCAAAAAGCTTGGAAATCGTAAATGACCCAGAAGTGGTAGGAGAGTTAAACTCAACCATAAAGATGCTTCAAACTAGACTAGAGGGTGCAGAAAATGAGCTAGCAATTACAACAATCGAAAATAATGAACTAAAAAGGGAAGTTCAAAAATTAATAAAAGAAATTAGCACTTTAAAGAATATATGTAAATCTCCCACGGCATTACTAAGCTCATCATTGAGTTGAACAAATAAAAAAAGCAAAAAAAATGGCAGTCACAGCCTTGCTTCTACTCAAGAAGCAGAAATGGCACAGCAAATATCAGAGTTAGAATTATTAATAACAACACTTCAAAATGAGTTGCAGACGGCAAATGAAGAAATCAAACATCTAAATTTAATAGTAGTAACACTAGAAAACAACTTGCAGCGTGCAACTGTAAATCAGACACATCTTAAATTAACTGAAGAATGTAATAAACCGGAAACGAATATTAAAACATTGCCAATAAATAAAAATAAACATTTATATAAAAATACAATCTATGTATTTGGTGGACTCCAGTACGCAGGAGCAGCTTATGAACTCTTACATATACAGAAGAATAGCGAACACAAGAAATATAATATACTCACGATTGTTAAGCCCCATGCAACCACCAAATCAGTGATCGAAGAAATAGTAAAATATGACTATGTAAATGGTGATAAAATTGTTTTATCTATTGGTGATTGTGACAAAAGTGCTATCGACACTTTGAACGCATTAAACAATGCTCTAGATTAATTACAAAATTATTCGGTGGTAGTATTAAATTTAAGATCCGAAAATGGAGACGATGATCTAGTGAAATACATCATATTCTCTCAGTGTTGTCTTCATAGAAAAAAATGTAATGTAGTGAATATCTATGTCTAGTTGTAAATATAGTAAAAAAAAATAAGTATCTAGAACAATTATGTAAATCAATTTGCGACATGGTAGTTCAACAGGATTATAACGAATGTTGCTATACATCTATGGTGAATGATACGTCCCCGCCAAAAACACACTTGACACCCAAAAAAGGTACGATAACTTATTATTTCAAACCAATATCTAACGCGACAACACTGAACAAAAAAGACAAACCGCAGGCACCACAAACAACTCTTGATAACGATCTATTGCAAATTCACACAAACAAAAATCCTCTTTTTTGCTCCAGGCAAAGTCGTAGAAAATCAATTTAGGATATTACATCAAAATATTGCTAGTATTTTATCAAAAAAGGATGTTTTAGAAGTTGCAATAAATGAGATGTCTAAAAAGAGTAACGATCCACATATCATATGTTTAACAGAAACTTTTATTGAAAAAGGGAGTGAGAGCAATGTTAAAATACAAAATTATACTCTAGGAGCATCTCACTCTAGAGATACAAAAAGGGGAGGAGTTTGCATATTAATAAAACAAGGAATCAATTTTAGTGAAATAGAGGAACTTAAAGAAATATCTATGGATAAAGAATTCGAATGTTGTGGTGTAAAGATTCATGAACATAATATTGTTGTTATCTGTATATACAGAACGCCAACTTCTAGCCCCAATTACTTGTTTCGAAGACTAGACCAACTGTTAAAACAACCTGGTAAAAAATGTTACAGGATCGTCATATGCGGAGATTTTAACATTGATACACTTGTAAAAAACCAAAAGAGCAAAGAGTTTACAGACATTATTCAAAAAATAGTATATTTCTAAGACCGTTTTCTGAAATTGAAATTAGTAACATAATCATGTCACTTAACAACACAAATGCAGTTGGATTTGATGAAATAAGCACCAGTATTATAAAAGGTTGTAAATTGCAATTAGTAACGATTAATACACACTTAGTAAATCAATCTTTCGAAAACGGGTGTTTTCCAGAAATATTAAAAATGTCCATAGTAAAGCCAATGTATAAAAGTAAAGATAAACTAGATATGAGTAATTATCGTCCTGTAACTCTAATACCCATCTTGTCCAAGATATTTGAAAAGTGCATGCATACGCGTATAATGAGTTTTTTTAATAAACACAATATCATCAAAGAAGAACAAAATGGGTTCCAAAAGAATAAATCCACGACACTTGCTGGTGTTTCTTTAGTGCAATATATTGCAAAGAGTCTTGACGTCAAAAACCACACTACTGCCGTATTTTTAGACATGTCTAAGGCGTTCGATTTTGTTAATCACTCTTTGCTATTGGGAAAACTAGAGAAATATGGGGTAAGAGGACCCGCATTGAGGTGGTTCCAAACATACCTGCTAGGAAGACAGCAAGTTGTCGATATTGCCGCAGTGAATAATAGAAATGAGGAAATTCACTATACATCGGAATCTCATTATAATAACTTCGGTGTTCCTCAAGGAAGTGTGCTTGGTCCACTACTATTTATTATTTATTTAAATGATATTTGTGATGCAATAACTGAAAAATGCGTTCTCTTTGCTGACGATATTTCGATAATTGTAACTTCAAATAAAGCTGACTGTATAAAAAAACATGAACGTAAAGTAAACACGACGTTAGAAACGGTGATCGAATGGCTGGAGAGACATAATTTGAACATTAATTTGGATAAAACGAATTTTGTCCATTTTAGTACGAAACGAGGTAAAAAGCAACAATTAAGTTTACAACATAAAAATAATATTATACACGAAAGAGACGATGTAACATTCCTAGGATTAAAAATGGACAAATACTTAGACTGGCAGAAACAAGTCGAAAAAGTATGTTGTAAAATAAACAGGTTTGCGTACGTTTTACGTCGATTAAAGCGCATATCAGGTTTGCAAGCCACTTTAGCAGCGTATCATGGATATATCAGCTCTAATTTAAGATACGGTTTAATACTATGGGGAAATTGTACAAGCTCTAATAGAGTGTTCATTGCTCAAAAAAATGTATTCGAGCCATATGTGATGCAGCTTATGGCAAATCATGTAAGCCAATGTTTAAAAAATTAAAGATTTTACCCTTTCCATGTCTGTATATTATTGAAAGCTGCATTTTTGTAAAAAGACAAATGTATTTGTTTAAGACAGCCAAAGACGTGTTTCCAAATTGCACAAGAAACACGGGGCGTCTTGTGCATGACCACGTTCCTAGAACTGCACTGTATATGAAGCTATGCTATGCAATGTGTGTAAAACTGTTTAATAAGTTACCGAAAACCATTAAGGAACTTCCTATAAATAAATTCAAAAATAGCCTGACAAATTATTTACTGGAGAAAAGCTACTATGATGTCAAAGAATTTTTGCTTCAGAGTACGCTGTAATTAATTTGGAGGAAATATATATTTGCATGCTAGTATTAATAGTACATATAGCAGAATAAGCCGCCTAATGTCTATGTTCACCTGTTGACAATTCACTGTACCCACTTATTCTATGCAAATAAATTATTCTTATTCTTATTCTATTCTTATTGATAACAAGGGTAAGCATAGCTTTAGTACCTTACCCTATTTTTGGGCTTATTGGAGGCATATCGTTTCTATTTGGTTAATATAGATTAAACGTAACCAAAATATAATGCTAGTGATTTATTCTTTGACGATAATTGGATCGCTCATTGTAATCTGTTTAAAAAGAAAAAGTATTTAACTCTGTGATTAAGAATTAAACAACAGGTCACAAAGGGACTTAAGACATTTTATTCGTGAAAACGTACTTTAACAAAAAGTAGAAAAAGAGCGAGCTTGAATAAAACCGTATAAATCACAAAAGGGGCTTTGTAAAAAGCGTTGAAAGTAACCATTATTTGTTCCCATTAGGAACATTGTAAATGCTAAGACATATTGTCAGGTTTTTGCAATAACTTATAAATACAATACATCTTTCACTAACGGGATGATAATTTTCTAATCTAATTTATTCTAATTCCTAAAGGACAGAAAACTGTAAGCATACGCGCGAAAATAATAATTTATTCATTTATTTATTTATTATAAGTTACACAGCATTTGCAGTGAAAACCAAGGCACTGTGAACTACAAAACATACATATAACCACACTTAAAACTATTTAGGCAACACAATGACGTGGCTCCGTTCGTCCGTCCGTCTGATCTCGTGATAGAATAATGGATAGCAGAATTAGATAATTGATACTAAATTCGAATTTGGATCCGATTGAGAATTAGCTTAAATAGACTACCTGTTTGATAAGCCGCCCATGTTATCCCGGGGGCTGGCTATGGTCCAATAAATAAATACCTATTATAAAAATTTAATATCCCGCTCGAAGGTAAAAAATTCAACTTTTTGTTTTAGTATAAACTTTAAAAATAAAAGTCCACAGAGGCCAGTCTAATGGATTAACTGCTAATAAACAGTTAAACCAATTTTATAAATTAACGCGCTCCATAGTGTTTAGGGGAGACCGAGGAGTTTTGAGACGTAAGTTGAAACAACGTCAATTTCCCGGATCTAGAATCAGAGGGGCAACAGCGCTATTTCTGGCACTATAACGGATCTACATTCAGAAATATAGGTTTACGACACACACATTATTCATTTAACCATAACATACCTACGTAACAAAGTTTCCATCAAGAAATAAAAGACAAGCTTATACTGGCTGTAGAAAGTGTAGAACAATCAATTAGTTGGTGGTCTAGACGAATCAAACGAGCACAAACTTTATGGGGTTGGATCATTTTATTATAGACTTCCCATGACCACCTTCTAGCTCCATCAGCAGATCAAGACATTTACATACAAATAAGTATATTTAACTTGCAAGACTTGATAACTAGCAGACAGGCAGACAAACAACGGAGCAGGTAAAACGAAATGAAAGTGTAAAAGTTAGAGATGCATTAAAACCTCTATCTTTTAATTACTCTTATAGTAGGTATATACTTTTGTTATTAATACTATGAAGCAAACTAGCAATAATACTTCCGATTACTATCGTCAAAAATAAGCACACTTCAGCAGCATCATTCCCGTTCTTATCCTTTTTTAAATCACAACTCGCATAAGTCACGTCATAATCTTAATGAAAGCCGGCCGAACCAGGACATTAAAATAAAAAGGCTATTTTTCCACAGTAACCTCATAAATAACGCGACATTCATCCTCCTGACACTTGAATAACATGCCCGCGAGCCCATTAGCCTTTAAACGAAACAATGGCTATAGGTGAACTTGGTCTGTGTGTCCATTAAGAAAGGTCGCCTGGCAGGCTATTTACTTACATCAACTTATGTGCTTCGTTCTACCCTTATCTCGCTGGAAAAAATGTAACCGTAAAGTAACTTAAAACATTGCAGAAACGGTTCTTTAAATATGCACAGTCTTACTCACATCTACCTGCTCTACTACCAAACTAAACAATGTTGTACTATGAGTACGCGTCAACAAAATTATACATTCGTTTAGGAGAATAATATTTTACATAAGTATATATACTACCTAACATTATAGTTAAAATATCGGCAGGGTCGACCTGTGGAGCAAATGGAAAAAATTTCTCGAGTGGCTGTGAGTGGTGACCACGTTCTGGGAGATACAGCGTGGTCAATACCAACGATCTTGTGAAGATCGCGGAAAGCTGTTAGACGCGCGTATCGTAGGATCGTTCAACATGGAAGTTCTTTGGCGAGGACTTTGTCTAGCAGCGGACGTCATTTAACTGAGATGACGTCCACCAATTAAATTATATCATCTGATGATTATAATATCATCATCAGACGATATAATTTAATTAATGATTATTTCAAATTGATCTCTTAAATGAAACCTAAGGTTATGAAAACCCCATTGACGTCAATATTGACTAGTGCCTGATATTGATTGATTACAGGTACAATTACTTTAGTTTAGAAACTTATACCGTATCTATTGACGATTACTAAATAATTCATGTAATATTGTGTACTAACACGACATGGTACAATGGTTGATTTTAGTGAGTTATACTCTATCTCGTATACAACTTGACTTATTTAGTAGCAATTTTAGCGACTAGGTATATAATTCTAAAAATGTATGTAAATTGACGTTTAAATCGTTTTATTTAAATGTAATGCGAGTTCCGGAAACCGAAAAAAATATTATTTGAGTTTGTTAAAAACTTAATTTTATTTACTTTAAAACTTTTGTCAAAGAATAAAACTCATGTTTACAAAAGTGAAAAAATTAAAATTAAGGGGCTCCCTGCAGAAATCAGCCAATTTGATGATTTTTACATCGTATCTAGTTCGTGGATTATAGAGTTATAATGTCCTATTTAATATATATTGTAGTATGGTCTATGCTTAACACTTTGTAGTGACCCGAATTTTGATTTAACGACTGTGTATTTTATAAAAAAATATTCGGTGAAGGACCAAAAATACACTAATCTCGTTTCTACTTTTATCCCCGGTGTATATGTAGAAAATATCTTACATTTTATTGTTCTAAACCATATTCCACAAAATTTGTTGTGAAGCTTTTTCTATTTTTCTCAATACTTTTCGAGAAAAACGCAAAAAACCGTTTCCACAACTTTTTCCCCGAAAAAATCGTAAACTTTGACGGCCTGTATCTCAAAGTCAGTGACATGTGAAAGGTACTTGATACGGTATTTTGTTGTGGAAAAACTATGTTATTATGATTAGCTATTTATAATATGGGAAAATCTATCGCAACAGATCGAAGGTCATTGAGAGCGGGTAGCCCCTTAACTGGCTAAAAAAATGATCTAACATTGGGGGTCGGTGGTTAGCATGTAACCAAGATGTAGGTCAAGTTAAATAAATTCGGAATTCCAACGAACGATGAAACTTCAGAAGAAATTCTCAAGAATGTACTTACAATTACGTATCGGTCTGCTGATTTCTTTTCCGGGTTTGTAATGGTAATACGGGCTGTTGATTTTAATGTGTTTATTTTCTTGGACAGCCATGAGATGGTGTAATCACGATACACCATGCACTCGATTGCATTTAACAGGGTGTGACACATTTAAATAAAACCATTTAAACGGATCGCGTATAAAACAATTTAAACGGATTATATTGCGTATATTTATTATTTGAGCCTCCCTGATAACACTTGATAACACTTCAAGCCTTGCTAGAGAGAAACGATATTTTCCCAGAATGTTGCGCGAGGCTATTGGAATCAAAGAATATCCCAATTTCAATAGAGAAGATGGTTTGTCATTACCATCGGTTTGGGATCCTGTTGTACATCTTATCAGGGATCAAGAAAGATACAAGACTGGAAACCCTGGGCCTCGAACGGTGTAAAACAAATTAGTGTTAAAAGTAGTATATGTAGAGTATTTGTTTAAAGGTATATCCTAGTAAAAAGGCAATCTGGGAGTTTTCTTTCGGCGGTTCTTTCTCCTCAGTAAGCCTTACAGTGAACCGCTGGTAGATATTTTAAATAATAGTGGATTGTACGACAAGTGCATAAAACGCATCATTTTACACGAGACGTTTATCCATCCGAGCGAGCTTGCGCGCGAGGATGAATATAAAGTCGAGTGTAAAATGCGTTTTATGGACAAGTTGCACACTCTACTTTTCACTTCGATTGCGAGGAAATGAAACTGTATCATGTATATAACATATACACAATGATTTTTAATCGGTGATCAGGAGTAGAAAAATATTAATATTTAGCTAAAATTAAACTTAATAGGCGAGGTCTCACAAAATTTCCTCACTGTTAAATTAATTAAAAGTTAAAACATAATTAAAACTAATAACCACTAGATACATGGTCATCCTACATAAATTATTGAAGTATGATACCTACGTCAAGTGTCATCGCTTTGGCGGGAAATTTTACGAAATTTTCTACGACTTTGTTTATGTAATGACAATGACAATGACAGGTTATTACTCATAAATTGTCATTCCCATTAAATTATTAAAGAGGTTGTAAGCACACCGATACAGACTAGTTCGGTGACAAGGAATTTAAGACAAAATTGGTTTCAAAATAAAAATTATGATAGAAAAATAAAAGTTTGTTTTCATGTAATTACGACTTCAACGTGACCGCCATCAATTACTGAGTTAGAAAAGTTGGTACCTGATCACCGATTAAAAATCATCGTGTATACACATATCATGTATACTTAAAAACAAATTTAATTAAAATTCAATGAAAAATATTTAAAGTAATAGTTTAAAAAGTATTAAATGATAGTAAATAAAAGTTACAAGTTTATTTCAAGAAGTTTTACCGTGTACTTTGGCTGTTGGTATCTTTGCCTTGGTCTTAGAATACTAACAAAACGAAATAAAATAAAGAGTTAAAACCCGTTCCACACCTTCCGATTCGATCTGATTTATCGGAAGAAATCGGATAATGTGTAGTGCAATTGTTAGGATCTGATACACTACACATTATCCTATTTCTTCCGATAAATCGGATCGGATCGGAAGGTCTGGAACGGGTTTTATTGTATGAAGTTTATGTTTTTTTTTTACTGTTTATTAAGGACCTTTTTCGTGTTGGCTGTTGGACCGATCGCCTTGGTCTTCGACGACGATTTTACTTTATGCTCTAGAGCATAAAAAGCGATTTTATGTCGCCTACGCACAGCATAAAGTCGAACTTTTAGAGCAAGAGAAGTGAAAAATAATTAATGCCCTTCTGGTACATGTGTAACTGACTTTACACATTAGGCCCATCTGGCATGTATGTACACCTTTATGTTAAATTCATATTTATAAAATGGGTAGTTTGCAAAAAAAAATGACTTTGACGGAGAAAAATTGTGTTTTTCTCAGTCAACCTTTGTCAACGGTATCTGTAAAGGTACCGAAACGTCAGGGAGGCTCAAATAATTAATATACGCGATACAATCCGTTAAAATTATTTTATTTAAATGTGTGACAGTTGCGGAAACCGTAGAAAATATTAGGGTGTGACACAGTTTTACGCTGCACGGAGTAAAAATAATTTAAATATTAAAGTCGGCAAATGTTACTACTAATATATTATGCATTTTATCATCGCTTATTTCATTGTTTAGATCTACAAAAAGCTAATCTGGTCCACTCAGACTTTGTCTTCAACAAATTCAACGAAAACCGATCCATACTATATTTCTCTATATTTATTAATAGATGGATGAGTATTCGTTGCTGGACATCCAAAGATATAGTATACTTTTCACTCGACTCAACGAAACGTGACGAAACACAGGAGGATACATGGACGATCCATGTGTCCGTCTGTTGCATTCAAGACGAATCTAAAGTTGCATCACTCTAAACTTGAGAAATTAGTTGAATACCTACTGTATTTAGTTGTATAATTATTTACATATTATTTATATTTAATGTAAGTTTATGTATGTATGTATGTATGTATTGTATGTATGTATGTATGTATGTATGTATGTATGTATGGATGTATGTATGTATGAATAAATATCTTTATATTATAGTTTATATGTGTAATACTTTTTAGTTAGTGTAGGTATTTATAGTTTTATTATTTTTAAAACCTTTTTGTACACGGTCTAGTTTGTCTATCTTCTCGTATTCACTCAATTTCTCAAGGGTAATCTGAAAGACATCCCTTATAAGTTCACTTTTGCACATATGTTAATTCTAATAGATTTTTTAAAACTGTTTTTGTGTACATTAAAGTGTTTATCTATCCAAATATCATAAACCCTCCATGATGCGTTCAAGAACCGCACATTATGACCACAATAAAAACAGACTGTTTGTTACAACAAATTTCTTATCTGTAAAAATGTTATTATAGCTAAATAATAACATCGATTTCGATAATATTATTTATTCCAATTTCGAACATCTCTGAAAAACAAAGAATTTTGATTTGACCTCTAGGTATTCTAATATCAGCCAAGATGACGTTTAGTTCGAAATGAATTGTCAATTTACAATCAAATTTGACAAATGTTGCACGTAAGTAAGATATCGAACGATATGATAGTTGGTGCCGACTCTAGTTTATCTATGAATAAAAAAATACTATGACAGCTGCCAGAAAACTTCATTACCGCCATTACCGGGTAATATTTGACATAATTTGCGACTCCTGAATGCATCATGGAGGCTTATGATATGTAGCTAGATAAAGTAGTGTATGTAACTGTACATAATTAGGCATTAAAACACTCGTGTGATGTTATTATCAAACTTGCCTTCGGTTCGATTCATAAACCCACACTCGTGTTTAATACCCTTCATTGTGTACAGTCACATAAACTACTATTAGGTAGGTACTTACTTACGATTCAGTTTAATCATAAAACAATAATAAGTCAGAGATACAGCAAAATCAAATCAACAACAGTATAATCTAAATTAAATACCTACTTTATACATAATTTGTATTTTTTACATTAGACACCGACACAGTGCATATTATAAAAGAAAGATGAGTAGCACGTCCTCATAAGGCAAAGAAATGGGAACAAGTCGATATTAGTAGCTATATTAGTGATAAATGTTACGGAGGCAATCTCCTATCGATCAAGAGCTGTCACGGGCAAATATACATAACAATGTATTTTCAATGATATCAGAAATAGTCAATAAGAAACGAGAAAGCTATTTATCTTTGTCTCTACACGCAATACTAACGCTTCTAAATGGATATTCGTATCGTTCTTTGAAGCGTCGATAACAATTTTCTTTCACTTAACTCTGTATCAATATGTAGTGGGATCGTTCTCATCAGTATGTATAAACTTTCTTTAATTGGGATGTAGAATTTTTTCGACCTATGTGAATTCAAAAAAGTGCTATGACTTTGGGCTCTCAAGAATATAGTATGGATTGTGGCTTGAGGTCATTATTTATCCCCTTCTTCTATGGTGAAGAAAAAGTTAACGGCTTTTGTTTGAATGGGATTGCAGACGGTTGATTATAATCATAACCCGGGGTTCTTGGTGCTCGAATAATTTAACACTATAGTCTGTACTTATTTAAAAGAATGTAAACCAACCATTAAAAGGGTTGTTTATAATATAACGTATGGCGCCTGTTAATTTTTTTTAATTATAAAATAATTGACCTCACTACTGCAGTCCGTTCCATTTAAATAACATGTGTTATTGCTTAATTTTACCATAGATCACATTAAATAGATATAATATTCTTTTCCCAGTCAGTAAAAAGTACGCAAATTTGCAGAGGTTTAAAACGCAACGCATTATACTGGAAGTAACACGGCTAAAATAGAAAGTCACAGGTTCAAAGTAGCAACACCTACCTTACGCGATTTTTAACTTTGTCGGTTTGACATTCGCCATTGCTTGCTGTCAATTTGACAGCTCCGGTTTGTTCACATTTTTTTAAATACCTAAAACTACAGACTATAGCCCGACAGTAGGCGTCAAATCATTCGTGCACCGAACACCCCACGGTATATTTACAATAGATAATGCCAGTTATAATTTCTTATGTAACTTCAAAAACTATTTCTGGGAACTGGATTCTTAAACCGCAATAAACAATTACATTGCGTCAATATGATACCTGTGAAAAGATATTCATATTTAATTTTTATGACTTTTATTATTTCTGGCTGTTACGCAGTAAGGATAAGGACGCGTCATTTTGAGTAGTGACATCACTCAAATACTTACCTATGTACTTGCGAGTAATAGTAAGTACGAACCACACCTAGGGCGGTGAATTAGTGAAAGTCCCAGTTATAAATATGCGATCTGGGGCTTTACTAATTACCGCCCGTGGTTTGTCCAAAGTTTAACGTCTTATCTTGGCCAGGATGTGTGATTTTTTCCCGGGTAGCGGGAACGTAATCCCACCTACGGGCTAATGTGACGTAGAACAATAAACGCATCTAAATATTATCTATCATAAATTGGCCTACAATTTACGATTTCAATACAAAATTGGAGTCTTTATATTTTGGTAAGTATATCCCTATTGGTCCTGGTCCATTGGTTGTGAAGGACTTTTTAAGTCTAACCTATGAGCTATAATACTTACTAAAGGGTTAAGTTTCCAAAGAGCACACAGGCTGTAATAATCGCTTATTCAGCCCTTGGTTTTATAAGCGCTTATGTAGGCTGTGTGCTACTTTGGTTGTTGCTTAAGTAGTGATGGGCAAGACCATTAAGAATATGTATAATTAAATTCAGACCGGTAGGTACCCCGTGTCGACAGAGCATGTTGTCTCAGCCGCCGTACAAGATTAACTCTTGCCCAACGTCGGGCAATCCCACGGCAAGCTGCACGAAAGGCTTTCTATGCATATTCCACCAGTCAATAAGCCCGGCTTACATAATATGGGCTTGACTTGCCTTTGTTTATGTTCCGGCTGATCGGAACAGCCCTTTTGTTTGTCCACATAATGATAAATCTTCTAACATGTTGCTGCCAAAAGTCCTTATTCAGCAAAGCATTGCAATACCCTTCATGTTAGCAATATTTCGGCCAAATAACGGAAATACATTTTTTCTTTGCGTGATATGTTAGTAATTGCCAAATAAACATTTTAAAGAATATCTTTTTATGTTTTTCACGCGTCATTTGTTATTTAGCCGTATTTGAAGTTTAAGGTGTGGTGGTTTAAGTATCATGTTTCAAGTCTATCAAAAGAAAATATAATAGAAAGAACATTAAGTATAACTTTGTTACATTGAATTGAATAAATCACACCACTAAAGAAGACATATCGTGGCAGGATAAACTTTATTACGAGTTAACCTGATGGTACAATCATCAGCAGGTAATTTAGAAAAATATTGTATGTCTATGTGACAAAACATGTTCTGCTGTACTTAAGTGAATCAAATTGTACAAATGAAATCAAATAATAGCTAATTACTGATTGTATAAATTAACATAATTATCTTATTATGTTTACGTTTACTTAATGTCAGAGAGTACCTAAATGAATCTTTTACATTAGGAGCTCTTTGGTTTATGTTATGAGCTCACTAAATAAGTGCATGCATGCATTAATATAAGTATTCTAGACTCTATCCAGCGAATGAAAAATATTGTGTTTGATGGATAAACAACTCATTTCTGCTCCCATAATTCTTGTAAATTAAATAATAGCACGACTGTCTATACACGTAGGTACATTCTTTATTTTCAGAATTGAAGATTCATCAAACAAAATAAATTGGAATCCTTAACAGATATTGCTGACTTCCTAACAACAAAAATAAAAGTCATTCCATATATAAAGACACAATCATTTCCTGCAATCGCAACCCCGGGGCTATTGACCCAACAGATATTGGTTGTTTGATAAAATAAATGAAGTTCAAGCCGCTTTGTTTTTACTTTACGCCGAGTATTATAGAACAAACAATTAATTAATTAAAGTATTTGACATATTAAAGTAGAGAACTATCGTGAGATTCATATACTTATACATCTACAGTCAACCAATGTGAATCCTGCCATTTCGTACCTTGTCACAGTGAACGTCAATATGAAAGCTGCTTGAAATCTCATATCATTGTCATTGTGACAATGTTCTATATTGGCTTAGAATTCAAATTAGTTGACTGTACACTACCTTCTTAAAACGTTTACTCGCGTCGTTACAGCCAAGTACTGTACCTACGACATGTGTCGGTCTATTTCGAGGACCGAAATCATGAGTCATATTGTTATGTCGCGGTTGCTGGACTTGCACTGTTTGGCAAAGCTTTGGGCCTCAAGTGTATGTTTCCAATGCAACAAAATATCTCAATCACGTGACATTTCCTGTATACTATAAATAACAGTGTCATAAACATATTCGTTTTCAAGTTAGCGTAAACTCATACTAGAAAACCGGTCTACTTGGATGTGGCACAGGCGCGGGCGTAGTGGGCAAATAACAGGTAGTTATTTGCCAAGTTCTCATTAATTGGCATGTACCTACGCCATCCAATACAGTAGTAGTGGCAAGTTAGTAATTTACGAATTCAAAGTAACATTAATTTAAAAAGCTTCATAATACGCAAGAGGAAACTACAGGAATTCAAAATTAATCAAGGGAGCCATTTGTGAACGATATGGTTATCTATAATTATGTATAATCTCCCTATATCCTACGGATAGAGCCCACAAAACTAGAGTATAGTTAAAGTCTCCGTGATGAAGTGATCGCGTCGTGCGGTCGGTTCATGTAATATTCATACGCCAAGGATGCGGCAATTTGCCCAATATATGTATATGTCCCATAAACACGGTACATAGCGGAGTGCGTGAGAAACGGGATGTAATTCGGAGGGATTGTGGCCAGATTCCCTTAACGTGGGACCAAATTGCAGGATGCATGCAACAGAATATAAAGTAGCAATGCCTGAACATCATGCATGATCTGGCTAGACTAATTAGGATAAAATTTATGTTATGATTATATAGTTTGATGACGTTATAATGCGGTGAATTGTAACTATCCAGGAGTTTTGACAAAATTTAGTATTTAGCGAAATTATATGTGTACCAATTTAGTAACCGTTTGTTAGGTACTTAAAGCTTGGTTATTCCCGTTAATTATTCCCGTTTAAAATGAGTATAAACGAAATAAAGCTAAATTATAAAACGTATCAATAATAAAGTATCGTAGGAGATTAGAAGTACTTTGCAATATTGTTAAGGAGTCCTTAGTAAAACAAAATTTCTAACAGGACACCCGTTTAAGGTAAGTGAAATTAAAGAAAATGAAATACTTCCAAGCGTATTGCAACATTACAGAAAAACTTTATGCTGATTTGCCAAACGGAATAGCGATCGAGATGGGCTTGTTTTAACTATCCACTACGAAAACTACGCAGCTGATCTGAGGGACTTGATCTAGTCACATCACAGATTCGAATTACATCAATGCAATTAATCTGCTTCAGTATTGATTTTCTCATTGTTAGGAATATTAAAACATAGAATAGTCCTTAGAGTAACTTTCTCGCACATTTGTAAATCAGTGCTTAAAACATTGTCATGTCAACATGTCAACCTTATACATCGCTCATAAAAACTACAGGCAACAAAAAAAAATGAAAGTTCCGCTCCGGATTCCCAGGGAATTCGTCTAACTTGGCTAATAAAGATTTATCGTAGTGATAAAAATTTTCATAGCGGTGAGTTGGCCGTAAATAATTCCGGGCATACCTGCGAATGCTGATTTGACATGGGTCAGGGCCCGAACTCGAGTCGTATATTTCATTTCTTCAAGAAGGATCAGAAATTCAGAACCGCGGCGTAAATTGAGATTTACCCGCGGCCACCGCACCTTGCCTTCGTAATTATTAGCTCCTCCGAGCGCCAGGCACCTGGATATAGGTACCTACTTTTAATTGGACGAAGTAAAGTAATTAACGCTCATCTAAAAATGTCTACTTCATTTTAATATTAAAATGGAACAAAAAATATACTGTACAAAATTATACTACTCTGCTTACAATGAAAACTTCTAAATCCCTAGGTTAATACTTACAGCGATAACTTTAATTAAATGGAAGCAAAACACACTTTAAATCAGTTTACCGAGACCACTATCTAAACTAATGATACAAACAAAACCACAATTCGCATTCAGTTGTCCCGTGACCTGTCCCACACTCATTACTTACTAGCGCGGCTAACCCCAGAATATCTAAGCTATTAACTACCGGAACGGGGTATCCAATAAATTCGGAGTTTTCATATATAAATCAGGGGTCAGGCGTGTCCCAGAAGGTCCGGAGATAAACCCTATGGTATAAAGAGAGCGAGGAGACATTATCCGAAGCAGCTGGGACCGTCGCGAACTCTGTCTTATAACCAAAGAGTATTAGTAGTAACAGAGTAATCAACAACATAGAACAAACCATTCATTATCCTTATGTTTTTCGATACTAATTCATCATTACCTTATGCATGGTTAAAAAATATTGGATTTTATACACAGCGACAACTAATACATACACAGAACGTGTGCGAGCTTGGCGACAAATATTAGTCGTAATTTTTTTGCTGTTTTCTTCACGGCATAAGAATTCTATTAAGTGGACCTCTCTATTACTACGCCATACCTACTCTCTGATATTACTCGGGCTGCATGGTGCACCATTCCGACCTAATGTCGCACCCTACACAAACAAGTTGAATATTCAACTTGTTTGTGTAGACGAATTTGTGTAGGGTGCACAAACAAGTTGAATATTCAACTTGTTTGTGTAGGGTGCGACATTAGGTCGGAATGCTGCACCATGCAGCCCGAGTAATATCAGAGAGTAGGTATGGCGTAGTAATAGAGAGGTCCACTTAATAGAATTCTTATGCCGTGAAGTTACTTTACACTATTTTGGGTATACTTTTACCATTTTCTGATAAATAATAATAAATAAAAAAGCTTTATTTTCCCTTACAACTTAAAAAAAACAAAAGTGCGTAATATTGTTAGTTTTTCTTATTTATGTATATATACCTATGTTAGTGTTTATTTATTTTATTTATACTATATTTATTTACTTTTTATAAATTTGTGTATCTAATATTTATCTATTGTTAGATGTAAGGGCCGCCTTTTGCGGTGAAAGCCTCCTCCAGGTTATGCCATCTTTCTCTGTCTTGTGCCGTCCTGCGCCAGAAAGCTCCGGCTACTTCGGCTATGTCGTCACTCCATCTTTTTAGTGGTCTGCCTCGTCTTCTCTTTTTGTATATTGGACTCCAGTTTGTAACAGTTTGCGACCATCTTCTATCTCTTACTCTTTGAATGTGTCCTGCCCACTTCCATTTTAGTGTCAGTACCTGTTTGACTGCATCTTTTGCGTTTGTCCTTTTCCTTATATCCAAGCTTCTGATCCGGTTCTTTAATTTTATATTCAGAAAACTTCTTTCTATCCCTCTTTGGCACGTTTTTATTTTATTAAGATGGATTTTTTTGAGAGGCCAGGTTTGACATGCGTAGGTTAAGCAGGGTGTCAGACAGATATTCATTGCTTTAGTTTTTAATTTTGTAGGGATATTTCCCTTAAATATTTCCTTCATAGACCAAAACTTATTCCACGTGACCTTTATTCTTCGCTCTATTTCTTTTTCTGTACAGGATTTAAAAGATATGAGATGGCCAAGATATACATATTCTTCTACATAATCTATAGGTACTGATGCTATAGAGATCCTTCTGATACAAATCCAAAAATGATCATAATTAATCTTCTTAGCGCTGCCGTTGACAGCAGGTAGGTACGAAACGACGAATAAATTTGCTACCTTCGTTTATGATGATTGACAAAAAATATTTAAATTTCATTTTTTGCTACTAATTGTCTCGTCCTTATAGTGAAAGAAATTTAACGAGGAAGAACAAAAATTATGGACTACTTCAAATTCGTCGAGCACTTTTATTAAAGATCATGTTTCTCTCGCTCTCCGCAGGATATCCGTTTTGTCTGTGTACTTTTTTACATTTAAAATGAAAATGAATTATTTCTGCCGACAATATTAACTAAAACATAAAGTCCGTTTACCGTAGCGAGAACATTTCGTAAAAAGTATTTTCATAATAATAATTACGCAAAATATTTAAAGAATATTTTTTACGGAAACATACGAATGTCATGAACTTTAAAATTAGGTATAATTAGATGTTTATGACGAATTCTGATGTAAGGGAGCGTAGGTACTCACCGCGAGCATTCGCCTGTGATGTAACAAAAACATATATGACAATGACATTACGTACCTACAGGCACAGGTACAGGCGAATGCATGCTCGCGGTGACGACGCTTCCTTATATTTATTGCGCGTATTTTGAACGTTATGGCAACGATATACATTTATAGTACAACACAAGTAGCTAACGCCCCGACGACAGTACCTAACGTATATAAATATAAAAACATCAATTCCGCTGAAGCTCTTAAATTTCGCATTTTTTCTTCGTAATGGCGACACAATATTTCATTTTCGCCCTTCACGGTCTGTAATTTTATTACAGGGATCAATTTTACGACATTGGATACTTTTACGGCTGTTGAGTCTTAAACGTAAAAGGGTTACTGTTACGATGCCCATTACTCCCCCCTTTGTACTTGCAGCGCATACCTATGGGCTACGGGGCACCGTTGAGGTTTGCAATTGATTCCTGATAACTCCTTATGCCGATTTTTTTTATATTTATGGCAAATGTGGTCCTTGAGTTGGTGAATAGCGTACTGAGAGATGCAGATTCAATAGGCGGCCCATAACATAAACTCACGATCCAATAACGATCGCGTGAATGCTGTACGCAGGGCATGTAATTATTTAATACTCTTAGTAAGATTAAGTTATTTAGTTACGAGTTGCTTTTGAGAGAGGAAAAAAGAGTCATAACCCAGTTATTTTTGTTTTGTAGTGTCTTATAACTACTTGTGAATACCATTATTATGTATACCAAAGTGTACTGTAGCTACGGGTGCACCAAAATAGTTGAAATTTACCTATAAGTATAATTTTGGCGAGTACATCACGCACCTTCGGTTTGCCAACGACATCGTGGTCATGGCAGAGACGCTGGAGGATCTCGGTACGATGCTCGAAGGTCTCAACAGAGTATCCAGGTGGGCCTTAAGATGAACATGGACAAAACGAAGATTATGTCGAATGTCCATGTAGCACCCACCCCAGTAATGGTTGTAACTCGGTCCTCGAAGTTGTTGACGAATACGTCTATCTGGGACAAACAATTCAGTTAGGCAGGTCCAACTTCGAGAAAGAGATCAATCGGCGGATTCAACTCGGATGGGCAGCGTTCGGGAAACTGCGAAGTGTCTTCTCGTCCAACATACCTCAGTGCTTGAAGACGAAAGTCTTCAACCAGTCCGTATTACCGGTGATGACCTACGGAGCCGAGACGTGGTCTCTAACTATGGGCCTTTTAAGAAAGCTCAGTGTTACTCAGCGAGCTATGCAAAGAGCTATGCTCGGGATTTGTCTACGAGATCGAATCAGAAATGAGGAGATTCGTAGACGAACCAAGGTCATCGACATAGCAAACCGGGTAAGCAAGCTGAAGTGGCAATGGGCGGGGCACGTAGCTCGAAGGACCGATGGCCGTTGGGGCAGAAAGGTTATCGAGTGGAGACCACGTACCGGCAAGCGCAGTGTAGGATGACCACCCGCAAGGTGGTTGGACGACCTGGTTAGAGTTGCGGGGACTCGCTGGATGCGGGTCGCTGCTATCCAGCCCATGTGGAAGTCTATTGAGGAGGCCTGTGTCCAGCAGTGGACGTCCTATGGCACACACTATGGCCACTTCAGGTAAGTTCGTTTGATCATCTAATTATGTTGGAGATGTGTCATAACTACTTATACGAAACAAGCGTTATTCTTAAAATAAAAATATAGTTAAATCCAGCCTGTGTTACCTACACCAAAATTGTCGTAGCCATGAATAAAAAATACGCTTCCACGGTAAATAATTTTACAGTAAAACATGAACATAGCACTGCCTAACGTGCTTAACTTCGCCGACTGACAACGTGCACTAGAGACTAGAACTTTAACATTTTAAATCAACAACGTTGTCTAGTAAAAAGTTTGCGTCAGGTTTACGATACAAGTCACGTTCTGGGCGAGCAGCAGCCGCGTGGCAGGGGCCGAATTACGCAGCCCTCTACACGTGACCTCATGCCTCCCTGGTACCCGGATCGGAATAACATCCTCACGTGTTAAGGGATACACGGATATTGACACTATAAAAGATCCTTGCGAATAAATTAATGTTGGGCACGGATTGGGTGATCTAATGCGGGTCACCATGTGCGATCCCAATTCAATTGGAAACTGACGTCATGTTGTGTTCAATGCCCGTAATAAGTTTTCGGTTGGCTCTTTCAGGACGTCACTTTGATCATCTCAGTCCGAAGTTATACAACAAAGTAAATAAATTGATCACTATATCGCCCCCTGCCTGCTATACGGCCACATCTCAAAAAAACATTTTTTCGAGAAATCGCTTGTTAAAGTTTTGGCAGCGTAGTGCGTAGTAGTAAAACGGGGATTACTCCCTGAGTTTTGGGTCAATTCATTTTTGATTTAGCTCTTTTTACTCAAGATGATATAATGCTTCTAATGAATACATTTTTTTTGTATAAAACATGTATATTATTGAAGATACAAGGCCTTTAAGTCAGGTACTTAGAGTTGTGGCCGTATTGCAGACACGTTTTGTTGAAATTTTGAGATGCGTCCAAAACCGCTTAAGAAAATTATGGGAAAATGGTTACATGAAAATATAAATACACCCACCAAAATAGTTAAAATACCATTATTAATCAACTTTTGTTACAGTAAGAACATCAGTGTTAGCGATAATCAGTGCATCCAGCTTAAATTTCTACTTTTAGGTTCAGGAATACTGAACGAAGACTGGTTCGATTCAGAGTAGCAATTTATGTGAGTCGGTATTTACTCACAGTTCTATTCTGGCATAGTCTTGAATAATAGAATTCCACCTAAGTTCAACCCGTCCAAAATAATAGCCATGCTGAAACCAGGTAAGCCAGGCGACGACCCAAAGAGTTACCAACCAATTGCTCTACTTAGTTACGTCTACAAACGTTTGGAGAGGCTTATATCTACATCGAATCGATTCTATTGCCGATAAAATAATTCCTGTGGAACAGGCTGGATTCCTTAGTATTCGGAACTGCGTGGATCAGATAATGCAGCTCACAACACACATAAAGGCTGGGTTTAAGAGGAAAGAGAAAACCGTGGCAGTCCTTATCGACCTCTCAGCTGCATTCTGCATTCGATACCGTATGGAGACAATGACTTTTCTATAAGCTCACGACCGTGGTGCCCTGTAGAAAGATTGTGAGACGAATTAACTCTATGCTCAGCAATAAGGGACTTTATCATCTACCTTGAAGCACTCCAAGCAAAGTCAGGAAGCTGAACAATAGACTACCGCAGGAATCGGTCCTGGCCCTGCTTCTGTTCAACCTACAACTCGCGATCTGGAATATCTTGGGAAATACTTTTAAAAATGGCAACTGCAGTCCGTTGCTAGGAAAACAGAAGTTGCGACATTCCATCTCTGCAACTAAGAAGCAAATTATGGGCCAAAAATCGGCTTCAGAGAGACGGCGATGAAATTAAATCCTACACCAAAGTACTTGGGTGTAACTCTAGACCGTAGTCTCGCCTTTGCGCCACATATTAGTTAGGGAAAAGGCTACAGACGCGGAATAATATACACCACAGACTAGCGGGAACCCCAAAGTAGTTCCCATCAGCAACAGCTGTTGTGCTACGCACCTCCAGTTTTAGCCAAGTTTTCTCCACGGCAGAGTATTGCGCGGCAGTTTGGCTCAACAGCGCACATGTGCATTTGTGCATCGGATAGACGTATAGCTAAACCAAACCATGCGATGTATATCGGGAACCATCAAAATTTAATACTCTGGTTTGGCTGTGTTGAGTCATATAGCTCGCGCCGAACTATGAAGACATCAAGCACTGGTCCACGAAGCACAAAAAGTCGTGGATCGTCCCGATTTGCCCATTCATGCAGAGTTCGCAAACCCGCCTCATCGGTTGAAGTCGAGGCACCCACCGTACCATACTGCTCGAGACCTGCTGCAATCAAATTCTAACCTACTTGCAACTCATAATCACCCGACTTACTCAGAGATGCAAGTATAAAGCCCACGGCAAAACCTCCTGTCTTCATTCTGCCTCGAAAACAATGGTGCCAGATCAACAGGCTCAGAACTGGGAGTAGGCGATCCCGAGACTTCCTCTACAGATGTGGTTGGAGAGACTCACAGTATAACGGCGACCCTGCAGACTTGTTTGTCCTCATTAACGACGCAATTCATTGGATAAAAGATCTTGAATTTAACTTATAATTGTATATAAATGACTACCATAATGGGAAAAAATTTATTACAAGAAAACATAAAAAAGAAAAACAAATAAACTTATACAAAAAGATGGCTAAAACTATTAGAAAGCTAATACGAAATGCTATACGAATAAATCTAAATAAATAATAAGTACTATAGGTAGTTACTGTTGTGACACAATCAAATGCCCTTTAATTCGCTTATATTTAAAGGGATTCGTCGGAATAACACTCGAATAATCTTTATGCCTTTAGGACGCAACTCAAAAAATTGATTATAAATTAATGTTATACAGCCATAACTCCAAAGTGGCTGTCTTGCAGGGAGTCAACTGGCAATTTTTGGTCAGATCCATAAGGCCACTTGTGGAAAAAAGGCTTTTAAGGACACTTTTTCTTATATCTCTCGAAATAAGGTCGTAAATTAGACAATTCTGAATACGAATCAGCAATAATGCAAAAAAAAATTTTTTTTGAGATGTGGCCGTATAGCAGGCAAGGGGCGATATATTCACTAACACAAAGAGAATGTAAGAAAAAAATTACGGATTGGCTACTAAAACTTGCATATAACGAGATCGAGAATTTATTGGATTTCCAATGAATACACACATCACACTTACACAACACAGCACCTACACTCACACATCACACCATCATCACACACTGCACGCTAGCGCAGTTCAAAGTCACCACTGACATTATTTTATTCGATGGCATGTTTAGAATAGTAACTATTTTTGTTTTGTTTTTAATGTTATTTATCGGTAGACTTAGTTATAGGCAACAAATTGTAAACTGACTGAGTAAAATTACTTGTTTCTCCGGGGTGAGAGCCTGGTGATCTGTAATACAGGTTCCCACCTAGTTCAGACTCCAGTCTCTCACAAAGGACTACCTCATAATTTACTGGCATGTCAACAGTGTTATTACAATTTAAGTTTTTCCTTTGTGAGCTGATAAATAAATAAATATTATTATTATTATTATTATAATGGTAATTGTAACTAGTAGTTAACTTTACGCATTCAAATTGATATTAGTATTTCGATATTTTTACTAGAGCAGCAAAAAGTTTCGATGGTGCGGGCACAGATTCGCTACCCTATTGTAACCAAACTACTTAAAGACGACCGAGATAGCTATAGACATCTTAATCACTATTCCGACACAGGTATGAAAGAGGTAGGTACCGTTATGATCCGCAGTCGTCAGTTAATGTCATACCTGTTATAAGAGATAAGACACCCCTAAGTGTCAGTCCGGAAAGCCGTTGGAGACGCGGGTTCGAGTCCTGCTCGAGGCGTAAACTATTTACTTTTACCTACTATATTTGATATTTTCATGTTATGTTTCGGTATCCAGTGTCAACACAAGACGCTGCGCAGTATGCGTCACGTTAGATTAATATTCTAACACTAACGCTTTTTATATGCCGGCTGTCGTAGAGTGCTACGGCTCATCCATACTTAATGGGTGATATGCTACGATGTCGCTACGCTGTAGAGGCATGCGTAGTAAACATGTATGGATTGCACGTTTGTAGGGAACGTGCGCTTTGTTGCGTACCTAGTACATAGGTACCTACGATGAAAATAAATGCTATCTCATTGTAGTTCTTACATAGATGAAGAAGAGCTAAGTGGCAGAGTTTTGCAAAATTTTACAGTGTACTGCAAAATTTTACAAACAATTGAAATTGTGAGGTCACCTTATGGCTGTATAGCGTACGTAAATTATATATATCAAAATAGGGACAGCGAGTTCTACTCATGCTTTAAAAAATAAAAAAAATTGTAGCCGTAAATTAAAAACAGAAATAATTTGAAATTAAATGGACTTAGCCAGTTTTTCTTCTTAGCCTTAGATAGTATTCTATTTTAAAGGAATTAATTCTACATACCCGTAAGTTCAACATGATAAATTATGCTAGATATTATAAAATTATACTTGATAAATTCCCCACAAGAACTTAAATATTACCGTGAAGTAAATAATTCAGTAAGATTAGCTGAAAATTTGGCAAAATGAAAGGACAACTTTTATCTATCAGGATATGTAGGTTATAGAGCCAAGTTTAATTTTATCTACTCTCCCCCCCTCTCAGGGGTGAGCGTCACCCCCCCGCGCCCACGAATGTGTCCCGGAGCGCGGTATTTTCCACTTTAGAAGAAAACCGTGTACGATACATACAAAGTTTATAAGAACGAAATAATCCTGAATAAATTTACTATAAACCTTTCATACATACAAAAGCGATAGCACTTATACAATCAGCGCAATCTGTTACCAAATACTAACGTTTTTAATTATTGATCTTTTTTTCTGCTAAAAGGTTAGTTATCTCAAAAACTGCACACTTCTCGGCCAAAATATGTATGACAAAAGTAAAGAATGGAAAATGTTCTTTCTAAAAATGTATAATTTATTTCTGTTACTCTATAATTTACCGTTGCAATGCTATTTTTAAAATTTAAGTCATTTGGCCATTATGCGAAATATAAATATTCGTACTAGTTAAACGGTGTTACTTGCAATACCATAGACTTCTTATATGTTTTTCTGTAATCTACAAATATTGAACTATATCCTGTATTTTTTTTTTTTAGACTTACTATTTAAGGAAATAAGGGGTATGTGGGGAAATCGTCAAGTTTTGCTCGTTTTCGTAAATAACTTCAAAACCGTTTAATTTTGAATTATTAAATATATATATTTGAGATATTCATAATGTACTCTTTCATTTGATATGTCACACGATATACTTTGCTATTTTTTTTTCTAATTTACCCCTGAAATCTGGCCCCCATGTTTCTAATTACTTGATTTACTTTACGTTACGTTACATTTCCATATTTCGGTCATCAATTTACATACGTGTACTAAATTTCAACTCAATCGGTCCAGTAGTTTCGGAGAAAATTCGCTATGATTATAGTAGGATCCCTCGTGTGTCTGTGTCAGTCCGTCCGTCGGTCATAGCCAATTTGCTCCGAAACTACTGGACCGATTGAGTTGAAATTTTATACACGTATGTAAATTGATGACCCAAATATGGACGTGTAACGTAACGTAACGCAAATAAATAAATTTTGACATGAGGGCCAGTTTAGGGGGCAAAATAGAAATAAAATGGCATAGTATAT
This sequence comes from Apotomis betuletana, assembly GCA_932273695.1. Lineage (NCBI taxonomy): Eukaryota > Metazoa > Arthropoda > Insecta > Lepidoptera > Tortricidae > Apotomis > Apotomis betuletana. Next base: position 17,555,964 of record OW026300.1, read on the forward strand.
CGTGTGACATATCAAATGAAAGGGTACATTATGAAAATCTCAAATATATGTATTATATAATTCTAAATTAAACGGTTTTGAAGTTATTTACGAAAATGAGCAAAACTTGACGATTTTCCCCACACAACCCTTATTTCCTAAAATAGTGAGGCTAAAAAAAAAAAAGATACAGAATATAGTTCAATACTTGTAGATTACAGAAAAACATATAAGAAGTCTATGGTATTGCAAGTAACACCGTTTAACTAGTACGAATATTTATATTTCGCATAATGGCCAAATTACATAAATTTTAAAAATCGCATAGCAACGGTAAATGAAAGAGAAACAGAAATAAATAATACATTTTTAGAAAGAACATTTTCCATTCTTTACTTTTGTCATACATATTTTGGCCGAGAAGTGTGCAGTTTTTGAGATAACTAACCTTTTAGCAGAAAAAAAAGATCAATAATTAAAAACGTTAGTATTTGGTAACAGATTGCGCCGATTCTATGAGTGATATCGCTTTTGTATGTATAAAAGGTTTATAGTAAATTTATTCAGGATTATTTCGTTCCTATAGACTTTGTATGTATCGTACACGGTTTTCTTTTAAAGTGGAAAATACCGCGCTCCGGGACACATTCGAGGGCGCGGGGGGGTGACGCTCACCCCTGAGAGGGGGGGAGAGTAGATAAAATTAAACTTGGCTAAATAACCAACATATCCTGATAGATAAAAGTTGTCCTTTCATTTTGCCAAATTTTCCATATATTGCAATCTAATTTTCTTGGATTAAAAGTGGACCGCCATAAATCACTACGATAATACGCAAAAAGTTTTTTTTTTATAGTTATCAATGTTATCATGTTTGTTTGAAATAATTAGGTTTCTCCACGTACATGATTCTATCGATCATCTAGTATTATTTGTAGCAACACAACATTCGTAAGAACTCAGTTAAACTCTACATAAATTGCTCAAAAATATCCGTTATGTTATTCCGTTAAGAACGTATTTCTTATTAAAAATGTCACTATACCGCAAGGGGTATAAATTGGCCTGCCAGCCAATTGAAAAACAACGGAGGTTAGCTAAATATTTCGACAAATTTCCTGCGATACCAAGCCAAGTCGCGTGTGGCTCATTTCCTACTGTTCCAGTGGGAATGCGAATCACGTACCGCCCTAGGGTTCCCGAACCGCCGGCCGATCCTAGAATCTGACGCAGAATGCACTTTGCGAGGATCAATGAATCGTGAGGGAAATAGACAGCGTCGGATTATTGTCTTAAATAATGCGCAATCAGAGAAAGCCCTCGAGCCCTTGTTTACTCCGTTTGAAGTACGTTTACACTTTAATACTGAGTGTAAGATAATATGATGCCTTTCAAACACTTTGTTGAAATAGAACGTTACTACATAGGTCGGGAAAATTGAAATTGCCTGCCGAGTAGGTATGCCGGCTATGATACGAGGCTGGCAATCCTTTTCACGCCGAGGTATTTATAGTGATTTTCTCAAATATACAATGATATAAAAATAAAAAAAACCTAGACAAGTGAGATCAAATCACAACAGTTATGAGTACGTATTAAAAGTAAGACTGTATTTTTTAAATTATCTGTTAAAAAATAAATGTTTACAAAAAAACTGAAAACTTAGCTTATCTTATCACATGCGCGCTTCGTATTGAGAAACGTGAGACTTCCAAGTCTTATTAGTATACTTACAGAACACAATGTCACCATTTCATAGCATACGTATTTGAGAAAAGAGTGTTTCATTTTGTTTTGGTCTGAAATGTGGCCGAGACGTCGACACTATATATAACTGTCTCCTTAGCGAAGTAAATTGAAATGACTAAAGAACCTCATAATTATAATAGAAAGGTAGAAATCGTTCGTGAACTTTCAAAACGCGCACTCCGAAACTCCGAAATACATCTCATGTGTATTATACTAGCTGCGCTCCGCGGTGTTCCCCGCTTATCCCACGGGAATACTACATTGTATGTACAAGTAGCTTATAACTGTGTTAATGCAGGGTGTCAGCTACCTTCATACCAAAAATTATCAAAATTGGTCCAGCCGTTTGAGCGTGAAGAAGTAACAAACCAACACATAAACACACTCACAAACTTTCACCTTTATAATGTTAGTGTGATTCCCTGTAAAATTACATAATAATATGTGTCATTTCTCAATTGGCTTACGTTGCATTGCACCAAAGTAGAGCTCATAAAAAAAAACTAAAATCATTTATTTTACAAAAAGGTTATACAAATACTGACGAATTCTCCTTTCAAGTTACTACTTGTATTAGGAGGATTCGCTCTTTCGTACAATGGTTTTCTTTTCTTCTTAAGATTAAATTATCAGAATCGTTTCCCGGGATTAGTGGCAAAAAAAGCCCTGACCATGACACGGAAGTGAACTATTTGAAACCGAATTTTCCACTACACGAATTCTAAACAATTATACAAACCCACCACCAATCAGACTGTTAATAATAACGAAAGTGTATATTTCAGTGGCTCCAATTTTCTAGGTGACTGCCTATTAAGAAAAATATACTTGAACGACCCAATAAAACGCGCAATTAACTCCAGAGACCGGTGTTATTGGTGCCCCAGTTTGTGTTTTAATTCTCCCAAAATAACTAAAAGCCGTATTCGCTTAGTAATTCGTAATTTTTTGTTTTCGTTTGTCAACCTTATTGCAAGGCCGCCATTAACGATTACCTAGTTATTAACGGCTGATGAATGAAAATATGGTAAAAAATCATGTATTGCATAGACTTTGGCCTCATGCGTACACAATAAATCTCACACTCAAAACTGTTATTTTTCTTCATGATAAAAAAAAACTATCTTGAAGCCGTTTCATAAAGACAAGGATTATTTAAAATCATAAAATATCCAAATAATTTAACAAAACTAATTTAACTTTGGAACTGTAAATATGGGCGTACCATTAGGCAGCGTGCTTGAATCGCTTTTGTTTGTAATTTTATACATTTATTAACCAACCGATGATAGTGAACGCTGTCTATTGTACATATACAAATAACGAACCTACACTATTTTTATTCGAATCTGGACTATAATATTACCTATACATTGCAGAAAGTGAAACACGACTTAGTAAAGCTATTACGTCACTGCTGCTATCAATCACCGATTCAAGCATATTTTTTTATATTTCGCTTGCGGCGCTTTTTCACGTGGAAATGAGGTGGCCCAAAACCCAAAACGAGAGAATTCTGTGCATTGTGCAATCGATACCCGGTTGCGGACGAATTAAATCAGAGGTCATTTAGTTTTACTGGCTTCGATAATTACCGCCGCGCGCCGACGGGTCATTAAATACATACATAAATGCAAAAAGCAGCCAAGCGTGAGCTGCCGCGGGCGAACCAAGCGCCAGCGCTGACCATACATATGGATATTGTGGATGGATTCATAGGCTGTGAAGAATCACAAGTGTAGCATAGGTTTGTCAAAATAGTCGTAGGTACCACAGCTTAATTATCAAAGATCTTGCCAGAAACCATAGGCGATACATACTTCACAATATTGAAGCTTCAAAAAATGTTGTTAAAACAGCCAATTGTCCGCTGCGGATGTCGCCGCTGAGTAGTGTGTCTGAAAAATAAAACAGGCGGTATAAATATTTACCAAACCTGCAAGCTTACTGTTATTTGACTTGAAATGTACATAATAAATATTTAAGTGTGTGTAATTAACCAACGGTTATTTTTCCTTAATCGCGTTCAAAATAGAGTTTATTTAATTACCTCGACGTTACGAACGGGAACGTTCATGGTCTCGACAGGACCATGTGTTGAGTCCTGTTCTGTTATAATAATATATATAAAATATATGTGAAAATCGTGTAAGTTTAAAGCAATATGTAAACCAACCTATTTAGTATATATAATATAGTATATATCGTACTACTAATTTCGAACATTAATTTTCAACTACTCCGCTACCTGAACCCGCTACTACCCGCTATTTAGCGATAAGACCGCCTGTTGTTTACCTCTGCCTGTTATTTTAATGTATCTCATGTTATGTTGTATATTCCTTTATGTTGGAGGTGTGCAATAAAGAGTATTTGTATTTGTATTTGTATCGTTGGCATGTATTTAAATCGATATCTCTATATATTCCCTTTTTGCGATCAAAATATTTGAAAGTTTCACCAAAAATACTGACTTGCACACTAATTTTGCACACTAAATAATGCGAATTCAATATACTATTTAACCCTTAAATGCATGGTGTAAGATGCAGCTTACATAAACAAAAATGAATTACTGGTTGATAACAAGAAACATTTATTTGAAATAAAATAATATTTAAGGGTTAAAGGTATTTGCAAAACTGTTTTACTGGATATAAAAAATAAAAAAAAAGTAACCTAACCTAACCCGGCCGAGTCGGATCTTGGTGTGCAGTGCGAGGATAATTAGTGTGCAAGTCAGTATTTTTGGTGAAACTTTCAAATATATCCGATGTACGAACCATATTTTTGGTGTGAATTCGGTTAAAAAGGTCATCTCGTTTTGTATGATGTTTAAGTTTTTTTTGTAGGACATGTTCAGTTAATCAATTGTTTTTTTGCACAGCATTCTTTTTTCTGGTATGCATTCAGTTAATTAGTGGAGTTACCTAGTGTACTGAAAAATTATACAGATGTGCATTTAAATATATCCCTATATCTTTTGACTCGTTTAAATATCACAAGTTTACGTTAGATGGCGCTACAAGACCAAGGTATATAAAATGAAACAACTAATGTGTAAATAGCTCAAACTTCGCTTCGGCACTGAATAAAGACATTAGTGTCGGTAACATTATATGCGGCCATTTTAGACTGCAGTACCTAACAATAACAATGTCAATATTCTGGGCTAAGTTGGTGACGCGATTTCAAATCACGCTCATGACATTTTGTGTATCATATTTCAGTATTTATATTCAAATTTCATTAGTGAATGTTTCTGCTATACAAAATAAATATATAATATTCTTATTCGTTTTTAGCGACAACCGTGGCAAGGTTGAGCTTCTATTTGTTAACTTCGTTGTTATACCTATAACAACCAGTTTTAATGGCGTGATATTCCAATTTAGTAGGTAACAAATTATTCCGCGCTGAGTTAGTGACAAGGATGACAAGCGAGTCGGGAGCTCATATATTTTAATAATACGGCTCTTCATGTCACCCATTTACGCAGAGTAGATAACCAATTTTACCTGGTACCTATGATAAATTATAAAAAAGGGACACTGAATTATATTGTCGTATTTCTATTTCATGCTAATAAATTCCAATATTACAGAAAATACTAGGCTAAATTTCCAGCCTAGGGTAGTATGCTAGTGGGAATAAGAACTGGAAATTACGGCCTTGATTTAGACGAGGCCTACATAGATTGGCAAGTTAGTGAAGACGTTAATGAGCGAGTGTTTCTAGCCAGGTCACATTTTCTGAAAATCTGTACCTAGGTACATCTGTAAATCTGTAATTTTGTACCTACTTTTAAAAATATGTATTTGAGTAAATATTTTTGGTATAGTTGTTTTACTTTGCAATGGTAGTACATCCGCCATTCTCTCACCTTGTTTCAGTGTCCGAGTTCTACGATGAACTTGTACATGTTTACATATACTACGAGTAAGTATATAGTCAACCACGTTATTTTTTGTATTCATAGTGTTTACTACGTTTGACAGCCAACCAGCAATTTTATGTTCGTACATAAAACGTATGACGATAACGGTTATGAATACGATTACAATAGTTGAGTAGATAAGACGTAAATACGTGATACGGTAGGTGTCGTCGTAAAACTTTTGTGTTCGTATTTCGATGAGGCATTGTTATATTATACTGATATCCCTAATTTAACAATACCTTTGAATTATTACCGTCCATGTAAGACATAATATTCCAGCTTTTGAAATTTTTCTTTTTCCTTTGATGGCTTTCTCTTCTTCCTGATTTAGCTATTGGTGTTTCGCCAGTGTCGACATATAGACAGACATTTATCTATTCGTAGCTGTCATTTATTTTGCACTTGAGCGATATGTATTTGTCATCGTAATCATCGTGTGATAGTGTCATCGTACAACGAAACTTGTGGGTATGCACACGATGCAAATGTCGCAACAAAATACTTTAATTACATTGATAAAAACATAATTATATGAAAATACTACTACAAAGCGTAGCATGGGACGCGTAAAATATATAAAAAAAGATGTGACAGTGAATTTACTTTTATCTAAAAAAAAACTTGTTATCAAATTAATGGGTTTGTTGTGAGCGGTATTACGGACGGATGGCGTATTTTCATTGTCAACACAGAGAAGTTGATTTCTTCTATACCTATATACAGGGCGGCCCATTTAGATCGGTCTGTATGGGAAAGTCTGAAACTATAAGACATACGAAAATCTGTTCTTATGAACCATGTCATCGATTTTAATAAAAAGAAAAACTGCATTCATACATTTAAATAAAAACCTGTATTCAGCTCAGGAATCGAACCACCCACCCTGTATATAATATGTCGCAGTGAAATGGTACAGTTGCCGGCAAACTTCTTGAACAAAAATGGCGGATCTGCGCATGTAGATTTAAACGTAAATCGGCTACTGCGCAGTCAAGGTTATGCTCAAAAAGTTTGCCGGCAACTGTAAAAACAGAGATTTTGTATAAGACCTGATAAATCCAGGTACCTGATAAAATGATGTGATAAATCCATGGCAGATGATAATATAATTGCAACCGAGTTTTAATATTATAACGTATTTCACAAAAATAATTGGAAATCTCCCTAAGGAATTTTATCACATCACTGACCTTGTTAAGGGAAATAGCAAAGGGAGTTGACCCTACGAGTTTATTTTTGGCATTTCAGTTAACCAGTTTAGAGATTTGAGTAAATCACGGCCTTGTTTATGGAAATAGTAAAACAAGTAGAGCCTATAATTTCATTTTGTAATTTTACTAAAATGGTTTAGATATTTTACCTACTCAATCACCGACCTTGTCTAGAGAAATGGCAATGCAAGTTGAAATTACTACTAGCTTATTTTTTCATTTCACTAGTCTAGCGATTTGATCAAATCCCTAGATTTATTTCAGTGAAGTAATAAAAATCTGTTGCAATTTTGGTTGTATCAAACCCCTTAGGTATTTGTCCAAATTCCTGTTTTTTTACTATTTCACTGCTTACATATGCCACTACCCACGTCTAGGCCACAAGGGAAAAATTTAATAAAACAGGATGTTCTACTAGTAGGAGCCATTATTTTATTTGTGTATGTATGTTTTAGTGACGTGGCATTTCCGGAACCTGATTCCCCGAGAGCGGCTTGCCTATTTTTTAAAGAAACGAACGATGCTACAACTTTTTCAAAATAACCCGAATTTGTTTTTTATTTTAACTAGGAAACGTTTGAAGGCATGACAATGGTATATACCTAAATTTCATTGATCAGTTTTCAACATTCTAGTTAAGTAAAGCTACCAACTATTATAAAGCTTTGTTCATGCTCGATTCGATGCAGTAATTCTAGTGAAGGAATTTTGCGTTTTCTTTTCAACGATTTGAAACCCGCTGGGTTAATTTTACCGTGTATGAGTAACAAAAACATTTCTCACCCCTTATACGGCAGTATAAGACAACTTTACTATCACGTTGTCAATAACATAAGGGAAAACGGACGTCTTGTTTATTAACACTCGTATCGTATTTAACTGTAGAATCGCAAAAGCATCCTTGGTTAGGTTGAGTTGAAGTTCATAGTTCAATGTAATTCAAAATAAGGAATATGGGATTGGGAACCTAGTTTGGCAATATTAGTTGGGAAGGCCGGCGGCGAGATGTCCCGTATATTTGCACTCATGGACAACATTTATGGTTAGCGGTTAACGCAGCGCAATATCTGAACTTTGCCGCTGAACTCTACAGAACTAGCAGCCTGCCACAAACCTAGTCGTTTCCTCTTCTACAGATAACTCTTTGTGGTTGTGAGTTATTAGGCACTATTGGAACTGACATTTATTACTTTTTTAATCATATTGATTGTGTCTTATAAAAATATGAATAGAGTGGTCTTGTGTATAGGTTTAACGCAAGTAATTTTGAGTGTCAGTTTGTCCGTCTGTGTCATCACAGTTCCCAAACAGATAATACGTTTTGACTGCGTTTTTGCTTTTAATTGAAAGCCATTTCTGTCAAGATGGCTCTTAGCTATGTTTGGTTAGCTCGGGTTTTTTTGAAATTTTAATTAAGATTGTACATGGTGACTGTACATTGGTAATATGATATAATATGATATCGATAATCATGCTTCTAAGATAACCAAAAGTATCTAATTTTTAAGTTTTAAGTCATCCTATTTTTTTAGACTTGATACGGTTACCCCACCACTATGATTTAAAACAAAGAGGTTGTGCGCTGACTACTTCAAATCAACATCATGACATATCATTTTCATTTATAAGTAAACGTGTTTTAATGACTAGGTAAACTGTCAAAGATAATAATATTTTTTGCAACATTTAGATTTTTCAAATATCATTAAATTAATAAAAAACCCAATAACTATATTTGTCACATTTGTCGGTTTTTGAGTAATGATACAATAATTACTCAGAAATCGATATAAGTAATTATAGAACCATAGTTTTAAGCAGTTGTCGTAAAAAATATTATGTGTCTCGAAACCATAAAACAGAAACATACATATCTGTGTATTTTAGATGTACAATATACATATTACAGAGTAATTGTTCTGTGTTGTACATTGTACATCATATACTTATGCAACAATTTTACTCGTTGCCTAACGCACTTAAATAACAATTTTGCAATGCTGCAATGTTCAATCTCGTAGTTCATAAATTACTTGTTTACGACTTGTATTAAGTTCTTTACTCAGTAGTCGCTAGTTCCTGAAAGATCTTCAGTTTCTCATCACTCTGTACCGGGCGGCTGGTCCATTTAATTAGTTAATTAGAAGCGAGACCGTGTTCTTTCATTATATTAATATTAAGAATGTATTATATTTCTTAGTGGCAACTGTGTTTTCATTGGTTGGTTAGAAAAGCATGGGCTTAATGTAAGTCATATTAGCATATAGCTTTTTGAGCGATGTATTGGTCACATTACCGTGTATTGATATGATAACTTGTCATTTAAGTAAGTAAATATAAATACGGCATATCGCTAGTAGGGATATTTCGGACATAATGCAATTAAACTTTAACCCCAAGATGGGAATAAAAGAAAGATGTATTTGTACGTACTCGCGCGCGTTCGGTGATTGACCACAGTAAACAATTTGATATCATTTAGATACAATATGATAGTTTCATAGTGAGTACGAACGATGAAAACGGGTATAGATATAAATATTACTGTAACAAGTTTCTAATTTTAAACTAAACTACATATTTCTTTCTGTTCGAACCAGAAAAAAAAACTAATATTAGATGTATATCTTTAAGTACTTACTTAAAATTCAAGTTAAAATTTTTATGTACCCGTTTTCATCGTTCGCACTCACAGTGACAATGTCATTGAATCTATCTCTGAGATCCATAGAAGACAATGTCAAAATTTCATAGCAGATATTGAGAAAAAGCTATTTGTGACTCAGTCGTTGCATTTTGATTAAGTAAGTGAAAAAATAATTATAATATCTAAATTTAATTTTAATATTTTATTGACTTTTGAGGTGACAGGTATGTTACCATTCTCTATCCAAAAAAAAAATTCTGGCATTCTGGTAAAATATGTAAAACAGCTTACTAAGTCGAAGAGCAGTTGGGCAAACACACATGAATTTTTCAGAGTTCGTGTAATCACCTGAAGTAATTAAAGTATTATTTTATGTTACCGGTACTATTATTGTTTCTCGGTGAATACGTATTCACCGAGAAACATGTACATCATCGGTAACTTCATATTTGCCATTTTACTATTACCGTTTACATTTGCAACCGCATAGATGCCGTATATTCGAATTAATATCGACGGTCGCTGAGTGCTTTTAGCAGTACGGATGCCGTATTGCAGATGACAACATTGTCGCCAAATAGGGTTATGAAGTGGAAATTCTACGTTGTGATAAGCTGAATTCCGTGCTTATGTGGCATCGACAGGGCAGTCATGATGTCATGAAGAAATTAAGGATTTGCGGTTATTTTGATCTAAATAGTAAGTAGCTTCGGCTAAAATGTCTAACGATTTGCTACACAATTTTTGCACTTTGTTTAGAATATAATTGTTGATATGCGAGGGTATGAGTAAAATCCATAAAGGCATAAGATGGGTTCATCATTACAGATAGGTATTTTTTTCTCAATCTCAGTTAATTTAAACCATCGACTACCAATGTCTAACGATTTGCTACACAATTTTTTGCGCCTTTACATATAATTAATAAATTGATATGCGAGGGACTGAGTAAAATCCATAAAGGCTTCATCATTACAGATACAGAACTTTTCTCAATCTTAGTCCCACCACCAGCAGAGACTACCCATAATATTACAAATTAAATGGAACATTTTTTTTACTTACAAAAACGAAGTAATATTGAATATCGGAAATTTCAAAATCGCCCTCAGTCTTGCACTATGCACATTTTATCATAGCCCGGGGCTTAGAAAGGATGCTATTTAAAAGTTTCAGCTCGAAGCAGGATAAGCGCGTCCCGCTGCGCTGGCTCCCATCCAAGCACTTGCAGCACACTGGAATTATTTTATGACTCCATGACGTTGTAAATACGAGTGTTTACCATGGTCAGTGAAAATATTATTAATGTTATTTTCACTCGAAAATTCAGATTGTGCGTTTATTGGGTTTGTATTTGTTTAAAAAGTTTTAGCACTGTTACATTAAATATCCATATAGAAACAACCGATGCGGTCGTTAAAGCGCTTATCTACTGAAGAAAAAAGGTTACCTGTAATGTTTTGCTATAAAACTTTACATAATTTTATGGATTTTACTTCCAGATCTCTATATTTTTGATGAAAGAAAAAGTTCAATAAATTTGTCGTGTCTGAACTCTCGCCACATTATTCGAAGTTGCGTTATACTATTTTCCATTATGTCCTTTATACGGCCGTTATAAAACCAGAATATTGCGAAATTCGGGATTTCGTAATGCCTTTTCGAATTGAGCCCTAAGCAACTCGCACTTTTACTATGCTTGCATTATGTATGCTTATAATATCGCTCATACAAGCGCACATATGCTCGTAGCATCGAAGGGCAAAGTTACACATCGAAGTGGAAACGTGCAGATCAGTCATTTTGAAAGTCAGTCCTAACTGTAACGATATTACGTCGCTCCTTAAACTTCAGAGTAAGTATGCGATTAAAGAAAAAATATCAGGCTGATTTTGTGTCAAGTGCCATAGTAAATATTATAGACTTTTCGGGCGATTATGAGCCATCTACCGAACTCTGATCGTTCGAACTCTCGCAAATTTTTATTATTATGTGCAGACGTGCTACATTTCTAAGAAAATCCTTTTCGGTAATAGCGACTGTTCCCAGGTGGTCTCTATGTTATTTTTTATATCTTTGCGGTTATTTTTACCGTTATTGTTAACTGTTTTGCCAAAACGATATATGTTGCAGATAGCAGATCCAATCATCTAAGAGAGTGGTTAGCCCTATATTGGATAGTGTAATTTTGGCATTGTTCACCTCCAAATTACAGTATCAGCATCAATTTCGAGATTATATCCTTACCAACACCCGGAACATACGTAATTCCGCGTCAGTTGGCACGGTGCAAATGTATTAAATTAGATACGGCTCCATATTGGTTGAAGCACACCTGGCACATAATAACATCGATGTGTCATGACGAGAACTGCATCAGCTTTCAGACTTGGTATAGGATACGCAGGTGTAGCGATTATGAACAGCCTGATCACATGGAGCAACGATGGAGGAATCATATGAGTTCGATTTTCATTACCATATTTGCTATAGCTATTGGATGAGGCTTTTGTCTCGCACTGTCGATTTTCGGTTGATAAGAAAATGATGATGATGTATTAGATTCATGCCTGTAATATGCATCCTATCCACGTAATATACCTGAAAACACCTCATACACTTCATAATTAATCCAATAACACTGAAGGTTACCATACTGCCGTGCTAAGCATAATAGCAATAACTCTCATTGACTGTTACAATAAAAAGGTTTTATCTTAGTTTACGACTCTTAATTATGATACGACTTTGTTTTGGTAACTTTCAATGTGAGTTATTACTGTGAGTTACTTATGCTTAGCACGGCAGTATAGGATCATAGCCATTAAAGAATACAGGTTACGAAATACGAAGGTTATATTTACCTTTGTCCTAATTTAAGATGGGTACAACCAGCAGCCGAATAGGGAGGTTGTGCCTCGCAAACATGTAAAAATTGGGTGCCGTTCAATCGATATTTAACTTGTTGCATACCGCATACCTAACTTAATATATGTAACTACATTCCATATTCAAAATAAACATATTTATTAACGACAAAAACCATAGTTTTGTTGCTCATAATATTTAAATAACAGAATACTTCATTATCATTATGAATATAATAACGAATGTTATGATATCAATTATAAGTGACATTATTATGTCACTTGGCAATATGATTAACATGAAAACAATATGGTATATTATTTGACTTAAATATTATTCAATGTCGGCCTCACATAACATACTACATATTTATAATAATTCAATAGCATTGCTGCGTTACGGTTTTAGGACTTGTAAGCAATAACAAAAACTAATAGACATAAGTGTACTAGTAACGTAAGGTTTATTTATGATTACAGCTAACTACACCGATAACACCAAGCCGTTACCCGAAAATAAGGATAAGTTCTTAGTTTAAAACTACAATCCCAACATAAATGAACATACTATGACTACCTACGTATATTATTATTATTTATTATTTATTTATTTAAATCAGACAACTATAACGGTCCATTTTGTGTTAGTAAACTTAGGAAAACTATATTAGTACTTAATAATTAATAATTAACAAGGATTTAGTCCTCTGGCTGAGATTCCACATTATAGGACAGTTAACCTTAGCCGCTATCATATTTAGGATGCTGTTACTACTTCTCCGTACCCTTTCCAGTAGTGAGGCAGTTTTCTTGCGCCAGACAGCATCGAAGCTGTCTGTGCGCGCCTCCACGAACATTTTCGATGCACTACAAAACCTCGGTCTTCGCAACAGCACCCTAAATGCGTTATTATATTGGACCCGGAGAGCATTGTAAGCCCGTATATAATATGTACACTTGATGTAGCAATCCACTATAAATTGGACACAGCAAATCTTTTTGTTCGTGCTTCTATTAGTGGCCAACGCTCATTTTTTCAGTGTTTTGGCAAAACATGCCTAGCTAACTTGGCAGTTGGCTCTGTAGCTGTAGTTTTCAATTTTAAATCTCCGTTTTGGAATCCATAAATAACAGAACAATATTGTTATTAAAACTATCGTGAGACATCTTTAATAATTATAAAAACGGTTTAAACTCACGAAAAAATTGTCAGGAACGGCCCGACATGTTTCGAACCCATTTGGATCTCTTCATCAGGGGTAGCTATCCGTGCTGCTACGCGACTCGCGACCCACTGCCCACTGCCACTGCAGTGGGTCGCGTATGGTATGAGAATGTTGCATTTTTCGATAATCATGGGCAAAATGTATGATTGCCTATATTCATAAGTAAGTGGGTAAGTGACAGGTCCGGTAGTCTGTATTCCTACAGCTTTAGAGACCATAACGGGTGTAATAAGGATTTGTCATCCTATTTCTGTCGGGAAAGATCGCATTTGACTTATTTAACACGCTGCGATGAGAAAGATAATAACAGAAATGTAAATACGGGCTTGCCCGACAAAATATGATGGAAAAACTTTATTCACTACAACTTTAATAAGTGTAGCTGATTTTGATACCCTAAATCAAATTATTTTTATACCCTAAATCTGCAAGTGTCGTCGTGTAACTAATACATTATTTTTGAAAGACCGTAGTGATTTTTTATTTATTTTGTATACTGTTTTTTCTATTAAATATTCAATTACTAGCTGCGTCGCGCGATGTTACCCGTTCATCCCTCGGGAACACATTGTTTTGGATAAAAAGTAGCCTACCTATGTGTTAATCCAGGGCTTCAGCTACCCTCATACCAAAACTTATGAATATTGATCCAGCCGTTTAAGCGTGAAGAAGTAACAAACATACACATAAACACACTCACAAACTTTCGCCTTTACAATATTAGTGTGTACTTTTAATACTAGCGCATCTGCAACATATCTATACCAACATTTAAGTAAGAAAATGTCTCTGGTCATAGAAGGCTGCTCTCGATCGCTGCCAGCACCACGGGCCGAGTGAGCCCCGTGATAAATCGTTGCTCTCTAGGAAACTTGTAGTATCATCACGACTCAACCGGTTTACTCCGCTTAACACTTAGGTAAGTAAAAAGACAAGCACTTATTTTACTTTATCTGAACCCATATAGTTAAATTACTATAAAAAATTCAGATACTATTGGATTAGTGATATGTCATATCCGAAAATTTCCGGAAACTTTCCTCATTTTGTATATTATGAAATGTTCGCGAGAACGTTCTCTCTCCATAAAAATCAGGAAATTTTCTCGAGAACGGCACATCTTTAAATAGGATAAAGACCTACATTACTTGGCAGCGACGGCAGTATAGGGGTCATTGATTAACAAAATTAGGGATGATATTTGATTTTTATCTTTATTAATATTTAGGGTGGGGTCGCCTCATTCATTCCACTGCTCTACGGGACTTACTAGTAACACTGAGTACTTCATTACTACATAAAAAAATAATATATGGCATGATGCTGCATGCTGAATGTGTGTGTAAACTAGTGTATGCAACTGTACATAATTAGGCCTTAAAAATCTTGTGTGATCTTATTATGAAACTCGCCTTCTTAGGCTCGTTTCATAAAACCACGGTCACATTTTAAGGCCAGTTGTATAAACTATAAAACACGATGCACTAAGTTTATAAGGACATAGCATATATTATATATTTAGTTTGTAATTATTTCAACGTCCAATCTTTATAGAAATACACACACTTAATACGCGTTCCTTTTTTTTATCCATTCCGTGACATTGTTTCCATAGAATATCGAAAATATACTTGATCATAAGGAGGGCTTTCCAAAATGGCAGCTTTTTTAAATCTTTTGGACTGAATGCATTTAAGTCTTCTTATCCAGGACACAACAGCAACTAGATTAATAAACTAGAAAATTCATTTTCAACACACTTGCTCGTAAAGTGGTCCATATTAAACCGTTTTTATGGCCGTAAAGTATCCTATAAAACACGCGTGCTTTTGACTTTTCTATTACGCACTAGTGTCTTTACTTTACAGTTTTTTTTTTAATTTCAACAAAGAGTTTTTACTTTTATATAATAAGCAAAATTTTTGTTAATAAAGTAATTGTGACGCATTACGCAATAATTAAACAATTATTTTCATCAAATTATTTAATTTTGTCATGTAATTGACACTAATTTGCATCAGGTATAATTAAATATATATATTATTATATTATTAATATTTGGCTGTTTGACGGTTTCGTCATTGCTTCCATTTTGCACCTGCGCGCGCATAACTAATTCAACCAATGCAAGGCGTGTAAAAAATAAATCTCCGCGCCATTTTGCTTTGCATAAAATTTGTTTATTCGAGTTTATCGCTGAACTTAGTTACTGATTAGATTTACAAAAATGTCGAGTTCTAGTAATGAAGAAGATTTAGATGTGAAATTGATGCCTCCGGAAATACTTAATGATGCAAAAAATGCTAGCCTATTGCCATTGAAATCTAAAGAAAAGTATCCAATAGCCTATGAAAATTTTATTCATTGGAAATCCAGCAAAAAAAGCCCATTTGTTCTCGGAAAATAATTTTAGCTTATTTTCATGAGCTAGCAAATAAATATAAGCCTACCTCGCTGTGGTCTATCTACGCCATGTTAAAAAGCAACTGTTCGGAACAAAAATGGTATTGACATAAAAACATAGGTATGCCAATCTGATTGCGTTCTTGAAGAGGCGCTTAGATGGTTACAGAAGTAAAAAATCTAAAGTATTGTCCTCAAAGGACATCGTAAAGTTTCTGAAAGAAGAACTGGATAGCCAGTACCTAGCAACAAAGGTCAGTTGAAATTGTTATTTTATTTAAATATGAAATTTCTGTACACTGAATGATTGTTTATAAAAAAATAAAACGACTACTCATATAAGGCTACTCATCTACTCAACTATTTTATATATGTTTTATATCTATGTATATGTGTAGGTAAGTGTGTATGTATTGTTTGGCAGCCATATCAAATCTAAACGACTAGACTGATTTCAAATATTTTGTCTTACAAAAATAACTGGACATCCGCCCAGACATGCTTAATTTGCAGGCAGTATAGTAACTAAATATGTATTTTATTTACTTTCAGGTCTCGTTAATATTCGGTATTACTGGAGCATGTAGACGTCAGAAACTGAGTAATATTGCTACAAAAGACATAGAAAATCAGGGCAAAATGCTGTTAGTAAAATTTACTAACACTAAAAGCATAATACCACGATCATTCACAATTCACATTCATAGTTAAAAAAATACGAAAATTTACGTTCGACGAAGACAAAAACATACTGTACAAATGCGATCGAAATCCATTGTCTATCATTTCAATAATTGTACTTTCACAATTTGTTTTGATAATTAAATATTTCAGTTATATAAACGGGTGTTTTTTTCCTCGCAAATGTGTTGAAAAACGTCGTATGAAACTCGTGTGCATTTGGTCATTACACTCTCGGCTCTATTACGCCCTCGCCTACGGCTCGGGCTGCAATTCCGCCTCGACTGTAATGACCAACTTAGCACACTTGTATCATAATGTACTATTGCATATGTGACTTAGTGAAGTGGCTTCAATGCGGTAATGTTTAGTTTTAGGTATTCACATACACGTGTATTAAATTTAAGTATTTGTGTAGTAGTAGGTTTAGTGTGCTGACAATTCAATTCATACTTTACGAATAAATTGATGTTTATTACAAATCTAAGTCACATATGAAAAAATAAGGATTAAATCTCTCACGGAAATTCCCTCAAACAAGCCTTACGACAATATTATCGAACGCCTTTTGCCGATCAATCAATTATCGTCCCCACGCTTAGAGCCGAATGGTACTGAGCCGAAATTTCCATTGGGAATAAGCGGACACTCAGTTTACGCGCCTTTGTTTTGCTAAACTCGTGATGGATAAGATTTATGTCACTTTAGGGACTGTAACCCGATTTTCGTTTTACAATTCTAATGACAACTCTTGTTATATTATAATATTTGTGCGGAAGCACACACTTCTGCTTCATTCGAGGCGTGGAGGTGTGTACGTAACAAACATATTTAACATAAATGTCACCCAAAACATGTGCGTAGGTGTACGTGAAAAGGCCACGGTATAGTAATGAAGTAAGCGTGTATTCTTTTCAATGTTTTGATTTCAGTTAAATATTTTAAACCAAATGAAATTAATCACCATTTTATAAAACGACCATCAAGAGCACATTGTATGTTATTTATGTATAAGCGTTAAGAATTTAATAAGAAATAGTTTAAAGTAAACGTGTTCCATTTTATTCTTTGGCCAACCTCCAACCAGCTTGAAACCATTCAAGTCGTGGTAAAGCTACGCGTCTTGTCAGGCAAAATTTATCAGTTAAGCGCATTCAAAGTTATCCTCTAACGTAAAATCGCCATTTTCCATTCCAGCCGTCTCTTAAATAGACCTCGCTGAGCTTGGCAATCCTCGAGACGAATTTAAATGGCTAAAACATATTTTAAAACCAAAACTACCATAGTTCCTGATGCAAATGGCCAGTATTTAACGGATTCAACAGGAGCAAATCTAGCTCACCAGAGACCATGTGTTACACATCCCCGACTCTTATCTGATTTTTCCAGCTGGTTGCAGCGAACTCATGTAAAATGCATGCGGGACCTGTACCTAATTGCCGTAGCAATTTTTGCACCACTACGTGGGGAATGCAATTTTATTGTTGCTATTTGCAGATAGTTAAAGTCCTTTACCCTCATAGCGTTAGTAAAGAAATGTATACCCAGTTGTACTTAGAATGGATTGAGGTTGTCTTATTTTGTAATTACTCGTGATATTATCATTGTGATCGATACTGTTCTAGGAAATTCGTGTCGTTAATTACAACTATAATTTAGTGATCGCTATTTCATCCAGGCTGGCTATAAAGTGACAGATATAATTTGCATAGTTTTGGCTTATCCGTACGTACCTATAATTCGAAAACAATGGGAAAATGGAGAGACGCCTAGAGCTTTCATATTGTGTGAAAAACAAGATTTTATTTTAAATTTTTATTATTATGAAAAAAGAAAACGTAGTGAGGACAATACTGGTGCAAGTAATATTTATTCTACTATAGCAAGGTAGGTACTTACCTAACCTACTGTAGCACGGTACAAGCCGTCATTTAAAATAGGATTAGCAAGTTTACGCAGCTTTCCTCGATTTGGTTCAAACCCTTATAATTTAGTATACCAAACACTCATGAATACTAAGGTTTAATACCTATTGATAATGTATTCATGAGATGATATTGCGAGAGAGATAGAGCTATGTCATCACAAATGCGTAAACAAGGCTAGATAAACCTCTTTCGGCTAGCCCCTCTGGTCCGAGCTCTAATCGGTTCACTGCACCATCGCTCAAACTATAAGTAGTACTGCCAGCGAGAATCTCCTCCATACTGAAAGAAGTCTAGTCAGAAAAACTTTAAAACAACAAATTAAAAGTTACCCATATTAATTACGTTGTCAAAGACACAGATTTTAAGGTCAAGATTTTTTACACTGAAATTGTCTTTAGTGACAAAGTTGCCGCGCCGGTGTATGGGTAGCAGTCCCTGATGAAGAGCTCCATACGTGTTCGAAAGATGTCGGTTCGTTCCTGACAATTTCACGTGAGTGTAAACCGTTGTATACAATAATTGAGACTTTAGTTTAATTATTAGATAGATATCGATCTTAACCCCAGATTAAGCTTATTTAGCCTTACATTACACATAACTTTACTTTATTAACTACAGTAGTGTATGCGTTTTAGTTAGAAAATATTCAAGACTTATAAAACTTGGTATTTTAAATGGTATTCACATTCAAACATACGTGGTATTCACAGACTAATGACATGTATCTTTGCGTGTTTATATGAAAACAGTTTAACGTGATGAAAATTGCTTACAAAAATGGCATAGTTTGTGACAGTATCTGATGACATTTTTAAGCTAAATCTAACGGCAACTGGCGACGACAGAGCTGGCTGTGTTGAAATGGAAATTGATTTAAGCGTCAGTTTCAGATCACTACGTTATTAATAGCTCCCGTCTGTGCTTTATCACTGGGTGTGCTGCAATTTTAACACCTTCATATCTGATTCTAATGGACATACTTTGGAATATACTTTGACGATGGAATAATAAATTATTCTAGCGAATTGATAAAAAAAGGCTCGGATTACGGAAATTTCGGGTTCATTTTTCAAATAATTGTGAGTATCAAATCGGATAGCAGAAAAACACGTTAGTGCCTTAAATTCTAAGTTGAATTGGTTAAAACATATTTATGTGTTTTTGGGGTTCCGTACCTCAAAAGGAAAAAACGGAACCCTTATAGGATCACTTTGATGTCCGTCCGTTTATGCCGCAAAAAACGTTATTTTCACAATCTCAAGGGAATCAAAATTTACACGAGTAGCCCTCTGACCTAGAACTATGAAATTTGGCAAGTAGGTACTACCGTAAATAAAAGGATAGGGAAAAATCTGAAACTAAACATTTGTAATTAAATTATAAAAAGTAAAGTACGTAAAACAGTTTTCCAACGGTAAAGTTAACTTTCTCGCTCAGTACAGTTTAGTTTTTTTAATCGAGCAATATGCAGTGCTTTCATACTTTGCACGAAACCCTCGGTGCACGAGTCTGACTCGCACTTCACGGACTATTTTTATTTTATTTCTATATTATGTTAAAAAAAAAAAATTGTCGTTAGAAGAAGAAGAACCTACTCTCATCTAAAGATTTCAAAATGCAAATTTAAAATAGGTACCTATAATGCCTATGTCTATATATATACCTAGAATGTTGTTAACTAAATAATACAAGTAAGGACGGTTACCTAACCTGATGTATACGGTTATATGGCATAGTAGTGAAGTGATTGGAATATAATTGTGTTATATTTTCTGGTAATAGCAACCGCTATAGTTACGTTACATTTGATGAAAATAACATCAGTGTATCCTGTGTAGGACCTTGGTTTTTTAATTACCCATACTATTCTTAGTCGTTTAGTACACTATATTTAGTCGGCATATATAGTCGATTAAAAACATACCTTTCTTTAAAATTACTCTTATCATTGACCATCATACTTACTGGAACATGTTTATACCAGACGTATATAATAATCTAAACAATATAATAGGCCAGGTAGTCTGCGAACTATTTAACTAGAACATTCTCTTCGCCATTTCCATTGCTATGACCGGCTCGTATTAAATCGAGTAATTGGAATTCCTCTCGTGTGTGAAATTGGCGTCTTCATTGCGGCATCGAAATGACTTGAAGATCTTCATGCAATATGCATTAGCTTATCAAAGAACATGTATTAACTTAACGCTGGAAAAATACCACCGTACAAGTCTGCTACCCGCTACACATGTACAGGTCGGTTGAGTAAGCTTTCGGTTTTATTGCCAAACAAAAATATTATTTATAAATAATATTCGAATGTCTGGGAAAACATATGCGAAAATAAATATTTGAAATATCCTATTTGCTGATCACTTCTTCGATTGGAGTTTTTTATTGTTACGGGTATAAAAAACTAACTTTTTTAATGTAATCGAAGGCAGCCATCTCTGTGACTAAAGACTAAACTAGAACCTGTAGCATTATCTAATTTACCTACTTAATAATGTTGTTTTTTTTTTTTACATTTATATTGATATGATTTTCCTAAACCTAACTGGATAAAAAGTCCCTATAAAACTAGTTTACTAAACAGTACCAGGACCACAATGTATTGAAATATAACAATTGGTAAAATCAATTTTAGCACGGGATCATCACAGGGTTTAAATTACTTCAAAGCAGGGCACGGCAAAGCCTCATTGAGAACATGTATAGAACCACGCTATAAGAGTTGTACGTTGTACTTAAAATACAACGATACAATTTTACATACATTTATTAAGGACTAGCTTTTCCCCACGACTTTTCCATACGCTTAAGAGTATTTCCTATTCCCGTCGTTTTTTTTTCGGAGTAAAAAGTAGCCTGGGTTAAGTTGGGGCTATATTATAATTTATCCCTTAAAAATCATTATCAAGTGCGAATTCAACTCGCGTGAAAAGGACTAAGCAGAAATAGCATGCCGCCTTGCAAAATTTAAATTATTTATTTATTTCTCCCTCGTTATTAATTAATGCTTTATTCGTCGTTATGCTTTCTTTATCGTTATATTCAAATATGTATTCGCCGCATGTTGAAAATATGAAAGAACCTTTCCTCAAGATTGCAATTGAACTTTCTGTGAAATTTCGGATGCGTTTTCCAGACTTTTTTTTAAATACTAGTGCCTCTGTAAGCTGTATACCTCGCGTGTTTCTTTCGAAATGGTTGTGTAATATTTTCCGTTTTTGACCGCCATAATCTCCGCCATTTTGAAAAAAAAAACGTTAGACTGAATCGAAAAACAACTATACGGATAATTAACGAACCTACTCACAGGATATGCCGTCTGTCAACATCGTTGTTGCTGTCAGAAGTGTCATGCGCAGGGTTAATTAAATGAAATCGAAACAGGAAAATTGGGATTTCATTTCTAGGCGATTTTCAGTTCGCCCATGGTATTGCGTTAACATTTATACTATCATTTCAAACCAAAACAAATTTAATTTGAATACTCATAAATACATCTACAGCAAAATTTCGAAACATTTGCTATGTTCTGGTTTCCGAAATAAAACTGGCCAAGTGCGAGTCAGACTCGCACACGAAGCGTTCCGTACCATCAAATAAAATACGGCAAAAAAAAGTTTGTTTTTTGGGAGCCCCACTTAAATGTTTATTATATTCTGTTTTTCGAAGTTAAATTTCACTATCGGCATAAGCATAATTTGCATAGGTACCTGTCTCAGGCATAATAGGGATGACGTCGACTGATGTCAAATTCTTCAGCATACTATAGTTTTATGAATAAAATTTGCTCAATTATGTCATGAAACAAAAAAAAATTAAGAAATTTTGAATATGTTTTCAGAATACTTGTACGACAATCATTAACTTAAACGTACTCTTTCACAGAGAAAATGGTAAATTACTTATTGTTCCAATACAAATATTGGCAGCCATAACATGTAATGACGTTACGATTAGGTGGCCATCTGAGCGTTTTTAGCGCTCCTTCGGAAATTACGGACGTTTAACGCAGTCTAAGTGTAGCTGTTAGTCCCATGTAGACACTTGATCCCAATAAAAAATAGAATCGAGTCCTCAAAATACATTTTTTCGTGGTGCCTATTCTGAGATGCCTATTCGTAATCGACCACCTGTATGAGGTAAATAGAATATTGTAAGCAGCACCGTCAAGACTACCAAAAATGTATTCCCACAAATATAACATGTACTTGAATATAATAATATCAACCTCGGTTCGTTCCCTATTATAATTCCCTTCTTTGTATACTTTATAATGTCGCATGATATTTCCACTTCAGATTTCAGCTTTACGTTTTCCCTGAGTAGGAAATAATATGATTATACTTACATTTCTTTTTATTTCAATTCAATAAGTATGCCGTTGTCTCGTCATGCTTACCTAATAATGTTTAGAGGTTTATGTTAAAACCGCCACCTACTCATAAAGTACTTATACCTTCCTTCTATTTTGCGTTTCTTATTCAATATTACCTGTGCTCGTATTTATGTTTTAAGTCTTTCAACCAATGGGAGCATAAATAAAAATACGGCCAAGTGCGAGTGTGACTCGCGCACGATGGGTTCCGTACCATTATCTGTAAGTTTGTTGTATGGGAGTATTAGTGTTTGTTGTTATAGCGGCAATAGAAATACATCATCTGTGAAAATTTCAACTGTCTATCTATCACCGTTCCTGAGATACAGCCTGGTGACAGACGGACGGACGGACGGACAGCGAAGTCTCAGTAATAGGGTCCCGTTTTTACCCTTTGGGTACGAAACCCTAATAAATACGACACCCGCACGCGTTCTTTATGTTGTTATCTAAGAATTTCGTCATTGTGAACCGATTTAGATTTCTTAAGGCTTATAAATATAATTGATCTCAATTGTTGCGAACACATATACGTAAGTATTGAGATATTGATGTTCTTATGTAAAATCATGATTTTCTCGAATATCAATGTGCCTACGTTTCCTCAGTATTGAATTAGTCGCAGAGTCCATAATCGGCAATCATTTTATTCTTCAGACAGTGTGATTTCCCTTCTATTTGATTTTACTTCTACTATGAATATATAAATAAATAAATAAACAGCCAAGTGCGAGGCGGACTCGCGCACGAAGGGTTCCGTACCCTCAAATAAAAAACCGGCCAAGAGCATGTCGGGCTACGCTCAGTGTAGGGTTCCGTAGTTGCCCATCCTTCACAATAGACGAACATTACGAGATTTAAATTACGAGAAAGATTTCAAGCTCTATAAAAGGGTCGTAAACGCCAAAGTAACAGTAATTACTTATTACCTTCTGGAAGTTATCGATTATACGCGCCAGATTGAGCGAAATATTTTAATGTAGTATAGTAATAATTATAAAACAAACCTAACCTAACCTAATGGGTTCTTTAAAACTATATTGATAAAATCCTGAAAATATTATTGGTTTCAGGAAAAATTGCTTTCGGGCAAATGAAAATTCGGCGAAACGATACAGCGGGGAAACAATGTTTCGAAGTTGCGATAGGTTACCGTAATTACTTATCACCTTCTGGAAGCTATCGATTATACGCGCCAGATTGAGCGAAATATTTTAATATAGTATGGCACTTAACCAATATGTGTAACGTTCGAAGTGTAGGGATACCGCGCGGCACTTACGTAATTTTAAAGTAAATTATGAATTTTTGCGATAACTCAAAAACGGCTCAACCGATTTTATTTAATATAGTTTTCATTGAAAGTACTTATAAGGCCTCATTTTTATGAATTTTTCCATAATTTTTTGACCCGCGGTTGAATAGTTAGAGAGGGGGGGGCTATTTTTTTTATTTTCGGAGCGAATATTTACAAAACTGCTGAGTTTATAAAAAAATATGTTTGGAGACGCCTATTATTTTTAAAAGACCTATTCAACGACACCCCACACACTAGAGTTGGAACGGAAAAAAAAACACTCCCACTTTAGGTGTACGGGTTTTTTTTTTGTTTTTTTTTTACCGTTTTGTCTGCGTGATACATACACATACTCATACCAAATATCAGCTTTCTAGAACGAATGATCACGGAGCTAAGCCGCGGACGGACAAACGGACAGACAGACGGACATGGCGAAACTATAAGGGTTCCTAGTTGACTCTCTTCGTAGTCGTGCACTCTTGGCAGAGTGGTCGTGGTCATGGTTAGGTCGATTCTTTCGCCACCGCTTCTCTCGTGATGCGCCGCCATGTAGTCCTATGTTTGGCGGAGTGAGAATTCTCGTTTATGCCTAGGGTTCCTAGTTGACTACGGAACCCTAAAAACGGCAAAAAACACGTTTGCTGTATGGGAGCCCCACTTTAATATTTCTAAATAAGTAATAAGTTTTTCTTGACGAGGCGTGTTGCGGATTTATTTCATGTCATTTGATTCTGACGAAGCTTGTTGCGGATATACTTTGTGAATTGCATGCATTATTTTTAATTGACGAAGCATGTGGCATTTGATTAATTCTGTTTTTAGTATTTGTTATTGTAGCAGCAACAGAAATACATCACCTGTGAAATTTTCAACTGTCTAGCTAACACGGTCATGAGTACAGTGACAGACAGACAGACAGACACTAGACAGACAGACAGACAGACGGACAGTGGAGTCCCGTTTTTACCCTTTGGGTACGGAACCCTAAAATGAAACACAGCTCCAAAGTAGATGTCATCCAAGTGTTCCTTTCCCAGTCTCAAAAAGCATCGCATTTTCGGTTAGCGGTCGTGTCGGGGTCGAGCGGAGCCAACATTAAATAAATAAATAGAGCTGGTCGACGTTTGTGGGGAATCAGCACGAGTCCCTTAATCACTCGACTTCACGAACCGCCTCGTGCGCGCCGCTGGCTGGTACAAGTTCATTTGTTCGCTGTTACAATTTTAGTCATAAATAAAAATGTCAACACAAGCGTCTCTTTAAACTTAGAGGTCGAAATTGGCGTAAGTCTGGTAGATCGTAAACTACATGGCCCCAAATTATTTTATTTTTAAATTAGAAATTCAGCCGCTGTTCCAAGCGCCCGCACGCGTGGTGCCGAAATTAGATAATGCTACGACAGGCCCACCACCACCACAAAGTAAAGTGACTACGTAACAGCCGAAGAAAAGACTTTGTATTGACACGTGCAGTTTTCTGGAATTAATTATTCTCATGACAATTATTACATTATATTGGTACTATATTTTGTAACGCCATTAGCTAAACTTCATGGCCAACTTTTAATATACCCTAAATAATATCAAAAAAGTTAAAATGGAATGAGAGACAAATAATATCATGAACTACGATGAAATGCGAGAGATAAGAAATTATGTTGATAGAATTTACTGCCGAAGTTTTGAAATGGCAATTCACCTTATGGAGCTCGCCAAGAAAACGTCAAAACCACATGTTTCATCTCCCACGATTGTGCAACATAATTTCAAAAGAATTGCTCCATTATTTATGTCCAGTCACAGCCCGCAGCTTGACTCTCCTTGGAATGTTTCGCTTCAAATAATTGGATTTCGCTTCCACCGCATTAGATCCAGTTATTTATGTACTCGTGACACAAAAGGAATTTTGATATAGAATTTCAAAATAATGACATGAAAGAAGTACCTAGTAGGACTTACTAGGTAGGTACTTGGTTCATCAGTAAGTGTACTTCTCTCACCTTTTCTGGGTTCCTGGTATTTCACATTCAGGAGTTAAATAAAATAGAAAGTATATTAATATTGCTTCCTAAGATATAGGTGTTCCGAGCGCCTAAAACATATTTTTCACAGCCTTGGTTAGAATTCAAGTTTAACTCGATAGAGGATTCCTTCAGTACGACGGACGATTTAATATTATTATTTATATATTAGGGTAACATGGCTTTCGTATAGAGTAGCGATGACTACCAGGGTAAAACTGGACGGGAATATTGTACTTAGGGATCAACAGCCATTCAAGGAAGTTTGTAGAATCACAAACTTCTTTTAATAAATTACCGCACACTCAAATAATTTGTCGAATTATTATTATTTGCATATTTTATCTGATAAACTGTACTTCACATATTTTTGACATAGGTACTGTACTGGCGCTCTTGAGCGGTAATTGTAATTGCCTTGGTAACATTAGATAGTTGTTTTTATATATGACTAGCTTTTGCCCGCGACTACGTACGTTTGATAAAAGGGATTATTAAAAGCGCCTAAGCAAATGTAAGAGCAATTGTGCTTTTGGTTTAATAATTACATTTCCTACAGGGTCACCGCACCCCAACAAAAATGTTCACTACTTTATAATCTTTTTAGGTATAATTTCCAGGATGAAAACTATCTTCCTCGGATCTTAAACTATCTCTATGCCAAATTTCATCAAAATCGATTCAGCAGTTTAAGCGTGAAGAGGTAACAACAGACAGACACACTTTCGCATTTATAATATTAGTATGGATTTGTCATTCTTCTTCTTCTTCGTTACACTCTTTACAGAGTGGTCGTGGCCATTATGCATTTGTGGAGTTTTGAGTGACCCGTTTGACGACGCGTCGCCACTCGTCCCGTAGGGCCGCTTTCCGAGTGCATTCATTGACGGTAGCCGACACACTGGCTTTGATCTGGTCGGTCCATCTTATCGGCGATCTTCCTCTCGCTCTGACACCTTCCACTCTCCCTTTAACAACGAGGTGTTCTATGGACGTTCCGACTCGCCGAGACACGTGTCCAAAGAAGTTGAGGATGCGGGATCTGACGACAGAGAGCAGACGCTCTTTAATTCCAAGCTCCTCAAGAATTGAGACGTTAGTCCGGAACTCAGTCCACGATACACCAAGCATCCGTCTCCAGCATATTTGTCATACATAATTACAAAGTTTGAATATCGTCAAAACATTACTTTGGCTCAATGGATGTACTTTGTTTTTTGGCCACATCTCGGGCTGAGTTAGATTTTTTCCTTATAAATTTTAATGCTATTTTAAGTCCAGATTCTAGTCTAAATGCTCCATTTTCCAACCACTTTTAGGTGTGTAATGAAAAGCGAAGTCCTATCCGTAGGTAATTTCTCAATAGCTGTACGGTAACCTTCCGAAGCTATGAAATACAATTTTTTTTGTCTTATAATTATTTTGCAATTATTATTATAAATAAAATTACAAGTCTGCATCGTTGATCATTAATTGTGCTTATACTTTCCGGAACATTCGATTCTTACTAAAATACTTACTAGGGGATGCTAAAGGCTCAGTGAGTAGTAGACCTCGCTAGTTTGTTTCGCAATGGTTGAAATTTGTTTATTTTTTAGCTATTCAACCGCCATAACTCCGCTATTTTGAAAATTTTCGAAAAACATAATCGACAGAATATATACATAATTAATTAACAAACCTACTCACAAAATTTCATGAGACTCGGTTAAGGCATGCGACCTTTAGGCGAGATCAGCCGGAAATCCGGACACACGGACCTCCGGACATTTGAATTTTTTTGGCATGGCTCTTCAAGACACTTATCGACGTTACTATTCAACATATTGCTTCATTGTAGAGAGGCATCTTTTAATTTACCTAAACAATAGTTATTCGCAAATAAGGTACTTACTTATATAATAAGTATCTCATTTGCGGCCTAGGGATGTAATCTGGTGCGAGTGTCCCGGAATAACAACCGGCTTTGCGCGGTTACCATTATATCCGCTAAATTGTTTGAACATTGAACATACTGACGTAGCTTGGCATGTAAAGGGGTTATAAATTTAAGCCTAGTTCTATAATCTAGATTCTCGAGGACTCCTAATTATTATAATTTTATTTTATTAAAAATATTTCAGGCAGGTTCAGGAAAAAATATACCTACCTACATAAATAAAATAAATATTTTTCACGTATGGTTATTTATTGTTAGTTTATACGAATAGATAATGAAAAATCATATCTTAACAAAATATACTAATATTTAGTACGTAACTTGATTTATTTTACAGCTAGGATTTCCGCTCCTTGGCGGTTGGGGCAAATGTAATTTATGTATTTTTCGGGAACTGTGTGCATTACTTTGGTATAAAAGTAGCATAATATGCCATTTTTCGACCCATACTCTATACCTATTAAGATCCATATCACATCCATCATAGGCTAATTGGTTTGTAAATTGTAATTTTGTCTTGTTAACGCATCAAGCAACCGATCGCTGTGAACAAAAATACTTTCGCGTCACACCGGTGGTAATAAAGGATGCGATATAGCTACATACACAACCGTTTATACATGGTTATGCCTATATATAATTGAGAATACTTAACAAGGAAAGTTATGTCGGTGTCATCTTCCCCTCAATATAGCAGTTAGCTAAGCGCGGCACAGATGGGGAAAGAAATTGTCCGCCATTATGTTCGCTTTGCTGGACCATTTTATTGCAAGTGATGGGAAATTGTTGTGAACGTGAGATGAAGGAAAAGAGAATTTCTCTTAATATTCCTGTCTTGAGTGAGGCTTACGCCTAACACGGCGTCCGAGTTAGATTTTTTCAAAGTTTTCTCATTTAGTTTGTTTGTCAGCCAAACAAAAGTGTTTACCTGAAAAATAAGCCCAGTTGCAAAGTTAACAAGGTCAATAACCCAACTCGATTAACTTTATCGCTGCATTATACAGCAGGTTTTAGAAAAATCATTATGGTTCTTTAGTCTCGCGTTAAACACTCTACTTGTCACTTTGAATGCGAGGAAAATAAACGACGTTCAATACAAAATTACAATATTTATTATAACAAAGTTTCTTACGATTACGTAAAACAGTTATTAATCTACCACCAGAAAAAATAAAGTGCAATTCGTAAAATTCTTTACATTTAAATGTATCGTTTTCCCCTGTAAATTAAGCTGGTTCTCCGTGGTTTGTACTTGAGAAGTAAAAGTTGAAGAGAATGGAGTGTATAGTAGAGACGTAAACCTATCCTCAAAAATGTTTCCGATGATTATTTAATTAGGCTCATTCTCATCCGGCGATTTTGATGCGCGTGGGTCAACTAATGTTGGTTGTACTTGTCCTGCTTTGAGGATATTTTAATTCCTTTAGTAATATGCTTATGTACGATTCCCACCGACCGGGCGGAGTCGGCGCGCGCTCAAGCGCATCTAAATAGTTGCCAAACGAATGTAGAGCTTCTTTACGATAGCCAGATCCCTATTCGAATGTTATTGGCGCCGCTGCTGGCCGATCGGGCGCTTGCGGACGCGGACGGAGGTGCTCGGCTGTCGTCGCGCGTAAGCGGCTCCGTTCGGTCACCGCCGCGCGCCATCGGCTACGTTCAGTTACCGCCGCGCGCCATCGGCTCCGTTCGGTTACCGCCGCACGCCATCGGCTCCGCTCTCACGTCCGTCGCCCTAGAATTTAATCGCTCGGACGGACGCAGTCGGCTGCCGCCGGGCGCTCCAGCGTCCGCTGGAACGTGGTGGCAGCCGAACCCGCCCGACCTGTTCACTGGACGCGGACGGCCGCTGCCGGCTGCCAGACCGCCCGTTGCGACGCGGCGGCAGCCGGCCCGGCCCGGCCCGGCCTATGTGAATCGTACATTACTGTTATTGTATTTATTTTGGATTGATCAAATTGATGAAATAGTTCCGCGGTATTTTTTTTGTAAAGTTCAAAGCGCACTACAAAAAAAATGCTTGCATATTTAGCCATCAGTTTCAAACTTGAAACCTATTTTAAGACTAATATGGACTTATGGACCATGACAAAATGAATTCATCTTTAATATTATTGAATAGATTCATAGGAATTAATTAATCGTGTTTCATGATATATTTTTTTACATTTTTGAGCAATTGTCATTTTGAGGTATATATAACCTCACGCCCAAAAAATTTATATCACTGAAAATAACTTCATTCACAAACATCGTAGGTAATTGGCTGTTTAGGGGGTTCCAAATTAAATAAAATAAATAATTACTTAAGTCCCTAGAGACTAATAAGGAGTTTTAGTCTCGATATGCAGAGAGAAGTGAAAAAAGTAAAAGACGTTAGTTTTGCTCGGAAGTCAGGGTAGATTTGGTTTAATTATTAAAACTCTGTGACGAGTATAAGTTCCTAGGTGGTAAAGAGAAAATAGAAATAATCCTAGTATTACTTAAGCTGCATTATTGATTATACCAAACTTCTATGAGACTGATAGAACTAATTCTCAAACTAACTGAATTTTGCTATAGTTTTATAAGAAAAACAAGTATACATTTTCACATAGCGGTATTGTAATTCATCATCATCATCATCATCATCTCAGCCATAGGACGTCCACTGCTGAACATAGGCCTCCCCTTTGGACTTCCATATATACCGGTTGGAAGCGACCTGCATCCAGCGCCTTCCGGCGACCTTTATAAGGTCATCTGTCCATCTTGTAGGTGGACGTCCTACGCTGCGCTTGCTGTATTGTATCTTTTACCCAGTGGAGCTGTCAGTTGCAGTACAAACCTATATTAACTCCCCGTTTCTTGGTGGTCATACTGGCATGTCATACTAATATGACCAGTGAGAATCGCTTGTATTGGTGGTCATACTTGTCATTGTTCCTCTAAATATAATAGTTTTCTTGTCCCCTGTAGATATAGTGGTACAGTCAGCTTTAAAAACATCTGCACACTTTAGTAACACATTAGTGAGCCACCATACGAAAGTATCTAAGGAGTGAAACCAAAGTGTGCCGATGTGTATAATGCTGAATATACCGCGGTAGCCTTGCTGTTTCAATAATAATGATTTTGTCCTATTAATTTTAAGACACCATCAGAGGTGGCTGTTCCTTCAAAATTTTAAGAGGACTTTCTACTCTGATTATTCCAATGATAACTGTCGCATTATATTGTTTTGCTCTACAGAAATTATAAATAACATTAAACATGATCAGGAATTTTTCGGAGACGGGACTTTCCAAAGTTGCCCTGTACCTTTCGCCATATACTCTATTCAAGGAGATATAGGATCCACGACTGCAAAAACTAAAGTCGTTCCATTTGTGTATGCTTTAATGTCTGATAGGAAAGAGCAATCGAAATGAAATGAAATGAAATAATTTATTCAGTAAGTAGGCCACAGACACTTTTACAAGTCAGATCGTACATAATATAGTTCGAAATGATAAATTCCCAAATCCCTGGGTGGTCTCCACAAAAAATTCATATAGATTTTGAAACTGCTGCTTCAAATGCATTGATGAAAGTATTCCCGGACATAAAAATCAAATTGTGCTATTATCACTTTACCAAAAGTTTATGGAAAAAGGCAAAACACTTAGAAATTAAACCGTAAAAGAGATCGAAGGGTTTGTGGGCTTGTGTTTTGCCCTAGCCCTGCTTCCGGAATCAAATATTGAGGAGGGCTGGATGTATATAAAAACAGGATCTTTCAATAAACCAAAATTTTGCAAATTCATGAAATATATAGAAACTTTCTGGCTCAAGTGTTGTGCTTTTCGATCACAATGGTGTGTGAGTTCTGAGAGACACCGTACTAATAACACGACGGTAGAGAGTTGGAACTCAAAAATAAACAAAGAAATGAAGAAAAAAGGTCCAATTTGTCTCTTGAGATTGCACAATGCGCTAGTGAAGTTAGAGCATGAATATGAACTGCAGGGAGATTAAGAAGATATGGCAAGACGACAAGAGTATATCGATGATGACGATTTCATTATGCAAGCACAATTAAAGCTTTTGTATAATGAGATTAGCGTCGGTTTTTAGGGTTCCGTAGTCAACTAGGAACCCTTATAGTTTCGCCATGTCCGTCTGTCCGTCTGTCCGTCTGTCCGTCTGTCCGTCTGTCCGTCTGTCCGTCTGTCCGTCTGTCCGTCCGTCCGCGGCTTAGCTCCGTGATCATTAGTACTAGAAAGCTGAAATTTGGTATGAGTATGTGTATGTATCACGCCGACAAAACGGTAAAATAAAAACTAAAAAAAATTTTTTTTTCGGGTACCTCTTGTACACCTAAAGTGGGGGTGAATTTTATTTTCCGTTTCAACCCTAGTGTGTGGGGTGTCATTGAAAAGGTCTTTTGAAAATAATAGGGGTCTTTGAACATAACTTTTTGATAAAGTCAGTAGTTTTGTACATATTCGCTCCGAAAATAAAAAAAATAGTGTCCCCCCCCCTCTAAATTTTCTACCACGGGTCAAAAAAATATCGAAAAATTCATGAAAATGAGGCCTTTTAAGTACTTTCAATGAAAACTATATTGAACAAAATCGGTCCATCCGTTTTTGAGTTATCGCAAAATTTCATAATTTTCTTTAAAAGGACGTAGGTTGGTCTCCAGAAGGTAATAAGTAATTATAGTTACTTTGGCGTTTACGACCTTTTTACAGAACTTGAAATCTTTCTCGTAACTTGAGAAGGATGAGCAACTACAGAACCCTACACTGAGCGTGGCCCGACATGCTCTTGGCCGGTTTTTTTTTAGAAAAGCTTCGTTTAATTAAATAAAGCCGTTGTTTTGAACTTTGAGCGAATTGTACTGTATTTATACATATGCAGCAAATATGCATATAGGATGTTTATAAAAATAATATGACCACCAATACAAGCGATTCTCACTGGTCATATTAGTATGACATCCCAGTATGACCACCAAGAAACGGGGTATTAACTGAATGGAGCTCTTGTTTGCCGAGTGTTTTTTTTTTTATTGAAATTATTAAGCGATGTTTATTTTCAAGCTTGTATTCAGCATATTTGTATTACATAGCGTTAAAGTGAGTGACATTATAGACTCCGGCTAACCAGAGCACTAATTCGAGTGCACTTTAAGATATCGCCAAATTAGCGTATATCACCTTTATCAGTCATTAAATGCGATGTTTGCGATTCGAGCTGCATAAAGCTAATTGTGACGACGCAGTTGGCGCAGTTTGAAGTGCACCTGCCTACTGAGCCGGCGGTCCTGGGTTCAAACCCCGGCCGAGGCAAAAATTTGTGTGATGCACTCGAATATTTCTTCTTGGTCATGGATGTTAATGTTACCTATAGTCCCAGCTTTGCTTAGATTGGGACTCAGTTGATTTCTGTAAGATTATCCCTTAATATAAAAAAGCGTAGCGCGATAGGTATAGTGGTACCGTGAAATGCCATTATATGCCGCTCGAATCGCAAACATCGCGTTTTAATGACAGTTACATCTGAAATTCTATTCTACATACTTATCATAAATGTCATAATAAATGTATAATCATTGTATAGGTTGACTTATATGCACCTGGAAGGGTCTTGTATCAAACGACATATTGATATTTTGGTAAAGAAAGAAAAAATTATAACGGTATCAAAATAAATTTACCAATGGTTGACCGAAATTTAGTGTTACACGTCACAGGGGGCAAGTAAAATGTCGCAAGCGTTGTCAACGGAAAGTTTGTAGATTTAGGGAGGTTTCCAAGTTTGAACCACTCTCACAACTCGTACGGTACGTACTTGGGCAACTTTTGACACCTACAGCGGCCCTTAACATTACTTACAAGGTAGTCCAATTCGAAACTTTGTTTCACGGGTCAGAGAACTTTAGGTAATAGGTTTGAATGGTCTAAGTCTGGATTTACTCTGATTTATGAGGAAACTACGAATGTTGAGTAATCACGGTGACAGTTTCTACGGTTGTTAAGTCTGAACGTTATAATAATGAAAACCATAAAACTAATCTATTTATTCAATAAATTTGTAACGATGTGAAATAAATCAGAAAGAAACCTAAATTAAAATATATTTATATCTCCATTATTATTACGTTCTAATACAACATAAAAACTGTTCGCGTTGCCGGGAGCGGATTAGAATTCTAAGAAAATTCGTAACAGCACTCTGTAGAATTTTCTTGGAACACCATCGCTCTGCCAATTCAGAATATTTTTAGAATTCAGATTGGATGTTATTTTTTTTATATCGGCACAACACAACATATTGGCTCTACTTCGCTTAATGGTAGCAAAAACTCAGGGGAGTCAAGTCGCTATTGGCCTCCCTTAAAATTATTTTAAATCAAATAATACATTTACTGGACTTATGTAGGCTTACATATAATATATAATAGTTGTTTTATCCAAAGCCAGTATCTGAATAGGTAATTATCGCTAATGTGTCAACCGAGGTCTAAGCGATTTACAAAATATGTTTTTGGTTCATGTTTACATTACTACATAGCTGCCCCGCACGGAGTTACCCGCTCACGCGGAGTTCTCGTGAGCTCATCCCACGGGAATAATATATTTTTCGGGATAAAAGTAGCCTATGTGTTAATCCAGGGTGTCAGCTACCCACATACCAAAATTTATCAAAATTTGCCTTGCTGGCCGTTTGAGCGAGCGTGAAGAAGTAACAATCATACGGATAAACACACTTACAAACGTTTGCCTTTATAATATTAGTCTGATATATTGAGCTTCAGAGCCCGGCGTGTACTTGCGTGATAGGTATTCAAATCCTGTATCGGAAATAAACCGTCAAATGCGTAGGTTATTTGGTATGAATCCCAGTTACGCTACATTCAGACAAGTGCTGTTTATGAGCTACATCCAGACAAGTGCTGTTTATGCTTTCCGGCAAAGGGAAATATTTCTGTGACGAACACGAATATTTGTTCTTGGGCTAACAATAATATGGAGGTTATATATGTATTTAAGTACATATTTATCTATATTGTCATCTTGTGCTCACAACAAAAGCCTGCTAGAGCTTAATTTGGGACTAGGTAGATTTGAGTAAGGTGTCCGATATTTATTTATTATTTCGTTTTAGCTTTTTTTGTAGTACTTAAACTTGATTTCATTCAATCATTCATAAAATGTAACTGTTATATTTTACTAAACATTTTAATAAAACTTCGCATTATATTCTCATGCACTTTTTTGTTTGTTGCAATTTCAATACACTGGTTAAACTCGTAGATCTCCTCTTCTTAAGAAACTGAACAACTTATTTAATAAATAACATTATTTGACATCGAAGAACTTTATTTTAGAGCACTTAACAAATAAGAACCATTGCCCGATCACTTTAAGAATCCCAAAGACGGTCTAAATGCTATTTAAAAGCCATTTGAAGTAAGCCAACCAACAATTTGCAATGGCAACACTCGAGTAAGCCTGGAACGGCTGGGAAAGCCCATCGGAATCTATTTACTCAGGACAAAGGTCCTGTTTATACATGCGCCTACGGCAGTGTTAGTGGGCTTGTTACATTACTTAATGCTAGAACTTTCGCTAGTTTACACTGAGAAATTAACTGCCGTTTGCGATTAGAAGAAAGTGTTGCCCAGTCTTTGTTGAATATTTAATAAGAAACTGGAAATATTCCTGTAGGCACAACATTATGTGAGGATGTCTTTCTTCTCACGGCTAAGGACTTAGTTTAGTAGGAACCTATATAACTCAGCACAGTAACTTGGTGTAATTTAATCACCCAAAACCAAACTAATTGAATGAATGAATACCTAAAACTAAATATTATACTGCAAATTCTATAAAAGATATTGGCAAAATTGACTAAGATATTATGCAGATGGTTCCCAAATTAATTATACTAAAACTCGAGTCTTATTAATAACTGCTGCATTTTTTTAATAACGGGGCAACTGTCGAGACTTTCATTGTATCAATTTTTAATAAAATTTTAAAATAGGTATCTTCACTAATAGGATTCTTTTTAATAAGACTAATCATTGTAAAAAATATACTAAGATTAAGAACATTTCGTCTGCCATTGTTAAAACTTAACTTATTTTATTTTTATAAAATACACTACATTCAATTAGGACTTCTTTACAAACTCGGACAGGGCCCGCCGAGCGCTTCTAACTTTATGAAAAGAAATTTGTGAAATATGATAAAATATTTAATTAGAAAGAAAATTGTTAGTCTTTGTTAAAATCTTGAGTGTTTTCTATACTTAATAAATTATGTTGCAATTCGTTCACATCCAATTTTGTAGCAAATATTTATGCTGGGTTATGGACCATTATATAGTATTTATATTTGCGCAAAGTGTTTTACGTAAATAAAAAAGTAACAACTGGTACGAAACAATTTTTATTCCAAATAGAGGTACTTCCTAACATTTTTTAGACTTATTGTTAATCACAGTACATTTTGTAACTAACAGTAACATTGCTTAAACTTCGGTAGCACCCTGTTAATCAATAATACCTTTTATAAAAGCTTATCACTCATAAAAACGAAAGTTTGTCTTTGGTTTGTTTGTCGGTTTTATCAGTTTTTACTCATTAAAAGGGCAACTAATCGAATTTGAATATTTTTTTTAAAACAACATAAAATATAAACATACGTTTTTATTCATAAAAAACACACGCTTCTCGAAGAATAAACAGATAAGTTATTGCTACACACAAACGTCAGTCCAAACTTAGAAACACATTAACATATATATTTCTATACGTAAAGGAAATAATTGGCAAAGAGCCTAATCATAATCAGTCACATTCGTATTGCTTTCAATGTTTCTATTGAGCATTCCCCCAGGCTGTAGCGTCTAGACAGCCAGGCCGTTGGCATTAATAACTATATCTGCTAACGCGCTGTTGGTGGGCCGTACACCGCGCTTTTATTCCCATATTTAAAATTCAAAGCTTACATTTCTGCTATTTAAAATCCTGCTAACTTAAAAAAGTTGACTTGTGTTGAATGTTCCGCAGATTGTAAACAAAAATAAACGAAGCAACAAAAGAGAAAGAATTTAATATCCACCGCGGCATGCGGTATGCTTGTAACAATTTGTTTTCTTCTCGCGAGCATTCCTTTTTAGGGTTCCACATAGTTACTCAGTTTTTGTCGTTTGTTTGCGGGTGATTCGTGGAGGCTCGAGATTCATAAGGACTGACGACTCGAGCCGTGGAGAGTGCTATTGTATTTTCATAACGAATATTTGTGTAGTGTTGGAATAATAATATACATTCATTCATCGAAGAAAATGAGAAAAGAAAACGAGTACCTAAATATAATCATGTGTTTTTTTCTCAATAACACTTAAATTATCGGCGGTATGATTTAAATAATTCTAATAAAATGAAAGGTCTATCTAAGTTTGGTAAGCATTTAAGTTGCCAAAGCAATCCGTCTTAGACGCGTATAAATTCCCATGTGAATGAACATTAAAACGCCTTTATGACCTGAATAAAAGATTGGAGAGATCCAACTAAAAACTTAGTTTTATTTTACGAGTAGTACCTACCAGCAATTCGCTGGTACTTGTCATGGATTTAAAGTAAAGAGACTGAGTAAAAGACGGAGATACATTTTGAGTCTGAAATGAAAACTTGGAACTGTTTAGGAGAGGCCTAAGCCGCAGAGGCTACAATCTTTGACGACGTGGTTGGCGCAGTTTGTAGAGCACCTGCCTACTGAGCCGGCGGTCCTGGGTTCAAATTCCGGCCAGGGCAAGTATTTGTGTGATGAACTCGAATATTTGTGCTTGGGTCATGGTTGTTCTATGTATTTAAGTATAGTTATATTTATCTATATAAGTATATATATCGTCGTCTAGTACCCATAATAGTAGAGTTGTTAGTCCGCTGTTTTCTAACATAATTGTGCGCATCGGGTTACAAGCATGAAATTTCTACCACAGATAGAGTGTTTTCCGGTGATAATTTTCAGATGTGGAGGGAAATCAGATTCGTCCCCTGTGAGGCGGCAGAGCGGAGTGAAGAGGATCAAGTTTACCTCTTTTCTTTCTTTATTGCTGGTCAGTTAAGTCTACTAGGACTTGTCTGGTATCATTTTCGTGTAAAACAGATATCAGAAATTCATATTTTATGTTATTTTTGTATAGTTCTATATAAAAATATGAGTGTATGGCCGAAAAGGTAAAAATCACAACAAGTTTTTTCTATTCAGTGAGGTAAATTAGTTAAATTTCGTTAACATTTTTAAAGTATTATTATTATTTTAAAAAGCTTATTTAATCTGGTTTCTAAAAATATATGCATATTGGGAACTTCTCATACAAACAGTAGGGTAAAATATATGTTTAAGTCGGCGTAACCAACGTAAATCTCCGAACGCATCCTATTTCGCTTGATTAAATACATTAAATAATGATTATTAACAGGCTTTTACATAAAATATTTACTATATACGTCCTAGAAAAACTAATTAATGCAATTAAAACAAAATATTTTTTTGCTAATGTATCACGAGCACACGGGCTAATCTCAACATCAACAATTTATTTAGGTTACTGTTTGTATGGAGAGTGCCCAATATGTTTATGTTTTTAGAAACTAGATTAATTTTGCTATTTTGTTATATTTTTGTTAGTTGTAAATATTCAGGAAATATAACTAATTTATCTCCCTGAATAAAAAAAACTTGTTGTGATTTTTACAATTTCGGAAATACAACCATATTTTTATATGGTACTATCAATAAATAACATGAATAATGAATTTTTGATATCTGTTTTACACGAAAACGATACCACACAAGTCCTAGTAGCGTTATCTGATCAGTAATATAAAAAGAAAAAGAGGTCTCCTTTGTCCTATTCACCCCGCTTTCCCGCCGCACAGGGGACGAATCTGACTTCCTTCTACATCTGAAAATAATCACCGCAGAATACTCTATCCGTGGTATAAATTTCGTCGTTGTATCCCGATGTACCTAATTTCGCGACTTAGCAAAATGTACTAGAACACGCAGGCTAAGCTTAACATCAACATTTTTTTCAAGGTACTTTTTGTATCAGATGTGCCCAATATGTATACATTTTTAAAAACAAGATTAAATTTTCTGTTTAGTAATATTTTTTTTAATTGTAAATATTAAGGATAGATAACTAATTTATCGTTCTGAATAAAAAAAACTTGTTGTGATTTTTACCTTTTTGGCAATAAACCCAAATTTTAATATGAAACTATTCTTAAATAACATAAAAAATTAATAGCTGATATCTATTTTACACGAAAACGATGTTGCACAAACCCTAGTAGCCTTTACTGATCAGTAATAAAAAAAAGAAAAAGAGTAGTACTTGGTCCTCTTCACCCCGCTCTCCCACCACACAGGGGACGAATCTGACTTCCCTCCACATCTGAAAATAATCACCGTGGAACGTTCTATGTGTGGTAAAAATTTCATGCTTGTAACCCGATGCGCACAATTTCGCGGCTTAGCAACTCTACTATAACACAAGCCTTCTTGAGCTTAATTTTGGACTAGATCGATTTGTGTGAGGTTGACTGGTATTTATTTGTTTATTTATTTTCTTTTATTTAATTTTACAAGTAATTAGGAGAACAAAAATAATGGCTAGTTTTAGTACGGATGTAAATAGGTAATTATATGCCTGAGATACAAAAAATATGCTAAAACCATAAAAGAGCTTTTCGCAAAAACGACATTTAACAAACTGTCTTCATTCGAGTAATAATAAAAGTTGCGTCGTATAAGTTATCTAATCGTAAGAAGATTATTGTTCAGTCATACAACAAACAAAAAGAAAATTAATTCTCCTAAACCCGTTAACCACATCAGTGAGATATGTGTGTTCTAATCCCGCAATCAGCCGTACACACTCGTCAAAGCAAATCGCCTCAATAGACCTCTAATGGTCCGGATTAGACATATAATGGGAACAGAAACCTGAAATATCCGTCTGTCTTGGGATCAAAGAAGTCGCCGCCCTTGGTTATGACTCTATTACTCAGCCGGGTAATAGTATTGGAAACATATTGGATTGAGTGCGGGATCAAAAGGAACTTTCATCTGTAAAACATTTTATAGATTTTGTGTTTTAGCCTAAAATCTACTTTGGTCTTTGGTTGGGTATAAGAAATAACTACTTTTACGCATCTTACGCTTGCCTATACTAACTTTTCTAAACATTTACTAAAAGTAGGTACCTACGCATTTTAAAAGACACATTTAAACCATTTTTGTACGTTATATGTAAAGTTATAAAAGAAGTTCAGAGAAGGGAAATATTATTAAATGTAATCATTGTGCTGATACAAAATGTGGTAAGTTTATTTAATTTAATTATGTGAAATAAATGACCGAATTGTTGCTAAACGACAAGGCTTTTCTGGCAGTTACTATTCTCCAAAGTACTGAAAGCTGGACTTAGTACCTACGGGTTTGCGAACATGAATAATACATATGATGTAGTGTTGCCGCCTAATTACTACCTACACTACAGACTTACTTGGTTCAGCTTTTAGTAGCGAAAATGTATTCAGAAAAGTATTTTGTGGCCTATTTCACATATGAAATCTTGCAAAGAAGAAATGAACTTGTTGAAAAATACTCGCATATTCCCTTTGCGGTTAGAAATTCCATGGCAAAATAGCTTAATTTTCATTCAGTCGCCCATTTTAACCAGATTTTGTACCTATTAAAAGGCTTTCATCAAACAGCAACTCGCATTCATAACAATAATTAACCTAAAAGCAATACGAAACCTCATGAAACACTTAAATTAAATGTGTGTATTTCTGACTTGACTTTATTCTTAACAGCACTTCTAAGTAGTAAGTAATACTAAACCTGCGAAACAAATGAAAAAGTAGTTTTGCATGCAACTATGAGAGGATCACCATAACATCATCATTATATCGTAATGTTGTGAAATGTGAAGTTACACATCACTGATTTCTTGCCTCTATGCCCCGCCGCCGTCGCTGCGGTTTTTACCTATACCTATACTAACTTTTTATAGTAAATATTGACACAAAGGTAAATTACGAAAGAAAAATGTAATGTGATTATTTTTATAAATATTGATTATGGAATTCATGAAAGATTTGGTGTGATTGAGTAACGATCTAATAGCTCAGTTGGGAGAGCAATACGCCGGAAACGTAGAGGTCGCAGGTTTGAGTCCTGCTTAGATTGTAGTAGATCACATTAAATTTTTCTTTCGTAATTTACCATTGAGTAAATATTTATAAAAAAAAATGTGGTATTTCCACATAAAAAATAGAATCGATAAAAAGATTCTATAAATATATTTTTATAGTAATTTAACTATAAATGTGTACATAAACATAATGAGTTTGTTGTCGTGACCATATTGCACCTCAATCGAGAGATGAGTTTCTATATAATGAATGACTACCTATACAAAATGACATGTCGGTGATTGACGCAGTGCTAAGATCCAAAGATGACGATTTGCACTTTTTTTCATGACGCACCTTACATCATATGCATTGGCATTTGGAATTACAAAAATACAGAATAATAAAACTTTTGGACAAACGGATTTTTAGAAGTTTTTAAGTCTTTCAATAGGTTACCCTTTTATATTTTTTACCGTACAAACACGAGCGGAGCGTCAAGCTTAGTTCAGCTAAACTTCCGCACCGTCAGCCGTTAAACATTTAAAGACCACTACCTACATACCTACTTAATTAAGAAGAGCCATAAAATGTTGGCCTCGCTACTACTACTAGTAATAAATTTCCTAAGAGTATGTTCTGGTTCTCTTTGAAGTATGAGCACAGATTCCAACGAAACAAACGGATATTGTCGCACACCAAAAAAAAATATCTTAAATGATTTTAGTTCTATAAGCCTCGGTCATCCAGCTTATTTGCTGTAGAGGCAGCATCTTCCAAGGGTTCTTAATTCCGAATTATCTTCGAAATTCCGTTGTTTCAAGAAATAAGTACCTAATAACGATAAATGTTATCCCTCCAAACTGCATTAGCTACAGTACGTACATATTATTTGGACTTGTACTGTAACGTACTTAAAGCACAAACCTGTCCATCAGTTACCTACCAAGACAGACATTCCGTTCAATCTGACAGCCGAAAACGTCCACACAATGATTGTTGCCCAACATTTACTATGATATACAACACGGAGTACAATCAAACAGATTTATTAACGTTTCTATCTCGACCCGAAATCGTAATCTCAGAACGTTAATCCGGCTGTGACTGCGTCACTTTACGACCCGTCCCGGGTTGAAACGGGAATTATACATTTCCCTTATTTCCTGAGAATGTAATGTGATTATAATATATATATATATATATGTATAATATAAGATTGAAATTATATTATGTATCCACGCCGTTTACACCACCTTTAGAACTATAGTGACCTAATTCAAAATCGTCAACACTTCAATTTATACTCGTATATACAGAGTGATCAATCCAAATGGGTCAGTAGGGAGAAAACGAAAACTATAAGAGATAGGGAAATCTGTTCTTAGGAACCATGGCGTCGATTTTAGATTTAATACAAACTGCATTAAAAAAAAATTATAAATATCATACATAACCGGGAATTGAACCTGGTTAAAATTCTGTAAGTAATCGCATATCGTATTGTAACATTCTTTACAGCAGTTCTGACTGGATTATGTATGAAATTATGTATGCTATTTATACAAAAATAATAATGCAGTCTTTATTTAATCTAAAATCGACGCCATGGTTCCTAAGAACAGATTTCCCTATCTCTTATAGTTTGTGACTTCTCCCTACTGACCCATTTGGATTGATCACCCGGTATATTTAGAAAGAAAGAAATCTAATTCATAAACTCCAATATTTTGAATTAAGTCACTATCATTCTTAAAAGCTTGTGCAAACGTCTAACTGTATGAAAAATATGATTATTTTAAGAGTATATTTTAATGAGTAACTTGAAACTTAAAAGCGGTGAAACATTTATTATGAATGCGGTTTACCGGTGCCCGTGTCCCGGTATGGTAAAAAAAACGATAAAAAAACTGTTCTCGACATGAATCACCGTTCCAGATGCCTATACTTCCCATTCTTACCCACTTGTGAAATCAGGTTGTTACTCTTAACCAGCGAGTCCCTCTTCAAGACCATTAAAAGGAGCATTTATTTTAATACGTGCTTTTATTTATGGTCGCCTTGAAAAAAAGAAATTAACCCGTCTATACGTTTTGTTGGAACCTATTAAAACAATCACATAGTTCATCGATTCAGTTGTCAAATACTTAACAAAGGAAAATTGCGCTAGGTGCTTAACTCACTTTACTGCAACGGTGGAACAAGGAAGCTTGTTTTGAGAGTTAGGCAACTATACATCTGAAACTAAGTCCTAAGTGCACCTATAATTCAAAATCTTGAAACTTGAAATAAATTTATAGGAGTTGAACGTGTTAGATAGTGCTATTATATTACAGATTCTATGAGGAGTTGACTAAATAGAGACGTAAGGTTTAGAATTTATTCAAGCAGAAGTTAGTCTAAGCGCGAATGCATACAAAAAGATATCAATTTAGGAATACTACATGCAATAAGTCTTAATAATTATTGCAAAATTTTAGGTTAAGAGTTGCTAAAAAATAGCATACCTACTTAACCCAATTTTAATACCCTCAACATTATTACAATTTACGACATTAGAATTCGAACAACCGTTTATTATGTCAACATA
Organism: Apotomis betuletana; assembly: GCA_932273695.1. Taxonomy (NCBI): domain Eukaryota; kingdom Metazoa; phylum Arthropoda; class Insecta; order Lepidoptera; family Tortricidae; genus Apotomis; species Apotomis betuletana. The sequence continues at coordinate 17,600,020 of OW026300.1, forward strand.
ATAATATGTTAGATCCACTGACCCGTGTTGAAGTGTAGGAAAAATATTTGTTCAGACAAACAAGAAATTGGGTAAAAAAATGCGAAACCCCAAGGGCAATATATCTCGAAATACCTAACAGTCCAAAGGAAGACGCGCATAAATAAGCTCTAAATATTACGATTTTTTGGAGTTTACTCGGTTACAGAGTGTTTTCCTTAACTTGGTCAATACGGGGCAATCCAAAATCAAAGCAACTATGGTATAACTGTCTTACACGACAGGAGATTTTTTTAATCAATTAACTTTAAGGATTTATTATTTATTTAAAAAACCTACTAATATTTTTTTTTTGTCAACTTCCTATGAAACGCGTTTGTCGATATAATTGAAGGATCACTTTTTTGGCTATAGGTACGTGCGATCTTTGTGATGTTTTTTTGATAGTTTTATCGTAGCCCATCTTACGTGGGAAATTCACTCTTTATTTGTTACTAGGAGCTACCCAGGTAAAAAGTATGACACTTTGGATGCCCAGCTATCCCTGTACCAATATTAGTAAAAATCCGTCCCGTCGCTAAGGCGTGATGACCGGACAAACATTTTTTTACCAACAGATTGCGCTGTACGGCTAACGCCGAGCGCCGATATTAATTCTGCATGGCGCTGTTAAGATTTTTTCTGAAAAAATGACCTCCTCTATAGTAAACTGATTTCCAATACAATTTTAGAATTTTATAATAGTAATGAGAGAAGAATGGCGCCGTGTGGTTAGGCTTGCCACACAAGGAATGACAGCCGCAACCACTGCCAAGAGTGTAACGACAAAGATGAAATTATAGTTCTCACACGTAGTAACATTATGCAACGCAACACGATAACATTTACTAACACTTCACAACTGTCGCCTCCACTTACACTACATCAAGTATTCTACATTCACACTACATAAAACACAATTACTTACACAATTTATCTGCTTAGCCCAATAGTTGACTGGTAGAGAATGCCCTATGGCGTTAAGTCCACCTTTTGTATGATGTTTTTAGGGTTCCGTACCTCAAAAGGAAAAAAACGGTACCATTATAAGATCACTTTGTTGTCCGACCGTCCGTCCGTCCGTCCGCCTGTCATGACCCTTTATATCGGGAACGGGTGGAGGTATCAAGTTGAAATTAAAACCATATACTTAAGTATACAGCTCCTTGAAACTGTAAAAAAATCAAACTTCTAACTCAACGGAAAAAAGATACGGCCGTTTATACCGCAAAAAGCGGATATTTCGAGACTCTCAAGGAAATCAATATTTACGTTGGCCGAGAACTATGAAATTTGGCAAGTAATACCGTCTTATACTGCTAGAGCAATATGGAGTACCTACTTCATACGGAACCCTCGGTGCGCGAGTTTGACTCCACTCGACCGGCTTTTTTTTTCTTTCGTCCAATAACGGTTAAATAAATAAATAATATGTTTCATGACCTCTAGCAGAAACCTCATTTATATACGAATTGGCTAACTACTGATGAAAACAAAAAACTTGAGATGGAAAACATTGCCATGGGAAAGGCATACGAGATATTTAATTCGGTGAATAGAGACTAAAGTACTATTTATGTGTGACCTTACAAACGGTCCGGTAGTTTTGAATTTTTTATTATGTTGTCTAGAATAGTTAGTCAGTGTTTAAAATGCAAAATGCACAATCCCCCCCCCCCCCTCCCACTCCGCGCCCGCCGCCATATTGAAAAAATTGGGCAAGTGCGAGTCCGACTCGCGCATGAAGGGTTCCGTACCTATATATATGTATATATAGGTATAACAAGTTTGTTGTATGGGAGCCCCCCTTAAATATTTATTTTATTACATTTTTAGTATTTGTTGTTATAGCGGCAATAGAAATACATCATCTGTGAAAATTTCAAGTGTCTAGCTATCACCGTTCTTGAGATACAGCCTGGTGATAGACGGACGGACGGACGGACGGACGGACGGACGGACGGACGGAAGGACGGACGGACGGACAGCGAAGTCTCAGTAATAGGGTCCCGTTTTTACCCTTTGGGTACGGAACCCTAAAAACCGGCACGTTCTTCATATTTTTGCTCATATCTTCCTTTAGGAGCATTTTAGGTAGAAGAAAGCATTGACAATGTTATAGAGTTAAATTCACTAAATTCTGAGTATAGACTTCTTCTTCTCCACAAAAATAGTCAAAATAATAATAACATAATATTATTTCGTAATCCTTTACTGAGATATAGAATAACTGGTGCGGAATAAATGGACAACAAAACTAATCTTTCTGTTTGTATGAAGGCGCGGAGGAAATTATTCCCGCCTGACCCTCAACACTAAGTTTAATACAATTTGTTTTCAACTACAAACGAGCTCTTCTTCTGGTAGCAAGCTTATGAATGTTTTGTTTATATTAGATTTATATAATGTAATGCTATGGTATTCAGATTTGCACGTAGTTTGATGCAAAAGGCTACTGAAAAAAGGTCTCATCCCTAGATTTTTGCAACTTCCTCTTAAGTGTTACTTCTGTCATCGAGGAACGTGCCCTAGTTGTTCCGCCTCCGTCTCGACCTGTTAGTGGCACGCTGTCGCTGCTCTTCGCATGCAGCATACGTGAGCTGCCCAGTCCCATTTTTGTCGGAAAAATATGACCACATACATATTTTTTGGGTGTTGGAAATTCTTCATAAGCAAGTCCAGGAAAACCAGTATCCATAATATCATAAAATAATTTCATAACTATTTGTTTTACAGTCAGCATTTAGAAAACTATCCATCTGAGGCTTTTGTTAACTTCCATCTCTCTTCACTAACAAATTGAGAATCTTCATCAACAGAGAACCATGCCATAAAATATATAACAGATAACAACTCAGTTGAAAAGGTAAAATTCTTATGCATATAATTAGAACAAAAATTTAAGTAGAAGCATGGACCAACAAATTCGAAATGTGGATACATAGAAGAATTTAAAAATTTAATTTGTGCATAAAATATCAAATTAATCGATCTTAAACAAAATGATGAAGCAAATGGAATTAATTCTCACAATTAAAAATAGAAAAACGACATACTTTGGACATACTCGTATTTACCGAAACGCGAAATATTTATGCTATAACGAGAAATATAATCGAGGGAAAAGGAGAAGGAAAAAGAGGTAGAGGAAGACCTAGAACAACTTGGTGTGATAATATCAAGGACTGGACTGATATTAAGAACGTCACCACTTTCAGCAGAGTGGCAATAAATACAGAAGACTTTCGTATATAATAATGATTGCTGACATACGTTACGATACGGCACCACAAGAAGAAAAAATAGAACAAAAAAAAAACGGCCAAGAGCATGTCGGGCCACGCTCAGTGTCGTGTTCCGTATTTGACCATCCTTCACAATAGACGAAAATTACGAGAATGATTTAAATTACGAGAAAGATTTCAAACTCAATAAAAAGGTCGTAAACGCCAAAGTAACTGTAATTACTTATTACCTTCTGGAAGTTATCGAATATACACGCCAGATTGACCGAAATGTTTTAATACAGTATGGCACTTAACTAATATGTGTAACGTTCGAAGTATAAGGACACAGCGCAGCACTTACGTAATTTTTAAAAAAATTATGAATTTTTGCGATAACTCAATATAGTTTTAATATAAAGTACTTATAAGCCCTCATTTTCATGATTTCCAAAATTTTTTAAACCGTGGTTGAAAAGTTAGAGGGGGGGACTTTTTTATTTTTATTTTCGGAGCGAATATTTACAAAACTGCTGACTATCAAAAAATAATCTTGGGAGACCCCTATTATTTTTAAAAGACCTATTCAACCACACCCCACACACTAGCGTTGGATCGAAAAAACAAAATCAACCCCACTTTAGGTTTACCCTCACGGGAGGTACCTGAAAAAAGGTTTTTTTTTTGTTTTTTTTTACCGTTTTGTCGGCGTGATACATACACATACCTACTCATACCAAATTTCAGCTTTTTAGTACTAATGATCACGGAGCTAAGCCGCGGACGGACAGACAGACAGACAGACAGACAGACAGACAGACAGACAGACAGACAGACAGACAGACAGACAGACCGACAGACCGACAGACGGACAGACGGACATGGCGAAACTATAAGGGTTCCTAGTTGACTACGGAACCCTAAAAACTGATTTAAGTAAGTATGATTAGCCACTTGATACCATAGTCATTGGCTTACTGTACGGAGTGCTTTGAAGCGGAGTGCTTATCATAATAAGTGAAGAGAGATAAAATTTATATACTGATGGATATTTATTTAGGCAACAGTTGTGGATATAGTGCGTTTGAGATGTGGTGCTGGAGGAAATTGCTCGGGACTCACTGGATGGAACACCGAACCAACGAGTCCATTCTTACCGAGCTCAAGATCCCGATGAGACTCAGCACCATATGCATGCGGAGGAGTTTTGAGTTCTTTGGCCACATTGCCAGAAAGAAAGGGGACAATCTGGAAAAACTGTTGGTAACAGGCAAGGTGTGCGGAAGACGGCCCAGAGGAAGAAGTCCAACACGCTGGTCAGACCAAATACGCTCTACCCTCAAGACCTCAATTTACGAAGCCATCCATGCAGCCCAGGATAGAGTAAGCTGGCGCAAAATAGTCCACGAAAAAGTAATTCAGAGAGGCCACGACCCTCTTGAGGATATCGACTGAAGGAGGAGGAGGAAGGAGGAGGTAATATGTAGTTAGAAATTCTGTCGCCACAAAGTTTGATGAGACGAATGTTGATTTATACATATATACAACATTTGTCAAAGTTAGAGACTTCTATTGTGTCTGCTGTGATGTTATGTTAATAACGTCACGTTTGTTACGTGAATTTCAAAGGTAAATTTCAAAGATCGCATTATCATTTACACATGATAAGGGTTAAAGACTCTTTAGATGATACTCTTGATGAGGTGTGACGTGTGAATGGCGATACAAACATTGCACGTCATTTACAGAGGCTGCTTATCTAAAAATTAATATAAATAATTATAATTAAAAACTGAAAAAAGTTAACAACCGACTTTACTGAATTGGGAAGTTCCAAATGTGATGAGGGCACTTAGAACTGACGAAACCTGCGTTGCGGATTTAACTTTTACACTGTGTTGTTTAAATGGGCATTACCGTTGAATAAATGATTATTACTTAGAGCTTCGGAAATGGGAGTTAAACCAAAAGGTGTCTACTAAAGGTTAAAAACGTTCAATTTAAAAAGGCAGAGAGTTGTAACATCACAATCACGCAAATGAGCTGCTTGTATATAAAAACATTAATTTCACAGAGTAGTTCTTAAAATACTGCTTGAAGTGTATAATGACCAGGTGTGTAATGTTAATAACGGCTCCATAGTTCTCCATTAGTCCTACCGTGCCAAAGAAAGTCCGACCCCTGATAATGACACATATATTTTACATGTTTCTGTGAAGACTGATAGTTTAATTTGTTTTATACCCCATCCACTACAGTGGATAAAAGAATTACGCCTAAAATATACTATTATTACACACAACACACCTAAAATATACTATTATTTAGTATAAAACTTTTTTTTCCGGTCGGTTAGGAAAATTCGTTTCATAGCGAGTGAAAAAATCCCATAACGGATAATAGTAATCAAACTGAACGCACCAGCCAACTGGCACTGCCGGTTTTATAAACCCTGGCAATCAAAATTGAGGTTAACTTTTAACTATATACACAGAAACTTTATTCTATTCAAATTCGGAAGAGCACAGGCACGAGTAGTTTGGAAAACACACGGATAGTATGAATTTGAAGAGAATACGCTGGTCACGCATCCCAGTTCCGAACTTACTCTTGGTGCATTTTCCTAGCTCAGACTTATAGACTACCTGCGAACACTGGTTGCAAAATTTTGTTTTTAAAGTAAACACTTAACCTATTTTAAATCGGTACTTTCCCGATAAGTAAGAACGGTGAGATTTAGATTTTGAGAGAGATTTTTCTTCCCAGATTCGGCTTTAATTTAAGTACTCAAAATAATTTGACATACCAAATCCAACCGCAGGCAGCCAACGGTAACAGAATATGCAATGATATCAATTTGCTTACCAAATGTCAAATTTGTTATTTATTTTGCCTTACGTAATTTTTGCACATTCGAATATTTTTGTACATTGTATCTGATCTGATTAACAATTCCTGTAGTAAAGTTTAAAATTTGTTTGATTTGCTTGAAATTTATTATGTTATTTATTACAAGTCGGAATGCATGTGTAGTAGGAAGAGAAGAATACGTGAACGTAAATATAAATTGCTTTATTTTATCGTGAATATAAATAGTAAATGTAGTTTATTCTATAGCCTCTTGGTTATAAGCTGATTTCAAAAGAAAAGGTTTGCAAATTGTCTGTAAATGTTTCGACCCAATTTTCCTAACGTTGCAAAATGTTTAGCTTGGATTATTCGAATTGTATATTTTAAACACGATATGTCTATTTAAAACGGTTTATTTTCAACCAGTATTCCATTTTGATTAACGTACCGAAGGATGGAAACAACACATCACACAAAAAAAGTGGAACAAACTACGAGTACGTGTTTTTTTTGAGGATTAAAACAATAGGTGGTATAAAAACGATATCCACGTTTGTTACTGTCCGCCAATCCTGCAACAAAAAACTCGCATGAAATCTGAGCTCTTTGTTACATCAGAATGCTATTGCGCTGGTTTTGATTGAGTTCATTGTAATCAATGCACTGATACCTACAGCCGAAGCGTAATTTAAGTCTAGTTTAGCTTTCAATTATGAGTTAAACTAAGTAGACATTGATGGTTACCACAAACTGTCTGCTGTATCGCAGCATTACTACAGTAATTGGTCGTCACGGCGGCGCAACTTGCAACATACGCGGTACAAACCTTTGCTTCCACTTGAAACGTCACACGCTGGGATGTCTTTAAAGAGACAAGAGATATTTATTTACATTATTTTATTTGTATTCTTAAGCCAATTGTAATTTTATAATAGAAGGATCGATTTTTTACTCGAGTTACAAACTTCCAGGTCCCACTCAGATCAGCTGCCAGAGTATACGTACATTACATACTAATATCAAGATAAGGAAATATACTGCGGCGTTCAGCAGTCAGCGGGCTCAACAAAATTTGCTTTTGGTAATGAATGTACCTAACCGAAAATGGCACCCATCTTACCCCAGTCCTTAGATGGCCAGCTACATATTTACGCCTAGCAAAATATTATAAATCTCGATGAGAAAGAAAATATCATAACGATCGGATATATGTAGCATAATATCACTACAAAATAAATAGAGTTTAGGTAGATTTCAGTGTCAAACAGCGAAATAATACCAAAATCATATATTTTATTTACTTAAAGCCAATTGTAATTTCAAAGCAGAAGTGCCGCTTTGTTACTCAAGTTATAAACTTTCAGGGCCCGCGGTCAGCTGTCAGAGTACGTACTAATATCAAGGTAAGGGAATTCTGCGGCGTCCGGTGGTCAGCGGTCTTAGCTAGATTTGCCTTCGGAATTGAATGTAACCGCAACATAGCGCCCATCTTACCCCATTCCTTTGATGGTTAGGGCCTTTCGTCGGTGTTCACGAACACGTTTGCTCACGAACCTCGTCGAGCGGAATTAATTCGAGGACATTTTATTTGTGCATAATGTATGTGTCCGCAAACATTAATCACTTGGATGAATTCTGGAGGATCCGTATTCTATTATGCACCCGTTATCTTTGAGTCGGCAAAAAGGCCGAAAGATAAAAGACCGCTACTCGACTGTGTGCGCACTCTACCTGCCTAGGCGCTTCAGAGCCATAAAAAACTGTTTTTTTTTTATCATTTTTAGCAAAAAGTAACGGTTTTAAAAGTATTCGGTAACTGCACTCTACGCAAGGTTAAATGAAAATGTAATTAACACAGCGAAAACGTAAACGTGGCCAGGTTTTTATGGCCGCAGTTTTTTATACGTGTTATATCACTAGTTTTAAGCGCGTTCGTTCCTATGCCATTTTACCTGCGTATCGTAAAAAATCTGACTAATACCGCATCAGACGGTATGGAGTTAATAGAGTTATACGGTCTTAGACAGTTACGAGTTTATAGGAAAGCTGAATCAATATACAGAAAGCTGACAATCTATTCAGCTTCCCTATAAACTCGTATCTGTTTTAGAATACTACTAATAGATAATAATACTTCTACTACTATTTTGCTATTGCTAGTCTCAATACCTACACAAAGTATGAAACTGTATTGTAAGTTTATAAAAAAAGGTTTAAACTCACTTGAAAACTCAAATGTAGGTACTTCCCGACATGTTTCGAACTCGTATGTAGCTCTTCATCAGGGACTATCCGTGCTGCTAAGCGACAAACGGTCCACTGCTTTGGATCGCCTATAGCCGCCCTCAGCGCCCACGCAGATAGCACGGAGAGCAGGGGCGGGGGATCTTGCACTATCACTACGGGACTGTCTGTCACTGCATCTTCACTGCTACCCACTGATACTACGCACACTTGAATTATTGTATCGACGACATTGTCTGAACGCGCGATGTTTTTCAATCGAAGTCACAGGCTTCCATGCTGGAGGTAGATTCCACACAAAGTGTTAACTATTTGAGGTTGCCATGATAACTAGAAGTTCAGTACGCACCGATACTGCTAGTCCCATGTGAATATGATATTAAAATCACTAAAACGGTATTATTATACTCATATTGTATTGTACATCAATCATAAGCTTATAAAATTGACTTAAATTAATTATATTTTAATGAAACATCAATCCACAATTATAAACCGCTTAGTATCAGGGTAGTCCTATTATCTATTTTGTGGTATTTGTGTTATACGGGTATTGGTTATAAATGATAAAACGACGGAATGGAAAATGATTTTGGGTTATAAATGGCCTAATTTTTCATCTAATTGCTTTGGCCATTAATTTGACTTTTATCAATTGGCTGTCGGATTGATTTTAATGAATAACTAATGAAATAAGATTGAAAATATATCAGTATCAGAACGTTTATGAATTAGTTTTAAAAAAATCGTGAAATTTCAGTAGGGAAATTATGCCTATGAGTACTTCTAATTTAAATGTAATTAACATGACAATTTGGTATCTTGGAGCTGTTCTGATCATAGAGATGGGTAACTGTAGGAACTGCTAAACAGCACTAGATAACGTGTTTGGGCTCATTTTATTGGTCCCCGAGTAATTAACACTGTTTAAGGGGGTGCCTGTCGTATCGCATAACGTTTTTTGTACTAAAAATGTTTGGCCGAGAATGTTTGGCATACTGTTGAATGGCCTACTACTCGTTTGTCCAAATAATTTTTGCGCAAACTCATTTAAAGTCCTAAAGCAAGTTTATCCTAATATTGATAACTCTAGAGTGATCTGACTAATTTCCGTCCGATATCTATACTACCTGTTTTAAGTAAAGTTTTCGAAAAATTAATGTTGAAAGATCTACTAGGACACTTCAATAGAAATAAATTACTCTCTAGTAAACAGTTGATGATGATGATGAAACAGTTCGGTTTCACAAGGGGACGTTCCACGACTGATGCAGCATCTGTACTTATTAAACACATTTATGACAGCTGGGAGGAATCTTGTGATGCAATTGGGATCTTCTGCGACCTTTCTAAGGCATTCGACTGCCTTCATCCTGGAACACTCATTTTGAAATTAGAACATTATGGTCTGTCTTCAAATGCTTTAAGCCTTATGTCTTCATATCTCAGTGATAGAATGCAAACAGTGGATGTAAATGGAACCCAGTCCAATGGAGCTATAGTTAAGCTAGGAGTGCCACAGGGCTCTATTTTAGGTCCATTTCTATTTTTGGTTTATATAAATGACTTACCATCTATAGTAGATAATCTTTGTAATATAGTACTATTTGCTGACGATACATCATTAATTTTCAAGGTTCACCGGAAATCAACCGACTATGCGGAAATTAATGGCATACTAGAGAAAGTACTTAACTGGTTTACTACTAATAATCTTCTATTAAATGCCAAGAAGACTAAATGTGTTAGATTTGCTTTACCGAATGTTACGGCGGTAGATTCTACTATATTACTAAATGGTGAATGTTTAGAAATAGTGAATAAGGCATTATTCTTAGGTATAACATTGGACAGTAATTTGCAATGGAGTCCACATATAGCAGTGCTTGCAGGTAAATTAAGTTCAGCGGCGTACGTCGTTAGGAAAATCAGACAATTGAGTAATGTTGATACAGCTCGCTTAGTTTATCATAGTTATTTTCATAGTGTCATGTCATATGGTATTCTGGTTTGGGGCAAAGCAGCTGACGTTCAGACTATATTTGTGCTACAAAAAAGAGCCATTCGTTCTTTATATAACCTAAATTCTCGTGACTCCTTAAGAGACATTTTCAAAGATATAAACATCTTAACTGTAGCGTCCCAATATATTTATGAGAGTATTATGTATGTTATTAGAAACCTAGATTCATTTACAAAAAATTCCGATGTCCACAGTTTTAACACTAGAAATAAAAATAAAATTGCTATTAGAAAGTTTCGTGTTCGTAAAGTAAGTAAATCATTTTTAGGCCAATGTATTCATTTTTATAACAAGTTACCTGATCATGTTTTAAAATTAGCCTTTCCATCTCTCAAAAATTATTTAAAAAAAACTCTAATGTCAAAAGCATATTATACAGTAGAGGACTATCTGACAGACAAAAATGCATGGCCTGAACCAGAAACCGCGTAGCTGACTCCTTCTTAGATTGTACCTAACTAGTTTAAGGGACACAGTTCTAATAAGAAAGCATATCAAACGTACATAAATTGTGATAAACCGTCTGGCTTTCTTGTAGTTTCTATTTTATTCTTACACTTTTCCTCACTCATGTTTATGTCTTAAAATACACTTTTAATATGTTTTCTTGTAGAACTACGTATAGTTAAGTTCATATCATTGTAATAGTTAAGTACTTATGCTTTCTGAAAAAATGACTGACTGTTGAGTTTCTTTCGGCGTTTCTTCTCAACAGTGGTCTCCTCTTGTGAAATGCCGGTAGACTCAGACATGTAAAAGTGCCCTTGTGGCCTACTTGCAGAATAAAGTTCATTATTTCATTATTTCTAAAATCTAATTACCTAAAGCATAATATTCCTGACATGAATTGCCCTAAGAATTATTTTGCCTATTATTAAATTGGCTAAAATTACACCACCTAAACTAAACTATGGTAGGCGTGAAGTCAAAATCGTTACGTATTCTACCTTTAGGCAGGTCAGATTTTGGTTAGGTTAGGTACGACGACGAGCGAAGCGAGAAGGAGTGTTAGGTAGAACTGTGATCCTAACGAGCGAGCGAAATTATATTACAATTTAGCAGTCAGTAGGTTAGGTTAAAGACCGAAAACTGTAGGTTAGGTTAGGTTTATTCTATGACCATGGATAGCGGAGCGTCAGAATGCTTGCTTGCATGGAGGTATATTCAAATGTAGCAGTTAGTAGGTTAGGTTAAAGACCGAAAACTGTAGGTTAGGTTAGGTTTGTTTTATGACTATGGATATCGCAGCGAGCGAAGCGAGCGGAGTGTCAGAGTGCTTGCTTGCAAGGAGGTATATTGAAATGTAGCAGTTAGTAGGTTAGGTTAAAGACCGAAAACTGTAGGTTAGGTTAGGTTTGTTTTATGACCATGGATAGCGGAGCGAGCGAAGCGAGCAGAGCATCAGAATGCTTACTTAAAAATCTTTGAGATTTAAGTATAATGAAATGTAATCAAAAGATTTTTAGCACATTAAATATTAGGAACATTACAATTATGCACATCAATCATTCGATAGTTGAATCTTAGCCACATCAAACGATAGGACAAATAATATTTAGGCCTAACAATAATAGGAGCAACAATTTCGGACAATCAAAAATATGCGGAACATAGTGTATGCCATACGTTATTAGAACAAAAGACCGATATAGACCCGTATAAGGAAGTACATACAGTCTACAACAAAAGCCTGGCTGAAATATAGCGTATAGTATTTAATCAAAACTTATTTGCTATATAGTTGCATGCTAGAATATCTATCCATACGAGTACATATACAGCACAGTAAAAACGTTAGAGAAAGTACTTGTTCGATTTTCGCAAAAGTCACCTGAGAACAGTATTTTATCATAGTTTTGTTTAAAATGCTACCCAACCAACTGACGCGTGTGTGGCGCTACGAGTGGCTTGTAACGCGTCTTACCCGGATAAAGGTGGAAGGCGGAGACGAGCCCTCAAGTAAGCAGGAAGTTGACGCGCCGTCAATATTAGCCCAATACGTCTAGTAAACAGGCTTACTTTTACGCGTCTACAGATTACTGGACCAAAGCAAAACTGAACGTGTAGCAAATGCGTCACCAAATGGTCTTGGTTCAACAGACTAATACCTGACAATTTTCAACAAGAGATCAGAATCTGTATATAGCATTATTATTTGGTTGCCGCAAATAACCTCACTAAAACATTTCAGAGATCGTAAGTACCATCGAGAGCGCTATTATGGTCTGTCTTCTAAAAGTGAATTTACAAAATAACATGTTGAATTTAGAAACCCGAATTTATTTGCTCTTTTAGCACTGAATTCAGTTATTGTGCTCCTACCATGGTAAAATATAGCTACTATGTTATGTTTTATAATACTCATTGAAACAGGCACATATAACTTTTATAGCTTCCTGTTTATCTCATCCTAAATCTTGTTTTCATCTAACGGGAATCGTAAACAAAATGCGAAATCGTAAAAAATTACTGACGTAAATCTTTTACGCGTAAAATCCTGTTCGATAATAAAATCATGGGAAATCATCGACTTCTGAAATTTTCATTTTGTAGGAGTAATTGAGTATTAATTAATCAATCCATTTAACGTAAACAATTGTAACATTGTTTTATTTACTTTACACTTACATTAATTATGTAGCTCACGAATCCTTGTTTTATAAATTTTCTTATTTAATCGATTAAATAAATGTAATACATTGTGCTGATACTAGCCATCTGGTATTTTGTATTAAAATGTTAAAATATTACGAAATAGCAACTCCATCTTGGACGAAATCACTCACCTATTTAAGTGAACTATACTATATAAATATACTACATGAAGTACTTAAACAATTCGAGTGATTTAATTCATATTCCCAGGTTGTAGGCCCCGGGGCGCAGTTTGTGCTAAGATTAAATAAATATTGTCTGATCATAACGATAAAGCGGTCGTGGATAAGACGAGCGCTCCCCGTGAGACTTGTAAGTGCATTGCCATAATCGTAAACCGGGCGGGTAGTACGTCGGGCGCATTTGGCGTAGGGTGCAGCGGTGGCGACGACGGAAGCGGAGCGGAATAACATTATCTATAATGTAAATATTGTACTAACTATTAATGGTATTATACATTTCTGAATTTTAAAACAAGGTTCTATCGCACCTCGGTAATGATTTCATAAATCTTACAGACCAACAGAACACCCACAGAAAAACAAAAGCTGGCGACAGTTGATTTCAGAATCAGCAAGTTAAGCAGCAATATGGATTTGAGCTATCATCAAATATGATGACAGCTGAAATCAGTTGCTCTTTATGAAACGTCAAAAACGATCTGTTTATGAAGTTTATATGAAGATACTGGCCGGTGACGTCACAAACATTTATATAAATTTATATTCAATTTTAAATTTATTTTCACTATACTCAAATTCCGTTTTGACTGGGTATGTATAGTTCGAGGACACAACAACGGTCGACTGGGTGTTGAGGTTCGTGAATCGCAACTACAGACCGGAGGATATAATAGGTATTGGCGGTACGTCAAGATACACTGAACCTGATTTACGTTTCAGAAATTAGACGAATACAGAAAGTAAGTAACATGCTTAAAGTAAGTTAAAGCAAAAAAACCTGTGCATCGCTTTGAATATCAATTTTTTTTGCCAGTTTTAAATTATGTGTGTCTGCTTCGTTTAAAAAAAAAATGCTATTAAATGTATGTATGTACACAATGGTCAGAATTGGGGTGGCAGTAAGTTTAAATTTTACCCAGCAACCGCTTGACGTTACTCAACACGTGGCCTTTGGCGTTAATCCCAAATGTGGCCGTCTGGGAGTTACCGGGACCGGTCATCCAAGATTAAAACAACCCATTTTAGATTTTACACACACGCTCGCTATCGCCGTAGATTTTCCTGACTTAATATTTTGAGTCACAACACTTTTAGGATCTGAGGCGTTTTATAAATATTGCCAACAGTATTTTTTTTTTTGATAAAGAACAAGCAGGCTTATTCCATTAAGCAAACAAAATTATCCCAACAAGAACGCTACTTAAATCTGAACGAAAGTGTTATATTTTGCAACATCATCGTAAAATATGTTTCAGTGCGGCAATTTTAGAAGATTCTTCTGACGTCAAAAGGATTATCCAAACAACCTTTTCCCTGTCAAAAAACGGTACATTTATGTACGGCAAAGGGGTGTATATTGAGCGTTTCGCATAATTACAAACAATGATATGACAGTCCGCGCCCCCATCCATCACGGGGCTCCAGTGAACCGCGGTGATGTATGGGTACATCGCGCAATAGGATCAAACGGCTATATAGGCTTTGTGTGCGGAAATTATGTTTTGCTGTAGTTCGTGAACCTCTTTAGAAGAGATCTGTTCTGATTCTGATTCTTTTATTGATTTTGCCATTTCTGCCCTTTGATTTCATCTAAGCAGATTTTCTAACTTTTTCATTCGCAATTTCATCCTCTATTTCACTGTATTACGGTATTTCACTATAGTAAAAATAAATTATGTTATCGAAACCACTAAACACACATACAAAAATACGCGGAACCAAATAAACTACCACTGACTTTTGGATATTTACTATTAAACAACTACAAAGAAGACGTGTTTTGACTACTGATTTTAATGACGTCACAAGCCAGTATCTTCATAGAAATTTTATACTATCTAATCGTTTTAGACATTTCATAAATAGTAGCTGATTTTGAGCTGCCATCAAATACCGTATTGTTCACTTAGTAATTGTGCACCGGTGCTCCCCTTTGGTGGTTTTGGCTGTGTACAGTCAATCTATAAGTACTTTTTATAATGAAAACATTCAAAATTACGTGCAAGTACTTTATTCTGAATGTTTTCATAATTTAACTCCGAAGTAATGTAAATCTATGTACTTTCCCCGCTTTATCGTTAGCCGTATGTTTTGTCAAAGTCAAAGTCAAAAGTATTTTATTCAAAGTAAATTCCAAGCGAATATTTTTTGAAGGTCAATTTTTACATTAAATAACTTAACTATAGACAATATATTAACTTAACATCTTAACTTAACTTTACAAAATGGAAATGCCTTGTTGGGCTGCAGTTGAGGCGTCCGACCATACGTCTTTGTCTGCTACGTATTCCTCTAGTGTATAATAAGCTTTTCTTTGCAAAGTTTGCTTTATCACTAATTTAAATTTATTTTCCGACAGACAAATAATATGGTCGGGCAACTTATTGTAGTAGCGTGTACAGAGCCCCACAAATGACTTTTGAACCTTACTTAACCTAGTGCCTACTGATAACAATTTATCCTTATTTCGAGTGTTAAAATCGTGTATGTCACATCTTTTACGGAATAGTCTAAGGTTTTTCCTAACATAAATAATATTTAATTTTGATTTTGATTCCTCCCTTAGCTTTTAATGGCTTTGCCTATGCAAACACTTTTAATTAACATGCTAGAGCAAAAACATTAAGTCCTAATCCCACTCTAAGTGTAAAATAAACTAGAAATACCCGTTGAGCTGCCCGCGCCCCCGTTGCATGCATTTGCGAGAACTTGGCTGTTTTTAGTTTGAATACGGTATTAATCGTATTAGATCGGACGCTATGAGCGTAATCTGAGCAATTATAACGTGCCTTATCTGGTTGTTTTTATAGATTATAAATTTTCTGGTTTTATCATTATTGCTAAGTCGTACTTTATTGGAAATATTGTGTTTAGAATTGTAAAAGTAGAACGAGTAAAGGAGAGAAGTGAAAGGGAGAAAAGAGTAAAGGAGAGGGAGAATGATGAAAGTGTGAAGTTAACGGAAAAAAAACTTGGAAAAATAAAGATACCCAATAAAAAGCATAAATATGAGAAAATGCCACGATCGTTAACGGTTTCGCTAATAAAAGGTTCCCTAACTGGAAACCAAGTTCTTCCAAAGCTAGTTAGATTACAGCATTCTGTCATATTGCTTAAAATTATTTGCTGTGTTATTTTCGGCTTAATAGTGCATCTTGTGCGTGGAGCTGTAATCTAAGGAGCTTTCGAAGAACCTGGTTTCCAGTTACATACCACCCTTTTTATTAGCAAAACCGTTAACCTAACGTGGCATTTTTTCACATTTATGTTTTTGATGGGATATTTATACTTATCCCTACAAAAACATAAATGTGAATCATACAAGATGAAAATAAACAGAATTAACCACACAGAGTTTTTATTTCCGCGGTTAGATTGATAACATTAAATTATATTTTAATGTTTGGCATTAAAAGTAGACCTCATTGTTTTAGGCTATTTGAAGAATATATCTTGCAAACAGACACGTCTGACGACACGTTTGGCACAGTTTGTAGAGACCTGCCTACTGAGCCGGCGGTCCTGGGTTTGAGTCCCGGCCAGGGCAAATATTTGTGTGATGAACTCGAATATTTGACGATTGTGTGCTGAACGATATGACTGCCCAATCTTAATGCACTGGGTCAGTCAAGTTAGGGCATTTGCCTCTTTTAGATATAAGTAATTTAAAAGTTTTTAATGTGTTATACTAATATTAGTTTTAAGTTTACTAACCTTTTATGGATGTAACATATCCGAAATAAAGATTTTATTATTATTATTATATTATTATTTGTGCTTGGGTCATGGTTGTTCTATGTACATAATTATTTAAATACGTATTTAACACAAGCCTTCTTCAGCTTAATTTGGGACTAGATCGATTTGTATGAGGTCGTCCGATAGTTTTTTATTATTAAACAGCCATACTTGATGATTAGCACCCGCGGCAACCAATTTTATTTATTTCGAAAGGCATTTTCCCGACACAATATTAACAAATATCCTCAAGGCCAAGGCCTCAGGCAAAGATAAACTTTGCTAACATCATTAGTGCTTCCAATTTTTGCGAGTTGAATGTCTGAAATATAGACGAATTGGGTAACTTTGAGCACGAGGCCATTTAACAAAAAGTCGTACTTTACGTGACTGAAGGCCCGGCGTTTTCAAACTTCATTTAACTAAGTTTGCAAGGAATTTTTTTTTTCAGTGCAAATCGTGATTAGCCCGGGAGCTGCTATTTTTTAGAGTACTTTTTACTTTCACACTTCCAGCTTCGGTGAAGTTTGTTTTAGAAAGCACGAGCAACGGGCTCTTTGGGATAATTTTTCACCAGACTAATTTTACGATTGGTAAACAGAGTGGTCATACAACGAGAGAGAAAAATTGTTAAATGAATGCTGCAAATCCATGTAGCTCTTTCTTTATATGATTTTGCTTCCGCATGACTAATATGTTTTATAAATTGTTTCTTTTGATAAAAAGAGTATGCCGAGTAAGTTAGCGTACAAAAAGTCCTAGTGCAGCATCTTTGCTGGCAGAAATTAAGTCTCGTTATCGATCTGCTTAGAATGTTTCATCGCTGTATATTTATATATATTTTATATTTAGGTATATATTTATCATTTATATTTATTTCAAAAAAGGAAAAACAAATAAACAGTAAAGAAAAAGCTTAAATACTACTAACAACTATGTACAAAAACCTAAAATTAAAATAAACTAAAACAAATTCAAAAAATTACTCCCCTGCGGCATGGTACCGAAAATGCTGGCAGCATTTCCTCGCTGAACAGCTATGCTGATACGTTGAGCGAGGAAGCTGCCAGCTCTTCGGTCCCCAGTGGTCTCTGCTAGCCTTTTGGACAATTCTTTGTAAAGCTTGCGGGCACTGGGACCCCATGGACCTAGGGTCTCGACCCCAAACGGTACAAAATTGTATTCGGGGCCGAGACCCCTATATTTGGTGCTTTTCAGTTTCTCGGCCGCTTCAGCAGCTGCACCCGCTCTGCCAGATGTTCCGTGAAGGTGGGACAGCGCCAGTGTGTCTACACAAGTGGCATCCCACACAAGCACACGTCCCAGCCTCCACGGAACTAGGGACATCCCATCCGGTCTCTTGCCATCGTCCCTGGCGATACCCGATGGCTCCAGTAACGCCGGCACGTTGACGGTGGCAAGAGAGCGGCGGATAATGTCGTTCAGAGTGGCATGTCTCGAGGAGCGGCCTGCACTTTTCTGGCAAGAGAGGCCATGGTGTCCCAGTGTATCGACCGCGCTGCCGCAGGAACATCTATGAGGCGCACAGATTGGCACTCCGAGTCGCAGGCAGGTGGATATGCGGAGGGTTTCGGGCTCTAGAAACGTACCAGTATTGGCAGAGGGGAATGCGTGCAGCCAGTAGCCCGCTTCTTTCGTGCCCGCTGCCAAAATTCTGGCACGTTCAGAGCCCGTACTGCGACTTAGGAGGGAGTCATACGTTAGTTTTGAAAGGATGTCGTCCCAGGACCTTTGTGATTTTAAATTATCTGGAAAGTCCTCTCCCGGGCAGGCAATGGACCAAGCTCTTTTGGCCTCCGTTAAGCCCGCAGTCTCATAGTTTAAGGCAGAGTAGGCCCTCAGAATTTTGCCTATGAGAACTGCCGAGCTGTGGGCAGAGGACAGAAAAGCTGGTGCGGAAATGGAGGAAATTTTGCGAATCCCTATCCCACCAAAGCGAATGGGAAGGGATGCTTGGGTCCAGGATTCTTCGCTGAGCTGAATATTTAAAAAAGATTCCAGGTTAGCCTTGATTAAGTCATCTAATTGGGTTAGTAAAATTTGGAAATTAGTGAATGGGCAGCAGCGAAGTACATACGTGAATTTTGGGACAAAAAGGCAGAATTTAAGGAGAGTAATTGCAAAATGAGGACTAATTTCGAGAAGACAATTTTCGTAGTTTTTGAATTTGGTAATACATTCTAAAATAAAGCCCGGAAAAGATTCTTCGAAAATAGGGGCCCCTAGGAGGCTGAGGGAATAACTGTCTACTATTTTTATGTTCGGTGTTAGAACATCAAATTTGGATTTCACTTGTAGAATATTTAAGTTTGGGTTTTGTATCAGAAGTTCACACTTGGTAAAGTTAAGCTCTAAACCGATTGATTGAAACTCGGTTTTGATGGTCGAAAGGTCAGACAATAAGGTATCTAGGTCGCCTCCTAGGGTCCCGTCGTCCAGGTACCAAACGTTAAATTTTGATTTTAATTTTTTAATAATGGGGTTAATAGCCAAACTGAATATTGCTGGCCCGAGAGGATCGCCCTGCTGGCAGCCAACTTCTGAGGACAAAGCATTTTCACGGTAGATGAGGTGTGAAGGATCTGCATAGCAAAGAAGAAGGTAATTGTAAATTTCTGGAATATTGTTTTTGACTTCTGCCAGCAGGGTGTCTCTATTTACAGAATTGAAAGCATTTTTCACATCAATTTTGACCAGTGCATCGCAGGGTTTGTTGGAGAGGTACGTACGCAAGGCATGGACGGCTGCCTCGCACCCTCCCTTTACGCCGAAACCGAGTTGAATGGGTTCGAAAACGGACTGTAATTTTGAAGAAACATACCTAACAGCAATTTTGGAAGCGAGACGTCTGAGTGTAGACCCAACGGCAATTGGTCTCACCCCTCCGTCCTTTTTGGTGAGGGCGATGAGGTTTGCGCCGTATAAAGTCGGAACTATCTGTGCGTTGACATTGCCCAAGTACATGGCATTGATCAATTTGGTTAACGACTCTACTAGGCGTTCACCCGCATCGCCCACAGAGTGAGAAGTTAAATCTTTTAAATGTTGGGGTGAGAGCCCATCCAGGCCTGCAGCGGAACCGGTTTTGAAAGATTCGATTGCTTGGGTGACGTCTCTATTTTTAATTTTGAGGCAGGCTTGGTTTGCCGCTGGAGGATCGAAAAAATATGGCGTTGAAGGACCTGGGGGATGTTTAGTTTGTAGGGCCAAAAGGGTATCAGGGGTATTAGGTGACAGCGTGCTGTCACCTAATACCCCTGACGACGTGTCGTTAGAGAACAAAAGACGGGCAGCGCCTTTCAGATCTCCGTCACTGATTTTGGCTTCCACAGCTTTGCGGCGGTTAAAAGAAGAGGTGGAATTTCTATGCACTATAGGAGGTGACGAATGGTTCATGCAGTTGTTTTTAATTTTTTGGGTGAGAGATGTTGATATACCGTCATCGTGGGCGTGAAGGATGCGGAAAGAGAAAAGTAAAAGGTTATGCCAGTCTTCGGTGCCATTATTCTCAACACATTTGTCTATTAAGTGTGATAAATGTGTCGCAGCGGTGATTCTCGCCCCACGAGGAACCCGTTTTACTACCGGGGTATTGTTTTTAAGATGACTGAGATGAAGATGAAATGGTGTGGTTGGCTGGGTGGCGGAAGGAAGGGCGGCCGGAGGAGAAGTGCATAGATTGTTGCATGATGGTACAGCATTTTGGCTGAGACAGCGACGATGGGTTTTACTTATATGAATGTTCAGGCCTTTGGTGGATTTGAATGATTTGTTGCATATATGACATGTGTGTAGGCCAGTCGACGTGCTGTCAGAGGGCTGAGACAAAGATTGCATTCACGCAATATACAGAAATATAGAATAAAAAACTTATAAATATGCAAACAGAGTGTAAACGGTATAAAAAAGGTACTGAACCAGCGTCTGATGGAGAACTTATTAGAACTAGTTCACTGGAGCAAAAACAACACAAAACAAGGCCCAATAAGACACTGCACTATTGCAATCGCAAATGTACTCGAGCAAGGACAACGCTATCTTTGGAAAAACATCACAACACATATTATATTCTGTTTGTAAATACATCCGGTGTCCTTTTTGACATATCTGTCATGTCGCACGGGGCGCAGCGGCGGAGTACGCAGGCCCGCAGTGTCGTCTTCGTTCGCAAAAAAGGCTGTGCTCAGGTTATCTATATCCCGTGTTTATTAAAGGGACGCTATCAAGGGTAAAAATCGATAGCAAATTAAATTAAATTCACGAAATCATACAGAGCTTAAAAGATTTCGTTGTTGACTATATTATATTAGAAGCATGTGTATATTTATATATGAATAGCAAGTATAGGTACTTATGGTTATTATGTTAAGCGGTTTTCAATCACGTGAAATTGTTAGAAACCATTCGACATGTTTCGAAATCGTATGGGCATTCCTGACAATTTCACGTGAATGTAAACCCTTTAATAATACAACAATAACTAAACTTGTCTCACGAAAGTTTTAATGTTAGTTGCACCGCCAATAAAATTTTTTATGCTTTTCCCTCAGGTTGACTGGTAGAGAATGCCTCATCACATTAAGTCCGCCTTTTGTACAATAAGTTTTCTTTTGTGGAATAATAATTAAATAAATAATTAACGCATTTTTAAAGAAATAGATACTACACGTTTTACTTCACGTAATTAACTAGGATCTAGCGATAAAAGACTACGCGAAACATCATTGGTAATTAAACGGAATATTTAAAACCAGTCAAAATTTTAAGTGGATACGTTTTCGAGAACTGACACTAATAGACAGAGCCCGGAATAGGTAGTGGCTGTTTACCTTAATTTCGCAAGAGGACGACCACTCTTAATTACGCACTCTAGCAAAATTTAGGTAAATAGGCACTGCCTACGTAACATAACGTTGTTTCATGAACTTATTTATACTCTTATTTTTGTACGTTTCTACAATAAACATCAATCTGAAAGGTAATTGTACCAAAATGACAAAACAACAACTCAATATGTGATTGAAGAGACCGTCCTCAACTGTCCGTTTCGCCTATCTCACAGAGTCATGGGAAAAATTGTTTTCGCGTTCAATCCCGCAATAGAGCATTGAGAAGTAATATTGGATTTGTTCGGTGGGGAATCTCGACGGTCCATTAGGCTAATAGCTGAGCAGTGAGACGGCAAAGGGAGATTAAGCTATGCTCAGCCATCGTTTTTCGTAACAGCTATTATAATTAATTGAGGAGTTGAAATAATTATCTAATGATCAAATGATCATTCAAAAATATTGGAAATTTTATACAGGTATTCATATACAGAAGCAATTAAAGTCCTTGATATTATTGCTGAACTGAAGTAAGAAGTAAAGTTTCTAAAAGGAATAAAACTTTCATAGCTCATACATAAGTATAACCAATCCTAACAATAAATAGCCAACTTAAACTAAGTACCAACCAAATATCATCATAAGGGCCATATCGCAACAGCTGTTATCTAAGATATTGTTTTTTTTTTATAAAATAAATAACGGACAACCTAAGATATGTCAACATTTCTAAAATGAATTAAAGCTCAATAGCTTTTACATAAGTATAAACAATGCTAACAATTTATAGCCAACATGAGCTAAGTACCAACAACATTATCAAGATAAGGGCCATATCGCAGCAGCTGTTATGTTAGATATCCCTCAACTGAACTAAATGAAGTAAAAGGTAACGTTTCTAAAAGGAATAAACATAAGTATAATCAATCCTAACAATAAATAGCCAAATTGAACTAAGTGCCAACAACACATCATGATAAGGGCCATATCGCAGCAGCAGCTCTGTTATGTAGGTAAGGTATGCCTCAGCTGCGTCATATGACAATTAACACTAATTGAACTGGCACAATTTGGCCTTGTCCAGTCATAATGTGTTTAATTAGTTAGAGGTTTGCTATTTCCACTATGCTATTAGTCAATATTGTCTATGTACATATTAGTTCATATCTGATTAATGAGTATAAGTTTTGTGATCGGGGGGCACGGCAGTGCCCCCGCCAAGTCGAGCGCGAAGCAAACACTGCCGTACCATCCTTTACTGGAACCATTTCACCGCATTTTCAGGCCCCTATTTGAGCACCTCTGGATAAGACCAGAACGCAGAAATTTTCGTCATCCAGTAAGCTATAATCACATACTTAAAATCCAAAATTTCAAGTCTGTAAGTCATTTAGTTCCGAAGTTAAGCGAAAGCAAAGTTTCGCATTTACGACACTCACTCACTCACTCACTCATGATCATCAGTAAAGAACTAGTACTTCCCATAAATTCAGAGAGCTGAAATTTGGTACAGAGTTAGGGTTTAATGGCCACATAAAGCGAAAACTATAAAAATTGGCCAAGTGCGAGTCCGACTCGCGCATGAAGGGTTCCGTACCATAAAACAAGTTTGTTGTATGGGAGCCCTTAGATATTTATTTTATTTTATTTTTAGAATTTGTTGTTATAGCGGCAATAGAAATAGATCATCTGTGAAAATTTCAACTGTCTAGCTATCACCGTTCTTGATATACATGCAGCCTGGTGACAGACGGACGGACGGACGGATGGACGGACGGACAGCGAAGTCTCAGTAATAGGGTCTCGTTTTTACCCTTTGGGTACGGAACCCTAAAAACTAGGATAATCGAAGATCTGGAGTACTCTGACTAGAAAACACAAGAGCCCAACCAAACTATTAGAGATCGACATACCGCCTTTACAAAAAATATTCAACTTGTCGTGTTCGGTTGGCCGCCGTCGCGACTGATCGTCTCTCCTGATGATGGATCGCGTACCGATTCGAAAAATGTCGAGTGTTATTCGATTTCTACGACGCGAGTAAACCCGTTTAAGTATTTTAATATTCAACTTGGTGGGCCGCTTCATTTGATGTCAAAAATCCAAGGTCTGAAGTATTTTGACGACGCGTTTGGCTCGGTTTGTAAACACCTGCCTACTGAGCCGGCGGTCCCGGGTTCGAGTCCCGGCCAGGGCAAATATTTGTGTGATGAACTCGAATATTTGTGCTTGGGTCATGGTTGTTCTATGTATTTAAGTATATATTTATCTATATAAGTATGTATATCGTCGTCTAGTACCCATAACACAAGCCTTCTAGAGCTTAATTTGGGACTAGATCGATTTGTGTGAGGTTGTCCGATATTTATTTATTTATTATTTACTAGCTGTGCCCCGCGGTGTTACCCGCTCATCCCACAGGAACACTAAATTCGGGATGAAAAGTATCCTATGTCCTTCCCCGGGACTGAAGCTATCTATATACCAAATTTCATCTAAATCGGTTCAGCGGTTTAAGCGTGAAGAGGTAACAGACAGACAGACAGACAGACAGACACACTTTCGCATTTATAATATTAGTATGGATTTGATGAAGAACCCTCAGCTGATCTCAGCTGTATTAGAGATTGGTAATGCCCCCTTCTACTATTGGTACATAAAAAAATCGACTGTCATTGCAAAAATCCAGCGTAGTGGGACACATCTTCTAATTTAATCTAGCCTATAGCGTCCCACAGCTGGGCGGGTTACGTATTACAATCCCGAAAGTTCATAATACCTACAGTTGAAATACCGATGGTCAAAATACCGAAAATCAAAATACCGTAAGTTCAAAAAGCCGATATTCGATAAACCGAACCTCAAATTACCTATTTTCAGAAAATCGAAAGTTCAAAATCTCGAAATTTCATAATCCCGAAATTTTTAAAATCTCGAAATTTTATAATCCCAAAAGTCAATGAGCACTTTAAAAGTGTCAGGACACTAAACTAATCTGACTTTTCCGTGGAAGCTGCGGGATGTTCAGCCCCTCCGCCCTAGCGTAAGAAAGTGCGGCACCTACGCTCGCCTCCGCGCCTCGCCTGCGCCTCGCTTGATGCCCGCACTTTGTTACGGCGCCCGGGGGCTGCCCTCCCCCCGCGCCTCCGGGCTTTTATATACACTCTAGGGGTAGGGCAGACAAGACCACGTGGAATCGGGGTTGACAGCTTCGGTTCTGTGGCAAGTCGATTAAGAAAAGGAAAGAGTCCGGGAAAGTGGGAAATTAAGTATGACACTAAATATTTGATATTATGATAAAATATTCTGTCATGGACTGCCAACCGAACCGAACTTGTCTGGAACCGAAGCTGTCAACGCTCGCCTCCGCAGCTTCGGCTTTTTGGTCACCTTCGGCGACCAGCCTCAGCCGCTGCGACTCGCTTGATGCCCGCACTTTCTTACGCTAGGGCGGAGGGGCTGCACATCCCGCAGCGCCGGAGCAGATCGGTTCCACAGAAGAGTTCACTTATAAATAGTAGGTAAGTATACTTAGTAGTAGGCAAGTAGGTTACGTAATTTAGGTTAATATTCTTTGTATAAAATAAACATTAGAATCTGTAAGACTACAGAAATACGAGATAATTCTCGAGAGTTTAAATAATTTTACTAAAACTTTCGTGAGACATATTTAATTATTGTATTAAGCGGTTTACACTCACGTGAAATTGTCAGGAACGGCCCGACATGTTTCGAACTCGTATGGAGCCCTTCATCAGGGACGGCTGCCCGTACACCGCCGCGGCAAACTCGTCGTGACGAGCCGCTTAATACAATAGTTTAAATAATATTCCGGATTACAACCTTCAGGCAGGATCATAGTCTTCGGGATTATATAATCTTCGGGATTACAGTCTTCGGGATTACATTCTTTGGGATTACAGTCTTCGGTATTATAATATTCGGTATTTCATCCTTTCGATCAAACGTTCTTTCGGGATTTCAAACTTTCGGTCAAATAAACATTCGACATTTTAATTTTCGGCCTTCCGTCCATAGGTCTTATGATATTCGGTATTTTGAACTTCGGCATTGTAATACGTACCCGCTGGGCGAATGCCTCCTCTTCTGCTTTTAATACGCACATAAATAAAACTAAAGGAAAACTCTGGACAAGACTAGACTGGCTTTTATACTTATACTTACAAGTGTACAAGAAGAAATAGTCGAACGATTAACTTTATTCTACTCGAACATTACACAAATTAAATAAACAAATTACACCAAAATATAAATTTCGCTCAAAATTTGGTCAAAATATAATGCATTGGACTAAGAGTGGCGGTGATACGTCGCTAGATGGCGCTGACTGTATTTTAAAACGCGCCGTCGTTTGTTTTTCCGATAATCCTAGATAGGCAGGTAGACACCTGCCTACTGAGTCGGCGGTCCCGGGTTCGAATCCCGGCCGGGGCAAATATTTGTGCAAATATTTGTTCTTGGGTCATGAATGTTATCTATGTATGTATTTATATATATATATTATGTATAAGTATCGTCGTCTAGTACCCATAGTACAAGCTTTGCTTAGTTTGGGACTAGGTCGATTTGTGTAAGATTGTCCCTTAATATTTATTTATTTATTTATTTATCTTATATGGCGAAGTGGCAACCGGCCGCGTTACAGTCGTTTACGACATTCTTCTACTGCGCTTGGAAACGTTTGCTAGGGATTAGGAGGGATGATTTGCATTTCGTTGATTTCGCTTATTATTTCGTGAGGTTTGCTAAAGTGAATTAGCAGGTTGTTATAAAACAATATGCCCACGTTTCTACAAAAAGAAGTGAAATCCCACCAAAAACATTCTGTAAAAAACTAGCCAAGTCTCGATGGAGCTGCTTGTTTATCTCTAAAAAGTAATGAAATCTAGACAAAGTCGTACCAAGTCTAAGGTTCCTTACTGCGATTTCTTTATTATTATAGTTAATGTTGTGTGACTTGGCCGTTGAAGGGTACACAAGGGTACAAAACCAGGTGCTCCATGACACCATTGCACCAATCTGTCGCCAAAACCGCTACAAGTCAATTTTGTTTTCACGTAATGTTATATCTGTTGTAACTACCTATGTTTGTTAAGCGAGATAATAGCCCATAATGGTGTACCCTTCAACGGCCAAGTCACACAACATTAACTATAATAATAAAGAAATCGCAGTAAGGAACCTTAGACTTGGTACGACTTTGTCTAGATTTCATTACTTTTTAGAGATAAACAAGCAGCTCCATCGAGACTTGGCTAGTTTTTTACAGAATGTTTTTGGTGGGATGTAATTTACTTTATACCAAACCGTTAACCTTCTCCTTAGAGATGTATTTATACTTAAAAAACCTTTAACAGTATGTATGTACTCATATTTACGAGACAAATATTACGATTTATCCTATCATTGGATTTACCATAAGAAAACAAGACACGTTAGACGTCTTATACAAAAATAAGACAAGTTTCCTGTAAATATTAATAATATTTTCCGATCATCTTCAGGTAAGTATGTTGTATTACCTATATCGCCGAATGAGAATGTAACGACAAATTTCACCTGGCGGCTAAGGATGCATTCATCATGATTTTTGATGGGCCTTATGTTTAACAAAGACGTCTCCAGACACAAAGGTAAATTATATTTTTCATTCATAATTTTAATTTTTGTGTCAATATTTATAAAAATAAAAATGTGGGTATCTCCACATTAAAAGCAGAATCAATAAAAACAATTATTAATGATGACCGCCTAGTTTATCATCGTGACAAGTACAGGGCTTATTAGAGCGCACTAATTTCGAACTAAAGAAAAGTCAATGAGGCGAGAGAAACGAAACGTCGTCATTATCTGCACCTCTATATCACTGTTAGTATTTGGTATCCCTCTTTTCTCTTTCATACAATACAATTCTTTATTTCGTATCATGAGCGTTCTTTATGATTACGTATTTGTACTTGAGCGTATTATTATGTTTTAAGGTGCGTCTACGCTAGGCGAGCCGAGCACGAGCCGAGCACAAACCGAACACAATTCGTCTAATGTGGACTGACTTACAAGCCTCGAACGAGCGCGCTGCGAGCGTTTCGTTCGTGCTCGGCTGCGTTCCGCCAGTTGTCGGTTTTTTGACGAACACAAAGGAAGGAGGAAAATGCTCGTTGTAGGTTCGTTGTACGTCCACACTTGACGCCGCGAACGACGAAGCCGAGAACCCTCCGCTCGTGCTTCGCTCGTGCTCGGTTCGTCTAGCGTAGACCCACCTTTATATTTCGCACTGTATACTAAATTTAGAAAAAAACGTCAAATTGCAAGTCAAAAATCACTTGACTAATATCACAAACACGACTAAGTATGACGCACGGATTTTATTGCTTGCCTGAGCCAAGTAACCGCAACACTATAAAGCCATAATTTTTCATGGTAAGATATTGTTACTTCTGCCCAGATATCAGCCATTTGTATAATAAGTCGATAGGGATCGTCGTTCGAACCCTCCGTAAGAAGTCACATTGGAATTTGTTTGGGCTCCATGAGATACTTCAGCGGAAATGTCGATACTTTATAGTCTGCACTATTCCGAGGTCGAGATGGAGATAAGGAATTTATTTGGCTGAGTATTTGAAAGCGATTTTTTGAACAGATCTTCTTATGTCGTCTTATGAAATTTTATGGCCAAAAATATAGTAATGGTGATATTCAATTTGACAAAGAAATAATGGAATACGTTCGTTTTACTTTAAAATTTTCTTAAAAGATAATTATATTATATTTTCACAGTAGATAAGTACGGTCAGAAGTATCAAAAGAAAATAGGTATATAAGCAAGTGTCAAATTGCATAGGAAAATTATTTATTTATCACATTATTGCACAATATATAAAAGTCAGTACAAATATCGATCTTAATGCCTAATGGTGGTTCTTAATGCCTGACCATAGGGCCAAACAGATATGCTTTAAGAGAGTGCAGAGTAGAAAATTAATAGTTATAAGAAGAGTTTATTATCAGATACTTTTAATGCTGACTGGTAATATACCACGCACCATGGTTTACTATCACGCACGAAATTACAGTATTTCCACTTATTATTTTTTATTAAAGCAGTGTAACGTCTGATAGCGTAAACCAAATATTTAGGAGCGAAAGCGAAAATTTAAAAGTTGCAGGCGGGGTTCGAACGCACGTCTAACTGCTTTCAAAGGCCAACGCGCTACGATGCCGCCCAGACATGCAAGAAGCAACTGGTTGAGAAGTTCAATGGCTCTCGCATCAGGTTCAATGGTCCAATAGGTAGGAAGGCCATGTTGGCCCAAAAAACCGTTGGAGACGCAAGTTCGAACGGAAATTGTTCGCGTCATTGTAAACATTTCCACCTATGTTCGAGAAAACATATTTGCTGCTCGACCATGAGCAGAATATCCTCACGAAACCTAGATGCGGGTCCTTTTTCCAGTGCCCGTCTTTTACTGCACGTATGCATAAAGGAGCCTTTGACCAATGTTTAGAACCGGAAAACGGAACACTGAAATGTTTTCCTATTCAAAAAATACATTCCAAAAATTCTGTAATTCCTCCTTAAAGCAACCCTGTTGAAAGAGATATAACTAAACACAGAACTTTATTGCGTTACACACCCTAAAATAAAGATAAGTGTAACCTGTATGTTACACATATAACGTTACATTTATTTAACAAAAATATAAGTATTTTTATAAAATCTTTTTATATATTCTATTTTTTATATTTTTATTTTTATAAATATTTACAAAGGTAAATTACGAAAGAATAATTTAATGTGATCTACTACAATCTAAGCAGGACTCGAACCTTTTTTTTGAAATGCTTATGCGCATTAGCCATACCCTAGGATAAAGCGCATCCTGCTGTCATCCATGTAGTAAAATAAATAATAAAAACATTGAGACCAACTTGAGCATGAGACGGCCACTAATGCGAACTACATACCTTGTCTCCAAACCTTCCAAACATAAAACGTGATCCAATCGCAGCGGCTCAAAATAAAATATTCTAGATTAGTCACGAGCGAGTTTATTACAAATTGGAATTGGTTCATGTGTCCCTAGAGGGCCGCCGGTGGCTTCGACCCTATTCGGTTATGATGACTTACACAATTTAACGTTTGAGCTGGTATCGGAACATTAATAAACAAAGATGGACTATATATGTCACATTACCTACTTAACTATGTAAATGTATATGGTAAAAGGACGTGGGAATACATGCTGCCTAAAATATTAAATGATTTGCCCGAAGACATACATGTGACCATACTTAATAGTAAAAAAACGTGTAAGAACACCTTAAAAAAATATTATTTACGTGCCGACGGCGATGTGTGATTGCTGGTGTGGTCTTACTAGTATGATTATATAATTACTTATCTGTGCAATGTTGTAAGCGGTGCGAAACATTCGCGTCACGTCTAAACCTCCAACAGGGGGCCTATGATGGTTGCGTTTATCACGGGATAAATAAGTGATAACGCTTTTGTCAATATTTCCTAAGATGGTTGCACGGTAAACTGACATTCTGACGTGACATCACGAGATATATGATATATGCATAAATTTCCTACGATGGTCGTCCACTTTATAACAAAGCATCCAACTTTGACAGCCCGGTATACATAGGTTACCGTCGTGTTAACGCTATGATGGTTGCGTTTATCACACGATAGATGAACGTCAAAGCATTTATCCATAAAAGCTAAGATGGTCGCACGTGACATAGATAAATCCAAGATTAATCATCAAATTTCCTACGATGGTTGTCCATTTTATGTCACATGTCAATGTCAAAGCAAGATAATCTGACTGAAAATTGATTTAGTTTGTCGTCGAGCTAATGAGGTAGTGACAAAGGGAGTTTAATATGAAATCTTCACTTTTTAAGAAAACCAAGCGTGAGTATTGATTATTTCAATGAATATAACATTAATTACTTGCTAAATTGTTATTATATTACTCATTTGTCACTAATTACTTGCAGAATGGTCCGCTGTGACTATCATCAAGCCGCAGTATAATTATGCAGAGAAGCTTAGAAGATGTAGAAGAAAAATACACCGGAACACCATAATGGACTTCTGCAACCCTTTCGGATTTCCTGACGATGAATTTCGTCGCATTCAATACTTGGATCGCGTGAGAAGAAGATGGCACTTATGTAATGATCTCGAGATGGATCTACGTACTGTCTCTGTCTGCTTATATAGCGGCAGACACTTGAGAATAATAAATTGTCCCAGCAGTGCAAAGGGCCCCTTCGGGCCCGCAAGCAAATAGAGCAAAAAAAAAAAAGAGAATAATAAATATTTATTTCTGTTATTTTTTGTGTTATTATTTTATTTCTCAAAGACGTCGTCACATGAGCGACAAAGCAAATGTTGCTTTGCAGTGGACGACATATAGCTATATGGATAGCTAGCACGGTGTCGATACTACGTCTCTTACGTCTTCCATCCATACATCGGCGTCTTGCCAGGCGTCACCGCGGAGGCTGGTGCACAACGCAATCTCATCGCCGCGCTACCCACTTTTGACTGTATGTAGATATTACAGATTTAGGAATCCCTTTGCTTGGCAGCCGACTCACATGACATATTACCAACACTCACTCAATGCTTGCCATTTGCTTAGGGTAAGGTTTGCACAGTAACTTTATTATTTTGCTCGTAAAGTATATCTCTTCTGGCGGATGAAAAAATAAAAAAAAGCATAAATATAAAGTGTTGTTTATTCAGACTAATCATTATGCAGGCATAAATGGGTGACTATCAATAACAATGTGTTCTTCGTGCGCCGGACAACACTCCTATAAATAATGCGACGTTGAAGAAGTAATGTGTATTAACTGTAATGGCAATCACTTGGCCATATCAAGGGATTGTCCAGTAAAACAGAAAAAGATTGAAGAGAAAAAGAGCAAGTATTTAAAGCCGAACCATTCCTATGCCACTGTGGTGAGTGTCCCAGCTACCTCCGACCCAAAAATATTCCCAAATTTGAAACCAACTAAAACTATTGATGTAAACATAACTAAACATAATGCTGAGCAAATTTTAAATAATGAAATCATTATTAATGCTCTCGTTAAATCACTTATTATGCTTGGCAATGATAACAGTAACACTCCGATTACTAATAAAAGAATTAAGGATATACTTTTAGCTAATTTAATCACATAATGGATACACATTTAACAATATAACATACAGAGCTTACAGAGCAAAAAGGCCTTACTCAAAACATTCCTTTCTGAACAACATATTGATATTTGTCTGCTAAATGAAACCTGGCTTAAAACAACTAGTACAATTTACTAATTATAAAAACGGTATAAACTCACGTAAAAATTGTCAGGAACGGCCCGACATGTTTCGAATTCATTTGGGTCGCGAGTCGCGTAGCAGCACGGATAGCTACCCCTGATGAAGAGCTCCAAATGAGTTCGAAACATGTCGGGCCGTTCCTGACAATTTTTACGTGAGTTTATACCGTTTTTATAATTAGTAAAGATGTCTCACGATAGTTTTAATAACATTATAACTAGTACAATTCCTGATTTTACACCTTATAATTTGATACACAAAAATTCAGTCAATGAACATAATGGAGTAGGTATATTAATAAAACAAAACTTAAAATATAGTCTTGTAAATACAACTTTTTACGAATCTATTCAAAATATTTGCATATCAGTAGACACTGAAATGGGTAAATTGAATATTCTTTGCGTTTCATCATCATCATCTCAGCCATAGGACGTCCACTGCTGAACATAGGCCTCCCCTTTGGACTTCCATATATACCGGTTGGAAGCGACCTGCATCCAGCGCCTTCCGGCGACCTTCACAAGGTCATCTGTCCATCTCGTAGGTGGACGTCCTACGCTGCGCTTGCTGGTCCGAGGTCTCCACTCGAGCACTTTACGGCCCCATCGGCCATCTGCTCTGCGTGCTATGTGGCCTGCCCATTGCCACTTCAACTTGCTAATCCGGTGAGCTATATCGGTCACTTTAGTTCGTCTACGGATTTCCTCATTTCTGATTCGATCACGTAGAGACACCCCGAGCATAGCCCTCTCCATTGCTCGTTGAGCGACTTTGAGCTTTGAGATGAGGCCGATAGTGAAAGACCACGTTTCGGTGCCGTAAGTCATCACTGGTAACACACATTGGTTGAAGACTTTCGTCTTGAGGCACTGAGGTATGTCGGACGAAAAGACATTGCGTAGTTTCCCGAACGCTGCCCAGCCGAGTTGGATTCGGCGGTTGACCTCTTTCTCGAAGTTGGACCTACCTAATTGGACCACTTGTCCTAGGTAGATGTATGAGTCAACAACTTCGAGTACCGAGTTTTCAACAGAGACTGGGATGGGCACAACCTTGGCATTTGACATGAGTTTCGTCTTGTCCATGTTCATTTTTAAGCCCACCCGTTGAGAAACTCGATTGAGGTCATCGAGCATCATGCTGAGTTCCTCCATCGACTTAGCCATGACTACGATGTCGTCGGCAAACCGAAGGTGAGTGATGTATTCGCCATTGATGTTGATGCCAAGTCCTTGCCATTCCAGGAGCTTGAAGGCGTCTTCCATAACGGCCGTAAACAGTTTCGGGGACACAACGTCCCCCTGTCTCACGCCTCTTCTCAATGGAATGGCCTTTGTGCTCTGCTCCTGAACTCGGACCGACATGGTGGCGTTACTATACAAACACTTCAACACTTCAATGTACCGATAGTCAATATGGCATCGCTGAAGTGACTCGAGCACCGCCCATGTTTCCACCGAATCGAAGGCTTTGCGTTTACTGTCCTCCTAATAGCAGCAGATTTGCTACTGACAAAATGAGAAAGGTTTTACTTGAAGTCCCTAAGCCATGCCTTATAATGGGAGATTTCAATGCTCATCATATCCTATTTGGATGTATGGCTAACAATAATAGAGGTAACAGTTTATATAATCTAATTGATAATTTTGACTTGTGTATTTTAAACGATGGTAAAGCCACAACTGTTCAGTATCCAAACAGAAATCCATCTGCCATAGATTTAGCTTTGGTCAGTCCCACATTAGCTCCTCTCTGTGAATGGCGTGTCCATGACGACCCGATGGGCAGTTATCATTATCCAACTGTTGTTGTTATAAATGTGAAGCCTTCTATATATGAAGTGCGTCCTGTGGAAGAAAAATACATTTATAATAAAGCAGACTGGTCCAAATATCAAGAACTATCTGAATCCTGGTTCTCACATTTAGATATACATGGTGCGGAACCTATTGATTTATATAACTTATTTGTAAATATTTTGTATGATATTAGAGCAGAAACAATTCCCAAACCAACGCCAAAGCAAACTTTAAAAGTTATGAGAAAACCTGCACCTTGGTGGAACCAAACATGTGATGATGCTGTTAAAATGTCTAAGGAGGCTCTCAAAGAGTATAGGAAATCACCAAGTATTCCTAATTTTATACATTACAAAAAATTAGATGCTCAAAATTAAAGGATATTAAAAGAGGAAAGTATTGATGCATGGCACAACCTATGTACTAGCTTTAACAGAATGACACCTATTTCTAGAATATGGAACTACATGAAAAGGTTCAGAAGGATAGGTTCTTCTCATAACAGATATTTGAATGATGACTGGATACCAAGCTTTTTAGACAACATAGCAGACTCATCACAGTTGAATGAACATAATTTGAATGATATTATGGATCAATCTGTGGAAAATGATAGTAACCCCTTTCTCAATAGACCATTTACATTGAATGAATTCCACATAGCTCTCAAAAGTAGGAAGGATACAACACCAGGGTTGGACAGCATACCATACATGTACATGTTAATCAAACAATTACATCCTAACGCACAAGAAATATTATTAAACATTTAAAATAAACTTTGGAATAATTTAGTCATACCAGACTCATGGAAAACTCAGTGTGTTATTCCCATCTTAAAGCCAAACAAAGTTGCAAATAATCCCTCAACATATAGACCTATCTCTCTCTCGTCATGTATAGGTAAACTGTTTGAGAACATGTTAAAGTTACGCCTAGACTATTTTGCTGAAACAAAGGACAAATTACCCGACATCCAATTTGGTTTTAGAAAAGGCAGAAGTTGCTCTGAAAGCTTTGTATCTCTAATAACAGAACTTAAAATGGCAAAGCTAAGTCATTCTAATGCTATTTGTGTATTTTTAGATGTTAAAGGTGCCTTTGACAATGTTAATATTGAATGCCTAATAAATGTCCTGCATGAATTGGGCTTACCAAGAAATATTTTACACTGGATTTTTAAATTTCTATATAATAGAACCCTGTTTGTCAAATTGAACAATAAGCTACATGGACCTAGGCTTGTGAATAAAGGAACAATGCAAGGAGCAACACTGTCACCTCTGTTGTATAATTTATACACATCTCAGATCCATAATTTTGTAGATACATCACAGGTCAAAATATTGCAATTTGCAGATGACTTGCTTTTATACAGCATAAACCAAAATTTAGATATAGCTGTTAACAGTACAAATACTGCATTAGCGCAATCGCATCATTATTATAACAACATTTTAAAACTAGACATAAGTTCAGAAAAGAGTAAAGCTTTAATATTTAGTAAAGATTCATTTGTACACTCTAGAATAAAAGTTAGTTATAATAATGATGCAATTCCTGTTGCCAATCATCATAAAATTTTAGGTGTCATAATAGACGACAAACTAAAATTCGATAAGCATATTAACTATATATGTCAAAATGCCATGAAGGGCATAAATATCTTGAGGAGTTTAGCTGGAACTTTTTGGGGATCAGATCCAAAAACACTCTGTATGCTGTATAAAAGTATAGTCAGAAGTCATTTTGATTATAGCTCTTTAGCTTATATGAATGTTAGTAACACATTATTAAGGAAATTGGATGTGATACAACATATGGGTCTGAGAATAATTAGTGGAGCCATGCGCACTACACTCCCATTGTTTTTATGGAAATTGAAAATTGCATACCTCCATTGTCCTTGCGGCTTGCTGTAAACAGGTGGCTGAGAGATTTTGCTTGAAGGAGTTGTCTTGTAACAATGTAACTGTCCTTAGTAATGTTTTATATCCAGCAGAAGTCTCACAGTTAGCTGGAACAGCCAACATCTCGGCGAATACTCTTATTTCTGGTACATTGCCTGAAATAACAACAATAATAACATACATAAAAAACCTGACCAGAGATATTTACATCAATAGCAAGTGGCCTATTTACAAATGCCCATATAACACATTACTTAATTTTCTTGATATTAAATGTCATTTAGAAACTGTCTGAAATAAATATGACTTTCTAGAATTTTTAAACGAAAAAAAGGAATTTTACACTATATATACTGATGGCTCCAAGAGTGATCATGTCAAAGCAGCATTCTATGATCCACAACAGAAAATAACCAAATCTGTTACCAAACACTTGCAGTATTTTTACGGCAGAAGCATGGGCTATTTTAGCTGCTTTGACATATGTAAATACCAAAATGTAAATAGTGTAAATATATTAGTAATAAGTGATTCTAAAAGTGTTTTATCTGCTTTATGTAATTGTAATCTAGTTTATAAACAGAATTATATATTGTATGGAATTAAGGATAAGCTACAAATGATTGGGAAATGTATAGAATTCTTATGGGTCCCTCACACAGTAGCATAGCCGGAAACGAGATTGTGGATCAGGCAACACGACAAGATCACCACGAAGACCACACCCAATCTTTTAAAGTGCCTTTCACGGATTATTACCATGAATTTAAAAATCGATCAAAGAGTTTGTGGAAGGATTACTGGAACATTATTACCGAGAATAAGGGGAAATGGTATGCTGAATTACAGCCGGACTTACCAACAACTCCGTGGTACAATCGTTTTAGGTACACCGGCCGAAAGTTCATAACGATAATTAACCGCTTGCGGTTTGGTCATTGCCTGGTCCCAGCGCATCTGTACAGGATGAAAATCGTTGCGGAAGATACCTGTACATATTGCTTTAAAGAAAACGCAGACATAAATCATATCATTTTCCAGTTACCAACGTTTGGAATTCAAAGGTTGAGTTGACACTTGTCAGTGAGATTAGTGACATTGCCATGGTATAATATGGACATTGCTAAAGAAAATTTAATAAGTGTTCCCCGCCGCGTTCAGGATATATTATCCAATGTAGTATTTTTCATTCCTGTATATAAATTTATACTCAATACTGTAGAAAAAATTTGATTATTTATGTTTCAATTAATTGTAAATAGTTTATTTGTTTGTTTATGTATTAATATGCTGTGTTGTTTTCATTATTTCCATTTATAACTATATCTGTGTGTATTGTATACTTGGAAAAGTATCAATATGTTATGTGATACTTGATAGTTGCTGTCAAATTATTAATTCGTTGTTTAAATTGTAATGTAAATGATCAACAATATTTTATGTTTTTGACTGAAGGACACTGATTCCATGGTCATGAAATAAATTAAAAAAAAAAAGACAAGAGAATGTGTTTGACCCTCAAACTTGAGCCGTTTTTACAGGTTAACTCGTATATTTTTAAAACTCAGACACAAACAATCAAGCTGTCGTTATTTATTGTTTATCTACTTATCTTACCACGAAATTTATCGTGCCGTGCACCATCTTAAGCCAAAACTTAAATTTGACGATTTATCTTAAAATTGTGTCACTATTTAAATGACATAATGAATGCAACCGTCAAAACGTGACGTAAAGGTGTTAGAATTAGAAAATTTAGAAACGAACTCATCACATTTGTCGGAAATCAAGCGTTAGTATTAATTATTTTAACGTATATAACATTAATTACTTGCTAAATTGTGATTATACGTGAGTACGTGGAACGATTTTTTTTTTTTTACTTGCAATTGGCGTTGCATGCCGAAAAGCATCGGCGGAAGCTAAATAGACGCATAATAAGGGACATGTCCAACCCGTTTGAGATGCCAGACGAAGAGTTTCGTCACATATACAGAGTGCGCAAGGAGATGGCACCTTGAAGTCGATCTTCACCACGCTGACGGTTTGCCAGTTCACACCAAGGTAACCATACATATATTATGTTTTGTTGTTTAATAGAGTAGATATATCAAGTAATCAATATGAGTAGCTGTATAAGTATCTTAATATTTAGAACAAACTCAACCTGAATTATTTAAAAACTGGGCAAGTGCGAGTCCGACTCGCGCATGAAGGGTTCCGTACCGTAATCTATAACAAGTTTGTTGTATGGGAGGAGTATGGGGTTGTATATATTTATTTTATTTTATTTTTTGTATTTGTTGTTATAGCGGCAATAGAAATACATCATCTGTGAAAATTTCAACTGTCTAGCTATCACCGTTCTTGAGATACAGCCTGGTGACAGACGGACGGACAGCGAAGTCTCAGAAATAGGGTCCCGTTTTTACCCTTTGGGTATGGAACCCTAAAAAGATACATTAGTATAAATAACTTTTAACTGGTTTTAGTTTGTACCTAATACTTACAACTTTCTAAATACAACAAAAAAATGTAATAATTTTTTTTCATTCTAATATTAATATTAGAACCCAATCATTCTAAAATAAAAGGCTGTAGACAGAATATGCTCAAAACAACTAATTTCTTTTATTGTATTGTAGGTGCTAACATCTTTACACTTATTGGCTGATGGCAATTATCAGCGTGGGTCCGGGCAGGATCATGGCCTTTCAATTGCCCAGTCGACTGTAAGCCATTACATAGGTCAATTTACAGAGGCAGTAAATAGAAGGTGAGATTGATGTAGCAATATTATTATTTTACATTTTTCTCTCATAAAATGACTGGAATAAAGTCCCTTGTAGTTGTAGGGATAAGTTCGCCTTTGTATGTGTGCAGGTTTTTTATTCATTTTTATTTACTTTTATGTACAATGAAATGTTTACATACATACAATACAATACAACAATTCTTTATTGCACACCAATAAGAAAAATATTACATGAGAAATCCATACTAATATTATAAATGCGAAAGTGTGTCTGTCTGTCTGTCTGTCTGTCTGTAACCTTTTCACGCTTAAACCGCTGAACCGATTTAGATGAAATTTGGTATATAGATAGTTTCAGTCCCGGGGAAGGACATAGGATACTTTTCATCCCGAATAAATTTAGTGTTCCCGTGGGATGAGCGGGTAACACCGCGGGGCACAGCTAGTAAATTAAATAATGGTAGACAATATAGGCGGTCTTATCGCTAAAGAGCGATCTCTTCCAGACAACCTACATATACATACATACAAAAAGGAAGAATGAAAAGAATATCACAGGAACATTAGACTTATAATGAAAAACGACAGCATAGACTTATTAAAGGATTAGGCTACGGTAGAGATAAATAGTGATCTTTAAGTTTATATTTAAAAATTGCCAAAGTTTTAGCTTGTCTAAGATCCAGCGGAAGCGAGTTCCACAGTAAAATAGCTTGCACAGTAAAAGAATTAGAATAAAATTTTGACTTCGATGCCGGAACAGTGAGTATACAATTTTGAGCGGACCTTGCAGATGTCAGGTAACTAAAACGATCTTTAAGGTAGCGGGGAGTTGCAGGTTACATAGATACATACACAGCTTGATATTCATAAATTGGCGCCAAATCTTTCAAATCTTTGACAGTGTTTTTTTTTTCAGATCGCTGACGAAAACTGCCAGAATAGCGGTACATGCCAGATACCCCGGATGAGTGCACGACTCCTGTATATTTAATTATAGCAATATAAAGGAGGAGATGAAACGGCTCTATGACGGACGCATTGGGGAGTACTTCCTTCTGGGTAAGTAAAAATTGTGATTACACGTGCACAATAAGGAGTATTTTAACTCGCTTTTATTAGCTTGACTTTTAACTAAGTTTGTGTAAGAAAGTCAACAATACAAGCGTGGAAATAACCAAGCGTGGAATATGTTAACTAATAACCTATAGTAACATTGTTTTTCAATAAAGACATTTTAAAAACAAACATACTGTAGGTTACCTTGCCTAGAAATACGGTTTGTGTATGTTTTTAAATCACAGTTTTTGTTTGTTTGTTTTAAATAATATTTAACTTGTTAAAATGTAATTTCCTATTTCAGGGCTACATTTTGGGCGACATATTGTTGGCCAAAGCACGACCGGTCTTCACTAGAATCCTTGAGTTCTCTGTACAAAAGGAATAAGGTTTCCAAAATTTGTAGCGTTGCTACATAAAACTTACGTTGCTTCTTGGCCACTACTAAGCCACACAATCCCGGGACACTGTAAACATCCACAACACATTATTCAGATATAATTTCAATTTCTTGCAAGTAACATAACCTGTAATTAGCAGCCGTCAGCTGTCAAAACTGACACCTGATACCCGATTGACACTCTCAACAACTATTAAGCAAATACAGGAAGTGTGTACATTCGCTCAAACGCTAGGAAGCCGATGCAGACCGGAATGATTAAAAAAAGGATTAACGTCAGTGCCTGGATTGGACTGGATAACGTTAACGGTGTATATTTTTTTTCGATAGGGACTTTAGAGAAGGTTAATGTAAAAACGTGGATAGAAGATATTTTCTGATTTGTGTGTGTTCAGAAGAGGCTTAACCTCATAATTCCTTGTAACATTTTTGTGAAGAGCTTAGTCCGCTGTGATAGCCTTCGTGTTCTCTGCTGGAGCGTGAGACGGCGATTTCACCGCCCGCTTCGGACTTCAACCTCATGGCGTGCTGGTAAGCCAGCCGCCACTAGCCGCCGCCCGCAGGACTCCGAGTAAAGGAACCCGGCTCGGAGGCTGGCCTGTTCGCGGCTACGCCGCGCCAGGCTGGCGATTCCAAGGGCTTCACGGGGTTCCACGGCCAGTTGTCGGCCGCCTTCACCCTCGGGGCCACGCCAGGTTACCCCGTAGTCTGACCGTCGGTCCGGGGAACACCGCCTGCGCCGCCGCGCTGTCGCCGCTTCGTCCATTCCCGTAAGTGCGTGCCGCCTTTTTTTTATCTATTTGGCCAAGTAGAAATTAGAGTCAGTGGTTCACCGGAACACTTTCGCGTAAACATGTGCCTCGCATAGCCTAAAGCCCATCGTGGGCGACCGTCGCGTCGTACCAATTGTCGGTTTGCGCTTTATTGTCAGTTAATAAAGCGATGTGTAATTTATAACTTGATTTTCACTATTTATCTCCCCGCCAGACACACCAACAGGATATATAAGCATCACCAAGAGGACTCTTGTACTTCAAAGGTTCATACCTCTCCTCTGAATCTATCTAGGTATTTTTATTAACAAAGTAAGTGAAGTTATGTAGTGAACTGGTACACGTTTGAGTTGGGCTGTCGCCAGCGAGTCCGCGGGAGGCGTCCCGACTAACCAACCCAAAAACTTTTTTTTTCTTTTTTTTTCACTACATTAATAGCGCCCGAAGCTATTTAACAGTATATTATCCTGTTGGTGTCTATGGTGATAAGATTATGGTGTTAAAAATTTAATTTGGAAAAATAATTTATTCTTTCGCACAAAAAATTGTAAGGAAAAATTTCATAATTTAATCTTTTGCACTATCATTGGCTAGATATTCTGTAACAGTTTGACATTGTTATTATACTTATTTGATTTAAAAACTGAAACATTTGTAATAAATTTGTAAATTCAAGTTTGAGTATTTAAGTTTCCGGCCAAGCGATAGAAATTAAAATTTTTATTATTTTGCTGCTTGTTCTATGAAAAGTAAGCATAGACACAGCCCATTATTTCCAACTGCACACTATTGATAAGTGGCAGTATTGGTAATTTAATTGTATAATTTTAGAACTATTTCTTTTTTTGTAAGGTAACAACCAACATAAACAATTAGAGAAGTTAGGTCAACAGTTATATCCTATAGATTCTTCTGCAAGTTGTGGTAACGGCTCCGTTGTTAAGGTAATTGGTAATATGCCACTACCAGTTAACTTCGGAAACAAATCTCTTAAAATTGCATTTACTGTAATACCATCTGTTGCGGATAGTTTCATATTAGGTATGGATTTCGTCCATGAATTTGGATTGTCAAATTTATTCAATTTAGAAAACATGAAGCTCTCATGTAACAGTAATATGACACAAACAGAGCATCAGTTCTGTTTGTGCCATAAGTCCTTAAATAGCACCGTTAACATTGCGACAGGCTATAAACCATTTTTCAAGGTGTATGCCATTAGCCAATGTATTGGATTAGACTTTTTTAGAACAATTTTTGTACACTGTCATTTGACAAAATTTGTCAAACTTAGTTTTTTTGACAAAAGCTAAAATTCGTGTACACCTGCATAACCCTTGGATCCAGGCCACGCAAACCGGACCAAAATTGGTCCATTATTTCCTGAGAAATAAGCTTTTTTAAGTTTTTTTTTCTAGGAACTTTAGAGGATTTCTCCTATTTCAACCAGCTGGTACATATATTTGAATTTTCATGCAAAGTGTGACGACACTTTCGCATAACCCAAGGTGCGCTTGTATAGTTTAACTTTTAAGTCATTGGTACATGACAAGTACCACAAGTACTTGTCATAGTCCAATTATAAATATAATTTGTAGGTAAACTTAGAGTAACTTAAGTCATAGGTTTAAGCCTAGCTAAGCTATTCGTATAAGTAGCCTATCTTAAGTGGTTATACAGCATGGTAGTATAACAATATAGTAGGGAAGCCCGACTATCATAGTCCGAGAGCCGACCAAAATTATTTTAGCACCGCCCGCGCGCGCTCATGCTAAGCGGCCGCCGCCCGCCACCGGGTCCGTCACCAGCGCCGCCGTGCACGCCTTTTTTTATCTATTTGGCCAAGTAGAAATTAGAGTCAGTGGTTCACCGGAACACTTTCGCGTAAACATGTGCCTCGCATAACCTAAAGCCCATCGTGGGCGACCGTCGCGTCATACCAATTGTCGGTTTGCGCTGTATTGTCAGTTAATAAAGCGATGTGTAATTTATAACTTGATTTTCACAATTTATCTCCCCGCCAGATACACCAACAGGATACTTAAGCATCACCAAGAGGACTCTTGTACGTCAAAGGTTCATACATCTCCTCTGAATCTATCTAGGTATTTTTATTAACAAAGTAAGTGAAGTAATGTAGTGAACTGGTACACGTTAGAGTTGGGCTGTCGCCAGCGAGTCCGCAGGAGGCGTCCCGACTCTAACCAACCAAAACTTTTTTTTTTTTTTTTTTCACTACAGATTCCCATTAAACTGACAGTTGCAAAAACCGCCTGAGCAAGTATTCTGTTCCAGGAACAACAGAATATATTATTAAAAACAATGCAATAATATTGCACCTATGTAGTAAACTTATTAGACATTTTGTAAAAGTTCTTGCTTATAGTTCGTTTTCTATTGGGAAACAGTATGACACTTTGGAGTACAGCAATGCCATTTGGCACGGGTATTATACACGTCTACCTGAGCCCAAAACACCCGGTAGCCAGACTGTAGATACAAAAACGGAAACCTTATATAATTACTTTGTTTTCCTTCGGTCCGTACGTATGTCAAAACCCTTATCTCG
Organism: Apotomis betuletana; assembly: GCA_932273695.1. Lineage (NCBI taxonomy): Eukaryota > Metazoa > Arthropoda > Insecta > Lepidoptera > Tortricidae > Apotomis > Apotomis betuletana. Next base: position 17,643,441 of record OW026300.1, read on the forward strand.
GGAACGCGTCGAGATATCAAGTTGAAATTTAAACCATATACTCAAGTCTACAATCCCTTGAAGTCATGAAAAAATCAATTTTCTAAATTAATAAAAAAAAAAGATACGGTCGTATATTTATATTTCGCCACTCTCAAGAGAATCAAAGTATATAGGGTACTTTCCGTTGACCTAGAACTATGCAATTTAGCAACTAATGTCGTCTTATACCACCAGTACAGGTAATTATCTGAAAACTATACATTTCTAATTAAAACATAAAAAAATGTGCTTTCAAAAGTTATATGAGGACTACCCGTTTGGATTAAGTTTACACCTCATTTGTATGCAGGGCCATACGTACCAGGTGCAAACTTAACTTAACCGGGTCCTACCAGTTAAGATGGGATGAGAAAGGTTAAAATTTGTAGGGAACGCTCGATGCGCGAGTTCGACTCGCACTTGACTGGGTTTTTTTGTTAGTAATACTTATTTTACTTTAGTATTCGGGTCTTTTTGCCGTTCCCTACGCTGCGCTGACGAACGTTGCAGTATTTTCAATATTTTATTTTTCATTGAAAATAGACAAATTTATATTTATTGTTAATGTTTTTAGAATTTGTATAAAATTGGCTTTTGAATAGTATTTTTTATATACCAAGTTTAATACAAAAAATATGAAAATATAAGGGTTTGTTTACATTTTGTTAGTACTGAAAGTTTGTTATTTTAAGGATTGCGTCATATCTTGCTACGGGACCCTAAAAAACTGGCACAGGTAATGAATCGGGCATCATCTAATTACCGGATAACGCCACCAAACTTGACTTAAAGGTTTAAACTAATCCGCCAGATTTTTTTTTCTGAACGACGGGAGCACTGTATTTTGAACCCCCCCTCCCCCCTTCTGACGCGGTGTACAGTCTGGTTACCGGGTGTTTTGGGCTCAGGTAGACGTGTATAATACCCGTGCCAAATGGCATTGCTGTACTCAAAATTGTATACCTCTCCATACAAGCATTCCCAATAGAAAACGGACTATTAGGATATTAAATGAATAAAGGCTACCATTTAAAAGTAATTCATTGTGTTGTGTTTTTTTATGAAACTATTACATTTCAGCTCAATCTCATATATTGAGAAGTGGTTGACAAATGATTTGCAAGATTTAACCTGAATATACATGCACTTAAAATAAAAAGTTTGTTAAAAACACTTTCAATATGGCTTATTATTATTATTATTAAGTCGAGAATGGAATATGGCATATTTGAAAACCCCGCCAAAAAAGCCCGCTGTCACTTAGTTCACAGCTCTACTACCTTTTTTTTAATACTACTAGCGCCAAAGTAGTATTCAATAAAAAGGATTGGCTATTTTTTTGTACGTAGTTACCGTTCTTCTCCTTGCGAGTATTATATTCCTTGATTTTTACAAATCACAGTGACAGCCATGCGGTGTTGCCAGGTCACGTCACTTAAAAATTACGCAGCAAATAGTCCGTTTTTGGTAAAACAGGTTTTTTTATAATCTTGAAATGCTTATTAGTAGAGGATCCCGATATAGAACGACCTTCACCGAGATGTTTATTTGATGAAATGGATTTTATATTTAATTTAATATGTCAATAAATATATTGCATATGGGTTGCCTAACAAATTTTAGTCCAGGGTATGTTTTGTTAAAAATTAAATAAAATATAAATTTAAACATTTCACCGGTTTGATTATTACATAAATTCAAAATAAAATAATCTTAATTTTATTTAATTTCAATTCAATAATCAGACCGTTGCAAAATGCTCGTAGGTATAGATTTAAGTACCTGTTTATACCTGGCTACCCGATAGTTGTGACGGGAAAAGAATAGGCAACCTAACGTTTGCATATTCTATGGGCTTCATACTTTCGATTGGTATAGAATTTATCTAATAATAACCAAACCGGTAAAGTGTTTTTTTTTTTTATTATTATTATATAAACATACCCTGGACTAAAATTTGTTAGGCAACCCATATGCAATATATTTATTGACATATTAAATTAAATATAAAATACATTTCATCAAATAAACATCTCGGTGTAGGTCGTTCTATATCGGGATCTTTTGGCTTGCAAAAACGGTCCCAATATTTGACTGACAACTATCCCCTCTACAAGAATTTGTCCTGCCAACAGTTTTAAATATTAGCCTATCTATACGAAGTCATCCCTCGTCTTAGAAGTTTTTGTGATTGGTTAAAGTTTTCATTGGCTAAAGTAAGTGTCAAAGTCCATGCGCGGCGCACGAAAATGGCTAGTTGTCAAACCTAATATAGTTTAGGAAGTATATTACTGTACCTCTTATTAGTTTTTTTCATTCATTTAAAATAATGTCACTTTTGTGATTTACTACTAAATGTGTTAACAGCGTATTTTTTTTTATAATCACTATCAAATGCAACTTTAATGTCGCAAAATCTGAAATCAAAGTAAATTTTGATTTTATACTTTATAATTTATTTTCTTTTTTTTAAGACTTAACAAATTTAAATGAATGACGAGACAATAAAGCACATACAAATTGGTACCACATTGCGTTTTAGTTGAATAAATCCGGCATTGGTTTGATAATAATCATCATCATTAAAATGAACGCTACAGATCCGCGAAGATACTGTGGGAACTACTGCTGTTCTCTGCGTTCTAGAGAATCTGCATTTGTCCACTATAATTTTTGCTCACGGTTCTTCGGAAAACTAAAAGTAAATGAATAAAAAGAGATGTTAAATTATGAATATGTCTAGTTACTCATTAACATAAATAGTAGGTTCCGAAAAACGTAACCAGCGGCATCAAACGGTAACACCGGCATTGGCAATTTTGCCACTCAAGCTTGAGACGTTTTTTCGCTTATTTTAAAATTAAATCAAGTTTGTTCCAGAGCCGAACATTACACTCAAACTGATCTTATAGTATTATATTATCTGTGTCGATACCTTAGTTCACACTGGTACTAACTTTTCGGAAAAAGTGGTTGCAATTAGGACGTTGGTGCACAACATCATATGGTTTAAATTTCACTGACAAAAAAATTGTAATTAGTACGAGTGTGAACTAAGGTATCATTTTATACGTCGTTTATTTATCACTTATTTATCCACGAAATGTATAAAGATGTGCACCATCGTAGGCCACTCATATAACACGACTTAAATTTGTCAAGTTCTACCGATTTTTAAATGACATAATGAATGCAACCATCATAGGCCCCCAGGTTTCTGTAACGCGTCTTAATTTATAAATTATTTGTGATTAATTAACTTAAATAAATAAATATATATATATATATAGTAAAATCTTTTTATAAGTACTAATTACTTCACCGTGCTAGTTCTATGCAAGCAAATGAGGGTCACACTCATATTATTTACTATGGCCCCTATGTATAGGTACAAACGATCTTTTTCCTTGCTTTTGTTCCTAATAAACATAATTATATCAACAATACACTATACTCCTGTTTTCCAGTGGCGGTATTTAGAAGTATTTTTTATATAAGTTAAGCACTTGAAATTATGTAACTTAAGCAGTAAGCACGCTGTGTGGTCACATTTTGGAATAATGTTAACACCACCAAAATTGAGTTTCTAAAATCACCAAATTATTACACCAGCAAACAGCATCAACATTTGTGAATAATATACAACATCGTTTCAGGTTTGTCCAAACGTGCCCCGACTAACGCTAATGACCATATCCAAAAGGTTCATTTCTCATTCCGCCGGTGCTTCCTACAAACAATATTAATTTTTATGTTTGCTTTTATATCCGAGTTGCTCATTCAAAGATCTGTCAGGGGACACCCAACCGGAATTGCCTTGATTGCGACGGACCTCCTTTTTACGTAACATGCAAACGGTTTATCCAAACAATATTACACTGTTGGATCACTGTACCATGGGCGCTACTGGGTAAACTCGTTCGAATCGCTTAGCTGATGTAAATTGTCCTGACATCTGCAACAAACAAAACCCTTTGACGAAACTTTTAGACAATCGCAACGTAATCTCAGATCTGCATTCAAAATACCTTTTTGGGTTGTTTTACATGGAGTCCACGCGGCACTGTGATTTACAGCTAGTTGGTATTACCTCTTTCAAATGCAAATATTATCAGGAAGTTTTCTACTGGGGTCCTTTGTTAATTCATCAATGTTTTTGTATCATATTCCAGACTTTCTTGCAAATTGAGTTATATGAAAGAAGTGGAATGTCGATGGCATTAGGTATTGTTGCTACTAGCTGTTTGCTACTAGCTGTTTGTTTGATGCGTGTATTGAATTCTGGGACAATAAATCCTAACTAATAATAGCTGCCTATCTCCAGTTGACCGTCAACAGCTGCGATATACAGATTACAGCGCGCTAATTACGCGGTATCCATAAGAGGCTCCTAAATATAGACGTGTGTGTAAAGTGAGAAATAAAGTCATACAAAATGTCGGGGATTGAGATTTCACTATGCTAGTACTGTTTACTGAATGAATGATACTGAAGCATGGAATAGAGGCGAGGTGGTACTGTTCTTCAAGAAAGGTGATAAAACCCTATTGAAGAACTACAGGCCCATCACGCTTCTAAGCCATGTTTATAAGTTGTTTTCAAGGGTCATCACGAACCGTCTCGAACATAGACTTGATGACTTCCAGCCTCCCGAACAAGCCGGTTTCCGAAGAAGCTATATTACCATAGACCACATACATACGCTGCGGCAAGTTATACAGAAGACTGAAGAGTATAACTTGCCAGTATGCTTAGCGTTTGTGGACTATGAGAAAGCCTTCGATTCGGTGGAAACATGGGCGGTGCTCGAGTCACTTCAGCGATGCCATATTGACTATCGGTACATTGAAGTGTTGAAGTGTTTGTATAGTAACGCCACCATGTCGGTCCGAGTTCAGGAGCAGAGCACAAAGGCCATTCCATTGAGAAGAGGCGTAAGACAGGGGGACGTTGTGTCCCCGAAACTGTTTACGGCCGTTATGGAAGACGCCTTCAAGCTCCTGGAATGGCAAGGACTTGGCATCAACATCAATGGCGAATACATCACTCACCTTCGGTTTGCCGACGACATCGTAGTCATGGCAAAGTCGATGGAGGAACTCAGCATGATGCTCGATGACCTCAATCGAGTTTCTCAACGGGTGGGCTTAAAAATGAACATGGACAAGACGAAACTCATGTCAAATGCCAAGGTTGTGCCCATCCCAGTCTCTGTTGAAAACTCGGTACTCGAAGTTGTTGACTCATACATCTACCTAGGACAAGTGGTCCAATTAGGTAGGTCCAACTTCGAGAAAGAGGTCAACCGCCGAATCCAACTCGGCTGGGTAGCGTTCGGGAAACTACGCAATGTCTTTTCATCCGACATACCTCAGTGCCTCAAGGCGAAAGTCTTCAACCAATGTGTGTTACCAGTGATGACTTACGGCACCGAAACGTGGTCTTTCACTATCGGCCTTATCTCAAAGCTCAAAGTCGCTCAGCGAGCAATGGAGAGGGCTATGCTCGGGGTGTCTCTACGTGATCGAATCAGAAATGAGGAAATCCGTAGACGAACTAAAGTGACCGATATAACTCACCGGATTAGCAAGTTGCAGTGGCAATGGGCAGGCCACATAGCACGCAGAGCAGATGGCCGATGGGGCCGTAAAGTGCTCGAGTGGAGACCTTGGACCAGCAAGCGCAGCGTAGGACGTCCACCTACAAGATGGACAGATGACCTTATAAAGGTCGCCGGAAGGCGCTGGATGCAGGTCGCTTCCAACCGGTATATATGGAAGTCCAAAGGGGAGGCCTATGTTCAGCAGTGGACGTCCTATGGCTGAGATGATGATGATGATGATGAGTACTGTTTACACAAGGCCGGTGGGACGAAACTTTGAATAGGGATTGACAGTGTTTTTCGATCATGGGTCCGTCTTCTATAAATTGCGGCAGTTATCATAATGAATAATAATTATAAAAGATTCATTTGACCCTATGTTACCACCTTCTTAATTATTTATTAACAGGGCTTCTGAAACTAAACAGTAACCCTCAATTTACTACGCAATCACTTTTTAGAGCTCCAACCCGTTTCATAGCTTCAACTTTTGGTTATTGTTATTACCATATTACCATAACAAGGATGGCGTGTCGGTAATAAAATTACAAATATGGGCATCGGAGGTCATTACGTATTCGCTCGCACGTCCGGCCATGGTTGCGTCCAGGCGCCGCTGAAATTGCGTCCATTGTCGGTGACCATTGGCATTGGTATACCTATCTAACGTAGTAGCTTTATTACATTTTCATATCAATCTCCTGCATATTATATTTAAAATAGACCTCGGTGCTGCAGTAATCTTGACGAGGAAACGTAAATTGCTCTGTTTGTGTCAATGAACACAGAACTTTTAATGTACATGTACCTACGCAACAAACTTGAAATGCACTCTAATAACGCTTTGCTATGACTAAATTTGGAAACATTAAATCTTGCTCGCTATCTTTTGATAAAATTAAGTCCCACATGACATCGGCGTGCATATTATATTATGTTATCTTCGTTTGAAACAATTGCAGGAGCGCATTCGATGATATTATATACTCGTAATGATATCTATAAAATTACCCACATAATTATGTCTAATATTTTTCCCGTTCACATCAATATTCTGCTGTGAAGTTCATTATTACTATCCCAGTTTTAATTATTTTATTGCCCGGTTACAAATGATTTTATCTCATGATTTTGTCTATTGTAATTTTTATTGTTAATGGAATTATTTTATAAATATAATAACAGGTAATTGGAATTGGACGTTTGAATAGGCAATGTTACAAACAACTGAGCAATGATTTTAACATTGCTCTCTGGAGTGCCGAACCTTTTTCAATTAAAATGTAATTTACATAGAAATTTTGGTCATTCTGGGTGTACGAGGTAGGTTCGAAATTAAACGTCGATTAGGACCAATGTTATAAAACTCGCTAATGAAATCGGCATAACGATACACATCAATTGCAACACGAAATATTCGACTTATTTGCGTATCTAAATTAATACCAAATAATTATTTGTGCTGGTTGATTAAGTAACGCTTATTATACAGGGTGTTTTTCAACCCACGTCATATTGCGGATTTTTAATTGTACTAATTTATTTTACTGGTAACGACACATTTTTGGTAACTGACGTTGAAAGTCAGTGAATGTCACTGATGTAAACAAAGAGGAAACAGTACTAAATATTTCGCAAATTTCAAGTTTTTTGTTTGAAGTCTAGTCTATGTAGTTAGCCTAGTTAAGGGTCAACAGGTGGTCTAGTGGATGAAAAATAGTAATATCGATTAACAATGATTGCATCGGGCAACCCTCTAGTCGCATAACAACTATTGTCATAATATCGATTGTCATAACACTTTGCGCATAAAGTTGCTGCCCATAATTTTCTTTTGGCATTAATTGTACGATGTCATAATTGTTCTCTGTCATAATTTCACTAGGTCATAATTGTTTCAGCCCTAATATCGTATGTCATACATTCATTTAGTCATAATATTGATAATTATAATCATTTTAGACGAGCGAAGCGAGAAGGAGTGTTAGGTTGAACTGCGACCCTAACGAGAGAGCGAAGCGAGCGAGCCGCGCAGGTCCGACTTGGCTTACGATTCCTAACATTACCTACATATTTCACCTTAATAAGCTAGGTCCGACTTGGCTTCGGTTAGGTACGACGACGAGCGAAGCGAGGAGGAGTGTTAGGTTGAACTGCGACCCTAACGAGCGAGCGAAGTTGTGAATTAACAATTGGCTACTAAGATAAACGTAGGCTTATGCGTTTCGCAATGTATGCGTTTATAAAGTATGGTTACATTGTTTAATGAGTAAATTTATGACCATTACAAACTACGCATAAATCATTTTATGCGCATCAAGTTTATGCCCATTACACAGTATGTTCTTAAACACTATGATTAAAAACGTTATGCGCATAAATGTATGACTATTTACAGTTATGCTTGATGATGAGTATGACGAATCCACCATCCGCCTATCAAAAATAAAACTTTAAACTTTATGCAACCCGACCCCTACCCGATTGCATCAGTTTATCTAAAATCTTAGAAGAACTAAATTATCATGTACAATTTTATGGCTAACAAATGTGAGGTATATTGACTACTGGCTAAGCCATACTACTAATTAAGTTCCGTCGTGTTTCAGCACGAATTCAAGAGCCAGCCTCCAGGGAGAATTATTCTGGAGAGGGCTGCCTTATTTGAGTGCCGGTTTCCTCACGGCTATTCTGTTCAGATGGAAGAGTATGAATGTTTAAAGGACATCAGAATGGGAGCAACTTCATATTTGTACTGTCGACAATATTCATTCGCACAAAACGATATGCTTCCTCGTTTCCGAATAAGAAAATACCTGGTCAATTAATAATAAAAATAAATATACAAATGCCCCTGTAGATTTCTCGGCCCTCAGTTACGACGAAAGTATGAGTACCTATGCAAGTCCCGAATCGGTATTCCCAAAACATAATGAAAACAAATTTGTCCGCAAAGGATTTCCTAAGTACGGTCGCACTTTGCCTCTTGTCTCTGTCTGATAGGTCCCTTGCTACAAACAAATTTCTCCCGGAAACGCACTCAGGTGAAACATGGAAGCCATTATGCGAATGAAATCTCCCGAATTAGGCCGATCGACCGGCCTGCGAGACGAATTATCCGCAAACTCAATTTTTTACGTTCCGAATTCCCAACACTAGAATTAAGCAAAAGAATTGCGGGAACGCGAACGGTCCCGAACTAAGACCGATGTAATTTGTACGCTCCAACTTAACTTCTGTGCGTAATTAATGGTACGGGAACTGTAATGTTTTTTGAGAGGTGAACAAACTTTCATTGTGAAGGCAAAAGTTAGGGAATTTTGGTGTACTGAATAATTAAGTGTTCAGAGTTATAAGAAACACAATAAGGCGCGTACAATGTCCGCCAAATTAATAGGCTTGTTTTTTTGGTGAGTTTTTAAGGCTATTGTACCTATAAAATAATTTTGTGTTTATAAAAGTATGAGTTAAGTAAATTCAGCCTTCTTTTGTTTCGAGGCCAGTTACGAAAAAAATACAAGCCATAAAAATATTAACGTAACATTATTAATTTTAATTAAAATACGGTCTCAAGTATTCTCCTCGAGAGTACTTTCTCGTCCAGTAAAACAAGTTGCTTCAAAGTGGACGTGGTGCAAAATATCGAGATCGGCGCAAATGCGTTGCACATATAAAGTTGCACAAACATTCGCGAACGGCTGGAAGTGGGAACAACCAGACGGATGCACAGTGATGAGAAAATCGGATATCCGACTGAATGGTACCAAGAAGCTTGCAATCCTTCGTATTTGTTGTAAAGTAAAAACAGGATTAAATAAAAAAGTAAATGGCTTTGACTGTGGCGTTACGCTTGCACAGTCTATGTAAACAGACTGCTTGGATATAGACAAGGCAAATATTCATAAAAACTAGACGCATCCTTTCAAACTGGACTGAATTTGAGCCATGCAGACTGACTATTTCAAAATAAAACCTCTTATTTTAAGATTCCAACAGATCTATTGCATAAACGCAGTCTTTAAAGATTCCAACAGATCTATTGCATAAACGCAGTCTTTAAAGATTCCAAAAGAACTATTGCATAAACGCAGTCTGGCAATCATTTTCTCAATTAAGTACACATATACTTTTACAGGCGTAGACGGTTTATTAAATTACGTACCGTATTCGTATATGCTAGTAATGCTACAATAGCTAGCCATAGTTAATTTTCATTAAATTTAATTGTTTCCAGTTATGAAGGTTCTGACATATTTTTCATTTAGATGCCATTATAAAACTTCATTAAATTAAGAAGGACGTTCCAGGTTAATTGCACGACAGCAAGGGAAAACGGTCGAGATGAATATTTAATATGTCAACCCTTGAGATAATGCTTTGTCGCCGCCGCAGATTTAGCCTTTGAAAATATTTTACCATTTTCTGTCGGAACTAAGTGAAAGGAACAGTGAATCATCCCGTGGGATAATCTGCCGGAATAGGCAGTCATTGCGTTTCGTGACGAGTTTGTCCATGACTGACGGGGCCCAAATTATGTAGCACCACGACTGCACGATTCTCGCTTATTTTACTGTCAATGTTTTAAAGTCTCTACATTAAAGCATTAGCTCCTCTGAGCTAATATTAAATGAACTCAACTCATATGTTTATCTATATATCTAAGTAAATTATCTAGTATATAGCACAAACATCGTGTAGCTCAGCTTGAAACTAGCTCGATGAAGTTTTTTATACCTATTACTTTTATAAATACACGCGATGTCAAATCAATACTTCATTTGCTTTGCCTAAATTCGATGGTTGACGCTGTCGTTTATGTGAGATGCGTTTATTTTGTTAAACATTGAAATCACAACACCTACTTTATTTTGTTATTTTTTTTATGTTTTAATATACATATCGTTGAATACCTTTTTATTAATACAACACATCAGATTAACAATTACTTATTAAAACATTATAAATGCGTCTAAATTTATATTTCATTTCATCTAAATTTATATTATGTTGTACCTATTATTAAATTAAATCTAAAACTAAACTATGTCTAAAAATGGGCCAGGCAGCATTACCTCGCTGTATTGCTACACTAAGACGCTGAGCGAGAAATATGTTAAGGAATATTAATACATATTATGTAAAATTAATAAAGCCAGCCATATCATTTAAGTACAAATACTACAAAAGACTGCAGCGAGTAATATGATTAATTTTACAATAGGTACATAATTACTTTGAAATATCAACTTGTCAATGTCACTCAATACAACTCGAAAGAGAAAGAATGGATATTATGTTCGATGTAGCGCGGTAGCGCCCTAATGAATCCAAGATATTGTTAAATTTGGGATATCGCAAGGCGGCGTCACCATTGAGCCCATATTTGTTACTGCTAATTCACATGCCAAAATCGCAGTAATATACATACATACAAGTAAATACAAACTAGTTTGAGGTGGCCTGTGGATGGAATGCGTGGTGGGTGGTCTGGTCTTTAAATATGTGAGGCATTTTATTTTTGCCTTTTATATGGTCTCTCACAAACAAAAAAGATTTGAAAATTGAGAACTTCGTGTAGATTGTTTGTTTGCCATTCATTCAAATAGAATGAAAAATCCTTTGCCAATAAAATATCGCGTGCACGTTATAGCGAAGTCAGCTAAACTGTCAGTCAATCGCAAAACCATTTTATTCGATACGATTGTTTCGGGGCTTGTGAAAAAAAAAAACTTCCTCGAAACTGAATGTTCAGCTTTTTTTAAAGGCAGTTGTTTTATCTCTCAAACCAAAAACAAAACTGCATGTTAGTTTGTTGAGGAATCTTACCTGAAGAACTTTTTCTAGTATTTAATGAAACACTAACAACATAATATTTTCATCTGACATTAACAGATGTCTCAAATGCAAAAACAAATCTGCTAACCCACCGCCAAACAGCAATGTCCGCATTGTTGTGTTCCGGTGTGGGGGTAAGATAGCCGGTGAAATTACTAGCATAGAGGCATTCTATCTTCGTCCTCCGGGTAGGCAAGCACTTGTGACTCCTCTGGTGTTGCAGGTGTTTATGGGCGACGGTAATCGCTTTCCATCAGGCGATACGCTCGTTTGCCCCCTTTGACATAAAAAAAAAAAAAAAAAAACACAGAGAAATGCACCGAACTTCTACCTGCACATAAAAGAAATTGTAAAAGAGGTAATGCTAATTTATTGTAAGGGCGTGTGGAGTAAACAGTGGAAAATATTCTAACAGGTGTTTTACGTCTAAAATTACAATTACAAGATTATTACTTTTATTTAAACTATTCTAAGAAAACGCTGCATGTCAACGATAATCAACATTAACCTAATTTGTTAATGGCGTTGTATGTAATTTAAAGATATAATTATTTAAATACAAATCACACGTTGCCACTCCAATTACATTTAACTGTGGAGCTCAACCAGTTGAAATAAAGGCACCCTGGTTGAATACCGGCATCCATACAATTTTTTTTCAAGTATTTAGGTCAGAGTAAATCACTAGTGAAAAATTTACAAGATTTTTGTCTGTTAATAATAACTAAGGCATCAATTGTTTGGAAGAGACATTGCTTAAGAATAGCAACATCTTCGACTCCGCAGTCGGTCAGGTGCTTCAAGGGATTGCAAGTATTTAATAGTAATTTTAACTTGATGAAAAAAAAAACGACACCTGTCTCATGACTGTTCCTGTGACTATACATGAAATAAAGGAATGCTGTTTCGTGAATGAATAATTTTCGCTATGCGCCGGTCAGCATTTACAATTCTGACTTGTATGGCAGTCAAATTTGGCTGAATTCTCTTAATTACAACTTTTCGGAAGGTAACTCAAATTAGCATGCATCAAAGAGTTACGCCTAATGAGCCAGCGCGGCAGCCGAGGTGAAATTTAAACGAAACTGTCGAGTGAACCCGAACGACGTAATTACCACTTCTATGCCTTGTAACAGCCTCTCAAGACTTAATTAGCCTTGAATTATGTGAGAAGTGTTTCAGAATGGCTTTATATAAGAATTAATTTACTCCAAGGTGCCCTTGGAAAATTAGTCTAGTTCATAATTTTTTACAGTCCAGTGCTACCTTAATTTCATCATACTTCAGTGAACACTTAAAATAATTACGACTGAAGAATATTTGAGAACTGTGAAAGTCTGATGCTTATTTAGTTTAATAAATACAGATTCATTAGTAAGACAAAGAAAGAGCTGAACGAAAAATAAGAGTTTATATTACACAGCGTACAATAGTAATCATTGTAATTATAGTTGTTAAGGTTTCAATTTGCTTGCTTTGGAAATACGATTAAAACTTAGAGATCGACGTAGATAATTAAGTATTTTTCTGATTGAGTACAAACTTTAAAAGTGTGAACACTATCTAGCTCATATCTAAGGTTAATTCGGTTAGTACTCTCATGGTGTTTTAATTTCATAATGTGCTCGTCAAAATGTTGAGTCATTTACCGCTACGATTAACATTCAGTGCTGATCACCCCTGCAAGACTGGAGAGAAACGCCAGATGAGTATTTCCCACTTTCTAGACACGTAAGCATTTATTTCATGTTATTTTATCTTATTTCACAACTTAGCAGTTGTTTTACTCGTAATTCATTGTCGGTAGCGTGGCTATGGCATTAATTCTCGGGCTTGTATAATATGACTGTATCAGAAAAGCCGTATTATTTCATTTATTAATTTTATACACTCTTCCGCATTTAAATTTGTCTTTTAGCTTTGATCTTTGTATCAATGGTTTAATATAAAAAAAAAATTGTGGTGTGTACCCAAATTGAAAAATGAGATATTATGGAATGTTTCATAAATTTGGCCCCAACTATCATATCGTTCGATATCTTACTTACATGCGACATTTGTCAAATTTGATTGCAAATTGACAACGCATTTCGAACTAAACGTCATCTCGACTGATATTAGAATAGAGGTCAAATCAAATTTCTTTGTTTTTCAGAGATGTTCGAAATTTGTATAAATAATATAATCGAAATTGATGTTATTATCTAGCAATAATAACATTTCTACAGATAAGTTTTTTTTTTATAGCAAAACAGACCATTTTTATGGTGGTCATAATGTGCGACTCCTGAATGCATCATGAAGGCTTATGATATGTGGCTAGATAAAGTAGTTTATGTAACTGTACATAATTAGGCATTTAAACACTCGTGTGATGTTATTATACTATTATACAATTCACAAAAATAAAATTGACAATTCGCTTTGCCAAACCTTATAAATGGCATAAGTATAAACAACCGTCTGCAATCCCCTTCAAACTATGACTCTTGATTTTTCCTTCTCTATAGAAGAAGGGGAGAAATAACGACCGAAAACCAACACAGTCCATATGTTCTTGTGATCCCAAAGGGATCGGCCTTTTCCTCGTATGTTGTGCCCTTGTACAACGTTGATATGGTTTGAGTATAGTACTACAGGGTATTCCGAGAAAAATCATAACTAAAATTCAGTTTTATACCAACTTCATACCAATTAATTGTTAAATAATATTGTGTTGTGTTTGGATTCTTCGTTTTTAATTCGGCTAGAAAACATCTCTAAAAAAATCACTTATATGTAGGTTATTATTTATTTTATTTCATAACTAGCGACCAGCCCCGGCTTCGCACGGGTGCAATGCTGATAAATTATGCATGTATTATACATATAAACCTTCCTCTTGAATCACTCTATCTATTAAAAAAAACCGCATCAAAATCCGTTGTGTAGTTTTAAAGATTTAAGCATACAAAGGGACATAGGTACAGAGAAAGCGACTTTGTTTTATTATACTACTATGTAGTGATGATAACATATTAAGATGTCAATAAAAACAATAATATTTAGTAGTAATAAACCTTAAAGTAAAAATTAAAAACTAGACTTAAAAATAAACTAAAGATAAAAAAAATATTATACTGTATAGAGCAAAATAGTGCAAAAATAACAGTTTCTAGGTACTGCATGAACTGCGTCTGCGATTGTACTATAGTTATTTGTGCAACAAGAGAGCAAAGTTGTTTTTTGTTGCGAGTGCTGATTTTGAGTCCCGAGCAAGCGAAGGATTCTACGTTTGAATCACGAGCGTAGCGAGTGATTCTATGTTAGAATCCTGAGTGTAGCGAGGGACTCAACAGCACGAGATGCAAAAAACTTTGCTCTCGTGTAGCACACACAATTTTTCACCTCATCAGCGAGAACATATTCGACATTTTGTGCTTTTCCTTCCAACGTATGTCTATATTCTTTGTTGCTGATTTCAATAATATTATTAATCGGAAAATAGATAAGTGCTGCTTAAAAAGGAATAACAATATAATTTAATTCAAATTATAATCAACCAACCAACGCGGTTATTGTCATTATTTGATCAAATTGGAAGATATAGCAGATACATGACGTGTTTATTTATAAATACATGTTATATTACGAGATTTTGTTTATAAATTGATTAATATTTTTACTCCTAAAACACCAAACAAAATAAATGCAAAAGAAAATAACAATAAAATTACAATATGAACTCGATATTTTTTAAGGTATGTTTCGAATATGCATCTATGATAAATGGTGAAATTATAAATTATTATTATATTTACAATAAGTAATAAGTTGAAAAATCTTATTTTATTTGAGCAATGATCTATTGTTTTATATAATAGGCACAATAATTTTAATATTCGGTCGTTAAATAAAAATACAATAAAGAAAAAAAAATACGTTGCAATTATAGTACATTACGGCAGAGACCAGTAAGTAAGCCATACTGGCCGAGTAGGAATTAGACGGACCGAGCCGTAGGCGAGGTCCGGATATAATACGAGGCCAGGATGGCTCTTACGGTCGAAGCAAGTCTTGCTTTTCTCAAAAATTAAACAAGAAAATTAGATTAAAATTATATTTTATAGGTGACATTCATATTCGGCCATTTTCCAATGAATATTTTTGTTATATCCCATTTTTATTATTACACATTGTGATATTCGTCGTCGTAGGCACCATTAACTCCCATGATAACAACCTATAACAAAAATAATTATGAGTTTATACTTGGATAAAAGATATACTTAGTTATATCGTTATCAAATAGTGGCAGCATTTATTTACCTTCATCGCCAAACTGTTTATCATCTAGAGCTTGATTTAAGAACTTTTCTATATTTTGCTGCTGAATATTTGTGATTTCTTTTCTTTGTAGCCATCCGATTGTCTCAGAAAGATTGTTGAAATATTCAGACCTTATCACACATTATCTGACCAACTAATAACTTGATTTTCTTCCTTCCATTTAATGAATCTCTTGTATTTTTTTATATCTCCTTGGATTTAGTCGGAAGTAAATTATTTTAGCTAACTCTGCCTCCGCTTTTAAGTATGGAGGAGTGCCGTCTATTCGGAATCAGACTCGTCTGAACTCATTTTTGCTGAATTATTGTAATAGATCACACAAACAAATTTGAAATTTTTGTCTTTTAATTTAAATCCCGCCTTAATTTCTTTTTTTATAAATACTGCGTTTAAATATTTGCACTGTCTTACAAATCTAAGTCTTAAAGATAAAATTTAATTATTGTTATACATTGTTGTATTTTCTAACTAATTTTCATATCATAAAGCTTACCTTCAATTTTAACTCCGAGGTTTTTTCTAAACGACACAAAAAAGGAAGGAATTCCGAAATATCATTGTCATTTTACACAGCACAATAAAATGAACTAAACGCTGCATACAAACTTCCGCACTAAACCTTGTCGCTACTTTTTTTTTTTTAATATGCATCTTGAGTTGCGTTTATACTGCCAATAGTACTAACCTCTTTTTATTTTACATTTGCTCTTAGTGTAAATTGCAAGTGTATACTGCAATGTCGTCTCTTTCTATTTAATCTATGAAAAAGGGACGCCACTTTTTAATTTCTACAATTTGCTCTCGCACTGTACTTATAATTAAAACAATTTGTGGAATGCATCCTTTTCCCATTTATATACGACCTCATCGCCTTTACATCCTTAGTTTTTTTATAGGTCGGTGACGATGTAAATCGTGTTTCGATATTCAAATATCTTGATACGTAATAGGAATTACATACTTACTTACTGGACAAATATTGATTCCAAATTTAAAATCTCGCTATTTACTGGACACTTCTAAAAAGTCTTCGGTATGTTCCACTTACTGTAGTCTATCTAGCAATGGTAAGGCAACATTACATGCCATTTTTGAGAAAAAACTTTTTCGGTGTTTTTAATGAATTTTTTGGTATAACGCGTATCCGAACTGTTCTCAATCGAGGTCGGATTCGAAAATCGAATTTCAAATTGATAAGTTTCTATCCCTCTCTTTTATATACATATGAAAGAAACAGAGTGCATCGAGATTCAAATGATTAGAATTTTATAATTAACCTTTGGCTGAAGAATGACAATTCGTGGTCAGATATTGAAAAAATTAAAAAGCTACTTTCTACTCACGCTCGAAACAAAATCGCATTTTGTTCACTGTTATCTGACAGCAAAATCGCCATATTTGAGCTGGTGAGGTGAAAATGTCATTTTCTTCTGTTAGATATACACGTGCTATAAATATTTCAATACCATTGAAAATCATCATTTAGAAATGGTTAAAAAACCGTGTAATATCCACCAATGCATTTAATTGAAATACTGGTACACTGAAAATTCGATGGTATCTCAAATGATATTGAGTTCAGTTCACATCAGATTCCCCTCCCCTTTCAAGGTATACATTGGATTTGCTACTGCCCATTATTTGTCTGGAACGGCTGTTTATAAACATTAAAGGGACATTCACGGTGGAATATCATTTGTCCATCGAATAGCTCATCAAAGCTTTATTGCCAGCGCTTTGATTAAGAAAACCAATCCGCAAATTCTCCGCCAATTCCTTCAGAGACTATTATCTCTGGAGGGCTATTAGTAAAGGTGCTACTCTACGGGTATAGCGTAGCGAAATGCATATTCGATTTTAGTTCGGAATAGTATTCCATGTAATATTGCATTAGTGTGCCACTCATTTGCATTACAATTATACTTATCGTGGTATAAAATCACACAAAATGATAGTTTACTTTCAGAGTATGATATTGTTCCGGTACACTTACAAATGACAAGATAAACCTTAATTATTGAGTTAATAAAAAAAAGGATCTGAGTCATTTTGGTGGTCACGTACAAAGTTTAGGACTTTAAGGCCTAGTTTTCCGAATTCCGATCAAAATTATAGTAGCATATACGACGTTTCCCTTTCTATGGGCTTGCGTGTTAAAAACATAACTTCTATGAACATACGCTGTTAACTATTGGCCACCGAAGAGACAACTTTTGTATTTTGAACTGACAATGATCCATCTACACCTATTATTCGATTGGATTCTATCTTACATAACAACAAAACCAAATTCAATTATTGTGTACTTTCTTCCATTATTTCCAATCAAATAACTTAACGAAAGCTTGCTATACACTTTAGCTTGAAGAAAATATAATTAATTAAAGGTTCAATCGAAGCTTTTAACCCGGCACCTTGTTTGAAATTTCATTGTGAAAATAAGTTTAATAGCTTTTGTTGTAGTTGCGGCCTGAAACGTCGCGCCCAGGGAAATTACACGTGAAAGGAAATACGAAAACGAGGACACGACGTCTTCTGAGCCGGCGTAAGCCACGCGACCCAGCGGTCTTATAAATCCGGCTCTTATTGTTATTACCTACTATATACATTATTTAACTGAAATGTAATTGTGAAAAAGCAAAACTCCCTTCTCGATAAAATCTAATCAAAGGAAAGAAATACGGTTTTTTTCTTACGTGTACAAACAAACAACCTTAGTTCCAAGTAAAGCGAATAAAAGCTTGTTAAATTGTTTTGCATAATAAATAGTAAACTAGGTACATGGTTTTAAATAGAATAAATGTAATAATCCAGTTTTTTTTTCTCTTATTTATTTATTTTTGCAGTTCATCGCCTAAAATGTTAATAAAACAACAGTCATTCTACAAATCTACATATATCAGTCTTTTGTCGTATGTAATTTAAAGAACTGATATTTTTTATCTATCTTTTTCCTGTTTTTGCTCTCACATATTATGCAGACTGCGACATGTGAATGCGATTTTCCAAATTGAATTTGAACATTATATTTCAATGAATTTAAATATACCTAGTAGATTTTAACAACTCATGGAAAGCGGGTGCAAACCCAAACCCATGAGTTGTTAAAATCTACTATATTTAAAAAAACCGTAACACACCTTTATATTATGAACCAATGATACAAGGGTCAAAGCTTAAAGAAAAATTGAAAATGAGTTACCTGGTGAAAGAGACCGGGAATCGAACCCGGTACCTCTGGATTGTCGGTCCAGCGCATTAACCACTTCGCTACCCTAATTCCCAAGCAACCTATCGAATTTTTCCTTATGCTTCGTGTGTCGATCTTTGTATTGTTGATTTGAAAGGCTTTTCACCTTAGCTTAAATAATAGCACCCTCTCTCGCTTGATCGTTCACTGCTGTAAAGTGTTGTGGTAAGATGTGGATATTAACATACTCACATAGAGGTCGCTAAAATTGTGGTGTCTACCCACCATAAAAAAATGAGACATTACATGTTTCATAAATTTACACCTTTACATGTATGATTATGATTTGGTATATTTCTCAAAGCTAAAAAACGCAAACTGCTTTATACTTTCAGCCGGTATCGCTGCCAGTTCATGAATTACTAACTCACGGCCGTTATGATTAAATCTGCGGTCACCCTCTTTCAATTAATCCGTGAATTGAGTGGGAATCTCGCTTTTATTGAAGGAAATTGACATTCGAACAAAATGTGGCGGCCGATGGACCTCTTACGGGAATAAAAAATCAGTCAATCGGAAGACCGTCACTTTATAGGTTCGGGTGCCGTTTTATTTGATACTGGTATTGTTTAACCTTATATAAATGTAGGTAATTAACTTTGAAATACTTGTCGAAACATCGAAATTCTATCTTAAGATATTGATCTAATCACGTGTCGCAATACTCCATTAAAGGTAACCGTAACTTTTGTGTTAAGATGTATTTATACTGTCTTTTAGTAAACCTAAAATCTGAAGTACAAAGGACACGAGCGAGGACTACTAATGTTTTTGTAGACTGCCATAATTTATTTCCTTTCAGAAATCAAATTATCATCAACATTTCATGCAGCTCAAATAGCAATAATAGACATTATGGCCATGATAAAACCGAGATATTACTAAATTGGGGATAAAGCAAATGCCGCATCGAATTAGGGTCCAGATGCGTGTGGTGAGCTCTGAGAGCATCGGTGACTAATCCTGAGGAAAGGATCTTCCCAACAGACAACGCAACTATTTAGTCCATCTACTATTCTATCTACGACTCAGATGTTCTGGTGCCTATGACGTCGTCGCATAAAGTAAGAGTAATCCGGTAATGGATCTTATTTTAGTCACATGTGATTATTAATAAAGAAATAATATTTATTAAGATAAGGAAAATATAAACTGACATATGTACGATAAATTTATAACTTATAATACTCAATTAAAACTAAATAAATTATAAAAATAACAAGATTCAAAAAATACCGCTCCATGTCGTTTCTGGTCCAAAGGCAAATAACGCTCGCAGCATTTCCAGGCTGGATCGCAATGGACAAGCCTTTGTACCAGAAATGACTTGGAGCGGGGGTTATGATTATTATTATTATTAGTTGTGATTATTTATGAAACTCTACAAACCCAATATGTTATTTATAAAATACGTACTTGCAGAAATAGTGACGTGCTTGGAATGGTGAAATTGATGAATAAGTAAACTAATATCTGATTACAGATCAGGCTTTCCTCATAGCATGCAAACTACTACTGAATCTTTTTATAATTTGGAAACAAAACAAAAAATGTAATGGCATAATTATGTAAGGTAAACTGTCTAAAGTAGTTTCCGTTTCGAGGCATGCTAGGTACGCTCTGCAAAATGCAAAATTGAAACCCACATTTAATTCGAGTAAGTTGCGATCCACGATGTAGGTATCACTATCAAGCACTGCTCCATTTACATACGTAACAGATTCTTGATGACCACTCGGTCTTACGGCGGCTGGCAGGTGGATATACGAGGTATATTCAGTATCTGCATGAGAGCAAGACGAATCACCTCAATATCCTTCGAGCCAGATCGTTATCTCAACATTAAGTGAAACTTCATTCGCAAACTTGACTTAATGTATTTCGTGTTTGAGAGGTTTTTGCTTATGTAGAGTAATGAAGTGATGATGAATCGGTTTTAGTGTTGAGTTGGCTGTATTGTTAACATTTGGGTATAATTCAAAATAATATAACTGGTACCTGTGAAAAAATATGTTATTTTTTAAATCGCAACTGGGCGCTTTCACGAATCGTTGTTAATTTTCTTGTTATTTGCATTTGGTGTAAATTTTGGTTGTTTCGACTCGGAATGCTGATCAAGTGATCACTATAGATTCTAGTAGGAGAAAAAAAAAACTATTTTTTTGTTTTCCATTAAGCGTTAGCGAGGAAACTTAAGGAGGAGCATAGCCTTTTAGTAGCGGAGCGCAAGGTGGTCAGAAAAATTCTGGGACCGGTCAAAACGGACGATGGTGATTGGAGGATCCTCAAAAATGCTGAAATACAGAAACTGGTAGCCGAACCGAATATCATTGGTGAGACCAAGGCCCATCGTCTTCACTGGCTCGGCCACCTTGAGCGAATGGGAGAGGATCGGCACGTGAAGAGAGCATACTCGTACCTTGGGCGACCGACGGAGCGTCGTCCGGTCAGTCGGCTAAAGTACCGCTGGATAGATCTGGTAGAGAAGGATCTGCGTGAGCTCGGAGTCCCAAACTGGCGACAGATTGCGCAGGATCGGGTAAAGTGGCGAACTCTTGTGTCGGAGGCCAAGACTCATTTTGGGTCGCTGAGCCCGCGCAGTTAGTTTTTAGTTTTTGTTTTCCATTACGTTTACTTCCACACAAATTAAAAAGAAGCGTAAGTGAAATCTTTAAGACTGGGATTTTTTTGTTTTTAATTCGACTTACATAGTTTCCTAGGTGACCGGACCGATTACATTTTGTGTGTGATTGAGTAAATAAGTGCATAATGTAGTTTTGATAACAGAGCATTTCTCAAAAAAATTGTATATAATTAAGATGTCATTAATGTTCTATTATATTTTTCCCATTTCGTTAACAATTATTTTAGTAATTTTATATCAATGATACGGTACGTTAGATAATTAAGGTTCTGTTATGCTCAAAAGTTTTTAATTAAACATAATCTGAAATCAAATTATTGGAAATCACAAACAAAATTGGTAACGAAATGGAAAAAATATAATTGAACATTAATGACGTCTTAATTGTGTACAATTTTTTTGAGAAAATGTTCAATAACGTTGCCATTTTCTTCTCAAGTCTGGGCCAAGTGATTGACAGATCCCAAAATGACACACTCATTAAATTGATCTGCACTTGAAAAGTAATATTTTACTTGACGTTCATATCTTTTAAATATTTAACTAAAGGATTTTATGTTTTACCGGGTTTTAAATAAATTTATAGAATTTTTTATACAGAAAATTTCACTTCTAATGACGTCACAAATACGGTGTTAAAATCAGTCGGGTTGCTCGTTGCCACATTGAATAATATGCATCTGTGTATCGCATCATATGATACGCCAATACCATGTAGCGTATAACCAAGCTTTAATAGACAATCTCCACTGGGCCACACAGCCTCGTCTAGTTAAAGCAGCTTACCCATCATAATATGCTCACACTCAATGGAACCTGTCCAAACATTCAATTGAACGTTCCGAAGCGAAACCTGTGTACTAACCATATATTCTATATAATAACATCAGCTCTAAATAGGACGGTACTAAGACGGCTAAAACGATACCTACTGGTATCAAATACAGGCCTACAGGGTGACTTTTTAGTCGTGAATTAGGTACCAGTAGGTGATGAGGAGGGTGACGCTGAGCAATTCACTATGGGGACAACCACGAAATGTAAAAAAAACTATCAATTAACTTTTAATTGATACTTAACTATCAATTGGTTAATTGTATATTCGTCAAAAATATACACATACAAAAAAAAAGAATAATACTTAAGACTAGCTTAAGCCTAGTCAAACAGGGCTCCTCGGGTTGCCCCTGGCGCAAAGGTACCCATCACAATTCACTATTGCAATCACTATTGCAAGCAATTCACTAATTAGGTATCAATTAACTCTTAAGTACCTGGGCGACCGAGCTTTGCTCGGTTATTGCTATTTATTGTAATATGGTGGTGTTTAGGTGATAATCTACACATAGTTTTTATGGCATTATTCGAGAGACGGCGTCACAGAAAATACCCGAGAAACTGTGTTTAAAATTTGTATCGGTAAATTTTTCGTTTTGCACTATTGCTTTATAAGGTCGCAATAAATTAAAAACTCGAAAGCATAATAGTAGTTTATGCAACTGATACATTATGAGAGGCCTTAAAACACGAGTGGGGTTTTGTGGGATCACACGAGTGTTTTAAGGCCTAATTATGTACAGTTGTTGTATACACTACTTTATCTATACACATATCATAAGTACTCTAAGATGGGTTCAGAAGCCATAAGGAAATGACCGGCACCACTAGTGCTACCTGTAAAATATCTAAAGACTACATTATACTTAAAATGAAGTAAGCAATAAATCTGAACAAATACATAAACAGATTATTAATTGTAATAGTTGTAATTGACATTTACATTGGAACAATATTTTCAACTAAAATGTACTCGTAAATTACAAACAAATCTTCACAATTCTACTTTCGTAACAGCAAAGAACCAACAAACAAATGACAACAATAATGGCGGCAATTCGAACCTTTTTTTCTAAATCATTATGTATCCATATTCTCATGTCACTCGAGATCAAATGTCGTACGGTTTTTATAAAAAAATATACTAAATTGACGTTTCGTATCGATAAAAATATTAATATCTATGGATACTAGAATAGAGACCAACTTGTGTTTTGACAGCTGGTCCTAATTTAAACTCGTAACCTTACAAAAATCGGTACTGTAATAACATTACAGTACAGATTTTACCTACTACCACAGACAAAAAAGTTCTCATAGTAAAATTGGTTGTAATAATGGCTGGCATTTCCTACGGTTTCTGAACGCATTTTAGAGCACTAATGATATGTGCGTAGATAAATTTTATTAACGTTATCAGTATAGGTAAATGATAGACATATTTATGAGAAATATATATTGTTATCTCAAACACAAACTACATTTTTTTAAACTTGTCTAAAACAATAAAAATTTAAAAATTATAAATAAAATTGAACATAAAAAAAAACAAAAATAAGTCACCGAGCGGGATTTGAACCCGTAACACTCGTTTCTTGCCCTACGCGTCTTAACCTGCTGGACCAGACGGACAGTGGCTGGTAGGACGAAATTGGCGATTGGATTCTGCTTGGTAAGAAAAATGCATGAAAACTCAAAAACACGCGTTTTCCCAAACATAAGACTAATCTAGATCAATTATTTCCACCCGAAAACCCCCATATACTAAATTTCAGCGAAATCGTTAGAGCCGTTTCCGAGATCACAGAAATAAATTTATATACATATAAATAAATATACAAGAATTGCTCGTTTAAAGGTATAAGATTAGGAGATTTTTTTTCGAGATTTCGTGGTTGTTCCCATAGTGAAGTTGCTCAGCGTCATCTCCCTCATCACCCCCTGGCACTACCATTCAGGACTAAAAAGTCACCCTGTAGAACTCAGCTTAGTGTAAACTACTTTACAATTCTTAAATTGTTTTGAAAATCAGTTTGGGGTTTTGAAAGGCGCGCGTGGCGTGGCGCAAGCCGTACATTTTAACCGATTTTGGTACAAGGACACTTCACGATAATAGTTCAAAGATAAGTCCCCGGTTTTCAAATATTAAAATGTATAACTTTATAGTTTAAAATGATACGGATAGGAAAACAAATGTTTATTTATTAGAACGATTCTGTATTAACAGGAAGTAGCTATAGCTACTGAGGTCTCTCTACACCACTTAACACTACAATTTACCATGTTATTTATGTAATTTCATTTTTCGTTGACGTACGCATGTATCATAAACAAGGACGCAACTAAACGGTGGCCGCCGTGTTGATACTTTAATGTTCTGCCGTACCATATCGTTGGTACGCGCGGGTCACCTTACATGCTCCGTCTAGTGGGGGTTGTCTGTGCTATCATATAAATGTTTCAAATAGTATACTTTCACCCAGGCTTCACGCTATCACGAAGTTGACCGAGGCGAAGCTGGCCGAAGCATGAGCTTGTGCAGCGAAGTGCCTCTTCACACTGTCATATTTGCCCAACTTCAGTCAATTTCGCGGGTAACGGGTGTGACGTCTTATGATAAGATTGAACCTAGATTGAAATAAGAAGATTATTTTCCGCCATGGACCGTTAGTAATCGGTCGCTAATTTCAATTTGATACTTCATTTCCTTAATGAAAAGCAGTTGATAATATATTGCCTCAGAAAGACGGACGCATATGTATAAAAATATGCTTTTCTCGAACATGCTCGGAAATGTATGCGTTAATGTCCCGATATGAGGACATGAAGTTTCTCGTTTATGGCTCCCTACATTACTTCTTGGCCTAGGCCAAAAATTTAAGTATGAAAATCCATTATTGTTCGCTGCTCTAACTTTTTAAATTTCCTTACTAACGTTAAATTGGCAAAGGAAAAATTACATACAGCCAACCACCACCGCCCTCTGTAAGCATACTTGCGATATGAAAAAAAAACATAATCTATGGTACTATATTTATGGTGCTCAAAGAGCTGGATCAAATAACATATTTAAAAAATAAAAAAGGCAGCAATATGAATAACTTTTTTTCTGCTTATTCGTATTTCGTAGTGATTATAACATAATTTTAACAGACATAAAAATTACTTCTAGTGATGAGAGTGACGGGGAACTTATGAACAAAGGATGACGGGGAACTTATGAGGAGGCAAATTTAGCCATGCAAAATATGCTACGGGAAAAAAGTAAAAACGAATAATAGTTTTTACTTTACTAGCATATTTTGTTTTGTTTACTTGATTATCTAGTAGTTATTTTAATTTTAATATTTCCTCACATCGTTTGAGAAAAGCACTATACAAGCTTCGGCCGGAACAGGGATTGCAGGACTCGTTCTATCTGGCCTCGTCTTCGATTCGGCCATCTACCCCAAACTCATCCAGCAATCCCTTACTTCACGGCCTCTGCAGTAATGTACTATTATAACGTTGATGGTAACACTACCGCGAACTTGGGTGCAATAGCGAATATTTGAGGACGCGTTTTGGCTCGGTTTGTAGACACCTGCCTACTGAGCCGGCGGTCCCGGGTTCGAATCCCGGCCGGAGAAAATATTTGTGTGATGAACTTGAATATTTTTGCTTGGGTCATGGTTGTTCTAAGTACGTATATCGTCGTCTAGCACCTATAACACAAGCTTTCTTAATTAGATAGATGTCCGATATTTATTTATTTTTTATTTATAGCATTAATTTTTTTTTTCTGTATTGAGGACACTCGTTGTCACATGTGTTAAGTGTAGGATGGTATAGGTATTCTACCAAACTGGCGTAAAATGCCCGATATTTGGAACTCAAAGGTATTATATATTTTTTGTAGGTTTGCCACAACTCCCTATTATGTTAAAGATGTTCATAATTGTAGAGGAGTCGTGGGAAAAATAAAACTGTATTTTTAATATACCTTAGCTTCAATGTGTTTTAAAAATGGCCTCCTTTTATTTAATTCCAACAAACCACATCTGTAAGTTATCTCTTTAGTCCGGGGCTATCAGGAATTGTCATCATAACATCGATGCGATGACAGGGGATCAAGTTGGGGAATCTTTTATGGGTTTCGTAATAAAAGAAAAGCCTATTAACAAAGTTTTCTGCCTTGAGCGACAGAGAGTGGCGGGCCTGATCGCAATCCGATTGTTAACTCCAACTGGAGTAATTTTCTGGAGTACTGAGTTCGTTTTACTGTCGAACTATTGTACTTCTTATGTTTTATGACATAGTAAGACTGGATGTATAAAAGTACTAGCTGCGTCGCGCGGAGTTACCCGCTCATCCCGCGGGGACACTAGTTTTCGGGACAAAAAGTAACCTATGTGTTAATCTAGGGTGTCAGCTACCTTCACATCAAAATTTATCAAAATTGGTTCAGCCGCTTGAGCGTGAAGAAGTTTCAAACATACACATAAACACACTCACAAACTTTCGCCTTTATAATATTAGTGTGATACTTGTTTTCTGGAATTAAGGGATTTATGAAGACATCAGTTAGAGTTAGTATTACTTAGTTTTTTTAACCACCAGAAATAAAATAAAAACACAATGGAAGGGGAAGTTTGGCAAGTCAAACTAAACCTAATCGTTTTATCTTTATACACCCCGAAGTGATTTGCAGCAACATGATAACAACTTGGTTCTGTCTTTCAATCCAGCATCAATCTATTTAACAAGAATTCATCAGTAAAATCGCTTAACAGCTGAAATTAAGAAAATTAAAAATCGGGCTACTGCCCAGTCATGATAACCAATTTGAATCAATTTGCAAAAAATCTATCGAAATCCGTGCTCAGTTAAATGGACTGTAAACCGTGGAAGCAAAAAGTATGCGGCATGACATAATTGCTATCGCCGTCAGCGGCGCGACTGAATGCCGTCGTGACGAGCTGATGGCTCTGAAAGCGCACCACTGTGCCTCCCTTTTGATGAAAGCCATGATTACACCGTACATACGTAAGTACTTGCATAGGCATGCGAGCTCGTGGGCGTAGGAAGAATGGAATAGACAAACTTATCGAAAAAGAAATTGTAAATTATTTTTGACGCCACCCTTGAAAGGCCAAGAATACACACAGAACTTCTCATAATGTATCAATGTGCTTCTGTTTACCTATATTAATACTATGCGAACAAGACTGGTAATGCTAACATAAAGTATGCGGCATGACATAATTGCGTCCGCCACCATCAGCGGCGCGAATCAATACCGTCGTGACGAGCTGATGGCTCTGAAGGCGTATTATTGTGCCTCCCTTTTGATGAAAATCATGATTACATACGTAAGGAACATACATAATACATACATACGTAAGTACTTGCATAGGCGTGCGAGCTCGCAGGTGTAGGAAAAATTGAATAGACAGACTTTACAACGATTTTTTTCTAAATTATTTTAATGCTACCCCGAGAAACATTCATAATAAAACTTAGAATAGACACAGAACTACATTACAACTAGTAACTTGTGTATGTTGAGATGGTCAAATCTACTATTATAATTTTTTTGGTATTGTGAAAGCGTGAGACCTCGAAATCACGTCTGGCAGGCTGGAATCGTAAATCCAAAATATAATAGATACTGCGCGGCCCATAAATAACCCGATGTTATTTCTAATACTAAAAACAATTTCGCTAGAATTTTAAATTGTCACTAAAGACAAAGAGTGACGGGAAATTTATTACGCAATAAATTGTTCTTAACTGCCGAACTCTCTCACAGATTGTTAAATCTATTTCTAAGGAAGCAAGTTAGAAAAAAGAGTTAAATATAGGCAATTCTAGAAACAACACAACGGGGCGTCGTAAAACTATATTGCGCAACCTTTTCAGAGCGATGGGGAGAGATTTGAAGCTGCGCACATGTGCAAAGCATTAATCTTAATGTCGTCGAGACAAACAGACAAAGTAATTCTAATGAATCTAGGGGCGTGTCACTTGACGCTGAAACCAATGACCAATAACCAAGCATGACTAGTTCGGGGTGGGGTTCGGATCATTGTTCACATTGACTGGCGGGAGAAATTTTGGATTACAGGAGGTGTGGCATGGACCAGGAGGAAGGCCGCTCGACTCGGACCGGAGGAAGGCTTGGACAGTTACGTTTTGAACCGCGCTGCGAGCACTCGGGATCTCCTCGAGACTAGCGTCAACTGTGGTCACTTTTTCTTTGTAAAATAATAATAAGTTTTAAATAAAGTAAAGGAAATATAGTTTAAGTGATTAGTGATTAAGAGGACTCTGTGTCGGAACGAGTGAGACGAGAACTTCGTCTGAACGAGGCGGACGAGGTCTACAGCGAGGCGAGACGGCGAACGCGGGCGAGAGACGGGTTAGCGTTTGACCAACGCTAGGAGCAAGGAAAGGCTTAGACATCTCGGTAAAGTACTTTAATACCATCATTGTCCGAAACAATTAGAGTGATTCATATTTTGCATCTCACTTTCATATTAAAGTCAGTAGATCCTATTCACGCGAGTTTCCGTTATGGACGCGGAGGGTGCTCTAGATGTTTTGTACCGCCTAGGCCACAACAAGCACCCCCACCCCGGCCCTACGCCTTGGGAATTACCAGTCCTCTTAGGGGTACTGTTGGCCATTATAGTGATGATCATTTGCGCCTACTTTTGTGTGCGATTTAGTGATTGGTGGCGTCGGATCACTCACACCGCGCTCCACGGGGAAAACAATAACATAGAAATTGAGATGGTCCGGCCTTGATTAGAATAAAGGGAGGAGTGCGAGTTTGGGATCACTCTAATTAAAGAAATATGTGCTTGTATGAGATAGGTTTAAGGAAGTGTAGAGGATTCACCTTTCTCACTGTTGTTCCTCGTGAATTTGGGTATTAGGATAACTCTTAGTATAAAATCTGTAAATATATGTGTGCATGTGTGTGTATAAACTAGAGTTAAGGGCCAAGAGGGTTTTTGGGTTGGATATTTCATTTTCCCTCTTATTAGCATGGCCGCTAGGAATGAAGTGTCCGGCGGTGGTTGATGTGACCCATCAACCATGGTCTAAATAATCAAACAGTTTCTTTTTGCAAATTTACTTTAAAAGTGAAGTTAAACTTAAATGAACCTTGATAAAAATAAATCTAATTCTACACAACTTCATATTTTTTATTTACCCCACTGTTAGGCACCCTAGGGTTTGATAACGGAGGTTGTGCACTAAGGTCGTGGCTCGTAAAGCCTATAGTTACATAGCTAGATTGTTTAATAATTGTTACAGCCAGAGCGACCGCTAGGAACAGAACCTCCGATATCAAAGCCCGTATCTTATACTCAATTACGATTTCCGTTCTAAAACGATATCAGTCGAATCATTTCTTTGAGACCTAGTTGGACCTAAAGACGAATATAGACTGTGTGGCAGTCAGTCGAGTAAATCAGAGATAATGGAATATGGACCTTGGGTCAGGCATTCATTTACAAAGCCCATCTAGGACAATACTCACTAGGATATTCCTTGAATACCCGTTACTACCTATTGATCTGACGCGGAGACGTGGAGCGACACCTGAAGGCGAATACTTACACATTTACCTACTCATTCTACGTAAGTATATAACTATGGATCACACTTGGCTGCGGTTGACTACTGAGGGCGGCGAGCACTGGACCAGTTGGAGGCGAAGGGCGTATTGGCAGAGAAAGGTGATATTTTCTAAGGTAGGCATCGTAAGGCCTAACCTTTAAGTGTAGGACAATGCAGGCTGAGTCTAGATAGCGAAACTGACTCGAAGCAGTCGGTAGCGTGACAACTATTCCGTTTACAAAGGCGTGACAGCGGCGATTGCTGGTCACTCTACTACACGCCATGTCTTGCAGATTGACCCTCGACCTTTGATTTGGCCAAATCAAAACCTAACTTATTTGCATACCGACACCTAAATAAACTATGACCCGGGTCGTTTGGGGCGGGCTCTTAGCCCATTGAACTAAGTCCTCATCTTCGGATACGAGGCAAATAATCGCTTCTCAGCGAAAGAGGGTCAACTGCGCCCCTATAACTCGAGTACGAGGCTTGGCATCTGGTCTGTCAAGCGTAGGTTTCCCCTGTGATTGCGGGCGATCGGTTGTTCACGACGGGAACAAAACCCGTACAATGAAGTTTACTTCATTTGTCCTAATAACGGAATCGATGTCACTAACGCCGACCTCTAGTAGCCAGATAGCTATGTCTGTCTCAGCCTGGGTGTGTGTAAATGTAGTAACGAATTCTCTTAACCTTACAGTAAGCCTTAATTCTCTTCAAATTTATTCAATTACATAAACAGCTATAACTTAGACGATCACTTCACGAGCCGTACCATCACAATGTGTTATCGATACGCTATTTGCAACTACTTGTTGGAATGAGATATGAGCGGTGATCGAAATTATATCATTTTGAATATAAAAACATCATATAGGTCCTAATAATAATATTCTACTATAGCACCACTGTGACATGTGATTTTACATCGCACGACATGGATTGCCTGTTTTTTTTTCCTTTACATACCATGCAAGCAAGATTGTCATATCTAAGATTTTTCAGCTTTCGGATATAACATTAGTGGAAATTCATCTGTTTGTAATTTTTGCTATCCCTGCTTTGCTTACGTAACTATGTAAATAGCTTGAAGTTCACCACAATTGTCACTTATTTGTGCGTTAAATTAAATCTGTATGAAGCCAAATCCAATATTCGAGCAATTAGATGTACAGCGGCGAGGGATTGTAACTTTCCGCCTAACCTAAAAAGGGTCCATTTAAACCATTTTCGCTCCAACGATTTGATGAATAAGTTATTTCGATGGAGATTTACGTCCGAGTATTTACTTAATAATTTATTTTGAAAACAATATTAAGAAACATCCTTTTTGCGAGGAAATTATTGTTATTATTACTATTTTTATATATTTTTGATGAGACTATTTATAGTGAAGAGGTTGCTTAAGTTGGTCAGTTGCTTAAATTAAAGGGCATATTATCATAATCACTGAACAGTGATTTAAGAACGTATTATAAACAATACAGAAAGACAGGAAAACCTACTTGTTATTGAAAAACATATTTAGAAATTTTCATAAAGTAAGAGACATAACAGTCATAACAAAGCGTCCAATCTTGCAATATCTCAATATTTTTAACCTCCGAACATTTTCAAGTGTTCCTTTCCAGTATTTTATAGAGCGACTTGCAGGGCTGGCAGGCTTTTGTATCGCAACGTATTCTGCTATGGGCTAAATAAAAACTAGGCGCTCTGCATTGCGAATATTAAACCGCATGCTCCAGTGCATGCTCGCTTAATTGCTCTAAAAATACATTTGTAGCAAACAAGTCGACTAGTAAATCATGCATATATTTTCATAGCTGAAATGTCAGAATTATTTTATTTTATGGAAATATTGTGCAGTTTTCTCTGCAACACAATTTCGCAATATCCTGTATTATTTGCTGAATACAGTAAAGACAATGGGTACTCTCCTAAACAATTTACTTTCCCTTAGATTTAGAAGCTTAAACAACCAGATATTTCCTATTTTTCTTATATTCAGCACACATATCTACCTATTTAGGTATCGTAGGGGGACAAATCCGACTCGTACTTGGTCGCATTTTAATAAATAAAATAAAAATAAACCGGAGACGTGTGAGTCGAACTCGCCCATTGAGCGTTCCGTACTGTAGGTACATATTATAAATAATTCAGGTTTTTATGATTTAGTATAAAAAAGTTAGTAATTATAGTTTTCAGAATTTTTCATACACTTATATAGTATAAGACGGTACTACTTGCCTAATTGAGAAGAAAGATCCAAATATTTAAAAAATCTAGAAATAAACAGAAAAGAACTGATGACTAATACGAGTACAGAAACAGTTAAAAATTACTACGGAAAGCTAAAAAGCTGTATAAAGTTGAGCCTAAAGAGCAAGGACAAGCAAACATTGAAATATAAAAAAGGTATACTATCAACTGAAACTTTAAATATGATAAAACAACGACATGAATTACAACATAAAAAACCTCGATCAAAATCGGATAAATCGGAATTAAAAATACTATACAAGTCTGTAAATAAAAGAATAAGGCAAGAATACAATCAACATAGACTAACAACTATAGAAAAGCACTTAGAGACGTCAGGAAGTACAAAACGAGCATATAAAGAGCTAGAGCCAAATAAAAAGTGGATAGCTAAATTAAAAGCTGGAACAATTTGTAATGAAAAAAGAGAAGATATATTAGAGATAGCGACACAATTCTACGAGACTCTATACGACGACAAAAACTCAAAAAAGAGCGGTAATGAACCTGTAATAGAACTATACGAAAAAACACAGCTCTTACAGTGCCAAATCATACAGAAATTCGACGAGATGGAAGTTTTACACCTGATACAGAGATCAAAACCTGACAAAAGCCCAGGATCGGACGGAATCACTAACGACTTACTTAAAGAGAGTACACCGCTTATACTTACGCCTTTATCAACACTTTTCAATAAAATATTAGACCAAAAAGAAGAGCCTGAGGAGTGGAAAGAATCAAATATTATAATTTTATACAAAAAGGGCGACCCGGCTGATATATCCAATTATCGCCCGATTAGTTTGATGTCCAGCTTATACAAGATCTTCTCATCCGGCCTTCAAAAAAGAATTACTCCTCAAGTAGAGCAGTATCTGAGCACATCGCAAGCAGGCTTCAGAAAGGCTTTCAGCACGATCGATCATATTCAGACTGTGGAGCAATTAATAGAAAAATATAACGAATTTAGGAAACCACTCTTTTTAGCTTTTATTGATTACCAGAAGGCATTCGACTCTATTGACCACTCAGCAATATTTATAGCCTTAACAGAAGCAAAAATTCATCCAGTGTATATCGAAATTATAAGAAATATTTACAGAAACTGCAAAAGTAAGGTGAAGCTGGAGAGAACTGGTAGAGAAATCCGAATAAAAAGAGGGGTCAGACAAGGGGACCCACTGTCTCCTACTCTATTTATTACCGTATTACAGTACGTACTGAATAACCTTGATTGGACCGGAAGAGGAATAAATATAGAGAACAGAAATCTTACACATCTCTGCTTTGCAGACGACATAATACTTATCACAGAAGTATCTGAGAATTTACAATTTATGCTGAACTCTCTAAATGCCGCTAGCAAAAATACTGGCTTAGTTATAAATCTCCAAAAAACTAAAATTATGACAAACACAGAAGAATCCCACATATATTTGGAAAATCAAAAAATAGAACAAGTGCAAGAGTTTGTATATCTGGGCAAGCAACTTTCCTTCAAGCAAACGAATAATTTGGATGAAATCGACCGTAGAGTTAAAAAGACATGGAATAAATTCTGGGCAATGAAAGAAATCTTAAAAAATCCACTTCCAATAAAACTCAAAAAGAAAGTGATAGACTCCTGTCTACTCCCTACACTTACTTACGGTAGCCAGTCTTGGAAGTATACAAATAAGGCTAAGCAAAAACTTGTTACGTGTCAGAGAGCCATTGAAAGAAGCATACTAAACATAAAACTGTTCGAAAAAATTCGGCACGATAACATACGGCAAAAAACAAAATGCATCGATGCTTTAGAGTATGCATTAAAATCGAAATGGAGATGGGCTGGACATGTAGCAAGAATGCATGAAGAAAAATGGACAAAGATCGTCACGTTATGGGTCGGACCGAAAGGAAAGAGACGAGCTGGTAGACCATGTGCTCGCTGGACGGACGACATCCGAAAAGTAGCAACAGACTGGCTAGATGCAGCTCAAGATAGAGTAAAATGGCAGGAATTGGAGGAGGCCTTTACCCGAGAGGGGTCCAAACCTATATAGTATATATATTAAAAATTACGGAAGAAGGAAAAATATTTTAATAAGTTATTTAAATGAAATTACAATTACAATTTTATAAATCCTATGTAGTTAAGTTGGTTATGGAATAAATGGGCTTTTTATTTATTTATTATTATTTACTTGCCTAATTTCGTAGTTCTAGGTCAACAGAAAATACCCTAAATATAGATTCCCGTGAGAGTATGAAAATTATACGTTTTTTGCGGCATAAGCGGCCGGCGCCGTATCTTTTTTTTTTTGGCTGTAGGTTTTATTAATTTTCATTTCAACTCGATACCTCCGCGCGTCTCTGAGATAAAGGGTCTTGACAGACAGAGAGACGGACGGACGGACAACAAAGTGATCCTATAAGAGTTTCGTTTGAGGTACCGAACCCTTAAAAAAATATTTAACTACAAATAACGAGTGAGCAAAAAAAATATAATTTAGAAAATGGATCTATACTCCAAAATCGTAAGCAGCATATTGATAAGGAGAGACCCTTAATTTTAGATGTGTTATTAATATTTAACAAGCACCTTGGGTTCACGTAAAGAGTATTATTAGATATTACGCAAGGCAAAATTATATTAGGTGGGAAAGTGAAATAAAATACAGTATTAACAATTACTAATTAATTTTAACAGTAATAAGATTTGATTAGCATAAAGAAAACCAACATAAATATAAATTATGTAGGTATACGAGTACAATTTATATTATATAGTTAATGCTACTATGTATACATGTTTTTAAGTTATAGTAGGACCTAGTCGTATTAGTTATTGTACATTACGGCAGAGACCAGTATGTAAGCCATACTGGCCGAGTATGAATTAGACGGACCGAGCCGTAGTTTAATATGCATCATGAGTAAAGTTTATACTGCCAATAGTGCTGACCTCTTTTTATTTAAGTGTAAATTGCAAGTGTATACTGTAGTGTCGTCTCTTTCTATTCAATCTAAGAAAAAGGGACGCCACTTTACACACACAATTAAAACAATTTGTAGAATGCATATTCAAATTTATACTATAATTAAATAGGAATATATTTGAAATAAAATAACATGATTAATTATATTTTTACATTCATATTCATATACGACCTCATCGCCAGCATCGCCTTCACATCCTTAGTTTTTTTTTATAGGTCTGTGACGATTTAAATCGTGTTTCGACATTGAAATAGCTTGATACGTAATAGGAATTACATACTTACTTACTGGATAAATAATGAAAGTCTTCGGTATTTTCCACTTACTGTAGTCTTTCTAGCGACGGTATGGCAACATTACATGGCATTTTTGAGAAAAGTAAATTTTATTAAACATTATTAGAAAATAAAACCTTTCACCTCAAGCTTGACAAAATAAGTAATCTCAAATTTTGAGGACACTTATTTTTGTTAACGAAAAAAAATATTTTAATTTATTCAATTAATTTAGTATAAAAACGTACACATTACTTATTATTTTGATAAATGGCATAATAAAACGTAACTTTTATTAATTTCATATACAGGTTGCCTGTAATGGGAACAATAAATTAAAACATAGATTCTACCTTTCAAACGAAACAACATTTGTTAAGCAACTTTTGAAAATACCTACCGTATATGAAATGATAATTTGTAAAATAATGTTTAGACAAAAAAGCAATGTATTGCGAAATGTGCGATATTAGTAGTGACAGCTATGTCAGTGCTCAAGGAATGTCAATGTTGGACGACGTACATTGAAAATACTATTTAATTTATTTGAAATAATGAAATTCTGAAAACTGACTTTTTTTAAAGTTGCTGAACAAATGTTGTTCGGTTTGAAGAGTAGAATCTATGTTTTAATTTATCGCTCCTATTACAGGCAACACCGTGTATAATAAATTTACAAAATAATATATATAATTATATAATTTTATATAATTTAAAAATACGACTAACTAAATAAAAATATTGAATTAATAAACTAGATAAAAAAGTAAACTACATCTAAAAATGGGCCCCGTGGTATTACATCAAAGACGCATGGCAGCATTACACATATATACATTAAAGCTAATAATAGCTATCAATAGATACATACATACATACATACTTTTATAAGACGGATGGATAGCGGCCCTGCCTCTGAAGGGTCGTCATACGCACGTGAGACATTATAGCCTTTGAAAGCCAGCTACATTATAAAAGTGTATTAGGAAGGGTTCAGCATTTCATGTTTTTTTGCGTGCCGGTTTTCTATATTTAAATAGGTAGTCATCGAAAGTTGCATCAAATTTTTTGAAGGTGCAGAAAAAAATATATGTAAAAGGCATTAGCCTCAGGTAAAATGAACCTTCTAGATATACTGCAGGCTCGTCAACATTTTCCCGCGAGGTCCAAGAGGTCACTATTAAGCTTTTTGCTCGGGTTATTAATTATGATCCTTGATGAAGTTCTATTACTAAGCTGGGCCATCAATCTTGCCACTCAGAGACAGAGTGATGTATGACTCTCAGATATTGGCAGAACCCACACAAATTTTCGTGGGTATTATCTGGAGATCGTTAAGCGACTTAATTGATAGGCTCGATGTTACTAAGCTAACTTTGCTTAAGCTTAAGAATTTAAAGGTCATTTATAACAAACAGTATTAAAATTATTTTTTACAAATATGTCACACATAATTATAATGTTAAATGATGTAGCATACATTAATTTAGCAAAATTACCCACAAAAAATAACTCGGAGCTTGGTTAAGATAAAGGTCACCGAAGCTAAATCCCTTGAAAACCATTATTAAGATAATTTTATACGATTGCCGCGACGACGAAGCAACATGATGTTTTTTGTCGAAGTAAGTACGAGTAGATTTATTTTGTTGCCATGTTAATGAACTCTCAGAAAAACCTAGTTGCAAAATAAATAAATAAATAAATAAATATTAAATATATTTTTATATAGCGTTACAAACACTTAGGTATCTACCATCGATGAGGAAACTAGGTATGTATTCCCTAACCGACTTTGCCACATCTACTCGAATAGTCTATGAAGTTATGACAGCTGATGCTTCCTGTACTTTCCAGCGACTGTTTAACTTGCTCGCTACCGCTCGTCCCGGTATAAACAAGTACAACAAGAGTGAAGGCGTTTACCATTTCCGTAAAAGCCTCGACGTACCCTTTATCGATATAAAATTAATGAACTTCCACGTGTTCACGACGTCTCATTCAGAGAGTTTAGAAATTCAAAGAGTAAAGCCGCATTTCGTGTGTTCTTTAGTGCTTTTAGGAAATTAAAACGATTGATAGCAAAAGCAATTGAAATTATCCAGTCATTTCATTAATTTATAATATTTTTATTATGTCATTCGTAACTCAACATACTATTTGTAAATAAGTGAGAAATAGTATGTTGAGTTACGAATAAGACAATAAAAATATAAGAAATAGCAAAAAAAATATAGCAGGATGAAGTGGCAATGGGCGGGGCACGTAGCTCGAAGAACCGATGACGGTTGGGGCAGAAAGGTTCTCGAGTGGAGACCACATTCCGGCAAGCGCAGTTTAGGACGGCTACCACACCACAAGGTGGTCGGACGACCTGGATGCGGGTCCCTGCTATCCGGCCCATGTGGAAGTCTATTAAGGAGACCTGTGTCCAGCAGTGGACGTCCTATGGCTGAAATGATGATGATTAAAAATTATAAACAAGAAGGAATAAACAAGAATCTGTACAATAGAAATATTAAATTTTATGATGAATGCATCTTCTGGGTGGCCTACCACCAAACTTGATGACGCTAAGTAAAAAGCGTTGAGCCGTGAAAAAAGTTATGATTGTAGATGTTTGCAATATTTATAGACGATATCGCATTAAAAAAACACGTCACTGAAATGGGACATTCATATTCGTACATTTCTCGATTGTTTTTTCTCTTTTACTGAAATACGAAAACAAGTCAAGAATCTCTGTATGTGATATGGTGTACTTGTAACCGGGAAAATAAAAGAAAACACCAACATTTCATACAAGCATTATCTGGTGCTCAATTTGTCTGAGTATTGTACGGATAGTGGCGAAACTTTTTCGATAAGTCCGACCGATAACAGCTAAACTCCGCCGCATGGGGAACGTGTTCCACTTAGCACCGACGTCGACATCTTGGCATAAATGGGGCTTCACCGTTCTTTAGGAAATTTTAGTGTCTGACGACGTGGCGTAAACGGGATTTGGCTGTTCTTTAGCAGATTTTTAAGGTTATTGAACTATGTACCTACTATAGCCAAGCATCCGACTGTCTAGGTACATAATTTGTTTTTCATCCAAACCCCGACACACACGAAGCGTGTTTCACTTGGCACTGACGTCGATAATTTGGCACAAATGGGGCTTCACCTTTCTTGAGCAGAATTTTAGCCTCACCAATCGTAGGTATATCTTTTTTTCGGCTTCACAAAGACTTTAACCAAGCACCCGTGGATTATAGAACCAAACAGCTTGATTAAGAATACTCCATGGTAGCCTATGACGCTCCATAATTATTGAGATAGACGTTTTTTTCTCTTGTACATAGTGATTCATCTTAAATTTAAACCATTTAGAGATAAAAATATATAAAAGTAAATACGTGTCAGCACAAAGAAGAGTCGAACTGCTATAGCCGTCGTTGCGTCGAATCCGATGGCTTTTGTTTAGACATTATGAGAATGTACGAATTGTCGTGAACACGGATTTCAGTGTATAATACCTTCGAAAGCTATTTCGTATCGTTCGTCGAAAGCTTTCGATTCCGTTTCTCTTATAGAAACTACAAAGTTTTCCTCTTCGAGTTTCAAAGACTGATAAGTCCTTGAAGTGGATTTTGAGTAAAGTGAAATTACATCTACATTACAGGTACTACATCTTTAGTGTTAGAAAAACCAAATTGTAAAATAATTCAAGTATTTTTTGACAAATATGTTTAATAAGCACAGGCAATTCAAGTGTTGATAAGTTTGAATATTGGCTCAAATTAAATCCTATTCCTAAATCTTTTCTAAAGGAAATTAGGCAAAATTCACATAAAATATTTCCAAGGTTCCAAAGATTTTATCAAGCTAGCATAGATTTACTCCAAAGCCGGGTAACAGGAAAAACCTGTTTTCCGAGTTAATCGTCTTTACACGCTCAACTCACGAGGTTGGTGTACACTAAAGAGAAAATGCGGATTCAGCATCGAGCATTCTTTGTTTATCAGCTTTCAATTTTGCAGTTTTTTCCTTGTGTCAATAGTATTATTATTTTTGTATATCGGTAAAAGGTAGAAAATAATAGCATATCAACGAGTATTTAGTGACAACAAAATACGGAACAAAACAAATTACAACTCTAATTATGAGTCTCACATGTGTATGCGTTCACACACAAAAACTTTGAATGTCTGGCTGAGTGTTCACGCCATGGTAAAACTATCTAGTCTATATAACGGATGTATCTAGATTTTTTTATTCGGCCTGCTATAACTGTCATTTACAAATTAATATGAAATGAAAAATACGGCTCAATATTTCATTTGGATTGAAGATATCCGCAGAAGAACAAAAGTAACCGTCATAGCTCACAGGATTGCACGGTTAAAGTGGCAATTTGCGGGCCATGTAGCTCGGAGAACGGGTACCTTCGGGCAGCAAAGTCCTGGAGTGGCGAGACGACCATGTAAGCTTAGCGTGGGACGGCCCCCGACTAAGTGGACGGATGACCTCGTGAGGGTAGTGGAGATGCGGTCTACACAGGATAGCTTTTTGCGGCGAGCCATGGGGAGGCCTATTTTCAGTAGAGGACGACTAGTGGCAGATATGTCGCAGTGAAATGGTAAAAACAGGGATTTGGTCAAATCCTTCAGGGATTTGGTAAATTCACGGCAGATGACAAAATTGTAACCGACTTTTATTATTTCACTAAAAAAAACTAAGAATTTGATCAAAAGGCTAGCCTAGTTTACTGAAATAATAAAATCGGATTGGAAACTAGTCATTTTACTGACATTTTCAGGGACTCGATCAAGCCTCTAAACTGGTTTAGTGAAATCACAAAATATGGTAGTAGTCTCAACTTTAAATTTTGTATTTTCCCTAGATAAGGTTGGTGATTTGGTCAAATGTCTAAGCCGGTTTAGTGAAGTGACAAAATAAGATTGTAGGCTCTGCTTGCTTTGCCATTATACCTAGACGAGGTCGGTGATTTGATCAAATCTCTAAACTGGTTAAGTGAAATGACAAAAAAAAACAGTAAAATGACAATACCAATCCGATTTTGTCAAACTAGTCTAGCGATTTGATCAAATCCCTAGAAATAAATCCCCATCGAGCGGGATAAGTAGTACTTACACGG
Source organism: Apotomis betuletana (assembly GCA_932273695.1). Lineage (NCBI taxonomy): Eukaryota > Metazoa > Arthropoda > Insecta > Lepidoptera > Tortricidae > Apotomis > Apotomis betuletana. The sequence goes on from OW026300.1 coordinate 17,684,235, forward strand.
GTTCCCCTCCGTTAGCCCGAAAAACTTTCATCCTAATTTCATTGGCCCTAATTTTGGTAACCCTAAAATCACTAACCCGAATTTTATTCATCCTCATTAATGAATAGCCCTAATTTCAGGATTCCGAATTTTCATAATACCTAATTACTTCATACCGAATTCTCACTAGCCCTAATTTGCACTTAGCCGATTTTTTTAGACTAAGGTGACTCGGGGCTATTGTAGCTATGGGGTTATTGTATCTTATTACCATTATAATGGCCTGTGACCATTATAATGGTCTGCGTATATATAGGATACACAGCCCATTATAATGGTCACAGGCCGTTATAATAGTAATTAGATACAATAACCCCATAGCTACAATAGCCCCGAGTCACCTTACTAATATTATAATACCTAATAATGCTAAAGCCTAAATTTTATTAAACCTATTTATCTATCTGGAATAACACTAGGGTAGGACAGGCAAGACCACGTGGAGTCGGAATTGCCATAGACTCGGGATGTACATGGGAATCTTTTGACGCTATACATTGTCACAATAGAAACCTAACCTAACCTACAGTTTTCGGGGTTCAGCCAATTCGATATTTGTCCAAATCCGTATTTGGGCAATTTTTTATTCTGTTGTATTTTTACCTTGTTCAGAATAAGCAACTTTACCAACTCACCAAATTTTATTGAAATCTGAGAAAAAAAAACTACAACAAAATAAAAATTTGCCCATTTTCTGTTTTAACGTAAAAATAGGTTTAATAATCTTTAGTACTCTTGACATTTAGTGTCAGTAATGATTAGGTCTAATAATCATTAGGTGTGGTAATTATTAGGTTATTTCATATTAGTATTGTTGACAATTAGTACAAATCATTATTAGAGTATTGGATTATTAGGTCTAACAACTAATTAGGGTATAAAAATTAGTTGACATGACATTAGGGCTAGTGAAAATTAGAGCTATCGTTGATAGGTGTAATAATATTAGCACTTGCGTTATTAGGTCAAGTAGGGGAGTACCACTTACACGTGTTGTGATATCATTATTTGATATTGAATTTTCATTATATACTTACGCAACTTATTTAATGTACAAATTAGATTAGATTGGCATATAATCTGACATAACGCGGGTTAGTGAAATAATAAAACTATGTTGCAATTTTGTCACCTGAAATTTATCAAATCCCTTAGGTATTCCACCACGTCCTTGATTTTACTATTTCACTGCGACTAATAGGTAAACACAGACGTACCAAAATTAAATATATTGCTCGCGCCTGTCACATTCACTTCTTATCTTGAATTGTATTCAAATCAGTGGAGTGTATTCATTTTAATGAGAAATAAATGCCATAACACCTACTTCGAGTAGAACATACCTACTGCTGAAGCAGATTACCAATATACTATAGGTATTGATACCTCGAACAAAACGTCGAATAAAGCCACTGAATTTAATAAAAAGATACCAAAAAAATATATACCTACTTGAAAAGTATATACTCATGGTAAGAACGGAAAAAGTAATAAAGTTTTCCTTTCGTATTACGTTCTATGAATAGATATCGGCCCCAGTTTAGGTTGTCTCGCTATTGCTGCTGTTGTCTGGTTGTCATGACAACAAGGAAAAAGGTACTTGTGGCGACGTATACTTGGGTGCTTTGATCACAAGTCCAGCGTGTTAGTAAGGCATTATAATTATATTTTTAAATTTAATTCAGTGAACAAAACACACAATTCTTAAGCCTAAAATTGTTATTTTTATAACTTACTCGAGACATGTAAGCCATACCCACCTATACTATTAAAATAAGCAACTTAAGCAACAGCCAGGCTGAAAGTATGGGTTATTATGTCTTGAACACCAGCTCTTTACCAAAAAACTGTGATCCAGACGCGAATAACAAATGTACCAGCACTTTGTTGACGTGATTTGCCGCCTTTGAAACTCAAAGGTTTGAAAATACTATATTTCTGTGTACGCAATATACGTAACAAGCAAAGAAAAAGCTGTGAAATGTTCGTCTCCATTAGTCTGACATCCTCTCAGACCTCAAACGCCGCCCGGATCCTCTCGCTGTTTAATTATTTATACCTGTCTGCCTACATTAATACCCTACCTGTGTCTTATGAGACAGCTAACTGACGTAACTTAAACATATTGTTAGCTTGAAAATGCTTTTATTAGAAGCGTGTATTCTGGGGTAGCCTATTGCTATTCTGTTCTATTTACATCTTCAAGTTGGTGAGCAGAATACTTAATTATTAATTTTGATGAAAAGAGAGATTTCTCACCGGCGATTGGTTACTCAACAGTAATTAAATTAGACAGTTGATAAACATTTTGTTTAACATTTTTCAATTAGAGGAGAAACGAATCTATGTTTGAATTTATTGCTCCTGTTACAGGCCACACCTGATATTATGTCTTATTGTAACAAAAACTGCTGAACCAGTTACATTTTGTCAGAACCAATGATATAAATACAATTAACTGTGAGACTCGGCGACTTATGGTAAGAAGCATTAGAAGGACCAAGGGGAAGAACTGGCTAAGTCACATTTGCGAAACTTTACCTACTTTACAGAAGATTGAAGTTGTCAAAAATATAGCTTAAAAAATCATAACCCAGCTAGATTTACCTCTGTTTCATAATATAGTAATTTGGTGAACTGTGAAAATTTTTGTGACCATAGACAAAACACAATAAATAAATAAATTATAATATGGACTTAGCCAGTTTTCTCCCCTTGCCCCCTAAATTTTTGTTTAATACAGGATTCTTTGTTTTGACAAATTCAATTCAAACTATTCTGTTAAGGTGCCTAATTAATCACAAGAGCTGCCTTTGAATGAAGTTACAAAGGAAGTTTCCTTCCCCGTCACTTTGCTTTTAGGCTTGTATTAGCATACACTACAGGTCGTCTGGTTTCCGATGATCTGCCAAACCTTTCTCTACTATGTCTCTCAGGGTACCATTTGAATAACCTGGCAGGGATCAGGTATAACTGGTTGTCTTTCACTCGTTGTTCGTTAGCTAGGGATCGGCGTCCGGTTTCCTTATCAAGGCATATCCGGCTTTGGATCCATTTTGTTTCTTTGAGAATGTACTCGGATGTCCGGAAGCATTCGGAACACTGAATATAAATTATACTCGTATCTGCCTCCTGGTAACCACGTTGTTTTGTTCTGTCAATATAATATGTTGCTATCAATTGACGTTGCTAGGCTACCGCTTGTCTTTTATTATATAAAACCCACTGTGAGACGTATTTTACTATTTTTTGATAAAAAATATAAGTAGTATGTAGCTGTCAGCCCAATTAGGGCATTTTGGATTCCAATCACTCTCATTCTTTAGATGCTTCACCAATCGTGAATTCACATTAACGTGCTTCGAATCGTACTCGTTTTAAAAATATAATACAATTTTAAAACCCTTTTTATATGCCTTACACATAAGACTGTCCATCTTCGTCGACCCAGCCCATGGGAAATTACACACGAAAGCCGCGACGGAATAAGACCGAAACATCTCGTGATTAAATCTGCCTTAACCCGCATTTCTGTTTCATTGAATCATCTAATTGTGTGGAAATACTGAACGTTTGGGGTCAGGTTTCGATTTGATATAAATTCAGTAAGCACATGGTAGTGAAACGTAATCGCATTATTTCAGCGGAACCGCCAGTTGAACAATGGCCCTCATTAAACTGATTCTAGACTGCCAGATAGCGGGAAAACCAACATTATTTCAACAAAAGCATATTATTGCGTTTTGAATTACATATTACATTTTCTGCTGTTGGTGATGTACTAACAAATACCTAAGTATAAAAACCGGCAAAGTGCTAGTAAAACTCGCGCGGTGGGGTTCCCGTACTTTTTTATTTATTACTGTTATTGCAACGTTGCATAGGCAACTAGAACTTACTAAATTTAAGCTTAGAAAGAAATCAGCAAGCAAGTATGCACCTATTAGGTATCTATGGGGCGATTTTTCTACTAATTTGCACTCCAAGACCTAATGCTTGTAAAATTCCATGATTCTAGTTAACGGGTAATAGCCTATATGATTTGGTTTGTGGACGAACATATCTTAAAAGAGTTACTTTTTTTGGCTACAGCACCCTAAAAAAGCAATGCTTTAGTAGTCAATTCCTCAAAGAAGATTCACGGCGTTAATACATATTATGAAGCCTTATTTAAACACGCAAATCCTGAGTTCGAGTAACTAAAAGCTTCCGGCGCGGCGTATTGACACTCCACTCCCGCGGAGGGTTTGCTCGGTAAGACGCCAGGTAACGTTACGAGTATGTATCCTTTTTGCTTTCTACAAATCCAATATTTGTTGTGCTTATGACGCTGACTTCAAAAATCAACATTATTGGGGCACATGCCACGAAATTCATTTTGCAATAAATCGCGTACCTTGATAAAAATAACCTGAAATCAGATGCAATTAAAAGCCACAGTTCATTCCAACTACCTTTGTATAAGAAAAGGTTGACATTTTGAATCGATGTTTGTGTCGACGTGAATATGAATAAAGATGATATACACAAAATTGTAACATCACGTACTTACTACCCTAAACTAGTTAAAATAATACAAATGGGTAAATAAATTAGTACATCAAAAATCTTATACAGGGTCTTCAAATATCAGAAATAAATATAACCGAAATTAAGAGGAAGAACCGCTTCCATTCTCTCTAAAAAGTATGCATTTAGGTATCCCACAAAGTTAAGGTTTTGGGTTCCATACCTAAAAAGGAAAAAACGGAACCCTTATAGGACAACTTTGTTGTCCGTCCGTCCGTCTATCTGCCTGTCTGTCGGTCTGTTTGTCAAGACCCTTTATTTGGAAAACGCGAGATATCGAGTCGAATTAAAACCGTATACTCAGGTCTACAGTGTCTCAGCTGAATCAAACTTCTAAGTTAACGTAACAAGAAGATACGGCCCGGCCGTTTATGCCGCAAAAAACTAATATCTCAACACTCTCAAGAAAATCAAAATGAGGGTATTTTTCGTCGGCCTAGAACTATTGAATATGGCAAGTAATACCGTCCCATACTACAAGTATAGGGTAAAATCAAAAAACTACACATTTTTAATTAAATCATAAAAAATAATATAGTCTTTACTTAAAGTACGTTAAACAGTTTTCCAACGGTAAAGTTAAGTTTGTCGCTCAGTACAGTTTATCTTTTCGTTAGCGCAATATGCAGTGCTTTCATAGTTCGTATAAAACCCTCGGTGCGTGAGTCTGACTCGCACTTGACCAATTTAATTTAATTTCATTAAATGTAGTACTGGCCCAAATCTGGTTTGTGTTTTTTCCTATTTTGCAAAGCAGTTCAGTAAAGTTACCAACAACTTTGATGCAAGAATCCATCCACTTAACTATTATTATAAATGAGATGCGATAGTTTGTTTTTTTATTGGCTCATTGGATTAGTCTCTTACGTAACAACGCAGCAACCTAAGTCCATTTTTAGATGAGCAAAATGTATATACACGATTTTTAAGGATAAGTAAAATAGCTACGTTAGCTACGAAACACCGAGTTAACCACATAACTTTTGCTTCACTTGATAAATTAACCAATTATTCGTAATACAAACAAAATAATGGATATTCGATTCGATTTCATCATGTAAATATAGTGCATTGAATTCCGAATACCTACTTACTACTTACGTTTGCTTCACCTAACAGAATCAGAATAGGACTGAAGATAATTTTTGGTTAACCTGCAATTCGATAAAAAAAAACTTGAATTTGATAAAACAAGAACAGTCTTTAAAATAGAACACATAATATGGGAATAAGCGTAGACAACACAGTACCTTCAGTAGTTACGTTATACATATGTCGCGATTGCGGGTCGCCCATACCTATGTGTATACGTGTGAGAGGAACACTATACTACTAGTACCTACCTACTTGTACACGTAGTTTACGTTAAAATCGTGTGATTTTAGACAAGCTCGTACCGGAAACACAGTACGTAGTTCCGATAAAATCCAACTTATAAAATTTTAATAACAGTGGACAATAATGACAATATAGACAAGAAAAGCGTCGATTTTTAATATGAATTCTATAAAACAGCATCAACAACCGCATTTTACTAAAAACCATAGATACAAATATAATGTCTTGCTTGGTGGTCGGCATCGATCGGTGGGTACACTTGTTAAATCTTACCCACATGACGTGCACTTGGCACTGCCTTCTGAGCGCATGTTTCCGACATTTAATGCGATCAGCCGGCTAGTACCGTCAAATTTGAATGAAATCAAGAGAACCTTTTCATAGTTTTGTTGTCAACATTTTGGTATGTGGGTAGACCTACCTACTTATACCATTAATGAATTATTTTCGTAAGAATGTAATACGTTCGATAAAATACAAGTACAACTTTTTTTTTTTAATATACGCAAACATAAAACTGCACTATACCTGTGCATTGTTTCTCACCTAAGGAAAAAACACAATGCAGATCTATAACTAAAAAACGTGGACCGATATTCCCCGAGGCTAAGGGAAGAAGAAAGAAATATATATGTAAGGTTAAAGAAGATAAACATAGGAAAGGTCTGACTTTTTGAACATAGCTCTCAATTGTCATAATTAACGCACTTAGCAAAAATAAAAGTCTGTAAAATTATCTACGGTTAATACCTTTAATTTAACTGGGCTATGCTCCAGGCGGATTTCCAACGAAAACCTTCTCGATAACGTCATATTCGTAAGAAATTAAAGCTCACAGCATATCTTTAATCTCCTAGATGCGGATCATTTTATTCAGTTGCAGTTTCGTTTTGTATTTTTAAGATAAGCTTTCGATATGTTCTCGTACTTGTATTGTAACTGTCAAATTATTGGTGCCATTTTATTTGATGAATTTAAAAAAACACGGTCACAGTGGTGTGAGTGTGTAGACACTCAACTATAAAATAAATAATTCTCGACAAGGTGTATAATCAATTACTTTAAGCGATGTCCTGAATGCATTTACCTATACATACCTAACGTTTTCTCTAAAGTATTCAGTTCAAAATCTTTTGTTTTCGATTGAATCTGGCATTCGTAAGAATTTAAATCGCTATTTTATTTTGAAAGTAAAAACGGACGGTTTTTATATATCTCTGATACAGATATTGGCTATACAACGGTCGACTCAGTTAGACCTAGGTCAGAGTTGGTGGTAGGTATTACGTGAAAGAAACGAATAACTAATATACAAATAAATAAATGCATTGCGAATTAATATTTGGCTCGGTAAAAAGAAGGCTTTTCCTTATTGTCAATTATTACATTCGAGATTTCAAATATAATATTTGGAAGAAAATATTACTGAATGAATACAACAAAAACTCTTTTTTTTTCTTCTCCCTCTTTTCTCCTTCTTACAATCGAGGGAAGAAGTATTTATCATGGCAATATGATGGATATTAATTTAAAACAGTTTTACCCCTGAGATATAAAAATCAGCCACAAAACTAGTACAAAAAACTATTATTCCTCGAAGTAGCCGTATCTAAAAAGCCTTAAACCTTAATGGAGCTGGCTTACCTCTCAAGGTGAGCGCTACCCATTCGAAAAACAAAAGAGTTTCTTTCTTTTTCCGCAAGCACAATTAACGGGCATTTTCTTGCTTTGCATGCAATAGCATGCACTTTTTCAAGTAACCTAATGGCTTTGTAATATCCTTCTACCAATATTATTAGATTAGACGGGTGCACGCGACGATACAGACGTTTTGTTACTAATCCCATGGTAATTTTTGCTATTTCAATATATGTAGGACTGAGTGAAAAGAAACGTAAGATTGATAATGATTTTTTATAAAAAAAAAATGTTACGCAAGTAGCAGTGGCAGGTAGCCGACCGTGGACACCTTTCGGCCATAATTCGTCTCTCAGCCAGGATGCTTGTAGAAGACTTCATAACCCTCCTTTTTTCAAATTAACAAAGAAAGTTAAAATCTGTAATTATGAAGTCAAATAGGTAGGAAAGTCTTCGACAGCAAAAATATAATATTTATATTTTCAGACAAACACTGTATCTATATCTATATTTCTAACCAGGCATTCACAAAGAACCAAGTGAAGTTGATTGTTACAAATAACAGCCAAGCATCATAATGACTTGTGAAAAAGAAAAACCTGTCAAGTGCGAGTCGAATTCGCGCACCGAGGGCTCTGTACAAACTACAAGAGGACTGAATATGAATGAAGATTGCTGTAACGAAAAGATACATTTTACTGAGAAATAAACTTAACTTTGCCTTTGGAAAACTGTAGTCCCCACACATCGACATTCGTCGGGGTAAGTTTACCAACTGCAAAGTTTGTAATCATAATATATATACTTATTTATTGTAACGTAACTACAAATCTACGGTTTTCGGACCTTTTTATTTACTGGTGGAGCACGATGTTGCTTCTTGACAAAATATCATGGTTCTAGATCAACGGGAAGTATCCTATAAGTTTAGATCCGCTTGCCAACAAATGTAGCATAAACGCTCGTATCTTTTGATTGCGTTGACATATAATTTGTTTTTTTTACGGTTCTAAGGTCAAGCAAACTTGGACTAGCGAATTTGATGTTAATTTCAGTTTGATATTTAAAGTGATTCTATAAAGGTTCCGTTATTGCCGATTGAGATGCGGTATCCGAAAAATTTCTTCATTAAGAAAGCTCATTGTTCAGTCTTTCTTATCGTTCCTGGTAAAAGAAAAACATATAATACTAGAAACATATTTTACTAGCTCACCCTCTGTCAGACACAACTAAACTAGTTTATAAACTAGTTAAAGTGGGCATAAATAAACGTTAATGTACATATTAGTTTAGATTTAAGACTTATGTAACACTAACAGAGCGACATCGTCACCTGAGTGACAAAGCTCTTTAAATAAAGAAAAAAAAAAGTATTAATCTGTTTATACCTAGTAATCGCAGAAATAAACATACCTACTAACAAATCGGTTTAAACCAATTTCCTAGTTCCAAAGCAGTTTGCTGTTATCTTGAAATGGTTTGTGAAGAGAGTTTTTCTTCGAGAAACTGATCAATAGGAATTTAAGCAAAGCTTCCAAAGTGCTAGCCCGGTTTTGATTTTCTTATGCCGTTTTTATTTTTATTCAAGTACACATTTTTATACAACGTGACATAGCATCATAGCGCTATTAAATTATCGTCACTTGTAATATGAATTAAGGTAACCGCCAAATGACGATTTTTCAGGAGAAGCCAAAAACAAAATTGCAAATTAAAAAAAGACCAGTAACATTTTATTTCCTAATCCGATTAAGATGATGTATAGTAGTTATAGCTTAATTTTGTAAGATCTTTCAGTTGATAATGGTCTCAAAAAGGCTGCTATTATAGTTTAGAAACTAGCGTGGCTCTTACGTTAATTTTTTTCCAAAAAAGAGGAGATACGTTAACACAACACAACATTGTTTTCAAAAAATGAAGAACTATTTAAAGTAAGTCACAAAAAGTTAAAAAAATCTAACGTAAGGGACACACATTTTCAAAACGTGGACTTACATTAGAGGAATTCAGCTATGGAATTTTTAAACTTATCCAATTGTAATAAGGTTTAACATAGAGTTATTTCTTGTTTTTTCAGTTAATTAGTGGCAGGATAGTAAGTCGTGATAAAAACCGGTTTATAAGCGGGAAACAGTTTCTTTTTTGTTTATAAAAACCAAAATTGGTAAAGACACCTTTAGATTTAAACAGTATTAAAAAAACACTTAATTTTCTTTCTAATCTGATACTTTTCCTTACTGTTTTTCCTCACTTTGCTTTTCTTTCTCCCTTTTCTATAATATTTATGTACCTTTTTTACCTACGACTTTTACTGCACATTCTGCTTTCCCTTTTTCTCTTTCTTTTTTATATCTTTCTATATAGTTTTCTTCGTATTTATTACCTTCTTTCTGTTCCATTCATCAACTCCCTCCTTTTGATTTTAGTGACTTAAGTTTAAATTTCAGCTTTACTTTGTATAATTTAGTTTATATAATCAATTTTGTCTTTACAAAGCTTAAGTCCTATTTTAAGTGTAAGGCTTGTCCCTGTCTGAAACTAGCCGAATGATCTTTATTTGATTCTTCATTAGTAATTTGACCATTTCCTGGCAAACTGGTGACTAAATGTTTCGTCACATAATTAGTAACTCACTCTCACATCACTATTATGAACTTGAACGTCAAGGGGTAAATTTACGACTGAAATGCTTCGAATACTTTCGCTATTGGGCTTGGACATCTTTCTTATAGAGATGAAACGGATTTAGAGATTTTCTTATATCTTGTAAGCTGCTGTTTTCTCGCAAACTACTTATTTGAAGCATCATTGGTGTTCCGTTATTAGTAGAAAGTATGGCCCAACTCAACGCCTTTCTCTGGCTGAAAAAAATAATGGTCAAGGGGCAAGCAAATAGTTAACGTATTTTATTGGATCATCGCATCAATACAATGACATTACGTTGGTTACGTAGGCTACTGAAAAAAATTATTGGGAGTATCTCAATGTCACTAACCTCCACCATATCACTATTACTACCATAATTCATTCCTGCCCCTTGTTTTCTAAAAATAATATACAAATATATACATTTTATTATGCCTACATGTTGCTACATGGTAGTGGCAGTGACTGATTTTCACAGAAAAAGTTTTCACAGTCCGTTTAACCAGACATTTAAGAGATTCCCTAAAAACGAAATGTATTAAGCCAGATTGTTTCAATTAAAAGTACCTAATTCGAGAATTAGACATGGTATAAATAGGCATAATAGCTAATTAATAAATAACTTAACTTTAAAAAGTTTAAAACATCAATTTCTATTTGATACTGGAAATCCCGACGAACTTCATTTCGCCTTAGAAATACGACTCCCTTTTTAGGTGATAACAATTTCTATAGTACTTACTTAGTACTTATCTCTTTCAAATATCCCTTTATTTTTAAGTTTATTTTTGTGTAATATTATTATTTATTTATTTTTTATGTCGTAGAGGGCAAACGAGCAAACAGATCGCCTGGTGTAAAGCGATTAATGTACTTAACTCGTAATTTTTAACTGTACTTATTGATGTATAACAAAGCAAAGGCACAATACTGTCCTTGTCACGAATTGTTGGAACCAGGGATCGTTCCCGGTATTCATAAAAATTACAAAAAAATATTACAGATTTTATTTCAAATGCCATTACATATAATTAAAGTATTGGTACATAACTTTGAAATTAGTTCAGTAAAATAAAGAAATGTGTAATAATAAGCGAAATACCAAAATTGAATACCGGTATTTGTATGGAGTCGAATACCGGCATCCGATCGCTGGTCGGTACAAACTAAAGTGGCTATCATATCCATCACAACACCAAATTGTAAACAGACGCACGCGGTAGTGTTTGTAATTGCTTCCTACAGGCAAATGTATGGTTGTCTCACCGGTATCTACTCATTAACACTGCAAAGGAAAGAGATGGTCGCAAAGTTCCTGGTAACCAAAATAACGTAAGCACCAGTTCCGTCTAAATTAAGTACATAATTTTAATGTAACCGTTATCACTCGAGGCTTGGGAAGACAAATAATAATGTAAGAGGCATTAATTGCTTTTAAAACTACGAAAACTTTAATGTTACTGACTAAATTATATATTCACCCAGCTTGCAGTAAGCACAATTTGTGACAAGATAAGACTATAATTTACTTTAAATGGTTGCTTTCTTATAATCTCGTTTATTTTATTTTTTTACCTATCTAATCTGAGCATGTAAATCATTTATGTACCGTATTATGTACATGATTTGGTTCAAAAACTAAAAGTATAACCCATTTAATGTAAGAACCATTTTATAATTTTTATCTAGCTTTGAAGCTAACGTAACAGTCAATCAGTAATAAAGTGCTGTAAATTGAGTAATGTAAGAGTCATTTATTTACCGATGAGTCTTACATTAATGAATTTTGTTCAACTTTGGCCAATACTTGTGGTTACGTTAATCTGATATTAAGTAATTTACAAACAATGTGCCATACACCAAAATAAATACAGAAAACTAAAAAAACTGGTAAATTTTTGTTTAATGTAACCAACATTTTTTTCAAGATATCGTAATTTTAATGACAGCAATGGATAGATCGTCAAATTTACAGACGAACTGTATACTTAACTCAATTTCGTCATTTTGGCGGTTACATTAATTCATATTACAGGTGACGTTATGATAACACCCAACCAAACAATCTTTTCAGGAGCGAGATATATTTACTTTTACTGTTATTGTAACAATAATCGTAAAAATATCATCGCAAATAAATTATATTCCGCCCTGGCGTTATCATTGTATATTGGAATCACGTCCATATGGAAAATAACTGGTATCATATTTAGTTATTCAAAGAAAATTATGAAATCAACAGCGTTGTTTGTATAGTAGGAAGTAATAAATAAAAGTATGGTTATATTATTTATTATAAGCATGCAAAGAAACTTATACTCATCGTCGTACTGCTGAATTTAAATAGGCCTTGCCCAAAGAACGTCACCTTCGTCGGTAATACGCTGTCCTTATTCAGTGGTCTCTTGAAAACTTTACGTTATGTCTTCTAATCGCCATTTACTTAGGAACAGATTGATTATCATCACCGTATCAAGTTTTACTATCAATGTCCCCGCCACTACTATTTACTATAAATGGACCTTAGGAAATATAAAAATTTCCTTGCCCTTTTTACTAGAAAGCTAAAATAACATGTTATATATAATAAATGCCGCGCTGCTATAGGACTCTATGGTCGTCAACGGCGATGTGGGGACCCGTAAACCCACTGTGCTGCAACAAACATCTACAACAGATGCTGTGGCCAATGATGATGATGAAAATAATATAAAGCACAATTGGAATTTAGGAACATAATTCTATTTACGTCACCCTAGGCCGTAAGTGAGATTTTCAGCCCGCTACGGGGAAACAATCTCACTCCCTGGCCAAGGCAAGACGTAAATCTTTAGACAAACCACGGGCGGTAATTCGTAAAGCCTCAGATAGCATATTACAAACACCTGCGATCCGGGACATTCACGAATTTACCGCCCTAGTTAAATAATGTGTGTAGAGTATGTAGGTATGTAATTACACACACATCTTATAAATATTATAATATTATAGTTTGAATGCTTTCATTACTGAACTAGCGGTGACTAATTAAACATTTCATACTAATTTGGTCGTATTAGTTGTAGACAAATAATAATACATAATTACGTAGTAACCAACAAACTTGGTTATGAATTTCTAAATGAAAAATTTGTAGGCAATATACAGTGCCTCATGAGGCTGTAAAAGGTAGAATATACAACTGGGGTCAGTAATGGATTCCAGTACTTGACGGAATTCAAAAAATGGTCTTAGACCTTTACTAACTTTTTCAAGTCATACTAAAAACAAAATATCAAAGTCAGAATAGTAAAAAAAAGCCGGTCAACAGTGCGAGTTGGACTCGCGCACCGAGGGTTCCGTACGAACTATAAAAGAACTGCATATTGTTCTAACCAAAATACTTTTTGACCTCACTCGCTCAGAAAACACCCGATTATAGCACGAAATCTGCGTGCAAAAGTCATTTGAATTTCGAACACGATGATTGTGATTCACAACACTCGCGCTAAATAACAACTTTGCAGCCTTGCATAACAAATAACTATTTTACTTGTGTCATTTCAGTACTATGTATTTTTTTTATTTTAAGGGTCATTAAAATATCATTTTACAGAAATTAGGCCTTTGAAACATACCCTAATGTAAAAGGAAATTAATGGAATTTGTAAGGCATTCTCAATTCCAATTACCAAGTCAATTACGTGAATTCCTTTCCTTCATAGCAATGAGATATTGCAAAGACAGGAATTTAATTGTGAGAAAACTTAATTGCCTGTCAGTTACACAGCCTAATCAACAAAAGCTGTATATTTTTAATTAAAAACCAGCTAAGTAACTCTCTAATATACGCACCGAGAATGCGGTGCTTTAAACATAATACGTGGGTATATATGTACGTGTAAATTAATACGCTCAAGAAATACTGCCTTCATATCCTACATACTATAGATATAGAATGTAGGATATGAATATAGATATTGATATATAATGTAGGCCGCATTTTATGGCCGAATTCATAATTTTTTACACCTTATCTTTCTCAGGAAGTATTTCCACGACAATTTCGACTAGATACTTCAACCCTTGTTGGAATAACGGAGTTATGTCATGCCTTTTAAATGAATTTCCATGGATCTCAATTAAGCAACTCCATGTTTTGCTTAAATCCCCAGGATTTGTGATCTAAAACGAAATATTTTATTTTATACAAATAGCATGATATAGGATAGTCCCTTGCTCCGATGCACAAAGAAGACAGATGTTAGAAACGATTGGCGGTGTGCCAAAAGCATCCTAGCAACCCCTGAAGTGGCGACTTCCATCAGTCTATCAAGTCAAGTCAAGAGTAAAGCTAATGATAAAATAATGTGGATATAAAATACTATTTAATAAGACATGCATTTTATTATGGAATATACTTGCAGTGGTATCTTATATGCATAAACCTCTTATAATAGCTTCACCTTCTGCCTTATTTATAATAGCTCACTGCCTAACGATGTTTTTGCATAAATATAATTTTGCTTGTTGCATGACGTACGCAAATTAATTTTTAGTAAATTGCATGTAATGAAGACTCCTCAATGTTATGTTAATTTAGAACATTTCATTGTTATTCGCATAAGTGCCAAACTGTTTATTGCTTAATTGGTGTGCTTCTTACACGCAGCAACAGATCTGGGTGGGTTGTTCATAGATATCTCTATGGATATAAACATGAGCTGTCATACTCAATACAAAGTTAATTTATAGCAATAAAACAAGATTCCGGTAAGAATAACTGAACAATAAATGATTTACTTTTGAAAGCAAAGCAAAATTTTTAAATAAGTACGCTAAAATATTTAATGTTCGAAAAAAATACTTATCGGGCAAGATGTTCTAAATAATTAATGAAAAAAAGGGGATTCTACCAAACAAATGACGAATGCAATAACCGGTTAAGTTTTAAGAAAGCACAACCAATCTCAATAAGTTTGTTACAGCGGCAAGCCTATAGGCACATGATGGTCGTTTTCCGAATGGCATAAAACAAGAATGGAGTGGTCGGTCTCGTTTTTACGCTAAATTGAACTAAAAGGCTCTCAGAGGCAGACAGAGACGGCGGATGCGGCCGACGCCGGAAGTCCGGCTTTAGGATCCTGAGGCTACATGCAGTTACTTCATTTATAACTTTTTTACAATGCAATGTTACTGAAGCATTTTAATGGATCCGAGTCGAAGTATGAATTTTGTGCTCCGTTGATTTCAGTTTGATATTTAAAACGAAACTTCAAATTAAATTATTATTTCTGTCGTTTTCAAAAAACATGTAGGTACTAAGTTAAGGGCTTTAATTAACAAAACTTGATTGATTCCTTGGTGTTACGATAGTTACCCATATCTTTTGTATGATATGAGTATCTTTCGTTACACAAAAGACGCGATCGTAATTTTGTTTTTATTAAGCCTTTAACTATGTACAAGTTTTTGAAAATGACTCATCTACGGTGTTTTGTAAAGATGGTGATTTTTGATAGTATGCTGATGATTTCTACTGTCAAAACTTGGTACCAGAAAAGTAGATACCATAAACTGAAAATGAATTTTTAAACGATTTCCACACTTTATCAGGGTACAATTTAATCCCATAGCGTTCATTCATTCTTCAGGATTGTATTAGTCATTCCTTTTTTATTGTTTTAATATCCTGCTTAGGTTGTAGTAAATCGCATTAAATTCTTTCTTAATTTACCTTTGTGTCATTACTTTATAAAAATAAAAACCGGCCAAGAGCATGTCGCGCCACGCGCAATGTAGGGTTCCGTAGTTGCCCATCCTTCGCAATAGACGAAAATTACGGGAAAGATTTCAAGCTCTATAAAAAGGTCGTAAACGCCAAAGTAACAGTATTTATTTACTTATTACCTTCTGGAAGTTATCGATTATACGCGCCAGATTGAATGGAATGTTTTAATACAGTATGGCACTTAACTAATATGTGTAACGTTCGAAGTATAAGGACACCGCGCGGCATTTACGTCATTTTAAAGAAAATTATGAGTTTTTGCGATTACTCAAAAATGGCTCAACCGATATTATTCAATATAGTTTTCATTGAAAGTACTTATGAGGCCTCATATTAATGAATTTTTCCATATTTTTTTTAATCGTGGTTGAAAAGTTAGAGGGGGGGGGACACTATTTTTTTTATTGTCGGAGCGAATATTTACAAAACTGCTGACTTTATCAAAAAATAATGTTTGAAGACCCCTATTATTTTTAAAAGACCTATTCAACGATACCCCACACACTAGTGTTATAACGAAAAAAAAAACCATCCCCACTTTAGGTGTACGGGAGGTACCCGAAAAAAAGATTTTTATCTAGTTTTTATTTTACCGTTTTGTCGGCGTGATACATACACATACTCATACTAAATTTCAGCTTTCTAGTATTAATTATCACGGAGAAAAGCCGCGGACGGACAGACAGACGGACAGACAGACAGACAGACGGACATGGCGAAACTATAAGGGTTCCTAGTTGACTACGGAACCCTAAAAATGTGGCATTTCCACATAAAAAAAATAGAATCGATAAAAAAGATTCTACAAAAATATTAATATGCCAATTTTATCAATTTGGCCGATTGTCGCTGCCGTAATTTAAAAAGACTAATCGCCATTTCAGCCAGCGAATTTAAGTTGGGAGCTTGATCTAAACCATCTGGCCGTAATGGTACTATTCCACTTGTAACAAACTTGGCCATCAGGTTTCTTATTACTTTAGAAGTCGAACGATTAAGTAAGAAAAATGCTATAACTTGCCGTCGCATTGTGAGATAAGTTCCACTACGGCTAGAAAACTTTTTCATTCTTTCTCGCTGTTGTTCTATTACTTGCTACTTAGCAACATTAATTGTTAAGCGGTTTCTCCCTGTTCCCGTTTCATGTTGTAGTTAACTTTTATTTTACGCTATTAGCTAATGGAAACGGAATTGATTTTAAATAACGTTTAACGCTTTGTTCCGCAAGAACATGTGAATCTTTGTTAAATATAAATGAAATGACATATCTATACATAGTTAAGTAGTTAATAATGGGATATATTTAAATGCACATCTGTATAATTTTTCAGTACACTAGATAACTCCACTAGTAATTAACTGAATGCATACCAGAAAAACTAATGCTGTGCAAAAAAAACAATTGATTAACTGAACATGTCCTACAAAAAAAACTTAAACATCATACAAAACGAGATGACATTTTTAACTGAATTCACACCAAAAATATGGTTCGTACATCGGATATATTTGAAAGTTTCACCAAAAATACTGACTTGCACACTAATTATCCTCGCACTGCACACTAAGATTCGACTCGGCCGGGTTAGGTTAGGTTAGTTTTTTTTTGTTTTTTTTTATATCCAGTAAAACAGTTTTGCAAATACCTTTAAATAGTTAGTATATTGAATTCGCATTATTTAGTGTGCATAATTAGTGTGCAAGTCAGTATTTTTGGTGAAACTTTCAAATATTTTGATCGAAAAAAGGGAATACACAGATATCGATTTAAATACATGCCGTTAATAATTATAATGTTGTTTGGATATAACACTTCAGCTCACCTCAACTTGCAAGATATCAGATGAGAGAAAACCTATTTTTGCATAAAGATTTATATTTTATTATAAGGTACAAAAAAAAAATATTTGAAAATTGTATGTATGAAGTAATAAGTGTCTGACCATCTTAGGTACTGTAAAGCTTTGTTACAAGACAACGGGCTTATAATTTTAGGAATACTACATCCCTATACATAGGCGGGTCATTGTCAGTTCAAAAAACAAAATTTGTCCCTTCGGTGGTCAAAAGTTAAGAGCTTATATGAATCTAGGTTATGTTGCTATTACATCGGATTATAGAAGAGGGAACGTTCTTTATTTTCACAGGCATTTAATTAGAAAATTAGGCCCTGGAATCCCTAATTTCGCAAATGTCCACCGGAAAGACGTGCACCTAAACGACCCAGACAATGACCCAGGCACAAACATTGTGAATTTTACATCATTCGACGATATTAAAAACTATTTTTGCATGTTGTGATTTATCATTTTCAGCCATTCAAACATCTACATCTACATGCTGGAAGTTATCCTACAATTCATTATTTTATAGGCACCAATGTGGATAAGGAGGGATTCACACTGGTGGAAAGGAAGAGCAAGGCGCGCAGGGCGCCCGGCAAGACTCTGAGTGGCACTGCCGAGCCGGTTGGTTCTGGTCTTCGGATTGCCACACCGAGTAAGGCGCTCTATGTGTCGCGCTTGCATCACTCCGCCGTGGCTGATGATGTGGTGGAGTACGTCCGCCGGAAGACTGGCTTCTCGCTGAGGGTGCACCAGCTGCAGTCCCGGCACTACGTGCACTTCAGCTCGTTTGTGGTGCGCGTGCCGCGGCCGCTGCAGGACACCATCGCAAGTGCAGACTTCTGGCCGAAGGGTGTTGTGTTTCGGCGGTTTCGGGGCAATCTGCCGAATCCTGCGCCAGATCAGACGACGCAACGGAGCCACGCAGTTACGTCGCCTACATCAAACTAGACTTAAGCTTGTTTAAAATGTAATTTTGTAGTTCACAGTGCCTTGGTTTATACTGTAATACTGTGTAACTAATTTGAATAAATAAATAAATAAATAAATAGGAAAAAAAAGACAAATGTGCTTGTGAACCGAATATATTACGTGCACGGTGAGATCTATTCGTAATTTGGCCGCTGTTTGCAGTTCAATGAACATGACGTGAAGCAGTATTGGAAATGCAATATCAGCATTACGATGTTCACTGCGCTGAACTGTAAATGATTATCCCGATCCGCATATCAAGTGTCGAAAACTTCACTGAGTGCAGCGCAGTGCACAACTGCAGCAATCAGCTCGGCTGCGGGCCAATTGGTTTTATAGTGTGATTGATATAAATATAGGCACGTAAACAGTTGGACCAGTCTGTGGTGAGATCCGTCTCGATCGGGTGTAGCTAAACACATTTATTACCATATACTACAACGCGTATTTTAGATGCAAAAACGTTACAATACAAAAAAAACATCGATTGTAGTATAAATTAATATTGTCATTAAAAAACAGGTGACGTTTACCATCGATACAACACAAATCTAAACCTTTCAGTGCCTGACTAAAAATGTAGTGTCGGAAAATCTACTAGTTTTGAGATTACGTTTTTCTAGTTCAGTAATATAGGTATCGGTCACAAAAGATATAGTGATCCGTCCGGCTGGGCATATTATGTAGCAATTGTAATTTTATAGGTACTAATCAATAAGTAACATTTTATAATTTTATGATGTTTTTATTTAAACATTAAATCAATATATTTATTCTATGCCTGGAGCGAGTTTGAAACTGCGCTTTTCTAACAGTTCTCTAAACAAACGCATAATATATGTAGTTTTTCAATTACTGTATAATTTTGCCTAAAATAAAACCAGCTGTACTCAACGGGGCTTATACAAAGTGAATCTAGTTTATTAGAATTTTGAAAAATATTCTACTCCAACTTTTTAAACAAAATATTCCGTTCCGAGTACACATCACAAAGCGAAATATCAAAAAAACATCTAACTGAAACGTTTGAATCAAACATTTTTTATAAAACTATTCCATTTAAATTACACGTCTAAACTATGTGAAAACGATTCAAAACGCGACTGAATCAGAACTCAGTGTAAACCAAACATATCAGGGCCACTAACAGTGATACGTAACACAAATAGAAGTTCGGTAAATTCAGGGAAATTTAAATAAACATGCCTCAATGTTTGGTTTACAGACGCAGCCCGTGTTTGCTTTTCAAATGTAAGTTTGATGTCGGAGCGTATTCTTCGGCTGTTCTCTCGATACGAATCGTGACTGCCACGCTTTGATTCTGTATTATTCGGATAGCGAAAGATCTAGTGACATGCAAAACTTGGAATCATTATTTTGCGTACATAACAACAAGGGTGAAAAACTTAAGTAAATTACCTGTTGTTTGTATTAGTAGATTGCTCGAATAGGCGTTGGTTTTGTTTGTGTTAGTAAACATGACGTGTTGTCTATTCAAACAGGTCATAAGTACATGCTCGTACAAAACGTCATTTACTAAGGGTTTTCAGCTATGCCTGTGTTCGGTTTTTTGATATGATTTAGTCCGAATGTGTGAATTTACAAGTTGACGCGTAGGAGGCGTTGACAAAAGACATTGAGTGTTGCCATATTAAAAGTATATTAAATCTTGATTCATGTTGACAAAACAACCTGCCTACTAGTACTACAGCGAAGCCTTTGAGCCTGACAAAAATTGAAGATTTAAGGGGGGGACTAAGAAGCTTTGTCTCCTGAAACCGGCATCTTTTTATGTTATAGTGTTTGTATTTATTACGAAACCTGGTTAATAACTTTAAAGATTTTAAACAAATAATCCTCATTTTTATCAAGAAAGCAGGGTTTTTACAAATACAAAATTTTAACTGAAAATTGGATTATTGTTGATTGTGTTTTCAATTAGTAACCTTCAAGTAAGGTGCATCACAAATTTAGTGCCTCCTCTCCATATCGTTACAACTATTTAATTCGTCACATTTTTCATAGCATAGGTACTTTTGTTTTTACAACATAATGTTATGCTTAAATACTTCTTTCTACTCCGGTACTTTATTCTGTCATTTATATAGTTACTAAGTCTAATATAAAGACATAAATTATGAAAGTCTGTAAAAGTCTATTACTTAAAAGAAAAACACTCTAAACAATGTTATAATGTCGCCAAAAAAGCATTCCTTAGTACCACAGAGTACAAAATTTAAGATAAGTAGTCTATATTTAATGTGTTCCAAACGAGCGTTACATGAAATACTTTATGTTACTAACTAAATAAACAGCTTAAAAAAAACTTATTGAACTAAGGCATTGCTGCCAACTTAAAAAAAAAGTTTTATCTTCTGTGCATGGATGTCTAGTATAGTGAACGTATACCTTTAGCTATTAGTTCATAATATGTTATGGATGTCAATAAAAAAATAATATCAGACAATTTTTTATTTTGATTTTGTTGGTTTCGAGAACACGTTATTATTTTCTTTGTTGTTTATTTGCATTTTATTTATTAAATATCGAGTCGTAGAAAAAGTATTGTATGCAACGTTGTACTTATAAGTAAGTTAAAAACTCATACCACTCGCGGTTTTTCACCCCTCTTATACAACTTATGCATAAAATACTATTTAATAAATAAATAATAAGGTAAGTACTTATTACATAACTAATAACTTACCTACTTACACAAATAAAACCACCAGCTAAATATAGGCTATAGCAATCCATAAAACAAATATAGAGACAGTTAAAATGCATTGCAACACGATGACAAGCCTATGTTTTCTTTGAGAATGCCAATGCCTTTAAGATCTAGATACAATGTTTTTAAATTGACTATATTGAAAGCATAAGACTTACAATTTAAAATATTGTAATTATTACTAGATATTTTCTGCATATAAGTAAAAATAAAAAATACAATTATAAACTAAAAACTTAAAAACTAACTAAAAATATGTTAAAACAGTAAACTACATAATATTAAAAAATTGGGCAAGTGCGAGCCCGACTCGCGCATGAAGGGTTCCGTACCTATACATATATATAATTTATAACAAGTTTGTTGTATGGGAGCCCCCCTTAAATATTTATTTTATTTTATTTTTAGTATTTTGTTGTTATAGCGGCAATAGAAATACATCATCTGTGAAAATTTCAACTGTCTAGCTATCACCGTTGTTGAGATACAGCCTGGTGACAGACGGACGGACGGACGGACGGACGGATGGACGGACGGACGGACGGACGGACAGCGAAGTCTCAGTAATAGGGTCCCGTTTTTACCCTTTGGGTACGGAACCCTAAAAAGACTTAAAAAATCGGACCCCTTTGGCATGGACCTGAAGACGGAACGGTAATACGTTGAACGGGGAAGCTGCCTATATTTAGTCTAAGATACCCATCGACTTGCGTATTTGCACAGAATAGATAAAAGTAGTATCTGTTTGGAATATTTTGTTTTAAAAAACAACTGAAATTAAATATATATAATTATGCGTAATATGTATACATTTGTTCTCAAAAATAACAATTTTGAATGTCGCAAACATCTGTCTCACATATCTGATCTGATTAAGTACAATATTCAGTATTGAAAGTAAAGTTCCATGAAGTCGTATTAGACCAAAAATAGGTAGACAAAGGATGAAAAATTGCATGTTAAGTTAATCATGCTACTCGTATAACAAGGATCCGGGCCACTAGTTCGACTTACTCCAGTTACACCGAAGACAGAAAGCCTTTGAAAGTAGGAGTTGAAGCCGTCCAAGTGTTTTCAAGAACTCACTGTAACAAAGCGAATAAATCGAGCGAGTACCATGCATTGTGCTCAGATTAAGTGAGAATAGATGGCGGAACTGTCCCTGGGCATGACAAAAGCGTTCGGTATTTGTGGCTGCGTTGAGTCCGTGACAATGGAAGAGATAGTTAGAAAAAAATATTGCACACACACTTAGAATATCAAGGTTTTTAGAGCAGCATCAGTACACTCTGGGGATATTGTCAGACAATAGACGTGATGTTTTAGATGGGGATTATTTTACTAATAGCATATATTTCAAACAACTCGTTGTTTTATCGAATTGATATATGAATTATACCAGAATTATTTTATTATTTCAAACACAATGTACATTGTTTATGAATGAATAAATGACATGAGACGATGATGATGATGATGATGATGATGATGATGATGATGAAAAGAGAATTACTCAAAATAATGACTTTGAATACTTCAATACACCATTATTTTAAACATAAAAATAATGTTGATACCCGTTTGTACGGGCCCAATATTTTAATTATTTTGTAATAATTAAAAAATTGGAACAAGACTAAGATTTTAACCTGTCTTTACAGCGATTGGATGTTAAATAGTCTAATTTTAGATTTATATTTCATGTAAGTAAGTAGTCAGATCCAGAAAATCTAACGCAACGGGATGCAATAGCCAGGAAGGATTTTAGCTAATGCAGCCAATGCTGCTGAAATTGCTGGAGCTCGAGGCATACTGGCTGCTTAACGTGAATCGCTGCCTTAAAACCAGTCAAGTGCATGTGACCCCGAACTTGCCATACCTAAGTATACTCGTTTACTTTATGAGGCGTTAATGACTTACCCACTGAAAATATTGAGTGACAAATGTTTTTCGGAAATAAAAAAGTCAGACCTACCTAAGGCAACCAGAACGACACATTTGTGATTAAATGATCGCTTTAAATTTTAATCTAATATTTATTTAGAAACTCAAAACTAATAAAAATGGCTACTAAACAGTCCGAATTGAAATTAACAACTAATAATACTTACCATTTCACGACGTGAGTACCTCTAGATAGAAACGTTCAGCAGAACTCCATAGTGCAACACTTTCTGAAATATCTCGATTCTGTCCTCGATTGAGTTTAAGGACTTATTTTTTTTTACTGCAAACTAACATAGGTTACATCAAAGCAGTGAAAAAAATTCATATTTAGCAACGTTTCTAGCATCCTTTGCTTCTCCTCCTTTATTATTGAAATATTTAACAAAATACCCCACAAGCATCGGTTTTAACCTCCTTGTTTGTATTATATTCCTTGATTTTATAACTGACTCTTGACATTCTAAATAATTCAAAAAACAGTGCTCCATTTCATGAAGTACTCAGTACACATTCAAGTCTAATTGATTGAAATTCAATTTAAAACTATATTTTATCCACTATACGAGCCGCAATCAAAAAGCTTAATAGGTTTATCTATTTAAACGCGCACTGGAACATGAAACATAAATTAGTTTTTTTTTATTAAATGATATTCCATGCGCCGGCGTCTTCGTTTATAAAATAAATTCACTTCTAGATGCCGCATAAAGTGCATCTGTCAATAATATGGATAACAAAGTCAGAAGGGTAGATTGGCCTAGCAAACTGTATTAAACTCATGACTCGTGACATGAACAAACTATCTACTTTATTAAAGTCATGAAAACCCGTTCGCGTTTTACCTGAGGGTTTTTAATTATCTAGCAGACTACAAAAACTCTTTAAAATTTCTAACGCATTTTCTCGCTTTAAACCTTAGACGAAAGTAAACATGAACTCAAATAAACCCCTACTAGTTATACCACGTGATGCGGTAAATGATCTCTCTGAGCTTCGTTTTAGGGTTCCTCACCTACCTAAAGAATGCCAATGGGACCCTATTACTAAAATTCCGATTTGTCCATCTGGCTGTCGTTAGGGTCTGTAACTTCAGTAGGTATGTACCTTGTTTGTACCTATGTGTCTATAAGTACATAATAGTATTACATATATGAAAGAGTTGCTTTAATAATGGCAGCAGAGTGTGGTATTTTAATAAATAAATAAATAAATAAATATTAAGGGACAATCTTAAACAAATCGTTGATCTTATTTTTTATGGACGATATCTCTACATGACCGCTGCTATGCACGTATAATTTCCATGTCCCAAGGTTGGTTTCAATGCTCTTTTCTAGAGCTAGAGGTCATCGCTTCTAAGCGATTTAGAAGCGCTCTAGTGCTACTTTAGGTTTTTATTCTAGTGCTACGGATCCCTCGCCATAAGACTCTCGTTATGTAGCAGCGTTTGACGTGAAAGTTGTTGTTTACCTATTATTTCAAACCCTCAAAACTGCAGGTTAGAAGTTAAAAAGAAAATATTATGCTTGTTAAATAGTATTAAATTTCCACTTTATTTAATTTTAATCTTTATTTAATTTTTATTAAGATAGTGTCTTTAGTAATATCTTGGTAAATAGTATTTTTTCCGCTTGTATATTGGCGTCTTCTCAAGCATGAAAACAAGTTCCAGTTTACAGAACAAAGCTTGCTTCATCATACTGTTTTCCATTTTAGTAGCAAATGCTACTTGTTCGGGAACCAAACTGGAACGTTTTATATAGTTAACAGGTAGGTACAACGATGTACCTATGCATATAATGTTATAAAAGAGTAGCAAAATTTAATAAAAACCGGCCAAGTGCGAGTCAGACTCGCGCACCGAGGGTTCCGTACAAACACTTTCCATCCCTAAGTGGTTAAGTTAAGTTTGCACCTGGTATGTATAGCGCCCCATATAAATTAGGTGCAAAGTTAGGTATTAAAAAAAAAACTACTTACTAGATCTCGTTCAAAACAATTTTCGTTGGTAGTTTTTATAGTAATGTACATCATGTGTTTTTTTTAGATTTTTCATTTTCTTATTTTAGAAGTTAGAGGGGGGGGACCAACTTTTTTCCACTTTGGAAGCGTCTGTCACGCAAACTATTCGGGTTAGAAAAAAAATATTTTAGAAACCTCGATACCATTTTTGAAGACCTATCCATAGATACCCACACGTATAGTGTTTGATGAAAAAAAAAATTTCGACATTCAGTTCTAAGTATGGGAAGCCCCCAATATTTATTATTATTGTTGCATCAAAATCTTAATGCGGTTTACAGAATACATCTACCTATTAAGTTTCAACAGTATAGCTCTTATAGTTTCGGAAAAAAATGGCTGTGACATACGGACGGACAGACGGACAGACAGACGGACAGACGGACAGACGGACAGACGGACAGACGGACAGACGGACAGACGGACAGACGGACAGACGGACAGACGGACAGACGGACAGACGGACAGACGGACAGACGGACAGACGGACAGACGGACAGACGGGCAGACGGACAGACGGACAGACGGACAGACGGACGGACGGACGGACGGACAGACGGACAGACAGACATGACGAATCTATAAGGGTTCCGTTTTTTGCCATTTGGCTACGGAACCCTAAAAATATCTACTTACATGAAAACGTCCGTAACGTAGAGCCCCATCCTTTGAGTATTTATAGACAATGGAGGTGTCATAACGTAAACTCTTCGAACAAATTTTTTCGCCAATTTTAGCGGGGGGTGAGGTAAACACGTACAGCACACCACCAAAAGACGAATAACTCAACAGACACAAATTTTGCTGTTGCGATAAACGCACACTACAGCAAAATTCAACACATCAAAAATGACATGCACACAGATACTGTTTTCACGTAACTGTGCAGCATACATAAGAAAAACATAGTGATGGGACACATATGAAGAATGAGTCAAATCATTTTAATGAATGAACTGAATTGTCTTATAGGTACTATCTATTGTGAAATTTGAAAACTGTAAATTCTGTATATTGAAGATGTTATCCAATAAATATATTTGTTTCTATGTATATCTGTCTATATTTATTGTGTCCTTATCACTCTCGCATAACTAAACTGTAAAATAAAACTGTCGCCTGCGGTTGTTTCGGGCTTCAACAATCACAGACTTCTAAAACAAGTACACTCGACTTCATATTGTCGTTGCTAAAATGAAACCATTTCATTTTCGCCATTTTGGAGCTGATAGCTATGTGCAAGTTGTGTGAGCGTCCATGGGTCTAATATTAGAGATTCACAGATCGTCACAGATCAAAGAACGGTTTGCCTGAAATGACAATTTTAGTAGACGTTCACGCAGGATGCTTTGAATGGGCACTGAAAACAACTGTCATTCCCTATGGAATATTTAGTCCAACGTGCTTGTAGTTTAGAGGTCAGTGAATATAACCTTCAGGAAAAGAACATACGCCCATCTAAAAATAAAGGTGATTAATATGAAACAACATATAAAGTGATTTAAAGATATGAGTAAATAATGAGTAAAGAGAAAACAATAAAACAAATTGTTATTAATTTAATTAGAATTACCACATGTAAAATAAAATAAAAAAAGTTATAATTAAGTAAATATATTCATCTATCTATCAGCCACAGACGTCCACTGCTGAACATAGGCCTCCCCAAGAATCGTCACAACCCTCGCTACGCTGCGCTTTCCTATACGTGGTCGCCACTCTAGCACTTTGCTGACCTAACGGCCATCGATTCTCCGGGCTACATGGCTTGCTCATTGCCACTTCAATCGTGCAGTCCTGTGAGCTATGCCGGTTACCTTGGTTCTTCTACGGCATATCCTCATTTCTCATTCTATAAAAGAAAAGAAGAATAAGGAAATAAGGAGGCAGCAGTGAAGATGGAAAGAATATGAAATAAAGTCAATAAATAATAGTATATGAATAACGCATATACTCATAGCCCAGCATAAATGTTCCTTTTATCTAGATATACTTTTAGCAAAGAATTATTTTCATTTTCATATTAAATTTCAACATCGTATGTCTAGAGAAAGGTAATATTTCTAATTCACCTTGCAAGATTTAAAAATAACATACATCTATACCTATTATTAAATTCAATCACTACATCGTATAGAACAAAGTCGCTTCTTGCTGTCTGCCTGTTTGTCTGTCTGTCCCTATGTATGCTTAGATCTTTAGAACTACGCAACGGATTATGACGCAGTTTTTCTTAATAGATAGAGTGATTCAAGTGGAAGGTTTATGATATGTATAATACATGCATAATTTAACAGTTTTGCACCCGTGCGAAGCCGGGAGTGTCGCAAGTATCTAATAATACACTAACTATTAAACGAACTGCAGTGATCGAATTAATGAATGATTCATTCAAATGTTGAGTCGTGGTTTTGACTTTGTCACATCCCTCGCCCCTGTACCACCGTTTTATGTTTACATTTTTCTGTCGTTTACGTATCGCAACGGTTTTTTCTTTCAATGGAGATTGTACTTCAATACACATTTAATAGTTAATAAAAACACTTACCTGTGATAGGAAACGCGATCTTGTGGTGAATTTGAGGTGTCGGATCGTCTTTTACACGAAAATACTGCACAATTCACCATTTTTGAAGAGAAATGTCACGCGACACGGAATGATGCAAAATGACAGTGAAGTGACTTTAAGTAGTTTTATATAACGTGCTTGACCATTTGACCAATTATTTTGAGGGAGGGGGTCGCCCATGCATGGCATCTCCTGTCTAAATATAAATACTCAAAGGCCCCATCTCATCTTTATTGGCATCTGTCATGTAATCATGTTACTGCGATTTTCGTAGCGTAAAACGGTTTTTAATAGTAATTGAGCGAACAATAGTAAGCGTGCACTTACGTAGTTATTTTTTAATTTAAAGCAAAATTCACACCTTATTTGGGAAAAACGGTTTTTAAGGCGTTTTTTTTTTCAACATTCTTATCTTAACAAATGTTGAGTCAGAATTCAGATAATGGCTAAAGTCATGTTGAAGTTTTGATTTTGTTATGTATCCAAAAGATACTCTGACACAGTTCCCTCCGGTCAGCTCCTCATCAATGCCAGTGCAGAGGTCACGTACCCTAAACCGTCCGGCAAAGAACCCAGAGCGTTCACGTTTAAAGTACCTATACTTACACACTTATTCTTTTCATCCCCATTATTCCGCCTTTTGGGACTTCTAAGGTATCTTTGACAAGAA
Source organism: Apotomis betuletana (assembly GCA_932273695.1). Classification (NCBI taxonomy): domain Eukaryota; kingdom Metazoa; phylum Arthropoda; class Insecta; order Lepidoptera; family Tortricidae; genus Apotomis; species Apotomis betuletana. Next base: position 17,712,990 of record OW026300.1, read on the forward strand.
AAAACAATTTGACATAAAAAAACAGACCCAAACTACAAAGTTATCTTATAAATCTGCATTTTTATTTGCAGGTGCCATATTTAAGTCGAAATTTATCACGTAATAAATTTGAGGGCATGCAATGCGACGACAGGGCTCCCCGAGTTCGCTGCAGCCAAGTCTGCGGTTTACTCGCAGCGAGTTAGGCGGTGAATACACGGGCGCGGCTGCTCCGCCACCGCGACTGTGCCATGAGGTACTCGACGTGTTACATACACAACATACACGGCTTCTATATTAAACATTTATACCAGTCGGCTTCAAACAAGCCTATTCACGCTTAAAGTATGCACACGGCGAATTTCGATTTTGGAGTTCCATTCCCAAATAAGGGTAAAAACAGGACCCTATTACTAAGCCTCCGCTGTCCGTCCGTCTGTCTGTCTGTCTGCCTGTCTGTTACCAGGCTGTATTTCTGTTGCCGCTATAACCACAAATACTAATAAACAGAATAAAATAAATATTTAAAGGGCTCCCATACAACAAACTTGATCGGTTGCGTTAACTTTGCACATACATACCAGGTGCAAAGTTAACTTAACCCGGCCAGTTAAGATAATAATAAAAATAATAAATAAAAAGATGGGATAAGTATTTGTACGGAATCCTCGGCGCGCAAGTCAGCCTCGCACTTGGCTGGTTTTTCTAGAAGTTGTTTAAAAATTGATCCCGAGCTGCTTACTTACCTCAGTGAAGATTAGGCAGCGCTTTAAACATAAAAGGACTTGATTTAAATTAATCACGAATACCTAATTTACCTATCATGGTACTAATAGAATAGCGGCATTTATCTATGTACGAATATGCGACAGAAATGATATCATACACGGCACGGCACTGCGGCTATACTGAATTCCCGGTACTGCCCAAAATATCGGTATTGAAAGTCGAGCTCGACCACATTGAGCGGTAGGCGGCGCAGAGCCGTGTGTTACTCGCCTTACAGGTATACAGTTTTAATCTCGTAATGGGCAAGGCCCGCTGCCGTCGTACTAAGGAGCGGTTAGAAAAGTTCCGCTGTTAAATACGCACTCGTATTATGAGGTGAAAGAGAAACGTTAAAAAAATAACATTATCGATCCCATAGGATCGTATTTTAACTTTTTATTCATAGATGAATAGGCGATTAAAAGGAAATTCGTTGATTATTTGAAGATAGAATTTCAGCAGAACATTAATGACGCGTTTTGGGTTAGCGTCGATTTTGCTTTCTGGTAAAATTTAGCATTAATCCTTAGATAAAGTAAGATTATTTCAAAAACTCCTATTTATACGTCGGCTTCGATCATGATAACTATGATAAGTATTGTAATAATATGTAACATTATTAAATACTTATTTACGTCAGTTAACTCTGACGGTATTGTATATAGTTCTAGGTATTATTTTAGATATTCACCGCGAGCTGCCTTAGCATAGTCCACAAGTACTCACACTTTGCAAAATTTTCGAGTTAATATGCAAAGTAGCCCTTTATTGGAGAAAATATTCACGCTTAGGTGGTTAGTTTTGCATGAAGAGATGCAAACGCATCATCTACATGGATTATTACAATGAACTAAAAGTTTGGCAGTGTAGGAACTTGGTTTTAAAGTGTGTATTTTTATTAAGATGAATTTTCTCACGATGCTCTACTGGCCCCAATTCCATATTTATCTTGATATCTCCGAAGTTTTCCCATAGGTATGTCACCACTACGCCAACCCAGTTTTACTTTAAGTTTGCACCTCATTTCTAAGCGATGCCATAAAATAGATATATTTAACTTGATCGAGTAATAATAACGTGAAATTTCATTTTATGCAATTGGAATCGCAAACATCTTACTTTTTCTTTTTAATTGCACTTTAGGGCGATACCTATACCTAAGACAAATTACATTTTACGACATCTCAAAGTGCACTCCTATTAGTGCTCAAGCACAGAAAACACAGTACTTACTACATAGCCCAGACTGATACACGGTTTGAAAATAAACAAGCGAAGCTAAATCGTTTCCACCTAGATGGTTGTGGAATTCCTCATAAAAAATGCAGTGTTTCCCATCCCCTATTATCATTATCACAAACGTAAAGACAATATTTCCGTTTCAGAAAATACATTTATTATTCTTACCCAGTGCACCGGACAAGGGTTGTTATGTTACAAAAATATTGACTCAATGGCGTGATGACTATGCAACAGCGCAGTTGCTGAGATTTTTTTCTTTGCTGGATTTTGAACTTTATACCAGATTTGATAGGGTTCATTATGATGCAAGAATCCGAAATGCAGCGCGGTAAATAATCTTCTAGTCTAGTTATTTCACAAGTGCGGTGGAGCCGGTGTATTGTGCAAACCGATATTTTTACCGCCCGCCATCAATGTACAATATAACATCTGCAATTACCTTATGGATAGCAAAATCTTGTTTTTCATAACGACCGCTTGCAAGATAAAAAGTCGGATTTATTGACTATCTACTTTTATTTTACAAGTACGCCTTGAAAACTAAAACCAATGCCTAGTATTTTGGTTTGGTGTATCCCATCCCATGCCAATAATTTCGACGACACGGTTGGTGCAGTGGTAGTGCCGACTGAGCCGACCATGACGGACGTGCCTGGATCCCAATCCCGGTAAAGGATAATGATTGTGTGTGATGAACTCGAATATTTGTTCCTGGGTCATCAATGTCTCTATGTATTTAAGTATATATTAATCTATATAAGAAATGTATAGCTTAATTTGGGACTAGCGCAATTTGTGTGAGGTTACCCGAGATATTTTTGGCATAATGTCTAATTACTTGGTGTGCAATTAGCCAGCGTAGGCACATTTTTCGTAAAAGTTAACATGGCTGCTGGTTTGTCATTCTTGCGCAAAATAACAGAACAACAAAATGGACGTGATATTACAACTTTTTTATAACGTAAAATAAAATAAAGTTAAACATTTAAAGGGTTTGGGGATCATACAATTAACGAATTTTTACGGCATTTTCGCACGCAGCGATGGAACCCTTTCTGCCCGAGTCCAACTTGTACCAGACAGGTTTTTCACAGGTACAAAACCGATCGGAAAACGTCAATAGCTCACTTAGGTAATAAGTTAAAAGTATTATACATAATGCTTTGAGAACTTAGTAATAAAATATGATAATTATACTGCCCTCGGTGCAAATTCTGCGAGTATTAAGTGGCCATTAATAGCGCAACAACTTCAGAATTTGCCGGTAAACACAAATGTCTCTAAATGTCTTAAGTTGTCTTGTGACTTCGAGACGACAAACTGGAGCACTGGCTTTGGACCCAAAGTGCTTCCGACCGCTTCGTAACTTGGTTTCGAGCCAAATCGTTATTAGCCAGTTGTAAACTTTACTGTTATGTTAACTGGATTTCGCTCCGTGTTAAAATATAAGACGCTTATTCTATTTACTTACTACTCATTAATCGCGTTGCCTAATTAACATTTAATTAGGTACGATTTGCTGAATTAGTACCTATTGTTTAACGAGAAATTATTTACATTTTACAAGTAAGCAGAACTAATTCTCACGTTAATTACTGACGTCTTAAATTGGAACTCAAATAGGTATTATCATCTCGTTAACATTCTGCCAAGTTAGCAATATACGTTTTATTTTAACTACATATTATTTTCAGTATCTACTCAAAATTACTTAAAGAGTTTTTTTTACCACAATTAAGAAATAACAGACTTTTTTCAATATCTGCATGGCGGACTCACATAGCACTTTTATGGCTTATAACTCGAGAACGGATGAAGTTTCTAGTCGTGGTAATTTTCCTTTTAATTTGATTTAATTTTAATATATTTTTTCAGTTATTTACGCTATTTATTAAAGCCTATGTAATACAAAACTAGCGCTACTTCCGATATTTGTTTTATATCTTCTAAATCTGATCAATGTCCAGTAGGTAATTTTGCAAAATACAATTTTTGTAGTGTAGTTAACTCTACAAAACTTGTTAACGCCAAAAGCGGCTTTCATTTAGGGATTATTTTGAGGACAACTACAGAACATAAAATTGTATACAGTGATTTAATTAATATTGAAGGTGTATTCCTAGAGCCTTGCCTTTTGCAATTACAATTACTGAAAATTGATTTAATTGAGAAGATTTTTAAAAGAAAATATCGGAACTAACGCTAGTTTAGCATTACCCGTCAGTTTAAGATAGTATAAAGATTGTGCGTATACGTCGTTTTAGTGATAGGGGTGTAGGAACACTTCACTGTAACAGAAACAATTTGAACACACAATATATTAAAAAGATCGGTATACACCGATAAAGCATGAAATAAAGTCGTTCCTGTTTAACGTGTAAGATTGTGTAACACTATACCTTGTCAACGTGATTAATATTCAATATTCCAAAATACAACGTTTAATACTTACTAATAAATAATTTCTGAGCCCGACGGATTAAACTAGTTTGATAAGGGGACCCGAAAATCGTTTAATGATGTATAACCTATACCATTGGAGTTTTTGGATATAAAACGTGTACGTTGACGTTAGAACAATTAAGCTTATAATAAACTTCTGAACCAAAAAAAGGTAATTAATTACATTTTGATCAAAAAGTAGTGACTGTAAAATGCCGAACCGAGCTCACGGACATTTTCATTCAACATTGATGCACTAAACCCAGAATCCGCTCCCCTACGTAGTGTCAGTCATTGGGCACAGCTGCCTCCCTACGTAATTGTGCCGGTAATCCAATTATTGGCTACTCGACATGGGACCAAAGATCACATTTCCACTGCATTGTGTCATTTGTCAGAATACACTGTACAGTGTTTCAGATGTAAGACACCTAACTGTTTGTAGCGAGTGTATTCTCTCGATGCGGTTGGCTAAATGGTCATCGTCCATTGTCTACGAAGCACGGGTAATTATTTGGAAACTTGGGCTTAAATATTTGTTTCTGGGTCACGTTTTTTAAGTAATTAAAGAAAGAGAAACATACTATGTACATCGTCGTCGAGTACTGAACTCATATCATAACAATTTATTTCTATCTACCTAACCACAAACACATTCACCGGTATCAAAGACACTGATTCAATTAAATCTGAGCAGTCGTGTCTTATTGACGCGACCACGGCCCAGAGTTGATTGACACTGCCTCGATCGGGCAAACAAAGGCAAATCCCAGCGGGTTAGTTTACTGACTAAAATTAGCGACTATTTGATGTGCCACGTTGGGATGGATGTAATCCGAGACTGAGTGCGTATATTTAGCAAGTGCTAATTTATTTATATAAGGCACCTTATTAAACTAATCTGACAAAATACAATATTTGGAAATGGGAAAGATTATTACGGTTGCGTGACTCTAACCAAGCGGAGCTACTTTTATGGAGATTTGCGGCCGTGTTTTGTAAAACGGTATGTTTAGAATATGCACAAAGTTGTGCGGGATTATAATCGTTGGGTTAGATGAGTATTTGTGTAGGAAAATGTGTGTGAACGCGTTTACGTAGGTCTTTTATTTTATGTATTTTGCGTAAATATCTAATGTTGCGATAATATAAGTCCATACAATTATCTTAATTATGTCGTACACGTTCTATGGTGTCAAAGACACTAATTCAATTAATCTGCTCAGTCTTGTATTATTGACGGGATCACGGCCCAGAGCTGATTGACTGTGCCTCGAGCGATCAAACAAAGGCAAATCCCAGCGGGTTAGTTTGGAGACTAATTAGCTAATCTTTGACGCGCCACGTTTAGACGGATGTAATCCGAGATTCAGTGCGTATATTTTAGTACGTGCCAATTAATGTTTTTAAGGTACCTTATAAAACTAATCAGACAAAAAACAATATTCGGAAATGGGAAAGATTATTACGGTTGTGTGGCTCTAACCAAGCGGAGCTACTTTTATGGAGATTTGTGGCCGTGATTTGTAAAACGGTATGTTTAGATTTAGAATATACACAAACTTTGTTGTGCAGGATTATAATAGTTGGGTTAGATGAATATTTGCGTAGCAAAATGTGTGTGAACGCGTTTACGGTATGTTTAGATTTAGAATATACACAAACTTTGTTGTGCAGGATTATAATAGTTGGGTTAGATGAATATTTGCGTAGCAAAATGTGTGTGAACGCGTTTACGCAGGTGTTTTACTTTATGTATTTTGCGTAAATATCTCATTTTGCGATAATATAAGTCCTTACAATTATTTCAGGTAATTAATTATGACGAACACCTTCTGTGGTATCAAAGACACTAATTCAATTAATCTGCTGAGTCTTATATTATTGCCGGGATCACAGCCCAGAGCTGATCGACACTGCCTCGAGCGAGCAAACAAAGGCCAATCCCAGCGGGTTAGTTTGAAGACTAATTAGCTACTCTTTGAAGTGTCACGTCTGAAGAGATGTAAGTCGAGATCTATTCATTGCGTAATTTTAGAAAGGCTGTATACGTAGAAGTTACCTTATTGAACTGAGCAGACGAAATACAATACTGGGAAATAGGAAAGATGATATGGTTACGGTTGCATGACTCTAAATAAGCGTGAATACTTTAAGAGAATTGTACTTATTGCGAATTGCGGCCATGATTTTAAAAATGGTGTGTTTAGCGTAATAACACCATTAACAAACTTATTAGGTAAGTATCCAAAGGATGGCATTATAAAAGTATTCGTTAAAATGGACATGTATTTAAATATGAAAACGTTTTTTGACCGTCTTTATTTATTTATTATTAAAAGCATTTTATTTCATGTATTTTTCATAAGTGAATATAATATCAAATAAGAAAATGTCGGACAACAACAACAAATATTACGACATACTACGTCTTCGATGAAATTTGTGCAATCGTATCGTAATGGGTATATTACCGGATCAAGCCCAGAGCTGATTGACTCTGCCTCGATCGGGCAAACAAAGGCAAATCCCAGCGGGTTAGTTTGGAGACTAATTAGCGACTCTTTGACGTGCCACGTTTGGACGGGTGTAATCCGGGACCTATTCAGTGCGTATATTTAGCAAGAAGTGCGTTTATATACAAAATACCTTAAGCTAAACAGACAAAATATAATATTTGGAAATAGGGAAGATGATCACAGTTGCGTGACTAAACTTTGCTAGAGAATTGATTTGCGGCCGTTATTCGTAAAATAGCGTGTTTGGAATAAACACAATCTTACTAAATGGATTTTATTTTAATATAATCATTGGATTGAATGTGTATTTGCCCATGAAGACAAAACATTTGGAAAAGTTTATGTTTATGATAAGTTCGCCTACTTATACGCTACTACGCTAATAGTAATCGACACGTCTTGAAATTACTTTTAAACGAAAAACCTATGTAACTGAAATTTTGATAATATCTACACTGACACACACTTGATATTTTAATACAATTTTCAATTTTTTATACGATATGTTTAGCTTAAAACCTTAATCAATAATATAAGAGGAAATAACAGTGCTATTTTTTCCATACAAATCGAGGTTTCGTTCTCGTCTGTTTGTTCCTCCAAAACTTAACCAATCTTTACAAATTTTTCGGAACTAAATGGGAAGAAAATGTTGTGTGTGTGTTTTGATTTTTGCTCAAATTATTATAGAATTTGTGTACTAAGGCAAGGCTAGGTTTTTGTCCAAAATTCCGCCGCAAATGGAAAATTTTCACCTCATTTGTATTCAACGCCATAGTTACCAGATGCAAACTCAACGTAAACTGATAGGTGATAGTATGAGAAATCTCCTAATTTAACGCATACCCACTAGCCAAAATCGCTCCAATATTAAAGGGCAACAAACAGGCTTCCCATTGAAGACCACGAGGCCGCGGGGCTATTTTTTGGAATGAAAAGATGAAAATAAACAAGTCAGTCTATTTTGCCGGAAATTAAGGGACTGGGCCCTTCCGGTGGGCGGCGTATCGAATACACGCCGAAACAACAGCGTCCGGTCCTCACTGGCTGAAACAAACAAATGACAGTTGATGTCCGACTCTTTGACAATGATTAGAATTGCGGACAAGGGTTATGTGTTTTTTTCGGGCTATTTTATTCACACATCTATGTATGGTTTTGTGGTGGCACAGTTTGGAGGTTCTTTTTCATATATTAAAATTATTTAGGAAGTCTGGTCATGGAACGGAGATTATGAAATTAAATACTAACATTGTGTACCTAACTGCTTTGGTTACGAGTATGGATGATCTAAACACAAAGTTTGATCCTATCAACAATATAAATTATCCTGCAATTACTACCTAGTGTTGGCGTATATCCCTCGGTCAGGAATGAAACCACATGAAGCACACATAACAATTCTATTTGTATTGACTCCCATCAATAACACTTTTCACAAATACCAGCATAATCCATTAAATACAATAAATCACAATAATCACATCCACCTTTTCTCCCGCCGCGCCAAATCTGACGTTGACATCTGTCATCGTTTCCTCCGTCAGGTCATAGACCAGTGCACCACACGCATACAGCCTAGACCTGCCAAGTCTATGGCTATTATACATTTATGTTTTATATTTTATGACATTATAATGGTGCGACTTATTAAAACAAATACAACAATCAATAAGGTTTGACTATCCATACTTAACGGACCTTACAGCTCGGCCATCCAACACACAGCGAGTCCCTTCGCTATATAAAAAAAAATAAACAAAAATGCATATTCTTCAGAGAGTAAACAAAAGATCCGAGCCACAATAATAACTTAACTTAATTTTGTTACTTAATGCGCAATATTATGTCCATATTATCCATGTCCACTTGCAGACAGTCTATTAAAACAAGTACAATAATGACTATGTAAGGGTTGGTATTTAATGGACATTACAGCTCGGCCATCCAACACACAGCGAGTCCCTTCGCTATAAAAAGAAAGAACTAACAATGATCTGATGAAAAGAGTCTCAATAATACCTTAACTATGATTTGTTACTCAGCGCCCAATATGGCCATATTGACCTACTCATCCACATACATTGATACTATTTAAAGCCTAACAAGTGTCGGTCCGGCCCCGGGACAGCGGCGACTCTAACAGCATACATACAGCAATAATGAGCACATGTCATATCTAAACTATCAAACGTTAGCAGCGAATTGTCAAGAATTAGTCATTAACCCGATTCAAAACATTATTTACCGGAACGTTACTCAATCCTTCGTTCCTCTTGCGCAAAAATTCAGAATCCCATTGAAAGAAAACTTGGCTTTGTTATGCAAATATTATTTGAAGTTTTCGGAATATTTAATCCCGTTTGCTCCCCGCTCACATCAGTGACATTCACCAAGTCCCAAAATCAGTTACAAAAATATATCGCCACCAGTAAAACAAATCAGTACAATAAGAAATCAGCAATACGGCGTAGGTTGAAAAACACCCTCTTGGATTATACACTCATTCATCCCTTCATTTTTCAAAACTTTCACTCGCATATGGGTCAATCAACTATTTTCTGCCACTCGTTGCCCTGGTGATGTCCCCTGGGTCACGGGACAGAATAACGGCAAGACAAAGTTGATCCACCCATATAATATGAACAATAGCTAATTAACTCCTCCAAAATGTAGACACTTCTTCCCTGCCTCTCCATGATGATGACCAAGGGTTACTACCACTTAGAGCCGTTACTCCCCGCAGCAAAGATCTCCAATCCACACGTCTCCCCGCCTTCCGGACTGACGCCTGCAGAGCCTCCCAGCAGGCATCCTTCACGGTATCGTTCCATTGAGTAGGCGACGCTCCGCCTTCCTTTTTTTTTAGACACGAGACTCCACGATGAGCTCCTCCAAGCCACCCAGCCCGCATCCAGCCACGCAATCGAAGCCAACAAGTTCCCCCAACAAACGGCACCCGATGTTCAATTCGTCAAGGATCGACGCGTTAGTTCGTCGCGCCGTCCGATGGGCTCCCACTCCCACCATTTTGCCCCGGCACCATACGTCGAATGCCTCACTCCCGGTCGCCATGCGCGCCCTCAGCGTCCAGGTTCTCTATGTCTATAGAAACAAAAGATGATCAGGGCTCCCTCAGCCCCGTTGCATAAATACAGATAACCATAAAATAATCGAGTCCAAACAACTGGACTTTTACAATAGTTGTAATCTTAGTACACCAATTATATCTATCATCATATAACAGCCGAAAGATGTCCACCGCTAGACACAGACTCTCCCCAAAAGTTCTCTACAAAAGCAGGTCGCGCTGACCTCATCCAACCCTTTCGCGATCCCAACCCGCTTAAATATTAGTGAGCATGAAATAAACATTTTAAACTTGAGAATCATCAAACTGCAGATATTCGTTAGTCAATTCAGTCAACTACTTGATTCTTGTTGCAAATAATACTAAATCGGATCTCAAAATTACACCTGAAGTTAAGATTAAATGCAAGATACTTCCATCAATCCTTCTTCATTCGTCAACTTCACCAACCAAAGGGCGAAACGTCTCCGCTCCGCTATAGCCCGGGCATAAATGTCCTCGCACGTCCGGATGTTCGATCTCCAGCTGTTCTCGTCCACAGGTCGCATCTCCAAACAAACTCTCTTGAAGCTAGTGTTGCCATGTAACAGTACCTAGAAGTATCAATTAATAGCACTTCATATATTATACCTAAAATCCTCCAATCCAAATAGGCAAGCATCCATTAAAATATCATCCAAAATTGAATAACTTCTGTTATTCTATCATATCATTGCAGTCTCCTCCACAATTTCTTTAGGCAAGATTTTTATAGAGTCGAACACTTATTTTAGTACGACTTTTGAGCTTCGCTGTAATTTACCTTAATGTTGTATCACCATCATTGGTAACGTGCCATCAATAAGTCGGGTTCTACTACCTACTCAAACGGCATATCGGTGAGGCTATTTACTTGAAAAACAATCGTTCAATTCAGCTAAATTTAGCCCGTTATAATCGAGTGCGGTGATCCTAGGTAAATCTGGGTTGCATTTTATGTTTCTTAACTCAGCCTGATCTCTAAAAGAAGAGTAAGTTATTGTGTAATACACACACTCTGACCTACACGTACGTAGATATAATAATTAGAACGTGATAATAGTGCTATCCACCGATAAGGAGTTTCCCCTCTTTCAATATAAACTACCCGTCAATACCCGTCAAACAATAATACGATTTACAAAACACACTTACACCAAATAATCACGTTGCAGATTTATTTGTGACCAATATTTTAATTATTATTCTAAAATTAGCAACAAACCCTCCTAAATGGTAACAATTTGACCGTGTGAACAACGACGGTATTTTCAGCTTCCAGTACATTCCTCAGAAACTCCGATGTCCAGTGTTCTGTTTTGGTTGTTCTGGTTCTGTTTTAATCCGTCAAAATCTGACCCATTACATTGCCCAGGATGTTAAGGAGATACAAGCTTAGATTCCTAGTAGTTTTTATGAGCGCTTAGATTTATAGTATACCTTTCATTTCCAGTCGTTCGAAGTAACATTTTACAACTCCATCTTCACCTACTTACTTCCTTAAGTTGAGGAAATATTTTTCCACCTCCTTTGGTACCCCTCAAAAGGATTGTTAAAATAATTAATAAAAATAATGTATTTACCAATCCTCCTAGACTATCGTTTACCTTTTGAATACATCACCAATACTTTCCGTATCTCTCTGCGCCGTATGTGCGTGTTCAGTTGATGTCTTAATTATTGTGATATCAAGTAATTTCTTAATAAAAGCCTTTATAAGTGGTTACCTTCACACCTTAATCGAGAAACGTCCACGTCGATCTGATCCAGTCAACTTAAGACAAACAATACTCATGATTACACATCCAACAGGTATTTGTTTTTTGTTTTTTTTTTTTTTTTTTTTATAACAACATGATTATTTTGCCAATTCCGCTCCTTAGTTACCTATACGGACTCCCTGCTCCTTGCTATATAATATATACCATGAATTAGTACTTCACCTATCATCATCATCATATCAGCCGATAGACGTCCACTGCTGGGCAAAGGCCTCCCCCAGTTCTCCACGACGATCGATCTTGCGCCGCCATCATCCAATTTCTACCCACGATCTTAACCAGGTCGTCGGTCCACCTTGTTGGAGGCCTCCCAACTCTGCGTTTTCCGGTCCGCGGTCGCCACTCAAGAACCTTCCTGCCCCAACGGCTATCGATTCTACGAGCAATGTGCCAACTGCCACTTTCGTTAAACTTAAACTTCACCTATAATTGGGGGGGGTAAATCAAAACAAAAACTAGACCTTCCGTCGGCGCCATATCAATATGGTCACCTACCGCTCGCAACTGGTCAGTCACTAGTACACTCACCCTAATATTTGTCAGTTACTAGCTAACTGTACTAATTTGTCTACGCGCAGCAGTAGCTTTTTTTTTTTAATTCTATCTAACCATCACTATCCCTCCCTATCAAACTCTTTCGATCTCTCTTTGGGTCCCTTCCAACCCTTTCCTATCGTCTCTATCTCTTTCTGCGCTTGTATATACCGCCCTATCTGTATTACCCTGCCTTTATTGCTATCTGCTTCCATTTCATGTAAATCTGTTACTGCATTGTGTGATTGAGTAAAAGGAACATTCAAACATCCTCACAAACTCATACTCAAGTCTAAACGATGCTGCATAGTTTCCGTATCGATGATCATTTCTGTCACGCAAAATAGTAGACGCATAGCAAGAAGTCAATTAGCGGCAAGCCGGCCTACGTTAACCTATAAACAATCTCCCTGCCCTACCATCTGTATATCTGATTACGCTATTCCATCTTGGTTCTCCTAAATAAATAAAAAAACAATCTGCGGTCGTGCAAGACTCATATTTACAGTTAGTTCAAGTTAGGGTAATCTAGAATGTTCTTACATTCGTTTAGTATAATAGCAACAGATTCCTTACTTTTAATTCCATTGACAAATCCTTGTAACTTAGCCAACCGCTCCATTGATATGTTGCATCCTTCTTGCACAACTCCACTTCCTCCTTTATCCTGGCCTATTCGCTGGGCCCTCAACGCAGAGAGTGAATCCTACTATAATTATATTTAACATACCTGTGTGCCTGTTGTTCGATTCGTTTATGAGCCTGAAGCATTTTTCCTTCCTACTCCATTATTCCTGTTAGTTCTCTGTTCCTGATGTACCACCTTCATACTGGTGCATTCCATTCCCATGTGTCAGTCTGTCCCATCGACTGTGCACATAGTCTACCGCCTTCTACCCAGCTCATGGTTTTGGTTATGTGACAGCCCTTCTCCTCGACTGTCTCCATAACCAACACCTCCTTTTCCTATTCCATTCCCCTACCCAGCTCATGGTTTCGGCTATGTGACAGCCCTTCCCCTCGACTGTCTCCATAGTTTCCACCTCCTGTCCCTATTCCTTTCCCTGACCAAGCTCATGGTTTCGGCTATGTGACAGACCTTCCCCTCGTCTGCCTCCAAAGCCTCCACCTCCATTCCCTATTTACATCCATATTCCCTGCATGACAGTCCGACCCTATCCTCGGGCCATCCCATCTTAATCCATATTCCTTCCATGACATATCCTCGAGCCGTCCCATCTCGATCCATATTTCTCCCATGATGGTACTGACCCTATCCTCGAGCCATCCCATCTTAGTCCACATTCCTTTCGTGACGGTACTGACTCTATCCTTGGGCCAGTCCCGTCAGTCCTTCATCAATTATCTGAAACTTCCACAGGTAGCCTTAGTAACATATAACATATCAATTTACTTTTATAATTATTCTAAAATTATAAAGCCTGATGAAATGGAATAAACATAACTAGTTTATTATTTCCTTAACAATTAGCATATTTCATAAAGATTGCCAAGATTGTTTTGACTAGTGTTCTACAAATTATCTGCTTTGTCCAGTAGTTGACTGGTAGATAATGCTAACTAAATAACCCTTTTTGCTTAAAAATGCAACTATGCAAAATATGGTTACATAATATAGCCATAATATTTAATTTTAACAAGCATGCAGGTGATGGATATTATTTAATTATACTTTCTCTTTCTTTTTTTCCATATCCCTGGTATATAATTTCCATTTCAAGTAGGTATACATAATGATAACAGAGCAAAATAGGTAAATGCAGGTTATTGAATGATATAATTCCCATCACCAACCGAATCATCATGTAAGACAACACTTTGCTTTCTCATAACATCTTTCCCAAAGTCATAATTGTACAATTTTATATCACCATCCACATAAAAACCATCAAAAATCCATAAATGTTAAACAAATATTATTCATAACTGATAACTGACCAAATAAAATTAAAAGAAAAACAATTTCAATACCCATATGAAACCCACCATAAGTCCACACTTATGCAATATCAACCACCGCTAAACCAAGATCAAATCATGTCCCCCAGCAATCACTACAACTGCACAATAATAAAAACATCGTAAATCATAGCATGGCAGACAGAAATGCAAACATGCATATATGAAATATGCCGAAATAATTCTAGAATATGTCATTCAACAATTGCTGCTGCACTCCAAAGATCATTATTATTCAGACAATACCCAATCCGTGCCACTGTGTTACAAATAAATACTATCCCAAAATAGTTCGAAGTTTGAAGCAAAAACCATCATCACAATAACCAGGATAAAATCCATTCAGTAGGTACTATTCACTCATCAAGCCCGAATACCAATTTTGCCACAAGTGCTGCATGTTCATATCATTATCATGTTGTTATTTGTATTTATCAGTAACCGCATTAACAACAGATTTCATCTAAATAGCCTTCTATTCATAGAAATACCCCGAATAAAATGTGAAAAAGCCATAAAATATGTACCAGTCATTAAGAGCGTCCATATATTAATAATAATAAAATAAACCATTCCTCGTTTCGTATTAAATGAATAAGGTATCATATTTAAACTTAAAGCGCAGTGATCCATACCATAGGTATCCATATCCGTACGATCCACTCCATAATCCTTCCAATAATTATCATTTATTCGCTTACTTTTCCGTGGGCGTGGTGAGGCAATTGTATGCCTCTCGATCTCATCTTCTGAGATGTTGGCGTATATCCCTCGGTCAGGAATGAAACCACATGAAGCACACATAACAATTCTATTTGTATTGACTCCCATCAATAACACTTTTCACAAATACCAGCATAATCCATTAAATACAATAAATCACAATAATCACATCCACCTTTTCTCCCGCCGCGCCAAATCTGACGTTGACATCTGTCATCGTTTCCTCCGTCAGGTCATAGACCAGTGCACCACACGCATACAGCCTAGACCTGCCAAGTCTATGGCTATTATACATTTATGTTTTATATTTTATGACATTATAATGGTGCGACTTATTAAAACAAATACAACAATCAATAAGGTTTGACTATCCATACTTAACGGACCTTACACTAGGTACGTAAGTAGATACGATTTACATGTTTTGCATAAACGTAGATAAAATATGGCTGACAAGTGACATAGGCTACATTTTCTCTCGAAAATATAGTTTCCGGGACATAAGCTAAATATTTTGCCACGAAGACAAAACCGTAATTTTAGCCTCAAATAAAGCTAACGAATAAGCATGCACTTCGCCTGGTGAGAAGTAATAACTTCAGACAGCCAATTAAAAACACATGCGATATATTACGTACATATACATATATACTTGTCTTTGTGCCTTCAAAGAAACTCAACGCCACATCTTGTCGTGGCACAATACTAAGTGGTGTCCCGTTTAGAGCTGTTTTTTCTTTTTCTCGCTGTGTCTTTTATGTATTTTTGTTAGATTTAAAAATAACAATTTTTTCGATTTTTTTTATTTGCCGTTTTGTTTTATTTCATAAAGGAGTTTATACATATTGAAATATTTCTAAGAATTCTAATAAGCGTCGTATAAGCCACGCTGTAACGAGTTCCAGCGAAAGAAAAATATGAATACGCATAGTACTATGAAGTGTAGCAGCAGTATCTTTCATAGGAGAATATTTGAAAAAGTGTTCAGCGGTAAGCAGTAAATAATAGTTCCAAAAGGCTCCAAAAGTGGCGTTGTAGTGGCTGGAGTAAGTGAAACTGTCTACCATCCATAAACTGCAGGATATTTAACCACAACTTAAGGAGGGTAGAGGTATTTCAACTCTATGCGTTGTCAAAACAATGGAGACTCGTGGTTGATTATTGTATGATTTTTTAATAGAAAAAGCGTTAAAATAGAAGAATAATGGGGAAAGTCATACTAACCATTCCAGCGTTTGGACTTTCATAAAAAGTTGCTGATTTGATCTGTAAGGAACAGAAAACACGCCTAGCTCTCTTGCATCACGAGCGCCACCAATTTAACATCTTTCAGCTGACACTTTTGGATATATGAAGATGCTGGTCCTCCCTTTTACAGTCCATACATAGTACTTTTGCTGCCATATTTGTATTAATAATAATAAATACATGGGTACGTGACACGAGTATATTGAAATATTCACAAAGTAATTCAGGTTTTAATAGCAATTTATTTATTTATTCATATTCCTACATGTGCCAGCTATATGATTGTTGATTTCTATTTCAGATGGGTTACTTTAGCTTAACTAAGTCAGCTAATTTATAATTAATTTATTATTTTTTAATAAGGGTACTAAAATATGGGCGGCCGGTTTTGACCGATTAATAATTGTATGCAGTGCTGTAGATATATTAGGTATCCACCGAGTCTGAGCTCACTATGAGTATTTAAGTATTTGCCTCCCCATTAAAACGCAGTTCCACGTGCAAATGCTTAGGCTTTCTGGAAGATACCGTCTAACAAACTTCAAATATATATATCTGAGTTCAAAATGTATACAAATTGTATACTATACAGCTAAACTAAGTTATAACTATAGTTGTATTACCAAATTCACCCATAATTTAAGGGGTTCACTAAAGACGTATTTGTTTTAATAAAATGAAATTGTGGGGGATTTTGGCCAAGCTCCCCGAATGGCCACACACACTGTTGAGAATATGGTTCGTCCTCCTGGAGGTTACCAAAATGTGCAGAAATGCAGCGCGTACATGGGCCGCCGCCGATGTCGGGCAGCGCCTGGCGCGCACGAGCGGCACGAGCAGACCCGTTTGTCGCGCGCCACCGTTCTACTGGGATGTTCTCGCTGCCGGGTGCCTTGCTATCGGCAACGCGAACGTTATTTGGGCCACCAGCTGTGATATCTCAATCAACAGCAATTACAACGATACTGTACCGATGAATTGTCCACGCCGTCGCAAGCGCCACGCTCGAACCGGCGGTGTGGGAATGTCCGTGACAATGTTGAATGTAATGAAAACACTGACTGATTTTAGTTTACACTCGCGTTTATTATGAGTCGTACACTTATTTATACGATGACACAGTTTTACAAGTAATTCACAATGAATATATTAAATTTTAGTTGTCCGCGACAAAGATTGCGTGCCCTCGGCAGCCATATTGAATAGGAAGTGGAACAGATACAACATGATCTATCATCGGGAATCCATCTCGATCGATTCTGTCAGCTGTCATTAGTCTGACGTGTTAGGTTGGTACTAACGATTTTAGAACAGTTTAATCACATGTTGAATTTGATTCAACAGAAATGTTGTCTTATACATGTTTGGTACTGTCCAGACAAGTATAAGATAATTTGCTTCATTCTAAAAAAAACATAAGAAAATATGTTACCATTTTACCAACCAACCCGAATACCTAGACTAACTAATGAAAATAACTAACAAAAATAAGTATTGTAAAAATCTGTGCCCCCTCGGTGATGCTCCTAACAAATGATTATGAAACTAAGGTACTTACCCGATTTTAGGGACATTGTTTAAGTAATAATTACGTTGTACTAATAAAGCAGGTAGTTAATAATAAAGCATCGGTCGGGCAAATGAACTGCGTTGTATTCCCGCCGCCAGCGATTTCATTAATATTATAATTTTTATGAGCACCGTTCGCTGCTACGTGCGTAGGCTGAATATAATATTGTTCATATAGAAAATAGAGATAGGGATTACTGATGAATAATTTCATCGTAGAATACTAATTATTAAGCGTAGAGGTTTATTAACTGATATCAAATTAATTATACTTATTAATGGAATACGTTGATTATTATTGTCTATTTACAGGCCTGACATATTTAAAACACGATGTAATATAATAATAATCGAACTTTTTAAATACTGTATTTTGTATTGTACAGGCAAAATCTATGTAGGTATCTGCTTACTAGCTTTCGGCTATTGTGTCAACATTCGTATTTGAAGGTATATTGTATCCATTGAGATATTTCTAAAAGATCAATCCAATATCATAAGCAAACGAGTGGATATTAAAACGTTCATATATCAGTTGATGTATAAACGCCGACGCGTTTGGCTCGGTTTGTAGACACCTGTCTACTGAGCCGGCGGTCCCGGGTTCGAATCCCGGCCAGGGCAAATATTTGTGTGATGAACTCGAATATTTGTGCTTGGGTCATGGTTGTTCTATGTATTTAAGTATATATTTATCTATATAAGTACGTATATCGTCGTCGAGTATCCATAACACAAGCCTTCTTGAGCTTACTTTGGGACTAGATCGATTTGTGTGAGGTTTTCCGATATTTATTATTATTATTTATTATCAAACGTCGGACTCCAGCGGGCACTTTCGTGGCATGTCAGAATGATAGGTAAGGTTCGCAAATCAATCAATTCACTTTCGAGTATTTGTACTTAGTATTTGGTACCTAGTATTTATAATGTGAAATTCCAAATATCATAGCAACCAACTGTGTTATTTATGTATAATAAACGTACTTGGACTAAACATAAGTCAAAATGGCGAAAAATTTCGTTTGGCTTTATCCGTCACTCAGACCATTGCAGCTGTGAGAAAGGAACAAAGCACAAATGAGTTGTGGGCATGTCAAGTTCTATGAACAAGGCTCTAAGGCTGTACGTTAGTTAGGTGTTTATTTTTTTTATATCCTTTAAATTATAAATAAAAATAAGATTGAATAGTCTGTGTTATATTTGATTTAATTTACATTCATTCATGGTACATTTGTAAGTATATTATGAGAATATATTATTAATATTTTTTCCAAATTCTTGGCAGTCAAGGTTCTTCGTCGGCTTGTAAATATCCATTTCAGTGGGCTATCAGTCATCACTTCAGAGAGTATTTACAAATTAAAGATGAATACATGATAACGGGTAACTAATTTAATTAACTATGTTACAAATACTAGGTACATTATAATACTCGTAAGTTAAGATTTTTTTTGTAAACCTTACCTTGCCCTCCAACTGCCCCCTATAGTCCGACGTATGTTTATTATTTATAAAAGATTATTGTTACCAAACCTTTTTTAATTAAAAATATATAAACGGAACAAATAAATATCTACGTACGATTAACTGAATTTTACAGACCCCTTCAAATGACCTCCCGATCAGTGGGATGGAAAGAACAAACTTCTGTAATCATGCCCCATCGTAAAACCTAACGACATGGACTTTGTCTGCTGCAGATTTCTTTCTTTGCAAGAGACTGTTACTAACTTAGGTCATATCCCGTCGCGTTTTATACTGTTACATGAAAAGTAAACTTTATTTTTTGTAATAAAGACATAGTACAAAAGATCTTATACTTTTGGAATTTACAAAGAAAAGAAAAATGATATCGAAAATTATAATGTAATTCATTAAAAAAAGAGAAGTATGTAAGGTATATCAGTTTAGGTAAACCATGTTAGTAGGCTATTCTATTTGTACCTACTCACTTAAACAGCCCGTATAATGAAACGCATACTTAAAAGATATATTTACACAAGTTTACAGATATTATATTCAATTGGATTAGTTACTCATTTGTAATCTTAGTGAAATAAATGTATATTGTATTAAAATACAAGATATCCTGATATAGCGACGTCTAAGTTTACATTTCGAGCATAAATAAATTAGATACACATATTTGCTCGGCACCTGTTTTAGCCTCAGCCTCAAAATTACACAAACCTAAATTCTAAATTTCAGTTAAGTTCGGAACGAGCAATGCCCTAGACAGAGGTAGACCTCTGAGTTCATTATGATCCGAAGTTTGGGACTCGAGCGTACCTAAATTTCAGATCCACAATCGAAATTATGCATTAGAATAATGTTAAACTAAACACACCAATACAATTCTAATTTTGTTATCTGCTAGCCAGTGCAGTTGGTAGATACGCCTGATGGTAATTATTGACTGTTTCTGTCTAGCTATTTAGTAGTTAATTAAGTATTTAGTCTAGTTTTGGAATAGATATGTACAAAGTACATAAAGATTTGACAAACGTTTAATTACACGCTGGTGAGAATTGGTTAGTTTGATTGTTCTTAGCTGTCGGTATTGATATTAGGGTTATAATTTGTACAATCCCGAGTATTAAAAAATATATAAATATAACTAGAGTAAAAACAAATAGATGGGATCCAGTCGGACAATTCATGTTGGATTTGATACTACCCATACATACTCGTATGGGTAAGAATGTCTCGGACTGCGTTACTGCGTGTTTTTTCATGTACCACATCATCGTTCATAATCTTGGTTCCATCTTTTTAGGACTTTCTTTCTAGAAAACTTTTTGGAATTTAGTTTTTCTTTTATAAGTGTTCAAAACGAAATAAAAAAATAAAATGTATCTTAGAATCAGAATCAGAATCATAATATTATTTAATGCCTTAAAAAACTTATCCTAAGAATTACATTGCTAGTAACTAAAAAAAAACGATACAAAACAGAATAAAGTGAGGCAATGGGTCTCAGTCTCAGCATGTACTAGGTCAGTAAAGCCCAGCGCTGTCTTAAACCGACTAAGCATACTTACATAATATCAACGGTCGTATTGTACCCACATTTATCATGCCTTGCAGTTCACGAGTTCTGAAGCGGTGGTAGCCTAGTGGTTAGGGCATGCGACTTTCAATCCGGAGGTCGCGGGTTCGAACCCGGCCCGTACCAATGAGTTTCTCGGAACTTATGTACGGAATGTCATTTGATATTTACCACTCGCTTTTCGGTGAAGGAAAACATCGTGAGGAAACCACCTAAGCCCAATAAGGCCTAGTTTCCCCTCTGGGTTGGAAGGTCAGATGGCAGTCGCTTGCGTAAAAACTAGTGCCTACGCCACATCTTGGGATTTAGGTAGCCGACCCCGATTGAGAATTCATTCTCAAAAAATGGGACAAAGGCTAGGAGGATGGATGATGGCAGTTCACGAGTTCTATATTTTTCATAAAACTTTGAACGTAAAATTATAAATGTACATAAAAATCTTATAATTCATCCATTCAAATGCTTACGCACTCGTACCCTTACTTACCCACAATCCCCATTACGAAATCCGACCGCATTTAATCCAGGCAATAAGTTAAAAGAATATAAAATTGTCAGTGGAATTTGGGAGCTCATCGCTCCAAATATCATATTTCTGTTTCAGGATATACACTCGAGGGCCATTCGGCGCTCTCCGGGCTGAAATAACTGTCATATAAAGTTGATATAATGCGGTCCGCGGCCGCGGCAGGTAACCGGCTACTGCACGTCGCGACCCTGATTTAACTAGTTCGTGGCAGAATCGCAGAATTGAGTTTTAAAATGCTAATTGTAATAGGTACATGGTAAATCATCTTCAGGTGAATCCTTGGCGTATTTCTGGGGATATTTTACTTTGATTGTTCTCTTTGTGGGTTTTTGGGATTGTATATTAGTTATAATCTTTTATCTCTCTGAGTTAGGGTTCCAATTTTCCCGAGGAACTTAAACATCCCTAAATTAAGCCTATAAATATTATTTTCTTTTCAACTGAGCCACATGACATTGTTATTATTAAAATCTCTGATGTTTAAAGATGTTTAAAGCAACATTTAATATGTTTTTTGTATTTGTTAACGTGGCATAAATACAGAGTAGATTGCAGGGAGATAATAAAGCAATATCAAGACATTGCGCTCTTACCCTGAGAAAAACTTCCGAGTGTAAAATGGAATTCAGAACAAAAACAACATATTTTCTAATTTACTGCCCGCTCACGGGCGGGCTTTCATTAAAGTCACATTGAACAAAATACCCCCAAATTCACTTTGGATCCATTTAACTTTCTCGAGAGTAATAAATGTCGTTTAACTTTTATGCAAGTACAAGATGCCTTGGAGCAGCCGCCTCAAAAGGTGTTCCACTCCGTGATGCTACATCTTAAATAGATTAGAAGATAAAACAAAGTTTGCCAGCACGCGTATAGTAAAAGCACTCTCGATACGACTCGTGACCGTTTGCTCTATTTTTTCACATCGAGATTCTATTCTATAAACACTTTGATAAAAGAACCGAACATTGTTATTTATAGTCACTCACTTGACCTTTTTATGTTGTTATGTATGGAAGAGGTTGGAATACGCCAATTTGAAATCTTTCGGATCCTAGATTCCATTCATCTCTTCGATTATCGATATCACAAACATAACATTACGTTAAATATATGAAAAATATAAACCTAATTATATTTATTAGGGACTAGATGATAAAAATATATAAACAAATTCATTTATTTCTGATATAACTAGTTTGTTTGTAGTTTAGTGTCCTGGAACCAGTTTGTCTTTTCGTTAGAGCAATATTCAGTGCCTTCATTGTTTGTACGAAATCCCCGGCACGCGAAATCATCTTGCATATGAACGGCCTTTTTTTTACTGTAGGTAAGTACCACTTGCTTTAGTTACTTTCTACGGTTAATGCCCGATAGTATTTTTTTTTTTTTAATCAAAAAGTTCCATCGACCTATTCGAGTTCAGAACTGATGTTCTGATATAACTGGTGTTCAATTTGATTCAGTTTCAATCCTGTCCTTTAGGAATTACAATACCTGGGCGAGTGTTAATCTGGGCTGCGCTGCACATAGTTTTAGTTCGGGGAACTATGCTAGTTCTCATGTGTAAATTTTGAAGCACCCTAACTAGCGGCTAACCTGCCTAACTCTGTGATAGTTGGCCAGGTTAGCCGCTTTAGTTTGCTATTTCCGGGTTCGTGTTAAAGTCATCATATATGAATGTAAGACTGACTGTTAGGTACCTATATGCACATACATTTTATAAAATAGTGAAAAGTACTGTATAGGCGTGATTGAAGAAAAGTACAAGAAATAAATTATCATCACGGGAATCATTTTCACCTCTTGTTTATATAAATATTCTGCGTTATCGGAGTTGCAATTTGGTAGCTAGAAGTTCTTAGGCATGGGTAAAAATATTTATAATGTCAATATCGATTTATTAACTTTTAAGAGTATAAACATTATTTTGACGGAATAGATAATAATACTGCATTGTTAGATAATATTATAGACAAATGAAATTTAAAAAAAGGGATGCCAAAAGGAATAAAGCATGGGATTTCAATTCATGACGTGTTGAATAAAAAAGAAATAACCGACGAATAACAAAATAAACGACTAACCGCGTATTATTTGAAGTGTACCTGGAATTGGTTTTTTAAATACCTATATATTTTCAGTGCCCTATAACAGTAGTACGGCCTGTAAAATACTGCCACAATTAGGGTGATGACGCAATTAGCCTCAGTACTGTCACTGTCGCTCTAATGACTTCCGTTGCACTCAGTTGAAAGGCCAGGCTTTTTGAGCAATTGTGGCGGCTTAGCGGTGAAATTAAAACGAACTCAACGGCAGAATTACGCGCTTTAACCACATCGCGAAAATACATCTAAGCATGTATAGAAATTATATAATAAGCAGATTTCAACGTCTGGTAACTTGACACATTATGTTACATGACAAACACTGATAGTTACAGCACTAGCAACTTTTTTTGACGCAGTCCACTTCCTTACTCTTGGCTGAACTAATTTAGCAAATTGACAACTAAAGATCATTAGCTCACTTTATACGCAAAATTATGCTCAGTGCCGATCGATGATGACGCCGATCACAATACTGACCGCGAATCGGCTGTCCTACTTGACGGATTGCGTTTCCCTACGATTTTATTGGAACTAACAAATAAAACTTTTATCAAATTTATTGGTAGGTATGTGTCCTATTAGTAAAACCTTACCAAGTAAGTACCTATACCATTGTTATGTCAAATAATCGAGTACATCAAAGTTAAAAAAAAATATTTTTGAACCGAAATCCCTGTTTTGCGCTTAAGTTTCCGTTGTTTATATATTTTTCACAAATCACAAAAAATATTAGGGTAACTTCACTCATGGTTGACCCTAACTAACAAGTCAGCTGACCAAAAATAACAAGTAAGCTGACCTTAAAAAAAACAATGTAGACAGTTTATTTTTAATAGAATTATAACAAGAACATAAATATTTGTATAGAATCTTTTTATCGATTCATATTTTTAAAAAGATAAAAAGATTCTATACAAATATTTAGAACAGTGCCATCTCTCTCGCAGTCTTAACACTTGCTGTAAAGCAATGGGGATTGGGGATCGTGCCTGTAAAACGCACATCCTAGGCTGTGTCCTAGGGTATGGCAAATGCGCATAAGCATTTCAAAAACATATATGACGCAGAGGGCGCTCCAGTAGCGTAAAGGATTAAGGGATGAAAGATTTGGTGTGATTGACGTAGCGATCGGATAGCTCAGTTGGAAGAGCAATACGCCGGAAACGCAAAGGTCGCGGGTTCAAACCCCGCTTCGATTGTAGTAGATCGCATTCCATTTTTCTTTCTTAATTTACCTTTGTGTCATTATATATAAGAACATAAATGTATACATACTCGTTTCTTTTTAATCTTCACCTAAATATATGAATATATATTCAACGCTAACATTACTAATACTAACAAAATAAACAAGTTACATTCGAGTTTTGGAATTGTGTTTGAATGGTACAAACGAGTTTAAAACTATTTCCATGGATTTGTACTGAAATTAAGGAACAGTTCCAGTCGAGTGGAATTTTTGTTGTCAGAAGTATAAACAAGGGCGAGCGTCCTGAGTTAGTTCGCGAGTTTTCAGTTTTGGAACAAAGGCCAAAGTTTAGATTTACTTTCACAAAGTTATTCCTGACGTGCGAAAGTTACTTTTCGTTAAATACATTAATGTGATATGTGATGTGAGCCGTAGTTTAAAACCACTTTAAGGTATGCCTTAAAGTGATGTTCCAAGTGTAAGGGTTATAGTTATTGGGTTATACACTTTGATCGTACTTAATTTTTTTTTTTTTTTTTTTAATATCATAGGGGGCAAACGAGCAAACGTATCGCCTGATGGAAAGCGATTACCGTCGCCCATAAACACCTGCAACACCAGAGGAGTCACAAGTGCTTGCCTACCCGGAGGACGAAGATAGAATGCCTCTATGCTAGTAATTTCACCGGCTATCTTACCCCCACACCGAAACACAACAATGCGAACATTGCTGTTTGGCGGTGGGTTAGCAGGCAAGACGGTAGTAACAATCCGGACGGACCCTGCACGAGGCCCTACTACTCCAAAAATTTGTTTGTGTAAATATTATCTGTAAAATGTGTGTATTTGTGTGGGTGTGCAACATTAATAATGTAGATTCCTTACCTATACACTGAGAGAAAAATTGGCCGACAAAGCACAATAAATGCTTTGTCATTTTTTTTGTTGTCATAAGAGCAATAAGCTTTGTCGCGAAATCAAAACGAGCTTATTGCCATCGACAACTTTTTTATTGCCAACCGTAAATCAACAGTTTATTGTATCGGCAACAACATTTACATTGCTACCAGAACAACCTATGTTACCTTTGCCATGGCATTCATGTAATATTGCTAATTTATCAAGGTTAGACTTAGCTTCTACAACAAAGCATCTGTATTTTGTCGTAGCGACCAAACCACTTTGCTATTTTATCAAATTACGTGGTTTGTTACTGCAACAAAGCGTTTCTGTTTGTTCCAGTTACAATATAACTTTGCAATGTTATCAAAGTTTTACCTTGTTGCTGGAGCAAAGGTTTTATCCTTTGCTGCAAGTACAACGTGCTTTGCTAACTTATTAAAGTTAGATTTAGCTTTTATAACAAAGCAGTTATATTTTGTTGTTCTAACAACATCACTTTGCTCATTTTTAAACTAAAACGATTTGTTACTGCAACAAAGCGTTTCTGTTTGTTCCAGTTACAATATAACTTTGCAATGTTATCAAAGTTTAACCATTGTTGCTGGAGCAAAGCTGTTATCCTTTGTTGCAGGTACAACGTGCTTTGCTAACTTATTAAAGTTAGATTTAGCTTTTATAACAAAGCAGTTATATTTTGTTGTTCTAACAACATCACTTTGCTCATTTTTAAACTAAAACGATTTGTTACTGCAACAAAGCGTTTCTGTTTGTTCCAGTTACAATATAACTTTGCAATGTTATCAAAGTTTAACCATTGTTGCTGGAGCAAAGCTGTTATCCTTTGTTGCAGGTACAACGTGCTTTGCTAACTTATTAAAGTTAGATTTAGCTTTTATAACAAAGCAGTTATATTTTGTTGTTCTAACAACATCACTTTGCTCATTTTTAAACTTAAACGATTTGTTACTGCAACAAAGCGTTTCTGTTTGTTCCAGTTACAATATAACTTTGCAATGTTATCAAAGTTTAACCATTGTTGCTGGAGCAAAGCTTTTATCCTTTGTTGCAGGTACAACGTGCTTTGCTAACTTATTAAAGTTAGATTTAGCTTTTTTAACAAAGCAGTTATATTTTGTTGTTCTAACAACATCACTTTGCTCATTTTTAAACTTAATTAGTTCCAGTTACAATATCACTTTGCTATGTTATCAAAGCTTTATCTTGTCGCTGGAGCAAAGATTCTATCCTTTGTTGCAGGTACAACGTGCCTTGCTAACTTATTAAAGTTAGATTTAGCTTTTATAACAAAGGACTTTTCTTTTGTTATTCTTACAACATCACTTTGCTCATTTTAAAACTAAAACGATTTGTTGCTGCCACATAATGATATTGTTTGTCAAAAACAATATCACTTTGTAGTTTTTATAACAAAGCAGTATAACTTATTGAAGTTAGACTTTGTTGCTGTACACTCGACGTCAAATCAATTGGATCTTTTTAACAAGTTATAAGCTGACGACAAATTTAAGCACTGTTACATTATTTCCCGCCCCGATATCTATATTCATTTAGTTAAACCATTTTAATGAACCCGAACACGACTCTGCTGAAAGTTTGTGTGGAGTACGAGGCCTATATACCCAAAGAGGGGCCATGCTGTAAAAGTTTTTTAGTGTTAGAATAGTTTTAATATATTTTATGTAAATGCATGGAATAAAGGCTATATTATTATATTATTATTATTTTCCAGATTCAAGTGGTGCTTTTATACGTATAAGGGTGAATTTCAACAAGCTCGAAATTTACCTAATTTTGGTGGCTTTTTTTTATTTTTGATGTTAGAGTCAAAATTATATATCAATAATACGAATAAAGTCATAACCAATATTGTGTAGTAATGGCCCTTTGTTATACATAATAGTTTTAAAGATATTATGATTTTAGTAATTTGCCTGCCACCAAATTTGTACATCTACACCAAAATTAGTTACTTGTGCTAAAAATTAATATTTGTCAATGAAATTGCCTGCTGGCAATGAAAAGAAAGATATGTTTAATTAATCATTTTAATTATACCAAAAACTTGCGAAACAAAAGAGCCAAAATCATCAATGCTGGCCACCGCATAAAGCTGCAAATCGTCTGCATAAACATGTAACGAGGAGGAGAGTGACTGTGGTTCGTTAATGAAGACAGAAAAGAGTAATGGAGAGAGTATGCCCCCTTGAGGGACACCAGCAGACAGTTCACACCAGCTAGAAAATCGGACATCAACTCGAACCCACTGTTGCCCCCCAAAGAGGTTATCACGAAACCAGGACAGTGAAGTTGGAGATATATTTAAAGTCCTAAGTAAACGGAGAAGGATATCAAAATCAACAGTGTTAAAAACACTTCTAAAATCTAGGAGCACCAATATAGTCACTTTTCTATATTCTATATTAAGACGAATGTCGTCAGTGATCTTAACCAAAGCTGTGGTTGTGCTAAAGAATTAAACAAGTTAAGTCTATTTAGATGTGACGAGGGACGTGGATTTACAGAGGATTGAATGATTTTGGATAAGACGGGAAGCATGGACATAGGACGGTACTGCGAAAAGTACGACGGATTAGGGGTATTAGGGAGAGGAATCACATAGGCGCATTTCCAAATTGTAGGAAACGTGCCAGAGGAAAAAAAATAGTAATATAGGAAAGGATAGGAGCTATAGAATCCGCCACCAGCATAAGCATATCTAAGCTAAGATTACCCTCACCGATAGCTTGTAATATTAGATGTGTTGTGTTTATACTTGACATCAAATACATTCACCGATTCAAAAGTGTTGGAAATGCGATTACAAATGTGTAATTATATACAGATTACAAAATGAACAATTCTGGTGGCATCAAGCAATTTTGGTGACTTTGAAATTACCACCAAAACCGCCAAAATTGATCCACCAAAATTAGAACAAGTGATTAAAACAATATTTTAAAAACATCCGTATTATTTACTTCCAATTTAACTTTATATTTTAAAAAGGAAACCTTTAACACGTCTTACACACAATTCACACACAATCAATTATTGCTAAGTCACTAGAAACATATACCACAAAAATTGTGTCAAAACGTATTTGTACCCCACCAAAATTAGATACTTACGTGCTGAGTGGACAGATCCAGCAAGGTACGACATGTGTGTCATCGCTCCATGCCGGAGCGGACCTAAACGAACAGGTTAACAAACGTTTGTTGGTCTTGTTGGGTTTCGTTCAACCATAAACACATTTTCAATATTTACCACCAAAATTGTCAATTTCATCCGGACAACTTTTAGTGCTCAATTTTGAGTATCTATTTATGTATTAATCTTTATTTATATATCCTTATAAGATACTTAAACTAATAAAGATTATAAATAAATGCAATTTTAGTTCAAAACATTGATGATATGGTTCTATCAAAGACAGGGAAAACGAAGGGAAACATAAAGCCGCGACCACTATTACACTTTGTAACCTGGTATTTTTTCAAGTTTAATAAAACTTAAATTTTCCTTAACAAAAATTCCTTTTGATTTTAAGTAAGGTACCTATGTTCTAATGGACGACATCGACCGAGTGGATGACATTTTCGTCGTTTTTAGGGTTCCGTACCTAGTGTTCCAAAGGACTCGAGCCCTTTAGCTCTTTTATTTAAGGCTGGCCTATATTTTGACGCCTAATAGGGCTAAAAGCCTATAAAGCTCTTTAGCCCCCAAGCCACCAGCCTAGACTCTCAGAGCTCGTAACCTTATTAAAAGGCTATAAGTTTAAAGGGCTAAAACTGCCTAAAAGACTTGTAAAAATAATGAGACTTAAAAATATTTTGGCCTCCGAACTTCAACAGGCTTGGAGGCTAAAATATTTTTGAGCTTATTAAAAAGATTTAATAAACTCGGCGCTCTTATAGTGGGGTGTTTTAAATAAAACAAAAGACGTGAGTATGTTTTCTCAACAATTATAGAATTTTTGTATTTGGAACAGGCAAGAAACTGCCATTAACATACGTTTTTCAAAAGTGTATAAACACGTATTTCAATGATATTACCAGGCCTCGGACTTTCGTTCGCACGGTAAGACTAATGGAGAGCTATGGAGCCGATATTAACATTAAAATACTATTCATACTCATACTCATACTCATGCTCATTCATTTATTTCATTCCAAACTGCCTTTATGGTTATTATGGTTAACATTCCCAAGCATTAAATGACTAAATTTTTTTTATTTATTTTTTTCAATATTTCAAACTCCTAATTTAACTCAATTTATTTTCAATATACACTTTCTAGTCATAAATGGATATTCGATCAATATAGAACCCAATTTACTTCAGAAAACATGGATAAAGTGGCAAATATTTACGTATTTTATGGTGGCGAAAAAAACAATGCCTACACAAATCAGGTCTTTGTATATTCTTCTGAATTTGTCCTTGACTATAAAATTAAAATTCCGAATGAAATACACTTATGAGTATGAGTATGAGTATGAATAGTATTTTAATGTTAATATCGGCTCCATAGCTCTCCATTAGTCTTACCGTGCGAACGAAAGTCCGAGGCCTGGATATTACTTAACATATTTTTATTTGTTTTATTGCGTTTTGTAAATTTCAATTTTAATTATTGTTTTCTGTATGTTGTGTTTTTTCCGCTCATTGATACAATATTCAAACGCAATATTTTACATTATCTGTGAATAGTCTACAGTAGCTACCTCTGATTGGTCGGCGGTCTGACATGCCAACATGACGTCAGAAATAAATAAAAAATGTACTAAGTGATGTGATAGTTGCTCGCTTTGAATTTACTTATGGTGAATTTAATAGCATCGATTATTTCTGTAAAATTAAATTAATTGACTATGTAATTCATGCCATCAAATCAAATAAAAAAATCTCGAATGAGGATTCCGCTCGAAAGTATTATCATCAATGCGGCAAACAGCAACTGACAATAAAAAAAAAACGAAGTCTTAACTGGATTTTATTGAAGATGAATATTTAACAAAGAAGGTAACTCGAGAATACTAATACCTACATAATAAGTATATGTAATTTTTAAATTTGCTTTTATTTTCAAATCAATCCTTTTGATTGAATTGTGTTGATATTTAATGAAACATAATATAGAAAACTTTGTATAAAAGAACTAGGTATAAGCACAAAACAGATAGGTATAGAAATCAATCAACATACAAGCGCGCTCGAGCAAACGCATACATAGACTTTGCTCACGGACACGATATCTCGGACCAGTTCGGACCAGTGCGAGCGCGAGTGCCATCCGCTTGACACGCGCGTCTGTGAACTATTTTATGCTATAATGGAGCAACGAGCTTCACTTTGGCCAGTTATTTTTGAGGTTACGGTATTTAAAATATTTTCTGTGACAAATTTGTAATATGGGTGAAGACCAAAAAGTTTGCAACGTTAACTCACCCTTAACTCACTCAATAATAACTCAATAATATTTGTGTCAAAGTCTCCATTGTGCGACGACAGTTAACCTTTCAATAACGTACCTTAATGTTCTATTTCAAGGTTCCTTATTGTATCGTTATTTTTTGTCGCACAACGGAACTTTCTCAATTGTTTTTAATTCCTCGCTAACTACGACTTAATTTCATCCAACTTTTTGGTCCTGACCCATATACTAATATAACAATGACATAAAAATAAAAATATTGTAGTTATTATTAATTTATATTTCCATTCTTCCCGTTTCATTCTCCACAATATATCAATCAACTATATAGGAGCGCCAGTACCACGATATGTTTTCGAGCATAAGCCATAGTTGACAACCCTAGAGCGACCGCCGACCACCGGTGTGAAAAGTGAAGTAAGTACATCCATGTGGTTGACTTCTGTACCTATCTGTTTTGTTGTATAATAACACAATTAAGTAGCCTTAGCGTAGCCTAGGTCTAAAAAATGGCTACAGCCTTTAAAAAGGCCTAAAGCCCCTTAAAAGGCTAAAATAAAAATAAAAACCCATAGGCTTTTTTTAAGACTAAGGCCTTATTATGATCACTAGCTCTTCGAAACTCATTTCATCAAGCCAGCTCTAAAAAGAGCTCGTGAGGCTTCAAATTCGGGCTAAAAGGGCTCGAGTCCTATGGAACACTATCCGTACCTCAAAAGGAAAAAACGGAACCCTTATAGGATCACTTTGTTGTCCGTCTGTCCGTCCGTCCGTCCGTCTGTCAAGACCCTTTTTCTCAGGAACGCGTGGAGGTATGAAGCTGAAATTTATATCAATTACTCAGGTCTACTGTCCCTTGAAGCTGTGAAAAAATCAAAATTCTAAGCCAACGCAAAAGGCATAGTAAATCAACCATACATACTTGCGGTCGGACCTTCATGGGCTAATATACATGCGTTTGAAATTGTTACAACTGCTGGAGGGCTAAGATATCAAGTATCCACCATTTGTGAGGCTATAAAGGTGACTTATAACTTATACTGGGCATTGGACTTAGCGTACCCTAAGGTAGCTGCACCTTGTTGGATGTTTATCCAACGGGCCATATTTCAGATGAAATCGAAGTTTGACTCTGAAGGAGTTCCTTTAAGAGAACTACTTTCCCAATTAAATTCGCTTGATTAACCTTTTGAACGCCTTTTGATAAGTGTCTCGCGCCATAAAACGAATTCACTAATAAACCTTATTTGATAGTAGCTTCATACAGTTGCGTTGACATTGACACGGCGATCTTGACGTCCAAAGGGTTAAAGCAGCTAGAGCTTTCTTTGCGCAAATATTGTAAAAAAAAGGAAAATGATTACTTGTGTGGTATGCAACACTTCCTTTAGCAGTTTTATACGGTTGAGGAAACACATGGCTTTTTATCATAAAGATGTTACAACTTATTCTTGTGCAAGTACAAACTGTTTAAGAACATTTCAAATTTTTAGTTCTTATAGAAGACACTACTTAAAGTTCCATTCAACCCTGTCTGACACGAGCGATACCATAATTGATACTGAAGAAGTAATAGGCGAACCTTCCCATGACAAAATAATTTTACCCGCAACTACCTCGAACAGGACAGATAACTCTATCCCTATGAGTTTAAGTTTGGCCCAGTTAATGTCCTCTCTTTATGCTAATCCTCAGGTGCCACAAAATGTAACTGATACTGTTTTTGATGGCGTTAAGAAAATGTTTCATAACTCTGTTCTTCCTGTTTTAGATGAACATAGCAGAAGTTTGATTGAAAGAGATATTGATTCTTCTTTGTCAAAATTTGATAGCCATCACTTGAGACTAAAATATTTTAAAGATTGCGGGTCTTACATCGAACCTAATTCATATACAGTAGGTAGTAGATATGATTTTGTTACATGCGGTGGCTTAAGGTTGTACAAATCAATTGAATCTAAGGCTCACTTCATCCCACTAAGACTTGTTTTGGAAAAATTTTTCACGATTTCAAATATATTACGCGAAACATTACAACATATGAATGACTTACTAGCGCATGACTCGACTCAAACCATTGAACACTTTGTGCATGGTTCCTTTTGGCAATCAAGGCGGGTCCTACACGGCAATAAATTGGTAATGCCTATTTTTTTACAAATTGATGATTTTGAACCACTGAATGCTCTAGGTAGTCATAGTTCAATTCACAAACTAGGCGCCGCCTATGTTTCATTGCCTTGTTTACCTAAACAATATCAGTCTAAGCTGACAAGTATATTTCTGGCGTTGTTATACCACTCTTCAGACAGGGTTGAATTCGGAAATAGAATAATTTTTCAACCTTTAATCGACGAATTGAATTTTTTGGCCAGAGAAGGGGTTTCATTTAATCTTCCAGATTTTAAAGGCAATGTTTATTTTGAGTTAGGTCTTATTCTTGGTGATAATTTGGGCCTTCATAGTGTCACTGGGTTTGCCGAAAGCTTTTCTTGTAATTTTCCCTGTAGAAATTGCAAAGTTAACAAAAATGATATGACAAAACTGTTTCTAGAGGATGGCTCGCTTTTAAGAAACATGGAAAATTACAAGGAAGACTTGAGACTAAATAACGTTTCACTTACCGGAATAAAACAGGAATGCATATGGCTACGTGTTGATAATTTTGACTTATTTTCTCAAGTAGGAGTAGACGTAATGCATGATTTGAATGAAGGCGTAATCAAATATATAATGTGTGAACTAATTGTTGCGTTTGTAGACAAAGCTAAGTACTTTTCCATACAACTATTAAATAACAAACTAGCATCATTTGAATATGGCCCTGATAGAGCAGACATACCGGTATCGTTGTCTATGGACCATTTACGTAAGGGAAACTTGCGTTTAAGCTCTTCAGAAGTGTCAACTCTATGTAGGTACTTTGGAATTATGTTTGGGGATCTAGTTCCTCGGGATGATAAATATTGGGCACTTTATGTCCAACTTATGCTACTTTTAGATGTTGTTATGTGTTCAGGGTTTCTTCCAGAAAGAACGGCATACTTGCAATATTTGGTTTCGACAATTTGCGAAATGTACACCACATTATTTAATCAGACTCTCAAGCCAAAGTTTCATAATTTAATACACTATCATAAAGCAATGCTTAAATTTGGGCCTCTGCGCTATCTTTCATCCATGCGTTTTGAAGCAAAGCATCGCCCTAATAAGTTAGCGTCGAAGTCTTCTTGTAATAGAATAAATATGACTTTATCTATCGCAAAACGGCATCAATTGATATTGAATGATATTTTATTAAATGATAGTTTTAAAAGCCATATTAGTTTTGGGACCAAAAGTAAAGTTACATTGCTAGTGGCTTCAGTACTTGCACAAAAATTTTATTGGGACACTTTTGACAAAATAAAGTCCGTGCCTTGGGTCTCAATATCATCTACACGTTTTCATAAAGAATCAGTTATAGTTTCTTGCATAGAACCAGACACCATTAATTTCGCCACAATACTAAACATCTATGTGTACAATGACCGCCGGATAGCTTTCAAGGCGTTACCTACGCATACGATTAGTTTCGATGATCATTACTTTGCATACCGTGTTCAAGATGCTCCTTCCGAAGATGAGCCCGTTTATCTTGATTATGACACTATGCAGTATCATTTTCCTTGCAATCTCATCAATTTGAGTCATGGTGGGCTGACTTTGAAATATGTTATTTTGCGTAAGCCATTGTAATGTAATTAAGTGTACTCATTACTGTATTCTAATGAATGCTGATTAAAGGTTCCAGCATATTGAAAGCAGTTTCGTCGCTGTACTACGCTGATGTTGGGTCTCTGACGTCGGTCAAATGCAGGAATAAACACAATGCTCTATGAGACATCGCAAAGCGACGCTGATAGATCATCCGCGCAGAAGTGAGCATCGCTGTGCGGTGTCCCATACAACATGGTTTATTGGTACGCTTGACCCATACCAGCGTTAGTAGGAAATTAACCCTTAGAAACGCAACTCTCCGCAACCGCGTTAGAGCCGCTTTACTATAATACAGCCATAGTGACAGTTTGTGCGGCCCCACACACAGGGTCATTGTATAACTTCAACCCAACCCGGAAAACAACGCAAATGTATGGTCTAAATAAACAAACGCAGACGTTTCCGTTGTTTTCCAATTCGCAAACAACCCACCAGCTCTCAAACTGCGCCGCCCCGAGCTGTTTCTGCCTTGCTTTTTGGTGTGCTTGTGATTTTTTTTTTATGTATGTGGACTAATTAACGCTTTTTTTTATTTTTGAATGGGCTACCCCCCAAATTTATTACCCGTACCTATAATATTACCGACCTCAAATAACATCAGCTTCGTAGCTTTAGCGGAAGAGGGTGCTCAATACTTTAGGCCCGGGGTCCTTTTGTAAGGAGGCTTTTATTGAGTACTATCTATGAAAAACATTAACTTTCTACTCTACATCAGATAATGTACAGTTGAGCCCTTTATCTTGCTTTCAGAGGAGGAAGTGACACTTGATATTTTGCTGCAAGCAAATTATGGGGAATTGTCTAAACTAACAACTAAAGTTGCAGACAAAATAAAACTGAGATCTTCATTAGAAAAAATTAGACAAAATGTTTGTTAATTTTTGTTTAGTAGTTAATTATAAGTAAAGTTGCAGACAAAATAAGGATTTCTTTTTAATTTTATTTCATAAAGCATCAAATTGCATAAATGTGCAGTCATGCACATTTATGTAATTAGTGTCAAATAAAGATTAGTATAGATTTTTAGTAATCCGGTATGCTACTGTTGATAGTGTTTTCAAAATTGACCCCCATTGAGCACCCTCTTTCGCTAAAGCTAGGAAGCTGTTATTTGAGGTCAGTATTATTGTAGGTACGTGTAACAACTTTGGTGGGTGGCCCATTCAAAAATAAAAAAAGCGTTTTTTGGACCGCGCTAGTTGACTTGTCGAGCAAATTTTGCCCTTTGTGTGATTGATAGTTTTATTATTTGTATGATTAATGTCTAAGTATATTTTTTAAGTTGAATCGAGTCGGTTGACACGCTTAGTGCAGTTATTAATTTATTGTTAACGGTGATGACTGATGATTTTCGTAGCGTTAAAGCTATTTTGCGCAAGTTAACAGACTGAATTAAAAATGCAAATATTTTGAACTTACCGCTTCAACCGACTCAATTCGCCTTCCCTAAACCTTTTTTAGAAAGATTTTCCTGTGACAAGGTCTATTGACGACTTTTTTAATAGGTAGTAGGTGAGCATTTCTCAAAAATGTTCCTGTTTTGTTACCAATTTTCTTTGCGATTTCAAATACTATGACTTCAGATTATATGTAATTAAAAAAGTTAAGTAAGTACAGAACCTTAATTTATCAAACATAGCCGTTACATTCATATAAAGTTGATAAAATAATTGACGTCTTAATTTTGTACAAACTTTTTGAGAAATGCTGCTCACGTAGTACGCTAGAAACTTAAAACAAATGTAACACTTTATACTTACTCTCGCGTCTTGTACACATAATTAAAATACAACTAACGGGTCTATCGCGATATTTCTTATTTACCTTTATATTAATCTGACGTTTCGGCGTGGTTACACACGCCGTGGTATCAAATGCACTAGTGAATCAGCCGACACATTTGGCCGACATCTTCAGTAACAACTCGCTGATTCACTAGTGCATCTAAGACCACGGCGTGTGTAACCACGCCGAAACGTCAGATTAATATAAAGGTAAATAAGAAATATCGCGATAGACCCGTTAGTTGTATTTTAATTAGAACAAATGGTTGAAAAAGTGGACACATCGGACAAAAGCACAATTTTTTTTTCGGGGGCTTATTAGTTACACGCCGACGGAGGCGCTGGTTCCTACATATCAAAAATTAAAAAGCTGTATACCTAATAAGCCCCTGAGGAAAAAAAATGCTTTCGTGCCGTGTGTCCAGATGATCCCAAGTTTTTTCCGTTCTAAGCTCGAATGCCATACAAGGTTATTTTGTAGAAGCCCGGAGCCTCAACTGCTTACTTTGAAATAAATACACATGAATGTAAAAGTTAATGTTTTATTCAATATTTTTGCATTTCCCTCCTATCATATGTTGTGTGACACGCATATATTGTTGTCAGTCTGACAACATAAATCTTGTCGATTTGGCTGCAATACTGTGTCACTGTAGCAATACGTTGTGTGATATGTATATATTTTTGTCAGTCTGACAACATAAATCTTGTCGATTTGGCTGCAATACTGTGTCACTGTAGCAATACGTTGTGTGATATGTATATATTTTTGTCAGTCTGACAACATAAATCTTGTCGATTTGGCTGCAATACTGTGTCACTGTAGCAATACGTTGTGAGACACATATATTATTGCCACTCTGTAAACATTGTCAATTTTACAGCAGATTTATGAGACTGTAGCAATATATCGTGCTACAGTCACAGATCTGCTGTAAAATTGACAACATATTTGTTACAGAGTGGCAACAATATATGTGTGTGTGTGTCTCACAACGTATTGCTACAGTGACACAGTTCCGCTGCCAAATAGGCAACATTTATGTTGTCAGAGTGACAACAATATATACGTGTCACACAACATATTGCTATAGTGACACAGTTCCGCTGCTAAATAGGCAACATTTATGTTGTCAGAGTGACAACAATATATACGTTCACACAACATATTGCTATAGTGACACAGTTCCGCTGCCAAATAGGCAACATTTATGTTGTCAGAGTGACAACAATATATACGTGTCACACAACATATTGCTATAGTGACACAGTTCCGCTGCCAAATAGGCAACATTTATGTTGTCAGAGTGACAACAATATATACGTGTCACACAACATATTGCTATAGTGACACAGTTCCGCTGCCAAATAGGCAACATTTATGTTGTCAGAGTGACAACAATATTTACGAGTCACACAACATATTGCTATAGTGACACAGTTCCGCTGCCAAAAAGGCAACATTTATGTTGTCAGAGTGACAACAATATATACGAGTCACACAACATATTGCTATAGTGACACAGTTCCGCTGCCAAATAGGCAACATTAATGTTGTCAGAGTGACAACAATATATACGTGTCACACAACATATTGCTATAGTGACACAGTTCCGTTGCCAAATAGGCAACATTTATGTTGTCAGAGTGACAACCATATATATGTGTCACACAACATATTGCTATAGTGACACAGTTCCGCTGCCAAAAAGGCAACATTTATGTTGTCAGAGTGACAACAATATATACGTGTCACACAACATATTGCTATAGTGACACAGTTCCGTTGCCAAATAGGCAACATTAATGTTGTCAGAGTGACAACAATATATACGTGTCACGCAACATATTGCTATAGTGACACAGTTCCGTTGCCAAATAGGCAACATTTATGTTGTCAGAGTGACAACAATATATACGTGTCACACAACATATTGCTATAGTGACACAGTTCCGCTGCTAAAAAGGCAACATTTATGTTGTCAGAGTGACAACAATATATACGTGTCACACAACATATTGCTATAGTGACACAGTTCC
Organism: Apotomis betuletana; assembly: GCA_932273695.1. Taxonomy (NCBI): domain Eukaryota; kingdom Metazoa; phylum Arthropoda; class Insecta; order Lepidoptera; family Tortricidae; genus Apotomis; species Apotomis betuletana. The sequence goes on from OW026300.1 coordinate 17,751,709, forward strand.
GCTGCCAAATAGGCAACATTAATGTTGTCAGAGTGACAACAATATATACGTGTCACTCAACATATTGCTATAGTGACACAGCTCCGCTGCCAAATAGACAACATTTACGTTGTCAGACTGACAAAATAAACATTGAGTGTTGTGGTTACATTGCTACAGTGACACAGCTCTACTGTCAAATTCACAAAGTATTTTGTTGTCACACTGACAACAATACTTTACAAAACTTGTTTTGACTATATGACAACGTTGTACACATTGCTACAGTGACACAGCTCTGCTATTAAATAGACAATGTTTTTTGTTGTCAGAGTGACAACAATATTTTACAAAATTTGATTTGACTTTATGACAACGTTGCATACATTGTTAATAGAAGTTGTGTTTTGAACAATTGTAAAAGTTGTTGCAGAATGTTGTTATATCAACAATAAACTGGTGACAATAATAACGTTTACTCTATAGCAACGTAACAATGTGGGTTGTGTGCCGTTAAAGTTTTATTGTTAGATCGACAGTATTTTTCTCTCAGTGTACAGACTAAACTTCTGATACCGAAACTTAGAACAATTACTCCTGATAACCTTACAAACCAATATTTCTTTATGTTTCTTGCTTAACACGACGCACATTTTATATCTAAAGTCATAAATTGTCTCCAAACGCACGATAAATTTATCTTTTTCCACGTACCTACAGTGATGACCAATTTATTGGCTTCCGAAAGTCTTTTATCTAAACTCGTCGCAAGCTGGCTCAAGGCATTGACACAAAGACAAATGGAGACCATTCGCTAATCCCCACTGATTGAGTATTGATGGCCTTGACTAATCTCACACGTTCGGGCAAAAAGACTTCTATGAATCGGATTAATTTTGCAAGACTAGGAGGACATTTTCCAGTAAGCGGGTCGTATTCAACGTGAACGATTTGAAATACGTACGCAGACGAGGTTACTAACGTACGAGCGAATTATGTTTCTGAAACTGTTTCATTACCCAAATTTTGAGATTTCCCAACCTAAATATTTTCTAAATTTTGGGCAAAGTTTTTAACAACTCTTACATAACGAGCCTAAACACATGCCTTAATCGCTTCTAAACAAATATTAAATGTGAACCTAAATATTAGGAATTTAGACAATTTCGGGAAAAATACATAAATTCAGTGAAAGATTCCATCATGTTCACGATTATAGACATCATGATACATCATAATTCATATTTGATCCATTCTTTGATGTATAATTTTGCAGGATATTTTATTCGTGTTTTCAAAATAATGCTTATGTTTGATTGTGAGAATGTTTTGACGACGTGGTTGGTGCAGTGGTAGGGCAGCTGTCAACTGAGCCGGCGGTCCTGGATTCGAATCCTGGCAAGGGCAAGTATTTATGTGATGTACTCGAATATTTATGCCTGGGTCATCGATGTTCTATGTATTTAAGTATTTATTTATCAATGTCAGTATGTAGGTATATCATTGTCTAGTAGGTATCCATAACACGAGCCTTCTTGAACTTAATTTGGGACAAAGCCGATTTGTATGAAGTTGTCTGATATTTATATTTTTATTGTAATAATAATGAAGAACTATAATATTTTTTTAAATAAGTATTGGAACCCGTTCAATGGCGAAGATCAGTAAATAACGAGCCTTCGTTTCGTCATGGACACCCAGTACTCATAGAGTAAGTACTAAACTTGATGGCCAAACAATGTTTACAATTCCACCAGACATCTAAACAAATTAATCTATGTCCTTGACTGTTATCGGAATAAAAATATTACGTGCACTATTTAGTAATCTTTTATCAAACATGTTTCACTAAAAGATTCTTCAGATGACACCATTATTACCGTATCACAGTCAAGATTGCATGTCACAACGCGGCGCTTCAGTAACCGCCTATTCACCCTTACTCGCTGGAAATAATTGAAATAGAAATGGATAGCATGTTTTTTATATGCCAAATTGTTATGAACTTGCCCGGCTGATGATAGACGATAAAAAATGCAGGTTTTATTTTATAGAGTACATCATCAAAAAATCGATCTGTGCGCATGAGTAGGTAGGTAGCATAGTATACTACAACATATAAATGTAGTCACTCTCTTCCCCACGTCTGCAAATCTTGAGTTTATTGAACAGAATCAATATTTTCCTATCTTTGTGGTAATACCATTTATTATTAGCACTGCTCCGGTCAAACAGAGGTCGTGGGTTCAATTCCCACTTGTACTTCAGTGGGTTGCGTAAAATTTTGGCTTCTTATTTATCCTTTGTATTCATATATAAATGTTGAGTTTGTAAAATCATTTTCTTCAGATTGAATACTTACTATATAAATATTATAGCCTTTTCTTCTAAGAAAAGGCTATAATTTGTATTCTAATACTTTATTGGCTTTGTGTATTGAATGACCCCGTGAATGGCATTTCAACGTCTCTTTGACAATGTCAAAGCCAATTGGCACCTTCAAAGAGCTACTTTGTTTGAAGCAACCCCTCAATTTGAATAAGTACATGCCCTTCTGACTACAATACGAGTTTGCAGTTCAGAAAACGACTCAAGTTCAATTAAAGGTTATGTACATAAGAAAGTAATTTTTAAGCGCTCGCCTAAGGTCGCACTAATTGACGATTTATAATGTTAACACATTATAATTACCTACTTAAGTAGTTGATTTGTATTAACATTGCGCAGTGCGCAGGTTTATGAAGATCATTCTTTGTTTGCTAGTTATTTTCTAACAATATCAAAATTGAAACAGAGCAACTAAACTCTGCGTTCCTAATTTCAATTAATTAAGACTAAAATCTAATTTACATTGATGTTCCATTAAAGAACCACTAATGAAAGCGTGTATAATAGAAATACAATATTGTGCTTTCACGAAAAGATACAATATACTTACATTGTTAACTTAGAGGTTAACAACAAAAATGTAGATATTTAAGGCTGGCAACGCACTTGTGACTTCTTTGGTGTTGCAGGTGACGGTAATCGCTTTCCATCAGGCGATCAGTTTGCTGGTTTGCCCCTATGCATAGGGGTATGTCATAGCTATGACATAAAAAAAAATATTACGTTTACATGTACTGTAACCTATCTAATGACAAAGGAGTCTAATGCTTGACAAAATATAAAAGAAATATCTTTTTAGTATCATCCTACCATCTTAGCTCGCGGTCTTCGAACTCTTCGGCTTCCCGTTTGGGGCCACTAGTGTAGCGTTCGTTGGCTCCATCTATCGTCGTGTCAGCGACCTGTATGATCGGCCCATAGCCAATTACCTTACCCGATACTTATACGATGATCACAAAAATACATTCAAAATATCCGAGATCGACGAAGAATTTGTATTATTCCTTTGAAACATTTCGCTACAGAATATGTAGGCTTACCTACTAGTTCAAAGAGCCAGTGCCGCAAATTGCAACTTATAGTGAATACTTGATTCAAGTACTAATCTTAATTGATGAATTGATCGAATGATATTTGGGATGGAATCAACTTTGTTTCCTTCAAGCACATTTATTTGATCGTCAAAAGTAAATAAAAATATTTATTGGAAAAGTTTTTCCTTCATATTTGGGAATGGTCCTTGCATTCTACCTACGTCGGTTTATTAAAAAAGTTTTGACATTTATCATCAGAAACGTCAAAATTAGGTTGGTATTTATATCTCCATTGATTTAACTGAGTACCTACCAGAGTGAAAGACGCAATATCATATTAGATTTTAACAGCTTCACAGTCTGCATAGGCACATATATATGCCTCATGGGTGGACTAACGAGTAAATTTCGAAGGCCGACCCGCCGGGGAGGCCTTTGATAATACGAGTTCATCTATTGTACTTTCAGGCGAATCTGAACAGAGTGCTTTTCACGAATACTGCGAGGAAATACATTAAAATAAGAGTATTTTATATTGGCAATTAAACTCGGCGCCTTGTTGCAGCTTTATTGTTTCAAATAATTAGGGCTATTATATACATAAAGCTGATCGTGCCCCCAGATTCAAACGACGCAACGACGATTTTCAACCCATTTATGAAGAAATAACAAAAATATTTGCCTCATACCTCACTTTCAACTAAGACATTTAAGCATTTAGTCTAGGTTACACTCAGGTTACTACCAATCCTATGATACATTCCACACTGAAAAATCATTTCAACGTTACGTCAATATTAGCATATTACGTTCCTAATATTATTCATTTTGCGAGTCAATGAGAACGAACATTATTAAATTAAGCACATCACAAAAACCAATATGTAATATTTACCTAACAATCCATTTGCTTTTTTAGGGTTCCGTACCCAAAGGGTAAAAACGGGACCCTATTACTGAGACTTCGCTGTCCGTCCGTCCGTCCGTCCGTCCGTCCATCCGTCCGTCCGTCCGTCCGTCCGTCCGTCCGTCCGTCCGTCTGTCACCAGGCTGTATCTCAACAACGGTGATAGCTAGACAGTTGAAATTTTCACAGATGATGTATTTCTATTGCCGCTATAACAACAAATACTAAAAATAAAATAAAATAAATATTTAAGGGGGGCTCCCATACAACAAACTTGTTATAGATTATATATATGTATAGGTACGGAACCCTTCATGCGCAAGTCGGGCTCGCACTTGCCCAATTTTTTAAACATGGCGGTTGCCCCGTAGCGCATGCGCGCATCACGCAATGGAGTCAACCAAATTAAAAAAATAATATGAATTCAATTATAAATTTAAAGTGATTATTTGTTGAAAACTGTTTATTTGTTGAAAAATAAGTAATTGTTGAAATTAGGAAAATGTTTTACGGCCCATAGCATACTTTAAAATATAAATGTTCATGATTTTCAGGGTAAAACCTTTTTAACGTAAACGTATTATAAAGTAAACCCTAGGCGTATTTTCTTACTTAAGAAAATAAACTCGTTTGCGGATTTTTTTTATTCAGAATAGCCACGCATTTAACCTCGATTGCACCTGATGTTAAGTGACAATAAGGCCTAAGATGGAGCATGCTTGGCTAGAAGATGCCTATTCACTCTCGACTTGAAGTTATATTTTTCAGGAAACAGGTGCGCAGGAAGAGAGTTCCATTCCTTAGCTGTCCTCATAAGGAAAGTAGACGCAAAGCGTTTCGTACGAATCAGTGGTATATCGACAACATAAGGGTGGAATCCAAGTCCGCGCCGAGTACTGTATTGTCTCAACGGAGACGGTGGAATTAATTCATGCAGTCCTAGTGCACACTCACCAAACTGTATCCGGTAGAAAACCGATAAACAGGCGACTTTCCTGCGGTGTTCGAGGTTTTGCAGCTTTTTCTGAACTAAGGCAGGGTCGCCAATGAGCGTCTTCGCACGTTTGTCAATTGAATCCAAGGCGGCCAGTTGGTATTTGGCGGACCCATCCCAAAGATGGCAGCAGTACCTACTCCATGCATGATCGGACTTGCGCCTGATATAATTGAAGCAGCTGTCTCGGCGTGAAGTACCGCCTCACCTTAGATAGGACCCCAAGTTTTTTTGCTGCAGTTGTAGCCAAGGGTTCAATGTATTGGTCGAAGTTCAGGTTGAATATCAGGCGGATATTCCTAAGTTTAAGAAAAAAATACACCTCATAAATGACGCATTCTCATTGGTCAATTTAATTTGACATGCAGCAGACGATTAAGCTTTGATTGGTTAAATTGTCGTTTAAGCCGGCCAAGAAAATTACTCTGAAATATTTTCTAAATAGCCGTATCTTACTATGAAATTCATGTGTAGATACGAACTGTTACCGTAACGTGCTACATTGTTGTCGTGTTGGGACCTAAGATATAGATATACAGTTTACAAATGAACATATATAAGCGGTTTTGTGTACTGGATTCAGATAATCTATACTTATCCACATTTTCGAGCAGTGTCGTGAATAGTACATTGTTGTAGAGGCTGTAAAATAAGCAATAGATTAACGAGTAAATTTCGAAGGCCCACCCGCAGGGGAGGCCTTCGATAGTACGAGTTAATCTATTGCACTTTCAGCCGAGACTTAACATAGTGCTTTTCACGACACGAGGAAATATATTATAATACGAGTTTTTCATATTGGTCATTAAACTCGGCGGCTTGTTGCAGGCGTTCGGCGCATTTTTACAACAATGAGTTGTAAAAGTCGGGGCTATTATAAACATAAAGCTGATCGTACCCCCAGATTCAAACGACATAAAGACGATTTTCAACCCAGTTATGAAGAAATAACAAAAATATTCAAACTTACCTCACTTTCAACTTAATTTAGACATTTAAATATTTAGTCTAGGTTACACTCAGGTAAACAACCCTACGATACATTATACACTGAAGGGTCATTGTAACGGTAAGCAATATTAACATACGTTCCTAATATTATATATTTCGTGAGTCAATGTGAACATTATTAAATTAATCACATTATCACATTACAAAACCAATTTTAATATTTACTAAACAATACATTTAGTTTTTTTTAAATATGGCCGGCTGGCCCGTAGCGCATGCGCGCATCGCATCTCGTCGCAATGGAGGCATAGCTTTTCAGCCGAATAAAAAAAAATATGAGCTCAATATTTATATAGGTAATTAAAAGCGTTTATTTGTTGAAAACTGTTTATTTGTTGAGAAATTAGTAATCGTAGAAATCAGGAAATTGTTTTACGCCCCATAACTAATTTTAAAATATAAATGTTCATGATTTTCAGAGTAAAACCTTTTTTAACAAAAACTTATTAAAAAGTAAACCTGAGGAGTAATCTTACTTAAAAAAATAAACTCGTTTATGGGTATTTATATGTTTAAGAAAAAAATACACCTCATAAATGACGCATTCTCATTGGTCAATTTAATTTGACATGCAGCAGACGATAAAGCTTTGATTGGTTAAATTGTCGTTTAAGCCGGCCGAGAAAATTGGTCTGATATATTTTCTAAAAAGTCGTATCTTACTATGAAATTCAAGTGTAGATACGAACTGTTACCGTAAGGTCCAATACGAGTATTGTTGTCGTGTTGGGAGCTAACTATAGATATACAGTTTACAAATGAACATATATAAGCAGTTTTGTGTACTGGATTCAGGTAATCAAAAGAAAAAGTCATTATTTAGTATGGGGACGTGTCGAAAGATTTTTTATTGCACATTGCTCCGGGACTGCAATCCTGTTAATGATATTTATTCCTTAAGTTAAACCAAAATTGTATCATTATCAATTCAACCAGTACTAACTTAATGCGTTCTACATTTAAACGGTCGTTAATTTTTAGAGTTCCGTACCCAAAGGGTAAAAACGGGACCCTATTACCTACTGAGACTTCGCTGTCCGTCCGTCCGTCCGTCCTTCTGTCCGTCCGTCTGTCACCAGGCTGTATCACAAGAACGGTGATAGCTAGACAGTTGAAATTTTCACAGATGATGTATTTCTATTGCCGCTATAACAACAAATACTAAAAATAGAATAAAATTAATATTTAAGGGGGGCTCCCATACAACAAACGGGATTGGTTGCGTTAACTTTGCACCTCATTTGTATGGAGCGCTATACATACCATCAGGTGCAAACTTAACTTAACCACTTAAGGGTGGAAAGTGTTTGTACGGACCCTCGGTGCGCGAGTCCGACTCGCACTTGACCGGTTTTTTTCGTATTAACAATTGACTTTAGGCAAAACACGATGCTGATCACATCACGGCCTTAATATTTCGGAGTCATTGAATAATCCAAAATTTGCACCTGTTCGGAAGATCGGCGTCGGCCGTCAGTGAAATTATTTTGGGGTCGTGAAAGTTTCACAGCGGGTCGGTGAAATAAATTACCATACATTTCCTGCGGTCTGCATACAAATATTGGAGTTGTGCTTCGATAGGGGAATAAATTCTGATTACTGAACTGATTTCTTATTTGTAGAGTCGGGAGCTTTTTTCAGGCGTTTCCCTACAACGCCTTGATGAATAGCTATGTTCTCTTCTTGTATCATGTTGTTTACTTAAGCTTAGCTTTGGTATACTAAGATCCCTTGCCTTGACCTTCTCGTTCATCAATTCTTGGTAAGTGCTTATTTTTTCGAAGTTTCGTGCGGCTCTTTTGTTTGTGTGATAATATATTTAGTACTTCTGTAGGTTTCTTTGACGACTTAAAAAGTTTTCTTCCATTTTTGCTAACTCTAGTTGCAGCATAAAGTACGGGAAGAAAAATAAAGTCATATAAAACTCTAAGACAACATTATCTACATATTATGTATCTATCATAACTTAGTTACACAAACCTTCTATTCGCCTCTTTCAAAGTAGTACCTTTTTTATTATACCTACTTTATATAGCTTGAGTAATTAATGGCTAAAACTTTAGACACCTAATTCCCTGTAACGGACTTTAGATCACACGGCGGTTCCCCGAACTCATAAAATTAAACACTAAAGTAAGGCGAAACTCATTTCGGTTTCATAATGGGCCTCTTAAAAAAACAATAAGGTGTTAAACGGACCCTTTCCCGACAAATTCAATTAAGGTGATAAAAGATAAACCACGAACTTTTCGAGACGACCCTTAAAGGAGACCTATTATACAGATTTTGAAAGATACCGCACTACGTGTTAGAAGAGTATTTTTTCGAAACACCCATTTAAATGTAAATTTTTAAGATTTCGTAACAATTGTAATTACAGATGTTTTTTTCTAAGTAATTGAACTTCGTGTAATTTATTCAGAATCGGAAATAATGTTTGACGGATTACACGACAATTTAAAAAGGCAAAAGCATACATGTCAGGGAACTCACTTTCATATGGCAAGAAAATGTTATAATATATCTACTATAGGTATTCGTTCTCAATAGGAATGTATAATTAGGTTTTGTTTTTATTTATTTAGGTTTTTCCACACTACCATACACATATAATGGATAAAGGCAATGTCTTAATGCTTAGGGTTTCGGGACTTTATATATCTAGTTATTGATTGTAAATAATAACAACATATACAAATTATTGCTGGTTAGCGTCTCTTGGTTACATACCTCACCCCTTCAAAAGCGATTAGTAGGCGAAAAAAGATGGTAGCACAGGCAGCGTCGCCTAAATATTTAGGTACCCAAAGAGTGTATGTTTTATATATTAACGCGTAAGATACTGTCAACCATTATATCCTTAATAAAATACAAAAACTAATACAATTTCTTTCTGAAATCGTCCAAGTTGTAAAGTAATAAAGAAGTGCCATTACCGTAGATGTTCTTCGTGGCAACTTTAATTGTAATTGCTGCTACGATTAGGTATCGAAGATTAACTTCAGCACTTACAAGCAAGTAATAATGGATATTATATACTCGTACTTATCAAATACCAAACTTTCTATCAGGAACCGCAAGAATCTATTCTAATAAATTCAAATATTAATAATCGATATGACTGTTATCCGGATCGCCGAAGCGGTGCTTACAAGTGTTTCATAAAAAAGAAACTTTTTCCGGCTTCTGAATGAAGAACCCATACGAGTATCTTTAGTAATACAACCCGGCAAATTTTGACCGCTTTCGCTTAACATTACTTGTTTATGGCGCGGACGTGATTTAGTTCTATTCCGTATTCATTACGAGAACGAAAAATGTCCTATATCTCATGCAAAACCTATATATATGAGAAACAGGGATAAAACTGGTTACATTTATTATTAGGTTCTAGGCTATGATAAAAATCCGTCATTACAAATAATCTACATGGTCTTTCTATCTTCTTGGGTTTCGCAGAATAGTTACTTAATTGCATCATAACTACACATTGTGTGTGAATCACACTACTCAAAAACTTTGCCTAACCGTTTAACTACAGAATGAAACGCTTGCTTTAAAAAGTTGATAAGTTATGTTTAATTTAGCGGGAGCCTGTCAACGTTGCCTATGTAAATAGTCATCGGAAGTCCAAAAGTGATCGAATTAAATCAATCCCCATAACAAAGGGAAGCCTTTTCCCATTAGGCCAAAGTAAACCGTAGTAATTGAGTTTGAATTGCTTTAAAGATTTATTTCCGCTATGTACACAGTATGTGCGCAGCGAGGCCATTAATCGTGTCCAACTACTTCTGATTGTTTTTTATCATATTGAAGTCATCTTTGGAAAATTGGTATTTTATTTTACAGAATAAAAATAATGTTAAATTGTATTCGTTTGTTGAAACACATTTTAATATGATTTAGCACAATACGCTGCAAAAGTGAGATACGGCTCGATTACCTTTGTAGTTATTATATTACGCATTTCGTCAGTATGATTTATTTATTATTCAACAGCAAATTATTTACAGTAAGGGAAACAGTAGAAAACTTAAAACTAGCTCGATTTAGGCAGCGTACCGGCGTAGCTCCGTTGCGTCGTCAGGCGAGCTAAACAGAAATCCAGTAATTATAAATGAGAACTCTTCTTGTATATTATTAAATCTTGTACTCGCGTAGGTATCTTCATAGTAACGTTAGTAATTACGTTAATACGTTTCTCTGGAAATACCTCAGACGAATTCTAATTCATCTGCTCTGAGAAAAGCCGAACCTGACCTAAAATGGAAATAGCTTTTAATTATATAATGCTATGAAGGCAGTTTGGAATGATGAGAGCGAGTATTCCTTTAGGTACTTACATAATTATCAACTGCAATATGTTTAGAATGGAATGTTCTTTCTCTCGACTTCATATTTATACTTCAATCAGTAATAACATATTACATGGGTCATGGATGTTATTTATATAAGTATTATATATATATATATACATATATATATATATTATGTACATCGTTGTCTAGTACCCGTAGTACAAGATTTGGTTAGTTTATTAATCAGTACCTTACTTACCTACTTAAATACCGTATATACATGTTAATCAGGGAATCACTGCAAACATAAAACGTCTGATATTATATCTAAGTGTGGCAGTCAAAGGCAGCCCATCAAATGACGTCATTAGGTATGTATATGGCAATGGTATTAGCGCCATGTAAGCGCCTGACGACATTTACCAAGCGATGTGTGACGGAGATTGTAGGTAGCACTCAATGTGGCAGTCAATATTTTAAAGGGAATGTTCTTTTCAGTTTCAACTTGTGATGGAAATATATTTTATGTTGTTATAATAATAATTATACAATACTTTATTGCACACCAATAAAAGTTTACAAAAGGAAACAAGACAAATACAATTTATAAATAACTATTGTTATGTTATGTTGTTCTTATGTTATGTTTAAGTAAAAAATTAAACATATTTCAACTTTTATAGCTAAGTCATGTAAGTATGAACGTCAGTTCAGTAATGTAGTCATCACGCACAAATATTTGCCCTGGCTGGGATTCAAACCCAGGACCGCGGTTCAATAAGCACTAACTAGGTACCTGCACTACCACTCCGCGAACCACGTCGTCCGTCGATGAATAGTGCGGCCATGAATATAATAGTTGATGTATGATACGACTATTCAAATTATTGCCTATTGTTATGGCAAAGCTTTGGATTAAAAACTCTAATAACAATAAGCAAATTAATAAAATAATCAACCATTTAAAAAAATACACAATTCGCAGTCAATTGTCGTATTTAGCCCTAATCATAATGTAAACAAATCAAAAAATATTACCTTTCAGAATACGTTTCGCTTTTAATTTCAAGCAAAAGTAATTTTGAAGTATGCATTTGCAATTTTTCAATCCAATTTCAAATGCAAAGTCGGTAGGTGTATCTGAATGGAAGAATTCTGAATGCATAAGTCGAACGATAGCGGTATGCACCAGACGCAAGCGTGTTTCTGTCGCCAATATATTCTATTTCATCTAAATTCCTTTGAAACGATACATATTCGAAAAGAGAGTTTGTGCTGGCTTTTGGTGTAGGTAACAAAATGTAGAAAAGGATCTTATTTGGAGCATAGGAATTGATCCTTTCAGTAGTCGAAAGTTTGAAAAAGAATACGACGGCTTGTGAGTTCCCGGTTAATATTTTAGGAGTATACGTGCTTTTATGCTATACATATTTGTATTTCAGCGCCTCTCAAACTCGAGTCTGGACAGTTCTCGCAGAACGTTAATTTTGGGTCTATAATTATAATTACGTAGCTATATCGGCTTAGAGTCACGCAACGTGCAATGGAAAGGGCTACGCTCGGAGTTTGCGCGATGAATATCCTCATTTCTGATTCTAAGGAAACTGACATAGCTCACAGGATTGCGCGGTTGTAGTGGCAATGGGCAGACCGTGTAGCCCGGCGAATGGACGGCCGTTGGGGCAGCAAAGCCCTAGTGGCGACCACGTATAGGAAAGCGCACCGTGGGTCGGCTCCCGACTAGATGGACGGATGACCTCGCTAAAGTCGCAGGGAGTCAATGAATGCGGTCTGTACGGGAGGCCTATTTTCAGCAGTGAACGTCTGTGGCTGATAGATAGCTATATTTTAGATAAAAACAGTGTACACTTCTTATACGTACTACGTTAGCATTTAATCCCTACACACACTATTTATATACGAGTATGTATACCTAGACTTTATTGCTTTTAGTTCACAGTTTGATTATTCCGCAGTTTTTCGTCTACAGTCCCAGGGCGGAGACAAAAACAGTGAAATGTGTAATCGACCGGAATTGAATTAAGGGTACACTGATATACGAGTAGGTTGCTACACAGGCTAGCTTTACAATTCCGCTCAATGGATTGAAGCAATTCTTCACCAGTCAAATTCAAGGTAAATACTTGTACGAGATTTATAGCTGGTACATTGAGACTGCGCGATTGTAGCTAGGAAGAGTATGTACCTACTTGAACTGTCAATAAAAAGCTTAAAAAATATAATTTTGAAATTAGATATGTTTATTTTAGTTAGTTATTCGTAGGTATTTGAAAGAAACAAAATTGGGCAAGTGCGAGTCCGACTCGCGCATGAAGGGTTCCGTACCATAAAACAAGTTAGTTGTATGGGAGCCCCCCTTAAATATATTTATTTTATTTTATATTTAGTATTTGTTGTTTTAGCGGCAATAGAAATACATCATCTGTGAAAATTTCAACTGTCTAGCTATCACCGTTCTTGAGATATAGCCTGGTGACAGACGGATGGACGGACAGCGAAGTCTCAGTAATAGGGTCCCGTTTTTACCCTTTGGGTACGGAACCCTAAAAAATTACAACAATGCATTATAATCATAATCAAATGTTACACTAGGTTAAAAACGTTACATCAAACTACAAATTGGTTAAAAGTGAATGCTTACGAATGCGTAGATTTAAGAAGCTCCAGACATCATCCATCCCATTGCTTCGTTATGTTTACCGTCACAATAGTATTTTATGCAACCGTTGTATAAGAGGGGGCAAAAACACGAGTGGCATGGGTTACGATGTGAGCGTAGCGAACATCATAAGAAAGATGCCACGAGCGTTTTTTGACCTACTTATACAACGTTGCATACAATACTTTTTGTACGACTCGACATTTCATAAATAAAATGCAAATAAACAACAAAGAAAATAATTACAGTCATGTTCCCGCTCGGAATCAACAAAATTCAAAAAAAATAGTCTGATAAACTTTTTTTTATTGACGTGCATTTGTCAAAAAAATATTGAAAAAATATGAACTTATACATAAAGGTATACATTCACTATACTAAACATTTGTCAAAAAAATATGAACTTATACATAAAGCTATACGTTCACTATACTAAACATCCACGCACTGAAGATAAAACTTTTTTTTTTAAGTTGGCAGCAATGCCTTAGTACCTACAATAAGTTTTTTTTTATTGAAAATTGTGTGAATGCAGCTGTTTATCTTGTAAGCTGTGGGCAGTAGAGTATAGACTTTTACAGACTTTCATAATTTATGTCTTTATATTAGAGTTCGTAACTATATAAATGACAGAAAAAAGTACTGGAGTAGAAAAATGTTTTATAAACATGTCTTGACTTGATTTGAAATGAGATTTATAACATATACTTAGTGTATTTTGAACCGTCGTATATTTTCCGAACGCAATAAAACCCAAAATCGTAGCGTCATAATTGCGTCGCGAATGCACCCAATCCAGTTTTGCCCATTTCGGAAGCGTATATCCCAAAATGAAATGTACTGCTATCATAATAGAGACTAAATTGCTTGCACTATGAGGCTGGTTTTGCATTCATAAATCACGGGGAATCGCAGGCGAATGAGTTATTGTTTTTTATCCCGTAAATAGTGGATATTGATCAATTGAAATCGGATTTCAGATTGAAATGGAAACGCCGTAAGGACGATTATAATTTTTTTAGGTTTCATTTCATTTATTTTTGTGTTAATTTTCAATCTCACAAAAATCATACGACTTAAATAAAATAAAAATATTAAGGGGCAATCTTACACAAATCAACCTAGTCCCAATCCGAAACTAAGCAAAGCTTATACTATGGGTAGTGGACGACAATATAATTATGTACATAATATTATAAATACATATACCTATAGTTAACATCCATGTGGACATGTGTGTGTTGACAGCATCAATCTATGGTAGCTACTCTGCATTCTGCAAATTCAGAATCACGGTAGGTACTAAACAAAAAAAAATACTTATTTGAAACTGCCAAGCTAAATTAAAAAAAAAAGGAAAAACAAAAAAAATATATAAACGTTAAGATAATAATATGTACCTATTTATATTCCACATAATTTTATATCGACGGTGCAAAGGAGAAACCCCTTAAGCGACATTTTCAATGAATTTGAGATATATATCGTTGGAATCAGCTTTTTTTTCTGCATCTTTTAAGCCGGGTTACGTAGCGATCTGCAGACTTTGATGTCGGTTAAGGTAGCTTATAAATAGTGGACCGATTTAAAAAACACCCAGTTATGCGACACATCATTTGATTTAAATTTGAACTACTCACAATTTTATACGTCGCTTACAGTGTTTTTAAAAATGGCTTGAATTTGTAGCAATGGCGTTAAAGTTTTAATTACAAACACAAATTATATAAGGTTAGGTGCTTAATCGTGTCTTCTGGAATTATGAACAACAAATGCTGTCGGTTAATTGATTGTCACAAAACTTACGACAGTATTTGCTCCTTCAAGCGACACGTTGAATTTTGAGCATTTATGTCGCTTAATGTATTCGTTAAAACTTGCTTTAGTCGTTTAAGTGAAAGATCTAAAAGGTATCCTGGGGCTTGAATTATCGGTTTTACCTGTCAATCGTCGCTTCAGTGAACCATTTTTAGTGTACTATACCTGTGAATGGCGTTTTTATAAACACGAAGTAACCAGTCGGTCGCTTCAGTCGGCAGAGAACATTGTGGGGAGGCGGTTGTCTCGCTATTTGCCGTCGCAGACTACTTTAAAAAAAAAGTTCTACGTTTTCGTTGTGTCTATTTTTAATGTAAACTTTACTACTATAATTTAAAGATAACACATATCACTTAGCTTACAAAGTTGTCTAATTCAAGACAATTGATTTTATAGGTTATCTGATCTATTTAAGCCTGATAAGAAGTAATAAGACATTAGCTATGATAAGAGAACTTATTTATTAAGTTATGTTGATTTGTATCTCTGCCTTTAAAGTTTAATATAAAAAATTATGTATGCCATTACTAGTATTAGTGTTATTATAATATATAATTAAGAGCAGAGAATTCAACAGCCCCGTGGTCCTCTGCTTCATAGACTACACTAAAGCCTTCGACTGCGTACAATGGGACAAACTGTGGAACGTGCTACTTGAAATGGGAGTTCCTGAACACCTCGTTGCTTTAATCCAGAGTCTGTACACTGGGAACCGTTCTTTCATCAAGATAGGCACTGAATGCTTCAATATGTTCCAAACTAAAAAAGGAGTGAGACAAGGTTGCATTTTGTCCCCTGCACTTTTTAACATATTATGGAGAGTATATTGTTCGGAAGACCATTGAAAATTGGGAGAAGGGTTTCCTTATAGGTGGAAAAAGACTATCAAATCCCCGATATGCCGACGACACCATTCTTCTGACAACATCCATGGTAGACATGACCGAGCTGTTCCATAGACTTGAGGTAGAAAGTGGTAACATTGGTCTCACGGTGAACAGAGCTAAAACCAAAGTTATGATAGTGGATCGAGCTGGAAAGCTGAGTAATGTCACCTGCAACATTCCGGGCATTAGCATTTTCGATCGCTATATCTACCTAGGCTCCCAAATCTGCAATGACGGCAGCTGTGTCACCGAGATAAAAAGGCGAATCGGGATGGCAAAGGATGCTATGACCCGTTTGAACAACGTCTGGAAGAAAAGAGGAATTGGTATCAAAACCAAGATCCGATTGATACGTGCTCTGGTATTCCCTATCTTCCTGTACGGAGTGGAAACGTGGACAATCCTGGCCCGAGAAAGGCAAAGGATTGATGCATTTGAGATGTGGTGCTGGAGACGTATGTTAAGAATACCATGGACTGCGAAACGCACCAATGCATCGATCCTGAACCAGCTCCAAATACTCGAACTCGCTTGTCCACCACGTGCCAACAACGCATTCTTTCCTATTTCGGCCACACAATGCGCAGAGACGACGAAAATCTTGAAAAACTGATCGTGGTTGGGAACACCGAAGGCAAAAGATCGCGCGGTCGTTCACCAACAAGAAGGACCGATCAAGTAAAGGACTCATCGAACTCTAAATTCTACTCGGTTGTAAGAGACGCGCTGGACAGAAGCCGGTGGACGCAGATCATCCGCGCCAGATGCAACCCTGAAGCTGACCACGATCCTCAGACATGAGGGACCGACTCCAGAGAGAGAGATAATAAATGACTAAGACTGATAGTAAATTAGGAAAAACAAGAAAAATTAAATAAAGTGGAAACTTGAAATTTAAATAAACATTATCGTTTTTTTTTATTTTCTGTTTTTTTTTACTTATTCATGTTTACCCTGTACATTCCTGTTTTTTTCCCGGTTCTGGGTTACCCATTTAAGATGACTTAACAATAATTGGGTTTATATTGTATTTAAAATATATAATTGATTATAATAGTTGCATAATACATTTCCGGACCACAAAATCTCTTTAATAATTATGAGAAAATGTTTTCCTCACTATAGCTGCTTAAAGTAATATTCTAGTAATAAGTATGATATAAAAGGTCGTTTAATTGTTTTTTCTAGTATCTGCCTAAAAATTGCAATGTCGCTTAGAGGGTTTCTCTGGGTTTTTTTTTTCAGGTCAATTTAAATTAAGCGACATTTATATCAGAAGATTCTAAGTTTTTTTCAGTAACGTTACTATTGGTGGATAGGTATTACAATTTAATAAAATACGTCCATAGAACTGAAGTCTCTAAAACAACTAGAAAAAAAGTTACGATTTTTTTAAGAAAATTAATACTTTTAAATTTTAAACGCTCTTCTGTAAAGTTAGCAAAATGTCGCTTAAGGGGTTTCTCCTTTCCACCGTCGATATACATATAATATTTCAACTTTTATGTTTTAAAAATTATGCTACTAAATATAAATAGAAATTGCAACGCCAGAAACAGAGTCATTAAGAAGGATTTAACTCTACGGGGCATTAAAAAATTATGAAAAACTTAGATACTCAGAATATAAATTAAACTGTTATGCATCGCACTGTGTTGCAACAAGTTAATGCTACGGGCTTTCACTCGGTGCTTAGCGAAATTAAAAAAGTTTGTTATACGTCGCGAACGAGACACGCGAAGATAAATATTAACTTACATGAGTCGTTTGCTCGGCGAAGTTAGAATGAATTTAAACAGAACATAACGAACTTTGATTCCCTACGGGACGTTGAATAGTAAAACGTTACGGTTAGACGATACTGTATCCTTTCCATGAGTTTACAGTGACCGTACACGAAAGCGACTACGTAAACGTGTATGGAGATTTGTAGTTTTACAAAGTAACCGCTAGGAACGCTGTACTATTCTCCATACAAATTGTTTACGCTGTCGGCTAGCAAGTAAGGTCACATTAACTCATTGCAGGGGTGATGGTCTTAAGTTGATACCGTACATTTATGACGTAGGTTACCTTCACCACTTCGAACTACGCGTGGGTGCAGCACAACCAATTCAAACGATTCTTATTTACGATTATGTATTTCGTAATAAATGTATTTGATACGACGACGCGGTTGGTGCAGTTTGTAGTGCTGAGCCGGCGGTCCTGGGTTCGAATCCCGGCCAGGGCAAATATTTGTGTGATGAGCTCGAATGTTTTGTTCCAGGGTCATGTATTTTATTGGAGCGAAGCTCCCATGGATCGACTCGAATGGACTTTGTAACAATGCGCAGATCTCAGCGAGTTCTCAACCGATTTTAGAAATTTTTGTTTTAAAATGCACAAATTAAATTTCGCTAGGTCGTGACGAAGAGAAAATTTCGAAAAAAAAAAAAAACTCCGCTCCAATCTATGGTGCAAGCTTAGCCGGTGGCTGACTCTGCATCGACCTAGTCTATATATGTATTTATCTATAATGTATATCGTCGTCTAGTACCCATAATACAAGCTTTGCTTAGTTTGGGACAAGGTCGATTGGTGTATGATTGTCCCTTAACACGTTCACTGCGGGTTGAGTCAAATCGGCCTCAATCGCGACCTTACCTTGGTGCGGGGCTAAAAGTTCGTGTTATCTCTCTCTTGCGGGAGCTGCTGCCGTTTACTTACAAGGCGTACGACAGAGTCATATATACATTTATTTATGTTTTCCAAAGTCGGACTCGTTGGTACAAGAAAAACGTTTGAGGTCTTAATAAGCCTCAAACGCACTGGGTATACTTTGTTTTCACTCAGTGCGGATTGAGGTTTATTAACGTCTCAAAAAAGCGACCTCAAAGCCGCACTGAGCGGGACGCGGGCGGCGCGGGAGTCGATTGCTTCACGTTAGTGCGGCCACAGTTATCGATACAGAACGACTTGTGTTTCACGATAATCACTTTGCTCAACATTGCATTGCCTGAATTGCCTCATTAACTATATTTAAAAAAAATCATTGTTTGACAGATGTTTTTAATGTATGATAATGTTTTGTTTATTCTACTACTCAATAATAAATTAATAACTCTATAAACATTATTTTAACTTTCCTTAAAATATACTGATACTTATAAAAATTGCTTATCGTGAAATTAACCTATATAAAGAAACATATATTATATTCTTTACACAAGTAAATCTGAAGACAAGTGTTTTTTATCGTACATGTGACTACCTATATTGTTTACAGAATGTCATAAATCAACGGGTTTGTTTTAATTACTTAATCGAAAAATTTATTTCTTGCTTTTAGAGTATTAAAACAAACATTTTAACTAAGTAAAGCATGTAGGTAGGTACTCTAGTTAAAAGGAAACAAATAATAAACTTATCGATAATTTAGCGATAATTGCCATTCTCTTCACTAGGTTTAGATAAAATCTAGTGCGTTTTGAGACCTGAAAGGCCTCAAAGATTCTTAAGGTTTTTTTTCTCTCACCAAAAGTCAGAACCAAGGGCGACGCTAAGGGTATTTTAAGCATTTACTGACGAATGTAGAGCACATGAAAAAAAATGGCTAGTCCGAGTATAGGCAAAGTTATGGAGGATTTAAACACCTACTGAAATTTGAGGTCGATTAGACCTCACCCGCACTGAAAAAGAGTTTAGGATTGGGCTGATTCGATCTCAACCGCACCAGTTGAAAGTTCCTCATGATTTGTTCCGCAGTGAACGTGTTAATATGTATACATTTCTATATATCATCTATTTTACATTTGTATATATTATATCAACAAGCACATCATAGCAGAGAAGATCGAATTATCGATTAATGGCTTTCCGATGACCCAGCAGGCCTAGTGTACCGATGAATCCAGATACAGTATAAATACCTGATTGGAAATTAGGAACCAACACAAAACATTTTCATCGATTGATTATAAAACAACATTAGTTCGTTCTTTAAGGTTCCGTTCCCAAAGGGTGCTAAAATAACCCTATTACTAAGCCTGCGCTGTCTGTCTTGTCCGTCGGCCACAGGGCTGTCTTCTATCTATCCTTCCATCGGTAATAAATAGAGACAAGACATTTTCGCATAATGTGTTTGTATGACCGCTACGCAACAAACGTACTTAAATAAAAAAAATCAAGGAGTCCCCATACTACTAAACGTGTTTTAGGGATTTTAACGTTTTGTTCTAACGGTTGGTTGGTAATTGACACGGTAGACACTTGAAATTTGCATAAAATATGTGTTGGTATTACATACTATAACAACAAATACTACATTTAAAAAAGGCTGAAACAAATAAATATATTTATTTGATTCGTTGCTTCGCGCGCGGGCCCGATATAAAGTAAACCTAATCTAATATCAGTAATATCTGACACAAGCGCATACATATTACCTATGCTAAAACAATGAAAATACGTATGTATGAATAATACATTGATTCCCCGTTAATTGCTTACAAATCAAATCAAATTATAGATGGATAATTTGACCCATTGTATGTTAATTGAAAATCAATAGTGGTGAGGATCACGCAGTGAAGCGGCAGATTTGGTCATTATAATTTCATAATTTTCACAACATACCCAAATTATAAATATTCCCATCAGTTTACATAACAGTTTAAATATGTATTTATGTATAATAATTACACTTTCGGCTAATTTCGCATTTAATTAGTGTTAAAGGGTGAATATCCCAACAGCATTTTTTACGCGTCCAAGTTGACATTCCATATTTTTTTTAATTAATAATTAAATGCATAAGTTTTTTTCTAAATGTTTATGGTTAATTATTTGAATAACAAAATAGTTGGCTACAAGTTTAGATTGAAGTAAACATAATTATTTATAAAAAAAAGTAAATTATTTAGGAACAAGGTGGCTTGTCCTCAACGTACTTCTTATGAAACAAGCGCTCGGCATGGCTATGTTTTAAGCTTGTATATAAATGAGGCAACAAATTAACAATTTATGCTGTCATAGCCTCTTAATGTTGGTATAATTTCATCATTTTACCTATTTAAATAGCATGACTCTGGATCAAAGTTTGTCCAGGCAAAATTTTAAGTTACGGTGGCAAAATTGCAGCATTTCGTAGCTGGTTATTAAATGGCACAGGACTTTTTCGCGTTGGTATACCCCACTTAGGTCAGTCGTAACGTACGTAACCTCTGGTGGCATTTTGTTCAACGATTTCTTAGTTTAGGTGACTCGAATTGTAGGCTTGTTCTTTGTTTTTCGTGTGGGAAGTGCAGTGATGAATAGTATTTTGGTTTGTAGTTTAATCTATTCTATAATTACAATCTTAATATAAATCATTAAATTGTAAATTTCGTAAATTGATTGTCGTAAATTTTCTGTTTGGGGTTGCTTAGTTTTGGTGGTTTTGGTGGCAAAACTTGCGCCACTTAAACGGAATTATGCCACCAAAACTTAAAATTACTAAAGTTTAATTTGTACGAATGTCATATTTTTATGTGCTATTTACGAACTGGCGACTGATAATAAATAGTAATACTTAATTAGAATCATTTTTTATTTTAATGAATTAACATTTCTTCATTATATTTTTTTTTATACAAATAGTAAAGAGTTTTCACTTTTTGGTGGTTGGTGACTTGATTTCAGATAAGGAGGGCAACTTTCAGTTTTGGTGGCAACCTAAAATTTTGCTGCTCATATTTCATTTATTATTGTTAAAATTCTTGTAGAAATATATGAGAAATATAAAAAAAACATATTATGAATACATATTTAGTATCATACACACTGATATTGCTGTGCCCTTGCAGGGTGCCACATGTCTCACTATCCATACTTAATATTATAAATGCGAAAGTGTGTCTGTCTGTCTGTCTGTTACCTCTTCACGCTTAAACCGCTGAATCGATTTTGATGAAATTTGGTATGGAGATAGTTTGAGACCCGGGAAAGGACATAGGATACTTTTCATCCCGAATAAATTTAGTGTTCTCGTGGGATGAGCGGGTAACACCGCGGGGCACAACTAGTTTCTTATAATTCCATCTATTTGTTATAATGTGATATGCAATAAATGATTCTATTCTATTCTATAACTTTAATTTTTCTTAGGGCCGATTGTTCAACCAGATAAATTAATCTGTCAGTTAAAATTATTGCTATCCTTTTCTCCCGTCATATAAAAGAAAAGTGACAGCCAACATTTATCTGACAGATATGTTTTATCTGGTGATTGAACAATCGGCCATTAAAATCTTAAAAAAAAATGTGCCCCAAGACTTAACACTTTCGACACCAACAACCCGGTAGCCGGGCGCTCTGCTCGTAGTAAGTTTTCGCTACATACGGTTTTTCCCATGTTATCGGCTATGAGCGTAGCCCGTAGCGCTACGCGGTAGCGAATGCGTTGAAAAATGGCATTGTTGATATTCACCATAAAATCGTGTAAAAAAATGTTAAATTTTAATAATCAACAGTTAAACATTGGCCCTATACAAAAAATAGTGTTATTTCCGTATCAAAAATTTTCTCAAAATATTTCTCCTCAACCCGCGATTTCAGTTCACCCTGGTTTACGGTATGCTGAATATGGAATTGAAGATGGCTATGGGATGCCCACATTGACTATCGTCGATGACCAGGTAATCATACTTATAAAAAATTATATTTGTGTTATTTAAGTATTCATGTTCATTCAAAATTTTTCATTAAGGAAAAATATACGTAAGTAAGTAATTTCATAATAACAATGTAAAGTTGGACCCGACCGCCTAAGTCTTACTTCCATACTATGCTTTCACAACATTATTTTCCGTAGTTGTTCAAATTGTCTGTACTATTATAGAAAGCAGTAAAAACAAACACAATTGCTTTTATATTTCTTATACCACGACTAAGTCATTTTATCCTGTAGAAAGTAAAATAAATTATGAATTATGATAGTCTATTTATACGGCTTTATAGTTTTATAATACCTTGTCGACTTCGCCGCTTGTTATCTACTTTAATTGTTTTCATTCTCTCTTTTTCTTCTCCTATTCTGACTATGAGTGACAATATTAATCTTCGCGAAAAATAAAACACGAATACGCGAAAATGATCGACAAAGCTAAATTAGACCTCACATCGTCAAACCAGTTAAACATAGAACGGTAAAGGAACTATAAATATCGTAAATGCGACCCAATCTTATACTGCGAGGAAAATAACAGAGGTCTTTATAAACTGGTTGTTTATTTCAGTAACCGCAAGCCACAGTCCTTAGCCCCAGGGAAATCATACATAGTGTAATATGAAACCGAGACCAAAGAAACAATAAAGTTTTAGTTTATGACGATTTAATCTTGAAGTGTTTGTTTGGCAAGCGTAAGAAAACCAAACCAATTACTTGGAATTTCTATTTGTTTAGGACTTGGATCAATCTGAACTACTATTGTGTAAATAAACTTAAAACATATTCGCTACACCTGATCTGGCTCCGAAATGTGAGAAAGAATTGCTTATATAGGTATGTTGTAAATAATTTACATCAATCCATGTAAAGCTATTTAATTGGAACCCGTAAACTCTAATTATATTTCATTTTTACAGCTATTTAAAATAAAGATTCATGATTATTTCCTCGCATTTGGAGAAAAGTGTATATAGTGATACAAGCCTCAGCGGAATGTCAATTCGTGGATTCGTATTTATTGAAGAATCGTACTCATCCACGAACTGACTTTTCCCGGCCTCTTTTTTTCAAGCAAGCAAGCAGCAGGTGGAAATCAAATTAAAAGCAACCAATAACTACATTAAATAATTGAACTGCAGAGAGTTTACGGATGCTCACAGTCTAGCTAGAGTGACAATCACCTCTATGTGGGTAGGCAAAAACAAGATCAGACTAGCCGCGGATGCTTAGTTGCGAAAACCTGAAGAGCTAGATTTGCTAGCAGGGGTCTAAAGTACAGTACCTAGAGCCTCGATTATCCAGACCGAGACTACAGTTTCGACAATCGAAACATGGGTTTTGCGGGACGAGATTTCGGTATATCCACGCGTTCACCGCTACTTCTGTGATCGTCATATTTATTGATGGAACAATTTAACTATCGTCTAAAATCTTATCTATACCCAGGATTATTAGTGTCGAGGTTTAGCCAATCTACGGCGGTGGGAGCAAACAAC
This sequence comes from Apotomis betuletana, assembly GCA_932273695.1. Lineage (NCBI taxonomy): Eukaryota > Metazoa > Arthropoda > Insecta > Lepidoptera > Tortricidae > Apotomis > Apotomis betuletana. The sequence continues at coordinate 17,775,889 of OW026300.1, forward strand.
AATGTATCTTTCGCGCCAATGTATTGACGACGCGGTTGGCGCAGTGGTTAAGTAGCTGCCTACTGAGCCGACGGTCCTGGGTTCAAATCAAGGGCAAATATTTGTGTGATGAACCCGAATATTGGTGCCTGGGTCATGGATGTTATTTGTATTTAAGTATTTATTTATCTATATAATCGTCTAGTGTCCATAACACAAGCGTACTAGAGCTTACTGTGGGACTAGACCGATTTGTGTGTGGTTGTCCGATATTTTTTATGTTCGGATAATTGAGTGTTCAGATAAACTAAGGCATCGTTCGGATTCACTTCGGATTTCCAAGCGTAGAGGTTACTTGCAACATTATTATCTACGGTGAAGAGTATTGACACAGTCCGAATAATTGCAGAACTGAAGCGACAGTGAGTGAATGTCAGAAAGGTTGTATTCCCGAGATGCGACTGTAGCCGGAAGGCACAGAAAACCCCTACGAGGTGAATGCAATGCAATGCAATGCAATGCAATGCAATGCAATGCAATGCAATGCAATGCAATGCAATGCAATACAATACAATACAATACGATACGATACGATACGATACGATACGATACGATACGATACGATACGATACGATACGATACGATACGATACGATACGATACGATACGATACGATACGATACGATACGATACGATACGATACGATACGATACGATACGATACGATACGATACGATACGATACGATACGATACGATACGATACGATACGATACGATACGATACGATACGATACGATACGATACGATACGATACGATACGATACGATACGATACGATACGATACGATACGATACGATACGATACGATACGATACGATACGATACGATACGATACGATACGATACGATACGATACGATACGATACGATACGATACGATACGATACGATACGATACGATACGATACGATACGATACGATACGATACGATACGATACGATACGATACGATACGATACGATACGATACGATACGATACGATACGATACGATACGATACGATACGATACGATACGATACGATACGATACGATACGATACGATACGATACGATACGATACGATACGATACGATACAATACAATACAATACAATACAATACAATACAATACAATACAAGTACTCTTTATTGCACACCTCATAAAACATACAGGAGAAATACAATGCAAGAAATCACAAATTAGAGGTAAACAACAGGTGGTCTTATCGCTAAAGGGCGATCTCTTCCAGAGAACCTTTGGGTAGTGGAGAACTTGAAAAAAACTTTTGTTATTAGGCGGTGCAAAAATCGGAAAAAATAAATAATAATATATACATGAAAAACAAATAAATACATAAACAATAAATACATACATATGTACATTCAGCCAAAAGATAAAAGGACCAGTTGAATAAAATACGAATTATGAAAGGAATAGATAATGCTCTTTCAGGTGAGCTTGTTGTTGTGTTGTTGATGATTCTACTATCCAGAAGGATCGTGGGAAACTGCTTCATGAAAATTCTTCCAGTACATTAGCGCCCAAAGGACATCTTTCGGCAGAGATAATGATAATGAATTCATAATGATTATGCCTTTACATGAACTTGAGTCCCAAGGCTTAATATAAAAAAAAGATGTCAATTAAATACCTTTGCATATAGTTAATTAACTTCCATACTTTTTCTTTTTTCGTTGAAAATCCAATCACATAAAGAAAACACTCAAGTTTAAATTAGACTCAGTGGAGCGGCAATCCCCCTCGATGGCATCAATTAGTGCGGTTGATACTTTTAATCTTGTTAATCCCACCCAGAAACTTTCTTTTCCCGCATTTAGTAGATAAACCTACCTAAACTCAATCAGGAAAGTATAGGATAAGTCTTATTGTAAGAAAGTTGGATCGACATGCCAACTTTACGTGCCGTTGGAAATGTGGACTCTGAGAAAATATGTATAAAGAAATGGTGAAAAGCGTACTGTTTGCCAATTCATCGATACATGTTGCCATACATATATTTGACCACGACATTCCATATTTTGACGACGCGTTTGGCGCAGTTTGTAGAACACCTGCCTACTAAGCCCGCGGTCCTGGTTTCGAATCCTGGTCAGGGCAAATATTTGTGTGATTAACGCGAATATTTGTGCCTGGGTCATGGATGTTCTATGTATTTAAGTATATATTTATCTATATAAGTATGTATATCGTCGTCTAGTACCCATAACACTATCCTTCTTGAGGTTGATTGTGACTAGATCTATTTGTGTGAGGTTGTCCGATATTTATAATATTATTATAAAGATAGTTATTGCGTTCTGTTATGTATTTCTACATGTGTATAGTTTATGTGCCCACCTCAAATCGGATACTCTAAATATTTATCATAGTAATGTGTGATCATGTCTTACTTAACACGCGTTGCTTTTCCAAGTAATAAACAGAGTGTTTAAGAGTATTATGCAGCCAATAAAACTCTAATCTGAGCTGTTACAAGGACTCCACAAGCGCCTATGCAACCTGTGTGTTACTTGGATTATGTTAAGTTTAGACGACAGAAACCGACAGACTTAAAAAAGAGAGGTGTATCTCAATTCGATAGTATTGTTATTTAAAGATTTGTTACTTTGAGACTCCGTCATTTATAAGCAATTTTTTTTCGAAAGGAAGCATTTATTTTTCAAATCCGTTCCGTAAATTTTTGGTGAAGATTTGATGACGACATCGAGTCGAAGGAAATCATCAAATAGTATAGGCAAAGACTATAGGAATTTCGGTGTTTTTTATAGTAACTCGTTCAGTTCTCTTCGGACATACAATATTTTCTCGTTGAAGTCGTATTTCCAAGTTATAAGAGAGAGAGAAAGTTTAAATTTTTTATAATATCTGTCTTTCTATTTAATATCTGACAACCTCACACAAATCGATCTAGTCTCTAGTAGGCTAGTGTTACGGGCACAGTGCCCGTAGTAGTAAGGCACTATAGACAACGATACATATTTTTTATGGATAAATATTTGCCCTCGCTGGGATTCGAACCGCGTCGTCCCCTTGTATCCTTAAAATAACTCTTAGAGCACTAATATCTATGTATCAGGCAACCCGGTCATAGTAGTTTTATGGACGCGTACCTATACATTACAAGACCTTCAGATAATATTCCAGCATCATAGTAAATAGCTGATTCAGTTGTGCACTTTGTGCCGTCGGCCATTGCTGGCGGCGTGCCAGGCTCTCGACACATCTAGTGCCCACTTTGCGACGCAGGCGGACTGTGCCCTGCGTCATGCAAACTATAAGGGGCGTCCACGGAAACCGAACATGTAACTTGGAGGGCGTCTGGAACTTCTTTTTAAGTGATTGTGACCAGGGCTTGCTATCCGAATATCCAGATATTCATTTTATCCGGATGGATATCCGAAGTGTAAAATTTCGATAATTTTCTATACTCTTCGGATAATAATAAGATTTCGGAAAATTACGATAAAATAATTACTTTAGTATATAATATTATAATAAATATAATTATTACTCAAACCAACGCACTGTGACATAGCTGAAGGCCGTGTCCCTGAAAACTTTTCGTGGTTTTGTGTACTGTAAACTACCTACGCTATCCTGTCTTTTCGCCGAACTATTTTTCGTCGAATGTTTCATTTCGCCGAATTTTTGCCTTCGCAGAATTTGTGTTCCTCTGTAGTCGTTAATTTTTCATAATTGTCGTACATATCATCCCATAGATCAGGTTAGGTTAGGTTAAGTTTTGTTTTATAGCAATCCTAAATAGTTTACAGTTTCAGTGAAAAATGCTTTCTGCGAAATGATACTTCGACGAAATTAAAAATTCGACGAAAAATTGTTTAGCGAAAAGGCAGAGAACCGTAAACTACATATTAAAGAAACTCAGCACATGTTTGATTTAGAGTTACAAGTCAAAAAAATGTTTTTTGTTCTAAAAATTGGGCAAGAGCGAGTCCGACTCGCGCATGATGGGTTCCGTACCATAATCTATAACAAGTTTGTTGTATGGGAGCCCCCCTTAAATATTTATTTTATTTTTAGTATTTGTTGTTATAGCGGCAATAGAAATACATCATCTGTGAAAATTTCAACTGTCTAGCTATCACCGTTCTTGAGATACAGCCTGGTGACAGACGGACGGACGGACGGACGGATGGACAGACGGATGGACGGACAGCGACGTCTCAGTAATAGGGTCCCGTTTTTACCCATTGGGTACGGAACCCTAAAAAAGATTAAACCCATATCTAAAACTAATTCAACTCTTCATGCATAGTATTTAACTTATGCGGCATTTTACAAACAAAACCGGCTCCCGGACCTTGATGAGAAATTCAGTCTGAATATAAATTTTTAGGGTTCCGTACCCAAAGGGTAAAAACGGGACCCTATTACTGAGACTTCGCTGTCCGTCCGTCCGTCCGTCTGTCAGCAGGCTGTATCTCAAGAACGGTGATAGCTAGACAGTTGAGATTTTCACAGAAGATGTATTTCTACTGCCGCTATAACAACAAATACTAAAAATAAAATAAAATAAATATTTAACGGGTTGTATGGGGATACAACAAACGGGATTGGTTGCGTTAACTTTGCACCTTATTGTGCAAACTTAACTTAACCATTTAAGGACGGAAAGTGTTTGTACGGAACCCTCGGTGCGCGAGTCCGACTCGCACTTGACCGGTTTTTAAATTATTAGATGTCTTAATATTTTAATTTTAGCTGTTGCCTGAGGTAGACGGGCTGTTTCCCGAAAAATTGTACTTTAATATTAAAACTTTCTGCAGCTGCGTTATCAGTCTTGCCATTAGAAAATACTGAATGTTATGAATTATCTTATCATATTTATTTTCCCATATTTAAATAAACAAATAACGTGCTACATAATGATATTCTCTTCATTTATATGCATAGGCAAGGCAGTTTGCGACTTCGATACAAGCCAATGAGGAACACAAATTGTCCTTGCAGACACAAGCGCTTTGTCCAACCCACTGTGATGAATATGAGGGACGAGGGTGCATCTCAATTGGATTGTCTCAGATCCAGAATTTTCATTGGTACTATGTCTGAATACATTCCAGTGTCCTGCACTTTATACTGCATGGTATACCTTACTTTTGAGGTAATGAATTTCAATTCAACTCCTTACAATTCTGAATACATAAAAATTTTAACACTGTGGGCAAACATTTATCAAAAATATACGCACGCATAGAGAAACGTACAAGTACAATACTAAAATAATCAGTAAATATTACGGAATAGATATAAATAGGAATTCTTGAAGTCACAAACCCTCGAAGAAATAATGATTTAGCGATCATCATAAAACGATATCTTGCGACGCCATAATTTGGACAGCGCATAAACTGTACAGTACAGGCTACCGATAAGCTTAATATTGTAGGAATTTGTCGTAAAACGTTAATGATGTCCCATGAAATAGAATATACCCAACCTTACCTATATTCTAGCGAGACACATACATACTCGGGAACCGAAAGTTAATAAATTCTGTTCAAAGATCAATTAATTCTGTACGAGAGTACTTTTAAACTAATCCATTAAGACAAGTAGTCTGCTGCTAAGTCAGTTTAAAATTGTAAAGGAGATAATTGAGTTTATATTTTAGGGTCGTACATAAATACATAATATAGTACATTGCTAACCGCTGTATAAAAGGCACCAATTTCAGCGAGATAGTTGAAAACGATCTCGTACTATTAAAGTTACTTAGAACCTTATTTTATGGTCTGATACTTCTTAATAAAAACAAAAGCATGAACATAATTAATAACACAGTCACAACATACAATAAGCCCAATTAGTAAACAAATAATAACAATACATAAAAGCAGTGAAAGATAAATAAGGAACCTCTAATAACTAGCATTAGTTATTATTATCCCCTCACACGGAAATAGCGCGAGTGATGCGGAATAGCCAACTAATTCTATTGCTCGTTAGACGGCGTGCAGAGTCGTCACAGTGTACAGATTATACGTATTACAATTTATTACATAATCGTCGGGCCAAATTGCGTCGAATAAAGCAAGTGTGTCGTTTGATGATGTAGAAACGCAAAACTTTAAAAACTACTCTTGCTCTCTTTTTATCAATGACTAATAAGGAGGAACTGGGACGAGTTGGCCTAGTTCAGTTCGACTGATAGGATATATACAGGAAATTTGGAGGGAATATATACTAATTTAATGGAAATTAAATACCCATATGTGCATATTTAGATACCTACTGATTTCAAATCTAATTGCTGGCGTAGTATATCGTTAGTGAACGCTCCCTAATATGAAGAGTCTCGTTACAAAGGACTCGCTGCGAGCAGGGAAATGCTCTGCGACCCGTTCGAGTTCTTGGGTTTGACGCCTTGCTCATACAGAGGGGAAACTAATTAGTGGGTCCCGCCATTCCCTGAGTTCCGATAATTGCAGTTATTTATCTACTTCATACTGACACATTCATAATCGAGAAGACATTTAGGTTGAAACTTTATAGCATTAAGTTTTATGTATCGACTGATGGCCATCGCTCTAAGTTAAAGTACTTACTAAATGATATATCTTATTTTTCTTCCACAAAACCGTACCCGTTTATTACTTTCATTAGCATACAAACATACTATGTACCATTAGTAAGATCTCTACTAAGAAATCTCTATAAGTACGCCTAGAACAAGTTTTCATATAAACTTAAATATATTATTATTACTTTTATTTTATTTATGTCCCTTTTGCAAAAGTTGAAGCCGCTTTTGGTTTCATGTGTCTTCGCATCGATCATAGAGACGTTTTGCTTGTGACATTGACATTGTGACAATAGAGCACACGGACGGAACTCGGCCCGTGGATAGCAAAAACTGACTTCACTTTCAAGCGCTAACTAGGTTTCTAATAGTATTTATTTGAGGATCTCTATTTGATAAGCATTGTCCAAAAACCTTAATTTGTTAAAAAAACTAACCTCTATAAAATAACGTTTTTACAGTAATAGTGACATTATACACGCGTTGTTTCATTTTGTATCTATTAAAATTAAAATATGCACTTTGCATTTAAATACACGTTTTAATTACACAAAATCGTCATATGCGTCTCACTAACAGTCCTTAATCAGACGACCCGAAAACTGTAGCGGCGGTATTTTTACCTCAAATTTTCTGCACTAGGGAACATTCTATCACATCCTTAGCTTATCTGGGGTAACAGCTTCTGTAAAGGGAGGACGTTGGGGGATTATCAATTTCTTACTTGATTGAGCCGCCTGATGGCGCTGGGTAGGACAAAGGACGATCGGGATGAGAAAACAAAACACTACCGATACACGTGCAACGTTTTTTATCGATAGTGTTTTGTTTTCTCATCCCATCATATATTTGTTTACAGATTACTTAGATTCGCTCTGCTCATGGCTTCGTCTATAATGGAATTCATTTCAAGGAATCCGTTCAAATTATCCCGTTGAGAAACATAAAATAATTTCATAAATCCAAATTTCATAAAAAATTTAAAATCCAAAATCAATAAACATGTAATTAAAATCGATATTTTATTTGCTTCTAGCAATTTCCTTCTTTAGATACTAGAATTTTTCTCTGGATTCGCTCATGTAGCAAATATATTTTCGTTATCCTTTGGTCATTGTTTTTATTCCACGTTCCAAACTCCTTGTCTGTGAAAGGAAATAGCGTCGACCAACTGCGCCATATTCATAAACGTATAATGTTCGTAAGGATTATATCTATTGTGAGGTAGCACAAATACACTGTAGCAAACAAATAATAAAAAAACGGTCAAGTGCGAGTCTGACTCGCGCACCGAGGGTTCCGTTTAACTTAAGTTTGCACCAGTTTGGTGGTATGTATGGCGTTGTTGTTATAGCGGCAACGGAAATACGTCATCTGTGAAAGTTTCAACTGGCTATCTATCACGGTTCATGAGATACAGCCTGATGACAAACGGACAGACAGACAGACGGACAGCTGAGTCTTAGTAATTGGGTCCCGATTTCTACCCTCTTGGTACGGAACCCTAAAAAATAATACTGAATCCATAATCTGTGAATTGCCACTGATTACAGCGAAATGTGCGCACCGATATATGAGAAGAATCTATGTAAATGTAATGTATGTATAAGTATATATTTAGCCTTGAGACAAACCCTTCATAATATATACTATTTAAACACACCAAAAACGTTCATAATGGTAAGATGTTTTTCGTTCCAAGAAGTTAGATGCCTTAAATCTTTATATATATTCGTTAAGATTTCAACCACGTAGTGTCTGGCGCTCGTAGAACAATGAATTCTAGTTTGAGGCGAGTTAAACAAATTTATGTGTCTCTATATTGTAGTTTGTTTCTGTGGTTCGACAATTTTGTACAAAGATCAAAAATGGTAAGATAATTCGTTAAGGGCTTGCCCTTGATTTTATTCAAATCAGTATGACAGTGCTAGTTTAGGGGAATGTATCTATTAAGATTATATTTTATGTTCATCTGAAAAATATATTGTATATGTAAAACAAAATGAAAATGCAATTAAACATAGTTTTACGTGGTTTTACGATGACATAGAAAATTATCTAATATTATGAAATAATTTGTAACTTGAGAGATCTAATATTATGAAATAATTTGTAAATTGAGAGACGAAAACAAAGACTTCGGTAAGTGTATCGTTTCCCCGATAACTACGCCAAAACAAGCACGTACATCGTTCCGGCTACAAGTTAAAACTCGTGGCAAGGGAATCAAAAACTACAGCCAAAAATGAAATAAACAACTCTGGCATTATTTATTACCGATTTTAACGTATGCCACTGGATGTTTATAGCATTCTTCTGTTCTGTCATTGTCAGCATTCCTCGTGTACCTACTGGAATTCTTTATCTACAAGCAAATTTTACTTTGTATATTTTTTTATGGAGTATTTGTTGAACAGATATGGAGTGTTGTTGAACACAGTATAAGATCTACGGACCTATGGTTTGCAGTTTATCACACGACAAATCGTGACAAAGGATCCGTCATTATAGACTTTGTCAGATAGCTACAATTGTTTTACCATTTATCTATCGTGCTATAAAGGCGATCATCTTACGCCGTCCTCTCCCTCTGAATAGTAAGAGAAGTCCAAGACCCTTAGACAATTGCACCTAAAAAAAGCGTACCAATCTTCAGACTAGATGAAACATTGCGGCTGTTTAATTTTACCGGTTAAAACAAAAAACAAAAAAGGACTTCGAAATCCATAACAATCAAGACACCGAGCTACATCGGTACGGTATGGTACCGTAGATCAGTAAAATAAAAGTCAATGTTTCCGATGAGAATGTCCTAATATTGCTCCTTATACAAACCCAAACTATCCAAGTGAAATACGTACTTACGCATATGCAGCCAGATTTACTGAAAGGACCCATATCCGTGCCCATACGGTCGTGTTATGTTGATGCACGCATTAAACTAACCTCTACCCGTCGTGACCACGTAGTTTTGAACCAAACTCTTCTACATATGACGTAGAATCCAAGTCCCTTTACAAGTAACACCACGGGAAGTGGTTGGTTGACTGATATTAATATCTGAGCGATCTAGATAGGACACGAGTTTGGAGTAATGATGGTTTAGGGTTGGATATTCGGATAGAGGGCGCCCTTTACGTCGTCACTGTATCTTCAAAGATATTATGTATGATAACGAACACTAACAAGATAGGTAATCGGATTCTGACGGCAAACATAACTGAAGGGAATAAAAGGTTAAAAAGGTTTCACTTTCTTGTAATGTATCTTGAAATATTATCCCTACCCAAATTCATGTAATAGTTTACCTACTTAAAAGATTTGTTAGTTTTAGTTCAGTCGTCGGTTAGCCTTGCTTGTGGAGAGCAAATCTAAAGATGGAGTAGTAAAACGGTCTCAATTTTATACCGGAAAATGCGCTATTCCCAAAAAACGAGCCAGATACGGATAGCTCCCACTCCCACTCCCACTTTAGTTTGGCGATTACATTAATATAACGACGAAAAATATGCTTTATACTTTTCTGTACCTACGCTCCATACCATTCCAAATTTAATACATTTTGATGAACGACGACTTGATCCAAATTACCTTTAATGAATACTCATGTTTAATAAAGCGAACAAATGTACACAAAGAGATTCAAATAAATACATGGCTTATTTCCTACTTAGCGGCTTCGCAATAACTGGCTGATCCCCACATTATTACGCCCTAGGTTCGTCGAAATATTGTATTTTTCTTCCTTGTTATTGTGTTGATCCGACTCTGTATGAAAAAATAAACAGAATAGCATATTTTGCGGGAAATTTGCCAATAAAGGGGAGGTTATGGTGACTATACTGTAGAAAAGAAGCAATTTTCTATATAACAGGATGCATAATTAGCAACCAACTACAGTTAAGAACAGAGTTGTATAATATGTGTATAATGAAGTTGTATAATAAGCTTACGAAAAACATATTCTTTAAAAACGAAGCAAACTTAGCTATTTATTTCCTTCAATTACAAGTTGTAGAATATGATACGGCCGTAGAATAGGCAAGTAACATAAATCAAATGCCTTGACATGGACTTGCCGCTGTTGTTATTGTTTCTAACACAAGCCTTAATTTGGGATTAGATCGATTTATGTGAGGCTGTCTGATATTTATTTATTTTATGAAAGCCACGTGGCCAGGACCCACGATGGTATTAGAAAGTCTAAAAAAACTAGCCAGTTATATTATATTTTCCGCTCCATTGGTTTTCATTATAATTTCGTCTATGCAGAATTTCAACTTAAGTTGAAGCTGTAATGAGTCCGGCAGTCAGGTATGAACTACAAGTATAATTTAAATAAAACAATTTAAGCGGATTATATCGCGTATATTAATTATTTGAGCCTCCCTGACGTTTCAGTACCTTTACAGATACCGTTGTCAAAGGTTGACTGAGAAAAACACAATTTTTCTCTGTCAAAGTTACATTTGTGCAAACTACCCATTTTGTAAATATTAATTTAAAATAAAGGTGTTCATACATGCCAGATGGGCCTAATGTGTAAAGACAGTTACACATGTGCCAGAAGGGCATTTATTATTTTATTTAAAATATCTACCAGCGGTTCACTAAAGGTTTACTGAGGAGAAAGAACCGCCAAAGAAAACTCCCAGATTGCCTTATTTATTACTATGAAATACTTTTAAACAAAAACTCTACATATACTACTTTTAACACTAATTTGTTTTACACCGTTCGAGGACCAGGGTTTCCAGTCTTGTGTCTTGCTTGATCCTTGATAAGATGTACAACAGGATCCCAAGCCGGTGGTAATGACAAACCATCTTCTCTATTGAAATTGGGATATTTTTTGATTTCAATAGCCTCGCGCAACATTCTGGGAAAACGTCGTTTCTCTCGCAAGGATTGAAGTGTTGTCAAACTTAATTGAATGGTTTGGTTTGTCCATGACATGCTCGCAGACCGCAGACCTGTTGCAACGACGGTGCTTGACATCAGCTACATGCTCCTTAACCCGTGTAGCTATAATACGTTTCGTTTGGCCAATGTATGACAGACCACACTCGCAGTCCAGCTTGTCAACACCAGCACTCTGCAGAGGGATGCTGCACTTCACGGGCCTCAGGTATTGAGACATCTTCTTCATCGGCTTGAAATATGTTTTAATGGAAGCCCGTCTCAAGATGTTTCCAATCCTATCCGTGACCCCTTTCACATATGGCAGGACCGCAGGTTTACGCTCGACTGTAGGAGTCTTCACACGGGGTTTCTGGTTGAGGCGTGGTATCTTGAGCCCATTGGCCCAAAGCGCACGCTTGACATGCTGTAGTTCATCAGTCAAATGTTGGTCGTCACAGATTTCCTTGGCTCTCTGAAACAAAGATTTACCCAGTGTAGCAAGTTGACTAGGATGGTGAGGTGGTCAGGGAGGCTCAAATAATTAATATACGCGATATAATCCGCTTAAATTGTTTTATTTAAATGTGTGACAGTCGCGGAAACCGAAGAAAATATTACAAGTATAATGTTAGTTTGAATTAGTTATGAATTATGACATGTAACCGGGATAATAGACGCCAAAAAGTAAGATATCCTCTACCAGCCCGTTGAGCACAACTATGCTTCTCGACTCTTGTCGCGGCGACATAGCATAGAAAGAGATAGGTAAGCGAAAAAGTCGCGTGTCACAGTTGTTGTAGTTAGTAAAATTAAATTAAGGTAGTCTACCTTAATATTTACTTTTTACTATAATTTCTTACCCGTTCTTAATTTGGATTAAGCCCTATTTTTTCCGTTATTAAATTTGTCTTGCAAAAAGCTTACCAGCTTAAACTCACTTAATTAAAATTTGTGTAAAAGTTTCATTGTACGACAATTAACCATCGAATAACGTACCTTAAAGTTCAATTTTAAGATATTGTATCGTGAATTTTTGTCGCACATCGAAACTCCAGTTTTGTATGGCTAACTACACTTGAATTTTGTCCAACTTTTCAGTCCTTACCCATTTATAGTATGGCAATTGTAATGATGTGCTGACGGAAAGTTTCCAAAATTGCGAAACTTTCACATGTCTTGGGAAATTGCCAATGTCATTCCTTTAATTTTTTTTAGAAGTTTCACGAAATTTCCCATCCGTAATGGCAATTACAAACCGGTAAACAAATTAAAATTTTATTTATGATACTATTAGTAAATAAATTTATAATAAATAAATATCAGACAACCTCACACAAATCAATCTAGTCCCAAGCTCAAGAAGGCTTGTGTTATGGGTACTAGACGAAAACAAACTTATATAGATAAATATATGTATACTTAAATACAAAGAGTAACCATGACCCAAGCACAAATACCTATTTGAGATCATCACACAAATGTTTGCCCTGGCCGGGATTCGAACCCAGGACCGCCGGCTCAGTAGGCAAGTGCTTACAAACTGAGCCAACCGCGTCGTCAAAATTATTCATTATTACTTTAATAAATTGATTAGGCCAACGTTTGACTGAACTCTAGTCGATTATCACAAGTCACGTTTTTGAGAAGTCCTAGAAGAGTTAAACCCACAATGAAAACCACGGTATACCTAATTTAGCTGCAATTTTTAACTGCTTATACTCTTAAAACACCGTATAAATACACACAATCGTTAAAAGTACTTCTAACATTGTTATCTGTTGCATAAACAAAATGTGCGCGGCAAAAAACTTCCAACCAACAAAAACACAATACTTGAAAAAAAAAGCTTTGCAAAATATGCCTGCCAATTAAAATTAACAAGGACATCACTCACATAGAACCGAGATGATACTCGGTGACGATTACAAAACGACTAACAACGTTGAAACTGCTGCGATTATAAAACAACTAACAATTCTCAAAAACGTATTATGCTGAATGTGAAGGTCTGCATGTTTGTATTTTGTATTAAAATACAAAACGGATATACTCGCGTCGGAGAGTAGAAATCGAATTCAAACAACGTTGAAACTGCTGCGATTATAAAACAACTAACAATTCTCAAAAACGTATTATGCTGAATGTGAAGGTCTGCATGTTTGTATTTTGTATTAAAATACAAAACGGATATACTCGCGTCGGAGAGTAGAAATCGAATTCAAACAACGTTGAAACTGCTGCGATTATAAAACAACTAACAATTCTCAAAAACGTATTATGCTGAATGTGAAGGTCTGCATGTTTGTATTTTGTATTAAAATACAAAACGGATATACTCGCGTCGGAGAGTAGAAATCGAATTCAAACAACGTTGAAACTGCTGCGATTATAAAACAACTAACAATTCTCAAAAATGTATTATGCTGAATGTGAAGGTCTGTATGTTTGTATTTTGTATTAAAATACAAAACGGATATACTCGCGTCGGAGAGTAGAAATCGAATTCAAACAACGTTGAAACTGCTGCGATTATAAAACAACTAACAATTCTCAAAAACGTATAATGCTGAATGTGAAGGTCTGTATGTTTGTATTTTGTATTAAAATACAAAACGGATATACTCGCGTCGGAGAGTAGAAGTCGAATATCGTTCGACATGTTTCGAATCTGTACGCGATTCATCATCAGGAGATCCAAGGACGTCCGCGTCGAGCAGCCGCACGGACTAGTCGATTACCCGCAGTGCTCGGTTGGCCGCCGCCGCGACTGATCCGTTCTCCTGATGATGAATCGCGTACCGATTCGAAACATGTCGAGCGTTATTCGACTTCTACGTCGTGAGTACCCGTTTTGTATTTTAATATTATGTCTGAGACTCATGGTAGTTTCTATGTATGTATTTTGACTTATAAGTATAAATACTAACTAGTTATGATGCACTGTTATTGTTATTTGTTGTAAAACCAGTTCTCGTGGATCCTTTGGGATTAGGATACCTCTTTGTCCAACATTGAACATCTGTTCCGAAACTCAACAACTTAAGATAAAATCCGCAAGAAATCGCTAGTATTTATAAGTATAGTATGCCGTATTTCCATAGCTTTCTTGCGCCAAAAGGCGTTAAGAGGTCCTTTGTGAACGCCTCCAAATGTTTTTTTTATATTATTTTTCTTTGTCTCGGATCCCCCGCGAGTAAGAGGCCGTCTGTTAAATAAAACATCTGACCCGTAAAATAATTGCTTCAGTAATTTTTAGCCCTCATTTAACAGTGCTTTATTTTTTCGAGAGGCAATGAGACGGACCCTCTTTGTAATTTGCTGTTATTAAGAGTTTTGCGTTATAAAACATTTAAGATCCTGACAATTCTAGGCAGTCTTACAAATATACATATAGCTAGAGAACCAAGCGCTATCAGGGGGCCTATGATGGTTGCATTCATTATGTCATTTAAAAATCGGTAGAACTTGACAAATTTAAGTCGTGTTATATGAGTGGCCTACGATGGTGCACATCTTTATACATATCGTGGATAAATAAGTGATAAATAAACGACGTATAAAATGATACCTTAGTTCACACTCGTACTAATTACAATTTTTTTGTCAGTGAAATTTAAACCATATGATGTTGTGCAGCAACGTCCTAATTGCAACCACTTTTTCCGAAAAGTTAGTACCAGTGTGAACTAAGGTATCGACACAGATAATATAATACTATAAGATCAGTTTGAGTGTAATGTTCGGCTCTGGAACAAACTTGATTAAATTTTAAAATAAGCGAAAAAACGTCTCAAGCTTGAGTGGCAAAATTACCAATGCCGGTGTTGCCGTTTGATGCCGCTGGTTACGTTTTTCGGAACCTACTATTTATGTGAATGAGTAACTAGACATATTCATAATTTAACATCTCTTTTTATTCATTTACTTTTAGTTTTCCGAAGAACCGTGAGCAAAAATTATAGTGGACAAATGCAGATTCTCTAGAACGCAGAGAACAGCAGTAGTTCCCACAGTATCTTCGCGGATCTGTAGCGTACTTTTTAATGATGATGATTATTATCAAACCAATGCCGGATTTATTCAACTAAAACGCAATGTGGTACCAATTTGTATGTGTGCTTTATTGTCTCGTCATTCATTTAAATTATGTCAAGTCTTAAAAAAAAGAAGATAAATTATAAAATATAAAATCAAAATTTACTTTGATTTCAGATTTTGCGACATTAAAGTTGCATTCGATAGTGATTATCAAAATAAAAAATACGCTGTTAACACATTTAGTAGTAAATCACAAAAGTGAATTATTTTAAATGAATGAAAAAAACTAATAAGAGGTAAAGCCTGTCCAGAAATATATCAGGATGCGCCATATTGCGGAATTTCACTGGAACTAATTTCTTACACTGCTGGCAATGATTATATGGTCGTTTGTCAACATTGTCACTGTCATTCGTGGCGATTTCTTTAAAAAGACAAATATTTAAAATTATTAAAAGAAAATGCCGAAAACCATTCACAGTCGTGAAAGTAAGATTATAAATAAAGTGTACATGTATTTACTACACGAAAAACAGTCAGGAAAATAGTGCATTCCATTAAATGATATTACGAGGTTAACATAGTGGAACTGACAGGTATTTAAAACTAATGTCATTATAGTGGGTTGCGATTGGTTGGAAAATTGTTGCCATATAAATCTTATAAATGGCGCCCTCTTGACAATCCTCATAATTATATTTCTGGTCAGGCTTTACAGTAATATACTTCCTAAACTATATTAGGTTTGACAACTACTCATTTTCGTGCGCCGCGCATGGACTTTGACACTAAGTCTATTTTAGCCAATTAAAACGTTAACCAATCACAATAACTTCGAAGACGAGGGATGACTTCGTTTATACATATAGGCTAATATTTAAAACTGTTGGCAGGACAAATTCTTGTAGGGGGGGGATAGTTGTCAGTCAAATATTGGGACCGTTTTTGAAAGCCAATTTTGTACTGAGAGCGATGTCTATATATTTTCCGATCACTGGTTTTATATAAGCATTTCAAGATTATAAAAAAAACCTGTTTTACCAAAAACGGAACTATTTGCTGCATAATTTTTAAGTGACGTGACCTGGCAACACATTTTTACACATTTTCTATACCTATGCATTTGAAGACATGATGACATTTTCGATATAAATCGCGAAAGAATTTGAAATTGGCCGTTCGTTGACGTAAATAAAATAAAAGGCGGACAGCCATCAGATTTTTTTTGGAATTAACTTTATGGTTTCAAACCCAGACGATCGAAGTGTTTTTTTTTTTCTATGTTACCTATTGAACTTAAAGTCAGTTATTAACGTAAGCGAATTTTTGTTCATAACATAACGCACGTTGTGTTTGCCTGTAATTGGGTAAATACTCTGATATGTTTCGTACTTGCATTTTTTTTACCTGTTCGCAAACCTAATAAATAAATAAATAAATCTGACCGGCCAGCTTAAATAAAAAAAATAAAAAACATTTTTTTTTTCATCGATCAATAAAAATATTGTTCCGTATATAAAATCTTGAAGCCAATTCTTTGTATGAAAGCACAGGCTAAGTAGAGAACTGACGGTCAGACAGGTAACTTCCATAGAGAAAAAATCTCTATAAGAAGCTCACTTATACATTTTGACAGGTCTTTTTTTTTTATTTCCAGTGTAATATTTCTGGCTTTGCTAGCATCTTTTATGCCAAGAATATTTGTAGCCCATATATGCCAGCATATTTTTTAATGAATTTAGAAATTCGGGAAATGAAAAAATAATACAACATGTTATTTCTGCAGTTTTTTATTTCTTATCCTGGTTTTATATTTATTAAAAGCTTTTAATAATTAAAGCTTTTAAATTTTTTTTGACATTGTTTTTTCTTAATTATCTAATGAATTATGACTTGCTGGATTTGTTTATTAATATTATTATGTTGACCATCACCGTGTAGATTCGTGTAAATTGACTGTGTAATTTATAATGTATCCCTACATGTGTGAAATAAATATAATCTAATCTAATTGCATCGGTGGCAAACTTTTATTTTCTAACCGAATCACATCTGGGCCCTTTAGTATTTTATTGATAATATTACACCAATTAAACACTGTTAATCGCAGAGTCAGGTTGTAGAAAATTTCCCTTACAATACTTTTGTGCTGGTCACATGTAAGAAACTCACATGAGTATTTAGAATACATGTATTCTTTTAAATATTTTGCAATACCTTTCTTTTGGGGATTTTCTTCTAGGTATTTGTTTGTATATGAACTGATGTCTCCGAACAATCTCACGGCACACTCTGAAGGGTAGGTCAATTTACTATCTTTTATAGATTTATATTCCCTAAAAGTAATCTAGCTATGGTATACTATTTGTTTCTATTTCTTTTTCATCTGTTGTTGAATTAGCTTCGCATTGATCGCAATTAACTTTTTTCAAAAAAAATCTTACGACCCACCCTGTAGTGTATGCACGCGAGTGGATTTTTATTCGTTCTTCTCTGGCACTTGTGGGAATATTTGCTTCAACCCGGTCCTGAATACTAGAGGATTCAGGAGAGCCAATAACATGCTCGAGGTTTTCCTCATCCCTTTCTTTTCTTATTAATAGAGCTTTTAATTTCAGTAGCTGCTCTCCTGAATCCTCTTCACAATTATAACTCTCAGAATGAAATTGAATGAATCTTGTTAACAGTGATCTAAAAGTACTTACGAAAGTGTGGCAGATCGGGTCATTATTTCTAAAATTATACGCCCGCACCTGTCCAAAGAAGTTCTCTATTGGATCAGAATTAAAATATCGCGGGCGCATAATTGTAATATTTTTTGATTTAAAGAACTGCCACAATCTTTGAAACTTTTTAAAGTTACGACCCAGTTTTTCAAGGAAAGCACGGATGTTTGTTTCCCACTACCATCAATAAATTTGATTTTGTTCAACTTTTCAATGGCTTCCTTCCAGAATTCATGATTTGGCGATTGTTGTGTCACTGCGTGGCGCAGTGGTTTTCCTTTATTTTTTTTGCTATATTGTTGCTCCATTGACGGAGTCGAAAAGGTCGTCTAGGTAAGACACCATTTCCGACGTATTTTTTAAAGTTGGGCTGACTTTATCACCATTCACGTATTGCGCTACAACAATAAAGAAAATATTACTTACAGTCACAGAATGTCCAAATTAATTAATAGGTACTTGTATAATTCATACTTACAAAACTGAGCGGTGTATACTAACGTAGCGGCCATCGTTTTACTCAACGCTTTAACACAGTTCCACCTGAAATAAAGTACACTTTATGTTAAATGCCAATATTTAAATGAGAACTGAGAAAAGTGTTAATGTATAGTAAGCCTTATAACAATTTCTGTTTGTATATGGCAAGCTGTCAAATCCTTCTTTATGAATAAAAAGGATATGGCAACAAATTATCTAATGTCATAGAGATACTTCTACCTGTCATTCCTCTTCGCTCTGACATTCCGCTAACCTAATGTGTAATAATTGCAATCCATTAAAATCTTTTTATATATCTAATGTTCTGTAAAGTTGTGCAGTATTTCCTGATTAGACAGTCAATGTTAACCGTCTGTTGTTTTTATTTATCGCCCGCTGCTCGCCCAAATGTACCTGACCTAAAAAGCTATTCCCCTGTGTCGCTTACACATATCTACATCACATCAAAAAGTAGAATACAATACGATACAACATTACTTTATTGCACACCAACAAGAAAAATATTACATGAGAAATTAAGTAATGGTAGACAATAGGCGGTCTTATCGCTAAAGACTGATCTCTTCCAGATAACCTTTGGGTAGCGGAGAAAACAAAATTAAACAGAAAATAGTAGGTGGTGAGATAAGAACCTTAAGTAATTTGGGAAATAATAAATAAACGACAAACAAAATATTAAAGACAGATAGGTCATAGGTCATACACATTAGTGATGGGTGGGACATGACATTGAAATGAGATTGTATGAGCATTGAGCACCTCATTTCAAAAAATGAGATGGTACAATGTACCAGTTCAAATGATATGAGTAAGAAGGTCCGAACTACATACCCATAAATAATTCAAACACGGGCAACTCGGCGACAAAAAAAGTATAGGTTCCATAAACAATAGAAATTTTTAAAGGTTGAATGAAAGGGCCTTGGCAATTCAAACAGTTATATTTTCAAGCACAACACATATTTATAATAATCTTCTAAAATAGATGTTTTCTATTCAGCAGCTGTCAACGGAGTAAATCAAAATAAACATTCAATTTGATACCTGTCACTAGATTTGAATAGTATCAAATCTAGAACCTAAAAATGTCGATTGCCAGTCTCTCATGACAGAAATAAACACACTGAATTCGTTTTATACACAGACCACTTAACCTATAGACCCCGCTTATAAGGGCGCCCGGGTGAGCCAAGCTTAAGCTCACAAAACAAGAAGCGCTCACCACGCCCCCGAACGCTCTCTTAGTTCGCGGTCGACTGTTGACGAAGTAACATGCAATATTTCACTGCTTACTTGGCTTATAAAGTGTTCAAAATATGCCTTATTGTATGGAAAATGCAGCAAAACATCTAGTCTTCAAAACTATGGGATTTCATTTCACTAATAAGCTATATTTTACTATTTTACAAAGAATGTAATAAGTTATAAATGTAGGTTGGTAACCTAGCGACGCGTTGATGTGTTCTGTCAACTGTCAACTGTCTCTTACTTTCGCTTGCTAATTTTGTAATTCCATCTTTGTCTAACCTTTGCGGTGTTTTTAGTAGTGATGTGACTTAATTACTAAATATTAAAATAATAAAATTACTTACGTAGGTACGTAACCGATACCCGTTAAACAATATTGAACTTTTTCTAGAAGATAAACTTTTTTTATAATTGAATAATCGAAATGTATGTTAAGTAAATAAATGTACAATTATGAAACCATAAATGTCTAAACTGCTGAATTTCGATGAATTTTAGAAAACAGATAGTTGTCGATATCTTGGAGAAGGACTACTAAATATCCTGGATAAATACGATACATCTATACATAAAATAAAGCTGAAGTGGCTCGAAAGTCTGTACATGGAAGATATTCGAAAGAAAGTTGGCGGGGGATATTTAGAATCCATAACAGAACACGTTCCAATAGTTTATAGATTTTTAATCTGTTTATCCGTTTGTTTGTTTATCTGTTTGTCTGTTTATTTGACCGCGCATCACGTGAAAACGGCTGAACGGATTTTGATGAAAACTTCATTAATCTGCCGATGAATCCCCCATATACAATACCCATTAGGCAGTTTATTTAAAATGTCATAAAAAGTCAAAAGCTGTACTTTGATGTTCAAACTATTAAGAATATCCCAGCAATCTATAGCAATTCGAGTGCATTTGTAAAGCATATATTTAATTTTTTTGTGAACCTTCTCCATTTTTGAGCATTTTGTACGGCATTGAAGTTATTTATAGCTGTATTGTTATTTAAGTATATTATCTGGGCATCATGGTAAGAAAATGAGTTAGGTCTACCAAAACCTTTGAAATGTCCTGGCTATCGGTAACAAAGTTATCTATTGTTGAAGCTGTTTTTGTTAGTCCGTTGTTGGCTTCATTTTAATGCTTCACGAAATATTTGTAACAATTCCTTAGTATCGACACCTTTTGGTCTGAAAAATCTATATTAAAGTCGCCACAAAATATTACGACGTTCGTGTTTGAAATGGTGCTTAAATTTAAAATAAATTTTTCGTGATAGTATGGAGTAATGATTTTACACATGGAGTTTTAATTTACCTATATTTACGCTTAAACCACACATTTCTCATTCTTTTTCGATATTATCAACATACATCTGCATAGAGTGTGCAATGTTGAATCAGATTTCAATCTTTTAATAAAGAAAAGTGTACCACCGCCCTTAGTTATATGGCGGGAACTTTCAGCTGCGATACAGTATCCATTTCGATTTATAGATTGAAACTCAAGCGGTCCAAGCCACATCTCCGTTAAAGCAATAATGTCTGGTTTCATATTTATTGTTTTTTCTAATAATATGAGTAGATTTACATTTAATATTTTTAATTGAAACGCATTTTAAACCATTCTCGTATTATTATTGATTCCAATTAAAAACATATCTACTTACATTCTGCAGTTTCTTTTTCGAGTGTGTCCCATCACTATCAAAAATGGCGCGCATCTTGCACCGCATGCGTGATTGCTCGCTGACCTTGAACTAGCCAATCACAGTGCACTTGTTGACCTCCTCACCCCGCCAATTTGGCAACATGAGATACTAGAGAAAGTTTTATGAAGCGGGGTCTATAGGGTTAAGTTGTCTGTGGTTTTATAAATTACCTACTGATTACTGATATTGGATTTTGAAATCTATACGACTTATACCATGTCGTGTTATCAAATGAGAACACCTCAAGAACGTATGGACAAGGGGTTATTTAGTTACTTTATAAAATACCTAATAGCGAACACGCTTGAATAAGTCAAAGGACTAAATTACTTACAGTAATCCTCGACTCGCGATATACGCGATGTAGAACATTCCAAGCCATACAAATGCATTCCAAAGGGTATAGCAGGATAGCCTAAGAAAAAGTGCCCCCAGCGTTTTTGGGTCGAAACTATAATCAAACGATGCCTTTTAAGGAGGTAATACCCTGCACAAAGTTTCATCCCTCTGTTACCCCCTGGGGGTGAAAAACACCCGATTAACCCCAAAACTGTTTTATTTATTTTTTCCTAAACTATGAAAGTGACGAATTTCAAATTTTGTACAAATATTAATAAGACTAAAAGCTATATTTAAAAAGAATATGACCCTCCTAACCATTTAAATTCTTGTAAAAAAAAAGTAAAAAAAAAAAAAACGCCCTGTATAACAAGTTCGGCTCTTGGTACACACACCATTTTTTTTCCAAATATGAATCAATTTATATTCTACATCATACAAAAGTTTCATCGACCTAGCCCAGAAGGAACATTACGAAATTAATATGAATTGGCTCTTTGGTGCCTACTATTCATTTAACTCCTACTAAGAGCCTTGCATTATTTTTTATTAATAAACAATGGCCTGCGATCAGACCGCTGTTTGTGTCCGATTAAAAAAATAGAAAATCGAACGCGGCCGTGGGCAGTGTTTTTTAGGGTTCCGTAGTCAACTAGGAACCCTTATAGTTTCGCCATGTCCGTCTGTCTGTCTGTCTGTCTATCTGTCCGCGACTTAGCTCCGTTATCATTACATTAAAGTACTAGAAAGCTCTAATTTGGTATGAGTATGTGTATGTAAAACGCCGACAAAACGGTAAAATAAAAATAAAAAGAAAAACTTTTTTTCGGGTACCGCTTTTACCCTTAAAGTGGGGTGATTTTTTTTTTCGTTTCAGCTAGTGTGTGGGGTTTCGTTGAATAGGTATTTTAAAAATAGTAGGGGTCTTTGAACATCATTTTTTGATAAAGTCAGAAGTTTTGTAAATACTCGCTATAGAAATCCAAAAAATAGCGTCCGCCCTCTAACTTTTCAACCACGTTTCAAAAATTATGGAAAAATTCGTAAAAATTTGACCTCATAAGCACTTCCAATGAAAACTATACTTATTGAATAAAATCAGTCGAGCCGTTATTGAGTTATCGCAGAATATCATAATTTTCTTTAAAATGACGTAAGTGCCGCGCGGTGTCCTTATACTTCGAACGTTACACATGTTAGTTAAGTGCCATACTGTATTAAACATTCACTCAATCTGGTGCGTATAACCGATAACTTCAAGAAGGTAATAAGTAATTACAGTAACTTTGGCGTTTACGACCTTTTTATAGAGCTTGAAATCTTTCTCGTAATTTAAACCTCGGGCTTAAAACCGCTATTTTAAGCCCGTCTATTGTGAAAGATGGGCAACTACGGAACCCTACACTGAGCCGGCCCCGACATGGTCTTGGCCGGTTTTGTTTTTAATTATATGGTTGCAGGACCGAGACGTTGCGTATTAAGCATAATATAATGAGTAGTGCCTACTAAATAGTACATTCATTTTATTTTCGCAATGTTCCTTCTGGGCTAGGTCGATGAAACTTTTGTATGATCTAGAATATAAACTGGTTCATATTTGGAAAAAAAATGGTGTGTGTACCAAGAGCCGAACTTGTTATACAGGTTGAATGTTATTTTTTTACTTTTTTTTACAATAATTTAAGGCAGCTGGACATGGCGAAACTATAAGTGTTCCTAGTTGACTACGGAACCCTAAAAAACACTGCCCGCGGCCACGTTACTGCCCGCGTTCGATTTTCAAATTTTTTAATCGGACACAAACAGCGGTCCGATCGCAGGCCATTGTTTATTTAATAAAAAATAATGCAAGGCTCTTATTAGGAGTTAAATGAATAGTAGGCACCAAAGAGCCAATTCATATTAATTTCGTAATGTTCCTTCTGGGCTAGGTAGATGAAACTTTTGTATGATGTAGAATATAAATTGATTCATATTTGGAAAAAAAATGGTGTGTGTACCAAGAGCCGAACTTGTTATACAGGGCGTTTTTTTTTTTTTTTTTACTTTTTTTTTACAAGAATGTAAATGGTTAGGAGGGTCATTTTTTTTTTAAATATAGCTTTTAGTCTTATTAATATTTGTACAAAATTTGAAATTCGTCACTTTCATAGTTTAGGAAAAAATAAATAAAACAGTTTTGGGGTTAATCGGGTGTTTTTCACCCCCAGGGGGTAACAGAGGGATGAAACTTTGTGCAGGGTATTACCTCCTTAAAAGGCATCGTTTGATTATAGTTTCGACCCAAAAACGCTGGGGGCACTTTTTCTTAGGTTATCCTGCTATACCCTTTCATGTAAACACCAGCCTTTGACACTGAATTGTTGCGCCACATTTCGGACTAATCGTTTATCGTACTTCAAAATACAGAGTATTATATACGAATGAAATCGTCATTTCATTACATAAAGAAATCAAATATAAAAACAGTTTTGCAAATTACGTTAAGCATTTCTTATGAAATGTCACTTGTCATCTGACTTTCATGACTTTGACAGCTGACACTAGGGACGCGGTGTGCCGCGACACAGGTTTTCTTTTCGTATTAAGATATTTCGTTAATTATTATACTTTGATGATCCTGATTGTGATATTAGACTTTTACTAATTAATCCAGACACTAAATATATTTATAGTCAAAAATTAAATAAACAATTCGTCAAATTTCGTTGCCTTGTGAATAGAATTTTTAAGGACGTATTTTTGTACATCCCTATGGCGTGGGTTAACGGTAAGTGACAGTGACATTGACATTGAAATGGAGATGACGGTCTGGGTTAGAGAGATGTAATGGTTGGATTAATTATTTTATTGTAGCGACAGTATGTCGTGTAGTCCTGTTAAGCCTAATCTGAAAGGCGATATTCGTGCTCCGGCACGTGAGAAGTGTTTGTGCAGAAGTGTCGCGCGTTGTGGAAGATGTGTGCAATGTTCCGCGCGTAGTTCAGCGCGGCCAGGTTCTTCGGCGCGGGTATCGCGCCCTCGTCCTGACCGATCCTCGCCACCGTGTGATCCATCGGCGAATTAGCTCGTCGGGGAGACGGGATTTCGTCCTCTCGGCCGCAGGATGTTCGGAGAACGAGCCCGGTGTGCTGGGGTAGCCGCCGCGCCAAGCCAAGGTCGATGAGGACTATACCGCGAAGTGCACTCCACCTGCGGGTGCGCTAGTGGTAGCGCCGCCTCGGAGGAGCGTCAGTGACCAATTCGTCGGACCTCGGACAACGTCGCCGTAGGCGATGTCGTAACGTGAGTCGCAGTTATTATATACCTGGCCAGGTTTCGTCGCGCAGACTTAACGTTCCCGTGCTTTCGTTTCGCGTTTAACTCGGTACCGAGCGTATTATCGAATAAGTTATAGTCGTAACACTGCGTGGGTGAATCTGTGGGATCTGGTCGGGCGGAGCAAGCACTTACTCTTTTTCGTCGTGACGCTATATTAGTTGCTCAGACGAGATCCCAGAGATTAATCTCAACTGGCCACAAGGCCCTTTAAGTAAGCCAATTGTGTCACTGCGGCATTCCGAGGCTGCCATGTCAGCGCGTATGAACTGAATACAATTAAATTATTTATTGTAGATGTTGTTTTAATTGTCAGCCTGGTAAAAACCATCAAGTATCTGAACGGTCCTTGAAACAATAGTCTGACCTCTGCTGAGAGATATCCGGTCCAGCGAGAATAGTCCAGTGAGTAAGTATTTATATAAAAGTAGTAGTTCATATGCATCGGGACAGAGAGCTTCACATTTAATTAACAACTCCTGCCGTTTCCTCTCCTTTCATTTCAATTGTCAATTTTTGACACAACGAAAAAAAAAAAACAGATTTTGGCGGGTGGCAATGAATTAAAATGTTATGTGTATATTTAATTAAAAACTAAATAAGTTGTGGTGTTGTGTATTCAGTGCTTGTAAGACTCTAATAGTTCTTTGCTTTGTTGAAATGACAAGTAAATTGTAAGGCATTCACGAGTAACACAAGTTCCGCGACTGTGAAGTGTTATATTTCTAATTATAATTTGATTCATCTGTACTTATCTGTTATTAAAGTCATTAAACGTGACAAAGTTTTCTGCTTTTCTTACAATTAACATAACAGTATTTACTCCAGAATGTTGGTAATAATGGTAAGTAAAAAGTACTAATAAGTAACTTAAAAAAATATTCACTAGCAAAATACTCTTTCTATTCTTAGCACTATTATCAAATCAAATCTTTCTAATTATTCATAACACTTATTGTTGATAGTCAAAGAAAGTAAATAAATTAAAATAAAACACACTTGGACAATATTTGTATTTATAGGTATGTACTGGTAGTAGGTAATGTATAAAACTAATTCAGTGTGTTTATTTCTATTGTTTATGGAACCTATACTTTTTTTGTTGCCGAGTTGCCCTTGTTTGAATGATTGGGTATGTAGTTCGGACACAGCAAGCAATATTCAGAATAAAAGAATAATTCAAATGACTAGTACGTATTTAGGCAAAAAAGTATAAAATATAATGCAGTGCGGTGTAGTGTAAAGTTAATGATTCAGTTAGTAAAAGTAAATTACATGACATTCGTTAAGAACTCGAGTGATAAACTGATAACAATTATTTTATACTTACTAATTGTACATTCAACATATTTCTATTTTTGAACTGCGGCTTCTGTTCGTGTGGCGGTGAAAATATTTGTACGTGCGTGTAGTCGATGGCTCCCAATATGTTTGGGAGCCCGTATTTGCCAAGGAAACCGTCAGCAACTGCACGCCGGTGCCGCTCGCTGCCCGGTAATTTCACTGGAAGTTGAACTTATTTGATGTAAGCCACATAATTAATTTCTTTTTTTTACTTCTTGCTGGGATTTGTAGTAAAATGGTAATCTTGATGCTACAATTCCTTGAGGGTCAATTAAAAACAAAAAAAAATGGTGTTTGGTAAGTGATGCAGATATAATGTTATTAAAACTATTGTGAGACATATTTACTAATTATAAAAAAAATATGATGCAGATATGGTGATGAAACACTGTCAAAGATTTCAAAGATTTGGTGCCAATTTATGAATATCAAGCTGTGTATGTATCTATGTATGTAAACATTTCATTGTACATAAAAGTAAATAAAAAAGAATAAAAAACCTGCACACATACAAAGGCTAACTTATCCCTACAACTACAAGGGACTTTATTCCAGTCATTTTATGAGAGAAAAATGTAAAATAATAATATTGCTACATCAATCTCACCTTCTATTTACTGCCTCTGTAAATTGACCCAGGTAAAGGCTTACAGTCGACTGGGCAATTGAAAGGCCATGATCCTGCCTGGTCTCACGCTGATAATTGCCATCAGCCAATAGGTGTAAAGATGTTAGCACCTATACTACAATAAAAGAAATTAATTGTTTTGAGCATATTTTGTCTACAGCCTTTTATTTTAGAATGATTGGGTTCTAATATTAGTATTAGAATAAAATAATTTTATTACAACAACAATTTTTTGTTGTATTTAGAAAGTTGTAAGTATTAGGTACAAACTAAAACCAGTTAAAAGTTATTTATACTAATGTATCTTTTTAGGGTTCCATACCCAAAGGGTAAAAACGGGACCCTATTTCTGAGACTTCGCTGTCCGTCCGTCCGTCCATCCGTCTGTCACCAGGCTGTATCTCAAGAACCGTGATAGCTAGACAGTTGAAATTTTCACAGATGATGTATTTCTATTGCCACTATAACAACAAATACAAAAAATAAAATAAAATAAATATATACAACCCCATACTCCTCCCATACAACAGACTTGTTATAGATTACGGTACGGATGGATGAGTACGTATAATCACAATTTAGCAAGTAATTAATGTTATATACATTAAAATAATTAATACTTACGCTTGATTTCCGACAAATGTGATGAGTTCGTTTCTTTTTTTTTTTTTTTTTTTTTCCTGTGGCTTTCACTTCTTGCTGGGTTAGCAAGATGTATTTTGCCAATGTCGACGTAAAGACATATCACACGATAGGAGAATGGTCGGTATTTATAATTTCGTGTTTTTGTGGGAGGATAGGTGTGGAACCTAAAACAAACAACATTTTAATTATGTTATGGACGGCACAGACAACACAAGACTTTTTACAGTTATTAAGAAAAAGAGCGGGAAGATGGTGACAGTAAGTAAGGCATGCCAACATAGGAAAATTAGGAAAGATCATCAAAGTAAATATCTAATTAAATTAAAAGAAAATTGTACTCTACATCCTGATGTTATTGTCAAGTAAATATTTGATAAGAATAGCAGTGAGAGGAGCATCCATAAAAGTTAACAAAGAAGGAAAATCGATAGGACGAGGGATATTTCGCGGTAATACATCGTACAGGGAGTATGGGAACCTAGTGCAATTGAAAAAAATGTGATCCAGAGTTCCTTCATCGATACCGCATTCACACAGTGAGTTATCCCTCGCCCTTATTTTAATAATTCTAACACCTTTACGTCACCTTTTGACGGTTGCATTCATTATGTCATTTAAACAGTGACACAATTTTAAGATAAATCGACAAATTTAAGTTTTGGCTTAAGATGGTGCACGGCACGATAAATAAATCAGCTTGATTGTCTGTGTCTGTGAGTTTTAAAAATATACGAGTTAACCTGTAAAAACGTCTCAAGTTTGAGAGTCAAACATTCTCTTGTATATAGCCAGTGTTGCTGTTTGGTTCCATTTGTTGCGTTTTTCGGAACTTTCGTTATTCCTGCGGAACTTGGAAAGAGTTTCGGTTTTTAGTACATGTATCGTAGCTTTTTAAGTCCAAAACTTTTTAACTTCACTTTTTTACGTTGAAACAGTCCTGAAATTCAGTAGGCACTTCCAAGATCCATCATCAAGTCAATTATATGGTGCTGGCTCTAAATGTTCATTGAGGAAAATCGAAATCCGAAAACCGCACAAGTCCGCGTCGAACCAATCTTGAGATCTAGTAGGCAAGTCCCATCATAAGACCCTGACTTAAGGACAATGGGTATCCCGTAGTTGTATAGTATAATCAATATATATATATATATATATATATATATATTAATAAAATATATGTAAATCGGTTTACATTTTACGGAGAAATTCGGTGCACATACGTAGGTACAAAAATATTCAATACTTATGAACTTATACAAAAAATAACCTTTTTCAAAATACGTCCCTGAAAAACGGACTATTTCAGGAATACTGACGTAATTTTTAAGTGTAGTAACCTGCAACACTGAATGCACAGAAACGTCACACTATGGTCATGAATAAATTAAAAAAAAAAGAAACGTCACACGTCAAAGAAAAGACGAAAGAGTACATAAAATAATAATAAAATAATAGTTATTTGACTATTACCCGTAAATATTACAGCCGCTGCACTAATCCCCTGAAAAGGAAACTACCAATTTATGGCGGTCCATACACTCATCGCCGATTAACAGTACAATGGGCCACGTAAATTGAAGGCAAAGTCTTGCTGTTCTGCTTTGAAAGTAAAGGTCGGAAAAATCTGTTCAAGCATGGAAAACTGTAAGTACTTACCAAGTTTCTATTCCTAAATAAAAATGATCCAATGACTCAACATGTTTCACTTCTTATAAGTAGTTACATTGAATGCAGAAATTGTATTTTGTAAAGTATTACATAGACTATGTACTTGTATACTTATTAAAGCTGTATGGATTAATAGGTATATACAAATTGAGATTCAAATAGGTTTGAAATCTGTTTCATAACGAAGCATTGGTTTGCTTAAAATTAAAAACAATTTTATTGGAAATTACATTAATAATTGCTTATTAATCTTATTATTTACTGTCTTAATTAAATGAGTTCATTCATAAATGGGCCATTCATTTGTGCAGCCCATAGTACAATATAATGAAATATTTTTTTGTCATATAATTTGGCTAATCAATAGATATAATAACAACATTAACACATTTTGTCTAGCAATATGTAGGTATATAATGATGTCTAAGTGTATTGGACAATGAGAAGCAAATGAATTAAATTGTGGCATTAAAATGTATTGTGTCAACCCGATTGAGTTGAAATTTCTTTTCAATTAAATTAAACTTTTTTAAATTAAAGACATAGTATTTTAGTTGGAAATTCTGTATTAAACTAATGCATGGAGCGTGGCTTGGCATTTTTATACATACAATAATATCCTTTTATCTTCTTTTCAGAGTAGCAGTAAGTCTAGTATGGGCCTTAACCGTGAGTTACTCCAAGCAGCCAAACATATTACCAGTTGCCGAAGGAACTGAATGTTATAACACTCCAGGAAGAAAACTGTCATCCAGCTTACAGCTAGCTCACACTATTACATTTCAGTTAATATTACAATGATATGCATTTATATAGTTGACGACGCGGTTGGCTCGGCTTGAGCCGGCGGTCCTGGGTTCGAATCCCGGCCAGAGCAAATATTTGTGTGATAAACTCGAATATTTGTGCTTGGGTCATGGTTGTTCTATGTATTTAAGTATATATTTATCTATATAAGTATGTATATCGTCATCTAGTACCCATAACACAAGCCTTCTTGAGCTCAATTTGGAACTAGATCGATTTGTGTGAGGTTGTCTGATATGTATTTTATTTATTTATAGTAAAAACATTGTATATATTATATAGAAAATATTTAAGCTTAATATCAATTAAGCCAATAAGAATACTTAAGATCAACAGTCTCTCCATTAATAATAGTAGAATGCTTATAGTACCTTTTGTTAGTCACACATACTTTGGAAGCTATTAGCATTCTAAACCGAGAGCAAGGTGATTATTGATTAAAATTTATGATTAAAATTAAGTATATATATGGTTATATATGGAAGCTTTAACACTCTTATGTTTAATTAATGCCAAAAATTTAATAAATTAGTGAATGGCCTAGGCATAATTTTAAACAAGAACCAAGTCGAAATGCCTTCATGAAATAATCACTACTACTACTAAATAGAAATAATCTTTAAATTTAAAATTACTTAGTGAATTGTTATTGATAGTCACCCATTTATCCTGCATAATGATTAGTCTGAATAAACAACACTTTGTATTTATGCTGTTTTTTTTTTCATTTTTCCATCCGCCAGAAGAGATATACTTTACGAGCAAAATAATAAAGTTACTGTGCAAACCTTACTCTAAGCAAATGGCAAGCAGTGAGTGAGTGTTGGTAATATGTGCGTCAGCTGCCAAGCAAAGACACATATAGACAAAAGTAGTGTGTATTTCAGTAAGTATTGTAATTTGGCACAAACCGGTAGTCAAATTGTTAGCTAGTTTTGATGCTGATCGTACGAGTTCTACAGGTTTAAGTCGTTATAACAGCGACAGCTACGCTTGCATAACACGTCGCACACATAACAGACAATCACACTAGTATCTCTGAGCATCAGGGTAATCAGCGACGCGACAACGTCTCTTAACGTCCTTTGAACATTGACGTCCCGCCGCATCATCTCAGCGCCCCTGCCTTGCCCGTCTAGCACAACAATAGTTCGTGACTCATGTGCTAGAGGTGCAGAGGGTGGTGCGAGGCGGTAGTGGATAGCGCGGCGATGGGATTGCGTTGTGCACCAGCCTCCGCGGTGACGCTGGCAAGACACCGATGTATGCAAGACGTAAGAGACGTAGTCGTAGTATCGACACCGTTCTAGCTATATGTCGTCCACTGCAAAGCAACATTTGCTTTGTCGCTCATGTGACGACGTCTTTGAGAAATAAAATAATAACACAAAAAATAACAGAAATAAATATTTATTATTCTCAATTGTCTGCCGCTATATAAGCAGACAGAGACAGTACGTAGATCCATCTCGAGATCATTACATAAGTGCCATCTTCTTCTCACGCGATCCAAGTATTTAATGCGACGAAATTCATCGTCAGGAAATCCGAAAGGGTTGCAGAAGTCCATTATGGTGTTCCGGTGTATTTTTCTTCTACATCTTCTAAGCTTCTCTGCATAATTATACTGCGGCTTGATGATAGTCACAGGCTCACAGCGGACCATTCTGCAAGTAATTAGTGACAAATGAGTAATATAATAACAATTTAGCAAGTAATTAATGTTATATTCATTGAAATAATCAATACTCACGCTTGGTTTTCTTAAAAAGTGAAGATTTCATATTAAACTTCCTTTGTCACTACCTTATTAGCTCGACGACAAACTAAATCAATTTTCAGTCAGATTATCACGCTTTGACATTGACATGTGACATAAAATGGACAACCATCGTAGGAAATTTGATGATTAATCTTGGATTTATCTATGTCACGTGCGACCATCTTAGCTTTTATGGATAAATGCTTTGACGTTCATCTATCGTGTGATAAACGTAACCATCATAGCGTTAACACGACGGTAACCTATGTATACCGGGCTGTCAAAGTTGGATGCTTTGTTATAAAGTGGACGACCATCGTAGGAAATTTATGCATATATCATATATCTCGTGATGTCACGTCAGAATGTCAGTTTACCGTGCAACCATATTACCAAATCATGACAAACGCTTTATCACTTATTTATCCCGTGATAAACGCAACCATCATAGGCCCCCAGGAACCTCGGGACCTACAACTAGTCTCATGACGGTGAACACAATAACGAAATGATTGCCCTGTTGATTATACATATTTTAATGAGTTTTCCAATTACGGGTAAGTAGAAGATATTAAAACAACAACTTTGTGTGTATCGCACATTCTCATATAACGTATTTAAAAACTTCATTAATTTGATGATTTTTGTTCTGCTAGAAAAAAAATTGAGCGTCGGTATAACATAATTGAAATTAGGCCTTGAAATAATCTACTCAAGAATATAACTATGGTCTGTGAATATACCTTTCTTTTTATAGAGACATCTAGGGCGTTTGTTAAACACCACTAATAATAGAACAGCCAAGAAAGGAACTAGCGAGACAGTCGTCCCGTAGTTGCTATAACACGCCGCTAGGTGGATCTACCCTGAAATTGCTCCCAACGAGCCCTACAGACCTAGAGCCTACCTCGCAAAAAAATTCAAGATGGCGCTAGTGGTACGCAATTTCCGCAGAGTATATTGAATTAATTGCAATTACGGACGAGCTTTCTGTAATCAGGCTGTATGGAGGTAATAGACTGGAAAAAGCATCAGTAGATGGCGTTATTTTACTGCCTTCGGTTACTTTACATACATTTATTAATTGTACGAGGGGCGCGGGCGTTCTATAAGCAATTAATGAGAATATAATAAAATGGAAATAAGTAAAAATTTCAATCATTTTATTTTTGTAATTTCAGTCAAAGCTGTCTGCAGGTGATTTGTATCTACACTGCATCAACCGACTATGTACCTACCCGTCAACGGGTACTTAGCTTTAACTACTTAGCTTTTTAGGGTTCCGTAGCCAAATGGCAAAAAACGGAACCCTTATAGATTCGTCATGTCTGTCTGTCCGTCTGTCCGTCTGTCTGTCCGTCTGTCCGTCTGTCCGTCTGTCTGTCCGTCTGTCCGTCCGTATGTCACAGCCATTTTTTTCCGAAACTATAAGAGCTATACTGTTGAAACTTGGTAGGTAGATGTATTCTGTGAACCGCACCGCATTAAGATTTTGATGCAAAAATAAAAAAATAATAATAAATATTGGGGGCTCCACATACTGAAACTCAATTTTTTTTTTCATCAAACACATACGAGTGGGGTATCTATGGATAGGTCTTCAAAAATGATATCGTGGTTTCTAAAATATTTTTTTTCTAAAAAGGAAAAAAGTTGGTCCCCCCCCTCTAACTTCTAAAATAAGAAAATGAAAAATCTAAAAAAAAACATATGATGTACATTACTATAAAAACTACCAACGAAAATTGTTTTGAACGAGATCTAGTAAGTAGTTTTTTTTTAATACTTACCTAACTTTGCACCTAATTTATATGGGGCGCTATACATACCAGGTGCAAACTTAACTTAACCACTTAGGGATGGAAAGTGTTTGTACGGAACCCTCGGTGCGCGAGTCCGACTCGCACTTGGCCGGTTTTTTATATACACGATTCTTCAATATACCGTTTTCAAAAATGTGTCCCTAGGTAATTTTCGTGTAGCAACTAGGTTCCTGCATTTTCTAACTAGAAAACAATTTTCTTAAAGTACAGGTATATGATAACAGCGCAATTTCACGAATAAAGTAATGTCGGAAGTCGGAATATGTTTGTGTCTTTATCACGCCAAAGGGCTAAACAGATTTCAGCAATTGTTCTCAACTCTTTATGAAGAATTGTTACCGAAGGTTGCACCAACGTATGGAATACTTTTGACCTAAATAGACTGAAGCAATTAGGTCTTTGTTGCGCAGCCGGATAAAAAACGGCTTTTATGATATAACTTTGTTCTCATCATATAAAGGTTGTTCAATTAGGGGGAGTTGATGTGGAAATGGGACATAACATAGGTGGGAAAAATGATTCATCATCATCATCATCATCATCATCATCATCATCATCATCATCATCATCATCATCATCATATCAGCCTATATAGACGTCCACTGCTAGACAAAGGCCTACCCAAAGTTCTCCACAATGATTGGTCGTGCACCGACCGTCCTCATCCAGTTACGTCCCGCGATGTTAAAGGTCGGTCAGGTCGTTAGTCTACCTGGTTCATGGAATGTGCCGCGCCCACCGCCAGTTAAGTTTGGTTCAGTAGAGTCTTTCAATAATGGGTTTTAAAATAAATAAAACGATTATTATGTTTAACTTTCATGTAGCACCCACTCCACTTAAAGTTGGAGACTCTACGCTCGAAGCTGTAATAGGCGACTATTATCTACCTGGGACAAACAATCCAGTTGGGTAGGACGAACTTCGAAAAAGAGGTCACTCGTCGAATCCAGAATCCAAATACCGCAGTATCTTAAGACGAAGGTTTTTAACCAATGTGTGTTGCCAGTGATGACATACGGCACTGGAACGTCGTCGCTCACAATTGGCCTCATAATATAAGAAGGCTCAAAGTTACTCAAAGGGCAATGGAGCGAGCTATATTCGGAGTCACCTTGCGTGATCGAATCAAAAATGAGGAGGTCCGCAAGAGATCAAAGGTTATATATAGATATAGATTAGACAGTCACCATTGCAATAAAAATATATTTATTTGGAAAATATTTACTCCAATTATGCTGTTATTTATAAATAAATATCGAGCAACATCACAAACATCGATCTACTAAGATATCAATTTTAAGCTCTAGTAGGCTTCTGTTATGGGCAACAGACGACGATACAATACTAACTTAATATATACTTAAATGAGTAAAAAGCCTCAAGTATTTATGAAATACGACATCGTTCAATGACTTGTATACGACACCATATCTACAGAAATCTCGTCAAAATATAAACAACAGGCAGCGTCAGAATACGCCCGTGGAGTGTCAGTTTCCGTTCCTCGTTGCGCTATATCCCGCATAGTATTGTAGTGCTAGTTGTATTAGAGAACTCTAATCGAGTTGGAAGGCATTATGTTTGCATTGGCATGCCTGGGGCGCTGCAATCGGATCGCTGATGGGGTGAAATGAGATTACGGGCTCTTTGCTAAATCAAGTCCTTTTGTAGTATTGGATATAGTTAGCTTTATAGTATTCACGTAACAAACTAAGTTCTGGATGATAAAACTATGAATCAGATGTAATGAGTCAGCCCAGGTAGGGAATTACTAGAATCATGTTAGGAACCTCAGGCGTGGTTGGACGAAAAGTACAACATTTTCGTTAGATGACACTACTTATATTATCCGAGATTATATATATACCTACTATTATAAGATTCTAGATTTTTATTGAAAATCAGTTTTCTATGGAGAGGGGTCATGATTTCAGGAAAAATCTTAATAGCGTGATGCAGGATCATCATTTGTTTTGTCTGGGCGCCATGCCAGTTTGGCGCCCCCTTTTTTTATAATTTCCTTTGTCCTCGCGTCACGCAGAAACGGCTGGACGGATTTTAACCAATTTTGGTACAGGGATAGCTGGACATCCAAAGATGGTTAAAGGATATTTTTACCCGACTACGGTATAAAAACAATCACGCGTACGTAGTTGCGGGCACCTCCTAGTGTTATTATATTTCCGAAATAGGTAGTTTTTAAGTATGTAAAATAAAAACACTCTTCTCTTCTTTTTTATATTAAATATTTTATATAAAAATTACTAACTTATAGACAGGAAGGCAAGTTTGTTAATGTAGTCATTGCAATTTATTTATTGGACTTTGATAAAAATCGTAGTTAATGTTGTTTTTAAAAAAAAATTGGGCAAGTGCGAGACCGACTCGCGCATGAAGGGTTCCGTACCATAAAACAAGTTTGTTGTATGGGAGCCCCCCTTAAATATTTATTTTATTTTATTTTTAGTATTTGTTGTTATAGCGGCAATAGAAATACATCATCTGTGAAAATTTCAACTGTCTAGCTATCACTGGTGACAGACGGACGGACGGACAGCGAAGTCTCAGTAATAGGGTCCCGTTTTTACCCTTGGGGTACGGAACTCTTAAAACTATGTGTGTACCTATGTTATTTTTATGTGTTTTGTTTTATTATCACACACTAAATAATATTCGTAATCGTAAGTGGGTTTTTTTTTATCGTGGCTGTACGAATTAATTATATTGCCTGGTAGCGCATTTGATTGATGCGCAGTTGAGTATTATTTTTTCAAATTACTTTTCAACTTGGGGGCGCGATGAGTCACTTTCATGTCCGCTACCTATTGAGATAATCAATGACCAACTTTCTACATATGAGAAATTAAAATTAACCTTAACCTTTAACTGTATTGCTGAACTTTATGTTGTTATGCATGCACAGTAACAGCAGCAGAAACTACTGTATGCCTATCGGTCACTCAACCCCAAAAGAACAATCCCAAACGCATCACAGTATGTCGACAGCATCTCGTCTCGCCTACGGGACGATTTTCGTCAATCTCTCAAACAAAGCAGAGGGTGAATAGTAAAGGACCTACGACACTTGAGCGTTTTTTCATCAACCCATGAGACACCAGTGCGGTGCTTTCAAACTCACCTTTTGAGATCCCGCGCAAGATTAGGCACCGGTTTTTATGGTGTGACCCTAGTGAGGGGGTAAATGTTCCATTTTAGATTTATTGTGATTCTTTCAATCATATCCACCAAAGTGTTCAACAAGGCTTCCATTTTATCAATTTATGTATCGCGGTCTTATGAAAGTGCAGTGGCAGTCAATTTTGAACGCGCACTCTTAATTATGTCACATTTTCATGCAAATAAATGACGCTAATTTGAAGTTACTTACTATATATATCGAATGATTACAATTATAAAAACTGATTATTCGAGTAACCTAATCTTGGAACCATAAAAATAATGAATTAAGTGAAAACTCCAATAAATAAACTACATTTTTTCACAACACCTAAAATATTCTTCGCATCACATTCTTAGGTACTTAATACTTTAGGTAATTCCCGCACTTATAATATTCTTAGGTACTTTTTCCGACTGTAATGAGAACGAGAAATAGTTATTTGTTATGCAAGGCTGCAAAGTTGTTATTTGGCGCGAGTGTTGAAATTGAAAGCTGAGCGAGCGAAGGAATCTAAGATTGAACCATGAGCGAAGCGAATGGTTCAAAGATAGATTCCTGAGCGTAGCGAGGCTTTCAAGACACGAGAAGCTAAATAATTTTGCAGCCATGCGGAACACACAACTTTTCACCTCACTCCAGCGAGGAAAATGCAAGATTCAAGAAAAACAATTAAAACATAAAAATAATCATATTTAATTTTGCCTTCTATTTAACACATCAAATTTAAAACATAACACACACAAATCCAAACCAAATAAATACGAGAGAAGCACACATATTAAAAATTAAAAGTAATATGGCCGTAATTTGTATTATCGTCGTGTATATTTTATCGTAGAGTTTTTGTTAAGCACTGTATTTGTATTTAAAACTACTTGACACATTCGTTGTGATTTTTGAATGCGGGAGAATGGCATTCTGGGAAGGATTAGTTGATCACTCGGAAGTATTTTCCATAACACTTGCTTTGGAAGTTATTACAACAAGATTATTTCTGTAAATTACTTATCGTCTCCAGATATTTATAACAAATCCTTTTTCGTTTTAATGCAGGCTTTTAGCATGTACACAGTTTTGCAATAAATCATTCTTATTCTTATAATAAATACTCCAAATTGGGCTTAACTTTCTTGTTTTCGATATTTCAATAAAGTAAGACAACAGTAATGTATTCTCCACGGAACAAATTTTCGTTGTTTACGTGAGTTGTGAAAACTTCCAACTTTTTAATTATTTATTTTTTTCTCGGGTGCGTTCAGAAATTACACTTATGTTCCAACTTTTATAACAAATAAATATTAAAATTTGTGTTGTAATTAATATATTTACTAGTCAAAATATCTATATGAAACGGAAATACTTACTATTAATATATATAAACATATTGAACATAAAATAAAGTGTAGAAAAAATAAAAACTTAAAAATCTGTAACCACAAACCAGCTTTCTGGACGTGATATTGTAGGTGTATTTTTTTTTTTAAAGAAGTTATCAAACGTACATATGATTTTAGGCGGCCTGACCAGATCGCCCTTTATTAGCGTGCGTTGATTGGTTATTCGAAGATGACGACTGATGAAATCAGTCACGCGTTGAAGGAGTCTTAAATATAAAAAAGTTACATGCACCACAGAGAATCAAAATCGTCGTGTTCGAAATTCAAATGACTTTTGCACGCTAGCGGATAAAATAGACTTTTTCTCAAACATCCAATGAAATATTGTCTTTACGTTCCTTAAAATAGGCTCGGAAGTATCGCTTTTTGGGCGCAACAACTCGAGAGGACTGTAAAGGGATTTCATACTGCTTTTCAGGCCTAGGCCTGCAAAGTAACTTTTTTTTGGTTTCAACAACAAGGTCATTCACACAGCTGGCTGGTTTGACAAAAAGCTGGTTTTGTTTTTAAAGGTTGGTTGTTTGACACTTGTGGAAAAAAAAATTCATGAAGGCGACTTTTTTTTTTCAAAATTTTAAAATTGGTGCTAGGCGGCTAAAACTCGGTATCGGGGGGCTCTCGGGGCTCAAAAATATGAATCTGAAATCTTGTCCGAAAATTTGGTCAAATTCGGAAAATATCGAAAAAAAACGATTCAAAATTTCAAATTGGTGTTAGGCGGCTAAAACTCGGTATCGGGGGGCTCTCGGGGCTCAAAAATATGAATCTGAAATCTTGTCCGAAAATTCGGTCAAATTCGCAAAATATTGAAAAAAAAAACGATTTGTATGGAGAAAATTTCAAATTGGTCCTAGGAGGCTGAAATTCGGTATCCGGGGGTTTTTGGGGCTCCTGAGTCAGAATCTGAAATCGGATTTTTAAAATTCGGTCAAATTCGGAAAATATCAGACAAACAATATTAAGTGTTATTCTTTGAAGTATATTTTTTTATTTCATTGTATGTTTGAGAAAAGCACTATACATGCCTCGTCGTGAAAACGGATTCCCGGCCTCGTATCACTATCCGGCCTCGCTCGCACGCTCGCTCGGCCGTATATACCTACTTGGCCGGAAATCCTCATTTTCCCGGCCTCTGATGTAATGTACTATTGCACGCAGATTTCGCCCTATAAACGGAGGTTTTCCGAGCGAGTGAGGTGAAAATTATATTACCTACTAAATTTATCAAATGTTCACGAATTTTACACCTCCAAAAAAAATACTTATGATTTAAGTAACACCATCTTGGCTATGGTTATACTACAAATATGAAACGAATCTTTATTGTAGAGAACTTAGTATTTTCGGCAACGCTACGAATTGAAAATTATTAATTATTATATTACTTACCTACGTATATTACGTACGTACGTAAACTGTAAATTGTACTTTGGAGGATCCTGATTTTTTTCTTCTGGCTAAACTCCACGATCGATATCGACAACCTAAGTCGTTGATGCAGCCTGCCACTACTCAGTCGTTACAGGCACATCATCGCTAGTGCCGCCCCCCCACTCAACGCTGCGATGATTCAGCATTTTCAATCCACTCTTTCATTCCTCTTTCATTCTTTCGCGTGAATTCGACGCTTTGGAACGCATCCGCAGCACGTACGTCACAGAAACCATTTGGTACAAGCATTCATAGAAGAAATGTAGTTTTACGCTGGGAATAAAGCAGTCTCGAGTTGTTTCATTTATGTTGATGCCCAAATTGATGCCGAGATTGAAGTTGCTTCCGTCAACTTTACTTTCCTAGTTAATGTAGAGATTAACAGAGAGGAATGGTTTTTTTTCTGAACCTAAACTGAAAAATCTTTACAATAACTTAAGCTGGATTAATGGTTTATCCTACTGCCACAAAACAATGCGTATAGACATAGAATATGGGAGAAATTTTACTTATTTACCGACACAGTGAATGCTACACAGGATATACAATAAGTATGTATACCTTCGCAACGCGAGTGAAGCCACTTTACAGTACCTTTTAATATGGCATTTATTGAGGCAAACATCCAAATCAATAGTATAAACTATAAACCACCAACATCTAAATTTATTAGTATTAACCACATAGGTCAAGTTATCTCTCAATTTAGCATAGGTTATTATATTTAACATAGCGAGAAATTGCAAAAGTTTAACACGAACCAAAAGGCTTAATGGCTACATAGGGACCGTTTTGTAGTGTTAACTTAACTTTGTCCGAATGAAAGTTTCTGACCGAGCTGTTTAGGTCCCGGAAACAAAGTCTACTAACACAGAAACTGGCACGATGCGTTCACATCTATAAGAGTCGCTTAAGCAATAAAAGAATGTACAGAACAAATGGAACATGATTTCTCGTGGATTTGCATAAAACCGACTTGAATAAGCAGTAAAATATTCATAAAAATGTTTAATAAGAGTCAACATCAATCAACAAGCAACGCAAAGCCGGTGAAAAATGGTAAGCGTCATTAAAAAGGTAGAAAATACTTCACGCGAACGTAATTACAATATTGAGTTCCATCAATCATTTTTTCTGTTGCCCTATTTTTAACTACTTGAAAGCTGTAAAGTGCATTAAGATCTAGACATAGAAATTGACACTCGAAAAGGCTAAAATTGTATGATCTAGTATTTGAGTAAGTTGTTAGGTGATCTTAACTAATGTTAGGACAGTTTTCATCCAATTATGTAACTTCGAAAAGCTTGTGCGTAAAAAGGCCTAACCTGACCTTGGTGCCTTGGCAGAACGAAAATTGCTTTTTGTGATACACCACGTGCAAAAGCACTTTCGCAGCTTCACACCTTGCTCCCACACTCGCGGTGGAAACGACCGGTTGTTGGGATTCAGAGGTGGAGTCATTTAATCGAATGCTAAAACTTTATTTCTAATAACATTTATTTTATAACGAGTGATTTATATTATATTTTTCTCTGGAAAGAAGCATAACTCAAAATTGACAAATTGAAAAAATCGCACTTTATCGCAATCGTATTGGGCAGCGAGCACAAGTCTCTCAAAGTTGCATATTTGGATAAACCCTGCCCTAACTGATCCTTACAACATATTTAAGAGCATTTCTCAAAAAGTTTGTACACAATTAGGACAGAAAGTTAAAGTCAAATATAATTTTCCTATTTAGTTACGAATTAGTTTAGTAATTTTATATCAATGTTATGGTTATGTTCGGTAATTAAGGTTCTGTTATGCTTATACTTTTTTAATAAGCATGATGCTTGTTTTAGTTATTAAATTTTAAAACAATTTTTATTTAAATTAAGAGAAATACTGTAAGTTGTTATTACTTAGTATAAGTTATTAGCAAGTTTGGTAAACCAGACTACAAAAAATGTTAACTTTTTGCTACACCCTGACAGGGTCATTGTACCTAGTTATTAAGTACTTGGTTGCAATAAATATTATTATTATTATTATTAATTATACATAACCTGATATCAATGTATTGGAAATCACAATAAAAAACCGTAACAAAATAGGAAAATTATATTTGACTTTAACTTTCTGTCTTAATTACACAATTAATACAGAAAGTTCAAACTTTTTGAGAAATGCTCTTAAAATCCACAGCTACATCGCCCTTTGTTTTTAATTTTAATGACAATTTCTGAGCGAATAGACTAGATGTATGTTATAAACGTGTGAAACGAAACTGTTTTAGCCTAACTGACAGGTACTCAGCTTTATAAACTTGAGTGACTAGTTCTGTTATCTTCAATATGGATCTAGAACGGGCAAGTTCAATCGGGTTCTCAGGTGCCGAAGGTGCCTACCTCCCTAAGGAACAGCATTCAATAGTCTGAATTATGCAATTGCACGTCAAAGGATAAGCCGGACAACGGTACGTTAGCGTTCAATAGGAAGCCTAATGTATTGCATTACTTGAGCTTTATTGCATTAAGCACAGTAGAAGCACAGTTATGGTTATGTGACTGAGACTTTGGGTGTTCTATAAGAGACACGGCATATTATCTGTTTTTTTTTTATTGTATCCATAGAGTTTTTAATTTTGATTTTAAACTATAGAAAGTCATTCATTTTGTTTTAGAGAATATTAACAATTTTGTTATAAAAATAAGTACGTATTCCTGCACCTTGATCTAATATTTATAAAATAAAATAAACGTAGGCACAAAGATTTCACTATATTTTTCGATAACCTAGCTTCATAGATGAATAGCATGCACTAGCATATTTCTAAAATCGATCGCCACAGACGGAAGAGAACAAGTCGTTTTCTTCTAAAGTATAGAACAAACATGTAATAAAAAAACTCCGCGTACCAACTAAAAACGAATGAAGCTAGCCTTCTTTTGTTTAAAGTAGTATATGACACAAAGTATAATATGATATGAGTTTTATCCACGTTTCATAAGACGATATAAAACAGGCGATGTATCTATGTTTAAAGTTACGACACCCCAGTGGATTAAATCGCGTAAACTTACATGATGTCGCCAAAAATGTTGCTTTAGTTATTCACAGGTCAAGGAACGTCTCAGCCAAGTCTCGGGACGACGGGCATCTATTATGAATTTGATGCTCAGCATGGTTCGTCTCTTAAACAACTTCAGTACATTACATATTCGTAATTAACGTGAATGAAATGATAAAAGCAGTGTCTTGACTAAGGTTCGTGTTGTCTAAGAGCCTTATCACACTTGCGATTTGCGAGCGTATTTTGTATGAAGGCGATCGCGCAGCGTGTTCGCCGCGTCGCTTATTTGTATAGAAAATACGCTCGCAAATCGCAAGTGTGATAAGGCCCTAAGGTATGTCTTGTTTGCTTTTGTAATGCATGAGTAAAACTAGATAACAATGTTATCGATAAAATTACGGAATCTATTCCTGAAATCACCCTATCCACAGCAAATAGTTTTCGATACAATTTTAAAGCTTTATATTATTTTACGTCACCCTAGGCGTAAGTGGAATTTTCTGCCCGCTACGAGGAGAAAGCTTCACTACCTGGCCAAGGCTAGACGTTAAGCTTTAGACTTGAACATTAGATTTTTTCTTGCAGACTTGAAACGGTAACAATTACCATCGGTGAAATAG
The DNA here is from genome assembly GCA_932273695.1 of Apotomis betuletana. Lineage (NCBI taxonomy): Eukaryota > Metazoa > Arthropoda > Insecta > Lepidoptera > Tortricidae > Apotomis > Apotomis betuletana. The sequence goes on from OW026300.1 coordinate 17,819,605, forward strand.
TAATTATGTCAAACGTCTAATCACTGCGATACAATTTTGGGACTCAATAATAAAATACGTTTATGACATCACCATTTTCACGACTTGAAATTTAATTATTTTAGCTGGTTGAATTTAATATTTCAGTGATTTCGACTCGTCCTTTCACACGACTATTTGCAAATGACGCAGCCGTAGTGAGAGAAAAGCGAGAGCCGCGGTTAATGAGATCCCCTTTCTAAGCTCTCAACATTTCATAATTTAAGTACACAGGGGCTCTATGGGAGTTTCTAGAAAATCCGCACTGCATTTGACTGCAACTTGACAGCTTACATGAAACCTCGGTAGACAAGTCGCTGTATAAAGTACGAATTCATATTGAGAATTCATATTTATTTATTTATATTTTATTGTACAAAATACAATAGTAAAAGTACAAATGGCGGGCTTAATGCCGCCGACGGAAACAATTGTATGGTGCAGGGTCTTTTATTTTATATAATCATTAATCTGTTACATGAAACAAGGCACACATTCTTTTGGAATTTGGATTTTTTTGAATAAATGAAAAAGTACTAAATGTATTTTGTACTAGCAACTTACGGTGGTGTTTAGTACATTTCTAACGTGTTAGTGTTATCTGCATACCTACATATCCGTGCATGGCGTGAAGAACTTGATAAGTCCAAAATGGCAATTGTTCAGGGCGTCGATTTTAAAGTTTGACATTTTCTCCAAAATCCATTTTCATCTTTAACTCGTGTTTAAAGCTTGATTTATGGATCATTTTACGCGATCTTTTCATTTACCTTACGTATTCTAGTAAAATCCTCTTATTTTCTGTGATATAAGACTTATCAACATAGGTACCAACGACTTATCAAGTTATTCCCCATACATTAGTGCCCAAATTGGTGAAAATGTTTTTTAATTTAATTCCTAAAAATCAGTTTTTCATAGTAACTGAAACGTCTAAATTGATTTATAGGTAATTTTATGCAAACTTTTCAATTATTTTACTTATTTTAGTAGAAACATTGTATTTTGTGAGATATTAGACTTATCAACATATTCACCATCGACTTATCAAGTTCACCATCGACTTATCAACTTATTCCCCATAAATTAGTGCCCAAATTGGTGAAAATGTTTTTTAATTTAATCCCTAAAAATCAGTTTTTCTGTATAATTGAAATGTCTAAATTGATTTAAGGGTAATTTTATGCAAACTTTTCAATTATCTTACTTATTTTGGTAGAATCATTGTATTTTGTGAGATATTTGACTTATCAACATATTCACCATAGAATAGGGTATCAATTAAACAATTCTATCGTTTCTATACAACTGTTTTGTTTATATAAGGCGATTTAAATGGATTGTATCGCGTATGTTCGTTGTTTGAGTCTCCTGACGTTTCGGCAACTATTTTTGATTGAGAAAAACACAAAATTTCGGTGCCAAATACGTCAGAAAGGCACAAACAATGAATTAATATGATAAAATCCGTTTAAATTGTTTTATTATAGTCACGAAACCCGAAAAAATAAAATTAAAAGTTATAAAAATAGTCTTTAATTCAGTAACGCAAAAGCACTTATTCTACAGAAAAACTAGATGAATTTATTTTATTTTTAACTGGCAACATCTTTGTTTCTCATGCGTTTTTCTGAATGCACCAACTCTAAGCAGTCTTGTGAGCTTGCAAGATCTGCGCTATTTTGTTTTTCTGATAGTCTTTACTATATAAGACGCCTCAAACTACAGATCTTTAATTTCTCCTCACACTGGGTTTTCCAAAATCAGTTTTTAAATATTATGACATGAGAGTTCACCATTTATCTGCCTTCAATAACCAATAAATAAAACTGGTCGATGGTTGACAAGGTACCGGTAATGTGAATGATACATACGAAGACACTGTTAACTATACCCCATGGACCTTAACACGTTGTACTAAGGTTTATATTAGTTCACAAATGTACAGTTATCAGTGTTTTCCTTTGTACCAGAGTACACCTCAGATGTGAGAATAACTTGACAAATCGAAATATACATTTCGATAAATTATGAATAATTAATTATGTCAACTTATTATTTGCTGTGTCCATCAGCCTGAAAATGATAAATCGACATTATGAGTTTACGGTAGTTGTGTATAATGAGATAAAACGATACATATATTCATTTGTTATCCTTAAAGTGTGCTTGTCGTCATTCTAATATCTTGTTTTGTCAAATTACGAACGCTTTTTTGTTTTTTGAGAATACGTTGATAAGTTTATATGCAATATTTTTTGTGCCTCATCGCGCTGATATCTCGTTTTGTTAAATAAAATCCGCTAAATATCGAGATATCAATATCATGTCACAGGCCATATCTTCAAAAGTATCATAGATATTGAGTTGTCAATTTTTTTCCTACAAAACCTTGGCCGTAGAAAGCCATTACGCCAATAAAGAAAAAACGTATAAGTCGAGTTATCAAGTTCTTCACGCCATGCACGGATATATTATGTTTATCAGTGCTTCATTCTCTTTTTCGGCGTAGAAAAACTACCATTCTTAGTTCACGAATACTAGCGTAAATATATAGGATAGATGTTATTACAATTTCTATTGGAAGATTCTTTATTTATTATAAATTAGAATTAGATTTTGTATTATTTATTTTACAGTAGCAGGAATAATTCATGGATAAATTGGGTAAAAATATTATCATCTTCCATATTTCATTTAGGACTTGGCTTGGAGTTTATAATTCAGAAACTATTACTTATGAAGATGTCGAGTTGCGGAAATCCAGCCCGCGTTAACCTTTATCCTATTGAAAAATATCCTCAAAATGTCAAAAAAAAAATACTTCTAATATCACGTCCAGAAACCTGGTTTGCGGTTACAGATTTTTAAGTTTTTATTTTTCTACACTTTATTTTATGTTGAATATGTTTATATATATTAATAGTAAGTATTTTAGTTTCATTTACATATTTTGACTAGTAAATATATTAAATACAACACAAATTTTAATATTTATTTGTTATAAAAGTTGGAACATAAGAGTGTAATTTCTGAACGCACCCGAGAAAAAATAATAATTAAAAGTTGGAAGTTTTCACAATTCACGACATTCACGTAAACAACGTAAATTTGTTCTGTGGAGAATACATACTGTTGTCTTACTTTATAGAAATATCGAAGACAAGAAAGTTAAGCCCAATTTGGAGTATCTATTCAATGCTAAAAGCCTGCATTAAAACGAAAAAGGATTTGTTATAAATATTTGGACACGATAAGTAATTTACCGAAACTATTGGCGTTTTTAAAGAAGATAAAGCCGAAATAATCTTGTTCGGATCCCATCGTCCAATAACTTCCAAAGCAAGTGTTATGGAAAATACTTCCGAGTGGCCAACTAATCCTTCCCAGAATGCCATTCTCCCACATTCACAACGAATGTGTCAAGTAGTTTCAAATACTATAAATATAATATAACAGTGCTTAAGAAAAACTCAACGATAAAATATAAGTACTCGACGATAATACAAATTACTGCCATATTTTTAATATGTGTGCTTCTCTCGTATTTATTTGGTTTGGATTTGAGTGTGTTAATGTTTTAAAGATGTGTTAAATAGAAGGCAAAATTAAATATGATAATTTTAATGTTTTAATTGTTTTTCTTGAATCTTTCATTTTCCTCGCTGTAGTGAGGTGAAAAGTTGTGTGTTCTGCATGGCTGCAAAATTATTTAGCTTCTCGTGTCTTGAAAGCTTCGCTACGCTCAGGAATCTATCTTTGAACCATTCGCTTCGCTCATGGTTCAATCTTAGATTCCTTCGCTCACTCAGCTTTCAATTTCAACACTCGCGCCAAATAACAACTTTGCAGCCTTGCATAACAAATAACTATTTTTCCTTCTGTCTAATTCTATTTGGAACGGAGTGAAGTTAGTAAAAAAGTCAGCAAGGCATTGAAAAATCTGCGTGGATTTTTGTTTCCGAATGTGCAATAGAGAGTAACTCGGCACCGAAGTTGAGCTAAGTGCATGTTGTTATGCACATGTGGTCTGGGCTCCTCCGAAGTGCTCTCCGAAGATAGGATCTTTAAACAAAGAGTTTCCTCACAACCGCTGTTCTTTCATATTTTTCGCTATTACTTTGGATACCCACTGACTATTTAGTGAGATAACTTAATACTTGTGGATATAAGTAAACTTACAAAGATAATATTAATAACAAGTATACGTTTAATATCGGGAGAAATGTGAACAATGTGTCGCTTTAATAATATAAACGAATTTAAAAATTGACATGCCTCAAAAGGGGTTTACGTGATTTTAAACATAATTTGATGAGGCTATGATTCGTATGGTTAATAGGTATCTAAAATAATGTTTAACGCGATTATTTTTAGGCAATTTTTTAAACGTAAGTAATAAAATTGGACGCGCGCTCTTTTTTTAATCTCTAATCAACAGTCAGTTTTAAAACTAAGTTAAGAATCGAAAATATAAGTAATAACTAATAAGAAAAATACGTTCACTAGACGAGAGAAATCGGTTTTCAACCCAAGTACATATACCTGAAATGGAAAAGGCAAGAATAACAATTATTTCATTGAAACAGAATCAAAATACACCTTTTCATATTCGCATACTGTAATCTGACAATGATAATTTCACAGACAAAATCACAACAACGCACTTTTTAACCCTGTACCAAAATAGTATACTCTATGGTACCCGCTACTGAACTTATTAATTTCAAAAAGAGAACAACCAGCATAATTTGATGAAAAACTACTACTGTACTCAACTTTAAAAACCTTCATTATGCATTTTTGTATTTTATGTAAAATACAATTTTGAGTGACCTTTGTTACACAGTTTCCACGCCAGTATTTTCCATTTTCTCATGAAAGACGAAGACTGTCGGAGCTCACAGGCGCCGCCACCAATTTGTTAGCACCTCACAAAGCATTATTCCGGGCAGGACCTTAAATTAAACGCAACTGTACAATATTTGCGGGCAATATAAAAACCCAGCGGACGTGAACATATTCCCTTGGCATTATTTGCGAGGAACAGTAGGCACGAACGGGGTTCGCAATAAAAGTTCATATTTTACTTTCACCCGCCTTATTAATAGCGACAAGGAGGAGGAGTGAGCGTCAGAGATTCTTAAAGATACGTAAAGTGTTCTGGATATATACCGCACCAAAATTAGAGCGAAACAATTTTTTATCCTATATAGATTATTATATGTACATCTCGGAATTATGAACTACTAAAATGTATGTGTATCGACTATGGCGTTGCTCATAAAAACAGTTAAAAGTAAAAAAAGAAACAATAGAGATAATAAAAATGAATGCGAGTGTTATAATAAAGACACCAATAATAAGGAAGAACAACAATAATACGGTGCCAAAACATAATGTCTCAGCATATTGTCACGACCACTTAAATAGGACAGACTGAAGGGCTGATGGCCTTTTTAGGGTTCCGTAGTCAAAAGTCGTCCCTTATAGTTTCGCCATGTCCGTCTGTCCGTCTGTCCGTCCGTCCGTCTGTCCGTCTGTCCGTCTGTCCGTCTGTCCGTCCGTCCACGTCTCAGCTCCGTGATCATTAGTACTAGAAAGCTGAAATTTGGTATGAGTATGTGTATGTATCACGCCGGCAAAACGGTAAAATAAAATCTAAAAAAAAAACTTTTTCGGGTACCAATCGAACACCTAAAGTGGGGGTGAATTTTTTTCGCTTCAACACTAAGTGTGTGGGGTGTCGTTGAATAGGTTTTTTAAAAATAATAGGGGTCTACAAACATCATTTTTTTATAAAACAGCAGTTTTGTAAATATTCGCTCCGAAAATAAAAAAAATAGCGTCCCCCCCTCTAACTTTTTAACCAAGGGTCAAAAAATTATGGAAAAATTCATGAAAATGAGGCTTTATAAGTACTTTCAATGAAAACTATACCTATTGAATAAAATCGGTCGACCGTTTTTGAGTTATCGCAAAATTTCATAATTTTCTTTAAAATGACGTAAGTGCCGCACGGTGTTCTTATACTTCGAACGTTACATGTATTAGTTAAGTGCCATAGCACTTAGCGTGCAGTATGCTGCATTAAAACATTCCGCTCAATCTGGCGCGTATAATCGATAACTTCCAGAAGGTAATAAGTAATTACAATTATTTTTGCGTTTACGGCCTTTTTTATAGAGCTTGAAATGTTTCTCGTATTAAACCTTGGGCTTAAAACCGCTGTTTTAAGCCCGTCTATTTATTGTGAAGGATGGGCAACTACGGAACCCTACACTGAGCGTGGCCCGACATGCTCTTGGCCGGTTTTTACCTCTATCTAGTACAGATTAATAATACACATTTAAAGGTAGATTGTTTACATGTATCACATATTATATTCATCCGGTACTTAAGAGACAATTTTACAAAGTCACAAAATAAAATCGTCTCAGACAAGTATGAGCCAAGTTCTGAATATATCAAATTCACGTGAAATTGGCAGTGACATAATGAAAGGATGATTTTCAAACTTTGAGAGCACTCACTCGGGATTTTGTTCTTAGCATATTTATGAGGTAAGTTGCAATGTAATTAAAAACTTGGCTTTACTCCATCTCTGTTTGCACACACGTCTTCACTTGACTACGTGATCGTTTTCAAAGTCGCTTCAAATAAATCTCATGAATAGTGTAATAAATTATACTGAGTAAAATCTATCGTCTAGCAAAAAGTTCTTCATTAAGAATCCCTATTAGGTACCTTTTACTTACGAGACCAAAGTACCATATGGACATTGACGGTCATTAAAGCGTATGTGGCCTTTTTCTGATCCCGAAAGATAAGGACGCTATAGTTCCACTGCACTGTTGGTCTTGACAACATTATTAGCGTCTATCGCTCGCGTCGAACTCTGTATCAACTGTGTAACATGCAGGTACATATACATATACATACAATACGAAGAACTAGAGTTCAAAAGAAGTTCGAAGCTTTAAGGCTCAACCGCCAACGACTACCATATTATAGTAAGGTATGTAGGAAGGGTTACGTGCAGCGTACAGTGAAATGCACGACAAAGACTCTCTCTCACTTTCCTTTCAATACCCTGCGAGCCAGACAAGTGACCCTGAGTCGCGCGAAAAGCGAAGTCGGGGTACGACATGTTTACCCCGCAGGAAGAGAATAACAAGGAACGTAGGTAGAAAGGAAGTTGTACGTCCTGGACAGATTATATTATTGGCCAGTTATGTTATAGTTAATTAAGAAATTATGTATAATTTTCTTAGTTTTATAGTCTAAAAGAAAGCATATCTTAAATTTTTCAATAAGCAATTATTTTTCTAAGTACTCTTCTAGTACAATAGGCAAAGGTTATTTGAATTATTTACCTCATTTCGTCCTATAAACACATATTTTACTTATATTCATACCCCAGTTTCTATTCATATTGTCTTTTGTTCCGAGCAAGCGGTCCCCCGAGTGGCTATTATGTCCTTGTGGATCTGGCGAGGTTGAGACTCTTATCTTCAACTAGAGCTTTTTCTTCTGTTTCTGAGTTCCATACAACTTAACTGTTCACTGAACTGAATGACTAACTTTCCAATGTAAATAAACATAATACCTATAGAAGGATTTTAGTTTTGTCAAAATATATTCATACTTTATCGGTAGATACCTATTGTAAGTGATTTCTTCCAAGAAAACATCTACCTTTATTGCAATCAATGGAATTCAACCTAATTTTTTTTACATAAGTATGTAATAAAATGACGAAAATTTAAAAATAATCGATTAATCAATTTTGAATTTAAGGTGTGGCCATTTTGAAAATTGATTTTTAAAACTGCCTTCCTAAAGTAAAAAAAACTAAAAGCTTCGCAGTCCATTAATTATTTTCCTACATCGGTCAAAATAACGAAACCAACTTCTAATGAGCCCATATATACACTTCGCAGAGCTACGGCGAGGATTGCTCAGTTAATTTATATCCCTGCCACTACTCGGCTAAACACAAAATGACCCGACCGCAACATTTGTACAGTAACCAGCTAACAAATGTAGACAATTCTAAATTTCGGCCGCGCAATATCTGGCTTCAATAACACTTGCTCCATTAACTCTGTGGCCCATTGTACACGTGCTAGCTTTATGTTACACCTGAATCCTGACATACGAATCCTTATCCTAAAATAATCAAACTAAAGTCCAACATGGCATGTGTGTACTGCTGAAGTACAAGCGCCTGGTATACATGTATAAAAATCAAAGCACTAGATATTGGATAACAATTTATTTTATATTGAACTAGAACAATAACTATCGATCTTATCAAAGAATCAGTGTCAACCCCGCTGCTCGGCGCCAATCTGACTGACGGTTGCCTGTGTTGCCAGGCCATCAAGTACGTTCCGTTACGTGTGTTTAACAGTCGGCCATCCTGGCATAACCTTCGTCCACGAAGGTCATCTCATCAAGACCTTCTTCAACTTGACCAACAGCATCAGCACGCTCGTCTCAGCAAACTTCACTCGCATCAGTTGTAGCGGACTCCCTCCCTGCTTGTCACCTTAGCTCTGCGAGAAGACCAAAACATATTTAGGGGAACCGTTACAATCGTCTTGGGGCGTACTTGGGCTGCGATATATTCACTTTATTCTGATTCAAAGGGATTAGAAATTCATTTCAATTAGAGATGGAATTGTATTGACATGTATCTAACGTACATTATTCTACCCAAATTATAATAATTTGACATCACCAAGTTGTCTGATACGATAGCTAATTAGTTATGATATAAATTCATTTTCCTATATAAATTTTTAGAATTACAACTCTGCGATTGTACAGATTAATAGGATTAATTGACATCAATCATGACATCAAAGCGAAGTTTATTTGCGCTACCGACCCTGTTACAATGAATGACAAACCGTATACACATTCACCCCGGTAGATTCCCTATCAGACATGGAACGAACTCACAGTTTATTCCAGCATAGTAGAGGCGGCTTCCACTCGCATAATCAGCCTTGGGTTAGGTTAGGTACGACGACGAGCGAATCGCCAGAACCGAGATTTTTCGAATCATGGATATGGCTATAATAATAAGGAATCAATTATACCTAAGTTAGTCACTTGTATATAAAATGAGCACTATAACATATGATGATTATAATATAATAAATAAGCCTTATACCAAAACATTATTATAGTAAATAAATATATATATTTTGAAATTATATTAAATGTTCATTATATACAATGAGTTACTACATCCATTGAAAATACACTAAACGTCGCTATACTCAATGAAATCTTATTATTTATATTTATACCGATCATTACACACCCACCGTATACGAAGCCACAACCAGCAGCAAGGCTTGTAGACTTGTGGAAAATACCAAGCACAACTAATTAACTATGTTCTTAATGGAAACCACAATGTAACTTGGCAAAACTCAATAGGCTCAACTCGCTTAAACCTTTTAATAACTTTTAAATTATAACCACTCAAAGCAGACTATATACGTGCCCTGTAGCCAAATACTTTATGGTTCACTTCTAACTATTCAAGTCTTCACTTATTTGGAATAAATACTGAACAATTTCGAAGTATTCAACAAACCCACATGTACACATACATTACCACACAAGTTGCATTGCTCGCACCCAATATTGCATTGCTTGATCACACTTTAGTAGCACATAATGTGTGAACAAATGTCTTATAATTTACTTGACTTTGTCCCGTATAAATTGAGTATTTTACATACAAACACATGTAATATCAACAAGCTACATTACTTATAACATCAACAGTGCATGTTGATTGCCTTCACACATACTTACAACAGGTATAATTAATTGTAAACTTTAAACTCACCTATTAGGTCATAACGTAATACTTACAATATCTACCTGACATAATATGCGCTGCGAAGAAGGTGCTGTTCCAGTCTCTCGGGATTGTCGGCACATTTGTACCTCATCGCAGAGAAGATAAAGCCGGAGACCCTCGATGACATCATTGCAGTCCTGAGGGAGAACGAACGCGACATGCCTGAGTTCGTGGCGACGGAGGGCTCCAGATTGCCATCCAATACGCCAGACCATGTCGACGTGAGCTGTCTGCAGTTGTTATTTGTTATTTATCATAACCTTTGCTGAACACTAGTTGAAGAAAGCTGTAAATCATTCCATTGCCACTAGTATATCTCCAATAGCAAACCACATTCTTGTCATCTTTGTTTGGACACCTACGGTGGCAATTCTCATCATCTTATTTCCTGGATTTGTTCACATTGGATGTCCGTATTCAAACACCAATTTAAGAAATTAGGTAGGCATCTGAAATCATATTATATGATAAAAAATATTATTCCTTTCCATAAAATATATTGTTCATCATAGTTCAACGGGGGGGTATTCTGATTGTTGATCGCACCAAACGTACTGCTGTTAATTTGCAACTTGTCATATTAATCACCAGACATCCAATTTCTCTGTAAAACACAATACACCACACAAACACAATAGTAGCAATATATTATAATACCGTTAGTCAAAAAGGTATTTTATATAAGTCTTGTTTAGGCTTTGAACCACTTTATCAATTATGAGATATGTTTCCAAATTCCTCTGTACTGTTCAGATATCCATGTGCATTACTCATAGTGTAATCAATCAATGTTGTCATATTATATTATATCTTAATATGTTCAGGTTTACTATAGGTACATAATCCCAGTTGTACTAAATAACTAACAATAATGGTTTTTATGTAATATATTAGTTACTTGAGTATGCAATATTAAAATAAACTAATACTCATACCTCATTTACTCCACCAGTTGCTTAATTACAAATGCAACTATTTACCTCTGTTAACTACAGAATTTCACCGACGAACATCCTCTCCAGGTTTCAAATAAAATATAAAATTCAGTTCACCTGTGAAACTTAGAAGCAAAACCACACACCACACCAATATTATGTTACAAAATGCATACAAATAATGAAAACTTGCTGTAAAGCCCACATGAAACAGGTAAGTAATAGACCCAATCAATATCAATATATGTCATATCACAGAACACTTTAAGATGCAATCAGTAGTATCAGTACACTGCCAGATTGAATGGCTTTTATTTTAATGTCACACATAAAAACAGTGATAGTTCGGTACAATTCAGCACAAATGAATGTCTGCCTCTCTTCTCTTTCCGTTATATAAACTATAATTAATTAATTTGAATAATTCAATTGCGTATTAATATTATTTCATAAATTATCATTTATTTATTATTTCCCATTAGTATTGTATTATTAATGCATGCTAATTTGATATTAGTAGATAAATTAAAATGTGCAGTGCCCTTACAGGGTTTGTGTTGGAACATCTTAGATATTTAAGACCTTTATGTGCATACAAATGCATTGAATAAATGAATATGATATTTTAGTAAGCCACATGAATACAACACACATATAGTTTATTCATAATAGAATCGAGTTCTTTTCATCAAGAATAGTAGCGATGCACCCATAATATCCAAAGTACTGCAAAATACCTTACCAATTTATTATGGTGTAGTACAATACCTACACTCCGGCCAATTTCTTTCGGATTTTGAAGGACTTACCGCGTCAGCGCCATATCATTTACTTACACCAAGTCTTAATGAAAACTATCAAATATGCACTTAATGTTAACACGATAATACCCGTTATTTAATAAACTATCCAATAAGTAGTGCCTTTACCAAAATATGAAATAAAACAAGAACGCAAAGCGTCATTCTTCTTGTTTTACGAGTCAACTAAGATTTCATACGTGAATTGATTAACTAGACCGAAATATTTTGTAGGCATGAATATTTCACTTCTGAACTATAAAAATCAAAGCACTAGATATTGGATAACAATTTATTTTATATTGAACTAGAACAATAACTATCGATCTTATCAAAGAATCAGTGTCAACCCCGCTGCTCGGCGCCAATCTGACTGACGGTTGCCTGTGTTGCCAGGCCATCAAGTACGTTCCGTTACGTGTGTTTAACACATGCGATACGATTAACTTGTAACTCGGAAGTAATCTAAACGTTTATGCACTAGAATAGAGCCTAAATTTACGTGCTTAGATCTTACAAGTCCGATTTATTCTATTTAATGTGGTCCCGAATTGTCAACTATTAGTTTAACTGTTGCGCGGCAGTGCTTTTTATGTCGTCGTACTTGATGAGTGTTCGGATTTACAACTCCAGATTGATTAGATCTCATATATTTTCGAGAGTGGACTTGACGATTTAGGTTTATTTTTTCATTTCATTGCAGTTTCACTGGACTATTTACGTAAGCGCACCAAAGTTGAATGCATTGTACTGTCTGCAACTTCGCACATAATATGCGATAAGGCACTTGCCTTAGACTTTTTAAATTGTATGCATTCAAATAACTCTTTATCTTAATTTTAGTTCTTTCCTTGCAATCTCGCTATTGGATTTCAACTTCTTTTTAGAAGATTGGTACTGTTTTCGTTTATAAATCCCTTATGAACGACACTTAACAGCACATTATAACTAAATGTACCGTCTTTTGCAACATACGTTGAATTATTCCTCTCGTTAATATCTTTCAAATCTTTACTTGATGATGATATTAAACATATTTTTGCGGAGTTTTCATTTCACTTGACTGCTCATAGTACGTGTCTTTACTTGCTACCAGGAACCTGGAATAAAACAAAGCTGCTAGCGAAACCATTCGCGAGACAATAAAGAGGAAAGTATCAATTTCACATAAATTTATGAAGCGATATCGAGCTTATGGCAACACTAGCCGTTGAGACGTAATAAAACCTCGGCGTTTTATGTTTTAAACTTTACGGGCAATATTTTATAAAAATTCATGTGAAAATATAACCGTTTTACAATCTCTTAAAGCGTTTAGTTTATAGCCGGGTTTTTATTTGCAATTGATGGAGATGTTCTGTTTATGGATGCAACGTTTGCGGCTGAACATAATTGTATGAAGAGTTTCTGACGCATTTCATCAACAATTTTATTCATCTCATTCCATCACCATTATTATCATATCTTTAATTCATCAATTCATCATAACATAATAATTGAGTCAACCCTTAAACGGCCGAACTGAGATCTTAACTCCCACATAGACAACATACGCTGTAGCTTGCTAAATTCATGTTTTATTTCCTTCGTATTCTAGCGACCTAAACCATATTGTGAGAGTCGTCCTATACTTCCATATTAATGCATTTGTAATAGTTGTATTAATATATTTCTATCAAGGCGGTTTTAACCTCTTCTTAGGGTTCCGTAGTCTACTAGGGACTGTCCGTCCGTCCGCGGCTTAGCTCCGTGATCATTAGTACTAGAAAGCTGAAATTTGGTATGCGTATGTGTATGTATCACGCCGACAAAACGGTAAAATAAAAACTAAAATAAAAACTTTTTTTCGGGTACCTCCCGTACACCTAAAGTTGGGTTTTTTTTTTTTTTCTTTCCAACACTAGTGTGTGGGGTGTCGTTGAATAGGTCATTTAAAAATAATAGGGATTTTTTAACATTATTTTTTAATAGTCATCAGTTTTGTAAATATTCACTCCGAAAATAAAAAAAATAGTGTAAAAAGTTAGAGGGGGGGGGCTCTAACTTTTCAACCACGGGTCAAAAAATTATGGAAAAAATTTATGAAAATGAGGCCTTATAAGTACTTTCAATGAAAACTATATTGAATAAAATCGGTCGAGCCGTTATTGAGTTATCGCAAAAAATTATAATTTTCTTTAAAATGACGTAAGTGCCGCGCGGTGTCCTTATACTTCGAACGTTACACATATTAGTTAAGTGCCATTCTGTATTAAAACATTTCGCTCAATCTGGTGCGTATAATCGATAACTTCCAGAAGGTAATAAGTAATTACAGTTACTTTGGCGTTTATTTCCACGTATTCACGCGTACCCCAAATTCACAAGTTGGTAATAAAATCGCTTAGCATTAATGCGACGTACCGCATTCAAAGCAGGTTTATAATGACATGTTTAATTATGTACCAGCTGACCCAGGCATCACACATCACAGAATACAGTAGCAAGTTCATGTTCATCCGACCCTGGGGCGACGCGGTGGCTATTTAAGCATCAATGTACTCATATATACATAAAATATCGTTATTTCGGTAGGCAGGTTACCAAATAATATTGTCAAAGAAATAATAAACTAGAAGATAACTAGCTGGTGAAGGTGAAAGAAGGTAAGGTACAACTTAATGCGAGTATTTTCATACTCGGGTAAAAAGTAACCTATAATAGAGCCTTATATATCCTTGGATTTAGCACAGGGATAGCCGGACATCCCTGTGCTAAAATTTACTAAAATCTGTCCACCCGACTCAGCGTGATGATATGACAAAGAAAAAATTACCAACAGATAACGCTGTACGGCTGGCTGGATGGCGCCACGCAACAGTATCACGCTTTTTCCTAAAATGCATTTTTTTTATAGTTTTTCTTAACAGTTTTTTTTTTCATTACCTACCGGCGAAAAGTTCCTGATCCTATGAAATGAAATGAAATAATTTATTCAGTAAGTAGGCCACAGGTGCACTTTTACAAGTCAGATTGTGAATCTACCGGCATTTCGCAAGAGGAGACCGCTGTTGAGAAGAAAGCCGAAAGAAACTCAACATTCTACTATTCAGGCCACCTCCTTTTTTTTTCCGCTGGGAAAATGCATTACGCATCCCGTCCGATCGGGGGTTCGGAACGGGTATGTGGGGCTCCCGGGCAGATCCAGTGTACCCACTAAAAACCCAGCGCGTTTTCCCTCCATATCGCCTTAGGTGAAGCCCACAGGATCGCTTGCGCATGCTACTGTGGACATTCAGGCCACCTCCTGGGCCAACCGACCATCATTATGGCGGGAACATCCAACTCCCCGATTGGCTCGCGTAATCGCGTGATATGGTGCAATCGTTGAGCGTTCTCTTATTTCCCGCCATAATTTCTATCTGGCATTTCTATTTGGCAGTTACTTTGACGAACAAACTGAACTTTAAGTCACACTACGAGTACGTAATTAGGAAAAGCAACCAAATGCTAGGATTCATCCTTCGTGTTACCAAAGACTTCAAAAGGCCTAATAGCTTGCTGTGCCTATTCCAAAGTCTTGTACGTAGTGTACTCGAATATGGCTGCATTGTTTGGTCGCCATATTACTCTGTTCACTAAAATAATATCGAGCGTATTCAAAAAATATTAGAGCGTATTCGGGTGGGTCTGGGAATGAATGTGGATAAAACTAAAGTTATGTTCAATTCATTCGTAGACCCAATACCGATCACCGTCGATAATGTTAGCATCGAAGTTGTTAAAGAGTACACGTACCTAGGCCAGATGGTCCAGCTAGGTAGAAACAACTTCGACAAGGAAGCTGACAGAAGAATCAGGTTGGGCTGGGCAGCATATGGGAAGTTGCGCCATATTTTTCAGTCATCATCACTGCCCCAGTGCCTTAAGTCCAAAGTCTTCGACCAGTGCGTCCTTCCGGTCCTTATTTATGGGGCCGAGACGTGGACACTAACAAAAGGCCTCGTCCACAAATTCCAAGTTGCTCAACGAGCTATGGAGAGGGCTATGCTCGGAGTTTCTCTGAAGGACAAAATCCGGAACCAGGAGATCCGACGGAGAACCAAAGTGACCGACATAGTCCTTAAGATATGCAAGTTGAAGTGGCAGTGGGCGGGGCATATTTGTCGTAGAGCCGATGGTCGATGGGGCAGACGAGTTCTAGAGTGGAGACCACGAACGACACGCCCTGTAGGACGGCCTCCCGCCAGGTGGACCGACGACCTAAAAAGAGTGGCGGGAAGCGGTTGGATGCGGAAAGCTGAGGACCGGGTATGGTGGCGCGAACTGGGGAAGGCCTATGTCCAGCAGTGGACGACTCCGGGCTGATGATGATGATGATGATGATGATGTATTCAAAAAAGGTGTCTGAAAATCATGTCGTATAGATACAATCACGGCTTAATCCACCAAAATTACGACCAGCGTTTACGAACATTTGGCATTTGTTCCCTCCAGTCACGTCGTCTCTTGTATGACATACTATTTTTACACAAGGTCCTTCATTCTAAAATTGACTCCCCCTATATTCTGTCACATATCACCTTCAACACACCACGATTTAGATCGCGCGCCCCTAAAGTGTTTGCTCTGCAGGTTTACAGGAACAACACCTCTTATTACAATCCTATCGTAAGAATGTGTCGTCAGTACAACGACCTAGTGTCAAAAAATAATAACATCGACATTTTCAATCCACGATTTTTGGTTTTCAGGAGGCAGATTGTAGAATTGTTTTCGCGTTAAACGCCATCTCTGTTTACACATCTTTGAATGTTTTGTTATTCTATCTCAAAATGCTCAATATGTATAAAATATTTAAATAAAATGTTAAATTAAACAGTTTAGCCATTATAATAATATCATATTTATAATAATTTTTATTTTAGGATATTTTTTCAATGTACTTATATTGTTAAAATCATGATGTGCATGCTTATTTTGGATGACATTTATCTGTAATGCCTGTCCTTTGTATCTTTATTTTTTGAAATGAATGTAATCTGTTTAGTGTGCCAATAAAGAAAAATAAAATAAAAAAAATAAAATATCAATAGCATACCTATATACAGTGTCGTCATACTTAAACGTTAAATGTTACTAGGATAAACCATAGACTAGGAATATTGATTTTATACTAAAACCTGTTGAAATAAAGCATTATACAATAAGTTCACTATAAAACGTGGTAAAATAAAAATAACGTAAGAATTCTGATTTGCAATGTGAATGTAATACAAGAATAAAGAATTAAGTCAATCTACCTACATGTGCAGGCCGACGATAATTATTACGTTTGGTTAAATTAACTAAGTTTAATTAAAGCACACTTCTCAGTTTCAACTACAGTTGTTTTACTATCTCTTCATACTGCACGGCTCAATATAGTCTTAAAACTAGTAAAAAATATACATTTAGCCACAACATTAAAGAAATCCGGGATCATAAACTTTTCTATGATATCATAATCTAAAATGTGCTAAACTTATTCCATCAACTGGTACATGACTATGGGTTAGATATAAGTTTAGCTGTTCTTGCATACATGATAATATATAATTATAGATTATCAGTTGAATCATAATTTATGGTTGTGCCTTGTTTTGCCTAACAACTTTTTGCCTAATTTCGGTTTGCCTAAATTTCAGTTAGACTAATATTATTTAGCATAATTACTCGTTTTGCCTAATTATTATTTGAGTGAAAATCGTTTCGTATAATACTCATTTCACATAATCTTAATTCGTCTAATTTTATTTGACCTAATTTTTAGTTAGTATAAACATATTTTGCCTAACAATTTTTTGCCTAATTTATTTATTTAGCAAGCATTCTGACGCTCCGCTCGCTTCGCTCGCTCCGCTTTCCATGGTCATAAAACAAACCTAACCTAACCTACAGTATTCGGTCTTTAACCTAACCTACAATTTTCAAAATAAGAATCGACAAAGTGAGTTTTAGATAAAATAATATTCGACAAAACAAGAGTTATGAAAATGATCATTTAGGCAAAACGAATTTCAACAAAATAATAATTATGAAAAATGTAATTATACATATTGACTTTAGATAAAATGTTCATTATGGTAAAAGTTGTTAGACAAACTGAAATTAGACAAATCAAGGGAATACCATAATTTACATCATTATTTTTTTGGCTTCGTTTTGCTGCATTTTTAAGTCACGCTGTAAAAAGGTTAAATTAGAGTGACTGAAGAAAACTCCGGGCCAAAACATAGTGCTTACATTTTTAATAACAAAATTAATTAAAACCGTTTCACGTAAACGCGCATAAAAAAAAGTATTACTTGACTTGGCTTAAATTAAAACGTGAATATCACAGAGGCCGCAATATCTGTAGGTATTGCAGCCGCCATATTTGACAGAGTTGGGTTGCAATTCTATACGAAGCCTTTGCCATATCTCAAAGTTAGCAATATATCATAATTATCTGTTTTATCAAAACATTGAATCAGCCATATATCCTCTTTGTTATTTAAGCTGCATTAAGTGACATTGGCAAGTTGAAATTTAGGAGATATTGTAAAATTTGCTTTATTAGATAAATTAAAATTAGACTTAATATTTTGTTCGGTTTCCGCGATTGTCACACATTTAAACGGACGACGATTTAAACGGATTATATCGCGTATATTAATTATTTGAGCCTCCTGACGTTTTCGCAACTTTCCAGTTATCGTTGTATAAAAATATATAACCACATCCCACTAGCAATTAGACAACTGCCAAGTGTAACGAAATTCAGACGAGTAGTTATGTCAGTGGTTGAAAGAAAAATGTTTTTATGCATTAAATGAATTTCTAGAGTGTAAGTCAATGTAAAATAATGGAATATGAGTAGCACAATAATAAATTAATAATAATAATATTTGAATTTTTTGCATGCTGTGATAAGCAAAGTGTATGATCTAAAAACAAGCCATTTACTATGTCAGCCAAATGTAACACTTAAAGCAAATAAAGATTTTCATTTCATTTAATTTCATTTCAAAGATTATCAATATATTTGTCATAATAAAAGTATATTTATTAAAAAAAACATGCGGATTAAGTGGTAAAACAATTTAAAAACCTAAAACCTACACTAACCTAACTAGCCAAGGTCGCTCATTGGCGGAAATGATCCCAAGATGCTGGCGGCGTTTCCCCGCTGCACAGCAATACTGAGCCTTTGCCCGAGAAACGCGCCAGCTCTGGGATCACAGGTAGTTCGTATTAGCTTTTTTTTAAGGGAATCAAACAAATTATGAGCGGCTGGGCCCCATGGGCCTAGAGTCTCTACCGCAAACGGCACGAAAATATAGTTGTCACCCAAACACATATATTTTCGGCGTTTAGCCGCCTCCGCGTTTGTGGCCGCCCCACCTGGATTTTGGCACGTTGTTGCAATGTGTGAAGGTGCCAAAGTGTCCACACAGGTGGAGTCCCACACTAAGGGCCGCCCCAACCGCCACGGTACTAACGTCATGCCGTCGGGTCTCTTGCCATCATCTCGTTCGAGGCCATTTGGTTCGAGTACCGCAGGCACGTTGACGCTGACAAGAGCCCGACGTATGATATCATTTAGACAAGCGTGGCGGGAGAGTCTGCCGGCGCTTTTGGGGCAGCTAAGGCCGTGGTGACCTAAACGATCTACCTGGTATCCGCAACGACATTGGTGTGGAACAACGATGTCTAGGCCTAGACGAAGGCCAACAGCCACCCTGAAAGAATTATCATCTAATAAAGTGCCGAAATTAACTGAGGGAAGTGCGTGAAGCCAGTATCCGGACTCGCGAGCAGAAACAGCAAGGAGCCTGGCCTTGTCTCTCGGGGTGGGACTTGTGTCAGTAAGGTGGTTGTGTACTCTTAGATTTATCGGCATGTCCCACAATTTCTGGATCTCTGTACTCGTCGGAAAGTCTGTACCGGGGCAGGCCTCTTTCCAAGCGTCCTTGGCCTCTGACAAACAGGCCACCTCAGAATCGGAAAGTAAAGGGGATAATATTTTACCGATAAGAGGTAGCGAGCTATGTGTCGAGGACAAGAACGCTGGAAGGGCGACACCTGAGATTTGCCTTACGCCGAGGCCACCGAACCGTACAGGTAGCGTAGCCTGTAAAAATTGACGATCGTCAAATTTCGCATTAATGATTTTTTCTAAGTGAGCGTGAATAATGTTGTCAATGTTTTCACACAGTAATTTAAATTTCCAAAAGGGGCAGCATCGCAGGGCATACGTGAACTTAGGTACAAAAAGGCATGAACGTAGTATGAAAACGGCCATGTGGGCATGAATTTCTAATAGACGATCTGCGGATTCTTCAAACTTGCTTATCTTATTCTCTACAAAACTAGGAATCCCTTCGGCAAAGATGGGAACACCAAGAAGGTGAAGTGTGTCTTTTGATAAAAACTTGATTCCTGGACTAGCGGACTCAAAAGCTTGTTTGACCGATAAAGTGTCGAAGTTGCCATCTAAAAATACTTCGCATTTGTCAAAATTCAATTGTAGACCGATCGAATCAAATTTATTTTTGATTAAGCTAAGGTCGTTTAGGACAGAATCCGCATCTCCCCCGAGAGTACCATCATCGAGATACCAAACATTAAATTTAGAGGTTAAATCTGAAATGATTGGATGTATTGCTAGGCTAAAAATGGCCGGACCGAGAGGGTCACCTTGCTGACATCCGACAGATGAGAGCAAAGTGTTATTTTCAAAAACAAGATTGGATGCAGAACCATAACATTGCCAAAGATAGTGATAAATATCAGGGACTACTTTTTGAATTTCAGATAACATAGTGTATCGATTGATGGAATTAAATGCGTTCTTAACGTCGAGTTTCAGGAGGGCTTTTGATGAGGAAGTATTAAGAAAGGTGCGACAGGCATGTACTGCCGCTTCACAGCCGCCTTTACAACCGAAACCCAGCTGAACCGGTTGAAACTTTGGCTGCAGCAGCGGGAGAATATGCCTGCAACAGATTTTGGAAGCAATTCTCCTAAAAGTAGACCCAACCGCAATGGGGCGAATCCCACCATCTTTTTTTAAAAGAGCACAGAGGTTGGCACCATATAGAGTATCAGTGACAAGTGGGTGTACCTTTCCGGCTAGCATGAGGTTTATGAGATTGGTTAAGGCTGTGAGAAGTGCATTATTACGTCCACCAGGGACTGTCAGGAGATCCTTCAGATGTTGCGGTGAAATCCCATCGAGACCACCGGCTGAGCCGTTCTTGAATGACATGACTGCAGCAAAAACTCTATCTTCCGATGCAAGAAGGCAAGGTAAAGTTGGATCAGGAGGGGTGGGTAGCTGTGAAGATGGAGAAGCTGGAGGATGTTTGCTAGAGAGCGCAGCTAAGGTCGTGGCTGAATTTGGGGCACACGAGTCGTTTGAAAATAGTAAACGGGCTGCTCCTCTCAGATCTCCGTCATTAAATTTAGTTTCTACCTTTTTAAATAATGGCTGAGATGGTCTTTGATGGGATGTTACTGATGAAAATTGCTGAAAAGAAACGGCTCGAGAGCAATTATCTTTTAGTTTCTGAGTTAGAGAAACCTCGGGGTGTCCTTTGCTGACATGTAAAGTGTTATAGGAGAACGACAATAATCGTAGCCAGCTACTTTCCGAATTTTCAGCAGTGCAGTCGTCAATGGTTTTGATCAATCTATTAGCAACGGTGTGCCTCGCCCCACGAGGTATTCTTTTCAGAATAGGCGTTGATCTTTTCAAGGAGCTTAATAGGGTTGATAAGGAGCAGTGTTGGGGAGGTGAAGAAAGTTGAGCGGATGATTGTTGTGGAATGGATAAATTCAAATGGGCTTTGTGTGTTTTACTGATATGGATATTAAGACCTCGCTGACCTCGGAAAACTTGACAACGTGATTCTGATATTTGCGATTTTGCGATATATCGCTCCTCCTATTTTGAAAACTACGCCGATCAAGATAGAGTATATTCAACTCAATGTGAAACAAAATGTTATTAAGTTTAGGTACTTAGAATAGAATACATCGCTTTTGTAGACATATCGAGGCGAGATCTCGGGTATATCACTGTTAAACGTCGAATTTACCCTGCAATTTCAGCGGGTGCGCATAATAAGCTGTCCACGGCAACCTACCGATGAATGTGTAATGTAATCAACGCGATAAATATACGCAAATCCTTTGCTGAATTGATTTCGATTCAAAGCTCGAGGCAAAATGCTGCAGGCGCTGAAATGGACAATAACACTGGAAACTAGTAAATTGTAGACACTTTAACAGCCCTAATTTACTATGTTGCATCAAATATAATGTCATCAGTAAAGGGCGGTAAACGGTAGCAATTTTATTAATGTGGTATAAAATGTCGAAGGTTATGTTATTATGGATATATATTATTTAGAGTTAATTACAAAACCAGCTTGTTTTGTGCAAAAATAGAAAATGAATAAAAAACACTCGCGGCAGACGGTAGTGAAATTATACACTGGTTTTAGATACATTAAGTCATCGTCAAAAACGTAAGTATTAAGTATTCTAACATTTTGTGGCCGGTTAACGGGTAGGTACACCCGTTCTATGTGTCAGTCCACAAAGTCTGATTAAATACCTACAATGGAAACTAGGCATAGTCAGCTTAAAAATTGGTCTATCACTTTTCAACAATATATTTTATGCGTATTATGGACCTAAAGTGGTAGATCACTTTCTTGGCTGACCGTTCTTCGTGTGTTGCCTCAGAGAGTAAATTGATACCTAGTATTATAAAAATTAAATATCTGTTCATTGGACAGTTACAACAAAAATATGGTCACTAAATCGTTTCTTTTTAAATTCGTACTTAGAATAGAATATTTATTTAACATTCAAACAAGCCACACAGCATTACAGTAACAAAAACCAAGGCACTGTGAGTTACTAAAATACATAATATAAACAAGACTTAAAATAAGTTCGATTGATTTATTTAATACATAATAACTATAATAAGTATTGTACCCATGTGTCAGCCTCATAGCAGTAAAACGATTAGACGATTTCAACTATTGTTGGTATACAGAGAGTGAAGCCGGTTATAATTTATAATACTCACCGGGTTACTCACCGTTGGCATGAAACTCTCTTTTTTTAAAATACCTCAGGGCGCCTTTTTACTACTGTTGGTGATAAATGATAGATGTTCTTTACGGGAGGAAAGTCTTTAATACAAATATATGTTGTTTTACACTTTTCACGGTATGGCACTGATCACATTTAAATAATGGAGATGACACTGACCTTTTAGTCTTACACTCTTACACAATAATCAGATGATCGCGCTGGTGCCTTCAGGAAGCAGAGCCCAGGGTCCAGTTCGACATCAGATGCAGCTCCATCTATACAGCGTAGTCATTGCCAGGTCCCAAATATTCCCGTAGAAAAGTGTATGCAGCTTTAAGACTTGGAAATAGAACCCCTAGAAATAATGAACCCGGTTAACCAAAGTACTTCACACAAGCCAACACGTGTCATGTAGGTACATTTTGAATTCGCGTCTAAAGAATTTACTTACATTTTTGGGTTCTCCTTATTCCTCCATTTAAGTTTTATTTGGTAGCTCGCCTGGCTACATAATTAAAGTATTAATGATCCAGGGACGAAGTTTCGCCATTTATATTAAGTAGTATTCAAAAAAATTATAATGGCAGCGTCCTGGGGCCCTATGATGGTTTCTTTTATCACGCGATAAATAAGTGATATAGCATCCGTCACGTTTTGACATAACGCGAGTGTGAGTGACAGATGCTTTGTCACTTATTTATCACGTGATAAACGCAACCATCATAGGCCCCCTGAACGTCTCGCGTTTGGATCGAAAAAAAAGAGCCGTTGCGTGCGCGCCGCTTCCTAATAATGTGGTTGTTTTTAGAACTAATTATCTAGTATCGCGAACTAACATGACTGTTTAAGGAAACGTTTAATTGTGAGCTTGGTTATTCCGACAAAATCCTATAGATGGCGTTAGTAGTCTCTAATATTACTTGTTTTGATATCAATGAATTTTATTGTTTCTTTAATTAATGTTTATTCATTTAACGTACTATGGTTTAAATATATTGACGATATTTATACGTTACAACCTGACTATGGTAAAGCGAAAGAGGGTTATGACATTTTCGTTCCCTCACATACATCGTACCTTCTTATTTTAAATATGCATGATTTGAGTGAAGTCACTAACATTCTGTAGAATAACTAACTAGGTTTTTCTTTATGTTAGTCAAATTAACTTCTTTATAAGATAATCAATTTGGCACAGGTTAATCCAAACAATATTTTATTACTACGTTTCACGAAATACGTCGTTAAAAGTAAATGCAGCATCGAAATTGCTTTTTCGATATTAATTTAATTAAAATATCCATCTCGCTTTATAAAGCGAAGGATATATATAATTAAAAAGACGGACATCGCCGTATTTTCACTAGGTAAAATGATGTTTTTAACGTTAATGGGATTTGGTTACATTATATTGGATTCTATTTCTGTTTGTGGGGTTGGGACTTTTGGTAGTATACCGTGGTTCTACAATCCCGAAGTCGCAAAAAAAAACAAAGTCTAAAACGATAAGATATCATGATTTGTGCTGTGACATGATTGCTAAACTCATGTTTATAAAGCGCAATTATTTGATTAATTT
Source organism: Apotomis betuletana (assembly GCA_932273695.1). NCBI lineage: Eukaryota > Metazoa > Arthropoda > Insecta > Lepidoptera > Tortricidae > Apotomis > Apotomis betuletana. Next base: position 17,843,941 of record OW026300.1, read on the forward strand.
TAATAGTGTTTTTTTTACACCACCATTAACTGTAACACTTATTAATCAAATTGCTCTAAAAGTATCTAAAGGGCAATTTGTTCAGTTGTAATATCCAGATCAAAGCAAAAACCAAAATCTTACTCTTTACGGTGATTGAAACAAAACATTTACTATTAAAATAAGTTTAGTAACGATGAAACAGCATAAACCATAATATCTAATATATCATCATTTATTTCTAGACTGCTTTTTTTTCATTTAGCGACATCGTGGATTATAGAACCACGGTATGCTACCAAAAGCCCTTACTCTAGTTATTAAATCAGTGACAATAATTTAAGTCAGCAGACTTGACCTACCTACAACAACATGAGTGGATCTTATAGAGATCCTAATAAGGGTTCTGTTTTCTATTCGGACAAAAGCATGTTTAATATCATGTTTCTTCCAAAATAGTAGTTACCATTATTTCCATTAGAAGATGTAAAAATAGATAGGTACCTAATTAAAAGATGAAAGAGCATTTATTGAAATCAGCACACAAGTATTTCTTTTTCATCTCATCTTTCTTACAAATCACAGTGTTTCATTCACTATAACTCGCATAATGTACTGGGCAAAGATTTGACGTTATCGATCAAATAGGTGATCTATTCTAATTTATCAGCTTATATACCTATATCATAATCATGTAATTTTTCTGAAAACGTATCATAACGTTTTACTAACTATGCATTTAATTTAATTAACGCTCTAGAAGCTTTAGTCGCTTCTACATTGCAAATTTCCCGCATAACTTAGGTTCAACTCCGCTTTCAAAATATGGTTTAAATACAATCCCACGAGAAAAAGTAATTTACATAATGAATTATTTTCTTAGGTTTCACAATGCTTTAAGTTAAACAATGACATTAGTTACGCTTAACTAAGCGCAAACACATAGGTTTCCATAGTGTACTTCAGTAGGTACATTTAAGGTTACCTAAATAATTACCTGCGTCAACTGAATGCTATTTTCGTAGCAGCATCTACGTTCGTAGCGCCCGTCGTAGCTCGTAGCAACAGTTGCAAACGACCCGCTTAGCGCTACGCTCGTTTGCTGCCTATTTTGGAAATAGCGCGCCGCTTCGTAAGTTGGCGAAGTTTGAAATCAGAAACGAAGCTTAGTTTTATTTTTCTTTTTTATTCGCTTTAACCGTGTAGTTCTGTTATTGTTTCCGTGATAATATACAATAGTTTTATTTGAAGCTTTAATGTAAATCGTAATTTAAATTATCGTCACCATGAAGAAAGTTATGTTTGTGTTTTATTTGCTATCCGGGAACATTAAAGGTAAATTAATCAATATTATTATTACACATACCAACAATAACATAAATCACGTAATATTTAGATGTATGTTATGCGACACAACAACAAATAGATCTATTTCTAATATGTTTGCCATTCTAACTAATCGAATTATTACTACAATTTTCTTGGTGTTTATTATTGCGGCACGTCAAATAAATCTAATATTTATATTATTCATAGGTCATGTACCATTAAGCAGAAAACAATGACTGCATCCTGTACAGGGTGTCCTGGCCTCTAGACAAATATGAATACCGCATGTTAATTAAAGGATTTCGCTTAAAAATGTCACCTTGAAACGATTTTAAATTAAATTACACAGGTTTTCTTTATTTGTTCAGAAGACAGAATCATGTTATATATCACTACAACGGCAGAAGGTGACATATGTATACGTTGTTACCGCGAGAAATTAAAAGTAAATGATTTGGGTGTCAGTGGCCTGACGACCGACTAACATCTTATTTCCAAAAATAACGGCATACCGGTGGGAATCGGGTTTTATGGATGCCACGTCACTGTGGACGTCATATCACACACCTGCCGAAGTAACCAGCACGTAGAATTCCTTTTGACTTCTTACATCGACTCTTTGACTAGCAAACTTTGGCGAGATTTACTCACTCACTCCACTCTAATCCATTGTGTATTGTTCGTAATATAAATCGTATTAAACCATTGATACAAACACACACACTCATTAAAAAAAACCTACATGTTTCATAAAATTATCAATAGGTATGTTTAGAATTGTTAACATGTCAATTACAGGCTAACTGACTCCCTAACGTAACGTAATGTTACATATTTTTCCCAAATTCCTCGTAATATGTAACTAGACTTGTTAGAATGTCGGATACATCACAACGTCGTTCAAACATAATCGTATTTTTCTCAAAATACATTTTATTTGTGTATGTTTTTATGGATCCTTACTTTAACTCTGTTTGCTTGTGAATAAGTAAACCGAGTCGGGGAACGATGGATTTATTGATAAGATAGTATGTTTCTTTTTTAGCACTTAGAGAATTACATTATAGGAAATTTACTTTGTCTGCTATTTCGTTTTGTTTTTCCTGGATCGCTCTGTTTTTTTTTTAATGTTTAAAATCGATTTTCTATATAGGTAACACAAACATTTGTAGACCAAATTGCCAGGAGAATTTCGAACAAAATGCTTCATTTGAAAACCAGAATTGACAACATTAAGGTTCAGTTAGGTGTTTTATAACAACCGCTAAAATTTAATTGTATTTATGAACTGATCTGTCATTACAAGAAACTAAAAAAACACACTGCTTTGAATGCCACAGCCACCTTGTGATGAAACATGTATCTAAGAACCAGCTCTGATTTTTTTCTATATTTAATTAATGGTAAAAACCGCATCAAAATCGACCCCGTAGCACCCCGTAGTAAAACAGTACAACAAAGACCTACATACAAATAATCTCAAATTAAAACGCATATAATACCACCTGCATTTCGTTCCGTCCATCATGGATAAAAAAAAACAACGGTACGTCGAGTTCATTTACATCTACACACTTACGAGTACACACTCAATTTTAACTCTTGTTGATCTACTCCGCTTCCTAAAGGTTGTCTGGAAGAGATCGCTATTTGGTCTAAATTTTTACTGTATATCTCTCATGTTTTGTATCCCTGTGTATTTGAGGTGTGCAATAAAGTGGATTTAATATGATAAATAAAGTCGTGTACAGATATTTTGTTACGAGAACAAAATATCTGTAAGTACACGACTTTATGCTCCTGACAGTAGGGTCGTGTTTAGATATTTTTGTTTTCGTGTGTAGATGTAAATGAACTCGACTGTACAATAGACATAAGTACCCTTACCATGAGTTTACAGTGACAGTCGCTAGCGACTCCGTAGACGGTTTGTATGGAGAATTGTAGTTCTACAAATTAACTGCTAGAGGCGCTGTGTTATTCTCCGTACAGATCGTTTATGCCGATCTCACACGAGGGCAGAACAGTGAGGCAGAACAGTGGGCAGTACAGTACTGCTACAATCTGAACGCACACGCCGGTGCGTTCAGATTGTAGCAGTACTGTACTGCCCACTGTTCTGCCTCACTGTTCTGCCCTCGTGTGAAATCGGCATTACGCTATCGCTAGCGAGTGCTGTCACGTCAACTCATGGTATGGGTAGGTACATACAGGTCACTCGGAAAAAGCGTGCCGACGTCTCTTTTAAAAAGGCAGTCAATGCTATAACAATTTTCAATGTAGGTTAATAATTGAGTACGCTAAAATAAATTGCCACAGTGTATCTGTATACCACTTTTTATGAAATTATGGTATTTTTTTTCAAGCAGTAGTTTCTGCTAGCTTAAATCAAATGAAATAAAGGGATTTTTTTTAAAATTTACCCCGCTTAAACTTTTCGCTTTCGCGCATTTTCTGTCTTTTTCTAATTGCGGGCAAATATAAAAAACTTTTTCACCTCAGCAGCTCAAACATGGTGATTTTGCTGCGAGATAACAGTGAACAAAATGCGATTTAGTTTCGAGCTTGAGTAGTAGCTTTTTATGGGACTCAAAATCAGCACTCGCAACAAAAAACAACTTTGCTCTCGTGTTGCACAAATAACTATTTCCAGTGGTTTGCTTATAAACTATTTTGATTTGTTGAGAAAGCTCTATACCTAATCGGAGTAATCGGAGAGAAAAGGTATTAATCTGGCGTGTGTTACATCCCCGCTGTTTATGAACCGAATTTAACGAACCCATATTTATTATTGTGCTGAGGTGGCACAAGGGTGATTATTAATGAGCGTTTTAACCGCCGTATTATTGTCCGCATATTATAGACGAACTCGGTATGAATTTTTATGAACGGCGCTATTTCCGATTGTCTTGTGGAAGTCAATGCTTTTCAGGGTTCCGTACCCAAAGGGTAAAAAACGGGTCCCTATCACTAAGACTTCGCTGTCCGTCCGTCTGTCAACAGGCTGCATCTCGTGAACCGTGATAGTTAGACAGTTGAAATTTTCACAGATGATGTATTCTGTTACCGCTAACTATAACAACAAATACTAAAAAATAAGGGGGCACCCTTACAACAAACGTGATCGGTTGCGTTAACTTTGCACCTCATTTGTATCCGGCGCCATACATACCAGGTGCAAACTTAACTTAACCCGGCCAGTTAAGATGGGATTAGTATTTGGTCGGAACGCGCGAGTCAGACTCACAGTTGGCCGGTTCTTTTTAAAATATCTGAATGATGTTGATTGGTTTTATGAATTGGTCAGTATTGCGGAAAACGTAATAAGCTTAAAATTTGGCTGAATTAAAAAAAACCACCTGCTCCGTTCCATTATCCCCATCCAAGAGTAGGGGGAAAAATTAACCCTATGTGGTCAGTATGCCTACCATTAAGGTCAAAAGTTATTTGCTTCTATTTCTAATGTGAACTTTGAGAAATTAATTTCGCTCCAGCCGTGTATTGCACCAAATACCTAACGAATCAAAATTAGGAGAATTTTTTTTTTCTTTTCAAGGCATAGAACCGCAACCCCAAGACATTATATTTAGGAAATGAATATCAACTTTTGACAGCCAGGGACTGTGCCTTGGCATTAAGTCCGCCTTAAAGTAATAGATATGTACCAAAAAAAGATATTACTTGATAAGACACTGTAAAAATCCTTACGTTTTCCAAATAGAACATGGATTTCTTGAAGTTCTTGTGATGTTCTGACAAAACCTTATATGTTCTAGCTTAAACGGTACAGTTGGTCATTAGTTCGCTATCTTATAAGAAACTGTTCCAATCTACATCTAGTGTATTAGAAATACGATCGATCATCAAGACGTTTTACAAGTCACATGTATGAACTTGTCCTTCTGTCTTTTAAAATGCTACAACTGCAATATACTTACTCGTATTAGTCGTATTGAATATATAGCTGAATCTGAAGTTGAAACCCAAATGAAAATACCAAAACGCTATAGAACAGGCATGAACACACAATTTTCAATGTGTTTGTGTTACCACATTTGTACATATCTAGAGGCTCACTATTTTATATACTTAATATTTAATCTTTATTGCACAAGAAACCTTATCGTACAAAAGACGCACTTAATGTCATGTAGCATTCTCTACCGGCTAGTCAACCTTCACAAAAGAGATAAATTCACTGTCAAATGCTTTCAATTCAATCTGAATATTTTCTTCTTTTTATTTTCATCTGCCGAGTAGTACGATACTTGTAACAAAACATTATTTTCTACCAACAGAGCTGTTTGGTCTCCGAGTGTTAGGCATTACAGTACCACCATTAAAACAGCGCGGCGAATCTGCGTCGTTGACATGTGATTACGACTTGGAGGGCGGCAAACTATACTCCGTGAAGTGGTACCGGGATACAGAGGAGTTCTACCGGTACATGCCGCGACTGCGCCCGCCACAGCATGCCCACAGGCTAGACGGAGTGAAGGTAGACGTAAGTATTGGTCATTACTTTTTTAACTCGATTACTATAGAATCTGCTTTGCTGACACGTGATTACGACAACTGGTACCGGGATACTGAGGTGTTCTACCGGTACATGCCGCGCCTACGCCCACCCACCATGCCTACAGGCTAGATGGGGTGAAGGTAGACGTAAGTACTGGTCCTTGACGAAGCAGGCTCAGAACTCGATTACTATAGAATCTGCTTTGCTGACATGTGATTACGACTTGGAAGGCGGCAAGCTATACGCCGTGAAGTGGTACTTGGATTAAGAGGAGTTCTACCGGTACATGCCGCGCCTACTCCCGCCCACCATGCCTACAGGCTAGATGTGGTGAAGGTAGACGTAAGTACTGGTCCTTGACGAAGCAGGCTCAGAACTCGATTACTTGACATGTGTTTACGACTTGGAAGGCGGCAAGCTATACGCCGTGAAGTGGTACTGAGATACGGAGGAGTTCTACCGGTATATGCCGCGACTACGCCCGCCACAGCATGCCCACAGGCTAGATGGAGTGAAGGTAGACGTAAGTATTGGTCCTTGGCAAAGCAGGCTCAGAACTCGATTACTTATATAGAATTTGCTTTGCTGACACGTGATTCCCACTTGGAAGGCGGCAAGTTGAACTCAGTGAAGTGATGAATAAAAGTGTAACAACAGAGTTCTAGTTTGTTTATCAGTAAAAGGCAAGACTATCTCAATAGCGATTTAAAATAAAACGTTTCTATAGAAATGTTAAAAGTAAAGCTGCAGTAGGTAACGGTTCTTAAAAATGATGTTTTTTTTTATACCTACAGTTGGACAAATCGAGCGCTCGTCGTGTTCACCTACGGGACCTCATTCTGCGCTCGCGTGGACTGTACCGTTGCGAGGTGTCGGAAGAAGCACCTTCTTTCCACTCCGCGCAAGCTGAGGGGTACATGGAAGTATATTGTAAGTATGCCACGATTTACCACTGGTGACAATCTCTAATTTACTAGCATATGAAAATGTCTATGAAATACTATCGCCATAAGTATAAGGTACAGTTCTAAGCAAATAATTTTGGTGTAGCTTAAAAATTTCTGAAGCACTTGCGTATAGTCAATCATCATATCAGCCGAGGACAAACGCCTCCCCCAAATTTCTCCACAATTATAGGTTGTGCACCGCCTTTATCCAATTGCTTCCCACGATCCTACCCAGATCGTCGGTCCACCTTGCTTTGGGGGGCTTCCCACACTGCGTCTTCCGGTACGCCCCAATGGCCATCGGTTCTACTGCCACCAACTGTCTGAGCTATATCTACAACCAATCAATGGATGCATGTTATAGTGTAGGTAGTAGGTACTGGTACAGTCACGGAATGAAAAAATACGTCGCTTTTGGACCTTAACACCTTCACATATTATAGAGGTAGTAAGAAAGTGACGAACCTTTTCATTCACCTACTATACATCATCGACATTATGAAAACTTCAGATACCACATACACAATATACACACGGACAATGGACATAACTTCACATATAGAGGACTTGCCCTCTATAAGCTAACAGTGCTAACACTTACTTCAGCGTAGTGTCATCTAACATCTAGTGCCTTTTTCTGAGCTAAAACCTAACCGCTCCCCTAGACATTTTAAAATGCATAAGTTATAATGCGCGGCAAGCGAGTTTCTGAGTGCCTCGACTTGAATTAATTGATTAAGATGGATGTGCCTGACTTATTATAGTGACAAAGTTATAGTATTTTTAGTACTTCATTTAATGCGTCAGTAATTGAATTTATATCTGATTCATTAGGTGTTTATAATATACATAATGTGTTTAAATATGACCATTGAAATGGAATATGAATGTAAATGGGAAAATACAAAATTCAATTGTTCGAAGTGTAGGTACCTACCTATAAAATCAAATGAGAACAGAATTGGTTCAAAGCAAACTTCTTCTAGATTAGGTTTTTCTCGAGCTGCAATCGAAGCTCAAGAATATTTCGCGTCGCATCGGGAACCGACTCCCGGTCGGAACAATTGCGTCTATGTAAGCAATATGATAATCATAAACAAGCAACACTTTAAAAACTTCGCCTTCTCCGCTGCCTGAAACTTTACACTATCCGTATTATTAGGTAGATTTAAAATCTTGCATTCAGCGTCAGTTATAATATCATCGATTGGCAAATTACGTTCCTCCAAAGGCGCAGCTGATCCGATACGGAACGATTTTCTTCGTGGTGCTTAGAAGACGACGCACTGTAAAATCAGTGGCAGTCTACGAATTAATGTTAGCAACAATATGTCCATTTATGTTCCAAATATTTATTACAGACTTTCCCCGTGAGAGCCCATATATTACGGGGCACGAGCGACCCTACCGACCCAACGAACCTCTTGACGTGAACTGTTCCTCGGCCAGAGCCTTCCCGGCTCCTGACTTGCAGTGGCTTATTGATGGACAAAAGGTACTTTACCTATACACTGAACGTTTAGTTCCACCTAAACATTAACCCTCTTTATCATCATCATCATCAATTCATCATCATCATCACAATCCTCAATAACATTACCACCACCATCATCATCTTTACCACCACTAGCAACATGACCACTCACAACCATCATCGTAACCAAAACCATCATCGTAACCAAAACCATCATCACTTACTTACTTTATTACAGGCACCTTAAGGAAAACTATAGAAGCACACAATATGTTATAACAATATTTAAAAGAAAAATCACCAACAAACGTTGCTTTCGCGCAAAACAAACTCAAACAATAGTATATTGTGTCATAAGGGTAGTAAGTAGGGGATTGCTAACGAAGGTCTATTAGAAGCCCGACGCCGAAGGCGGAGGGCTTTTAATGTCCTAAGTTTGTAATCCCCTTACTACCCGCCTTACACACAATATTTTTCATCACATTTGGGAGTAAATAACAAATACACAAGACAAAAATAAACATTAAACGACAGCTTAAAACAGAAAACAAATATAAATAATTAACACCGTAATATTATAAAACATAAATATGAACAGTAAGTTTGTTACAAAACTAAATAGTTCCTAACCAATAATTTTATAACTTTTTTTCTTTTTTTTGTGTCGTCTACCACAGATAGTTCTTAAACTGCGTTTCGTTTTTTAGAAACTTGACAGGCTATACTGCCAGATTGTAACGATAATTCAAAATTTAATTTACTTAATAAAATGATTGCCAAATACACTTAAATAATTAGTAAAAATAAATATTAATGCAGTTAATTACCGGATTAATTCAATACACAATAAAAAAATCTGGTAGGCAAGTTTTGTTGATACATCAAAAAACCTTGGCTGGATTGAAACCTCCTTAGTCTGAAGTAATCTGCGAGTGCGTACTATATTTTTAAAACTAAAGCCATAACTCCCGAGGGAGTTATAACAATTTATAACTCCCGCGGGAACTATATACCTAGGCATTTGTCCTTCAGTACACCTGCATGTAATACCATCTTTTACGAGCAAATATTGTGATGAAATAGTTATTTGTGCAACAAGAGAGCAAAGTTGTTTTTTGTTGCGAGTGCTGATTTTGAGTCCCGAGCAAGCGAAGGATTCTACGTTTGAATCACGAGCGTAGCGAGTGATTCTATGTTAGAATCCTGAGTGTAGCGAGGGACTCAACAGCACGAGATGCAAAAAACTTTGCTCTCGTGTAGCACACACAACTTTTCACCTCATCAGCGAGAACATATTCGACATTTTGTGCTTTTCCTTCCAACGTATGTCTATATTCTTTGTTGCTGATTTCAATAATATTATTAATCGAAAAATAGATAAGTGCTGCTTAAAAAGGAATAACAATATAATTTAATTCAAGTTATAATCAACCAACCAACGCGGTTATTGTCATTATTTGATCAAATTGGAAGATATAGCAGATACATGACGTGTTTATTTATAAATACATGTTATATTACGAGATTTTGTTTATAAATTGATTAATATTTTTACTCCTAAAACACCAAACAAAATAAATGCAACAGAAAATAACAATAAAATTACAATATGAACTCGATATTTTTTAAGGTATGTTTCGAATATGCATCTATGATAAATGGTGAAATTATAAATTATTATTATATTTACAATAAGTAATAAGTTGAAAAATCTTATTTTATTTGAGCAATGATCTATTGTTTTATATAATAGGCACAATAATTTTAATATTCGGTCGTTAAATAAAAATACAAAAAAGAAAAAAAAATACGTTGCAATTAAAACTTTTTCGGTGTTTTTAATGAATTTTTTGGTATAACGCGTATCCGAACTGTTCTCATAATCCAAGAAAATTAGATTGCAATATATGGACAATTTGGCAAAATTAAAGGACAACTTTTATCTATCAGGATATGTAGGTTATAGAGCCAAGTTTAATTTTATCTACTCTCCCCCCCTCTCAGGGGTGAGCGTCACCCCCCCGCGCCCTCGAATGTGTCCCGGAGCGCGGTATTTTCCACTTTAGAAGAAAACCGTGTACGATACATACAAAAAGTATATGAACGAAATAATCCTGCATAAATTTACTATAGACCTTTCATACATACAAAAGCGATAGCACTTATACAATCGGCGCAATCTGTTACCAAATACTAACGTTTTTAATTATTGATATTTTTTTTCTACTAAAAGGTTAGTTATCTCAAAAACTGCACACTTCTCGGCCAAAATATGTATGACAAAAGTAAAGAATGAACAATGTTCTTTCTAAAAATGTATAATTTATTTCTGTTTCTCTTTCATTTACGGTTGCAATGCTATTTTTAAAATTTATGTCATTTGGCCATTATGCGAAATATAAATATTCGTACTAGTTAAACGGTGTTACTTGCAATACCATAGACTTCTTATATGTTTTTCTGTAATCTACAAGTATTGAACTATATACTGTATTTTTTTTTTTACTTAGCCTCACTATTTTAGGAAATAAGGGGTGTGTGGGGAAATCGTCAAGTTTTGCTCATTTTCGTAAATAACTTCAAAATCGTTTAATTTAGAATTATATATTACATATATTTGAGATGTTCATAATGTACCCTTTCATTTGATATGTCACACGATATACTATGCCATTTTTTTTTCTATTTTGCTCCCTAAACTGGCCCTCATGTCAAAATGTATTTATTTGCGTTACGTTACGTTACACGTCCATGTTTGGGTCATCAATTTACATACGTGTACAAAATTTCAACTCAATCGGTCCAGTAGTTTCGGAGCAAATTGGCTATGACCGACGGACGGTCTGAGACAGACACACGAGGGATCCTACTATAATCATAGCGAATTTTCTCCGAAACTACTGGACCGATTGAGTTGAAATTTAGTACACGTATGTAAATTGATGACCCAAATATGGAAATGTAACGTAACGTAAAGTAAATCAAGTAATTTGAAACATGGGGGCCCGATTTGAGGGGTAAATTAGAAAAAAAAAATAGCAAAGTATATCGTGTGACATATCAAATGAAAGAGTTTATTATGAATATCTCAAATATATATATTTAATAATTCAAAATTAAACAGTTTTGAAGTTATTTACGAAAACGAGCAAAACTTGACGATTTCCCCACACACCCCTTATTTCCTTAAATAGTAAGTCTAAAAAAAAAAAAAAAATACAGGATATAGTTCATTATTTGTAGATTACAGAAAAACATATAAGAAGTCTATGGTATCGCAAGTAACACCGTTTAACTAGTACGAATATTTATATTTCGCATAATGGCCAAATGACTTAAATTTTAAAAATAGCATTGCAACGGTAAATTAAAGAGTAACAGAAATAAATTATACATTTTTAGAAAGAACATTGTCCATTCTTTACTTTTGTCATACAAATTTTGGCCGAGAAGTGTGTAGTTTTTGAGATAACTAACCTTTTAGCAGAAAAAAAAGATCAATAATTAAAAACTTTAGTATTTGGTAACAGATTGCGCTGATTGTATAAGTGCTATCGCTTTTGTATGTATGAAAGGTTTATAGTAAATTTAGTCAGGATTATTTTGTTCTTATACTTTTTGTATGTATCGTACACGGTTTTCTTCTAAAGTGGAAAATACCGCGCTCCGCGACACATTCGAGGGCGCGGGGGGGTGACGCTCACCCCTGAGAGGGGGGGAGAGTAGATAAAACTAAACTTGGCTCTATAACCTACATATCCTGATAGATAAAAGTTGTCCTTTCATTTTGCCAAATTTTCAGCTAATCTTACTGAATTGACAACATTTCATATTTTTAAGACTATCATTTTATTACTTTTCTGAATTCTGCTTAGAAAGATGAAGTAATCTCTGTTTTTATTTGTTTTCTGAGATTGTTATTTATTTTATTATTAATTTATAAAAACATACTCATTTTGAAATGTGGCAACACAGAAACCAGAACTTAATGGAACGGTTACTTTAGTCGGTTTTCTTATTAAAAAAAAACTTAATCAAACTCGGTATGCATCTGTCACCTGTCAACGTCAAATAAAAAAAATATATTTTTTTTCGCTCTTGGTTTAGACAACAACCCTATTCAGCCCGTATTGTCTTAGATTGTAGTTATTTGATGTATTTTCTTATATTTCTTTAAATACAGAAGAATAAATTCAAAGATTTTTTTTTAAGGTACACGACTTAAAGCCCTGTCGATCTCTATATTAATTTCCACCTGTTATAAATATGAAATGTTGTCAATTATCAATCGAGGTCGGATTCGAAAATCGAATTTCAAATTGATAAGTTTCTATCCCTCTCTTTTATATACATATGAAAGAAACAGAGTGCATCGAGATTCAAATGATTAGAATTTTTAATAAAATAAATAAAGAAAATAATTTTTCACCTCACCAGCTCAAACATGGCGATTTTGCTGTCAGAGAACAGTGAACAAAATGCGATTTTGTTTTGAGCGTGAGTAGAAAGTAGCTTTTTAATTTTTTCAATATCTGACCACGAATTGTCATTCTTCAGCCAAAGGTTAATTATAAAATTCTAATCATTTGAATCTCGATGCACTCTGTTTCTTTCATATGTATATAAAAGAGAGGGATAGAAGCTTATAATTTGAAATTCGATTTTCGAATCCGACCTCGATTGAGAACAGTTTGGATACGCGTTATACCAAAAAATTCATTAAAAACACCCGAAAAAGTTTTAATTGCAACGTATTTTTTTTCTTTATTGTATTTTTATTTAACGACCGAATATTAAAATTATTGTGCCTATTATATAAAACAATAGATCATTGCTCAAATAAAATAAGATTTTTCAACTTATTACTTATTGTAAATATAATAATAATTTATAATTTCACCATATATCATAGATGCATATTCGAAACATACCTTAAAAAATATCGAGTTCATATTGTAATTTTATTGTTATTTTCTTTTGCATTTATTTTGTTTGGTGTTTTAGGAGTAAAAATATTAATCAATTTATAAACAAAATCTCGTAATATAACATGTATTTATAAATAAACACGTCATGTATCTGCTATATCTTCCAATTTGATCAAATAATGACAATAACCGCGTTGGTTGGTTGATTATAATTTCAATTAAATTATATTGTTATTCCTTTTTAAGCAGCACCTGTCTATTTTCCGATTAATAATATTATTGAAATCAGCAACAAAGACTATAAACATACGTTGGAAGGAAAAGCACAAAATGTCGAATATGTTCTCGCTGATGAGGTGAAAAGTTGTGTGTGCTACACGAGAGCAAAGTTTTTTGCATCTCGTGCTGTTGAGTCCCTCGCTACACTCAGGATTCTAACATAGAATCACTCGCTACGCTCGTGATTCAAACGTAGAATCCTTCGCTTGCTCGGGACTCAAAATCAGCACTCGCAACAAAAAACAACTTTGCTCTCTTGTTGCACAAATAACTATTATTATTCCATCAAAATATATTCGCAAATGTTCTGAATGGCTTCGAGAAAAGGATGGTAGGTAGGGTGTGCCGGCGCGCGCGTTTGTTCGACTTGGAAATTAACACTCTCAGCGCCGTCGAACAATAGTTACTTATTTGTGCAACAAGAGAGTAAAGTTGTTTTTTGTTGCGAGTGCTGATTTTGAGTCCCAAGTAAACGAAGGATGCTATGTTTGAATCACGAGCGCAGCGAATCCTGAGTCTAGCGAGCAAACACAACTTTTCACCTCAACAGCGAGCACATATTCGATTTTTCGTACTTGTTCTTCCAACCAATCAAGTGTAGGTATGTTGTTGTAGTCTTTACCTATTGCTGATTTAAATTATTAGTAGTTAATTATAAAAAAGACACCTGCTGCATAAAAACCAACACTGTACCAGTCCCTCAAAACCACCACGGTTAGATATCACTGCATCACTCCGCCCTGGTTGGGGATGTGGTGGAGTACGTCCGCCGGAAGACTGGCTTCTCGCTGAGGGTGCACCAGCTGCAGTCCCGCCACTACGTGCACTTCAGCTCGTTTGCTGAAAATACTGCAGTAAAGCAGCAGGCGTGCGGACTACGTAAATAATCCTTATCAAAGCGAGCCAACCTTGTTCTACTAAGCGCCATACGAATTGTAGGTACAAGAAATTCCCACTGCACCTCCCGCCATCACCAGAATGGTGAATGTTCTGGTAATGGCGGTGCGCAACTTTATATAGGTACCTACCTACTTAAATTATGGTTTTAAGGATCTCTATTACAAGATTAAATTCTATACGTTATTTGCCAATCTATAACATCGTAGAATTCAAAGGCGTGCGCGCTACATGAATGAGTTTACTATTTATTCAAGTCGTATTTTCATCAGGTGACGGAGCGTTCGTGGTTGATCGCCTACGGTGCCAAGCCGGCGCCACAAGGGCTGCTGGTGTCCACCCTGGGCTTGACGGCGCCAGCGAGACAGAATATGAAGCTGCGGTGCATTGCCGTTATAGGCACGCATAGAAGGGAAAGAAGTATTGTCATAGGTTAGCCCTAATAGTTAAGTCTGCCAAAGGTTTTTTTTAATTGGTCAATTATTCATTGATTGGCCTTAATTGCTTATGATGCTCATTACAGCCTACCAAACCACCAAGCCATATAAGTTTAAGCTTTTAACGCAAAACACGACTCGAAATGGTTTTAGTATCCTTATTCAGTCGAAATTTAGACTGAAGTAGTACTGAAGTCTACCTATATGCTTCGTTTTCGTTTGCGGCTGAAAATAGTAGGTAAAAATCTGTTTAAATTCGGAAACTAAATTTAATACTTAGACGTGTTTCTATATATTTGAGCATTCGTCTGGCTGTCCGTCCTGTATCTCATGAACCGTGATAGCTAGACAGTTGAAATTTTCACAGATGATGTATTTGTTTTTTTTTTTATAACGGCACAACATAGTGGCTCCACCATAGTGTTGCCGCTATAACAACAAATACTAAAAACAAAATAAAATACATATTTAAATGAGGCTCCCATACAATAAACTTGACCGGTTGCGTTTTCATCTCATTTGATGCGGCGCCATACATACCAGGTGCAAACTTAACCCGGCCAGTTAAGATGGGAAATTCTGTAATGTTAGTGTTATTTTTCAAAGCGTCCGGGTTCGATTCCCGAGCTGAGTACATGTTTTTTTTTAATGTAATAATGCAGTTTTTCTTGTTATTAAAATCGATGACATGGTTCTTAAGAACAGATCTTCGTATGTCTTATAGTTTCAGACTTTCCCATAAAGACCGATCTAAATCGGCCACCCTGTATTACAATATTAATATAACATCTATAGGTAAATCTATTGTTACAGAGACCAGCTCATCGAGTCGGCACCAATGCTTCAGCTCTGTTACCATCGTCTCACTAATTATTGTTCTGAGTATAATCATATCCAGATTGTCATGATGCTAACAATAGGTACATTTGTAAATAAATTGTAATTACCTACTTAATTTCATTGTTTTATTTAAATCTACAAAAGCAAAAACATACAATTTATTTAATATCTTTATTATACTCTCTTAACAATATTACAAAAATAAAAGGCGAAAGTACATTTCATATAAGTATAATTCCTAATCAGCTTGTTATATTGAGAAAAATGTTAAGCCGTTGTGTTATAAGCATAAAGGTTGAGGCTGAGAAGATGAGAATTCACATAAATTACTTATATAAAAAATAAAAAGGTAAAAACAAAATTCTTTACGTTTTCTTATAGTTGGACGAACATGGAGCAGTTTATCTATAAGCTGTAAAGTATGTTATCATCTAATTGCATATTAGGTAGTTCGTAGGTAGGTACATATGCATTAACATATTGAAAGCCACATACATGCATAAGAAAGATGCTTTAGTTTAATAGTATAATAAGCATGCCCCGTGGTTTTCGGTGCACGAATGATTAGACGCCTACTGTCGGCCTAGTGCTAGTCCATTCGTGCACCGAAAACCACGGAGTATGTAACGAACATGATCATTATAAACCGGTCGGGCCGTTCCTCAGAACTTTTCCGTGAGGTTAAACCGTTTTTATAATTATTAAAGATCTCACGATTTTAATATTTTGATAATATTTAACGAACATGCTTGCCCCTGGCGGTGACGGGTGTGAGGGGACCATCCAGGGACTTTGCTTAATATCTTTTTTTTTTTATATACATCAATATTCAAATTCAAACAAGACTGAACAGAGATAATTATTCCGGATAAAAAAAAACATGACGTATTAGTTTAAGCATACACTATTCGAATTATTCATATCATAATCATACCTCCTACACTACAGTAATATCCATGAAGTGCTTGACATGCATGAAATGTTCTGTTCTCAATTTTTGGATATTTTCCATAATAAATAACTCCCAAGGACACAGACTTCCTACATTATCAAAAAGTAAATTTTTGAATAGTTTTTAACCTGTAAAAACCTTGAGAAAAGATATTTTTGCAAATTGGATAATTAGATATTTTATAAACTTATGCACGCCAAGCGATAGTCATTCACCGAGCCCCTGACGCCACGGCAAAAAAATTAAACTGAAAAATACTTGTAGAGGTTTGAACAACAAAGTTTTAGATCATTGAAAATTGGATGGCTGTGGCCGACGTTGGCATCAGTGGAGCAAGTTTTCGATGTCGGCCACAGCCATCATTGGCGTTCAAACGGTTAAATGTGGTTATCTGCGCAATATGGAGTGGTATTTCAAAAAAGAGCTACATTTTCTACAATATTAAATGAAGAACAAGAACTTGAAATGCAAAGGACCTCTTAGCAAGTAGGTACATCTAGAACAATTTCAAGCAGGCACATGGTTTCCACCTGAACATGTAATCCATTCCCTAATAACATAAATCTCGGAATTAAAAATGGTGTTTTACATGGCGCAGGTTGCGGGAGCATGCAAAGAGCGTGTTACATGTGACAGCACTTCAGCAGTATTAACAAGCCAGCACTAGCCCAGTTTAAGTAGGTACCTCAATATACGTAACTAGCCACGCTGTATACAAGCTCCTTTAATCCTAGGTTTCCACATAATGGTCCCTATTGAAGTTATTATTTTTAAACACCATAAATATATCCTCCGTCCAAGTTTAGTTCAGAGTGCACACGGTATTGTAGACATATTCATTATTCAATGACAATTTTCAATTTGAACAAACCAACGAAATAAAATACGTATCTAGTTACGATTTCATACATTTCCTAGCAATTAAATTCAGCAAATTATTCACATTCAAGAGCTAACAGTAAATTCTTTATAATTCTTTATGTAGTACAAATATTAAAAATTATTGAAGTGCACAATTACATTAAACATTGTTTTAACCTTCCTGTCCAAAGTCGTCCATGAATTTCTTCAGCTTAACCATGTCATCGTCATTAACCGTAGGTTTGGACGTAGCTAATGACCGAAGCATATCCGACATAGTAACTGGCGGTTCACCCAATTTGTCGCTAGGAACATCCATCCATGTCATCTCCATTGCCCCAGGATCTCCAGGCGAGCATGGAGTTAAAAGATCATTTACAATGACATTTGGATCTTTAGGACTAGGTCCTGAAATTTTCTTGAAATGTGTTGCTGATTGCACTTTACGTACTGGCTGCATTAGAGCATCTCTGACGACGATACTTATGTCAGCACCAGAATAACCATCAGATTTTGCAGCCAAGACTTTCATGTCCTGCTCAGTCAACATGTGTCTTGTGTTTCCTAAATGAAGTTTGAACATGTCCAAGCGAGCATGTTCTTCTGGTAAAGCTATGTATATACGCTTCTCAAAACGTCGCCTAATAGCAGCGTCAAGAACCCAAGGGATATTTGTAGCGCCGAGAACTAAAATACCATCCATATCATTGCCTACTCCTTGCATTTGTACAAGAAACTCTGTTTTAATTCTCCTGGCTGACTCTGATTCGTTGTCGGAACGTGACGAACAGAGGGAATCTATTTCATCAATAAAAATTATACTTGGTTTGTGTTGGCGTGCAAGCTCAAATAAGTTTTTCACCAATTTTTCAGATTCACCCAGCCATTTAGACACAAGGTCTGAGGATGATACTGAAAAGAATGTAGAATTATTTGCTTCAGTAGCGACCGCTTTAGCTAAATAAGATTTACCAGTTCCAGGTGGCCCAAAGAGGAGAATGCCCTTCCATGGTATTCTTTTTCCTGTGAACAAGTGGGGAAACTTAATGGGTAAGATCACAGCTTCTTTTAAGGCTTCCTTAGCTCCTTCGAGGCCAGCAACATCACTCCACTTTACATGTGGTTTCTCAACAACAATTGCACCCTCAAGTTTTCCCTGTAGTTTCTTCTTTTCAGGATCATCTGAGTCACTGTCACTGTCACTCTTTTTGTCATCGCTCTTAGATTCTCCATCCTTAACTGGCTTCTTCTTTTTGTCCTTCTTTAGGTACTCCTTTAATTTCTCTGCCCGGTCCAGATACTGCAAACACTTGGCCCTGATGCTTTCCTTAGCCCGCTCTCCCTGAGCCTCATACTTGACTGCATGCAAGAAGTATTCCACTCCATGCTCATAGAGGCGTAAGGCCTCCTCATAATTTTTATTCTTGTCTTCTTCCGTAGCTTTAGTGACAAGATCAATTGCCTTTTGTAGAGTGTTAGAGGAAGCCATTTTGTTAAGTTATCACCTGGAAAATTAGAAACAAAACAATCAAATATTTATATCAACTATTATTATTGAACCTTCTAATATTACTTCATCAAATTCTCTGCATGGAGACCAACCAATAACCTTGTTAAGGAAAATTAAACAGCTAAGTATTACTTTTTTCTAGTGGAAGATGTCTCAAGTTATTAATATGAACTCAACATTAAAATTATAATACATAATCCAAAATAAATTCTAAATAATAATCCCTATATGAAAAACCTAATGAAGAAGGATTCTAAATGGACAATGAGTCACCCTATAGGAACCAAGATTAGGAGTATTAAGTAAAGTGCTTCCATGTAAGACAAACTTTCAAAAGGATACCTATATATGACATCCGTAAATCCAAATATATCTACTATACTCAATGTTTAGATGATTTCATTGGCGAACTTGTTGAAAAAATGCAATTATGTTCTACGTTAAGGCCCGTCAAGGGGAACAAGTATTGAGAACGAATGAAAGGTAAATTAGGAATTCTGTAATACTTCTTCATACGTACCATTGACAAAGTGGATAACTGCGTTACACACACCTTAAAAACTATTCCGTAAACCGTCAATTAATGCGTAAATTTAGGAAAAAACAGAAATTCAGATCCCGAATAGACTTTATTTTGTCACGAAAAATGACACAATCGGAAAATATTGCCATACAAAAATCTTATGTTAAATAGAATTTCGTTACAGATGGCGCTACTATATGCCGTTTTGTTTACTTTTTGGATACGGAGCAGGTGGTGCCAAGTGGATAATAATTTAATGAATCGGATCTGATGGAATTTTCACGTCTGGAACCTATTTTATATAAGAATTCAGGCATGTGACACGAGTAAAGGCTGTCTGACACGACCGGATTGTCAGACTGCATTTGATCATATGCTACCATATAAAGTAGGGGAGTAGAGTAAGCAGACGATGATGACACCACTGTAAATTATATTCTTTTCAATTGCGTCGCATTAAGACCACTATATTATTATGCAACCATATGAAATAGGCGAGTACAGTCTGCCACTGCATTATTGCCACTTTTTAACTTCTACTCTTTTTGGTCAGACTGTAAGCAGATGATGATGAGTGGTGTCATCATCATCTGCTTCGAGAATTCTTTTCAATTTATTCGCATTAAGACCATTATTATTATGCTACCACATAAAGTGGGCGAGTAAGCAGATGATGATGATGACACCGTGCCTTGTTTCTTCATACGTTTCCGTGTCCATGCTTAACAGAGATAGCAATACAGTCGTAAGTTTCCGCTAAGTTATTTAAGTACCGTCAAATGGGGGAAAATGAGACTGGTGTATTAAATAGGACAAAATGTAGGGTAACCTTTGATCACTTGTCATGGCAGCATCGTTAGACATATTCACGTCAGTTTGCTGTCAACTCAGCCGCAACATCATCGCGTTCACACAGGTAAGGCAAAAAAGTTGTTATTTCTATCACAAATTCTGTAAAAATGCGATCTTGCACGTGCTTCCAAACTGATGTTTTTTTTGGTCTGTAAAACAGTGTCTGCCACGACTTCCGTATTAAATGTTTCACAATAAAAGTCCCAGTAGTCTAACCTCACTTTATCACCGATTATTTGAAATTGACATTACTCCAGTAATGCCAACCATCGCGAACAAAAACACAGAAAAGTAAAGGTGCGTTCACATTTGGGAAAATTGGGACGAATGTCTAAAGTTACACCTAAGTCCCAAGTTTAACTTTTTTTTCATGCAATTTTTTTTTATGCATTTCAGATGCCTCGAAAATACATCCGATCTGTAGGAAAAAGACACTATGCATTTTATAGTAAAAACCAACTAAAATTGGCCTTGGAAGCTGTACATCTATAAGAGATGCAGCACAAAAATATGGCGTGACACGTTCAACTCTTTGCAGGCACAAGCTTAATCAAAGTACAGGCAACTATGGGCGTCCGCCTGTGTTAAATGAAGCAGAGGAATGCACTATCGCAGAGTGTGTTAGTTTGGCTGGAGATTGGGGTTTTCCTTTAACCAAATATGATATTCGTTGTTTGGTAAAAGCACATCTAGACACGAGAGGGGTTACAGAACCGAGATTCAAAAATAATTTCCCAGGGCCCGAATGGACTCTACATGCTTTATGAAAAGAGATGAGCACAGGCTCACCGACCGCTTGTGTCAAAACATTAAAAGAGCAAGAGCTGCCGTTAACGAAGAGACAATCAACGAATATTTCGACGAGTTGGAAAACTCCTTGAAAGACGTTGACCCTGAATTGATCGTCAACTACGATGAAACGAATTTGACCGATGATCCCAAAAGAGTAAGAGTCGTGGTCAGGCAATCATGTCGACACCCAGAGATGGTGTTAGATAGCTCGAAGTCGAATACTTCTGTCATGTTTAGCTGTGCTGGTAATGGGAACATGTTGCCTGTGTATATCAATTACAAGGCTGAACGGCTGTTATGATACATGGACAGCATGCAGCCCAATATTTTATATATATTTTAATATAATTAGGTTAAGATTGTGATTTCCTACGCAATAACCTAATAAAAGACTGATTAAAAGTAGATCTCCATTGTAAAATTAAGTTTAAAAGTTTCAAAGAAGATTTTTTGAATTATGTTATTTTTTTTTAAATAAACGTGTTCGTTGTGAACAGACCTTTACTAGTGCATTTTTTTAAAACGTTATAAGTGTCCTAAGTTGCTTAATGTGCAGTGTAACTTGGATAAAAGTCACGAAACAGTTGTTGTCTTAAATTACCCCACCTTACAGTCTAACTTGGGACAGCCATAAAAAAATATATATAAATAAAACTATTCATATACCTGTTAATATTATATGCAAAACAGAAAATTTAAGTACAGACTGTAAGCTGAGACCAGCAAACAGATTGCTAACCCTGTTATAACTATGTTTTTTTTGCCCGGGAATTTGAAAATCGTCTCATTTTCCCCCGTTTGACGGTACTCTATCGGACTCCTTACTCTAGAATAGAATTATTTTAACCCTTTAAACTCCGGTCTTCGACAATCTATATAATTTATGACGTCTTACGTCTTCCAAATTATTCAGAAAATATAATTTCCTTGAAACAAAATACAGTGTAATAAAACGAAAGTTCGATTAGATACTTGGAACTTGATAGCGTGTCTGTTGAATCTGTTGTTCCAAATAACTAAGAGCCGTTTTACCACCACATTTTATTAGATTTTGCAGTTTTAATGATTTTAAACGTATAAATGTTCGAGTTCTGTCGATTTAAATATAAAAAAGTGTGTGTGTCAGTTTCGACGCACGACTGGAGTTTACTCTTCAGGCCAAGTTCAGGCCAGGCGCGCACCACGATTTTTTTTAGTCACGCGATAATTTTGTCGCAGAAATAAGCGCTTAGGCACAGTATAAGGACAAATACAGTAATAAATGTCCGGCCCCTCAGGCGCGTTTCGTTAACGCGCGCAGGGTTGTACCTACAAATTTGTGGGGTAACATAGGTATATAGTTATTTCGATTGTTAGGTGTCGTGTAATGTCAGGTGTTATTATAAAATATTTATATAAGTAAATATAACCATGTAATTAACAATACCTACCCCATCAGTCAGTACGGAAACGAATTATTATAATTATACGAGTACTCGTAGCTACCTACTTCGTCCAACGAATACTCGCTACACTTGAATACGATTATTTCAATATTTGTTACCGAACTAGCTAGGTTAATATCTAATTAGAAGGTGCGGTACCGTGAAACATGCCAACTTTGCCCGCCTTTTTCGTAAAAACCCGAATTTCTCTCTTTTTTTCTATGACGAGGTAAAGTTTTTTTTCTTCTAACGCATTCATCGTATTCATATGCATGCGTTTGTTACGAGAAACAATTTTTAAATCTACATTTATCCAACTTTTTTATCAATTTTCACCTCGGGTAAAGTTATCTAAACTTTTTCCAACATTGCCCAAATCGATTATTTTCGTAACTATAGCCCCTACAACGTTAAGATAAGGATCAGTATAAAATCTGGGGTAATAATGGCGTTCCACGTAAATATCTTGGTCTTAACTATACAAACACGTGTGCAATATGGGTGGGCAATGTTACATAGGTATTTTGTTTTACTCCATACAAGCCGAATCAAGCAGTTTGAAATTGTCAGGGTTGTCACTTTTGGTTGAGTAAACCATCTTTACCAATACCATTATCAAAGTGAAAAATGTATGCTTAATATTGGGTACTAATAGTTAGGCGGTTATTTTTTTACTCCACGTTTGAATAATCTAAATAAAAATTGTCATAATTGAATATTCTATGTTTTTTTTTTGTTTTATGGACATGACATGACAATGTAGCTGCATGTCATATCATGATGACATGACATGCAGCTACTGCTAAAAGTACAACGGCTTAATAGAAATACAATTTACCTTACCTTAAATACATAACCCTCCTTTATGTACGCAGTCAGGTAAAATTACGACAAGGTGACAACCCTAACCCTTTTTTTAGTCTGGGCAATGTTAGCATTCATAGGTTAGCATGTTACTGGATAACATTGCCCACCATCATAACTGGTTTTAATAAGTATTTTTAGTACAAACTACAGTAAAAATGATCTACAGTTCTTATTTTATAACAAGCAATAAGATACATTCACCTGAGGCTTCCCCATTCTGTAAAAACTACACCAGAACTTCACCTAGAATTGGCCCGCCAAATCACGCACCTTATTCGACTAGTCCCAACACGTTACGGAATGAAGTTGCGCGCAAATGTGATTCCCAGTGATACCACAGATATAATCTATTTTCCACTAAAAATAGTAGTGTTGCCATAATCATCTTGAAATTGTCTAGAGTAACGTTTCTTTTTTTAAGTAGCGTTTTGGGCAAAGTTCCCTGTGGAGGCAAAATTGGCATATTTCACGGTACCTCTTTCGCGCATTCGGCATCCTTTGATAAGTGGCGGCGATTTCCTTTGACTGTAGGTAGGGGGAGCCGCTTGGCTTGCGCGCGGCACTTTACAAAGAACTCCACATAGACCAGAAGCGCACTAACGTTTATTATTACAAATTATATATTGCATCTTGGATTTTTACAAGTTGGTAGGTACGATAAATAAAAGCTCATACAACTAATTGAAAAACAAAAATATTTATTGAAAAAAATAACAATTATTATAAATTAGCCACACTGAAATACTTTCGTCTATTTCGCGATGTACGAAATGCCTTATTATTATTTTTCAATGTGTAATAAATTCGCATTCTTGTATATAATTTTAACAAATATTCTTTTGGAAAGCAAGGGCAGGGTAATGTGAATTCAATTTTGGTTATTTCCTCATAAATCGAGAGACCGATCTTGCAATTCAAATATTGTTTTTGGAAAGTGTTATGGAACACCTGCTCCAGCTTTTCTATATATTTGACAAAATCATCGGGTGGGATCACTAGTAAATTTCGATCAGTTCCATAGTTTCTGTAAGATAAGTACCTCGACTCCACGGAGTTGCAAGCCGGGTCATGAGCATCCAAGTATGATTTAAATAAATCGCAGTCTTTATGTTTATTGATCACTTTTCTCAATAAAGCCCCACATACATAAAAAAAAGCATTTTTTTCTGGAATGTCAAATTCAGTATAATCAACCCCCATGATTTCACGGAGATTATTTCGTTGTCTGTCAATACTTGAAAAGGTGACAAAATGGCTACAATCGTTGAAGCTACTTTCGAAATCTTTAAAGTGTACGAGAAATTCGCTCAAGTTTTCAACTTCTGTACAGTTACCTCCTTTTGAGGGCTGGTTCAGATTAGAAAAATGAATTTTTATAAAAGCGGATATAAATTGCCTGCTAGTTGGTTCAGTAGCCATACCATTATTGGATCTGATTTTTCCGAAAAAGTTTCCAATGATATCCTGATTAAGTCGTCTAGTTAATAAATACTGATAGCCTTCTTGCTTAAGGTCTTCATGGATACGTAAAATCGATTTTATTGTGATTTGAAAGCCTTGAATAAATTTAACACCCTTTGTGCCGTCATGTCCAGTTTTAGAGTTGATTAATTTTAATGTTTGAAAAAACAACAACATATTATTGAAAAATTCAATTTGACTTTCATCTCCATTAAATGCTCTTTTGTATGTATAACTGTGACGGAAAACTGAAGAATTTAGTGCATCAAACAGATCGTTCATAAGTTTTATCAAATCAACTGTATGTTTGGCTGATTCGTCTACGACTTTAATGTCTATACACGTTGATATACCAGCTGCTACAGATCTACTTAAAAGTTGTGTCGCATAACGCACTTTCATTTTTTCGAAATTTGATGGATTGATATGACTGTCAGTTAGCTTGTATGCCAGTTTAAATGTCTTTTTTTTATCGTAGTCGTAAAATTTTAATATGTGTGCAAACTTTGCTACTGCTCCGTTACCAAAATGAAAGTCATATGTCAACAAGTTATTTCGAACTAATTTAATTAAATGGGGGGCATCAAAAATGTAGTAGATTTTATGGCCGTTGATAGTAAAGTGAGTTTTGTCAACGGAAATACCCCTTTTTTTGGCTGCATTTAAGAGGTCTGGTCCAAGATCTGATACGAATGCTCTTATTTTTAATCCTATATCGAAAAGTTTTAATACAAGTTTGTCAATCCATTTTGATATGTTGTCATCATTTTTGCATTCTGCGATCAAAGCAAATCCTATTGGTTGGGACCATTTCACAAAAATGCCTCGTATTAGAACTACTAAGGCATATTTGGCTGGTGATGGAGATTGTAAACCATCTACTTCGTGAAACCCGATGATTTTGTCATTTTTAATATCATAAAACAAATTTGTTTTCAGGCTCATTGCATCCACTACTAGTGTACAATTTTTTTCTGCATCAGACATCTTATTAACTTTGATTTTTAGGGCTTCCAATAAATTATCATTGACTTGAGTAGACATTGGAATGTACAACTTACTTAATGTCACTTTACTTGGCAGACAGATTGTTTTTTCTAATAGCCGATAGGCTTGTGGGCTAACATAAAATAAATTTATACAAAACATTTTATATTCAAGAGAGTACCTGTTTCCTTTGCCGTTTGATTTTAAATAGGTTTCAGCTTTAACTAATTCAGCTAAGTCCTTAGATAGAAACCGATCACATAATTTATGAAACATATCTTGTTGAGATTTTTTTTCAATTTGTTCTGTTCCGAGCGTCTTCAACCGCTTTTGGAAATTTACGTTTAAGTTTACGTTTTCGTGGAGTATTAGCAGAAAGTGAATCCGCAGTTTGTGTAGTATTTTCTGACATAATCGGATCTGTTTGGCTTGCAGTGGTATTTACCATGAGTTCAGTTTGTGTGAGCTTATTTCCTGTAGGTCGACAAGGCAAATTCAAAGATGGTAGGGTATACTTTTTTAATCTTTTGCGAACGGCTTTTTCTGATTTCATGATATCTTCTTCGTTGAAATGTTTTTCACATACTCGATATGTTGTATTTTTCTGGATTAAATCCTCGCGTGATATTAATTGCAGCCATTGTGCGCGCCTGAAAATAAAAATAATCAACAATATAGTAAGGATAACATCTATAAATGGCTAGATCAAGCGAAGAACGTTAAGGGTAGTACTTTTCAATACAGCCCGCATACTTGACAGGAACGTAATGGATACTCTGATTTTCGGAATTTTCTAGCTTAGGATTTTGGGTTTCTGACACTAATGCTGATTATTCTTAATTACGCAAAATTATTCAATTGAATTATGAATAAAACCTCGTTGTAAAATCCCTTTTCTCGATTACCTACAAAGTTATTGCATGGTGGTACAAAATTCTCGGAGCGCGAGTCTGACTCGCATTTCACCGGATTTTTTTCTATAAAACTGCTCAAATTAAAATGTTCATTACACTAAAAATGAAAGAATGCCTGACATCTTAAAAAAACTTCATACGAAAACGTGTGGAGGCTCTCGGCCTATATACCTAATTGATTTTAAAAATATATCTGATAGGTGTATAACTTTTTTGAAAGATGTCATTTTCTGACCCAAGTAAATAATAAGTAATAATTTATATTATTAAGGCGACATTTATATTGCATGTTAGTGCAACTCATATATTAATTTATGTGATATAGGTAGGTATTTGGTACTGTTATTAACGTAAATATCTTTAAAAATTCAGTTAAAATTATTACTAGGCTTTGCATATACTGGAGTAGGTACCTACGTAATAACTATATTACCTTATTAAGTACACATAAACTAGGTAGGTACCGCTTCTCGAGTTCAATTTTGATATGGTAAGAAAAACCGGCCAAGTGCGAGTCGGACTCGCGCACCGAGGGTTCCGTACAAACACTTTCCATCCCTAAGTGGTTAAGTTAAGTTTGCACCTGGTATGTATAGCGCCCCATATAAATTAGGTGCAAAGTTAGGTATTAAAAAAAAAATTTATGGTTTTCGTAATTATTCCTTTATCTATGCTATAAGACGTTGCTTCGTACCAAATTTCAAGATTCTGAGTTCACGGGAAGCACCCTGTAGGTTTTGATTCCCTTGCAAGTGTCGAAAATTTGCGGCATAAACGGCTGTATCTTTTGATTGCGTTGGCTTAGAAGTTTGATTTTTTCACAGCTTCAAGGGACAGTAGACCTGAGTAATTGATATAAATTTCAGCTTCATACCTCCACGCGTTCCTGAGAAAAAGGGTCTTGACAGACGGACGGACGGACAGACGGACAACAAAGTGATCCTATAAGGGTTCCGTTTTTTCCTTTTGAGGTACGGAACCCTAAAAAGTGAGCTCGCGACTTAAAGTAAGAGTCCATACAAGTGTTAAAGAATTAACACTTCACGTTTAAAAGAAAAGAATATATATTGGAGTAAATTTGCACGATCGAAACAAGTAAACTACTTTCCTTACATCACCAGTTGCAAAAACATCAATTAACTTTAATGCCACATTCTGAATCATGCTTAAATAAATATACTTTGTCCACGCGAATTATAAATGGTGACTTTTTAGGTACTTACTTCTCTGGTTCCTTAGGTATGTTGAAAAACGATAGTTCTGGATTTTTATAACTGTTTTCTAAACACCCATATACACTGCAGTACATTCGTGTCCGCGATACTGATGACATTTTACAGTTCCGACACTTAATAGCAATAATTATTGTGGCTCCGAGTTCCGAACACGGCAACAGCGCGGCCCCGACTGATTCATGTCTATTTATTACTCGCCGTTTGCATGTGACGCGTAGGTACGTACACGGCGCGCACACATACAAACCGCGCGATGTACTTTTCTTCGAACTTTAACTACTGTCTTATACTTCTCGTGGTGCGCGCACTCTCATATAAATAAACCGATATCTTGCATTTCTACGACAAAATTATCGCGCGACTAAAATCGTGGTGCGCGCCTGGCCTTAAGAACGATTATAAAATATAAAGGTACTCAATACGTTTATTGCACATAATGGTTATACAGGTGGAAGTAAATAGTTTAAGTATCACATTATGTACCCTGTTGGGCGCTGCAAACAAGAACGAGAAGGTAGGCACTTACATAATATTAATATACGAGTATAATATACAGCAAAATTTATAATAATGTTACATATTTTTTTTACCCATAGGCCTATCTTCTGAATATTCGTTCAAGGAGTAGTACGTTTTCGAAACTAATGATTGTTTAAGTTTGTGAACGAAAACTGCATCTTTTTTTCTTTTTACTTCGAACTTCGTATCGTGCCGTCCCTTTCACTCTCCTGTTATACACCGTATGACTGAAAGGGACGGCACGCGGTGGCGGTCAGTTGTAATGTATGACTATCCTAACATTCCCTCAGACACACGCGGCCTGAATTGTCATAGTGACAGCAGGTCGCCACCGCGTGCTGGCTGTAAGCCATAAAGTCTCGACAGAAAAAACTGATGGCTGTCAACCTGTTATTTTAATTTACGTCAACAAACGGCCAATTTCAAATTTTTTCGCGATTTATTTCAAAATTATCATAGTTAATTAAATGTTTACAAATGAAGCGAAAATTGAAAAATTTAATGATTCGGACAGGATTCGAACCTGCGTTTCCAACGGCTTTCCGGGCCAACACTGGCGTCCTCCCAATTGGACCACCGAATCAGATGTCTGAGTCATTGAATTTACTCTCGCAGACGTTACTGCTTTAATAAAAAAAAATAAGTATCATAGTTAATGTCTTCAAACGCATAAAGAAAATGTGCTTAACGCGGCACAACCTCTGCTGAAGACGATTCAGTTCATTTTCCTAGAGCGGGAATAATAATTATTTCAGGTCTCTTATATATATAGTCTCGGAATTTTGTTGTATGGGTGATTCTACAAAAAATGGGTAACTCGATGTCATAGGGCAATAAAATAATGTTTTGTTATATTTTGTTTATATTTTTAATTTTATTTGAATACTACTAAAAGCCTTTTATTTGGTCACCCAATTTCAGCTATTCATTTTAAATACAAATTTGTGAAACTGCACAATTTATCCTTAAAACGTCAGTACTTTGGCATGTCACAACCTCAAAAGTGGGCAATCAAATGGCTGTGTATTAAATATTACCTCTAATGTAAGAAAACTTACTGTTTCAATACAATCTATGATGTATTTAATAATGTATAACACTACTTTCATAATATAATATTCTCACTGTTGTTGTAAAAAATATAAGAAACTTTGTGTTCAGTTTTATTCGTCAGTCCGCTGTCTGTTGTTTGAATTGGAATTCCGCGCTAAATATCGGCGACTCAAATTCAAATCCGCGTTAAATTTCAAAGTTGATAGTAAAGTTAGCTGCAGGTCGAGCCATTTTACGGCCACTATTACTGAGCCTGTACCAGAGTTGTGGTTGTCATGTGAACACGTGCCAATCCAGTCAAAAAATCAGTCCTATGGTAAGTCGTTATTTCCTTGTTAATCTGTGTTATACTTGAATTTATACACAGTCAACTTTGTTTTGTTAAAATGTAGCTAGTTGATGTTCGAAAATATCAAATTAAATGTTGATTCTAAAGATAACCCCAAATTCATGTCTTTTTCATCAGTCCGTTGGCGTCAGTCCTTTGTGTTATATTGCGCCAAAGGACTGACGGGTTTCCAGGGTACTGACATTTGTAGCGTGTTGAAGCTGTATATTTTTACTTATTTCAGTTTAAACCATCGTGCCGCTTCTTAAAAAAAGAAGGAACAGGGGTAAAGACATTTGTTAAGGAAATAACACCTTGGGAGCAACGATTAGCCACAAAAATAAAATAAAAAAATAAAATAAAAAAATCATCTGAGTACACGCAAAAAAAAAACAACTTCTGAATCATACTACTTATATCTTTGTTCGCCAGAACTACTGACCACGAAGCATAATCAATAGATGGTGAACAAATGACCTATTATAAACGATGACCAAAGAGCAAATGAAGCGAAAGACAGAAAAAGTCCAGAAATAAGGCAATTAAAAAATATTGAACCAAGCAATGGTTTCAAAACTGAGAACTAGACTGAAAAATCATCGAACAAAATATAGGAGAGTCAAAAAGCAGTCTAAGTAAGTTGTCAAATCTATGGAAGAAACTCCATAAACCAGAATTGGAGAAATGAGTGAAGATTTTACTAAAAGGAAAAGAAGGAAACAGTGAAAAAGGGCCTTTGCGGAAGTATTATTTAAATTAAATTAAAAGAAACTACATAAAGAGATAAAAAAAAGTTCGAACAAGCTACAACAAATACAAAATTATAGAGAATACCAAAAATAGCAGTGACTTATAAAAAACAGGGATGCTTACTTAGAAAATGTATACTGTTAAACTACCTCAAAGTAGTAAAGCCAATTAAAAAGCTGTTTGAATGGTGGAGATAGATCTTTCTCACAGTATTACACGTTAAACAGTTTTTTCAATTATTACTTCAGTGAATGAAGACTAAGAATAAGACTAAAAACATAAGAATAAGACTAAAAATAGTTTCTATCGTCTGAAAATCGAAGGTGAGTGAGGTACTCGCCGTTAATGTTGATGCCAAGTCCGTTCCAATCCAGTAGCTTGAAGGCATATTCCAGTGTAGCAGTAAACAGTTTTGGAGAAATAACGTCGCCCTGTCTTACTCCTCGCTGCAGTTGGATAGGCTCTGGCCTTGGATTCGGACTGACATGGTGGTGTTTCAGTACAAACACTTCAGCACTTCGATGTATCGATAGTCGATACGGCACCGCTGGAGAGATTGAAGCGCAGCCCATGTCTCGATCGAATCAAAGGCTTTTTCATAGTTCACAAACATAGTGGCCGGCTATACTCCTTTCTCTTCTGTACAACCTGCCGCAGTGTATGAATTTGGTATATGGTGCTAAAGCTTTTCGGAATACGGATTGTTCGGGAGGTTGGAAATCGACTGTGCGCGAGACGATTGGTAATGACTCTGAAGAACAGCTGATGAACATGGCTCAGCAGTGAGATGGTCCTGTAGTTCTTCAATAAAGGCTATGCTCGAAGTTTCTGAGCGCGAAAGAATCAGAAATAAGGATATCCGCAGTAGAACCAGGGTAAACGACACAGCTCACAGGATTGCACGGTTGAAATGGCAATGCGCAGGCCATGTAGCCCGGTAAATGAACGGCAGTTGGAGCAGCTAAGTCGTAGAGTGGCGACCACGTATAGGAAAGCGCAGCGTGGGAAGGCCCCCGACTAGATGGACGGATGACCTCCTGAGGGTAGCGGGGAATCAATAGATGCGGTCTGCACGGGATCGCACTTTGTGTCGAGTCATGAGGGAGGCCTATGTTCAGCAGTGGACGTCTGTGGCTAATAGATAGATTAGTTCCTAAGAGATTTATTTCTAAATTTTAATAAATATCAAGCATATGTTATGAAGTTGTTTATTTTGTCAGTACTTTGTCAGCCTCGTCAGTCCCCTGGCAGTCAAATTCAGAAAAACCGAAATTTCTCCGGTTCTACTTAAAAAAGTGACTGGCCCAATCTCGAGCAATATATTCATTACATTACCTATCTTATATACCCGAATTTGTAGCATTTTGATTAAAAAACTATCATAAACAAAATATCCCGAAAAGTTACCCAACTTTTGTATATTCGCCCGTATATTTTAATACACATGAAATAAGAACTACAAGCTATTTGATTTTTAGACGTGTTTCAGGTACATTTAGTTAGGTTACCTTGCCTAGAAATACGGTTATTGTATGTTATTAAATCACAGGTTCTGTTTGTTTGTTTTAATTTATATCTTTAACCCTTAAATGCATACAATTACGCTAATTTTATTTCTGAAATGACGTAATTACCAATGAAATCCATGTCAGTTTGAGACTTCGGGACAATCTTGACAAAGTCTTTATTGACAATATTCAGGTTTTGACATGTGTCATTTCAATACGTGTATAGATGCATCATCATGCATTTAAGGGTTAACCTCTCATCACACAAAAACGGCTGCACGGATTTTAATCCCAGATAGCATCCAAACATGGTGATAGGATACTTCTTACTTCTTACCCAACAACTGTAGACAAAATGTTTTGTAATACAAGTATTTATAGGTACTATTCATAAGGTAATATTTTAACACTGCTAGAGATATTTAGGCCTGCATTGACCAAACTTGTTCTGAGCTTAGTGCATAGTATTTTAACATTATATTTCTGAATATTTGTATAGAATCTTTTTATCGATTCATATTTTTTATGTGGTAATACCACATTTTTTATTTTTATAAATAATGACACAAAGGTAAATT
This sequence comes from Apotomis betuletana, assembly GCA_932273695.1. Taxonomy (NCBI): domain Eukaryota; kingdom Metazoa; phylum Arthropoda; class Insecta; order Lepidoptera; family Tortricidae; genus Apotomis; species Apotomis betuletana. The sequence continues at coordinate 17,876,684 of OW026300.1, forward strand.
AAGAAAGAAAAATTGAATGCGATCTACTACAATCGAAGCGGGGTTTGAACCCGCGACCTCTGCGTTTCCGGCGCATTGCTCTCCCAACTGAGCTATCCGACCGCTACGTCAGTCACACCAAATTTTTCATCCCTTAATCCTTTACGCTACTGGAGCGCCCTCTGCGTCATATATGTTTTTTGAAATGCTTAAATGCGCATTAGCCATATACCCTAGGATGTGCGTTTTACACGCACGATCCCCAATCCCCATTGCTTTACAGCAAGTGTGAAGACTGCGAGAGAGATGGCGCTGTTCTAAATATTTGTATAGAATCTTTTTATCGATTCATATTTTTTATGTGGTAATACCACATTTTTTATTTTTATAAATAATGACACAAAGGTAAATTAAGAAAGAAAAATTGAATGCGATCTACTACAATCGAAGCGGGGTTTGAACCCGCGATCTCTGCGTTTCCGGCGCATTGCTCTCCCAACTGAGCTATCCGACCGCTACGTCAGTCACACCAAATCTTTCATCCCTTAATCTTTTACGCTACTGGAGCGCCCTCTGCGTCCTGCGTCTTCTTCTGTTCATGTCTATTGTCCATTTTGTTCAAGCAGGTCTCAATTAATGTGGATATGTACCTAGTGTAGACTTGATAAAATGTTTCAGAGCTACATTTTGGGCACGACTGGTCTTCACAAGAATCCTTGACTTCTCTGTACGAAAGGAATAAGGTTTTATGTGGACGACATTTCCAAGATTCCCGTTACACTGACAGTTGTAGAAAAAGCCTGAGCAAGTATTCTGTTCTAGGAACAACCGAATATATTATTAAAACAATGCAATACGAGTAATAGTGCACCTATGTAGTAAACTTTTAAAAGACATTTTGTAAATTATAGTTCCTGTTTGGATATACAATGAATAAAGGCCATTTAAAAGTAATTCATTGCGTTGTATTTTTTATAAAACTATTAAATTTCAGCTCAATCGTATACCGGGAAGTGGTTGACAAATGATTTGCAGGATTAAACCTGAATATGCATGCATGTAAAATAGAAAAGTTAGAAAAACAAACTTTCAATATGGCATATTTGAAAACCCCGCCAAAATAGCCCGCTGTCACTTAGTTCATATACGGTGGCGCTAGTAGTATAAAAAAAAAATAAGGCAACTTTTTTGAACGTAGTTACCGTTCTTGTGAGTATTATATTCCTTGTTCTTGACATACTTGACGTTCAAGTTTGCATGACGTTATTCAACAATTTTATAAAAGTCCGTCCCTTTCACCCCTATATGAGTGAAAGGGTCGGCACGATACGAAGTTCGGAGTAGGCCCTTAGATACACATACACAAGTTTACCGGACGCCGCTTCAAGCATCATGCTTGACGGCGGGCTTGATCGTGTATGGCCTGCATTATCCTTACTTCATGCAGGCATCCGAAATGTCAAATTTTATAGTTTGTTTATGTGAACATAATGGTAGTTTAAAAAGTCGTATCTCAGTATACGATCGGGGTAAAAATACGACTTCTTAATTTAGCAGGTTATGCGTTAAGCGTTATAGACTAAGATCCCGATATAAAACGATCTTCACCGAGATGTTTATTTGATGAAATGTATTTTATATTTAATTTAATATGTCAATAAATATATTGCATATGGGTTGCCTAACAAATTTTAGTCCAGGGTATGTTTAATTAATAATTAAAAAAAAATGTTTTAAACATTTCACCGATTTGATTATTAGATAAATTCATAATTAAATAATCTTTAATTTTATTCAGTTTCAATTCAATAATCAGACCGTTGCAAAATGCTAGTAGGTATAGATTTACCTGTTTATACCTGGCTACCCGATAGTTGTGACGGGAAAAGAATAGGCAACCTAACGTTTGCATATTCTATGGGCTTCATACTTTCGATTGGTATAGAATTTATCTAATATTAATCAAACCGGTGAAATGTTTAAAACATTTTTTTTTATTATTAATTAAACATACCCTGGACTTAAATTTGTTAGGCAACCCATATGCAATATATTTATTGACATATTAAATTGAATATAAAATACATTTCATCAAATAAACATCTCGGTGAAGGTCATTTTATATCGGGATCTTAGTCTATAACGCTTAACGCATTAACCTGCTAAATTAAGAAGTCGTATTTTTACCCCGATCGTATACTGAGATACGACTTTTTAAATTAGCACGGCAGATACGTTCGATTTTATACCCCATATTTTTCATACCCCGGGCTTATATATGAAAATCGATTCTTAAGGAGTAAAAATATAATATGTTTATTGTTTGTTGTTGTATTATTTTTACTTACATACCTAGGTACTTAGACTGAATACATACGCATAAAATGAAGCCAAATTTTTTGGAGCCACGGCAAGTTATTTCGTGTTATTCGTTTCTACAACCAATTTTATAATTACTCCCATATATCCTTCCTCGTCCTGACCCAAAAGCTTGTGAACTTATGTGTACCTACCTGCACTATCCTTGCTGGGATTCGAACCCAGGACCGCTAGCTGCACAACAAACTGAGCCAGAGTGGTTGTCCGAGCGTTCTAACCGCGCAGTTCTAGCATCATTCCTTTTTCACGATTATTACCGCAACGGAAGAGCCAGTCGCTTAAATTATAATCTAACTAGAATCGCACTCGGAAGTGGCTTCGGGAGATATAAAAAAACCGGCCAAGTGCGAGTCGGACTCGCGCACCGAGGGTTCCGTACAAACACTTTCCATCCCTAAGTGGTTAAGTTAAGTTTGCACCTGGTATGTATAGCGCCCCATATAAATTAGGTGCAAAGTTAGGTATTAAAAAAAAAACTACTTACTAGATCTCGTTCAAAACAATTTTCGTTGGTAGTTTTTATAGTAATGTACATCATATGTTTTTTTTAGATTTTTCATTTTCTTATTTTAGAAGTTAGAGGGGGGGGGACCAACTTTTTTCCACTTTGGAAGCGTCTGTCACGCAAACTATTCGGTTTAGAAAAAAAATATTTTAGAAACCTCGATATCATTTTTGAAGACCTATCCTATCTATAATAAAAAAAAAAATTTGAATTTCAGTTCTAAGTATGGGGAGCCCCCAATATTTATTATTTTTTTTTATTTTAGCATCAAAATCTTAATGCGGTTCACAGAATACATCTACCTACCAAGTTTCAACAGTATAGCTCTTAGTTTCGGAAAAAAATGGCTGTGACATACGGACGGACAGACGCACAGATAGACGGACAGACAGACAGACATGACGAATCTATAAGGGTTCCGTTTTTTGCCATTTGGCTACGGAACCCTAAAAATCGACTTCCACCAATTGTCTTTTCAACGATATTTGCAGAAATGGGAATGACGAAAAAAACGCCTTACAAACGCTGAATATGTATTCACCCGCCAACCGCATCGTCAAAAACCGGCCAAGAGCATGTCGGGCCACGCTCAGCGTAGGTTCCGTTGTTGCCCATCCTACACAATAGACGGGCTTAAAACAGTGGTTTTAAGCTCGAGGTTTAAACTACGAGAAAGATTTCAAGCTCTATAAAAAGGTCGTAAACGTTACCTTCTGGAAGTTATCGATTATACGCGCCAGATTGAGCGGAATATATTAATGCAGTAACAGTAAGTATGGCACTTAACCTAATATGTGTAACGCTCGAAGTATAAGGACACCGCGCGGCACTTACGCCAAAAAAGACAATTATGAAATTTTGCAATAAAACGGCTCGACCGATTCTATTCAATATAGTTTACATTGAAAGTAATGTTGGAACGAAAAAAAAATTCACCCTCACTTTAGGTCTACGAAAGGTACCCGAAAATAGATTTCATTTTACCGTTTTTTCGGCGTGAATTTCAGCTTTCTAGTAGGTACTATATCGATGGTAAAAAGCGAGAACGTAGTAACCGCCACTTGGTCAAAAATTTTTTTTTTGCATATTCGGAATCAGCGAATTTTTCTGCGTCGACTGGTCTGGGTCCCATGGCTCTACGACGCTTAGAAAAAACTGGACTACGTTGCAAAACGAATGTATTTTTTTGACGATGCCCACATCTAATTGCTGTAAACACCCAAATAGTAGCAATTTTCTAAACGAGTACATTTACGCTAATTTTGTTCTTTCATAAATCAAAGGGTGTGCCGGTTACAGCGTTGCCGAAATTTTGTTCCGTGGCGGTTGCAGCATTTATGCATGTAGTGAAAAAATTACGAACCAAGCTTACTGCAATTATCCTAAAATAAATTATCTATGATTGACGCTTACTACATTTCATTCGAAAATGAATTAACAGCAAGCTACAGTAACGACATTTGAAACACAACGTGAAGTGGGTAGTGCTTGAAGATACAGCAATAAAAATGTGCGCTCGCGGCGATGTGGCTCGTGAATACGACCTGTGATTTAGTCTATCGGCGATCGCCGGAGCGAGTGGGTGTGCGTAGTCTGTGTACATGCCTTTTTTGGATGTAAAAATATGTTGCGGGTTTAATGGAAAATATGAATATTGGGATAAAACATAACTAGCATATTTATTTGCTTTATTAATATTGAAAGGACAGCAAAACTGTTTTTATTACATTTTGTTGGAAGAAAATAACGATGTTGGGGCGCGGGACGCGGCAGCTTTGAGAGTTCCGTGCCTCAATCGCCAAAAACTAAACTTAAATAGGATCACTTTTGTGCCTGTCTATCTATTTGTCGAGACCTTTTTCTCAGGAACGCGTGGAGGTATAAAGCTGGAATTAACATCAAATATCATCAAAGGTCTGCTTATCTTCAGCTTCAAGGCAATCAAAAGATACGAGCAAACGCTCGCATGATGATTAAAAAAAAATTAAAAAAATATTTACTTTTTTCGGCTTTCTTCTCGACAGCGGCCTCCTCTTGTGAAATGCCGATAAATTCAGATTCAGACATGTAAAGTGGCCTACTTACAGAATAGGTATACCCACATTTCAATTTTGATTTCGATTTAAAATAATGATTTTTTTTTTAATTAGTATAATATGTATATCTAGTTTACGGTTGTAATCGCTAGAAGAAAGTTTTGCTGTAATCTACTACGTTTCACTACAACCATTAAGAGTTAATTGGTCTAACCCCTAAAAAGCTGACTCAAGCCGGATCAAACTAGTTTGGGGTGTCACGTCCGCATTTTTATTGTCCAAGGGCTAGAATCAGGATAAGCACTAAATTTGTTGAGCTGCGGTTGATAAACAACTGTACGGTATTTAAAATTTACCGGTTAACTGGTGCCTGATTCGATTAATATTTCCACAATAACCATACGCATGGCATAATCGGGCAACCTCACACAAATTAATCAAGTACCACAGTAAGTTCTAGGAGGCTTGTGTTCTGGACACAAGTGAACATACTGGTAAAGATAAATACATACTTAAATACAAATAACATCCATGACCCAGGCACAAATATATTATTCGACAAATATTCGAGTTCATCACACAAATATTTGCCCTTGCCGGGATTCGAACCCAGGACCGTCGGCTCAGTAGGCAGCTGCTTAAACCACTGCGACAACTGTCGTGATTCGTTTTATCACGGACATAATATACAGCTTTGCGGCTGCTTGAGCTACATCAGCTGTGTTCTTAATTCTGTCAGTTAGTTTTTCGCCCAGAATACTGCGTTCCATGGCTCTTTGACAAACCTTGAGGGTGGACTTCTGAACTTTTGTCAAAGACCAAGTCTGCGCTCCGTAGGTCAGGATTGGAAGAATGCACATGTCCATCAGTCACTATTGCACTAATTTTCATTACTTTAGAGGGGCGATTTTTGAGTTAATTATGACAAACATTTTGAGGAGTGTTATTATAAAACAATGCATTTTAGAGTGGAATTTTTAGTATTTTTTTAAGAACAGTTATTTTAATTATGTTATTATGAAAAAGAATTCCATTGGAATGCAATTTTTAGGTTCCTATTTTAATGTCAATTGATATTCTGCCTGTAGATTCTTATTAAAACTCAGACGTTGGTAATCTACTTTATTTTTAGGAAACACGAATCATTACAGAATAATATAAATTAGCAATGTCACGTAAAAACGAACTGACATAACAGAAGTCATATCAAAACCAAAGAGGCCGTGCGCCTACAATACTCCCCCCCAAGACCGTGGCTACGGTCGATAGTAGTCCTGAAGATGGGCAGGAAATCGTACATGACGTCCGCTACGCGACCTCTGGTTGGCACTCTGATCTTTGACAGTCTCATCACCGATCATGTCTCTTGGTGAAATGCACTCTTTTGCTATATACGCCGGTTTAAGCCGGTCGATCGTGACAGTAACTGCTTTTCCTTTAATCTCTAGGTCAAAGGTTTTTGAGCCGCGACGTAGCACCTTAAATGGACCCTGATATGGTGCTTCCAGAGATCTCCGTTCGGGTCCTTGACGCAGGAACACATGAGTTGCAGTTTGTAAATCTTTTGGAATGTAGAAAGGGCGATAAGAACTAGTATGCCATGAAGTAGGCTGAGGTGCGAGTTTGATGATGTGATTTCGGAGACGACTTGCAAAATCGGTAACATCTACTACTGGATCTTGAGCTACAGAAGAAAAGAACTGGCCGGGGAGTGTAAGCGGTTCGCCATAGACTAGTTCTGCTGGTGAACTTTGCAGATCCTCCTTCCATGCACTCCTAATGCCTAATAGCACCAATGAAAAAGAAGAAAAATGACTCCGAGTTTTTATTTAAATAAATAATAACAATTTTAATTTGTACGGTACCATAGTGATATAACGTCTAGTTATTAAAGTTAAATATTAATGGTTCAGTGAGATTAGTTCAAAGAAATATTTTTATAATTGAGGTGATAGTTGTGTTCAAACAATTGTTTAAGAATTATGTTGAAAACTTGTATAATAAGTAATACTTACATTCAAAACATCTTTTATAGTTAGTGGGTTTAATAGGTAGTGAGTTTTATATCGATAAAAGTTACTTAAAAGACAATTGAATGCCAAAACTGAAGATAAAATGTAGAGAGTTTTAAAGTTTTCACGGGAATATTAAACCTCATTACCTATAATATTTAGTTTTAGCGGATAACAATATTATAGTCTGATTAACCCTAAGAATATTTATGTTTGTTTTTAGCACGATAAGTACAAGGTTGTGATTTTATAATATGAGAGATTTTATTAGCCTTTTGAAATGTTACAATCAACGGAGCGGTTTTAAGTAACTTTCGTAATGTTTTTATACAGAGAAATTGAGACTAGATAGTATTTGATATGTTAAGACGGTAATTGTTGCTTCTGAGCTTTTAATTTGTAAGAAACCTGCATTAAAAATTTGGAAACATTTTAAAAAAGTATGTTGATAAAAGTTGATTGATACTTAAGTCGTTTTATTTTTACAGTTTCTTTTTGCCGGTGGACACTTACCACATTTCAGTTAGTCCTATAAAGAACGTAATGACATTTACGTCAAAATTATTGAATCTTAAAATAAATATGCATCTGGTTACAGCATTTATGCTTTATGGAAATAATACTCGTTTCACCATTTTAGTACATTTACTTCTGGCGTTTACAGCGTTTTCGCGTAACGAAAAAAAGAGTTCAATTGTCGTAACCGCCACTAAGTCGTAAACCAGTCTTTTTTGTTAAATATTAAATATGCCAGTTGAAAGAAAACCATAAGTTATGAATTAGGTCCAAATATCAAGCACTTTCGTTCATAAATGAAAGAGTTATGATTTTTTTTCTCGAAATCGAAAAGTTTTTTGGCTCTGGTGTAAAGTTTGCATTTTGGCGGTTACTACGTTCTCGCTTTTTGCCATCGATATAATGATCACACGGAGTAGATTTAACTTCCAACAGTCACAATTAAGACATTATCAAAAAAATACGAAATCTTTCTGTTCTAAATTAATAAAAATTTCTGGTCACTAGGCATATAGAATATTGCTCTGAACCCCAAATATATAAATACACGATGATTTTTTATCGGTGATCAGGTACCCACTTTTCTAACTCAGTAATCGATGGCGGTCACGTTGAAGTCGTAATTACATGAAAACAAACTTTTATTTTTGTATGATAATTCTTATTTTGAAACCAATTTTGTCTTAAATTCCTTGTCACCAAACCTTTGAGTATTTATAGCACCAAACTATAATCTGTATCGGTGAGCTTACAACCTCTTTAATCATTTAATGGGAATGACAATTTATGAGTAGGTAACAACTTGTCATTGTCATTACATAAACAAACTCGTAGAAAACTTCGTAAAATTTCCCGCCAAAGTTATGACACTTGACGTAGGTATCGTACTTCAATAATTTATGTAGGATGACCATGTATCTAGTGGTTATTAGTTTTAATTATGTTTTAACTTTTAATTAATTTAACAGTGAGGTAATTGCGCGGGACCTCGCGTATTAAGTTTAATTTTAGCTAAATATTAATATTTTTCTACTCCTGATCACCGATTAAAAATCATCGTGTATATTAAGGGATAATCTTACACAAATCGACCCAGTGCCTGAACTAAGCAATGCTTGAACTATGGGTAAGTAGGTACTAGACGACGATATAAATAAAAATAAAATAAAAAAGGAAAGCTTTTATTTCATACCCGATTGATTCATATTAACAATTTGCCTTACAACTAACATTTTCTCTGGACTATTTCCTATAGTTTTTAATAAACTGATGAATCCCATCAAGTAAATAAGTAGGTACCTATTTTATCTTTGTTTTTTTGTTCAATCTTAATTCTTCGCCGGCACCACGTTTAATTGTCCAATTCCATTGCATTAGATGAATTCAAAATTTATACCATGACTGTTCAACCTATCTATTAACTGGGTGTCGTAAAATGCTGCACCAGTAGTTAGAACACCGCCTCTGAAAAAAATGATAAAGTAATATTTTTATAACTTGTATAGAACCATAGAACAAATGGCGTAAAATCATACAGCGAACAATATCTGCCTCTAATAGTACTACGAGTTGATCACGACCGCTCTGTAAAGAGTGAAACGACTAAGAAGAAGAAGATCAGAACAAAAAAAATGGTTGTCTGTAAAGTCGGTTTACGGACGATGGTTTAACGTGACAACGTCATAATAAAACATTGATGAAATGATTGCATACTTTAATGAATTGGTTAAAATTCTCCCACATTTTAAAGTTTGAAAATCTGTGAACCGCATGATGACGTAGGCTTGTGTCAGTCACGTGGTTCCCCTTCCCTTCCACGGCGCTACAAAGTCAACATTGCTACAATGAGTCATGTTTTTTCGTATGCGCGGCCGGCGTTCATCAATTTATTAGACGTTGTCACGTCAAAATATAATCTAGCTCTAAGAGCCATACAGGATGTATGACTTGTATGGGGCAGTCCAAACAAAATTAATCGCTCATTCCAATACACCACGGCTGCATATGGATTGCTTGTCGAATGTTACCTAGGGCGCACAAATATACACTACACCCCCTGCAACTTGAACGTTAAACGTTGTGCTTAAAATTATATGAAAATTGAAAAGTATAAATCTGCCGTGTTACGGTAAAAGGTCGTATCTTTATACGGATGTCATAGTAAGATAGGTACGTCTTTTTACCGTAGCATGGCAGAAATATGAAAACTATATCATTATACTTATAGTATATTCTAAACATTAGTTTTATCAAATTATCGTTAAGTATTAGAAATTACTTTTCTACTAATTGTGCTTTAATTCAATGAAGCACAGAAGCAATGATACTTACCTACTTATATGCAAGAAACATTCTAAGAATCGTTGTTTAAGTACCTATATATAATTTTTTATTTTTAAATTCTACTAAAAAATATGCCCATTGTATTTATAAGATAAGTATGAGATGCATTTGAACCACAAAAAGACTCCAGTTTTTTATTAAATCGTTAAATATAGTACAATTTAAAATAATGATTTAATCCGTTCGCCAATTTGGTAATACGTGTACCTACTGGTAATAGTTCTTCTCCTTAGTACGTATTTAATAATGACGACGTTCACCATTAACTTACTTTGGCATGAGGGAATAGTCTTTTAATACCGTCACTGCTGAGAAAATGAAGGCTACTGCTGTGGCTTCGTACGGGTTGATCCCAGAAACCTGAAACAGTGTTTGGTTTGTTTAATCACGTATGATTCTAGAACTAATAAATCGTTCAAAATATGGTGAGATGCACTATTTTAGGGTAAGTATTATAGTCGCAGTAAGCTACAGGACGAGAGCAATACTTTTCGTTGGGAAGCCAGAATATGGGCACATACTTAGTAAAAGGTATAAAACCCGTTTTAAGTTAAGGTTAAGTTAGGGCCTCATTCATTTGTATGCCAGGCGACGCACGCGTAGTAAGCGAGTTGTTTTCGCCTTGGTTTACGAAATTGTTCTTACGATGTCAGAGACATACTTATATTGGCACCTTCTATTCATATGTTTATTTATTGATTTAAACTTTATTGCACACTAAAAAACTACAAACGGCGGACTTAACGCCTAACGAAGTAAAACTTAATGTTCCCATTTTATCGGTTATAATGACATCAGCGGCAGCGGGCCTATAATGATGCCTTTTATCACACGGTAAATAAGTGACAAAGCATCCGTCCAGTTTTGACAAAATGCGAGTGTGAGTGATAGATGCTTTGTCACTTATTTATCACGTGATAAACGCAACCAAAAAATTTGGGTGGAATTGGGATATACCTACTAAACTTTTACGACCTACGTTAAATTCAGAAACCATTTCTGGGAATAGGGCTTTTATATCGCAATAAACAATTAGGTTCTGACAATGTGACCTCTGAAAAGCTATTCTTCATATATTTCGACTTTCACTTGTCCTTGTCTTTTTGCAGTAGGTATAAGTACCTACCTAAATCAAGTCAATAATACCGTCATCACAAAATGGTTACTAAGTAGAAAAACATTTAAACGTACCTACTTGTCTAATTGGTAAACGGACGAAACTATTATCCTAAATTGACTCGATATTTTAAGATTTGAATAAATAATTTATTTTTTAGGTATATCCCAATTATAGGCACATTTCCTCCGTCTTCTGCGTGAGCGAAGCTTGACAAGCTAGTATGTATCTAATAAAATAATATATGAAATTGACGGAATTCACTCATAGCTTCTGTGTCAAGATACCGCCCCGACATGGTTTCGAACTCGCATAGAATTTATTGGCAATGGTTACTGACCATAATCGTAGAAAATATGTATAGGTCACAAATATGCGCTTAGAAGCATGATAAAAGGCAGTAAAAATAGACAAAGGTGCAACAATAGACTAAGGTGCAAAAATAAATGTAAACAGTACCTTTAAAGTCACAGTATTATTCTGATGGGTATCCAAGCCTTTGCCCGTTAAAATGTAACTGTATTTAGTATCGTTCATTGTTTCCTCACTCGGGCCTTCATGACTCATGAACCCTGCTGTAAAAAATCTTGGGTGCCTCCTTAACAATTTCCTGAAGCATTTAAAAGTAGACAACCAGTAATAGCAATACATTATTGGAATTATAAAAATTATATGTATCAAGAGTGGCATTGTGGTATACATCTTGTAATTAACTGGCTTTTGAACTTTTTTCTCGTGTAAATATCGTTGAGTCCAGTCAATGATTTTACTGTCAGGTCCTGGGTACGGAAACCAAGTTTGGCCTCGGTTTCGGTGGAAAAATCCCCTGCAAATAAAAGTGATATATTTAGTATTCATCGTTATGTAAGTTACCAATGGAAAAACAAATAATTATCCATACTTTTGCAATTCTTCAGGTTCTGGATTATAGATAGGTTCAGGAAACGTTTCCTCTTGCAATCTAAAGAAGTCTGGAAAGTTTTCCAATTCATGAACAAGAGAATTCCATGTCCCATAATGCACGAGGCAATGGTTGCCACCGCAGACTAGATTTCGAAAACTATATACTCTCTTTGGCATTTCTATTTCTGTATAACATTCAACACTTTGTAGGTCACCTGAAAACAATACATAATATATATATAGGTATGTAAGTAAGTATACACTACTACTTGTACTATTACTCTGTACACTAATCTCAGCTATATTTTTTACATTTCAAATGCCAAACTACAGGTATCAATAAGATATTCATCCACCTCAATTAGCTTTAAGATTAGATGCCAATACTTTAACAGATATTAACTTACAACAAAATAATTTACTTTAAATAAAAGAAAACTTTTTTTCTACTAAATATTCTTATTTAAAAATTCTCAAGCTGCACTTGTACGGGGTTTTAAATGAAAACAGAAATACAGGTTGTTTAAACATATGAAAATTTTAATTTAAAAATGGAGACAGAATTATTTGCGTTTATACCAAAGATCAACACAGTCAAATTACTTCCGGATTCTGTGAAGAACTCGTCGTCAGTCGTCACCCAAGCACAGATTAATATAATCGTTGACCCGAGTTCATTGATTATCAGTACAGGCCAGGGTCCAGAAATGCGTTAAATAGTACACACATGAATTCTAAAAAACTTTATTTGGTACCTGAATAAATTAAAAGGTATAAACTGTAAGGACATTGTAATTTACCTATTGTCATTTATTTATACTCTCGGAGGCGAGTAGTACCTATATCAACTTGAAAAGTTATTGGTACTACTTAATTTCGAAGCACCTTATATATTTTGCAGCCTTAATTACAAGTAAATTTCGATTTATGTATACTTTAGTTAAACATGTTATCATTATTATCAATTTTTAAACTCATGAATGATAAGAGACGGCACATGCGTTTACGTCTATTAAGTATTTTACTTAGCTATGGACAAAAACTGATTTACCCACTTTGTTATCGATGGTAAATTGAAATATCTTTCATTACCTAAGTAAGTTAAACAACTAGGAATCTAAGAACCTCTGTAAAAAAGTAAGTAGCTCATTTAACCTGTTTTTTTTTTCATAATTACAATCTTTTATTTAACTTGCAATGTATTTTTGTGTAACTATGTCTATTCGGGTGGAATCTAGCAACTAAATTTTGAAGCAGAAGAATATCTTCAACCGATTGAGCTGATATTTGGCACACCTACTTAACTTTTATGACAATAATATCATATGGTGCCACGAGGCTGGTGTGATGATGGCCCTAGAAACTCTGTAAAGCAGCCCTACCAAGTTTGGGATCTTTAGAATCGTCTCAAAGAATGTTCAGAGAAAAGTACAGTTGGCTACAAAAGCTTGTCACAAGAATGTAATTCTTGACAGAAACGTATTTTACACTAAGTAGGTATTAGTATTCAAATAACAAAATACCAATAAAATGTTTTTCTAGATGAACGAATCCCATGGTCCCTGGGAGGGACCCGTAACCGCAGGCTGTGATGATCAGAACGTTGGCTTCCTGTGCAGCTTTATGGTAAGTTCTGTATATGGTGATCATATGCTGAAACATAAACAAACACTTTTTATAGTACGCAACAAATTACCTGCGCCTGATCGAAATGCAGGAGTTTTTTTTAATACTTATACAGGGACAATTGCTATCGCGATAATTACTAACAGATAACTCAACGGAAAGGTGTATTTGATGTATGGGTTCAGATAAGTGACGGAAGTCGGAAATATAAAAGTGGCTGCGTTTATTTTCATAAATGAAGTTCAATAATTGTATGACAAATGCGTGAAGAACTAGTGGGGAACAGCGCAATCGTTTTAAATAAGTGAAACTCGACAATTAGTGAAATTCAGTTACAACTGCAGCACCTCGAAGGTCGGTATCGCGATCGTGCTAGACAATCTATCGAGCGGTAATTCATGTTTTGTATGATAGGTAGTAATATTGGTTATTGGAGTATCCTGTCCTGATGACTGCCTACTTTTTAGGGTTCCGTTGTCAACTAGGAACCCTTATAGTTTCGCCATGTCCGTCTGTCTGTCTGTCTGTCCGTCTGCCTGTCTGTCCGTCCGCAGCTTAGCTCCGTGATCATTAGTACTAGAAAGCTGAAATTTGGTATGAGTATGTGTATGTATCACCGACCAAACGGTAAAATAAAAACTAAAAAAAAACTTTTTTTCGGGATACCTCTACCTCCCGTACACCTAAAGTGGGGGTAATTTTTTTTTTCGTTCCAACACTAGTGTGCAGGGTGTCGTTGAATAGGTCTTTTAAAAATAATAGGCGTCCCCCAGCATTATTTTTTGATAAAGTCAGCAGTTTTGTAAATATTCGCTCTGAAAATAAAAAAAATAGCGTCCCCCCCTCTAACTTTGCAACCACGGGTCAAAAAATTATGGAAAAATTCATGAAAATGAGGCTTTATAATTACTTTCAATGAAAACTATATTGAATTAAATCGGTCGAGCCGTTTTTGAGTTATCGCAAAATTCATAATTTTCTTTAAAATGACGTAAGTGCCGCGCGGTGTCCTTATACTTCGAACGTTGCACATATTAGTTAAGTGCCATACTGTATTAAAACATTTCGCTCAATCTGGCGCGTATAATCGATAACTTCCAGAAGGTAATAAGTAATTACTGTTACTTTGGCGTTTACGACCTTTTTATAGAGCTTGAAATCTTTACTAATTATAAAAACGGTATAAACTCACAAACATGTCGAGCCGTTCCTGACAATTTTTACGTGAGTTTATACCGTTTTTATAATTGGTAAAGATGTCTCACGATAGTTTTAATAACATTATTCTTGAAATCTTTCTCGTAATTTAAATCTTTCTCGTAGTTTTCGTCTATTGTGAAGGATGGGCAACTCCGGAACCCTACACTGAGCGTGGCCCGAGAAAACCGGTCAAGATCATGCTTGACCGGTTTTTTTAAAGATTAAAATCAACCGTTGGTACTAGTAGTAGAGAACGACCTCACTAAATCGGTACTGTGATTATACGAGTAGATAGCTAACGATAGTAAATTACCATTCAAATAGGGGTAATGTGTTTAAAATAACCAGTTGGAACGGTATTTGTATGTGATTGGTACATAGGATATCATTTATCACGAAAATAACGAAGTGCTCTTTTCTGTTATTTATATTACTAATAATTAAAGTAAGTATACATAGGTAGGTATGTAAAGGAAAAAAAACCCAGGGTGTACCTACCTAATCTGAAAATTTTGGTAAAATCAATCTCTGTGTGGTACGTCTGATGTCAAAATTGACATAATAGGTACCGCAGAGATAGATTTTACCATCACTAGCGATGTGTTCATAATCTATCATAATGTGGAATAAAAAGACCGGTTCACATTTTGGGGTGTTTTAAAAGACTTTGAATTGGGCAACAGTTTGTGAGTATTATTTCCTTGATTTTCATTTCTTGACTCTTGTTTTGCTATGATTAGTCCGACCTTTACCTCCCAGAATAGATCTGACGAAGAGATAAGGGCAAGGATAGTCGCTGGGCACAAATCTTATTACGCGTGTGCTAAACATTTAGATTCTAAGCGGCTTAGCATAAGATCAAAGCTCACCATCTATCACACCATCATCAGGCCTGTTGTGACTTACGCCTGCGAAACGCAGACCTAAATCCAGAGAGACGAACTGAAACTTGCCGTGTTCGAAAGGAAAGTTCTTGGAAAAATCTACGGTCCCGTGAAAGAGCGTGATGGCACATATCGTCAACGCATGAACCATGACCTAGATGCACTCATTGGTCACGAGAACATCGTCAGGTTCTTGTAAGTCGCAGCGACTGAGGTGGGCGGGTCACCTTGAAAGAATGCCGGGCAATAGAGCCGCTAAGATAATGACAAGGTGGACACCACCGCAACAGAAGAGACCGAGAGGCAAGGCCTAGAAAATGTTGGAGTGATTGTGTGGAGGAAGATCTCAGGAAGATGGGAAAGTTTACCAGCTGGAAGAAGGTGGCCAGGCATTGTGACAACTGGAGAAAGATCGTGGAGGAGGCCAAGACCCACAAAGGGTTGTAGCGCCAGCGGAAGAAGAAGCAAGTAGCGACCTATGAATATAGCATTTGGTAAAATTTTAGTGAATGCAATAGCAGGCAATGAGTCCTTAGACAACTTACTTAGTAATGAACGGACAGCCTGTAGGTATGTCTCGCCCGATCTCGTCGAGAGTGTACCACACGTGCCGGTTTGCGATGTCATCGCCTCACCGTGGAGAATATTCCCACACGTACCAAGAAGTTTGGCAATTCCTTCATCTGCCGAACTATTAAAATATGGAACTCCTTGCCGGCTCATGTGTTTCCTCCTTCTTATAACTTGGAATCCTTCAATCGAAGCGTGAAGAAGCATCTCTCGGACCAGCATGGCAGTGTCAACTGACATAGCACCGTTGGTTTATCGTCAGTTGCCATTGTGATTTGGGCTCCCCTTTTTGCTTACCATCAGGCGAAGTGGAGCCACTATGTTGTGCCGTTATAAAAAAAGCCGCCAATAGCGCTGCTCATACCAAATTTATTTTCAATTATCGTGTACCCGCTGCGTACACGCCAATTGAAAAAAATAATAATTAGAAAACTTACATGTAATTCTGCAGATATATCGACGTAGTGCGTTTTTGTTTGTATGCAGGTGCTGACCACTGGTTCCCCAAGGGTACTGTACGGCCCAGTCGCGTTCACTATAACCTTCGCTTGACTACAGATTTGCTTGAGCATCGCTTCGTTGGTTATGTCACATTCGAAGACGGGTATATCCTTTATACCTAAAATCATTACAAAATTAAAATTATAAAGTACAAGTACCGAAGTAGATGTCTTCGTATACAGGAGGCGTTCCCTAACAAATATTTATTCATTTATTATTCAAATAAGTTACACAGCATTACAGTAAACCAAGACACTGAACTACAAAAATACATATAAAAACGACTTAAAACTTAAGTTAGTTCTAGGCAACAGAACGGTGTGGGCCCGTTGCGTCTTTTGATCCTGGTGTTGTATAATTTAACAGTGCATTGGCATTTTTCACCAAAACAAAAACATTTAATATAAACATCTTTATTCGGTAAATTTTTTATGCTCAAGAATTTCCTTCATAATTAAGCTAAATAAATAGTTGTAGAATTGTTAACTTTTGCTATGTTTTTCCGTACCCAAAGGGTAAAAAACAGGACCCTATTACTAAGACTTAACTTTCCATCCGTCTGTCTGTCTGTCCGTTTGTCACCAGGATGTATCCAACTTTCCATTAACCATGATAGTTAGACACTTGATATTTTCACAGATGATGTATTTCTGTTGCGACAAAAAATAGAATTGAATAATTATTTAGAGGGCGCCGATACAACAAACGTGATCGGTTGCGTTAACTTTGCACCCCATTTGTATCCGGCACCATACATACTAATACTTAACTTATCCCGGCCACTTAAGATGGGATAAGTATTGCGCCCTCGGTGCGCGCGTCAGACTCGCATTTGGCCGGATTTAAATATCTATGCAATACAAAATGTCCAAAATATATGTATGTACGACATCAGTCGCTGTGTTCATTGATTTTTTAGGATACAAACTAGCGGCCAAGCGGGAGTATAATTCGCGCAGCGAGGGTTTCATACCACTACACCGCAATAATATTCAAATAAACTTACCTTCTTTTTTTAATTCCAATAACAAACAATCCAACTTCTCTTTCGAACGCCCTGCAATGCCCCAAGTCAAATCCGAATACACAGATTCCTTATTAATCGAAACTAAATTCCGGACCACGTACTGTCCTGTAAATCCTGAAGCACCTAATACTACAACATCAAGTCTACGATCTGTAGAACTCATTATTTAATTTTACTACGTACACAAATTAATCGTGAGTAAATACTACGCCCTTTGACCATGAGTCTTCACTGCGTTGTAGCTATTATGTTGCCGTTGCCACATCTGCTGCGAATGGCCTCGCACGCCGAGCAGGTTCTTAATTACAGTCCCCACCTTTCCTGCTAAAGTAAAAAAACAACGGGGCAAATTTCAAGGTTACGGGGGGGGGGGGGGGTGAAGTTTAAAGAGTGCACCGAGGTCTAGGTTTTACGTCACACAGGTTTGAAAGCTTTATTATTTTTTTAATTTTCCCACATACTACCTAATTAACACTTTGGACAAATTTATGTTGCGTAATTGTCGATAACGTAACTGTTTTGTCAATCTGTTATCGCAAAATCCAGTTTGGGTTGGTCCAGTTTAAAATATAGATCGGAATTATCCGGTTATTTTGTAAATTCATCGTCACTCTATTAGTACAAAAAAGTAAAGCTAAGCTAGTAAGTAAAGTAAAGCTTGGTGTACTGCACAGAGCGAAGCGGTAGGTACTTCACTCCTGGGCAAAGGCTACTGCTGTACAAAGCGCAAGTCCGACCCCACATGGAGTACTGTAGTCACCTCTGGGCAGGAGCCCCCGCATACCAGCTTAGCCCTTTTGACTCGGTACAAAGACGTGCTGTGCGAATTGTTGACAATCCTAAACTCACAGACGGAATCGAGCCTTTAAGTCTGAGGAGAGACTTTGCCTCCTTGTGTGTGTTCTACCGTCTTTATAATGGGATGTGTTCTGAGGAATTGTTTGACATGATGCCTACGGCTACCTTCTACCACCGCACTGCTCGCCATCGGCAGGGTGTTCATCCTCACATGCTAGAGCCTAAATGGTCGAGAACTGTCCGGTTCCAGAGGAACTTCCTACCGCGAACGCTTCGCATGTGGAATGAGCTCCCTGCCGAGGTTTTCCCCGGGGGCTACAGTATACGGTTCTTCAAGAGGGGAGTAAATAGGTTCTTAAAGGGTCGGCAACGCGCGCGTGATGCTCCTGGCGTTGCAAGCGTTCATAGGCGGCGGTAACTGCTTAACATCAGGCGGGCCGCATGCTTGTTTGCCACCGTCGTAGTATAAAAAAAAAAAAATAGTACTTTATGAAAGTTTGACAAAAAATATATTAGCCAGCAAAAGATTTACTTTTGCAACCTTTAATGCAGCACCTTCTTACCATGATGCAAATATAAATGTAACTAGCGACCCGCCCCGGCTTCGCACGGGTGCAGCTCTGATAAATTATGCATTTTATTACACATGTAAATCTTCCTTTTGAATCACTGTAAAGCCAAAAATAACCCGTTCATGTACAGATTATACATTTGAACCAGTTTTTGAAGTCGGTGCCAAACCTCACGTAAACTATAATACATATATAAATATCGAACAAAAATACAAGTAAATACCAAATGGTTAATCATTAAAGGCTTTATGCGCGGCATCCTCTTTTCATAGTAATAAATGAGTGGTTTGGCACCGACTTCAAACAGTGATTCAAATTGTAATCTGTAAGTACGTCAACGGATTATTTTTGGCTTTTCAGTTTTTTTTGAAGTGGGTTCTTTTTTGTTATTTTTTTTTAGCTAAAAAAAGCTTGTAAAAATGGTTGAATGAAAACTTTACCACTATGTATTACCTATATTGCGTGATAGATAACTGATAAACCTTTCGATGATTATTAAGTAATTGTTCAGAATAAAACACTTAATAGATTTACACTCATACGGGCTTCTACAATAATTAGGTAAAACGGAATAAATTGATCGTTATTTAATTGTGATTGTCCATTATTTTTACAGCATTGTTCCAAACTACGACGTAAGTAATAAATTCAATAGAAGAGTTGTGCATTTTATCTGATTATTATTTTATGTTTAACTTGCAATTTTATTATTGCAATTGAGTAGCCGTTATGTATGTAAACAATTGTCGCCTAAAACAAGATTTATGGCCAAAACCTTACCTGAACAATAAAAGCCGTACAAAGTCTAAGCGACTCCTGAGATCCTGCTGATAACTTTTTGACGAGCCAATATGGTCTCGTCTTGGCATCTTCGCACTCTTCGTCACAGTTACAGACATAGTATATAGGTATACCTACTTACGTATGGTTTCAAATTAAAACCCGTCATCATCATCATCATCAGCCCGGAGTCGTCCACTGCGGGACATGGGCCTTCCCCAGTTCGCGGCCCCATACCCGGTCCTCAGCTTTCCGCATCCAAACCGCTTCCCGCCACTCTTTTCAGGTCGTCGGTCCACCTGACGGGAGGCCATCCTACAGGGCGTGTCGTTCGTGGTCTCCACTCTAGAACTCGTCTGCCCCATCGACCATCGGCTCTACGACAAATATGCCCCGCCCACTGCCACTTCAACTTGCATATGTATCTTTAGGACTATGTCGGTCACTTTGGTTCTCCATCGGATCTCCTGGTTCCGGATTTTGTCCTACAGAGAAACTCCTCTCCATAGCTCGCTGAGCAACTTGGAATTGGTGGACGAGGCCTTTTGTTAGTGTCCACGTCTCGGCCCCATAAATAAGACCGGTAGGACGCACGTACTGGTCGAAGACTTTGGACTTAAAAACCAGTAAAACATGATAATATAATTAATATTTATATAATAAAAGACCTACGCAAATAAAATAGGTACTTTGCAATAAATACTCGTATTTATTTAGATACGAGTTTACGAGTATTGCGAAGGATTCCTAAAATGTAGCGTAAAGAATAAAAGTAATGAAAGTGCCGCCAATAACCAAGCCATCAATACACTTCAACCAAAGCTCGGCCCACAAGCCTGTGTTGTTGATTGAGAGCCTTTAAATGGGTTCAGTGTAACGATAAACATAGCCCACCGCAACATTAAATGGCCAAATTAATGCCTAACGATATTCACATTTTAGTGACTGTTATTTGTTTCATGCAATCAAATGCGGCAATAATAACGATTTTACCTCTACTCAGTGAAGAACAGAATTGTGTTAATTGTTCATGGAAGATAATTAAAAATAGTGCAGTTAAAGAAATAACCTTAGTAAATATCAAAGACAATAATTATCTCAGAGATATTCATTCTCTTAATATAAAAACTTTAACACGGACATTTCTATCTACGGATCTCGATGAGCCGAATGAAGCTTATGTTGTGCAATGCGATGATTTGAGAGAATGTGAAAATGGGATCAATGATTTAGTAAAAGATCGATATTGGAATCCAAATGCCATATTCCTCTTTACAGTACGAAACTTAAACCGTGGCCAAGAATTGTTTCTACAAAATCTACATCGTCTGTACGTTTTCAAGACAGTGCTTGTGAATAATGACCGTATATATTTTTATGATTTTCAAATTGGTGACCACTGCACTTTTAGTCCGCGTGCAATTACGAATTATGAATGTAAGCATCTCAAAGCTGACCATAGCTCATATCTTTGGGCCAATATCAAAAGCGCCTTGGAAGATAAACATAAACCGCCATACTCAGGATGCAATATAACAGTTCTAGTCAATATATTAGTGCCATACGTATTTCCTCCTTCAGCCGAGAATGATGACCCTATCGGATATGAAGAAGAATATATTGCGATTTTGAAAAAGATAAATTTCACTAATATTCAATTCTATTACATGAATTTAACCAAAACAGGCACCGTTTCTGGAGATTTCACGGTTTCCGGTGTCCTCAGTGCTATTCAAACTGGTGAGATAGATTATGTCTTAGGGGGAACGGTGCTGACGCAAAATAGACTGAGCCTTTTTGATTTTACTTACCCTCATTTAAGTGACAATTTCCTGTTAATAGTACCAAAAGCAAGGCAAATTCATAAATGGGAAGTAATGTATACTGTATTTGAGCCTCTGGTCTGGGGGCTTATTTTGGTAACGTTTGTATTTGTAACACTATTCGCATTTGTTTTAAAAGCCGATAGTAAGAAAAATATGCACGTTTTAATCTTAACAATGTTAGACATGTATGGTTACTTCACCAACAATTCTTCGAAAAGAAGCGCCGGTGTCTTTATGTTATCATGGGCTTTATTCGCTTGGTTAATAACGTGTTTCTACCAAAGCGATCTGGCAAGCGTGTTTACAAAACCCGCATATTACAGAGAGCTTGAGACGTTGAAGGAAATATTGAATCGTAATTACAAACTATACTTGAGTAAAGCTAAATACATCTATATGAATGAAACTGAGGAATTTGGAATGAGTGATTTAGTAGAGAACAGCACTGTCTGTGAAACTGACTATGAATGTCTAAAAGCCGTTGCATATGAAAGAAGAAAGTACACTTTGGCTTCTAGATTGGGTTATCTCTATTTTGAAGCCGAATTTCATAAAGATGACGGGGAACCGATGTTACACCAGCTAGTTCAAACTTATAGCTATATTTTTAGAACTGGATACCTAAAGAAAGGTAACCCTAATTTGAAGCGAATACGTTATCTTGAACGACAAGTTATTGCATTTGGATTTCAACGCAAATCCCTGTTAACGTATATCCATATGAGCAAATTAAAGTATCACAAAGCTAAGAAGAATTATTCAAGACCATTGTCTTGTAATGACATTGCAGGAGTTTACTACATATTCATGTGCGGCTGTGGAATGTCATTAGTCACACTTTTTATTGAAGTTATGTTGAACAAATAGATAAGTAATATTATGTACATACTTAAAGATTTAATCGTTAGTTTTATTTTTAGTAATTCCTATGTTTGCATTCACTGGTTGATATAGGTATCTTGCAGAAGTCGTCGGCAACATCAAGGGACTGCTAGGCTTTCTGGTAGAGTTGGGTTAGCAAGAGTAGTGTCAGCAACCCTTCACGGCGCATATAAGTAAGGCGCGGCGGCAATATAGGCGCATTGTAAGGAGGACGCTTATAATGAGCTAACTGTAATGTACCTATACTATCCAGTATTCTTCGAAATAATATGACTACTTCCTAATAAGTATCTCTTGAATGTCAGGCCGAGCTGGTGCCGCATTCAGGAGTTTCACCTGTAATTTAGATTAATAACCATTAATGGAGGGAAAAAAAAAAAAAGTGTCGAGAACTACACTGCTCTCATAATTTTAATTTTTGTTTAGTGCATGAAACTGATTTTAATCTCACCAAAACTTTATACACGTATTTGTGACAATTGAAGATCGGAACACCACTGTTATTTACGTGGGAAACTTTGTGAAAATACTGTAATGAGGAATAAGCAGTTCTCGTAGTGACAACCGAACTTTGTGCATGGAACTGTGTTTTATCCCACCGAAACCTTATATACGAATTTCCAACAACTTAACACCAGTGTTATTTAAGTGTGTAACTCAGTGATTTTTAGTAAAACTAAAACATTACAAAGAACTGTGTGTGCCCTTACTATCAAAACATTACAACTACCCTCTATTTATTTCTCAAATTAACTGTTCTGAAGGGGCGTTCCAAAACGTGTCATACACAAAGGGTGTGTTCCGAAACGGGTGATATACTTACGACTGCGTTCAAAAACAAGTAAATACCGATATTTTTAACAATATCCACCGAACAATGGAATCAAAACAAAAGAAATTAATATGTTCCGCTTGCAAAAACGACATTACTAGCAGACTATATCTAAAATGTTCCACATGTTCCAAGTATTTTGACATTGTTTGCGTCAACGTCTCTCAACAACAATTTGACAACGTAATGCCCAAGCAACAAAAAATAACATGGAAATGTTCTCAATGCAGACCTCCCCTACCACCCAACCAAAAGAAGCTAACAAACATTAATAGCGTAGCTAGTACATCACGCTACAACACAACCCACGATATTACATCATCACCCTGCAATATTACTTTAAAAAGACCTACGCGCCCGAGAAGGAGACTAAGCTCGGTTGAACCAACAGACTCCGAGTTTGAATCACAATTATCGCTATCATCGTCACTAAATGAGAGTTCACGTAGTTTACCTAACATATCCACGGTAGAGAATCAAACAGTAACAGAGCTGAACTCTGAAATAATCAATCTACGAACTCAACTTAACAGTGCACATGAAGAAATAGATCGTTTAAATGCGGAAGTTACAAGCTTAAACAAATGTTTAGATGAAAAACAAAAGAAACTGGAATTATACAAGAAATTATTAACCGAACCGGGACCTTCACGAAAAACCACCCCTATCAAGAAAAGTACACCTGGAAATAAAATGTCTTCAACAATAACTAAAAATGTAAACGAAAATAACTATGAGAAAACTTTCAATAACGAAGTAGACACAACAGAAAAATCAAACACGCCGCTTAAAGCTCACACACAAGACACATTAACTTCTGACAGGAACACAGCTGTTCAGATTGAGGTAAATAAGCTTTCAAATACTCTTGAAACGAAGTCACATACCGTCATACCGTCGCATACCGAATCTCAAACTAAGATTAAAACTAACTCACATACTAAAGGAAAAAGTGAAGTCTCAAGAGTGTACCAAGAAAAGCCAAAGACACGTAAATCTAAGATTATGATGTTTACGGATAACCAAGGAACGGATGTTGTGCAAAAACTTTTAAAAGAAAGCAGCAAGTTCATCTTAAAGACATACGAGGTGATGTCATTCAGAAAACCTGATGCAACCACAGAAGAGGTTCTGAAGTCTTGTGATACCATGTGTAAAGGTTTAAACTCAGATGATCACGTCATCCTTATGATTGGAAGTAATGACACTAATCCTTATAAGATATTAGCTGAACTCAGTGCAACCCTAAAGTTATTGAGAAAATGTAATGTTTTTGTTATTAATGTTATGTGTAATAACCACCTCAATGAATTTAAACTTAATACGAATATTGAATTGTTAGTTAAGAATTTCAAAAATTGTATGTTTTTGCACACCAATAATAATGTCGTAGACTGTATAATTCATGAGATAAACAAATATGAATATCACAAACAGTTTCTAAGCTTCGCTGGTTCAATAGCTGATCAGACAGTGGTGCCACCATGTCCACCTCGTCAACGTAAAGGCACTATAACATATTATTTCCATCCTCTTAACAAAGAGGATAAAAGTATAG
This sequence comes from Apotomis betuletana, assembly GCA_932273695.1. Taxonomy (NCBI): domain Eukaryota; kingdom Metazoa; phylum Arthropoda; class Insecta; order Lepidoptera; family Tortricidae; genus Apotomis; species Apotomis betuletana. Next base: position 17,901,530 of record OW026300.1, read on the forward strand.
TAAATGGTGAAGAGACGCAACTTTGTCGTCGTAAGGGTACTATACCATACTACTTCCAACCCAAAGACAGAAACTGCAATAGAATGATTAGCGCGAGTAGTGTTGATTGTACATCTAATTCAAATAGTCACGAAATTAACAAAGCTGAGCAAAATCCAGTTGATAATGAAGGCAAGACGCTTTTTCGTTCATAAATTCACTATTCTTCATCAAAACATTGCCGGAGTCTTAAATAAAATCGATGAAATAGAGGTAGCCATTGTCGACTTAATAGAATCGAATGTACATGTTGATGTAATATGCCTTACAGAAACCTTTTTGCATGACCTTGATAAGAGTAATTTAAAAATGGAAAACTTTAAGCTATCCGCAAGTTATTCCAGGGAAAAAAAAAGAGGCGGATCGTGCATCTTATGTCGGAATACACTAAATACTACCGAACTAGATGTTAATAAAGTATATGGTATTGATAAACATTTTGAAGTTTGTGCGGTGAATATCACTAATAATAATATTATAGTAATATGTATATATAGAACTCCAAATTCCGATGTCGAAATATTTTTCAAGAAGCTTAATACAATGTTATCGAATCTCAAGAACAAACAAATAATAATATGTGGTGATTTTAATATAGATCTCTTAAAACGTAGCATACGCAAAAATCGTTTTTGTGAACTTATTGCTGAATTTGGTATACGATATCACATTTCTGATCCCACACGTCAAAAGACTTGTATAGATAATATTCTAAGTAATATCCAAAATGTTAAGCCACTAACTCACAACTTATGTCTTTCGGATCATAACACTGCTCAGTCTATTGAGGTAAGTCTTACTTGCACAAGTCAAACAACAAATAAGGTATACCATTTTGAATATAAGTACGACCACAGCGATGAAAATGTCGCAAAATTTACTGATTGCGTCAATAGTCTTTCGTTCTCGGAAATTTATGAAATAAAAAGCGCACAGGAAGCATTCAACAGCTTTCATGACATCTTAACACTATTTTATACTCTATGTTTCCCAAAAATAAGAATAAAAATATGTCACTTTATCAAGAAGCCCAAGTGGATTACTAAAGGTATTCGAAAGAGTTGTAGAATTAAAAGGTCTCTACGGCAGTGTTATTATCTGAATAAAACCGCGGAAAATAAACAAAAGGTAAAATTATATTCAAAGATTTTAAAGAAATGTCTATATGGTTTACAAAAACAACATAATAAACAATATATCTTAAACTCAGATAACAAAGGCAAGGCATCATGGAATATTGTAAAGCAAAAGATTGGTACTACGGTTAAAAAGTGCGATTTCAAAGAATTAGTCGACGTAAACAATACTTGTATATCTAATGGATCTGACATAGCCAATACATTTAATGACTTTTTTATATCATGTGCATCTAACAATTTAGGTCCAAAAAGTAATGTTAATGGTTTGCAGGATTCTGTCTCGTCAAGCATTTTTCTTGCACCAACAACTCCGACAGAAATTTACAAGACTATAATGTCTCTGAAAAACAAGAAATCGACTGGTTTTGACAATATTATGATCATGTGCCTGAAATCAATTTCCATGAAAATAGCCGAACCTCTTTCGCACATTATAAATCTATTCCTGGAACAAGGTGACTTCCCAGACAGACTTAAACTCTCTATTATAAAGCCATTACATAAAAAGGGCCCAAAAACAGACGTCGGGAATTACAGGCCCATCGCGTTAATCCCTATTTTATCCAAGGTATTTGAACGTACGATGTACACCAGGCTGCTAGGGTTTTTCGAAAAACACGACGTTCTAGCCTCGGAACAATATGGTTTCAGGCAAAATAAATCTACCATATTAGCTAGCTTCGTACTTTTAAAATATGTTCTTTGTAACCTAAATGCAAAAAAGCCTACTTCATGTCTATTTTTAGACCTGAGCAAAGCGTTTGATACCGTCGATCACGAAATACTGCTACATAAGCTGAATAAATATGGCATACGGGGTACAGCAAATAATTGGTTAAGAGCATTTGTATGCAACAGACAACAAATAACTAGAATAGCAAAAATGGACGAAGTAACAAACTCTATGAAAGAATATGATTCCAACATTAAATACAACAACAGAGGAGTTCCCCAGGGGAGTATTTTGGGCCCTCTGCTGTTTTTAGTTTATATTAATGATTTACCACAAGCGACAATTCAAAAATGCATACTTTTTGCGGACGATACCAGCATACTGTTTGAATGCGATGATACTAATAATACTGAAGTATATGAGACAAATATGAATAATGCTTTGAGGGATGTTATAAAATGGTTAAATAGCAATAAGCTTCAAGTTAACACTCTTAAGACAAAATTTGTTCAATTCTCTTCTACTAGAGCAAAGAAAATAAGTTTAAACATCCATTACAATGATGAAAATATAGAACAAGTCGATAGCGTTAAGTTTCTTGGAATAAATGTTGACCAACACCTGTCTTGGAAGGAACATGTCCATAGCATATGTAAAAAATTGCATTCTTTAGTGTATGTTCTCAAAACAATAAGGAATAGTAGTTCAGTTGAAACTGCCGTAACCGTTTACCACGCTTATGTATGTTCTATACTTCGATATGGCATCATACTATGGGGAAATTCAGCCGATTTTGACAGAGTTTTTGTAGCACAAAAAAAATGCATAAGAGCTATCTGGGGTCTACGTAACACTCAATCCTGCCGCCCACTTTTCCTAAAACATAAATTGTTGACATTACCATCTATCTATATATACGAAATAAGTAAGTTTGTGAAAAATAATTTATCTCTTTTTAAATTAAGAGACAACACCAACAAAAGAAACTTGACACATTTCCCTCTGTCTATGCCCGGCCCAAAGTTAAAATTATATAGGGACAACAGCCACTATATGGCATGTTTAGTATTTAATTCTATTCCATCGGAAATAAGTATGTTACCAATGAACAGGTTTTGTAGGGCTCTGCGAAGGTGGTTAACTGAGCAATGTTTTTACTCGACTCATGACTTCCTTGAAAAAAGTCCTTGTAGATTGAATAGGTACTAATTAATTGAACATTTAGATTACTATTATTATTTCATTGTTGACATATTATTTATTAAATTAATTCTGGCATTTTATTGATGTTAACATACTAAAGTTTATTAAGACATTAAGTCAAAATGTGACATGTTCGCGTTCGTAATTAAGTACTTAATAATAGTTTCAATGTTGTAACTTACACTATAAAATTTGCATGCCGGATTTCCGGCTGAATATGTACCCACCATTCGAAATGTATGATTTACGCCTGTACAACTTCTACATATTCAGCAAATAAATATTTCATTTCATTTCATTTCATTTCATTTCATTTCATTTCATTTCATTTCATTTCATTTCATTTCATTTCATAAATATGGAGAATCAAAGAATCAATAAGCCCTCAGGTTTGGGTAAATTCAGATAGGTTCAAATCTCGAGTGTATAAGAGCGAGAAGTTACGAAGAAAGTTAAATTGATCTTTTACAACGAATTAAGCGCAGGCGAAGCAGCGGGCATAACTAGTTCTGAATAGGAATATAATTATTTGGATAAATAAATTATATGAAAAAAAAAACACTAATCTATGATATAAATAAAACGGAAACAATAAAATTGCCTCAAAACTGTATTGTAACAAAAATAAAGGTACCTACCTACATATTTAATTGTTTTTATCTACGCACATATCATTAGTGCTCTAAAATGCGTTCAGAAATCGTAGGAAATGACCAGCATTATTGCAACCAATTTTACTATGAGATTTTTTTTGTCTGTGGTAGTAGGTAAAATCTGTACTGTAATGTTATTACAGTACCAATTTTTGTAAGGTTACGAGTTTAAATTAGGAACAGCTGTCAAAACACAAGTTGGTCTCTATTCTAGTATCCATAGATATTAATATTGTTATCGATACAAAACGTCAATTCAGTATGTTTTTTTTATAAAAACCGCACGACATTTGATCTCGAGTGACATGAGAATATGCACACATTCGTTTGTATATGATTTAGAAAAAAAAAGCATTCGTCTTGACGGAGGTTCGAATAGGCTAGTAGACCCAGTTTTGAAATTTATTTCAAATGGTTAATAATGATCTTACTAGCTCTAAAAAAAATGTCTTGTATTTTTGTGAAAGCTAGAAAGCTAAATGTATTCAATTGAAAATTAGAAATTTCATGAACAGTCAAAAACGCCGTCCGCCATTTTTGCCTTTTGCTAATCTGTGGCGTGACGTAGAATTACCTGTAAATATTTGAAATTCGACCGTCGTATAGTGCCATTCCGCTCACTCCAATATACTTTGACAGGAGATCAAAAGGGACGGCACTATTCGAAGTCGTCAAAGTAGACTTTCAGTTATGTTTACATGACCGATGACGTCACTATCATAAGCGAAATTGGCGGACAGCGTTTTAAGCATTTCAAAATACAGATTAAAAACTATATTTTCAAATTCAATTTTGTCAGCCATCTTTCACTTTTATGAATTGAAAAATATATATTTAGGCTTCCTTTGCTAAATACTATACGGAATAAACATTAGTTTATTACAATTTGATATGAGTCAACAAGCCCATTGCCGCCATTATTGTTGTCATTTGTTTGTTGGTTCTTTGCTGTTACGAAAGTAGAATTGACAACATTTCATATTTTTAAGACTATCATTTTATTACTTTTCTGAATTCTGCTTAAAAATATGAAGTAATCTCTGTTTTTATTTATTTTCTGAGATGATTATTTACTTTATTATTAATTTATAAAAACATACTCATTTTAAAATGTGGCAACACAGAAACCAGAACTTAATGGAACGGTTACTTTAGTCGGTTTTCTTATAAAAAAAAAACTTAATCAAACTCGGTATGCATCTGTCACCTGTCAACGTCAAATAAAAAATATATATTTGTTTTCGCTCTTTGGTTTAGACAACAACCCTATTCAGCCCGTATTGTCTTAGATTGTAGTTATTTGATGTATTTTCTAATATTTCTTTAAATACAGAAGAATAAATTCAAAGAATTTTTTTTAAGGTACACGACTTAAAGCCCTGTCGATCTCTATATTAATTTCCACCTGTTATAAATATGAAATGTTGTCAATTGTGAAAAGTTTATTGTTATTCACATTTTAGTTGAAAATATTGTTTCAATGTAAATGTAAATAACAACTATTACAATAAATAATCTGTTTATGTATTTGTTTAGATTTATTTCTTACTGCATTAGTATATGTCGTTTTTAGATATTTTACAGGTAGCACTAGTGGTGCCGGTCATTTCCTTATGGCTTCTGAACCCATCTTAGAGTACCTACTTATGATATGTGTTTAGATAAAGTAGTGTATACAACTGTACATAATTAGGCCTTAAAACACTCGTGTGATCCTATAATGAAACTCGCTGACGCTCGTTTCATAAAACCACACTCGTGTTTTGAGGCCTCTTATTATGTATCAGTTGCATAAACTACTATTTTGTGCTGTTGTAGCATGTCATAATTCATAATAACGATATTGATCCAGGTAATTCTGGATTGTACGCAAGTAGAATAGTACTTAATGACTTATCTATAACAAATATCAACAGATGTTATCAGCTTTGGCGGCTTAGGGATGAGTTTAGTACAGGGGTGTGTGGTAATTAACCTTTAGTTGACAGCGACAACACGGTTGCCAATGCCAACTAGCATAAAGAAATAGCGTACATATAGAGAAGTGTACACGTAGAATTTTAAACTGCAAGTAAATAACAATTAGAAGCGTTGAATTCACAATTCAACTCAGCCCCTGCTTTTAGATCGTTCCAAACATGCTTGACAAAATGTACCTATATTGGCTACGTGCCCGCACCTTCACCGCTGACATGCGTACTATCTAGAAGGGTCAAAATAATGAAATAGTGAAGGATTTGGTCAAAGACGACCATTAACCATTACTCCAAAGTTATTTGTTTTACCATGGTGTGTGAAATTGTATGCAGTCGGTTTTATTTTCCGTCCACGACTTTGTCGTTGCCGTGCCCAAAAATATAAATGACGTGACTGCACTTTCATGTCTACTACAGATAAATTATGTCAACACTTGTCTGTATCTTTAAACTGTTTAAACCACAGTTTAAACAAACGATTTTCCTCATTTATACCTAGATTTATGTCATCAGTAACATCACAAGTTTACAAATTATTGCTCTAAACATTTTCCAAGGCGCGGTTTACGATGTGAATAAAAATGAGCTAGAAGGCTCGTTATCCGTTCAAAATGCTGATTGTTTTAGACATTTTTCTCTATGATCAAAAATGTTTTTTAGGGTTCCGTACCCAAAGGGTAAAAACGGGACCCTATTACTGAGACTTCGCCGTCCGTCCGTCCGTCCGTCCGTCCGTCTGTCACCAGGCTGTATCTCAACAACGGTGATAGCTACAGTTGAAATTTTCACAGATGATGTATTTCTATTGCCGCTATAACAACAAATACTAAAACAAAATAAAATAAATATTTAAGGGGGGCTCCCATACAACAAACTTGTTATAGATTATATATATGTATAGGTACGGAACCCTTCATGCGCGAGTCGGGCTCGCACTTGCCCAATTTTTTAACATATTATCGATGTTTTTATTTAGAGCGGGGCTACTGCGATTTATTGGTATATATTGAAATCATTGTTTGAATTTCTCATTGATAATTTTTGTTTCAAAAACAACTAAAATTCGCGCAGAAAATTGATTTTTTTTTTACTTATTTTCGAATACAAGCAATGAAAGCATGCTATGTTACTTTCTAGAACTCGGAGAAAGTATTATTCACTTCAAAAAGTTGGTTGAAATTATCAATATATTTGCCATAATAAAAAAATTTTTTTAGAGGAATAAGGCCTCTTAATTATAAAAGTTTAAAGTGTAGTAAAACAAACAATAATAATAATTTCAGTGTAGCTTATTTATTTACAGGATATACATATTGCTATCATTGCTTTGGACTTTCCAAGGTTGCTTTGTATAATTTAAACTTCCCTACAAATTTTTTAACTTCATCTTTTGGATAAGGTTTAAGGGCAAGGCAGGTAGGTATGTTCTCTGGTTGTTCAATCCATAACTTGTGTGCTATATCATTCTCTTTTAGTTTCTCTGCCAATTTCTTCAGTGATTCTTCATTTGGAACCTGTCACAAAATATTATATTTTTTTGTAAATATGCATTCTTAATAAAAACATTTCAATAGTTTTACAAATTAAAATAGTATAAGTACATCATTAAATTCATTAATCATTAATGTCAATTATTTCTCACAATAACCTAAAATCTAAATTTTTTATTTTATTTTGTTCTTTCAGAGTTTCAGAGAGAATTAAGGTTTTATTTCGTGATTTAAATTAATAAATTGTGATTGCCACAGAGAAACAGTCAATTTCATTATATTCTTACTCATAAACATTAACTACACTTTCATATAAAATTAAAAGTTTATTTTTTAAACTTTTACATACTAATGTTGTAATGTAAGTAAATTATTTGGTTAATATTTAATCTTTTCATTTCTTACAATAATTCCTACTTCAAATCAATTATATAGAAGTCAATAAAGACACAAATGATTTTATTGTTGTGAATTGAGAATACTCAAAGATAAGCAGTTTTATTTTTATTTGAATCAGTTTCAAAACTTTCACAAGCAACAACCTGCCTGAAGGGCATTCGTAACTTCTATTCAGCAGCCGGCCCAGCTCGCAGGGCAGATTGTACTATACAAGAGACAGAGAGAGAGAGTGGGTTTGTGCCCCAAAGCGGGCTCTTTCAGTTTCTGGATTAGTTTAATATTTTTCCCTGGTTGTGAAGGTGTTAATAGCTCAATCTGTTGTTAATGATAATGTTTTGTATTCAAGTATGCATTTCATATCTGTCAAGGTGCAAAAAATCATAGCTCTCTTTGTTAACCCTCGTTTTTTAATATCTTTTAAGCACATAAAATGGACAAGTAAGGTAAAGTGGTGTAATCTAGCATAGTTTATTTTTAGGAATCAAAGATTGGTTCTTAAAAATACTTCTTAATTTTTAAATCATTGGTGAGATTTCCAATTCCGTTATGTGCAAAAATTTAACTAAAATAAATAATACCTTATGTGAAAGGGAAACTCATTATTTTCCTGTAAACAATTGATGCACATAATTGGCAATGTCTGTATCTCACCAATGAAACTTTTATAGATCCTAAGGTGACTTTTCTTCTTAATTTCTACGCTAAGACGCGCTTCATGAATAAAGTTTTTCAAAAATGTTAAATACTAACCTCTAAAACTACTTTGTACATATTGTCCAAATCGCTCAAGTATTTTATTGTCTGCTCGTCGTCTTTGTATAGATGTAAAACTGCCGTAGCTGCATGGCACGCCTGTGCCACTAGTGCACCGATTGACCATCCTAATTCTTTAAGTAAATCGCTTCGCAGCAGAACATATTGCACTACTGTATTGGACATAGTAAATAGTAATTTCACGATCTGTAAAAGTTTTGCTAAATGTACACTTCCAACGAATAAATGATATAAGAAATTATCGGAGTCAAATAAAAAGGTGTTTAATTTATGTTTATGTGCGGGAAATAATTAAAATCGTCGCCAGATACCGCAACCGCAATGCACTATGTTTACACATATTGACATGTCAATGACAGTGACGTTTTGTTGACGCGAGCCGCAGGGTTGCCAGTGAAAGTGAAATGAGCGACCGTTTCCTACACGATCGAACATGGTGCGAACGTGCAAAGATCGCGGTTTACTGTTTTGATCGTCTATAACGTCTTTATTCGAAGTTATAAAAGCTCGTTTCGGAACGTACCTACTTAAAATAATACCTGCCAAACCAAAGGTGTCAAGTCAAATCAAGCGAAAATTGAACGTAGCCTAAAAGCCGGAAGATTTGTTGTTTCGAGATATCCTACAAGCATCTCAAGCTAAACAATTTTGTTTACACATCTAAAAAGTGAACTCAGCTGCCAAATTAATTATTGGCAATGGCATCAGGCCTCGAAAATTACGTGAATCAAACAGTGTCTGTGATAACATCTGACGGACGTAATTTCATTGGCACGTTGAAAGGTTTTGATCAAACAATAAACATTATACTTGATGAATCCCACGAACGAGTGTTTTCCTCGTCGACCGGTGTGGCGCAGGTGGTGCTCGGACTACACATCATCCGAGGAGACAATGTTGCAATTGTGGGCCAGATAGATGAATCCATTGATAGCAGACTGGATCTTAGTAATATTAAAGCTGAACCTCTAGGAGTCATAGTGCATTAATTTCTTTATGAATAAATATGTTGCAATTTATGAAATGTGTTTGTTTTCCATAAATGTGGTAGTTCACCTATAGCGTTTTAGCTGGCTGCAGAGCCTGCCTTAGCCATACAGGCGCCCTGGGCGATCCATTCACTGTGTAGTGCTCTAAGAGCCGAAGACCCAGAAGCAAACACTCTTTAAGAGCCAGCACCCTGTTTGAGTCTTATCATTGATAAATGTATGAAGCATTTAACGTCTCATTATTTTTAATGTGGGTAATGTTTGTATCAATGGTTCAGTCTTATCATTGGCTTTAAAGTGAAATTTTTAATTAGCCAAAGTGATTAACAGATGTCGTAATTTATATTTCGTTATTCAGAAATTATTTCTTAAAACAATGAAGAGAAAACATGTAATTGCTGATATTAGATTGATAAAAAGTGATATGTTGAAACCAAATTAAACTTAATCAAATTGCGATCGTAAAAATTGTGTCAGTTTACTCCAGCTAATTAAAAATACGACTTTAGTTTAGTTTTAGATTGTTTGTTTCAGTTTTGAATAGTTTATTTGACCTGGCTAGTTTATACAGGCCCATTTTAGATCCTATTAGAGTATACTACAACTATGAATCTTGTCAACTTAGTGGATAGTGAAGCTAACAATGTGCACCCCATCTCATGCCAATGTTGATAATGACTGCAGCAAAACAAGGGATTGTAAATATATGTTTGGGACAATATGAAAAGCACATTTCCGTCATTACAATAAATTTATTGCACATTATTTACAGACTACATTTTCAATATTTACATACACTGAACAATTATCTTAAAAAACATTTGTAGAAGGAACCCACTTTCCTTCAATTCAGTATTTCTAATACTGACTATGATAAAATATTTTTGTACTTCTAACAAACTACAAGCAACAAAACATGTAGTTAGATTTAGCAGTTCTTTGAAATTATTATGAATATTCTGTTCTACTCACATTGGCTGTTAAGACAATTTCTTGATGTCTGAAACAAGGAATTTAGTTTAGGTAACTATTAATTACTTATTGATGAAATACAATTAATAATATTGTTTGTTTTGTCATAAATATTCTACTGCCATCATTTTCTATCATTAAAATATTTATAGTCACTTGAAATTTCTAATTAGTTTACTAACATGGAAGGCTACCAGTTTGTGTAACATAAAAATTTACAATACATATTTAATACCATGAGCATGTCGCTTAATACAATATTTAATCCCATGGTCACAATATAATATATTAAATATCTAAATTCATATACCTACCATAAAAACAAACACTACAAATAATAATAATATTATTTAGAGTATCTAAAGCAAGTTACACACAACTTCCAACTTTTGGATTTGATGATGAAGATGGTCCTGCAAACAGGATGTGAATGATTCAACCTACCTATAGTGTGGATGTAGCTTTTACCGCCAACGAATTCAGTTGGGGGTTAGGGTGCGTTTTCCCTATTTCGTGGAATAACATCATGTAAACAACAATTTATACAGAAACTTCTACAAACATATTAAAACTATACAGGTACCTTGTAGATGTAAAACCTAACTTCAAATCACTTAATCTCGGCGTATTTCAACTTTTATGCCACGTCTGGAATATGGAAATTGTTATAATAATATTATTATTAGTACCTACCTCGAATCAGTAGGTGACTTGAGACAATTTATTTTTGCTAATACTTTTAGGACCAGAGTGCATACGCATCTTGTTTTGTGAGTGACCCGGCGGATCCGTATAATTGGTACGGCAGATATAGTCCTATTTGTTATGAAAAAAAGCTGCACTCTGTGATGGAAGCAAGCCGTTTTGCACAGTGATAATATAGACCAAAATAAACGATTTCACTCGAGGCGAAATTAGTTTCACCCCTTAGGAACAGAGACGGCGCCACTTATTCAAAAAAAGTTTAAAAAATTCTAAATCCTGAACGGATACTCCGATTTTGACGTAACAGGTGCCAATCAGCAGATAATTACCCAATTTAACATGAAAAAAATTAAAATCACGTAGAAAATAATTTTGGATACCTAAGAAATAATATTTTCTGAAAAAAATATTTAAAATTTGTGATTTTTGGAATTTTACTCGTAAAAATGTATGTACATGGTACTTTTTTTATTTATTTATATTAATACACAACTAATTTTACATTTACGAAAAAAAAAACCGCAAATCATTAGCTCGTATAATTCCAAAGTTATTGAAGAATACAGACATGGCGCCGCTGGGTCAAAAAATCTTACAAAAAATCTAAAACCTCAACGGATATTCTGATTTTGATAATTAAGGTGGTAATCGACAGATAATTACTTTAATTAGTTTAAAAAAATAAAATAAAAATTCAAATAGGCAAAAAGTAATAATATTTCCAAAAAAAAACATACATTTTGAAAAAAAAATATTTTTTTTTGGGGCTTTTATGTAATTTCATATAAAAAAATTATGAATATGGCTTTATTTTACTTATGTATATTATAACACTTAGGTAATTGATCGTTTAATAAAAAACCGCATATCGAGAACTTGTACAGTTCCAACGGTATTGAAGATTTTACTATAGGGTGCCGGTGCGATGTTGCCGCCGCACGTGCAACTTATGTACATGTATATAGAAAAGTATTCTCCCGTTTCGAAGGTACTGATTACCCTGAAAATATAACCACAATTGAAAGTACAAATCATAATCATCCCAAGTAGCACACAACACACTTATATCCCTTGTACAGCTTAAATTAAAGTTTTAACGGGTGAATAGGCTCCTATACAACCTGTTTGCTAATATCACAAGTATATTAGATGCTAAATAGCATTTCTGAATCAATATTTTACTTACTTTACGTTTTATTTTCACTTTAGTCTTTGCAGGCTTTGCATTGTAACGTGCAAGTTAGGCCGTCGCATCATAAAAAAAACAACAAAGCATTATGCCACAGCCCAATTTGTATCCATAATGTTCAAGGAGTTTCCAAATTGAACTAACCTTCAACTATTGTGGACCCCACCTACCTTTGATGCCGTTTCATTCCCAAAAAGAAGGACTTGGGACTCGATATTTCCAAATTAAAAAGTGAACCCACATTTGGTTTGCATGAAACGGTATTCAATGGCAGCTGAAATAGATGGAAGGTATCTCACAAGCTTGTTTAGTTTAGTGTTTTTTAGTTTAAACAGATCTTTTCGAATCGCATTAACAGTAATAATATATGCTCTGTTGGAGCATCGTATAGCCTGCATGTGAATCTGGGACCAACAACGTTACGATTAATTGAGAACCAATTAATGACATTAATATAGTGATTGAATCTTACACGATTTTCACACATTATATTAAAATAATAAAACGGGACTTAATTGCGGTAAATAAACATTTTTGAACTCGGTTAAATCCCGTTTTGTTATAATAATGAATGACATTAATTATGTAAACACACCCTAAAAAAAAGAAACAAAAATGGCCCTAAGTAGTCGTTTCACATGAGCCGTTACGTATCGAGTGAGAATTTCTATAGATAGCGATGTTACTTGCAAAAGCAGTAGTTATTTCAGGGTATAACATGCAAGTTTTAAAACAGGTCTCTTTTCTTATTGTATTAAAATTAGACGTCTTGTCATACTCTGTGAAAGCCTTGAAGTGCAGTCATCATTTCATTACTTAAAATAATAACTGTTTTGTAAACTGCTACTAGTAGACCGTTGCACTGACGACTGCAATTTGAATGCTTCGATGCTTTCACAGAGCTTGCGACAAGCCTTTCGCCGACTACTTCAGCTGCCATTGAACAACATGTTCTGCGTGTAGCGTTTCAAGCGAGCCAAATGTGAAATAAACGTCTTAATTTGGATATATCCTGTCCCAAGTCCTTTCTTTTTGGGAATGGAATGGCGTTGGAAGCAGGTTGCAGGTGCGATCCACAATAGAACAGTTAGTATGGGTGCAAATCGAGCTATGGAAAAATGCGTTGTTGCAGCCGATGCAACGGCCTAACATGCACGTTACAATGCACAGTTTAGTGAAAATAGGCAGAATATACTTGTGATATTAGCAAACTGGTTGTATAAGAGCCTATTCACCAGTTAAAACTCTAATTTAACTGTACAAGGGATATAAGTGTGTTGTGTGCTACTTGGGATGATTATGATTTGTACTTTCAATTGTGGTTATATTTTCAGGGTAATCAGTACCTTCGAAACGGGAGAATACTTTTCTATATACATGTACATAAGCTGCACGTGCGGCGGCAACATCGCACCGGCACCCTATAGTAAAATCTTCAATACCGTTGGAACTGTACAAGTTCTCGATATGCGGTTTTTTATTAAACGATCAATTACCTAATAGTGTTATAATATACATAAGTAAAATAAAGCCATATTCATAATTTTTTTTATATGAAATTACATAAAAGCCCCAAAAAAAATATATTTTTTCAAAATGTATGTTTTTTTTTTGGAAATATTATTACTTTTTGCCTATTTGAATTTTTATTTTATTTTTTTAAACTAATTAAAGTAATTATCTGTCGATTACCACCTTAATTATCAAAATCGGAATATCCGTTGAGGTTTTACATTTTTTGTGAGATTTTTTGACCCAGCGGCGACATGTCTGTATTCTTCAATAACTTTGGAATTATACGAGCTAATGATATGCGGTTTTTTTTCGTAAATGTAAAATTAGTTGTGTATTAATATAAATAAATAAAAAAAGTACCATGTACATACATTTTTACGAGTAAAATTCCAAAAATCACAAATTTTAAATATTTTTTTCAGAAAATATTATTTCTTAGGTATCCAAAATTATTTTCTACGTGATTTTAATTTTTTTCATGTTAAATTGGGTAATTATCTGCTGATTGGCACCTGTTACGTCAAAATCGGAGTATCCGTTCAGGATTTAGAATTTTTTAAACTTTTTTTGATTAAGTGGCGCCATCTCTGTTCCTAAGGGGTGAAACTAATTTCGCCTCGAGTGAAATCGTTTATTTTGGTCTATATTATCACTGTGCAAAACGGCTTGCTTCCATCACAAAGTGCAGCTTCCAGGCCAAAACCGTCCATAACAAGTAATACTAATACAGCGGTAGCTACGCCCCTCAGATACATTTTCATTCCAGTAAAAAATAACGCATGACTACAGCTTAATGGATTAAGGATCGCCTGGCGAATATGGCTTACAATTTCGGGCACCAGTTAAGTGTTCCAAATAGTATTTACTAATTATCGAAGAAATTAAAGTTAGTGGAAATTAGTGGAAATGTATTATTAATGTCGTGAGCATTCCTCATATTCTGTAATCATTTAAAGCTCTCGTAAGTAGCTCTCTTTTGCAGTACGTATTTCTTAGTCTATTAGCCTTCTATCTCTATTTTGATCAATATTTCCGTGTTTGAGAAAATGTATTCTTTCGTTATATTTTGTACCCACATAATTAGTTCTCCAGACAAATTTTCAGAGATAGTGCGAGCAAAAATCTGATCAAGAGAAGAAAAATATGGGAATGAAGAAGTAATCCTTTTCTCTATGGAGTTTGATTTTGATACTATACTACTATAAACCTGACACCTAACACTAGGTTATGTTCATAGTGTTCGACCTAACCCTGGAAGCACAAGCTGATATTTATTTACTCCTAAAAC
Source organism: Apotomis betuletana (assembly GCA_932273695.1). NCBI lineage: Eukaryota > Metazoa > Arthropoda > Insecta > Lepidoptera > Tortricidae > Apotomis > Apotomis betuletana. The sequence goes on from OW026300.1 coordinate 17,916,534, forward strand.
ACCTACCCACGCAATATTTTATTACCTTTGCATCTTTTCCTTATATTTTTGTGTATTGTATGTCTGGAAAAATTGTTTTCCATATTCAAAAGTTGCTATCATAATAGCACACGCCGGTGCCACTTTGAATATTCGAGGTCCCAGGCCCGTAAAAAGCCCCTTTACGCCATGGTTTTTGTAGATATTTTTAGCTATGTCTTGCATATTTGAAGCTCTCTGCTGGAATTTACTATCTGAAAAAGATCAAATGGTTACAGTCAGTCTGTTATTTTTGATTTAGTACCTACATTGCTAAATGATAGAAATGCATTTCTACAGAAGAAACAATGCTTTAAATACACTGTTTCTGAGCACACCAATCAGGTGTGTTTACAGTAAACAACTTTTAGGATGAACTATTTCTGAGCACCACACAAATCCTACATATACGTAAATAATTGAATTACTGACCTGAGTAAATTTCTTTTTCACCCAATTCTATTTGTTGATGTGTTTTTACAACATCGAAGGGCAACGTGATGAAAGCAGCCAACTGGAAAGATAACATGTAGGTATCCATGATTATTTAGAATGTTGCAACAACTTTGCTGGAGATTAACGCATTAACTGCCAGGGGGCGTGGCCTAGGAACAAACTTGTATGACGGAACTTGTGTCAATAGATCAATAAATTAGATATATTGCATCACCTTTCAGTCAAGTAAATTAAACCCGCTCTTTTCGCTCATTGTCACAAATGTCACAATGACAACGGTTAAAAGCGTTTCAGTTTCCGTTCCCGTACATCCTATCCAACATTCTACAGTGCGATCGATAGCAATCGTTTCGGTATTTCGGTGTTTACATAATTTTATTATATCAGTTAGTATTATGCTAAATAAAGCTATAGTACTTGTAGGTACAGTTAGTGTGGTACTACAGTCGAGTTCATTTACATCTACACACTTACGAGAACAAAAATATCTGAACACGACTTTATGCTCCTGACAATAGGGAAAAATATCTGAACACGACTTTATGCTCCTGACAATAGGGTCGTGTTCAGATATTTTTGCTCTCGTAAGTGTGTAGATGTAAATGAACTCGACTGTACAAGAAGTTGAAGAAGTAATCAGAATTTGGATCTAGGTATTTGAGAAATTATCGAGATTTCTCCTAGTCGATATTGGATTTTTAATTTTGAGGTACCTTTTTTATGTTTTAAGTGGACTTCATGTAGATTTTTTGCATCACCTACTCACGTTCTGACATTTAAATGTCCGCTACCCAAAGGTTGTCTGGAAGAGATCGCTCTTTAGCGATAAGACCGCCTGTTGTCTACTGTCTATTGTACTGTCTGTTGTATTTCTGTTGTGTTGAAGTGTGCAATAAAGAGTATTCTACCTATCTAAATGAGTAAAAATATAAATGCAATGCAAATCACCATAACGCTATCATAATTATAATTATACTAGCAACCTGCCCCGGCTTCGCACGGGTGCAATGCTGATAAATCTAAGTCTGTTGCGTAGTTTTAAAAATCTAAGCTTACATAGGGACAGACAGAAGGAAGCGACTTTGTTTTATACTATAATCATCATCCTCCTAGCCTTTGTCGCATTTTTTGAGAATGAATTCCCAATCGGGGTCGGCTACCTAAATCCCAAGATGTGGCGTAGGCACTAGTTTTTACGAAAGCGACTGCCATCTGACCTTCCAACCCAGAGGGGAAACTAGGCCTTATTGGGCTTAGGTGGTTTCCTCACGATGTTTTCCTTCACCGAAAAGCGAGTGGTAAATATCAAATGACATTCCGTACATAAGTTCCGAAAAACCCATTGGTACGGGCCGGGTTCGAACTCGCGACCTCCGGATTGAAAGTCGCATGCCCTAACCACTAGGCTACCACCGCTTATTGTTTTATACTGTGTAGTAATAAAAAAAATCATCCATTCTCATGACTATAAGAACGGTCACAATGATGACGTGGGTTTATAGATTAAATTATCTAGGCTATTTATACTTACACTGCCTGCAACTGCACCACAAAAGAAATTGAACAAAAATGTGTTTTTCTCCGGATCTTCATCAGGCTTGTTAAAGTTTCTCTTTACATTCTCAAATGTTGTCCAATAGATGCCTGTAATGAATGCCACAAATTAGCTTACTACACTTTCATATACTTAATATACTGACATATAATAATGTTTGCAAATATTAAATTATTTACACTATAAACATGATAGATTTTACATCAATAACCGGACTTTAAAAAATCGACAAGACTGTTACTGTTAATAATATTTACCCGAGAATGGTACATCTCTTAGAAGTGTAGATCCCAACCCTCTAAACAGTCCTCTATATCCTTCATGTTTCACTGTTTGTTTGAGAGCAGCACTAATTTCTGAAACCAAAGTTTAAAAAATAAAATTGATGAATATCATTAAATTTGATATTCTATATAATTTGCAATTGATAGTTTTTTACTGGGACAGTAGCAGTTTCAATAGAAACTGGAATAAATAAATTCCAGAGCAAAATGATGTTCAGAGTAGCCGTAACCAAATTTTTTAATTCTGAATTGGACAAGGCCATGACCATGAGAATCACAGGATTTATGTTCTTAATTTTATCTCTACCAACAATAAAACGGAATATAAAACACTGGTAGGTACTTACCCGTAGCTTTCTTAAGCATGTACCTATTATTGTTTTAGAATTAAATACCTATACATACTTCATCTATCAATAGACACCCTAATAATAGGATTTTTACCTGAATAGGTGAGTTTCTTTGACTGCATTTTAGTTCTGATAAGTTCCAGCGGACTGACAATAGTCACGGCGATGGTCCTAGCCGTTGCACCTGATATTAATGGTATCCATGTCGGCTGATTAGCTGGAACATCATAGGACTTGTATAAGCACGATGTATAATGCTTTTTTTTATAAAAGATAGATATTGTGCTGAGATATGTAAAATATCTTATTCATTTAATAAATTAATAGAGTTTAGATATTGGAAATATTAACCTATTGACCGCCAAGCGGTCCAGCAATTTACCGTGCCACTGACGCCAGAGTAAAAAAAAAAGATGTGCCCCAAAATCAACAGGGATTGAAAAATACTTGTAGCGGTTAGAATTACAAAGTTTTTGATCATTGAAATTTGGACGGCTGTGGCCGACGTGGCGTCAGGGGCACGATTTTTTGTTGACGGCCACAGCCGACTGTGGCGGTCAAAAGGTTAATAGAATAAGGACCACTGATTATGCGTTTTGAACAAATTATTATTAACTAGAGATTGGTAAATATTCTACTATTATAAATATGATCATATAGCAAATCATTAATGATAATTTTCAAAGTTCTCTTTTGATCTATCCAATTTATATAACAAAGTTCATTTAAAGAATGGTATTTGTATACGTGATCTGAGAAGGAAAATTTAGCTGCAGGATGTTGCATCAACATCATACTCATAAAAATTACATCTATTAATAAAATATGTGGAAGATCTGTTTACTGATCTCCCTGTTTAATAGTTTGTCATAAAAATAATATCATTTACAAGAAGTTATACTGACTTTTTGTTTTTATCTGATTTTTTAAAGATGGTTAAAACAATAAACAAATCCAACTTTGAATTTTTTGGGTAAGGTGTAAATCACTGGATTCCTGTGAGTAGTCAAATAATTAAAAAGTACTTACTTGTTCCTGTCATCTTATTGTAGAATGTTTTAGATTTATATCGGAGTTGTTCATAGGTAACAAAATATATCACGGTACAGGGCAAAGCCAAAACTAGAGTGGGACTTAATCCAGACCATAAAGCAGGAACACCTTCCAGTTTAGCAATTTTGTAGAATGCATCCTGAAACATAAAAGTAGGTAAATACAAATACCATTTACAATCAATAATCATTGACAAATAATTCGGCTTTTTAAGAACTGTATCGCAACTGAAATGTAAAAGCAGTTACAATTTTATTTTCTTACCATTGTCCCGTGAAAGTGTACTCGACGTGGTATCCATCCTGTTTCTCCGCAGGGACATAGATGTTCCATTAAACCATTGCAGTACAAGTAACATTTATTAGATAAAAGCGCCTTTTGTTGAGCTTGCAAGCGTATTTTAACCACGTCTAGGGGAGTCACTGGAAACAAATGTATTATTAACGCATGAAAACATTATTGCTCTGAAGGTCACGGTTAAATAATGGAAAACTTACTGAATAATGAGGTTACCAATGCACCGGAACATGCCGATGCCATTTGCTGGAACGGTGTGATTCGAAATTGGGGGTCATCTTCACTTATCAACATTTTTCAAAACAGCTTCCACGGAACTTAATTTTCTTTTTAATTGATGTAATAATTGTAATTGTAAAACTTCATAACAAAAATAGAGATGTTTTTCCCGGATTGATGTCTATCTTGTCCTGTCCTGTCTATTGTCGATGACAACTGTTAGCAGTTAGCTGCTGTTTATGTCAGCTGCATTTGTCAATCTTGCCAACATACACTTTTCATGAACCAGGGGGTCTACTCCGATTCTCAAAATTCGACCCTCGTATAGTGCTGTCCCTGTCGATCTCCGTTCAAAGTATATTCAACTGAACGGGAAGGCACTATACGATGGTCGAATTTTGAACATCGCGGTAGCCCCTCTGGTGTGTTCCACTTCTAACCATCATATTTCACACAAAATAATACTTAGAGTATTAAATGAATCATTAATTAATTCATTCAATTATTATTACTCTAAGGAAAACAGGAACTATACTGCGTCGTAGAGTAGAAGTAACTGTGTTTGTTTTTGGTTTGCCAAACTACTTAATACTATATCCATGTGCCAAACAAAAATTAAATATTTATTTAAACTTTATTGCGCAATACAAAAGAGGTACAAATGGCGGACTCAATGCCTTTAGGCATTCTCTACCAGTCAACCACTCAACCAGAAATAACGTATACACGATTAAGGGACAAGTAATAAACTGCATCTCGTTTATACTAACGATAGTTCGTAATTCGTATGACATTATCTCTGTCGACTCTGTCGTACTTCCTTTATTTATCTTTATGTTACGGACTTGCACTATAGCATAAAAAAAATATGGAGTTTTGTTTTGTTATAGTTTTGTTTATGTATTTGTAAACTGATATTTATTTATTCCTTTTGAGTATTTTATCTGCATAGTTCCGAAAAGAATTTATTTTCTCTATGATCTAAGTAATCCATAGACAATTTTTCGAAGGTCGTATCATGTCACCATCATAATCAGTCATCACTGCCATTAAACGCATGGAGGGCGTATCAATCGTCCTGAAAATTTATTGTGATTGGAGAACGGGAAACCGCTAGTAAATTGGCTTAGGCTTTCGGAATTGTAGATGAAGAAATAATTTAAAATGTTCGCCACACTCCCGAGATCATTGTTGTAAGTATATTTTAATTTAGAGTTTACATAACATGACAGCTGTTTTTTTGGATTTATGAATAAAGATGTCCTTTAGACAAAATGGGTAATTTATGATTATGAACGTATTTGAGTCTAAGTTTTGCTTTACTGGCTTTTATGTTGGTAACTCTTACGGGCAGTCTAATTGAAGACTGTAATTCCAAATATCGACCAACATTGATTTTTATGCTGAAAATTCTGAATTAAATTTGTCATCGAATGTGGTATATTTCGAGCGAGACCTCTTCGGCAAAATTATTCGGCCAAATAAAAATTCAAGGGATTTTATTTTATGGCTTGTATTACTATCATTATTTATGTGTTTATTGAACATATGAAAAAAAATGTTTATTTCTAACCCAAGGTTATTGCTACCATTAAGTATATTGATTGTTGCCAAAGATCTGCTTTTGCACATAGAATTTTAAGTTGTTGAGTCCACTATGAATTATATGGACTTGCAAGATTTCATAAATGAAAGATAATCATTTATTTATTTATTCATTTAAACTTTACTGCACAAAACAAAAGTCAGTACAAATGGCGAACTTAATGCCTAATGGCATTCTCTACCAGTCAACCATAGGGCCAAACAGAGATGCTTCATGATGAATCATGTAATTGGAAATCATGAAGCAAATGAAAAACTACCCTGTAGGTGTGTTTCAACATTTTGTGTGTTCTATAATAAAATTTACTTATTAGGTATGTTGCTTAGAAACTACATCATTCATTGATAATATTATAGACTTTAAATATATTTAAAACTGGTACACATAGTGGGTTTTTATCATTAATAGTCACATTGTGTTGATAGCAATCTACTTATCAGATAAAATGGCGAGTATCATCTCAAGTAGCTAGTTAAAACTGCTATCTTTTTGATTTCTCTGTACAAATTTATAATGAATAAAAGCATATCTTAAAACTGTTAATTTAAGGAAAAAATGTGTTCAGACACTTTGCCAATGTAGTTTTACTAGTCAATGTTTTGTATTGGCAGTAATATTTGCCTATCATAACATGGTAATCAAGAAGCTAAATAGAGGGCTATTTATAGACTGTCCCATACTAATTCGGCTGGCAACTGTTAAGTGGGTGTGCGCTAAAATTTGTATGTTTAGATGCATTGTTTACTAACATAAACTTAAATATTTACTATACATTTGTTTATGTATTATGATAAGCAATCGGGGCCACTTATCTGATAGCTTAAACATTTATTAACTGTTAGTAATATCACATTAAATAAGCCACAAGATCATAAATAAATAAATAAATATTAAGTGACAATCTTACACAAATCAACCTAGTCCCAAACTAAGCAAAGCTTGTACTAGATAGCATGGTTTAGACTTATTGATTCATTTGATATTATCCCTTATTTGTTGGCTGTTATAAATAAATAAATAATAGTGAGTCGCGAGTCCTAAATTAAGCTCAAGAAGGATTGTGTTATGGGTACTAGACGACGATATACGGACTTATATAGATATATATATTTAAATATTCTTAAATACATAGAACAACCATGACCCAAGCACAAATATTAGAGTTCATCACACAAATGTTTGCCCTGGCCGGGATTCAAACAGCTCAGTAGGCAGGTGTCTACAAACTGCACCAAACGCGTTGTTCCGTACATATGTTATAGTTCTGAACCTTATCTCGTTTAAGTATGTTTAGATCAGAGCATGCAGGTTCATCACGTTTATGAGCATGACCTATTTCTTAAGTAGGTACACATGCACAAGTTGCCAAATATCGCCGGCATAGGGCAACGTCCTGCCCAGTTCAGAGTCTCAATTATTGTAGCAACAATGTAGTATACAACTACCCTTCGTATATGTATAGGTACCGTGCTAAAATTGGTTGATTGCGTAACGCACACGGTACGAAAACACTTATTGCGGGAAATTATCGTTAGTGGAAAACGTAGGTAATGGCGTGTCACGTATAAATGGAATAACGTGTAATTAACCAATTTTAACGATTTATAGAAGTGTCACTGAAACCGAACTGATGATAGGACTGGGATATTGTAGGTATACATCTTCTTTTCTTCTTTTGAATGGGAAGGCGTGGCGACTGTATATGAAAGCCCTCTGCTCCTCTCAACAGTCTTTTCTTAACACACTACAAAGGTAACTAAGACGAGAACCTTGCTATATCACAACCACCTGTAGACGGCACCAATACCATTTTTGCGACCACATTAATGTAGCGAATACTTATTTTGATACACTGGCAATCGCGGGGCACTTCACAGTCCGCGATTACACTTACACCAGTAAAAACTACTCAACGGTGGGCCGGTGGCCTCATTCTCAGTGTTAAGTCTGGTTGCAATCGATTGACGCGCGTTGTACGTAATCCACGAACATTCACTTAATTAACAGCTCAATGGTTGCAAAGGGTTGCTCTTTCGCTCTCAAGCGGTTTTTGGATTAAAAGCCTTCTGTACTTACACGTACTATATGTGGCACCTGCTCACGGGACAGTAGTGTCCCGGACCTTTGGGAGGCGTGCACGGAGCCGAAGCCAACGCGTAAAGGCCCTTTCGACAATTTAATGGAATGTAAGGTGTACATCGAACGGATGCTGTCCCTATCCGTGTCATGGGACGCACACAGAGACAGCACCCGCTTGGTGCAAGAACTATTTATGGATCTGTGGAATCTCAATACAAATCGGGCTATGGGGATGAAATGGAGGACTGGGTAATTGGGCTATGGATTGAGACTATCGGGACCAGTCTACCAGGAAAAAAGTCTCATGTGTAATTGCACTGGTGTCTACCAGACTGACTCGCCTCCCGCTAGATGGGCCCCCATAAAATAGCGACACATAGAGTGGCCTAAGGGCAACACCGGTGCGGAAGGCTAAGGGCGGAGAGGTGTAATACTGGGCTTTAAACCGAAGCCAACTAACCCCTTACGTTTCCACATCCGCCCCCGAGCCGCAACTCTCGCGACTCCACTATGTCCGGCCGATTAAGGCAAGACAGAGTCGGAGGCCGCGACCCATCACCCCATTATTAATAATAATGAATTATATTATTCGGTGATTTCTTGCCTACTTACGCGTCTAATACTCAGATAATAACGAGCTCGTAATAGTAAATTACATACCTAGGGCGGTGAATTCGTGAATGTCCCGAGGCCGCAGGTGTTTGTCCCCAAACCGAAGGTGAGGGCCGTAAATATGTATTCTGGGGTTTTACGGATTACCGCCCGTAGTTTGTCTAAAGTTAAGTCTTACCTTTGCCAGGAAGTGAGATTTTCTCCCCGCGTAGCGTGCAGAAAATCCAACTTACAAGCTTGGTTGACGTAAAACATGTAAAGGTGACATTTCAACTATATCTAGATATTATTCAGTAGAGGCGATCGTAAAAAGACCAGCGGTCATTATGAGCATGTTATGACGTTTGAGTTGGCAGCGTGAGCAAACGTAAACAATTCGCCAAAAGAACTCATTACTGTTGGCATGCATGAACGTGAAAATCACCTTCAGTTGTCGTAACGTCCCGTCTGTAATTTTTTCCTTTTATGAGTCACCTTCGATTGTGTGGAAATCACGGAGTATATGGAGATGGCATTCAGCGCAGTTTGTTCTAGCACCGCTGTAGCCGACTTTTACACGCACACAATTATATTCGTATTAAAATAAGGTTTTACAACAAACAGAAGTGAGTTGACATTGGCTGAGCTAATGTGTGCGATTTTCGTGGTCATACACTACTACGAGCAAAGTAACGAGAATTTTAGCCCTTATATGCATATCAGACAATGAATTTATTTTTATTATAACTTAAATAGAAATAAAATAAAAGGCAAATGAAACTTTATGATTCAGTACGACAAAGTCTCGAATTGACAAGAAATTGATTTCTACTTCGGTCAATTCAGTAGTGTCACTTTTGATATTAACGCTGGCAATAAATCACAAGGTTTTATGTTACAATTCTTAAACATTTAAAATTGAACCTTATCCTCGTAACACGAGGTTTAATTTTAACGACCCAGAAAATGTAATGTAAGCTCAGTCAGCGGTATGCATCTACTGATTCTAAAGGTTAAGGGCATGATCAAATCAAAATAGTCGATATCGATAAAATAATAATATGTATAGGTTTATAATATAATGCATGTTGAAAATATTTATTTTGTATGGTCGTAAATTAAATTATGAGACCTTTTAATTTTTGGCGACGAAATCAAATGGAAGCGTCATCTCAATCTTTCTATCGTTCAAAATGTTTACATATATAGTGATATATGAAAAATAAAAACATCACCTTACAAAATTTGGAACAGGTAGTAGGTAAATTATAAACGGAGTGGATTTATTTATTTTATCATATAAAATGTAAACAAAATAATTAAGGGACAATCGTACACAACTCGCCCCGACCTTATACTACGCAATGCTTTTAATATGGGTACTAGACGATGATATAAACAATATATATAAATACATACATATAGATAACATCCATAACCCAGGAACAAAATATTCGAGTTCATCACACAAATATTTGCCCTTGCCGAGATTCGAACGAAGGACCGCCGGCTCAGTAGGCAGGTGCATAAAAACTGCGCCAACCTCGTCGTCAACTGACTAGCACGTTATTATATTGTGGATTAGCAAAACAATAATACTGTTTTAATCTAATGATTTTGTCACCCACTGCTATTGATTTCGCTGTAGGTAATAAAATTACTTGTCTGAATTAAAACAAACCAGCCTGGTGCGATTCTGACTCGCGCAAACTTCGTTCCGTACAAACTTTCACTTATCCCATCTTAATTGGCCTGGTTGGGTTAAGTTTGCATCTGAAATGTATGGCGCCGCATACAAACGAGGTGCAAATACTTATAAAAATAATGTAATAATTAATGTAATTTAATCTGCAAATTCTGAGTTTTAGTAATTATTTTTGGGTTCCATATTGGGTTGCATAAATTTTAAAGCCATAATGTCGGTGCGCATAACCACTTTTGTCATAATAGTCCTTGCGCATAAGGTGTAGGTTTAGTCATTAATTGATCCGCATAAATTTTATGACCATAATGTTTTTACGCATCAGTAAGGAATTTCATATAATTTTGGAGCATATCAACCTGAATCATAATCATTAATCGTCATAATGTTCTTATGCATATCGTGCATTGGCGCATAATACTGAAGAACATAAATATCAAGTTCCTAATTTTTTATTTCAACATCAGCCTGGTTTTCTGGCAGCAGTTCATTTCTGAGGGGGTCGCAGTTCTTTCAAACCTAACCTAACCTACTTTTCTGGCCGATGTTCGTATTTGTTGTAGGTTCACAATTCTAACCTAACCTAACCTACAACAAAGAGGTCAGTGTGGAGAAGGATTTATTAATGCGGGGGGCTTCGCCCCCCCGTCCCCCCTTTTTGTTTTTGTGCTCATGTAACTTTTGTATCATTATTTCAAATGTTATAAAGTATTATGATTGGTACATATGTAATATAACTTATACTATATAATTTCTATTGCCATTAATTATGAAAACCATAATTTATGCGTTGCTCTTCTTCGTACTATCAATTATTATGACATTCAATAATATTACTTGAAATTTTGTGCCATACTAAATTATGCTTATGAAAAGCCTGCCAAACAACAATTATGAGATATAAAATGTTATGCAAATAATAATTTATGACAAATAACATGTATGAGGAAAGCCATTATGCGAAATGAGTTATGACGGTCAAATTTATGACAAGAATTTTTATTCCACTAGAGGTGATCCCTTATTTTTGACATAAGTAACAAATTGAAATATGTAACAATTAAGTATTTAAATACTTTTTTATTTTGTTTGCATGCCTTTTTGGTAGAACATAAGCAACACTGTATATACCTGTATCACCTAATTTATTACTATGTTCTTGCAATAACCGAATTTGAATTTGAATCAAACTTAACGCAACCAAGTTCTCCAAATATGATTTACCTATTTATTTATTTAATTAATCTTTATTGCACTAAAGTAAACGTATCGTACAAAAGGTGGACTTGATGTTTGAAAATGACTATATTTTTTAAGATTTTTATTAGTATTTGTAGTAAGTATATGTGGCGATTTCAGATTTTTATAAGTATTTGTAGTGCTTGCCAAATTTCATAGTTCTAGGTCATCGGGAAGTACCCTATCACTTTGATTCCCTTAAGAGTGTCGAAATGTACGTTTTTACCGACATAAACGGCCGTATCTTTTTTTCACGTTAACGTAGAAGCTTTATTTTTTTTTCACAGCTTTAAGGGACCCTAGACCTGAGTATATACGAGTATACATATAGTGTTAATTTCAACTCGATACCTCCACGCGTTCTCGAGATAAAGGGTCTTGACAGACAGACAGACAGACGGATGGACGGACAACAAAGTGATCCTATAAGATTTCCGTTTTTGCCGATTGAGGTATGGAACCCTAAAAAACAAGGTGATAAAGTGTAAATTATATTATTAAAATGGACAAGTTAGTATGAAACACGAGCGGCTCACATTAAAACCTCCATACAGAATATCGACAATTTATGGTTTAGACTTGTTCCCCCGCACTAAATTGTCAGACGGACGTATACATTGCGTGCTCCTAAAGATGTTGCGTGAATAGTTGCCATGTCAAGCTAGTAATGTATAATTGTCATAATGCACGGCAATATTTTACGAAATATTACAAAATAACGAATTTTATTACTTCCCAGTGAAATTAAACTGTATCAGGTATCTTTTTGAGTATGCAGATCTCGCCTGTGACGATTATAATGGCACAATTCGGCATATTTCTAATTTTTTGGGACATAATTACTCAAGCACGTTCGGATGGTAATTAAGTGACTGTTGACATCACGTTGACATGTATTTGGCAATTTGGGCTTAAGCTCGGTTACGCCTGCCCCGCCCAATACCCAGTCTATAGTATTCTTATGGTCTGTGGTGGAAATATTTGAAGTCTATTCTGGGACATCAAAACTTTGTTTATCTTGAAATTATTCTCGCGAACTGTAATCAAACTAATTTGCTCTTCCATCATCCAGCGCTGTGTAATTTTGATTCCAACAATACGAGACTGCAGTCCTGTCAAATATTTAAGTAAGACTCACCTTACTTACATATTTGACAGGACTGCAGTCTCGTATTGTTGGAATCAAAATTACACAGCGCTGGATGATGGAAGAGCAAATTAGTTTGATTACAGTTCGCGAGAATAATTTCACTGTCTGTGACCATTATAATGGTCTGTGTATATATAGGATACACAGACCATTTTAAGGGTCACAGACCATTATAATGGTAAGAAGATACAATAACCCCATAGCTACAATAGCCCCGACTCACCTTACTTACAATAAATAATATTCGGACCATATTTGTTATGTATATTCAGCACCTTGATGGCTGTCGTATTAAACAAATACATGTCCATATCATGAAGTTATCACTCGACATAGGTAAATGATATTTCATAACATGGAACTTTTGTACAAAATATATTTAGCTGCACCCAGAATATTGCAGATTCAATTTATTCTGGTTTTTCCTTAACGCTCAAGTCTGATGTAAAACTGTAACGTTGTGTTTGAACAAGCTGACATTGAATATTCTGCTGAAGTATTGATTTCCATTGTCGTCTATAGCCGGTAACTCGTACTTCGTATCACTTATCTGTATAGATGCCCAATGTCACAACGTTAACGATGCAACAAGTAATGTTTTATTTGTAGGGTTCTGTACCTACGTAGTTTTGTATCTTAAGTTTCGTTCGTATAGATAACTTACAAGTCGCACAGATCTTCGTTCTCAGATTGGTCTTGCACTTGATGGAATAGAAAATAAATTAAGATCTATCCAACAAGAATCGATCGACTCTAAGATGTGGGTACCTACTTACGATTATTAATAAAGTTAAGTATTACTTTTGTTAGTCCTAACTCGAGTATAACAATAGTGGAACCAAATTGCAAATCATCATCATCACCTGGGGAGCTATGATGGTTGCGTTTATCATGTGATAAATAAGTGACAAAGCAGCTATCACTCACACTCGCATTTCGTCAAAACGTGAGGGCTGCTTTGTCACTTATTTATCGTGTGGTAAAGGCAACCATCATAGGCCCGCTGAGAGGAATCCACTGCTGGACGAGGCCAAAGTTCTCCACAACGATCGGTTATTGTGCCGCCCTTATCCAATTCTGCTCACGATCCTAACCAGATAACTCGTCCACCTTGTTGGGGGCCTTCCCACGTTGCGTCTTCGATCGCCACTCAACGACCATCGTTTCTACGAGCACCCCGCCCACTGCCACTTAAGTTTGGCGACTGTCTGATCTACAACCTTAGTTCTCTTGCGTATTTCGTTATTGCAAACACGGATCGGGATCACTACTCTTCGCGGCTCCTGTGCATGCAGCCTTACTCCGCTGAGATCAATACATTATTATAACACAATACAACAGGACTTAATCGGGCTCGAAAAGATCAATACAGTTGGAGATTAGAGTTGAGTTACGCACATTTGGTATTTAGAACATAAATCATGGATCATGGCGTTCGGTTGTTAAGTGTCGAATATTAATTATGAACTTATGAGTCAGCTCGTGCAGTGGTTGGTTTAAGGACCACCACAGACTAAGTCGAACTAGTAGGTAGCTACCTAAATAATGAATGTAGTTCTATGTATTGTCAGCCTACCTCTATTATCACGGTTGGACTACATTATACAATACAATACAATAATGTTTTATTGCACACCAAAACAGTCCAAATTCATTATGAACTGCGTTACACTTGTCATCGTTTACCTGCTTACAACCAATACAATGCGAAATTACGCGAAATGTGCTGTTTTAATAAATTGGATCTCCTTGGATTTAAAATATTTGCAAGTAAAGGTCCGGACAAGATTTGAAATATTAGCAATTTTCGCATGCCATTGGCCCATGTCCATGTCTTGCAATTTAATCCCGAGCAAGATTATGTTAAATTTTCGATTGTCCTATTTGTGCTACACTTGGAACATAGTGCACGTTGAGTTTTACCCCTTGTGTGCTTAAACATGGATCTGTGCGGGGCATTTCAATATTACGTTTAAATATCAGTTAGTTTCAAGTTGATTAGCAAATTTTTGACAATACAATACGGCATATTCGTTTTTCATATGGCATATTTTAGTACAGTTCTCTAGCATTTACGCCCTTACAATTAAATTAATTAAATCAACTTAATTAAACCCACCGAATATACGTCTATATTATTATACGTCTCTTGACGGAACTGTAGATATATTTTACGCTTGAATAGGTCCGACGGCTACTCAACACGACCCCGCCCAATTTTATGTGACACCTTATAACCTAAATTAGTCTAATGATGATGACACACCATATTGTTTCAGACATAACACTAGTTCAAGTGCTCCTAACCGAGTGCTTGCATTAGCCCTAGCAAAATGTCCTGCCATCGGGGACTGCTCTTTCCCTTCCCGGACTCATCACGAGGTCACCGGCGATACATTGTGCCCCAACATGATTCGAGGAATTGACCATCTCAAGGACCCTCGGCTTAACAAGGTAAGGCAGAAGAATAATATGTGAAATTGATCCAAATTAACGATTAATTAAAGGACTTTAACTGCCGTTTCAGCGTAAGCCATTTGATAGCTGTTTATGTTTATTTTGATTGCAATTCAGCTATAGCCAAATAAAACCGTTGTAAATTACTTGGTTAGACGACTTTCGATTAATTGATAAGATACCAACAATGAGACTAGCAAAAGCAATTCGAACCATTTAAATTTTATATGCCAGCCCACTACACAGATAAATAGAATTAAGCGTAGATTGGCTTGAAAATCGATACATACTTAACTAGTTTCTTTTTTAGGGTTCCGTACCCAAAGGGTAAAAACGGAACCCTATTACTGAGACTTCGCTGTCCGTCCGTCCGTCCGTCCGTCCGTCCGTCCGTCCGTCCGTCCGTCTGTCACCAGGCTGTATCTCAACAACGGTGATAGCTAGACAGTTGAAATTTTCACAGATGATGTATTGCTATTGCCGCTATAACAACAAATACTAAAAATAAAATAAAATAAATATTTAAGGGAGGCTCCCCTACAACAAACTTGTTATAGATTATATATATGTATAGGTACGGGACCCTTCATGCGCGAGTCGGGCTCGCACTTGCCCAATTTTTTATATATTTCTACAATGAAATTTTACGTTCAGTGCTCATGTTTGTATGTATAGGAATGAATACAAATCAGTGCAAATCGAATTATATTTGCCAGTGGCGTAGCGTCAAACGAAAACTCAGGGCCAGCTGGGATAGATTTTAAAGCTATTATAGTGTGAGAGAGTGAGGACACTAGAGTATCCGAGTTATGTTTGTTTATCAGTTCCTCATTTAGCTGGCGTTCACTCAGTCATCCTAATATCCATGCAAATAAAATATCATTTTTAGTTCATGTGGTTTGGGTATATCCCTATATACCCCTGTACAGGACAGGACGGCTATTTATACGTGTATTTAATATGCATCTCTGTTGGCTGCTGTGAAGTAGTGGTACAACAAGCCCTACAGTTAATTTAGAATTAATTAGTGATATGTCGTTCCTTGAAGGTTTATTTAGAAATATTGACTCAAATCTCTTTTATAATGAATTAATGACAGACTATCTCCTGATTATTGTTGGTTATGGGTATATAAAATAATTTGTTAGAGTGCACTATTTTGAAGCTAATTTTATTTATTAAATTCAGTCGAGCATTTCAGTTCCCTGTCCTTAATGTCATATGCGTCCAGGGAATATATCAGTTTATCCCAACGTGCTTTAGGTTGGTAGCCAGAAAATATCGCCAAGGGCATCTTAGGGGTCGTGGTCGTAAACCTCTGCCCATAGACGAATGTTAGCAAAAACCTAATAACAATTCGGAACATTCGTCTAAGGGTTTTTGCTCTTTATGTAGGTATGTAGTGTACGTACTCGCAAGTCAATATATACGTGAGTTAGCTTACCTGAGAAAATAACATGGATCTTTTTCTAAACACGTAAATAGATAGGCATGCTACGAAATTGTGTACAGTATAAATTAGGCTGTTATGTTATGATATCATATCATACTTATATTAGTTACAGTATAAGATTGTGCAAATTATGTTATTACTTTTCTGCGGTTTATTAAACTCGTCCTGACCTTGCCAATAATATAGTCTACTAGAGGCCCGTTGCGGCGTCGAACCGCCGCTAGAATATGGAAATCCGGTAGTGTTACAGAAAATTTATCTCTTTCGAATCTTTATCGATAAGAAGTTTTTGGCAAACGAAGAATAAATATTGTAAAAAAACACGTTAAAATGATGTTTTAAAAACGTTAAAACATGCCAGGCTAGAGCCAGGCCTGATAGCCAACTGCCGGCTTCATCGTGACAACTCTTTCAACTCTTTTGTAAAAATAACTTGTGCATTAATGACATATGATCTGCTGATCTGTTTGACAAATAAAATGCATATTATTCGATTTATGGAAAAATTTAATTCATAAAAATAATCCCATATCCTAAAAAAATAATTGACATATTTTCATAGGACCGAACATGAGATTGGTAGAATTTTAATTTGTTGTTCTTTCTTCAGGATATAAATTTATCGATTTCTATCAATTTCCAGAAATAGCACATGAATCGACACGACAGATTTGGGCACTCACTACGCAGGTTTTAAAAAGGAAATCATGTAGTGCGTAACTGTTTATGTATTCATTAATAATCGTAAATACTTAAAAATAATGAAAATAAAAAATGTTACATAAACTCAATTGTATGAAATAGAGAGTATAAAACGTTTATAGATACACGAAAAACCACTTTTATCAATGCTTGTTTTTTTAATGAAATTCAATAGATCGTGCAAATTTTCTTAATATGGGTGCTGCCATGTCATCATCATCAATAAATTTTATTCAATAACAATTACACATTGTGTTTGAAATTCTTACGCTAGGTATACTTACTTAATCAAACCATATTTACTAATCTAAATAAATAACTGACCAACAATACTCCACCATAAAAAAAAACAGAATGTGTCAAATATATTATGTGTAATAATAAATAAAATCCAATATATAAAACAGCTAAAAATGTTTGAAAAAAGAATATTAAGACATTTTTTTTTCAATAAATTTAGAGCTAAAGGGGCTGAAGGCCTAATACCCGAATTCCATATTCAAACTTTCGTCTTTCTTCTCATTAAGGTACGGACAGACGTGCTCATTACTAGCACGAAAGCATGCTTTTATTGAGCAAATGCTCATTAGTAGCACGTGTGACACAACGTTGCTAGTATTGAGCAAGCTTATTTAGAGCATGCTGAAAAATCAACCGACGTTTGATTTTCGAGCATGCTACCTGAGGCGCGGGTGGAAGGGGGCGTGCTCCGTGCACGTCTGAACAGGTTTGCTTATTAGCATGCTATTATCGATTCGATCTCGATCCGCGAAAGTTGCGATTCAACATGTCGCGTTGGGGAGAAGAAAAAACTTTGTTTTTAGGGTTCCGTACCCAAAGGGTAAAAACGGGACCCTATTACTGAGACTTCGCTGTCCGTCCGTCCGTCCATCCGTCCGTCTGTCACCAGGCTATATCTCAAGAACGGTGATAGCTAGACACTTGAAATTTTCACAGATGATGTATTTCTATTGCCGCTATAACAACAAATACTAAAAATTAAATAAAATAAATATTTAAGGGGGCTCCCATACAACAAACTTGTTATAGCTATATATACCTACATATATATAGGTACGGAACCCTTCATGCGCGAGTCGGACTCGCACTTGCCCAATTTTTATTTGTATCATACTATCGAAGTTACCAATGTCTGTGGAACCCAAATTCTCCTTTTTTTAGTTCTTTTCTTTTTCACCAAAATGCTCTTCATCAATTCCGTTGCAAGCAATATGATTATTATATTGAGTTCTGCGCGGATAGCACTGTCACTATATCTGTGTACATCCATTTTGGCCGAGATAGAAGTGCCAAATAAGTACGTATGTCCGTACGGTTGCTTTAAGTATGCTTATTTATGAGTGTGCTTAAAACAAGCATGCTTATTGCTGGCAAATGTGAACAGTTGCAGAGCATGCTAATTTTAAGCAAGCTTATGAGCATGCTTTTTTTTTGAGCACGTCTGTCCGTACCTTTAGTGTCTGACAGAAGAGTGAGGGAGATGCTATGTATGCTCTCAAGTCTATGACATAAACCTAATTTTAGGGTTCCTTATCATAGTCGGTAAAAACGGAAGCCTTATAAAATCAATTTGTTTTGTTGACAACAGAATTTGTCAATTCTTTTTTTGAATGACAATAAGAATGATCAACCAGACGTCATTAATTCAAATACGATTTATTTTTGAGCACGTCGATTTTTTGAAACTTGCATCATATGTAGGTTATTTCTACCATCAAGTTTCGCATGTTAGGGTAACATGTTAATTATTCCACATTGCCAACTCGTCCACAATGTCAGCTCGTCTATATTCCCATCTGGGTCACAATGCCAACTTGTCCACACACCCAACACGTCCATATTACCAATTCGTCTCAATTGGCAACTCGTCCATATTCCCAATTTGTCCACAAAGCCAAATCGACCATATTGCTAACTCGTCCATATACCCAACTGGTCCACAATTCCAACGCGTCCATATTGCTTACTCGTCCACAATGCCAACACGTTCACAAATACAACTCGTCTACATTTCCAACTCGTCCATATTTCCAACTCGTCCATATTTCCAACTCGTCCACATTCCCAACTCGTACACAATACCAAAACGTCCATATCGCCCACTCGTCCATAAACCCAACTCATCTACAATGCCAACTCGTCCATATTACCAACTCGTCTTTATTGCCAACTCAGGATTCCCAACTCGTCCACAATGCCAACTCATCCATATTGCTAACTCGTCCACATTTCCTACTCGTCCATACATCCAACTCGTCTACAATACCAACTCGTCTTTATTGCTAATCTCGTCCATATTATCAACTCTTCCGTATTACCAACTCGTCTTCATTGCCAACTCGTTTATATTCACAACTCATCTACAATGCCAACGCGTCCATATTACTTGCTCGTCCACAGTGCCAACTCGTCCACATTTCCAACTCGTCCACATTCTCACCTCGTCCACAATGCCAAGTCGTCCACATTACCAACTCGTCCACACACCCAACTCATCTACATTGCCAACTCGTCTTCATTTCCAACTCATCAACAATGCCAACTCGTCCATATTGCTAACTCGTCCACAATTCCAAGTCTTCCACATTACCAACTCGTCCATATTCCCAACTCGACGATACACCCAACTCGTCTGTACAAACTCGTCCTTATTATCAGCCCGTCTTTATTGCCAACTCTTCCATATTCCCAACTTGTTCATTTTGCCAACTCATCCACATTCCCAACTCGTCCATATTCCCAACTCGTCCAACATTGACAACTCGTCCAACATTGACAACTCGTCCATATTACCAACTTGTCCGTATTACCAACTCGTCTTCATTGCCAACTCGTCCATAATGCGAACTCGTCCACATTGCCTCCTTGTCCATGTTCCCAACTTGTCAATTTTACCAACTCATCCACATTGCCAACTCATCCACATTTCCAACTCGTCCATATTTATTCCCAACTCAACGATACACCCAACTCGTCTACAATACCAATTTGTCCTTATTATCAGCTCGTTTTTATTGCCAAATCTTCCATATCACCAACTCGTCCGTATTACCAAGTCGTCTTCATTGCCAACTCGTCCATATTCTCAACTCGTCCACATTTCCAACTCGTCCATTTTACCAACTCATCCATATTACCAATGTAGATACATTCCCAACTTAGCTACATTGTCAAGTCGTCGATATTCTCAACTCGACCACATTTCCCATCCCGTCGACATGCAAGCGGAAGGACTAAGTTTTTTCTTGTAAAATACCATTTAATTTACCATAACTCATGCCATTTTCCTTGGAATTACAGTGCGACCAAAAAGAGTAGAAATTAAAAAGTGGTTTCTAATCAATATAAGAAAAGGGGACGACACTACAGTATTGCCACTTTTTAATTTCTACTCTTTTCGGTCGGTCTGTATTTATTGGATGGACTTATATAATCATATTTACAATAATCTTTCATAAATTTGCTTATTTGAATGACGTTTAAATTAGTTTTACTACATTTTTTCTGCTTTGATTTATTGTAAAACTCGCCTATAAAAATAATCTATTATTGAATGACGGTCAGTTTTTCTAGTCTTGCGAGCACCAGGAAAACTCGCACTTAACCGCCTTTTTCCTCCACATTTTTAACAGGTGTGCGAAAAAGTTTCCATATCAACATTTTAAAATAAAAACAACCTGGCAATTGACATAATAGCCCCCAATAAAAAATACATTAAAAGTTGACAGAATATGGTTACTGTCATTCATTGTCAACAAACTGTAAAATTATTTTTGCATATTCGTACATGTTTTAAGTGTTGCGGATATTATGTTGCCGACTCAAAAATAATATTTCATCATGCTGAACAACTTACTACAGGTTTGTGAGCAAATCATGCTTATTATTATTTGGTCATCTTATGTCAAAATAGGGATCACAGGTCACGTGGTCAATGTCACGTGGTTAGCGCACAGTAGTTTTTTCAAATCCATTTTTAAGTACTTTTTCAGGAGAAAATTAAAAATCCAAGAGTTTTATGCACCTCTCCAACATGAGACGAATCTAATGACATATCATTTATCAAAATCGGACCATAACTGTAGATCTGATGGGATGTACAAAAATCGGCCTCGCGTAATATATTATAGTCTATTAATTAAAGGCAGAACTCGTCAACTGTTTCTAATGCCGAAAAATAATTTGAAGATTTCGATGTTACTCAATAATGTAGAAAAAGTGGCTGTCACTATAATATCTAGCAATCTTTTCTTCATCATGATCCTCGAGTCAAGGAGTTTCCGTACCGAATGTGAGGATTTACGAATTACTGCCCGTGATTTGTCTAAAGTTTTACGTCTTGCCATGATTGATGATTGATTTCTATTGCCTTGGCGAGGAAGTGAGATTGTCTCATATTAACATTAAAACCTAAAGTACCGCCGTGCTCGTGCTTTGAGAAGTCCGATGCCTAGTTACTCGTATTAGGTAAAGTGAAGAATGTAAGTTTATCCTCTTAGTGCATAATTCATATTTTTTCTTTGTTCTAGGGTCTCGCTTTCACTTTAGAAGAACGCCAATTTCTTGGCATCCATGGCCTTTTAGCTGCAAAGTTCAAAACCCAAGAGGAACAACTGGACATCTGCAGAATTTCCATAGACAGATACGAAGACAATCTGAACAAGTACCTCTATCTCGTCGAGTTACAGGTGACTAAGACTGATCAAGGTACCATTATTTTATCATTATCTCTTTAAGGGGTTGACCGTGGTGGCAGTGGGGAGCTAACAGTTGTGCGGTTGTTATCTTAATCGGCGGTGTAGGTCCGGTGGGGCGGAGTGCCAATTTCTCTACAGCGGACGATATGAGCAAATATACCTGACCGGCCGACACAGTAATTTTTATGATGATTTTTCGACATGTAAACTACGTATTAAGTACCTACTCATGTCTGAATGACAATTTTACTAAAGTAATTTTTTTCCTCTTTGGAGGTGATATTTAAACTACAGAGTGTCGTGAGTAATTTTTATAGGCGTGATAACTAGTATGGTCTGCCCGGAACTGTAGGATCAGACTGATGTCAAATTGTGTCGGTTTGGCGCAGGCTACAGACAGGCGTATTTTTGTTAGGTTAAGGTCGTAAATATTTCACTTGTGCCAATTTAAAGCAGCTTGACATCAATTTGATTTTGTGGTTCCGGATGGACTTCATCTAATTCCACTTAGAATATCAGTTTCGTGTTTGCACCCACAATATTCCTGGCTTTTTCAAGATTTACTGACCGAGCGAGAGAAGCGTCTCTGTTTCAGTAGCCCCAAAATTATTTCGTATGTTTGGATGCCAGATGCTTTCCGGCTGTTCTCGCCTAGAGGTCGCATTTCTTAACCAATTCTCATGAAATTTTGTGGGTAGGCTCGATAAGTATTTAAATATAACTTTTTTGTCGATTCAGTTTTCAAAATAGCTGAAATATGGGTTGTAAACATTTGATGACGGTGTTTCTCAAAAATTGTAACAAATTACAAATTTGAACCATTTCAAAACAAACTTGCGACGTCTACAGCTCACAGCGCCACTAGTATAGATAGTGTATAAACGATTGGTATCGGGAAAGCTCTAGCATAGTAGATAAATTAATACAAAACTTGAATCATTTTATTATGTCGATTTTCACTTACACACTTGACATTTACCAATGCAGATCCATTTCATAGGTACGATTATTTATTGACAACGGGACTTTTAGATTTCCGTGTTTACCCGATGGCATTTTTTTACACACGCTTTATCTGCACATGACATGACGACATTCTGACGGCCACGCGGGGTAAAGCCGGTTACGTCACACGTCACGTCAGTATGGCTTTACCCCGGTCCGTAACGTTTCTGTGACGACACTGCGGCGTCGTATACTATGACCGTATAATAAACAAATGAACGAATGAAATCTATCAATACTAATTGCGGTGGAGGAAAATATAACGTTTTATTAAATGCTTACTTCATTAACAGTTAACACACCGTGTTTTTAAAAATGAATGTCACCTTATTAATTTTATTACAGTATGGTGCAAGGTAACCCAGAAACAGTAACATATTTGATACATAATATACGTCTATCACCGCGTTAGATTGTAATGACCTATAATTTAGCGTTTACTGATATGTAATGGTGCATTCATGAATTAACTACTGCACGGGACTGAGAGATTATAATTAACCATGATTCATTCTGAATTATGTACATGCCACGGAAGGCTATTTACAACAATTTTTACGACATACGAATAGGTTCGAGTTGTCAGAGATATGTGGCCTCTGCAAATGCATATTCTTTCCTTTCCAATTAGCTAACTGTATTAGTTGGTTAACGTTTTTTTACTATAAAATTTATTTGATTTTTATTTATCGGATCAAATATGGCTTTAAAGTACCTACATCTAATACAAAATATGATATTATTTTAGGACAGGAATGAAAAGCTGTTCTTCAGGCTTTTGTCGGAAAATGTGGAGAAATACCTCCCCATCGTTTACACCCCAACGGTGGGGTTGGCTTGCCAGAGGTTTGGACTCATCTATAGAAGGCCTAGAGGTCTGTTTATTACGATCAACGACAGGGGACATATTTACAACATCCTGAAAAACTGGTGAGTGAAAATATATGAATAATAATGAAAAAATTAATTAAATAATGAACTTTATTCTGTGAGTAGGCCACAAGGGCACTTTTACATGTCTGAGTCTGAGTCTACCAGCTTTTACAACGACAGAGAGACCAACAACAACGACCAAGACACGAGGAGTCCACCGTTGAGAAAAAGATAGCTAAAAGAAACTACAGTCAGTAATTTTTTCAGCAAATATAAGTACTTTATTCCTATATTTTCCTTATTTATTATTACTTAAAATACAATATTGTAATTTTATAGGTAGGTACACTTTTAATGTTTTCTTCGAGGACTACGTTCAGTAGCAGGCTTTTTATAGACTGATAACTGTTTTCAGTCACGAATAATGTTACCTTTTCAATTATAGGCCGGAACCGGACGTGAGAGCCATAGTGATGACTGATGGCGAAAGAATCTTGGGTCTCGGCGACCTTGGAGCCTACGGCATGGGTATTCCTGTCGGCAAACTCTCGCTGTACACCGCTCTGGCTGGCATCAAGCCGCACCAGTGCTTGCCGATTACCTTAGACGTCGGGACTAACAACCAGGTATTTACTTTGACTTCTTTTTTTTTTACCAGAGACATCGATCACCCTATTGATTATTGGCCGGAACCGGAGGAGAGAGCCATAGTGTTCACTGAGGGCCAAATCGTGGGTCTCGGTGACCTCGGGATCTGCGGCATGGATATTCCCTTGGGCAAACTCTCGTTATGCACCGCCTTAATTGGAATTAAGACGCATCAGCGCTTGCCGATTTCTGTAGACGTAGACGAGAATAGTAACATTATTAATTTCAGTAAAATTAGAGACAACTGCAACCGTTTATTGTATTTGTACCTATTATTAACATAATTTAATTTAGGCATACTAAGTTGTTATTATATTTATTAAAACTGAGCGCCTCTCGCCATTAAACGTCACAGTTTGGCGAGTAATATTACATTGTTAAATGTTATTGTTTAAAGTTAAATAAAAAAAAAAAAAAAAAGTCCTCCAATTGCGAGTCGAATTCGCACACAAAAAGATCCGTACCTACCACTTTATTTTCGTAAGCTTTTTTCGCCGCGTAAATACGTTTCTCGTATGGTCGTTCTACCCTTTATTTTATTTTGTAGGATCTCTTAGAAGACCCTCTGTACATCGGTCTGAGACAGAAGCGAGTACGTGGCAAGGAGTATTACGACTTCATCGATGAATTTATGGAGGCTTGCGTCCAGCGGTATGGGCAGAACACACTATTGCAGGTTAGTCAAGACAACACAAAGTCCCATGGAAGCTGTATTATTAGGATTGTCAAGTTTTTACAATTCTGACAAGAATTATTACCTACATTAAAAAAAAACATGGAAATGTTTCATAAAACGATGTCATTAAGTATATAATTTCTAAGAATAGTTTCCTTGACTCAAAGACGATAATTTTGTGACACTTCAGCATAAACACCAAAAAGTGCGACAACGCTTTTGATGATAGGTATGTCTGATATAAAGATTAATCTATTATCGAGATGCCACGTCTTTGCGCGACCAGCGGCGCGGCGAGCGGTTGAGAGATCCGAGCGCGGTGGTTGGGCGCGGCCATACGAGTGAGCGAGACACACGTACCGCGCGCCACGCCGCTCGCCGCTAAGACCAAGCTCGTGGCATCTCCCTTAGGAACTTTTGTCATTAGGAATGTGGTGCTACCTTATGATGACATTATTGATTAAATTAGTATCCTTCGCAACGCAACGCGTCCCTCCCGCGTTATCTGATAGAGCGAACAGTATATTTGCTTTTAGATACACACCCATTTGTTAGTTATTCATCTGTAAACGGATGGACGTAACGCGAGACAAATAAGGCCAGCTTATATTAAGTTTTGTGGTGTGGCACGTTTTTACCGTTTCGTAACTGGAGATAAATCGAGCTTGATCGAGATTTGAGATCGTAGAAGTAACTAGAATCCGACCACAGTCAGTCCTTCTCAACTAGCTGTGACTGCGACACGTCAGCCGTCTCCCTCGCACTTTTCTGAAAGAAAGACAATTACTAAAAAATCTAAATGTTGCATCAATAAAAAATCCACTTACATTTTCTGATAATGCAATAATAAATACATCGAACGAAACGCTAACGTGCAAACCCTACTAAAGATACACCATTCACCAAACATAATGAATGACGTATTACAACGGATGTTACATAAATATTCATTCACGCTAACACAGCTGGTAACAGCCTTGTCAACAAGAATCTAACCTTTATGGTATTGATTTAAAGGATATTTTTAAACTGTAGCATATTTCTTTAGGTCGAGATACGTGTGCAATCACCGCGTGATTTTAGTTTGTCCATTAGATTATCACCTGGCTGGATGTCAAGTTCAATATTTCTTATGACGATGAAAAGTACAAGTCGCTTAAATCGAGTTCTCTGAACATATCAGATAATCTTATGCGTTATGCGCGTCCCGGCATTTAATCTGATAAATTGTCATTGTTTGACGTCAATTGGATGACACAAATGATTTCATGTTACTTCTGTCGTCTGAAGATCTCGAGTGTGAAACATAGCAAATTTCACGCAGACGATGGGGTGACGTGGATGTCTTCTTGAAGGATTGGGTAGAAATAACATTAAATCGAAATCACTCGAAGAAAAGAGGGAGGGATGGGAGACTTGCCTGCCGTGGGATATTAATGGGCTCAAAATTATAATAATATGAAGAAATAAAACTGTATAATATTTCTTCGATCGACAGAAAACCAATAAAATATAAAAAATATGCATATTATTGACTAAATTATGCTATGCGGGATGAACTTGCAAATTTAAAAGTAAGATTCCGATTTTCGGTGTCATAGAGATTAGATTACAAGATGTCTATCATAGATATAGTATAATAGTTATAGATTTGCCACCGAGCGACCAGGCGTAAGAGAAAGACATATAATGACGTCAAAATGTGGGGTTGCCACGGTCGCAAAAAAATCCCCCCAAAAAAGCGGTTAGAAAGAAACGTTCCAAGTACTCGAATTCACAACGTTTCATTTTATTGACTCATTTTCCGATATGATTAAATAAAGGATAAAAAGATGTATGTATTACCATTTTTATATTTTTGAAAATATCCCAATTAACGATTAAAAATTTGCGGCATAAACGGCTGTATAGGTATTAAAAAAAAAATTCATGGTTTTCGTAATTATTCCTTTATCTATGCTATAAGACGTTGCTTCGTACCAAATTTCAAGATTCTGAGTTCACGGGAAGCACCCTGTAGGTTTTGATTCCCTTGCAAGTTTCGAAAATTTGCGGCATAAACGGCTGTATCTTTTGATTGCGTTGGCTTAGAAGTTTGATTTTTTCACAGCTTCAAGGGACAGTAGACCTGAGTAATTGATATAAATTTCAGCTTCATACCTCCACGCGTTCCTGAGAAAAAGGGTCTTGACAGACGGACAGACGGACAACAAAGTGATCCTATAAGGGTTCCGTTTTTTCCTTTTGAGGTACGGAACCCTAAAAATCAATTTGATATGTTCCTTATTTAATTTTTCTCAGTTCCTGCTATTCATTTTTTACACGGTTATTTCTCTGTCGGAATCGGAGATCTGGAAATATAAATCCCACCAAAAACATTTCATGTAAAATTGGCTGCCAAGACTCACATGCTCATAACGCTTTCGCTGTAAAAAAGTGGTCAGATCCCTCGAAAAGCCAAGCCCCTAAGCCCTGAGTTTACTAATCCTACACCTTGGCTTCAAAAGTATGGCTTGGCCGTTTCATAGAGTAACGTAAATAAGTCCACAGAACCGTCTGGCCCATACGGTATCAAGAAATTAAGTTTATGTCTTCATGATAAAATATATTAAGAGTCCGCAGCAAGCTCGATTCTTCATACAAACGTAGTTACGTCCTTATTTTAATATAACATGTCACATTATCATGAAATTCTCTAAATATAATGAGATAAGATATATCTAGGGCTAAAACTAGTTTATGACTCTTGAAATGTTAATAGAAAGAAAATGGAGCGAGTACAAGTTTTGCATTTTTAGACCCCAGAAAGTTGTTCAGTTTGGCGGCATACTACGACCAAAATATAGTTTAGATTGAAGTCAAAACCTATTTCCGGTGTCGATTAAACTATGCAGTTTGATAAGAAAAAAGATTTATCAAAATTGATCTCGTAGTTTTAAAATGAGAGCGTAACTACGAAAACCTTAAAATAAATTACAAAAAATTGCTGCGAAACTGCAGCGAATTACTCTAGCGCGGGGAACGGTCCGGGGGGGCGGCGGTAAGCACCGCCCTTATCATAGCTACTCCTAGCCAGCCTCGCGCAACTCTCAAGGTAAAAAACGAACGACAACGGCTATATGAAACGGGGGTGAATTTTTACCTATCTAAGTTTGAAAGAACGTTGAAACCTACAAAGCATTAGATAATTGGCGACAATCGAATTTAGGCGGGTTGTACTTCAGCCGCCATTTTTGTCCGCCATGGCATAGTAGTTGACGTTTCTCTTTTGTTGTGTTGTCTGGTTTTGTCAAGGTTCTGCGATCTTTTAAAATAATTCAAATTTCACAAATAATCTAATAATTTGCATTCTTTGGGTGTAGTGGTCGTCTAGAAGGTACACAAGACAATCACAATTGCAAAAATGAGTGGATTGAAAAGGAAAAAGTGCGAAATATGCAGAATGAAAACGTGTCGAATGGACGGTCAAAAAAGACTGTTCATGGCAAGATTTCCACCGGACGAAGATCGGTAAGTAAAAAATATAATTAATTACTGCGTGTTATAACCATGTTAATCGTAAGTTTCATTGAAAACTTGGTATTTCGGGTAAAATAATACATACCCTTATACGTATGTAAACAATAGTGCTGTATGTAAGTTTTATCGATAATTTTCATTTGAAGTGAAAAATACCTGGGTAAATACGGAATATCTTTCTTCAAGCAAAAGCCACTACTTTTTATGCCAGTTTGAGTTAGATTATGGTCACAGAAATATTTTACGAAAAATCTTCAATGGACTATGAATGGTACGGTTTCATCTGGACAAACAGATTCATTTTACTCTGTAATTTTCTGTTTACCCTGTATTATTTGTGTTGCAGAACTTCCAACCTGGAGCACAGACTGGAGTGATGAAACGGCTTTTTTCGTCTATGTTTATCAGCAAGCCAAGCAAAGTTTGAACGAAATAAAATTATTTGCACACTTTTGTTTTTTTTTATGAAGTCAGTAACCTAAAGTAAACCAAATGTTTACATTGAAGCGAAATATTTGATGATTTAAATTACCGGAAAGCCGTTGGAGACGCGGGTGCGAATGCGAACCCCGCCTGAACCATTTTTTTTAAATACCGATATCGATAATTCGATAATTTGTGTAACATGTGACATCCCTATTTTGTTCTTGATGTTGGCATTATGTCATGAGTTGACACTGACACTGATATTGTTTGCGGCTTCATATTGGCAGTATGTTTCGTATGGCACTCCCGTCTCTTAAAACGTAGTGATTACATACTCTTTGCTCCTAGCGCGCTCTCGCTTTACTGCTAGCGCCCTGTCTTCCTCTAGGTGAAACAACAACATTTTAAAGCGTAAGCGCGCGATCTCAACGCGGAGTTGAGCGGGCCTTGCTGCGGACTCTTAAACTTAATTCCTTACCATATAGGCCGGACAGTCCGTTAAACTTATTTACGGTACTTTATGAAACGGCCAAGCCATACTTTTGAAGCCAAGGTGTAGGATTAGTAAACTCAGGGCTTAGGGGCTTGGCTTTTCGAGGGATCTGACCACTTTTTTACAGCGAAAGCGTTATGAGCATGTGAGTCTTGGCAGCCAATTTTACATGAAATGTTTTTGGTGGGATCTCATTTCTTTTTGTAAGGTAATTTTTAATTTATATGTTTTTTTTTTATGCTGAAGTGTTTCTAAGTAAGTATAATATAATTATAGTATAGTATAGTATAGTATAATTGTGTATTTAAGAAATACTTACGTTTAGCCCCATATATATATATATTATATACACTTTTATCCCCCATTATGGAAAGCCCATACAAACTTTCATCCCCTTATTTTAAGGGTGGGGGGTGATTTTCTAAAAACCCTAGAATGTGTATTTTATTTATAACAATGAGCCCAATAGGTATAAATTTTCAGACCTCTAGTATCAAAATTTGCGAAAGTCTCATACAAACTTTCATCCCCTAGTTTAAGGGGTTGGGGGGTAAAAGTTCCAAGTTTCAGAATTATTCTATTGTTTGTGTACTAAACCTAGCTTACATACCAAATTTCAGCTTTCTAGGTCATCGGGAAGTACCCCAGAGGTTTTGATACATAAGTGAGTGAGTGGCAAAATCAGCGTATTTTAGGTACCAATAAAACCTAAAGTATAAAAGCTAGATCAATGAAATTTAGTATATTTCATATGTTCCCTAACTGCATCTTAACCTGTGAATTTGGGCGCTCTGGTGTTAACTGGGACGAAACTATGAGGGTTTGAAAATGAGACGAAACGGTTCGAGAAAAGGTAGGTAGTGCCCCGCCTCTTTTTTTTTCGTCTTGGCGGGGGCACTACCGTGCCCCCAGATTTGCTTAAGATTCCCCAAATATGGGGTAATTTTTATTTTATTTCTAGGCATCCCGAAATCGGATTATAAACCGACTGATTTATTTAGACATCTATGTTAGCTGGCTTCTATCGTAGATTTATGCTACGCAATTTGACCGATGTGCAATATTTACATGTCAAAATGTATAGTTATTTTGAAAATAATTTACAATTTTTTCCTAATTTATCAAGTTTTTTCATGTATAACTAATGATTTAACTTTGTAACTTGATTCTTGTGAGATTTGAGAAGGAAATAGGCGATCAAAAAACAAAAAAAAACTTTTACCTACGCATGAAATGTAACATCCGCGTATTTTCGTTAACTGTTACTTTTCTAGCCAAACACTGAACACCCCACCATTTTTGAGGCTACACACGAACACTCCACATCCATTGATATGTCAATTATACGGTAATAATAATCATTTAATACACAAAACCTTCTATTTCTTTAGCACTTTTGATACTACCTGATTGTTTTGCTTTCAATTTGAAGTGTGCCAATAACCCGACCATGAATATTCTATTTCTTCAATTAGGAATCGCAATAAGGCTATCTTTATCTATCAAAGCGTGTCAGACCCTTGATGTCTATCAATATCACGTTGGTTTTTATTAAGTACATCAACGAGGCTTAGAAAAAATGCCTAATTGTGCCGTATTGAACCGTAAAAATACCTCTAATAACAGTTGCCGAAATAAACGAAATATTTCCTTTCATGGGTAAATATGTTTTGTCTTAAATTGTAGGTTATTTCACTTAAAATCAATTATTTAACACTTTTGTATGGTCAAAGTTATATAATACTTGTATAAACAATGGATATTTGCCAGAAAAGTTAATTAAAACCGTGGTAGTTCCGATCCCTAAAAACAAAACGGGAGATCTTTCAAATATTAAAAATTATAGACCGATCTCGCTTGGTACGATTTTAGGAAAAATACTTGAAAGATTGATCCACCCAGATTTGCAGCGCAACATATGCATAGATGATGCGCAGTTCGGTTTTCGTCCCGGACTCTCAACAGATTCGGCGATTTTCAGCCTTAAGAGTACGGTTAATTACTATGTGTCCCGGAACTCATCTGTATACGCCTGTTTCCTTGACCTTAGCCGAGCTTTTGACCTAGTTAACTTAAAGTTGCTATGGGAGAAACTCGCTGCATCCAAAGTACCGCCGAAAATTGTGAATCTGTTGAGATACTGGTATGAAAACCAGGTGAACTGTGTGAGATGGGGCGACACAACCTCTAATAATTATATATTAGAATGTGGCGTTCGCCAAGGTGGGCTGACATCGCCGGACCTCTTTAGTCTATACGTAAATGACCTGATTGTTGAGCTGAGAAGCACTAGAGTGGGCTGCCACATTGGCACTACATGTACTAATAATTTTAGTTATGCCGATGACATGGTGCTTCTCAGCCCATCTATCAGGGGCATGCGAAAATTACTGGCTATCTGTGAGCAATATGCCTGCAGCCATGGCCTTAAGTATAACGTGCAGAAGACCAAAATGGTAGTTTTCAAGGCAGGAAGAGGTCCGACTAATGTTTCGCCAGTGTGGTTGGATGGGGCGCTTGTGGAAAGAGTGGAAAGGTTCAAATACCTCGGACATATGCTCACGGAGAGAATGCTTGATGATGAAGACATCGAACGGGAGCGCAGGGCTCTGGCCGTACGGTGCAACATGATAGCCCGCAGATTTGCGCGTTGCAGTGATGAAGTGAAACTGACACTGTTTAGAGCATATTGTTTATGTTTCTACACGTGTCAACTGTGGAGCAGATTCACTAAACGCGCAATGAGCAAAATTAGAGTGCAGTATAATGACGCATACCGTATCCTAATGAAACTGCCGAGATACTGCAGTGCATCGAGCATGTTTGCCGAGGCCAGAGTTCCTGACTTTTTTGCCATCATGCGGACACGTATTGCTTCCTTCTGGAGCCGTCTGCGTTCGTCTAACAACAGCATTCTACGTGCGCTGTCTGGGTGTTTGGACAATCCTATTTATAAGTATTGGGTTTCCGTGCACCGCGACGGAAACAAAAAATAAATAGATATATATTTTTGTGCATGTGACGGCCTAGTTGAGAACTAGGTTAAATTTACGTTTATTTTGTTATTTTTACACATCTTTTACACACTTTTTTATAATTTTTATTTTACATAATTTTTAAAATTGCTGTATTGTATTGTAATTTGATATTGGGTGTATACCTGTAAATTATTATTATTATTATTATTATTATTTGTGTTTTTACTATGAAACCTTTTACATAAATAATACATTGCTGGTTTTGATTTTAAAGCCATCAGGATTTATGATTATGACTATATTAAAATACGCAATGAAAATAAAACGATTGTCATCGTTTACTCTTTGCTTAGTTACAAAATAACGGTCTAGGTATAATGTCAGATTCAACATGGTAATTTTCATTCGTACTATGGGAGTCGATTATCATAGTATCAACCGACTACTGAAGGACGCTGTTAATCGGACGGGGTACTCCCATCATTACAAAGCTCTTTTCATTTGACAGTTACAATAAAAAAATCGGCACGTTGTATTTCCTTGTAAAACAGGAACGCGACTCATCTTAAATAACAGATCTGTGGTTTAGACTGAACACTATTTGAAAATTTGATATGTTGTCGATTGCGTTTGGGATAAGCGCGCTGTATA
Organism: Apotomis betuletana; assembly: GCA_932273695.1. NCBI lineage: Eukaryota > Metazoa > Arthropoda > Insecta > Lepidoptera > Tortricidae > Apotomis > Apotomis betuletana. The sequence goes on from OW026300.1 coordinate 17,949,732, forward strand.
TAAAAGTTTTTATTAATTCATGAACTATCTTCCAGTTCGAAGACTTCGCACTCCTTAACGCCGCCCCCCTCCTGGAAAAGTACCGCAACAAGTACTGCACCTTCAACGACGACATCCAGGGCACCGCTAGTGTCGCCGTGGCTGGTCTGATGGCCGCCGTCCGGATCACCAAGCGCAAGCTCAGCGAGAACATCTTTATGTACCTTGGCGCCGGATCTGTGAGTTACCTTATCCTTATTTCATCACATGTACGCACAGACAACCCCCACTAGACGGAGCATGTAAGGCGACCCGCGCGCACCAACGATATGGTACGGCAGAACATTAAAGTATCAACACGGCGGCCACCGTTTAGTTGCGTCCTTGTTTATGATCCATGCGTACGTCAACGAAAAAAGAAATTAAATAAATAACATGGTAAATTGTAGTGTTAAGTGGTGTAGAGAGACCTCATAAACATGGACGCAACTAAACGGTGGCCGCCGTGTTGATACATTAATGTTCTGCCGTACCATATCGTTGGTGCGCGCGCCCGAGTAACAAAATTTGGTACTATAAAAGGCCTGGGAACGTTTTAGGATGTGCCAAATAGTGTTCATGATCAGCACTATAATGGTGTTGTAAATGTTTACAGAACCCCAAAGAGGCCCTAGTTTTATCACTGATTAATTCTATAAACATTACATAAAGACTCGCGCGGTGATAAATCAGCTCTGTTGTTGAAGTATAAAAGTGTCGTAAAACGCTTTTTAGTACTAACATAGTGCTGTCAGGAACTATTATGTCACGAATTTGCTCTATAAAAGTAACCAAAAGATGTTTATAGTGCTGCTCTGCACTGTAATCGATTCCAGTGTTTTTTGTCGTCAAAACTGTTTTCCATTTTATTCTTTAGATGTGTTAATATGCCATCGTGGTATTGAAAGAAATAAATATCGATAAGTTATTTATGCTCCATTGTTACTTAACGTAACCTGTTATCAGAAGGATATCAGCACTTGCGAAAAAAATGTATTGATAAATCCATTATGCTGATTTCAAATTTGACAATGCGCCCTGATAATACTCTTGTTTTAATTAAATTAAAATCAATAAATTTAAGACTATGGCTGCTATAGTACACATTGGCTCCAGCCGTCTCCTAATATGTGCTATCATGGCGTAAACGGCGGCCATATTTTTACTAGTGATATAATTGATAATAAAAAACTGCTACAGATCTAATTAGTCCATTAATTCATAATTTTAACTCTTTTATGTCACGTTTTAGTCCCGTAGCAGTAACACAAATTCACTTAAAGGGCTATTTAGAATTTAAGTTATTTAGCAACTGACTGTGTATTGCTGCAGCAAGACTTGGATCGACTCTCGGAATATTACAATGATAATCGCATCAGTGTCAATGTGAATAAATGCAACCATATCAGCTTCACGCGCCGTAATAAGCCAATAAACTATCAATATACGATCATTAATGTAGAAATTGCTACGGTGGATAAAGTCCGAGACCTTGGTGTTTTCCTAGATGCGAAACTTACCTTTTCTAACCATGTAGATTATATCGTCAATAAAGCATATCGCAATCTTGGATTCATCCTTAGAGTCACTCAGCCCTTTCATGACATTCACTGCATCAAAATACTGTACTATGCGTATGTCCGTAGCGTCCTTGAATACTGTAGTACAATATGGAATCCGCAGTATGTCACTTATTGTTCTGCTATTGAGAGTGCAGAAGAAGTTTTTAAACCACTTAAATTTTCGGACGCGTAGCACAGTAAAACAATATCCAGACTCTTGTAGGCTACACAATTTTACTGAACTTGTTAACATACGTTTGGTACGCGATATGTTGTTGCTCCACAATGCATGCTCTGGGTCTTTGGACTGCTGCGACTTGTCGTCAGCACTCCTTAAACTCAAGGCTACAACCCAGCGAACCAGACATACCACTCTGTTTGCTGTGCCCTTTAATCGTACGAAGTATGGTTCCAATTGCCTCGCAAGTCGCCTTCCACGTACGTATAACACTCTTTTTGAGTCATTTGACCCCTTCTACCTGACCAGAACCTGTTTCAGAAGGATGATTACTGAGCATCTGTCGTCAGCGTGAGTTGCCGAGTTTGAAATCATTCACACACACACACACACACATACATACAATACATAAACACACAACATCATTGCAATACCTGCCATTCCAAATCTCTTTATTTATTCAGCTTACCATTGGTTCCTCAATAAGTGTTAAAACATTTACTTTTATTTTAATTTTTCAGTTTATTATAATATGTTTCCACCTTGGAACTTACTCAGTTGATCACCTATCTGAATGCGTCTCCTACCGCAACGTTAGTTTTTATTTGCTAGTGATAAGTCTGTATAATGTAAATCCGTAATTGGCCAATGTTAAACAAATATGTATCTGTTTAAAAAATATTGTAATTTGTGCTGTGGATTTTGTATCAATAAATAAACTGCACTAGGAGTCGCTATAGTACTAATTAGTGCTATAGAAAAGTGTTCATCACTTTTACAGAACTAGCCCCATAGCGATGTTGAGGAAGCTTTTAAGAAGCCATATCGTTACGTAATGCTTGTACAGAGTACTTTTATAGTGCAAATTGATCCTATAACAATGTTTTCATCCCTGCTACAGTGCCAGTACTGTTAAAGTCATTTTGACGCAGTTTTAGTGCTAAATAGATACATAAAAGTGTCAGTAAGTTCATCTACAGTACTAAATAGTACCATAGCAGCTTTTTAAATATCTAGTAAAGTGCAACACTTTAAAGATTCTTTTGTATGGTCCTGTAAGCGTTCTAAGAGCTAAAATATAGAACTTAATTGCTCTTTAATTTATAAAATTAAAACGCTCCGTTAAACACCTTTATAGTGCAAGCAGTCACAATGGATACCAGTATAGGCCGACTATATCACGGTTTGGTGACATAACGCCCTGGTTATAGAACTTTTTGTTACTTGGGCGGGTCGCCTACGGGTCGCCTTACATGCTCCGTCTAGTGGGGGTGGTCTGTGCATGTACGGTACGCTCAACGGCGACATCCAGAGCACCGCCAGCGTGGCCATGGCCGGTCTGATGGCCGTCGTCTGGATCACCAAGCGCTAGTTTAGTGAGAACATCTACATATTCAAATTCAAATACAAATCCAAATTAGCTTTATTGACACAACATTAGAACAGAATATTAACAATATAAGTATATATACAGAAGAAAAAAAAAAGTGCTATACTATGCAGTGGCTTATAAATTATAATCTATGTGTATACAATACTAACTACAAAAAACAACAATAATGTCGGCCATGGGTACTAAGCTCAGCATATGCTGGCCGTTGGACGACCAGCGCTGATTTTCAGCTTGGCCCCATACACATTATTCAGATACATAATAATATACACGCATGTGGAATGATCTCCATGCCGAAGTTTTCCCCGGGGCGGGGGCTACAGTATGCGGTTCTTCAAGAGGGGAGTAAAAAGGTTCTTAAAGGGTCGGCAGCGCGCGTGTGATGCTCCTGGCGTTGCAAGCGTCCATAGGTGGCGGTAACTGCTTAACATCTGGTGGGCCGCATGCTTGTTTGCCACCGTCGTAGTATAAAAAAAATATATTCCTTCGCGCTGTGGTTCACTTTACTTTTACCATCATTATTCAACCCATAGACACTAGGTAACTGCTGGAGCTTCAAGTTACCATATCTTGTTTACACTTTGTCACTAGTACAGTACCTACTGCACCTTCAACGTGACCGGCTCGTTGGCCAGGTTTATCTTTCCGTCCAATTTCGCTTCAAGTGTTTAGTGTGATCTGATTAGGTGGTTCACCTAAATTGTACTCGTGATGATAAGTGTGATGTAGTTGTGATTAGGTATTTCAATACTGCTGAGCAAATGCGACCCCTCCCTTTTTACCCAGTTACGCGACGGCATAGACCGGGTCATTCTATTACTAATAAGCACTATCGATCGCCATAATCCTTTAATCCAGTGGCTCTGTCTCTTTATTAAAAGCTTTTATTTAAATTGCAATGTATGTATGTATGTATCTATGTATGTTTGTTCGGGTGAAATCTTGCAACTCAATTTTGAAGCAGATATCGTCAACCGATTGAGCTGAAATTTTGCATACTTACTTAACTTTGACGTCAATACAATAATATGGTACCATAGGGCTGATCTGATGATGGAGCCGGAAGGTGGCCATAGGAACTCTATAATAGAAAAAGCAATCCTACCGAGCTTGGGCTCTTTAGAATCGTCTCAGTGAGCATTTGATGGATATCCAAAGAAAAGTACAGTCGGCTATAAAAGCTTGCCACTAAAATGTCATTTTTGACAGAAACTTATAAATTAAGCAAGCAGGATCACAACTGAAGGTAATGAAGTGTGAACTAAAACTTTCAGGCCGCTAACGGCATCGCCGAATTGTCATGCGCGGCAATGTTGCAAGAGGGTCTGACCCAGCAGCAGGCGCGTGATCGCGTGTACATGTTCGATATCGACGGTCTGCTGACCACGAAGCGCCAGGGCGGAGTGCCGGCGCACGCCGCCGCCTTCGGCAAGGACCTGGAGCCGGAAAAGGACTTCCTTGCGGCCGTCACCAAGATCAAGCCCAGCTGCATTATCGGTAAGTCCTTATTCCCAATAGAATAGTAGTACTTCTTTATACTTGGGCATTGTGTTGTGACCGACACACAGACCACCCCCACTAGACGGAGCATGTAAGGCACATGTAAGGCGACCCGCGCGCACCAACGATATGGTACGGCAGAACATTAAAGTATCAACATGGCGGCCACCGTTTAGTTGCGTCCATGTTTATGAGGTCTCTCTACACCACTTAACACTACAATTTACCATGTTATTTATTTAATTTCTTTTTTCGTTGACGTACGCATGGATCATAAACATGGACGCAACTAAACGGTGCCCGACGTGTTGATACTTTAATGTTCTGCCGTACCATATCGTTGGTGCGCGCGGGTCGCCTTACATGCTCCGTCTAGTGGGGGTTGTCTGTGGACCGACATGAATGCGGCTTGTTACTAATATTATTTCATATGTACATATCTATGTTTAAGTAATTTTATTTGTATGCACAAATAAATTTACTTGTACTGATATATTTATTTTGGTGGTCTATGTACGTTTATTTATGTATTATTAGCTGCACCGCGCGGTGCCACCCGCTCATCCCACGGGTACACTGCATTTTTTCGGGATAAAAAGTAGCCTAACACACCCGATGCGCTACAGAACCTCGGTCGCCGGAACAGCACCCGTCTTCGCTGTAAACTGTGCTATGTTGAATAGTGAACATTACATTTTAGAGGTATTCATATTATTATGTTTTTTCCCCGGTGGTATACGTTATTTTGGACTCGGAATCTATTTTTATTTATGTTTTTTTTTAATAAAGTAGTTTTTTAGATATCGTTTTTTTTAATCTTCGATGTAACATTTCTGCCCCTGTAGTATTTATTTGCAAGCGAATTGTTAAGAAATAGTACATTGTTGTAGAGGCTGTAAAGTAAGCAAAAGATGAACGAGTAAATTCGATAATACGAGTTCATCTATTGCACTTTCAGCCGAGACTGAACAGAGTGCTTTTCACGACTACTGCGAGGCAAATATACATTAAAATACGAGTATTTTATATTGATCATTAAACTCGGCGCCTTGTCGCAGCATCATTATTGTAAAAATTAGGGCTATTATATACATAAAGCTGATCGTGCCCCCAGGTTCAAACGACGCAACGACGATTTTCAACCCATTTATGAAGAAATAACAAAAATATTAAAACTTACCTCACTTTCAACTAAATTTAGACATTTAAACATTTAGTCTAGGCTACACTCAGGTAAACAACCCTACTATACGTTCTACACTGAAAGGTCATTGTAACGGTACGTAATATTAACATACGTTCCTAATATTATTTATTTCGTCAGTCAATGTGAACATTATCAAATTAAGCGCATCACAAAACCAACATTTAATTTACTGAATAATACATTTGTTTTTTAAATATGGCGGCTGCCCCGTAGCGCATGCGCGCTTCTCACGCAAAGGAGTCATGGATTCTCAGCCAAATTAAAAAAATATCATGAATTCAATATGTATATATAATTTAAAGTGTTTATTTGTTGAAAAATAAGTAATTGTTGAAATTAGGAAATTGTTTTACGCCCCATAACGAATTTTAAAATATAAATTGTTCATGATTTTCAGGGTAAAACCTTTTTAAAGAAATCTTATTAAAAAGTAAACCTGAGGCGTTCACTTACTTAAGAAAATAAACTCGTTTGCGGGTATTTATAAGTTAAGAAAAAAATACACCTCATAAATGACGCATTCTCATTGGTCAATTTAATTTGACATGCAGCAGACGATTAAGCTTTGATTGGTTAAATTGTCGTTTAAGCCGGCCGAGAAAATTACTCTGAAATATTTTCTGAAAAGTCGTATCTTGCTATGAAATTCATGTGTAGATACGAACTGTTACCGTAACGCTCTACATTGTTGTCGTGTCGGGAGCTAACATAGATTTACAGTTTACAAATGAACATTATAAGCGGTTTTGTGTACTGGATTCAGGTAATCTATAACCACATTTTCGAGCAGCGTCGTGAAAAAGTGTATCTCGGCTTAATAGGATGACAAATTCAATGTATTGATGTGTAAATTTTACACAAGGTTTCATGGCATGACGCCATCGTCAATAACACACGATATTATATACATATGAATAGCAGAGTGCGCGTGAGTGTTTGGTGTATTCATATACCTGATAAAGAACAAAGCTGTATGCAAATCTATTCCAGATGTCTTCAATTAATTAAAAATGGGTCTCAACCTTGATCAACAAATAGCGTAAAATTCGTAAAATTATTATTCTATAGGTACACTTTTAATATGTTTTCTTCGAGAACTACGTATGAGCCTAACCTCGTACATAGTGAATATATTTCCTTGCATGATTGATGATTAAATTTTCTAGGTTGTTCGACGGTCGGCGGCTCCTTTACGCCCGAGATTTTGAAGCAGATGGCGAAGAACTCTGACAGGCCCGTTATATTCGCGCTGTCCAACCCCACGAGCAAGGCAGAGTGTACTGCCCAAGCCGCCTATGACAACACTGATGTATGAAATAATTCTTCTTTTATGCGACAGCAAAATTGTTACTATAAACAGCCATAATGTTAGGACACACACACCGGAGCAGTATCGCAATTTCATTGTTTTATCACTGCATGGACCAATAATGCAAGGCGACTGCCGATGCTCCGTCGTCTTCAACAAGTCGTTGGAACTCGGCTTAGTATAGGCATTGACAGTCTCCTAGAATGACCGGTCCACGATTGTGAGCTATTTTTAAACTAATAAATAAATAAATAAATAAAAATAAAAAAGCCTTATATTTCTTGCTAAACAATACAAAAACTTAATTCTTATTATCTAAAAAGTATTATTATATTATATTTAAACTTATATTTATAACGTTACATTGTTATGTATGTAAGAACCCCTCTTTCTCGAAGGTGAAGGCCTCCTCTAGAGATTTCCACGTGTCTCGGTTCTTTGCGGTCGCCATCCATAGTTTACCAGCCACTTGTACTAGTTCATCTGCCCATCGCGCAGCTGGTCTACCTCTCTTCCTGTTACCTGGTGGTCCATTCCAGGATGTTAATTTTTAAACTACTCTGTATTAAATTCCAGGGTAAATGCGTGTTCGCGTCTGGTTCCCCATTCCCGCCGGTGAAGTTCGGCAACAAGGAATACCACACGGGTCAGGGTAACAACTCGTACATCTTCCCCGGAGTCGCGCTCGGCGTCATCGCCACCGCCACGCATCACATCCCCGAGGCTATGTTCCTGACCGCTGCCAGGGTACGTCAAGTCACATTGTACTTAAGAGGCCTTATTCCTTTTAAAATTTATTTTTTTCATATTATGACAAATATATTGATAATTTCAACCAACTTTTTGAAGTGAATAATACTTTTCCCCGAGTTCTAGGTAGTAACATAGTTATTTCACGCTTTCATTGCGTACAGTCGAAAATAAGTTAAAAAAACTAATTGTCCGCGTGAATTTTGTCAATTTCGAGTAGTTTTTGAAACAAAAATTATCAATGAAAAATTCAAACTGTAGGTTTCAAATATATACCAATAAATCCCAATAGCCCTGTTCTAGAAAGTAACATCCATAGTATATTAAGAAACATGTTTGATCATAGAGAAAAATGTCTAAACAATCTGCATTTTAAAAGGAATAAGGCCTCTTAAAGCGTACACTTATTACATGAAGCAGGCTAACGAGTTCGTGTAAGGGTACGTGGGATGCAACCATGGAATGGAACTATGGGAATGGAATAATATGTACTCTAAAATTAGTTATTCCTTGTTTTGTTTTACCCCAAACTGAAATAACTAGTGGTTCAGCTTGGGGCGTTGATGGTGGTGAAGATTCGGGTGAACGCGGCATTAATAACATTGGTAGAAAAAGTTACCAACATAATTGTAGAGGCTGGAAAGTAAGCAATAAATGAACGAGTACGTTAAACGTGATCATCTATTGCACTTTCGGCCGAGACTAAACATAGTGCTTTTACCGACGAATGCGAGGAAAAAATATCTTTTTTCATTACGGTTCGAAAGGGCTTCAGTACAAATCGGTTGCAATAAAACGATGTATTAATAATGTTATGGTCCAACCTTCGTACTTTCGGATGTATTCCATTGTATTTTTTTTTAAATTCGCGAAAAACATTATGATGACGCATTCACATTGGTACATTTAATTTGTCATGCAGCATACGATTAGTTCTGATTTGTCGAATTGTCTTCTAAAAGTTGTACTTTACTATGAAATCCATGTAAAGGGAAGACTTTTTACTGTAGAACAAAACATTATTGTCTTGTTTGCTAGGCTTGCTAGATGGACAATTTCCAAATGTACAACTATGCACAGTTCTGAATACTGGATTTACAGCATCGTTGACCACATTTTCGAGCAGTGTCGTGAAAAAAGATTTTTCTAATGTATAGTTTTATGTTTTTAATTCCAGACTCTCGCAAACTTTGTCAGTGAAGACGATCTGAAACTAGGACGTATTTACCCGCCACTATCGCAAGTGAAGGAGGTGTCCCTTCACATCGCCATCGAAGTCGCGAAGATGGCTTACGATGAGGGTATGTATAACTGACTGTACACAACACTGTGTAACGGCTGGCCGTTTTATTAATTGTGTGGATGTTGAATGATGATATGGAAACTTTGGTGCGTGATTCTGACAGCAGTTTGCCAATAAGTTTTAGTAAGTTTTCGAACAATGTCTAAAATAGTTTTCTTTTAACCATTTCTCGATATCTATCTCAAGGCCGACTCGCGATTATATATAAAAAAAATATATGACATTAAAGTTGGTCTAGGTAGGAAAAGTTTTCACACCAACCGCTAAAAACGATGGTTCTGTCTGCATCGTTTAATGCTTTTTACGACTCTTTTTAATTGTAACCAATATAGACCGGACCTCTTCTCCGGACCATTCCCCGATGTTGTTAGAAATCGTCGGGGATAGTGCAATACCGCGTAAATAACAGCTGTCGATAAAGTTCTCATTTCAATAAAATACTTGGCATTTGTTTGAATATTGATTCGTATCTACACTTGTTACTTACGCGGTATTGCACTATCCCCGACGAAATGGCTTTCACTGTTTGACCACGTCTTAATCATAACAAAAAAAAAAGTTTTTATTGTAAGTAGGTCTAATTTCTTTGTTCTCTCTTTTTTTACATTTATTTAGTATGTGTTTATTGAACTTAATAATTTACAGTTTCACAGTTACCAGTTATCCATTATCGATCCAAAAGGCCACTTTAAAGGCGGTATATTTTACAAACCTTCAAAAGTTAATTTTCATTTTTATTGTGTTAAAGCCCGGTTTCTCAGTCTGTGGACAAATGTTTTTTTTTACGGATTTGATGGTTTGTGTTTTTTTTTTTTGCTTGTAATGTAATCAAAAGTAGATATGTATTTTTATTATTCGTTAGTTTTTAGTTCGAATTCGACGCCCTGATGTAGCCTGTAGACCGTTCGATACTGTAACAAGAACAAAACATCTCATATTTATAAAAAAAACATAAGTACTATAGATCGTAAATACGTATTATGAGCAAATATTGCTTGGATTAGTGTATAGCCAGCATTACCGCAATATAAATTCTTGTACATATTACTCAAGCCTTCGTTACTTTACCCGCAGGCTTAGCGTCACTGTATCCAGAGCCAAAGGACCTTCGCAAGCACGTTGAAAGCCAAGTCTACTGTCACAACTATGAGAGCGCCATGCCGGAAGTGTGGAATTGGAAACCCGAAGAAACCTTCAACGTTCGACCCATCCAGCCTGTTCCCAAAAACATCTAAGCGTAACGTGAAGGTGTTAGTTCATTAACCAGTTCATTTGTCCTTTCTAACGCATTTTCTCCCAGTAATAAGTATTGTATTATGAACATAACTTTAACTGATAATTAAAAAGACAATAGTAGAAAAAATCGACACGGCTACGTAGCGATCGGTACGTATGTTTACTTAGTGACTTTTAAAAAGTATTACCGGCGTATTACTCAAATTTACAAAGTAATCAGTGCATTAACCTATATGTAAGCTTATTTATTTTCATGTAGACGAATAGTTGTTCCCATCTATACTTGGTAGCACTTGCAGAAGTTTGTAGTATTAGGAAACGATGTTCAAATACGTGTATGTACATTATCGTTATTTGGTTGCCTTTATTAAGCTTCGATCACACATAATATTAAGGAACAATACATTGTATTTCAAAAAGTACTTAGTATTTCGTATTCATAGTTTTAATCAGGTGTAGAATTTATTCTTGTTTACTTTTGACCAAATGGAATGTTTTTGATTTTTTTATTAAGTATTATCAATTTATCGTGTTTGTCAAATCATGAACTTTATTTGCATGTAATCAACACTTTATGTATGAATTATTTACTTTTTATGTAATTATTTCGTAATTAAACGTATTTAAATCACGTCAATGTTGTGAGCGTTTTGAAATAATAGGTAATTATAAATGTATAACATTAAAAATAAAACTCTAGTCACCGCAGTATGAAAAATATCGCAAAATAATGCAGGTCGCCGTATTTATAATGCATTTTTAAATTATTATTACGAATTTTGTCAGGATCCAATAGAAACGTATACACCCCGTATAGGGAACAAATAACGATAAGAAGGACTAGCTCATTTTACAAAAACGTATTACAACCTATTGAGTTATTAATATTATCAGCCAATCAATGAAATAACGAAATGAATTCTTATTACTACTCGAACGCGTACATCGTGTGAAAGGTGGGAGATTGTTTTATTTATTTTGCAATTTGTGATTATACAGGACACAATAATCAAAGTGTATTATATGAAATATATTCTTATGATGATGCAGTGATGAAAGTAAACGTTAGAAATCGAAAAGATTTTATTTTAGCAAAATTCTTGATTTATATTGTAATAAAATACCGCTGTACCTAACAAGCTATAGGACAAATATTTGCATCAACTACGGTCACAAATTTACAACAAAAACAGTGATTAGAAACCCCAAATTGACCTATTGTGCATTTGCGCTTAAACATTTATTATTTTACTCTTCAATGTTTCACTTACCTAATTAAGAAAACAAGTTCATACGAAGAATATTTACTATGTATATAATAAAGCAAAGCTGTAATTAAACCAATAGAATCTTGGTTATCTACTTTAATTTGGCATTAATTTACGTTTTCGAGTAGTATTGGAATGTTATTGTTATACTATACTGTAACAAATACTATATACAGTGAAACTTGGATAAGTGGGACCTGGATAAGTGAGAAACCTCCATAGCTGGAACTCGTGCTGCTGTCCCGACACTTTACCACTGAATTACCTCTGTTAGTGGGACAAAACAGACCTCTATAACTGGGATTAGTTTTTTCGATTTTGTCTTCATAATTACCTCCATAACTGAGACAGCGGGCGTATTTTACCTCTATTATTGAGACTACATTTTAAGTTAAACTTTTAATAAATGGTTATCTTTGAATTTAAAGATTTTGACCTCTATAACTGCGATAACGTCAATCCATTACCTCTCTAACTGGGAGTTCATTTTATTTCCAAACGCGAGAGAGTAAAAACACTATTTGTTTTGCACACCAATTTTGAAATGTCAACAAATTGTAACCAGCATTATACCTAAGATTAAATTTATATTAATTAAATAGGTAATAATATTTTAATAGCGGACCCCTAAAAAAGGACTATACAAAATGTCAGATTTATTTAATTGACGCATTCTGTTGTATTTTCGTACTGTTTATAAAAAAAGTGTTAATAATCTTTGATTATAAGGTACCTTTTTATTACTGCAAACTATTATAATTATTTTCATTTATAATTACTTATTATGAAATACACCACCTAACTATTTTATTTAATAATCGCACCTCTATAACTGAAATATCCTCTTTTTTACCTCTATTAATGGAACCCTATGTAAATGGGACAGACATTAATCTATACCTGTATATCTGAGACACTGGGTAAGTGGAATACCTCTTTAAGTGAGACAAATTTGCTGGTCCCTTCAAGTCCCAGTTATCCAGTTTTCACTGTACTTAAACGTAAAAATTAGAATAAATTCACACTAGTTATAAAAGTATTACCAATTCGATTTCGTAGAGTATTATTTTTTAAGTTCAGTATTTGACAATAGTGAGAAATATATATTTGTTCTTCGCAGGGCGAAACATTTACCTCTTTGTCGTATTTGTAAGTATTAAAATGTCATTATTTATTTTTAATTAGATTCGTATCAGTCGATACCAAGTGATAAGTGTTGCTGTGACGATGTATGTTAAAATGGTTTGACTGTGGGGCTTGTTTAACTGTCTAATATGTTTTCAGTTATTATGATAAATTTACATCGGTGACACTGAGTACTGTCTGATCTAGAATTAACATCACTGAAAAATGTTTTTTTATTTAAAACGTTTATGGCGCCATTCAATCGTTCCGGTGCCTTTAGCATTGAATATTTTATTTAGCATTAAACTTGTTTCTTCGTCAATTAATGATTCCGAAATATAATAATAGAGTCTATTTTCCAACATGACTACCTAGTTGAATTTTGCGAATTGCTCTTGAATTTCCTGTTTAGGTATGCGTAGTTGAAAATTGTTGCATACAATATGGATGTTACTAAATAAACATGTTCTAAACCATAACTTTTGTTTTCTTTATTAATATAAAGATTTTTTAATTTTAATATGCACTTTGAATTCACTGTCAGGAATGACCCGCCATGTTTCGAACTCGTACGAAGATGCCAGGTGCGAGCGAAAGGTCCGAGGGCGGCGGCCATAGGAGTGAGCGAAATACTTGTATGGCTGCCGATCGCCGCTGCCGCTTGCCGCCGAAGTCATGGCTGAGCCGGTGTGGAGTTCTTTATCATCAGGGATAGATAACCGTTCTCTATACGAGTTTGAAACATGCACATGAGTGAAAATCGCATATTAAAATTATTAGAGATGTCTCACGAAAGTTTTAATTTATTACATATTCGTTGTTCCTGATTGTGTATCGAGAATTACAGATTGCGAGACGGATATTAATGGCACCTATTCAGACAGTTGATCCCATGATGGCGACGACTACGTGGTTCGCTCGGTTGTAGTGCCAATGCAATGCAGCCTGGCGTCCTGGGTTCGAATCCCGACCAGGGATGATTTTTGTTTGATGTGCTCAAATAATTTGTTCATGGGTTATGGATGCTTTTCTGTGTATATATATTTAGTACTTCTATCGTCGTCTAGTCTAGTCGTCTATAATAAGTTTATCTAAGATACATTTTTGACTAGATGTGTAATTGTGTAAACAATGTTATTATACAATACACGGCTATTTATATAGAGATTTTGATTTATTATCTTAAAACTAGGAATTGCAGGTGTGCAAAGCGTTTCTATGGAATCACAAGATGTCCTCTGAGAATCTCTCTTCTGTCTCGTTCAATGTTCAAGCACGGACACAAAAGTCATCTAGTAACGACAAAACTTTTAAATTCAAGCCGCTGCAAATGTTTTCCAATCCATGTTGATTTTGGAGCTCTTTTTGATTTTTGCTGTGGCGTCGGGGGCACGGTGAATTGCTTCACCGCTTGCTGTTCAAATGGTTAACCAGTTACCCGTATATCGCTCATGGCGAGCCTCAATTACAAAGCCGTAAAGTTTACTATTCAGATTTGGATAGGGAACGTGTTAACGCGATATATGCTACGACGCCGTTGGCCGTTCCCAATAGAAGCGTTTTCAGGCCAAGCTTTGCGGCGACAAAAACGCGTTCCGTACGGATGTATGTATCTAGTATTTAGTTGGTTAAGCTTGTATTTCTGCCTCAATAAGGTTACATCAAAATAAAATTAAAATATAAATATATAAATAAGAGCTTACACAAATTAATACGATGGCAATGCTACATCTATAGAGTATGGACCCATGACACATATAATGTATATCTATCGCAGGCAATTCGAATAATTCGGCAATTTACAAATGTCGTCTTCCCATTTCGACCACGTCCCATTCCTAAATTGCTAACTTCCTAAGTTGCCCACATTGCCAACTCGTCCACATTTCTGATTCGGCCACATTCCCAATTCGTTCACATCCTCACTAGGAATAGTGGGGATATCAATTCAATTAGGTATCCGATGTTTGCTATAAATAAAAGGTTCACCATGACTCAATCCAAGAGATAGGGTGTGTGGAGTTGGTAATATGGTTGAGTTTGGAAAGTAGATTATAAACAACATGGCTGATTATTTTACATTGGATGGTTAAGCTTCTTGGCTATGTAACTAATTAGATCTATTGTCACAATTTCTTCTTGTAGGTATCGCTCCGAAACATTTGAGACCTAAAGATGATGAGAAATTGAAGGTCCTTCTACAAAAGGCTTTGTACAACACCTGTTACGAGCCAATTCTTCCGGATACGTACAAGTTTAAAGAGGGAGAACAAATAAAAATGAAGTCCATCGATGAAGTTGCTTCCAAATATACCGGGTGGGTTTCCTTTATAAATTTGTATATGACTTCATAGTTGACTACATTGTATTCATTATCAGGAAGCCTACTCAAATGCCCATGTGGAAAGTATCATTCCGTCCCTTTCGCTTAAGACTTTCACGACCATCAACCTGCCTAGCGGGCATTACGGTCGTAGCAGGTTATTGAAATTTCTGAAGTATACAGGGTGACTTTTTAGTCGCGAATGGTAGTGCCAGTAGGTGATGAGGAGGGTGACGACTTTCACTATGGAGATTTTTTTCAAGATTTCGTGGTTGTCCCCATAGTGAAAGTTGCTCAACGTCACCCTTCTCCTCACCCCCTGGCACTTACCATTCACGACTAAAAAGTCACCGTGTATAAAATAAAATCTATCTTCCTTGATGTTGGGGCTAACCAAAGTAGGCTGAGACGGCAGTGACAAGTGAAGGTGCGTGATCCTGGGCATCCTCTTGTGTGAGCCCGTTTTCACGCATGTCTGCCTCCACGGCATCTATATATGTCGCAGTTAACGGCTAGCCGTTATCATAAACAAGGCCGTATTGGAATGAGGCGGTTCAACGATTAGCCGGATTGAATGCGGCTGAATGAAAATCCCCCTGTATTACACCTCGCTGTATTACATTACGGCTAAGGTTAGGTTAGGAAAAGGCGGCTAATGACTCCCTGTGTTACATTACAGCTAGCGGAGTTGAAAAACGTATGCCGTCGAATACATTCCGGCGGATTTTCATTCAACCGCATTCAATCCGGCTAATCGTTAAACCGCCGCATTTCAAAACGGCCCTGTTTTTGATAACTTACTTACTTACTCCTCTGGCGCAGCGACCCGAAGTGAGTCTTGGCCTCCAATACGAGTTCCCGCCAGCGGTCTCGGCTTGTGCGGTTTCACGCCGGCTTGGAGCTCGCGCAGATCATCTTCGACCACCGATATCTGGGGCGGCCTACCGGACGACGACCTGTCGGTTTTCCATGGAACGCTCTACTAACTGCCCGGTCCTCTCCCATGCGCTCTAGATGTCCAAGCCAGCGAAGCCTATGTGCTTTCGTCACTCCTATTATGTTAGGTTCTGCAACCAGCTCTTCGATTTCGGCGTTTTTTCGGATTCTCCAAGTTCCATCCGCTCGCTGTTTGGGTCCCAGGATTTTGCGGAGAATCCTCCTTTCGGCCACCAAAAGCTTATTCTCCTCCCTAAGTGTTAGTGTCCAGGCTTCACAGCCATACATGAGGATAGGCCGTATAACCGTTTTATAAATACGGATTTTTGTACTTCTGCTGAGAAGCCTAGACACCAAAACCTTATGTAGAGCAGCACTGCAACGTAAGGCGTTTTGTATACGAGCGTCTATTTCCTCGTCACGAGTGTTCAGGTCATTCACGGTGCAGCCTAAGTATTTGAAGCTGACCACTCCTTTATACGCGATATCTCCGACGTGAAGGTCTGCTGGCCGACTGCGATGCGCGTTATATCGTCTCATGTGTTTTGCTGTGTTTAATACTTAGGCCCACTTTCCTCGCTTCAGCCTCTAGAGTTTTTGACGCCAACTGTACACCAGCGCTTGTCGCACCCAAAAGAGCCAGGTCATCGGCGTACCTAACCACCATATGCTTTCCATTTAGTTCCAGTCCCGTATCTAGAGTAAACACTTTCCTAAGGACGTACTCTAACACTAGATTAAAAAGCATCGGCGACAGAGCATCACCTTGTTTTAAGCCTGTTATGACTGAAAATGGTTCTGTCAACTCTCCTTCAACACGCACCTTCATAATGCTGGTACTCGTCGCAGCCTTAATCATGGTGACCAATTTATTCGGAATACCGAAGTTCTTCAGGATTGCGTACAGGGCGTCCCGATCTATGCTGTCGTAAGCTTTCGTAAAATCGACAAACAGTATGTGGATGCTTTGCGCGTACTCCCACCTTTTTTCCATAAGTTGTCTAAGCAAGAAGATTTGGTCGACAGTACTGCGAATTGGTCGGAACCCACACTGATAGTCGCTAAGAATTTTTTCCGCGTACGGTTCCAATCTCTTAAGTAGTACGTAGGACAGCACCTTATATGCAGTTGGAAGTAAAGCTATTCCCCGATAATTTCCGCACTTCTTCTTACATCCTTTTTTGTGAACGGGACAGATGACACCTGTGTTCCACTCTTGAGGCTGGCTTTCTGTTTCCCAAATTTTAAGAAGCAACTCTAAAAGCTTGGTTTGTACTGTACCTCCGCCGTATTTCCATAACTCTGCGGGCAGACCATCAATTCCCGGAGCTTTATTATTTTTGAGTCTCATTATCGCTTGACGGACCTCCTCAAATGTCAAGTCACCCACCACGTCTTCATTGGCTTCACCATCAGTCTGGGGAATACACTCAGTAGTCGGAGGACAGTTCAGCAAGTTCCGAAAATAATCGCGCCATTGAGTTTTCTTCTCTTTTGGATCCATTACCAAATTGCCTTCTTCATCTTCGAGCTGTGTTGTGGGTTGATATCCTTTCTTGCATGATCTCACTTCTTTATAAAACTTCCTAGACTCATAAGCTCTAATGAGAGTCTCCATCTCCCGGACCATGTTTTCCAAGTTCCTCCTTTTGGCCCTTCTAATCACTCTTTTAGCTTCTTTCCTACTTTCTTCATACTTATCTACCCACAACTCATGCTGTTCAGACAGAACTTTGTACTTCTGCCTTACCTTTAGAATCTCTTCACAATCCTGGTTCCACCATTTCCTTCTCTTCTGCACCTTTCTTCTGCCAAGTGTCTTCACTGCAGCATCGTTGACAGAAATTCTTATGCGTTCCCAATCCTCATCCACATTACCTTCTAATGCCAAACCATCAAAACTATTTTTGAGTTCAAGTTGAAAATTATGTTTGCATTTGTTATCTTTTAAACTGTCTAAATTAAGGGGCTGTTCATTTTTATAACGTTTTAATCTGTCTGTTTTGATTTTAGGTTTAATCTTTATACCCAGTAGGTAGTGATCGCTTTCACAGTCAGCGCCTCTGAAAGAACGCACATCTTGTATCATACTCTTGTGCCGATCGTCTATCAGAACGTGATCAATTTGGTTAACTGTTTTGCCATCAGGAGACTTCCAAGTCCCTTTGTAGATATCTCTATGTGGGTACATAGTACTTTTGACAACCATGGCTTTAGACGCAGCGAAACTGATGAGTCGCACGCCATTATCGTTGGACCGCTGATGCTTGCTATGTCTGCCTATTGTTGGAAGGAAGGCATCCTCACGGCCTACTTGGGCGTTAAAATCTCCTACAAGTATCTTGGTATCGTAGGACGGCAGTTGATCGAAAACAGATTCCAGCTCGTCATAAAAGTTATCCTTTACGCTCTCATCTGAAACTTCCGTCGGAGCATAGGCATTCACGATAGTAATGTTACCGAACTTAATTTTAATGCGGAGTGTACACACTCTATCTGAGATAGCATCAAATCTGATCACACTTCCAATCACCTTTTTCGATACCATAAATCCGGTACCGTTACTATGTCTCCCATTATCTCTACCACTGTAAACGAATACTGAACTATTGTCTACATTTCACTCTCCCCGTCCGAGCCATCTTACCTCTTATAGGGCTATGCAAACCCTATATCTTTGTAATTCCTTGCGCCAGGTCTAAAAAGAGAGCGTACATTCCACGAAGCTTATCGGTGTTCCCATTAAACCTTGCTGAAAGTCGTTAATTTTGGGATCGTTCCGGTTATCTTTTCGTATTGGTTTCGTAACAATTGTTTTTAACGTGGGAGGGCTGTTAACCCGCCGCACAACCCCCAAAATGCCGGAGGACCACACCCGTCGTTGGTTAGCGAGTCAATCTGACTTAGCCGAATAGCGTAGCTAGGCTGTACTACCGACCGTTCCCCTATCCACCTACCAGGGGACGCCCCTCTACGCCGTGAAGGCCAGCGCGAGGAAGTTTTTGATAACGGCTAGCCGTAATGTAATACGGCGGATTATAGTTACAATCCGACTGCCACATATCTATATTGCTTCTTTGGCCTGCCACGGAGTCGAGAACCGTCAAGGGATTTGTTCCCTGCGTAGTGGGCTGCAACAGACGTGACCAAACCATCGCAGGCGGCATTCCTGGAGCTTCTCCGCTACGCTCAGCATCTTCATTTTTGTAACACGAAGCTTCCAAATGTGCCTTCTAAGTACCGGCTTCGTCTCGCTGCCACATAATAGGAACAACTTTATTTATATATTTTTTCTTTTTCAGTTCTTCTAAGGGACCCGTCGTTTAGTTATGTTAATTATATGTACGAACAAGTCGAACAAGTGGGACAAAGAAATGTGAAAAATCTTGAAACTGATAGATCCTGCAGTCTTCAACAGCCTGTTAAAATCTCGATTGAAAATACCAGTTTTTTTGTGAGTCCTAAGCTGTAGTTGTAGTTTTTTTTAGTACGTTTAAGCTATTTGACGTAGCATATAGATGGGCCATTTTTTTGTTGTTGTAGGGAGTAACCCTAACTGAATGTTAAATGATACATGATATCTGCCGAGGCAAAGGTGCAGAGCAAAACCACAGCTTGATACTTAACGACAACTACTACAACCACAACCTTTAATTGATACTTAACACATAGGTATATACAGTTAACCTACGTGTGCGACGTGACTTCCGCCATCACGTCGCATAATGATAATTTACAAGTTTCCATGAATCTACAATGATTAACTGATTAATTCAGCAATCTCAGCATCACGTATGAGACTTCTAACCATGTACAGTCGAGTTCATTTACATCTACACACTTACGAGAACGAAAATATCTGAACACGACTTTATGCTCCTGACAATAGGGTCGTGTTCAGATATTTTTGTTCTCGTAAGCGTGTAGATGTAAATGAACTCGACTGTACGCTTGCCTGTACATCTGTACACCCTATTTTTTTTTGGTTATGGATATTTTAAGTAGAGAACTACTCAGAATCACAAGCTCTTTCCCGCTTTCCTCTTCCGCACTTTTCCCAAAATTTTCATTTATATTTTTTTTATTTTTACATTCTGTTACCGCTATAGTAGGTTAGTAGTATGAAAATAATAACGGAATGGAAAGTAAAAATATTGGGACACTTTTTTCTCCAAATTAGATCGAAAGACGTCGTGATTCTGAGTAGAAAAACCCTAAAATAATAAAAATCTAAGTGGGGTGAACAACAAAAAAAATTGGCCCAGATCTACATACTACCGGTCAAAAGTTCCAGTTCACCATGTGACACTGTTTTAAAATTAGATTATATTCAAATAAATTACTTGTAAATTTTGAACTTCTGAGGATTACCCGTTTTTTAGAGTACTAATTAAAAAAATAAAGACCCCTGTGATAACTTGTGTACTTACTTGTTATTCCCGAATTTAATCAAATACAACATTTTTTCAATCAAATACAACTATGTAAACGTTATACTCTTTGGAGTTGGAAACCGTCCAAAAAATGGTCGAAAGACCGACCTCACTGTCGCAGCTAGTGCTGTTATCGAAACTCTGACATTGCCTAAAATTAAACGATTCTCACACTGCACTTATACATGATTTTAAATGATAACTAAAATATTGTTAAATCCGTTTAAATATGTCAAAAAAATATATTTCAAAATGGAGACAGATTTATTTGCGTTTATACCAAAGGGCAAGATACTATTAAAATTACTTCCATATTTGAGAAAAATTCACCGTCACCCGAGATCATCGAGTTATCGAGTATCACCATTGACCGCACAACGGCTTCTAAGCAAATTACGGTCGCATTTTTACGAAAAAAAAGGTGAATAAAACAAAAGGTACAACACTGTACCTATATTAGACATGGAGTTGAACATTAATACATCCTGTAAACTAACTGATTTATACCAAAATCAAATGGTGAACTTAAGCTTTTGACCGGTACGGTACATATTTTTTAGATTAAAAAAAGATTTTAGATTAAAGATTATTTTTGGATTGACAAAAAGTAGGTTTTCTTAATGTGTCATTAGGATAACCTCTGACAGATGTGAATAATGTTTTGCCATCGAATTTTCTTGGAATAGTTTATTTAATCTTTTTGTACGTACACCTATGTAAAATGTAAACTGATTTATTTTTATGCAAAAGAATGTACCACTACGATTTTCCCATTGTCATTAAGTAAGGATCTGATGATGCGACACTTACTTATTAGATCTCAGGATTGGTGTGACCTTCGTTTTTCTACTCACCTAAATGAACAACTAGAGCGAGTATCATAAAATTTTCCTGATGTTGGACCCTGGAAATGCCTACTGGATCTCAGGATTGGTTCAACGCAAACATGTAGGTACTGACTTTCACATTTTGACTCACCCCAATGAACATTTAGACCCAGTATCATAAAATTGACCTGATGATGAACCATGGAAGTGCCTACTGGATCTCAGGACTGGTTCAACGTTGACATGTGTGGTTTTCGTTTTTCTACTGACCTCAATGAACATCTAGAGCCAGTATCATAAAATTTACCTGATGATGGGCCCTGGAAATGTCCACTGAATCTCAAGATTGGTTCAACGCAGACATATCGTCGCTACTTAAAAAAAACTCTTATCTGTTTTTTTTTTTACTTTTTCGTCTATTTAAGTACGCATTAAACTTATAAAATTACATCTCTTATGCTGCACAAACTCCAACGTCGATAAATCTATAATAAGTAATCGTTAAACTATGAATACAAAGATCAAAGCTTAAAGAAAAATTGAAAAAGGAGCTACCTGGTGGAAGGGACCGGGAATCGAACCCGGTACCTCTGGATTACCGGTCCAGCGCGTTAGCCACTTCGCTCCTTTAGGTAGCTCCTTTTTCAATTTTTCTTTAAGCTTTGATCTTTGTATTCATAGTTTAAATAAAAATTGTGGTGTACCCACATTAAACAAAATGAGACATTACATGTTTCATAAAAAAATATAACTAATCGTTAGTTCAGAAATATCGTATCTAAACAAAATACCTCAATGAAAATTAGACCCCGTGATGATGTACCCTGGCTTTTCAAACTACACATGTCTGCGTTGAATCAATTCTGGGATCCAGTGGACATGTCCAGGCCCATCATCAGGTCAATTTTATGATACTGGCTCTATATATTCATTGAGGCGAGTAGAAAAACAAAAACCACACATGTCTACGTTGAACCAGTCCTGAGATCCAGTAGGTATTTACAGGGTCCATCATAAGGTCAATTTTATGATACTGGCTCTAGATGTTCATTTAGGTGAGTAGAAAAACGGAAATGACACATGTTTGAACCAATCCTGAAATCCAGCAGGTATTTCCAGGGTCCATTTTGAAATCAAGTAAATTTTAATAAAATTACCAATCAGATACTAGTAGGCTAATTTCTTTGCAAAAGCGGCAAATAACAATAAAGTGCGGCTTCTGAAGCGTCTTTATTCTGTGCTTTGGCGAAAAAGTTAAGATAGAAGTTTATAATGAAAACGAACTTTTCCGACAAAATACGATGACAAATCTTTATTCACAGTTGTATTCACATTAGTCGATACTGAGATTGGAGTTCTGTTTTAAGTAAATAACCTAGTGTATTTTGGTTGACAGATAGAGAAAAGGAGATTTGTCACTTTCATTCAACTACACACAAAAAATACCCGCATTTCTACTTTTAAATTGGATGTATTTATTGACTTTAAAATGATTGAACTCTGTTAAGTTATTAAAGGTTTGTCCCACAACTTTTACTTATTAAATAAAAACTGAAGCTTGAGCTACACCAAAATCAATTTATCGTGGTTGTCAACAAATAACAGCAACCGTACGTACGTTGCTGTTATTTGTTGGCAACCCCGGTAAATCGTATCCTATAATTACCGCTTGAATATGTTGTGCAAACATGACTTATGTTGGGTCGACATGGATAAAAAGGATGGGTAAATCAGCCTATATGACCAATAACGACAAGCGATATGTGATATGATAGGTTTTTATTTTTTTTACAATGGCCACCCCTTATTCTTAGTTCAGCAAGAGTAGTTCGATATGTTCTGTTTTAAATTGTAATTTAATGACGTAATCTGTCCCAATCCTGTAGGTACTTATCAATTATTTATTGTAACCGATTGTACTAACTTATTAAAAGATGTTTTAATGTTATTGTTTTATTTTAAATTTACGCTCGTCATATAGCATTATACACCAAATGCCCCGTGTGTAATGTCCAATGTAGCACTATAACGCGGTATTTTAAATTCATAATGTACTATTTCACTGCGGTTAGATCACTGTGTCAATGTTGTGTTAACTTTACATATCATTTCTTCATTTCGGAACATTACGATAAATATATGATGATGTTATCGCTCCTTCTTCGGTGCCGCCGCCACCGCTTCATATCTGCGCAACATTAATTACTAGTAATACTGAGTACTTACATCGTAAATAAAAGAAAATGTAAAATAATATAATGATAAATATGTGTGCAGATAAAATCGTGTGATCCTATTATGAAACTCTTCTTCCGCTCGTTTCATAAAATCATACCTATATTTATATGCTCTTTTTAGATTTTTTTAAAGATTTCTCACGAAAGTTTTTTATTTTAATAATACGATGGAACTTAATGAGTAAATGGAAAGTTAATGTGTGTAAATAAACGTAAACAAATAAAAAAAATATTGTGTCCAAATCAAAATAGCTGCCAAATGAAATGAACTAGCATATTTAGAGAAAATATGTTAGTTCGTGGATTCGAATTAATTGAAGGAGCCTTCAAATCATACTTGACCACGAATTTACTTTTCCCGGTCTCTGCAGTAATATGCTATTATTGCGTAGGTACTATTTTGTTGTTGCAAACATCAGAGAATTCCTATTTCAGTCACAAAATAATTCACGTTTTAAATTCTCACGATTCATTCGCGAATTTTGTTAAATATATTTCATATAGCTGTGTAATACGACTCATATAGCTGTCGGGATAGGGTCGGGATGGCCGGGTGCCGTGTGTGGCACATTACTTGAGCTATTCGATGTAGTTGTGGACGAGGAGGTAGTTCGAGCGAGATGAAACACTTCAGATACAATTAACTCGATTTATTCCTTATACAATGAAGCACAAAATAACAGTTCCTCGCACAGAGGTCTGAGCTATCGAAGTCACGAACAGAATAGTCTTTATTAAATTAACACTAGGCACATTGCAGGGTTGTAACACTGACTCTAAACTTGGTATAGCACAACGAAACGGGACAGTTCCAAGGCAGTTGTGCACTCGACGGTGACCCAAAGTGAAGTGTGTGGGCGTTCGCTGAGTGAATCGCCAAGACTCTGTCTAGCGCACCAAAACAGGTTCAGGGGGCGCTACTGTCGCCTTCCAATGGCGCGCCAGTTTCGTTGAACGTCCATACTCATGACCGTTTCCGACACGGCCATACGGACGCCTCACACGTCCCCGTGTGCGTAATCTGAAAAGGAAAGAAAAATCTCGGCAGTAAAACGTCTTTGCCTCGGCCAATCCTGACCTTGAGGGGTTTCACGTAAACTAATGTTCAGGTCTAACCTATTATTATTAATTTAATCAACCATCGAGCAACAACAAACAAAGTATCATAAAATTCTCGCATCTCGATCGCATACACCATTCCAGTCATTATATCATCGCCTCTACCCGGCGGATACCCATCAACAATCATCGCCTCTATCCGGCGGATACTCTCAAAATACAACTACCTTCGGGTGATACACAATCAAGTGAAAATAGAACAATCTTGCATCATAAGCAGATACAAGTACCATAATAAAAATAATAAAAAAAATCATTGCTCAACAGTTTCACTACCTACTGTTCGAATCATCCATATCATCATCAATGTCTTGTCTCAAATTAAACAACTATGCCTTTGCCAAATCGGG
This sequence comes from Apotomis betuletana, assembly GCA_932273695.1. Lineage (NCBI taxonomy): Eukaryota > Metazoa > Arthropoda > Insecta > Lepidoptera > Tortricidae > Apotomis > Apotomis betuletana. Next base: position 17,974,806 of record OW026300.1, read on the forward strand.
AATTCTTGGTACGTTCTTTTCAATATTCTGAACAGCGCATTCTTTCAATACCTACTACATTGTAAAAAATTCTAATAGGCTCGCTTCAGTGAGTCTATATACTGCACAGTACTAACAATTTTAACTAGACTGATACATGTCATACATAGTCACTGAATTATCCAACTGTTTGCCATGGAACTTATTGGAAATCAACTTTTCCATAAGCGATCACTCGGCAACCGAATCACAATAAAAATGAGAACTCCTCACCAGATTGCCTCATACAGTGTGGTGACGTCACACGTCAACCCTCGTCCCAGTGGATGAAGGCGCCCTGCCGCTTGCCTTCACGCGGTTCTTTGCGTGATGTCTTGTACCGCGGCAGCTGAAGCAGACGACTCATGGCTTCGCTGTTAGCTGCTAAGTTCGCGTATCTTTTCCTGAAACAAAAACTCCAAGCACAGTATCACAAAGCTCGGTCATTCTAACCTTAAATTTAACAAAAAAAGGAAATTTAAATCAATCTAACAAAGTTACACTAAATTATCATACGTTAATGAGAACATCTAATCCACGGCGTAGATACAAGAAAAGATTGAAATTAAATAATTATTTGCACTTAAATAACAAGCTTTACTTTGTATGATAACTTTTAGATTACCAAGGGATTATGAAACATAAATGATAAAAATCAAACTTCAATTTCAAACTCTTGTGTCCCAATATTTTCCTAATCCTATTAGTGTCTCCAGTTTAAATATTTTAGGCTATAGCGATCACCACAGTTAAAAGTATCATTAGGATCGCTTAAACAAATCTCAAGCTCACCAGTTCTTACGAATGTTATACGAGGGTGAATCAAAAAGTTCTTAGAACAGCATGGTGGTAAAACCTTTTTAAATGTAGTTTATTTTTATTTTATTTGAGCTATCCTTACGACATAATATGACCCCAAATTTTATTTGATTACGTATACCAATAACACATAATTAATTATTTTGTGAAGCAAATCGCTCAAAATCTGTCATAATGGACAAAAATGAGTTACGTGCCGTGATACAGTATCTGTGTTTGAAAAAAATTACCACTAAGGAAATTCATTTGGATATTCAGCAGACTATAGGTACTAATGCTGCACCATATTCCACTGTTGCTTACTGGGTTGCCGAATTTAAGAGAGGTAGGCTCAAGAGTGAAGATTACCTTCGCTCTGGCCGGCCTTCCACCTCTGTTACTGATGACAACGTGGCGAGAATCGAAAAATTGGTATTGGAAGATAGAAGAATTAGCATCAAACAGTTAGCAGAGATCCTACACATTTCTTTTGACAGCGTGAAATCAATATTGACGGACGTTTTGGGGTTTAAAAAAGTTTCGCTAAAATGGGTTCCGCGAATGTTAACTGAGATAAACAAAGAACAGCGTGCGGAGGTTTCGAAGCGGAATCTCGAAATCATCAAACGTGACCCGGATGCGTTTTAGCGCCGATTTGTAACCCTGGACGAAACATGGCTCCACCATTTTGATCCCGAAGCAAAAAAACAAAGCATGTCCTGGAAACGACCATCTTCTCCAGCTGATAAAAAATTTCGAGATTCTCCGACGGCGGGCAAAATTAGGGAATCTATATTCTAGAATGCGGAAGGAATCCTGTTTATTGACTACCTGCCGAAAGGAAAAACTATTCCAGGTTCCTATTATAAAGAATTAATCTCGAAAGTGCGGCAAGTGATCATAAAAAATCGCCGGGGAAAATGGTCTACAGGCGTACTGTTTCACCACGACAACGGCCCAGCTCATCGCGCACAATTGGCACTCACTGCGATCCGCCAAGCTGGCTTCAAGCTGTTCGACTACCCGCCATATTCTCCGGACTAGGCTCCTAGTCATTTTCACATATTCCCGAAATTAAAATGGCACATCCGCGGAATTAAATTCCGAGATGATAATGCCATAGTGGGTGCTGTAGAGGAGTTTTTCGAGTCCCAAGGAAAATCTTATTTTATGAAGGAATAAAAAAAAAAAATAACAATACTTAAAGTGTATAGAATAACAAGGAGACAATGTAGAAAAATAAAAAATAAAAATTGGGCAAGTGCGAGCCCGACTCGCGCATGAAGGGTTCCGTACCTATACATATATATAATCTATAACAAGTTTGTTGTATGGGAGCCCCCCTTAAATATTTATTTTATTTTATTTTTAGTATTTGTTGTTATAGCGGCAATAGAAATACATCATCTGTGAAAATTTCAACTGTCTAGCTATCACCGTTGTTGAGATACAGCCTGGTGACAGACGGACGGACGGACGGACGGACGGACGGACGGACGGACGGACGGACGGACGGACGGACAGCGAAGTCTCAGTAATAGGGTCCTGTTTTTACCCTTTGGGTACGGAACCCTAAAAAACCAATTTTCTTTTGTTTTTCACCCTTATTCTAAGAACTTTTTGATTTACCCTCGTAGACGCTAAACTATACACCAGCTAATGTACACGGAGTAAGAAACTATTCGAGATGTCAACAAATTAAATTCTACAGAACGATTGGAAAATCATGAACAGAGGGTAGATTATTAAAGCAGCCGCTTCTACTACTAAGTACTGTGTACACTCTCACAGCGCAATTTTTAAATGATAAACTATAATAGGTAATGGTAAACTGCGTAGTGGTCATATTAATCAACTCTAAATCTCTGTAGAAACATTTCGCGTTCGGTCATATTATATCACTACGAAAACAATCGTTAGAAAAACGTGCAATAAACTTTGTTTCAAATGATTATTATTTTCTATCACGCAATATTCAACTTTTACACTGGTAATAATTTTTTTTTGACAAATACCCACTAAACTGAATAAGTGTAACTCAAGTCTACCCCAGAATCTATCTACACTTTTATTTGTGAACAAAATATCGGAATCGTAGTGACAAGTTAACGACTGACCTGATGTGTTTTTAAAATGTGTCGGTGAGGCCATAGTGCATACGTCCACGCGTCGCTTGTAGTTGACTGTCGCTTCTGGGTCACTTCCACTAGTGCAACGGCTGACGATGTGTCCCGCTGTTCTTGAAGCAAGCAATGAACTTCGATGTAGTTTGTTGTTGACTGCCGGCGTTTGTTGCCGAGGTGGTAAGTAGTAGCTCCGATGATTTCTGTTTTATACGAAGTAAACAATCGAATTTTTCATATCCGTTTCTCTCGCAATGAAAGCAATTTATTTAAACAGTGCAATCTTCATTTGTTTTCATACGGTTTTGTAGGTCTCCGTAACGGTGTTAGCTTGAGTTTCAATAACGCAAACGCTTGTAGCTCCTGTTCCTTGATTTAGTGATGTCAAGTTCGTTGTATTTCAAAGAGTAACCACAAACTTTTTTTCTTCCGTTTTATTCGCTTCGTGTTCCATCATTCTTCGTGTTCGCTCATGGGCCCGAAGGTACCATCCCAACTTCTGATGTTGGGATAGGGTCGGGAATGGCCGGTGCCGGTGAGTGGCACATTACTTGATCTATTCGATGTAGTTGTGAACGAGGAGGTAGTTCGAGCGAGATGAAACACTTCAGATACAATTAACTTGATTTATTCCTTATACAATGAAGCACAAAATAACAGTTCCTCGCACAGAGGTCTGTAAGCTAAGTTATTGAAGTCACGAACAGAATAGTCTTTATTAAATTAACACTAGGCACATTGCAGGGTTGTAACACTGACTCTAAACTTGGTATAGCACAACGAAACGGGACAGTTCCAAGGCAGTTGTGCACTCGACGGTGACCCAAAGTGAAGTGTGTGGGCGTTCGCTGAGTGAATCGCCAAGACTCTGTCTAGCGCACCAAAACAGGTTCAGGGGGCGCTACTGTCGCCTTCCAATGGCGCGCCAGTTTCGTTGAACGTCCATACTCATGACCGTTTCCGACATAGCTGTAAAATGTTTTACTATATCAATATTGGATTAGATAACCGGGACAATATCCGGAGCATCACGTGACCGCCAGCTGCTGGCCACTGGAGCGGTGCCTACATCCGTTATATACGGTTATTCTAATACTGACTTGTAGTGGTGGGTCGGTGACGGTTTTAGCTTCAACTAAACTAAACGTTATCGTAGGGAATGTAGACTAGTTCACCACGTCATTATAGTTTCTATGGATTTAATAAAGTGGCATTGTTTAAGGAAAATACGTGTCTCTGGGAAATTATGTACGTGACGTACTGTAAATCTCAATAAAATGCATGTAGGGTAAATCGCCAATTGGCCACCGTTCAATAACTGGCCACCTCAAACTAAAAATGAACTCTGTCCACCTATAAATATAATTCATTTTAGTATAAGGTGTTAATTACTGGCCACCCTTCAATAACTGGCCACGTTATACTAAAATGAATTCTGTTTGTAGGCGAACAAAGTTAATTTTCAGTATGAGGTGGCCAGTTATTAAACGGTGGCCAATTATTGGCGATTTACCCTATCACTGTTGAAACGTATTCCAATGAACAGTATATTTTGTTTAACACTGAACTTTGCAGAATACTGACACACTAACACTGAACAGCGCAGAGATTAACCGGACATCGAATAATGGAGAGATGACATATACTAGATACGTTGTCCTTACTCATATTATTATTCTTTACGTTCAACGTCAACTAGTTGATTTTATAATTATACAACAAGGTTGATACTTTGACGAACGGGAAACAGTTTAATTATTGAATGCTACCACTAGCGGCTGTCTTACAATACAGACCTTAAGTTAGTATAAACACACATAGGTACATTAATTATATCATCATAAGGTGATCCTAAGACTACATTGCTGCAGTGCTACACGGTTATTATTACAAAATGTATGGAGATAATTAGAATATGTGCAGATGTGTAGGTTTGTAGGTACAAAATCATATTTTTTTAGTAAGGAAGGTTTATCATCAAGTATCAAAATTCGAATATTCAAATTAATATCGGATCGTTGTGTAGTGATCGTTTTCCCCCATTGCATCTATCTATCAGCCACAGGCGTCCACTGCTGAACATAGGCCTCCCCCATGACTCGCCACAAATTGCGATCCTGTGCAGACCGCATCCAATGATTCCCCGCTACCCTCACGAGGTCATCCGTCCATGTAGTCGGGGGCCGACCCACGCTGCGCTTTCCTATACGTGGTCGCCACTCTAGGACTTTGCTGCCCCAACGGCCGTCCGTTCTCCGGGCTACATGGCCTGCCCATTGCCACTTCAACCGGGCAATCCTGTGCACTATGTCGGTTACCTTGGTTCTTCTGCGGATATCCTCATTTCTGATTCTATCGCGCAAAGAAACTCCGAGCATTGCCCTTTTCATTGCACGCCCCTATTGCATATAGCTTTCATATTCAATATAAACAACTTGATACCTCAACCGGTTTTTGAAACAAACAAATGGCGTTAATGTGAGCTACGGACAAACAGATAACATTATCTATAGTCAGTCGGTTTACCCTTATTTTATAGACAAACGTTTGATAGAATGTTTCATTTCATAGAAGTATCATTTCATCGAAAGCATCTTTCGGAAACCATTAAATATTTTGGATTGTTTTAACTACTTTAAACAAACCTAACCCACCCTAATCAATAGCATGTCATTTTTAAGATTTAAGAAAAAAATATGATTTCAGGTGAAATACTTGTTTGTTCATAAAAGAAGGAAGGGGAGTTAGTCAGTTATCTATAGGGGTTCAGGTACGGAATCCTATTGTTAATTAGCTTTTGTGGCTATTGTACCTATTATTTATTTTCATCTGTCAAACGACCTATTTGAGAATTTCGCCCTACATTATGTTATGTTAGCTTGAACTTGCCAGAGCTATCTGACGAGACAGAAAAAAGGAACGGCTTGGAAGTGCCCTTTATTATTCAGGAACAAAATGTCTGCTCGTGGCGTCGAAGGGTAAATATTTAATGGTTCCGCATAAAACCGGATCCCTTGAGTGATAGTTCCTAAAATGGTCATTTAGGTACTGTACAAACAATGTCGACACTTTGTTTTCAACGGACTTCAATAAAAGAGGATGTTATCTGTAGGATTATGTTATAAGCATGGAATATTCTTGTAATCGTGGCTCGAAATCCTCGTGTAAGTCGTAACTGACGCTTAACATCTTTTTTGTTTCCGTATATAAATAGTTCAAAATGGTGCAACAACTTTGATATTAAAAATTCCAACCCCAAGGAAGAAAACTAAATCAAAATCAAAATTTACTCACTAGTGTTAAAGATTGAATAAAAAAAGCATGTTTTTAGATTGTGCTTATGGAACCCTCTGGAGACAAATGACTTACTCCTTTTATTCATACTTCCTCAGCCAAATTCGTATAGCCGTAAATAACACGAGACCGTACTAACAAATAATTCATGTAACTTATATCAAAAGTTTCCAACATTTAGTATTCTGAAGAATACTTCAAGTGTAGCGCCTCTGTAAATTGAATTCCGTATTTCGTAGAGGAGCAAAGAGCGGGTTTGCAGCTAGCAACCATACATCAACACACCTGTCTTACTCCGCTGGTTGCATGTTCCGAGCGACTAACAACGAATCGTTCACTACATTTTTTTAAAGATGGTGTTGAGAATTGATAGGTTTTTACCCACTGGCCACACAATCAGTTAGTTCATTTTTCTGTCACGGCGCTGCGAGCGCGCGCGCGGTCGCCAGCGGACGCGAGCCGGCGCCATTGGTAATATTGGTATCTATCGTAACGGTTCTTGAACATTATAACCTCCGTGGTTTGGGAGATATTTTGGAAGTTTTACGCTTTAACGGAAAGTGTTGAGATACGGCACAATTCCTTGTACGGTGGGCTGCTTCGGGCGCCCCAAGGATTGTTATTTAGAGTGATATAAGGACTACTACAGTGTAACTGTGTTTGGCGTGTTTGCTGACGAGATCGGGGCGGCGGCGGCGCAGACCGGGACGTCGTTTATTGGTGCAAGTAAACATACATACACTTTACACAAAACAGAAACACAACCTTGCAGCCGGGAAGATATTCGGCTGAACTCCAGGTTAGCAGCATAGCTTAAGTTAGGTTTAAGTACATAGGACGCGTATCGCGTTCCATTGTTTCGCGCTAGGCAAGATTGCTTTGATAATTTGTTCTTACATGGGCCCGGGATAAATTCAATTTGTGTCTGGCGCAAACAAATTTTGGTAGCAGAGCGTGGTTCATATCCACAGAAAAGATATTTGTTTCATTTACGTTCGGATAAGTAATTTAGTTAGCATCAAAGTCATAATTGAAATTTGAGGGTGGATTGCGCTTGGTTCGCATTCCAATCTATTAACGTTAAGTTGCATTTGCGTAATTAAGACTAACTAAATTATAAGAATATTAGTTATAACTTTCAATTGAAATGTTAGTTGAGTGAATAAAGTAAATATAGTTTCGTTTCGATACGGAGAAACGTATTAATAAGTAATTCATAATTGGGGTTCCGCTGAACTATTATTCACTCAAAATACATTTAATTTAAAATAAATTTAGTGTTGTTTGCCGTTGCGTAATATATTGGTGTTGGGTGAATAACTTTGAAGTTGTCGCGTTTGGTACGAAAAATAAAAACGGATTGTTATTGTCTAAAATCGGGGTTCCACGGACAAAATTATTCACCCAAATTTATTAATTTATTTTTAAAAATTTATTTTATTGATCCGCGTTATCGAGGTTGGTACCATGGCTCCCTCAGTAGTTAAAACGGTCGCGTCAAGGGTCGAATCGGAATTAAGATGGTTTTCATTAGTCGTTACGTTAATTGGTCGTACGGATCGCGAGGACGCATTATTGTCACGCGCGCGACAGGTAGATGAAAGGTATGACGCGGTATTGAAATTGCATGCCGAATATTTGGCCCGTATTGACGAAGAGGAGACCGGGGAAAGTCGGACCCAGGCTGTTGAAGTGGTGCAACGCAATGTAGACCAGTGCGGTGATATGGTGATGAGTATCATCCAAGCGGCAGCGGATATCGAGCGCGCCCGAAAAGGGGATGTTGGGGTAAGGCGTGCACCCAGTGGTGTGGCACTAATGGCGCCGTTGCCACCAGTGAATGTCCCGGAATTTGGTGGTGAATATGCCGACTGGCCGAGGTTTCGCGACATTTTTAACAGCGTGGTGCACTCGCGCACGGATTTGACCCCCGCGTATAAAATGGCGCAGTTGATGGGGAGATTACGCGGTGAGCCTCACGATATTTTGACTCATTTGGAGATTACGGATTCCAGTTACGAGACGGCATGGGGCCTATTAATTGACCGATATGATAATCGGCGATTAATTATTGATGGGCTCATCGAAAAAATATTTAGTATATCGAAGGTCACTAATGTACACGAAATAAGGTCGAAAATCCTTAATCCCGTCACGGTGGCGGTGAATACGCTGGAGCGACTCAAGTTGTCACTAGGGGACAACAAGTACATTGTTGTGAACCGGGTTTTGCGCAAGTTACCTAGCGAGGTGGTGGCGCGGTTTGAGCAGTCACATGGGGGTGATTCATCGAGTCACCTCCCAACATTTGACGAATTGAGGGCGTTCCTGGAGGGTGAGTGCAGGCGGGCGGATTGCCAAGGGGCAACCACGCCGCAACCCCCCACGTCACCCCGGCGTACGGTTGGGCCCAAACCGGTGGAGCCCCGTCGGGGAGGACAGCGGTACAACGCCCTTCAATCGGAAGTGTGCCCCTTCTGCCGGAAGGGGGGACACGCGATCATCGCGTGCGCGGATTTTGGAGCACAGCGGGTGCAGAGGCGCAGGGGGGTGGTCAAGCAGCGAAACTTGTGCTTCCGCTGCCTAGGCGCACACTATGTGCGTGAATGCAGTAAGACCACCAACTGCCGAGTATGTGGAGGAGCCCATCATGAACTGCTCTGCCTGGCTGAGAGTGGGGAGCGGTACGGGGCCTCATCGGGAGGCCATCCTCCCTCTCCTACGCCAGCCTTGGGTGGACGGTCGCCCCCCCACCGGGGAGGGGGGTCACCCAGAGACCAGCGGTCGCCCCCTCCTCGGAGAGGGGGGTCACCCAGAGACCAGCGGTCGCTCCCTCCTCGGGGAGGGGAGTCATCGAGGACTCCGGAGTACCGCCGGATGCCGCAGTCTCCTCCGCGGGGGGGGGATCGGCGCCGAGATTCGGGCGGGTGCCCGGAGATGACCCATGGGGAGTCGGGTTACGCGACTTACTCGGCCGCGCTGGGGGGCAGGTGGCCGCCCCCGAGTAGTCGCTTCTCCCCACCACTCGCAGAGCGCCCACGTTTGATGGCGCGTCCGCCGCAGATGGGACGGATGCCGATGGGCTATTACCAGCCGGCGCGCATGGCACCGATGGGTCGAGGGGTGTACTACCCGGGGTGGGACCCATACCTGGGCCAGGGGCCCTCTCCCCCTCCAGCAGAAGGGGAGGGAGGTGCCCCCTGCTAGCAATTAGCAGTCTGTTCATCCGTCGTGCCCACCCCACCAGTGACGGTATTATTACCGACGGCTAAGATTACCGTCAGGGGTACGGATGGACGGCCAGTGCCAGTGAGGTCACTCCTGGATTCGGGGGCACAAGGTTGTATCGTGTCCAGCCGCCTAGTGGCCAGGCTGGGCCTCAGGTTGGAGCCATCACGGGATGGCGCAATAGGTATAGGTGGCAATCAGGTGCCTCACATCAGGGGTCAGACGGACCTCCTGTTTGAGATGGGTGACTCGGCATCGATCACGCGGGTGAAGGCCACGGCTATTGTTTTAGATGAAGTGGTCGGGGTTCTTCCTTCGGTACGGTTACCGCTGGCGGTAACGAAGCTGACCAAGGGATTGGAGTTGGCCGACCCTCACTTCGCAATTCCCGGACGGGTGGACGTCTTACTTGGAACTGACGTCCTCGGGAAGCTGCTGCGGAGCGGTAAGCGGGAGCTGCAACCAAACGGGTTGGTGGCCGTGTGTACCGCAGGGGGGTACGCATTATTGGGCCCAGTACGGGGACCACAGGACGCAACGGATTATAGCAACATATACTACGGCAGCGTGTTATCGGAGGTCCTGCAAAGGTTCTGGGCAACAGAAGAGCCACCCACAGCTCCCAGGACAAGCCCACTGGACGAGGAGTGCGAGACATTTTATCAGTGCAACACGGTGCGCCTCCCTTCGGGCAGATTTATGACACGGCTGCCGTTTCTATCGACGCGACCTCCACTGGGGAGCTCCAGGGGCCTGGCTGAGAAACGGATGATGGCCATGGAAAGGCGCATGAAACGGGACTCCAACTTTCGGCGAAAGTATGTTGAGTTCATGCGTGAATATTTGGCTTTGGGTCACATGTCGGTATCCAGGGTAGACTGGCGTCGTGAGGAGCACTACGTATTGCCTCATCATGCAGTCCTGAAGACACCTGACTCCAAGATCAGGGTCGTGTTCGACGGGAGCGCGGCGACATCTAACGGGGTGTCTCTGAATCAATGCCTGCACGCTGGTCCTAAGTTGACCAGAGACATTGCAGACATTCTAACGGACTTCAGGAGACACCAAGTTGTCTTCGTTACGGATGTGAGGATGATGTTTCGCCAAACGAAGATCCATGCGGATGACCGTCGGTTCCAGCTGATATTGTGGCGAGAGAGCCCAGAAGAACCGATGATCACGTATGAGCTGAACACGAACACGTACGGATTAAAGCCCAGCCCGTATGTAGCGATGCGGACGCTACGAGAGCTGGCTGACCAGGAACGGCTGCGCTTCCCTCGCGCAGCTGCAGTCATCGACCGGGATGTCTACGTGGATGACATTTGTACGGGCACGGACAGCATTGAGCAAGCGCTCATCCTAAGGGATGAATTGGTGGCGCTCATGGCCTCCGGTGGCTATGAACTCAGGAAGTGGCTGTCAAACTGCCCAGAGGTGCTGGCAGGACTACCAGCTGAGCACCAACAAGACCCGCATTTGTTTGAGGACTCGGATAATCCTCATGCGTTGGCAATTTTGGGGGTCCAGTACCGACCGAATCAGGATGTCTTCACATACAATTGTGAGGCCGAATTGCTGTCGAAGACCTGGACCAAGCGATCAGTCCTTTCGACTATCGCACGAACGTTCGACCCAAATGGTTGGATCTCTCCGGTCACGTTCATGGCAAAGTTCTTCATGCAGAAGCTTTGGTTGGCCCAACTAGGCTGGGATGAGCAGCTCACGGACGAGCTGCTGCACGAGTGGACGGCATTCGTGACCACATTGCCGCATATTAAAGAAATTGAGATCCCGCGCAAACTGCTCCCTCAGGCGGGAGCCAGGGTGACCCTGCATGGGTTCTGCGATGCTTCTGAGAAAGGGTACGCGGCCGCGGTCTACCTGAGAACAGGTGAGACTGCTGGCGAGGGCGTTGTACGCTTGGTCATGGCCAAGAGCAAGGTTGCGCCTGTTCGGACCCGGTGGACGATTCCGAAGATGGAATTGGCGGGTGCCGCGCTCCTGACCCGCCTCCTAAACCATGTGGCGCAGAACCTGCGTGGCACGGTGGATCTGAATGACACGGTTTACGCATGGACGGACAGCCAGATCGTGTTGTGCTGGCTGCAGACTTCGGTCCATACGCTTGAGGTATTTGTGGCCAACCGAGTGTCACAGATAAATAACTCGGAGACTCCTCTGGTCTGGAGACATGTTCCAGGTGAAGTTAACCCGGCAGACTGCTCGAGTCGCGGCTGCCCGGCGCCTGCTCTGGTTGAGCATTCTCTCTGGTGGGGGCCTCAATGGCTGGAGCGGCCACATACGGAGTGGCCTTTCAATGACTGCGGACGCCAGCCACTACCCCCTGACCAGGGTCTGAGAGTCAATGTGACTACAGTGGAGTCTGTGGCAGTGGACCACACTCTTTTGGAACGGTATAGCTCACTAGGGAAGCTACTTCGAGTCACGGGATGGATAATGCGGTTTTTCCATAATTGTCGAAGCCCTGCGGCACAGCGCAACCTGTCACCTGTAATGGGACCTGAGGAGCAGCAAAGGGCTCTCTCACGTTGGGTGGGGGTCATTCAGGGGAATGAGTTCCAGGATGAACTTAGGATCTTGCGGACTGGCGTGGGCAGAATGAAGAAGAGCCTTGTCCGCCTCAACCCGTTTATTGATGAGCACGGAATGCTCCGGGTGGGAGGCCGACTACGGAATGCCGAATTGCCGTATTCAGCGCGGCATCCTTTAATTCTTCCCAAGAAGGGAGCTCTGGTGGAGCTGTTGGTTTGGGACCGTCACATCAGGAATTCACATGCAGGCTGCAACACACTGCTGGGCATTTTGCAGCGGGAGTTCTGGATTTTGTCGGCACGGAGAGTGATACGGAGCGTTGTGTTTCGTTGCTTGCCTTGTTACCGGCTCAAGGCAGCCACAATGCAGCCACAAATGGGAGATCTCCCGCCCGACCGAGTTACGGAAGCTCGGCCGTTTGCTGGTGTGGGGACAGACTTCGCGGGGCCTTTCATGGTCAAGACATCACGCCTTCGCAACGCGAAGTCGGTTAAGGCATATTTGTGCGTCTTCGTGTGTCTGGCGACCAAGGCCGTTCATTTGGAAATGGTAGCTGATCTCTCTACGGAGGCCTTTTTGGCAGCGCTGGACCGATTCGTTTCTCGACGAGGGATACCGGCCTTGATCCGGTCGGATTGTGGTACCAACTTCAAGGGCGCCGATCGTTGTCTAAAGGAAATTGTATTATTTTTAAGTCAATATGAGCGAGAGATCGGCACGGCCATCGCCAGTCGGGGCATTTCGTGGTATTTCAGTCCACCTGGATGCCCCCACTGGGGTGGAATATTTGAGGCAGTGGTTAAGTCTGCCAAGACTCATTTGTATCGGGTCATCGGCTCAACGATCCTCTCCTTTGAGGAATTGTCAACGGTGTTCTGCAAAATTGAGGCAGTTTTAAATTCGCGCCCCTTGTGTCCGTTGAGCGCTGACCCGAATGACCTGGAGGCCATTACCCCAGGTCATTTTTTGATTGGCCAACCACTTAACGCCTTGCCGGAGTATCCGTATACGGATGTTAAGTTGTATAGGTTGTCACGGTATCAGATGTTGCAGCAAATGACTCAAAATTTTTGGAAGCGATGGTCGCTTGAGTATTTGCACATTCTTCAGCAACGCGTTAAGTGGACGGACAGGACGACCCCACCGTGCGTTGGAGACCTCGTACTGGTTAAGGATGCTAACCTATCACCGTTGTGTTGGCGACGGGGGCGTATCGTTAACTTGATAGCGGGCAAGGGTGGGTCTCCACGGATCGCTGATGTACAAGTGAGGGACTCGATCCTTAGACGGGCGGTTTCAACGCTATCCCGACTACCGGGAGTTTGAGCGGACCGACGACGGGTCGGTCCGGGGCGGGTGGTTGTTGAGAATTGATAGGTTTTTACCCACTGGCCACACAATCAGTTAGTTCATTTTTCTGTCACGGCGCTGCGAGCGCGCGCGCGGTCGCCAGCGGACGCGAGCCGGCGCCATTGGTAATATTGGTATCTATCGTAACGGTTCTTGAACATTATAACCTCCGTGGTTTGGGAGATATTTTGGAAGTTTTACGCTTTAACGGAAAGTGTTGAGATACGGCACAATTCCTTGTACGGTGGGCTGCTTCGGGCGCCCCAAGGATTGTTATTTAGAGTGATATAAGGACTACTACAGTGTAACTGTGTTTGGCGTGTTTGCTGACGAGATCGGGGCGGCGGCGGCGCAGACCGGGACGTCGTTTATTGGTGCAAGTAAACATACATACACTTTACACAAAACAGAAACACAACCTTGCAGCCGGGAAGATATTCGGCTGAACTCCAGGTTAGCAGCATAGCTTAAGTTAGGTTTAAGTACATAGGACGCGTATCGCGTTCCATTGTTTCGCGCTAGGCAAGATTGCTTTGATAATTTGTTCTTACATGGGCCCGGGATAAATTCAATTTGTGTCTGGCGCAAACAGATGGAGATGTCAAATATTCGTACTTATACGTTAAATTAGTTATAATATGAACGCCGCTACCAGTCACGTAAACTCCAAATGTTTACAATGAAGCGAAAATTTAAAACTTTAATGGTCCAGCGGGCTTAAGATGATTGCTTTTATCACACGATAAATAAGTGACTAAGTGATCCGTCACGTTTTAACAGTGATCGAGTGTGAGTGACAAATACTGTACCATTTATTTATCACGTGATAAATGCAACCATCATAGGCGGGGTTAAAAAAATATAACATGTAAAATCCAACAAAAAACAATTGTCACACGCGAAATTTTCCTGTGTGAAGAATAATATACCTATCTCTTTGTCGAAAGAAAAAAGCCGCGTAGCTTGGTTGTGCTAGATGGGCTGTTTTCATTAAGAATTCCTTCCGGATCAAAATCACATAACTAGGCCCCGGACATTTGTCGCGGTGACGTCATAATAGAGTAGTTTGGGGAGTAAACGGACTGGTGTTAATTAATACAATAAATGACATATAAATAAATTAATATTCTTCTGCTAAAATTACCTATAGGTCAATTGTCAATTGATTTATTTATCGAAGTTGTTCTTTCGTTAACTGACTCTCCGTAACAAATCAAATGTTTGGTTTGCATTAATATATCAAAAAATAATATTGATCAATTAATTCAATTGTCATTTTTATCGTAAATTAATTAAATTTATAAACATATACAAAGACAAAAACATCTAAAATATTTAAGATTTATATTTTTTATTGTTTATAATTTAATAACAAACGGAGTGTATTACAGTAATAAAAAACACAAAAAAATGTGATTATCATTTTTGAAAAAAAATTATGTTAAAATTTATTGGGTTAAAAACTGTTAGTTTTTCCTTATTTATCAACACAGGTCCATTTACTCCCCAAACTACCCTATTGTCACGTGACTGCGACGAAAATCCGGGGTCTACACATAACTTGAAATTGACAAGTTTCAGGAAAAGTGTGCTTTATTTGAAGAGCTATTGTTTGGCCCCTATAGCTATAGCATATATAGAGCTACAAGTTTGCTTCAATTGTAGCAAATTTAATGGTCTTTAAAAACTTCGTGAGCCTTGATTGCCGAAAACACATATTTTACGACTTTTAGACTATAAAGTAAAAGAAGTCTCAAAATTCCGCCCTGCCTTAACAGATCCTTACATCGTATCAAAAATCCACAACTACATCGTGATTTGCAATTTTAATGTTGATTTCTACTGGGTTATAGATACCGTTTTTACATTTAAAATTTAAATGTAGCGCGACAGAGGAACATTATGTTTTTCTCAGTTAACCCTTGACATCGGAAACCGGAAGTTCGTATTATAACGTTTCAACAAACGTTAGTGAGGCTCAAATAATGAGAATACAAGATATATGTACTAGTTAAAATTTTTTTTTTTAATTATACTACATATTACAATTTAGCAAAAAAAAACTCTCCGATGACGTCACCTTCCATAGAACATATCATAATATATTATTATGGGAACTACTAGACGCATTGTAAAACCTTTGGCAGTTTTCGTCTGCACCAACCAATTTAGTGTGTACGGGAGAGTTAAGAAAATAGAAGTGCAAATGTCATAGTCTTGACTGCAGTCTAAATTGCTCTTACGTAGATTCGTGCATCGTTTTGAATGTATGTGGTAACTCGACAGATCAAGTGACTTAATAATACCTAGTACTTATTATTCGACTGGAAAATTTTCGTTCATACTTTGACGAACTTCCTGCTTTAAGCTGGCTGTCCACAAAAGGGCCATTTTTTTCTAAAGTTGTACACCCCTTTTTATTTTTTTATTTTCGATATTTTGGGTATTTTCTACTCAGAATGACGAGCTCTTCTAGGAGTTTTTCTCCTAATTAGATCGAAAGAGCTGTCCCAAAATATTTATACATTTTTGTTTTTCCATTCCGTTACCGCTGTGGTAGGTTTATATAGAAATAGTAACAAAATGGAACGAAAACACACTGGGACACTTTTTTCTTCTAATTATATCGAAAGAGCTCGTGATTATGAGAAGAAAATACCCAAAATATCGAAAATAAAAAAAGTGGGCAACTTTAGAAAAAATGGCCCAAAAGCGGAGCGGAGAAAATGAACGAATCAGGCTGCGTCTATGTGAAGCCCAAAAGAAGTGCATTTAAATCTGAGGAATGTGATTGGTCCATTTTAACACACATCTGCTCCGCTCCGTTTCTGCGGACAGGCAGCCTTAATTAGTAAATTTTTATTCAAGCAGTAACGTTCGCTAGCAAAAACTAAATGGTTATATAGAAGCGAAAAATAAAAATAAAATAGCTGAGCGGGATTTCAATCCACGTCCCCACGGCTTTCCGGGCCAGACGGGTGCATTACTAATTATTAGGCCCCGGACATTTGTCGCGGCGACGTCACAATAGAGTAGTTTGGGGAGTAAACGGACTGGTGTTAATACAATAAATGACATAAAAATAAATTAATATTCTTCTGCTAAAATTACCTATAGGTCAATTGTCAATTGATTTATTTATCGACGTTGTTCTTTCGTTAACTGACTCTCCGTAACAAATCAAATGTTTGGTTTGCATTAATATATCAAAAAATAATATTGATCAATTAATTCAATTGTCATTTTTATCGTAAATTAATTAAATTTATAAACAAAAACATCTAAAATATTTAAGATTTATATTTTTTATTGTTTATAATTTAATAACAAATGGAGTGTATTACAGTAATAAAAAATCCAAAAAATTGTGATTATCATTTTTGAAAAAAAAAATTATGTTAAAATTTATTGGGTTAAAAACTGTTAGTTTTTCCTTATTTATCAACACAGGTCCATTTACTCCCCAAACTACCCTATTGTCACGTGACTGCGACGAAAATCCGGGGTCTACTAATTATGGTGTCAAGGCCACTAGCCAAAGCATCGAATTTTTCAACCAGTTCATTTCTACATGCCAGGCGTGCCTATGGCGGCATCGTAGCGCCATCTACCGCAAAGATTCCGTCTTTATGTTCGGCACGATCATCGCAAATTATGTTGAGAAATCGATAGTAACAATGTGCTACACCAAAACTAATAAATTTTTATTAAATCGGTAACGTTTGCTAGCGTAAACTAAACGTTTAGATATATAAAAGCAAAATATTAATTTATTTTTAATTTTTTCGCTTCTATAGATATTTAAACATTTAGCCTTAATTACTGTTCAGCTCCTCAGCTGTTCAGTATGATAAGATAAGTGTATGATTATGGTGGAAGAAAGACATTTTATAATAAACCCGAGCTTCGAATCTTCGATTTAATGGTTATTTTTCCGTCCTGGGATCAGAACTCCGATATTTTCAACTCTTCTTCCGATAAATTGAAATTTGGCACACTGCTGACCATGTAATGTTACGGTGTCACCTGGCTAGTATGATGATGGAGATGGAATGCAGCCACTGGATCTCCGGTCTACTTAAGACTCATCGAGCTGGTAACTCAATAAGATTGTTTTTGACGAACAGTTGATATTTGCATAATTTTTATGATTATTATTTATACCTTATTCGTAACTTATTTCATGGCTGAGAAATTTGACAAATTAACCTAATTCAATCTCAGTTTCAATAATGGCTGGGCAAACCTGTCTTCTCACTTGATAAATGTTTTAAATTAACAAAGTACCTACTTAATTGTATTCTATTCGTGAGTAAATGTCTCTAACATGATTAACGTTAGTGAAGCCGAAAACTTCCAAAATAAGGGTCTCTAAATAACTTTTAAGCGGCAAACTTTTGCACTAAATATCAAGCAAACAACAAAGTTTGATAACTAGCACTTGTGCTAAGTTAATTTAATCTTATGTACTTATACAAATGTAAATGTATAAAGTGCGTTTCCAGCGTACCTTTGGGTGCGTTAAAGTAGTAAATAATCCTCGCAGGCCCTCGCATAAAGATTATCTCCATTCTCGGTTTACGTGGGAGCCCCATAAACTCCAGTAGTGGGCGTGACCCACGCGAAGCGTGCCTGAAATAGTAGCTATACTAAGTGCCCGTAATATATTTCCTATATGACATTAGATCCCAATATGGAATCGACCTGGAAATGTTTATATTGTGTAAAGTAATGAAAAAAAAATACACGACTCGAAAAAAATATAATTCAGTTTAGCCTGCCCATGAACACAGACGCCATGTTTAAAAAATACTTACCGGCTTACAGTAGTAGTGTAGACGTAGGCAAGTAGTTTTTTGGTAAAGCCTACACTCACAAGAAGTCGACGAATATATGCGCATAAATAGGTAGGTACACAGTGAAGAGTCTGAAGGGTTATTTTCCACGTATCAAGCGCGTGCAACGTGCGCCGTTCATTGACAAAAAAAATTAATCCGGCCCCTCACCGACGGTCCCAAGTGCCTTAATTAAAAAACTTTATCGGAGAGGTTTAAATAATGTGTTATGTAAATCACTAAAATTTACTTGTGGTGTTCGTGAATTCTTGATTCGTGTAATATTCACAAGCAGTGTTATTAATAATTATTTGACTGCTCCACCTGGATAGACATGGACATGGATAGGGACAACCAATCTTATTAAAGGATATTCCATTTATTTTAAATTCAGCTTTACACAAATCGTTTTTTTCCCACAGTAAGTTCTAGTAGACCAGTATGTTTATATCTATATACCTACATAAATATCCAAGAGCCAGGATATCGAGTTAATCCCACAAATATTTTGACCTTGCCGGGGAACTCAGGACCTAGCACAGTAGGCAGCTTGCACTAGGTACCACTGCGACAACCGCGTCGAATATTTACGTTATATTTATTTTAATCATAACTACCGGGCACGTGGAGTAATACATATAATAACCATAATATGTATCATTATAGTTACACATACACATTAGCCTTTTACATCTATAACAGATGAGTTAAGCAGCGTCTAATAAACTGCGGCACTTTCGAAGATGGCTGGATAGCCCGATACGAGAGCGACAGCCGCGGCCGCATAATTGACAAATAAATGTTTCGCCTATCGATGAAGGGGGAAAAGCTGCACGCTGGTGTCTCATGTCGCGCTTGTGAGAAAGAGAAGCAAACCATACTTCATCATGCGCAACCACACCCTCGCACAAAGTCTTCCTCCAAAGGTCACGATCTTCAGACATAATCTCCCAGTGTTGGGTGTCAATTTTGAAGGATAACATGTCACGCTTTGCGCTGTCCTTAAAGCGTAACATAGGTCGTCCAATGGGTCGCTTAGTATCAGCAATCTCACTCAAGAGAGCTATACGTGGCAAACGAGATGGTTCCATCCTTCGCACGTGCCCAAGCCAACGCAGGCGTCTTTGTTTTAAGATGGCTGCGATGTTGGGCAAGCGTGCGATACTGAGCACCTTCTCGTTTGTGACTCGATCCTTCCACGAGATACCCAAAATACGACGCAGGCAACGCATATGGAAACTGTTTAATTTACGCTCCTGCTTAGCATACGACGTCCAAGTTTCAGCACCGTACAAGAGTATGGACAAAATGCATGTTTGATAAACGATCATTTTGGTATGTACGGTGAGGTGTCTGTTTTCCCATACTCTTGCACTAAGCTTCCCGAACATCGTTGATGCTTTGCCGATACGGGTGTTGATCTCAACATCAAGTGAGAGGTTACTTGATACCGTAGATCCAAGATAACAGAAGCTGTCCACAACCTCCAGAGGTGAGTCATTAAGTGTTACTGAGAGGTCTTCATATACGCCTGGGGCCATTATAACTGTTTTCTTGGCATTGATGGACATCGAAAACAATTTACACGCCGCATCGAATCTATCCACCATACGCTGAAGATCCTCCGGCGATGTTGCGACGAAAGCGGCATCATCGGCAAATAACAATCTGTCAACATAATAAATCTTTGCAGTGTTTTCGAGATTTTAAGAGTGATATGTTGAACAACCATCAGCCCTAGTTCGTATGTGTATACCCTGAGTGCCATCCCCAAAAGCAACCCTCAAGAGTACGGAGAAGAATATGCCAAACAACGTTGGCGTTATAGTTACAATAGGAATCAAAAATTGGGTTGCACACATTTAATGAAAATATTATATGAAGTCGCGAACGACCGTGACTCCCCGAGAGATAACGGTATCCCTCATACTCTATATTTTATTACTTTTACATTTCTTGGTCATGTGCTATTCCTTCCGTATTTTACTCTGTTGTATGGTACCACAAATAAAATAAATTGACAAAAAATTGTGGTTGTTCATTTATTGTATACGCAATGAGATGAAGGATTTATGATGCAGGTCTAATCCCAAAATATGATTGTCTCATTAAGTACACCAACTAAAAAACCGAACTTTCGTTTATCATCAGGTGGAACTGGTGAAACTTATAAAATAATATAAGTATACACTACACTTAGTACCTATATCTGCAAAACTCGATAATTTGACAGCAATAATCCAACTAGATAATTAGGACAGTCTCTCTATTACCTCCTGTTCCTGTCCCAGTTATGTTATGCAAAATAACTTAAAACCCAAAGCCTATGACTACGTGCGCTATAATTATTTCTGTGTAGTACCCCACGCTATTCGAAGTTGTGAATTTTCGCCTGTAATTTCCTAACTCCTATCACCATAATTGCCTTGGCATTTGCATATTGCTTTCACAATTTGTAAGCCGTCCACGGTCTATTAGATCCCGATTAGGTAAATCATTACAGGGAACAGCTAATTATTTCGTTGAATTTTCCGTTATTAGGTACGTTGTTGGAAGCTTGGTTGTTATCGATTTAGCAAACATGTATGTTCCTTGTTGGATTGTTATTAACCCCCGAGGAAAAAAA
This sequence comes from Apotomis betuletana, assembly GCA_932273695.1. NCBI lineage: Eukaryota > Metazoa > Arthropoda > Insecta > Lepidoptera > Tortricidae > Apotomis > Apotomis betuletana. Next base: position 17,995,634 of record OW026300.1, read on the forward strand.
AGGGGCGTTAAGTTTAACATCTGTGTGTCTGTCCGTGGCATAGTAGCTACTATATAGATATCTCTAAGATATATAGCTCTAAGATCTTACAACAATACAATACAATACAACAATACTTTATTGCACACCAACAAGAAACATATTACATGAGAAACCATAAATTAAATAATGGTAGACAATAGGCGGTCTTATCCAATAGCCAATATTGAAGCAAAAAATTCCAAATTTTGTAGATATTGTTCAGTTTTAGTAGTATTTTCTATATCACTCATTGACGACGCGGTTGGCGCAGTTTGCAAACACCTGCCTACTGAGCCGGCGGTCCCAGGTTCGAATCCCGGCCGGGGCAAATATTTGTGTGAAACTTGAAATCTCGAATATTTGTTCTTGGGTCATGGATGTTTTCTCTATATGTATTTATATATTATATATATCGTCGTCTAGTACCCATAGTACAAGCTTTGCTTCGTTTGGGACTAGGTCGATTTGTGTAGGTATGATTGTCCCATAATATTTATTTATGTATTTATTTATTTAATTAAGGCCTGACAATGACCATCTATTGTGTCAGAGGTTTGTTACATTACAGGTGAATGCTCGAAGAACTTGGTCTCCAGTCTCTGAATTCGTTTACGGACTTGGCATTTTTTATACTATTATTATGGGATACGAGTTTTTACTCTGGCCCAACATGCTACAGTAGACTCAATATCAGGATAGATACAAGAGAGGATAGATACCTACAAGTATCGTAAAAACTAAGTAGGTATTTTGTTGAGTTTTAGTGTCCAATGTTTGTTTAAATCGTCCGAGTCAATGGGAACTGGCGCTGGTTTGGCTGTTTAAATACCAGTCGAAGTTAATTGGAATTTAATCCAATTATAATAGTAGGGTAGGCCACGATGCTAACTCGGGATTCACTCGAGCGTCATAGAGACCTATTGGGTTGCGAAGCTTAGATGATAAAAAGAAAAAAATGTCATATAAGATATACCTTTTCATCGGTGGGGGGAGCGGCTACAGAGTTTCAAAAATGTAAAAAAAAACTGTTGCATGGACATACTCGAGCGCGTCAGATATTGATAGCATCCATGTCCTACACATTTTTAAAGATGTACGCATGTTAAACTGACTGTTTCCATGATGGGGTTGGTCGTACTTGAGGGTTGAAAATGAAAAAAAAAAAATTTTTCATCGGGCGCGTAGATTTTCTAAGGGGATGTTAAGTGAACCTAAAAAAAAGCTCTTATATAATAATCTGACGATTTAGATGTGACGCAAACTCGCAGTTATTATTAGAATGTGCAAAAAAAACCGCCATTTTGAAATACTCAAGCGCGTCAGATTAAGATATATATGGTTCATCTTTAGACGTGCTGTATCATAATCTGACGATTATCTGGCGGGGTTCGCCTAATCTGACAATAGAAAAAATTAACAGGAACTTGTGACTCAGAGCACTCTCTAGAAACAGGAAAATGTGACTCGGAGCACTCCCCAGAAGCAGGGGCATGTGATTCGGAGCTATTCCCAGAAACTTCCGATGCACGGTCATATTCCATAATACTTTGCCGCTGTTGTAAATACTTAAAGACTCGCGGTATTTTTATTGCTATAAAATATAATTTATAGAACTGTGCGTGATTTACTTCATTTAATGAAGATTCTCTCGAAAGTTCAAGATTATCGTATGTTGTTCGGGATTTTCAGAGAACCGGTTCGCTCCGACTATATTCTAAAATATTTACACATTTTTGTTCTGTTTCTAATGTAAATTTAATTGTTTTTTGTAAAGTAGTTTTACCACAAAATACACACTTTATATAAATATCACTCATAGTACAGCTTGCGGGAATCTTTTAGAGCATAATCTTGACTGTGCAGTAGCCGATTAACGTACAAATGTACATGCGCAAATCCGCCATTTTTGTTCTAAAAGTTGCCGGCAACTATAAATATTTAATAACTTTAGTGTTCTAAACAACATGATCAGCTGTCATGGCGTCATGGCAACAGAAACCAGAGTGGAATACAGGCATCACGTAACTGAACGCATTAAACTTTACGATGAATTTTTGTTACTTCGGCTAGTGGAAATCGTCAGATTATATATTTTCCGTTATCATAGATTCATACCCTTTTAAATAAAAAAAAAATTAGCCACGCTCGAGAATGTCGAGATGAAGTTTTTTTTTTACAACTTTGTAGCCCTCCGCCTTCTTTACGTCACCTTTAAATTGTCAGATTCGAAGAATATACACGTTTTAGCATGTAACTAACTCACCCTACCTTAATCTGACGCGCTCGAGAATTTCAGATGAACAATTTTTTTTTACTAATCTGATCTTTTATCCTTGACGGGCGGCCATACATATGAGGCTCATATTTGGTGGAAGTACTTAACTGGGTACAAGGTATCCCCCTATATATTAATCTGCCGCGCTTTAGGTACTCCCGAAATCCCCTCTTCGGCTCTCCTACTATAATGCATTGATCCGTTGCATTATACCTAATAGGTAGGTAGTTATCAATACGATGTTAATATTGCAATTGTGATTGTAATACAATATTAATGGTTAAATATTCATGGGAAACAAGGTAATTTACATTATATGTGGGATTGGGACTGATGGCTGGCTGGTAACGGAACTTATTTCAATCGCTTTTATTTCATCGTTTTGTATGGCTAACTACGCCTTAATTTCATCCAACTTTTTGGTCCTAACCCTTATTTAATTTATGGTACCATGTTACAAAAAATCAAGCCTGCGTATGGAAAGAAGTAACTAGAACTGGAATGCGTTATCAAACCAAAGCTGCGCAATGCTTATAATATAAACTTTACGTACTTGTAGTAAGATTTTGCCTACGATGTATTAGCACAATGCATGAACCGTGTTGGACCGGGTTAAGCTGCACCAGTTGCACCGGGCGCCGAACATCTGAGCAGTAGCAGCTAAGCAATGGCTGAAAATTGCCATGTACTTATCGCAGTTAGGCTCTATTCCTGTTTTTACTTCAGAGACTTTACACACATTTTATCGCGCTTTAGTCATATTATATGTCACTCTCGCACTCATTACGTATGAGGTCCCGGTTAGGTATCTTCGTACTAAGTTTTTTATATTGAGAACTAGAAAGTAAAATTCGTTTCTTTACCGTAGTCTGGTAAAAAGTATCCCTATAGCCAACTATCTTTGTACCTATGTCCTATTCGAGATCCCTGTTATTGGATAAAATTCGTCCAGCCTTTTCGGCGTGATAAGAGGACAAAGATAATTTTACCAACAGAAGGCAGTGTAAGGCGCCGCGCACCCATTCAAATCCTGAATCGCACTGTTAAGATTTTTCTTAAATAATTACCACTCTATTTAGAAAACTGATTTTCAATACAATTTTAGATTTTATAATAGTAAAGTACCTATAGAAGATGTGACTGAACATGAGCACAATCGTCTGTCTGGTATACCGCTGTGCGGACTGGTTATTCTAGAGGCATTATCGAGATTCCATCCGCTTGGTTGGATGAAGTTGATCAGTTGATCACGCATAGCAACTAACAGGCGTGTATTTCCGTAGTACGATGATACAATAATTATGCGTCCAATATGTTTTTACCGTGTGTGAGCTGTCAGAATGTGATTCGTGTTTTGTACTTGTCTCGCTCACTCTTTCGCAATCCCGATTAGAACGTCTAATTTTTTAACCAAACCCGAATCCAAATATGTTAGCTCACGGATTATGAGTGCCTTCGGATAATAACTAAATATAGTTACTCGTGGGAAATTATTTAGAGGCAATTGGATTAAAATTAGGCAACGGCAAAGTCATGCTTCCTATAGCAACCCCTATGTTTGCTTTATTATTTATTCATTGTACGCAATATGTGTGTACATCAATAAACCGCATAGTACAATCAATTTGATTGGTTACAATCGCATTACAATTTCCTCCAGTCTGTTATTTTCTGTAACAGTAGTAGTTAAGTATCATAATCTATGTACTAATTTATGTGAACATTTTGAACTAAATTTTAGAGTAGCTTGGGACATGCCCTAACCATGTATTACGTAATCTAACTATAATTACACTACAGTCACGAATTTATTACAATATTTTAAGTAGATGCTCGTAGGTCCTAGTATTAAATTAATTGGCCATGTGACCATACTTACTTATGCGTGACACCCCGGTGGCATGAAAATGAAAATAAACGCGGGGAGGTGATAATTCTCAACACGATAGAAAAAATTCAAACGCAATAATATAATTGGGTTTTCCTTCAATGGATATTAATGAACGGCGTTTCCGTTCTGCTTCTTGGAAGATTTCTTTGTTCTCATCTTGCAGATAAGGTATCATAATATTTAATAATAATGAACAACCATTTATTTGGAGCGTCGGAGCTATATAACCATTTTATGCAAAATGCTTTTCTTTTCGTATTTTAAATAGAATTTTTATAATATCTTCCTTTTGAAATAAATGTTAAATTAAAATAAGGGAACGAGAGTAAATAACTATGTAAACTATGTACGGGTAGAAAGAATGCAGTATCAATTAATTCTCTCTTCTAATAATCAACACTTATACTGTTTTAGACAGCTTTTTCAAAACTTAAATTAACGTTAAACACTTTTATCCGAGAACTCGTCTGTATATGCATGTTTTTACTATATGCGCTATTCAACTGTGACTGTAAAGACAATTTTTCAAAATAGCGTAAATGACAAGTTGCAGAATGTTAAAACGTTTTGAAAGTTAGTAGACATTTCTCAAAACTTTGACGAGTTATTATACAAATATAATAGGTACATGAAGAGAGCCATGATGAAAGCTTCGCAATAGGGTTTGGGTGCAGACTAATGTTGCATTATAGTTCGCTTGTATGCTCGAATAGGTACAACATGAATGGCGACAGAAATGTCTGACAGTTATTTTACATAGAAAAACGATCGTGAGTCTCAGACATATTTAAATACTTAAACGGGTTTACTCACGTCGTAGAAGTCGAATAACGCTCGACATGTTTCGAATCGGTACGCGATTCATCATCAGGAGAGACGATCAGTCGCGGCGGCGGCCAACCGAACACTCTGAGTGACTTCGACTTCCACGACGTGAGTAAACCCGTTTAAGTATTTTAATATGTCTGACAGTTATGTTTATGCCTGCTTCATTGTCTTCATTCCGGCGAATGTTTACACGAAAAGTACCGATGTTTCAATCTATAGCCTAACCAGTGTCGGTCTGGCCAAGGGATAGTGGCGCTAAAAACAGTTTCAATATGACAATAATGTGCATACGTCATATTTGAATTGTTAAACCTTAGTAGCGATTTGTACAGGATTTCTCATGAACCAAATTTAAAACATTGTTTACCGGAATGCTGCTCAATCCTTCATACTTCTTAAAATAAATGGAATAAAGTTAATAGTTTTGGCTCTATTATGCAAAAATTACTTGAAATTTGTCGTTGTTTCTGTTTCCTCTTTGTTTAACATCAGTGACATTTACTGACTTTCAACGTCAGTTACCAAAAATTGGTCGTAGCCAGTAAAATAAATGAGTAGGTACCACTAAAGGTTCGCAATATGGCGTAAGTTGAAAAGCACTCTGTTGGGCTATAGCTTATCTAATCGAGCGGTCATAGAATAGCCCCCACGAACAGTGACCTGTACGAAGGCCCGCCGCCGCACGCGACGACCGCACGAAGCGGTCTCGTTCTCACCTATTTCCAACCAAATAGGTTCATGTCAGTAATGGCCGCAGACATAACAGTGAACTGATTTCTTTTTAATTATTGGCGGCGATTGTAATCGTTTATATTTAGTTTTTTTCACTTAACTACATATTTTGTTGCGCGTTTTTTTTTAAATTCAAGTTAAAGTTCTTTACGTGGAAGTGGAACTTTAAGAAGTTACCATCATTTCACATTCAGTATTTGGAAGTTGCAAATGTTTGGTTCTCGCTTTCGATATCGGGCTGCTGAATTTTGCTGGTAACCGTAAAAATTATGAACGAGATTCTACAATTTTTATTATTTTTCATTTGGATCCTATCCTTGGATCCTAAGTTTTAATCTTAAAATTAAAATGTTTGAATATGTTAGCTTTTTTCGTTAATGTATGTATCCTTCGTGCATGATACGAGTATAATCATAAAAACTAGGTTTTTATTATATGCATAAATAAAACATAACGAACGGGATATATGTGCTGTAGAAGCAAGTGCCCCTACGCTAAAAATAATAAAAACTACGAATTGACACAGTCAATAATATTCTGCATCGATTCAACACACTCAAACTCGTTGAAACGTGCACATATTTACTTATTTTATGTTTGTATTTACGAAGCATATAACACACTTGCCGCAACGAAACTCGTATTTATTTTTGATATTTGAAATTTATTGGTCTGTATTTTGTACTCGAGACACGTATCTTGTGTCAATATTTTTTTTTAGATATCCCTGCATCGGTCTGTTAAGATTTTTGCTGAAATAATGACCCCTCTCAATAAAAAATGGATTTTCAATACAATTTTATAATATTACAGATACTTAAAGGAGCAGTGTTAAACACGAAACGCGTATGACACGCTACTGCGTAACCGCACCGTCCAGTCTTTAAAAAACCGGGCAAGTGCCTAGCTGTCTGATTAGTAGAACAAATAAGTATACAATATACTACACCTCTACACATAGCTAGCCTACCATTACGAATAACCGAGCACAACTAGCCTTGGGCATTCACCTCGTATTATTTGTCTTAGAGTCTAGAACACGATTACTCGCAACCTAATTGTTAGCAGCGCGGCGCGATACGGCGCTCATGCACGTCACACGCCCCGCACATGCAAATACAATTTCTGGATATTATTATAATATTTAGAATAAATAAGTGTAATATATACTATGCCTAGGTGCTAGTCTACCATACCTAATAACCGAGCACAAGTAGCACTGGGCATTCACCTCGTATTATTCGTCTAGTCTAGATCACAATTACGCGCAACCTAATTGTTAGCGGCGCGGCGCGATACGGCACTCATGCACGTCACACGCTCCGCACATGCGAATACAATTTCAGGATAGTATTAAGAAGTGTACCTACTATATACTACATCTAGCTAGCCTACCATTACGAATAACCGAGCACAAGTAGCCCTGGGCATTCACCTCGTATTATTCGTCTAGTCTAGAGCATGATTACGCGCAACCTAATTGTTAGCGGCGCGGCGCGATACAGCCCTCATGCACGTCACACGCTCCGCACATGCAAATACAATTTCTGGATAGTATTAAGAGGTGTACTATATACTACACCTAGCTAGCCTACTATTACGAATAACCGAGCACAAGTAGCCCTGGGCATTCACCTCGTATTATTCGTCTAGTCTAGAGCACGATTACGCGCAACCTAATTGTTAGCGGTGCGGCGCGATACAGCGCTCATGCACGTCACACGCTCCGCACATGCAAATACAATTTCTGGATAGTATTAAGAAGTGTTCCTACTATATACTACATCTAGTTAGCCTACCATTACGAATAACCGAGCACAAGTAGCCCTGGGCATTCACCTCGTATTATTCGTCTAGTCTAGAGCACGATTACGCGCAACCTAATTGTTAGCGGCGCGGCGCGATACAGCGCTCATGCACGTCACACGCCCCGCACATGCAAGTACAATTTCTCTTAGAAACCTTTATTACACTCCAAAATAAATATGCTGAGCTAAGTAAAGTTTTTAATTAAAAGATATGGTTTGGTTCTGTTTACTTGACGAAAATTCAACCAAGCTTACGCGTGCAAATAAGATGAAAATTACCTTTGGTCTCGATTATCTGCGTACAAGTTGAGTTAGGCATTCACCTCTCGTTATTTGTCTAGACCTTGATTTAGCGGCAACCCAATCATTGCTGTGTTACCGATGTGGCTTTTCATGGATGTTAAATGCAGGGCACATGCAAATGCACCACCAACCCCACAGGTAATTATTTTTTGCACTTCTAAATCATTTTGCAAGTGCTACACAAATTTAGGTAAGATTTTTGAATAAGCTCGCCGACGCTGTTGTTATAAATTTGGGCGTCGTTTGATATTTTTATAGATTTTCAGACGTAAGGGCTTATACCATAATTATTTTGAATGTAATAGTATATTATTATATTGCCATGCAGGCAATGTTGCAGAAAAATCTCTTGAAATTATACTACTTACATAGGTGGACATTATTTTTGGTTTCGATTTCATGAGTACATTTGTTCGGAAATCTACCTGTCCTTTTTATTTGTTTAGACCATGATGCAGCGCCGATACATCGTCTCATGCACTACCAATACCGAGCATGAAAATGCGCCGCGAATATAGCCTAAATAATTTAAAAAACGCTATAGAAATTGAAGTAGATTTTTGATAAACATTATTTTTATTGATATTAACGTATAGATTTTCAGATGAAGTAAAGGATCTCACGATCATATTTTGAATGTATTAAGTTTGCTGGTTTACCTGTTTTAACCCCTCTCGTTTCCCACGGATCAGTGCGGAACATTTAAACTTTAAAATCCCATATATTTACTTTCGATTTTATTAGCTAGTTTTTAATATCCTACATGAGGGTTTGACATCAACGACGGGATTAATATGATTTTGAATTATAAAGTAAGTATGCAGAGTTTGGTTGCTATGCAGGCAATGTTACTTGGCGACTCGTAAAGTACACTGAATGGACATTACTTTTGGTCTCGGTTGAGTACAGTTGCATGGAAATGAGGTAGGTAGTTACTCAATCGAGTCCAAGCGCCAAGCGGGTGATGTTGCAGAAATATCTTAGTCTCTTAGTTGAAAGTATACTATATAGGTCGACATTATTTTTGGTCTTGGTTGAGTACAGTTGTTTGGTAATCCACCTCTTCTTATTATTCGTCTAGACTATGATGCAGCGCCGATACGGCGTGTCATGCACGTTTAACGCCGGGCACATGCAAATGGGCCACGTACCTCGCATGTTAACCGAGTTTTTTACACTCCCAAACAGTTCTGCATACACTTCAAAAACAGTTTCATTTTAGATTAATTCATATTTTTGCGGACAATACGTCGAGAGGCGTAAATTAGGACTTTGTGATACGGCACCACGTTTGTCGACGACGACTTTTATATTCCCAAAACCGCCATTCCGTCTGTAGGTAGCCGAAAAATTCTCAGTTTTTTTATTTAACTTCATAGTTTTTAGGGTTCCGTACCCAAAGGGTAAAAACGGGACCCCATTACTGAGACTTCGCTGTCCGTCCGTCCGTCTGTCCCCAGGCTGTATCTCAAGAACGGCCATAGCTAGACAGTTGAAATTTTCACAGATGATGTATTGTATTTCTATTGCCGCTATAACAACAAATACTAAAAATAAAATAAAATAAATATTTAAGGGGGGCTCCCATACAACAAACTTGTTATAGATTATGGTACGGAACCCTTCATGCGCCAGTCGGACTCGCACTTGCCTAATTTTTATTTTAGCTATAACTTTCTGATATATATAGGCTTTCAGTAAACATAAAAAGTTGCTCAATTCCGATTTTGTACACTCCATAACAATATGAGTTCGTTAATTTCACTATAATTAGTATCGAAAAAGAATATAATTATATATATATAATTATAAAAGAATATTATTATATTCTACAGGAAAGCTCTAATTTTTTTTTGTATTTACTTTGATTACACTTCCATACAAAATATCTTCTGGAACAGAAATTGTGGGACGTCTAAAGATAGGATAGACTCAAAAAGAAGGTTACGCGACCATAGTTGCGGTATTTTTTTTTTACTTTAAGAAAACATCATCACAATTTTACAAAATGTTCAATTCAACGTCAACTCCTAATAAATCTCTTTTCAATGTTACGAGATGCGTTTTTGTTATTGATGGGAAAAATGTAAGGACTCTTATACTTACATATAAAATGCAGGTTTTCTAATTATTTACAATATTCTTTCTTCTACATTTCTTTTAGTTTCTTATTATTGCGCTTAGTGTTAAAAAAGTAATAAATACATTCACATGACAAATCTTGCCACCACAATTCACACCCAAGTTTCAACCGCAAGCTGTCATTTAAATTTCGACAGGCCCTTACGAAAATCGTCCCGGCTTCGCAGTCATTAGGTAAAACTCCACCTTTGCAAGTTATCTCACACTTCAATCTTATAAAGGGTCCCCCGCGTTAAGTGAATATATCTAACCGACTATTTCACTTCATTCGAATTACCGACACGACCTTCATTACCAATTCAAAGAAAAAAACTAAGTACTAAAAAAACCTACTAATGGTCGGTCGTAGCTCATTCAGTCCGTCGCGGTCGCTACGAGCGTGTAGACGTCTACGCCGTAGAGCGGTGCTACGGTGTAATCGACGAACGCAACTTTGTGAAACTCGGCTCATACAAAAATAACTAAATCGAAATTCGGAACCATGATGATCTTGTAATTATTGAACTATGCCTAATTTTTATTAGCGTGTGTTTAAATATAACGATTTTCAGTGACATTAGGGGAAAGCAGTGACTGAACAGTGCATAACGGTAACCTACTTTATATGCGACGGTATAACGCGGAGGTAAGTAATGAGGACTATATTTAGCATCATAATAAAGTCTAAAATAATGTAGTCCATTGTTCAAACGAATCTCACGCCAAAGTTTTCAATAATTCAGTATTGTATTTCATTGCTTCACCCTTTTATTGTAATAGTCCCAAGGAAATCCCTCGTTCAGTGGTAATATCGGAAATCCTTTGAATACCAATTGCGAAATGGTTTTAGTATTTCTTTGCAGGCAAAATGCAATTTAGTTCGTGCTACAATTGCTATGCAAAACGAGAAAGCGCGGTCGTGTCGGACAGCGTGGACGTGGTAAACAACTTTTTAGATTTTTTATACCCCGTTTTTTACACACGACTTCATACGATTCTGATTGTTTTCTGTAAATGTATGGGTTTTTTTTACAAAAAATATATGTTACATTTTTTCTTGGACATTATTTTATTGAAAACTGAGTTAATGATTTAATAGAGAATATAACAGAGCGATCAGTTTTTACCTGGTACCGTTGTACAATGAATATTATAGTCTATACACATAAAAAAGAAAAGTTGTAACTGATTGATTCATCAACGCAGAGCCAAAACTACTGAATTTAGTCACCATTTTCATAGTAGCTCGAGTAGGCTTGGAATATGAAGGATGTTTTATGTTCCATTTTTTAAACAACCCTTTCATGTTAAGTACTATGTAGCTAATTGAAATGTTGTTCGGTAATTTATGTCAAAATGTTCATACTTAATTCTGTCTATTATATCCATTTTGTTGGTAACTTTTTCATATTTAATGTCTCAGAAATAGTAATAATTTGGAATATTATTAACATTTCTTAATGAATGTCAATTATATCACCGTTAAGTGCATCCCTTCTCACGAAAATGCCACAATATCAATTTCGGCAATAAACAGGACAGACAGAGTTTTTTTAGCATTTAATAATATTATTAGGGATATATTTAGTAAGGATACCTCTTTACATTTTAGTGATTCTGCGCACAGTGTTAATGTGTTACTGTGAAATACAGTTTAAATAAATAATAATTTTAGCCGTTTTATATTGATTTTCGCTATTCCAGTTGAATTGACGAGTTCTCATTTAAAAGTATCTATATTTAATATGGCAATGAGTATCACTAAACTGTAGTGGTAGAGGTCTAGCGGATAGGGGCGGTATTACGGATTTAACCCTTAAATGCATACAATTACACTGATTAAATTTTTGAAATGACGTAATTAGCAATGAAATCCACGTCAGTTTGAGATTTCGGGACAATGTTGACAAAGTCTTTATTGGCAATATTCAGATTTTGACTTGTGTCATTTCAGTCACGTGTACATCATCATGCATTTTAAGAGTAAAATGCCATTAGCGACGTCAAATTTAGTCTTATCGACAACGCGTTTGGCTCGGTTTTTAGACACCTGCCTACTGAGCCGGCGGTCCCGGTTTCGAATCCCCGCCCGGGCAAATATTTGTGTGATGAACTCGAATATTTGTGCTTGGGTCATGGTTGTTCTATAAGTAAGTATATCGTCGTCTAGTACGCATAACACAGGTTTGTGTTCTTGAGCTTAATTTGGGACTAGATTGATTTGTGTGAGGTTGTCCGATATTTATTAGTATTATATTATTCTTATTATATTATTATTATATTTATTTCTCAATTTTCGAATACTAATTACGCGATAGCATTTTTTCCTAAGGTGTTTAGTTTTGGCTGGTAAGGAATTTATTTTGAAGCCGTTTCAATTTTATTTTTCTGCTTTTCTTCTATGATTTCTTAAAGAGGTATATGTTTAAGTCACTTAAGATTTTGCCTTATGTTTTTAAGATCTATATCTTAGACACGCTCCAGCTGCTAAGGTATTGCTAAATTAGTAATTCCTTAGACGTCAACTCTGAGCGCTATTCCACTTATATGCCTAACTTTGACGTACGTGAAACCGACGAAAGGTGATTATTATATGAGGTGGATGTAGTTGTACGAGATTTTTAATCCTAGATTAAATAGATGAGAATTTTAATTTGGTAATCGCATGACGTGTAAGTTGTGTGGGTATGTAAGTCTCTATGTGACATCATACCTCGTACCTAATTATTTTTGATCTCTAAATTCGGTAATTGAATGGAACACTTACTTTGCGGAAATCCATATTAATTAAAACAATATTATTGAAATAGCAACTGCTTTAATGGGCCTTTTTTTTATATATTATGACAAATATATTGATAATTTCAACCAACTTTTTGAAGCGAATAATACTTCCCCCTGAGTTCTAAGTAGTAACATAGCTATTTCATGCTTTCATTGCGTGTAAGTTGAAAAAACTAATTCTCCGTGTGAATTTTGTCAATTTCGAGTAGTTTTTGAAACAATAATTATCAATGAAAAATTTCAACTGTAGGTTTCAAATATATACCAATAAATCCCAATAGCCGTGTTCTAGGTAGTAACATCAATAATTATGTTAAGTAATCATAGAAAAAAATGTCTAAAACAATCAGCATTTTAAAAGGAATAAGGCCTCTTAATTTTCAATTTGGTGCTTGGGTTTGCTGTTAATTAGTAATAGGTACGTAACATACTTTACAGTATTCGATGATAATTCGATTATAAGTTAGTCACAAAAAAAGGACATACAAATTTTAACAGAAAATCTTGTTATACTTGAGTACAATGTTGTTCTGTCGGTTCTAATACTTGGCATGAATATAGAAAATTAGAAACCCTTATTGTAACACTAATTAGATTCGTGACCACATCCTTCCCTTGTTGCTAAACGTGTTCTTTGATTTCATTTACATGGAGGTTTACTAATGATTGCATAGTTATATTCTTTTAACGTTAATCGTGCAAGAAGCAACGTCCGCTGGGACTGATAAGTTCTTGAGTGGTGACGACGTCTTAAAAAGACTCAGCGTGAGACTATTCCCATTTTAAGGTAGACTGATGATCTGGTGAAGTTCACTGGAGTCTGTCGGATGCAAGTAACATAGGACCGGTCAAGTTGGAAGATCTATGTCCAACAGCGGAAGTCTTTTAGCTGTTGATGATGCAATAAATTTAAATTGAACACGCCTTTTTTCGCATGAATGTGTACGAAATTAAATAGCCGATAATAAATAACTTTGTTATTCCAATACAACATTAACATTTCCGTGATCAAAATGGAATAACCGTTTTATCAGATCAAATGTAATTGGGCTACTTCCATTATTTAAACAAGAGTTCAAATATTTAACACGGCATATTATAGGTTGTAACCTTATTATCTGAATAACTATTTTCCCAAACTTCCTCATTACCCAATGCTGGGATATTATTATCGGTAATTTAACCTTTTCTTTATTGGTCTTTACCGTGCCTGGGTTTAGACCTTCCAAGGACTTGATTTTTAGAGAAATCTTTTTTCGGATCAAATCTTTACAGTCTGCTTTTTCAATGTTATTTTAAATTTCTACCTACCATTTTTACAAATGTCATACTTATATAAAATTACAAATTAAAATAGTCAGCGATTTACCAATTATATTAGGCCTATGCATGTATGGTATGGTGTTGTGAATTCCACTCTTGAGCGTCGTCTACCGTCAACCGTAGAACCGTAGAGTGTATAAGTCGAAGATCAGTTCTAATGTTCTATATGTGTAGATAGAAATAACAAACATTTTCAGTACCAATGTCGTCGTGATTCCAATAAGAATCTCAATAGCGCAACGAAGGATATCTTTAGAAAATATGCGCATCGCAAACAGTATCATTTCTCGAACAATTCATGCAATACACATGCTTGTGTCGAGATCACTTCATAACGCCTTGGTATCTTTGAACTATTCTGGGTAAAAGAGCAGGCTATCTTATTATTCATTTATTATTTAAATAAAAAAAATGATAGCATATTTTAATTATAACAATACATATAAGTATGAAAGGCTTTCTATACTAGTCGACCTTAGGATCTAACTTAATTATGTATAAATCAAATCATTCACCGTAGATGCAGTTGGATAAATTGCCGAAAAAATAGATATTATACATATTTAAAACATACATAAATTATGCAAAAACTACTACCTCCTTATTTATGCTCCTGCATGTATCAAAATATTGAAATACACAATTATTTAAGTACCTACTTTGTTATTTTACTACGGTGAAGGACAGAAGAGAGAACTCGTGTGCAAATTATAATTAAAGTAATTTGAAAAGAAATTATGAATGAGTTTAGAATATAGAATACTTAAAAAGAATAATATCACCAAAAAGAAAGCAAGTGTCACTCTTGCACTGGATTTTAAAAACGTTGGTGTTATGATTATGATTAATGAATACCACGAATCAGACTGTATTAAATACTTCACATATTTGTAATTAAAACTTCTAGTTATAGTTTGCTTATTACTAGCTTTTAATTGAAAACTAATATCGTACATATCCTAAAGCGGATCAATGATTTATCAAATAACGCCCCGAGGATGTCCTCGGGACAGAACGGTTTACAAAACATTTGTTCATGCGAGTTCTATCCTAGAGGACTAGGCATTCCATTGATCAGATCCATATTAAATGGCTGGGGCTTGTTAATCGTCTAATAGCTTCCCGTAGTTCAGACGTCTTAAGGTTGTCTCTTTATTAATTTCTGAATGAACCTGAACCATTTGATCCCATACGCAACGTACCATAATGAAACCGGGATCAAAGCTTTGCCAGTTAATAATATTATCTGGTAGATACTGTATAGCTGTGGGCCATAATCTACTTATAAATCGATTATTTTGCGATGGATCTGAAATAGTATTCATTATCAAGACGTGAATGGATTTTCAGGTCATATTTATACTTTTTAACCACGGGTCAAAAAAATATGGAAAAATTCATGAAAATGAGGCTTTATAAGTACTTTCAATGAAAACTATATTGAACAAAATCGGTCCATCCGTTTTTGAGTTATCGCAAAATTTCATAATTTTCTTAAAAGGACGTAAGTTGACTTCCAGAAGGTAAAAAGTAATTACAGATACTTTGGCGTTTACGACCTTTTTATAGAGCTTGAAATCTTTCCTGTAACTTAAGTCTATTGTGAAGGATGAGCAACTACGGAACCCTACACTGAGCGTGGCCCGATATGCTCTTGGCCGGTTTTTTTTTTAATATGGCGGCGGGCGCGGAGGGTATGTAGAAAAAGGGTGCGTTAATTGTAAATTATTATATACAAAGAAAATCCTTTATTGTGTTTGTGCTTATCAAACAAAATATTTCGTTAACATTGAAACTAGATTACTAGAACAACTAGTTTTGTAAGTAGACTTACCTACTACCATCTACTACCTCGAAATTAGACGTTCATTTTACGTGCAGCGCTACACCGAGTAATTAAAGGCCTGTACACTATAGATTAATTTGGAAACTAATTTGAACACAAAGTTATTAACTTGTAGTCCATTGAGAAATCATCGCGGCTCGCCCATCGAGACCTATCGCTGTCAGAAGGGTGTTTCGATACGGGTAGGCTTTCCGACCTGGTGGAATAATTATTAGTTTTGTAACACTATTATTGCATAACTTCGGTGCTAAGTTTATGAATTAATACTGTACAAATATTATCGTATAAACATAAGTTAAAATTTAAATTATCTATAGTGCTAGTTGAAGTTTTAGTTGTCCATTTAAGCAAAATGTAACGTTCACTTGCTACAAGGGGCTTAATTGATCATTAGACACAGGTAAATGAGCGATGTATTGCAAAGGCAAAATTTAGATTGTTGGCATTTTTCACATATATCAAAAACAAAGCATAATATGGGTATTCACATAATTAAAACATTGCTACTCCATTTAACTTCAAAATACTCATGGACGTTCATTAGCAAACACCGGATTGACGGGGGCAAATCTGAACTGACGTTTAATAGTGCGAGGACAAATTAAATAAATTTTATTACTTCATATCGATAAAGATGACTTACAACTGTTGTGTAGTACTAGGATTTTATATAATCATATACACAAAAAAAAAATTGATGAATGATCTTATTTGATATTTTATGTAGTTTTCGTAATATACAATCAACATTTTTTTCTACATTTTCAGTCCAGTCTCAATGTCAGATATCAGTTGTTTATAGTAGCGATAATTATAAATAAATGAGGTTTGCACATAATTAAAAGGTATTCCAACTTAGCCATTAGTTATGACAATGGTGATTCAAAATTGCATTTTATCGATGTCGATAAATTTAATCTACATTTAATCAATTACTAGCACCGGTACATTTTTGCCACCGTTTATCCGTGGTATGTTCATTAGCAGTAGATTCAAGGTAAAAAAATTATCTGGAATTTATCACGTGATAGAAGTCGCAGGAAAAAAAAATTAAATAAAAACGCATCGAACTGAAAGTAGTTCGAGCTTCTGTACCGTGAAATCGAAAAAAAAAAAACAAACTGACTTTCAACAACAGACTGCAATGACTAAGTGCATTGAAACCGCCCGCTGATGATCCGCTATTGGCATAAAACATAAAAGTACTTCGTAAATAGTTAAGTAAATATTATAATGATCAGGATAGATTTATAATGTAACAAGGAGCTGCCCGTATTTAATCGGTGTATTTTTTTTCTTTACCGTTGACGGGTAAAAAGTATCCTATAGCCATCTTTGGATGTCCAGCTTTCCTGTACCAATATGGGTAAAATTTGAGCAGCCGTTTCGACGTGATGAGAGGACAGAAAATTCGCCCATTCAAAACAAAAGGCGATTTTGCATCGCGCTATTAAGATTTTTCCTGAGATCATGACCCCTCTCCATAGAAAACTGTTTTTCAATAAAAAGAATAGAATATTACATAGGCAATATCGGGGTAGACTGATGTTGAATTATAGAACATGCTGTAATTATATACATAAAAAACTCAATATGCCATAAAAAAAAAACATCAATATAAAGGGGCTTTGAATTATGTGATTCCAAAGGTACCTTTTAGGCAAATTTAAAGATTTTTTAAGTCCAACTGCTGAAACCATATTTCGCAGTTTTTCATGGTAAAAATGACAATTTAGTTATTTTTCCATACATGTTACCCTTCGAAGTGATGACGTCACGGCACGCTCGCCATTTGTATGGAGCGTTTTCAGCGCTCCGTAAGAAAGCCGGACTTTAATAGTAGTTTTTTGAACTATTGGAGTGCTCTAAACATATTTAGTCCCATATAGATATTTGATCCCCATACAAAATAGGAACGATTAACATCCTAAAAAAATATCCCCCTTCTATATTTAAACGCGTCCATCATTATACCCATTGATTCCTTTTCCCCGCCCCGGTGTCCATAATAATTTAATGACTAGAAAGTTCACGTGACTTCCTCACAGGAAATGCCATAACCACCCTTTTTACTTTCACCATTGTCAGTTAAAAAGTACAATCCTATGAACAACAGTTAAACTCCGTCTAGCCATTATGACGAGAAGGACCGCAAATGTACAAGCACACAAACTTCCCCAAAATAATACAGAGATAAATATTTCTAATTCAGTAACCTTATTTTTTGTAAAATGTCTTACACTAGCTGTGCCCCGCGGTGTTACCCGCTCATCCCGAAGGAACACTAAATTTATTCGGGATGAAAAGTATCCTATGTCCTTCCCGGGACTGAAACTATCTATATACCAAATTTCATCTAAATCGGTTCAGCGGTTTAAGCGTGAAGAGGTAACAGACAGACAGACACACTTTCGCATTTATAATATTAATATATAATATATATGTTGCAGTCAAAAGTGTGAACTGGTCAAAAGGACGTTTAACCGACAAAAACAGGCAAAACTGCTTTTGACTGAGCGTTTTGGTTAGGGATATAAAAAAAAAAACTAACCTAACCCGGCCGAGTCGGATTAAAATAATATCGAGATAAAGTGACGAATGTGCCTGCGGTCAAAAGTACTTTTGACTGATAGTAACAGTCAAAAGTACTAATAACCAATGATTTTCAGGCAAAACTACTTTTGACCAACACGCTCAGTCAAAAGCAGTTTTGCCTGTTTTTGTCGGTTAAAATTCCTTTTGACCGGTTTACACTTTTGACTGCGACATATATATATCTACGACAGTTATACATGTAATAACATAGATATTAAAATAATTCAATCATGTGCCGAATAACCATTTATTGGTCAATTACTGGAGTACTGTAGCGGTTTGTAACACCTGTTACCCACTCGCTGCGCGCTCCCGGCGCACCCGCTGCGGTCGGGGCCCACCACAGCACACCGACTATTAAAACACCCGCCATGTGCCATGTTCCATGCCATGTGTTATTTCTGATTGCTCATACAAGTAGTTAATGGGGTTTCACGTGAGCTTGTATATAGTGACGAAATATAATTTACACCAGTTTCTCACCTCAGCAGTTCAAACATGCCACCTTTGTGAGATCTGCGAGATAACGGTGAACAAAATGCGATTTTGATTCGAGCGAGAGTCAAAGAAACTTTTTAAATTTTTCAATCTAGAGTGACGAGAATTGTCATTTTTCAGCCACAGGTTGTATATAAAATTTGAATCATTTGAATTTCACTGTGCACGGTCTCTTTCATTATACCTACTTATATACTAGCGACCCGCCTCGGCTTCGCACGGGTGCAATGCTGATAAATTATGCATGTATTATACATATTATAAACCTTCCTCTTGAATCACTGTATCTATTAAAACGAACCGCATCAAAATCCGTTGCGTAGTTTTAAAGATCTAAGCATACATAGGGACAGACAGACAGACTGACAGCGGAAGCGACTTTCTTTATACTATGTAGTAGCAGTAGTAGTGATATATAAAAACAAACGAATAAATAACATGCGCAAGTTCGAATTTCGAATCCCACCCCGAAAAATTACACGTTCCGATACACATATAGGAAGTAAAAAAAAAAAAAAAGGTTAAATTCCAAATTATTTTATTAAACGACTGAATTATAAAATTATGGCATCTTACACGTAAAACAAATATACTTATTATTGTTGAGTTAAAGTAGAGTTTTCAATTTAATATTGTTAATAATAATTTCTAATTTCGCTCATTTATCATGTCATGGATTTGGTTTTGAAACGTACCTACCTTTAAAAATTTGGGGTCCTATTTTTTGAATGTTGCATTTATTTTGTTTATTGATTTACCAGTAAAAACTCAAATCCACTCGGCTCTCCCTCTAATCTCGAAAGCTACTCGTACTACGAGTGTAAGTACCTAATCAACCTAATGGTAATGAGTTTTCACGCGATATGGAATAATCTCTTCGTTTTACTTTATGTTGTTTCCTAAAATGCGGGTTTTTCAGTATTGATAGGTAAGTACCTAGTACATACTACTCATTTTAAGTAACTACGTTTATTTCTATTGTTCAGGTAGTGAAATTTCCAATTGTTCCGGGCTCTTTTTTAACAACACGACATGGTGTTATTTTATAGGAAGAAGTCTTATATGCAGTGGACTGTACCTACTATCTATAGAGCTTGAATGTCAGAGGTAAATTGACGGATGTGCGACGAGCCGCAAAGTGTAGCTACCCACATTACGCCTACTTTATTACATTTATCCACACGTATCTGAGAACAAACACCCCTAATATCATGCGTGCTCGTGGTTCCTATATAAACCTAATTTTCGATAGGTACATATTGTTACATGTTATTACAATATGAGAGGCCAATTTAACCGACAATATTTTGGAATGGAAGCGTCGAATCCATAGCGATTTCCCGGTCGTTTCTACGTATTGTAGCTTTGGTTAAGTTAATTAAGTCAATCGTTTGTTTGTTCTGATATTCAATGTTTATTCTGAATATTAGTTGCATATGTTTGTGTTCATGTTCGTATTATAATTCTATCGATGAGGAGACATTGTGATAATAGTTATCGATAATTGAACCGTAAATAATGTTGTATACTTACGTTTCTGTGTATTGTCGTTGTTCGCTAATGTTAAATAATTTTAATAAATATAAGAAAATATGCTTTTTTAATAATACAGATCTGTGTTATCTTGTGTGCACAACAAACCGACTTTGATCTTCTTCTTTGTCGTCATACTCTTGGCTGTCGCGGTCGCCTCATCAGGGGTGGTGGCAAAGCTTTACAATCCATCGTCATCACCCCATACTTGTGCTCTTCTTGTGCATTTGGGGAGGGGACCATTGAGTTCAGTCTTCATTTGGTCGGTCTGTCGCATCGGTGATGCGCCACGCGCTGTAGTGCCTTCCAATCTTGATTGTCGTTTCTTTTCAATCCTCAATGGTCAACATTTTAAGTTTAATCTTACACACGAATGCTACACATGACTTTTCACTTTGGAATAGTCAAGAATACAAGATTAAGTAGGATGATCTTTTGGTTTTGGTACGGCTACGGATCCCTTTTTAGACAAAGGCATCTTCATAAAATCAGACCTACATACCAAGATTCGTCATAAAATCCAGCTGTATTTGCCTGTACCTATTCATATTCAATGTTCGGTTCGTTCAGATTGGCGGCGGCGCGGACTGGATTTTTTATTGCAAATCAAACGCGGCGTCCCTACATAGAAGTTACTCGGCTATTGTGGGCGCGGAATTGTTTTTTCATCCATAATCACAGTAGTGATTGCATGGCTTGTAAAGCACTCCAAAAGAAATGAAAAAACCAGTAGAGAAAAATAATATTAAGTATCATCACATTTCTACACAGCTGCATTTTTTTTACCTATTTATTTATTTTGTAAATCAGCGCAAAGTAGCATTTAAGTTTACAACGTCATTAGTTATATAGTACATTTTTGTAGAGGCTGAAAAGTAAACCAGATGAACGAGTAAGTTCGATGGCCGATCCGAAGGGGAGACTTAGAAAATCTGTGACCACATTTTTGAATTTTGGTCAGTGTCGTGAAAAACCTATTTAGTTCGTTTTAGATTTAGAATGGAGGCATTGCCATATCTTTATTTTTTGTAATTATCTCGGCCTTATCAGGACTCTTTTGCTATTCGTCCTGCATTAAGTGACATCTATAATTTGATATTTTAAAGGTCAACCTAGTAGACTTGAGTAAGTAATGTTTTTAATTTTAACTCGATATCTCCACGCGTTCCCGAGATAAAGAGCCTTGACAGACAGACGCACGGACGGACAACAAAGTGATGCTATAAGGGTTCCGTTTTCTCATTTTTAGGTAGGAACGGAACCCCAAAAACGTCACAACGGGTACTTCGAATACTTCGCAGAACACATAGTCACATGGTGGCGATATCTTCGACAGGTATTTGAAATGTCATGTGAAGCCCCGCGGCTTATTTTATATCTACATCTACCCATTATCGGTTAATATTCGCATCACAAACCAGTATTAATTTTGTTGTAGCAATGGGAACAGAATACCTCGCTCCAGACAGCATCGCTCGTGCGTGACGGGCTTTACTAGAGCCGTCATAAGTTGGGACGAAATAAATACCTGAACTCATAACTGGCACGTACCGCGATATTCGCATGACATATTTTATTTCATTGTCTTGCTTTGAATAAATAATATGTTGCCTACAAGCCAATTTTCACGTAGCGCAAGGATTTGTGATGTTTTGCATATATTTAAAGTGATAACAATATGAATGATTTACAACATACTCGTACATTAATTATTATTTTTTTTACTCAGCTGCAAATTTCATCTGCACGAGTAGAATGCAGTTCTTTTACTGTAGAGGTATAACTTTCATCAGTGTTATGCGCATCAGGATTGCTAATCGTATGCACTTCGCGCCGACTATACTGTGGGTCTGTTAATAAGAAATACGTTCATTTATATAGCTATATCGCAGTCATGTTGAGATATTATGGCGAATTCCTATCATTGAAATGAGATTTAGCCTAATGTTAGTTTTGAATGACACTTACGGTATAGCACGAGACCATCGGTCCACCTTGAGGGCTTTCCACGCTGCGTCATCCGGTAAGGTAGTGCTACTGGGGAACCTTTCGGCCCCACCGGTTCTTATGAATGAAATGAATGGCTAGTAAAATCCTATTGACATTTATTTTTTGTAAAGGCATATTTTGAGCCTCGCAATTGTTAACGCTAATTGCAGTTAAAATAATAAACAAGGGATTGTGTTGTAAAATATTACGTACCGTGTAATATCCACGACCGAAATCCTTTGTTCATATATCAGGATACCAGAACAGAGAAAATCATTATTTTCAGGTTTTATCGTTCCAAAGACTAATAAGTTTTATCGTTCCAAATACTGGTAAGCACCAGTCACTCGTGTTAATTGACATCTTGTAAATACGCGCTCGTACAATACGCTTACAATAGTTATTTTCACCTCACCAGCTCAAACATGGCGATTTTGCTGTCAGATAACAGTGAACAAAATGCGATTTTGTTTCGAGCGTGAGTAGAAAGTAGCTTTTTAATTTTTTCAATATCTGACCACGAATTGTCATTATTCAGCCAAAGGTTAATTATAAAATTCTAATCATTTGAATCTCGATGCACTCTGTTTCTTTCATATGTATATAAAAAAGAGAGGGATAGAAACTTATCAATCTGAAATTCGATTTTCGAATCCGACCTCGATTGAGAACAGTTCAGATACGCGTTATACCAAAAAATTCATTAAAAACATCCGAAAAAGTTTTAATTGTAACGTATTTTTTTTCTTTATTATATTTTTATTTAACGACCGAATATCAAAACGATTGTGCCTTTTATATAAAACAATAGATCATTGCTCAAATAAAATAAGATTTTTCAACTTATTGTATATATAATATTTATAATTTCACCATTTATCATAGATGCATATTCGAAACGTACCTTTAAAAATATCGAGTTCATATTTTTGTTATTTTCTTTTGCATTTATTTTGTTTGGTGTTTTAAGAGTAACAATATTAATCAATTCATAAACAAAATCTCGTGATATAATATGTATTTATAAATAAACACGTCATGTATCTGCTAAATCTTCCAATTTGATAAAATAATGACAATAACCGTGTTGGTTGGTTGATTATAATTTCTATTAAATTATATTGTTATTTCTTTTTAAGCAGCACTTATCTATTTTCTGATTAATAATATTATTGAAATCAGCAAGAAAGACTATAAACATACGTTGGAAGAAAAAGCACAAAATGTCGAATATGTTCTCGCTGATGAGGTGAAAAGTTGTGTGTGCTACACGAGAGCAAAGTTTTTTTGCATCTCGTGCTGTTGAGTCCCTCGCTACACTCAGGATTCTAACATAGAATCACTCGCTACGCTCGTGATTCAAACGTAGAATCCTTCGCTTGCTCGGGCCTCAAAATCAGCACTCGTAACAAAAAACAACTTTGCTCTCTTGTTGCACAAATAACTATTACGATACAAGTGTGGAAGGTAGGTGATTTCAGACGAGTGTGAATTTTAGTCACGAGCGAGGTACGAGCGAGTGATTAAACAAACACGAGTCGGAAATCATCTTACACACGAGTTCCGTACAAAACTTTACTATGCATGTACGAGAAAATAGAAAATACTTTAATACTCACCAAGACTGTTTACATTGGAAAAAAAGTGTTTTGATTTGATTTATCCAACAAGAAGCCGTCGTTCACATTTTTTACTTCTTCAATAACATTTTACGGGTTTAAATTCATGATTCGTCCCTTTATCTCGCCATTCTTTCAGCAGATTTGCACAAAACAACCTCAAAAAAAACTAGACAACAATAAAAAATGGCGGAGATATTTGTAATCCGCGCTCGACATATCTACTACTGCGCATGTGCAAAAGTATTTTTTTAATATTCATCTTATGTCAAAATGGCACAAGCGCGTGTACATTCAGCCAAATTTATTTAATGAATAACGATTTAAAGTTCATTTATCCATCAAATTTTATATCTAATGTAATGAATGACGTGTTAAATGAATTAATTTATGAAGTATTGGTTTTATTGTACTTTTATAATGTAATAATAATCGGTATTTGACTAATTTATCAAACTTTTTGTAAATAATAAAACCTCTTTGTGTGAGGCTGTCAGATACAGCCAGAAAAAAAAATTAAAAGTAAAAAGCACTAGTAAAAAAAAAAAAAAAGAAAAGAGAAAAGTACCTAGTACTTTCCGCACAGTAAGTCAAGGAATATACAACACAACATGAGATACATTAAAATAACAGGCAGAGGTAAACAACAGGCGGTCTTATCGCTAAATAGCGATCTCTTACCTGCTTAGTATCGTTTGTTACTGTTTTAAATACATTGAAAAAATTGTCTTAAATGTATTTTGAAATAAATGTGTTATTTATTGAATATAAGTCAAGGAAGAATTGAATGTATCTTAAAAATACCATGTCTTTGGCTTTTGTCTACAATTTCGTACTTTATCGTATTGTAAATAGCCGTTCGCTGACACGATGCCATTTTTTGCAAAGATTCTACGAAAATATGTACGTGACGCGTACTAAGTACATATTACGGGATCACCTCTAGTGGAATAAAAATTCTTGTCATAAATTTGATTGTCATAACTCATTTCGCATAATGGCTTTCCTCATACATGTTATTTGTCGTAAATTATTATTTGCATAACATTTTATATGTCATAATTGTTGTTTGGCAGGCTTTTCATAAGCCTAATTTAGTATGGCACAAAATTTCAAGTAATATTATTGAATGTCATAATAATTGATAGTACGAAGAAGAGCAACGCATAAATTATGGTTTTCATAATTAATGGCAATAGAAATTATATAGTATAAGTTATATCACATGTACCAATCATAATACTTTATAACATTTGAAATAATGATACAAAAGTTACATGAGCACAAAATCCAAAAGGGGGGACGGGAGGGCGAAGCCCCCCACATTAAGAAATCCTTCTCCACACTGACCTCTTTGTTATAGGTTAGGTTAGGTTAGAATTGTGAACCTACAAATACGAACATCGGCCAGAAAAGTAGGTTAGGTTAGGTTTGAAAGAACTGCGACCCCCTCAGAAATGAACTGCTGCCAGAAAACCAGGCTGATGTTGAAATAAAAAATTAGGAGCTTGATATTTATGTTCTTCAGTATTATGCGCCAATGCACGATATGCTTACGAACATTATGACGATTAATGATTATGATTCAGGTTGATATGCTCCAAAATTATATGAAGTTCCCTACTTATGCGTAAAAACATTATGGTCATAAAATTTATGCGGATCAAGCAATGACTATACACCTTATGCGCAAGGACTATTAAGACGAAAGTGGTTATGCGCACCGACATTATGGCTTTAAAATTTATGCAAGCCAATATGGAACCACATATTACTTATTTCGTTTACTATCCAAATAATTCAGGCAGGTTGTTACAAAGTGACGTATGCATCGGATTGAAGCTCCGTAGGTAAATGTCTTTACAGTTCTGTTGATTGTTCTTGATTAGAGTCTTGTTCGGGACGGTTCGCTCTGCGTTCAACTGTGAAGGCTGGATGTTGGATAACAGCAATTTCGTGGTAATTAACCACGTTTGCGATGCAGTCTTATGTTTCTGTTTGATTTAGTTTAATTAGGGGAGCTGGCTGCGTTTGCTGTTCTCACTGTTTACATTTGGCATTAAGGTTCGCCATTTGTACTGACTTTTGTTTTGTGCAATAAAATTTAAATAAATAAATAATAATAAATTTGGTCTACTGTTAGAAGAGTTACCGGTAACAGAATAGGTTGAACATTGTTTTACCAACAACGTATTCATAAAATATTATTTCGCAGAAATATTGTCTCGTAATATTGTTTCACAAAATAATTACTCCTTGAGAGAATGTTCTTCATTGAATTTTAATTGATCGAAGTTTCTATAAAAATAATAATAATAATTAATCCAATGGTTTCGTCAATAGTAGGTACGTATGATACAATCACAGACCACTTAAGTTGTCTGTGGATACAATCTTTCATCATGTTTTATTACTTAAAAATAATACTCGTTATTATATTGATCTTTTTCATACTTTGTTGATAATATTGGCAAAAGTGTGCATTGTATACTCGACTTTGAATAGCTGGAATATCTATCTGGGTTTTAATTTTAGAAGGTCAAGATACTGCCACTTTACACGTATATATACATTAACTTATATCGGTAATATAATTATACTACGCGTACGCGTAGATGTAATACAAAGGTGTGTAACAAAAAACATGAAATTTATATTCTGAAGTAACATTATACGTCAAACGTATTTCGTTTGACGTATAATGTAATATGTAAATATGTAATAAACATTGACCCAAAGATTGGCGTATAATAAAAAAAGCAACAATGAAAGATGACTAGCTACTTGATTGAAATAAAAATACACTTCAGAAACTCTTCAGGTTTTAAATCAACTGTTTAAGAATTCAGTTTTCAAGTAACTCGTTTTCGACATTACTGCACAAAATTGAATTCTTTTAGAAAATTAATGTTGTGATTTTATTCACTGTTTTTATTATTTGTAATGAACTAATGAAATAGTGTATATAAGATAAATATTTCAGTTTTCTAAGAAAATCATACTTTCGCTTTTTATGACTTAAAAAATAATTTGAAGTAAAAACACGTTCTTCGGTAAAAGTAATATACTATCCACAGAACCTATGAGCTAGGTTTGAGTTCAATTAAAAATAAATACGCTTAGAAACCTAGTTAGCGCTAGAAAGTAAAGCCAGTTTTGGTTCGCCACGAGCTAAGTGTAGTCCGTGGGGTCCGTGGGCGATCTGTCACAACGTCAATGTCACATAGTGGGCGATGTTCGCTTAAATATACGACATTTGATGATCAGGTTTCCTTTGGCAGGAGGAACCTTCTGAACCCTAAGAACGTCTTCAGGAGAGCCATCTCGAATTTTAGTACAGGCAGGAGTTAATGGTCATGATGTCATCTATTTTTTGTATGGGGTTTTGACATTTTGTGTTCTGACTCCTATTAAATGGGGTATATAATGAAAGGGCTTCATGAGCTGATTCCAAATAATTACTTCATTATTACATTAATGCTACTTATATGGAAAACATCTCAAACCTATTATCGAAACATACCCAGTTTGGTCTCTTGCAGTTTAGAGTCAGCTGAATTATTATCGTTGAAACATACGCCAAATAACCTATATATGTACTCATATCCACACATCGGTAACTCGTGGCACTTAGGTAGCACTTGACAGTTTCTAACAGACTAGTTAGATGTGACAATGTTCTTCCTATACCAATCGAGAAAAAGAAACCATTCAAAAAAGGATTTTTAATCATTTAATATATGACATTCGTGATAAACAATTAATATTTGTTCTAAATTTTCACAAGTCAGCCTACGTCTTCTACTTGAGAAAATCCACTTTGTGTACGAAAACGATATTTCAACCTCCACTGACGTAATGGGTAAAAAAAGCATTTTATTGTAAAGTTGTAGCGTATTTTTATTGATATTCTCTTTGATTTCAACTTCTTTATTTTGTAATAAGTTATTGATGTTTTTTGTTGTAAGATATCCTGGATTTTTTGATAACACTAGTTTCAGCTTTTGATAAACAAGTTTACCTTTGTGGTGCAGTCTCAGTAATGAAAGTGACTTTTCAATTTTAAATACGATCTCCAAAGACTCTTTTAGTTTTAGGCTTCTACCTTCCAATTCCTTGATTGATGTGGCCAAGATACCAAAATTTTGATCGATGAAACTTATGTCACTTTTTAAATCACTCAGCGAAAATAATCGCTTTGCTTTTTCTATTGCAGCGGCTTCTGATGAGTCCAAGTTTGAAATTATTTCCTTCACTTTTTCATAATTATCATTATAGTAGTGGACTGCCTCAAGCCAGGTGCCCCATCTGGTTATGACAGGCTTAGGTGGTAAGGGCGTGTCGGGGAACCCTTCTTTAATTTTTTTTATTCGACGTGGAGACTTCAGAAAATTTTTTTTTACTAAGTTTTTAAATCATTTACTTTTGGATAAATCAAGCGAACTTTTTCGGCAACTCTGTTTAGGCCATGGGTTAAACAAGTTAAGTGAGTTAAAAAAAGAAGCTTGTCCTTGTTTTTTTCGCAATTTTCGCCCCAAAGGTCTTTTAATGTTTCATTTACAAACTTTTGAATTGTATTATTGTTTGTGGCACCCAATGTTTTTGATGCAAAAATATGTGGCATTCATGGTGTTTCTTTTAAGCTTCCAATTATAATATTTGCAACATCATTACCATTTGCATCAGTAGTTTCATCCACACTTAAATATATGTATTCATTTTTTAATTCCTGTTTTATTTTTTATTTTTTCTCATTAAATAATTTAGGTAGACTATTCCTTCTTAATATCGTATCATTTGGCAGTACTACATTTTCTCCATATTTATTATGAATACACTTTTCAACAAATTTTTTGAAGTTCGGGTTATTTACTTGTGTCCATGGAATATTACAGGTTATTAAAAACTCTGCGAGATCCTTATTATACATTATATTTTTTAGGTTTTAGGAATAATTGACATTTAGTGCAAAAACACTTACTGTCTCTTATTTCAATGTCGGGTAAATTTAGAACTAAATTTTCTAAAGCTGAAATATGATTCTTTGTGCTTTTTGGTCTTCAAGTGCATGTTTATATTAAATGTCTTACAAACTATATAAACATCGCAACGGGTGCATTTTACCTGATCACCTTGCAGTAAAAGTTCTGAATGCTTTCTAAAGATTTCCTCCTTTATTGAAAATATCGTAAAAATTATTACAAGGAAATGAATGACAATATTATTGACATTGATGTTTTTAAACTAGTAATCAAACCTACTTCGTCATATGTTAAGACCATGTAGGTAATATTAATTTATTATTTTATCTTATCTGAAAAGACACTTAGAAAACGTGTCCCATCACTAATCTTTTAATTGCTATCTAAATGCCACGAGTTACCGGTGTGTGCTCATATCTAACATATCAAGGAAGGAATTTTGGAAATGTTGTATATTACACTTATATATCGTGAACACCGCCCACTAATAAGCAAATCGTCTCTATAATTGGCTGGTAGACATGTACACATAAAACCAAAAGCGGATTCATCTTTTGCATATCTGTTGTATAAAGACTCGTTCTAAGCGAATACTTATTCTAAGAGTTTAAAAAAATATCTCTCCAACTTTCAATATTTGCATCGAAAGTGCATAAGTTTGGCCTTCATGCCAAACTTGTTCAGTTGGTCGTGCTTTTTTAGAAAAATACCAATTGGAAAAATATGAAAATTACACACTATTTTACATAGGAAAAAAATGTGCGGGATAACTTGTTATCTCAATTAACTTTAGTGAAAAAATAGAGATATAAATATTAATTTTTACGAGCTTTCCCGACAAAATACGATTGCAAAACATTACTCGTATGCTCTATATATCCCTACACACATTGAGAAAAAATAAAAATAAAACTTTTCACTTACCTAGAGAGGAACATGAAGACATGTGTTATTTTTTGTAGATATTCGGTTCCTAGTACGGTACTGAACTAGCGAACTATTTTTTTGGCTACGTAGCCACTTACCACCAGGTACTACGGGAATCAGTGGTCAGTGCTGTGAATAAAAAAAATTACTGACCAATCACCGTGGCCTCTCTTTTTAAATGCGTCGAATTGGAGCTTGAATTTAGAACAAAATTGCTGCGGTATCGAGGTAAGTATTCGGCGCTCGCGTGAACTCGCTCCGGAAAGTTTCCCATTGGTTGCCTGTCAGTTACCCGCGGACAGTTTACGTATCGGTGCTCGATAAACACTTAAAACGGTTTAAGAGTCGTTTTCAAAAAAGATGTACGGGCATTAAGGGCTATAATTAAAACAGAACGTAAAATTTAATTGATTTCTTTGTGTAACGAAAGATACCCATATCTTTTGTATGACTAACTTTCGTGACACAAAGGACACGATTGTAGTTTTGTTTTATGAAGCCTTTAACTAAATACAATATTATTGAAAACGATTCTTAACTAAAATCATTCAAACTCACGGGAGTTGTAGACCTACTCCTTATAGAAAGACTAAATATGAACTGTAACTTTAAGACGAAGTGTCGTAGCTGCAATCGTGCCCATAGTCTAAGATCCCGATAGAACGACCTTCACCGAGATGTTTATTTCATGAAATGTATTTTATATTTAATTTAATATGTCAATAAATATATTGCATATGGGTTGCCTAACAAATTTTAGTCCAGGGTATGTTTAATTAATAATTAAAAAAAAAATTTTTTTAAACATTTCACCGGTTTGATTATTATTAGATAGATTCTATACCAATCGAAAGTATGAAGCTCATAGAATATGCAAACGTTAGGTTGCCTATTCTTTTCCCGTCACAACTATCGGGTAGCCAGGTATAAACAGGTAAATATATACCTACTAGCATTTTGCAACGGTCTGATTATTGAATTGAAATTAAATAAAATTAAGATTATTTTATTATGAATTTATCTAATAATCAAACCGGTGAAATGTTTAAATATTTTTATTTATTTAATTTTTAACAAAACATACCCTGGACTAAAATTTGTTAGGCAACCCATATGCAATATATTTATTGACATATTAAATTAAATATAAAATACATTTCATCAAATAAACATCTCGGTGAAGGTCGTTCTATATCGGGATCCTCTACTACCACTACGTCACAAATTAAAATGGAAGGCCTTTTGTAATACAAGGTGATGTTTGCGAAAGCCGCCCGTTATTAGTGTCAAATGCGACGCTATTGATCGTGAAGTGTGATTACGCCACCGACCGATGCGTGCGACTAGCTTCGATTGCGCACCGAATTGCCCGAACAACAGCTGCAGGCGGGGCGATTCACCACGGTGCACCGTAAAACGTACGGTTGTTATCGTGACACGCGGTGTGTAGTGAGCCACTCTTGGAACCATTTACCCTGCCTTTACTTTTTAATGCGTTGTAGTTGGCGCTAAAGAAAGTAATAGGATCAAATCGGCGAACTAAATATCCACTCCATAAAAATACCGATCTATTTAAAACTACAAAAGCTTCTTTTTGGCACAGAAAATAAATCCACAAGTAAGCTTCCAATCCGCGTAACAAGAAAGAGTTGCATCGCCGACGATAAACGTTATGTGGGGTATGTTCGGAACGCTTTGTAAGGGAAAGTGCGGAGTTTTCAATTCCTCCGCCCAGAAGTTCCCCGCTGCGGCTTACTTGTTATTTCACTCCGTGTAATTATCGGTGGTTATTTGACTATTTTCGCTGTTATTTAGCCTTAGGTATTGCTTGTTGGTCAATTGTTATTTATGAGTTTTATAACATATAAAAATAATAAATATCGGACAATCTCACGCAAATCGATTCAGCCTCAGAGTAAGCTCTAGTATTCTTGTGATAAGGACACCAAGACGGCGGTACTTATTTAAACAAAAACATACCTTAATAGATGGAAAACATTCATGACCCAGGAACAAAATATAAAATCAATGTTGGATTATTTTGGTATCCTACCGGCCAAAATTTATATATATATTTCTATTGGATAATTTTTCCGTAGCACTCTAATTAGCAATTCACAGTTAATTACATTTTACACTTTTTTTATTCAAATTTTACTATCTGGCCTATTTGGCCCTTTACAAGAAACAAACAAGTATGCTATCAATAATACTATAATACTATATATCAATAATGCTATAATAATATATCAACAATATTATATTTTTTTAAATTGAATCTTAAGTAAAGTTTTGTACTTCATATAAAAACATAATATTCCTTTCACTTTAATCCAAAATCACTTACCTCTATAAGTAATTTTTTAATTAGTCACATTCACAACAGCTGTGTTACGTAACCATTTACGTATGACCACTAGGTTACTACTAAAACTATCATATTTTTCAAATCATGAATATTGTAGTGTTATTATAAATGTTTATTATTATTTAAGTAAAGTAGAGTTGGTAAAACAATGCGATTATTTTTTATTGTAACAAACGTGGTGGGTAAATGGTTTGTGCACTCTGCCGTAGCTGTGAAATATACCTATAAAAATAACAAACGCAACTAAAGCGTGCAATATCAAAATAGATTATCAATGTACGGCTGTTCCACTTTTACCGCGTCTGACTTTTAGAAAAGCGGCAAACCGCATCCATCTAGTTTCGAGTTGTTTCAAATAGGCTAGCTACTAACTGAAGCGTTAGTAATAGTCGTTCAGCCTTCCATTAAATTGTGTTATATTCGCTGTTCGAAGTTGTAGATAACAGCCATAGCCGAGGACGCGTCGAAAACATTTCCCGCTAAACTCAACTTTGATTGAATCCCACCATTATGGCGGATTCTATTTGGATTGAAGTGTCAACGTAAAACACAGGAAGTTTTGAATAAGCAATTAAAATCAAAAGTCGGTCACTCTCCTTTTCATTGAATAAATTCAGAAATTAATTTTCGACGAGACAAAAGACTCGCTTAGCTAAACTTTGTTGCGTCGAAATTATTGGAATATATAATTTTGTTTGTGTTTAATTTAGAAGTTTCGTAAACTATATACGCTGAAATCTTAGACGACTTAATGTAATTACCGGCATTATTAATTTAATAAGACTGTTATCAAACAGAAGTATAATTTAGTTACAAACTTCGGAAATTATGAACAACTAATAATTAATTGCTATATAGATACAGAGATCAACAGGTAAAGAAAAATTAAATTTCACTCATACGTGGTCCACACCGGGACTCGAACTCGATATCTTTGGATTACCGGTCTAACGTCTTAACCTTTCAACCAGAGACGCACTGTACGCTTTCAATTTCCCCATCCGTTTTGATCTATGTACCCATTTTATTTCTGAAAGGTATTTAACTTAATTAATGTTTCGTGAAGTGGCTAAAAAAATATTTGTGCGTGTCAATCACTGATATGTAATAATTTTTCTTGAACATGCAATAAAATATTGACTTTGTGCTCCTTATAATAGGCGTAGAAGTCTTATATTTCGGGCACGGTGAGACGCGTGGTATGTTATGAGATCTGTTACATTTCAGGCTCGGCGCCTGATACAACCTTATTTGCTTCAATATCGATACTTGCCACATCATTATGACGTTCGCCCAATTAAGAAACCCATAAAAAACAATAAGCTATGTATGCAGTTATATTTACGTAAATCAATAAAAACCTGTATATTTATTAAACTCAAAAAAGTCCGCGAAATATAAATATGTATCGTCATGAGTATGAAGTACCTATCTATACACAAATACTACATGAATTTATGTATGTTATGTTTATGGTAACCCATTAATCACCGTACACTTTGAAAAGGAATCCGTCCTCTTTCTCATCCTATATTTTATATATTCGGTCCAAATTTTCAATACTGCTCAACTGTGTAATCAGCCGCACACTGAAAATAAATACCAATTCTTTTTTCCAAGTAAATAGAAAGAAAATCGTAACTTCAATTACAACCAGTAGAAATTTTAATCCCAAGTTTTTCTTGTTTAAAAATACTTTCACTGTTAATTTTCGTCTACGTTTTAATTTTTGTTAATTGCTGGAAGTTGACTGGGCTAAGCTTATAAAAAGGAAAGTTTTGAAAGACCTAAACAGACTAAACATGTTATTCATAATTTAATCTTACCCCAGATAACAGCACAAAAGTGCTTTAATAACTGTTTAAAAACATTCGCTCTTCAGCCAAATGCGATGCATAATAACATTCTATTCGTTCATTCACTGGTAATGGAAAGAAGTGCATTTCGCATGCAGCCAATGAATTTATCATGCAGTCTGGCACCGTTATGCTTCTTCAATACATTCAGAGAATTATCTGCCATCCGACATTCCTAAAAACTCTTTGAGTACCTACGCTTTTGCATTTAATCCGTTGACCTTTCCACCGTTATATTTGGAAATATTTAAAAGCAATGAAAAATTACTAAATAAAATGATATATGACTTATGTTTATGATACATATTTAAATCTTCATTTATACAATACAATACAATACAACAATTCTTTATTGCACACCAACAAGAAAAATATTACATGAGAAATCATAAATTAAATAATGGTAGACAATAGGCGGTCTTATCGCTAAAGAGCGATCTCTTCCAGACAACCTTTGGGTGGCGGAGAAAACAAAATTAAACAGAAAAAATAGTAGGTGGTGAGATAAGAACTTTAAGTAATTTGAGAAATAATAAATAAACGACAAACAAAATATTAAAGACAGATAGGTCATACACATACACAAATAATATCTATATATATAAACATACATAAACGTACATACATACAAAAAGGAAGAATGAAAAGAAAATCACAGCAACATTAGACTTATAATGAAAAACGACAGCATAGAATTATTAAAGGATTAGGCTACGGTAGAGATAAATAGTGATCTTTAAGTTTATATTTAAAAATTGCCAAAGTTTTAGCTTGTCTAAGATCCAGCGGAAGCGAGTTCCACAGTAAAATAGCTTGCACAGTAAAAGAATTGGAATAAAATTTTGACTTTGATGCCGGAACAGTGAGTATACAATTTTGAGCGGACCTTGCAGATGTGAGGTAACTAAAACGATCTTTAAGGTAGCGGGGAGTTGCAGGGTTAAAAAGAATATTATAGAGAAGTGAAAGTGTATGAAAGTTACGACGAAGACGGATAGGGAGCCACTTGAGTTGTGAACGGAAACTGGAAACATGGTCATACTTGCGTAACCCAAATATGAACCTAATGCAGATGTTTTGAATACGCTCAAGTTTGTTAAGCTGCTCCTCGGAAAGGTCAATATAGGAAATATCAGCGTAATCTAAAATAGAGAGGAGTAATGTCTGAGCAAGCGTAATTTTAGTAGCAATGGGTAGGAAATAACGAAGCCTCCTCAGAGAACCTACTGCGGCAAACACCTTCCTACTAACCTCACCAAGCTGTGGCACCCAAGAAAGTGTGCAATCTATAATAACACCCAGGTTTTTAACCTGATGAGAGAAAGGAATCAGAATGCCATTGAACAAAATAGGTGGGAGGTTTATGAAGTCAATTTTTGCGATCATCTTAGGGCTACCAATGATTATAACTTGAGTCTTAGCAGGGTTGATTTTCAGACCGTAGCTACTGCTCCAGTCTGAAATACGCTCCAGATCACAATTGGTCGAGGATATGACCGATGGTAGATCACCGAGTACACCCTGCGAATATATTTGAAGATCATCGGCATAAAGGTGATAAGAAGAAGATAAATTACTAGTAATGGAATTAATGAAAATAGAAAACAACAATGGAGACAACACGCCGCCCTGCGGAACGCCGGCCAACGTACTGCACCAAGAAGAACGGGAAGTATCCACCTTTATACGCTGCCGACGACCAGTTAGATAGCTATGAAACCAATCAATAACCGCAGGAGATATGTTAAGAGAACGTAATATCGCCAATAATATGTCAAAATCTACGGTACTAAACGCGTTGCTAAAATCAAGCAACGTTAGCACCGTCAACTTCCGCTCACTCATACCTGACCGAATATCATCCGTAATTTTTATCAGAGCAGTAGTCGTGCTATGACCAGATCTGAAACCAGACTGGTAAGGATTCAGGAGATCATTACGATTAAGGAAAGATGAAAGCTGCTGAAACACCAAGCGCTCAAGGACTTTGGATAAGAAAGGAAGAATGGAAATGGGACGGTAGTCAGAAAAAGTAGGATTGGACTTCTTAGGTAAGGGAATTATATCAGCATCTTTCCAAATAGCAGGAAATATACTAGATGAAATTGAAGCATTCATGATGCTGGTAATGACAGGCACGAGGAGGTCAAGAATGGGAAGGATCATATTCCGGCTGACATCATCGACACCAACGGCGTTGGAAGTAATTGATAGTACGTTCTTCTTAACATCACTGTCGGAAAATTGAGTAAGAGAAAAGGGACTGAAGTCAGGAGTTGGGAGAGATGAAAGATAACTGAGGGTCCTGACTTTAGTAGGGCCACTGAAGATAGAAGAAGAGGAGAAATGCTGATTCAACCGATCAGTGTCGACATCTTTAGAACAGGAGTTTTGCTGAGTTTTCCCAACTCCGAGTGACCTAAGAAACTTCCACACTTTAGCAGGGTCACCATTTTCAACAGACTGATGAATATGGCGCCTTTGAGCGTCTCGACATACAGTGCTACAACGGTTCCGCAAAGTGTGGTAACGCGCTTTGTTTTTATCAGAGGGGTCAAGTTTATACCTAGACTTAGATAAATTTATGTGACGCTGAGAGATAATATTAATCTTAAAATCGGTGGCATACTCCCAAAACTATGTAACAGTAACTTACATCAAAAATGTATCATTATATGTAAAAATGTATTCTATATACGGGCGGAGATAAACCATTAAAAACAACGCGAGTCTAATGTGTTTACGTACATATTTAAATAAAGATGTACACTAAAGATCTACTAAAAAGAAGTTCAACAAATTATCAGTTAATTTAATGGATCTTTAGTAACATCAAATAGTTTGTTTGAAATAACGAAAATACATCGGAGTCGCGTTCAGTTCAAGATTCGTTTACAGATTCGTTTATAGAAGAACAAACGCCAAAATACGAAAGACGAAGAAAATAAAGCAATAAGACAGCGTCTTTTCTACCGTTATTAAAATTATTGTATCTGTGTTTAATTTATAAACTTTTTTTGGTGTGCAATAAAGTATTATACTTATGTATATTTTGTATAAAGCTGGGTCTGTTATTTAAAGGGGATGGTTTACTGTAAATGATTAGAGATAAAACTATATACAATAAATATATACTACTAATAGTCCAGCTATTACGTTTAGCTTTATGCGTGTAGATATCATATCAGGACATTTTAATTGAATGTAGGTCATAAAATCTATATGTACGATAGATGTCACACGTGCAAAGTTATTAGTAGGCATTATAAAATAGACCAATATTATTGATATCAGTTG
The DNA here is from genome assembly GCA_932273695.1 of Apotomis betuletana. NCBI lineage: Eukaryota > Metazoa > Arthropoda > Insecta > Lepidoptera > Tortricidae > Apotomis > Apotomis betuletana. Next base: position 18,033,230 of record OW026300.1, read on the forward strand.
TTTACCTTTTCTCCTGAGTCTGAGGTAAATCGCTAATTACTGGCCACCCTTCAATAACTGGCCACCTCATTCTAAAAATTAACTCGGTCCAGTTACAAACAGAATTACATTTTAGTATAACGTGGCCAGTTATTGAAGGGTGGCCAGTAATTAGCACCTTATACTAAAATGAAATCTGTTTGTAGGTGAATATAGTTCATTTTTTTTATGAGGTGGCCAGTTATTGAACGGTGGCCAGTAATTGGCAATTTACCCTATAATCAAAACAATTTTAGATTGATTTGACATTTGAAAATGAGAGTATATTTGTATAATTTATTACAGAAACAAAATATTTGCGCAAATTAATTTTGAGAGAGTTTGTTTATCGCTCACTCTGCGCGCTACACGTTTTATTTGTAAATGTTTGATCGTCAAATATAATACCAAGCCTTTGAAGATTGATGAAATATTACTATAAGCAAGGAAGATAAAAGGTATGTATGATCCTTGCTATAAGGTGCTTTTTGGCAGTATCTGATATATATTAAGAAAAAATACGATACTAATTCAATAATGTATATAAATTTTTCTCAAACCAGTTTACTGCAGGAATACTCTTACTAATTACTACGTACGTGGTATGGTAAAACTTTAGAGAGCTAATGGACCTGATATTAACTTTAAATACAATTCATACTAATACTCATACCCATGTGTATTTAATTCGCAATTTTAATTTTATAGGCAAGCCCAAAGTCAGAAGAGTACCTATACAGAGTCCTGATTAGTGTAGCCATTGTTTTTTTGTCATCATAAAATACGAGTACGTAAATATTTGCTACTTTTTCCATATAATTTTTTCTAGAGTGAATTGGGTTTTATATTGATTAAATAACTAACGATTTTATATGACTAGAAAATGCACGATGTTGACAAGCAATATTTTGAATTGTAGGTATCTACTTTGTTTTAGACAATAGGTAATAAATACCAATGGTAAATAATGTAAATTAAAACTAAAAATAAAGTTTGTTGTGGTGGTAACTACGAAAATTTCGTTGCTCAATAATTCTAGTCACACTTGGGCAGTTTTTAGGGCCTCGTACCTCAGTTTTCCGAACCCTTATAGCATCACTTTGTTGTCCGTTTTTTTTCATCCGTCTATCAAGACCCAAGGGAATCAAAACATATAAAGGTGCTTCCCGTTGACTTAGAAATTAGACAAGAAGCAACATGATGTAGCACAAGGAAAGGAAAAAGTTAGTTTTTTTGTATATTTATGCTGTACTTACTGTATTTTTTTGGAATAAAGATTAGCAGCGTTTTACAAGTTTATATTTTTTTATTAATCAACTAAACGAAAAAATAACAAATAAAACATAAAATGTATCTGGCTAACGAGATGGATAGCTTGTATTTATTATGAGTACTTAATGTAGATATTATACACCAACGTTGATCAATCGAATTCAATTTTATATTTATCGTAGATTTCACTTAATAAGAATAAGAATCGTACTTTCGGAAATAAATCTGTTTTTTTTGGATATGCTCCACTTGCTTTTTATAAGTCTATTAATACTGCAAAGTCGAAGAAAAGTTGTTCAACACTGTACCGACTACCAACTTTATAGAGGTTTGTTATATAACTCTCGTCGTTCCTATATCTCGGCATAGCACAAAACCTTCTAGACCGTTAGAGACTTACAATGGACCCGCTATCCATTGAGACTTATAGATATATAAAAGATTTAACTTTAAATGCAAACTGCAATATCCTGAAATAAACAAAGAATCGTTTAATAGAATGCAGCGCAAAGCGTAAAAAATAGCTAAATGTGTTAAGCTGCCGTTTAACTAAATGGAATGTTCCAGTTGTTGGATTGGATAAAAATGGTAAAATAAATTGCCATTCGCGCACGTACGTTCTGAACAAAATATGGGGCTCGTACGTCAACGTTTGTTATCCGCATTTATTTGATAATGTCAGGCGTAATTATGCAAAGCTCCGATTTGCCTGACAGTTACTTTTTATGATCTCTAAATAGAATATTATAAATATTTATGTCTAGTTACTGATTTGAGGAGTAGCAGAAATGACTTCAAATCGGTTGAGTTGGAATGATTCCATTATCAATAATTTAAAATGGGTCGTGCTACTCTCATTAGCTTTTCCTTTCCTATACTAGTATCGTGCAGTACCTAAAGGACAATAAGTTTATACAGTTTCTCGTGGAACTTACTGTACTTAAGAAAATATACAGTAAACGGCGATAAAGTTTGCACATCGATCTTTGGAAAGAGGCAATCGGCTAATTTCGACTTCGTATAGCGATATAGTCTGTGTCGCACACACCATGACGTTTGTTTTGTCAGTCGTGGTTCAAATGCGAAAGAGTGCAGTCGCATATCCAAGTCAATATATATATAGAGTTGCTAAAACTTACACAAAATTAAATTTGTACTATGGCATCTATAGGGAAAAAAGGTAAGCCGTTACTTTTCCAGTCACGCGAAATTGTTTTATAAATATTTATTTGAAATGTTTATAAATATTTAGTAACAGAAGCTGACCAATTTAAAAAACATGAGAATGTTAATGTAAGTAATTACACTTTTTGTCGATTTTTAAACCCACATTTAAGTATCCTAGTAGTATCAGTTGCTAATGCCCAGTCAACCCCTTTTAGGATTTTTTCTCCAACAAGAACATTATAGCAATAACTATATATAATTCCATCAGGTTTTACAGCTCTATATATTCCACGTGAAATCAAAACAAAACAACAATAAAGTACTCAGTTCTAAATTCAAATTCTGATTAACGATTAATCTAATAATTGATGTACATGGAAATTAGCATTCGTTTGTATTCGGAAATGCGATGATTGCCGATGTGCATTCTTTATCGCCGTTTACTGTACAACGTGTAACTCTAAGTACGCAAAATCTCATAGACGCCAACTGATTTTAATTACAAGAAAATCATTGTTGAAAGAAAAAAAAAATATTCTAGAAGATTATGAGCAGTTTTCGTTTTCCTAACAATTCTAATAGTTTCTTAGCTCTATGCCGCCTTAAAAACAAGTATTTGTTTCTGTAATTCGGGATCTGCGTGGTCGCCGCCTCCAATATCGGGATGGGGAGGCCTGAAGGACCCGTGCTGACGAAGTCGCTGTGTTGCAGCTAACATTGTTCTGTTAGACACAGCTATCCCAAAATCTTCATGAAATTGTCGCACGGCTAAATTTACATTGTTACATTACACCTTGCTAACATGCGGACCATTTCACAATATTGCACATTACTGTAACGAAACGCCATTGAAATTATGCACGCGTATGCGCACCGCACGGACCCGTAACGCACAAAAAAAAGCTATCGTTATTCAAGAAGAACAGAATTTAAAACATTCCGTGCAACTTTATTGAACTGGTAAATAAAATGTCATTATTTGTCAATCTGAAACGTGGTCGCTTACGATGAGCCTTATAAGAAGGCTCAAAGTCACTCAGAGAGCAATGGAGAGGGCTATGCTCGGAGTTTCTTTGCGTGATCGAATCAGAAATGAAGAGATCCGTAGACGAACCAGGGTAACAGACATAGCCCGAAGGATAGCAAAACTTAAGTGGCAATGGGCAGGGTACATCGCTCGTAAAACCGACGGCCGCTGGGGCCATCGAGTTCTTGAGTGGCGACCACGCACCGGACGACGCAGCGTGGGTAGGCCCCCCACAAGGTGGACTGATGACCTGGTGAAGGTCGCTGGAGTCCACTGGATGCGGGAGGCGCAGGACCGGTCAAGGTGGCGTTCTCTGGGGGAGGCCTATGTCCAGCAGTGGACCTCTTTTGGCTGATAATGATGATTTGTCAATAAATTTACTTATCTAGTCTCTTCAACCAGCAATGCATGACGTTACACCTATTTGTTGTGATAAAGTCATAAATGTCATTATGCTTTAGTTCGTTTACCTAATCGAATATCTCGCTCGATTGCTGAGCGCAGTAAATGATAGAAGCGGCAATATATAATTATGGATAAAACGAAAAAAAAAAAAACTGTAAATAGTGATGGAGTCGATTATACTCGTCCTTCTGAACAACCTTTTTTCAGGTTTTGCGTACTTAAAATTACACGTTGTATAGGAATATAAAGCTCAAATTAACAATTGAAAATTATAAGATGGTAAAAAAAGTCGTAAAAAGAATACTTACCCCTTCCAAGAACTACGCGTGCGACATGTTCCTCAGTATGCTGATAGCGTTATATCTTTGTATAGTAGATTCACTGCATGACACAGGTAAGTGCCACCATTAGTACAAATTCCCTATGCACAAATTATTATCACTATTTATAGTTATAATAAAGAATTTTGAAACATACAATAATTAACAAACAAGCTATATAGTTTAGCAACTTGTAACAAAAATTAATAATATTTGAATTATCGATCTTGATTCTATTGACTGACATTGACTTCTGACATTCCTTGCATTTTTTCTAAAATATCAATCGATGCGTGGTGGATACTAAATGACACGTAATTTTACAATCAGAATTCATATTGAAAAACTGTTTAGTCTGAATGGCTTTCCCTTAGAAGCCAGTGTGTCATATTGTTGTAAGCGGCTCTAGCAAACAGGATTACTGTAGGACGTGCCGAGCAGAATCTAATTGAGAGTTGCGCGTTCGTGCTCTTGCTATGCCACTAACCTAATTCTGCCACTAATATTTTTTCTCATCGATGCACATAAGTATAGTGGAGTCTAACTTTGTGTTCATAAGTATGATATCATGTACAGATAACTATGTACATCATAATTATACTGAATGTGTGCCTGCGGAGGGCATACTATATTTATTAAATATGCGATTACGTTGCAGCAAAAGGAGTCTTTGAACCAAGTCGTGAACGGATAGGCAGAGGAACATGCTGAAAATAGAAGAGTTCTAAGTAGTTCATCTCCAAAATCCTAACCCTAGAATTTAGTCTCTCGTGGTTTTGATAATCCCTCATGAATATATTTATTCCCCTTAAATTTGTCTCGTTAAAAAACCCTAATCCGAGATTTACGTCAAATAGAACCGGCTTTCAATTGTTACGTTTTCCCATGACTTAGGCTTCGTTCGCGCTTTGTTATTTAAATCGGGGTATTAACGCGATTCTGTTCTGAGTAATCTGCTCCTTGTGGAGCAATTTTAATGTGTCTTTTTTATTCTGTCGGGATCCGGCATCACGGCTTAAGCATGGAGATACCTTGTACTGGGCATTAGGTTTAACAACATAGCACTCAACAATATTCGAAAAGGCCGTTAAGAGTACATTTCAATTCTAATATTATATGGAAGCAAACACTAACGAAATCGAAATAGAACGAATGACACTTTAGAAATATGGTACCTACTGGAGGAAAATTAAATCAAGGAAAACGAAAGCAGAAAAGGGTATCATATCAGGACATCTGACTTTAGGTTGACAGGTTCTAAGTATAGAGGAATGGAAGTTGATCTATCGACAAGAACTTCTTAAATTAAGAACGTAGCAGTCAGATTACAAAAGGCGGTGGTCTGCAACAAACGCCGTAGGTCGCGTCCGGCGTGACGCTGTACGCGACGTACGAATGCTTACTATGGAAATACACTATAGTGGTCTCTCTCAGACGCCAGACGCGGCGCACGAACGCCGTGCGCCGCGTCCGTAGGTCGAACGCCGCCTACGCAGTCATTTCGGAGCATTCAGCCGGAACGGACGTCGCGTTTTTGCGATTGAAAAATCGAAGATGGTGAAATTTACAAAAGAACAAGATGAATTACTGATTGAAGCAGTCAAATTTAACAGAATATTATTTGATGCCAGCGATAAAGATTACAAAAACAATGTGTTGAAACACAAACGTTGGGAAGAAATGAGCTTGGTTATTGGTCTACCACGTGAGAATCCGTTTTATACCTTGCCTAGGTACCGAGGGGTGTTCTGTCTGTGTGTCTGTCTATCTGTCTGTCTGTCTGTCCATCTGTCCGTCTGTCCGTCTGTCCGTCTGTCCGTCTGTCCGTCTGTCCGTCTGTTAGTCTGTCTAATTGTGAAATCGTAGCTCTGGACCGATTTGAAATCGAATGCTATTTTAATCGAGATAGCTATTATTCATAAAAATCGGTTGCCGTGGCTATGCGGCTTGCGTAGGTACAATGTGATAAATAAATATGCTCACTTTGGTAAGTACAGCGGGCTAAAGAAATACCTCGTGTGTTCATAAGTTTTGAGAAGAACTTTGAATACCTATAAAAATAATTAAAAATCATTAGTATATAAATGTTTTTTTATTAACGCATTAAAAGAATCCTCGACCTCTCTCTTCACGAATATGTCTAGACGCCTTTTTCTTCTTTTCTGTTTCAAACACAATTGTATGACAAAATCATCATCCTCCTCCTCTTCAAGAAGAACTCTTAAAATTGTCTGTTCGTCCATATTTTCACTTCACGTCCATTCGCGTTGAGTGCGTGCGAAAAACTGATCTGTTTGCGCTGGACGCCGCGTCTCAGAGCGACCATGGCAGTTTGCGCTGGAAGCCGCGTCCAGCGCAGCGTCCGCGACGCAGCTTCCAGCAGACGCCGGACGCGACCTACGGCGTTTGTTGCAGACCACCGCCTAAACATGAATTTACAGTGGCGCTTTTACGTGTCTGCCGTATGGTTTTAGATGACAATATAATTATGAAAAAAAAAACAGTGGACAGTGGAAAATTTCATTATATTAATAGGCGGCGTAAATTATATTTACTACCGGAGCAATAAAATCAGTACTTAAAAACTTTTAGCGCGGCGTGTATTTTAGGTTCCACTAAAAGGCCAAAAGAGACCCGCAAAGCGGAGTGAAAAATAAATTGCAACCGTTCCGTCAAGCTGCGGATGCCAAGAGGCCGGCCCTCTTTATTCCTTTTCTAAGTACCAATCACCCTCAATCGGGAAAGCACTGAAATTCGAACTGTTCATCGATCAAACAATAATCGAACTTCTTTTAAAACTAGTGCTCTGTAAAAACGAGCCTATATTATTTTGTCACTGGAAAATACACGAAAAGAAAAGTAAAGTATTATCTCGTTCAGCTTATATTGTTGGTAGGTAAATAGTTGATTTTTACGTAAAAGACTAAAAGTACACTCGTAGTACAGTGGATAATGAAATACAGTGGATAATGAAATAATACAAGATGAAATACAAATAATTTACATTGAGATTTAGGAAAATATTATGCTCAAATCAGGTGTCTGGTGTATTCAAACTTATATCAAACAAGTGCACGAAAAATGTACGAAATTGTACGCTAGTTAAAAAAATATGTACTACACGTACTTACGAGAAAACAGTGATCAAATCTGTCACCGCTAGGAAGCATACTTTCTGGCGGTGTCATACTTTTTGGTATCGTACGGAATTCTAACTCATATCGAAAAAATGTACGAAATTTTACGCTATTTAAAAAAATATGTACTAGACGTACTTACGAGAAACAATGATCACTCTGTCGCCGCTAGGAAGCATACTTCTTGGCGGGCGCTATCTATTTCATTATGTAGCAGTAAACTTTCTTGTGAATCAGAAAATATTTACGAGAAGTGTACGCTTAGGTTCTAAAGCGTGTTTAGATATATTTTATCTGTCTCTTAGTTATTATAATTTAATAGTAAAACAACTTTGAGGGGACAAGATTTATTAACGTGTTTAATCAATTAAATATATAATAATATACATTAATAAATGGCATGTAATTGTCGTATTAGTGGAACGTGTAGTTTTTTTTCATGTCATCAAATAACTGCCATAGCGTGTTAAATATATTTTTTTAACTAGCGTACAATTTCGTACCTTTCTCGTTTTTTTACCCGACTACGGCAAAGCCAAAAGGAAGGGTTATAAGTTTAGCAGTCTATGTATGTATGTATATTTATATGTAACTGTGTTCCACCATAGCGCGAAAACTACTCAACCGATTTTAGTGATCGAGGTGTCTATCAATTCGTTATTACAGTCCGGGTGACATAGGCTACATTTTTAACAGATTTCAAAAAGGAGGACGAGTGAGAGCAAAAATTGTACAGAAAAAAAATAAAATAATCAACAGATTTCAAAAAATCTTTTTTTGTTGGAAAGTTAACACTTCAGTTATTATCTCTTAGAAATATGGTAAAGATCTGATGATTGAATCCATCAGAAATCAACGGAACTCTACAAATATAATAGTAACAAGTACAATTTCTTTATTCTTTTCTGAAGTGATTCAGGTATCTGTTGTCAGAAGCATAATTTGACCAAGTGAAACTGATGCAGAAGACCACGAAAGGTGATTGGAACTATATGTTTGTATTATAGTATGCTCTAGCAGAGCGCTTACACTACTTAACCGATTTTTATCTATAACATGTCCATCGATTTGTTATAACGGTTTACATTGCGTAGGCCATATTTTTACCCGACTTCAAAAAGTGATGGTGTGGTTGAGTATATTGCTTACAATAAAACCGATTTCAATCATTACTTTCACCCGAATAAGGCAAAGCCTTAGCAAAGTAATACTTTATTTATATTCGTATTCAAATATCTTACATGATATGATGACGCGTAACGTACGAAACCAATTTGATGAAAGAGGTACCAATAGAATAGTAATAATGAAACCAAATACTATTATGATAAGAACATGGAAAACGTAGGAAAACCATCATAAGAAGCTCCAGACTCAAACGGCAAAAAAGGAGGAAATCTTATAAAACTTTTGAGTCTACGGAGGCAATGGTGACATAAAACATGGGGGGCTAGGGGGGCGGAGGCCCCCGCCTTAAAAAATACAACATTTTAAAACGGCAACAAGGAAGCAAATCTTATAAAACTTTTGAGTCTACGGAGGCAATGGTGACAGAAAATATGGGGGTTCGGGGGGCGGAGCCCCCCGCCATAAAAAACTACAACATTCTAAAACGGCAACAAGGAAGCAAATCTTATGAAACTTTTGAGTCTACGGAGGCAATGGTAACATAAAACATGGGAGCTAGGGGGGCGGGTCCCCCGCCTTAAAAAATTAAACATTTTAAAACGGCAACAAGGAAACAAATCTTATAAAACGTTTGAGTCTACGCAGGCAATGGTAACACAAAACATGGGGCTCGCATAAAAAATTACAACGTTCTAAAACGGCAAGAAGGAAGCAAATCTTATGAAACTTTTGAGTTTATAGAGGCGATGGCGACATAAAATACGGGGGTTGGAACCCCCCGCCTTATAAAGAAGAAGAAAGCAGATCTTATGGAATTTTCGAGTCTATGGAGACGATGGCGACATAAGACATGGAGGATCGGGGGCCGGAGCCTCCCGCCTCAAAAAACACAAAATGCTAAAACGGCAACAAGGAAGCAAATCTTATGAAACTTTTGAGTATACGGAGACGATGGTGACATAAAACACTGGCTCGGCCGGGCTCGGCTCCATAAAAATTACAATGTTCAGAAACGGCAACCAAATCAAATCGGCGGCAAATCTTATGAAACTTTTGAGTCTACGTAGGCGACGTAAAATACGGGGAGCTCGGGGGGCTCCGCCCCCCGAGCTCCCCACACAAAAAAACTCCCACATAAAAAACAACGTTCTAAAACGGCAACAAGAAAGCAGATCTTATGAAATTTTAGAGTTAACGGAGGAGATGGTGACATAAAACATGGGACGGGTCCATACCCGTTCCATGTTTTATGTCACCATCTCCTAGGGTCGCACCTAAAATTTTCAGTTAAACTAAGAGATGGGTATACGGGGAGATGGGCGGTGGAACTCCCGCAATAAAAAGAATACGTTATCCTTAAACGGATACAAAGTAGCAGATCTTATGAAACTTTTGTGGTAACGGAGGAGATGGTCACATAAACAAAAAACAACATAAACTGAAACCTCGTAGTTCGCCTGGTCCCGACAATTTTCCGGCGTTCATTCTCAAAGGGTGCAAAGAATGGTTAGCAGTGCCGCTTCTTTATATTTTTAACTTGGCCCTGGATACCGGAGATTACCCTAATGAATGGAAGATTACACGGGTGAGGCCGATTCCTAAATCTAGTTGTACGGGCAACGTTGAGGGTTATAGACCAATAGCTATTCTATCTTCGATAGCTAAGTTATTTGAGTCCATCATAAATACAATCGTAGCTCCACAATTGAAGCCGTTACTCTGTGATGCCCAGCATGGCTTTAGGTCTTGTCGTTCAGTAGAGACTAACCTTTTAACCCTGGTTGATACCATTTCGGATCATATGGATAATGGAATACAGGTTGACGTGCTGTACTTTGACTTTAAGAAAGCGTTTGACCGCGTTGATAACGATGTTCTCTTAAACAAGTTGTGCGCTAATGGTCTCTCACCGAAACTGCTAAAGTTCTTTGCTTGTTATCTTCGCGATAGGCAGTAGTACGTGCAGCACGGATGCTTTGTTTCAGAGCCGTATCATACTCGTTCTGGGGTCAGCCAGGGCTCGATATTGGGCCCGCTGCTTTTTGGAGTTATGGTCAATGATCGGCTCTGGTTCCTAAGTGCGCCAGAAATTTACTGTATGCCGATGACCTGAAGCTCGTTTATGGTGTACAGGGTTTATCAGATTGTGAGTCCCTGGAAGATGACATTGATCGCGTATGCCAGTGGAGTATTGAAAATAGACTTCTCTTCAATGCTGAGAAATGTGCGGTTATAACATTTAGTAGGGCCCGTAATCCGTTACTTTACAATTATATCCTAATTTCAGAGAATATAACTCGGGTTAAGACTATTAGGGATTTAGGAGTTACTCTGGACTCTTCTCTTAACTTTCATGAGCACATGAACGCCTTGGCTCTTAACTCTTATAGAAGGCTCGGGTTCATTATTCGGAACTCTAGGGACTTCGATGATGCTGGGACCATAAAGCTCCTTTACACTGCTCTGGTTAGAAGCAAGCTCGAAGCGGCCAGCGTTATTTGGAACCCCCATGAAGTAACCTACATCTTGCTTTTGGAAAGAGTGCAAAAGGCGTTCCTTCGACGTTGGTATTCAACGTTTGCTCATAAATTATTCTTAGTTTTGCCCGACTATGGTACTCGTAAAGTCAAAGGGAAAAGTATTAAGTCATGTATTTATGTATGTTCCACGATAGCGCTTAAACTACTCGACAGATTTTGATTACTGAGTATATTTTAACAGACTTCAAAGGAGGATGTAGCGATACAGTGACATTTTTTTAACTTACATATGCATTTATATTCTTTACTGCATCATATTATGCAAAAACTGAAAATATTGAAATAAAATAAAAGGTTAAAAAACTTAAAACCCGACTACGGAGAAACGAACTAAAAAGTTAAAAACAAGGTAGAAAAATCGGGTATCATCGCCTTATTCCACAAGATAAGACATTTGACATGTAAAATGTTCTTGTATATATTTTATTCTACTGAAATCTTCTGTTAGTTAACAACAATAACATTATAATTTAATTTAAATGCCGTAGTCGTGCGTTGTCGACTATTAAAAAAACTGCAACTATACAAAGACATTTCCGTATTTTTAGTTAGATCGCCATCATCATCAAACTCTTCTTAATATCAATATGATAACGATGTGTAGCCGTGTAATAATGCTGTGCGTCCGTTTTATTCTCGACAACTAGACACTCTAGGTAAGTTTTTTTGCTACACAAAATACCATGTTCTTAAAAAAACTAAATAAAATAAATTCTGCTGCTACGGCTACTATATTATATAAGCGGTTTAATTCGTATATGATATATGCATTTTTGCTCTTTTACTGTTTGGAGATATGTAAAAGGAAGATTGTATCGTGGGTAGTTAATGCTACAACGCACGACTACGGCATTTGAATTAAATTATAATGTTATTGTTGTTAACTAACAGAAGATTTCAGTAGAATAAAATATATACAAGAACATTTTACATGTCAAATGTCTTATCTTGTGGAATAAGGCGATGATACCCGATTTTTCTACCTTGTTTTTAACTTTTTAGTTCGTTTCTCCGTAGTCGGGTTTTAAGTTTTTTAACCTTTTATTTTATTTTGATATAGGTTTGAATTCCGTACGATACCAAGAAAGTATGACACCACCAGAAAGTATACTTCCTAGCGGTGACAGATTGATCACTGTTTTCTCGTAAGTACGTGTAGTACATATTTTTTTTAAATAGCGTACAATTTTGTACATTTCTCGTACATTTTTTGATACGAATTTGAATTCCGTACGATACCAAGAAAGTATGCTTCCTAGCGGTGACATATTTATCACTGTTTTCTTGTAAGTACGTGTAGTACATATTTTTTTAACTAGCGTACAATTTCGTAATTTTTTTTGATATGAGTTTGAATTCCGAACGATACCATGTCACCGCTAGAAAGTATGACACCAAATCTGCACAAAATTTAAGCTGCGAGGTAACGGTAAACAAGATAAGATCTGTAAGTACCTGGCCGTTTACGTGCGTCACCCTGACGATGTAGCATTACATTAAAGAAATATACATAGGTATTTTGAATTCTACATTTGAATGTACAAATTATCACCACTAAATCTATGATAAAAAAATAGCTCTATTTTAAGTAACAGTAATGCCATTTTGTTACCAGGTACACACTTATTACTTATTAATTGTACCTACCTTACTTAATTTACTGTATATAACTACGTATACTTTTTGGTGATAGGCTTTATATTTTAAATAGCCAGTCATAACGTTAAAGTACATATATTATGGTAGGACCGGGCTATATTATCTCGTTTTACCACCTATCCCATTAATTGTCGAATTTCCGATGTTATTCGTATTAGATGTAGGTACAAAAACAAAATAGTATCGTATATTGTACTTATATTAGGCATAGTAAATGCCATGATAAGTAGAGATACGAGATATTGCGGAATTTGTTATATCACGAGGCCTCGTCGAATAACCCGGCTAATGCAGCGTCAGTACAATAGCAATCCTCAATGCTGAGTCCCTAGTATAGTGCACATATTTACGTAGCAATAAGTGTCACAGGCGCGCGCGATAACCGTCCTGGCGCGCAGTTAATCTCCTTAATGAATTTTCATAGACGAATCCGCCTCATGCACACAATCCATTCGCGATGTCGGTGAATAATGAGCTGCCGTAATTCACGAGTCAAACGACGATTCCGGAATCGAATTGAACACGAATGTGAAGGTAATAGGCGAGCTTGTGAAACTACACTCCCTGCAGATACTGCTTCATTAACGTATACAAAAACTATACTGGGATAATATTGCGTTCTACATATATTCTTAACATGGAGATAATAACTGTAAATTATTCTAGGATATCTGAGCGACGAATTTGATAAATTTTACGATATGGTTAAACTATTATTCACATTACTCAAACTTCTATTATGACAGTCCATCAAGATATGTCTGTACGTGTATCTGTAATGTATGTAAAATTTAATACTTTTATTTACTGACTAAGTCGCAAATGTTGCCGGTAATGTTATCGGTATGAATAGAAAAATTTTGAAAACCTCGATACGAATTAGACTAAGATAAATAGTATCCTGTATTATCTCCTACATCATTATTCCAAACATCCTGTATATTATATTTCTACTCTTAACTGATCATTTGATACACAAAAGTTAAATGGATCAAGCGTACATTCATGTTCTATATGGAAAATAACGAAAAGTCTGGTAAAAATAAATTTATACGCACGTTATTTGCAGTAACCTTTCAAACGAAATTTCGCTGAAAGTCGTCGAATAATTTTCTAAAGCGCTTAGCGTTCATTTGTCAAAGCTAAAAAGCGACACATTCCCATTGCACCCAGAGAGCCAGATTTATTTGCGTACAACGTACGTTATGGAAGGGAAGTGATCTCATTTATGGATTTGTATAATGCGGGATAATGTGCTTAGATCGTTCCAAATGTTTCGTTTAAAATGTAAATTTGAATACATGAATAGAAGCAAAAATAGCCCGTAACCTCGTTAATGCAAAAGAAAAATCGAAACCATTGCTTCACCGTAGTCAGGTATAAAATATCTTGTATAACCATCAAAGTCAAAGTCAAAGTCAAAGTCAAAGTCAAAGTCAAAGTCAAAGTAAAAATATTCTTTATTTAAGTAGGCCTAGCTACAAGCACTTTCGAATCGTCAGTTACAGAGAGCAGAGCAATTTATTGATAAACTTATACTAAAAATAAAATAAAAAACATAAATAGGTACATCATAGAAATAAAAGAAAAATCCTAAAAAGGATCGTCAACACATAAATAAATTATATAAATAAAAAACTAGAGGCTAGAATATTTCAAGAATAAAATTCTAAATGTCAAAAATAAAAATAAAAATAGTTAAAATTAAAATATCAGTACCCTGATAGGTACTCGTTACAATAATTACACATAACATTGCTTGATTTTGACTAATCCCACGACACGTTATCATTCACGTAGTCTTGTGTGCTATTGTGTGCTATAATAAGCTTTAGAAATAAGTTTACGTTTTACATAGTATTCTTGAATTTACCAACAGTCAAGTCAATTACGCTTCTAGGAAGTTTATTATAAAATCTTTGGATGGCTAGTATGCGAAATTAGTGTACCAAATATAATATAGTTGAAAATCTTCAAGCCGCATTAGCTCCATGAAGCCGGAAATACACTTAGGTATGTACGTACAAGTACAAGAAAGGAAAAAAGATTCGGTGATCCCCAAATAGCGTTTTCTGTTATATTTTTTAGTACCTTACCTATGTTCAAGGAGTACACATTTATACTAATAATACTTAATGAAAATATTGTTCTTGAAAAAGCATGTTTTAAACAATTCAGACATTGTTATACCGCTAACCAATGTAAAGTAATGAGGCCTCTTATCCTAATAATTAACGAGCAAATTAATTCAATAAAGCGGTGGTCGTGGCCTATTTTTAAAGCCGTAGCTTATGTACGTTAATTGGGAACATTGGATATTTTCGTGGATACTTTACTTCATGAATTAAGGATTCTATCGGGTTGCTTTTCGAAGCTTCGTCAGCGCTAGTACATTTTGTATAATATTAAAGTATATAGAGTTAAGTATGTAGACTATGAATAGATAATGTAGGTTGGATAGATACTTCTATGTATACCTATTAAGACCACCTAATACCTATTAAAGCTAGAAGGATTTCAATTCCTTTTGGGTTATCCACAGATGGTTATAAAATATTTTTTAGAAAATAAAAAAGAGGGTTACACATTTCATCTACGCGGAAAAAGTTGCTGGCACCCTCTAATGTAATTATTATATACCTACATATCAATGCATTTGAAAGTTTGGTAAATAAAGTATATCAATTTGCGATTGCCATGCAAAAAGGCAGGCAACAGTGAATAGAGCAAGACGCACGCATTCCGAACTTTTTTAATTTTATTAAGTAAACGTAGCGTAGATGAAGTGAAGACGTGTTACAGCCGGCTCCAACGTCTCAAAGGCTTTGATTAAAAGAAATCACCTTATACCAATCCTGCATTCGAATCCTTGACACGGTTTGGGGAATTTATTCTCGAGTAATTCCTATTCGAAATTTCCTCTTCCGGATCTGCGTTTCCGAACAGTCTCCCATTTTGTTGTTGATGTTTACGTTCATCGGGACAGCCACGTTTTGTCGCCGGCATAGCTCTGACGGCAACATTTACATATAAAATACACTGATTTCTGCCCTTCATAAGAATTGGCATTGTGGATAGAAAATAATCATCCTGCGTCCTAATTCTGCGAAGCTTTGCGTTATGTAGCGGTTTATATATCTGGACATAGGTAATGTTCATTATTGCTAACAGTTAATATTTGAAAAACATGGGCTGTGGCAACGGTATTGCTCGCTCTTTCTCATCAAAATAGATTTTATTCTGTGCAATGAGAAAGAAGATCTCGAAACGGTTACAACAAAAATACCACATCGCTAAATTAGTCATTATTATAAAATTTGTATGGGCAAGATTTCGCACAAAAGTCCTCAGGTGGAATTTTGCCTTCGGTTGAAAATCTCTCTTATACCAAAAATATCCCTATACTACTCACGAAAAAATATAATATTATAAGGAGATTGTACTTTCGGCTTGATACTAAACCTGGTATAGAATATGTAAAATACAAATCCTTCCATAGATATTTAATATATATTTACTCTATGTAATGGCAACACGTTTGTTTTGCGTCAATCAATAGGTACACTGTGATTCGAACTAGTTACAGAGATACGCGTTTGCAAGCAATACAATTTATTAACAAACTAAGTCAATATTGCCTTGACAAGACTTGATACAGGCGCGTACATAAAAGCAAACACATAATGCATAGAATTAACCTAATAAAGGTCATATCCTACGGGAAATGTGAATACGTATGCGAGCGAACGTCATCAACAGCATTAAATATATTGTACCTATATTAATTGTACTCATAAAGATATTGCCTGCTGAAAACAGCTTTCAAATATTTGGCCAAGTTATTCAGTGAGCTATTATCTCTATAAAAGGGGTTTACTGATACTGTCAGTATGTGCCAAGTGAAAATCGGTGTTCAGTTTAATTTGCAGCTTTGAATCATGTTCAGTTTAATTTCAATTGGAACGCGTAGAAGCTAAAGGCTGAAATGAATTGCAGCTTAGACAACATAGAACCCTATATGGGTAACATAAAGTTCTCGCAATTTAGCAAGTGTCAATGTCGTGTAGTGTACGTTTGATTTGGGGCTGAATGTTATTAAGCCAGTAAATTCTCTTTTACAGCGCTGTGGCACTAAAAACGCATATATTACGAACCACGTCAGAGTGTTTTCTTAGCGATTGACTTTGAGTGACTTTTGTGAACCGAGATTTAATTTTGCTACTACAGATTTCTTGAGTAATATTTATAGCTCGACTGAGGGTTGTAATTACGGTTATTATCCGTTTATTTGTTTTCGGCATGACAGTGATTGATTTTATAAAGTTACTTAGTAATAGGATTTGATATTCAGACGGCCATGAATTTATATTTACCTAACTGTAATCACCATTTTTCATGATTACAGGTTTTTCAATCAAAGTATTTATTATGTATTTTTTTCAACCGCAAGATGAAAACGAGTATCTCGTTAAATGGTTAGGACCTATGTCTAGGACCTATGTCTAGAAGATAGTCTGATTTGAAATAATGATCGTTAAGGTTAGGACCTATGTTTAGAAGATATTCTTTGATTTGAAATAATGATGATAGTGTTACTTTGACAATAAAGTTATAAAGACACGATTCAACGAGGGAAATTTAGAAATACTTCACTATAGCCAAGTATTTATAATAAAAGCGGTAAACTAGTCTCAGTGTAATATCTCCTAGTATAACACAAGTTTTTGCTTTAAACAGTTGTCGTTGTTGCCTATCTATACTCATCATCATTTGCATCCAGCCGATCTCGGCCACGGCAAAGGCACGTTGGTTAATAAGAGCTTCGCTCATGAGCTGTTAGGTGGCTGACGTGGTCAATTTTCGTAACAAATGTGCGGCCACATTCGCTGCAAGTCAGCATCCCACCGACAAAATTGAATTGAATGAACGCTGGTGGTCGGGCCCTAAGGTCCTCGCGCTTAGCATTGCGCTCATTTCTTCTTTTTCTTCGAAGGCTTGCACGTTTACCGCCACTATATGCCTTCACGTCCGCACTCCTAATGCGATGGGTCTATATTACCTTTTCGAATATGGTGCTTCAGTGAATCATTGTACTGCAGGAACAATTGTGCGATTCTATCATTGGACATTCGGGAGTCATGACCACACCATCAGCATCACAGCAGAGCTGTCGTCGCATTGGAGAGGCTTCAATGCCGCTGACATTAGCGCGCCGTAGAACCGCCGTGTTTCTGACACGGTACGACTAAAAGTTCATAGATAATAATGTTTTTTCTTATATACTTACCTTTGGTTAGTACGATTAATTTATTCGGTATAGTCTCTGCCAAATAGTTTTAAACACTTGAGTTTTCCGATAATAAATTATAAACGTAGTTTCTACTTCAATAAATCATTGAGCCTAATTAAAAAAAACCTCACTGCACTCAGAAGGGTGGCAGTGTAAAATCAAAAAAGAGTTATTTCCGAAGAAGGCTTAACTGATTCATCTAAGAAATGAGTACCTTTAATAACTACGAATAAAATATAATTCGGAGACCACGAGATTCCACTTCGATCTCGTCTATAAACATTATTGTTTTAAATAAGCTTAAGTACTCGATTATCCTAATTTTCATTTGCTCGTTCTTTAAATTAGTTTTAATATTTATTACCTATTGCGTTTATATAGATTATCTTAAACTCCAAATAAAAAAATGTATTAATACCTAGCAGCGTTCTTTACAAAAGTACAAAAGTCATGTCCAACTTCAAAGTCAAATATACACTTTTACCTTTTAACCTGCAGGTTAAAAATAAACAGAACCGGGAACATTAACTCTCCGACTTGGTTTCTAGGTCACAGGCATAGTGTGTCAACAATAGGGGAGATGTCTAGAGATTATGAGCGCTCCCCCCTTATTCACGCCGACATTGCAGCAAAACGACGAATATACGAATATTATGAATGGTTTTTCGGCTTTGAAGCTGATACATTTTGTCCTATAGCAGATTATTGTTAGAGTCAGGTTAGGTTATAATAATGAAGAAACATACTCAGTGCCTATAATCACAATAATGACAAATTATTTTTTATTGAAGCATTAACGTCTGCTGCTAGCGAAAGCCAAATGTTTATGTTGAAGAGAAAAAATCAAAACTTAATGGTTCGGGCTACGATAAATAAATAAATATCAGACAACCTCCCTCTTGAATAACGGCGGTTGATGAATTCAATAGTTCGAGCACGGTTTCGATGGCCTAATAGGTAAGTCGCCCGTATTGGCCCGGAAAGCCGTTGGAAACGCGTGTTCGAACCCCACCCGTAACAATAAATAT
Organism: Apotomis betuletana; assembly: GCA_932273695.1. Lineage (NCBI taxonomy): Eukaryota > Metazoa > Arthropoda > Insecta > Lepidoptera > Tortricidae > Apotomis > Apotomis betuletana. Next base: position 18,052,221 of record OW026300.1, read on the forward strand.
TTAAAATGTTCGCTTGAGCATAAACAATAATCAGGTGACGACGTCATAAATAATCAGGTGGCAATTGCATCTCGCTTGACCTTGTTAAAATGTATTTAACACTTAACAACATTGCAATAACATGCATTGCATAATGTTATAATACGTGTGACGGTGTGGAGCAATGTGTTAGTCTGACGTAGTTTCCTTGAATTTAGGCTATTCTTTGAATACGTCTGCAGAATATACCACGTTTTGTGAGAGTTATTGTAGTTGACTCTGTGTACTTTATATTCAACAACGTGCAGCATTTAAAGAATAAGAGGAGTACGACTTTTGCATAACAATGCTTGGCGTTTTGTATTGCAGTCATACTTGAATAAGATTATTTAAAGTCAATTAGTTTATTTGTTCCCTTTTCCACTGTACACCCAGATCAAGATACGGTTTGATGACGAAAGCACGCGATCAGATTATATTCAGATCTGTAGGGAAGGCCATTGACAAGCAATGGTCGTCTTCCTATTTATATAAAGATGATGCTGATCCAACAAGTATTTTACGTTTACGTTGCAGCTAAAAATAATTTGGTAGAATGTGCACACTGCGCTAGGTACATACAACAAATGCGATTACCTATGAAATCGAGTGTGGTTTATCTCATCAATATTGATAGCTTGAAAATATTATCAGTAAAAACTCGACTTTCAACTCGAGTTTCTAACAAATTACCTGTCGGGTTACTAAATTATTTCGAAAAAAAAAACATTATCTTTTATTTTTAACGTTAACTTAGAAGTTTAATTTTTTCACAGCTTCAAGGGACTGTCGGCCTGAGTGAGTAAGTATATTATGGTTTTAATTTCAACTCTATACCTCCACGCGTTCCCGAGATGAAGGTGCTTGACAGACAAGAAAGTGATCTAGGCTTGTCAGTGGTGCGGTTTCCATAACTCTGTATCGTTATTCTTCATTTTGATATTCTGATTCGACACGCTGTTTAGGTCATTTTCACCCGACTATGTTAATATTTACACCTTGGTTTATATCCAACTAGCGACCCGCCCCGGCTTCGCACGGGTGCAATGCTGATAAATTATGCATGTATTATACATATAAACCTTCCTCTTGAATCACTATCTATTAAAAAAAAACGCATCAAAATCCGTTACGTAGTTTTAAAGATTTAAGCATACAAAGGGACATAGGGACAGAGAAAGCGACTTTGTTTTATACTGTGTAGTGATAACTTACCTTATACTTTCTGTAGTATTTATGTAAGTTTCCCGTGAACTTCCTTGTACGGTGTAAGATCAATTCGCCCTCAAGAGTTCAGGTCACGTTGCGAGGCGACAGACACGCGCGGGCCTACATTTCCTGTTCGTAAATCAATTTGTAACCCTATATACTGAAATATGAGGTTTGAGCTAATTTGATGAATCCTGTTTTCACATCATTTCCTGTGCTATTGCGCTGGTGTTTCAGGTACCTATCTGATAATTAGACACATTTTATCTTAACTTAATTACTACGTTTTTAAACGTATGTATATGACCCGAATTACCGTCATCAACTTCATATGAACGAAAAGAATATCGAAGAATCTAATTACCAGTAGTGTATTTACTGTCCTGATCCTAATCAAATGGGAGATATATGTATAGGTGCCGAGGCGTCCACAGAACCCGATTCGCACTGGCTTTCCCACTTCAGGGAATTGATTTCGTACGTGCATTCTCTACAGCTACTGAAGAAAGAGTCAGAAATCTACTGCTCTGAGTTTTTCTTTGACGCGACGCAACTGATATGTAGATCGACGAAATCTATGACAGTCAACAGCATACGTATTTAAACGTTGACATTTGATTTTATAAATCAGTCGGAAAAATATTGTACCTACACTGTTATTTTTGTACACAGAATACATCATAACACATTTCCCAACTCTAGGGTGGCAAAGTAAACCGTTTAAGGAAAAACCTCCAAATAAACAAAATGACACAAATCTAAACCTGAACAAATGAGCACTCTGGGTGCCGGCGCAATAAAATGTAAATAGCAGAGGAAGTGTTAAAAGGAGCGAAAGTTTAGCTCACGCGAACTTAGCACTCTCGGCCCTACCGCCGAGTTAGGGGTACCACGTCGGAAGATCCAGATATCCGTAAAAAAACATCTCATCTTGTCTCATTGTTGCTTAATAATGGCATACCACAATTGTATCAATGGTTAAATTTAATATTATAATATTGGGAATTTAGGGACTAAGTCTGAAACATTTTGGTTACTTGTCAAAAACATCTTCAAGTGACAGAATCGGAGTATTCCAAAATTGTTCGTAAGTATCTGTCGTGAGATTTTATAGTCATGCTACATGTCAAAACAATCCAACCAAATCTGGCAACCCTACGTCGAGTTGCGGGTAAACGACGAGTCATTGCGGTGATATTAAACGCGATAAGTAGGCGCCGTTCTCCTTTGAGACTGAGGCTGCGTTACCGGTAAAGGAATTTGGGTCTTGAAATGGAACAGTAATGTATGTTATTCTTTTGACTTGGTTTAATTCTGATTAAATATTTGACCCTTAGTTAACAGCCTATTCTTTTCAGTAACAATAAATTAGTTGATAAACCGAGTGTAGACTCTACCGTTTAGTATATAAATGCGAACGTGTTTGATCGTTTCATCCAAATCATCATCATCGACGATGTTTAAGAGTTTGATTTACTACAATAAATTTTATAACCGGACAAACATTTTATGCCCGGTTTTTATCCCGAAAAACCGCGAAGTCTTAAAAGTCCTGAATTTATATTTATTGTTATTTCGCAACTTGCGAACGAAGATAAGGAGATTGCTTTTCAAACTATGCTTATCCATTTTTCAGCCGAACCGTTTCTCAAACCAAGTCATGTCTTTTGCTTTCTTCAAGTGTTGTTCAAGTAGTCCCCCAAAAGGCTTGCAGAAACCGGCGCAAATGGTTGGTGTCCAGGGAGAAATAAAAGTATTGTAATCGCGGGGAGAATTTATAATTGCGGTTTGAGAGTTTACTTTTAACTCAACAATGCAAATCGTTAAAGATCGTGGAAATGTCCTTGTTTTATTTTTAACCTACTTCAGAAAAGACTCTCTTATCTCCAGTTTTCTTCAAGAATTTTAATCTAAAAGTGCCTAAAGAGGGAAAAATAGGAAATTAAATGTTAAGTGGGCTTATTTGTGTTGTGAGCAGGATTGCTTGAAGTTGTTAGTAGTCTTTAGTGGTGAAATTGTTATTAACTTATTGTTTTTTCTTTTGTTTGTTTCAAAGGTTAAGGCTATGAATCTAGAAAATCGCTCTGGTCGTTTTAGAACTTTTACTTCTAAGTCGTTTTAAAACTTTCTCTTCTAATTGAAATTGAAATAAACGCAATGTTAATAAAACAATTTTATAGCACTTATTTTCTAATTTAATTAAAGAATACTATTTTTTTATTATTGGGTTTGTATCACATTAAAATGGAAAAGTTAAAAGAGCAATGGGCGTGTGTGAAACAACATGTAAGCTAGCGTGTAAGATATGAACTAGATTATACATGACACAGTTGTTACTGCCAAATTGAAACAGCCCATATATCGCAGTAAGTATAATATTTTGCGCCATTCTCATTGTGAAAATTCGTTGGAATCGCTTGAAACATTTATTCTTTCCGGATTGGTTCTTTCAATTCTAGCACAATGCACTGCCGGCTGGGTTGCGCCGCTTCTAAATGCATATGGAGTTACAAGTGTCCACAGTTTTAAGCTTGTTTTAATTGTCAACGAGCTTTGTTCTGTTACTGAATGCTGAAAACACAGCTCTAGATTACGCCTTCCAGCTTCGGTAAACGCAGCCTTTTGTTTTTGAGAAGACAAGAATGGAATAACGCGTACAATGTGGTTGTGGTAAACTTAAGAAAAAACGGGTATTCAAGATCTATCACTATTTTTTAATATTGTTATTATATTTGTGATTATAGGCCGCAAGACACTGCAATTAAATTGTGCTACGGTCTATTTTACACCGACTTCAAAAAAAGCAGGTCGTCGTATTGTCACCAAGTAGGGATTTGATGATGGGATTCCCGGGAAATCAAGGGCAACCCTCAAATGTTATAAGCACAGTTGGCAATGTTTTTCATGTATTTTGTAGAATTATTCCGATATTTGCGTATCCTTATGCTGAGCTGATCATGGAAGGTACAACTTCATAGTGGTTTGGAGTTAGGGGACAATTCTTCAAATATTAAGGTATGTTGTATTCTTTTTAGTACCTATACCCCTGAGGTGGTTTCATTATCAACAAGTCAGAATCTGATGAGGGGATGCCAGGGAAATCGAGGGCAACCCTCAAATGTTACAGGCACTAATCATGAGTTCTATTTATATGAAATATTTTCTAAAGTTCAATCATTGTCTTGTCCTTCACAGTTAGAAGCTAGGGGATAATTCAACCGAGATGCTTACAAGCAAGACCTCCCCAATCTCCTCTCTATCTCTCCTTGTGTCGTGTTCCTCGTTGCTGTTCGTGACCACCACGAATAATTTGCTGGACTCTCCTGTATAGTACGTGTTTATTTTCAATGACGAAAAAAAACGTTTATAATAAAAGAACCGTCTTCAAAAATAAACTGAAAAGCCTATTACATTTGAATCACCTTTTGTAGTCGGTGCCGGCCCATTTCTCAACCGATTCAAATGAAATTTTATGAGTAGGTTCGTTAATTATATAGATTTTTTGTCGATTCAGTTTCTCTTACTTTTAAAAATGGCGGAAATAGGGGTTGCACCTTTTTCTCCATATTTTCGTTCACAAATTTTTCAGGCTGAAATATATTGCACTGTTACTTTACCCCGGTATGTTAGTTTTGCATATCTTTAGCTTGTAAGAGCTCAATTTCTCTCCTTCATATGGCATAAGTAAAAAGATGGCCTGATTTAGTGGTCCCGACGGAGGACCGCGGGCGGACCCGAGCCTTGTCGAGGGAACTGGGACATCCACTATCATATTTTGCATTAGAAATTGGGATCACTTCACAATTTTCATGTGTTCAATCATAATTCACTGCCAGGCCACGCCTCTTTAGAACAAACTTGTGTATGTGAACGTAATAGGTATGCGTTATTGTTAATTAACGAACATGGATTTCTGATAGCTTTGCAAACATTTATTGAACGACAATAAAAAGTGATTTATTAATTCTTAAAATATAATGGCTTTTACATGAAATACCGAATTTTATTTCTTATAAATATAGTAGAAGGTCGTTTCTGATTAGAATCTTAGACTAATTGAAATGAAATGACAAACTGAAATTTAATAAATGTCATTATAGTCTGCCGAATCAAACATTTTACTTTGAAAGTCTTAATGTTTTACCTACAACGTTATGACTGTAAGTACCTACCTACCCATCGAATGAGATAGGATCCGACGACGAGTACAAAGCTTTTGTTTTCCCGGACTCCTACTAATAAACCAGCCCAGCTGGAAATGATGTAGGGCGAGTTTTTAATAAGGACATGTATAAGTCGCAATGGAAATGTAAAAAAAAATCACAAAATACAACTACAAAGGAAATGGATAAACGTTCTTTAGTAAGACTTTGAATAAAAAAATTCAGATGGATCACATTAGCATTTAAGTTTTCAATTCATTTCCGGACCTACTATTGTGCATGACGAATTTAAAATAACGGCTACGTGATATTTTCGACGTTATTTGCATACGTCAGGAAATAGCATCGAGAAAAATCCGTTTTTACCGGCTCGGCTGCTAGGTTTTTTCTTGCATGCAATTTCGAACTACTTTTAATTTTTAAAAATACCCGTCGTAATTTGTTTTTTATGACAAAAGCATTGAACGACCTTTTTAACTCTTAGTATGGAGTGTAAAAGGGAGGAGCAGCATCTTCGTATGTAAAGAGAAAGGTGTTAAATTGGTGGCGCTAATGTGGCTGAAAGTAATTCCGTTACTTAGCAACGGTTTGTTAATACAATCAAACTAAATTATGCGTTTTTTTCTGAATGTGCTGTGTAGGAATTACTCTGGTCACGTAAAACATTAAAATGTTCAATTCGACACAGAGTTCACTCCGTCTAAAACTTGGAATTGTTTCATACTTTCTTGCTACTCTAGCGCTATTGCGGACGGCATTGGAACTTTTATTTACTGCTTACCGCTGCACGCTTTTACAAATCTTCTCCTATGAAAGATGCTGCTCCGTCCTTTTTACACTCCATAACTCAAAGGATATATTATGCCATAGTTTCAAAATGGTTTTAGAGCAGGATCTACCCAAGAGCGCAAGCCGATATCTGACTAAATTACCAATATATATGCTTTTGCCTGTATTCAGGTTTTCTCACTAATGCATATTAATCCACCCAATGATGTTTTAGTCTCAGGAAGTCAAGGAATTCGAAGTTCAACGATTTACTTGTACTAGTCATATACAAGCCTGTCCTTATTGAAATAATATTGATGTATAACCATTTGGGAGGTGTAGTTATCAATCATACCACGGACATATTACCGATATATTTCGATTATTGCCATACAAACATCATATTAATCTGACATTGAGAATTTTGCCTTTGATGGTAGGTAAATAGAGCAAATTGGTGAAGTATAAACGTTTACTGATAGATTGTCATTAGAAAATTCAATGTCATTAAATTGAGATTTTATTACATAATAATTTTGATTTCATACAGGAGGCGTAACGGAGATGCCGCGACTTTGTGCGACAGCGGCAGCGGTGCGCGGTAGTACATGTGTCTCACTCACTCGTATATGTCCCCTGCGCTCGGATCTCTCGCTCAACCGCTCGCTGCGCCACTGGTCGCGCAAAGTCTCCGTATATTACTAGTTAAGTTTTATTAAGGATTTCCTCTTTTTTGAAATCGGTTAAAAGTTCTCAGTGGGGCAATTACTTAGTATTATAAAGTGGGTAAATAACTCAGCAAACTAAGTGATGTGCATGATTTTACTATTTAGGATTAATATGAACACTAAATTTATGTAAATAACCTATTGTAACATTGCTTTTCAATAAAGACATTTTAAAATCAAACAAACTTAGTACCTATCGATATATTGCGTCTGTTTTCATGCCTGAACGGTACTAGTATATCCTTATATTTTTTCTTTATATTTTTTTTATTGCTAGGCATTTTATTTTCTTCAAAGACAAATCTACAATTCCACACTTCCCAACATCCGGACGTTGCCCCGGATCGAAAATAATAAGCCTGTAACCATTTCCGGCAACATTTCCCGGCCGCCCGTGGTCACCAAATAAATGTAAGATCTCACCAGATCGTTGCGGATTTATTGGCGGAAACTTTCACAACTAAGGAAAGGCCAATCTTAGGCGTTTCGACCCATATACGAGTTATAAAGACTCGAGAGAAAATAGAAAATATCTTTACTTACTTAGGTAGTCAATTTTAATCTGTCACAATTTTTAAGATAATTTTTTCTTCTCTAATGCCGATTCAGAAATAATGTGACGTAGGCACGCGGTGAAGCCACAGGAACATCTCGTACTCATCCAATAAAAATAAAGGACTCACGCACCGAGGGTTCCGTACGAATTATGAAAGCACCTACCTACTTATACAGCTTATTTTTTCGCGAAAAACTTAACTTTGCCGTTGGAAAACTCTTTTACGTATCTTTTAATTACAAATGTATAGTTTACAGATTCCTTCCTTTAATTCGCCAAATTTCATAGTTCTAGCGGGAAGTACCCTATAAATCTTGATTCCCTTGAGTGTCTAAAAGTTAAAACTTAAAAGTTCGATTTTTTCACAGCTTTAAGGAACTGTAGACGATGGTTTAATTTCAACTCGATACCTCCACGCGTTCTCTAGATAAAGGGTCTTGACAGACAGACAGACGGACGGATAACAAAGTGATCCTATAAGGGTGGCCTAATCCTACCTGTTTTTATGAAACATTCGATTCACATGAAAATTTTATTTGCGCTTGACATTGTTATTGATAGTTTTATTATTATATTTTTACTTTGACGATCATGATGTGAATACTTATATTTTTGAATATTTAATGCAAATGTATACAGTTATTTTCACATGAAATAAATGAATCTAATCTAATCTAATCTAAACCTACAGTTTTATCGAATATTATATATTATAATATAACACCTATTGCCACAATAACGTATCGCCTTCAATATGACATAATACACTATTAACAATGATTGAGTGCTTGTATTAAAAGCCAAGCGAGTACAATGAGCGTCGCGTGCGCGTATTCATTATAACGATATACGTGGAAAATCACTTCGCTCCCGCGCCCTCTCCACAAACACGCACTTCGCCAAATGCGCCGAGCGAGACCCAAAATCGCGTGCGGCGACGCATAAACGTAACTATAACTACACATATTGTGTGTGCTAAGTAACATGAGCCTTTATATTACACACTAGTATTAAGAAGTATTTTGTGATAAAAGGGTTATAATATGATATCGATATTCTGCCCAAGCGTTTCATGTTTTAACAATATAAAAAATATTTATATCACAGATTGATTCCTTACGTCATTAGACAGTAGTACTGGTCTATTGATATTACTGGTCTATTGATATTGATGAATAGGCATTTGATGCGAAAAAAATATTGACTCGATCTGGATTCAAACCCGCGCCTCCAACGGCTTTTCGAACACGGGCACTCTCTACTCTAATTTACTGAGTCCTATACAAGAGCCATTGAATTTGTCATTACATAGTCAATAGTCTACATCGCACTCGAGTGTGGTCGTAGTTTTCTACTAAAAATTATATTTAACTAGTGATTCTTAAATCTAATTTTACTAGTGACCTGCCCCGGCTTCGCATACATAATTATAAAACTTCCTCTTGAATCACTCTATCTATTAAAAAACCGCATCAAAAACCGATGCGCAGTTTTAAAGATCTATGCATACTTAGGGACAGACAGACAGCAGGTGACTTTGTTATACTATTTGTATGCAGTTATACTATTTGAGTTTTATACAAACTGAACGCTAGCCTTGGGCTCAACACAATTAATCTACCGAGAATCTGTTAAACGCAATTTTTCCGTGGTTCCTATAATTTTATTACTTTATACCTAGGTACCACTTGACTTTTTAGTAACTTATTTCAATCTGTCTTGTCTAGAAAGCAGTCAACGTTTTAGCAAAATAATGAAGTTAGTAAGTACCTAAACAAGTTCTTAGTAATTAGTAGCATTTTATAAAGTATGTTATTATACAAGAGTCTACTGTTCAAAGTATCTAATTTTAATCAAGTAAGAGCTTTTGAATTTAAACTAAAGTTGTAACTTAGTAATTCAACTTGATAGCAATTGAACCGAAGCGCAGAGATATTTTTAATACATCTTGAAACTTATTATGTTTCTAAAAGTTGTCTCATTCGTATTTCATATATTAATTAATTTATAATTATTTTTCTTCATGTGTATCATAATAATATGGATATGTAATTGATTTCGGTAGTGAAGAATGGGGTATTGAATTGTTTTTCTGCCAGCAGGGTATTGAATATGACGTACTTTCAAATTGATGTACACCTTGACCTTAGTACAAGTACCTTTTTAAGTACGATAAAAAAATATAAGTAATATATATGCTGAAAACATTTTTACAAGCTTTTATTTACTTTCACCTGTCCCGTTGTCTTTAATGGAATTATGCAAGTCAAATTTGACCCACTTTCCGGTTTCCAATTGAGCTGAAATTTTGCACGAATATGCAAATCGCCTAACAATGCAATATTATGATGACGTGTAGCTGATCTGATGATGGATCTGGAAGGTGGCCATAGGAATTCCGTAATAAAACCACATAACCCCATCGAGTTTGGGCTCGTTTGATTCGTCTTGATGAGTACTTTGTCTTAAGATAGTTTCTAAGGTCTGATGATGTGGCCGGAAGATAGCCCGGAACGGAAGCCTGTAATAGTGCAAATCTACCGATGATGCCGATGGGCCTTTTAGAATCGTATCATTAAGCAATTGATGGATGTTCAAGGACTTTTCCTTCTACAGTCAGCTATAAAAAAAAAACAGCTTGTGACAAAAATGACATTTTTGACAAATACTAATTTTTTATATTTTCAAAGCGTGAAACAAAGTAAAACTGTTCGTCTGTACAATTAGCGCCAAAATAACTAAGGATCCTTTTCCCTGATTTAGTTTGTATCTTGAATCATACTCATCCGTCGATGTCGCACTTCAGTAAATATATATTTTAAAGTGAATAGAGACATATGGATAATTAATATACGTACGTTTTATTACAGCTATAGAGCCAAAATACAATCTCACGTTACGTGGTTGTGACGTTAGTTTTTACGTTGCTCGACGTAGTTTTATACGTCTCTGGGTTTTTTTTCACAGTACATACAAAATTAAATTTTATTATAATGGCATTGTAAATCCAATTTGGTTTGTTGCGATGCGACATTCCGCAATAATACATATTAAGTAGGTATACTATTTCTTAAAAACACACTTAATGCAAGGAAACAAACCGTTACATGTCATCGCCCCGTTCCATATCACCGCGATTTCTTTTGGGAAATGAGGTGGAGAACTGAACACGTCGTGTTAAAGCACAAAATAAAATGTGAAAAGCAAATTTAATTATGATTACTAGGGTTTTGTAAAGCGTGTTGCCCTTTCACCGGCGAAACGGCAAGGACGTGGGCAAATAATAAATTAGAATATTTAAGCCTTAATTTGCAGGTAGAGTGAAAATAAACGAAATTAGCTTTACTGTTAACTTGGCGCGGATTCGGTTCTGTGAGTCGGTGCGAGCGAGACGAACGATACATAGAAGGTGAAAAGAAAATTCTACTAGCAGCAGACTAATTGGGTGCTAAAGTAAATATTTAAAAAGGCAGGCGGAAACGTGGGGTTTTTAACTTTTCAATTACGTCAATTAAGACTGCCGAGCGCAGCTGCGGACAGATTTATTAGAAATAGCGTGTTTTAATTTTATTTTTCCTTCTCACCAGGGACTTACAAAGGACGACATTATGGTTACGAGATTTCGCTTAAGAAAACAAAAAGAGGGACGTATTTTTGGTAATGATGATTTTTAACATTTAGGAAGCTTTGCTAAATTATGCTACAAAAAGAATTAATTATCTGTGTTATTTCCAGAAAATAAACAAAATAACTTTGACAAGCCAATAACCCCACCAATATTTTTTTTTCTGGTGTTCTCACCGGAACTTTTATTTATTATTAAAATACCTTATCGGCTTTACTATTAGAGAACTTTTTAAATCATGATAAGTAAGTAGGTGTAAATGATAGTAGTAAAAATATAATCAGGGTCAGGGTAAATATCATAAAACAAAATTACCAACTTCTTTTAGGTACTAAAGTAGTTGAAATACGTCAAAACCAAAGTGCCGTAAAATGAAAACAAATGAAGTGAACTATAGCCACAGCACAGGTCTAAATTGTCCACAAATTGCGGCTGAAAGTGGCCTGTTGCCCGTGTTTTTTATTTCTCTCCCCCAAACTGACAAATGGTTTTCCAAACTGACCAGCCATTGCTGCCAACCAGTATTTTGGTATTCTACTGCATGCCAGTGTTAATGATAATATTGGTCGCCATTGTTGTGTTTTTCGCCGGCAGTGAGCCGAATTGATTTACATTTACATGTAAAACGTTTCACCGCGATTACATTGTTTCGGAACGTTTATTACATCGCCAATGGCTCGTGAAAGGATCGCTTTTGGAATCATCTTTTGCGGCGTGTCATTCTGATTTTGTTCCGTATTGTGGAATTTGTAGGTATACGGCACACGGTTTTGTGCTTCTGGCCAGTTTTGATTGTTTGAGTTTTGAAATATGTTGAAGTGTGGTGACAAATTACCACCTCACCACGTAACAACCGTAAAATTACGTAACATACCGCGATAATGCTCTTGCATTAAGTAATATAAAGTCCATAATAATCTCAATTAATCAGTTCAGTGTACCTATTCCAGCATTTCTAGTGTTTCCTTCGTCTTACCGGCAATTATATCCGGCACTGTCAACAAAAATTAAGTGAAGTACTTATAAAGATCAAACAAGAGCTATAATAATTGCATGCGCTACAAAACATTAGCATTCACAACTGTTTTATAAATGGTTTATTATAATATAGCTATCACGTATTATTATTGATGTGAATTATATAACATTATAACCATTTTTCCAGCAAATAAAGCCTTTTGTCGGATAACAGCTGTTATAGACAGTAGCCTAAGCACACCTATAGTCTCCCGAGGTTTTCAATCAAGTTATTTGTCAGAAAATGAAATTGGATTCACCTCAGGTTTGTGGTGACCTTTCCCTAAGGCCCGAAGACATCGATGTCCTATACTAAGGTTATCTGACATTTAGATTGGTTTTGGATTACGTTGCATATTCTTGAATGAATTAAGGAATGTTATTGTCCCTGTATAGTTTGTCTGTGAATAGATCTGAGCATTTTGACGCCTCACTTAAATTATGTTCAGGCGCCCATTTCGATTCAAATTGCATTCATTGAAATTTAAAGACAAGTGATAATGACTTGTTATTATTTAACTTTAAAAACAGGACATCGCTAAAGTAGAAGAAACAAATAATGGTGACAATTCTGACGGAGGTCATTAGAAATATCAAATTGAACCCCTGGCTCATAAGAGACATTCAAGAGATAACGTAATGAAATGTGTCTCTGCAGAACATAAATATAAATATATAGGTCGACTGTAAAATATATTTTTTCTAGTTGAATCAATGATGATGAAAATAAGAGGCACGGGACGGGAATAATATGGTGTACGAACTAACGCACACGTGGTATGCAAGATTTTATAATGAAGAAAACAACACAAATAGATCTGTTTATCCTGCCTACCGCCGAATTATTATGGAGGGCTCATTTGCATTATTCATTTCGTCAATAAAGTTCCCCTTTGAACGTTGAGCTCGGAATATTATTATAATAATACAATTTTACGTAGACAGGTCTAGTTTTGCGTTCAACCGGGCATAGTTGTTTTAATTTTTGCTTGACATGGTTTTAAGTAAAAACAATGAAAAAATTATGTTAATGTAGAATCCTTTAGGGTCAAGTTGCTTTTAGAAAAAAAAAATGTCTTTCATTTGAAAGTCGATAAATGTTTTTGTAGATATATTTAAAAATATATACCTATTTATATAGGTAGGTTAAACATTTAGGAACAACATGTTTTAACTTTTGAAGCAAAAAAAAAAGGAAGTCATGTTTATGCCTTTCAGAGTATCTCGGGTTGTCTTGTGGTTTTACTTATCAGAAACAGGTGTAACAAGGAGTTTGCGGCGTATGATAAGAAACATTCACCTCGGATCTTTACTCATGAGTGCGGTATAAACTTTTTTCTGCTTACCGTGCCCAAAACCGCGTTTAGGTCAACGGCCGTGATAAACAGAGCTTTTTTTCTGCTCACGACACTTTTCCTGTAGTTGGAGAAGGGTAAAAATTATGTCTTTCGTTGAACATTGGGCATGAAAACCTCTTTGTACCTTCGCCCCGCGCACCTAATTAGGAAAGACGTTACCTGGTACTTTTTTTGGTACTTGCGACTGACTTAATAGTTGTAACACTGACAGGAGGGGCACATCCGTACGCAGAACCAACTTTTGTTATTTTTTACCATGTATTCCTACCATGTTTCAAGTTATTACACTCTTGGTGACTTATAGGTACATAATTTATAAATCAATTAGATTTTTTGCTTAGATGTGTTTTTGAATTTTAGTATGCGAGTAGAAAATATTTAATTACCTATGACGTATTTCGTAGATCTATTTGATAGTAAGTTTAATCTTTCGTTTTTAGGGTTCCGTACCTCAAAAGGGAAAGGAAACCCTTATAGGATCACTTTGTTGTCCGTCCGTCCGTCTGTCTGTCAAGTGATTGGTCAAAATCAAATCAGAACGGAATCAGTTTTGCTTTATTATATGAAGGGCACTTCGTCGAATTGAGTGCCTGACAATTCTAAAATGAAATTACTGCGCAATTTAATATGTGTAAATGAAACTCCGACCAGTAGACTGGCTTCAAAGCTTTATCGTTCCTCGACTGAGTGGCGGCTGCTCGTGACCTTTCAACGACACAGGCAACGGCCATTTGTACCATTGTCCGACAAGAACATTGCCCATTTTGTTGTGGTTTATTACAACACTTATAAAATAATAAATAGAACGCGTTGGTTGCGTGCCGGCAGTCCACAAATTACCATCGGCATGAACAAACTCCGCACTAATGATTAAGGAAATTAGGATAATTACGAACTTCATATCAACGATATTTGGAGTCGTAATGATCACATTCAACAGTTCTAATTTATTGGTGGCATAACCGTCAAAATTTGTTAGCACGAAAGAGGTAATCGAATGATCTTGTAAGCAGGTACGTACGTACCTAATTAAACGTGCGTGATCATATTATTGAAAAAAAAGCGGGTCAAGTTTAGTACAAGCCGGACTCGCGCACCGAGGGATTCGTACGAACTATGTAAGCACTGCATATAGCTCTAACGAAAAGATAAACTGTACTGAGCGACAAACTAACATTACCGTTGGAAAACTGTTTTACGCACTTTAAATATAGACTATTTTTTTTTATTACTCATGTACAGTTTTCAGATTTCTCCCTGTACTTGTAGTAAGACGGTATAACTTGCAAAATTCATAGTTTTAGGTGAACGGACGATATTGATTACCGTATGTATATGATTCTCTTGAGAGGTTCAAATATACGTGTTTTGCGGCATAAACGGCAGTGCCGTCTTCTTTTTTACTTTAACTTCAACGGACGGTAAACTTTAGTAGGTATATGGTTATAATTTCAACTCAACGCGTTCCCAAGATAAAGGTTCTGGATTGAGAGACGGACGGACGAACGGACCACAACACCCTAAAAACGAACCTAGGTACATATGTCCTTCCCTGGGACTCAAACTATCATCGTACCAAATTTCATCTAAATCGGTTCAGTAGTTTAAGCGTGAAGAGTTAACTTATTATTAGGTATTAATATGTATTTTCTCTTTTTCAGATACTCCGAAATCGACAAGGCGATGTTGTTTCGCCATGGGCCGCAGTGGTAGTGCAATGAAGGTACGCAAACAATTAATTATGCTGTAGCTTCCTATTAATTTTCATTTAACAAGATGATTTCATAAACATAATCTGTACGTAAAACTCAACTTCGGTGAAAACATCGCATTTTTAACAGGAAATTAAAATCCGTGTGCTCAGTTATCAAAACGTTTAATAACATTAGAGTATGGATAGATGATTATTTGCTTCCGCACTAGGAATTCCGGTGATCCTTTATGAAATGCTGATAGGCTTAGAACTTTTCATAATTCACATCTTCACACCGACTACCAGATTTGGATGTGCATTGTCAACAAATCGGTTAAACGATAAATACGTTATAATAATGTAGGTACAACTGCTAACGTGGGGAGGTAGGGTCACTAAATCAAGTTGATTAAACATGTATGAAATTATAAATACGTAATAATACATACCACTGTGTCCACATAGCGTTTAATACCAATGCGAATTATGAGTAGAGTTTTTTTTTCTAATAAAAGTAAAAATCATCAGTCTTTTAAAATGGGTAAGTAACTCATTTTTTTATCTTTATATCATGACATACTTGACATAGAGTTATTTTTGTTAATAGACTTATAACAGTACTAGCGACCGTGCAATGCTGATAAATTATGCATGTATATACATATAAACCCTCCTCTTGAATCACTCTATGTATTAAAAAAGAACGCAAAATCCGTTGCGTAGTTTTAAAGATATAAGCATACATAGGGACTAGGGGTGTAACGAATGTTGATTTTTGAATATTCGCGAATGCGAATACGAATATTTGACTCTGACATTCGTGAATGCGAATGCGAATGCGAATATTGCCCATCTTGTCAGCTTGAAAAATGTTAGTTTTTTGGGAATTTCCTTAAAAACGGTGCATGTCAGAGGACTTGGGGGTTAAAGTGACTACTGAATGCCACGTGGGTCCCACCAAATAGAGTGCGGCGTCGCCGCAGATCTCGACGGAGATGACGAGAGGACCCGAATGCTTCCATAAGAACTAGCCCAAGACCGGGACGTGGAAAAATTAGAGGGTGTCCTACTGCTGATGTTGGGCAAAGGTGCCAAACATCAGCAGTAGGACACCGTACCCTCTTAAATAAAATAAATAACGTAGCCAATAAAATTAAATAACGTACCTACGTAGTAATATGTGGGCATATTTAAACCCATACAAATATGACACACGTTTAACAGTCTTTATTTTTTGTTTATTCATTTAAGAGGCCGAAAATTTATGAATAATATTCGCATAATATTCGCAGATATTCTAATAGGGACAGGCAGACAGACAGACAGCAGGAAGCGACTTTCAGTCATCATCCCTATTAAAATAGCCACCGTTTTACTCGTACACGTATGTAATGTAAAGAAAACTACTTTGCTTAAATGAAAACCTGCCAATGGTAAAGAAACACAATGCTTTAAATTGCCAGTGACTCTGCAAGTTTCGTCATAAAAACCCAGGTATCCATTACGAATTTTTTGCCATTATTTTGTTTTCCGAATAAGTGGACAGTAGAGTTTGCAACTTGGAGAGTCCCTTCCTACTCGTAGTTATTAAAAATACGCTTGGGTCCAAGCCGAGGTTTTGGGCGAGTCATTCAATTACCATAATGAGTTCGCATTACACAGAAGGCGATTTAGTTGAGATTAAATTATGTCAGGCTAAGAAATTGAAACGGCAATTTTTCTCAATGACCTACAAAATATATTAAGCGCTTATTCTCCACGCGACGACAAAGAAAGGGATCGATGGATTACTTTTTTTTTTAATAAATAATGTAGCTTTCGATTGACATAAAATAGTTATTTGTGATACAAGTGTGGTGGAGTGGTGATTTCAGAAGTCTTTTATTTTTTTTCATACGCGATAAACGAACGAGTGGTTAAATTCTACACGAGATTTAAGTCTACGATGATTTCGGTTACTAGCTGCGATGATTTTGGTTACGAATAACTTGGTCGCTGTCGATGTAACCGACTAACGTGTGTGCACGTTGCGACTGGCTAGGAGTTAGTGTGCTGTGCTGGTGCGAGCGGCGTGGAGGCTCTTGGTGCTTCTCGCGGTATGTAGTGAGCCCCTCCTGCTCTGAGTAACCGTACTGAATCTGTCAGATTTAGCCGAACTTGAACGAATATTTAAACAGCTATCTCGGCGCTGAAAATAATTCATTGTATAAATATACAACAAATTAACCTAAGTAGGTATATAAAATGTTCTTACCTAAATGAAAAACTACCTTTTAATGAAATCAATCCTTAGCATGAACAGCGTCGTTGAAATAAAAAAACCCGGTCAAGTGCGAGTTGGGCTCGCACACCGAGGGTTTCGTACGAATTATGAGAGCACTGCATATTGCTCTAAGGAAAAGATAAACTGTGCTGCGCGACAAACTTAACTTTACCGTTGAAAAACTGTTGTACGTACTTTAAACACAGACATATGTTTCGTTACAGATTCGTTTCATTACATTTATTTTTCTGATTTTTCCCTATTACTTACTAACTATGTAGTGTAGGAGGGTATTACTTGCCCATAGTTTTAGGTCAACGGAAAATACCCTATAAATTATGATTCCCTTCAGAGTGTCGAAATACGTTTTCTGCGGCATAAACGGCCGTATCTTTTTAACGTCAACTTAGAAGTTTTTTTCACAGCTTCAAGGGACTGTAACCTTGAGTATATGGGTTTAATTTCAGCCCCATAACTCTAACCGTTACCGAAATAAAGGGTCTTGATCTTGACAGACAGGCGGACGGACGGACGGACAGACGACAAAGTGATCCTATAAGGGTTCCGTTTTTTCCTTTTGAAATACGGAGCTCTAAAAAGAGCAAAATCTTGATCATAAACTTGGCCGGTTCTGCGTGAATAAAATTAATACTTGTACAAAACTATTCGATGAAGTTTTTGTCCGCACAAGTTGTCGGTTCGAGCGGAATCTCATCGCGGCTGCATTTTAACTAGTTGCCCTTAATTGCCAATCCCAGGACACAAACTGAGGCCACGGTTTACACTTTTTAGTGTTCCGCTGCGAAGTTTCCTTAGTGTACTATACACAAAAAAACAGTGCGTGTGTCAGTGTAGGTACTGGGTTCTTTCTTAACAATTTGATAGTATTTTTTTTATCACTGTCGTCTTTGTAATTGTTTGATAACTAAACATAGAACAAAGTTATGGCTGATAATAGACTAATTACTGGCTTGAGACAACCGGACGTCTACCAGGAAACACGGTTAAGAGGCCTTATTCCTTTTAAAATGCTGATTATTTTAGACATTTTTCTCTATGATCAAACATGTTTCTTAACATACTATTGACGTTACTGCCTACAACAGGCTTATTGGGATTTATTGGTATATATTTGAAACCTACAATTTGAATTTTTCATTGATAATTTGTGTTTCAAAAACTACTCGAAATTGTCAAAATTCACACGGAAAATTAGTTTTTTCAACTTATTTTCGACTGCACGCAATAAAAGCATGAAATCGCTATGTTACTAACTAGAACTCGGGGAAAAGTATAATTCACTTCAAAAAGTTGGTTGAAATTATCAATATATTTGTCATAATATGAATAAAATAATTTTTAAAAGCAATAAGGCCTCTTAATGTTATTTTTATCCCAATTGCATAATGATTATTTATATGAAATAATTTAGATTACCTTATCACTCAATAAAAATACATATTTGAACGCCGCCCTGGTGTACGACATAATGTGTACGATCAATCGATCATATACATGTGCATTCAAATGTGCATGGTGATTATTCTTTTGAAGGGCCTAAAATTTATTTGCTTTTGCCCAACTAGTCAACAACAAGGTTAAGTTTTGCGTGCCTGGGAATGTAATACATGCGGGACCTTTTATATACTCGCACGTAGTCAACGGCCGAATGGACTTATTCAATGAGATGTAGGTCTATCGATTTACCTAATCTGAACGATGGTTAGGTTGGTTTCAAAGTAATCTTACGCAGATATTTCATACCTGATTATGCTCGTTAAATTTTCTTAAATAAGTCAAATGTGATAGTAAATCTCTTTCTTTGCCGTTAATCTATTTTAACTAACCATAAACTTTTCCAACAGCGAGGATCGGTCAAAGACCGAGAGACCCTAATTGGCAATTCTCCAGCACAAAAACTGGAGCCATAATCTACCCTTTTTTAATTTTCCCCGGTAAGCGAGGACAATGCCGCGTTCATACGTAAATCCGATTTAATGTTTGCATCAAATGTATTAAGCCGCCCTTTTATTGTGCGAGCGCTTTGCGTAAATATGAATTTTATTGTGTTATCCAGATTTGTGGCATAAACAGCCGCGAGTTTTTTCAATTGTGATATTTTGTACATACTAGATCACGGCGCTATTATGTTGTACTGTTTCGTTCATTTTGGCGTCAGGGTGTCATGGCTTTATTATTTACGCGGCTTTGCTTTCTGTTGATGGTATATTATTCGTCGTAAAGAGTCTTCGTTTAAATTTCCAGTACCTGGGCGACCGAGCTTTGCTCGGTTATTACTATTTATTGTAATATGGTGGTGTTTAGGTGATAAAGGCGTTACAAAAAATACCCGAGAAACTGTGTTTAAAATATGTATCGGTAAATTTTTCGTAATTTTAATTTTAATTATTTATTTTTAATTTTTTACTATTGCTTCATAAGTTTCAATAAAATAAAAACTCGAAAGCATAAATCTTATTCACGTAATCAGTATAGGTAAATGTTAGACATATTTATGAGAAATATATATTGTTAAGTATCTCAAACATAAACTACATTTTTAAACTTCTCTAAAAACAATAAAAATTTATAAACTGTATTATATATATGAACATAAATAAAAAACAAAAATAAGTCACCGAGCGGGATTCGAATCCGTAATACTCGTTTCTTGCCGTCCGCGTCTTAACCCGGTGAACCAGACGGACAGTGGCCGGGAGGACGAAATTAGCGACCATATTCTGCGTGGAAAGAAAAACGCATGAAAACTCGAAAATACGCGTTTTCCCAAACATAAGACTAATCTAGATCGATTGCTTACCCCCGAAAACCCCCATATACCAAATTTCAGCGAAATCGTTAGAGCCGTTTCAGAGATCACAGAAATAAATTTATAAATAAATATATATACGAAAATTGCTCGTTTAAAGGTATAAGATTGAATGATAATTAATCTATTGGTCTGTTGCAGCTTTACAGTAGGTCAGAGCAATAAACTCACTTTTATATTTTTACACTTAGGTATACGATCACCCAGCGCCTTATACCGCCGTCCCCATCCGTTCGAAAGAGCTCCTTTACGCCGAATGTGCAACTTTTAAAATAACTCGTTCACTTCCACTGATAACTTTAACTCCTGTCGGTCACCTTTTCAGAAAAAATGGTTTTGAAAATCTTAACGAAACAGAACGATGATCGTTATAATTAATACATATATTTTATTACTTAATATTCTCCATTATTTATTGTTCCTTATTAAATTTAGCATTTTAGTCTAGTGTAGTAAATATTAAAGGTTACATGTGGTGTGTGCTAAGTGAGAGCGTTTTAGTAAGTAAGTGCATGCCTAAATGTACCTACACTTTATACTATAATTGTTGTTGTTACACATTGACTTCTGTTGTTTCACCAATAAACAAATATATAAATAAATTGCGTGTATTGTTTTAATTTAATTGCTTAAAAGAACACCAAAAGGGGCAGTGTGCTTTTGTGCCTACCAAGCCGTCGACACATATAATCAATAACAAGCACTTAACAAGTTTAATATAAAATCAAACTCTTTAATTTCAAATAAGATTTAATTTCACTCTCTTGTGTCATATTTAAAGTAATTGGTGCGACAATTCTTTGAAAAATGGAATGTCACGCGCGAGCATATTTCTTTAAAGTTACTTTATGGATGTAGTTGGAGGCACTTCATATTCTTCTAAAAAGACGGTGTTGGGTTGAAAATTGACTAAATGCACGAAAACGGTCTTTCACCTTAAACTGAGAAAGCGTTCAGCCAAATTTGTTTTCTTTTTGCTTGCACTATCCCGATTCATTTCCCGGAATTGGCAACCCTACAGGCTCGCTTGCACCAAAATCCCCTTTGGTGTGCCGCATCGGTTGTGTTCGCGATGGGTCGTTAAGTTGAGAGACCGTTTTATTTTTCCTCTCTTGTGTCGTTCATACTGCAGACGTCATGATCATGATATGTCTATATTATTTATTATATTCATCAACTTAGTGATTTGCTAAATAAATATCTTCATCGTTTGCGCATAAAATTTTAGTAAATTTTATCATTTAAATATGTACTCCAACTCGTATCATATCATACTCATTTTAAAGTAAAAGAGTTTGAAGAAATTTGGATGTTTTATACAAATTATATATATTTCTAAATCTTGACCCTTTTCATAGAATAACCGTGGATTTCCACTCTGCAATACCGCTGTTCGGATCCGACCAATTACTAGTTCTTTTTTGTCCGGCTATAGGTAGTAGTAACATTTTTTTTGCTTTATTGAATTATAGCCGAAATATATGTGCCTATTTTTGCATGCCTTTTTTGCACATGCTTCAACAATAGCTTTATGAAGTGCATTTGCATTTATCCTGATCGTTTTTTATTCATAGTAACGTGAAACATTTTTATTATTTTAAAGTAAACTACCGATGGATTTATGTCCTTTTCGGCATTTCAGACACTATAAATTGATACGAAACGAAATATTCTAAAAATGCCTGGTGTACGAGTAAGTATAGTATGTTTGAATTAATATATTAGAGCGTACTAGAACTTTTCTATAATTAATCACCCTTTTCGATTTTTTAAAAGCAAACCTAACGTATTAGGATCTACACAACGATGTATGAAATTGGGATATATTTAGAAAGTAAAAATTCGCAGTGTTGTTATTTTATTAATCTGCGTATTTACAAAGACCTAGGTTACAAATAAAAAAATAACCTGCTTTCGAGTTGTTTGCATATTCCCTAAGTATTAATAAATTCAGTATCATTAACTATTCAGTTTAGTAGACTTGAATAATAAATAGTCATATTTATATAGCATTGGATGATACATATGATATTGTATGATGGATACATTAATATTTAACCGTAGATCGGTATATTTTACTGTTATATAGCGGTAGTAACATAAGGTAACTATATTTTATAAAGTTATTCACTTTAAAAAAGACTGCTGGCATAAAATACGTAATTATTTACTTTACGTAACATTGTAAAATTAACTTAAAAACTATATTTTAACCCTTAACTACCTACCTGCTTCTTTAGTCACACAAACACCTACCTCCCGTCCCCGGGACGGATACATAATGTCGGCCTTATGTATTTAATTTTTTAGATCGGATGGGAAATTTAAAATAATAATGGAAATACAGACATATTAAAATATTTTTTAAACTAACAATCATTCTGGAAACATTAACAAAACAAATTTTTACTGTAAACATATGGCAACGCTCGTTATTTCTACTTTAGGTACTATATATCCTTTGGAAGGTTAGATTTACAAAAATGTTGACTTTATATAAAGATCTAAGTCATTATTTCTAATTATTCAATAATTAACAATGCTAAATCAATAAGTTTCGTTAAAATAAAGGTAATAGTTTTATAAAATTGCAGACCACTAATTTATTCAATTTTTTCGCCGCAGTGAATGTAAGTTTGTTTGCACATTCTAGACAAACAGATTTTTTGCATTAGAAACATACGTACTGGGTCCCGTTTTTTCTTCGGGTCACAAGTAGAACAGGTTTTCCGTACTTCCATTCACTAACCAACCTGAGTAGGCGGTCGGCTAAGTAAAGAAAAAAAGTATTCATAGTCACGTAACTACCTACCACCCATCTCCGAGACCCTTAAGAAAAAATACGTATCCACCTACCACCCGTCTCAGAGACGGTCGGAGACAGTAATATGCTCACCAAAATTAAATGCGTCCACAACCGACCTTGTCGAGCGACGACGCGGCACTGAGGTAGGAGGGGAGAAGGTACAAGAACACAGACGTTTGTAGGATGCTCGCACATAGGTATCTTAACAATTTTAAGTTTGAATGAGTCTGTGAGACGGGAGGTAGGTGGTTAAGGGTTAAAAACAACTCATCATCACACAATCCGTGCAGTTTGACTTTAAGTAGTTTTGAACTGTAATCTTGAGCTTCTGCTGGTCACCGGCAAAATTGAAGGCAAAACATCTAGAGGCCGTAGTCCAACTCCAACTATATAGTCAAACCAGGTTTGACGAACACCAAACTTACAGGATGTACACCATGCTGCAAAGGACAACCACAGGTGGCCAAAAATAATCAAGGAAAAAATACTTCTGCAACCGCAGGGTCACGATCCTCTGCAATGAAGAACACGACGCGAGAAGGAGCTTTGAACTAGGTCGGAGCTCGTCAACAAAACCGAATGGTGACCACTTGTAATAAGGAAATTTCGCCCACGAGCACTAAAGAACGTTCAAACTTTCAATAGCAGTAAACAATAACTTACCGTGTTATTGGATAAGTACATTTGAGGCTGCAATGTCATCCTGAATTGTGTCAGACAATTAAATCTTCTCCAACGGAAACACCCCATAACTCGCTTTGACAGATGTTCAGAAACAATGAAAAAGTTAAATTGGTTAGAACAGCGAGAATTGTCGAGTAAGACAATCACTCGCAATTTGGACGTGAATTACTCTACTTGCGTATTTTATTACTGACTTCCACGTGAGATAGCTTAGGTTTTACGAGGTGTAAAATATATAGTATGGACGTTGCCAACTTCGCCATTATAGCACGTTCGGATATAAACTGCGTGTGGACAAATTTAACATTTTTAATAGGTTAGCAAAAAACGCGTACGGTCGAATTTTTGTTACCCAGTAAAAAACCTTGTACTTACTTAAAGTACAATAAACTCCTTAGTTTTTCTTTATAGGCAATGTAAAAAAAAAAAACATTTACATTACGCGAAACATTCTTTTTTGTGTAACTTATATTTATTTCCGCCGCAATTTCTCTTTTATTCTTTTGAATATTTCATATCTCGTTGCAGACATCATTTTTGCACAATATTTTTGTAACATACACGACATAATTATTTTGCAAAACTACACTCGGAAGCAAAGTACGAGTGCCAACTCGCAATAGTGAAAATTTGCCACAAAATAATTTACAGAATAACGTTGCAGGCAAAAGTTGGAACCGCCTTCCGGGAGTAAAATACGGCACACCTATGAACTATCAAACTGCTAAAATGCGACTTTGAAACTGCTCTAGGGGTTTCTTTATATTCTTGCGAGATTCTCTCGACCGAGCTCATATGCTGCTGTTTACGTTTAATTAACTAGCTTTACTAACGATGAACTTCATAAAATAGACAGAAATTGATCTTCGGTAATGTAAGACTATATAATTTTTCTTTCAGTCATTTAATCTTAAACCAGAGTTTAGCAATTATACTTGCAATGTACATACCTATCAATGACTGCTCTGAATAGCAATAGTTTGCTCATCCGGAACTATTTGCTTTAAAATTTGAGCAAAAATGTCTTACTAGCTTTGATAATAGTTTTTGTGTCTGGTAATCTAAAGGTTACTTGTTCAAAAGCTCTTATTTAATGTATACATTATAGGTAAGCAAGCAATTTGTTAAAGTATCGCAGTGGCAACTAAAACTTCCCGAAAGTAGCCGTATTTTTATCCAAAGCGGCACTTATCCGGAACCATCGGCGAGGAGACGGCTCAAAGTTAAATGAGGAAGAAAATCTATGGGTTGTTTAGTTGATTCCCGGTTCTCCGGCTAATTCACAACTACTTAATCTAGTTTCGCA
Organism: Apotomis betuletana; assembly: GCA_932273695.1. Lineage (NCBI taxonomy): Eukaryota > Metazoa > Arthropoda > Insecta > Lepidoptera > Tortricidae > Apotomis > Apotomis betuletana. The sequence continues at coordinate 18,077,245 of OW026300.1, forward strand.
GAACGAGTTAAAGCGGAACGGGATTAAGATCGGTTCCGTGGTACGATCGCTGCAATGAGCGACACTCAATGGAAGTTTATTGAATAACGAGCCGTGCCCGAATTCTCAATTTTCATTTGTTTTAAGTGTGTCTTCAAAACTTCTTCGTGCTCACTTTATGTTAAGGAGCTCATAAGTTCTTCAGCAGAAATTACAATTTTATTGGGATCAACTTATCAGAGGTATTCATATTATATATTTTCCCGATAGTATGTACGTCGTTCGGATTCAGAATCTACGATGAGTCTATTGTTACATTAGTTGGTTTTTAGATATATTTTTTACTAGAAGAAGCCCGTGAACTCCGTTCGCGTGAAAGAAAAAATTATAACCCTCTTTTTTGCTTCTTCAATAGTCGGTTAAAAAGTGTCCTATAACCATCTGAGGATCAACTACCCCGTACCTACATATATCACATTTTTATTTAATCTGTCCAGTTTTTAAGGACAAAAATTAAATTTTAAAAATGTTATAATATTATTTTAGAAGATTCCGCCACTTCAAAGTGGCGTTTGATATCATTCCGGTGGTAACGCTGGTCGAGTGTTTTTTTTTATTTTCCTTGGTATATAATAATTCCCTGTAGACCAAGATAATGTTGTATACCTTCGGAATTTTAACAAACGTCACTTTGAGGACTTCAAAAATGATATCTAAAAAACTATACGACTTAAAAAATATAAACAATATGTAGATTCAGAGTCCAAAAACGTACCTACTGATATCTGTTAATATTCTATCTTGGTACAAGTCTTCAGCAACGTAAAATACATAAAAGTAAACACAAATTATAAATACGTAAATAAATATAACTTAGGCCGCAGCGGCTGAGCGCGAGCTCTGCTGCTGAGGTTAGTGACTGAATTTTTAAAATGTGCTCAGTGGTATAATGACTACTACACTGTGGTTACATATATATTTTATTGTGGCTACTTGTATGAAATGTAACATATATCTATTCCTCTTAACTCGTGTAACATGTATACACGTCGCTTCGTCACGGATTTAAAACAAGCTCGCTAAAGTAATTTGAGGCTGCAAACATCCCGATATTAGCTGGCAGAGACATTATCTCGCTGCAAACCGTAGATTTAGCGACGCTTTCACTAAAACCTCATGTGTTATTACTACTACTCAATGTTTGTAATATAACTTAAATGTACCTACTAAAAATATTTTTTTATCGTGTATCGCTCCGTCGAGGGTTTCAAAACGACCTCGGTAAAACTAAAACTAGGAGCCGTGTATGTGAGGCAAGAGGCCGCAAACATCCCGATATTAGCCGAGCGGAGACATTATCTCGTTGTAAACCGTAGATTTAGCGGCGCCTTAGCGGAAACCCCGTGTATTACTGCTGGGTTATAATGCAGCTAATGTAACGCTCTCGTCTATGTATTTTATTCTAATGTGCTTAAAAGGCTACTTAATGTATGTGTACGAGTACTTGTGAATTTTTGAAGTGTCTTTATTGCGTTTTTCTGTTCGAGTGCTTGACCGAACTACATTATAAAATGGTTATTAAAACATTATTCGTGAATTACGTAATGACAACGACGGGATTATAGATGTTTATCTACACTCATAATTATCGTTAAATTACTATAACAAGTCCAAATACTATACGTAAATCCTACTTTAAACTAATCTGCGACGGCCGTAGGCATGGTGATGCAAAATCAGTGATGTTATTTCATAACATTACAATATTATGACCCGCCCGCACCGCTGCCACCGCTGCAGGGGAATTTTATGTACTAGGCAGTACTGCTCGTAAAAAAATCTATGACATAATCATGAATCTGTGTGTAGATAAAGTATTTAGTGTAGGTTTGCAACTGTACAAAATTAGGCCTTTAAACACTCGTGTATTAGGAAACCACACTCGTGTTTAAGGCCTCTCATCGTCTGTAGAATCTTATGACATGTAGGTACCAAGGATGCATCATTGTCATATCATCATGGAAATTTATTTAATTTCATCAATGAAAACCTGTAGTACCTAATGTATATAAATGTTACCAAGTATGTACTTGCATACTAATATGTACTGAGCGTATCGAAAAAATAATACCCAACATAAGAGATGTGGTATTTCGTAGCTTATACATTCTTTTTCCAAGCGCGTAAGCTACCGGTTTTTTGACCTAATTAAAAAAGCGTGGCCCTATTAACGTGGAGTTCGTCACGAGTGCCCGGGGGGTTGTTTTGATCCTTTTAATCTCGCATTATCACACCTCGATGCGTGTGTGCTGTGGGCTCAAGTCCGTCAAGACTGTCGCAGTAAATCACTGCCTCTACGAAACGTGGCCGTGGGCTTTATATGCTGACGAGTTTAGTTTCAGAAATATATCTAGCAGAGACTCTTTGTTTAACTCTTTGATTACATACAATACATTGAAAAACATATACTTAGTAAAATTACACTCGAAGATATCCTTACTGACAATTTACATTAAAATGAGCACGAAGCTTTTTGATCTCAGACTAAATCAGAAAATGATACCAAACATAAAGCGTCGTATTTCGTTCAAGCGTGTATAGTAGGAATTATTTAGTAGGTATGCCGAGTTTACTTACCTTCGTTACCTGCAAACAATACAATAATCTCTCTTTTTCGTTAAACCGCAGAGTTGTCCCTTAAAATTAAACACAAAAAGTGCAGACACCTTAAACATTAAATGCGTCTTTAAGTAAGTAGTAGGAAATAGGACTCACATTGAAACACAGTGTATAAATATTGTATTTAAACCACCAGTAAAGTGCGCGTCAAAGAATAGATAAATGGCAATAGGTTCTTACGTAACAGAGGTTTTATGTAGTAGTAACAAAGTAGATTCGGCCTCCAAGAATAATTCTGACTATAAGCTACTCGTTTCTCTACCCAATTAATTAAGTGTCCCCGAAGAGTTCTTTCGACCTGTACACCACGCCACTAATATGTGATACAGTGTAACCAGTTCAGATTCATACATAATTACTGTTCCAACCGATATTACCTCAAAACAATAGCAACAAAATAAACTTAATAAGACAGCATAATTATATCCGTTAATACAGTATCCTCAACACGTCGCGGTTTAATTTAATTGGCCTTAAGGTGCAATTTTAGAATGATGCATTGAATATATAACAATAGCAGAGTAGAGTAATGCAAGGCGCGACTTCCCCTATTTACTTTGTACGGCAATGAATAAAGGCCGCTAGAGATTATCTGAATGAAACAAAGGATGGGCAATAAAGTTCCGCCTTGCATTTATTTATTTAGTAACTGTTTAATATGCTGCATTTGCTGCAACTTCTTTTGTTTTCATTGAGAAGATTGTTTAATCTTGTTCTGGGGTTTGCTAGATCTAGATTGGGGTGACTGGCTCGTACCAAGTCTTGGTTTTTTTTTGCTTTTGCAACTAGGCTCGTGACCACGCCATTGAGCAGTGTCCCTCCGTGTCGCCAACAACGTTTTGTTTAAGGTGCCCCACACACTAGGCAGCCCGGCTGCGGCAATCAGTCGAACATAATATCATGATGTATGGTAGCCCGCGCACCAGACAGCCACGAACTCCCGTATAATTGGCTGGAGCCTCCACCACTATTTTCCTTGAAGCCATGGCGTTCTCATGATTATTGAAAAGATCATCGAAAAATGGGGACTAAATCGCTTTTGGTTACTTTTATCCCTCTTCCATCTCTTATAATGAAGTTAAATATTACTTTTACTTTATAATAAGAATCTATACCATGTTGATGAAGTACTTTTTCATGAGAACTGGAAAATCACATCAATTATTACCACTTCCTACTCATTTAATTTTAATTAACCTGAAACATTTACAATGTTAATAAAATAAATGATTGAACAAAGGTTATTTCATTAAAACTGCATGGTGATATTGACGATAGGTACGTCAAAAGCGCTTTTTTATATTGTAGGTTTGCGATTTAAGAATTGTATAGAACTCTATTTTACTGTTCAAAATAATTCGGTAGGTATTTCACAATTTAATTCTTATTCCCGTTTCCGACAGCTCGTCCTCGTGTCATGAATAGATTGCTAACCGTACTTACTATGAAATAAGCGACTTTTTTTTAAGTAAAAATTAACCATCGCAATTGGAACTATTGGATGAGTTACCGGTCACATTTTTAGATAAGCAGTAAGGGACTATTTATTTGTACAGGGACACGTCGATGTTTGCGTGCGTAAGGATTTTATTTTCCGCGTGAGTTCTTGCCAAGACAACAACTGACAAAATATTTTACGACTGCCCTACGCTGAGCCTATTCAGCTGTCCAGTAGAAATCCAAGTCTACTTTATGTTGTTCAATCTCTGGAAATATTTTGCAATAGGGCGAATAATAAAATAAAACATATGGGACGTTTCACTCGGTGCAATGCGAACTTGCAGAAAAATAAGTATTTTGCTTTAAAATTTCGTGGCTTGAACCCTAGCCGATGAATCTTCCTGTATCACCTCGTTTCCTTCGGCGACGTCGGAAACAGTTAAAGTGGCAGAATTATTTCGCGAGCGAGAAAACTTAAAAATTTAACAGCTCAAATCTATTCGTTTCCTTTTAAAAATATGTTCAGTTATTTGTCATCATTTCCATAATATAAAAGGGGCACAATGTTTTAAACAATTTTTACTATAGGTATTTAATCTTTGGTTTTAACGTATATTTTAGTTAGGTAGTGAAATTTTTAGTCTATAATCACAGCTTCGTGCTGCAGTTCGTGCCCCACTAGATATTTCGGAAACGATAACGCAGATAAAAACGTTCGTTCTTAATGCAGCATAATTTAATGTAAAAGGATAAACCAACTTTTTTCTATTTTGCATAGAAAATATTATAGTATTTAAATATCACTTTTTTCGGTTGTTTGTTGCCGTGGTGATGTCCCCCGGGGCTTCTACAATTAAGCAAAAAAATTGTAATTGCAACAATTAGCTTATACCCCTGACCCACAGGACAAAATAACTAGAAATAAGTAGATCCACCCAAACATCATAATTTGGTGATATTTTTCATTATGAAAATTGTCTAAGGCGACGGGTGATGCGAAACTAGCGCCACAGCCGATTTTTTCTTATTTCTCCATAATCAGGTACATTTTCATTAATTGCCCGATTCTAGGAACTAGCAAAACACCGTTTACCCCACAAAACTTGTTAAAGTCAAAAGCGGCCACTTTAGTTTTGTGCAAGTTTTTGGGGATAGCTTCATTCATTCATAATAGGCTAGTTGACTCATGTCAAATTGTAATAAACTAATGTTTATTTCGTATAGTATTTAGCAAAGGAAACCTAAATATATATTTTTCAATTCATAAAAGTGAAAGATGGCTGAAAAAATTGAATTTGAAAATATGGTTTTTAATCTGTATTTTGAAATGCTTAAAACGCTGTCCGCCATTTTCGCTTATGATAGTCACGTCATTGGTCATGTAAACAAAACTGAAAGTCTACTTTGACGACTTCGAATAGTGCCGTCCCTCTCGATCTCCTGTCAAAGTATATCGGAGTGAGCGGAATGGCACTATACGACGGTCGAATTTCGAATATTTACAGGTAATTCTACGTTACGCCACAGATTAGCAAAAGGGAAAAATGGCGGACGGCGTTTTTGACTGTTCATGAAATTTCTAATTTTCAATTGATAAAATTTAGCTTTCTAGCTTTCACAAAAATACAAGACTTTTTTTTAGAGCTAATAAGATCATTATTAACCATTTGAAATATATTTCAAAACTGGGTCTACTAGCCTATTTAAGAGCTTCGCTCTTGTCGGTGGAGTAATCGCCACTCTTCCCTATTCCTTGTTAACTTCTTGGTCTTTTGATAAGAAACTACAGAAGGCAAAACAGTAATTTAAATAAATATTAAAAGTATTTTCCTAGTTCTCAGACTATTAAATTTAAAAAAATAAATTTAAAAGATGTATGAAAAACAAGAAATGGCTCTAGTTTCGTATTATACCCCGCACCTTAAGATTCAAGTGCTTCAAGTATGATATATTTCACCTATTTTTCGTCTAACAATTGCCTTAAAATAGGGTTCTGAAGTATTTATGTTGTTAACTCAAAACTCCGTCATTTAGAAACAGATTTTCTCTTTTTTTTTTAAAGCTTGAACATCCTCTTCAATATCGTTCTTATTGGAAATGAGATGTTATGTAATGATGGAATCCACGAGGAATCGACGGAGTCCCTGAATTGTTGTAAGCACACGTACAGTTTTTTTTTTTCGTGGAAGTAAGTTGTATTAAAGGGTTCACTGGTTTCAATTTTATGATAGTACATTATAGTGTCAAGTCTGATCTATTAAGGAAAACTCGAAAAAATCTAGGTAGGTACACATCAGGGGCGTTAGGGATCAGCGGGCAGCCTTCCGGGGCGGACGGTTACCTACATGAAATATGTAGGTATAGATACTTACGCCGTTCGAAACGGCGCTCTTTTGTGGCGGCACGGTCATAGTTGGCAGACGATTGTAAATTTTGAAACTTTGGGAGCTACGATTATTCAATTATTCCTTGCTTAAAAACACCAATTTAGACATAGACTTTCTAATATAATTTTTTTGTTTTGTATCTTTGTGAAAGGCTCAGTGTGTTCCGTTCCGTTGCGATACTGTGACTTTTATTTGAATGTCTTTTGTTTTTTTTATTTATTTATTTAAATGTCGAGTAGGTACATGGGCCCACAAAACTTGTCACAGTTTGACCCAGTCCAGCGACACTCCATACAAAACTGAATTATGAAAGCCTTTAGTACCAACATTGAAATATAAAAATAATTCTACTAAATTAAAACGACAACCGATTCCTTCGCGTAACAAGTCTCATAACTTCTATTTGATTAAGACGCAAGAACAAATGTTATACAACCCTCAATTTGACGCAAGTTGTAAAAATCTATGGTGGAATAAAATTTTCTTGTTGTTTGGTTTGTTGTTACAAAAATATTATTAGGTATGTTGTAGTAGTGTGTCAGTGTTTTATAAGAATAATGCCAGGGAAATGTACAAGAAATTGTGAAGTTTGTGGCATTGGGAGTGTCAGAAAAAAAGATTCTGGTATATTTTAGCAAGATTTCCGCTTGACCCGATCAGGTAAAACTGTATTTCAGTGCCAATTTACTTTATATATATATATCGTATTTGTTAGCTGTTTTACTCAGATTGTAGTAGATATCAAGTAAATAAGTAAAATGATGTATTTTCTCAAAAATGTAATCATACTTTAAGCAAGCAATAACATAGTGATGTGAACAAATTATCGATAATATTTGTTGTTTTATTTTTAGGTGCCGTTTATGCGTGAAGTTAACAGGCAATGATTACCGATTAGAAAGTTAAATGAAAATGTGAAAATTTCATAAAGTTTCTTTTACAGGTCCTAGGTCAACCGACTTTATGTTTACTACCTAATATGTTGCTTGAAAACAAAAACCAATGATAAACTGTTCATATTTATCATACTCGTAGTAGAATCGCCGGTCAACTATAATAACCGCAACCTGGCAATGTATCCAAAAATGCACATATTCAAATTAATGATAAGCTGGCAGTGTGCATTAAAAGATACACCTTAAAATATGCTAATATTTTACGTGGAAAACGAGTGTTTTTCTATTAATTTTAGTTTAAAATCGTTAGTTCAACTATTCGTCAATAAGTTAAAGTGATTTTCTATTTACCAATTAAATATAAAAAAAAATATGTCGGGGACGGGTCTGGATGGCTGGTGCCGTGTGTGGCACATTAGTTGATCTATTCGATGTAGTTGTGGACGAGGAGGTAGTTCGAGCGAGATGAAACACTTCAGATACAATTAACTTGATTTATTCCTTATACAATGAAGCACAAAATAACAGTTCCTCGCACAGAGGTCTGTAAGCTAAGTCTCGAACAGAATAGTCTTTATTAAATTAACACTAGGCACATTGCAGGGTTATAACACTGACTCTAATTGCTCTAATCAACTTGGTATAGCACAACGAAACAAGTGAAGTGCCGTGGGCGTTCGCTGAGTGAACCGCCAAGACTCTGTCTAGCGCGCCAAAACAGGTTCAGGGGGCGCTACTGTCGCCTTCCAATGGCGCGCCGGCTTCGTTGAGCTTCCATACTCATGACCGTTTCCGACTCGGCCATACTGACGCCTCACACGTCCCCGTGTGCGTAATCTGAAAAAGAAAGAAAAATCTCGGCAGTAAAACGTCTTTGCCTCGGCCAATCCTGACCTTAAGTGGTTTCACGTAAACTAATATTCAGGTCAAACCTATTATTAATTTAATCAACCATCGAGCAACAACAAACATAGTATCATAAAATTCTCAATCTTGTTCTATGATCGCATACACCATTCCAGTCATTATATCATCGCCTCTATCCGGCGGATACTCTCAAAATACAACTAACTTCGGGTGATACACAATCAATTGAAAATAGAACAATCTTGCATCATAAGCAGACACAAGTACCATAATAAAAATAATAAAAAAATCATTGCTCAACAGTTTCACTACCTACTGTTCGAATCATCCATATCATCATCAATGTCTTGTCTCAAATTAAACAACTATGCCTTTTCCAAATCGGGAATTCTTGGTACGTTCTTTTCAATATTCTGAACAGCGCATTCTTTCAATACCTACTACATTGTCAAAATTTCTAATAGGCTCGCTTCAGTAAGTCTACTTACTGCACAGTACTAACAATTTTAGCTAGACTGATACATGTCATACATAGTCACTGAATTACCCAACTGTTTGCCATGGAACTTATTGGAAATCAACTTTTCCATAAGCGATCACTCGGCAACCAATCACAATAAAAATGAGAACTCCTCACCAGATTGCCTCATATAGTTTGGTGACGTCACACGTCAACCCTCGTCCCAGTGGATGAAGACGCCCTGCCGCTTGCCTTCACGCGGTTCTTTGCGTGATGTCTTGTACCGCGGCAGCTGAAGCAGACGACTCATGGCTTCGCTGTTAGCTGCTAAGTTTGCGTATCTTTTCCTGAAACAAAAACTCCAAGCACAGTATCACAAAGCTCGGTCATTCTAACCTTAAATCCAACAAAAAAAGGAAATTCAAATCAATCTAACAAAGTTACACTACTTAAATTATCATACGTTAATGAGAACATCTAATCCACGGCGTAGATACAAGAAAAGATTTAAATTAAATCATTATTTGCACTTAAATAACAAGATTTATACTTTGTATGATAACTTTTAAATTACCAAGGGATTATGAAACATTAATGATAAAAATCAAACTTCAATTTCAAACTCTTGTGTCCCAATATTTTCCTAATCCTATTAGTGTCTCCAGTTTAAATATTTTAGGATATAGCGATCACCACAATTAAAAGTAACATTAGGATCGTTTAAACGAATCTCAAGCTCACCAGTTGTTACGGAAGTTATAGGCTTTAAACTATACGCCAGCTAAAGTACACAGAGTAAGAAACTATTCAAGACGTCAACAAATTCAATTCTACAGAACGATTGGAAAATCATGAACAGAGCGCAATTTTTAAATGATAAACTTTAATAATGGTAAACTATGTAGTAATCATATTAGTCGATACTAAATCTATGTAGCAAAATTTCGCGTCCGGTCATTACATCACTACGAAAACAATCGTTAGAAAAACATGCAATAAACTTTGTTTCAAATAATTATTAATTTCTATCACGCAATATTCAACTTTTACTTGGAGGGTACTGGAAATACTTTTTTTTGACAAATACCCACTAAACTGAATAAGTGTAACTCAAGTCTACCCCAGAATCTAGCTACACTTTTATTTGTGAACAAAATATCGGAATCGTAGTGAAAAGTTAACGACTGACCTGATGTGTTTTTAAAATGTGTCAATGAGGCCATAGTGCCTACGTCCACGCGTCGCTTGTAGTAAGTTGACCGTCGCTTCTGGGTCACTTCCACTGGTGCAACAACTGACGATGTGTCCCGCTGTTCTTGAAGCAAGCAATGAATGAACTTCGATGTAGTTTGTTGTTGACTGCCGGCGTTTGTCGCCGAGGTGGTAAGTAGTAGCCCCGATGATTTCTCTTTTATACGAAGTAAACAATCGAATTTTTCATGTCCGTTTCTCTCGCAATGAAAGCAATTTAAACAGTGCAATCTTCATTTGTTTTCATACGGTTTTGTAGGTCTCCGTGACGGTGTTAGCTTGAGTTTCAATAACGCAAACGCTTGTAGCTCCTGTTCCTTGATTTAGTGATGTCAAGTTCGTTGTATTTCAAAAAGTAGCCCAAACTTTTTTTTCTTCCGTTTTATTCGCTTCGTGTTCCATCATTCTTCTTGTTCGCTCATGGGCCCGTAGGTACCATCCCAACTTCTGATGTCGGGATAGGGTCGGGATGGCCGGGTGCCGTGTGTGGCACATTAGTTGATCTATTCGATGTAGTTGTGGACGAGGAGGTAGTTCGAGCGAGATGAAACACTTCAGATACAATTAACTTGATTTATTCCTTATACAATGAATCACAAAATAACAGTTCCTCGCACAGAGGTCTGTAAGCTAAGTCTCGAACAGAATAGTCTTTATTAAATTAACACTAGGCACATTGCAGGGTTAAAACACTGACTCTAATTGCTCTAATCAACTTGGTATAGCACAACGAAACGGGACAGTTCCAAGGCAGTAGTGCACTCGACGGTGACCCAAAGTGAAGTGCCGTGGGCGTTCGCTGAGTGAACCGCCAAGACTGTCTAGCGCGCCAAAACAGGTTCAGGGGGCGCTACTGTCGCCTTCCAATGGCGCGCCGGCTTCGTTGAGCTTCCATACTCATGACCGTTTCCGACTAATATATATTTTTTTTACCTTGCGCTTCATAGTCGTACGCGCATGGTCTGCTATCTGGCGAGCTACTGGTCAAAGATTGTTGCCAGAGCACAAAAATATTTTTTTTGGTAGAAAGTGTGCACATCGTGCTTCGATTTAATACTAAACAGAAAATATAAATCGATCGTTACTGACCGGTAGATTATTTTATTTGAATATGTGCATTATTAGATACGCTGCCAAGTTTAGAGTTAAAAAAACCGCAAAATCCGTTGCATAGTTTTAAAGATCTAAGCATACATAGGGACAGACATATACAGCAGGAAGCGACTTTATTTTATACTATGTAGTGATAAAGTTTTGTGATCTATTTGCCAAAAAATGACTTAGCATCCAAGTTACCTATAGTGGATATTATTTTTGTAAGGAGAATAAATAAGTAAAAAGGTTTATGTATTCTCGACCTAAATCAAAGTAACCCTTTGTCCATTGTCTTTGTCATGTGCCCATTTTAATAACTGAATTAAACATGTACGCGTTCGAGAGCATCAATATCTAAAGCTCTGTTGCTCTAATATATAATACAATATACTTACTACAATACTTAATTTGATACTTTATTTCACACCAATAATCCATACTAATATTATAAATGCGAAAGTGTGTCTGTCTGTCTGTCTGTTACCTGCTTGAACCGCTGAACCGACTTAGATCAAATTTGGTATGGAGATAGTTTGAGACCCGGGAAAGGACATAGGATACTTTTCATCCCGAATAAATTTAGTGTTCCCGTGGGATGAGCGGGTAGCACCGCGGGACACAGCTAGTAGTACATTAATAGTCAAAGTGAGGGAAAAAGGCAAGTGCTGGCTGAGTATTAATTTTAAGCGGACGACTTTGGGAGTAGGATGTCTTACATGCGGTTTTCGAAAATAGTACATATAAAGAAATGGATGTTGCTAACTTTGCTTCTATGTAGGTAGGGTAACGTGGGGTACAGTGGAGCACTTTTTTTTGTAAGTGATATAGCTGCCACATTTAATCTTCCAATTGGCTAGTTTTTGGATAAAACTCTAGGACAATTATCTAATTATAATAATCAATGACACAAATAGCTTCAAGCCCATAAAAACGACTAAAAACTGTCTTATTAAAAAAAAAGGGAAACTGATCCACTGTGACCCATCTATGGGTTACAATGAATCAGAGTATTGGGGTACTATGAATCATATGAGGCTCACTGAATTTTGAGTATATCACATGTATTAAAACAATAAAAAAACACTCAATATCTTTATTTTTAACCTTCACTCAGTCTCACAGTCGTGAAAGGGATTTTGGTTGATTTTGATACAGCTCTAATTATCTGATTCCCAGATATCATTTGTAAGGCAGCTCGTATATCTGCCTCCTTGTGGAGGCCTATGCTGATCTTTCTCACCCTGTTCCGAAGGATTTCCTCTAAAAAATAAATACAATTTGGTCAATAAAGTTTTTGAAATTGTTTTCGCTCATAGTGGACTTTGATCCACTGAAACCCAAACCATTTTGATTCGTTGTTCCCCATTCACGTTAATTTATGAAAAAAAAATACAAAAAAGAGAAGAAATAGTTTGATTCAAAAATAGACCATTTACATTAATTTTCATACATTCGACAACATGTACATGTAACCCACCTAACCCAGAGCCAACTCAATGAGGCACTATACGTTTTGGAAAAATGCGTAAAAAATTACTTTCGGACTTACCTACGGTGCGCTCGCGACGCGATCCCCCGCTTCGATACAGCGCGGCTCACTGGTTTGGCGAACGAAGGCATGACAGAGCGGCAACATAGCGCACGCTTACGTGTGTGAGTGCAATACATTCAAAACTATAGCAATCAATCCACTCTGACCCATGATCCACTGAACCCCACTCTCCCCTACTTCCTTTGTATGACTCGTATGTCAGTCCAGTTACAACACCAACAGTACCAACACCAACCGCGGGAAAAGGGAAATATTAAAAAATGTTGTTGTGGGGCACGATGCGTTGCGGAAATTTTTTCCTGGAGGCATAATACGTTTTCTGTGATGTGTTTTTATATACATCCAATAAAGTCAATCCCAGTTGTGTTTGGGAGAGTTGATTCATCTTAGAATCTGAACTCGTTAATTGTGTATTATTTTCTTGTTAAATGTTGACGGTACACTCATTTATTTAAAGTCTGTCAAGACCATGTTTTAATTTTCAGCCCGTAAGTAAAAACTATACATTATTTTTATTCTAAGGTAGACGTCGTCCAAGTTTTTCTAACATACCAATTCAATTCGAAGCAACATCACGGTTATGTTCCTATGGAATATTCTATATAACAACAAATACCACCAAACCGCCACGCAAGGTTAATTGTCGTTCCTCTCATGTGGCTTCGCGTATTTCGCAAATACCTGTATAAGTAGTATGCCTCCGAAAATGTTGGGCAAAATTGTCCTATGGCTACACCGCTACACTACAAACAGATGGAATATATCTAATTTGAATCAAGAAGGCAATCAAAGTGGGGAGACTGATGAGGTATAGAATCTAGGTAAAAATTAACGAAAAGTAGTAATTGTATTGAAACTATCGTGCGAAATTTTTAATAATTATTATAAACGGTTTAAACTCACGTAAAAATTGACACGCAACTGTACGCAAAAGCACGGATTGTCCCTGATGAAAAGCTCCATTCGAGTACGGAACATGTCGGGCCATTCTTGATATTATTTAACATGATCGGCCTATGACTCCTCGGAAATGAGCAGTTTAGCAAAAAAACATTCCATATAAAATATTTATCTTTTCCAAACAACGCTGGGTACATTATGATAAAATAACAATTATGTTATTTACATTTAAGTAAAATCCACGTTACGTTTAGCAAATTCAGTGCAAAGTACGTGTGCACCTCGTTTCAGTAAACATTTATTATTTACCAGCTACCTTTTATAAACTAATTAAGAACTTTCCGCTTTAATCAACATTTAAATTAGTAGTTGTTCCATATTCCCCGAGTGTACCTACTTAGAGCTTATTAAAAGAGCAAAATTCAAGCAGCGATGTGGGTAATTGTCTTAATCATTAACTTTATAAAGCGTTATTTGTTTTAGCTCTTAGGAATAAACGAGAATGTAACGAAGCAAAAATATTTTCGCTTTAATGGACTAGTTTTATTTAGGAGTAAGCATGTTCCTAAAATGTGCACGCTTAGATTTTATTATATATAATATTATATGTATGTATATATGTTTAGGTTTTATAACGGGGTAAATCTTCTTTCTTTCTATTAATTACAAAATAGAACAAATTTAAAACCTTGATTGTATTAAAAGCAAATTCAAGGAAGCAACGTAGTAAGCAAGAACATCTATACTAGGTATTATAAAATTTTGGATTTGTATTGAAAATCTGTTTTCTGTGGAAAATCTTAAAGGGCTAATCAGGATCGTCGTTTGTTTTATATGGGCGTGCGGTGCCATGCCAGTCTGGTCATCTGTTGGACATAATTCTCTTTGTCCTGTCATCACGCCGAATCGGCTATATGGATTTTTACCAATTTTGGTACAGGGATAGCTGGACATCCAAAGATGGTTATAGGATACGTTTTAGCCGACTACGATATTACAAAAAATTACCTACGCGTTCGAAGTTGCAGGCACCTTCTAGTATATATCTAATAAAATGTAGGTAGACTCTAGACACTCATCGACTCATCTAAGATGTAGAAACATGAAGTTATGAACATTTATATTGTAATGTTTTTCTTAACACAACAACTGAAATCAAGCCTTCGCAGTGCTCAAATCGGAGAAGCTCAAAGCAGCACAAACAAAAAACAATCAATATTATTTCTATGCTTCACCATACTCGAGTAAAACTTACTTCAAACATATCTCGCTCTTTTTGCGTTGCGGAATAAAAAAGCATTCGGAAACATTTTGGGAGATTAACATTTTAAAGTTGATGTTGGTACACAAGGCAAGTTTAAACATTGAGCCAAAGACTCTTGGGCTATGAAATTCTTCCTCCGTTTATTTATTCAGGTTCGTACGCGACATGTTTGCGCCGAGGAGACTTTGCAGCTGCCTTGGTATGCGGCGTGAGCTACAAGCTGAGCGCCGCTTAACAGAGAGGTATTTAGAAATTCAGACAGCTATCGCATTTATAAGATGTGTGTTGACGCTGCATGCCACTGACTGGCTCTTTGCCACTAAAATATGACCCAGTGTAATTGACAACATTTCATATTTTTAAGACTACAATTTTAATCGGGAAGCGGATGTAATCACTGTTTTTTATGTTGGCTGCGATTATTAATAATTTTATTATTAATTTAAAATATAGGTAATCTAAAATGTAGTACTTCCAAAACTATGACATATGGGAAGGGTATTTTAGTCAGGTATATATATAAAAAATGACGTTTTGGTTGCCATTGTTGACTGCGTAATTTTTTTCGTGGATAGACTAAAAGTCTATGCAGGCATAGTTGTCGTAGATTTCCGTTATATTCTTGTATTTTTCTACATTACAGAAAAAAAAAAACAAATAAATATTTTAACGTGTAGGTACACGACGCATAGCTCTTTCGATCTTCATATTAATTTTCATCTGTTAGAAATATGAAATGTTGTCAATTTATCATAGATCTCCCCGCTGGCTTCCTTTACTTAAGTAAATGATGACAATCTGCTTGACGGACCATTCTATTTTGACTTATGTTCTTCTACCTCTATTAGTTCACGTATCATAAGATAAGTGAAGCGAGGGATCTCGACAGCTATTGCATTGAATTCATAAGAATGTGTGTCTCGGCTGCGTGCATTTCCGAAAAGCTCTTCACTAGTAGCCGGCTGATGAAGAACCAACTAAATAGTTGAGTCATAGGGATAGATAAGGGATAGTTGACCGGTTTCTGTTCCAATATCCGATGGTTTCGGTATCCGAGTGGAAGAACAGGTTTTATAGCCCATTTTCTTTTGTTTTTGACAAGCTGGATAAGTATAAAATAATATTTGATCTGGTTTTGAAGCTGCCATAGCGTTAATTACAGATACAAACAGACGTCGGAGAAACGTTGAGTAGTTGCAGACAACTTGAAAATTTAAGGATAAGGTTTAATATTGGGTGAAATAAATACGTAGGTACTCTATCTAATCTAAGTTCAAGATATTTACTTTCCATTTTGGAAGATATTGTTAAGTTAAGTTATCTCAGTCTAAACAAATGATATCGGTTGGTATTTAACAAGATTAAACCCAAGCCATCGTAAATATTGCTCTCTATAAATATTTTAAAATACAATTATTGAAATTTCTGATTAAGACAAAGATATTCGTTTCAGTATTAAGGTATATTGTTGGCTTTGTGTTATTTATGCTAACATAAAAAGAAATATATTTTTTGGATAAAGATAAGTCAAGTCCCTTCTAACTTAGAGCTCGGTGATAGTTTTGGTATACATTTTGTAACTTAAAAGACACTTCGGAACTACTTAAGTCGGGTGGTGTGATTTTTGTTTCCTATTTCACGTTTCCGCAACTGACGTGTACCTTTCCCGTGATTAAAAAAAACTCGCTTCTTTGTTTTCCTTTGATATACTTAGTTAGTTATTATATTTTATGAAAATTACATGATTAAAAAAAAGACACTTGTTCGACAAGTGTTCTTTTAATCATGTATATTACTCGTATTTTCCTATAATACAAAATAATTCTGAGCTATTGTTAAAAAAAACCGGTCAAGTGCGAGTGGGGCTCGCACATTAAGGGTTCCGCACCACAAAAACACAACAGTTTTATTAACTAGTAACTAAAAATTTACTTAATATAAGAAGATAAATATATTTACCTAATTTTTACTTGATCGGTTCAGTAGATGCCGAGCCAATTGGCAGTGACAGACGGACAGACCGACAGACGACGGAGTGATCCTATAAGGCTTCTGTTTTTTTTCATTCGGGGGTACGGATTAATCACTGTGGTGCTTATCCTACATATACACGCAAAAGTAAATGTACGTAATACACTTACACAATCGATTAGTGATACTTTATTGCAGTTAAACAATGTGTATACAAAGTAATTATGCTAGTGAGCACACGCAGAAGAAGTAAGAGTAACTAAACTAAATTCACAAACAGTTTTCGGTCCTACTAAACAGTCGTAGGAAGTACCTATAGTAGCAGAGTTGTCTCATTAACTTAGTCTTCTTGCAACACAATTAACTGCACTGAAGGGGAAAATGTTCAGGCGAACACTAAGGATTTGCTCAACTTCTTAATTATTGGCTCATGGAGAACTGTACCTAAAGGTTTCTAGCACTTGAGAAGTACAAAAGTGGCTTCCTGTTAAGTGATTATTAAAAACAGTTTCGGTTTCGATGTTTGTATAGTGTGTATCTTTCTTTATAAAGTTTTACACTTGTACCTTGAATTGATATGTAGGTAATTTTTTGTACGTGTTTGTTTCCTGCAAATGTTGGTCTCCTTCATCAGTGGAGGCATAAAAATTATTCCAAATTCTGTCACATAGTACATACTTCGTAATACATACATATAGTGTATAGTTAGTAGAAAAAATAAGCGTATTTTTTTTTTTTTTATTTACCAACAATAAACATACATAAAATACAAATTTAAGTAATTTCTCGCCAAACTGTAACGTTTAATGTGCGCTTACTACATATTTTTGATATGTGTATTTTATATGACACGGTTCACCAGTTTTATATGACAAGGTTGTCGGTTGTTCCGGGGTAATCACGTAGCAGTAATATATTGCAACTATTTTTTACGTGTCGTCTCCGATTATTCATTATTACGTTCGTCCTGTATTGTACCTGCTTCGTCTGCAATTCTAATTTTAGCCAAATATTGGAATAAATAGACGTTATCACTAGAATCATAAGGGTTCATACATTACTGAATATACATATCTATTTAGACATCGATAATTGCAAAAGGGTGACCTAGGTTTTGAATACTAATCCTCTAGGTATACAATATCAATATACAGTATAGGTTCAGATTAATTCTGAATTCAAATCGAACGAATAAAATTAATAAAGCTGTATAATAACTAGATTTATCGCACTAAATATCAGATTACCTTTGTTCCATTTTAATGAAGCCTGCGGTGCCATTTAAATTAAAATGTAGGTACTCACAGTAAATAGGTTGCGTAAATGAACTATTGAATATTATCAGTAATCTACAGTCAATTTTAAAAAAGTAAGTCAACTTATGATGTAGGTATTCATTGTTATAAATGGAACGGAACTCTTTCATCAACGGAAGATTACCTACTTTAAGTTCTCGTATTAGAAGTTCGCAAATATTTTGAAATTGGAATAAACCTATTAAAATAAGATAAGATAAAATAGGATATTTATAGAATAATAACTTATTTTACAGTGATAGTAAGAATAACTTTAAACTAAGACATTCTACTTGACAAAATATGACACGCGCCTGAACCAGGATTCCCTGTGTTTCTAGCATAAAAAGGATTAACTTATTGATATATAACCGCATACAAACCGCATAGTATTATTAAAATCATAAAATAATATAGGCCAATTTGGGATAATAATTTCGTCCGTTTGCAAATTAGATACATTTAATAGTTTTTCTCCTTGATGACGTCATTATTGACTTCACTTGTACTGCACTTTTCACAGGTGTCATATCTCATTGCAATCCTATTGTTTATCGCTATATAAGAACTCTATTCCCAGAAATGGTTTCTGAATTAACATAGGCCGTAAAAAAATGGTATATCTCAATTGCAGTAAAACTGCATTTACGATTAACTTGTCATTTCGCATCATATTTTGTGCATCAAACTCGTATTTTTTAAATACAACTGGGAAATCCGAAACAAAATTCGATATTGTCTGGTACGAGTATAATATTATCATGAATTCAATTTCCTTACACCGTGTGAGGATAATCAACGACTGACAAGGCAATCCAAGCCAGATTGATCACAATCAAAATTCTGAGTACGTAGAACTTGGAAACTTCTCCCCGATCCGCGAGCACCTATTGCATACACGGGATTCGATTCGGGAAAATCAGGACATCGATCAGCGTGGGTATGACGTGAACAAAATACAACTTTACCTGTGTGATATTTTATATTTATACGATTTATTCCCTAGATGATTGCAAGTGGGTTGGTAGGTACGATGTTTTATGACAATGTCTTGAAACCACAGAATAAAAAACTAGGGAGGGTTCACTCTCTTTTCGCTATAGCCGGACGAGAAATGCATTTTATTGTGTAAAGACTGACCTGTGCGCCTGATTACGAACGCGCGCCGAGTTTCACGGTTAAAAGCGGAAAGAGGACCATGCACCATTGAGTTCTTCCGCGCCATACGGCCGGTCCAGAGTTGGCCAGATGGCAAGGTGAAAATACGCTGGGTGCAGTCGGTAGCCTAGTTTTGATCTTCAGCTTATAGAGAATATTTCATAACATAATGATCAGTCAAACTAAGTACACCGCAAGGGACACCCAAAATAACACCACCATCGTGATCAATACTGCGCTGCCCACCCAGTGGACTCCAGCGAAAATCATCGGTTTATCAGTTTTTCAGTGAATACGTAATGACAAACAAGTATTTCTACTTAAATGTATAAGCATTCCTTCCGTAGTCGCGTACATAATTAAATTTAACTCGCACGACCTCAAAATAGATTTATACCGCCTCCCGTACCGTGCTAAGAAAACGAGTCAATGCATTAAGTCGTTAAGCAGCGGAACTGTTAGCGTGCTCGACCAACAACAGCGCCATTGTGACCATGCCCTCGAGCAAGACACTTTGTCACACCCTTTGTTACTCAACTAATGCTTCTTAATGTTGCTACTAAGAGTGCGGAAATGGAGGGCGTCGTTTGTGGTATCATTTTTTCAAAAGCCGCTTTAAAATACGAAGGTATTTGTAAAAAGACAGACTGCGGTTCTGTAGCGATATCTTTATTTTGTTGGTGTTGTTTTGAAGGACTATTTGAAAAAAAAACCGGCCAAGAGCATGTCGTAGGGTGGATCGCTCTTGTATGAGAAAAAAAAAACCTTACATATTTAACTTCTAATAGTTCTTAAAAGTTGTAGCATAGTATAAAGATGCGAGATGATTTTTTTTATATTTTTAAAATAACGTTTTTTGCCTCCGCATCGCTGTAAAGAATTTAAAAAATGTGGAAATTGGTCCAATTTTCAAAAAAACACTGAGAAGGAATTATTAGCCTTAATGATCACAAGATGAAAAAACATTATGAAGAGGATATAAATTCATTAAATTAACAATAAGGGTTATTCAGAAACTATTATTATAAAACCCATTCATATTACTATCTTGCCTAATTTTGGCATGATTTTTCTTGAGGTTAACTTTTAAAGAATCAGGCCTTCCTTTAAATGAATAACTATGTATTTAATGAGAATAACTATAGTAAACGTCATATATTTAATTATAAATGCGATTAGAGTTTTGAAAAATTTGGGTCTAGTATAGGTTTTTAGGAAACTTCAACGACCTTGCGGAGGCAAAAGACCTATTCCGATTGCTATCGTGTAGAACTAAATCTTAATCGTAATCCACTAGAGCAAGTTTTAATTACTATTAGAATATTTAATTCCAAAAAAAAATATTTTGATCCACCCTTTGTCGGGCCACGCTCAGTGTAGGGTTCCGTAGTTGCCCATCCTTCACATCCTCATCCATTTAAACCTCGGGCTTAAAACAGCGGTTTTAAGCCCGAGGTTTAAATTACGAGAAAGATTCCAAGCTCTATAAAAAAGGTCATAAACGCCAAAGTAACTGTAATTACTTATTACCTTCTGGAAGTTATTGACTTTACACGCCAGACTGAGCGGAATGTTTTAATTCAGTATGGCACTTAACTAATACGTGTAACGTTAGAAGTATAAGGACACCGCGCGGCATTTTTGACCCGTTGTTGAAAAGTTAGAGGGGGGGGACGCATTTTTTTTTCGGAGCGAATATTAAAAAATTGGGCAAGTGCGAGTCCGACTCGCGCATGAAGGGTTCCGAGGGAGCGGTCCCCCGAACGCAACGAAGCTTGGATTCTTTTTCTACTGTTCATTGTATAGGCACATTTCGTAGATTTTATTTCTTTCTTTTTATTGGTTGTCATGTCGGGGGTTATTTAAATTTTAAATTTTATTTTTATATTTTTAGTATCTGTTGTTATAGCGGCAATAGAAATACATCATCTGTGAAAATTTCAACTGTCTAGCTATCACCGTTCTTGAGATACAGCCTGGTGACAGACGGACGGGTGGACAGCGAAGTCTCAGTAATAGGGTCCCGTTTTTACCCTTTGGGTACGGAACCCTAAAAAACGGCTGACTTTATCAAAAAATATTGCTTAGAGACCCCCATTATTTTTAAAAGACCTATTCAAGGACACCCCAAACATGTCTATACGAAAAAAAAAAAGAGGTACCGGAGGAAAGTTTTTTTTTTAGTTTTTATTATACCGTTTTGTCGGCGTGATACGTTATACATACTCATACCAAATTTCAGCTTTCTAGTACTAATGATCACGGAGCTAAGCCGCGAACGGGCAGACAGACGGACAGACGGACATGGCGAAACTATAAGGGTTCCTAGTTGACTACGGAACCCTAAAAAAGGATGACTGGGGAGTAGAGTTTTTTGAGTTAACTGTTAAATAGTTTTATGTGCAATAAATGAGATTTAGAAGTTTGGAACTCTCAACATGGCGTAAATTAAGTATCACGTATTATAATTAGGGTTTGCAGAACCGGGACACTTTAGTATGGCGGTACCGGGAATTCCCGGTACTACCATACTAAAATTCTGCAAACCCTAATTATAATACGAAAAGAAAGTATACAGTACCGTAAGGTGAGGATGTTTGGAACCGAAAGGGCTATTCAGTACTTTGAAAATTAAATGTTGTATCTATCTGTCTGTCCTTCCGTCATCCACCTGACTGTTCATTCATCCAACCATCTATCAGCCACAGACGTCCACTGTGAAAGATAGGCCTCCCCCTTAATTCGCCGAAAGGTGCGATCCTGTGCAGACCGCATCCATCGACTCCTTGCGACCCTAACGAGGTCATCAGTCCACCTAGACCTAGTCGGGGGCTATCGCACGCTGCGCTTTCCTGTAAGTGGTCGCCACTCCAGGACTTTGAAAGGAAAGATTGTAAGTATAAAGTCCATGCCCTATGCCCATATCATATGCCCAGTGCAACAGCTGGAACAAATGGCGTATACCTGAAGACATGTATGTCCTTAATATTCCAGTAGTAATAAAATCGGGTCTAAAAGCATTTTTTGCTTAGTACCAAATAATCCCTTGTGTATCATAGCCTCACCATAATTATGGTAACCATAAAATCGACCTTTACTCATTTGGGTGACTTTTCCCGCCGATAGCTAGAATATAATGACGAACCGTATCACATTCATTTTTTACATTAAATATACGATGTCAAGGTAATCTCCGACCCCTGGCATTAAAGGCACGTGTGCTGTCTGCCCAATCGCTAAATAATAGATCATCCTTGACTAATAAAAATGATATATTGATTTCCGAAATTCGGCAAATTAATACGAAGATTTATGAACAGCCTTATAGACCGTAAATAATAGCGGCATGTTACTGTGTTTTGTATTTGATTTATCAATATTTGCGTATATATTTATGTCATGCATTTGAATATAGAAAACGTGGTATACCGACAGCTTAACTATAATAATATTTTTAATATACTTTCGTTTTTTTGTCTGAAATAATAATAATTTGCAACGATGGATTTAATAGGTTATACAGGTCTCGGCTAGTTTCAAATATTAGGGAAGGTAGTGACGTAAAACAAATTCAATTTTGACGACGTCTAAAGTCGACTGTCTGTGAAATGCTAAAATCTAGTAAGTCTGGGTTAAATACATTCCAATTTTACGATAAAGGTAAATAAACATTAGTTTATGAACATTCTTGTTTTGTTATTTCAAATGCAATATGGTAAGTAGCAAAGATGGGCATTCAAAAATAAATTATCATTCCAAAAAACGTGTAGCAAGAGTACAACCAACTCATCGTCATACAATAGGTTATTTATATGACCTGTTGTAGAATAAATCATAGCAAAATAAAATTGTGAAGTGATACTAATTTAATCGTCATTCAAAGAAATCAATTTAATATAAGTAATTAATTATTTGAGTGAGCCAAGTGTCTTCGTTTCAGCTTGTCCCAAAATTCTTTCTTAGGTATGTCAGATGTTTGGATGTTGATTATGTTTTTTTTTCTAAATGGCGGAGAGATAGGCTTTGAAAACGTAAAAATATAAATGATAGCAATTTCGAATCAAACTTACGAGGTCTACAGCTCACTAAACCACTTCGGGGGACCAACTTGGTTGCGGACTGCTTATTCGCGACCCACTTGGTCATGCCACTTTAGTTGCGACCATCGATCGTTGTTTGCGACCGAATACTACTTAAACATCATTAATTTTGGTTGCGATAATTCAAAATCAAGATCACGTCATTCAAATAAAATGTTCTTTTAAATTAAATTCTGACTAACTAATTTATTTAACTCGTTATTCGTCAATAACAATGACACATTTACTGCTCTTAAATAAGTATAATTAGATTTATTGGAATTAAAATAAACTGGCCGTTTATTCTTATTCAAATTTAAAATAATGTTGCCCAATTTTGGCGAGAAGGTACACAACTTATAATCAAGACAAGAAATATATGAAATTTCAGAAGAAAGAACTAAGTCCCAGTCTATCCGGCCATAATTATACATCTCCACTCACGGTCAAATAATACGAATCACTAATCCTATTTGCTTATTTATTTAAACTTACCCTATTGATACACCTTCTTTTTATCTATCTGATAAGCAATTTTATTTATCTAATAAGATAATTGTTATTCAATTACGTATTCGTTTGAAGAAAACAAAAGTGTGACCACATTTTTCTCATTAGATGCGTCTTCTAATTTAAAAAGTAAATCTTGTAATAAGTAGTCTTCTAGTTTAGTACATAGGTATATATGGGTGGATCAACATTTTCTTGTTGTTATTCTGTCCCGTCACCCAGGAGACAATGGTGATTAAACTTCTTAGAAAAGTGTTGATAATTTATAATATTGGTATTTTCAAGATATATTCTAAATAAGAATGGGATTATAACTGCTGCAATTACAACATTTTTATTGAATATTGCCGCCGAAAATCGTAGTTTTAAAGAGTAACCCAGGGGACATCACCGTGGCAACAAGTAACAGAAAAAAGTTTATCGAACCATATACTAAACTCATACTTATTCGTTTGAATTTTTTATGGACACCTCAGTTGGTACATTAAGCAACTGATGTAACTAATATGTTAACCTTAAGAAATAGCTATGCAAGGCCGGCGTTGCGGTCGTCGCAAATTATTCACAAACTTCAGTCGTTAAACCCCCCGAGCCACACCAACTCTCCAAAAGTGAAACAATAAGAAACGTCGCTGAGCTTGAAAATAGCCTCTAAAGACAATAGAAATTTAGTTTTTTTTATCTATGGAGATCAAAATTAAGCAACTTTGACCGAGAAGTTTTAAATAAAATGTTCTGTTTATAGCTGGATGACGCGAATTTTTAATTATATAAATTTCATAAATTTTACATAAAAGGAAATGTTATATCTAGTTGTTTTATAATTGCATAAAGAAGACTGAACTTTCGAATTCGAGATAATATTGAATCTCGCATCTGAAATAAATGAATTTTATTTTATTCATTAAAATCATAAAAGAACGAGAACGAACAAAAACATATAGTAATTCTACGTTTATAATAGTTCTCGCAATATTAGAATTTAGTATTATAATATAGTATAATATACCTACAGAACAACTAGATGATACTAAATTCACTTTCACATACTCACGTTATTTAGTGTAGTGTTAATAGTAAAACATCATATTTATTACAAATGAAATCCATTAATATTATAATTTTTCATTGAAATTAGTACAACATTTTTGCATTAACGGCAATGGCTTCCGTTATTACACAATACACGTACTGCTTTGTTTACAGACCATTCTCCGCAGATATTAAATAAGCCATCCCGTTCTATGTAACAATTTTTAATGGCGGGCTACGTCATTATTTATAAAAAATGTAAACGCGACCTTATAAAGGAGCAGTGGCCTGTAATGGAATACGGCAATTTATCTAGACAAAGTTGGTGACAGCGCGACAAATATCTCAGTTAAGTCAGTGAAAAAGGAGATTTATTTGTGCCTAATATCTTGTTCTACGACAGTACTTTGTGAGTTAAATTAGTGATGATGAAGCCCTCTTATAAACTTTTGTTTTAATTATTGTTAGTAAGTAAATCGTAATTTTTTCCTAGGTTGTCCTCCTATATATTCTAATCCTTGAATTATTTTATTTATTATATTAATAGGTACCGGATTCTTGATGATCACAAACGATAAAAGGCTATAATTGAGGGCCAATCCATGATGATATTTGTTAGAACAGTAATAATAGGTTTTATAGGTATCTAAATCTCTCTCTAGTAACTTAAGTTTATTATCATGGTTTTTAGATGTTAGATTTTATAAATGTCAATTAACAGTAGACATTCATATTTATTAAGAAAAGGAAGGCTTAAATAAGGTATTTATTCAAATTTCGAGACTTAAGGCTTGAAATTAGAATAAATACCTTATTTTAGCAGATTACGATCCCGTTTTCCTAAATCAAAGCAAAAAATCTAAAGATAAGGTACTAAAATTCATCTTCCCAAAGTTTTAGGCAAAGTTTGGAGCAGGCCGTAGGTACACCTTGATTACGGACCTTTGAGCAAAAGATGTTTTGGAGTAAGGCCCTTTGCTGTTGTTCGTGTTTGCGGAAGGGACATGAGTTTCCCGCGTCGTAAGCAGGTACAAGGAGGTTGGGTAAACAACTGACACAAACTCTTTTCTAACAAAATATATCACCATTGATTGTGTGTAATTTCATCACAGGAATCAAATTTCAATGACAATTTAAGTGTTCTACTGGAGCGTGCGTTTTAACATTTTATTTGCGTTATTAACATTTTTTTTCTTCCAAATTTAAAAACTTTTTATAGAATAATAAATTACATAATTTATTTTTGTACATATCTTTAAATTAAGAAAATTTTAAAATAAAAATATATTTTGCCAAAATGACCCTTTTACTTCATATTACACGATTATTAGTCATCAAAATAACGTTTCGTTTCGTTTCGGTGATTACAATACCTTGATGTTATATGTATGTGTTGTGTAAAAATACATCCACACATTAATGTGTGTGGATTTATTTTTGTTAACATAAGAAAAGGAAAAAACATTTTCTGGGGTACCTGACAAGGATACATACAATACATATGTCATACATTCTGGGCTTTGCACTATTCCTCTAAAATATCATTTATTAATGATGATGACATTCGTTTTTATACATCAGAAATTCTCGTTTATACCTACCTTTCTTTCAGAAATATATGAATGAATAAGCAATAATAAACTTTTTGTTCATCGGGGCATGAACAAATAGTTATTTTATCTAAAATATGTGTATCTATAATACGATAATAGCTATTGTCTTCCTGTTTAACAACTACAAATTATTAACCTTTGCCCTACTTATACATCAGGGAAGTATTAGTTTTTGGAAATTATCATTTGTTTTGATTGTTTATTTAATATTTTTGTATTAAGATTAATGTAATTTAATGTGTATTTTATTTTGGACTTTAAATATTTGCATGGTAAAAATAATATTCTAAGAACTATGTGTATAACACTGTATTCAAAATAAATATTTTGAATCAATAGATTATATTTGATACAGCAGTGGGAGATGTGGACGCAGAGGCGTGCGCGCCATATGTTGTCCCTCGGTTAACGAAGATTTAGTGACCTAAGAACGCCACATGTCCACACCATTATGCCTATGGTAAACTATAGAGCACATATGTTAAGCTTTAGTGTTAACGTGAATCCAACTGGGACCGACTGATTTAAGACGTTAGATTAATACAACAAGAGTGGCTCTGTGAGCTGTAGACCTCGCGGACAGTTATTAAAATGACAGGCTTGTAAAAAAAAAACTACAGAAAAATCGAAATTGTTTAGAAAATTTCATGAAAATGTGAAAAATTCGATCTATAGGCGAGAACAGCCGGTAAGCATCAGGAAGCCAAACATCCAAACATTGAAACAACAACATACGTAAGAATTTTGGGCTAAGTTGGGACGGAGACGCTTTACTCGCTCGGTCAAAAATAGGATCGATTTGTCAATGTCCCCAAAAAAAAACTTACTTTGAGACTAACATCGAAATCGTTAGAGAAAATTTGGACTCCTAAAGTGAAGTAAGGTTTGAATTTTGAATGGAGAACTAACTTTTATGCTTCCGATGTTGGTTTCATAATAAAACGTGATAACTATTGTTGATAAACTCCGAAGTAACAAAACATATTTAATTAAAAGTCTTCACATTGACTTTTAATTAAATATGTTTTGTTACTCCGTCCGTTAAAAATTTAAGGTTATATTATAATTAATGTATTTAGCTATGTAATTTAAAAAAATGATGTCGCTATGATTACTAAATATACATTATAAAGAAATAAAATAGATACTAAGTTTAAATTCCTTAAACTCGTAGAGAAACATTTTTTTTTGATTATAATTTTTCTCCGCGTCTCCGGATTTTTATGAAAAGAGGGTGTAGATTTTGAAACTACTGAATTATAACATATGAATTATATATCCAAAAATAAAGCGTTAGTTCCGATTCCCGCGTATGCATTTCGAACGAAATTGGTGTTAATAAAATTATAATTTTCCATGAAAAATCAGGGTAAATTTTAGGTGCCAACCACAGGCGCCATCTATTGAAAATTTTTGCGTAACTCGGTGACTCGAATCACCTTAAAGAAATTTTTAGACCTTAACATTTCCGTGCATGGCGTGAAGAACTTGATAACTCGACTTACACTTTTTTTTTATTGGCGTAATGGCTTTCAACGGCCAAGGTTTTGTAGGAAAAAAATTGACAACTCGATATCTATGATACTTTTGAAGATATGGCCTGTCACATGATATTGATATCTCGATATTTAGCGGATTTTATTTAACAAAACGAGATATCAGCGCGATGAGGCACAAAAAATATTGAATATCAACTTATCAACGTATTCTCAAAAACAAAAAAGCGTTCGTAATTTGACAAAACAAGATATTAGAATGACGACAAGCACACTTTAAGGATAACAAATGAATATATCGTTTTATCTCATTATACTCAACTACCGTAAATTCATATGTCGATTTATCATTTTCAGGTTGATGGACACAGCAAATAATAAGTTGACATAATTAATTATTCATAATTTATCGAAATGTATATTTCGATTTGTCAAGTTATTCTCACATCTGAGGTGTACTCTGGTACAAAGCAAAACACTGATAACTGTACATTTGTGAACTAATATAAACCTTAGTACAACGTGTTAAGGTCCATGGGGTATAGTTAACAGTGTCTTCGTATGTATCATTCACATTACCGGTACCTTGTCAACCATCGACCAGTTTTATTTATTGGATATTGAAGGCAGATAAATGGTGAACTGTCATGTCAAAATATTTAAAAACTGATTTTGGAAAGCCCAGTGTCAGGAGAAATTCAAGATCTGCAGTTTGAGGCGTCTTATATAGTAAAGACTATCAGAAAAAAAAAATAGCGCAGATCTTGCAAGCTCACAAGACTGCTCAGAGTTTGTGCGTTCAGAAAAACG
Source organism: Apotomis betuletana (assembly GCA_932273695.1). Classification (NCBI taxonomy): domain Eukaryota; kingdom Metazoa; phylum Arthropoda; class Insecta; order Lepidoptera; family Tortricidae; genus Apotomis; species Apotomis betuletana. The sequence goes on from OW026300.1 coordinate 18,105,979, forward strand.
CATAAGAAACAAAGATGTTGCCAGTTAAAAATAAATTAATCTAGTTTTTCTGTAGAATAAGTGCTTTTGCATTACTGAATTAAAGACGATTCATTTACTACAATTTATTCAATATTTTTATAACTTTTAATTTTATTTTCTTCGGGTTTCGTGACTATAATAAAACAATTTAAACGGATTGTATCATATTTATTCATTGTTTGTGCCTTTCTGACGTATTTGGCACCGAAATTTTGTGTTTTTCTCAGTCAAAAATAGTTGCCGAAACGTCAGGAGACTCAAACAACGAACACACGCGATACAATCCATTTAAATCGCCTTATATAAACAAAACAGTTGTATAGAAACGATAGAATTGTTTAATTGATACCCTATTCTATGGTGAATATGTTGATAAGTCTAATATCTCACAAAATACAATGATTCTACCAAAATAAGTAAGATAATTGAAAAGTTTGCATAAAATTACCCTTAAATCAATTTAGACATTTCAATTATACAGAAAAACTGATTTTTAGGGATTAAATTAAAAAACATTTTCACCAATTTGGGCAATAATTTATGGGGAATAAGTTGATAAGTCGATGGTGAACTTGATAAGTCGATGGTGAATATGTTGATAAGTCTAATATCTCACAAAATACAATGTTTCTACCAAAATAAGTAAAATAATTGAAACGTTTGCATAAAATTACCTATAAATCAATTTAGACGTTTCAGTTACTATGAAAAACTGATTTTTAGGAATTCAATTAAAAAACATTTTCACCAATTTGGGCACTAATGTATGGGGAATAACTTGATAAGTCGTTGGTACGTATGTTGATAAGTCTTATATCACAGAAAATAAGAGGATTTTACTAGAATACGTAAGGTAAATGAATAGATCGCGTAAAATTATCGATAAATCAAGCTTTAAACACGAGTTAAAGATGAAAATGGATTTTGGAGAAAATGTCAAACATTAAAATCGACGCCCTGAACAATTGCCATTTTGGACTTATCAAGTTCTTCACGCCATGCACGGATTTTATCTTTTAATTATTAAGTTGCCTAAATACGTCATTCTTAGATCCACATTATTGCAGGAATTTTGTGTATTTCAGCGTTATAAATAACCGTTGAGTTATTCAAACTTTGTCATTTCGTAGAAGATTCAAATTTTCTTTTTGACTACTTTTTCACCTGTATATGTAGGCCAAGGGTGCGTATTTCTCACATAACTTTTTAAGTCCTATTATCGGAAGTCCGAAAATATTTCTCATACTATTTTATATCATAATGATCACACTTCATAATTTTTTTTAATACTAACGATCGGAACTCATAATCATCAGAACTCATAAGATCACTATTCATACAACTTGTTTATACTAATATTTGTTTTCATATATTTTCTTACACTACTAATCTTACTCATAATAATCGGAATTCATAATTATCCGAATCCATAAATTACAAATTTGAACGAGCGAGCGAGCGAGCAAAACCTTTCAGAGCAGATCCGACGTGGCCGGGTTAGGTTAGAAGGTCAGGCGGGGGACCTTCGAGGTAATTTTCTTTTTGCGTACTGAAAAAAGTTTTGCTTGTATTCATACTGTTTACATACAAGAACAATCCACTCAACCACTTCCAGGAAAGTATTAATAGGAAAATTATGATCATTGTCTGTTATAAAGTAAAACAGTTATGAAAAAAGAAATTATGAGTTTTAACATTTCTTATGGATATCGGAACCGAGGCAGGCCGAAAAGGAGATGGCGGGACGATCTGGACGCATTCTGCAAAGAATGGCAGAACCGCACTGGCAATAGGATCGAATGGAGAAAAGAAGGGGAGGCCTTTGCCCAGCAGTGGGACACCTAACCGGCTATAAAAAAAAAAAAAAAAAAAAAACATTTCTTAGTAATGACATTATTAAGAAAAAAAGTATGATAACTGACTGTTATGAGTTCCGATGGTAGTAAAATAAAAGTATGAAGTAAAGAAGTATCAGAAAAAAAATTATGAAGAGTGATTGTTATGAATAAAAATCGGTAGTGAAATAAAAAATAGGAATAAAAAATGTACGGGAGCCAATATGGACCCGTAGGCCAATACTATACACAGATTGAATCATAAAACCATATCCTTTTTATCAGGCAACTCATGCCGTCATCACGGCTTATTTAATCTACTATAAGTTTAGAACACCGAGAAACTGGAAATTAGAGATGTCAGCCTCATATAAGCAATGAAAACTTTACTCATACTACAATTTTTCTCGTCGACATATAAATCTCGGGCTTCGCGTCAAAACACATTACCCTCACTTTGTTCATTGCGTAACTTCACGTTCGCTGTGATAGCTTGCTCTCATAAACTCTGCGTTCTAGTTTCTTGTTAATTTAAAGTTCAGATTTTGTTTGCTTTAGTTAAGACCATACGTACGAGTTTAGAATGCTAACTATACTTTGCATACCTATGTCGTATACCTTGAACTAATTTTGCCTGGTGTTTGACACGTCTTGCGTTAGGAGCAGCTGGCGCAAGGATTAAGGATTGTAGAGTTTTGTTTATGGGTGTTGGACGCAGAACGTACGGGGAATAGAGATGATGGTATGAATGCAGCGCCATATTGAACTCCACCTTACGACTTCGCCTGTGTAGATTTTTAATGTTTTCGTAGGTATATAATTTGATTAGGTACTCGTTTTTTACTCTTATGGATAGGAAATGAATTCCGTAAAATAAATTACAAAATTGGGGTGCAGACTGATGTTGAATTATACTACATACTGTAGGTATACGTATAAGAATAAAATTAGCTCAATATATCATAAATTACCGTTTTTATTTATATGTGACTTCAAAGGTACGCAAGCATCGCGATATTTTTTTTAATCCAAAATAAATTTTGAAATTGTTTTCAGAATCCACAATACAATAACAGCATGACTACCATGGACTTAAACGCACTTTTTTACGGTGTAAATGGCATAAAGAATTTAATATTTTTATTTATCGTTTTACAAATTCATCAATTTGTTTTACAAATGTTTTAGAACTTTTACTAAATGATCAGCACATTTTTTTTTTCATTTTTAAAGGGTGCTCACTCAATCCACACGCACACCCCATAAATGACATCACATGTAGGTGACCATTTGTATCGCTTAACGCTTCTTAGGAATGTTGAACTTTGACGGTTCTAAAGAGCAGTCTGAGTGTAGGTAGTCCCATGTAATCCAAAAAAAAAACGATTGGCATTCTCAAAAAAAAGTCTACACGCCTATTATTATACCTACAGGGCGACTTTAAATTGGTACGAAATACGAAACATTGATTGAGGCTCAGTTATCGATATATAAAATATTAAATTCTTAAAATTAGCTATCTTTAACTATCGTTAATTCTCTAACAAAACATATAATTAAAATCACAATGCGTCGTTACCTCATGGTTACCCCACATTCATAGCTAACTGTTATATCTGTCACTCGTCGTGCGTCATTGTTTTTGTTAGTTATATACAACGTGGGCCCTGCAACATAAGCAAAAAATTAAAACATTGATTTTACTCGTTAAACTGAACAACATTTTGTTCAGCAACTTTAAAAAAAAAACAGTTTTCAAAATTTTATTATTTCAAACAAAGTAAATAGTATTTTCAATGTATGTCGTCCAACGTTGACATTCCCTGAGCATTGACATAGCTGTCACTCTACTAATATCGGACATTTCGCAATACATTGCTTCTTTGTCTAAACTTTATTCTACAAAATGTCATTTAATACACGTTATTTTCAGAAGTTGCTTAACAAATGTTGTTTAGTTTCAAGGGACGAATCTATGTTTTAATTTATTGCTCCTGTTACAGGGCCCACCCTTTATACGTCAATCGAAGTTTACAAGAAATTAATTGGCTTCCGGTTCGTGACTCAATTGTCTCGTTGTTCGTTATTCATTCATTTTGGTAACTAACGAATTAGTAAATGGCTAAAAAAGAATTCAACTTGAAGCGTACATAGCCCCTCTTGGGTCAAGGCCCGATAGATCCCGTGGATTTTTGTAAATCGCTATGAATGAATGAATGAATGATTTGAATGAATGAATGATTTATTCGATGTATGTGGGAGATGGGTTACATTTGCAGGTTGAGTTACATAACACAGAATCACCAGACCCTACCTTTACAGGCATACATACATGGTGGCATATACATAATTTACTCTTCTATCTTAAACAATTACAATAAGCTATACTACTTTTCTAGATTAGATGTCAGAGTGCAGAGTCTCGAATTGTCACGGTTAACATAATATTCATAAGCTATATATATACTCGTAAAACTCAAAGGTGACTGACTGACTGACATAGTGATCTATCAACGCACAGCCCAAACCACTGGACGGATCGGGCTGAAATTTGGCATGCAGGTAGATGTTATGACGTAGGCATTCGCTAAGAAAGGATTTTACAAAACTCACCCCCTAAAGGGGTGAAATGGGGTGCCAAAGTTTGTATGGGGAAACAAGATTAGTTAGACTAATTTATTCGAAACTTCACAATAAATGAGTAAACACGTGTCTCAGGTTTTTTGAAAATTCAACCCCTAAAAGGGAGAAATGTGGCGACAAAGTCTGAAAATCAGCATGGGTATTGTTTTTATGGTTTATCGGATCGCTGATTACGAAAACCACAACGATTTTAAAATCCAACGTGGCGGACGTGAGTTACCATCTCCCCTGTTGGGGTGAAATGGGGTTGAAATGTCTAAATACTAAACCGCTGGTTCTAGAAAGTTCAAATTTGGCACGTAGGTTCCTTATAAGGTGTAGGGGTGCACTAAGAAAGGATTTTTAAAACTCACCCCCTAAAGGGGTGAAATGGGGTTCCAAAGTTTGTATGGAGAAACAATTAGTTAGACTATTTTATTCGAAACTTCACAGGAGTATTTCTAACGATAAATGAATAACACGTGTTTCAGGTTTTTTTTTAATTCAACCCCTAAAAGGGAGAAATGTGGTGACAAAGTGAAAATCCATTGGTAATGCTTTTATGGTTTATCGGGTCGCTGATTACGTAAACCGTAACGATTTTAAAATCCAACGTGGCGGACGTGAATTAACATCTCCACTGTTGGGGTGAAATGGGGTTGAAATGTCTAAATACTAAACCGCTGGTTCTAGAGAGTCCATATTTGGAACCTACGTGTCCTTATAAAGTCTAGGGGTGCAATAAAAGAAGCATTTTGTCAAAAGGGGGTCGTAAGTTTGTATGGGGAAAAAATATTAGTTAGACTATTTTATTGAAAACTTCCAAGGAGTATTTCTAACGATAAGTTAATTACGAAAATGCCACCGATTTTTGAAATTTTATATTGTGGACATGAAAATTCTTGAAAGCATTTGCGCCAAATTGCAATTTAATCGGTCCAGTAGTTTTGCAACAAATCGGTTGTAACAGACGGACTGACAGACAGCTACACGTGATCCTATAAGGGGGTTCTATTTTTGCTTTTGAGGTATGGATAGAGACCCGCGTTATCCTAAAAGATTAAAAAAATAGCATTTGTTGGCATCTCGATCGTCGTCAATCGGTACCTAGGCGGGCGGCGCGTTGAGACGGGAGGAGTAATGATCAGGAAACTTCCTACATCCGTAATAAATACATTCAAGTTTTTCAATAATTATGTTAAGTCATTTAAGAATTCTGAATTACGTTTATCTGGCTCAGAATAATTCATTTTTCATTCATCAACGAAGAGAACCTCAATATCTTACAATAGAACAAGACGTAACTTAGAACATGGCTTAGAATCATTAAACCAATCTCGAATATCCCAAGTCGATAAGCGGAGGCTCGGGACATTATAAAAGCTTTATACAAATAAAATGCACACATAACCCGGTGTCTTAGCTTCACTTCGAGTTAGGAATTTTGAAGTGAACTTTATTTGGATACAGTAAAAGCTGAGATCGCTTGATTTGAGTGCTTGAGTTTTCGGTTTGATTTGTTAAAGTGGAGTTGTGATAACATAAAAAGTATTTCCCAGTAATATTAGAAAAACGAAAGTCTTGTGTATGTTTGTTACTTCTTCACGCTAAAACGGCTGGACGGATATGCATGAGGGAAATGCAGATTGCAGATTATACCCTAACTTAACAAATAGCCTACTTTTAAACCTGAAAAAAAGAGCATTGTTCCCGTAGGATGATGTATATTATATAGGCACGCGAGCGAAGCCGCGGGTTAATGCTAGTTAATAATAAGTAGTTAGCAATCATCATTAAAGAAATCATTGATACAGTAATAGCATTTCTTTGCAAGCCATGTCTTAATAGATTTTTTTAAATTACATATGTTTTTTAATTTAAAATCATCAGGAATTTTATTATAAATTGAGATACACATGTTATAAGAATTTTTAGAAGTTAGTGCCAGTTTTGCAGCGGGCTTGTGCAGTTTGTGTCTATATTGAGATCGGACTTCTCGTGAGCTGAGCTGATGTACCTCTGTAAATTGATATTTGTATTTATGAACAAATGCAGAAGTCTCCATAATGTACAGACATGGAACAGTAAGAATGCAGTTATCTATGAAATACTGACGACACGACTCTGTTTGACTAATGCCGAATATGACTCTAATGCAGCGTTTTTGTACAATAAATATTCTGCTTATGTCTTTTACCCCATAGAACTACACCATATCGTAAAGTAGAATTTACGTACCCATTGTAGGCAATTAGAGCGGCTTGTACAGAAACAATTTGCGCTATTCTTCTATGTGCATATACGAAACTGTTTACTTTGGAACAGGTGTTATCTAGATGTTTTTGCCAACTACAGTGACAGTCAATTGTTATACCTAGAAATTTTGTATGGTGTACTTCTTCAATAGTTTCACCGTCATAAATTACATTTAGATTTTGTGGGGTAGCCCGGTCAGTATGAAATTGAATGAAATTGGTTTTATTTAGGTTTACTTTTAAATTATTTTTTTCTAGCCATTCAATAGTTTTGGCCAGTGTACTATTGATTTCCTCATTATATGTAGCTAGATCTCTACATGGTATAATGATTGACGTGTCATCAGCGAACAGTATACACTCATTTGGTAAATAATTGGGCAAATCATTTATATAGGTATAATAAAAACAGCAGTGGTCCCAATATACTCCCTTGGGGCACGCCGCATTAATTAATAACATAATATGATCTGTATGCTATTAGATATTTAGTTATGCAGCAATATTTCAAGACTTCAACACATTGACTTCGATGTTCAAGGTACGATTTGATCCAATCGAGAGCTATAGGTACCTCTTATACCATACCGGAACAATTTTGCTATCAGTCGCTTATGATTACAAAGTCGAACGCCTTGCTCATATCCATAAATTGGGCCGTTACCGGTACCCGGCCATCTATTGCATGTAATACCTACACTTTTAATTAATTTAAATGAGGCCAAAGAAGTACATCTGGATTTTCAAAAACCATGTTGTTGGTCACTTATAATACTCTTGTTTTCCAAAAAGTTTACCAATCTGTTGTACATAACTTTTTCATACATTTTTGAGAATATGGGTATGAGAGTTATTGGTCTATAGTTAGCCATTTCAGATTTATTTCCCTTTTTATAAATAGGTTTTACTACAGATTTTTTGAGTTGCTGTGGGAAACTACCCTGAGTTATCATTTTACAAGAAGCACGATTTTATCACCTCACCGTAAAACGTGATATTAATCCTCAATCTTGTCGTCGTGTGCGACCGGAAACGTGGCGAAATACCTCTTGCTCAGCAAGAAGTGAAAGCCACAAAAAAAAAATTGAGATAATTCCAGAGTAAGCACTGTTCACTGTACATCGCGATGTAAAATAAAAAGATAACATAATTTGAGTGTTAGTGTAAGCCTTGTCTTTACGAGATACTTAACATTAAGATAAAAATATTATGGAAAAACTTATTTTATCATTATCTTAGACTCACGTAGCAGCATGGATAGTGCTGCTGCTGATGAAGAGCTCCATATGAGTTCGATAAATGTCGGGCCGTTCCTGACGATCTTTAAGTAAGTTTAAACAGTTTTTAGCATGAGACTTAGTATAAGGGTTTTCATTAGGGATAATCTGTGCAAAATAATACTTTTGAATTATCAATTTCAAGTCACCTGTATTATGTTCGTGTCTTTCAGTTGCAATAAGAGAACAATTTTGTATTTATTTTATAAATATTTATTCGAAGGGTAAATGTTTTTACCACTTGAAATTTCTTTACGTTTCTAATTAAGTGTTTACCAAACTCAAGTCTATCGAACTGGAGGTTGTTTTGCATTTAAATTAAAGGAATGAAAAGGTTCGTCACTTTTGAACTTTCACATCGTTATACAAAGTCGAAAAGAGACGAAACTTTTTATTTCCTATACTTGGTAAAAACTGTAAGGTTACGTCCACTTAACTTTTTTATAAAGACATTTATTTTATCGTTATTGTTTTATTTGCATAAATACCATTATTTTATCGTATGTCACTTTGCCATACAACTTTTCAAATTTATATTGCATCGCCACAGATCCACAAAATTTGGAAACGAATGCCGTGCGAGTAGTTATTATATCTATGTAATTATTTTCTGGAAAAAACCACATTAAATGCAATGTAAAGCACATTGCTTCCGACGATTAACTTTAACGATAATATGAACACGAACAGACATACGATGGAACTGCTTTTTATGTTATCTATGGTATGTCTATGTATATTGGTATCTATGTATATTGGTGTAATAACAATGTAAGTTTGCTCAGATTTCAAATATTAGTCTTATGAGGCCTACTACTAATTACGAGTTAACTTTCAAAGTGATGACCCTTCTGTGGCGATGGTGATAATAAGATTAGCAGGAAGTCATAACATTGATTATATGGCTCAACATCTTTCGCACTTATATGCGAGTGACGTGTTGTAAATATTGTCACTCCTATGTCTGAGTCTCATGGGAGATTTGTGTTTAAAACTGTAGTGGTGAAAACCTGAATTCTTTAGCATTCGACTTAACCTTGGGTCAACGGGATTCAACAAATGGTGGCTATTTTTCTGCAACCAACGGACAGATAGTGCCGTCTACAGTTGTTTAGATAAACAACCTTTCTGATGTGCGGCCATTCCGAGAGATTGTATGGACTGGACCTGTATTACGAAAGTCGAATCGCTATCCAAGGTACCTAATAATTCTGAATAAGCTTTTTATATTTTCAGTAGTATACCTATTGTGGAACATACTATAGAAGATATGAAATCCTATAATAATTGCCTAAATTCAAAATTTAAAAACCACCGACCAAATCAAACAGAGCTAAGAACCATCTCGAGAGAAAAGGCTTTCGATAAAAAAAACCTTTGGGAGCTACGATGCCACAGACGGACACACATATACACACATATACCTTGGCTTGGGTATTCAAGATGCATTTGAAGCCGCGTAGAGAATAACGAACAAAACATGGCACAAACATCGAACATCGAACACGAAATGGTATGAACTGCCTAGAATATGTTCGTTGGCGGTACGCACGTGTGCGAACAAAATATTCGTTAGATTTTTTTTTTCGTTTCGTTTGTCCCCGTACTCAGCTTTAAGGTGGTTTTCCACCGGCGAGGCGAGGCGGGGCGTGGATGGGCGAGAATTGAAATAGCGCTGGCCCTTTTCCACTAAAAATTGTCATTAATCTATCGCGAGCCCGCGCGGGCACTCGCGAGCCCGCGCGGGCACTCGCGAGCCCTCACGTGCCTGACCGAGCTCGCGGTTGACATTAAGGTCTTCGCACATTATAACAACTCAACGGCGACTCGATTCTATGCCAAATATTGAAATTTAAGCCCTATGTCATATTTACTAGGTTTAATGTCAAAAATATACGACGTGTCTTCCACTCGTCGTCCACTATTAATATCATTTTTTGAAATTAAACCTAGTAAATATGACATAGGGCTTAAATTTCAATATTTGGCATAGAATCGAGTCGCCGTTGAGTTGTTATTATAATGTGCGAACATCTACCGCGCGACCGCCGCGCCGTAGACTGTAGGCTGTCACGTGAATAAATAATACCCTAGCCTTCTAACTAAGGGGTTACCTATCCGGACAAAATAATACAAGAAGTTAAATTTAAACTACAATTTATTAATATTAATACTATAAAATATTTACAACCAAAATGTTTAGGTCTAAGTTGTACCTTTAAATTAAATTAAATTATATCTACAAGTTAAGTTAAGTTAAGTTGTAATATTAAGTTAAGTTTTAGTTTAAATTAAGTTTTAAGTTAAGTTAACCATTAATTCAGCTTTATTTTAATTTAAATATAGGTTCTACGGCGAGCTAAGTTTTAAAATAGATTTAAGTTGAGTTAGATTTTAAGTTAGATTATATCTTTAAATTTTAAGTTAAGCTTTAATCGGAGTTAAGTAACAAGTTGAGCCTAAGAAATGTCTAGAGTGGGTCCGAAGCCTAGATTCTGGGTCATAATCCTGAGAGTTGGGTCAGTTCCTCTGAATACCCTCACGCCCCTTGTGGTGCGACTACGTGGTAGTGGCGGTTGACAGCACGGCAGCGTCAGGACAAGAACGTAGATCTCGCAGCCCTCCTCTTCAGCCCGGTTCAAGCGTCGAAAAAAATGGACGACTCCAATAGTCGTCAGACTTATATTGACGAACCCGTACGGTGTTCCTGGAACGCGTCCAATCATAAAAATTAGGGAGGTGTCATTGTTCTGCCCTGGACTGTTGAACATCACACGCGCGCACCAAGGGGTGGGTATTTATTTACAATGAAGCAGTCGGTCGTGTCGGTCGGGACCAGACGCGCGGGTGTGAGAGAAGAATGGCGCCGTGTGGTTAGGCTTGCCACACAAGGAATGACAGCCACGACCACTCTGCCAAGAGTGTAACGACAAAGAAGAAGTCGGTCGTGTATGATGGGCAGTCCAGGTACATGAGAAGCAAAGCGGTGAGGCGAGAAACACATGCCAAGCGAGAAAATAAATATTTATAATTACAACATTAACGCGGACAAATCCGAAAGATAGAGTAGTAGTATGATGATAAGTCAGTCTCCAAATATGTAATTTAAATTAAGCTATGTAGCGGTGTATTTTTATTATCGTTTCTACGTAAGTCGCGAAGCAAGCTAGCAATGGCATGAGGTTCTTGCATCATTACAATGGAATTATGATACAATGACTAAGCACATATATATGTAATGTGGGAAACGGAACGTTAGTGCGAGCGAGAGGAAGGATGAGTGAAAGAGACGGACGAGTGAGACTGAGATTTAGAATAAGAATTAAGATGGCGGGTGGGGTTAATTTTCTGTACGGGTGTGTTAATATGTGTCTCTGCCAATAAATAGTTTTTTGAATATTTCCATAGTTTTACTCTGAGCTACAATCCCACATATTTTTGGGGGCTCGTCCGGGATGTGCTCAGAGTCGTAAAAGTAAAGACGGCAGTAGTTACGTACGACGTAGGTACCAACCGGCGAACATAACCTATAAGACGGTGTGGTTATGTGAAGCGCGGTTCACCATCACGACGAAGACGCTAAGACGGAAGACGTGAAGACGGACATCGAAATCTTAGAAAGACGAATAGCGATGGCAGGAGGCGCAGGCGTCGATAACGGGGACGGGGCGGGCGTGGGCGCGCAGGCCATGCCGCCGCCCGCGGCCATCTCCTTCGCCGGTTTCAACTGCTTCGAAGGAAGTATTACCCCATTTAATGGCGAGGACAAGACGTACTCATCCTCGAAATGGGCGCAGGACGTGGAGGACAATGCGGAGGTGTTCGGGTGGACGCCGCAGCAAAAACTAATCATAGCCCGCAGGTCTTTGTGTGGCACGGCGGCGCTGTGGTTAAAAGCCGAGAAGGTTTTTAAGACTTACGAGGAGCTCAAGACGGCTCTGCATAAGGAGTTTCCAGAAGCCCTTAATGTTAAAGAGATGCACGAGCTAATGGCGGCGCGCAAGAAAACCAAAGACGAAACTTATCACCAGTACATGTTAACCATGAAAGAATTAGGTCGGCGAGCAAAATTCCCCGACTACGTCTCTATCCAGTATATAGTCGACGGAATCGAAGATTTGCAGACTAACAAAATTATCCTGTATGGTGTTACATCGTACTCGGTATTAAAAGAGAAGCTAGCTATCTACGAGAAAATGAAGAGTGACATTATGAGAATGAACACGAAGCGGGAAGCGGCTGTAAGAAAAAATCATGAATCATCATCTCGGCGTTGCTACAACTGCGGGGATAGAAATCATGTGTCGGCGCATTGTCAAAAAGGGCTCAAGTGTTTTAGGTGCAATCGATACGGCCATATTGGAAATCAATGTCCGTCGATCGGCCAAGTCGGAAGCGGCGAAGCGAAGTTTGAGCGGAACGCATCCACCAATCCTGGCAATCCGTCGGTAAAGCAGTATACGTCACCGGCGAATGCGGGGACAGCATCGGCTCCAGTTCGCGTGATTGGCGGTAATGGCGGCCGAAGCGCAGCTCCGTCGGTAAAACGGCGTTCGGCTATGTTCGGCACGACAGATGATAGCGAAGCGCTAACTTCAGACAGTTCAGACGTCAACCATTTTGAGGTTATGCAGATTCAAAACAAGGACTTTAGGTGCTCGCAAACCGGAGGAAAACCTGTGAAAGCAGTAAACATCGCTAAGAAATGTTGTGTTAACGCGTTATTTGACAGCGGTAGCGATATAAATCTGGTGTCCGCGGAATTGTGCGCGAAAATATTCGGTGTACAGTGCAATTTCAATGTCGGCTGTGGGCTGACATTAATTGGACTTGGGCGTTCGCGAGTGCAATCTTTGGGCAATATTACGACGTCTATCACGATAGACGAACAGTGTTATGAACACGTTACGTTTCATGTTATAACTAGAGACTGTATGCCTTACGACGTAATTATAGGTCATGAGTTTTTGAAAGATGTTGTTATGGTTATGAACGAGGGATGTGTGCGAATATTTAAGAGTGAGGGCGAGTGGCTGTGTAACGTAAATTGTTTTACAGGTGAGAAAGAGTCTTTGTTGGAGCATGTAAAGGATCCACAAGTAAGGAGTGAAGCATACCATTGTGTGGAAACTTACCAACCGGTTCAAGTGAAGGAGGCGCCATTAGAACTCAAAATTGTGTTGAAGGATGACGTGCCGGTAACCCAAAGACCGCGGCGATTATCATATGTGGAGCAGGGTATTGTAGAAAAACAGATTGATGAGTGGCTGCAAGATGGTATTATCCAGGTGAGTTATTCTGAATATTCTAGCCCACTAGTTTTGGTGAAAAAGAAGGATGGGGCAACGCGGGTCTGCGTGGACTATAGTCCTCCTTGTCGTATCCGACAACGGCGACTCTTACACTCTCCGTTCATGTGCGCGGATGTGACTTGCAAAGCCAAACTTGGTCTTGAATGTCCGGTCACACTGTGCGCAATAAAGTTGCCCTTGTGTGTCAAAAGTGTAAGCGTAGGTAGGTTTGGGTCGAGTCTTCCGTAAGCGGCGCTTTTGGTCCAGATGCTCGAGTCGAGCTTCTTCAAATGAAGCTACACCTTTACTGACGTTATTGCGCCACTCCGGTCTCATCGACGCAAGGTCCTCCCAACGCTCAGATGGGATGTCGCAAGCTTTAAGATGACGTTTCAGAACATCCTTGTAGCGCAGGAACTGCCCCCCGTGATTGCGTTTTCCACTAGCGAGCTCCGAGTAAAAAACGGTTTTTGGGAGTCTGCAGTCTTCCATGCGGCTAACGTGGCCACACCATCGTAGCTGGTGTCTGATCAATAGAGCCTCCATGCCGGACATGCCAGCTCGTCGTAGTACCTCCGTGTTGGTCACACGATCCTGCCACCGAATGCGAAGTATGCGACGTAAACACCGCATATGGAAAGTATCAAGCTTTCTGATGTCTCCTTTGTACAGGCACCACGCCTCAGCGGCGTACGTAAGTATTGGGAGAACCAGGGCCCTGTACACGGAAAGCTTGGTTTGCAGTTTCAAGTCATGCGAGTTCCAAACACGTTGGTTTAACTTGCCGAAGGTAGCTGCAGCTTTGGCTATATGTGTAGGTATCTCTGAGGCAAGGCTATTGTCGGATCGGATTTGGCTACCTAGATATTTAAAGCTTGTAACTTCCTGCAGTACTGAACCACCCAATGTTATTTGAGTTTCATCAGCAGCACTGCAGTCTCTAGGTGGTTGTTTGAGAACTTGAGTTTTGGTTACGCTTATTACCAGTCCAAATCTATAACACGAGTCATTCAGAGAAGCCATGGAGCTCTGGAGTGCATCTAAGCTGCTAGCCATCAGGCAGACGTCATCGGCATATAAGATTTCAAGCAGTGATGCCTCAGCTCAACTCTAAGATTGTAAAAGACGAGTACCCTTTACCGGTAATTGATGATTTGATTGACAGGTTATCTCAAGCGAAGATCTTCAGTGTGCTTGACCTGAAGAATGGTTTCTTCCACCTGAAAGTGAGTGAGGAGTCTATCCCTTACACTTCATTTGTAACCCATCACGGTCAATTTGAATTCCTTCGGGCTCCATTTGGCTTGTCAGTTAGCCCGAAGTACTTTATGAGATTTGTTAATGTTATTTTCAGAGAGCTACTAGCTCAAAAGACGATGATGATTTTTATTGATGACATTATTATTCCAGCAAAAGATGAAAAAGAAGGCCTTCACCGGCTGAAGCAGGTTCTGGAAGTTGCTGCTCAATACGGATTAAATATAAACTGGAAGAAAGCAAAACTGTTACAGCGGGAGATTGAGTATTTGGGACATAATGTGAGGAATGGAGAAGTAAGGCCAACAGCAGAGAAGGTTGAGGCGGTAACAAAGTTTCCCCAACCAAAATCAAGTAAGCAACTCAAGAGTTTTTTAGGTCTGACTTCATACTTTCGAAAGTACATAGAACAGTATGCAACAATAGCGAGGCCACTGAGCGATTTATTAAAAAAGAATGTTGACTTTGTTTTTGACCAGGAACAATTAAATGCCTTCTGCATATTAAAAGAAAAGTTAACTACAGGACCAGTCTTAAAGATATTCCAACCTAATTTGGAAACAGAGGTACACACAGACGCATCTAGTATAGCGATATCAGGTATTTTGATGCAATATCACCCTAATACAGGACTACATCCGGTTCATTACATGAGCCGAAGGACTAATGAAGTGCAAAGACGTTGGTCCAGTTATGAATTGGAGGCCCTGGCTATAATTGAAAGTATCAAAAAGTTTCGCCATTACTTATTTGGTAAACATTTCAAGCTAATCACTGATTGTAAAGCTTTTCAGCAAACCCTGATGAAAAAGGAGCTCTCACCAAAAGTAGCAAGATGGGTACTTACGCTAAATGAATATGACTTTGAAGTAGAGCACAGAGCAGGAGAAAAGATGCGACATGCAGATGCTCTAAGCCGCTACCCTTATGTAGCTGTAGTTACGTCCTTACGCGACCAGATCAAGCAGGCGCAGGATCAAGATGATGGTTTAAAAGCAATAAAGGAGATATTGAAAGAAGACTCGTATAAAGACTATACAATGGACGGAGATGTGTTGTACAAAGGACCTGAGAAGTTGCTGGTTATACCTAAACACCTGGAAAAGGAAATAATTATGAGAGTGCACGGAAAGGGCCATTTTTCAAAAAGAAAGATGAAGGAATTAATAATAAAAGACATTAAAGACATAAACAGAAAAATTGAAGAATTTATAATTGCTTGCATACCATGCCTTCTGGCTACAAGAAAAGAGGGAAAGCAAGAGGGATTTTTGAATCCCATAGAAAAAGAAAGTATCCCGTTAGACACGCTGCATTTAGATCATGTAGGATCATTCACGGAGACTAAGAAACAGTATAACTACATACTTACTATAATTGATTCATTCACTAAATTTGTGTGGTTGTTTCCTACCAAGAGTACGTCGAGTGCAGAGACTCTTAATAAATTAAGAATACACCAGCAAGCTTTTGGAAATCCAAGAAGATTTATAACGGACAGAGGAACGGCTTTTACCAGCCATGATTTTGAAGAATACTGTAAAGAAGAAAATATAAAGCATATAAGAATAACAACGGGAGTACCAAGAGGAAATGGACAGGTAGAGAGGGTTCATAGAATTATAATACCTATGTTGACGAAGCTTTCCTTGGAAAATCCAGGCGTGTGGTATAAACACGTTAGTCAAGTTCAAAGAGCACTGAATAGCACTTTCCAGAGAAGCATTAATACTACACCATTTGAACTACTAATGGGCACAAAAATGAGATGTAAGGAGAACTTTGAATTAATAGAGCTATTACAGGAGGAAACTGCTAGACAGTATGACATGGACAGAGAGGAGCTACGACTGAAAGCCAAGGAGCAAATTCTAGCTGTGCAGGAAGAAAACAGAAAGTATTTTAATAAAAAACGCAAAGAGAGTCAGAAGTATAAAGTAGGTGACCTAGTCGCTATAAAAAGAACACAGTTCGGACCAGGACTTAAGCTGAAGGCGAAGTATTTAGGCCCTTATAAAATCACTAAAGTTCTGCAGAATGACCGATATGACGTGGCTAAGATTGACAGCTCTACAGAAGGCCCTAATAATACTTCGAGCTCCGCTGATTACATCAAGAGGTGGCCAGATGGATATTCTACAGAATAAAATTATATACTTAGGTGAGTAAAAAGTATGAATGTGTGATGAATGGTGTGAAATAAAACAACAAAATTTTTAGTGATAAGATTTATTGCATTAGATTATTAGATTTAGATGCTATGTGTTTACATACCTGTATTATGTAAAATTAAGAGTTGCCTATCCATTATTTTGTTGATAAATATTGCTATGTTATATTATGCAAGTTGCCCTATTGTTTGTTCGCTAATTATCTGTTGACCATAAATTCAGTAAAATTGTTATTTTCTTAGAGATTGTTTTCCTGTTATTATTCTACATAACTTTGGCTAAAAAAAAATGTTTAAATTTAAAATTATAAATGCAAGTAGGTTTTTGCCACATATATGTGTTAGTAGATGGTCATGACTGGTAATGGGCAATCCTGTTAAACACTCATATACAATGTGATATACCTACCTATACCTAAGTTAATGATAAGAGGCTAAGATGTAAGCATGCTAGAAGTGAGTAGTAGGTATGAGGGTTGCCTGAGGACAGTCATGAGAGCAGGAGGGCCGAATGTGGGAAACGGAACGTTAGTGCGAGCGAGAGGAAGGATGAGTGAAAGAGACGGACGAGTGAGACTGAGATTTAGAATAAGAATTAAGATGGCGGGTGGGGTTAATTTTCTGTACGGGTGTGTTAATATGTGTCTCTGCCAATAAATAGTTTTTTGAATATTTCCATAGTTTTACTCTGAGCTACAATCCCACATGTAATATGCGTGTAATTAAAAGCCTTTTCTTACAAATAAGTAATAATTGTATTTAATATTACATCCAAGAGAGCAAAATTGTATTTAAATATTTAAAACGTGACTAAGAAGTATTTTTTACAAATTTAGAAATTAATTAGGGAAAATAAATCTATGTTTTAAATTTACAATATTGATTTATTTTAAGTAAGTATTTACAAGGAAAGGCAGTATGTTGGCAGGCAAATCAACCAGCGAAGAACCATGATTTTCTAAATGATATACATTATGATTTATTTATCTAATAATTACTAATGATCACTTTAAAAAACGTAACTACACATCACATTCAGTTACAATATAAGCAGGACTACGCAGAAACAAAGGAATGTTCGAGAATGTTCTCAACCAGACAAAGAACTCGCCCACTGACGTGGTTGGTAACGGTAAATCTCCTGTTTCTACGAAATAATCTATAATGTGCGCTTATTACTACAAAAGCTACTTAGTCTAAAGATAATTATGCAACACTTACCCATTTACGGGATAATACACTTAACTGAATCTAGTAAAGTTAAATATTTAATATTATAAAAAAACACGTCCGCTCGGAAGGCGGCGCTCCAAGGACAAGTCTTTATGATAAGCGACCGCAGGCGGCTCGCAGGAGTGCTCGCGGCCGAATGTACGAGAACGAGGACCAGTGTTGCCAATGCAAATTTTTAGGCGGCCGTATACATGAGATAAAAAAGCCGTGTTTATATGGAAAAAGACCAACGTTGGGCCGTTAGTACGGCTCCATGTCCGAACAAAAGTCAGTTTTATGGTCCCATCCTGAAGAAAGCATGAAACTTGGCATGAATGTAGCTGTCATGTATGTGCTTCAATGCAGATATGGAAGCATGTCGAAAAATTATTTTTTCCCCCCATTCCCCCCCTTTTTATGTGCCAAATCGTGTTTTTTTTTATTTTTTATGAAAACGGGTACAGCTATCAGAAAACTGTCAAAGATCAATATGTTCCCTATGAAATTCTCTACAATATTGTCATTGGACGTATGTTGATAGAATTTATAGTTTACAAAATATGTACATGTAACTTTAAAGTTAACTTTTTATTAAAGATAGTACTATACGCGTACTAACTAACTAACTGCGCTGGCTCAGCGACCCAAAATGAGTCTTGGCCTCCGACACAAGAGCTCGCCACTTTACCCGATCCTGCGCAATCTCTCGCCAGTTTGTGGCTCCGAGCTCACGCAGATCCTTCTCTATCAGATCTATCCAGCGGTACTTTGGCCGACCGACCGGACGACGCCCCGTCGGTCGCCCAAGGTAAATATGCTCTCTTCACCTGCCGATCCTCTCCCATTCGCTCAAGGTGACCGAGCCAGCGAAGACGATGGGCCTTGGTCTCACCAATGATGTTCGGTTCGGCTACCAGTTCTTGTATTTCGGCATCTTTGAGGATCCTCCAATTGCCATCGTCCTTTTTGACCGGTCCCAGAATTTTTCTAAACACCTTGCGCTCCGCTACTAAAAGGCTATGCTCCTCCTTAAGCGTTAGCGTCCAAGCTTCGCACCCATACATAAGAATGGGACGGATAACGGTCTTGTATATCCGAAGCTTCGTAGATCTGCTGAGAAGCTTGGACGCCAAGACCTTGTGGAGAGCAGCGCTGCATCGTAAGGCGTTCTGGATGCGGATGTTGACTTCGTCCTCTCTTGTATGCGTATCCGTGACAGTGCACCCGAGGTATTTAAATTTCTCCTCACCCTTGTAAGAGCTTCCCCCTACAAGTAGGTCCTCTCGTTTAGCACGACTGTTCCGGTATCGCTTCATGTGGAGGTATTCCGACTTCCCATGGTTAATTCTAAGACCTACCTTTGCTGCTTCTTCCTCCAAAATTCGGATCGATACTACCACTTCTTCACGGTTTTCCCAAAGTAGGGCTAAGTCGTCTGCGTACCCTATCACCCTATGTCTTCCATTCAGCTCTATTCCGGAATCCAATGTCAGTAATTTCCGGACAACATATTCCAGAACTAAATTGAAGAGCATAGAGGACAGAGTATCGCCTTGTTTCAGTCCGGTACTCACTGTGAATTCTGTTGTCAGTGTCTTTCGCTGGTCGCAACTTGGATCATATCGACCAGTTTTTTGGGGATATTAAAGCTTCTTAGAATGGAATACAGGGCGCCCCGGTCGATGCTATCATTTGCTTTTGTGAAGTCCACAAATAGCAAGTGAATGCTCTGCGCGTACTCCCATCTTTTTTCCATCAGCTGTTTTAGTAGGAAGATCTGGTCAATGGTACTGCGATTCTTGCGAAAGCCACACTGGTAATCGCTTAGGATTTTTTCTGTGTACGGTTCCAGCCTTTTGAGCAGTACATATGACAAGACCTTGTACGCTGTCGGCAGCAGAGCAATTCCCCGGTAATTGGAACACCTCTTTTTGCAGCCTTTCTTATGCACCGGGCAGATGATACCTGTATTCCATTCTTGAGGTTGTCGTTCAAGCTCCCAGCTTTTCAATATTAGCTCGTACAGTTTGGACTGAGCCGCTCCACCACCATACTTCCAAACCTCGGAAGGCAACGCATCAATACCTGCAGCTTTGTTATTTTTCAGCCTCATAAATTCATAATACAGGATCGGACCTCATCAAACGAGGGAGGTTCTACATACAGGTCATTGTCGCGTACCTCCACCGTGATTTGTTCCTCAACAGGGGGGCAATTGAGCAAGCAATCAAAGTAGTCACGCCACATCGTTTTAATTTCCTCAGACGACGTAACAAGGTTTCCAAGATCATCTGTTAGCATTTGAGAGGACTGGGAACCTTTCTTGAACGTCCTCACCTCTTGAAAGAATTTTCTGGATTCTTGGGCTTTCATGAGTCCTTCAATGCCCTTCACAAAATTTTCCATATGTTTTCTTTTCTCTCTCTTGGTGATTCGTTTTGCCTCTATTTGTAACTGTCTATGTCGGGCGCTCCATTTACTATCTTGTTCGGCCAGTATTTTGTAATTCCGCCTTTCTTCTATCACACTCTTACACTCATCATTCCACCACTTTTTACGCTTGCTCTTTGCTTTATGTCCAAGTATTTGAAGGCCAACCTCTTTTACGGTATTTTGGATTACTTCCCAGTTATTTTCTATGTTTTCATCTAGTGTCAGTCCTTTAAATATATTGCTTAACTTGAAACCCTAGACCCTAGCTTTAAATCTGGAAAGATAGTATTGTAAAAAGGAAAAAAAGAGTACTTGAGTCAGACGCGGTAAGCTGTAACTCTGGAAATAATGCCTCTACGACTATGAAATAAGTGTTATTTTGTAGCTTAATGTATAAGGTATATAACTTCTTTAGACTATTTTATCACCACTCTTGTCGTTTTCCTATAAATGGAGCAAGAAATAAAAAAGTGTGCCTGTTTTTACAATTTCGTAATACGTTGGTGGCTGTATACAGAAATATATTAATCTTACCACTATAAAATGTAATATCGTTTTGTAGGTAATTTATCGACGATGATTTGGTCTCTGAAGAGTAAACTCCTCAGTCTTATGGTTTTTGTAGAAAATTCGAAAAACCAGAATGAGGGAGATAAAAAGGGGGGGGAGTGGGGGGAAAAATAATTTCTTGAAGTGCTTCCATATCTACATTGAAGCACATATATGACAGCTACATTCATGCCAAGTTTCATGCTTTCTTCAGGATGGGACCGTATTTTAAGTTATGGACTCGTACTACGTAGCACTGCTTGAAAAAAAGGAAACACTTTTCAACATTAGCCAAGTGGCGCTGTTTTCAGGTATTTAACATAAATTCACTTACATCGGGGTTTTCGGCGCGGGAATGTTT
Source organism: Apotomis betuletana (assembly GCA_932273695.1). NCBI lineage: Eukaryota > Metazoa > Arthropoda > Insecta > Lepidoptera > Tortricidae > Apotomis > Apotomis betuletana. The sequence continues at coordinate 18,127,262 of OW026300.1, forward strand.
AACATTTAGCCAAAGAGCAGGCATTAAATCATTCTCCTACCGAAATTCGTATTCGGAATCGAATACAGGGCTACTCCGAATACTCCGATGTTCGAAATTCGACAAGCGTATAGACCGTATAGTGCTAATTAGTTACCGAGCTAGTTCATTGCTGTTAAATTTGCGAAAAGCCGTAGAATCTGCTACGGCCCCAGAGCTCTGGCCGTAGGCCGTGGATTTTGTGATTTTTTGGCCTGAAAGCCGTAGAACACGGTAATTGCCGTAGCATTGGCAACACTGACGAGGACGGCGCGCGCGGCAGCGCAGCAGATCGGAGTACTTCGTAAGGACTCGGCGAATGCTTATCGCTCGGGATCCGAGCGCTCAGCGCGTACGTTCATAATTTTAAGTATAAAATATCTGTTAAGATTATAATAGTTTGTCATGGAGTTTTTATTTATTTACAGCGATAATGGTTAAGCTTAATTATTTATAATTATTTTTTAGACAGTTAAGTACATTTTATACGTAGTATAGTAATAGTTTTATTTTAAACATACGTATAGGTACGACATTAAGTCCGCCTTTTAATCTGTAAGTTTTATCTTGTGCAAAGGAGATTAAATAACTACATATAACACAGGGCAAGGAGCGATTCTAAGGCAACAAATAAATTTTAAAGTGATTACAACTATGCCATTGATGGCATAGGTGACAAGGCTTGGACGTAGATGTAGTGCTGTTAAGTTCGCAGTGAAATACACACATGATTGCTGTATCATGTCTCGTGAATTAGTATTATTTAGTGTCCGACCGAAACACGTTTTTCTGCCGAAACCGAAACCGAAACCGAAGGTTCGGTTCTGATTACAGTTTCGGCCGAAACCGAAACCGAAACCGAACCTTTTATAAACCTGATTAAATATAATGTCAGCGGGTCGTTCTTTCTAGATCGATGGAGCTAAGTGTTTCAGTTTCAGTTTGGTCCAAAATTCTTTAGTATGTACGAATTGGATTGGATGCTTTTCCGTTCTCTCCTGGAGGTCGTATTTCTTAACCGATGCTCATGAAATTTTGTGAGTAGGTTTAATAAGCATATACACTTAGATTTTTTTTGTCGATTAGAGAAATTTAAAAAAAAGTGCAGATGGATATAGGGTGAGGTGGGGATATACAAAATAAAAAATATATAATTTTCAGCAATTACACAACAAACTCACGTTTCACTTTTAACGAATTGATATTTTAACATTTACACTGGGTCTACATTAAATTACTCAACAAGTGAAAAGCATTAACTGCTGTAATACTGAGGCAGCAGAATATTGTAGATGGTATAAAATGAAATAAGTTTAAAAACTAGCAACAAAATAATTGATTGAGTTTTACTTTTTATAATTGCAATCAAGCAGCCTCGTACGTAGTTGTGTAAAGAACTGAGCGCTTCTTGCCATCAAACGTCACAGTTTGGCGAGTTATAATGTAATTGTATACGGTAAGTATACCTATATTTTTTGGTATATAAAAAAAAACGTGTAGTTGTCGTCCCTTTCTAATCAATCTAAGAACGAGGACGACACTACAGTATTTCCACTTTTTAATTTCTACTCTTTTTAGTCAGATTGTAACGCTAATTCAAGCGTAGGTACTAATTTTATTACATAGCTACACACAACAATGACGAATCCAAAAGTCGTTTTATGCGATAAGTAAACCTCCTCACTTTTATCCTACATAACGAATATCGCCAATTGGTTTGTAAATTAAGAAAATTTGCGTTAAAAATTACACTGAGTTGATAAATTCATAACAAAAACGAAATTAAGTAAATGTAAATTTTTAACTGAGAATCTCCGCTATTTTGAAAATTTAGAAAAAACTGAATCGACGAAAAAATACTATAATACTTGTCGAACATACTCACAAAATTTCATGAGAGTCGGTCGAGAAATGCTATATTAAGGCAAGGCAATACAGCTATATACAAGGGAAAAGGCGAAATGCATCTTCCAAAATGTTACAGGCCCATTTCACTTATACCTGTAATATCAAAGGTTTTTGAGCGTTTATTGAGTTCAAAAATAATGGAGTATTTCATTTCAAATAATCTTTTAAACAAGCAACAATATGCCTATCAGCAAGGTCGGTGCACGACAGACGCAGTGCGTGACGTCGTCGAGCGCGTGCTGGGCCACCTCGAGGGCGGGCGGCAGGTCGCAGCTATATTCTGTGATTTGTCGCGCGCCTTCGAAATGGTCGATCACGAGCTGATTCTCAAAAAACTGGCAATGTATGGCATTCACAGTAGTTTTCTCCGTACAATAGCTTCTTTTTTACGCAACCGAAAACAGAGTACCTGCATTCTTGATGAAAAGTCCGACCTTGTACCTTTAGGTAGCTGCGGTGTCCCCCAGGGATCGATCATGGGAAATAACCTGTTTTTGATACTTGTGAATGATATCACAGTCGCATGCGCTGACTCAGAATTCATAATGTTTGCTGATGATACTAGCATCATTGTGCATGCTGAGAACTTCGAAAAACTAAGAATGAAAGCAATTCTAACGATGCAAAAGATTTCTAAATGGTTCTCAGCAAACGGCATGCTCTTAAACGTTGACAAAACAAACATTGTACACTTTCAGTTACGTAAAACTACAACATATCAGTTTGACATTTGTATTGACAGCATAAACCTTGCCCAAGTTGAACAAGTTAAGTACCTCGGCTTTACTATTGACTCCGCCCTGACATGGTCTCCGCACATCGATGTAACTTGTGATAAGCTGTCTGCGGCATGTTTCGCCCTGTCTAGGCTGGCCCCCACACTAACGGTCGAAAACGTTAAAGCGGCATACTACGGCTACCTTCACTCCATCTTAATCCAAGGTATTGACCTCTGGGGTACAGCAGCGGACCGCGATAGGGCTTTTAAAATGCAAAAGCGCGCCGTGAGGATTATTTCAAAGAAACCACTCGATCACCCAGCTCAGGAGCTGTTTAAAAATCATAAAATACTCACCTTGCCTTGTGTTTACATATTAGCGGCCTGCAAGTTTGTGAGATCAAACCTTGACCAGTATACGGCCCGTGGGCAAAATCATGGAAGAAACACTCGTGGACAACATCTGCTGCTCGTCCCACGCCGTAGACTCGCCAAGGCTAGAGGGTCACTCGGTGTCATTGGTGTTAAAATATATAACACACTTCCTAGTGAGATAACGAATTCTCCCAGCGATGCATGCTGTTTTCATTAAAAGGCTGAAAAAACTTCTAGTTGACCTGGCATGCTACAGCGTTGATGAATTCATACAAAGAAATAATTGATTGTATAATTTAATAATATGAAATAATAGAATATGTAATGTAAAAGCACAAATATAAATTTATTTATTATTTTATGTATTAATAATGATCCTCGAATAAACATTGTAAAATAATTAAGAATAACTGTGATAATGTAATTAATTTCGATTCGATTATATTTAAAATATTTATTGAAATGTGACTTGTAAAATGCATTTGCTTTTATTAATAAATTATCTGTATCTGTATCTGGCAATAGCCGGTAAGCGTATGGACATCCAAACATCCGAATGCCCGAAAGAATTTTGGGCCACGCTGAAACGGAAATGCTTTGCTCGCTCGGTCAGTTACTTAACATTATTTGGGGAACAAACACAAACATCACCTCACTAAGCAAAATGATTCTGCGGTCGGCGGAGTCAGGCGAGCGACGTCATATTGCCAGCCGTGCCGACTGCCGAACGCGACCCGACAGTACGGTGTTGTAAGTTTCGGCGCGGCCGAAAGGTTCGGCTGTTTTTTGGCCGAAACCGAACCTTTAGCCGAAACATGATTTTTAGGCCGAAACTGGCCGAAACCGAAACCGAAACCGAAACTTCGGTCGGTCACTAGATTATTAAATATGTTAATGGAAGAAGAATCGGATGAGGATAATGCAACAAGAAATAATCTCATAGTGCTTTCAAAAAAACGAACTCGCCTTTACTGGATTCGAAATCATATAAAATATCATAAAAATACTATTTAACATTTAAAATATTTATTTCAAACAATCTTTTTTTTAACGAGAATGTACTCTTAATGATTTTTTTATTACCACAAAGCCACCTACTATCAAATAAATCAATTCACATTTATATCCTGTGGGATTCACTGACTACTTTTTTCAGTGTAAAAAGAAAATCAAGACATAAACGGCAGCGGTAACGAACAACAAAACGCCTATCAATCGCGTGAAGCGGCTTTTCTGTTAATTAATTAATCTGACGAAAGCAAGACGGTTCATTTTTACACCAACAAATATTTCAATTCATGTCCCGCACCGCACATCCCCGCCAATTCCTACTATTTCCACCGACCGCCGTTGGTCTTTCCGTCGTTCGCTGCGAGGCTTAATAATTCACTTTTCACCTCACCAGCTCAAACATGGCGATTTTGCTGTCACATAACAGTGAACAAAATGCGATTTTGTTTCGAGCGTGAGTAGAAAGTAGCTTTTTAATTTTTTCAATATCTGACCACGAATTGTAATTATTCAGCCAAAGGTTAATTATAAAATTCTAATCATTTGAATCTCGATGCACTCTGTTTCTTTCATATGTATATAAAAGAGCGGGATAGAAACTTATCAATTTGAAATTCGATTTTCGAATCCGACCTCGATTGAGTACAGTTCGGATACGCGTTATACCAAAAAATTCATTAAAACACCCGAAAAAGTTTTAATTGCAACTAATTTTTTTTCTTTATTATATTTTTATTTAACGACCGAATATTAAAACTATTGTGCCTTTTATATAAAACAATAGATCATTGCTCAAACAAAATAAGATTTTTCAACTTATTGTAAATATAATTATAATTTATAATTTCACCATTTATCATAGATGCATATTCGAAACGTACGTACCTCAAAAAATATCAAGTTCATATTGTAATTTGTTATTTTCTTTTGCATTTATTTTGTTTGGTGTTTTAGGAGTAAAAATATTAATCAATTTATGAACAAAATCTCGTAATATAATATGTATTTATAAATAAACAAGTCATGTATCTGCTAAATCTTCCAATTTGATAAAATAATGACAATAACCGTGTTGGTTGATTATAATTTCAATTAAATTATATTGTTAATCCTTTTTAAGCAGCACTTATCTATTTTCTGATTAATAATATTATTGAAATCAGCAACAAAGACTATAAACATACGTTGGAAGAAAAAGCACAAAATGTCGAATATGTTCTCGCTGATGAGGTGAAAAGTTGTGTGTGCTACACGAGAGCAAAGTTTTTTGCATCTCGTGCTGTTGAGTCCCTCGCTACACTCAGGATTCTAACATAGAATCACTCGCTACGCTCGTGATTCAAACGTAGAATCCTTCGCTTGCTCGGGACTCAAAATCAGCACTCGTAACAAAAAACAACTTTGCTCTCTTGTTGCACAAATAACTATTTCTAACTGAAAGTACTTTGAAAACGACTTGTTTTAACAAGGTATACAAATTACTTAATAAGATTAAGCAAGGACACATACCATTTACGGCTTTACTTTAGTGCTTCGTGATCGTGAGATAAAAGTTACAGATACGTTTCTACGTATATGCAGTAGATAAACACATAGTAACGTTTGCAGTATAAACTATCATTATTGTTTGCTTTATCATGACAAATAAGCAGATAAAGCAATAGCGATTAGGGTTACACAACCAGCACGATGAGCGCTCATTTCAAGGGTTCGCCGGCTCCGTTGTGTAGTATCCCGAATCTCAGCGCCACCCATTGTTCTGAACCGCTCGAATTATTGTGCTTTGTGGATTAAACTGCTGTTATTATCCTTGACTATTCATTTACACATTTCAGAGGACTGGGAATTGTGAAATATTTATTATTAATCTTGATTATTCTATCAAATGTTTTCCAAGTTAAAGAGAAAGCGAGATTGTTGGTACTCTTTGATAGGAGACCGATTTTTGCCGCTTACAGTTGAGAAATTAGGATGTACCTAAAACTAAACACTCCACAAGCAAGGTGATTTTTACCCGAAACCCATGAATCCTATGAAGGTTGCTTTTTCACGCGATAAGTAACGAAGCATCTGTCACGTTTTGACCAAATGCGAGTGTTAGTGACAGATGCTTTGTCACTTATTTATCACGTGATAAAAGGAACCATCATAAGCCAGCAGGTTTTTAATAATTTGTTACCATTTTTAATAAAAATATGTGTCATTAAAGAAAATATTTAAGAATATTGATGCCCATGACTACAAAATTGAGATTCACTATTTTCGCAAACTTAAAATGATTGAATGAAACGTGAAATATTATCCCGTAGAATATTTTTCCAGTAAATTACATTACAAGTTGTGCGGAGCTACGAGTATACCTAGAGACTTGGCTAACAAAGATTTCTATGCAATCTTTACATAAAGCCTGTTCCGGGAAACAATTTTCAGGGAACGCCATATAACTTGTTAAAAACAGTTTATATTTTTGTAGTAAATGGTGTTAAAAACTCATTTTCGCCGGAGACTTTGCGCGAAAGTAGTTTCCATGAGATAATTTAGAAAGGTGAATTGAATGTTGGCGATGATTTTGATAATTACATTAATCGAAAAAGTAGATGTAGGGCTATTTGATGATCGCACGCGATGAGATAAGTATAGATCCCGTAATTTATATTAATAAGAATAACTTTATTTTGTTTTATTAAAAAGTAGGCTGGACTATTTATACAGCAACATTATTTAAAGGTATGGGTAAGTAGAATGTAATAACTCAATGCGACAAAAAATATATACAGACATAGACACTTAGTTTATAAAATTTGGAAAACGACAGACGAGTAGTACAAAATATAATCATTATATGTATAATAACTTTAAAATCATACTGTACTATACTACATACTAAAGGTTCATTTAGCAAACATAATTATTGTTTCGCACAAATATGTAGAATGCATTATATCGGATAAATGCGCTTTAATTAAGCGTTCGCTTAATTTGTAATGTATAATCAGTTTCCATTGACCCCGCTTCGATTGTAGTAGATCGCATTCAATTTTTCTTTCTTAATTTACCTTTGTGTCATTATTTATAAGTTTCCATTGATTTAAAAGAGTATTGTCTGTCGACAATAGTACCTATGCATTATACTACTTATTATCTTGTGTAACTTTAGTATAATAAATAACCACGCATATTTTAAAGAAATGTTGGTATATCAATTTCGCTCTAAGGGCTTAGGTACTTATAGTTTTAAGGCGGATTTAGCAGAGTAAACAATGGCATAATTTATACACTCACTGTGTGAAACATGTAGGTAGGTATATCACTTTCACATTAACCGGGCACGGCCGTCTTAATCTAAATTAGGCAGAGATTGACGTTTACTATAGTTTACCATAGACCTTGTTCGTGGTATCCTAGAGGGAGCAAGTTTCATTAATCGAATAAGACACGATCCATCAACATGTATTCACATTACATATAATAATAACATCGCCTACAAGAGGATGTATGAGTCCAAAAAATATGTACATAACATAGTTAATGGCTTAATAAAAACAAAACTATGATCGCGATACAAAAGTTATTTCGTTACCCAAAGGAGTCAATCAGGGGGGGTATTCGACCAACTTTAGAGATATAATGGAGATCTCTCCGTGAGAACGCCATCCGTCACTTTTGACGTCTCCCAACTTGACAAGTGGCGATATCTCTAGAACATCGCGACTTCGCCAATCCGGTCGAATAAAATTTGTGTCTCCTTTGTATGTGACGGCGTAGATAACAGGCGCATACTTAACTTGTCCGGGTAGTACGTGAAATTAGACAGTTACGTTTCGTTCTAAGCAGAAATTCATATGCATACAAAGTATTTATTAGGCTAGATGCCAATTACCCCCGTGTACAATGACCCTATTTGATCTTATGTCCCTACCTTAACTGGCAACACTATGCCGAGATATCAAACTTCATTCATATTGCATTTTTGACTAATGTCTGATTGTTGATTATTGTCAAAATGAATTTATAAAATATAATGAAAAATAAGTTCAATACTCGTAAATATGAGATAATGAATTACTGCAAAATAATAAATAAATGTTAAGAGCAAATCTTACACAAATCGACCTAGTCCCAAACTAAGGAATGCTTGTACAGGTACTACTAGAGGATGACAATATATTATAATATATGAAAATATATTTATAATTTATAACATCAATGACCCAAGAACAAATATTAGAGTTCATCACACAAATATGTGCCCTTGCTGGGATTCGAACCCAAGACCACCAGCTCAGTATGCAACTGCACTACAAACTGAGCCAACCGCAACGTCTATAAACAACCAACAAGACGTTATTTATTTAGAAGAAATATATCAAGAAAAAGAGGTAAATTTTCGAGATTCAGACAAAATATTCTGTTTAATTTGTTTTTCCTTTCCCATCTCTGCACTCAATTTTATAACAATAACACGTTCTTACTGACGATTTTACCTAAGTGCAGCATTGTATAAAATTGTAGGTATTATCTGTTATATACCAGCAATCTTAATCTGGAGTCTTAGTATTTTAATAAATTGTTATATTGCACTGAAAGGTGCTAACTTTGTCGTCTTGTTAGATACTAAGACTCTTTGTTGTCACTATCGGAAAGCTCAGCTACCCGTGTAAGAACCAAAATTCATTGAAACCAGTCCCGCCGTTAAGGCATGATAAACGCACAAACACGCTGTACAGAACGGCTTGACATGTTTCGAACTGATATAGAGCTCTTCTTCAGGGACAGCAAGGTGGCGAGGAGAGCGGGAACCAGTGTAGTCGGTCGCGAGTCACGTAGCAGCACGGATAGCTGACCCTGATGGAGAGCCCTTTTATATTTATTAAAGATCTCTCATGATAGTTTTAATAATATTATACTGTACATATATATTAAAAATATAATTGACTCATTGACCGCCAAATTCCCATTTCACTTATTTTAAATATCTTCAATGTACAGAAATTTTATTTTTCCAATTATATATTAATAGTATAGATAGATGACCAACAATTACTAATCTGTTTTGTTAAAACAAAATTAATACGTAGACGCAATACTTATATTCGTTAGTGTTTTAATCTGAGTCAAGAAAAAAAACACCATAATATAAAAAAAAAAAACATTGTTTTCCAGGTCAGGGCAGCGGAGCATGAAACAGACGATATATTGAACGCCCTATGTTTATAGATCCATCGTCCATTCAATCCGAGTAATTACTACTTTAATACAGTAATAATGAGTTCGTGAAAACTGAACAACGCTCTGAAGAACATATTGTTGTGTTTGATCCTCATAATAAAGTATAAATATTCGTCCGGGCCGTGAAGTGAAGCCTACTACACGATTACATTTTTGTTAGTTTTGCTACATTTTCTGTATCAAAAACTGTACCAACTAGCATTTATATTAATTCCTTTTTAATTTTGTTATATTATTGATATTTGTTTATTTCTTGTTGACATTCATTCGTTATGACATAAAATGTCACACACGTTTCATTTAAGATAATGTATATTTAAAAAAGGTTGTATTGTATGTTATAAATAATTTTAAGTCAGATTTTTAGAAATAAAACTACAGGATCTATCGATGTGGGGGTTTTAGTTTGATATGCGTAATGGTAATATGTATCGTATTTTTGAAAAGAGCGTGAGACAAAAACGGGATCTTTAAAAAACTGTGCGCCAACAATTTATCACCTTTCAGCGGGAATTTTTGGATATACGAGTATGAAGATGCTGCTCCTCCCTTTTACACTCCATAGTTAATTGGTGCTCTAGGATAATTTAATCGTCAAACACGCGTCAAATATTATTGACATATATAAATTCTATCATATTTTATAACAAAAACGCAGTTGAAACACAATGAATGTTTAATTATCTTGAATGAAATAAATCTGAAAGGGCACGATAAATCCGACGTTCTAACGTTAAGCCCGATTCAAGCTTTGATAAGTGAGAATTGCCAAAAAACTCAATAGTATTAAGTATTAGTATCAAGATCAATCTTAGGCAACTATTTACAACGAATCATCGTCAACTCAAGAGGCTGGTTAAGGTGAGACCTGGTAGCACCCACAAAATGCGGTGGTGGCTTGATTCACAAATGAAGTGAACGCAATGGAACATAATAAAGGAAACTTTTATTGTAAAGACGACGACACGACACCATTTCAACCCAACACACAATTTTCATATTGATGTTGTCTTTTTTAATCTGAAAAATAATAAAATAGCAGTGTGCAATATTGTATTATGTGTTTCTTAATAAAACTTGTATCATACAAATAGCTTACTGTTACTTTTCCCTTCTCAAAAGCGCACAAGGGTGGGAGTGGGATACAGGGCGTCTTTCTTGTGGATAATGCATTAGTAACAATTTGGTTATATTTACATATATAGTTCTATTACCTACTCAGTTCTCGAGGAATAGAAAGCTGATAAATACATGTCTAGCAAGAAAATTAGGCTTTAAAGCTTTAAAGCCTAATCCTATTATAATGTCCCCAGGAATAACGCCTGTTTTTCCTAACATGTTCATGTGTAACCCGGAGCTCAGTGATTGATAATTTCAGCTCTTTGATAGTTATACTTTAAACTGCAAACTGTATCTAGATACCAAGTTGCAGTCCAAACAGATTATTATAATTGATAAAACTGTGATATGAATTGAGAATAATACTTTGTAAATTCCAGTTACATCGAATATCCTTAAAATATGATAATATGGTGAGATTATTTTATTTATTTAATTTTATTTATTTATAATATGAATATGGTATACTGTGAATAATAGTACACTTTTCAGTATAGCATTTTTCTATTGGCAGGTACTGGACCCATTTAGCTATTTCTGAGATAGATGAAATGCCTATCAACAATAGGTAGCTTCTACGGTGAGCAAGGCGCCATTTAATTTAAATACCTTACTTAATGCTATCGTTTTTGGCTGAGTGCATAAGATGTTTCGCAAAACTTTACTTATAGCCAGGCCAATGTGAACAAATAGACAAGTCGAGAATTTTGATGGTTTATTTTTCTTAATACCTACTTTACATCGGAATACCGTGTTATGATATGTGCGCTTGGCAGCGAATTCTCCACGTACATTTTTGATTCAAATATTGGATTCAGCAGCAGTTATTCTTCAATTATAAATAGATTATTTCTGCTTCCAAAATCGCAAACAGTGACAACCGTTGTTCGCTGGTATATATAGTACGCAATATATACTACTTCGCACCACTCAGTGAAACTTTTCTTGTATTTTTTTTCCCAACAATTATAAATTAAGCAAAATATCTCAACAATTTCCATAGCAGTGACACATCAAACTGACTGTCATAACATAAAATTAAATGTCAATTACGATCAGTTGTAGGAATAGCATTTTTGACAATCATTATCGCCTTCGTATTGTCAAAACTGAGATGAGATATGTCACCTGAAGCTCATCGCCTTCTCATCATATTTTAATGACAGTTCAACGGCGATATAACTGTTATCTAATGGAGATTTGACGTTTGGCGATATCTCCAACGGCATTCTCGAATTGGGCCCCAGGTTTTGTTTTAATTATAGCCCTAAGTACATGTTTTTTAAACGACTCGTAGATGTATATTCAGTCTCTAGAGTCAAATGTTTTTAATACTATATTATTAACGCTCTACCTGTTCTGATTTCAGAATGACTGAATAAATGGTTATAAAAGAAAAACATGAATTCTGAAAAAAAATTACAAAAACGAAAAAACACAAACTAAATTAGAGAAATATTTCATTCCTATTAAGCTACAAGGTATCGGTCGCTTTACACAACCGTCAATGGTTACCTGTCACGAACACATTTAACATTTTCAACCGAAGAAAACATCGCGTGCTAGAACTCTGTGAACTAAACATTCCAGACAATGCCGCACTTGTTAAGTGAACTTCGCGGGTCTTCACAGCAATTAGAGGCAAAAAGAGTTTCTTACGTACCCACAGGATATCTGAGAATGGTCTGGAAAGTTTAATAAAGCTCCGTCGCATTTAAATCCTCCATTTAACTTTGTCCCGGCATAAGTCCGTGGATTAATCGCAAGACAGTGCTCAAGATACTCTCGCCCTTTTTAATCAGGCTTACTTGCACTCGCATTTAATTAAATTCATTTAGCATTTATTAAGCTTCTTAGAATGCAAGTTTTGATTAGTGGGAATGCTGCAAACAGTTTGGAAAGTTATCACTGTTACGATTTGAACGGAACAATTTCTGTTTCGGGCAGAGTCTTGACTAGTTAATATAGTATTTCCATTTTTACCTGCTATAAAACTCTGAAATGGTATTGAACTGATTTTCAATACAGAAAATAAAAAAAACGGATTGGGCATTACTTTGGAATAAATCTTAACACGCGTTGTCAGTATATAATAACAACGTTTTCTATTGGCCGTAATCATTGCGGCCTTATTACGCCAAACGGCTGCATAAAGGTTACCGAATTTTAATTAATATTTTGTATTTACTTGTACTCTAGATCCTCTCCGTACCATCAGATTTCTAATTTGCACCCACTTCTAGTATCTCTGTTTGGCCCTATGGTTGACTGGTAGAGAATGCCATCTGACTTGTTTTGTGCAATAAAGTTTAAATAAATAAAATAAAATAAAATTTTGGTACAGGTATAGTCACCTAAAATGGGTTATAATATAAATTAATAGCAGTGCTCCGCGGTGTTACCCAATTGAAAGGAAAGTGACAGATAGTATTTGTCGCGCGACAAAAGGTCGTGAGTCACGGTTATGCTAGAGGTGCTGAACGTTATTGGCATTGCGTGGAGTTTAGCTACTCCGCGAATTTGCAACTGGATTGCCTATTGACGCGTGTAGCATGCGGCCCATGCCTTGCCGATCAGTGACCGCACATACCTCCACTGTTGCTGTACAACACTATCGTAACCCTTCGGTTTAAGGCAAATAGAGCACTAATTTTCAGTGGTGATATCTAGATATATATTTTATAGCGCAACTTCGCCATCCCAGTCCCGTTAAGTATTCATTCATATCATATGCACAGATATCAGGCGTGTCTTACTGACAATTAAAGGCGATATACTTGAGATAGGGTCAAGTGCTGTACCTGTGGACGGTTTTACCTGTGGACACTACTCATACCAAGAAAACGAATAACCATAGACCAATAGCAATCACTTATTTGAAAAGCATTTTTTTCATATGGCAACACTAGCTAGTCGCCATCTTTAAGGATGGCAGAAACTGAGTGTTTTATGGCTGCCTAAAGTTTTTGTGACAAAAGTAAGTTTTTTTCCTTTTTTTTAAGTATGTTTAATGCAAAATCTGCAAATGTTACGGGTGTCTTTGCAGTGGCATATTAATTTATGTGGTGTAAACGTTATTTCTACAAGATTTCGTTAGTCGTAGGTAGCATTAATAGTGACCGGTATGAATTCAAAATAAAAACCGCCGAAATTGTACCTGTGGACACCTCCGTAAATGTACCTGTGGACTGTCCATAGGTACAATTACACTGAATGTTCCTGTGGACAGTAAAATTAATATTTTTGTTTTATTTGGTGCCTCGTAGTAAAACTGGGAAAAAAGAGACAAGATATGCCTGGACATTCTGACTTCAGTAAGGAAATCCATAGAGACGTTTAAAATCCCAAATTCGATAATTTTTAAATACAAAAAAATCATTACTGTCGAAATATTGGTGAAGAAGGCTTAGAACTCCTCAAAAATAATATCAGGAGGATCTTTAGCAATACTGAGGAGTAACAGCTGTATGATTACTTAACATTATGTTGTTATTGATTGTTGATTATTTTTCATAAAGAAAATGAGGTTTTCCTTAAGAATGTTAAGTGTCAAACGATGATTATGCTAAATCTGCTGACTATGGAGGCTTTTTAAAGTCCCATAATTATACTTGAGATTCTGCTAAGAATATTGCATTCCAAGAAGAAAAAAAAGTAATTATGATATGCAGAACAACTTATAATTACATGTTGATTAATTGTAGTTATGTTGTTAATTACGTTATTTTAGGAGTTTATTCTGTTTCAAAGAATGTTGTTGGTTATTGTCCATAGGTAGGTTACCGTCCACAGGTACGTTGTTAGTGTCCATAGGTACAAATAGGAGATGTACCTATGGACAAAATGAGTATTTTTTTATTTTATTTTTTATCCGCCATCTCCGGATAGCTAGCGTAGAAAACATATGTGGACTTTAAAGATTGTTTAACTGTGATTAAAACAAAATAAATAATTTATTGGTAATACGCGTAGTTTTGGTCTAACAACTGATTAAAGGTCAAATTCTGGAAAGTGTCCACAGGTACAGCACTTGCCCCTATATCTGAGGCATCGCTTATTTGGTGATATCTCAAAGTACACTCGAATGTTTTAGACGTTACTGCTTTGATAAGAATAATTACACTGGAATGGCCGCCTAGGTTTATGAATTCTTGGTTAAGTGCTTAGGCTTGTATTTAAGTAGATAAAATATGAATTTAATAGATGTGTTATTTTTTATAATTTACAGTTTGTGAAATGTTTGTAATGGGTTTGTCTTTGTTTTGGCTTTTGTGCATCAGCTTATTTTGCACATTGATTTTATTCTCCTAAAAATCACTGAATTTTTTTCTGATGATCACAAATATCACAATTCATGAATGGTGCCAAATTTAATATATGGAATGTTTTGGTATGTGGGCGAGTTTGCAGTCACATAACGTCAAATGTTTTTTTGGAAATGGAGCCATTTTTTCATAGGTAAATAAATATATCTACACCTGTACATTCATTTCCTTTTCATCACCCTATATGCCGTAAGTGCGATTTTCTGGGGAGATCTCTCTTCCTGGCTAAGGCAAAACGTAACTTTAGACCAACTACGGGCGGTAATTCATAAAGCTCCAGATCGCATGCTTATGGCCCTTACCTTCGGTTTGGGCCACAACTACCTGCGGTCTGGGCCACAAATACCTGCAATCTGGGTATGAATTCACCAACCTAGGTATGAAATGTACTATTACGCTCGTACAGTAACGCTTTTTACCGCCCACCTGTACGGTGCGTATGTTAATATTTCATTACTCTGTAGACATTTACGTAAAAGTCCGAAGTAGGTAAAAGTCATCAGGGGCGTAGCGTTAATGGAACCGGATTCCCGTCAGCTTGCCTATCACGTGGCATTTGAGCGTGTTATAGTACTGAAATTTTAAAATACACTAAACAAAATCTGCCCTGGCTTGTTCGAGGTTTTTTTCGGGCCTCGCCACTGTAAGTCATAGTTAGAAGATTTTACGAGATCACAATATAGGAAATGTGCACGACGATGGTGCTGCCAACTGGTGCCGCCAATCTGAATCTTTCGTCTTATCATTACTTGAAATGTCTTTTACTGTGCTCAGTGCTGCCACCTATCCGTGCACGTTCTCTATACATATTACCTATATAAAGTAAACTTTGAATTAAACCTACAACGTATGTCGATATCTGTTACAACATGAACTGATAGATTAATTAAGTTTGTGTCAATAGCCGGTAGACAAAGGGCCGTTTAGATTGGGTAAGTCTAAGTGTATATGACGAGTGCTATCGCACAATTATGCTTATAATATATTACTCACAGATTTACTATCACTCATTTAAATATCCATTTAATTGCAACTACCAAAATTATTCATGGTTATTTATTAACAGAGATAGGAAAGATGAGCGTTATTACATGACGTGGATTTGACTACAAACATTAAAGAAATTTATTAATTACTAGTCCAAAAATGGGCACGTACTCGTAATATACCTATTAATACCAAAATATTTGGAGCCAAATCCACATGTTAAGTACTAGTGTTATAGGAATTTAAAATTTTAGCTAGCTTTTATGCAGCAAATTGAGTCAAAGAATGTTTTTCGTTTTAATAAACAAGTATTCTTTACCAGGTCCCCGGACCAGGTTATATTTAGCTAGCTAAAAGGCATCACAAACATTCCTCGTGTCAATGTCCAAATTTTAAAAATTCACGCACATTCCAAACGAGTTAACAAAGCCACAGGGGTAGAAAAAAGCGGGCTTCATAAAACTGTTATATGTTATTCCACTTTGGGGCTTACTTGCGTCGGGTTCTAAACATTCGTTCAAAAAACCTTGGTGAATTTAAAATAAAACTAAAATTTTAACCTGCAGCTGCGCTGAATTTTAAGCGCACTTTTGCCACATGTTCTACAAGTTTGTTTAGAACTCTGTCTACTAAAATCAGCAAAGATAAAATATTTTCCCATTCGCAATATTATGCTGTGCGCTGTGCGCTCTAACTCGCATTAGAGGAGAAACAAATTGAAGGTCTCCGAGAAGGAACATCTGAACGTTGCATGCTTTGGACTGACTGATTTGTACAACTTGCATATTGAACAATTCCGCATACGTTTTTGAAATCGAGATTTGGCGAGTTAAGTCGGTTTACCGTTCACTAATATTAATGTTACGTTACGAAAATGTTTATTCGCAAAGTTTAGTGCAAAGTTATGCATGAAGTTTATTTAACTTTATAAAATTTAAAACTGCACGTCGATTGTTTGAACTCTCGTGACTGGTTTTTACTGGAGTGGATCATGAAAAAATAAACACCGGCCTAAAAATATATCTTAGTCACTGGGTTGTGAATAAAGCGACAGCTTTAACGGATTTTATTTAACTACATGTATAACCATGAATAACAACCATAATGAATTTTATAAATTATAATGAATTGTTGGGGTATGTATTGTAATACAATGTGATACAAATAAGTTTAAGAACACATAAAGATTTACCTTGATAGAAGATACATTTACCTTGCATGGAAAAAGTCAACATAAGATAAAAGGAGATACAAGAGGCGCCAAACGTTTTCGCTTAGACAATATTGACGGTCTCTACGAGTTTTTTTTTTATGTCATAGGGGGCAAACGAGCAAACGTATCGCCTGATGGAAAGCGATTACCGTCGCCCATAAACACCTGCAACACCAGAGGTGTCACAAGTGCTTGCCTACCCGGAGGACGAAGATAGAATGCCTCTATGCTAGTAATTTCACCGGAGTAGTTTGTAGTGACAACCTGTTCCTTTATTCGAAATGAAACAACAAAATCGGCAATGTATCGTTAAAAATAACGTCCACACTCCACAGAATACCCAGTGAAAAAATAAAACGTGATTTTCCATGCCGGAAATTCAATTACATTGACGCGATTTTCAGTAATCTTTTTCCAAACGTGAGCAACGCGACGCGACCGTATCATCGTTTCGTGTGGAGTTTTAAATGTTTGTGCACCATTTATTTACACGATGCATCTAGGGCGACAAGTTTTTGGGAATATATTTTTTTAATGGTACGTTGGACTGATGGGGCCGGCCGATGAATAATGAAATTAAGAAAAATGTAGCCTACCTGTTACGCAAGGTGGACTGTAAACTGTAATGTTGGATTGCTAAAATCTTTTTTTTGAATAGTGGTTATGGAGTATCTCCCTGATAAAGATCCCACCATGTGCATGTGTATGTGTGAGATCGCATGTGCGGATTTCTGGCCGAAAGGTGTCGTGTTTCGTCGGTTCCGGGGCAACCTACCAAATCCAACACCTGAGATGTCGGAACAACGGGGCCACGCCGTTTCGCTGTCTAAATAAACTTGCTCGGTTCATGACGCATTGGTGTCTACACTGTAATGTCATGTAACCTGTTTTTGAAGAAATAAATAAATAAATAAATAAATGTTATAAATGCATGTTTTCTTTTGTTGGTTCATTCGTTTGTCTTTCTTTTAAGACTCAACTAAGCACGTGGTGTTAGTCTTATGCATAGAAATAAAATACAGGCCAAAGCGAGAGTGACATAAACCTCATACATCAATACGCATTCTCAGAAAGATAAAAATAATACTGTTGCCGAGCGGACGAAGCCACAGGAAGACGCTAGTCAGAATGAAAAGACAGTCCCACATTGCTTGAAGACGTAGGGCAGGACACATACCTTAGCAGTATACGGGCCGTGATTTCAGACAGGGTGTTGAAAACGCATTGCGTTGTTTTGCGTGTCCGGTGGGCTAAGGGTCATAATTATAATACCTCAGCCACACTGTCCTTGACAAACGCAATTACAATTAATGCTAGTTGTGAACTTCTGCGCTTGATAAATGCCAGTAATAAGTTGTGCCGTCTGCCCGGCCATTATTCGGATGGAAACTTTTGTATTGCTGCTGCCTGCCAAATAATGCCGCGTTCCGGTCAAGTTGACTTTTTTGAAACTATCACAATGTTCGTGGGATATTGCTTCTGTATATTGGAAATCTGAGTCTTGTTTGTAAGCGATACTTCTGTAAAATTCGTTGTTAGGAAAACGCATTGTATAAAATAATATTTTTTTTTTAACGTGCATATATTGATGTAATTTAACACAAAATTTAGTGTGAAATACCTTTCATTCTTAATCATTCTCGTAGTATTTTTAAAGTAGAAGGTAATAGGCCAATTACACATACACATTGCATTCTTCCAGCTATTATAAACACTTTATTATACACAAAACACGTCAAAATATATCAGATAATACGTTACAAATGCGAACTCATATGGTACCTATCAATTTCTGTCAAAAACATTTGAGAAACAAAGGGAATATTATGAAGAATATAGACAAACTAGCACCATGCGCAAAAGGGTAAGTATTAAGTATTAAATATTTAAACTATAATCACACAAAGTAAATAATTCAAATATGTAAATAAATACAATACTGCGTCTCTAAACATATATTATTTTCATGCTTACAATTTAACATATTGTGACTGTAACTAAGTATTTTCTTTAAAAAACATACAATTTAAAACTAAAAGCTTAGCTAACTAAAGTACCTATATGCGAAAACAGTAAACTAAGTACATACTAAAAAAAACTTACAGTAGGTACTTGCCGAAATAATTTAAAAGTAGAAATAGAAATGGTTCAACCTCTCCAATTTAGTTCTTAATGATGCTGTGCAACTGACGGATACTCTCTCAGTGACCAACAGGGACTTTATCCACAACTTATCCGCGGGTACCTTGAACGATTTGCTGTAAGTACCTACGCGCTTTGTTAGGCGGTATAACGAAGGTCTGTCTGATCACCATGCCTTTTAAGGTGTGCCAGATAGAGCCTACATTAGGTTGGGATCTTATGCTCCTCTGAACTCCACAAAAAAGATTTTTTTTAAATGCCGTTCACGAAGCATACCAATTAAGCCTTCTTTTTGTTTAATTATTACATTACTGTATTCGTTTTCATGTGGTGTACAAATACGGAATACGGTCTATTACTACTATTAAAATTTGTATTCATTTGTTTAAATTACACTTATTCGCTATTTTTTTCACTATAATGTTTGCTACATTAATAATCAGCGTTGTTGAAGTCGTCATCATGTAGCAGCACCATTTGATTCTAAATCACTAAAAGTTTAGTAAAGGCTTGGTTCTTGGCTCGTAAAACCAAAACCACACATAATATATCTATTTAAGGTATGCACATTAGGTACAACAATCTTATCATATTTGATTTAAATACAATCTAATCGCAAGGATTTACGTTAAATTTCAACCGCCAAGTAAAAGCATTCAAAGCTATTTTGGGGCAAGGCGTGTTAAAGTGCAATTACGTTCTTGAAAATCGTAGTTATTTTGTTCGGGCTACAAAGGCAAATACCACCTAGTGGTTGAATTAGAGGCAGCTCGAAAACAATTTTTATTTGTGCACACACTGGACAAAGAGATTGTTATCGTTTTTATAATTGATTCCTATGGCCTTAAAATAATGGTTGAATATAAACGCAATTGTGCCTTTCATTATTCTGCACTTGAGAACTCCAAGTTCAATTTGTTAGACACGCAATCATATTGGAAGAAGTTTATTTCTTGGAATAGCGTACACTTGGCTGAGCTTGGCTCTCAGGCGCCGCCGCCGCCGGTAATACTTGCCGAGATAAACGTTACTGCGTATTCCATTGTCAGAATTTACTCGAGTAAAGAGTAAAGTTAAACTGATTGTTATTTTTATAGAATGTACTTGAAAATAAATTTTTTGCAGTAGTCTGATAAAATTGCACCAGCGTGCAGCGTCGGTTGAAGCCGGAATACTACTTAATATATATTTCTCCTCTATAGGAGACGGTAGGTAGTCAGTAAGTCCGAATTTATTGTGTTAATTTTTACTACGGGGATGGCATAGCGTGCTCGCTAGAACCCCTAGGCTAAATAAATAAAAATAAAAGATTGTCTGATAAATATTCATATATTTTTATATATTACAAGCTTGTTGTGTCCCACAGGTGGGCAAAAGTCTTACCTTCTTTTTCGATCTGTCTTTATGTTCAACAGCATATTGCCAGATTTCCGACTTTTCCGTTTTGTATCGACTGGCTTTCTTTTAGTGTTCTCCTTAGTTCATAAGTCGTTCGACACGCTACAGACGGGGCCAATCCAGTTCCGCTCACCCGAAGTGAAAAACTCCGATTTTGCACTTCTGAGATTTGGTCAAACCCGAAATCTCCGACTCGCGCTTGGCGGATTTTTAAGCCTTTTATCTTCATACAAAAATGTCAAATACCTACAACTTGTGTGAAAAGATCAATTTTGTCGTTTAGAATCGGCAACAGTCATGTGAAGAATTTAATCAAATAGGTATTAAGTATTATTTCAACATGTTCTAGGTA
This sequence comes from Apotomis betuletana, assembly GCA_932273695.1. Lineage (NCBI taxonomy): Eukaryota > Metazoa > Arthropoda > Insecta > Lepidoptera > Tortricidae > Apotomis > Apotomis betuletana. The sequence continues at coordinate 18,148,057 of OW026300.1, forward strand.
TTAGTTTATATAGCTGATAGTTTCGAGTTGACTTGGGAGTTTGTTTGTGTATCTTGGAGCCAAGTGGAAGGATTATCTCGAACAAGAACATTAGTCACTTTAACATACATACCACTTCATAAACACTACACAACATTATTGTGTGTGTGTATGTGGTGTGTATGTATTATGTATTATCGTAAGTATATCGTAGACCAATTGACACATTAAACTTTAAATCAACCTTGACATGTAGTGAAATGAAATGAAATCATTTATTCAGTAAGTAGGCCACAAGGGCACTTTTACTCTACATATCTAATTAGGGAACATTAGTATAACTCGTCCAAATCAGAAAAAATCATCATAATGTCATCATGACCGATATTGCACATCCTATCTTTCATATATTAATTATTAGGAACGTATTTTATTTGCTTAATAGTATTTACCCGTGGCTGACTTAGGTAACCCTTAGGTTTGGGCTCAACGTGTCGTTATTAAGGTCAATAAATATCCAGTCATCTTTACAACCATCCATTTATAAAATACTAGCTGTGCCCCGCGGTGTTACCCGCTCATCCCACGGGAACACTAAATTCGGGATGAAAAGTATCCTATGTCCTCCCCGGGACTGAAACTATCTATATACCATCAAATTGCTTATGGGTAGTATCGATAGCCGCCTGGTGTAGAAAGGTTTTTGAGTGGAGTAGAAGTACTATTTTTTTTTTCTCAGACATGCTATGAAATGTCGTCATAACGTGCATTATAACATACTTCGAAGTATCATGTTTTGGGCGGAACAACTCCAGAGAACTGTTAAGTAATTCCATACGAACTTTAAGGCCTAGGCCGGGTTTTATTTTTACATGGCGTCCGTGTGCTTGAATAGGCTGAACAGCCGATTTTTTTTTGAGTGGTGTATTTTTTTATTTCTTGCATATATTTGAGAAAAGCATTATACATACCTTAGCCTAGTATTGCTTTGTTGAAACATGTGTTAATAATCCATGAAACCACTTTTGCATTTATAATTATAGGTTATGGGTTTCGGGTATTTCTTCTAAACAGGTAGATTGTTTATCAATAATTATTCTTCTTGCATTATGATTATGAGACACGCGGTTTATGTTAATATATTCAGTACCATGCATGGTTGTTTTTGAGTCAGAAATTGCTTTCTAGTTACTTAAGTTAAATTCCTGCTGCCATTTTTCCACGACAACCTACACAAAGAGGAATTTTAATGCAATTTAGTAGTTGCTCCCTGAGAACTTCCTGTGACATTTTAAAAATACAAGCCTTAGGTTTCGCATAAAAGGAGGCACATACAAATGTTTTACGAAGTATGAGCTACATAAGTGTAATAATTAATGTAGTTATGCTGTTAGACACGACAAGCGAGACTGAAAGTCATGAAATTTCTTGCAGTTTTGCCTTATTAGTTTCCCATGATCTAAATTAATACTTTAATACAGGTGCAAACATTATTGTATGTCTAAATTTGTAATTTTCAATGTTATTTTTACCGTGTAAATTTTTGTGTATTTTGACAATCCATTTAGGAGCTTCTTTGACATCTTTATCTGTTTGTTTAAAATGTTGACAATGTAATTATTTTATCTGTTTCATTATTAATTCCACTGTTTTTATTATCAATGTCGTTATATTTTATTTCTTACTATTAATATATGTGACGATCATAGTATAAGTGCATATAAATTGACTTAGTGTAATTTATATTGATATTTTATATTACCTATGAAATAAATAAATCTAAATCTAAAAGTTACGTAATTCTATATATGTTCTTAATATATAACTACTTGTGATAAAACTGAAAGCTACCATAAGACTAAAACATATTTATTTATAGGACTACAAAACAATTCCTCCTCCTCCTTGTGTCGCCAATGTTACACTAGTTAGCGTGAACATAATCATAAAGATTGTCGTGAATAATATACTTCTCATATTTTTTTTAATGTGCTTTTACCGAATCGGTATGTACACACCCATTTATATTTTTATTGCCAAGTAATTATTACGTTTTACAAAAAGTCTTTAAAAGCACCATTAAAATACTTCTGACTTACAAATATATACCTTTTTGCTTAGACTTGGAGATTACGCCGCGGATTTTTTTAATAAAGTAAACAATTTTTGTGCGTAAACATTTTAAAGTCCTTTTTATGTGGACATAAACGCTGGGTGGGTAATGAAAATTCATTCGCTCGTTTATTTAAAAAACAATAAAAGTACCACGAGTAACTTTACACCCTGGGTAGTACCTAATATTAAAGAGCAGACAATTACAGCGCAACTAAGTTTGACTCACATTGAAATAAATTTATTTGATTCAGAATTGATTTAAATGATTCCAAGAAACAATAAACCTCGAAATTGTATCTGCTTTTCGTGTGTGCTTCTTTTTACGCAAAGTAGGTTGATAAAACTTGATATTTAAGAAATGAGAATTACATGTATGTATAATATCATAAGAGAAAATAACAATTCCCGATTCAATTTCCCGATAATTGGTGATCTAGTTAGTGAGGTTTATAAACTTATATATACTTTAAAATTTAATGACGTCTCATTTGTACACAATGGTAGAGTCTGGCTAGCCAAATAATGTTGACAGATATTTCCTTGTGGTATCACCAACGTCTATGATTTCAAGAACTTAGTAGGTGGGTCCTCTATAAATAATACGTGAAACATGCCAACTTTGCCCGCTTTTTTCGTAAAAACCCTAATTTCTCTTTTTTTTCTATGACGGGATAAAGTTTTTTTTGTCTAACGCATCCATCGTATTCATATGCATGCGTTTATAACAAGAAACAATTTTTAAATCTACATTTTACCAACTTTTTTTATCAATTTTCACCTCGGGTAAAGTTATCTAAACTTTTGTCAACATTGCCCAAATCGATTATTGTCGTAACTATAGCCTCTACAACGTTAAGATAAGGATCAGTATAAAATCTGGGGTAATAATGGCGTTCCACGTAAACATCTTGGTCTTAACTATACAAACACGTGTGCAATATGGATGGGCAATGTTACATGAGTATTTTGTTTTTTTCCATACAAGCTGAATCAAGCAGTTTCAAATTGTTAGGGTTGTCACTTTTGGTTGAGTAAACTATCTTTACCAATACCATTATCAAAATAAAAAAAAATTGTTTAATATTGGGAGCTAATAGTTAGGCGTTTATTTTTTACTGCACGTTAGAATACTCTAAATAAAAATTGTCATAATTAAAAATTCTATGCTTTTGAATTTTATGGACTGTCAAGTTTGACCATAAATATATGAGGATTGCCAGGAGGGCATTATTCATAAGATTTACCTATACTTATATGGCAAAAAAAAAACTACCAATCGCAACCGACTATAATGACATTAGTTTTAAATGCCTGTCAGTTCCATTATGTTAACCACCTGACTGACGTGACCTGTTTCCACTCTATTGGTAATCTTACGTTCACGACTGTGAATGGTTTTCGGCATTTTCATTAGATAATTTTAAAAAAATCACCACGAATGATATCGACATTGTTGACAAACCATCATAAAATCATTGCCAGTGTAAGAAATTAGATCCTGTGAAATTCCGCAATATGGCGCATCCTGATACATTTCTGGTCAGGCTTTACATGCACCTACTGCAAAAGTACAACGGCTTAATAGAAATACAATTTACCTTACCTTAAATACATAACCCTCCTTCATTTACGCAGTCAGGTAAAATTACGACAAGGTGACAACCCTAACCCTTTTTTTAGGCTGGGCAATGTTGACTTTCATAGGTTAACAAGCTACTGGATAACATTGCCCACCATCATAACTCTGGTTTTAATAAGTATTTTTAGTACAAACTAAACTACAGTGAAAATGATCTACAGTTCTTATTTTATAACAAGTAGTAAGATCCATTCACCTGAGGCTTCCCTATTCTGTAAAAAATACACCAGAACTTCACCTAGAATTGGCCCGCCAAATCACGCACCTAACTCGACGAGTTCCGACACGTTATAGAATTGTTTATTGTTTATTGTTTATTGCATACAATTAACACTGACAGTTCAACCTTACGTGCTAATTGGTGTAACATTTTTTAATAGCTAACATGCATTATTAAATTATTATGTGACAGGTAAAGTGAAATTATTATTATAAGTACATTTGAAAATTAGAAGACATTACATTGGGACTAGGAGCTATTACATAACAGAGATTGGAAAATAAGTAAGTAGACCGAGGAATTGTAAAATTAATTAAATGTCAAGAATAACAATATATGGCTAGTCATGTCAGTACAATTTCAGATGAAGTCGAAATACTCATTTAAAATTAAAATATAACGAATTATTAAAATTAGGTCAGTGGAACATAAATAATGTCAAATAAATAAGGCAAATCATTGATTACTAGGGCACGTATTATGTAATGGAGCTAGTGGTAACGATGGACTCAATGTAACGATTTGATGCAGCTAGGAATGTAGTTTCAGTAGTAAAAAAAATGTCTAGTTGGCTGTCGCTGTCCAGGGTGTTGTTAAGCAGTGTTAACGCCTGGTGAAGAGGGGACGTAGCAAGCAGGCGTGTCCGACCTGGAGGGACAGCAAAGAGACCACGGCTGCGGGGACGCAGCTGTTTCGCGGAAAGACGGGGGACCCGCAGACTTATTTATTGGAGCATTGGCGGGTTTTTTGCCTGTCCTCGGATTAATTGAAAAAAATATTTGATTAGGTAGGTACATATTTCTACGTGACTCTAAAGATGTATAGTCTACCATACCTAAAACGAATAGGGTGGGATAAAAAAAGGGATAAATGCCGTATAACTTCGAATGTTTTTTGAACTTTCTCTATTAGAACCGTGTAGTGTTTATCATGGGGGCTCCAAATGAAAATGGCTAGAATGAAGTTGCGCGCAAATGTGATTCCCAGTGATACCACACATATAATCTACTTTCCACTAAAAATAGTAGTGTTGCCATAAACATCTAGAAATTGTCTACAGTAACGTTTCTTTTTTTATGTAGCGTTTTGGGCAAAGATCCCTGTGGAGGCAAAGTTGGCGTATTTCACGGCATTGATACTTTATGTACTAGTTCTAACATTCGGATTAAGTTGAAATTTGGCATAGTAGTTATGTAATTTTTTTGGTGATGGATTAATAATGGTATTATCGAGCTAAATGGTATTTACACTACATTTAATTTTTCGCCTTGTATATGGTTAGAAAGTGTAAACATATGTGTTTGTCGTTGACTGTACTGTAGATAGTGGTAGAAATTATGTGAGCTGACTATGAGTGCACGTCAACATATATTTAACTTATTCCATAACCCTTCTGTCCTAGAGTCGCTGGAGCTGGTGGTGCCGCGCCTGCTCGCGCGCCCGAGTGCGCGCACCAACTTGCTCGCCAATGCGCCACTTGTCACTGTCAATTCACAAAAGTTGCTTATGAATTGTTTATGTTATCCCGATAATATTTAGGTAGTAGGTATATGCAGGTACCTATAATATATTGTTTGTTATAAGTAATCTACTGTTTTTTTGAATTGAAAACGTATATATATTTCTTTGCATATGGTTATTTATTCTGTATAATATGTATCACGTGTTGGATTAGTCTGTACGAGTAAGTGATATGTATCTTTCAATTAATAATAATAAACAAATAAAATAAATAAAATTTCTCTATCTCTAAAATCAAAAATATGTTCTAGCATCAAAACTATAATTCCTACTACACAAAGTATGACCAGCCGCAGATTTTTTAAATTTCCCGCCAAAACTTCGAGTAATATGTCATTAGCCAGACTTTAGTTTGCCTACTAGGAATTGGTTCGCCTTTGTACATGTAATATTTGTTATCATCGTATTTGTAACGCATTTTCTGTGAAATAAAGTGTTTACATAATTTATGTATGTATGTAAAAATATACTTTTTTTTGCGCTATGTACATAACACAGATTTTTTTTTACAGGCGTAAGTAACTAATCGAAATTCAGATGAAATCGCAGAGCCGTGTTGTAGCGCTGATAAAAATATCCGGAGTTTTAATTATAAAATTGTTAGCAGGCCGCATTCCTGCGCGGCGCAAAGAGGGTTATTTTAAGTTGTTTTTGTGGACGGACTCATTTCATAATACCCTTTTTTATTATTATTTGCGGCGGTAGGTATGACAGGTTATTTGAACGCACGCGTACGTATTCGTAAATAAATAAGTAATCAGATCGTGTTAAGGTTCAAATTATACTACCCACATGGGACCAGTTTAAAAGTTAAAAATATCATCATTACTTAGGTACTTATACTGTTTAATAATCTTATAGTGTAAAATAATTTACATTCAGCAGCCATAATTTTTTTGAAATTATCTGTGTTCGCAGTGTGGTTTCGCGGCTGCAAAATTGTAAGGGGAATTAGGTAATCATGGAGGCTTGGAGACAAGCAGTGTTTGTTTAGGTTAGATTAGGCAGCGGCAGGGTTAAGTACGGTGTCTGTGTACTTGTGAAACGGGCATTATGCGATAACCCTAAAATGGTGTTGATACCACTACGTGGGAGCTTAGCATTGTGTAAAATACTTTTTTAGTCACGTTCCAAAATAAGATCTAATAAATTGATTTAAAGTTACACGATTTTCATACTTTATTATAACAAAACGGACTTAATCGCGTTCTAAAAGGTGTTTATTTAATAACCTCGACGATTCGGATATTCGTTGTTCCTTTCATCCTTGCTTCGAGACTGTGGACCGGAACGTCGAGATAATGAAATAATCAACTTTTTGAAAGCGATTAGGTCCCATTTTTTAAATAATTATAGGTAACACCTAATAAATACTGTGTAGGTAAATAATTTCACCAGAATACGTCGCTGTGCTATGATCAGGGTTCGTAAAATACAAGCAAAATTCATTGAAGGGCCGGGCCGTCACTTGTTGTCATATCATATCGTAATTATAATTTATTTATTTGTATTGGTATGACAATGTATGTGTCATAGTTGCAAATGTACATGTCAAATAAATTAAAATTAAAATACAATCATAAAATTAAAATATTGACAAACATTGATTAGAATTAATTCGTTCCAATACGATGGGTAAATAGTTACCCATCGTAATTTCAATCGATTTTGCTCGTATTTTACGATCCCTGGCTATGAGTTACATAGGTCATATGAATGTCACTTAATCCAGCTTGAATAGCGACAGTCGAAATATAACGGCCAAATCACGGCGATTCAAGTTGTATATGGCTATAATAGTTATGTTGCATGAACGTCGAATCCAAGTCATCGAAAGAGTACTTTGGGCGCTGATAGTGTAATGCACAAATTACGACAAACTATAGTGGTGTTAATAGTATACCCTACGTGGCCATTATTAGAAGATCCTAAAATATACTTTTAATATCGGTATTACGAGCGCCAAAACCTAGGAATGTCCGATCATATAAATACCTTAGAAATTGCTGCGCATTGCTCGATAGTTACCGATGGCAATTATTGAAGATATGTGCATCATGTACAATCAATCTGCACTAGTGCAGAGGACGATATCCTATCGGTCTAATAGATATGTTTAATATGTTTCGGCAATGAAACGTGGTCGCTCACAACTTATTTTTAATTAATGTAAATGTAACTAATATTATGGACCACTGTCTGAAATAAATTATTTGACTTTGACTTTGGAAGACACAGCGTGGGAAGGCCCCCAACAAGGCGGACCGACCACCTGGTTAGGATCGCAAGGCCGATCGTTGTGGAGAACTTGCAGGGGATGTCCATCGGCTGATATGATGATGATATGATGTGACAGGCATTCTAAAAATAGCAACTCTTACAACGCTCTCAGCCCCCTCAAGTGGAGAAACATTGCAGAAGAAAGCATTAAATCCTTATACCAAAAAAAACAAATTTAAATCATGTACGGCATCCGAACAGCTGCGGCCACTCTGACAAGAAAGTACGACTTAGAAGAAGAAGTAGGGACAATTAATCACAGCTACGCATTGGAAATGCGTGCACTTGTGGCACGAAAAGAGTGGTAAAATCCTCATTTTGGAATGTTATTATTATAATTATGTTCTAAACGGATCTATGTATATGAATGTAAAGGAGGAAAATTTAAGTCGTCTTTTTATTGTTACAGTTGTCAGCATCTTTACTGGTGCTGCTTCACCTCTCGATGAACGTCGTGGATGAGGGCCATGCTGTCAATCCAAGTAAGTTCTATTCCTCATTTAATCCGGATTTTAGCTTTATAATTTTAGGTACTTACAATTATGTGTTAGGATTAGGAGTAGTCTTATGTGGTTTCAAACTTGTATGGAGGTCATCCTCAGGGACAGCTGTTCGAAAAGTTTTTTACATAATATACAAATAACCGAGAGTGAAAACCGCCATTTTTGTAAATTGTTAGACATGTCTGACGAAAGTTTTAGTAAAAACAATATTGAGTTTAATATTCGAAGGCAAATATTTGGTTTATAATATAAAATATGCTCTGAAATGGCTAAATATCAACGTAAATTTCAATGAAATCGTTGAAACAGCATTCAAAATATTACGATAGAAAAAAATACGGTCCAATAATAAGGTGACAAACAGACAGACAAGCTAAATAGTAGGATTCCGTTGCTAACTTATTGTACAGAACCTTCAAAATGCAAGTTTGTGAAAATATGTTAATAGCTGTCAACCTCAATTTATTTATTATGTATAATTATCTTTAATTAGTATTATTACGTAGAATTATTATCATTAGGTCTTAAAATGAAAACCGGCAATAATAATCTTTACCGTCAGCCAAAAGGCCATGTTTACTTTCTTGGGGGAAATTTAGACGCGTAAACATTCGTGAACATCAAACTCGCCTAAAGCAACTTGATCCAAAAATTACCTTGTAAAAACAACTTTAGGTACATTTTCGGAAAGCAGCTGCTCGCAATTGCTGAAAAGGTGATTGTAAACAAGCGAGGTCTACGTTTGGAGCAAAGAAACCCCCCAAACCATCTCGTTTGTTCAGCGGTTGTTGGACGCTGCTGAGTTACACGGGCTGACTTGATGAATTTTGCGCGAAATTATCCACACTGGACTTTTAAAAGAGTATTCTGGTGAAACTAAGAAGTCCGATGTATGTATATGGATGTACCTTTTTCAACTGGAATCTCACTGGTGCGGATTAATAATTAATCATTGTAATCAATCGAAATATTTGGCCAGATTACTTTTGCGTTTTTTTTATACTTTATTGTCGCGTTGTACGTTGTTTTTATATTGCCGTTTGTACCTATTTAACAGATAAATTCATCTTAATTTGAAACTTACTAAATTTAACATGAGTAAATGTGCAGCAACTAGAATAATGTTAGAAAAAAGGAAACCAACTCAGTTATTACCATTTTGTTTATTAATCCGATCCAAATTCCGGGTTGAGGTTGAGTATGAGGGTCGCAAATTCCACAACATGCCCTCACATTATTAAAAGCCGTTTCTCATAAACGAGACTGTCGCCACAGAACCAAACAAATGGGTAATCTGAAACCTCCAATCGTTACATAATAGGTAAGAAATAGGCAATATGGCGCACCGCCGGCCGATACAAGCGTATGATGAGCGGTCGACGCTGAATAATGTATGAAGGGTTGTTTCCGTGCACCAGATAATCGGGTCCCAGTGTACGCGGGGCAGTGGTTACAAACCCGACTAAAGACAGTGTGGATTTAAAATAATCTTCGGGTTGTGGAGAAATCTTAAACGCAGCATAATACTTTCACTACTAGGTTCGTTCGCTACTAAAGTTACGTAGTGCTACGCGCGTAACGAATCCCGTATGAAGTAAAAAGTTGCTACGAGCATTACGTCTACGGAGCGTAGCACTATGTAACTTTAGTAGCGAACGTGATAAGAGCGTGTGAGACGAGTAAACCCGAAGGCCATTTTAACCGCTAACGAACTGTACAAGTATTTTTTTTACTACAGTTGTGTTTTAATACTTCGCCGGTTGTACAAAACGAATCATCTTCTTTGTCGTCACGCTCTTGGCAGAGAGGTCGTGATGGTCAACACATCAGGGGTGGTAGCTCTCCTTGTGCATTCGTGGAGTAGACCATTGAGTGCAGTCTTGACTTGGTCGGTCCATCGCATCGGTGACCGGCCGCACGCTCTAGTGTGTTCGACTATTCCCTGGATCACAAGTCGTTCCACAGAAGTGACTTCTCGACGTGTGATATTTCCAAAAAAAGTGAGATTACAACTTTAAAAAACTACTTTGCAAAACTTTACACGTAATAATTTGGCAACAATATATTACATTTTATTGTTATCCATGTTATAGAGGGCATGCTAGATGATTTCATGGTAGCTTAACAAATGGTAACAGATGTTTACATACTTATAGCTAGGGTTGATGTTGATAAGCTGCCATCAATTTATTTCGATGGTGTCTTAATTCCTTTTTCACAACAAGTCAAAGACCTGGGTATTATTTTGGACCAGACCTTATCTTGGGTGCCTCAGGTGAATGAAGTCAGCAGGAAGATGTTTGCAGCGGTGAGCTCTCTTAGAAGACTCCGTAATTTTCTTCCAATCGCCACCAAAATTGCGCTTTGCCAAACCTTACTTCTTCCAATCTTAGATTATGCTGATATCTCCTACCCTGATCTCACAGAGGAACAGCTAAATAAACTTGAGCGTATTCAGAATATTTGCATCAGGTTCATATTTGGGTTACGTAAATATGACCATGTTTCCAGTTTCCGTTCGCAGCTCAAGTGGCTTCCTATCCGTTTTCGTCGTAACTCTCACATTCTCTCTCTTCTTTACAATATTCTTTTTCACCCTGCAACTCCCTGCTACCTCAAGGAGCGTTTCAGTTACCTTCGTTCTATTAGGTCCTCTCAAAATTTGCTACTGGCTGTCCCTTCTTCTTCTTCCAAATTCTATAACAGCTCATTTACCTTTCAGGCTACTCTATTGTGGAACTCTCTCCCTGTTGAATTGAAACGTAGTCAATCCGTTGCTACTTTCAAAACACACCTCAAACAACATTACTTGTCTCTCCTTTAATACTCTGTCACTGTGACTGACATTATCTGTGGTTCGTTACATAAAATGTTATTTTAAATATAAGGTTTAAGTAAGTTTATATATGAGTATATATTTAGTCATATGTTCATTTATGTATATTTTTATGTATGTTTATGTATCAATATATATTATTATAGGTTTTAGTAGATTTTAATAATTTTTAAGTAGTTTTCTTGATTACTTTTTGCATCGCCTACTCATCTCATTTCATTTATATTAATCCGCTACCCAAAGGTTGTCTGGAAGAGATCGCTTTTTAGCGATAAGATCGCCTATTGTTTGCCTCTATTGTAATGTTAAGTGTCATCTGTATTTGTATTTCTTTCTTCTTGAGTTGTGCAATAAAGAGTATTCTATTCTATTCTATTCTACATCAAAAAATAGGTACTGGAGCCTCGAGAGCGTAAATAAACTTACATATTCTGCTCATAATTGACCTTCGAGTCGTAATCAGACAAATTAGGTAGAATAAGGGTACCTTTTCAAGTCGCTGTATCAGTTAGTTGTAAATATACTCGTATTATACTCGCCAGTATATTTACGAGTATAGGAGTGGGATTTTCACCATGCAACGGAATGACCCGATTTTTCTAATTTTGTAATATCGTACATAATAAAATAAAATAAATAAATAAAATAAAATAAAATAAAAATAGCCTTTATTCTACCACAATATAATACATGCATTTGATTAAATATAATTATTAAATTTTTAACATTAATTAAATTCAATTATTATTTATAAAATTAATTCTTGTTTTACATTACTAAAAACTTAAAGTATTCTTATTCTAACTTGTGGAAGTCGCCTCTTTGGCGTAGGCCTTCCCCAGCTTCCTCCAGGTATCTCTGTCTTTAGCTCGCTTTCTCCAGTCGAATCCACATTTTTCTTTAAATACGTCTTCCCATCTTTTTTTCGGTCTACCTCTTTTTCTTTGTCCTTCTCTTGGTTGCCATTCTGTAATTATGTTAGTCCATCTCTCGTTGTCCATTCTGATCACATGACCTGCCCATTTCCACTTAAGAGTTCTTATTTTTTCTATGACGTCTGTTACTTTCGTTTTGTTCCTTATATGTTCATTTTTAATTTTGTCCGATATTCTAATGCCCAACATACTCCTCTCCATTTTTCGTTGATGCACAGCTACTTTGTTTTCGTCCTTCTTCCGCAAGGACCAGGTCTGGCAGCCATACGTTAGACATGGTAAGATCACAATATCGAAAAGTTTACTCTTGATTTTTATATTTATATCTCTATTTTTCATTACTTCTTTTAAATTCCAATATTTTTTCAAAGCGATTGCAATTCGCCTGTTTATTTCTTTTTCTGTTTGGTCTATAAAGGAAATTGACTGCCCCAAGTAAATGTGTTCTGTGACGTACTCTATGTTTTCTCCGTGTACTGTAATAGCTTGATCTCTACCATTAGTAATTATTTTTGTCTTTGATGTGTTTAGCAACAAACCCACTTTCTTACCCTCTTTCTAGTTGCGTACTATCCTTGGCAAATATAGCAATATCGTCAGCGAATCGGAGGTGGCTTAGGTATTGTCCATTAATTTTTATTCCTTTTTCAATCCAGTTTATATTGCGAAATACCATCTCGAGGACTGCTGAAAATATTTTAGGCGAAAGTGGATCACCCTGTCTGACTCCTTTTCTTATGGGAAATTCTGATCCTACTCTTTCCAATCGTATCCTAGACAAAATCTTAGAGTAGATGCTGTGTAAAATCTCCAGGTACTCTTGGTCTACACTTTGGTGTCTTAGGGCCTCCCATATGGCATCGTGTTCTAGAGAGTCGAAAGCCTTGGTAAAGTCAATAAAGCATATATACAGAGTCCTCCCAAACTCATTACTTTTTCTACGAGTCACCACGTGAATATGGTCAATTGTAGAAAAGTTTCTTCGGAATCCTGCTTGTTCACGTGGTTGATTTTCATCTAAGGTCTTAGTGAGTCTGTTTAGTATAATTTTGGAGAAAACTTTGTAAACGTTACTCATTAGGCTAATTGGCCTGTAGTTGTTCAGATTAGCTCTATCTCCCTTTTTGTGTAGTAATGTCATTGTGGATCTGGACCACTGATTTGGGGTTGTTCTTTTTTCCAGTATATTGTTAAATATTGATTGTAGAGGTCTCAGTATAGGTTCTGATAGAGATTTTAACAGTTCATTCGTTATTTTTTCTTCGCCGGGTGATTTGTCATTTTTTTGTGATTTAATTGCACACTCTATTTCAGAAAGTAGTATCGAAGGTACTGTCTCTATATTTTCCAAGACGTTTTCTTTAAACTTCGACATTGATTCTGTAGAGTAGAGTTCTCGGTAGAAATTTGTAGCCCCTTCTATTATGTCCTGGCGTTTAATTATTTTGTTACCTGTTCTATTTGTTAGATTTTCTGTCCATTTTGATGATTTACATAGCTCTTTATAGGCTTTTTTCACAGCTCCTGTTTTATTAATGTATGTTTCAAGAATACGCTTCCTGTGAGCTTTCGTGTTTTCTGAAATTTCTCTGTTAATTTTTTTGCTAATGTCTGTAATCTTTTTTTTGACCTCCTTTGTTCTCTTTTCCCTATACAATTGTTTTCTTTCATCAAAAAGTCTCCTTATGCGAGTTTCCAATTCGAGTTTTTTGTTTTTCTTAGCCTCAGGTATTTTTGTAAATAGATTCATTTTTTTTTTCAAAATTATCATATTGTATTTGAATGTCCGATGATTTTTCTATAGCAGAAGTGAACTTTTCTTCCCATTTGTTTCCACTTTCTCTCGTCAGTACCGGTAGGTCTCTACTATAACTTTTGTTTTGTTTGATGTATTTTCTTTTAAATCTTGTTTCAGTGAATATTTTGCATCTAATCATTCTGTGATCCGTATTAAAATTAATATTTTGGATTATATTAAAATTATGTACTTCTACGCTATGAGTTGTAAGTATATAATCAATTTCAGTATAGTAGAAGCCATTTGGAGAACGCCACGTCCATTTTTTATTTTTTCTAATTTTGAATAGGCTGTTTGTGAATTTCAAATTTTTTTCAAGAGCGAACTCTACTAATCTTTGTCCATGTCTTGATCTTTTACCATTTGAGTACTTGCCGAAAGCTAGTTCTTCTCCTTGCCTTGACTCTCCGACTTGTGCGTTGAAGTCGCCCATCAGTATTAATTTTTTTGTTTGTGTTGCTTCCATGGCGTTTTCCACTGTTTTATAGAATTTGTCCAATTCTTCTTCGTTACATTTTTCGGTAGGCGCATAGACTTGGATTTGGATAAAAGAAAAAGCAGTTTGGTTAGGCAAATTGATTTCTAACGATGCCACTCTATCAGAATAACTTCTAAAGGAAACAATGCTCTTTTTTAAGTATTTCTTAATCAAAAAACCTACTCCATATTGGCCATGCGTACTTTCTGTGTGATATAAGATGTATCCGGAATATTCATTTATTTCTTCGTGTTTTCTTCTAGTTTCGCATAGGCCCATTATGTCCCAATTATTTTTTTGTGTAGCATAATCTAGCTCTTTAATTCTTGAATCTGACATTAATGTCCTTACGTTTAAACTTGTAACATATATGATGATTTGGTGTAGGGACGCCCGGCCGGAAACAGGCGGGCTGTCGATCGCTTGACTGCGTTCATTCAGCCCAATTCCCAATTGGAGCCAACGGTTACTGTCCCGGCGGCGCTCCCATACAGCCTTCTTCCTCGAATCTCCTTGTTCTCCTGCAGAAGAAAAGGACATCTTTAAGGTTAATGTCCCTCAGCTCTTCCGCTTCTAGTTTATCTTTTCTGAAGATGCTATAGCGTATTATCGCATACATGCCACACTCTGCTATAACATGCTTACTCGTCTCCTCCTGGCCACAGTGCGAGCAGTATGGATCACTTACTACACCCATAATATGTAGGTGCCTGTTAAGGCTATTGTGTCCCGTGATTATGCCTGTTAATAATCTGAGAGTTTTCTTACCTAGTTCCAGTAGATACCTGGTCCTTTTTCTGTTTATGCCTCCTAGGATCATCTTCGATTGTCGACAGTCCGTTGTCTCTCGCCATTGTCTATTGGCCTCTTCCTCCATTAGCCTAGCTATAACTCCTTTCGTGACTTCTGCCGATATTGGCAGTGCAGGTTCGGGTCCTATGAGTTCCCTCTCTGCTCCTAGCCTTGCCACATATAAGCTTCGTGTCTGGTTTTGGCTTGGGTTTATGTTTGGGGGGCTGTAGTCTGAATCCTCAACCGAAGTTCCGGTGACAAGCCGGCCTAGAGGATGCTGTGAGAGGGGTGCTGGTTGCTATTCAGAATCATTGTCTATTTCTCTTGTGTCATTATCAATATGAGACGTAGTAGACCTTTGCATATAGGATGAGATATCGTAGGTTTTGGTTTTCTTTCGATTTTGATTTGTTGCTGTTTTACATATTTCACCATTTTTGCGACGGTCTTCTCGTTCTGGTGACTCTGATAGCTCTCTTTACTTTGTGTTTTTATTTTTATTTCTTAAGGTTATTATTTTGTCGTATCGTAACGCCACTTTCTCTCCCTGTGCACGTTTATTTTTCAGCTCTTCTTGTAATTCTTTCCGTTTTTGTAACACGCTTTGAGTGTAATCTTGTTTTACATATGAATTAATTGCTTCTAAGGATTTATTTTTCTTTAGGATATCGATTTTTCGGCCCACGGTGGTTAGAGTAAGAATTACAGGTCTAGCTCTGTCTTTTTTCTTACCGAGTCTTCTCACATTTTCGACCTCATTTTTTTGACAATTTACTTTCATGACTTTGTTAATGATGCCTAAAATGTTCCTCAGTAATTCTTCATATGTTTGTTCTGTTTCTTTTATTCCAAAAATATGACATTTCTTGTTTTCATCTGTCTTTCTAAATTCTCTATTGTATTTTGTTGCTGTTCAACTTGTTTTTCCAGGCTTGTTATTTTAGTTTCAAATGTACTGAATTTTTCGTTGATATTTTTGTTAATGTTTGTGGTTATGTTACGCTCCATATTTTTAATATCTTCTTTTTGTTCTGCTAAATCCCGTTGAATTGCTTCCAATATTTTTTGTAGTCCTTCCATCGTTGCTGTGCCCTCTAGTGGTGAATAGCGTTACTACTTTTATGATACTGATTTGATAATATTTCGATTTATTGAACGCAGTTTTACTGAACGCATCCGTAATTTAGTTTCACTACTCCACGATAGATGGCGCTGTCAACGGAATTCTTGCTGACTAATTCGTTTGAATAGGTTAGAATTTTAGTATTTTATGCGTTTTTCTAGTATTCATTTCACATTCATAGAAAAAACACTGACTAACCTTCTTTTCTTCGCTTGACAGTATTTATAATTTGGGTTTTTTCCCTTGATGTACTTATTTTTTGTTGATGTTAGCTGTAGCTTTCTTGTGTCGTTTTCTTCGTATTAACGACTTGCGTTTTGTAGATAACAATTCTTCAATGCAATTAGGAGATATCCCGTCGAATAATTCGATTTTCTTGTACAAATGAACACAATTACTTATTTTTATTTCGATAAATATATAGAGCCGATGTAAACATGAGCACAGTAGCGCCCTCTCTCCCATATAATATCGTACATAGAACCTTATAATTCTGGAATAAAATAACATCATGTTCGGTTCTCGTGTTACTACAGATTGTGGCAACCAAACTCTTTCCTTAGAATTCAGTCCTTGCGGTTTTATGCTCCACGTGGCGTTCGCAGCGTTGATGATCAATAATCATTAGGTATTTATTCAATACCGACGTGTCACGTGTCAGGTTGGAGCAGTCTTAAACGTAGCAGTGAGTGACCTACCTGACCTACCTACCTGTTATTGCATGTGCCGTAGTGTCAATCAAGGGCTGTTATGTACTCGTTGATACACGTAGCGATGACCTATCTGTCTTTGCATTTGCTGTAGTATCAATAAAGGGCTATACTTACAAATACTTATACTTATTTACTCCGTCGACATCATTTGCATATAGAATATTTTGTTATCGAACTGTATAAATTATCACGCACGTTAGCACTCTTATCTAATAAAATTTTAAAAATTCAAAAATAATTATTACTATAACGTAACTTGGATAAATGCAAGTTTTTGTTTTTTTTTTTTTATTAGGGAGAAATTGCAGATTGAAATAAGGTAGACATTAAAACGGAGTCATTTGAAATTAATAAGTATGATTATGGAATTTGGCAAATATTTCGAAACTCTCAGAACTCGTACAAGAAAAACAACTTTGTACTGCTTTGCAACTTTGACGACGCGTTTGGCTCGGTTTGTAGTCAACTGCCTACTGAGCCGGCGGTCCCGGGTTCGAATCCCGGCCAGGGCAAATCTTTGTGTGATTAACTCGAATATTTGTGCTTGGGTCATGGTTGTTCTATGTATTTAAGTATATATTTATCTATATAAGTACTTATATCGTCGTCTAGTACCCATAACGCAAGCCTACTAGGGCTTACTGTGGGACTACATTGATTTGTGTGAGGTTGTCCGATATTTATTTATTTATTTACTGCAGCAGGTTCTGCACGAAGACGAGCGACGTTTGTACTCAGCTCCTTATATTACCATCTAGACACAACATCTACATATAATAACGGTAATCACAGATAAGACTCACGAGCATTGTCATTGAAATCAAGAGCCGAACAACAAAAACGCTTCGCTTAGACTTTAAGCGCTCTCTTCATAAACCGTCAAGTAATTCCGTCTCTTTGTTGAATATTATATAGAGTTTACTGTTTCTCAGACTGAATTTTCATTACGCCGTCGCTAATTACATCGCGCTTTTGTCTTTAAAAGATTTCCGGTTTGCGATACTAATGCAAATGAAAAAATAATAACCGCGAAATAAGCCTTCAGCTTTAAATTTACATTTAAGATATAATTGGTCTCTGCTTATTATATCCGTGTGTTTTAAAATAAGAATAGATACATATTTAATGAATACTTCGTTATTTAACGGCACCGCCGCTGGCGTTACCGGGAATTAAAGATTATTTATATCAGTGACCTCTAAAAGTATGTGGATTTTAGGGAAAATTGGTTTAAACAAAATTTTCACGACACTGCTCGAGAATGTGGGTTTCCCCTGCATGTCGGCCTTCGAAATTTACTCGTTCATATCTATTCCTTACTTTGCAGCCTCTACAACAATGTACTATCACAGTTCCTCTCAGCCCAGCTCTGCTTTGCTTGTATAGTGCTTTCACTGACACGCGGTGTGGCGATTTCGAGCACTCTGGTCAAATTTTGGATCGTTCCTCTTTGCTCCGTCCAACTCTGCATCAGTAAAAACGCAACCATTATGGTTCATACTTGTAAATTATCTTAGTTGGTTGACACGTTACTGTGTTCAGACACGAAAATCTTCTCATTTATGGCATTATGCGAAACTTGCAAAATAACTTACGTTTTAGTGACAAATTCAACAGTTTGTGAAAGGAATAACGACAAAGGTTTTCAATGAGACGAATTGGGATGGGTACAAATTACATACAACACTGCGATACCATTTAACATAATTGCACATAAAGGCGGGGTTCATTATACAAGAACCACCCTTAACTTGGTGATAATAACAAGCCAACTTCCGTGCAGCTGTCGTATGATAACCATTAACCTAAAAGCGTGCGGTACTTCGCTTAATGTGACTCCAATTTAGACTGAAATAATCTTGCCATATTGCAGGTCGTGGTTTGGCTAAGTGTAATATCCGTTTACTCGATGTTCTAGTTAATTGTGACCTGTGTTGCTAGACATTATCACGTATGAAGCAATATTGTAATCTGAGTTGATGAATAGGTAAATCTCACTACAATTTGTATGCACTTATTTTCGTAGGTACGCAAACAATTCATGTTTGCGTACCTATGTACGAAATGACCAAAAGCTCCTAGGGGTGTGGTCAAATGTAGACTGGAAACCCAGGATTTTAAATAAGGTGTAGACTGGTGTTGAAGTATACAACGTCTTATAAATGGTTGTGTGAGCTGTAGACCTTGCGATCATCTTCGGAGTGGCTGAAATATGACTGTTTTACGGTTTCAACCCCCGTATCTGCGCTATTAAAAAAAAAAACGAAAACTGACAACAAAAAAAAAACAACGAAATATTTATTGAATCTGCTAAAAAACTTGCACGAGAATCGGTTGAGAAATGTAACGTGTTGGCGAGAACAGCCAGAAATCCGGACAAACGCAATAATTTACGAAAGATTTTTTGGCTCAGATGAAACGGAGACGCTTCGCTCGATCGGTCAATAGAGACAGCTATTATGTCATAAAATAAAGAAAAAATATTATGTTTATTCAAAGATACGAAAAAAATATATTGAAAACAGGGATGGTGAACTAATGAATGACACAAGACAAAATAATTCGGGCACGCAAAAAATCGTGTTTCACGAATTTGTATGCAATGCAATATCAAAACTGGCATAACAAGCCCTTAAATAACATTTAATAAATACTAGGTCACGTAGATATATTAAAGGTTTGCCATTCCTGGTCTAGAATGTCTTTATTTAATAGCGCGGTTTAGGATCCTCTTAATAAGTAAATGATGTTCGCGAGTAAAGTGATAATTTGTCTAAATTGTAGTAATTTAAATAAACGACTAAAGTAGACACAAATTATAAGTTATATGAAATTTTAATTGTACTACTTTTATTTTATTTATTTGATATATTTAGTGTGATAATCTTGCAAAAATATATAAAATTTAATTGATTAAACCTAGCCGCAATAGTTCAACATATAACAAATAGCGCAATAGATCATACAAGAAAAATTACACATTGTTAAAACTTTCGAAATGTCTGTAGACAATGAACCTAATAAAGCTGAAAGGATCGCTTTTTATATCCATGCCTTGTGGATATAAATTTAATTTGAACAAACTTTAAACTTATTTAAAGTTCGCGCAGTTGCTAGTTACTTTAGAACTTGTATTTGTGTGAAGTTATGTGTCTATATAATATCTATGAGTATAACATATTCTATATCCATAGATAGAATATGGTATACTATCATCATATAATGTTAACGCCATTGTTAACGTGATATTTATATATGATGATTGTGAAAAACATGCCAAAATGTCACTATTTTATATTATTCCAGATTCAGAGGCGGTCTGAAAACGGCCTTTCCATTAGTGATCAAAAAATGGCACGATCCCAGTAGTGCTGAAAACGAAATATCTATTAAAATTTTGGTCAAGAGCATAACAGCTGGAAGAGCATACCGTTCATGTTTAATTAGGAGTCCGTAGCCGCAGCTGCAAGCAAAAGCGGCTTATCGTTGAATAAGTACACTCTTCAATCAGCAGCAGTTACGTTTGACGTGCATTATATCATTATACCTATTGGCCATTGTATGGTTTTATCGAGCGATCGGTCGCCAAGGTTGGTTTTGAGATTGGTCTAGTGGTGCGCTAACTCAACGAACCTGCTTTCGATACAAGTGCACGTCTCTCATCCTGATGTACTGTTTTCCAATAGTTAAAGGCTGAAAGACTTGAGAACATCGACCCTGCGATCCTAGGATAGCCGACTGGCTTCGCTCGATATGCGCCCCAAATACCTACACCATTTTAGCACGATCTTCACACATTCCTTCCACTTGGCCGAACCAATAGAGACGGTAGGCTGGTGATATTGAACACTAGAGTTAGACACAAGAGTGATTTTTGTCGCTTGACGAATTAATAATTACTTTTTTACAAAAAATAACCGACATCAACGACATAAATTGTATTTCACAGAACAATTGAATTAGTTTACAACTAACGGTTTTAATCTCTATCTACAAAATTTAAGGAATTATCCCCTAACTCTTAACTATTAAGGAGTTGTTCCTTCCATCATCAGCTCAGCATAGTGAAAGGTGATGACTACCAAACGCAAAGACCTGAATAACTTTATAAAATACATTAAACACATTATTAGTGCTTATGATATTTGAGGGTTGCCCCCGACTTTATTGGGATCCCGTCATCAAAACTGAATATGGTGATAATGAAACCACTTCTGGAATATATAGGTACTATTTCGAATAAAAAAATATTTTGAGAATCGGTCCACAATAGGGTACTTGACACATGTAATGAATAATTATAAAACGTATTTTAACATGTAGCTTATGATTCCTAGAACCAAAATAAGTAGTTACATTTCGATGAAAATGATTTAATAAATTAATATTATTTAAATAAGTTTCAGTTTTTTTTATCTGTGAGTCAAATTATCAAAACGACGCCATCTTGCTAATGACGTCACACCGGCACAAACAAACTGCTGCTGTCAAAAATTAAAACTGACAAAACTGTCGTTCACTTTAATTATGTTGTTACGATTGGATTCATCTTCTCACACATTTAATACATTTTTGGTTTATAATTAATAATCCAGATCTTCAAAAATGGAAGAACATTATATCAAAGCAGACAGTGCTAACTTACCCAAAGTGGATTCATGTAAGTAGCCCATTTTTTTGGTACGAATCCCGACTTTTGTTCAGCTGAATTTAGGAATATAAAAAGTGCACAGTAAGTATGAATAATATGTTATTTGTTTATATATAATAAGATAGCCAATTCATTAGTTTTGTTACCAAATATACTATCACCTTGTATCATATTTAGAATATCCTTTGTTATAGATCTTCAAGAGAATCTTATGGCGATGATGCCATAGGTTATGTTCAGCTTCGACGTGAGGCGAGTTTGTGCACTGTTAAGTGTAAAGTGTGTCCGGAGCACAAAATAAGAAAACCACCATATGCCGTGACTATGGTTATTGATGAAAAGGAGAGTAAAGTTCTAACTGTGAGGAGCCATCTTGTATTTCAACAGAATGTTACTGGAACATTTTGTGACCACGAATTGCAGTGCAGTGTATCACCCATATATTTACAAGTGTGCCAAACAATGACAATATTAAGAGCTCCGTGTTTATCGCCGCCGCAGTCTCCCGCCGAGATGAAGACCTTTGAAATCGGGCTTACATTTTTGACCCCACGATATGTTGTCTATTTTAGATTCAACGCTAATGTTAGTAACATCTTTACTCCAGTTATTTGTTGTACAATTATTATTAAATGCTTAAAAATAAAATAGTTTATTCATATACTTGTTTCTATTATTCAATCTATTAAAAATCATACTTATTGTAGTTTAGAAAAGAAAATGAAATATTTTACAAGGAAAGTTTACTTCCGATAATTTTGTAACAAATTCGAGAGATTATGAGTAGTAACTAATAAAGAAGCGTGACGTAAAGCGCCCTGGAGCCGCTACTTTAGTAACTACAATCTGCAATGCTACGGAAAATAACATATCTTACTATGTAATCCATACAAAGATACGACTTTTTTACCGTAGTATCGCAGTACTCATATTTTGGACCGAAAAACACGTAAAGTTAGCTATCTATGATTCTGACTGACAAGACAAAGAGGAAGAGGCTATGGAGTGTAGAGGGAAGGAGAAGCATCTTTCATGGAAGAATGTAAAAAAAAGTGTACAGCGGCAGCGGTAAATAGTCCCAAAAGGCTCCAGTAGCGCTAGCTAATTGGGAAAATTGTGCCAACTATTCCAGCATTTTGATTTTAACAAAAAGTAACTGATATGATCTGTTAGGAACAGGTAATTGTCTAGCTCTCTTGCAATACTAGCGCCACCAATTTAACACCTTTCCTTTCGCCGAACAATTTTGGATATATGAAAATTCTGCTCCTTCCTTTTTACACTTTAGAAAAAAGGTTCTGTTCTGCAGCTAATACACTTTCCTAAGTTAGACAGTGACTAATTTAGTCAGTACCTAATGTAGGATAGTATAATATCCGCATTAGTCTGCTATGCCATTGTGACGTCACATTAATACTATATCGCGTTTTGGCGCGAACATGTGAATGGTAACGGAAAAATGCAAATTGTACAAAAACATGCGCAGCAAAAAAAAAAATCTTTGTTTTATATTTTAATTTACGATAAGCTTAATACATTTAAACCGGTTTTCAATTTTTGTCAATAACCCTTATATGTATATACATCCAAAAATCATCAAGATACAGCCAAATTGAGAACCTCCTTATTTTTTGAAGTCAGTAGATAAATCGCATGTGAAGCATGAAGTCAGATGATTCGATACAAATTCCTTAATTAGGCCTCCCTAAAGTACCTATTCCAATTATAGTTGATCTATGTCTCCTTGCTACTCACTCAAGAAGGTCGGTTTACTACTCGTACGTATGTATGCTCTCGCTTCCACTTCTTCCTTCCTTATCAGATCCATAATACGACGTTTATTTTTTCGGCGGTATATGACCCACGAATGATATCCCGTGTATTAAGCAATTACTGTATTAATTCCCTTACACCCAGACTGAATAAAGCCTTCGGGCAGGCGTGAGTGCTATTGATTAACGATCCACAGTATGACAGGTGATGCCAAGTTGGTTCGGAATTTTCCTGTGTTCGCATTTCTGACGTGATTGCCGCGCAATCATTTATTACGAATGACTGACGCTCTGTCATTCGGATTTTGATAAAGTTGGTCATACTATCTGGGTGCACGTTCGATGAAACACTGCGATATCTCCAACTGAGCCATATACCGAAATATCTACAATTTGGCAATTTTTTTACTTCTTTGTATTAAACCATTGATACAAAGATTCCTCGTATTGTTTAAGCCATCACATTTTTTTTTATTCATCTTTCACTTATACCGCTCGCTGACCTATCGACTGCACAATCATACACTTTCACATTCATAGTCATACATTTCTCAGCCCCCATTTTGTTACACAAATAATATGATGATCTCTGGATGATAGGTGTGTTTTTAAATTAATAATCACTACACGGGTCATTATCAGTTCAAAAAACAAAATTTGTCCCTTCGGTGGTCAAAAGTTAAGAGCTTGTATAAATCTAGGTTATGTTGCTATTACATCGGATTATAGAAGAGGGAACGTTCTTTATTCTCACATGCATTTAACCAGAAAATTAGGCGCTGGAATCCTTAATTTCGCAAATGTCCACCGGAAGACGCGCACCTAAATCTGACAATGACCCACACCATAATATTCTAAAATCTGATTACCGGGGTTCATGATTTTCAAAGAAATCTTAATAAATCATGTGGTGCAATATAATAAAACCAAACATATTTACCTACTCATAAAAGTAAATTTTAACAAACATAACACACGATTACCATTAATCTCAAGCTACTGACACTTTCAGTTAAGTCATCAGCTCCCACAGACAAATTGATGTTTCCAAAACACAATACAAAATTTCTAAAGCCACGCATACAAATACGTAATTGAGTTCGCGCGAAATTATAAATGAACTCGGGTTTTGTTGTCAAGTCGGGCTGCGTAATCTGCGCCCGGCGGCATTCCACCGTCCGGAATGGTCGCGCCCGCCCGAACATTATTTTAAATCAAAACAACATTTTTGACGATGACTTAGAAACCATGTTTTACAGAGCGTAATTAATAAATTTTACACTAAATACGTTTGTTGCTGGCGATTATATACGGCACAGACGTTGTCGCTCATAAGAAGACTCGGAGCTACCTAAAGGACAATGGAGCGAGCTGCGCTCGGTGTTTCTTCGCGTGCATGAATCCAGAATTAGGAGATACGTAAGAGAACTAAGGTCGCGGAATTAACCCAGTGTGAAATTGAAATAATTTATTGTAATATTGTGAGTTATAAAGCTCTAATGTTTAGTCAGAATATACTAATAATGAACTGCGATGTACGAAAATTTTTGGGTTGCAATCCGTGCCAGGCATGATGAGAGAAAATGGCGGCAAGAGCGGCGTTTTTGCATATCTTGGGCGAGGTACTGTAAATTTCGACTATAACTGTAATTGTAAGAAAAAACAAATAAAGTAAGAGCTACAACCAAAAGAGAAAAATGCTCTGCAGTTTGAAATGTGGTTTGAACTTGAACGAATCATTCAAAGTGCTCCTTCATGTCATAACGTATGTTACCGTCTGACAACAACAGCGGGTTATACAAATTGCTCGTACCTAAAACCGATGGTTTTTTTTAATACGTAGGGCAAACCGAACCTTCAGTACTGTCTTCCTTAATAACATTAGCTCGACGCGCGACCGGGGACCGTAGGACCATCAACAAACGCGACTTCGTAGGGCGAGCGTCATCGTATCGTTGCCACCTAAACAAGCCACCTTACTATCCATCAAGTAATTTTATCTCGACGTAGGTACGCATGGGCGAAGAGGATCTTATTAAACATCTATCGACTAACGGCAATGATGATTTCGTCTCCGTCGTAACTTAGCGCTGATAGCATTTGATAACTATCATTATCATCTGCCAATGGATAACTGACGATTATTTGGCATTGAGTGAGTATAAGCATGGTATAAAAACACAAACACGGAATGGCATTCCGACAAGGCAGACATGTGACGTAGACTGATTAGTTGCCGCTTTATGGTAACAAAATAATAATTATATGGAAAATATGTTCAACGCCAGTCGTACAAAAAAAAAATTTTGCATTACAATTGTCATATTCTTTGAATAAATGTTATTTTGTCGTAATAATAGATTTTTCTCCAACTTGCTTGGAAATGTTCCCATTAATGTAGTAAAACTGGACCGCGAAATCGTTCGTTATTTTTAGAAGGCGTTAATACAAATTAAATATATATTATTGGCCTTAGCCGGGAAATCAATATTATTTAAATAAGACGATTAAGTAAAAAACACACCTTCCGTTTATGACGTCTCATACAAATGAGGGTAATCTTAATTTGGCCGGTTACTGCATTTTTACTTTTAAAATTTTCAAAGACTTTGATAATTCACCATACAGCCAATTGTCCACTAAATTTATAAAATAAAAACTATTATAAACTTTTTAATTGTTCTCTGCGTTTAGTTCTTGCACTGAACATTTTTCTGTTCTGCTACTGTCAATGTATTTTAAATGACGACAAATTTCGAATGATGGACAAACAATTAAAATAATAATAATTTATATGCGGTTAATTTATTTTCATGATTCTTAGTTATTTATTAGAGATTTTCTCACGAAAGTTTTAATTGTAATAATATGATGATATTTAATGAGTGTGTTGAAAATTAATAAGTGTACCAACGTAAACAAATAAAAAATAAAACAGAAATGATTGTGTCCAAATCAATATAAAAGTTATTTTGAACTTATGATCTTCTCCGAATGATAAATATGGTATGGTTTCTAAAAAAAAAACAGTGTGTATAGAAGTTGTTAATTTAACTAAAATTAATAATTACCTATGTGCATATTTTTTGTTATTGTGTTTTCATATATATTTAATTCTTATTAATATATTTTGTTTTAAATCAGACATATGATTCGGACCCGAATTTTTATTCCTATTCCTAAAAAAAATAAGTACCAAATGAACTTCATGGTACTGATATATTAAATTAAAATGTAGATTGGTGATTATTTCCAAGCATATTTGGAGAAAAGCACTATACAAGCCTCGGCGGGAATGTCAGTTCGCAGATTCGTATTATTGAAGGACTCGGCTACGCCTCGTCCTTCAAAATCATACTCATCCACGAACTGACTTTTCCCTGCCTCGGCAGTAATATACTATTAAACACTTGATTTTAAGACATTCATACAGGTACCAAGGGAATCGGGGATTATTATGATATACTACAGGCAGCACAGACACGGATAGACAGAACCAACCAACCAATCATAGCGTGATGACGTCACTTGTCTGGCCTGTCATTCCGGAATGCCATACCTTGTTTTTTATACCATGAGTATAAGATCTTGGACGAGGCGTGGTTCAGGACACTCACAACGAAACGTGTCAAAAGCAGAGTGATCAGCACTTCTTCATGCGTCGGCCATACACCTGCCAAGCCTATCGTCACGTATGCTTCCTTGGTAATAGGCTTACTTTGACATGAAAACATATTATCGTCTTCATAAGTCAATGACACTCTTTACAGTTTTGTAGTAGTTGTAGTAGTAAAATATATCAAGTAATCAATGGCCTGTCGGTGTTTGGACGACAATTGAAAAATCGAAAGAGACATACGAACCGCGCTATATTTTAGTAGTCATCATACATCGCAATCATAGGTAGATATAGTAATTTTTTGCTTAAAACCTGAACCGGAACATTAATTTGATAATTTTTTTTTAGTTTCGTACACTTTAATTGGATATGTATATTGATATATATTTATGATATTTAAATACTCAATGTAAACCGAATATTTGCCCAAATGTCAGTTTGCGTACAATTGAGAGGAATGTTAAATAAAACTGTTAGTTGATTTTTGTGACATTTATTAATATTTAAAAAAACAAATTTGAGGGTATGCAATAGTTGTCCTAAAACCGAAACTAATAATCTGTAATAGCAGTGGGCCGGCTAAGGGATTTAGAATTTAGAAAATAATAGACATAAAATGGACAACCAACTTTAAAAGAACAATCAAGTAATTTACTAATTCAGAAATATTAATCGTTCTAGGATTAATATTTCTTAACACAATAAGATAGTAACAAGTTATGGACAACTATAAATAACAGTCTATTCAAGAAAATCCTTTCGGTTCAGGCAGTAAATCACTTTTGTTGTCTGATGATGGTTGCTCTAAAAAATGTGTTGAAAATACGGTATAAGATCGGTTACACGATACTCAAGTTAGCAGTCGCTCCATAGGCCTCCAATCAGCCGAAGTTTAGCCGAATTTGCGCTCATGGCTTCATGGTGGAAATTTCGTGCGTACGTGATACCTCACAATACGGAAAACGTTAGTAATTCACCACATTAAAACTTTTAGGACTCAAAAAAATGTAGCTCTCCGACGAGAAAAATTAAAAAATCTCTCACGTCCAAAGTTCTCTACACCTATTCTCTTTTTTTTTACCCTTTAATTTTCTATGTTCTTTCTGTCATCTTCCATTTTAAAATAAATTTCGACGGCCTGATGTTTTTACAGATAAAAAAAAAAGTAGTTTTACTGCAAAATACAATATTAATTTATACATTAAATAAACATATGATTTGAACCAGGCTACATGTTGCCTATCTTTGTATCTTTTTGTGGCGATTGTTAGAGGCAATTAAAATGAGTGCGCTTTAAAATCGGTAGGCAACACTTTTAAATTTAGACTGTGACCTACTTATTATGTTGACCTTTATAGGTTTTGGCTTGTGCAAGTCATTACAATATAACAATTAAAGCGGATTATATGACATGTAACCTATTTGGATTCCCGACGAGCTGTACCTAATAAGCTTTGCGGTAGAGTTAAACCATTCTAAAGCTCAACACCTCCAAAGTGTTTATACGTAAATTATCATTTGGTTCATTAAGTATTTCGTACTAGTGGTAGGGTTCGATAGCATAAATTTTCCTATCGTCAAATAAATCGTAATTTTGAGAAACTACCTATATTAACAAACTTATTTAAAAACATTACATAACTAAATTTATTTAAATTTTTATTTTCGTTTTATGGCCTTAAAAAGTTATGTAAGGATTTGAATTTCACTTACGTTGACGGCATATAAATATTTGAATAGCAGTATTAACATGAATTTCCACCATACCTTTACAATAGTGAAACAAAGACCAAGAAAATATTTAGTGAAAACACATAGTGCTTAACTTCGCAATTCAGACTCAGTTGATTAAATGTTTAATGTATTTAAACCAGCGCTATTATCATTACGCGAAACGTAGATTTTAAGCCTCTTTTGTTTGAAAAACTAGAAGGTGCTCGAAAAATGGCCGGATCCCCTGGAACAATGAGTGGGCCTACAGGTAATAAGGGAAGTGCTTCGCCGGGTTAAATTAAATATGAATGTTCCCACGTAACTGCTCTCTTTTCCTAGTCGAAACATAATCCCTTGCTTTCATTCTGTCCTCGTTTCATGTCCCTTTTACAGAGGTCTTTTATGGCCGCTGCAACAATGATTATGGCAGCAAAAGTGCGGGAGTTTGTATCTTTTCTTGAAAGTTTTAGCACGTGTACTATTATATTGTCCCGTCTTCCGCAAATAGACTTTGTAAAGATTGTAACGTGTGAGACGCGATTGGATGTTTGTATTGTACTTTATTTAGTTGTAATGTTTTCTTCGGTTTTCGCGACTGTCGCACATTAGAATGAAACGATTTAAGTAAACATATGGTATCGCGTACCTATATTAATTATTTATCGAAATGTCAGAGAGGCTCAAAAAATTAATACATATGTACGCGATATAATCCATTTAAATCGTTTTATTTAAATTAATTTAATTGATTCTATTACATTGTTATATATATATGTCGGGGACAGGTCGGATGGCCGGTGTGGTGTGGCACATTAGATGAGCTATTCGACATAGTTGTGGACGAGGAGGTAGTTGTGAGTAAGATGAAACACTACGGATGCAATTAACTTGATTTATTCCTTATACAATGAAGCACAAAAGAACAGTTCCTGGCACAAAGGTCTGTAAGCTAGGTTATCAAAGTCTCACAATAGTCTTTATTAAATTAACACTGTATTGTTGAGTTATAACGTTTCACTGATTCTAACTTGGTATAGCACAACGAAACGGGACAGTTCCAAGGCAGTAGTGCACTCGACGGTGACCCAGAGTCAAGTGTCGGTGGGTGTTGCCGTGAAATCTACCGCTGGAGCGCCTACGGGAATCGTCTACGCAATGTCATCGTACGCGCATTGTGCTATCGAGTGTAAATAGTAGTTATACGAGTAAGTTCGAAATTCGCATGTCACTGTCTTCCTACTGATCTTGTAGCGAGTACACGTCTTTGTATAATTTATTCTGGAGTTTTTACTTTCCATGACCTTCAGCCCCGAACATGGTCCTAGATCGAACCGGATAATATTTATGAACCAATTTATTGATTATTACACTGTGGACATCGAAGGAATATTGGAGGAATTTATATTTATTACTACGACCACTGTGGATCAAGTGAAGAGCCGAAATCTAGTGAAGAAGAGCACCAGGACATCGGAAACCAACAGTGTTGAGTGGATTTAGGTTTATTAGGACCCAGCACTCTCATTCAGCTAGTAATAAGTAGTTAAAGTGAAACTCCAGGTCAGTAATTTGTATTCATTAGCTACCATTTTAATGTACCGTTAACTTAGCTTGTCTTATTATTTGCACGTACGAAAGTTAGCATTACTATATTAATTTAAGTGTAATATTTCTAGCCAGTTATAGTATTCATTTAATTTATGTTTACTTTTAATTAATTTAATTGGCTAGGTTCATTTAAATAGCTAACTTTTGTCAACGTATAGACAGTTAAATTTACCGTTAGTCGTGTAGGTATGCTTAAAGTAATTACTTGAGACGTGTAGCTTTAATATTTCTGTGATATTGTATTTAATTAGGATCAGGATAGATATGATAGGGATAATAAACAACTCAGAATTATAATTTGAATGATTTATTTATTGAATTTTATATTGAATGACAATTTTACCAATTGATAATCTTTGTTACTGGAAGCAATAAGATAATAGTTTAGCATTTGTTATATTGTATAGGAATTTTATTGAATATTAATTGAATTATTGTAATACAAATTAAATCTTAATCTATTTATTATTATATACATTTTATTTACAACAGCTTACGAACTAGACTATTTTAACTTATTGACTAAACCTAATACAAAGTGTAATTTTAATATCTATAATAAAATATATACAATAATTTATCATTCTCAAATTGTTAATTGTTTACATTCAAGGTTAATCAGCTTCTCAAATGGCCGACGACAAAGAGTTAGTGCGCAGGAGAGGCAGTTACAAAGGTCAATTGACACTATTTTCAACATACCTAGCCACATTGAAGGAATCTTCGTTAACCCAGGCTGAGGCAAACCAGTTACAGTTGCGTATAGGTAAGATTGAGGCATTGTATGAGCTATATGATGATGTACAAATACAATTAGAATGCAAAACTGAAAATTTAGATCTACACATGACAGATAGGGCTGATTTTCAGACGAACTATTTTTCAGTACTATCCCGCGCTCAAGAGATATTAAATAACTACAACAAAAAGCGTGAGGAATTCGAGTCATGTAGTAATCGAGGATCGCGTAGTTCTGGCAATCACAAGCTGGTTAAGTTACCCTCGATCTCTTTGCCGAAATTTAATGGAATGCATCAAAATTGGTTATGTTTCCGTGATACCTTTACAAGTCTCATCCATTCTAACGACGAAATCGATAACATAAATAAATTCCATTACCTACGAGCGTCGTTAGAAGGGTCAGCCGCATTAGTCATACAGTCTGTTGATTTCTCGGGTAATAATTACGAGATTGCATGGAACCTCTTGTGTGATAGGTTCGATAACAAACGGTTGTTATTGCAAAATCATGTCTCTGCGTTATTAAATATCGAACCGGTCATAAAGGAGTCGTCGATGCATTTAAAACGTGTCATTGACGAAGTAAACAAAAACTTGAGATGTTTGGAATCCCTAGGCGAGCCCGTAAAACAATGGGGCACGCTTCTTATTCATATTTTAAGTCACAAATTAGATGCTAGGACTTATCGTCAGTGGGAAGAACACAAAGGAAGCTTAGATAAGAATCAACCTATTACATTCGATCACTTTATTATTTTTATGCGTAATCGTGCCGATCTGATTGAAACTTTAGAGTTATCGAGCACAGCAGCCGCCGGCCAATCGGGTCAGCCGGCTAAGATCGCACTTAAACATAGGACTATGCTTTCTACACAAAACATTAATCACTGTGTCACTTCACCACCACCTAAACTGTGTCCAAAATGTAATGAAGAACATAACTTGAGCATTTGTCCTGAATTTCTCGCGCTTAGTAATGATGACCGCCTCGAATTACTTCCGACTTTGAAGGTTTGTTTCAATTGCTTCCGAAGCGGTCACTATGCGAACCAATGCAAGAAGCCAGGGTGCAAAATATGTAAGCGCAGGCACAATTCACTTGTTCATGTCGCTGCGCATAGGCAAATCACGAGCGTAGATAATTATTCAACTTCGCCGGCCGGAGTACCCTTAAGCAATGCGCCGGCGCCGCCGCCGGCCGCGGCCTTAGACAGCGCGCAGGCCGTAACCTTATCTACGATCGTCGAGACGCCGTCGCACTCACATTCATTAAATGAACAAGGCGTACTTTTATCAACTGCATTAATAAAAGTTTATGGCAAAAATAATCGCGAGTATATAGCCAAAGCAGTTTTGGACAGTGCTAGCACTTCATCAATCATGACTGAACGGATGTGTCGACAGTTAAACTTACATACCGATTCTATTGACAAATCGGTTGTAGGCATAAACAACACAATGTCTCATGTAGATAAAATGTGCCGAGTATTAATGAAGTCTTTGAATGAGAACTACTCGACACACCTACATTGTTTTGTTTAGCCGTCAATAACTGGAGTCATACCTAGTCGTCAAGTAGACTTATCGAAAATAAATATTCCATCTGATCTCTGTTTAGCTGATCCTAACTTTCATACGCCGTCAGAGATTGATTTTATAATTGGCGCTGATCTTTTTTGGGATTTGTTAGGATCGAGGAAAATTCATCTAGGTAGTGGGAAGCCGATACTTTTTGAGAGTAGATTGGGATATCTACTCGGAGGCCCGGTAAACAGCGGTCAGGTATCGACCCCATCGCGTACAGTTTATTGTCATCTCACGACTGTTGCTTCTAGTGCTAGTAATGAAATGTTTAATGATGAGACTCAAAACCAATTTTCGCGTTTTGGGCAGCTTCAAAGAGTTTGCCGTGATTCTTCTCATTATTCTCCGAAAGAGAAATTATATAATAAGCATTTCACTGAAAATGCGACTGGGCTAGAGCACGGGTGTTCTTGTGTACGTTTACCATTAAAGGAAAACCCTAACGTTTTAGGTATTAACCGTGATAAACACTGTGTTTTATCGTTGAAGCGTAGAATCAAAACGCGCGCGAAATTTAAAGACATATGTTAAAATTCATGGCCGAATATGTAGGTCGTAGGTATGTCGGTTTGTAAGGGAACTCAATTAGAACGTAATGCGTATTTCATCCCTAATCGTGGCGTTTTGAGACAACTTAGAATCCGCTGAACCAAGTAAGACCTTGGGCCTCACCTGGCAAGTGGCAGTCAGATTCTAACAACTTCAACTGTTTTTCAAATTTGTCGCGGTTTAATTGTGCACTTCTGTATGCTCTGCGTTTCACAAACTTGTGTAAAATACAGTTCCCGTCGACAAGTTGTCTTATAGAATCATAGTTAGAAACTGCATTAAATATTAAACCATATCAAGGACAATGCATTGCTGCAACCACTCGTCATGGATGCAGATTTGTAAAAGTTCACTTGGTTACTTTCGTATTTTCTTATACCACACTACGAAAGCAATACATTTAATGTTCGTGGCTGATTTAACCAGTCACAACTACTTCTCAGCATTGCGTCATTTACATTTCGTAAATTAGTGTCTTAAAATATTTATTCTTATTTGTACATCATTTATAGGAGCATGCAATGAATCATCTAAACTATTAAAGCGTTACTGTAGTTTGTTGGCTGAAGCTGCAGCTAAACAACATAAAGTCAAATTTTCATTTTGTGCCTGCCTCTTCTTCGCACACGGCTAGTCTTTGGAAGCTGGGGTTAAATATAATTTACACATTTAATTTAAGAGTGCTGGGAGATTGTAATTTGTATCGTACGAGGAGCTCAATCTCAACACTAGGCTGGTACATATTGAAGCGATCCTGTACTCCCGGCTGCTTACCGCTATCACGTCGAAACCACAAGACTTGATGCTGCTCCAGGTCATTTCCTCATCAGAAGTCCGCTTACGTCGTTGCCGATTCAGGACATCAAGGACCGCAATTCCAGCTATCTCAGCCGCCATCTGGACTGAACTACTGAGACAGCACATTTGGACCAGGCAAAGCATGGAGTACGTCTGGAACTCCTTGAAACTAGACTTGCTGGTACTGGAAGCTCGAGGACGTGGCGTAACGTCGCCGTTTACCCTGAGGCTGCTGGCGTCCATAGAGTTGCAGACATCAGAACCGCAACTAGAACAGTTCGTCGGTCATTCAGCTAGGTCTGCCCGCTCCCCGTGTCAACCATGTCTTGTTGAAAGGCAAGCTTTCAACACCCGGGGGCATGTTGCCGTGAAATCTACCGCTGGAGCGCCTACGGGAATCGTCTACGCAATGTCATCGTACGCGCATTGTGCTATCGAGTGTAAATAGTAGTTACAAGTTCAAAATTCGCATGTCACTGTCTTCCTACTGATCTTGTAGCGAGTACACGTCTTTGTATAATTTATTCTGGAGTTTTTACTTTCCATGACCTTCAGCCCCGAACAGTGGGCGTTCGCTGAGTGAACCGCCAAGACTCTGTCTAGCGCGCCAAAACAGGTTCAAGGGGGCGCTACTGTCGCCTTCCAATGGCGCGCCTTTTCGTTGAGCGTCCATACTAATGACCGTCTCCGACACGGCCATCCTGCGATGACACACGTCCTCGTGTGTTGCTCTGAAACAATCAACAACCAAAACAGTATCCACTCGGTCACTCCTGACAAACACGTCAAAATGGTAAGACAAAACAAAAACTTCATCTTTCGTTTCGCATCAAATAGTTACTGACACTAAAACTAAAAATATCACAAAAATCATTTTGACAACTAAGTGAAAGTTTTTGTTTTATAACCGCAATATTTCAAAAGATTCAAATGGAATTATGGTATGTAGGATACCAATTACCAATTGTAACATTACTTATTATTTCAATAGTGCAATACGTTTTTAAATGAGATTGTTGAGATTGACAAAGTTACTTGTTGTGAAACAAACTAGCTATTTACCACTTCTACCTTAGAAAACACATTAGGAACCATGTACCACCATATCATTTCCTTTTGGCCCGCCTTATTGACAATATCAAAACATTTAAATCAACGAAATTTCGTTCAACAAAACAGGTATCTCATTCGTGGCCTAGGGCTAATTTAGCCACCCAATACGCGCATCCCCACGGGATCGCCGAGTCAACCCTATGACTCTACGGTCTCTGCGAGAGAGACCCGACCTCCGCCAGCACCTACCGCGCACCGCGTATCCACGGACTGCTTAGAGCAGATGCCGACTTCTACCGGACTACGGCTACGATGAAGTGACTGGTATGGTCGACCAGCCGAACTAAGAACCTCCCTACCAGTCTCACTATATTTTTTTTTCGTCTACTTCAAATGGTACGTAGCTCCCGGGCATTTCCCTCAACCTATCGTGCAAGTATGCGCATGTTTGGAAGTCAAGTTTATGGCAAATGGTCTTGCAATTTACAATACTACATGTCAATATTTCTAATAGGCTCGCTTCAGTAACTTTATTTATTGCACAGTACTAACAATTTTAGTTAGACTGATACAAGTCATACATAGTCACTGAATTATACAAGCAATTGCCATGGAACTTATTGGAAATCAACTCTTCCATAAGCGATCACTCGGCAACCGAATCACAATAAAATGAGAACTCCTCACCAGATTGCCTCATATGGTGTGGTGTGGTGACGTCACACGTCAACCCTCTTCCCCGTGGTTGAAGGCGCTCTGTCGCTCGCCTTCGCGCAGTTCTTTACGCGATGTCTTGTACCGTGGCAGCCGAAGTAGACGACTCATGGCTTAGCTGTTAGCTGCTAAGTCCGCGAATCTTTTCCTGAAACAAAAACTTCAAGCACAGTATCACAAAGCTCGGTCATTCTAACCTTAAATCTAACAAACTCAACTTCAATTCAACAACAACTGAAATTGGATTTGTAATTACTTATAGTCAAATGAATTGTTTCTTTTGTTATCTGAAATAACATGCCATACGAATAATAATAATCCAACAAAAAAAAAGGAAACTCAAATCAATCTAACAAAGTTAGGTAGGTACACTGAAATTATGATTCGTTAATGTGAACAAATAATCTACGACGTAGATGCAAGAAAAGATTTAAATCAAATCATTATTTGCATTTTAATAACAAACTTTACTTTGTATGATAACATTGATAACCTTTGGATTACCAAGGCTTTACCGATTATGAAACATTTATGATAAAAATCAAACCTCAATTTCAAATTCTTGTTCTAATATTATCCTAATCCTATTAGTGTCTCCAGTTTAAATATTTTAGGCTCAAGGATCACCACAGTTAAAAGTAACATTAGAATCGTTTAAACAAATCTCAGGCTCACCAGTTCTTACGGAAGTTATAGGCGCTAAACTATACACCAGCTAATGTACACCGAGTAAGAAACTATTCAAGATGTCAACAAATTAAATTGTACAGAACGATTGGAAAATCATAAACAGAGGGTAGATTATTAAAGCAGCCGCTCCTACTACTAAGTACTGTGTATGCTTAGAATAATAATTCTAAGCGTGTATGATTGATGCACCCTCACAGCGCAATTTTAAAATGATAAACTTTAATAAGGGTAGGTACACTGCGTGGTGGTCATATTAATCAACACTAAATCTCTGTAGAAACCTTTCGCGTTTAGTCATATTATATCGCTACGAAAACAATCGTTACAAAACGTGCAATAAACTTTGTTTCAAATGATTATTAATTTCTATCACGCAATATTCAACTTTTTACTTGGAGGGTTGCTTTTACCAGTACCCGTTAGTACTTTTTTTTGACAAATACCCACTAAACTGAATAAGTGCGACTCAAGTCTACCCCAGAATCTAGCTACACTTTTATTTGTGAACAAAATATCGGAATCGTAGTGAAAAGTTAACGACTGACCTGATGTGTTTTTCAAAATGTGTCGGTGAGGCCATAGTGCCTATGTACGTCCACGCGTCGCTTGTAGTTGACCGTCGCTTCTGGGTCACTTCCACTGGTGCAACAACTGACGATGTGTCCCGCTGTTCTTGAAGCAAGCAATGAACTTCGATGTAGTTTGTTCTTGACTGCCGGCGTTTGTCGCCGAGGTGGTAAGTAGTAGTTTTCTTTTTTTTATTTAATTGTAATTTTTCATGTCCGTTTCTCTCGCAATGAAAACAATTTAAACAGTGCAATCTTCATTTGTTTTCATACGGTTTTGTAGGTCTCCGTGACGGTGTTAGCTTGAGTTTCAATAACGGAAACGCTTGTAGCTCCTGTTCCTTGATTTAGTGATGCCAAGTTCGTTGTATTTCAAAGAGTAACCACAAACTTTTTTTCTTCCGTTTTATTCGCTTCGTGTTCCATCATTCTTCGTGTTCGCTCATGGGCCGTAGATACCATCCCAACTTCTGATGTCGGGGACAGGTCGGATGGCCGGTGTGGTGTGGCACATTAGATGAGCTATTCGACATAGTTGTGGACGAGGAGGTAGTTGTGAGTAAGATGAAACACTACGGATGCAATTAACTTGATTTATTCCTTATACAATGAAGCACAAAAGAACAGTTCCTGGCACAAAGGTCTGTAAGCTAGGTTATCAAAGTCTCACAATAGTCTTTATTAAATTAACACTGTATTGTTGAGTTATAACGTTTCACTGATTCTAACTTGGTATAGCACAACGAAACGGGACAGTTCCAAGGCAGTAGTGCACTCGACGGTGACCCAGAGTCAAGTGTCGGTGGGCGTTCGCTGAGTGAACCGCCAAGACTCTGTCTAGCGCGCCAAAACAGGTTCAAGGGGGCGCTACTGTCGCCTTCCAATGGCGCGCCTTTTCGTTGAGCGTCCATACTAATGACCGTCTCCGACATATACGTATTCGTTTTATTCTATTACATAGTTATAAAGGTCGCCAGAAGGCGCTGGATGCAGGTAGCTTCCAACCGGTATATATGGAAGTCCGAAGGGGAGGCCTATGTTCAGCAGTGGACGTCCTATGGCTATGATGATGGTGATGATGATATATACGTATAATTAATACTATAATATTTATGAGGAAAGCCATGGTCGTTTTATTCTGTTGCATTTAAATAATTAAAAATTAAATAATTAAAATCTTACTTAATATACGATACTGGAGATAAGTATATAATTATTGTGATCTGTGATTCGGCCTTTTGAGGGATTTGGCGTGAGGGGAGACTCTTTTACTGATCCTCTGCTTTCATCATCATCATCATTTCAGCCATAGGACGTCCACTGCTGGACACAGGCCTCCTCAATTGACTTCCACATGGGCCGGATAGAAGCGACCCGCATCCAGCGAGTCCCCGCAACCCTGACCAGGTCGTCCGACCACCTTGCGGGTGGCCGTCCTACGCTGCGCTTGCCGGTACGTGGTCTCCACTCGAGAACCTTTCTGCCCCAACGGCCATCGGTTCGTCGAGCTATGTGCCCTGCCCATTGCCACTTCAGTTTGCTAACCCTGTTTGCTATGTCGGTGACATTAGTTCGTCTACGAATCTCATCATTCCTGATTCGATCACGTAGAGAGATCCCGAGCATAGCCCTTTCCATAGCTCGCTGAGTGACTCTGAGCTTCCTTAAGAGGCCCATAGTTAGAGACCACGTCTCGGCTCCGTAGGTCATCACCGGTAAATACGCACTGGTTGAAGACTTTTGTCTTCAAGCACTGAGGTATCTTGGACGAGAAGACACTTCGCAGTTTCCCGAACGCTACCCATCCGAGTTGAATCCGTCGATTGATCTCTTTCTCGAAGTTGGACCTGCCTAATTGGATCGTCTGACCTAGATAGACGTATTCGTCGACAACTTCGAGGACCGAGTTCCCAACCAATACTGGGGTGGGTGCTACATGGACATTCGACATGATCTTCGTCTTGTCCATGTTCATCTTAAGGCCTACCTGTTGGGATACTCGGTTGAGATCATCCAGCATTATACCTCTGCTTTATGTCTGTTTAATTTCGCAGAGATAATGAGAGACCGCTACCAACGACTAGTGGGTAATCGTTACTATGATAACATTAAATAATTAGTTACGTATGTCATAATGTCAAGCAAGTTGCTACACACATACTTATCAATTTAGGTGACCAAATTTACTCAAATTCAATTTACATTTTAAGACTCATTATCATAGCAAGAAACATTACATGTTTCATACATTTAGTAGCAATTTTTATGTTCTACATTTTAATGACTAAAATACGACCAAGGCTAGGTTTGGTTTAAAATTTTCCCATATGAAACTTGGTATGTTTACCGGATCCTAAATCTGATATGCTTTACATAGTCCCGGGCACTTAAACAAATGAATGCAAAATTTGTTAACCCTCTCGCAAACAACATAAATTATGCAAACAGTGTCCATTACACACTTTATCTTTGAGACACTGTGAGATACTACATAGATACTGTTACACGGAAGTAAAGCTGTAAGGAAGGCAGCAGAAAACTTATTATGTGGAAGTATTCTCGATTTCAAATTCCCGTACTTGTTATATAAGTATAATGTACTCGTATGTCAAAGACTGCAGTGTCGCCGGTATCGAATGCTGCCGGACCTTCGGAATGTATGCGTGGAGCAAAAGCTAACTCAAAGAGCGAACCCAATAACCTATTCGTCAAAGTCATGAAATGTAAGGGGTACACCAAGCTATCCCTACCCGCGAGCAAGTCTAGATGCAAGAACGATTGACAGGATCTAAATATACCTATTGAAGCGCACATCCTAGGGTATGGCTAATGCGCATAAGCATTTCAAAAACATATATGACGCAGAGGGCGCTTCAGTAGCGTAAAGAATTAAGGGATGAAAGATTTGGTGCGATTGACGTAGCGATCAAATAGCTCAGTTGGAAGAGCAATGCGCCGGTAACGCAGAGGTCGCGGGTTCAAATCCCGCTTGGATTGTAGTGGATCGCATTCAATTTTTCTTTCTCAATTTACCTTTGTGTCATTAGTTATAAAAGTAAAAATGTGGTATTACCACATAAAAAATATGAATCGATAAAAAGATTCTATACAAATATTAGGAACATAATGGCCTAAATACTGAGGTATTGCTTGAGAAATTTACCAGACGTGTACCAAAAAAGCTGTTTCATCGATAATAGGTAGCTAAGAATAAATTACCTTGACCTTGAATAGCTAATTTTATTCGAAATAAAGGTAGCATCTAAGTAGGTAAAGTATCTAAGTAGCATAATCTATGCAAAAAATTTGAATTCATCTCAGCACGTCGAACACAAGATCCAAAGATATCAAAGTCCACCTTACTTAAATGTACTTTATAAAGATGTTGTGTTCAGGTTTGTTTCATTAATATATTATTATATATTTAATATTTCTGATCATTGCATTTAGGAGAAGTTTACTCAAACACATAAACTGTAAGTAAGCCACATCCAGACAGACTGAATGTTGCGCACTGATGAATGGGCAAATGGTCTTCTAATTGAATATTAAATGCGGTTGTCTACAGGGTGGCCAGACGGCTTGACACGGGTGTATCGCCTTGGTTCGCTCCGAAAATGCTCCAGCTTGGAGCGAAAACGAGGGATTACCTGCTTCATTGAGGTCACCTCTTTGTTCGTTATTAAAACTCTTTATAGAGGTTGTTGCTGGCTGGAGAGAATATTAAGCGAAAAGCTGCTATAAATGAAAAGTAATAGAAGAGTTGAATCTAAATTAAAAATAGAACGGCTAAAAGCAATCCCCTACTTATTGAATTTGTAATTTTAAAGAATACGTCGATAACCCGGTTATATTATGATTTTTTTGCTCCTCATTACTGAAAATAAGCTGAGCCGGATGATTTTTTGAAATCTACTTTTTTTTCACCATTACTGAAATCAGAATTTATGAAAGAATGTTTTTACACACCCCCATCTAATTTATTATCTAGGGCGCTCGACGAAAAATAACGGAATTCTAGGTCTCTTCAACTACGAACACTTTGCTAAGAAATCTTCATATTACAAGTCCCCAATTCAGAACGGGCTCGTTTTATTATTAAACTTTGGGTTGTTTGTAAACCTCAGACAATAACGTCGGCGACACGAATTTCACTACAGCACGGTTTTGTTACATTAATAATTTACGTACCTCTAACCTCTTAAATCGTTATTGTAAAAGTTGTAACGGATTTTTGGCGTTTTGATCTGACGCGATTTGTGTGGGGATCAGGTAAATCAAATGTCTCTTTGGGTTTCATGTATGAACATATTTTAGTAATTCAATATTATACATACGCACGTTGGGATCATAACGACTACATTGTCAAAACGACCAAATCATCATAAGGTCCAGATCTCTAAAGGACCATCTCTTTAGAAAGCCCATATCTCCGAATGACTAGATAGCAAAACGACTACTTCTTGAGAAGACCACATCGTTAATAGTCCACATATCACAAAGACCAGGGAGCAAAACGACTAGTTCGTGAAAAGACTATTTCGTTAATAGACAACATCTCAATAAGACGAGGTAGCAAAACGACTAGATAGCAAAATGTTGGTATAATCATGCCTGATATTTCCCGGGAAAACATCAGCTTAAACGCCCTGCACACTTTTTTGTTACTACAAACCTTGGCCATCAACATTCAGCTAATAAGGCGCGCTAACATTCGTTACAAGGCAAAACTCCTCAGTCGTTTCACATTAAACCCCTTAATGAAGAGTGAATGCGGCGGTCTGTTGTAAGATCATTAGAATTGCGGATTCCCAGGACAATTTACGTAGAAAGCTGAGCTGAGAGCGCAACGTGATAGCGCGACGTATTATTCTACTAATGAGAATTACCCGTAATTAAGTTCTGCTTGAGGGTAGGTCAACGATTCGTGGAATGAAGAAAATTTTGGAAATGTGTGGGTACGCAGATGAACTAATTAAGATCTATATAAATGAGTTCAAATGTGGTGTTTACAGGATTTGTAGGTTTTGATTATAAATAGTCCAATAAAGACACGGTTACCTCTGTAGGTTCTGCGGCAGGTAAAGGCAAATATTTGTGTGATGAGTTCGAATATTTGTTCCTCAGTAATCCATGATTGTCGTCTATGGTTCCCTGATTTACGGATTAGACATTTTTTGTAAAATTGTTGTAAAATTGTTTGGTGTATTTAATGCATGTGAGTTAAACTAACTGACCCACTTTTGATGAACTGCTTTCGCAGGTAAAATAATAAAAAGCTAAAAGTCTAGCTTGCTTCTGTATCATAACTTATGCAAAACCTAAGAAAACGTTCACCGTTCTCGGGTGAAACAATTTCTGGAGTATTACAGAAGCTCGTAACATTCTGTAAACTGATCTGACGTGCCGGTAGATTGCTTGTAAAAGCCAATATGGCTTCATCAAAGTGTTCTTTTTATTTTACTTTGAAATAAAATGTCAAAGTTGGTAGGGCTGATGTTGACGTTACGATATTTAATGGCCGAAAATAGATACTTACTTTTTTATTCGCAAACTTAACAGTACGCCTCACTGACCGGTAAGTAACTAGGGGGTCGAGGATGTAGCTTGCTGGTTAAGCAACAGCCTATTCACACTTGCCTTGAACCTATTTATGATTATCAGGAAATATACACGATGTAGGAGAGTTCCATTCCTTAGCGGTTCGGATTACAAATGTTGAAGCAAATCGCTGCGTGCGAATAAGAGGTAAACCTGACAACATAAGGACGAAGTCCCCTATCCCCTCGCTAGGATAAACACCATTACAAACAATAACACCATAGGAAGCATTAAGGAGTCAATATTTTATTATAAATTACTGACCTTTTGTCCACTGTCCATAACAGCTTAAACATTTCGTTCGCCATTCATAATAGGATTAAAGTTGAAATGGGACATATTTTAAGTGAATAAAACGGTTAGCGGACTCATTTGTAGTGTTCGCGTCAAGCGATTATAACCTCTACTCAACCTCAACTTCGATGAAGTTAAGAGAATTTGTGTTCCAAACTAAATGGCGAGAATTAGGCGACCATAATCCAACCCGAAGTGTCTGCGTACGAAGATTAAAGTTATCGGTATTCTATGAGCGTATTTATTTGTATAATTCACCATGTTTACCTTTATTAATGGGCTTCATTTACTTTTGGTTAGCACTTGATATTATAATTGAATAAAAATTTGTGTTCCAAACTAAATGGCGAGAATTAGGCGACCATAATCCAACCCGAAGTGTCTGCGTACGAAGATTAAAGTTATCAGTATTCTATGAGCGTATTTATTTGTATAATTAACCATGTTTACCTTTATTAATGGGCTTCATTTACTTTTGGTTAGCACTTGATATTATAATTGAATAAATGCGGGAATTAATAAATCATGATATTTACAAATTATATCACTTCTCTAGCTACAGTGTGATTTCATTTTACGGTTTCTTCGAGAACCATACATTTTTATAGGACCGTAGTCGGGTAAAACGTAACTTATGTCAAGTGACATCCGGTACAACATTCTATCTATGTACAAAACCAAGAAACCAGCAAGCATACTTGATATCTTTTATAGTTCAGGAAAAGAGTTCTTCAGTAAAGTTGGAGCTCCGTGACTTGGGGTATTTAAAAAAAATCTCATTTATCGACTTCCGATATACTGTTGTTTACTAATATTCTTAATCATATTTTAAATATTGTATTCTGTATTTATGGATATAAATACGAATATTGCAAGTCAATAAACGAGAGTTTTTATTATTTTTCCTTATGACAGCTCAAACGTGCCACGAGATTTACGGCTTTGGTTATTTTATCAGATCTTAATGGATATATATATGGTGCAATGGATATGTCACAGAAGACGATGACCACTTTCCATTGAGTGGCTTGTCTACCTTTTTACATCTTATTGCGTAAATAAATAAAACCTACAACTGTCAATCTACTTAATTTGCTCAGATCACAGATTTATGACGTCAAACATCAACGTCAATATATTTATATTTTACTAGCCTGGTTAAGAAAGAAAGCCATAAAAGCATAGACAAACGTTTCAGATTTATTGTAATAGCTGTAATAACATCACGCTATGCCATAAAATCTCACGGGTACATTGTAGTAAAGTTATAACTGCAATAATTCACAATTTCCGGCCACGACCGTAGAACCTTGAAACAATTTAAAACTCTTACAAACTTTATTCGATTGCAAAATAACAGGTGTGTAAAATTAGTACGGCTTAGAACAGTCTTTCTGGAACCATGAGACAATGTCTTCCCAGGTATAGTTGTCCGGCACGACAGGAGCAGTAGCGAATGGGTCAACAGGAGTCTTCGTATCAGCGCCTCCTGATAGTCCACCTGAGGAGGGATAGCCGTGGGACACTACTTCCAGCTTATAATTTTTAACGAACTTAATATCTCCTTCTTCGTTCCAAGTGAATCTTTGAGCTTGGTTTTGCCATTTCACAATCACTGACGGGTATGGCTCTCCAGCCTTCACAGTTCTAAACATGCACGTCAAATGCAACGGCTGTCTCTTCTCCACGGAAACTATTCCAGCTTTTATGTCCA
The DNA here is from genome assembly GCA_932273695.1 of Apotomis betuletana. Taxonomy (NCBI): domain Eukaryota; kingdom Metazoa; phylum Arthropoda; class Insecta; order Lepidoptera; family Tortricidae; genus Apotomis; species Apotomis betuletana. Next base: position 18,192,656 of record OW026300.1, read on the forward strand.
CTTCACTCGATGCAGTCCTGCATTCTCCTAGGTGCGACAGAGACAACACGAGTAACAAAATAAGAACCTTCATCCTTTGACTACAGAACGTAACTGACAAATTAATGTCAGTAATTTAACATGGGGCATATTATTATCATTTGAGATGGCGTAAACAACATTAGATAAAGAGGGTCGGTAAAAGTCAAGTAAATGAGCTCGTTTAGATAACGAACTATCGTTTTACATGAATAAGTCTCAGTGAACATTATTTAATAATGTAATGATGTTGGTGAAGATAACTTCATAAAAGTAGATGAGATACATTAGTATAGATAGGGTACTATTAAGTTCATACCAGTAAGAAAGTAATTTTCAACTTGGTAAGAGGAGTAACTATTACTTAGGGATCGTTGAAGAACAAATAATGGAATAAACATTTTTCTTTCTTTCAAATAATAAACATGTTGACAATTTTTTTTTTTAGGATGTCAATCGATTCTATGTTTTATTGTGATCAAATGTCTTTATGGGACTGACTACATATAAGCTCTAAAAGTCAGAAATGACCGTCAAAGTTCAACATTCCTACGTAGCGCTAAAAACGCTTCATACAAAAGACGCCCAGGCTAGTGACGTCACAGGCCGGTATAGGGACCAATAATAATTGTATGGACAAATTAAGAAATTTGCCATTTTCACCGTGAACAAGTGCGTTTAAGTTCATGGTTGTCGTACAATTATTGTTTTGTAAAATTATGAGGATTCTGAAAACATTTTCAAAATTTCTTTTGGATTAAAAAAACATATCATAAAATTTGCGTACCTACCTTTGAAGTCACATATTTCCAAAAAAGATTTAATTTGCTGGTTTTTTTTTCTTTGCTTCGTGATATATTTAGCTAATTTTATTCATATAACTACAGTACGCTGTAGAATTCAACATCAGTCAACATGTCTATTATGTGGCGCGAAAGTTACCTACAAGTATGTACATTATCTTCGGTTTCTGCGTTAATTACAGATAAGATCGTGTTAACTCATTCGAGTTCACGTTTTAGGACGGGATATACTTGGAAAAACGTAATTTTTGTCTGTCAATGTCATTTGAATATCTAAAATAGCATAACTGGCTTTAGAACCTGTCATGTTTAACTTCATTACATACCCATCCACAGACCTAGTTATAAACAGACAGGTGACACGACACTAACTAATACTGTACATTCATACTCGCTATTTGTGGTAAGTAAATTCGTTCGCATCTAAATATTATTAATTCATCTATCAATTATAATTTCTGACTTTGAACTTGATTCGAGCGAGCTTTGCGGTTATCGGTCTAATTAAGATATCGCGAGAGAGGCGCAGAATCGAGTGTTGAGTTTGGTCGGGTCTCATTATAGTACAAATAAAGAACAATGGACGCGCCTTGATGGGTGCGATTTAAATGGTTTTTCTGCGTGGCTAAGTTCTTTAACAACGTTTAAATCTCTACTAATACTCCAAAAGGATCAGAAAGGTCATTCGTTGTTTGGTTTAAAAATGCAACAAAATAGTATAAACGATTTAAATTTCATGCAAGGTGTTTGGCAATTGATTTGTAATTTTCTCCAACACTATTTAACATTCCATCATAGATGTTTCATTGTCACGATATGACGGGTGGGGTGTTATAATTTAAGCGTGGCCTAACAAGGTAGCTAGTTCGTTTCCACCTCCAGTCTGGATAGTTATCTATCTCCTATTTTTGATGTTGTACTTTTGTATCGTTAAAATAATTAGATTGTCTGCCAGGATTTTTGTTTTCCGATGGAACACGACATTAAGTTTTTCTTTACAAAGTTTGTTCTTTGTTTTCCTCCGTCATTGCTTTAAAAAACGTCTCGGTAGAATTTTTGTATCAAATCTTTAGCGTAAAATCTACAAACAAAGATAGCAACTTGCAGATATGATGAAGAACGTGGCTAAAATACAGATCGTAACTGCTGGGTTTAGTTCATGTACTCCTAGTAAGTTGACTCGATAAACTCACTAGAGGACATCAAAAGGAAGCCTTCTAAATGTTACTGCAATAGTTTCAATTAGGGTCACAGTTTGAGTTAAATGTAAGATCGCAAGTTCAGTGTGTTTGGGACCAGAATGCAATTTACTCGAAGTTTCTATGGGCGTCGTGGATTATAGTACCCTATATATCTGGTGGCTTAGGTAGCTAGTTCTGAAGCGTGGTGACTTAAGAGTCCTAAACTATTTAAGGAACTTGTATTGGCGATGCGGAAATAATGCTATTGAATAAGATGAAACAAATGTCTACCTAATGCTCCTATTTCTGAGAATCTTTAAATAGGTAAGTGGAAGGAAAAGTGATTGCTGAAATGTTTCACGACTGTTAATTTAGTAATTATCACACTTTCCTAAACTAGGAACCTGGAATTTTATAAATAGAATCCTATAATGATGTATTATGGGGATAAGATTAGATTAAAAGAAAATTATCCCATGGAACCTAACCCACTGGCAGGTTTTAATTATTTTACGTATGAATATTGGCTTCAAAAATATACTTTGAATCAAGGAATATAATACTCACAAGGAATGAATGCTTTTATTGACAAGATTTCATATATTTAAGACTACATTGGTATTACTTTTCTGTATTCCGCTTAGAAAGAGGACGTTATCGCTGTTTTTATATCTTTCCTAAGATTACTAATTATTTTATTACAAATTTATTAAAACTCTATTCTAAATTGTAGTTACACGAAAACTATACAGCAATGGAAAGGTGACTTTAGTCTGGTGTCTAATTAAAAATTGAGCTTGGCATTGTTGTCTTTTCTTTTTCGCGGATAGGTCGAAGATTACAACTTTATGGAAACATAGTTGTCGTAGATTTGGGTTATTTTATGTTTTTTCTTATATTTCTTTACATACAGAAAAATAAATTTAAATATTTTTTAGGGTGTACACGACGCAAAGCTCATTCGAATTATATATTCCATGGTAAAAATATGAAATGTTGTCAATTTATTAATTAATAATTTATATTTTATAAATTATTATTCATTTTAAGGATAACACAACCAGGTTATATCTGTCCATTACGGTAGCATATTAAAATAAACCTTCAAAAGCTATGACTATTGTAATATGCTTTTGAATTGACCAACGTTTTTTTGGTAAATAATATAAGTTGTAGATAATCTCTGTATACTTAGTTCTGAACTGAACTATTTCACATTTTGATTATAATAATTACGCATTAGTTTAGAAATTTGTTTACAATGAATAAATAATCACACAATATAATTATCTCTAATAGCTGTTTAAAGTTTACTTAAAGAGAAACCTCTGAATCCATTAATATTAGTTACAGTGGATAGCGATAGGTCTGGTAAAGGCACCACTTTGTCTGCTCCATTGTAAGGACCTCTTAACGTCTCGAGGATATCTTCAAAGCGATAACAACAATAGAGAATTGACCTTTTAGACGAACTTTAAACACTGCAGCTATAAGTCAATATTCAGTTATAACAAATTCTATAACTCGAAATTAACTTGAGAACGATCTGAAACCCACTTTAACAGATTTTTTTGTGGTTTCTTCTCAAACTCAAAATTAAAGTATCAAATTACTACAGATTTTACAGTATTTTTTTTCGATTTTAACTCTGAACCGATGGCTTATTCGATTATCTTATCCATGACTCTCAACCAGCATAAGGCTCTTTCGTGTCTGCGGTAGTCATGCATGAATAGACGTCTTGTAAGATGACGGATAAAAGACAATAACAGTGTATTATAACACGATGCACTTGATGTTACTTGGTTGCGTTACCGCATTGCGTTATCATTGTACTTAACTGTTTAACTTTATATGTTAAGTCATTTTAGTTTTACAATGAATTCACTTAAGACCTAATACTGTATATGTATAACTAATAAATGCTTGAAATTATGTGGTAATTAATTTAATTTCATATTAATTTCTAGTCAAGTTCCGTGGAATCGAGTTATCTTGCAGTGCGAAGTTGGCCGACAGGCGCGGGTCCAATTTCCGGATAGTTGCACATTCAGACGAGTGATCTGCTCAGTGTGCACGATCGGATCATAAATTGGGCTAGATAGATGGTAAATTTAATATTTTTACGGTTCCTTAGTCAAAAGACGCTGACCCAACCACCGTACAGGTTTTGTTAGCAAGCCTGTTCATTCCTTTTTTTATGTCATAGGGGCAAACAGATTGCCTGGTGGAAAGCGATTACTCAAATAACATAAGTATGTATGTATGTATGTGTTGTGTATGTAGGTATACAGGTTTGTACCTGTACTTTTGTCATAACTGTATTTTAACTGTTTTTTTTTGTGTACAATATGGCGAACTTATCCCTATAATACTGAATATTTCACATTATCTCGATTCCGATCTCACCCGATTTATCTTCGTACATTGAACCTTTGCGTAACTACATATACCTTATGACTGTATTCAATTCATACATTGCAATTAGTCATATTTAAAAAAAAAATATTTGCACATTTCGGCCCGGGTATCATGCACAATCGACGATCAAATAAATTACTAATACGGTGAATAGAGACTAAAGTACTATGTGTGACCTTACAAACGGTCCGGTAGTTTTGAATTTTTGAAATGTTGTCTAGTATGGTTAGGCAGTGTTTAAAATGCAAAATGCACAATCTCCCCCCCCCCCCCTCCGCGCCCGCCGCCATATTGAAAAAACCGACACTTTCTTCATATTTTTGCTCATATCTTCCTTTAGGAGCATTTTAGCTAGAATAAAGCTTCAACAATGTTACAGAGACTTAAATTTACTACATTCTCCATTTTATATTTTTTTTCTAGGACAGATAGTTACGGAGATATCCACATTTAAAAAAATGAAAAAAATCGCAATTTCCTACTGAAAAACAAATTTCTGGATTATATCTTCGTTTAGGAGCATTTTAGCTACAACAGCTTGGGCAATGTTGTAGAGAATTAAATTTACTATAATTTACACTTCAAATTTTGTTTCAAGAACGGTTAGTTACGGAGATATGCACATTTAAAAAACAGGAAAAGTCGAATTTTCCGAATATTTCTCAAAATTCTTGGTTTAGAACGCTGTCATTCAGTTACGGACTAGTCTAGGACAAATTAAAACATGTAGGAAATATAATTGCTTATAAAACTCATGTCCATTTTTACATACATTTTCGGAAAATGTGACTTTATTTTTTACATATCTCCGTAATTATCTGTCCTAGAAACAAAATTTGAAATGGTAATTATAGTAAATTTAATTCTCTACAAAATTGCCCAAGCACTGTTCTAGCTAAAATGCTCCTAAACGAAGATATAATCCAGAATTACTACTACTATTGCGCATGTGCAAAAGTATTTTTACAATGCATGTGCTCGAAAAGAGCGTATTCTAGGCATTAAAACTGTGCGGAAAGTACTACTTTTCCACACTAGTGCTTTTTACTTTTCAATTTTTTTTATTTTCTGTTGTACTAACACGTCATGTCTCATACATCCAAACAAAGGCCAATCACTTTCCGACTTTATTTATTACGTCACACAGGATTGCAAGTGTATATCTTATAATTATGCTTAAAATATTCAAATCGCATATTGTATCAATCAAAGGGTATTAAAAATATTCAAAAACGGTTTTAATAATTTGTCTGAGTGAGCGCGTGATCTATAAAAATTAAAAAGAAAAGTATTGTCACAGATTAGAACATACAGTATTAAGCGTGACCCACGCGCTGCTTTATAAATTCATAATAATTATGAATAATCGCTATTTTTGTGTATTAAATAATATATTTATTTACAATTATATGAAATGTAAAGAACTAAAAACAAATTCACGATGTTTATTGTTTGGAATCAATTAAATTACTGTGTAACATTATCATATCTCTTCTGAAATATTAAAACTATTTCTCTTGATTTGGCTGAATGATGACAGCCCACGCCATCTTGAAAAAATATATTACTTACAATTAAAAGTAAAACTCTCTTTTTCATTCAAGATTGTTTTAATTATGTGTAAATGACACGTAAGATTTATAAAATAAGAGTTTTTGATAGAAAATGATGGATTCTGATGTTACCAGAATAGATTTACCACCGCTCTATATACGAGCCAAGGCAAAAATTGCAAGTGAGAGTATTTTACCCGCAAAATCGAAAGAAAAATTACATTGCCGTCTATGAACATTTTATTGGCTGGAAACGAGAAAAAGAGAATTATTAACAACTTGAATAAAACTTTAAACTTACCAGCAAAGGCCTTAAATGCGACCCTTCACAATTGCTCTAAAAATTTTAGGTACTCTTAATTTTTATCAGACAGAAATAAATATAATTGCCCCTTTCAATTACTGTTTTAAATTTGTATTATTGCAATTTTTCGCAAATGTATTAAAAAACGTTGTTTGGTACACGTGTGAAAGTGTCATTTTAACTCGTCCCGAGTCTTGACCCTCGCCTTGCGGCTCAGGCCAAGACTCCTCGGGACTCGTTCAAAATGACATACCTACTTTCCACACTTGTATCAAAAACGAGTATATTCAAATAAGATATTGGGGGCACTTTTTTTATTGTATGAGTTTCGAATAAACAAACGATTGTTAGTAAAATGAGCCTAAAGAATATATATTTTTTAAAAGTTCATTTAGGTACTCGTACCTACACTTTTTTTGGAAGATGCCCAGTGAATTTTAGATTGGCAATCTATGTTGCTAAACTCAAATAAAACGTAGGCATACATTATTTAGCTAAACCAATGTTAACAATCCATTGGCTTTGCTACTCGTATGAAATTGCTAGTAGTAGGTATAATGCACCATATTAACCACTTAATTAATGCTTAGCCGCTTTGATTTGATTGTCAGTGATTGATTGACCTCTGATAGAATCGGTACGTTAATTGAGAACCCCTAATTGAGGTTGAGGTGAAGATCAACCTGTAATAATTAAACAATATTAGTATTATAGTTAATTCTTAGAAACATTCTTTGTATTCCTTGTAGTTGCAAAACGACTGGATAGTCTTGCTTAATGGTACATGATATTTTTGTTTAACAGCATTTATTTAGCTTAATTGCTAACGGTAGCATGCGTGAATACTAGAATTAAGTTCGTTTCTCAGATCAATGATTAGTATAGAGTCAAGTCTATACCACTAAAGACTTGGCGGCCAAAACGGGAGGGATTAATCAGGCTATATGACAAAAAATGACGAACTATTATGTCAAACGCATGAGTTTACATGAAAAACGTCAACATTTCTTATAATTTATAATATGTGTAACTTACTTACAACAATCCATTGACTCTTCGTCGTCGGCAAGCTTTGAATAAAAAATTGTTTAAATGTCAACGTATAAAAAACATAGGTAGGTACACGCGTCCATTTGAAAACCTCGTTAAAAAGCGAAACCAAACTTTAACATAGAACACATTACAAACACGACTTAAATGTGTTGTGTTGTATTAATCAATCATACTGTATGAAATTGCTAGGAAGACATTACAATTTACCCATCAAGTCTACAAACTAATGAAGATGAGAAACGTTTAAGCTAAATTAGAATAGTTTGGGCAAATTGTAGGGCGCAACTACCGGACAATCAAACATGTTAATGAAATTCTGCGCTTATGATAAAGGATGTTTGGTAATTACAGTACTTCGACGTATGTAGGATTTGTAGAATACCTACTCTTATTATTGATGGAAATTATCTATAGTTATATATTATTTTGGTGTATTTTCGATATCTTCCTTGTCGTTATTTTATCAATTTAAACCAATTAAAAAGAAGACTATCTCTTGAGTAGGTAGGTATGTGAAGTTCAAAAAAGTTTCTCAAGTATAGTTATTGTCAAACACGGCTATCATAAAGAAATTTTCTCAAACATGCAATGAAATATCGTCGTAACGTGCGTCAAAACAGGCTTCGAAGTGTCAAGTTTCGGGCGGAACAATTCGAAGGAACTGTAAAGGAATTTCATACAAAATTGAAGGCCTAGGCCGGGAAGTAATTTGTTTTTAATTTTAATGTAAACATGGCGTCTGTGTTTATGAACAGCTGATATAATTTTTTTTCTAGTGGCTACCCATTCAGCCACCGGACCAACAATATCCGCGTTAATGCCTAGTAGGTACACACGAACTGACATTATGAATACAAATCTGTATAATTCAATGTGTTGATGAATAAATTTAAAATACTGTCTATACGTAAGTCACCAGAGCCCATAGACAATATATAAAATCCTCTGCATTTATTTTAATTATTATAGAAATTGAATTTTTAGTATCAGGTTGTGTATAACGGCCCTTATAGGGTCTATTGGAACACAACATCGCGAAATACGGACAACTTCCATAAAAAAAAAACATTATGGGGGATTGGAGGGAAAATGAAAAAAAACTTTTGTCATGTACCTATTTTTATATTTGTTGTTGATATTTATAAATATAATTTCATAATGAGTTCTGATGATAACAGCGACAAAGAAATTAATTGTACTTCACCAGAATTGAGGGCGGAGGCAGGATTAACAATTAATAACCTGTTGCCACCAAAGTCGAACGGAGACATACATGAATGAAAAAAAAAATTATGCTCCGTCTTATAACATTTATTTATTTAAACTTTATTGCACAAAAGACAGAAGTAAAAGTACAAATGGCAGACTTAATCTTTCTAAACTACAAGAAAAGAAAATGTACAAGACAAGTAATTGGACGCCACACAATTCTATTTATGCCTAAGCAAATAGCAACGTTTTAAGAACTAGATTGTCCCGACCTCTATACTGGATATTGTTTCTGCTGTATTTCAGCTACACTCCTTGCCAATCTTCTGATGGTCAAAATGCATGGGGGTTGGAAAGCTGATAAAAGTTGCAGAAGGCGACAAATCCTCACGCAGCCAACTCTCAAAATGATGTACCCCAACCATCAACAATTTACATAAATCCACGGCCAGGCTGTTCCCGGTTCCCGTGACCCTCCTGTTTACATTAAGCATCATAGTCCACCGCCAAAATCTCCTAGCACATATATTGCCAGTTGATAATTTTTATTTTTCATTTTCATTTTCACAGCCAAATTCATGATCCACAGTCACCACGCGGTAGATCAGATCCTCAGCCTCCTTTGCCATCTCAGCAGAATCAACAGTCAGCTACATTATCACAGCCAAGACCAGTTTCGGAAGTACAGCTAACTAATATCAGTGTACCTGGAAAAACAATAAAAATTTCAATAAGCAATTGCCCCCATATGTCGAATGCGTCATTTAATATCAGTTAAATTTGTCAAAAACTTTGTTAATAATCTGTTTTAAAAATAATAGTTACGTACCTTTAAAAAGTTCTGTGCACTTAGCATGTACAAATCCATGGTGATATTAATAGTGTGTATGTAGAATACAGCTGCCTATCTATATCTATAGGTAATGCTAGGTTGTTCTCTTGTTTCCTTGTAGAACGTAATATGCAATATATATGTTAGATCGGCGGATCTATGTGATATTTTGATAATTTTTTCAAATTGTTGTAACTTTACACATCATAAATGAAAGAAAGGTTATAATGTGAGTCAGATGTCACAGACAATTGATTGACATTGACAAAATGTCTGTCCTAAAGTTTCGTTCAAAAACGTGTTTTATCTTATAAGCGATCCGCTGTACTAACTTCAATTGGAATGAATCTTATTTTAATTTCAACCCAAGTTATAAATGTAACGAAAAAGTAGTATAATAATAAATATGTATATAGTGTAGCAAGCCTAAATTGTCAGTAAAAAACGGCGGCAATTTTGAAAAATCACGGATTTATTGTCTTCGGTTACCGCGATATAACATTTGTTTTTTGAGTGATGTATTTTTTTATTTCATTACATTATGTTTGAGAAAAGCACTATACATGCCTTAGCCGTGAAAAGGGCTTGCCGGCTTCGTATCACTAGACGGCCTCCCTTACGGTCGGCCGTCTATACCTACTCAGCCGGCAAGCCCTTATTTCCCGGCGTCTGCAGTAATGTACTATTAAGACGGCATGGTAATTTTCTTACCTGTACCGTATTTTTTGCAGCAGTGGTAATGGCACCTTTCTCTTGGCAGGGCTCAGCTTGCCCTTGGCTAATTTTTTTGGTTAGGACAATGCTTACTTCTATGGCGTGAAAACATTCCCGTTTGCTTGTTTGTACTTTCATACAAAGTCATTTCAATTTATAAAAAGTTGAGATCAGGGATCGATACCGTTATTTTGCTCCATACAAAATAGCACAAAATAACGTTATTATATTCCGGTTTTTCGCTCATTATCACACATGTTTATATTTTAGAGGGCTAATTTCAAGGATCTATATCTATAACGAAATTCTACATAACACAAGCCTTTCACATACGAAAAAAAACGCGAAATTAGAGCGTTTTCATGAATACCGGTATCGATCCCTGGTTGAGATGATTAATATGATAATGATAAATGCGAAGTGTTTGGCTTGAATTTTACTAATTTATGTGTTTGTCTCCAGGCTGCACGTGCATCCGCTTCACATCGACGCTGGGCAAGGAGCGCGGCACGTTCAGCAGCCCGGACTACCCGCGCGCCTACCCGCCGCGCCTCGACTGCCTGCTCTACACCTTCCTCGCCGCTCCGCACGAGATCGTCGAGCTCGTCTTCACCGACTTCGACATCTATAAGGAGCATCTTGAGTGAGTATTCAGTAATTAGCTCAACTACGTTATTCAGTAACTGACTGTTTTCTTCGCCTCTTTTGACACAATGCGTCCCTTCCTTCCTTCTATGTTGCTGCGGATAGCGCTCGCGTTTGTGTTCGCTATTTTCCCACTGTGATTACTGGTAAGAAAACCAATCTTAATTACCCAGTTCATAATGTGAAATAAATAATTTTACACAAAGCACTCATCAAATTAATTTGGACAAGATTATTACTTAGCCCACGTCTTAAACATAACAATCTGAAGTACCTTCTTAAAATTACGTTGACTTCAATCAAAGGTCAACATGAATATTTCATTAAAATGTAATATTGATACTTAAAATTTATTACGATATCGGAACTATACTTAAAAGGAGTTTGGTCGTTTTCATGGCAGTCCATTATTACCTTACGAAACTTCTCAATTTCCTGATGTTTTAAATAACCTCGTCTCTGAAATTTGAACCTTATGATATTTCGATGTAACTGGATCCGTTATAAATTGAAGCGAGAGCGCGGCCTTTGAAATCATTTCTCTAACATTAATCAGCATTTTGTTCGTTAACAATTTCTATAGATTGTTTTGGTGGTACTAACCTATAAAGGAAAGGCAATTAATTTGAATGACAAATTGCTTCGTTTAATTATCTGAAAAGGTTTACATTGCTTGGTTTTTATTGGTCTTTCGCAAGCCACAGAGTTGGCTGCAGAAACGAACGTAGTCGATCATAGTGTTGCCCCCCACTTGCTTAGTGGGGGCGTCGTCTAACGCGTAGTCTGCTTCTTTCTCCGTAAAGCGGTCCCCCCATGACATAAGATCATGTCGAATCCTGAAAGCAAAGTTTTTTTTAAATAGCATTTTTATCACCGACGGTAAATAAATTCATTTTTTCTCAGATAATCTAGTAACACATTTCGGTGCATAATCTTCATATGCATGTCACAGCAACTCACACCAGTACTTTTGCATAATAATACATATAAAGAAGCAAACGAATAATTCTATGACACCGACACCGAATTCCGACTCATCAAAACCATTCGCCAGGCAAGATGTAAGACATCCCGAATTTATTTTACGAGCGTGTATACGACCAACAAATGTTTTCATATCCTTCTCCTCGTCAAAATTCCCGGGAATTATATGAAATCCTATCCGGTGGCGCCGTAAAATTCAGATTACACCGAAAATTTTAATAAACCTCTGGAGGGCGACTTGAGGAATACGACTCGAGGTTTTAATAATGTTTAAAATATTTATTACACCGGTGGATCAGCTTTCTTTGTAATTTTCGTCGTCCCCGAATTTGCAAGAAATTAGCGGTCAGCTCTGCTTGTTTATTTAAAGAAGACAAGGACCCGTAACAATTTTTACCGAAAAGAAGAATCTTCATTTTTTTACATGGAAAATTAAGATTCTACTCTCCAGTTTACCTGAAAGGTATTCGCCCTTTAATTAAATGAATTTAAAATAGAACTATAGGTGCATTACCTACTCCATCTCTATTTTACTTAGTATGATTTACTTTCCCTAAAATGTATTGTATTGTATTACCTTGATTTTCTTTCATTATTCACCATATAGTATCAAATTTAATGTTTTGGATGTAGCAGGAACAACTGCAAACATCGCAGCAGAAATAAATAATAATAATAATCAAACGTGTCAACAATTACACTAAACTTTGCAAAAAAAATCCATGTCCCTATAACATTTAAGAATGCAAACACATGTGGCCCTTAAATCTTTTCTTGAGGTTTCCCTAATATATCCTGCATACCGGAAAATGTAATTTAATCTTGATCCGTTTTGTTTATGGATCTCCAGGGGCGGGCGTGAGCGATCCGCGAGCCAGGCTTTTTGCGTCTATTAAACGATCATGTTATTTTACCGCGATTCTTATTAAATTCGCTGATATAATTATAACAAGTGCGAAATATACGGAACCATCATCGCACGTGAAATGTAATAGGGTTTTTATGTTACTGCCGTTTATTGTTCCAGGTTTCATTGGCAAGGATTAACTTTATTCGATTATGATTAAAGTTGATAAAGTAGATTGTAATCTTGTACACATGATGTATTATGTTTTGACATCTTCAATAGCGAAATAAAGGGAGCGTCTCTTACTGCGAGCTTGCCCAGGTAGCAAACAGGCTAATTTAAGCTGTATAAAGGCTGTATAAGTGTTTATGCAGTCTGTGTTCTACTTGGGTGTAATTCCATGTTATACCTACAGTAGGTATAACATGACATTATTATATTTATCATTAGTACGGGTGAACGTTCGCGGTGAGGACGCTCCCCAATGTGTAACTCAAAATAGAATTTCTCATCCTCAGAAAACAAACTGTATGTAGATATTTATATTAAACCATTGATACAAAGATCAAAGCTCAAAGAAACATTGGAATGCGTAATCTGGTGAAAGAGACCGGAAATCGAACCCGGTGCCTGGACTGCCGGTCCAGCGCGTTAACCTTTTCAACACGCTAACGCTCAAGCAACCTTTCGAATTTTCCCTTATGCTTTGTGTGGCGATATTTGCATTGTTGTTTTGAAAGATGTGTATGTAGATATACTTATGAAATTTAATTTCTTTAGATAGATTTTTACTTCAATGGTTGTACACAAAAGGTTGTGTTACAAAAGAAGTATACCTTATAAACTATAAATCGAGTATAAGAGATTGCAAGTATAGTAAGCCTTGTATGATTAATTCTAGTCGAAGTTCGAAGGTGTTCTGAAGCCTCAATTCCGTGGAGATTAGATAAGTTCGCCTATTCTCATAGTTCTTGTCTAAGTTGATACTAAGTATCTACTTAATAATTACTCTGGGGATGGCTGAATAGGTATTTTCTGTTAGATGATTATTGAGGCATATTACAATTCATATTCAGAGTTGGATTAGTTATCAAAAGTGAATAAAAAGGTTGCGGGCCACTTAAAATAATGATTTGCTGCACATTTTAAATAAATAGGTAAATAATGAATAAATAAATAAATAAATATTAAGGGCCAATTTCTCATGGTAGGTATATCGACTTAGTCCCAAACTAAACAATGCTTTTACTATAGGTATAGGTACTAGACGACTATATAATATCCATGACTCAGGAACAAAATATTATTTAAAATAAATATAAAAGACGATATTAATGTACAAGACATTAAACGATTTTCCGAATTTTCACTATTTACACAGATTATTTTCTCTTTACTTTCACGAGTAGGTAGTACATGTATCTCAATTCGCTGTTTTTTTTCAGCAACTTAAGACTGGGCGTCAAGTTATAAAATCAATGCTATTGCTGTTAAAATTTAGAAATAGGACATATTTCTGTTCAGTGTACAAAAAAGGATGTCCAAAGATTCTGGACTTAAAAGCACATGTTGTCGCTTAGTAGTTTCCAATTTCCTTCCAGCATTCCAAGACGCCACCCGGTACTGGTGATAATCCTAACAAATCCACTATCGGTATAAGACTGATTCCAAATAAAGGACTTAAGCGTTGTGAAACTAGTGCATTTTTAGGGTTCCGTACCCAAAGGGTAAAAACGGGACCCTATTACTGAGCCTTCGCTGTCCGTCCGTCCGTCCGTCCATCCGTCCGTCTGTCACCAGGCTATATCTCACGAACGGTGATAGCTAGACACTTAAAATTTTCACAGATGATGTATTTCCATTGCCGATATAACAACAAATACTAAAAATAAAATAAAATAAATATTTGAGGGGGGCTCCCATACAACAAACTTGTTATAGATTATGTTACGGAACCCTTCATGCGCGAGTCGGACTCGCACTTGCCCAATTTTTTTACTTGTAAACTGTATTATTATTGTTTATTTGTGTATCGCAATTATCGATATGATCGACGCGTCTATTGGCTATAAATGCGCTCCGATTGCCCGAACAAAAGAGGAAGGCAAAGCTGTGCACTATGGTAAGCACTGGAGTGACGGCCATTAGCGAAACTCGCGGCGCGTAGCCTTTTGATACAAACTTCTGTCTCTCTGTGAAAATTGAATTGTAGATTTACCCATGAAAAATAATTCAAAAAAATATTGTGTGCTAATCTTTTGTTTTAAGTCACAAATAGGGATATGTTTCTGACAAATCACATCAGCTACTTTTTAATGAAAAAATTATTAAAACGATGGTATAATATAAACTTTATAAGAAAAACTAAACATATTATGACTTCACCGTCCTGTACGGTCAAATTGCTCCCATTTAATCGGTTTACGCTCATCTAATTAAAAATATTAAATTAAGCGAAAATACGTGCTATCGTCCATATAAATTTTCACTTCAGGAAACTACCCTATCAAAAATCTTCACATTTTAGTTAATTTCCTTTCTCTTCTTTAATCTGCTCACGATGATATTTGAATTCCGATAATTGCGAGTTGTCTCTTGATATTTTATTTAAGCCCGCGAACGTGTTCGCTTTACTAAAGTATTATTTATTCGCCATTTAATAACACAGCCAACCTCAATGACACAAATGAATTGTTAACTCGGAAAATGGGTGAATAAAATCCTGTATGTTTGAAGACAAAATATCATCAAAGAAATTCAGATTTGGCTGAGAGGTTCATTATTTTTTAAACAAACGAGTCTCTTTAAGGGGTTGCAATTCGTAAACTTGTTACTCATTCAGGTTATGTTCACGTATCCCTTTTTCAATTCTGTTTAAGTTTAGTTACAATTATAATTAGAGTTGTGAGTGAAGATTTCTTTGTTTTATAGTCTTGTGAACATTTTTGGTTTGTCACAACAAAAACAATATTAATTCTTACAATTAGGATTACAAAACTCCTTTATTAAACTTTAATATTCAAATTGAATTACCTCTTTTCAAGAGTATAACCTGTTTTTAAAAGCTTTTATTTAATTTGCAATGTATGTATGTATGTAAGTATGTTTGTTCGGGTGGAATCTTGCAACTCAATTTTGAAGCAGATATCGTCAACCGATTGAGCTGAAATTTTGCATACTTACTTAAATTTGATGACAATACAATAATACCTATGGTACCATGGGGCTGATCTGATGATGGAGCCGGAAGGTGGCAGTAGGAACTATATAATAGAAAAAGCAATCCTACCGAGTTTGGGCTCTTTAGAATCGTCTCAGTGCGCATTTGACGGATATCCAAAGAAAATTACAGTCAGCTATAAAAGCTTGTCACTAAAATGAAGTTTTTGACAGAAACTTATTATAGACAAACATTTCACCAATGTTTAATTTCATAAAATTTTCATTTCATAAAATTTTTTTTCGTCTAGCGTACTTAATCATAATTTTTTCATAAATCTTGGAAAAGTCATTTTATAGATTAGGTTAGGTTTGTTTTATAACAACCCAATAAAAATTTAATGGATTAATGGAAAATTCTTTCGATTAAATTTTATGTCTTATTATCTAATTTCGAAACAAATAATTAACAATTTATCTAATGCTAAGTAATCTTCTAATTTAAATCAAATAAATGTCGAATTAAAATTTTAAACCATTGGTTTTTGGTCCAGTCAAAGTTCTAGGTGGTTCTAGTAAAGTAACATTTTCATGTCGCTGTTGAACATGCTTACGTTGGAAAGACATTTAACAAGTTGCATTAAAACTAAATAAATTGAGATTAAAAATAGCTGACTCGCTAAAGTTTAGCATGAATTACCTTTCTTCAGAAATGTACCCCGAGTTATTTCTGTCCCAGCGAGAGAGAGCTGCCACCAAAGTCTCTTCAGAGTCCAGCTCCAGGGTCCTGTATCCGAGGAGGTTCACGAACCCGTCGAAATCGAGAGGGTCGGGTGCCTGTAAGGAAAACATTAGAAATCATTAGCACTGTTTACTTACGGTCGCCGGGGCCGAAGAATCGAGTAGTGGCCACAGATCGGAAAATCGGAAATGAGGGCAAGGCAAGGAGCCACCCTTGAGATAGGGTCGCCTGTGTAGATGCCTAGGGGACACTATTGTCCGACAGTGCACGCCTTTTAGCGGAGATAGCAATGGTGATGGCTAGACGCTATAAAATAAAACTTAAAGCAATAATAATACCTAATGCTCGTACATCGCGTATATAGGTTATCGTGGACTGGTTTTCCGCAACTCGACGTCTTACAATGCGCCTATTTTGCCAGAAGAACTTCAGTCACTACTTACTCTTGCCAACCCAACTCTACCAGAAAGCCTAGCAGATGATGTTCCCGATGACTTCTGGGAGTGACTTCGGAAATCTGAGATGTTGAGCCCTGTATTTGGCCATACCAGGACATTGAAGAAGAGAATGATGTGGGTGGCTGTCTTTTTGGGCTCCATGCAGTCTCTGCAAAGAGGACTGTCAGTAATAAGTGCTTGTTTAGTAGAGCACGTCCAGTTATCGCTCCAGTTATGAGCCGGGCTGAGACCTCATCAGTTGCCTTAGTTTGCGTGACAACCCGGGGTAGATTGTCAGAAGGGCCTCTTGCTCTACCTGCAGGCACCTAAGACCTAGGTGTTGTTCTACCTTCATGTTCTTACGCACTGTGTTGCGCAGCCAGGCGAATGGTATGGTTGGTTCAGGTCCCTCTGCTTCCATCTCTGAACCCCCTCTCGCCAGTTTGTCAGCTGCGCCGTTCCCACGCGGTTTACTATGTCCTAATCCATTGTAGAGTTGTGCTATTTTTGTTACATTATCTCTGACAATGCTCGGCGATATTCGTGTATGAGTCCCGAGGTTACTGTGTAGCCCTGCAGGGTTTGTAAAACTGATCTGTTGTCGGAGAGTATGCGGATGAAGTGGTCCTTTACCTTCTTCGAGATTATTGCATTATACTGCCATTATAATATATCGCGTATTATAAGTACGCAATCTCACTTGCCAGCCCATATTCTGTCTAAATAACAAAGTCACGTTGATGTTTAATTGCCTTGTTACGACGTATTGTCAGATTATTTTTGTACTTATCAATACACCAGTTTAAAAAGTAATACAGTAGAATATCGTTCGAATCCCAATATAGTTGTGTAGTAACAGTTTTTATTCCCAATTTGGATGAAATGCTGAAGCTTAACTGGTGTCAATAGGTTGTTATTTTTGATCCAGGGCTCCCCAGTGCATCATTACTAGCAACGTGAATACTCGCAGGATGATATTTCGTTTAGATTAAATATAGCGTTTACTTTCGGGTTCCATAATTCGCGAACACAGACTACGAAAATAAAATATAATTTTAGAATCCTTAGTCCTGCTTTGTAGTTCGCTTCCTTTTAGAAGTATACACGTGAACCAAAAAACATGCTTAACTACGTAATTTATGTTCGTATTTTCTAAATCGTTATACGCCCTAATATTATTAAAACTATCGTGAGATATCTTTAATAATTTTAACAACGGTTTAACTCACGTAAATCTTGCGCCCGTTTAGGTTAATAACTATTACATAATTATGCTGTTTAATTTAGGTGCCAATCAGTAGAAATTATCCGTATCTACTCGTATAATTTACTCCAAAATGTGTTAATGACAGTGAGCATAACCAAATATTATGTAACATTATTACACAAATAGATCTAAAACGCAGTAATAATTTAAATCCGAGGCTTATTGTGTAGGCAGGTATTACGACCTAGACAACTGTAATTCACGCGTATGTTTTCATTCGAATGCGCCGAAGTCAAACTAAATTCCAAGCCAGCTTTAAGAAAGGTGCCGACATCCAAAATAAGACTGCGCTCGAAATTCAAGGAGCGCGCTGACGGCGACACCGGCTTAGGTGGCGCTGGGATTCACTCTTACAATGCTTTGGGAAAAAAACAGGACAATTGCGAGTCGAACTCTTGCGAAGGGGTTTTAGTACTTCTAGAGTGCAATATAGTTGTAGCACACTGAGTGCAATATATTTCATAGAACGATCTTGAGCACGAACACGAACTGACTGATAGTTCTGTTAAGTAAAGGTATAATTTATCCTAGATCGGTATAATTTTTGAGGTAGGTACGAGTACTTATTAATTCTCAAGTATTATGTACTCGTTCATGATATGATATGATATCAATGTTGACAGAACTTTACCCTTACTCTTAATGTCTTACTTACTATTAATGTCTAACAACTTTGTACACAAACCTCAGACAGCATGTTGCGCACATCTTTATCCTCGACGTGCTCTCCTAGGCTCACTAGAGTTCCGCGCAGGTCGCTGTGGTCGATGCAACCGTCGCCGTTCAAATCAAACAATAAGAATGCCTGAAAAATATTATCCTTTTTATATAGTATAAGAACTTTGCCCCACTGGGACGACATGTCAGCTTCGCCCGCTACGTATATCATACAAAATATGATAGCCAAGCGTCACTCAAGTGATACCTCACTTCCAATATTAGTTTGGATACAGTGGAGACGTCGCCGTGGCATATCGATGAGACAGCAGAATAAATAGGAGTCCCATCCTCAAAACAATGCTTTTAATATAGGTGCTAGGTGATATACTTGATGACGCGATTGGATTTGGCGGTCCTGGGCTCTGATTCTAACAAGGTCAAAAATATGTATGATCGATATAATAACACGGTGAATAAAGACTAAAGTACTATGTGTGACCTTACAAACGGTCCGGTAGTTTTGAATTTTTGATATGTTGTCTAGGATGGTTAGTCAGTGCTTAAAATGCAAAATGCACAATTCCCCCCCCTCCGCGCCCGCCACCATACTGAAAAAACCGGCACTTTCTTCATATTTTTGCTCATATCTTCCTTTAGGAGCATTTTAGCTAGAAGATAGCTACGACAATGTTATAGAGAGTTAAATTTATTACATTCTCCATTTTATATTTTTTTTCTAACACAGATAATTACGGAGATATCCACATTTAAAAAAACGTAAAAAATCGCAATTTCCTACTGAAAAACAAACTTCTGGATTATATCTTCGTTTAGGAGCATTTAAGGCCGTTCCCTGAGCCAGAACCCCGAGCCCCTCCTCAGGCCACCCGTCCCTGTCACATCACAGTCACATTTCAAAAGAGTGACGGAGACAGAGCTTGCGGGTCGTAAGGCGATATCTTTTTTCGTAAGAATTTGTCGATGATTATTTATTTTAAAAATATTGGCTTCAATTATTGAAATTCGGAAGCTGTAAAATTACTATTTTAGTTATGATTGATTTTTCTCCTTTTTTTGTTTCATAGTGTCACGTAGAAAAAAAACAAGTAAAGTTGGAGTAAAAATTCGAATTGGAGGTTACTTTGGGAATTAATTGTATCGAGCGAAGTGTTATGAATCGTGTATCGAATGCTGTGTTATTAAAGATACTATAATCAAGAATGATATATATTTTTCCCTCGTTTACTAATATCAACGTTTCGTAGAAAAATAGGATAATTTTTGGGGTATTTTTGCAAATCTGGCTCAGGGAACGGCCTTAAGCTACAACAAAGCTCGAGCAATGTTGTAGAGAATTAAATTTACTATAATTTACACTTCAAATTTTGTTTCAAGGAAGGTTAGTTACGGAGGTATGCACATTTAAAAAACAGGAAAAGTCGAATTTTCCGAAAATTTCTCAAAATTCTTGGTTTAGAACGCTGTCATTCAGTTACGGACTAGTCTAGGACAAATTAAAACATGTAGGAAATATAATTGCTTATAAAACTCATGTCCATTTTTACATATATTTTCGGAAAATGTGACTTTATTTTTTACATATCTCCGTAATTATCTGTCCTAGAAACAAAATTTGAAATGTAAATTATAGTAAATTTAATTCTCTACAAAATTGCCTAAGCACTGTTTTAGCTAAAATGCTCCTAAACGAAGATATAATCCAGAAGTTTGTTTTTGAGTTGGAAATTGCAATTTCTTAAGTTTTTTTAAATGTGCATATCTCCGTAACTATCTGTCCTAGAAACAAAATATAAAATGGAAAATGTAGTAAATTTAACTCTCTATAACATTGTCGAAGCTTTCTTCTAGCTAAAATGCTGCTAAAGGAAGATATGAGCAAAAATATGAAGAGAGTGCCGATTTTTTCAATATGGCGGCGGGCGCGGAGTGGGGGGAATTGTGCATTTTGCATTTTAAACACTGACTAACCATCCTAGACAACATATCAAAAATCCAAAACTACCGGACCGTTTGTAAGGTCAAAATCCTTTATTCACTGAATTATAAATGTATATGCCGTCAAATATTATCGTTTAGGGTCATTGTCAGTTCAAAAAACAAAATTCGTCCCTCCGGTAGTGAAAAGTTAACAGCTTGTATGAATCTAGGTTATGTTGCTAGTAGGTACATCGGATTATAGAAGAGGGAACGTTCTTTATTCCCACAGGCATTTTGTCAGAAAATTAGGCCCTGGAATCCTTAATTTTGCAAATGTCCACCCGAAAGACTCGAACCTAAATCTGACAATGACCCTTTTACATAATACGCCGAAATTAGCTAAAATGTCTTCGAAAGACGTTTATAACAATTTTTATTCACGTTAAGTCCTAGAAGTGGAGAAAAAAATAGACATGGCTCAACCATACAGGTGAAGGCTTGCAATGACGTCCTATATTGCTGTCAACATAATTCGCTCCGCTTCTGAAGGAAAATTAAAGTGAAGCAAGTAAAAAGGTTAACTGCAGCTACAAAGAGCTCTAATAAAGTTTTTAGCGCAGTTAACATGGAATCAAGCGCTTTATATGCAGCGCCGTGTAAGAATTAAGTAACGTGTACTGCCGTGCTACAGTAAAAGGTCGTATCTTTATATAGATCACATAGTAAGATACAGCTTTTTACCATAACATGGCAGTATTCTCGTAGCGTAGCTTCCTTGAGCAGTACTGCAGAACATTTTACTGCAGTGTGTAAAGTTCGTTTCGATTTAAATTCACGAAAGTTTTTATTTAACTTTCTCCAAATCGGCGCGTCTTATACACACGTAGTTTTTTTGGATTTTAAACATAAATCTGCTTAAACTTGTATATGACGGGTCTTACGAAATATTGTTAATTTACTTTATTATGTAACTATTCGGCGCAATTTCATATGCCTTGGTCTCGGATAAACTGTCAAATATAGCGATACATTAGGCATATAAGTATAACATTTAAATGAAACAATTTAATTTGATTATATCGCGTATATTCAAAGGGTTGACAGAGAAAAACATATTTTTTCTCTTTCAGTTACAGTCCGACAAGAAAGTGTAGAAATTTTAAAGTGGAAATACCGTAGTGTCGTCCCGTTTTCTTAGATTGATTAGAAAGGAACGACACTACAGTATTGCCACGTTTTAATTTCTTTTTTATATCGTATTGTAGATTTGTTCAAACTATCCACATAGAAAAATAAAATAAAAATGAAAGTGCACATAATACATGCCAGATGGGCCTAATGAGTTTGAGTAAGGCATTAATTACGTTGTTTTAAAATACCAGTGGTTTAGCTGCTGAGGAGAAAAAAATCACCGAAAGAAAAATTCCCGACTGCCTTTTTACTAAGTTATTAATAGACCGGAAAGCCGTTGAAGACGAGGGCAAAAACCCCGCCCCAAGCATTAAGTGTTGATATTTTGAGCAAGTCCTACCTACTACTACTACTACTACTAATAATTTACCAAGCAAACAAAAATATGGCTGTAATATTGCACAGCCTACGCTCGCTCGTTCGTTGACAATATACTCAAAATTACTCACAATAAAAAGATAGTACATACCTCCTTGAGCTCAAACAGTTTAGTCTCGTCCATCTCGGCGAGGACGTTGGGAGGTACACAAAGGGATTCTCGTGCTTTGGACGCGGAGCGGGACCGTGGTGGCGGCGGGCACAGGGTGTCCCCGGTGTTCTCCGACAGTATGGATCTGGGTACGTAACTGAGCTTTAGAACCAACGAAGCAGAACCCTGCTTAATATAGTCGTATTTTATGTTTGTGAAAATGTTGGGATATTTATTTAAAAGTACAAGCTTTGCTTAGTTTGGGACTAGGTAAATGTTTGTAAGATTGTCCCTTTAAATAATATGATGTTTTAACTAGGTACAGTCGCCATCAGATATATCGAAGCATATAAGGCGTTCATAAATATATGAACATGTACTGTAACGCCCAGTCAATAAGAGTCGTGTTCCGATATTTATGAACGCCTTATATGCTGCTATATATCTGATGGCGACTGTACATAAATTTATATGTATATAAATTTAAGTACCTAGTTAAATATAGTAAAGTATATAGTAAATTATAAATTCCTATGTATTTGGGTAAGTCTAAGAATGAGTATATTAAAACTTGAAGAAGTAAGTTTGTACTTCTGCTATTCATTATTAACCCGACCACCTGCGCTAATTAGCTACAATTATGTTTGTGGTGTGCTCACATGCCCGTTGTTGTGCGCGCGGGTTTTTATAAATAAGATTAGGCTACGTCAGCCACATGAATGCATATGTACTACAGCGACGGAGTTGAAGCAGTCGCCGTGGCCGAAAAATAGTCTGGACAATATATATATAAATATAAATATCGGACAACCTCACACTAATCGATCTAGTCCCAAATTAAGCTCAAGAAGGCTTGTGTTATGGATACTAGACGACGATATACGTACTTATATAGAGAAATATATACTTAAATATATAGCAAAACCATGACCCAAGCACAAATATTCGAGTTCATGACACAAATATTTGCCCTGGCCGGGATTCGAACCCGGGACCGCCGGCTCAGTAGGCAGGTGTCTACAAACTGCGCCAAACGCGTCGTATACGTTATTAATTAATAACATATCTAAAAACATTAAGGTGTGTCTATTTTATCTAAAGTACATAAAACGGTGCACCAAAGATTTCAATTTCTACAATCTCGTTATTTAAATTAATAACTCTATGATTATAGTAATGTTTCATCTACTGGTTCCCAGTGCTGTAAACCATAACTAGCGGTAGTATTATTTATATCAAGCATTAATCACGGAAAAGGCGAACCTTTTATTAAATAGGCCAGTTTTTCTAACATCAACATATTTTGTACTTACTTACGGAGGATTTTTTTTATGTTTTGAAGAAAATATAAGAAAACTTCGGCAAATCAATAATGACAGACACCCTCGAAGTACATTAATGCTAAAAGATTTGTATAGCGAGCCGGCGGCGTTATTTCAATCAACTCTCAATAAAAACATTTTACAACAGAAGAAAATGGCATCTTTGCGAAGCCGTGGGCCGGGCGGAAATTAAGAATATCCTTTACGTTGAACGTTTATAGGGTGCTCAAGAAAGCTTTCCATTAAATTACAATCGTTACGTTAGTTTCGCCTATTTTTAGGGTTCTGTACCCAAAATGTCAATAGGACTATCCACAGAAACAACTAAGGGAGGATCTGTCCTTTGGTCTTGGCGAAATTCGCCTATGGACTGTAAGTATTTTATTGGTTGCTCTTGTAAAATGCGACGCTATTTGGCGGGGAACGTGACGACGTGACCGACAGATGGGTGCGATTAGCTACGATCACGTGCCGAATCGTTTCAACAAAAGTGGGCTGGAGCAGTGCACCAAGATGCGCCGGTAAACGATCGGTTGGTATCGCGACCGAGTATGCACCCCGATACTCTAATAGCAAGAGTAGCTAAGGCTCTGTTCTTCTGTCATGTCATAGTATAAGTACATGTAAATTGACTTTTAGCGTAATTACACTGTATACGTATTGACATTGTATACGTATTATGAAATAAAGAAATCTATCTATCCAGGTATAGTGTTCAAATTCATAATAGACAGACACTTGATTTTTCAATAGGGCCTGTGATGTGGCCGATAATATGACAAATAACGAAAATTTAATCAAGCTACATAAATTCAAGATTATGGGGATAACCATTTTAGATTTTGTTGGGTACGGTAAACCATCAACGTTATTTCCTTGTAATAACACACTACACATATAACCCGAGTGTTGCTACTTAATACGGTGAATAGAGACTAAAGTACTATGTGTGACCTTATAAACGGTTCGGTAGTTTTGAATTTTTGATATGTTGTCTAGGATGGTTAGTCAGTGTTTAAAATGCAAAATGCACAATTCCCCCCCCCTCCGCGCCCGCCGCCATATTGAAAAAACCGGCACTTTCTTCATATTTTTGCTCATATCTTCCTTTAGGAGCATTTTAGCTAGAAGAAAGCTTCGACAATGTTATAGAGAGTTAAATTTACTACATTTTCCACATAACATTGTCGAAGCTTTCTTCTAGCTAAAATGCTCCTAAAGGAAGATATGAGCAAAAATATGAAGAAAGTGCTGGTTTTTTCAATATGGCGGCGGGCGCGGAGGGGGGGGAATTGTGCATTTTGCATTTTAAACACTGACTAACCATCCTAGACAACATATCAAAAATTCAAAACTACCGGACCGTTTGTAAGATCAAAATCCTTTATTCACTGAATTAACTCTTAGTGTTTACTTAATGCTGTAATATATGTTATGAGATGGTAGTGAAGGGACGTTGTTGGAGATAAAGTATATGCCGAGCTCTAGATAGTAGTGGACGTTTAATTACTTAAAACATTAGCTTATATACATTTTTGCAATAAGGTTAACGCTTATCCAAGCAATATGCATTAGGCTACAGTTATACTGCATGCTATACTAAATGTAGACATTAGCTACATACTACAGCTTCCCCGTAAGATCCCTTCACCCCCGGGGTGCTGGAGAAAAAGAAAAAAAAAATAATGCATGTTACTTGTTTACAATTCGAAATGAAGATGGGGACCACTGTGTAAACTACTTATAATTAAGTTTATACACTTACAAGAATATATCAGAGAAAAAATAATTAGTTGGTCTCCCCAAAAAAAAAAAAATATCGTCATGTCCCAGTGTCACTGTTTCAAAAGAAATATTTTATAGTTGAAGTTAAAATTATTTTTATTAAAATTCCTGTCTGTTTCAATCAGTATTATTATCAAATAATCTCTCTCAAAATAAAAAAAATATAAAAAAGTTGCCATTAAAGTTGTGTATTAATCACATATAAGGTACTGGTATTACGGTATCGGTACATTTACCTTATAAAATATCTAATGCCGTACCAATGGAGTCTTCGCTCCAAAAATAATTAACGGGAATGGCTACCCAGGGCATGGTCACCCTATATAATATCCTCAATGGGCTACGCGTCCACGCGCACCCTTTACTCAAAACATGGGCATGGTCACCCAAATGGCATATCAGGCTACATGTACTATGTGCCTGTAAGTCGGAGTCGCAAATACATTAAGACTTAATAAGCCTCCAACTGTTTTCACGGAGGGCACGATAGTCCAGAACACCATGAGCAAACAAGAAGGACTAGCGCCCAAACTTTATACTTAATCAATATGTACCGTACCTTACCAAGTACTGAGAGAGTAGAGAAAAAAAATATATTTGAAACTAAAATTTCATTAATAAAAATTTCCTATAAGGAAAACAATAAATTCAAGATTTAAATTCACTAGACTACATTATTAAATGATCAGTTCAACAACTAGTCAAAGTGTAATTGTTAAGACAAAATATTTAAATAAATCTCGAACGCACTAAGTGTGGGTATCGGATTTCATTCAATAAAAATTAAAAGTTACAGAAGTCGTCGCACACGCGCGACCTACTTTAAAAATTTGCCTACGCGCGCGGTATGCATTTCCGTGCGCGCGGAAATTGAGAAATGTGTAAGTTGTTTACGACATTTGCATCTAAAAAAAATATTAGCGACGATTATTACAATGATTTTAAGTGATGATATCTGGTTTAAAAAATTAATAATTAGAAATGCTAAGTGACACGGGTAACAATTTCATGTACGAAAGTTATCTAACAATTTATGTATGTAAAAGAAAAAGATTTTGAATGAATTGGGCGTTAACCTGTATAGCTAATTATTTTTTAAAAAGAAAATATCTTAAAAAAAAATCTCATTCTAATTTCTTAGATGCGATTTCCTTTTGACGCCTCTGAGGGCCAAGTTTAACTAAATATTCTCTTATATATTCCAACTTAGTATATAAATCTTGCAAATCAGTAGATATAATAAAATTAAATCGTGCGTAAATGTTAAATAATTATAACCGAGAACATAAGTTATACAATAAAATATTCACTT
This sequence comes from Apotomis betuletana, assembly GCA_932273695.1. Lineage (NCBI taxonomy): Eukaryota > Metazoa > Arthropoda > Insecta > Lepidoptera > Tortricidae > Apotomis > Apotomis betuletana. The sequence continues at coordinate 18,219,502 of OW026300.1, forward strand.
ACTTAATTCAACGCTTACGTAGGAGTAATGCCTAACGATATTGAGGTCATCACGTGTCGTCACGTTGCGCGATGCATGGCGGGACGTTGATGCGCTGGCGGCTGGCAGGCACGTGGAGCACGATGCCGTTGCTGATGCGCGATGCGATGACGGGCCGGGCTAACCCTGGACACCCTCGAGCATGGGCCGGGATTTCCCTGGACACCTCTTGAGATGGGCCGGGATAACCCTGGACTCCTCTTGATTTGCGAGCCGGGATAACCCTGGACAACGCTCTTCTTTTCTTGATACTGGTTTCTTCTTATGGCTTCTTTCATAATTGTCTTCTTCTTTTTTCAAGTTAATTCAAATCTTCATTCTTGAGACTGCATCGTCAGTCTGGTGGTTGCCGTTGTCGCTGTTGCTGGTGTCCCGGACGGTGCGGTGTCCCGCCGCACCGTCCGGTGCGAGGTTCTGAGGTTCTGGCTGGTTCAGAAGTTCGTCTTCGGAACGTTAGTGCAGGATCGCCATGTAATATATGTATTTATGTGGTAGTGAAGGGACGTTGTTGGAGATAAAGTATATGCCGAGCTCTAGATAGTAGTGGACGTTTAATTACTTAAAACATTAGCTTATATACATTTTTGCAATAAGGTTAACGCTTATCCAAGCAATATGCATTAGGCTACAGTTATACTGCATGCTATACTAAATGTAGACATTAGCTACATACTACAATGCACAGGGCCATGAATTATTGGAACATTACATAAGAGCCAAGTTAAATTCCAGTGCCATGCATTTAACACTCTCGTAAACATAAACAATAAATATTTTGTCAACTTTGTTCAATGTTGACGGAAATGTTTCATAAAAATTTGAAATTTACGTATCAAACTAATAACGTATCTACATATATTTGAGATTAACAACGATATGAATACTCGCACAGAACACGAGCCATTAATCTTAATCACATTCACGAACGTGAATTGTAATAAGAACCAGCTCCCTCCTTTCAAGTTTCCTGCATCCACATAAAGCAGTTAATAAATTCCAGTTTCTTATAATGTCTGTCTCATTTCTCGCTAGTTTTATTACACTGCAACTTACTCAGTGCCTGTCGCCGCGGCCTGCAGTAGGTTCTCCTTGAATTTTTTTATTTCGTCGCGGGACTCCTCGGGCCGGCTGCGGCGCCGCTCGCCTTTGGGCTTGTTCTTAAAAACATAATGAAGTTATTATATTCACTGCTGGCAATTCGTAAAACGTTGAAGCACTCTATTTTCAAGCAATAAAACGTTTCAACTTTTAGAACTTAATTTCTCTTTTGCAGACGTTAATTTAGCAGATAACGGCTGCGGGGCGTAGCGAATTTTAGTTAAAAACTTGGGATTTGTGTAATCTGAATGATTTAAATGGCAAAGATAATACGCATAGTATCACTGTGTTTATTTAGTCGGTACGATCAGCTTGATTATTGTTTGAAAATGTGTTGCTAAATAATTATTATTTATCGTATGGCATTAGAAAACACTGGATCAATTAAAAGAGGAAAAATAAATAATCGGTAAAGTTTGACCGTAACAAAAAATTTATGAATTTTCAAAAGTATCACGTATATTGCCGACAGTCAGGAAAGAAAAAACCAGTGCATCGAACAAAACAAACTTACTTCTTGTTTTGCCTCGTTGTTTTGCTCCTCCATTTTCCGTGGCCCGAAACTATCTTATTTCTTCGATATCTCGTATTTCTTAAAACGCCCGCCCAAATGCACGTTTTCCCACGACTGAGCGGCGCACTGGAGAAATTATTACAAGTGGTAAAATTCGTGGAGATTTAGATGGCATTTTCGCCCACGGAGATAATTTATTTATATCAGTCAGTTGCACGCTGATTACGAGATTAGTCGAGATGTTTACCCCGACTAATTAATCTTTGGGCCGAAACCGTTGTAAGATTTCCAGGTCGACGGCTTGTTCGTGCCCCGTTTGCACGTTTCCACTCGCTTGGCGATGGAGGGCCGTAAATTGGTCCCGTGGTACCCTCTGTTTGTTTTGGCAAATATGCTCACTTAATAGAATATTGGGTGGTTGCAGTTCTTGGCATCGATGCTTAACTCTCGGAAATATGAGCATTCTATTTATTACATCTTTTGGCTTATTTCTTACTATCCTTTATGCTCAGCTCAGCGAATGAACACGCATTAAAAATTCTTCGGGTTTAGTTGTGTGTATAATATCGCGGTAAAGTAATAATAGCGGCAAAATATTATGCATATCTATTATCTGTGTGTTTTACGAAAGATGCCATAATTTTACCATCGAAAAAGGTTTAAAAACAAATTAATTAACCTGCCAGTTGACTTTGAGTAAAAATGACTGTTTTTCTGTATAGATTTATTTAAATAGGTAATTGTCGAGGACGTTGTGCGGCATTTTTTTAATATGCGTTTTTAATTACCTAGGTATTTCAAGTTCAGTAGGTACTATTTATAAGTTCCAAACTTATAAAAATAATGGTTACAACTTTGTACACTAAAAAAATTTTTTTGTGTACATAGTAGTTTCGATATTTTCGATATTTCATATTTCGATATATTCCATGTGGAAGTGTATTAATCTTATACTTAATGAAAATGTTTGTATTTGACAGATTTCTGCCACTCACGTTCTTCCCCTACGGTGTTAAATAATACTTATTTTAATTAAGCTGATAGGATGAACCAGTGCATTAGATATTGCGTTTCCCGGGATACCGAGCGCAGGTAATCACAAGAGAGTTTCCGGGAGCGATTAGTTGCGCCTACTTTTGCATATATCCGTATTATTTTATAACTGACATATAAGAAAATGTACGTGTCAACATGAAATAACCTAATAGTATACAGGTTTTTGAGCAGATTTTGTAATTAGAGCAACAACTATGACTTTATTCGTATGTCAAACGGTAGGTAATCAAAAAAAAATTGAGTCATAAAGTTGGTCATGGTATTCGGGTAGAAGATGCAACTTCGGCCGCGTATTTTTTTTTCTTGAGTGGAACAAAGTCTAGATGAGTGATGAGTGAACAATGAATTTTTTTACTAACTGATGGGGCTATACGGCTGACGCGCATATACAATCCCTGCATCATGCTGTTAAGATTTTTCCTGAAATAAAATCGGATTTAAATAGTATTTTATTATAAATAATATGATTTATTGTTACGAGTGTTTCTTTTCATTTCCCACGCTGGGTCATTAAATTTTACTTACCTTTTCTACTATATCACATCGTTAATATTTAGTTTGTTTACGCCTCGTAAATTTTCAATCAATTTATTTTGCCACAGTCATAAACATGACATATGGCGCAGGTGCAAAACCACATACTGTATGTGGCAACGCCGTTAATTATCGAAATCAATTCTTCGTGGATGAATACTTACAATCTGGGATACGAAAATTTGCGTATCTATAGTTAGCGAGTAGTAGCTCTGAAATGCAAAACGTGCAGGGCTCTCTTGCCGCGACTCAGCGTCACCTGTCTTGCTCGCATGGTATTGAAAGAAAAGTGACAGATGATATTTTTCGCGTGACAAAGAGTCGCGTGTCAGAGTTATGCTTGCTAGACGTACAGGTTTGTCGCTGTAAAATCGGTTAGGTGTTTCTGTGGTAAAATAGTCTCAGTAGTACTTCCTACTGGTCAGGTCACAGCAATTTTGTGACAGGGGTTCAGCGGGTTTAGCGGGTTTCTCTGTTAAGAAAACTGTGAAAATGCAAACTAACAAAAAAAACAAAAGAAAGGTATTTCGGGACTAAGTGGGGCGATAATTTAAATCGCCGGCTTGTCTTGACTAAAAGTTACCATTAATTCTACTTTGTTATAGCGTATTAACGTTGGCATAATGATTTTTTAATCCGAAGCCATACCGTCTGCAGCACGCGTGCACGTACGCGTTATGTATACGTGCACGAGTACGTCACGCAAGCGATGTGTCAGATTTTATACATTCATAGTATACAACGCGTCCGTCGACGCATAGTTACGTTCTGCTCACGTATGGGGTGTAGTTTGGTCCTAATTTAAGCAAATCAATACAAAAGAGGTGAAAGTTAAGCAGATTTATTTTGCTTATATATTAATAACTACGAGTATATCCCCCAATCCTTGGGTATGTAACCTAAACGAGGAAATGCGAGAAACTCAAAGGCAGGAAACCCTTACTCCGCTTCCCAAAGAGGGCGTGACTGTGCATGTATTAATGCTTAAGCAATTATGTCAATATTATCCCCTATGTAATATAAGGCTTATCGAACGTTAGACATGGTTCACCCGGGCCGGATTAACTATGAATGATTACCTCTGATTGGGGCGGACGTATTGAGCTATTATGGCCTCTGGAATGGCGTCAGTTGCAAAAATAGCTTGTATGTGCTTAACTATGTGAAACACTGCCTTGCAATGATTATAAATATTTTGAAATTGGGGTGAATAAATTTTTAAACGTCGGAAATATGTAAACAACTGCTAAACTTCATTGTAAAATTTAGCCTTTGAAATAATGGCGTCTCTTTTAATTTGTTGTTTACGTTAAATGTTCAATGTCCCAACTGTTGCACCTCATAAACTGTAAATTGGTTTATTAAAAGCTAGATTTCTTGGTAATTCCCGAGATATTATGAGACAAAAAGTTGACTAGCCCATTTAAACATATAATATACCTTATCTTATGCTAATAGACAACATGTACAATGTACATACATGAGGTATTTAATTGACTATACCAATATTCAGGTACTAGAAAAACTCCATTATAATTTAACTTATAACTAGAAGTTTATTTTGTACGTAAATACGGTTAGCAAATATTTGTAGACAGACTGACTCAGACTAGGTAGATTATTTTTATTTTTTGTCTCACTCCAGTCTCAGACTAGGTAGATTATTTTTTCTTTTGGAGTGAGACTCCAAGCTCGCGCATTTAAGATTTTATATTCGCACAACACAATATAACTAAACTTTATTGCACAATACAAAAAAGTACAAATGGCGGACTTTATGCCATTATGTATTAAATGCCTTTATGCATTGTCTACCAGTCAACCACTGGGTTAAACAAAAATATGTAGTCGGTGCAGGATCAAAGGTTACAGACTAACATAGTAATTACAACACAAATTAAATTATAAATGCATGTAAATATTGTAAATATAATTTGTCATTTATGAGTTCTCAACCTATTTCTGAAGTAAAGACAATCATTTGTGAGATTTTCGCTTTCTTTTGCGATACCTACGGAATCCTAAAAATTGTTTACCTACTTTGTAGGAGACATCTATTTACTAGTGTCACAGCTGATTACTATTTGCGGACCAAGCTCCTGTATTTCAAAGAGACCAATTTAGTAACAGCATCAAAGTGTTCCGCAGAATCCAAGAATGGAAGTGGGTTTTTAATATTTTAATCTCAGCTGTAAGACTATAAATGCAGTCTAGCCGGTGCTAAGAATTGCGGAGTTAAACGATCCACAGGCATGCGGAAATCACGATTATTGCACGACAAAATAAAATTTCTCCTTGCTCTACAAGGGCAATTAACGTAATGACTGGCGTGACGTCAGTAGACAACGTATTTAGATCTCAAAAGCAAGATCTTATCAAATCACAAAACATGTGAAATTTATTATCTGTGCTAATGATAACGGTTTCGTCGCGATTAGGCATAACTTGACCTCTCATCTCATATTAAAATGAGCCTATAAAAAACATTCCGTTTCCTGTGCGATACGGAACCCTAAAAATCGTTTAATTTGCAGAAGACACCTATTTATTTACCAGTGTCGTTGCATCTGATTACTAGTTGCGGAGTCAAGCTACAGTTGAGTACTTTACAGATACCAATTTCGTAACAGCATCAAAATGTTCCTCGGAATCAGCTGCAACGCTTTCGATAAATTTAAATGCAGTCTAGTCGGTGCTAAGAATTGCGGAGTTAAACGATCCACAGGCATGCGGAAATCGAAATTTATGCACGAGAAAATAAAATGTCTCCTTGCGGTAGATTTAGAATGTAACATGATTTTATTGCCGGACGCTCTACAAGGGCAATTAGCGTAATGACTGCGTGACGTCAGATGGTACTCGTAAAAGCAGATCTCAAAATTAACAAGATCAGCATCTGTTCACAAAAAAAAGCAAATTTGTGTTTACTCTTAAAGAGTTGCTAATCGAGCTGCTATGACGATAAAAGTAATTTGCGACTCCAGGTGTGTTAATATTTTGACGTGTTATGAAATGTATATTTAGCTACCGCTCTTCCGCTTAGGCGGTCTTCATACTTGCTACACGCTGCGACACGAAGAGCTTGGTGGCATATATTTAACATTGTATGCAAGTAAATTTATGAAACATGTAATCTAATTGTTTTAATGTGGGTACACACCACAATTTATATTAAACCATTGATACAAAGATAAAAGCGCAAAGAAAAATTTAAATGCGTAACCTGGTGAGAGATCGGGAATCGAACCCGGTACCTCTGGATTGCCGGTCTCTTCCGCAAGGTTACGCACTTCAATTTTTCTTTGAGCTTTGATCTTTGTATTAATGGTTTATTATATGCAAGTATTTGCGTTTTTATAAGAAACATGCCCTCTACGCTCGACAGTGCGCAATTTTTTTTACAGTGACCCCGCGTTCCACCGTTTAGCACGTGGCCAGTGTGTAAACAGCCTTTATCGGCATAAACTCTGTACTTTATTTTAGTACGTGTCATATTAATTCAGAATTTTTAACATCATATTTTTATAGCAGCCGGCAAAAGAGCAATCTAGACAAATATCTAAAAGAGTATTACGCTAACTTTTACTTTTATTATTTTGGCTGCCGCCAATATTCTTTATTGCGAATTCGTCGAAGTTTATTGTCGAACGAGCCTTTTATTTAGTTAAGTTCAGTAGGTAAGTAGGACTACAAAGCGGGCTTATAAAGAACACGAAGGACGTTTCATATAAGATCTGCCGCTTTTGGCATAAACTGGACAGCTTTTGATGCCTTTGATCTTTACAATTCTTTTCTCTTTTACTTTATTCACCTGTCGACGTTTGATAGGTTATTCGGTTTATATTTATACGCCGCCTACTTTACTAAATAAACGTCTATAAATATCGTTATTTGTTAGATCGACGATTTTCCACGACCTATAACTATACACTATACAGAAAAAGTGTTTAAATAAAATGTACGTTATTTTCACAATTTTACAAATACAAAAATTAATTACTCGTGGACATCATTAAACAAATTATTGATATGATGTTTATTTTTTATCCCCGACGAAAAAAGACAACGAGATTTTAGAAGACTCATGAATCTTTTAGAACTCTAAAATAAAAATCTTATTTTGGTGTAGTTTTTGTTTGAAACTTAAGAGGCCTTATTCCTTTTAAAAAATCTTGTTGTCATATTATGACAAAATATATTGATAATTTGAACCAACTTTTTGAAGTGAATAATACGACTTTTCCCCCAAGTTCTAGGTAGTAACATAGCTATGTCATGCTTTCATTGCGTGCAGTCGAAAATAAGTTGAAAAAACTAATTTTCCGCGTGAATATTTATTGTCAATTTCGAGTAGTTTTTAAAACGAAAATTATCAGTGAATAATTCAAATTGTAGGTTTCAAATATACAGCGTGGAACATTTCTAAAGACTGGGCTGACAGGATAGTGTCATCTGAGTGATCTACAATCGACCTATTATAATTGTAAAGCTGGGTTTAAAAGTAAAAACCGGCCAAGAGCATGTCGGGCCACGCTCAGTGTAGGGTTCCGTATTTGCTCATACTTCACAAGAGACGGTCAAAGACGGAAAGACGGAAAAAGGTCGTAAACGCCAAAGTAACTGTAATTAGTTATTACCTTCTGGAAGTCAACTTACGTCCTTTTAAAGAAAATAATGAAATTTTGCGATAACTCAAAAACGGGTCAACCGATTTTGTTTAATATAGTTTTCATGAAAGGAACTTATGAAGCCTCATTTTCATGAATTTTTCCATAATTTTTAGACCCGTGGTTGAAAAGTTAGAGGGGGGGGACACTATTTTTTTTATTTTCGGAGCGAATATTTACAAAACTACTGACTTTATCAAAAAGTTATGTTTAAAGACCCCTATTATTTTTAACAGACCTATTTAACGACCTCTCACACACTAGGGTTGGAATGAAAAAATAATTCACCCCCACTTTAGGTGTACGAGAGGTACCCGAAAAAAACAAATATTTTTAGTTTTTATTTTACCGTTTTGTCGGCGTGATACATACACATACTCATATCAAATTTTAGCTTTCTAGTACTAATGATCATGGAGCTAAGCCGCGGACGGACGGACAGACGGACAGACGGACAGACGGACATGGCGAAACTATAAGGGTTCCTAGTTGACTACGGAACCCTAAAAAATAAATAATAAAAAATGTTTTAATATCAGGTCCAACCCTACTAATTCAAAAGATGCTAGGGCAGATTGTTACACTAATGTTTAACAAACTGTATCTCAAAAATGGATAGAAATATTTACATAGTTCATTGGTGAAAAATGAAGTACCTACTCAGTCTGAACAATTCCCTGTTTGCTTAAAAGTCCCTCGATCTGTTCCACCCTGTATACCAATAAATCCCAGTTCTAGGTAGTAACATAATAATATGTTAAGAAACATGTTTGATCATAGAGAAAAAAATTCTAAAACCATCAGCATTTTATAAGGAATAAGGCCTCTTAACTTGATCGAGAGTGTTGTAAGAGGCGATATATGAATCAAATAAATCGGTTCAACCGTTCTTGGACGATGAACTTTTTTCGAGGTAAGTATGTCACGAGATATATTTTCGAGATATATTGTAAATTAATCGAGAGATATAGAACGAGGTATATACATTTGTTTCTTTCATTGAACTTGTTAGTAATTTACAGGAAAAAAAATTATGTTCTACTAGCTGCACCCCGCGGTGTTACCCACTCATCCCACGGGAACACTAAATTTATTCGGGATGAAAAGTATCCTATGTCCTTTCCCGGGTGTCAAACTATCTCCATACCAAATTTCATCTAAGTCGGTTCAGCGGTTTAAGCGTGAAGAGGTAACAGACAGACAGACAGACACACTTTCGCATTTATAATATTAGTATAAGTATGGATAATAATAGAGGGTTGTTTGGATGTGTGTGCCGTTCGTCCTACACGCATTTCGTCCAATACGCTGTTTGTCCTGAAATATGGACAGGATGGACGAACGGCTCACTCTTCAGTAATTGTCAATTGCCACCTTATATGAATAGGTATAAAAGCCTACTTGAAATAATTGAACTTTTAATAATATATCGCACACCACAACTGAAGTGCAAGCAACATTCGAAGCTGTACATAACCACCTCTAACAATTAAATGATATGACGCAGATTGGCAAAATTATCCAATTTGGGTGTCGCTCGCAGAGGCCGTTAAACGTGTTTTATTGTATCGCTGCATATATTCGCTTAATCGAAACTATTATTCCAGTATTCTCATGTGCGGAAAGTCGCCGTCGTGTCATTTAACGTAATTGTGCAAGTAACAATCGCTTGGAGGCCGTTTTGCCTACAGCTACTGTCGCAGTTAACTGGCCATCTAAATTAGACCTGTGACATCTGTAACAAATGTCTCTTTGAATGTTCCGCATAGTTCGATTCGAGCGGGGCGGGGAAGCTCTTTTCTAATTGGTGGCATGACATTCCGTTTTGGGACGATGCCGTTTCCCTACTCATTATCGTTAACAAAAGGGTTGGGCTCGATTTACATTTTCATCGTAGTGTTCTCCGGCAATTGTGCTATGCTGAAAAAATTACAAACTAGTAGATGGATACAGTCATTCTGCTCAACTAAATAGCACTGATTTCATATACCCAGTAAAAGAAAGAAATAGGTAATTGTACGAAGTATTCAGGAAAGGGTAAGCCGTTCTAAATAACCTTCATTTTAATAAACGTCAGATCGTGCCGACGCATACGGCGGAGAATGTATGTAGATTAGAAATTGGTACTTCTCCGTTGGTAAGACAAACATTCATCTTTATGAGAACCAGTAGCGATTTATTCGCCTTTTATATTAGGTACAAGGACTGTATTGTATTGACAGAGGAGATGGATTACACGCTTCCAATTATGCAAAAGGTCGTTGAATGGAAGGCTTAGTATGAATCGAACGGCGATATTTCTGACGTCTTCGTGATCTTGAATACAAAATTGCGTTTTTCTCTCTCCTGACCGGAAGATAGCAACTCGTCTTCAGTTTTTCATAAGGCATTGTGCTTGACGGGCCCCGTTCGGTTTCAAAGAGAAATATATCTGTTGTTTCCATTACTGCTGTCGATTCCTACAGTCGCTATGATCGATGTTTATTATAGGTAACCCTTTTGTTACATTACTTATAATGGAATTTATTTGGGGCTTCAATATATTCTAGGCCGGCAGTTGGATTGACAAGGGCACGCCAACTTCCAACTTTCTGTTTCAAGTTTGAATCCACTAATGAGTTTATTGCTTCCTTTCTAGTGAATAAATGTTTCGACGTCGTTTATTCGATGGCTATTTTCGATTCGGCAATACGTTTGATTTTGTACTAAATTGGCAATAACATTAAAAATTTAAAAGCTTTGCGGCGTCGGGGAGACCTTTCTAAATAATTGGTTTTTCTAATTTCTAAGCCCAACAGCGCTTTTCCTCCATTCCGGGATCGTTTAGCCCCATTCAGTGCTGTACCGAGAGAAGATATATCACAGCTTATAGTCGGGGCTCCCTGGTGTGACCTGTATAAATACTGCTCTGTACTAGAAAACGGATAAAGCTTACCTCGGCACGACTAAAAATATTTGACCGTCCGAACTCTGGACGGCGAGAACGATTACGTGAAATAAAATCGGACGTAGAATTTGTTCGACTTGTATTGGTACTAAATCTCCACGTTTTTATTATAGTTACTGTTTAATATCACAATTTGTGATATTTTGTAATACAGATTGTTTCATGCATTTAAAATGAAGTAGGTACTTAGTGTATATTTTGCGTCGCATTAAATAAAATCCCGAACCGTCGAGGAGAAAACCAAATCTACAAAATTTTCAAGCCGTATGTAAAATGAGGCAGTCTGTTTATAGGCAACGTGTTCGTTATTAATATTGCAGTACCACCTATAGGCGGGATTTTAGGGACTATTAACTATAATGCAAATAAAACGAGTATGACTAAGGTAATATTTATGTAGCTTAAAATAAAGCAATGATTATTCTTCATAAAAAAAAGAATGTAAAGCTCATTAAGTTACCCTTTAACTAGGCATTACCAAGGCAGTCTACGCTTTTCACTGTAATGAAATTCTGAATTTTTAGTTTTTTGCCTGAATTATAATCTCATTTTTCCAGCTTAAAAGTTCGTGAACTCTGTCTGCTCTTCTACAGAGTACCTAATATTGTGATATACCATCTAGTAGCAAAATATCTTCCGAAGTCGAAATATTAAGGTTGGATGCCTAAATCAACTTATATAGGTACCGTAAGGTCGGAGTATACTTTGACCCTACAAGGTTACTTTGTCTATCCATAAAAATGCATGCATTTTATCGATAAATTTAAAAAAAACCGACCAAGTGCGAGTCTGACTTACCTATTACTCAAATGATGTCATTCTAAGTAAATATTTATCAATTTAATAACATGGTTTTCTATGGGTGGACAAAGTAACCTTGTAAGGTCCACCTGTAAGACCTTATGTAGTTCGAACTAATTTTAAAGAAAAAGTAATTATTAATTTGCAATCGGTAATTTGGAAGAAGAAGGCCAAGGTAATAAAAGAGAAGGAGGACGTCATGAGGATTTTAAGGAAGTGGCTATGGACAGAGTTAGATTGAGAAAACTACATACTTCATCAGCTACATCGACAAGAGGTGGACTCTTAAATTTATTATGAACTAATTTTCATCAATAATAAGTCTACAAATAATAATAAACTTACCTACTTCTCGCTTCAAATTTTTTTACGCAGGTTTTCCTTGAAGCTTTGAGGAGCTTACGTAATATTTAATCATTTTCTCAAATTCCTTCCACAAAGTTGAAAGAAAAACAAGGCTTAATTAATGGCGAATTAAAATTCAAGTAGGAAAGGCTACGCCTATTTAGCGTTAATTGATTCACCATAATACCAAAACTGGCTCAATATTAAAACAGTTTTATATTTTCTGTCTAAGTGGGAATAGATGATTTTAACAATGTTACTATTTGCTTTATATTCAACGACGAGTTTAATTTTCATTTCAATATCTAAATGTTAGTTTAAAGATGCATAGCAGCACATAATAAATAACGAATTAATAAGTTATACAAACTTCTGTTCTGCACCAACATCATATATCCATAATATTTATATGATTGACTGGTAATATTGCAGAGGCCGCTGAGGAAGGGATTGCTGGATGAGTTTGGAATAGATAGCCGAGTTTGAAACAAGTCCTGCGCTCCCTGTTCCGGCGGAGGATTGTATAGTGCTTTATTGAAATAATGCGAGGAAATAATAAAATTAGAATAAATAGTACTCAATTTAACAAAATACGAAATTGAAAACAAAAACTAAAGCAAATTTTTTAGGTTATTTTGTCTCCTTTTATATTTTTTAAACTGACTAAAAACAAGCATATTCAAGCACCATGTTTAGTTAGACGCACAAAAACTTATAATATACTATTATGTTATTGTATTTTTGTATCTATATTATATTTTCTTACATTTTTACAGATTCTAGAAGTAGCTGTGTGTAATCTATTTCCTTAGTCTGTTTAACGTTAGCAAGCAAATTTAAAAGTTAAAAGCAGACGACCTAGCCAGGAAACTTATACACTTGTAATAAATGGTAAACTTTGCGTCTTAATTTCATGACAAAACGCATACCTATACATTATCGAGCATATTTTTTAAGAAAAGAATATCATTATACAGTTTTATACAATATTAAACTAAGATTAAAAAATATTTATAAAACTAAGACCTCTAGGTTGGGTGCCCATGACGCAGGCAGCATTCCCACGCTGTATGGCTATGGAAAGCCTTTGCGCGAGAAAACTGCCCGCGCGTGGATCCCCGTTGCCTCCCTCAGGCGCTTGCTGAGCTCTCTGTGGAGTCCGCGCGCACCCTGGCCCCACGGACCAAGTGTCTCGACGCCAAAAGCGATGAAGTCGTATTGGGCGCCGGGACAGCTGTATTTATTTATTTTGATACGCTCCCGCGCGTCCGCCGCCGCGCCCGCGCGCCTACTCGTGGCCGGGAGGTAGGATGCCGCTAGTGTGTCTGCGAACGTCGCGTCCCACACCAGCGCGCGCCCTATCCTCCACGGTATTAAAGACATCCCGTCAGGGCGCTTGCCGTCATCCCGTACGATCTGTGGCTCGAGAGCAGCTGGGACGTTGACACTGACGAGTGCCCTTCTTAGGATGTCGTTGAGAGCGGCATGGCGAGAGTGGCGGCTGGCGCCCGATGAGCATACGAGACCGTGGTGACCGAGGCGATTCACGCTGGCTCCACAGGCGGTGCAGGCATGTTCCTCGCACACGTCTGCATCAAGTCGGAGACCTGCCGCTATAATAATAATAATAATAATCGTTTATTTCAGACAACTAAGAGGTCCATAAGTGTTAGTTACAAACTTATTAAACTATGTTAGTTTCCTTAACTATAATTTATGTATTTATTTATTCAAGAAATCATCATCATCATCTCAGCCATAGGACGTCCACTGCTGAACATAGGCCTCCCCTTTGGACTTCCATATATACCGGTTGGAAGCGACCTGCATCCAAGAAGTTATTTATTCAAGAAATGTATTGCCCAAAACAAAATTCAGTACAGATGGCGGACTTAATGTCAAATGGCATTCTCTACCAGTCAACCATAGGGCCAAACAGAAATATTAGGGTTGGTCCTTCACAACAAACACAGTTACTTGTCATATGACACACAACCTTTTAAATGCTCAATCCAGTGCTTTTGTATTGGACATTCACACATACGATCAGCTATTACTTTCAGAATGCTGTTGCCACTGTTCCTTAGCCGCCCTTGCAACGAGGCATATTTTTTACGCATTATGGCGTGGAACCCGTCGACGCGGGCACTCACGGGCGCTATGCGTAGGGTGTTGGGGTTAATATATGTCCCTGCGTTTGGACAAGGGTAGGCGTGCAACCAGTGTCCAGATTCTTGCCGGGACACTGCCAGCAACCTCGCCCTATCTCTGCCAGAGGAGTTGTGAATCAGTGTTTCAAGAATTTTGTCAGAAGCTTTGTTTTTTGGGTGCATCCGGTAAAATTGGGCTCGGTCCAGCCAGCCACGCGTTCTTAGCTTCATCCAAGCATGCGATCTCGCAGTTTACAGCCGTATTGACTTAGGATTTTACCTGTGAGATCGGAGGTGCTATGGATTGAAGATAAGAACGCCGGCAGAGCAATAGAAGATATTGCACGGGTACCCACACCACCGTTCCTTATCGGTAAAGAAGCTTGGGTCCACGCCTGCTCGCTAAGACTTATATTAAGGATAGATTCAATTTGGAATTTTAAAGATAGGTCAATGGCTCGAACAAGGATGGGATATTTCCATATAGGGCAACAGCGAAGCAGGTACGTAAATTTTGGAACTAGTAAGCAGAATTTCAGGATAAATAGGGCCGAATGGCTAGAAATTTTGGCAAGGCGCTCCGAGTGGTTATTAAATTTCGATAATGAGTTAGTCAGGAGAGGGGGGATAGCCTCATCGTTTAATTTTTAGTTTTAATCCCATTTTGTTTTATACAATATTGTTTTAATGTTTCGTATGTAATCCCTATATTCCTACAAACAAGATACACTGTAATATAGCCAAGTAGGTATATTATTTTAATACGCGTTATCTTTTATTTCTAGAGCATAGGGAAGGCGAGGTGCAACGTTTTTCTGATAATGATAACCCTCTAGGGTTTAAAGAGATGTTTCTAGCGCGTTAATGAAGATGAATGGCGCTCTAATACACATTAGTAAGTGAAATCCTATGTAGGGCACATCAGTAAATGCATAGGTAAAGTGCATTTAGCAACAACACAACAGACAACAGTAAGAATTTTCGGACTATCCGACCGAATACCTACTATTACCTACAATTTGGGCATTGATACCCCATCAACTTTTTACTCAAAAAATTAAATTTTGTGAGGCGATATAAATATTAATAATATCTATGCACGGTGTGTTATAAAGCCAAGGATCTCGTTTTATTACACCAATACGCGTTATCTTTTATTTCTGTAGAAAAAGGCAAGGTGCGACGTTTTTCTGATAACGATAACCCTCTAGGGTTTAAAAGAGATGCTGGCGCGTTAATGAAGACGAATGGCGCTCTACACATTAGTGAATGCAACCATGGTCGGAATGCTATCTAGGGCATTTACACTCCGGTTAATGCATAAGAAAAGTGCACTTAACATTAACAATTGGCGGATTATCAAACCGAATACCTACAATTTAGGAGGTACTACGCTATCGGCGTTTTGCACATAAATATATTTTATACATTGATAGAAAATTTATGTGTGGTTGTCTGTGCCATCGTAGCCCCCGAACAGATATACCGATTCGATTGCGGATTTTTCAATCAGAAGTCTTGACTGATGAACTCATCAATCAAGAGCCACCACATGAGCATTCTGGTTCTGTCTTAAAACTAGTGACGGGATCTCACAGCCAATGTTTAAATGAAGAATTTCTTATCTTGATAATATGTTTAGTTTTGGAAGCATTTTTGAAGGTGTTTCATGTCTTCTTAAACAGTAAGTAAGTAATATAATAGAATACGCTTATCAATACAATTATAGGCAATCTGACAAAAACTCTGACCAAATGATTGTTCGCAGAAGTTTAGTGCCATTATGACTTACTGTATCCTCGGCCACAATGCCTGGCCCATTAATACCATGACGATGCTCGCCTTCTCTGCCGTCGTTAATCACGACTAATGACAGAGATAAAAATATTTCTAACATACCAACGTTACGCAACGCTTATCACGACCATTCCCGGGCTTTCTGTTTGCCTCGAAATATAATCTCCCATCAAATATTACGTATTTAGGTCGGCCACACAAACACCAATTGTGTGGGAGTGGGACCTTAGGCAAACAAACTTTCCCGAGATATTGTTTTTTCAAACCGCTGCGGTTTTCTTGTTTTTCAAACTGTGGCCGATTATCTTTGCATTTGGAGTACAAATATCTTATAATAAGGTTTAACTAAGTAATCTATAACCATTGTAAAGATAAATATTACCAACTAGCTATGCCCGCGGCTCCGCTCGCGTGGAAATCAGTCTGTGTCAGTAAGCTGCTAATAGCTCAACGTTTAAACCTTCCCTGGACAACGACAAACATTTCCAAACCAAAATCAGCAAAATCTTCCCAGCCGTTCCCGAGTTTTAGCGAGACAAACGAACAGCAATTGATTTTTATATATATTAACAATAACAATTATGATTTTGATTCAAAATCTAAGTCCGAAAATTCTTGTTTTGTTTGTGAAAGGTTATTGACCCAACTTATAGAATAAACATAAATAAGATCATGAAAATTCATGGACAATATCCCTAAACATAGAACGTAAAGAGCATACAATATTTTCCCACAAAACCTTCCTTTTATTTATTCTTCGAACTACCGCTTACGGGAACCTAATACGGCACAACAATAATCAAACACAATTTTACGAATGGCACACAGAGATAAAGGCAGGGGGAACCAAAGCTATTATTTCCAGACAATCCCCAATAAGGCTTTTAGTTTTGGCGGAGAAATGTCAACAACAATAAATTGCTGGTAACGTGAGAACTTGAACGCGACTCATTTCGCTGCTGTTTGCCAAATAAATTACCTAACTGAATCAATCTTAAATGGAAGCATGGAAATAATGCGCAATTTCCTGAAAGTATATTTTTATTACAGCATTAATTTAATAGTTTTTTTTTTATTACGTATTTACAAATCGAATGTAAAATCTCACTCTCATATATTATAAAGCCAAAAGTTTGTGAGTGTGTTTATGTCTATCTGTGTTTGTATGTTTTTTACTTCTTCACGCTCAAACGGCTAGACAAATTTTGATTAAATTCAGTAGAAAATATTAGGGTATGTTAAATCAATCGTCTTACGGTATGTTGCAGTCATGTAAAAGCGAATATGAGTGTCACGTTAGTCTAAGTTCGGGAGTAGTTTTTGTATTTGATGTATCTATTAAAATAAAAAAAGCAGTATAGAAATGGCTTAACTTAAAATATTTAGCCATCGTGTTACATGCCTGCATGAAACATTTCTCTCGTCTAGGTCGGCTGTCAAACCGTGAGAAAAATGTATAGCCAAAAAGCCCTGATGTCAAACTGCGTGAGGCACGAGCACTAAAAGTCACCGCAGGTGGAATACTGTTAACGTGGCACAATTCTAAAACTGACGCGGAATAATGTTCTACTCCGCAGAACAATCGTAGTCATCATGAGCGAGGGTTGCCTGCTGGCGATATCTAGCTGTCTCTGTTAGCGACACTTCTGGAACATGTATGTCAACAACAACAACAGCCTATGTCCACACTCCACCGCTTTTTTAAACGAGCTAACAACGTGCGTTGAACGCGATTAAGACGCTTAGGAAATGCAAGGCAGTCGGCAATTTGCGACCTTTGCACACGAGTCTCGCGTTTGTATCGCTACAAAAGCATAGATACGTTGATGCGGACCACCTAATTTACGAAGGAAATGGTTTATTGCCAAATTTGCTACATTGGCTTAAAAAGGATTTTTTAAGTTGTATGCCAGAATTTTGGGGTTGATCTTAGTATTATCTGATGGTAAGTGACTACTGGGTCGAAGATGTAGCTCGCCGCTTTAGCAACAGCCATAACCATGACTCAATATAAACTTTTTTATTCAGATATTAAATGGTTTTAGACCGCCAAAAGAATTAAATTAGCTGCCCGCTTCCACCTGTCTCTTGCACTGACTTTAACGCTGAAAGAACGTCAAGTGAAAACTGGTTTCAATTTTTCCGGTGGTATTTACGACACCCCCGGGGCGGGCGTCTCGAAACGTTACTCTTAATAACACATCCACAACACGCGTACAGAGTACACACCTTCAGGTGTTTAAAACGAATAGAGTTATGCCTTTGTGAGCTCACTTCATTCTCCATAAACAAGATAAAACAAATGAACTTGGGATATTTCCTTCGATATAAAAGTTACAGGACCAATCTTGGTAACTGAGTTAGGTTATTAAGAAATCGATGTCGAAAGCATATTAGTGAGATTGTTTTAGCTAAAGTTTGCCGTAAAGTTTCATAAGAAGGAAATGAAGTTGCTGGTCTGGGTATAAGAGTATTTTCAGAACCACTCAAATACGAATTGAGTGAAATGTAATTGTATTGAGAAAGTATCTAAACTAATAATAACTTGTTAATAAACTTTGTTGTAGAATTTACGTGTAGTCATTTATAATATTAGCTGTAGACATTTTTGCTAGAAAGTGACTTAGAGATAGGTTATAGCTTTTTTTAATCTTCATTAAAATATATTCAAAAGGGACTTACAATATGTTATAGTTTAATTATAGATCTAAAAATGTACGCGTACTTGTTTTATAACCCTATTATTTTACAACAAATGTAGTAAGACGGTTTTAATTATCACCCACAATAATACTTAAAATTCAATTGCGAGTTACAGTTACGAGTATTAGTACGGTAATCCATACTAATCCACACTAATCCATACTAATATTATAAATGCGAAAGTGTGTCTGTCTGTCTGTCTGTTACCTCTTCACGCTTAAACCGCTGAACCGACTTAGATGAAATTTGGTATGGAGATAGTTTGAGACCCGGGAAAGGACATTGGATACTTTTCATCCCGAATAAATTTAGTGTTCCCATGGGATGAGCGGGTGACACCGCGGGGCACAGCTAGTATTATAAATGCGAAAGTGTGTATGTCTGTCTGTTACCTCTTCACGCTTAAACCGCTGAATCGATTTTGATGAAATTTGGCATAGAGATAGTTTAAAATCTGAGGAAGGACATAGGATAGTTTTCATCCTGGAAATTATACCTAAAAAGATTGAAAAGCGAGTGAACATTTCTGTTGGGGTGCTGTGACCCTGTAGGAAATGTTTTTATTAGACCAAAAGCACAATTGCTCTTACATTTGCTTAGGCGCTTTTAATAATCCCGTTTATCAAGTTTAACGCGTACGTAGTCGCGGGCAAAAGCTAGTATTATAAATGCGAAAGTGTGTCTGTCTGTCTGTTACCTCTTCACGCTTAAACTGCTGAATCGATTTTGATGGAATTTGGCAAAAAGATAGTTTAAGATACGAGGAACGACATAGGATAGTTTTCATCCTGGAAATTATACCTAAAAAGATTGAAAAGTGAGTGAACATTTCCGTTGGGGTGCGGTGACCCTGTAGGAAATGTAATCATTAGACCAAAAGCACAATTGCTTTTACATTTGCTTAGGCGCTTTTAATAATCCCTTTTATCAAGTTCCACGCGTACGTAGTCGCGGGCAAAAGCTAGTCATAAAATAAAGCACGACATTGCCGAAATTCTACACTTTAAAAATAATTCAAAGCCAATAAAACAATAACGAGGTATACCAAAGACAATAACGAGGCAGGTGTAAGGAGTATAATAATGTAAACTCTTAACACGTGGCCCCCAGATTTATGCTTGTGTTTAAGATTTGGCACACTAGGAAGACCCAGTGAAATATCTCTGGCGCGACCGGGACGCTTTGTTGGGTTCACTGATTTTCGCGTACAAGTCATTGTTACCTGATCGCATTGTTTGTTTGCAAAGGATAGAAAGATATCATAAAAAAATAGATGAATGTGAGGGTTTTTTATTTATATTTGTGATTTGACGAGACTGGTCCACTGCATACGTGCCCGTTTACATCTGTTTTTTTTTTCCTTTTCCCGTTAACTTATTCCATTTATCGACTGCCTTATGTTTTTATACGTTATTTTTAATGCAATACACTTATTTTAAATAATAAGTTCCTTGTTTAAATTTTGATTAGAATTTGCAAAACAGAGAAATATGAATATGACTAGTAAGAGATTCACATCACGAAGAACTAAGATTTAATTTAAAAGTATGTATTACATTGCTGCTTTTTTCATGTTCGCTTTTTCTATTCATTTCCCTTTTAACAAGGACCTGGAAGTTTGAAGTCATAAATTAAGGAAAGTTTTAACACATAATAACGAAGCTATGTAAATCTGAGTCTTTGAGATGCAATAAAGGAAAATCAGTGGATAAAGTTTTGAGCGTTTTTATAGAAAATTGCCTTTGGAAGGATAACAAGCGTTGGTAGCGCAAAATGTATTTATTAATATTGTATGACGTAAAGCTACAATTTTTTTAATTTATACTTAATAATTTTCTGTTCGTGCCCTGAACCCAAACTTGGGTAGTGGTAATAGGTATAAAACAGCTTAAAATGCATCTTTATGAGTGTTAATTTAGAGGAAAAACGATCAGTAGTAAGCGTGATAGCTATAAGAGTAGTAGTCTGATGTCTATAACAGCATTTCCAATACTCAATGGAATAGATGGAATACCGTTTCAGGAACATAATTTTCTAAATGTTCAATACCAATTTTTTTTTGCAAACGTTTCGCTTTGTTGTATGTTTTGTTACAGAGGGTACCCATTTATATAGGTATGTGTCTACTACAAAGTCAAGTCTAAATCACTGAAATGGATTGGTAGCTTCTTAGTGTGCCATAGAATACTGGTAGGACAGATGAAGTTTATAGCGATCAAAATAATTACCTGATGACGGTCTGGAAAATCTCATTACTGTTTACTATCTTAAAGACATCCTTTGCGAGAGTAAAATAAAACAGTTTTACGACGCCTTAATGATTTCAACTTGGACGTCTGGAATATGTTGTGTGATTCTGTTTGTTTTTGTATTTCATTAAGTTGATAATTGAGTTAACAATTGATTGTATCGTCTTATCAATTGTTATGTTTTTTACTATTATTTATATTATCTCATTTTTATTTTTATGACGATCATAATCCATGTAATTTGTCTTAGCGTAATTTATACTGTCATTTTATATTATCAAATAAATAAATCTAATCTAATTTTATTCTACATACTTATTTTTCAGCACTGACACAGAATAATTTACTTTCGTTTTCTTCATCTTCTTCTTAGAGCAGGTTTGGTTTTCGCGTTTGTCGCACATTTAAAATGTCACAAATTTAAATGAGCCTTTTCTTCCTTCCTGACCTACCAACCTTTGACAAAACGGTAATCGTAAAATTACTGAAACGTCAAAAGGGTTCCAATAATGGATATACGCCATATAATCCGTTTAAATTGTATTATTTAGAGCAGGTATTTTCATAAGTAAATTAAATTATACGAGATAACACAATTCGGATTTTCTTATTTGGTTTATTATTAGGGTTCGTAGACTGTTTTAATTAGAATGCAACTACTAAGGTAGTCACCTCGCGCCTATCAATGTGTAATATAATCTCTATTTCATAAAAGATAATCAACTTCAATAAGCGGAATGGGGATATATTTTACTTTTTGTTAATTTTCTCAAAATCGAACAACATCCGGACAAAACAAAACAGTCGAATTGAGAACCTCCTTCTCTTTGGAAGTCGGTTGAGAAGTCTCATTTCAAACGCCGCTGCCAACTTCGCTGAAAGCTTCGTAGCCATAAGCCGTCATTTATTTACCACCGTATATTTTTGTTATGTGAAATAAAGTTTTTGTATAAACAAAGACATCAAAGTAATTTGCATAATCACAATCGCTATGTATGTATAATTTATAGGCACTCCGCTTGTCAGCCTCAATTATCGAAGATTCTTCGCAGCCAAGGCAAAATTATAAATCGGAAGGTTCCCAAGGACTGGCCCGCTAATTGAACTTATTTGACAAGCATTTGGCAGGGCTTTCTGAGTTGTAGCAGATTGGCTTATTAAAGTAATGAGGCAATTCTGTTCCTACTCCTAAGAAAGTTTTATTCTATTCTTCTGGCGTTTTTGAATCCTACTCAGGTTTATAGTTAACTAGCTATTGCCGGTGGCTTAGCTGGCATGAAAACATACAACGCTATCCTTTGGGAAATTTCGGGATGTAAAGTTAAGTTTCTTAACTTAACACGTATGCAACTTTTTATCCAAATTATCTCAGTTACATAATTAAATATTAAGGGGAAAATCATACGCAAACATTTCTAGATAGTCCCTTTGTCTCAATCTTGTAGAGAAGCTCACATTTAGAATAACTGAAAGTAAGTACATACCAAAAATAACGCAAACAAATTTATATCATATGTTCTAATTGAATAACAGTTGCTGATGGAATGCAAGCGGAATCGTGCCCAGAGAGAGGCGCTGATAACGTCAGCTAACATAAACCCATATGATACCGGGGCTTTTATGCAGTTGCTAGCAAGTCCATAGTCAGATTATGCACATATGTAGTTTGTAATTTAAGCAGATTAGTAAGTAGTAGATAGTTTGTTTCTAATTAAGTTTCATTAGTCAATTTATTTTTGCTGACGATGTGCTTAAGTATCTGTTCTTATAGTTAACCGGTATGTACTGTTGTATAAAGGTTCTTTTCATCAATAAAAAAAAACTCATATTTTCTAACTCTACTTACTCTTGCAATATTCTAACTCATTGAAATAGGATACTTTGACACTGAAGCCTAACGGTAACCTTAAAATTTACCTGAGTGTGCCTGAGTTCCGCTTTCCATGTTAGAGTAAGTATCATATTCGTAAGAGCTATTGCAATTTAAACCTTGCGACGTACAAAAGATGATATAAATTGATTTGCGTTTTTTCTTACTTGCTTCTATTTGTACTATAAGTGAGGTTTTCTAAAAATTGAATTCATTCTTGAATGTACATTATACATGTTTGTAACAAATGGATTATGAACATGCCGTGAATACATAACTAGCTAAATAAGTAACATTGTTTCAGCGATGTATCCTATTACATTCACCTTTGAAATATGCATGAGACTAATTTCACTTGCAATCTCGTAGTGGTTGCATAAGATTAATGTTTCATTAGTGTTCGCTGTAATACCTTAAGATCATTGTGTAATTTACAAGACTATGCTTCTGTAGGAGAGTGCTACATGTATGCATACTTCAATACTCGTATATATGACAGGCGGGGGTCGTGCTTGACATAAATGATTGTTAAGGTGGTTGCAGAGATGTCACTTTCATACAAATCGTTTGATCAATACACACTTAGGCTGTTATGGCTTTAGGTTATTAAACATTCTTAAAAAAATCTTTAAGCGATCTTATACTCGCCAAGGAAATCAGTTTTGCTATAAATCATACAATTATAAAGTTATTAAAGCTTTAAAACCCGTTGAAATATTGTCCATATATGCATGTGTGCGTTGCTTTTACACACATACAAACGTAAGCGCACGTAAAGCTATTCATGAACAGTGCGTTCTGAAATATAATACTACTTAACTTATGATTTGGGATAATAAATTTAAATTGACGTTTCGATATGAATGCATAACAGTTTATTTTTAAATGATTACAGCTTTCATTAAACATGTAACAAATAATTACAAACATTTGGATTTTAAAGATACCTATTGTGTTTATTTGCTCATAACAATAAAGTGGAACAGATTTCGAACGCACTAAATCTTATGAATGAAATTATAATGAATTGTGTCAATACTGTCATGTCAATTGTGGAAATTCGTATAAAATGAATCATGTTTGGTTTAAATTTTTTTCGTTTCGTGAGTTTTTACTTTATGCAAAGTGTGAATAATGAAACGTGCATATAATAATAATAAACATGTGAACTCAGGACATAGTGATCCCTAAACGATATTGCGATATCATGGGTCAGAAATTGCGGGGAAAGTATTGTGTTTGAAAACATTACAAATCGAAGCGTCCTGCCGTGAAAGAGGTGTCTCGCGCTATTTTCTTTTTAGGCGAAGACAAGAATGGCGTGATGACAACCGTAACCAACCACAAAAACTGAACACAATCGCCTGCTTTGGGTGACGAAAAAAAAAACAAAGCTGTTCATAGTGGGTTCATATAGGTAGTTTCTTCTCTCTGACTGAATTGATACCAAGACCTACCCATGTTTTTCAATAGGTGTGGGAAACCAAATCCTTTTGGGAATTATCGATTCAGTGACTAAGTTTCCTCCTTGAAGGATACCAGTAATAACACTAATTACCCTAACACCCTGTAAGATAGGACATGCATACAGCCGTTTCCATTGCCGGCATTTTTGTGACGTAATAAATAATTTCATTACAGATTCAAGGCCAGCTTAGAGCTTCATCAAAAGGGATTACTGCAATATGATTTCCTTCCCAACAAAAATAATGTCAATTAAAGTTCAAACAGATGAAGGCTTCATCCAAGAAAAGCTGCAGAAACTTATAATTTTCTACAAAACATGCGTGTTGCCTAAAATAATATTACAACGTATACACCATTTCGAATTAAAGCGACGTCTACAACTCACGCAAACACTAGTATTATAATAAAACCTACACGTAACAAAAAATGTTTTATTTTATTTAGTGGTTGGTGGTTCTAAAATCCATATATGTACATAATAACAATATATTGTCATATATTTTTATATGGCGCGAGCTAGCCCGGGGTCGTGAAGCGTGGCGCAAACAACTGGTGCTGCGCTCAGTTAGTAGTAGGTAGTTTTAGTAGTTATATATTTTTTGACTGAACATTTTTACAATTAGAGACTCCATGGAACCACGATTTAGAACCACGAAAACCCCAACCCTAATCAGTACCTACTATACTTGAATGTCGGGTTTTTGTATATCAGGTCATAGTATAGAAAAAGGGCCCGATCTTGTCATTAAGTAATAAAAAACAGAGGTATACTTGTGTTTTTTTTTCATCGTAAATTTCTAAGTCCCAGCACAGAATGGATGATAGTACAAGTAGTCCCAGGCTACGTAGTAATTCTATGGCAACTTAGGACCACTCTAGTTCTTAAACGGGCAAGTTAATCAAACAATTGTAATTTATAAAAGATACTTATTTTAATGTGTTCTTTAGTTCTAATCAAAAAGTAACAAAAATGAGAAAAATATTTTTCAACAAAATATGTGTCCTAAAATTGGCCCCTTTTTGCTGTAACCCAATCTATCATTCAGTAAAACTTAGGACAAACTCAATAACATCACAAATCAGAATCACAATATATCAGAACAGAAACCCAACAAAAAAACTCATTTAATTTCACCACATACTTAAAAAATGTGGAACTGCCAAAGATTTGTAATTTCTTCGTATTATTTATTTTGACAATCCAGCCCGTCTAATACAACTAGGCTTCACGATTCTTGTCACGCGACATAGCATCGCCCGTCAGTCTCCTACCGTACCGCAAAGAAAGAGATAGGAAATATTTTTCGCGCGAGAAAGAGTTGCGTGTCGCAGTTGTGCTAGAGGTGCATCTTTACTTCATCATCAAAATCAAATATCATGCCTGCTTATTTATTCAGCGCTTACTATCAAACTGACAGATGATACGCGACCCTTTAATGAATGAATCACCCGCACACACTCACAATTAGTGTCTATTTGTGTGAGTAATTGCTGATTTTTCACAAATTGCCAACACATGGGAGAATAAAACAATTTATGACGTGCTACTAATACTACATGAATAAAAGACTAATACGCGGACTCGCCACTATACAAATTTTACTTCAAACTAAAGTAACATACGAAATAATACACAAAAACTACAAATCTTGCTTCCCAGCGCCATCTAGCGTGGAATGTCTAGTTTTGTTTCCTCTGCAACCACCTTAAAATGGCGATGTAGGAATGAAGTTTTTATACAAAGTATTTGTGTAGTAACGAATGACAGTATATTGAAATAGATACGAATATATGAGATGACATCTGTTCGTTACTAACAACGAAGTTCTGACAATTGCACAGCCCGTGAGATCTTTGAATTACCTTCAGGTTTGGGTACCTAATATCGGTGAGACTCTTATCTGGACCGCGTACGAGTAAGTAAGATAGAAGTTATAAATACAAAGAACAATTTTATCAGCTCACGGACTGTTATTATCGTTTTGTATTCTATCTTTAAGCCAATCAATATAGAGATTAAGGCTGTTAGAATAAATTGTAGTAAAATGTGAGTGGAAACAGAAAATCCTTTCTTTCAAAGCGTTTTTAAACCTCATCTTCTTAGAGCATCCAACGTTTTCACGCGGAATGAAGCCTCCCCCGGGAGTTTTGCGACCTTACCTACCAAATGGATTCGGAACAAAAGGACCGCAAAAAGAACTATTAGGAGGACGCATTGAGTGTCCCCCGGGAACTAGCATGGGCGACAAAAACTTGCCGAAGGGATAAGACCGCGTTAAGACTTAAAATCCTTAGTCCCTACCCAAGCAGCACATTAGTGAATTTTGCAGCTTATCTTACAGCTTTAAGTTCTAAATGAGTGGTTTAACAGTGTTTGATGCAACTTATAGCTCTAAACACAACTCAAAACTGTATATGAGTTCATCCTATCACTTGTAGTTGCATAGGAACGTTTTTTGTTTCTACTTTATTACTTATGGTGGGATAAAGTCGATTTTGCTACTTAAAGTTGCATGCAGGTTCAAATAGTCACTCAATAAGAAGCAATAGTGCTATATAAGGCCTTAAAATCACTTATAAGCAACTTTTACATATAAGTGGCAACATACCCTTATTTGGAACTAAAAGTTCCAAATGACTAGTACAATAGCGAATTATATCACCAATAGTGGCTAAAGGGATAATTTTACGGCTCTTTTGGAACCAAAAAATATTGCAACTTTAAGGCCTAAGAAGTACCTTATTGCCACTCCAACGCATAAATAGGAGATTCTTAGAACCAAAAGCAGTTATTTTCACTTATTTCAAACCACTAACGAACTAAAAGTTCTATTATAGTTCCTATTGCGCCTTGTCAAAATATATTTAATAGTTGCACTGCTTTGCCACTCGCAATATACAAATAAGTGATTATTAGACCTAATAGTTCCAAATAAGGAACAAATAAGTGAAAATAAACACTGTAAGATCTTTTTTGTTTCGCCATGTTTACAAATGGAAGCCAATGAAAATTAATTATTTTGACCAGAATTTTATCACACTCACGCATAATCACAGACTTTTGATAGTTTTGACGATGTTACTTTAACATTGTAGGTAACCTACAATCATTAGGTCAGGTTTTTAACAGTTTTATTTCTTATCAGTATCTATTCCTTATTTAATTTAGCACTCTCTTTTTTAATATTCCTGATCAAATGAAAGGCCCGTCGAAATTTACAAAGAAAACATACTATAGTTTCACAGTAACAAAAAATTCGCAAGAATTTCGTGCTTATTTCAATGCTTGTATAACGTAAAGTTTTAATCACTCACCAAACAGACGTATAAATCCAAAATAAATATGGCAGATCACGTATTACACACACACAACACAATTTGACAGTTGCCTCGCCACTCAAAGATAATTTGGCGACTCATTTATCACTCATTGAGCGAACTGAAATGTTTTCATTCGTTCACTGCGCATAACTTTTACCCTTAGTTCTAATTGCCACTTAAGGTGATTGTGAGATCTCTTATGGACGCATAACTTTCACCCATAGTTCTAATTACCACTTAAGGTAATTGTGAGAGCTCTTATGGATTCTATTTAGCACCAAAAATAGGCTGCAATTTTTCTCCTTTTGGTTCTATATAGGTGGCATAAGGGTTATTGCCACCTATATAGCACTTAGTCATGGTGGTAAATTTCACTTAAGCATCTAATTAGATATGATATACGAGCTATTTAGACCCAGTTGTGCTACTTGGGTATCCTTTAAGATATTTATTTACTTAAAATGTATCGCCAATATAACAAACAGGTATGTACCTAATACAACGTAGTGTTAACAGCTAATTCTGAACAATAAGAATGGATAAATAATATTGAGAGGGTTTTTTTTAATATTATAAAAGCATATATGAAAGAACAAAAATCTAACTATTTCATATCGCGCTATAAACGGTAGCGGCAAAAATTCAATCATATATAATGATATAAAAATGTTAACTAGAAATGTTGGGAATTTTTAAAACTGCCCGGGCATTTTTAATAAATATCAACCCGTGGACCTTAATGCCCTATATATAGTGCAATCGAAGAAATAGTTGTCGAAATCATTGCTTGGGGACCACTGGATTCTAAGTAAACCGTTGGTCAATACTATCACTAGTTGACCGGAACAATAAAATACGACTTGGCCGGGGAGGACTACGCGATTGAGAGAACGGTGCCAAAGAAAATACATATTGACCTATTATTTATGAACACATCACACTCATAGAAAGACCGATGCTCGTTGACCGAAAGAACTGTTCATAACGCGCTGTAGCTTTTACTAAACACGAAATTCGTGTTATGGCCATCCATACATCACACATTATACAAGTACTTCTCAATCACAATCCTGCCGAACTGCATAACAAATTAGCGTCATTTCCCAATATTGGAGCACAATACCGCATATGCTGCCAGATTATTGATAAATGCGAGATATTCGCCGGTCTCCTAGTAAGCCCCAATAATTTCTTCCGTGTACATTTATTATGCAACACGGCAACCGACCTAATCAATTAATCCGTGTCAGACATAGTAAAGCCCATTCCGCCATAACATAACAAATTAAGGCTATTGTGTTTCGGATACAGGTAAGTTATATTTGCGATAGCCAAACGTCAAAATCAATTTAGTCAAAGTGGAATACTGTTGTTATATTATCATTTTCGGTAAGGATATCTCGTAGGCCCGTATTCGACGAGATATTGCAATATCTTTAGTTAACTCGATTCTAGCACGGCCGTATTATGGTATATATTTCAGAATTTTACTATCCAATCTATATTAAGTAACTTTCTCAAGTTGACACTAGTTTAAAGTAGATATATCGGGGACGTGTACTGTAATTGAATATACATAGAAACGTCAAAATTATACTGGCTTATATAGCTGGGCAGCTAGTCGATTAGCAAGTTATTGATCGACTGTTTTTTACCTACCAAAGTCGATTAAAAACGTGAACGAGAATGTGTTATTAATTTCCTGGTTTTTATATCTTTTAAAAGCACGATGGTCGTTTATTTTTAATAAAATATGCATTTTTTATAAGTTGCAAGTAACAAAAGCGATCAAATTGAAATTCTGCGTGGTTGTTCAATTTATAGTCCAGTACCTAGAAGCAAATTATGAAAGCTACTATAAGTATTTGGACTTTTGGTCAATGGATATGCACCTTTTTCAGTTCAATAAACTACTTTATAAATTGAATTTCCAAACCGGTTATAATATATCATCGGGATCACATGAAGGTATCAGACATATTGTGAATGAGTAACCCGGTAACTGTAGCTCAAATCATTTCGCTTAGTTCCAACGAGGGTTGAGCTACTCGCATCACAGAAGTAAAGGGCCAAATTGTATTATGATGGATGCAATAAGAAACGGTCACAATGACAACCGACTCTCTTCCAATAACCTCTTGAGAAAATTTGATAAAAAACTTGAAGGGCAGAGTAATGAACAAAAAACCGAAGAGACTTAAGGTCCGGCTCCCATATAATTTGCTTCACCATTGTGAGCCCTTACAATGTGTGTCAAGCGTATAAGCTACGGCCAGGCTTTGTACAGCCCGAAGTGAGAAATTGCGGCAGACTGCCCGGACTATGTCTCGAAACTACATAAAAGCTAAATTAAGTATGTTTTTTTGTAGATTACAATTAAAAACACCAATGTCATAAAAAATTATAAGGTCACCTCCACTCCGTTAAAGGTACGGTGAGATGAATATAATGTAATCTGATTTAAATACAGATAAAATGTAAGATTACGAATTACTAAGATGCAAATAACAGGCGCGAGTAATATCTCAACTCAATTTGATATAAATGTCGTAGGAGGATTTGGTAAATCGAATGTTCACGAATATCCTAGGAATAGTAAGAAATGGTAAAAAATTAAGGAGGGATAGATAATTTTGGCTAATTCCATTAAATTAGTTGTTTCAGTAAATTCATCCATCAAGCCATATTTCTGGGTGATTTGCCGCTCGGGTATTTCAAGATACTTAAGGGTCGTTCTCAAAATATTTGCACCGCTGCGGTAATTTTGCATTTTTTTTTCAACTTGCGATTTTAGGTACTTTTAATTTTTTATAGGATCGCTAGAAATATATTCTAATAATTGATATCATGTGGAGGGAAGTAGTTAAATTGAATATTTTTGAAGATACAGGGGTTTGAAATTTTAGGCCGACAGGTGAAAGACATCGAGGTCAGGTAAACGACATTTTCTACCAAGTTATCGACAATGGGTGCAGGTTGGCGACAAATACGTTCCAATGTAACTGAAATTGTTAGCAGGTTAACGACTATGGTTGCAGGTAAGTGACATTTCAAATAAAAACTACATGGAACTTTCTACAAGTACTTTTTGTTTGTATTTTTTTTCCTTATGTTAGTAATTTGCATAAAAAAACAAGCATTAATTCTCATCTCATAAGCCATTTCTCAAGGGATTTTTTGAAGCCTAAACAATCCAGAAAGGTCTAAACCGGTAAAAAGATGCAGAACTCAAGCTGTACCCACGTGACTTTATAAAATTTCTTATGAAGGTTCAACAGCGAATCATTTAAATAACGTTTCTGTAGCTTAATTGCGCCTCTTTTGACATATTCTTTCTTACTACTGCTGTTTTCATCATTTTCGAGGAATTCCTTCACATCTGATTACCAGAAAGTCTTCGACTGCGTTAGGTGGGATAAGCTATCAGAGGTTTTGTCTGAAGCTGCCAGCACATCCGGTAACACTTTATAAAGCCTTTACGAGTCTAGATACAGAATGGTGGCAGTACATGTCATATCCAAGAACTTTAAGTTCTCTAAAGGTGTACGACAGATATGCACAATAATATCACCCATACTTTTTAACAAATATGGAGATGCAGAGTACATCACACCCTTGAATGTTGGAGTGATGGCGTTCAAATAGGAGGAATATTAATATTAAACCTTCGCTACGTGGTTAACACCAGCCTTCTTGAATCATCATCAACCGTAGCAGAAGTGGCCAAACTTTTGACACGACTCAAAATAGGTCTTGAAATTAATAAAAAAAGACCAAGCTGATGATGATAGTCGACAGTTTGAATCTGTTAATCACTTCCAGTATCTTGGCTCGACCGTCACAAATAGAGGCAGAAGCAAACCGAAGATTCGCAGTCGAATCGGAATGGCCAAAACAGCGATGACCCAACTCGGAAAATATGGAACCTGACCTAACCGAACCGAACTAAGATGCACCTCGTCTGTGCACTTGTCTTCTCCATATTTCTGGGGCTGAGACCTGGACGCTCCACACCAAGCCGCTGACAGGCAGAGGATTGACGCTTTCGAAATGTGGTGCTGGCGCCGCCTGCTAAGGATTCCTTGGACAGCATGAAAGTAAAAGGGAGTACTCAAACTAAGGTAAGTCGGTGATATATGTTTTTATTACAACGAAACATGAGTACCCCACGTTGGGATACCATGAGTGACCTATAAAACCTAGTTTTTAAATAGTTTTGTATAAGTTTTCAAATGATGGTCGTTCGTCTGCCGTATGTGTCGTTCACCTGTTTTTTTAAAGACAAGTGAACGACATGCAGGTGATGGACAAAATGACAGTTATATCATCAAAAAAAATTAAGTATTTGGTAGATGATCTGCATATTTATACACATAAAAATAGACCATACTTTACGTATTATAAATTAAAGTTAATGCAATAGTACACTCTTCAACCAAAATATGGAAGGCAGAATATAGACTACATACCCATTACAAACTCCCGCTCGCCTAAGTGTATTTATCATATTTTTTTAGTGCAGCGCACTGACGACCTGTCACTTGGAACACTGTTAGGTGGCAACTGAAGGTCTCGATTTATGCGGGTTGAGGCAGGGGAAACGAAATAGTAGTCACACAGATGTAATGTTTGTCTCATGACAAGTGAACGACAAAAAATGGCGTGGACAATCGTAAATTGTAAATAATTCGTAACATAAGCATACAATTATTATTTGACATAGTATTATTAAATCTTGATCATATATGAAAATAAAATGGAGTACTCATCCTAAGCTAAGTTGGTAATATATATGTTTTTATTACAACGAAACATGTGTACCTCGCGTTGGGACACGGCAAGTGACCGACAAAACCTAGTTTTAAAACGTTTTTTTGTCTATTAATATACTTTGGTTTTATTTAAAAGCATTTGGCCTCTATGTAAAAAGTGTCTTTAGATATGTGGTTATAATTTAATTTTTAAAATAATGCGTTGTAAAAAAAAAGTTCTAAGACAAACCTGTAGACAGGTGACGGTGCAAATATTTTGAGAACGACCCTTAACGAATCTAACCAATTAGGCAATATTATCACACTACTATCCATATTTTCCAATTCCAAACTCAAACGTCAAATAATTAATGGACACTTAATGTAAAACTGTTAATTATATGGGCGTGATAAAGCTACAGTATCGTCAAAGTTGGTATATATTCTAATCGTTTTATGTGGAAGCGTGAAAGCGTGGTAGTGTGATAATTTTGCAGAAAAATAAAATATTAACAACACAGTTACATTACTCCAGAATATGC
Source organism: Apotomis betuletana (assembly GCA_932273695.1). Lineage (NCBI taxonomy): Eukaryota > Metazoa > Arthropoda > Insecta > Lepidoptera > Tortricidae > Apotomis > Apotomis betuletana. The sequence goes on from OW026300.1 coordinate 18,252,353, forward strand.
AAGAAATTACTGAATATTTATATTAAAATCGATGTAGCAAAATCGTATCACTTGAAAAATTCAAATTGCAGCATAATACTCGTACTGAGCATTCAAAAAATCGTTTGGCTGAACGCATGCCGACATGCATGTATCATGTAATCTTTTCACATTCTGTTTTGCATTTGCCCACTTCTATTTTCATTTCACGAATTGTATTTACGTCGGCGTTTCATTGTCATGATTTTATTTTTCACTGTTTAATATCAGTTATTTTAATTTTATTTCATAATGTTTTTTTTACCTTGACACATTATTAGAAACGGTGTTGAATAGGTAAGGAGGCAAAATGACACTACTAATACTTATAGAAAGAGGGAAGAGGACTTATGCTAAGACATTTCATAACACAAAACTTTCATAGAAGGAAAAAATCGAGAGAAAGCGGGGCAGAGAAAGGAGTGTAGGAGAAAGCCGAAGAAAGAAACGGGAGGCGATTTCTGCACCGAAAAGAGTGTAGCTCTTGAATTCAAGAAAACCAACTGTATATATGTATATACAGTTCTACAGAAAATGAAATTATTTTAGTACTTATTAAGTTTTGTACTTCGGTAAAAAAATATCAAACAAAAGTAAAATAAATACTTAAATACTTCAATCATTTCGAAAGCTTATTGCAAAATTACATAACAAATAGGTATATTTTTTCATTACGTAATAATGATAAGCCAGTATAAAACATTTAAAAAACAAGTACCTAATTGTAATTGCAATCTAGTACTTACTTAATAAGGTACGTAGCGGTTATTTGGATACTCTTTCAAGTGTAGGTATATCATACACTATTTCTACGCTGATCGTTTTCACGTGGGCATTACCTAAAAGGCCTTCAATTTGGTGAACTTTCAATAAAGATCTCATTGATTGCAATAGGCTATAATGTACCTATGACTTTATTGTCGGGTCTTCTCATATTTGTCCCAATTTATAGCGGTGCCCCTTTTGCGGTTTTCATATAGTTTCTACGAATATTCGGTTTGAATTTATTTCCCGCAGCCTTCGCTCACACTAAGGTTTCAGAAATAATTTCATCTTTTTATTTTAATAACGATCCCAATTTTCCGCTCCACTTTCTGGCTGATTTTATTTGACAATACAATAAAAGTGTTTCACTGGGATCAAACAATTTTAAGATTATATTCTGTTGCTTTAACATTCCTATTTATAGATACTCGTAAAAATAATGTTTATACTTTATTGAATATCAATATATTATTTTCTATAGTAAAAAGAGTATAATTTAATATTAATCAAGCTTTATACTTGTGATTATTCTCTGCTTCTTTATTTTGAAAACATTGATTTTCTGATTTTCAGGCAGAATAAAAATACTAATAACTCAATATAGTAATATGTTTTTAACCTACACTGCATGATATAATGATACATTATGTGTATAGTTGAATCAAAGTGATTGATTTTATCATTTAACTCGCTCGAAGCGGCTTTCACAATTTCAATCTCGTATTTTAATGCCAATCTTTGTATAGCAGTTACAAAACTACTATTCACGAACTCTTGAACCATTACTTAAATGATATGATGTACCTATGTATAGAAAAGTCTGCCTAATATATGAATATACACTTTTTGGAAATTCAGATGGTTTTAACAGTATCATCGTAAAAAGTTTATACGCTTCAGACTAATCTCGAATGATTACATAAAACACGACACCGTAAACAAGTGCTCTCGAGCCATAAGCCTGATGTATTACGGGTATGTACACCGCGTAATTTCAAAACGAAAAACGAGTTAATATTTTTTTCTGATTTACCTTTCTATCAACCAAGGTTAGTAAGTTATTGTAAATAATAATTTTTATTTTTGTTATTTTACCATGTACCATAACGACCATTAATATTTAATTGTATAAAACTAATTTCACAAAATTCATTCTCACCTAAACCACAAGCCTTTTTTTATATTATAGTGCCGTTTTTAATAACTTTTTGATTTCATACTAAATTGGCCACATTGAGGCTTGATATTGTATTTACTATCATTTTCGTAACTTTTTCTACAATTGAACCTTATAGATATGCCGTCAATCTAAATGTAGACGTATATCGGATAATAAACCTTGTTGCGTACTCAATGCAAACTATGCGCCTTAAGATCGCAAAGTACCTTATCAGGTATTTCAGGTACTTTCAGGTATTCCCAGAGTTCACTGTGCAGAGATATCTGCACAGCGAACTCTGGGAATGCCGGTGACGCTCAATGGCTGCATCGGAATGCCTCGTTACTGCTGCCGCAAATCCTCGGATTTTTCCTTGTTGCACTTCTGACTAACACTGGAGATGTTTTGGTTATGAAAAATAGAGATTTCAGTTGATATTTTACCGTGCATTCCGTAAATTGTAGTAGTGTTAAGTACAGTCTGCCTGCAGAGAGACGTGACCCTTGCTAATCGCCATACTAACATGTGTTGTTTCTTTCCGGTTGATTTTACCTACCGCCCAATATACAAAGTCAAGTTCTTCCGATCTGTTTGTTATGATCAGCACCACCTTACACACGTTTAGTATGGCGCTCAGACCTCGCTTAATAGATATAGTGCTGTCTATGGGTGCATTTAGAAGCTTTCTCTATCTGGAGTATGTGAAGTACAGCCGTAACCCCGATAGTGTAGTGCTTCGGGAGATCAGTCGTCTCTTGGCAGAAATGACAAGAGAATGCCTTGTAGCGTATTTAATTACTTGCAAAACTATGCGCCTTAAGTAGATTTATTGTTATATGATTTATAAAGTACCTATTTGATATCAGGAAATACCGGAGTAGTGGCTACCGCGCCGTTGCCTACATGTTTCGTTACTGCTGTCCGGAAAGCTTCGGATTTGCTTTTTGCGCTCCATAAAACCTATACCGGGATATTTTTTTAATCACTTTTTCAAGATATGCAAACAATGGCCTTAAAATATGTCCGGTATTAACATATTTTATGATACTGGCAACAACGGCATGCAATCTCAAGAGATATTTAAGTACCGCCAATGAATTCCCTTGGGCTTTACTGCGTTTACCTACGCTTTTTGCCTCCGACTTATAAGTAGACTAGAAGGTCATAACCCTTTTTATTCCTTCGCCGTAGTTGGATAAAAAGTATCCTATAATCATCTAAGGATGTCCATCCGTTTAAAGCGTTTTGACGTGACAACGTCTTAAATTAGGTTGCGGCTCGGAGTCACTCATGAAAAAGTGTAACGCCCGCTCACGTCTGTTACGAGGGCCGGTTGTCCCGCTAAAACTCGAGAACGGCTGAACCGATTTGGCTAATTTTAGTATTGAAATATTCGTGGAAGTCAAGGGAAGGTTTAAACGGTGAGAAAATATTGAATAAATGAGTGGAAAATAATAAAAACGATAATTTTATATTCCCATACAAATACAAACTGTTCGTACTTACCTGTCAAACATATGATGTTTGTTCCGTCGGTTCGGTATTTTTAGAATAATTACATGTAGATCTAGACTAAATAAGGGTTTGGAATCGACAACATACATGCATAATAGTCTGATTATCGCATATTTAGATTTAAAACATGTAAAATAATGACACTATAATGACATTAATGACACATGTGATGGGTGCGTTCAGAAAGTAACACTTAAAATGTTGTTAGGGAAATTGTGAATGGATATGATACAAATAAATATTCTACCGAGAAAAAGACGTTGTCGCGTAAAATCTTCCTTCGCCCGTAAAACCGACTTTACAGGCAACCATTTTTTTTTTATGTCATAGGGGGCAAACGAGCAAACGAATCGCCTGATGGAAAGCGATTATCGTCGCCCATAGACACCTGCAACACCAGAGGAGTCACAAGTGCGTTGCCGGGCGTGATGAAAGGACAAAGATTTAATTTTTACAATTTTATAATATTAAAGAAGTATACTGGCGAGATCTAGGTCAGACGTCATTGAAAACTTCGAATTTGGCCCCAAGGAATACCAGAGTAGAGGCGAGCGCACCGTTGATGGCTGCATCGGAATGCTTCGTTACAGCTATGCTACTCGAGCAAAGCCCGGGGTTTTTGCTTGTTGCGCTCCAGAAATGCTAATGCGGGATATTCTTTGTGGCACTTTTTCAAAGTACGCAAGTAATCGCCTTAAAATACCTATGTCCGTTTTCACTGTTCCTGCTCAAAAAGTACCTACGTTATTTTAGCTTCGTGGAGAGGAGCTAAAATGATATTTTTAGCCCTTAGGGTTTCAATGGAAACTTTATAATAATTTCTAGGAAACATAAAAAAGCTGCCAGCTAACATACTATAACTTTTTGGTTTGTATTTAATTATTCGTATCTAGTAACAATCTAGTAAGATACGAATAATTAAATACAAACCAAAAAGTTTCTGCCGTTACTATAGAGTTTATTTATTTGGAGTATTCAAATTACAACTCCACAAATTTTTAAATATTGTAAATTAAATTTACGTTATGGATTTTAGCTTAAATTAATAAAAAAAAATGGTACAAATATGAAACTAAAAATGTTATTTTAGTATTCCGAATTAAGAAAATAGACCAAAGTGGTCGGTTTTTATTGACTTGTTTAATAAAAAACAATGAAATAGTTTATTGGACTGAGAATATTGAATGTTAACCTAAATAAAAAAAAAACAGACTAGGTATGTATAATTCCTTCCATTTTTTTTTAATTTATAACATTCAACATTCTCTGTCGGATTAAATATTTCATTGGTTTATAATCGAAAAACGTCAGGCGCGGTTAGATGAATTTCTTTCTTCGGTTTCCGCGACTGGCATACATTTGAATAAAACGATTTAAACGGATTATATCGCGTATATTAATTATTTGAGCCTCCCTGAAGTTTCGGCAACTTTCCAGTTACCGTTGCCAACGGTAAAAATTTCACCGAGGACAAATAAAACAAGATTTTGACATAGAAATTTTAAATTTCTTACATCGGAATGAACCGCAATTGCTCTTTATATTCACAGTCAAAATCTTGTTTAACTTCATTTAAACCATTTGTAATTGCAAGTTAAAATATGTTACTCAATGTAAGCATACAAAAACGCAAAGAAAATAAAATCATTTTGGTTCTAAACTCAATTACCTACCCAATTGGCAATTAGTCTTACATGAACATAACCTAATATAACCCAACAGCTATGATATTGAATATTCGTTAATTCACGGATTAATATAACAACTTTGTATTGAATCGATGGGTTTAGTTAATAACTTAACTTTGAATTGAACTAGCGTCGAATATTGGCTACATTGTTATTCGATTCAAATACCCTGTTCAAATAGCATTAGAACCCTGTAATACCCGCGAGGAGCAAATTTCAGCACCGTTCCCGCACCAAAATGATAGTGCCAAGCGACGTCGGTAATTTGACAAAGGTATCTTGGAACGCAACCAAATGGATAAGGCATAAGCACAACGCTCGCTAGGTTCGTGTTGTGGCGCCACTGTTGTACAATCGACACTTTACTGTTCACTTTATTACTTAATTTGATGGGTGTTGTAAACGCTTTGTCAGGAACATTTAGTTTGGGTTGCTCTTGGGTATTACAACTACGTAAATGCGTATCAGTATTGTTTATGAACACTCGTAAGCTTGATAAGTTTCTCAAAACAACGGCATAATAGAGCTAACGATGAATGTAATTGTGAACCGTTATTTATAGGTATTAACCGATATTTCTTGGTCTCCTGATACGACATGATTTTTATTTTCTCGTTCGCTTATAAGTTAATCTTGGCCTTCCTCTTCCTGTTCTTCCGTAAGTTCATCAGGTGTCCCATCATCGATCCTCCTGTATTTTGTATAGTTTTTAATATTGTCACTAATTAGTGATAATTAATTTTTGTACTCAAAAAAGTACGTCATAAATCCTAATAACTTGTGATAGTTTTTCGTATAAAATAAATGTATTGATGTAGAATTTATATGGCGAAGTAAGTTTTGTTCACCTGAATAGATGGTTGCAGTTCTGTGTTTTCGATAGCTATGCTTTGAGCTTGGAGGAAGTGTTCTGAATATAATTTTTACTTATATGACTGATTTAAGCTTAATATTTAATGATTGTCTGTCATATAAATTGCCTATTAATAATATACAATAATTATTTTCCAATAAATGTGCAAACCATATTTATACACAAAAATAAATCTAGGCTAAAAAAGAAGAAACGCAAAAGAACTCCGTAACTAAGGATAAATCATGATTATTTAGTAATGGAGTTACGATACGGGAAAATATCGTTAAGTACCAACTAACTGAGTCTTAACTTAGTTTCCTGTATTTGAAGTTATTGAGGCAAAAGAACTTGCTCCGTAGTTCAAGGGGAAAATCAAATCAGTTCTCGGGAGTTTTCAAGTGACGTGAAGAACTGGTGTCTAGTGCGAGTCCTCATCGGAAATTGATTATCCAATTATAGCTTTTGCCATTTCTCTTAAGTATTTCCTTAAGGAAGGACTATGTCGATCTTTGACAGTTCTTGCTTGATAGACCTAATAATAGCGGAGACTAGTGAGTATGCAAAAACAGCACAAATGCCTGAATTAGTTTCTAACCGGAGTGAAAATCGATCAAGTTAGTTACGTTTCCTTTTTTGAGAACCACTTAGTTTGGTCTAATAAATAGCGGAATGAAATAGATAACAATTAAAGCTGGGTATATAATTTAATATCAGATATAATATATATATGCAAATCTAAGGATTGAAAATTAATCCAAATTAATCCCCTCATTTGTAGGTAATATTATCCTGTTCACATTTTGCTTGAAAGCTATATCAAACTTCAATTAACCTTAATTACATGTAATAGACGTGTTTCCATACATGTTATCATCATTTCAAAATTAATTGAGCTTTATGTTTTACCAATATTTCTCCACGCAAGATTTATTCGGCATATAAACTATTATTTCATATAATTTAAACCAGTAACACTGGCTTGCAGGCGATAACTTTAGGGCATCCACACATGATCGTTTTCGAGTAAGTTACTGCAACGATCGGACGTGCGGCCCCTAATTTGTGTTTTACGAGTGTTAGTTTTATCGGCAGTGTTTAAGAGCCTTTTGCTTTAAAATTTATTGTAACGGCCAGTTTTATTTTATTTTAGCTGGACCGAAATGTGCAAGCTTTAAGCTGGTATTTGTTATACTGACTTACTAACTGACACATCGACAGCGCGACCTACCGTGACTTTATTTGTCGCTGCTCACGAGTCATCATCACCGGTTTTGCACGCGTGGTACTGCAAGGAAGTAGAGAGGCAACATGTATTCGCGCGAGTAAGAGTCGAATAGTTGTGCTAGAGGTATCTTGAGTGCTTAGATTGAAAGTCAAATTTGGCTGAGCTAAAAACAAAAGGAGACCCATGAAGTCAAAAGGGTCACCGCACCGCTCGGCGTCGGTAGGTCAGCCATCCCCATACCTTGGAGCCTAAATGGTCGCGTACGGTACCTACGGTTCCAAAGGCTGTGGAATGAGCTACCCCTGGCGATGCTTTTCCGGGAGACTACAGTATGGAGTTCTTCAAAAAAGTAGTCTACAAATTTTTAAAGGACGCAACACGCGTGCAGTTGCAAGCATCTTTATGCTACGGTAACCGCTTCAGGTGGGCCGTACGCTTGTTTGCCGGCTCTGTGGTATAAAAAAAAGGACTCAAGCCTTATTCGAGAGAATAGTTTTCTCACGGTTAATGTGTTGATACCCAATAAATCAGTCTTTTCCAGACTAATGGACGTAATGATACGTCGAAATCTAGACACCGAGGTATATATGTAATTCCCAAATAAAATATGAACCCAACGGATGATATTTAGCTACTTTTTAGGGTTCCGTACCTCAAAAGGAAAAAACGGAACCCTTATAGGATCACTTTGTTGTCCGTCTGTCCGTCCGTCCGTCTGTCAAGACCCTTTTTCTCAGGAACGCGTGGAGGTATGAAGCTGAAATTTATATCAATTACTCAGGTCTACTGTCCCTTGAAGCTGTGAAAAAATCAAACTTCTAAGCCAACGCAATCAAAAGATACAGCCGTTTATGCCACAAATTTTCGACACTTGCAAGGGAATCAAAACCTACAGGGTGCTTCCCGTGAACTCAGAATCTTGAAATTTGGTACGAAGCAACGTCTTATAGCATAGATAAAGGAATAATTACGAAAACCATAATTTTTTTTTTTAATACCTAACTTTGCACCTAATTTATATGGGGCGCTATACATACCAGGTGCAAACTTAACTTAACCACTTAGGGATGGAAAGTGTTTGTACGGAACCCTCGGTGCGCGAGTCCGACTCGCACTTGGCCGGTTTTTACTCTCAAAAATGCATTTCCCCAACTTTAGTCAAGTTGACGCAATACAATTTATGACTAGGTACTTAATAAAAACAACTGTAAATAACCTTAACCCATTGTATCAAATCTAATGATACTTATAATGGACAATAAATGAATATCTCAAGATCCGATTCACTTAAATGATATTACGTCTTCAGTGAGGTTCAGAACACGCTAAACCTATTAAGGTGCGCTGTGGATACAGTCATTTCCGGATATTACGATTTCAACCGGTAATGGAATACGGTAAATCAAAACCGGGTAACGGTCGGGTGGTGACTCGACACCAAGCCTGTCAGAATATTAATATCCCCGCACCCCAATTCTTGCGTTCTTTTTTTAAACTGACATAAAACTTTACCAATACCGTGAATGCTAAAGTGCGTTTTTAGGGTTCCATACCCAAAGGGTAAAAAATAAAAGGTTAAAAACTTAAAACCCGACTACGGAGAAACGAACTAAAAAGTTAAAAAACAAGGTAGAAAAATCGGGTATCATCGCCTTATTCCACAAGATAAGACATTTGACATGTAAAATGTTCTTGTATATTTTTTTCTAGTGAAATCTTCTGTTAGTTAATATCAATAACATTATAATTTAATTCAAATGCCGTAGTCGTGCGTTGTGGCATTAACTACCCACGATACAATCTTCCTTTCACATATCTCCAAACAGTAAAAGAGCAAACATGCATATATCATATACGAATTAAAACGCTTATATAATATAGTAGCCGTAGCAGCAGAATTTATTTTATTTAGTGTTCTTAGTTTTTTTAAGAACATGGAATTTGTGTAGCAAAAAAACCTACCTATAGTGTCTAGTGGTCGAGAATAAAACGGACGCACAGCATTTTTACACGGCTACACATCGTTATCATATTGATATTAAGAAGAGTTTGATGATGATGGCAATCTAACTAAAACTACAAATTTTCGTTGAATAGTTGCAGTTTTTTTAATAGTCGACAACGCACGACTACGGCATTTGAATTAAATTATAATGTTATTGATATTAACTAACAGAAGATTTCACTAGAAAAAAATATACAAGAACATTTTACATGTCAAATGTCTTATCTTGTGGAATAAGGCGATGATACCCGATTTTTCTACCTTGTTTTTTAACTTTTTAGTTCGTTTCTCCGTAGTCGGGTTTTAAGTTTTTAACCTTTTATTTTATTTCAATATTTTTAGTTTTTACATAATATGATGCAGTAAAGAATATATAAATGCATATGTAAGTAAAAAAAATGTCGCTGTATAGCTACATTCTCTTTTGAAGTCTGATAAAATATACTCAGTAATCAAAATCTGTCGAGTAGTTTATGCGCTATCGTGGAACATACATAAATACATGACTTAATACTTTTCCCTATGACTTTACGAGTACCATAGTCGGGCAAAACTATGAATAATTTATACGCAAACGTTGAATACCAACGTCGAATTTCAGCTATCGACACCAACCAGTGCCTCTATCGTTTTGTGGACCTGTAGACGACTGAAACCTTGTGATGGAAAACAAACGATAAAAAACAACAATTTCATACACCTTTAATATTTTTACGCAAAAAGAGATCATTCGTTTGTATATTTTTTTCAATACCACAATATCTAAATATTAAATATAATCACGTCTTAACGACAATATTTACATTTGACGACACAACATTTTCAGCAATTTAAAAAGCAAAATAGAAAAAACTTTGGAAATCCATATATTATTATATCACTACCATCTTTTATGTCACGATCTCCTAGGTTAACTCAAAAGTTTCCCCGAGCCCCCCGTGTTTTATGTGACCATCTCCTCCGTTACCACAAAAGTTTCATAAGATCTGCTACTTTGTATCCGTTTAAGGATAACGTATTCTTTTTATTGCGGGGGTTCCACCGCCCATCTCCTCTATCCCCATCTCTTAGTTTAACTGAAAAGTTTAGGTGCGACCCCCATACCCGTCCCATGTTTTATGTCACTATCTCCTCCGTTAACTCTAAAATTTCAAAAGATCTGCTTTCTTGTTGCCGTTTTAGAACGTTGTTTTTTATGAACTTCCCGTGTTTTACATCGCCTACGTAGACTCAAAAGTTTTATAAGATTTGTTTCCTTGTTGCCGTTTTAAAATGTTGTATTTTTTAAGGCGGGGGGCTCCGCCCCCCGAGCCTCCCATATTTTGTGTCACCATTGTCTCCGTAGACTCAAAAGTATAAGATTTGCTTCCATGTTGCCGTTTTAGAACGTTGTAGTTTTTTATGCCGGGGGGCTCCACCCCTGAGCCCCCCATGTTTAATGCTACCATTGCCTGCGTAGACTCAAAACTTTTATAAGATTTGTTTCCTTGTTGCCGTTTTAAAATGTTGTATTTTTTAAGGCGGGGGGCTCCGCCCCCCGAGCCCCCCATGTTTTATGTCACCATCGCCTCCGTACACTCAATAGTTTCATAAGATTTGCTTCCTTATTGCCGTTATAAAACGTTGTAATTTTTTATGGCGGGGGGCTCCGCCCCCTGAGCCCCCCATGTTTAATAATACCATTGCCTGCGTAGATTCAAAAGTTTTATAAGACTAGTTTCCTTGTCACCGTCTTGAAATGTTGTATTTTTTAAGGCGGGGGGCTTCGCCCCCCGAGCCCCCCATGTTTTGTGTCCCCATTGCCTCCGTAGACTCAAAAGTTTCATAAGATTTGCTTCCTTGTTGCCGTCTTAAAATGTTGTATTTTTTAAGGCGGGGGGCTCCGCCCCCCGAGCCTCCCATGTTTTGGGTCACCATTGTCTCTGTAGACTCAAAAGTATAAGATTTGCTTCCTTGTTGCCGTTTTAGAACGCAGTAGTTTTTTATGGCAGGGGCTCCGCCCCCCGAGCCCCCCATGTTTAATGCTACCATTGCCTGCGTAGACTCAAAACTTTTATATGATTGGTTTCCTTGTTGCCGTTTTAAAATGTTGTATTTTTTAAGGCGGGGGGCTCAGCCCCCCGAGCCCCCCATGTTTTATGTCACCATCACCTCCGTACACTCAATAGTTTCATAAGATTTGCTTCCTTATTGCCGTTATAAAACGTTGTACTTTTTTATGGCGGGGGGCTCCGCCCCCTGAGCCCCCCATGTTTAATAATACCATTGCCTGCGTAGATTCAAAAGTTTTATAAGACTAGTTTCCTTGTCACCGTCTTGAAATGTTGTATTTTTTAAGGCGGGGGGCTTCGCCCCCCGAGCCCCCCATGTTTTGTGTCACCGTTGCCTCCGTAAACTCAAAAGTTTCATAAGATTTGCTTCCTTGTTGCCGTTTTAAAATGTTGTATTTTTTAAGGCGGGGGGCTCCGCCCCCCGAGCCTCCCATGTTTAATGTCACCATCGCCTCCGTACACTCAATAGTTTCATAAGATTTGCTTCCTTATTGCCGTTTTAGAACGCAGTAGTTTTTTATGGCAGGGGCCCCGCCCCCCGAGCCCCCCATGTTTAATGCTCCCATTGCCTGCGTAGACTCAAAACTTTTATATGATTTGTTTCCTTGTTGCCGTTTTAAAATGTTGTATTTTTTAAGGCGGGGGGCTCAGCCCCCCGAGCCCCCATGTTTTGTGTCACCATTGCCTCCTTAGACTCAAAAGTTTCATAAGATTTGCTTCCTTGTTGCCGTTTTAGAATTTGTGTTTTTTAAGGCGGGGTGCGCCGCCCCCCGAGCCCCCATGTTTTATGTCACCATTGCCTCCGTAGACGCAAAAGTTTCATAAGATTTGATTTGTTGTTGCCGTTTTAGAACGTTGTAGTTTTTCATGGCGGGGGGCTCCGCCCCCCGAGCCCCCCATGTTTAATACTACCATTTCCTGTGTAGACTCAAAACTTTTATAAGATTTGTTTCCTTGTTGCCGTTTTAAAATTTTGTATTTTTTAAGGCGGGGGGCTACGCCCCCCGAGGCTCCCATATTTTATGTCACCATTGCCTCCGTAGACTCAAAAGTTTCATAAGATTTGCTTCGTTGTTGCCGTTTTAGAACGTTGTAGTTTTTTATGGCGGGGGGCTCCGCCCCCGAGCCCCCCATGTTTTATGTCACCATTGCCTCCGTAAACTCAAAAGTTTCATAAGATTTGCTTCCTTGTTGCCGTTTTAGGATTTTGTGTTTTTTATGCGGGGGGCTCCGCTCCCCGAGCCCCCCCCATGTTTTATGTCACCATTGCCTCCGTAGACTCAAAAGTTTTATAAGATTTGCTCCTTTTTAGCCGTTGGAGTCTGGTGCTGCTAGTCTTCTTATGATGGTTTTCCTACGTATTTGATTTCATTATTACTATTCTGTTGGTACCTCTTTCATCAAATTGGTTTAGTACGTTACGCGTCATCAAATCATGTAAGATATTTGAATACGAATATAAATAAAGTATTAGTTACTTTACTAAGGCTTTGCCTTATTCGGGTGAAAGTAATGACTGAAATCGGTTTTAATGTAAGTAAGCAGTATACTCAACCACACCATCACTTTTTGAAGTCGGTTAAAAATATGGCCTACGCAATGTAAACCGTTATAACAAATCGATGGACATGTTATAGATCAAAATCGGTTAAGTAGTGTAAGCGCTGTGCTAGAGCATACTTTAATACAAACATATAGTTCCAATCACCTTTCGTGGTCTTCTGCATCAGTTCCACTTGGTCACATTATGCTTTCTGACAACAGATACCTGAATCACTTCAGAAAATAATAAAGAAATTGTACTTGTTACTTTTATATTTGCAGAGTTCCGTCGATTTCTGATGGATTCCATCATCAGAAATTTACCATATTTCTAAGAGATAATAACTGAAGTGTTAACTTTCCAACAAAAAAAGATTTTTTGACATCTGTTGATTTTTTTATTTTTTTTCTGTAGAATTTTTGCTCTCACTCGTCCTCCTTTTTTGAAGTCTGTTAAAAATGTAGCCTATGTCACCCGGACTGTAATAACGAATTGATAGACACCTCGATCACTAAAATCGGTTGAGTAGTTTTCGCGCTATGCTGGAACACACTTACATATAAATATACATACATACATAGACTGCTAAACTTATAACCCTTCCTTTTGGCTTTGCCGTAGTCGGGTAAAAAATGGGACTGTCTGTCCGTCTTTCACCAGGCTGTATCTCATGAACCGTGATAGTTAGTTAGACAGTTGACATTTTCACATGAAATGTATTACTGTTGCCGCTATAACAACTAATACTAAAAGTAGAATAAAATCAATATTTAAGTGCCATACAACAAACGTGATCGGTTGCGTTAAGTTTGCACCTCATTTGTAGCGGGCGCCATACATACCAGGTGCAGACTTAACCCAGTCAGTTAAGATGGGATAAGGTGTTTGTACGGAACCCTCAGTGCGCGAGTCCGCGTCACACTTGGCCGGTTTTTTAACGAACATAAAACATTACCGATACCGTGAATGAAAAAGTGCGTTTTTTAGCGTCAGGTAATTCACCATTTGACTTAACTTTTACCGCCTTGAAATTGTATACATAATGTATATATCGTACTAGAAGGCACTCGCAATGTATTATTTTTCGTTACTATAGTCAAGTATTAAGTAACATGTAACCATTTGTATCACGTAATATTTTCAGGATTTTATAAACGTCGTTTTAAAGAACCCATTAGGTTAGGTAAGGTTTGATTTAAAATTATTCAGAAAAATTAATAGCTGGAAATAAATACTTACGCGTCTGTATATGAGGTTGGGGATCTTTTGACTCCCAGAACCTCTCAAGGTTCTTACAAAGGCAAAATGTTACAGAATGGAAAACAAAAGTTAGTGTTTCAGATAGGAAACCGAATGTAGATAAATAGTATTGTAAATTGTAGTATTTTGTGTTCAGTAATGATTACTGTATAGGTACGTATTTCTTATGCAATTAACACATTTTTATTACTTTACAATGCATGTGCTCGAAAAGAGCGCATTCTAGGCATCCAAACTGTGCGGAAAGTACTACTTTTCCACACTAGTGCTTTTTACTTTTCAATTTTTTTTTAATTTCTAGCCTTATCTAACAGCCTGACACAAAGAGGTTTTATTATTTACAAAGTTTGATAAATTAGTCAAATACCGATCTTTAAATCGTTATTCATTAAATACATTTGGCAGAATGTACACGCGCCTTCGTTCGCTCTGTTTTATATTTCTTGTAATATTTCTACTTTACAGATGGAATTTCACCAGAAAGCTTAATTTATTCATAGCACACTCTAAACATGTAAACATACGAGCAAGTGTACGACGTATTATGTACATCACGTATAGAAAGACAACACCAAACACTAAATCAAACCAGTTTGTATTTGCACTACATTGCAGCGTGGCGAATACTGCCAATACTGCATAGCAATGCAGCAAAATAGTCTGATACTAACTAAATTGATGCTTGCAAATTAAACAACTACTTCATGTAAGGTCGGGATAATGATTCTGTACAACGTGTACGGTCAGCATGTAAAGTAGCTAACAATTTTACTTCTGGCTTATGTCAAATTGCGTACTAAAATTATCTGCTACTGACTGTATTATGTTTTCCTGTTTACCGTTTTGGCGGTTTTTAGGGTTCCGTACGTCAAAATGAAAAAAACGTAACCCTTATAGGATCACTTTATTATCCGTCCGCCTGTCTATCTATCAAGACCCGTTGTCAAGATCTGTCAAGACAAGTTTAAAGTAAAACCAAACTTTTAAGTTAACGTAAATAAAGATACGGCGGCTTATGCCGCAAAAACACATATATTTTGACACTCTTAAGGCAATCAAAAGTTATACGGTGGGTATTTTCCGTTGACCTAGAACTATGAAATTTTGCAAGTATTACCGTCTTATGCTACAGATATAGGGAAAAATCTGAAAAACATTTCTAATTAAATCATAAAAAAATATAGTATTTATTTAAAGTACGTAATAACTAATCAGTAATTGAATTGAATTCCTCTCTGTGCTTTTTGTCCTATCGAAAAATAACGCGTCACACACAATTTTGCATTTATAAGTTGGGCAAATATCAGTTCCACGAAGAACCAAAGAGGAAATGACGTCATCGTGGTTAAAATCTATTTTCAAGCCACCTTTTGTCCTAACATTTTCATCCGTGGAAGGTTCTAAAGCAAGATGGATGCGACAGGCAGCACTTCAGCATAATAAAAACGGAATTCCTTCATTAACGCAAAGAGGGTACCTTTAGTCTGCGGATGGACCGTGCCCTCTATAAGAATCTAAGTTGAACCACTCTTTTTAAACAATTTATTGTTGTGAAGCAGGAAACTCGGTGCTTGGCGAATTTTTGGCAGCTTGACATTTAGTGTTTGCGAGTTATGTTCAAGCGGAAAACATTTTATAAGTGTCGCCATTGTTATGCCTCAGTCCATACCAAATAATGAAACCCACTATAAGACCCACGCTGTTTAATCCCGTACAGGCCCCGTATACGCCTGTATCATTACACAATATTTTAAACTACTTATATCTATTTCAATGCATTTAATTAAAGCAATACGGTATTAAATTTTTAGGGTTCCGTACCCAAAGGGTAATAACGAGACCCTTGAGACTTCGCTGTCCGTCCGTCCGTCCGTCTGTCACCAGGCTGTATCTCAAGAACGGTGATAGCTAGACAGTTGTCACAGATGATGTATTTCTATTGCCGCTATAACAAAAAATACTAAAAATAAAATAAAATAAATATTTACAATATATACAACAAACTTGTTATAGATTATGGTACGGAACCCTTCATGCGCGAGTCGGACTCGCACTTGCCCAATTTTTCAATAATTACAAACCTAAAAGTAGCTTCGATAATATTTATCCCGCACTAAGTATTAGTAGTACGTACTTAAATATAAGTGAATAGTAACGCAGGGTGGAAGGCTAAAAAAAAGTGTGACAATTAATATTGTATATCCCGAAACATTCTAAATGGATAGGTACTAATTCTCTAGCTAAATTACAAAGTATATGGACTTCCATGCATCTGCAAAACTATTTACATATTGGGTAAAATAAATTACTCAAGTCGAGGTACCAAAATAAAGTTTGAACCTAGACATGCGAAAGTTTACCCGCGCTATCTTTTCCAAGCTAAGTTCATCTGAATGTAACTAAGTTGGTACGAACTCTGGCAAGTCAATTTTCACTTCGTTCTAATAAAATTACGGTTTTAAATTTGTTTACTTCGGTAAGCCAAATGGCAATCTATCTTGGGATACCTTCCGACCAGGTATTTAAAGATATCTCTGTTTTCGTCCACTCTTAAAGTGGCAAATCATGGTTTAACTTTTTGGTACGATATATATGTGTCTTGTATAATGTAATACCAAGTGATTAATCCAAATGATCCGATGGATCAGTACGGAGAAATCACAAACTATTAGATAGGGAAATCTGTTCTTAGGAAACATGGCGTCAATTTTAGATTTAATAAAAACGGCATTGTTATATTTTTATAAATCTCATACATAATCACATACACAACCCGGTCAAAATCGCTGTAAAGAATGTAATAATACGACATGCGATTACTTACAGATTTTTAACCAGCCTACAACTTACACCCCAGGTGCCCCAGGCCAAAAGTATTCTACGTATCCAAAAAGTTTGTCCTACTTTGTTATTTGTCAACTAGTCAGTGTTATAAACGATAAAACAAACATCAACCTCTGCCTTTTTACTATTTAAGTATGTATCACGTGATGTATACGACTATCATAAGTCAGCAGTTGTCTTGTAACTTGTTAATATTTATATTTAAACGTGTATCTTAAGCCAACGCCTACGTATCAAGAGTTTTCTCGTCAATATCTTGTAAGATTGCAAAATGCTCTTGAAATAATTTCTGTTTGCTTTCACTTAATCCCCTAAGCCGTCGAACCCTGATCGAACGTTCTGCGATTTCGCCTTATCCAATGTAACTGACTGGATTTTGTCGGATTTATCAACTCTAGACATTTTTCTTTGAAATAAATCTACTGAACTGTAACATTTAGTGTAATGTTTCATTCTTCGTGCGTCTTTTATTAGGTATATACACGGTAATCCGTCAATCGAAGTTTACTATAGCGTCAAGCATATTATTATTTATACTAAATAACATTAAAGCAAACAAAAAACGCCGATATCATGAATATGTCCAAATTTTACTTTTTTTTTAATTTCAACTTATTTTAAATATATTGAAAATAGCGGTCATTATTTCAGAAAAAGCGCCTGAAAGATAAAATTTTCTTTTTAATACAGTTGCTCAAAAAGTGGTACTTTTTGTGGCTGCGTAGCGTGCGAGAAGCTCATTTTCTCGAACTAGTGCTTTTTACTTTTTAGTTCCAAACTATACTTTCGAAACGCAGTAACTGAGTTTCGAATGTCCGTGATGATGATGATGATGATGATGACGACGACGACGACGACGACGACGACGACGACGACGACGACGACGACGACGACGACGACGACGACGACGACGACGACGACGACGACGACGACGACGACGACGACGACGACGACGACGACGACGACGACGACGACGACGACGACGACGACGACGACGACGACGACGACGACGACGACGACGACGACGACGACGACGACGACGACGACGACGACGACGACGACGACGACGACGACGACGACGACGACGACGACGACGACGACGACGACGACGACGACGACGACGACGACGACGACGACGACGACGACGACGACGACGACGACGACGACGACGACGACGAAGACGACGACGACGACGACGTCGACGACGACGACGACGACGACGACGACGAAAACGACGACGACGACGAGGACGACGACGACGACGAGGACGACGACGACGACGACGACGACGACGACGACGACGACGACGACGACGACGACGACGACGACGACGACGACGACGACGACGACGACGACGACGACGACGACGACGACGACGACGACGACGAAAACGACGACGACGACGACGACGATGATGATGATGATGGTCTTAATGTACCATGTCATTTGTAAAGTATGGGTTCGTTCAAAAATAACTTCGAAGCAAGCATATTTTATCGCAATGATATATTAATTTGTTATTTTTTCGCAATTGCATTAAAAAACGTCGTTTACAACACGTGTGAAATGTCTTTTTACTACTCGTACCGAGTCTTGCCACTCGCTTTCAGCTCGTGGCAAGATACCTCGGTACTAGTGGTAAAAAGACATTCTTTTCACACTAGTTGTAAAATGTACTATTTCACCCGACTACGTTAAATAAAAAAAGTATAATGCGGATTTTGAATTAACTTATTAATCTTTAAGATATGTGTTTTAGTGACATGCAAAGTTAGAATAAGGTGGTACATAGTTCAACACCATACATAATTCAAGCCAACATCGGTTATTAAATCCTACAACTCAATTATTCCCCTAGCGAATTGAATGCGATGATTAATTAATTGTAAAACTCTACTTTTCACCATCCTAATTGGGCCACTGGTGAGGGCCACAAATTACTTTTTCATTAGATACAAAAGATCCATTATCCACTCAAATTAGTTCCACGAGGAAGTCGTTAATATTAATCAATGTTTGAAAGGTTCCATGTAAAGCAGGTATCAAAAACGATACGATCGGATCGCTATAATAGTATTTTTTAACGAACAAATGAACACTGGATCGTTAGTCTAGTAAAGGGGTGCTGGTTTTAAATAGTTTTGGGTATTGTTCAAATGCTTCAACCATTTGCCTGAATTTCACGTAACTATGCCGAAAGTTCTGTTGAGTTAAATTTGTTTTAAGAGGCCTTCGTTTTAAAATTGTTTTTTTCATATTGTGACAAATATATCGATTATTTCAACCAACTTTTTGAAGTGAATAATACTTTTTCCTGAGGTCTAGATAGTAACAATAGCTATTTCATGCTTTCATTGCGTGCAGTTGAAAAAAACAGTTTTCTGTGTGAATTTTGTCAATTTCGAGTAGTTTTTGAAACAAAAATTACTTATCAATGAAAAATTTAAACTGTAGGTTTATAATAATAATATTTAACAATAAATCTCAATGGCCCTGTTCTAAGTAGTAACATTGATAATAACCCTTAAATCCATGAATTAAAAAAACACAATATTATAAAATATTATGTTATTTCAAATAAATGCTTCTAGTTTTCAACCAGTAATTCATTTTTGTTTATGTAAGCTGCATCTTACACCATGCATTTAAGGGTTAAATTATGTTAAAAAAACATGTTTGATCATAGCAATAGAGAAAAATGTCTACAACAATCAGCATTTTTGAACGGATAAGGAGCCTTAATAGTATGTGTTCAGAATTAAAGAAATATTAGACGTTATTAATTCAGAAAATTAGACCATAAAATATTGATAAGGTTTTTTCCCATGAAATACTTATTATACTAACTTGATTATAACAAAAAAGGGACTATGGCTCCGGTTAGTTTCACTGTGCTGCCTGTGATCGGGTATTTTAAAGTAAGTTTGGCTTTGCCAGACACATTAGTGCTCACGCCCGTAATTAGCTTGGGTCGCCGTGGCCGGTCACGGCGAGGATGCATACTTACTAATAAATAAAAACAAAATACTGTTAATTTGTAAATAAAATAAAAGGTTAAAAACTTAAAACCCGACTACGGAGAAACGAACTAAAAAGTTAAAAAACAAGGTAGAAAAATCGGGTATCATCGCCTTATTCCACAAGATAAGACATTTGACATGTAAAATGTTCTTGTATATTTTTTTCTAGTGAAATCTTCTGTTAGTTAATATCAATAACATTATAATTTAATTCAAATGCCGTAGTCGTGCGTTGTGGCATTAACTACCCACGATACAATCTTCCTTTCACATATCTCCAAACAGTAAAAGAGCAAACATGCATATATCATATACGAATTAAAACGCTTATATAATATAGTAGCCGTAGCAGCAGAATTTATTTTATTTAGTGTTCTTAGTTTTTTTAAGAACATGGAATTTGTGTAGCAAAAAAACCTACCTATAGTGTCTAGTGGTCGAGAATAAAACGGACGCACAGCATTTTTACACGGCTACACATCGTTATCATATTGATATTAAGAAGAGTTTGATGATGATGGCAATCTAACTAAAACTACAAATTTTCGTTGAATAGTTGCAGTTTTTTTAATAGTCGACAACGCACGACTACGGCATTTGAATTAAATTATAATGTTATTGATATTAACTAACAGAAGATTTCACTAGAAAAAAATATACAAGAACATTTTACATGTCAAATGTCTTATCTTGTGGAATAAGGCGATGATACCCGATTTTTCTACCTTGTTTTTTAACTTTTTAGTTCGTTTCTCCGTAGTCGGGTTTTAAGTTTTTAACCTTTTATTTTATTTCAATATTTTTAGTTTTTACATAATATGATGCAGTAAAGAATATATAAATGCATATGTAAGTAAAAAAAATGTCGCTGTATAGCTACATTCTCTTTTGAAGTCTGATAAAATATACTCAGTAATCAAAATCTGTCGAGTAGTTTATGCGCTATCGTGGAACATACATAAATACATGACTTAATACTTTTCCCTATGACTTTACGAGTACCATAGTCGGGCAAAACTATGAATAATTTATACGCAAACGTTGAATACCAACGTCGAATTTCAGCTATCGACACCAACCAGTGCCTCTATCGTTTTGTGGACCTGTAGACGACTGAAACCTTGTGATGGAAAACAAACGATAAAAAACAACAATTTCATACACCTTTAATATTTTTACGCAAAAAGAGATCATTCGTTTGTATATTTTTTTCAATACCACAATATCTAAATATTAAATATAATCACGTCTTAACGACAATATTTACATTTGACGACACAACATTTTCAGCAATTTAAAAAGCAAAATAGAAAAAACTTTGGAAATCCATATATTATTATATCACTACCATCTTTTATGTCACGATCTCCTAGGTTAACTCAAAAGTTTCCCCGAGCCCCCCGTGTTTTATGTGACCATCTCCTCCGTTACCACAAAAGTTTCATAAGATCTGCTACTTTGTATCCGTTTAAGGATAACGTATTCTTTTTATTGCGGGGGTTCCACCGCCCATCTCCTCTATCCCCATCTCTTAGTTTAACTGAAAAGTTTAGGTGCGACCCCCATACCCGTCCCATGTTTTATGTCACTATCTCCTCCGTTAACTCTAAAATTTCAAAAGATCTGCTTTCTTGTTGCCGTTTTAGAACGTTGTTTTTTATGAACTTCCCGTGTTTTACATCGCCTACGTAGACTCAAAAGTTTTATAAGATTTGTTTCCTTGTTGCCGTTTTAAAATGTTGTATTTTTTAAGGCGGGGGGCTCCGCCCCCCGAGCCTCCCATATTTTGTGTCACCATTGTCTCCGTAGACTCAAAAGTATAAGATTTGCTTCCATGTTGCCGTTTTAGAACGTTGTAGTTTTTTATGCCGGGGGGCTCCACCCCTGAGCCCCCCATGTTTAATGCTACCATTGCCTGCGTAGACTCAAAACTTTTATAAGATTTGTTTCCTTGTTGCCGTTTTAAAATGTTGTATTTTTTAAGGCGGGGGGCTCCGCCCCCCGAGCCCCCCATGTTTTATGTCACCATCGCCTCCGTACACTCAATAGTTTCATAAGATTTGCTTCCTTATTGCCGTTATAAAACGTTGTAATTTTTTATGGCGGGGGGCTCCGCCCCCTGAGCCCCCCATGTTTAATAATACCATTGCCTGCGTAGATTCAAAAGTTTTATAAGACTAGTTTCCTTGTCACCGTCTTGAAATGTTGTATTTTTTAAGGCGGGGGGCTTCGCCCCCCGAGCCCCCCATGTTTTGTGTCCCCATTGCCTCCGTAGACTCAAAAGTTTCATAAGATTTGCTTCCTTGTTGCCGTCTTAAAATGTTGTATTTTTTAAGGCGGGGGGCTCCGCCCCCCGAGCCTCCCATGTTTTGGGTCACCATTGTCTCTGTAGACTCAAAAGTATAAGATTTGCTTCCTTGTTGCCGTTTTAGAACGCAGTAGTTTTTTATGGCAGGGGCTCCGCCCCCCGAGCCCCCCATGTTTAATGCTACCATTGCCTGCGTAGACTCAAAACTTTTATATGATTGGTTTCCTTGTTGCCGTTTTAAAATGTTGTATTTTTTAAGGCGGGGGGCTCAGCCCCCCGAGCCCCCCATGTTTTATGTCACCATCACCTCCGTACACTCAATAGTTTCATAAGATTTGCTTCCTTATTGCCGTTATAAAACGTTGTACTTTTTTATGGCGGGGGGCTCCGCCCCCTGAGCCCCCCATGTTTAATAATACCATTGCCTGCGTAGATTCAAAAGTTTTATAAGACTAGTTTCCTTGTCACCGTCTTGAAATGTTGTATTTTTTAAGGCGGGGGGCTTCGCCCCCCGAGCCCCCCATGTTTTGTGTCACCGTTGCCTCCGTAAACTCAAAAGTTTCATAAGATTTGCTTCCTTGTTGCCGTTTTAAAATGTTGTATTTTTTAAGGCGGGGGGCTCCGCCCCCCGAGCCTCCCATGTTTAATGTCACCATCGCCTCCGTACACTCAATAGTTTCATAAGATTTGCTTCCTTATTGCCGTTTTAGAACGCAGTAGTTTTTTATGGCAGGGGCCCCGCCCCCCGAGCCCCCCATGTTTAATGCTACCATTGCCTGCGTAGACTCAAAACTTTTATATGATTTGTTTCCTTGTTGCCGTTTTAAAATGTTGTATTTTTTAAGGCGGGGGGCTCAGCCCCCCGAGCCCCCATGTTTTGTGTCACCATTGCCTCCTTAGACTCAAAAGTTTCATAAGATTTGCTTCCTTGTTGCCGTTTTAGAATTTGTGTTTTTTAAGGCGGGGTGCGCCGCCCCCCGAGCCCCCATGTTTTATGTCACCATTGCCTCCGTAGACGCAAAAGTTTCATAAGATTTGATTTGTTGTTGCCGTTTTAGAACGTTGTAGTTTTTCATGGCGGGGGGCTCCGCCCCCCGAGCCCCCCATGTTTAATACTACCATTTCCTGTGTAGACTCAAAACTTTTATAAGATTTGTTTCCTTGTTGCCGTTTTAAAATTTTGTATTTTTTAAGGCGGGGGGCTACGCCCCCCGAGGCTCCCATATTTTATGTCACCATTGCCTCCGTAGACTCAAAAGTTTCATAAGATTTGCTTCGTTGTTGCCGTTTTAGAACGTTGTAGTTTTTTATGGCGGGGGGCTCCGCCCCCGAGCCCCCCATGTTTTATGTCACCATTGCCTCCGTAAACTCAAAAGTTTCATAAGATTTGCTTCCTTGTTGCCGTTTTAGGATTTTGTGTTTTTTATGCGGGGGGCTCCGCTCCCCGAGCCCCCCCCATGTTTTATGTCACCATTGCCTCCGTAGACTCAAAAGTTTTATAAGATTTGCTCCTTTTTAGCCGTTGGAGTCTGGTGCTGCTAGTCTTCTTATGATGGTTTTCCTACGTATTTGATTTCATTATTACTATTCTGTTGGTACCTCTTTCATCAAATTGGTTTAGTACGTTACGCGTCATCAAATCATGTAAGATATTTGAATACGAATATAAATAAAGTATTAGTTACTTTACTAAGGCTTTGCCTTATTCGGGTGAAAGTAATGACTGAAATCGGTTTTAATGTAAGTAAGCAGTATACTCAACCACACCATCACTTTTTGAAGTCGGTTAAAAATATGGCCTACGCAATGTAAACCGTTATAACAAATCGATGGACATGTTATAGATCAAAATCGGTTAAGTAGTGTAAGCGCTGTGCTAGAGCATACTTTAATACAAACATATAGTTCCAATCACCTTTCGTGGTCTTCTGCATCAGTTCCACTTGGTCACATTATGCTTTCTGACAACAGATACCTGAATCACTTCAGAAAATAATAAAGAAATTGTACTTGTTACTTTTATATTTGCAGAGTTCCGTCGATTTCTGATGGATTCCATCATCAGAAATTTACCATATTTCTAAGAGATAATAACTGAAGTGTTAACTTTCCAACAAAAAAAGATTTTTTGACATCTGTTGATTTTTTTATTTTTTTTCTGTAGAATTTTTGCTCTCACTCGTCCTCCTTTTTTGAAGTCTGTTAAAAATGTAGCCTATGTCACCCGGACTGTAATAACGAATTGATAGACACCTCGATCACTAAAATCGGTTGAGTAGTTTTCGCGCTATGCTGGAACACACTTACATATAAATATACATACATACATAGACTGCTAAACTTATAACCCTTCCTTTTGGCTTTGCCGTAGTCGGGTAAAAAATATCAAATGAACGGCGAACGTAAGCAGATCAACGGATTTACGTGATTATTTGCATGATATAAGAAAATAAGGTATGGCACTCCGGAATGACAGACGAGCTCACGCTATGATTGGTTGGACGGACACAGCTGGTCATGGTCACCCCGGTGACCCAGCATTCACCCACTTCTCCACATTGCGGGTCAGGAGGTCCCCCTGGTGACCCCACCCGCACTGTCAGGTCGCCTATGTACAGTAGAAAAAGTCAGGCCCACCACTCGCCAAAAAAAAAAGTTTTTGTATGAATCTCGTAAAATCGTGAGTGTTTTACTCGTAAATCAAATATTGCGACAAAATAAAATTTAATTAAAGAACTGTAATGCATAAATGCACATTTTTTTTGAAAGATACTTTTTTTTTTCCTTATAATTATTGTTTTACCATAAAGTGTCAACTAACCAGTGAAAGCAAGTGACTTGCTGAAACCATACCTTATTTTCTTATACCATGATTATTTGCATATATATATAAATAGAGTAGAAGCTGGAAGGCAACATTTTATATAAAAGTTACGTATCTCTAAATAAAGAGCAAGGCGAAGTATGTTCGCGATTATTATTTAAGAAAACGTATACGTACGGCGCGTTTTCTAACATAATGAGAATGATAAATGTTCCTCAGCGGTGCAGTAAATGCAATGTCAGGAACACTCCGCACTCAGCAAGCAGCCTCCCGGTAATTAATGAACTCGCATTTTAATGCTTGGCCCTCTTGAGCATGTGAGTGCTCGGTGCGGTAACATTCTTTTTTGCATTCGCATAGTAATACATTAAATGAAATAATATCTTTGGCATCGAGGTCGCAATAGGGCATGGAAGGGAAGACAAATTACACTTTCACGTAGTCGGGTCAAAAGTTAATCAGTGCAGTAAATGCAGTCTGCACTCATAGCATCGTCCCGGTAATTAATGAACCCGCATTAAAATACTTAGCCCTCTTAAGCATGTGAGTGCATACGGACGTAAGTAGGTATAATAACATAATGAGAATGATAAATGTTCCTCAGCGATGCAGTAAATGCAATGTCAGGAACACTCCGCACTCGGCAAGCAGCCTCCCGGTAATTAATGAACTTGCATTTAAATGCTTGGCCCTCTTGAGCATGTAAGTACTCGGTGCGGTAACGTTACTTTTTTGCTTTCGCACAGTAACTTACATTAAATGAAATAATAATCTTTGGCATCGAGGTCGCAATAAGGCATATGGAAGGAAAGACTATATATGTATATACGTAATTTATTTACAACAAGATAGTGACCACAACATTATCTGCGTGGAAGAAAATCATAACCATCTTTTACGCTTAAACGCAGTCGGGTCAAAAGTTAATCAGTGCAGTAAATGCAATGTCAAGTACAGTCTGCACTCATAGCATCCTCCCAGTAATAAATGAACCCGCATTTAACCCTCTTAAGCATGTGAGTGTATACGGTTCACAAGTATAATAACATAATGATAATGATAAATGTTCCTCTGCGTGGCAGTAAATGCAATGTAATTGTAATGTTATTCCATATCATTACGATATATGATGCTGTTATGGCGAGTATGCACGCGCCCCACCACCGCTTTATAAAAAAAAACAATGATAGGATGATCCATAGGTTCTGTATAGATAAAGTAGCTATTAGGTATATACAATTGCACACAATTAGGGCTTAAAACACTCGTGTGACCCTATTACGAAATAAAACTACACTCGTGTTTACCTCCCATTATGTAACAGTTGCTTAAACTACTATTATATTTGCGTAGTGTAGAAATTAAGTACTTACTTGCAATGAAGTATGCCTTTGGTATCGGACGTGCAGAAGCAGAAACAATAATTAAATTTCGTAGAGTTTTTGACATGACTATTTATATTTATTTCTATAAATATTTCAGGATAAAATACAAACTCATCAAGAGAGCGCTTATGACATCTTTATCCCACCTAATGTAACAGTTTTAAATGTAATAAAAGGACCTAATTACATACAAATACCATTTTTAAATTTTCTAACTCGGCGACATATTTAATAGATACCATTGATACGAAAGATCAAAGCTCAAAGAATGGAAATACGTAACCTGGCGGAAGAGACCCAACTAATTATGGTGTACCCACATTAAAAATAATGAGATATTACATGTTTCATAAATTTATGTTTAAAAGATGTTAAAAACCCGTCAACCCGTCATTACAGGAAAATAGTTACTACTACCTATTGTGGGAAACGAATATTTTAAGCCTGAGTGAGCCTCGTTTAATTTAAATAAGAGCAAACTAATTTTGCTGATCTTATCTATTTTATGTAAGGAACGTGTATCAGCTTATACTAACTAGTAAACTAATATGCCAAACTGTGTAAAATATTACGGTATTCATTTATTTAAACTTCATTGCCAAAGGTCCTTATGCTATAAGTACCTATTATCATCATCATCATCTGAGGCGTTACAGCCGCGGGTGGGCCTTAGCCTGGTCTAGCAAATCTCTCCAGTCCGATCTATTCATGGCTTTCCTTCTCCAACTTATCACTCCTAAGATCTTGTTATCCTGTTCGAGTACCTATTATGAAAGTCTGTTTATTTCTTCAACCGACTTCAAAAAGAGAGGAGGTTCTCAATTTGACTATATGTTGTTGTTTTTAGGGTTCCGTACCTCAAAAGGAAAAAACGGAACCCTTATAGGATCACTTTGTTGTCCGTCTGTCCGTCCGTCCGTCCGTCTGTCAAGACCCTTTTTCTCAGGAACGCGTGGAGGTATGAAGCTGAAATTTATATCAATTACTCAAGTCTACTGTCCCTTGAAGCTGTGAAAAAATCAAACTTCTAAGCCAACGCAATCAAAAGATACAGCCGTTTATGCCGCAAATTTTCGACACTTGCAAGGGAATCAAAACCTACAGGGTGCTTCCCGTGAACTCAGAATCTTGAAATTTGGTACGAAGCAACGTCTTATAGCATAGATAAAGGAAAAATTACGAAAACCATAAATTTTTAGTTACATCACATAATATATTTTTTTTTAATAATTTTAAACTTACTACCCATTTCCTCATAAACGCGTAGAGGTATTAAATTGATTTGGTTTGTACGGAACCCTCGGTGCGCGAGTCCGACTCGCACTTGGCCGGTTTTTTTTGTGTGGTATTACTTTTGTCAATTGTAAATCTATTTTGATGATTCTTTTTTGTTTGGTAAATTATACTTCAGAGGTGGCATATAAATGATATGGAAAATAATGTTTTTGTTTTCTTATAGAACTATGCATACGAGTAGGTACAATGAGCTGCAGAATTGCATGGCCCATTTATGGACCATGCATTTCTGCAGCCCATAGTACATAATAAGGATACATTTTGTATATGTGATTACCTAATAAATGTTTATCGTGTTGGTAGACGGATCATATTTAAAGTTTCGTAGATAAAATAGATGCCGAAAATGAAATAATGAACATTCGTGTTTCAATGCGATGGTACCGTTTCACTGCCATTCAGTACTGCCATAAAAAAGTTACTATGGCACTCTCAGGAGTTAGCAACATTTTCAATTTTGTCACGTTATGGCAGCCCGAGGGTGTTGGCTTTAATTTGTTGACTAGGTATTGCCACCGACAATTTCTGATTTTATAGTATAGTCGAAGTAATTTAAACAGCTTAAAAGGTAAATATATAATTAAACCTCACTAGGCAATACTCATAAAAGCTACGTTTTAGCAGTCGCATAATAATAAATTATAATACGAATGATCTACGTTGGACAATATTAAAAACACGAATGCGATTATGTAAAGGGCTAGCGTGTCTTATGGAGTAATTTACGACCATGACACAGTGTAATAAAATACACTTCATGATCATTATTATATGTCACTATTTTTCTAAAATGAAGTATTTAGTACAAGTATTTGAAATAAGTTTGTGCAAAATTAAGTCGACAAGTGAAATTTTCCTATTTAGTAATTTTATGTAAATTTTGTGGCTATGTTAAATATTTAAGATTCTATCTAAATAAAAGTTGGTTGTCAAAGGTTGACAACCAACCTAACTAACTGTTGTAACTGTAAAGCGGCCGAAACGTTAGGGAGGCTCAAATAATTAATATACGCAATGTAACCCGTTTCAATTGTTTTATTTAAATGTGTGACAGTCGCGGAAACTGAATTAAGTATTATTTGAAATTCTGTTATACTTACACTTTCTTAATCATACAAATAATCTGAAAGCATTGTATTGAAAAACACAAACAAATGTTGTAATAAAATAGGAAGATTTTAATTGAACTTTAACTGACGAATTACTTTCACATTTTGTAATAATATATGTACTAGAAAGGATGTTTCGTAATATTTCGATATCTAAGACGTGACTTCATAAGTTCAGTGTTCGCTGTGTGACGGGTATAATTAGACTAATAAAATTAAATGTCCCAGTTAATCTGCTATTAGTCAGTCGTCGTGTAATTTATGTTTTCGCGGTGTAATATTAAGACAACTTTGAAGTGAAATCATACCAACATTATGATAACCTACTAGTGCATGAGATATAAGTAGTAAGATAATTTATTCATATGTTTTCATCTATTAATAAATTGAGCCCGACCTCATTAATTCATACGATAATTATTGGCGTAAATGAAATAATATTAGGCAAAAAATAATGTACCTAAAACTTAATCGATCTAAAGCAACAACTTCTTTAAAAAATGATCGCCACAATTTAAAATATGCTCTCGGCGTTGGAAAAGTACCATTTCATCCCGTTCTCGTATAATGTTTCTGAATCCTGGTGGAATACGTTTTTTGAGTGAAATAAAGTTTCCGTCTAGTCTTTCCCCTTTGTTTTTTTTTAAGGATTTTTTTTCTACTTCGGAAGCTTAACAAATTTAAGTTATCCAGATAAGTAGAAACAACTCGAAATCAATTTCTTATTTAATTATACCTGAACGAAACGATCTCATTAGTTCGCTTGCAACACCTACTCTTCGCGACGTGACTCGCTATCGGTGCAAAAATAATGGTCTTAGCAATGTCCCGTTCTCCCATAACGGAAAAAAACCAAAGTGTCAAACGTAGGCGTTGACGATAGATGGTCAGCGTGATTGATGTAACAATCCCACGAGACCATACTGATTCGATTGAAGATCCATCACATTGGACGGGATAATCTTAGTCTAATTTGAGTCACACTGAACACAAAATACATAGAGTATTTTGTTGCCTTCACGCGACTCACGTTTTAGATGTTTGTTAAATTTACTTGTATCGATTATACGGACGCTTTATATATTTTATGGATTTCTGTACTATTATAAAATTCTAAACTTGTACAAAATATAAATTTTGTATGGAGAGGAGTCATGATTTCAGGAAAAATCTTAATAGTGCGATGCAGGGTATTTATGGGTGCGCGGCGCCAGTCGTACAGCGTCATCTGTTGGAAGAAATTTACCAAACTTTCTACGGGTTTAGCTGTACATCAAAGAATTGTTATAGGATACTTTTTATCTGACTAAAAAGCAATGATAAAAGGAAGGTTAGGCGGGTGAACTGGCTGGCACCTCCTACTTAGTAGGTTACCTACTAAATATGTAACAAGACTCTGTGTCTAAGTAACACGATTATTGTGTATAATTATGTTACTTAATTACGTCCTTACCGCAATCATTTCGTCATCTTAAGACTGTTTAACATGTAGAGTGGATATCCTTGTAGGACGTCTTTGTCCAAAATGATTTGAAACAAAGAAATAGATGTCGCTCGACTGAGGTGATGACGATGAGGAATTATATTGTAGGTACATAAGTAATTTAGTACATTTTTATTTTGAAAACAAATATAATTTTGCATAATAAAATTGTACCATGCGTATAATTGAATGGGAGGGTTAATTAACATTATCTAAAACGTTTCAAGGTAGTATAAATAAAACTGAAAACATTCGTTGTACAAGCTTTTGGTACGGTCGGGAAGACGAAAGATAAATATTGCTGTTTTCATTACAGATTAGCAAGCATATTGGATACTTTAAATGTAAACTCCGACTCGCATGTACAGTGTATATGTATGGATGTTTTTACCAGCTTAAAAAAGGAAGGGATTCTGAACAGGGTTATTAAGTAGTCATTTCATTACATTTCTGAATCCTTTTTTATTGGAAATTTCTACTAATAGAGTGTCGCTTTTTATATTTTTACGCAAATTATATAAGGTAAGGTTCCTGGTACGTATTTTCAAAATAGTGATTGTGACTTGCAAATAGTTCAATTAAAATATTTTATCGTATTTGAAAAGTCCAAAAGTGTTTAAGTTAATATCTGATTAACGATTTACGCGGAAACTCCTTTAAAAGTAAATTTACTTTTAAGAAAGTCTGCCTGTGTTGCCATGAAACCGTAAAAACTAAATAGCTCCCGCCTAAAGCTCCTAAAGCAAGATAGATAGCGCCATCGGACGCTCCATAATACAATTTATTTTTAACTTCCCCGGCTTAACTCCGTAACTCAGAAAAGCTACGAAGTGGATTAACAGGATACGTTTTAAATATTTACCCTTATGTATGGGAGTTAATAATTAAGCGGATTAGCGGTTGCGTTCCGTTGTTTGAGTTAAATTTTGGCCATTGTTAAAAGCCGTATTAATGTGTTAAGTGCTTAGAATAAAAACGCCTAGAAACCTAGTTAGCGCTTGAAAGTGAAGTCAGTTTTGGTTAGCCGCGGGCTAAGTTTCATCCGTGTGCGCATCTTTCACAACGTCAATGTCACAAGGAAAATGTATCATCTATGATTGGTTCATCGACACGCACACATAAAACCAAAAGTGGCTTCATCTTTCGCAAATCCGTTGTATAAAGACTGTATGAAGCATACTTATTGTAAGGTTAAGTGTTATTCAGACTAATAAGAGGCAATTCTTCCTGAGCAAAATGAACCTAACATACGTTTCGCCAATTGGTCATTTGGTGGGTGACCAAACAATTATGGTTTCACTTTGGCCATTGTTAAAAGTATATAAAATGTATATTAAAGATAAACCATATGTGTCAAGTGTTATTCAGACAACCGAAACACAGGTCTTTCTGCAGGCGCAAACGGCCGTAGCGGCAATTGGTCATTCGTTGGGTGACTTGACTACTACGATAGTTTCACTTTGGTCATTGTTTAACAATGACCACATTCATTACCATATAAATATGTTAAATCTTGTTCCGACAAATGAAACATGGTTATTTTTAAATAGAAGTGTAATTTTTGGCTATGCGTTTGTTGACTTACCATGATTTAGGCATTATAAAATTAATCAAGGTAAAAATCATGAAGTCAAAAAGGAAAATATTGTAATTCTGTTTTGCAAACGCAGTTTTTCCATTACATACATCTATAGTTTTGTTACTAAAATAGACAGCAGCATGGGGTAGTTTAGAGTATTATAATTATCCATTCTAATCGTAAAATAAGTCAGAAAAGTATTAAAATAATCTTTAAAATAAAACCGCGGGGTAATTTGACTAACTAACTAACTACTTTGGCTCAGTGACCCAAACAGGGTCTTAGCCCCCGAAACGAG
Organism: Apotomis betuletana; assembly: GCA_932273695.1. Lineage (NCBI taxonomy): Eukaryota > Metazoa > Arthropoda > Insecta > Lepidoptera > Tortricidae > Apotomis > Apotomis betuletana. Next base: position 18,284,584 of record OW026300.1, read on the forward strand.
AGTACGCCCGTACTTGTCCCGATCCTGCGCAGTTACTTGCCAGTTTTCAGCTTGAAGCTTACGCAGATCCACCTCCACCGCGTCTCCCCAGCGGTACCTGGGACGGCCGGTTGGTTGCCCCAGTATGCTCTTTTTGCCGCACGAACCGCTTCCATTCTTTGTAGGTGACCGAGCCAACGAAGTCTTTGGGACTTTGTCTCTCCGATAATGTTCGGCTCGGCCACCAGCTTCTCAATCTCAGCGTTCGTTCGGATGCGCCACGTACCGATATTAATTAATATATATTAGTAATGGGTAATTTTACTCAATAATATTATTTACTTTAAATTAAATTGTTTCCCAGCCAATATTTAAATATACTGGAGCCTTAATCGATTGATTTGACCGTGATATGGCCACTATACATCATTAGAAACGTCGAACTTAGCCCCTGAAACTATTTCGGTGAATACAATAGACCTATCATTATCCGTAATGGATAGAAATCAATACACGGAAAGCCTTATCGATGTCTCTCAGCGGGTCTTTTAACAATCGTAAATACTTGGGGCGGGGGTGTCGTTAATAATAGGTGCTCACTCAAGTAGCGCCCTTATGTCTTCCTTCAATGTTTTTTATGCGGTATCTTCGTCAATTCTATACATACCTTGTATTTTTAGGGTTCCATACTTTTCTCATGTAAGGTCTGAACTTGAAAATACTAAATATTATTTTGGATTTAAGGTATACGTTTTACGGCTTATATAAGTAGCACAATAAAGTAGTAGGGAAGCCCAATAGCATATTTTTGGATTTACTCAAGCATAGAAGGTTAACATGGGGCGTTCCTTGCACCAAATATGAGCCTTGCATATTACGACATCCGATAATAAAGTGTCTATAATAAATTATCGATATTAGGTAAGTTTATTACATACTGGAAATTGTTTATTGTAATAATCGAATATTTTACTAGTAGTTAACGTGTAAAATATGTTCGTGTAAAATACGTGCATCAAGCTTGGCACTCCTTTATATTAACTTTTTAATACAGTTGCTCAAAAAGTGGTACTTTTCGTAGCTGCAAATCGTGCGAAAAGTTGGATATTTCGAACTAGTGCTTTTTACTTTTCAATTTTTTTTAATTTTCTGTTGTACTAACACGTCATGTCTCATACATCCAAACAAAGGTCAATCACTTTCCGACTTTATTTATTACGTCATACAGCAATGCAAGTGTATATCTTATAATTATGCTTAAAATATTTAAAGTGCATATTGGATCAATCAAAGGGTTATCTATTAAAAATATTCAAAAATGGTTTTAATAATTTGTCTGAGTGACTCTTATTTAATGAGCAAATGAGTATTATGCGTGACCTAAAAAAATTAAAAACAAAAGTATCGTCACAGATTAGAAAATACAGTATTAAGCGTGACCCACGCGCTGCTTTATAAATTCATAATAATTATGAATAATCGCTATTTTTGTGTATTAAATAATATATTTATTTACAATTATATGAAATGTAAAGAACTAAAAACAGATTCACGATGTTTATTGTCTGGAATCAATTTAATTACTGTGCAACTCTTCTGAAATATTAAAACTATTTCTTTTGATTTGGCTGAATGCTGACAGCCGACGCCATCTTGAAAAAAAATATTACAATTAAAAGTAAAACTTTCTTTTTCATTCAAGATTGTTTTAATTATGTTTATTTGACACGTAAGATTTATAAAATAAGAGTTTTTGATAGAAAATGATGGATTCTGATGTTACCAGCATAGATTTAACACCGCACTATATACGAGCCAAGGCAAAAATTGCAAGTGAGAGTATTTTACCCGCAAAATCGAAAGAAAAATTACATTGCCGTTTATGAACATTTTATTTGCTGGAAACGAGAAAAAGAGAATTATTAACAACTTGAATAAAACTTTAAACTTACCAGCAAAGGCCTTAAATGCGACCCTTTACAATTGCTCTAAAAATTTTAGGTACTCTTAATTTTTATCAGACAGAAATAAATATAATTGCCCCTTTCAATTACTGTTTTAAATTTGTATTATTGCAATTTTTCGCAAATGTATTAAAAAACGTTGTTTGGTACACGTGTGGAAGTGTCATTTTAACTCGTCCCGAGTCTCCTCGGGACTCGTTCAAAATGACATACTTTCCACACTTGTATCAAAAACTACTATTATTATATTATCATTGAAATTAACACTGCATAGTGACAGAACTACTTCTTTTAAATAATACCAGCAAAAACAGTTAAACGCAAAAAAGCGATCTATCGTTAAAAGTAACTGAGGAGTCTCAGAACGAATCGCTCCTCACCCAACGGACGCTCATTCCAGCCGCTTTCAGCGCGCAGATTTCCCAGATGCGTCGTTTGTCGTCTGCTCAACTGCGAGCACCAAGAGCTGCGGCACTAGAACCTGCCGTTTGTAAATCTTATTGGCTCTTATCTTAGATTTAGCACTGAATGCAACCCAATTGCAAAAATAACATACATACATTGACCTAATTTCCGTAATATTACCTTCAATACGTCGCTCAAAAAACTATTATGTCGATCAACCAATAAGACTCAGGTCTCATTTGATCAGACTAGAAACTTTTGTAGAAAAAACTGTTCAATATATCTCGACTTCGCGACAAGAATAGCGATCAATCGTTAAAGGTAACTCAGAACGAATAACTCCTCACCCAGCGGACGCTCATTCCGGCCGCTTTCAGCGCGCAGATTTCCCAGATGCGTCGTTTGTCGTCTGCTCAACTGCAAGCACCAGGAGCTGCGGCACTAGAACCTGCCGTTTGTAAATGTTTTTGGCTCTTATCTTAGATTTAGCACTGAATGCAACCCAATTGCAAAAATAACATACATACATTGACCTAATTTCCGTAATATTACCTCCAATACGTCGCTCAAAAAACTATTATGTCGATCAACAAATATGACTCCGGTCTCATTTGGTCAGACTAGAAACTTTTGTAGAAAAAACTGTTCAATATATCTCGACTTCGCGACAAGAATAGCGATCAATCGTTAAAGGTAACTCAGAACGAATCACTCCTCACCCAGCGGACGCTCATTCCGGCCGCTTTCAGCGCGCAGATTTCCCAGATGCGTCGTTTGTTGTCTGCTTAACTGCGAGCACCAGGAGCTGCGACACTAAAACCTGCCTTTTGTAAATCTTGTTAGCTTTTACTGGTGCTTTTGATTCTATAAAGGCGTCTTAAATTTGCTTTTTAAACTAAAGTTTTACACCCTACTCGTAAGTTTTTATTGCTTGTATTTATTTTAAACAACTTTGACGATTATACCATTGAACATCTGTTCAAAATATTTCCATTATGTTAAGCAATTCCTAAGTGATATTATACTTATCAATATATCATATTATGCAACTCCTTAACCGCTCCTGACTATATGATGCTGGTAGTACATAATGATAACTGACACGGGGGGGTAAATACAAAGCTTTTCACGCATCCTTTGCTCGGACTGTCACAAATTTCCAGTGGATCATTATGTTAATGCATACTTGCTTTACATAATGGCACGGCTTATTAATATTCCTGTCGCTTGAGCAAATGCATTAATCGATAATAAAACTAACCGCTGCATTCGGCTGCAATGGCTCATGCCTAATAGCCGTTATGAAAGTGTATTAGATTGTGAACTTTATCTTAGAAAAGATGCAGAGCGAATTATGAAAAACCTGCCTAAATTCCATTCTGATAAGCGTTCTGTGGCGTGGCGTCCATAGAGCGCGATTCCCCGGCTTGTCTACCTTAAGGCGAATACAAATTTTCTTATACTCCTCTTGAAGAAAACATAAGACATAATGCACCCTTACCAATAATATGTTATGACGCCCCGCCACTGCGTAGAACCTCACTATATAGGAAGTTAAAACACATCTTTCAAAACTCCAATAATAGTGTAACAAACGCCGTTCCAAACTCCCTGATTGCGAATACGAGCTAGTCCGTGATTATCTTCTTTTTCAGCTTCGCAAATAGGCGAAAAAAACCAATGCTGATGTGGATTTACGAGTAGTAAGACCACAGAATAGATAATAGTACAAGTACAGAAGGCACACTACTTTGATCTTTACAAAAGCCGCTTTTTTTAGCCAAAAAAATATGATTTATGGCCCTTCTAAAGTCGTCGTCCCCAGCGCAAGCCAAACGGAACGTTAAAGCTGCGTGCCAACGGTGAAAATGAATTGGCTCGCTTGCCGCGTCGCCGAGAGAGAGGGCTGTCAACGACTAAAAATAAAAATGTATTTCCTATTTATTTCTTGCATTCAATATAGAGAGCAATATATTTATATTCTTCATACATTATATTAATTATTTCATTATTCAACTATAAAGTAATCAATCTCAGAATTTGGACGAATTGAATCCACCACCAGGCTGCAAAACATTTTAGCTTTATTTTTAAACATTTTAATACGTATAATATAATAAAATAATGCAACGAATGCGTTACCTTAACATGCAATTAAATTCTTGAGCTTCATTTTGTTTTTGCTTAGTTGTCCGATATTTATTTATTTATTCATATATATATTCATCACTACACACCTAGTATAAAACAAAGTCGTTTCCTCGTCTGTCTGTCTGCCCCTATGTATGCTTCGATCTTTAAAAATACGCACGGACGCACCGTGCCGTGCCGTGCGAAGCCGGGCGGGTCGCTAGTAACAAATAAAACATGTACAAAGGCGAACTTATCCCTATTAGGGATCACTTCCAATACATTTCTTTTAACTCATTATTTATATATTTTATATACTTACTTATCAAACTATCACTCAATCGTTTATTCATTACTAGTAATTTTACAAACTTCATATCAAATATTATTATAAAAACCTCTATGATTGTTGATTTAGTAGTAGACATACTTATTTTACTAGAATTTAAATTGACAAATATCAGTAAATAATCAATTCAAAATTACATAAGTACTTAACAATTAAAATTGATCTGAGTAACCAGTGTTAAATATGGAAGTAGATAGGTACACCTGCAATATGTTTTTTTATTATTATTCAGTAACTACTTATTATATATTTGTATAGAATCTTTTTATCGATTCATATTTTTTTATGTGGTAATACCACATTTTTAATTTTTATAAATAATGACACAAAGGTAAATTAAGAAAGAAAAATTGAATGCGATCTACTACAATCGAAGCGGGATCATTGTTCCTACAACCCGCTGCGATACAATATCTTTTCGCTGTCTTTTTACTCATTCAAACACTTTATATTATAATATAACACTGGTATCAACAGATGAATGAGGAACGTTCACTTGCGACGTACATAAATCGGAAGAGCGTGCGCGCGAATTTCGTGTACGTGCGTTCCGAGACACAGCGTGGCAGCCACTGAATAGTCCCCATGCATGAGGCCACCGGCATGTACTTGTAGCGGGAAAAGTTTATCGCGGAGTGCGCCCCGCCTGGTAAGACTAAAATGCAAAAAAATGGTATTTAATCTCTGATGAAATTTTTTTTGTTTTGAAACGATTGAGACTGCGATTTTTATTTTATGTTTTATTATGAGGTTGATTGCTAAATTATTTGTGTTTTGTTGAATATCCAGGTGACTTATGATGTTCACGTATATCACGCAATATATAAATGACAAAGCACCTGCCACAACTATGCCATTGTCATTGCGAGAGTCGCCGCCATGACTATTACATATAAGTACTATATGCCCGCAGAGTTCTGATACTCGTAGTCTTTAAATAATCGTTCGAGAACTAGGTATTCGTAGGTTAATTATTCTCATTGTTAAATTTAACTTAGGTTTATTTCTCCTTATTACCATAATACAATGACAAACCGTCGAAATTTTACTCATGTCCGTGCTAAACCTTTTTCTATCGAAGTTTTAATAGCTTTTCAGCCACAAAAGTAGCAAACTATAATGTCGAAAATTAAAAAAATACTCAAAGTGCCATGATAAAGAAAAATCAAGAGCTGCAATGTTTTTTTTTAGATTATAATTGTCTTGTCTAAAAACTTTACCTACCTATTAGGGACTGTGTGGGTGCACTTTAAACTTGTTATGTCAATATTAAAAGTCCTTAAGAATCCAGACACAGTAAAGATCAATTAAGAAAAAGTTGGATCGACCGATAAGACTAACCTAGATGCTTAATTTGACTTTTGGTGGCAATAAATGGATGGTTTCCCCTAAATAGCCTATTTTACGAAGCTCGGACAAACAACCTTCTTATAAAGCCAATACCATATAACGCGTTTTCCAACTAGCAAACACTGTAGAATACCGATAAGAATAGAAATTGAGTTTTAACTGAAATAATAATTGTATTTACCGAGCGCAAGTGGCATGGAAGTAGCGCTCGGATAGCGCTGAGATGTGAGTGCGTGGGGCACATAACCACTGCAAACAACTCGTTTTCTCAAGTGTTATTTTATTTGCCACGCTGACGCTATGATAGGTCGTTATATACGTATCGTATGGTCAAAAATTGTGGCTAAAAACCATTTCATTAAATTTGGGCGGGGTGTGAACCTGTGTCTTTATCGGCTCTTCAGGCCAACACGGGCGCCTTTCTTTTACCATTGCAATTATTCAACTATTAGTTGCTTCATTTCTAATATGCCTTAGGTTAGCATCGTAACTCCATCTACCGTAAAGATTCTGACTTTATGATCGACCGCGGCACCATCGTCTAAACTATGTTAAGAATAGAGATTTGCCGTTCTCGATTCCCAATTTATATGGGGAATGAACGTTCTCGAGAACATTTCCCATACAAAACGGCACATTTCTAGTTGAAAATCAATAGGAACCACACACTGTGGCCACAGTTTAAATTATAGAAAGAAAACAAAGTTAAAAGTCCATACAAAAAAATTGATTTTACAGTGCTACGGAATACAAAGTACGCATTTGACTCGCATTTGGCCATGTTTTCGATCATTGCACCCTTCCTTAGATAATTAAAACTCTATTACACTAGCGCTTTCATAATGGCTTGTAGGCATGAACAGGCCATTGCAGCCGAATGCAGCAGCGGCTAGCTTTAGTGTCGATTAATTATGCATTGGCTCAAGCGACGGCAATAGCCGCGACAGAAATGTTAATAAGCCGCGCCGTTATGTAAAGCAAGTCTCCATTAACATAATGATCGACTGGAAATTTGGAACAGTCCGAGCAAAGGATGCGTGAGCAGCTTTGTGCCCGTTCCGGTGTTAGTTATCATTATGTAATCCTCTTAGTTATCTGTAATGTGGCTTGCCTATTCTTATTTATGTTTTCTTGGTTTGTTTCGGAGTGCATCATGCACATCTTTATTATTATATAACTCTTGAAGTTTGTTTATTGAAGATAATTAATAAAAAATAAAAAACCAAAAAGACTATACTAGTTAATTCGTTTTACTCGACTTTGGTAAAGCGAATACGGCTGTTTTTTCTTCTCCGCGCGAACGACGTCTATCTTTACATGACTTTGTTTTGAGACCGATTTTATGCTAGAACAAAGTATTTTACCTTAATTTATAAATTACTTAAAATTATTATTCAATCTTAAAGATTTGCCCCAATTTGATGTATATAATACCTGTAAAAAAATATGAAGTGGTTTTTAATATAAGACTACCTTATTACCGCATCACATAACTTTAGTAAGAAGTATAGTGTCTTGGTTTACAAATTAATTATAATAAGTATACTAAAGTAAGCATGGTTATCAATTCTTTTGATATTACCATCGCCGTGTTAACGTTCCAATCCAATGTAAATTCCGTACAATTTATTAATTGTAACCTCCAATCGAAGCGAATTTGTTAAAAGTGAGAGCGGTTAAATAAACAACAGAGTCGTTTACAGACAAGCGTTTTCCAATGTAAACCTCAACGGAAGCCACTCGCAAGCCTAACCAACTATCCAAGTTATAAGTGTAGACATCAATCATTTATCACTGAATTAACTGAAGTAAGTATTTTATATTTATTTAATCTTTAGTGTAGAATACGAAACTTCCATAATGACTTAAGAGTCCGCAGCAAGCTCGATTCTTCATACAAACGTAGTTACGTCCTTATTTTAATATAACATGTCACATTATCATGAAATTCTCTAAATATAATGAGATAAGATATATCAAGGGCTAAAACTAGTTTATGACTCTTGAAATGTTAATAGAAAGAAAATAGAGCGAGTACAAGTTTTGCATTTTTAGACCCCAGAAAGTTGTTCAGTTTGGCGGCATACTACGACCAAAATATAGTTTAGATTGAAGTCAAAACCTATTTCCGGTGTCGATTAAACTATGCAGTTTGATAAGAAAAAAGATTTATCAAAATTGATCTCGTAGTTTTAAAATGAGAGCGTAACTACGAAAACCTTAAAATAAATTACAAAAAATTGTTGCGAAACTGCAGCGAATTACTCTAGCGCGGGGAACGGTCCGGGGGGGCGGCGGCTCCGCCGCCCCCCGCTAGCGCGCTCTCGCTTTACTGCTAGCGCCCTGTCTTCCTCTAGGTGAAACAACAACATTTTAAAGCGTAAGCGCGCGATCTCAACGCGGAGTTGAGCGGACCTTGCTGCGGACTCTTAAGATTAAGATTTATGTTCGAAAAATTTAGTTAATGTAGGATAATTTAAACTGAATGATATGCAAAAACGTGTTATATATATATACTAGCATTAACCCGCGGCTTCGCTCGCGTGCCTATATAATATACATCATCCTACGGGAACAATGCTCTTTTTTTTTCAGGATTAAAAGTAGGCTATTTCTTAAGTTAGGGTATAATCTGCAATCTGCATTTCTCTCATGCATATCCGTCCAGCCATTTTCGCGTGAAGAAGTAACAAAACATACACAGACTTTCGCTTTTCTAATATTACTGGGAAATACTTTTTATTTTATCATAACTCCACTTTATCAAATCAAACCGAAAACTCAAGCACTCACAAATCAAGCGATCTCAGCTTTTACTGTACCAAATAAAGTTCACTTCAAAATTCATAACTCGAAGTGAAGCTAAGACACCGGGATATGTGTGCATTTTATTTGTATAAAGCTTTTATAATGTCCCGAGCCTCCGCTTATCGACTTGGGATATTCGAGATTGGTTTAATGATTCTAAGCCATGTTCTAAGTTACGTCATGTTCTATTGTAAGATACTGAGGTTCTCTTCGTTGATGAATGAAAAATGTATTATTCTGAGCCAGATAAACGTAATTCAGAATGTATTTATTACGGATGCAGGAAGTTTCCCGATCATTACTCCTCCCGTCCCAACGCGCCGCCCGCCTATAGGTACCGATTGACGACGATCGAGATGCCACCAAATACTATTTTTTTATCTATTAGGATAACGCGGGTCTCTATCCATACCTCAAAAGCAAAAACAGAACCCCCTTATAGGATCACGTGTAGCTGTCTGTCAGTCCGTCTGTTACAACCGATTTGCTGCAAAACTACTGGACCGATTAAATTGCAATTTGGCCGCAAATGCTTTCAAGAATTTTCATGACCACAAATAAAATTTCAAAATCGGTGGCATTTTCGTAATTAACGTCCCAACAAACCATAAAAATTACACCCATACTCATATTTTGTCATTTCAACCCCATCGCACCCCAACAGGCGAGACGGTATTTCACGTCCACCACGTTTGTTTTTTTTTTAAATCGTTGTTGTTTTGGTAATCAGCGACCCGATAAACCATAGAAACATTACCCTTGTTGTTTTGCAGACTTTGTCACTATATTCTCCTCCTTTAGGGGTTGAATTCTCAAACGTGCTTACTCATTTATCGTTAGAAATACTCCTTGGAAGTTTTCAATAAAATAGTCTAACTAATATTTTTTCCCTATACAAACTTACGACCCCCATTTCACCCCTTTGGGGGGGTGACTTTTGACACATGCTTCTTTTATTGCACCCCTAGACTTTATAAGGACACGTAGGTTCCAAATATGGACTCTCTAGAACCAGCGGTTTAGTATTTAGACATTTGAACCCCATTTCACCCCAACAGGGAAGATGTTAATTCACGTCCGCCACGTTGGATTTTAAAATCGTTGTGGTTTTCGTAATCAGCGACCCGATAAACCATAAAAACAATACCCATGCTGATTTTCAGACTTTGTTTCCACATTTCTCCCTTATAGGGGTTGAATTTTCAAAAAGCCTGAAAAACGTGTTTAATCATTTATCGTTAGAAATACTACTGTAAAGTTTCGAATAAAATAGTCTAACTAATCTTGTTTCCCCATACAAACTTTGGACCCCCATTTCACCCCTTTAGGGGGTAAATTTTGAAAAATCCTTTCTTAGTGCACCCCTACACCTTATAAGGAACCTACGTGCCAAATTTGAACTCTCTAGAACCAGCGGTTTAGTATTTAGACATTTCAACCCCATTTCACCCCAACAGGGGAGATGGTAACTCACGTCCGCCACGTTGGATTTTAAAATCGTCCCGTTTTTCGTAATCAGCGACCCGATAAACCATAAAAACAATACCCATGCTGATTTTCAGTTTGTCACCACATTTCTTCCTTTTAGGGGTTGAATTTTCAAAAAACCTGAAACACGTGTTTACTCATTTATTGTTAGGAATACTCCTGCGAAGTTTCGAATAAAATAGTCTAACTAATCTTGTTTCCCCATACAAACTTTGGAACCCCATTTCACCCCTTTAGGAGGTGAGTTTTGAAAAATCCTTTCTTAGCGAATGCCTACGTCATAACATCTACCTGCATGCCAAATTTCAGCCCGATCCGTTCAGTGGTTTGGGCTGTGCGTTGATAGATCACTATGTCAGTCAGTCAGTCAGTCAGTCACCTTTGAGTTTTATATATATAGATTTACCTAAGATTTGCACTCTTTTACCTGCATTTCATTCATCATCATCAGCCAAAAGATGTCCACTGCTGGACATAAACCTCCATAGAACGCTCCTATGATCGGTCTTACAGTGCCTACATTCATCTGATTTCCGCAACCTTCACCAGGTTATCAGTCCAACTCGTGTGCCTACGTTGCAAAAGGACCATTTATCAGGGAAAATAGATATCGTGAGCCCGTGATAAAATCGAGATATTGCTAAATTAGAGATATCGCAGAGCCATGTCGAATCACAGCCATTGATAGAAATAGCAGCGCCATACAATCGGTCGGTTGGTATTCCACTGTAAACAGCATTCGTCAGCCTCCGATTACAAAGTAACGTCGAAGATTTTCAATGACGCAGTGCGAATCGCAAATCACAGGTCGAACCGTGGCGATTAAATACGTGTCGGTCCATGCCGTGCGATTATATCGGTGGGCCTGGACACAACAATGACATTAGACTTGCTGCTGTATGATACCACTATTTTTTACACCGCACTACTAATCATAACACAACTCTCTATAAAAATGTGAAGGGTATAGGCGTCGTATAGCAAAAATTCAACTGACAGGTGCAAGCAATTTATTTTATTTAACCATACAAGTTGTCACAGGTCAATTTCGCCTCGCCTAGTGCCAATCGAATCGTAAAAATCAATGTAAGGGATAAAACCCCAGTTTTATATTGCACATGCACAGCTATATCGAATAACAGCCATTGATAGAAATAGCAGTGCAATACAAATCGGTTAGTTGGTATTCCACTGTAAACAGCGTTCGTCACTGAAGTACAAAGTAACGTCGAACCATCGACTGTTTGCAATGCGACGCAGTGCGAATCGCAAATCACAGGTCGAACCGTGGCGATTAAATACGTGTCGGTCTGTGCCGTGCGATTAGATCTGTGGGCCTGGACACAACAATGACATTAGACGTGCTGCTGTAGTGAAGCCATTGTGTTTGCGCCGCACTACAGTTTCCCTTTGTAATAAAAATAAGAGTAACATGATCTTTTACCGTATACTTCGTAATTCGTCTGTTTTGTTTGCGAGCTACTTACACCTATTTAAGAAACTTGTCCCAGCGCTCGAAACTGTTCTAATCTCATCTGTTCTAATCTAATACAGGGTGTACTTCCTTTTCGCCGAATTATGTATCGCAAACGTTTCATTTCTCAAAAGTTTCATTTCGCCAAAAGCATTTTTCTCTGAAACTGTAAACTATTTCAGATTGTTGTAAATATCATCCTTTAGATTAGGTTAGGTTAGGTTTGTTTTATAACAATTCGAAATAGTTTACAGTTTCAGAGAAAAATGCTTTTGGCGAAATGAAACGTTTGACGAAACCTAATTCGGCGAAAAGGCAGAGAACCCTAATACAGAGTAATATCCGCGACAGGCAGTGAATTTTTAAAATAAGAACGTTAGGACATTTCCTTATCCTAAGAATTTACTAACTAGTAGTCAAATAAATATTAAAGCTTGAATGAAAACACTGGACTAGTGGCAGAGAGAGGGGAATAGGTATACTTAGTTATGATATGTTTTTTTTCCGTTCACTTAATTCCACTTGAAGGATAGTGTATGGTTAACCACAAATTACCAAAACAACCATATTTAAAAAAAAAACGTTACTTTACTACTAATATATTACCGGCTTACAAGTGTACTTATAAAAAAATCACGTTCACGACGCTTTTCTATTTGTAATATTCTCAGATAAACGCTACAGTGTAAAGGCATTTTTAGGAAAACAAAAACGGTTAGAATGATCAAAAAATTTACCCTAATTTGATGATTTGAATATATCTGTCAATCCCAGTATCAACATAAATTCCATACAGGTTATAAATCGCACCTATCATTTTGGTGTAAATCACGTCCCCTATGAACCGGCCACAAATACAGAAGTCACGTGTGATGGCGATTTGAGGGCGATTCCTCTAATAGAGCGTAACTACGCGAAGTGGGCAAGTAGGTCAGACGGATACGACGGGATGCCGCCCTTAGTTTGGACGTATTTTTAGAAGGCATCAGGTTGTCTTTGAATTTTGTACCCTTATTTGTAGTGTAAATAAGGGATCGAAATTTGACAGGGATTGTTAAAGCGGGATATTTCAAAGTAGTTTTAGGACTGTAGTAAGTAACGTTGCATCCAAACAATAAACAACAACCTTTCTTTTTTTAGGGTTCCGTACCTCAATAGGCAAAAACTGAACATATTGAAGCTTGAGCTGTTTTATTTATAGAATTATAGTGTGTTGTATAATACAACATCAGTCTTCACCCCTATTGCAACAGATTTCAATTATTGAAACAATAAACAACAACTGTTTATAGAACTTTCTATGATCGGTAAATACTAATTATGAATATGCTCACATTAGTATTTAAATATTAAAAGTGAATATCATATAAATATTCTTTGTATAGTGTATCTTGTTTACAACTGCACTTTGTTCGCTGTCGTGGTATGAAAAATATAAGATTTAACAGCCAGTTTTGCTGAAAATCTGTTTTAAAGTAAAGAGCAATTTTTCAGACGTGTTAACACAAATGCGCTATCTCTGCACATGAGCACGAACTAGGTAATTTGATATTCATACGTATTTAGTTCAAAATGCATTTTTAACGAAGCAACATTATTTTTTTACAAACACAAACTCTAAACCAGTGAGTTTTATAGAGGGATTTTTTGCACAAAGGATTTTATATAGTACTAGCGGCCGCCCGCGACTTCGTCCGCGTAGATTTTTGATGATGACAAAGATATTAAAATAGGTAAGTGAATTTTATTCTTAGTCAAAATGGTCTAGACATATTACATTTAAACAGTGGCAGACACTGATATGCAATTGTTAAAGAATTTTAGAAGATTTTCCAATTAGATTACGGGAATTGTTTGCAGGAGGCCTTATTCCTTTTAAAATTTATTTTTTTCATATTATGACAAATATATTGATAATTTCAACCAACTTTTTGAAGTGAATAATACTTTTCCCCGAGTTCTAGGTAGTAACATAGTTATTTCACGCTTTCATTGCGTACAGTCGAAAATAAGTTAAAAAAACTAATTTTCCGCGTGAAATTTATCAATTTCGAGTAGTTTTTGAAACAAAAATTATCAATGAAAAATTCAATCTGTAGGTTTCAAATATATACCAATAAATCCCAATAGCCCTGTTCTAGAAAGTAACATCAATAGTATATTAAGAATCATGTTTGATCATAGAGAAAAATGACTAAACAATCAGCATTTTAAAAGGAATAAGGCCTCTTACCTGATGCTTTTAATCTTTGGCAAAAATGACTCTGCAAGATATAGAGCGACGCATGGATTTGGAGTTAGAAAATGGGGATCTTAGTTATTATGAGTGAGATTTAAAAAAAAAATTAAATATCGTAAGGCTGTTAAAACAATCTTAAACTCAGCACTGGAAATCGAGAGATGGAGGCAGTTTAATGAAGAGTATCTCTTTCAACAATAATAAATAATAAACTTTATTTCAAAACAATAATAAATAATGACCTCTTTTCATAAGAAGGCAGCACTGGTATTTGTACACGCCGGCCTGGCTATTAAACGAAAACAGTTGTGTGGCGGAGTTCCCGAGGCTGGCCAAAATGTTTCTAAATGGTCTAGCAGGTACCCCAGTTATTAAAAAGGCTAGTGTTCAAAGAAACTGCTGAAATGTGACCATTAAAAACTAAATGCACATAAGTGAATTTAATGATGCGATTACTATTTTGGTCTACAGGCTAGTAGATTGTTTGAAGAGTGATTCAATATATTCTGGTGCTACAGTTCTCTAAATTTCTCAAGAAGCTAAATAAAGTAAGAATAGGTATATAAAGTATAGATTATTCATGTGCTGATAGACAACTCACTAAATATAGGAACACATAAAGTTTGGAACACAATTAATAAGAGACAGCACTAAGAAAATATTGTTGACAGTCAACCATAGAAAAGGGGGTGCAAGTTCGTTTAAAAAAAACCGGCCAAGTGCGAGTCGGACTCGCGCACCGAGGGTTCCGTACAACCACTTTCCATCCCTAAGTGGTTAAGTTAAGTTTGCACCTGGTATGTATAGCGCCCCATATAAATTAGGTGCAAAGTTAGGTATTAAAAAAAAAATTTATGGTTTTCGTAATTATTCCTTTATCTATGCTATAAGACGTTGCTTCGTACCAAATTTCAAGATTCTGAGTTCACGGGAAGCACCCTGTAGGTTTTGATTCCCTTGCAAGTGTCGAAAATTTGCGGCATAAACGGCTGTATCTTTTGATTGCGTTGGCTTAGAAGTTTGATTTTTTCACAGCTTCAAGGGACAGTAGACCTGAGTAATTGATATAAATTTCAGCTTCATACCTCCACGCGTTCCTGAGAAAAAGGGTCTTGACAGACG
This sequence comes from Apotomis betuletana, assembly GCA_932273695.1. Lineage (NCBI taxonomy): Eukaryota > Metazoa > Arthropoda > Insecta > Lepidoptera > Tortricidae > Apotomis > Apotomis betuletana. The sequence goes on from OW026300.1 coordinate 18,299,892, forward strand.
GACGGACGGACAGACGGACAACAAAGTGATCCTATAAGGGTTCCGTTTTTTCCTTTTGAGGTACGGAACCCTAAAAAGGACGTAGTCAAAGTTTCAAGTCTCTAGTTCAAAAAAAAAAGTTTCTCCCATAGAAACATTGCACCCCTTTTTAACCCCCTTAGGGGTGAAATTTTCCAAAACGCTGAAAGTACTTTTTGTGTTTTTGAATAAGTAATCTTTCTACAAAGTTTCAAGTCTCTAGCTCCAAAAAAAAGTTTCCCCCATACAAACTTTGCACCCCTATTTAACCCTCTTAGGGGTGGTATTTCCAAAAATCCCTTCTTATCTCTAGCCCACGTTATAAAAGTAACCTACTGTGCAAAAATCAACTCTCTAACATTAGCAGTTTCGGCTGTGCGTTGATGAGTCATTAAGGACTTCTTCTTTTATATATATAGATTAGCTCTGTAATGACAGCTAAATCACTACATAGTATAAAACAAAGTCTCTTCCTGTATGTCTGTCCCTATGTATGCTTAGATCTTTAAACTTACGCAACGGATTTTGCTGTGGTTGTTTTAATTAATAAAGTGAGTCAAGAGGAAGGTTTATATGTACCTATTATAATACATGTATAATTTATCAGCATTGACCCCTGCGAAGCCGGAGCGGGTCGCTAGTAGTAAATAAATATTGGTTATACTTATACCTAAACAATTGATATGGTTGTAACCCGCTTTTACCACTAACAAATTTAATTCAATAGGGCCAATTTGCTACCCGCGTCCTTGAGAGAACCTCTACCTCGGAGACGCAGGAAACTTGTCACCTGTCCGATTGAGTTGCGTAAGGACGCTCCTTAAAAATGGCCTGTCAACTCCATTGCGCGTCGCGCCGCGCGTGATTGGGTAAAACGTGAACGTGGGGTAGTGTTTTTTTTTTTTTTTTTTTTAGACATGACTTGAACTGTATCAGGGCTGGTTAGCCCTCACTACCAGTAGTCGGACTTTGTGTGGGAGTATAACCCGCTAATGGAATTATCTCCGCGCCACAGGGGTAATTTGGGTTGGGGTGACGCGGGCGCACTGGGCGCATGGACTGCGTCGTGAATAGACTGAACCGAATCAGTCTGACTTAGGGCGGGAGGAGAGTGAAAAGAGAATCGGGTTATGAAAAAGAGAAGAAATAGAAGAAACGCGAACTAAGTAGCGGTAGTTCCCCGCCGGCGGGGATTACGCTGAGGTGCCGTTCGGAGAGTTCGCGGCGACCATCGCTTGGATGGTTTCCGTGATCTCATCGTCCGGGTCAGATAGTACATGCTTCGGACGTCGGGTAAACCGACCTCTTTGCAATAACAATCTGTGAGGTGGATCCACAGAGGGATCGGGAGCTCGAGGAAGGTAGTCGGCTGCCTTCCTTATGAGGGGGTTCCCGTGGTTGGGAGCTATATCGAAGAAGCGCTTAGACGCTTTTTTGAAAAAACCAAACATGGTGGGAAGTTCCATGTCTTGGTGAAGGCTCAGGTTGGTCACATACCATGGGGTATCTGTCATCCTGCGCAAGAACTTATTCTGAACGACCTGGAGGGGCTTGAGACGAGACTTAGGCACGTGAGCAAAAGCTACACTAGCGTAAGTCATGATGGGACGAATACAAGTTTTGTAAAGCGTCAACTTATTTCTAAGAGACATTTTACTCCGCTTGTTTGTCATCGGACTAAGCCTACTCATAATGTGAATAGCGTGACCGCGAACACGCTTGATATGGGGACGGAAGGTCAGTTTCTGATCGAGGGTAACGCCAAGATATTTGACCTGATCCACCCAGGGGATGGGTCGGTCAAATAACCTAACTGGCTCCAACCTACGAGCACATGTTGTGTTCGTAGGATGGAAGATAATTGCAGCGCTCTTTTCGGGATTGACCTCGATACGCCAACGAGAGAACCATTGGCCTAGGCCGCTGATTGCCTCCTGGAGATATCGCCGAATAAGAGCAGGCTTACAATGAGTCGTATAGAGACAGGTATCGTCAGCGAATAACCCCAGATGCACTTTGGGGTGCCTGGGAATGTCATTCGTGAACAGAGAGTAGAGAGTGGGGGACAGCACTGAGCCTTGCGGGACGCCAGCGCGGATGGGGTGAGGGTCCGAGTACGTTCCCTCAATGCGGTAGCGGAAGCTTCGATCCCTTAGGAAATCTCGTATTATGAGTACGAGTCTGTCTGGCATACCCATCTCGTATAACTTGTATACTAGACCGTTATGCCAAACCTTATCGAAGGCTTTCGCTACGTCGAGAAAAATCGCACCGGTTTTTAACCCTTTGAACTTAGAGAAACCGTCCAACACGTGCTCCGCGATACGGTGCACCTGATGGACACACGAGTGTCCAGATCTAAAGCCGAACTGCTCGTCTATGAGGATCGAATTCTCATATGAAAAGTTGAGTATTCGCCTAAGAATGATCCGCTCGTATAGCTTCCCGAGGGAGCTAAGCAAGCTGATCGGCCTATAACTAGTGGGGGAGGTGCGGGGTTTTCCCGGCTTGTGAATCCCGATCACCGTTGCAGATTTCCACGCGGTTGGAAAGTGAGCATTGGTGAGGGCAGCATTGAAGATGCTGACAAGAACGAGGAGCAAAGCTTCGGGAAGAAGCTTGAGGATACGGTTGGAGATGCCATCCGATCCCGGGGATTTTCTGACGCGTAGTCCCTTGACCAGATCACTGACCTCCCGTACTGTTACGGGTTCTAGTGGGGGGGCTAACGGGGGGGCTTGAGACTTCCGCTCCACTTCCGAATCAATCCATGCGATATGAGTGTCATCGGCGTGAAGTAGACTCGGGGTACATTGTGACTCTAAACTGCCCGCAAGGCATTCAGCTTTTTCATCGTTTTGTACCGCGGGGGTTGGGTGATCCGGACGATCCAAAGGGGGAATAGAATAGACTGTGTCAGATTTAAGAGATCTAGCCAGTTTCCAGTAAGCCAGATGACTAGGCTTTATCTCTTCCAAATGATCACAGAATGAGTTCGCCCGAAACTCGGTAGCCTTCTTGCGGAATTCGCTTTGCAAAGACCACAGCAAGGACCGGTTTTCGGGAGAAGGGAAAGCTATTTTGTCCTTAAGGGCTCTATTTTTCCGCTTTAACAAATCAACCAGGTCCGGAGGGAGGGGTCGGCGGTCGATGTCGTCCGCCTCGACCTCCCTCGAGGCCTCACCTTGAATGGTGATAAGGTGCTTTGTAAAAGCGGTAATAGCTTTGTCTGTCTCGTCAGTCGTAGTTATTACGTTAGGAAAAGAGATTGAATCTAAGTGGGGGGTTGTTGTCTTTAGGAGACCTGTTTCCACCTTGGGCCAATCCACGATCGTCTTGGTCCTAGGTGGAAGGTTACCGGGGTTTGGTCCGAATTTATAAATGACCGGCAAATGGTCGGAATCTAACGCAGTAACCACTTCTACAGAACGCAACTGTAAGGTTACGTTCTGTATAAGGGCCACATCTAATATGTCGGGTCGGTGTTCGACAATAGTTGGAAAATGAGTCGGTTCCCTAGGGGGGATAATTGAGAATTCGGTTGTTTCTCTGGCTAAGAAGTTGAAAAGCTGAACGCCGTTTGGGTTAGATGCTACGCACTTCCACGCGGTGTGCTTAGAATTGAAGTCGCCTGCTGCGAAGACGACTCCATTGGGATCTGATTGAGCAAGTAGGTTTAAGTCTGTCGGTAAGAGTTTGTTTGAGGGAGACAGGTAGACTGACGCAATCGTTATCGGGTCGTGACCTTCTAACGAAATACGACAGACAGATGCCTCCAACTGAGTCAGGGGCGGGGGAGAGAGGGCAACTACGTGCAGACATCTGCGGTAGAAGATCGCGGTCCCTCCGAAGGGCCTATCTAACCTATCATTCCTAATCATTGCGTAACCGGGGATCCGAAATGATTTTAAATGCGGTTTGTAAAAAGTTTCCTGAACTAGAAATATATCGATAGAATGAGCGCGTAGGAATTCCATCACCTCATCTTTCATCCCACGGAGACCGTTGGCATTGAAGATGCCAATAATTAACGAACGAGGTTTAAGCGTAAGGGGCGTACTATCCATAATAGTTAGTATTGGCACCGCGAGCTGACGCGAGAAGTTAATTAGTTATTGCGAGCTGAGAGAAGTTCGCACCGCTCTTTGTAAAGAGTGTTTATCTCTTTATAGAGAGCTAGTGCGACGGAGGGCTCTTTCACAGACTTGAGCTCATCCTCAATTGCTGCTATGCGAGATGCGATAGCATTCGCACGCTTCAATTGAGGCGTACCCTTACTGGAAATGCCAGACTTTGCGGGAGCAGGTGCAGCCCGGGCTGCACGTTTGGACTTGTTTGGACAAGTCGAGACTGGATTGGACTGGGGCGCAGAAGGCGCCGGGGGGGCTACGTCCGCTGAAGGCGGAAGGTACCTGCCCTTTTGAGGGGCCGCGGAAAGTGCAGGGAAGTTGCGTGAATTACGCTGAGGCACCACCGGACCTTTAGGTTTGGGCGAGGCTTTTGGGCGCTCGACCCTCTGTCGCACCTTGGGGGCCTTCGGGCAACCCAGCCAGCTGGCTGTGTGGCCCGTTTGCCCGCAAAGTACGCATGAGGGCGGCACGCCTTTCGGCTTCACACACTCCTTGGTCGAGTGGGGCTCCAGGCACTTTACGCAACGCCAGGGGGCAAAACAACCCTTCTGGCTGTGACCATAGTGCTGACACCTATGACACTGCCCTATCCACACACGTTTGTGTGGGCGCTCTATCCTAATACCTACAAGCATGCAGACCTCCTTCACGGTGAAGATGGTCTTGCATGAAGCATGCTCGGGGTCAATCTTAACTAAAACGATATCGTACGCGCCCTTACGCTTATTCCTGAGGCGATGGACACTCCTAACCGCTATGCCTTGCTCGACTAGCGAGGCCTGAACTTCTGATTCGGCGAATTCTTTGGGAATGCCCCGGATCACTACTCTAAAATCGCGCTCGTAGTCGTGCGGACGCCTACGATAGTAGTGCTTCTGCTCGACTAGGAGGCGGAGACAAGCGCGATAATCTTCGGATCCCCGAAGCTGGATTTTAACCCCTTCTTCGTGATCCTGAGCGGACTCCCACTTAATGCCCCGCAGTTGCAAGACTCTTGCAACTCCGAACCACTTAGTTTTGTCGCTCAGGATAACGAAGTCGAGCTTATTATCCTTACGACCTATACCGGGACCCCCGGGGGTCTGAGAGGAGGGAGCCTCGCCGACCTGTGTCTCAGTAGAGACAACGGGAGCCTGAGGGGCCGCGGGGGGGGCTGAGTCGGCGAGAGCACGCGGAGCCTGGTCACGCGGGACCGGCTTCTTTTTAGCCACCGGTGACTTCGTTCGTGGGGACGAAGGGGATGAGGAAGCCGACTTCCTCGCCTCGGAGGAAGCACGCGCGCGCTTGCGCTTTTCCTTCCGAGACATCGCGACCTGAAAATCTGTCTCCATCGGGGCCGCGTCGCCAGCCTCTTGAGGCTGTGTTACGCGGTCTAAGGGGATTTGCTCGAGAGGGATTATAATGGGCTCTTTGAGGCTTTTGACCTCTGCTAACGTCCGAGAGGCGGGGTTAACACTGCGGGTCGGGCTCCGGACTACCTTTCCTGCACCTTTAGGGGTACGGGAACGGGATTTCCGGACGTCCGAATCTGACTTGGCCTTAGGGGCCGAGAGGGCAACTGAGGCGGGCGCGGCCGCCTTTACTGGGGGCTCCGGCGCCTTAAACGGCGCCGCGATTGCCTTAGGGGCAGGGGGCACTGGGGACTTTGAGGCCTTAGGGGCCTTGGCCTTTTTAGGGGCCTTCTGCTCTGCCAGCGGGGCAGAGGGAGCCTTAGGGGCTTCGGTTACCTTAGTGGCAACCGGGGCCGGAGGGGCCGTGGGAGACGATGAGTCCTGTGACTCTTCCGGCACACTCAGCGATCCGAACGCATCGGCCACCGAGAAGTCAGCGAACCTCTTGCTCAGCCCTTTTTCATGCTTGAAAAAGCGTGAAACCAAGCCAGCAACCGATTCGAAGGCTTCCTCGGGGTTCTCGGAACGGGCCGCTGCGCGGAGAAGGGCTGCGGGATCCATGGCGAAAAACGATGGAAACAGAATCCTAACAGTCAAAGTCGTGTCTGGATTGACGTCTTGAGCAGTCCTCGCCGTGTCCTTGTCACACTACACTACGCAACCTACTCACGAAGGGCAGATATGAGGACGTACACCTCAGGAGAGATGCTCGGGAACACTCTTCAACGTGCTCACCCCACACAGATTGTGTTGTCACCGTTCGGTTTCCTCTGTGGGACCACTACGCAGCGTGGATTTCCAAAGGGGGCAGAGACACGCGGGTCTTGACTTGAGAAAGTCTTAACTATCACACGCGATGCTTCCACGGGCAATGAGAATCACCACGCAGGGGAGCTATAAAGCGGTAGATAGCGCGACGGATCGGGCCTAATTCAGGTAGCGAGAGCGATAAGATAAGGAGCGCACCCAAAAGCACGACCTCACCCAAGCACTGCCGAGACCGGAATGTAAATGTGGGGTAGTGTGTCACCTTTGGCTTATATATAGTAGCCGCTAAATCTGTCATATCTGTGTATTTTTTATGAAGCCTAAGCTTTTAAAGCAAAATACTAACCTGCCTTTTTATTACATTATGGCCAATTTTCATTTGGATCTATATTTGCATCTTATTAATCTTAAAAGGATGTTTAATATGATAGATTTTTACACCACGTGCAGTCCACCTAGGTAGCAGCTAATCTCATTCAAAGCGTTTATTTTTCTCCTGAATTGATGAGTATGACAGCAAATCAAGCTTTCTTGTTATATGTTGTGTTTAAAATGATCTTTTCTCTGGTTTCCAATCAGTGGGCTACATGTTTCTATCTACAAGTTTTTAAGGATACTGCGGCGTTGCCTCTATAGTTTCTTTGTACATAAAATTTAAATAAAACACTTTCATTTTGTCAAAGTTTTCGGCATAACAGGTATGTAGCTACAAATATAAATAAATATTATAACGATACTTATATTATGTAGACAGTTGTGATGTAATGGCCTATTCACAGAAGTATATAAGTACCCTTTAATCACCTTGGGAACAGACGACGAGATATACCTAATGTAATCACGACGAAGATCGTGGGTAATAGAGACTAATAGGATTTTTTCCAAGAAACACTTAGGCTGGATTCAAGCAAACTGGAATAAGACTAACTCGAAGATTCAGTGACAAAATGTCATATAGGTATAAAGACATAAATTCTAAGAATAAACCTAAATCCACGTTATAAATATTTACACAAAGGTAATAAATTATGGAAGAAAAATGTAATGTGATCCAATGCAATGTAAGCAGAACTCGAACCTGCGACCCTACGATTCCGGCGTAGTGCTCTCCCAACTGAGCCAGCACATCGTTACGTCAATCTCACCGCTAGCACCTGTACTGTTATGTCATTTTATATATATTTTTGTTACAATAAAGGCCATTTCTTCGAGGATGCTCCCTTACCGACTTACACGTGTAAAGGGCTACTAACCACTACTTAGTTTTATCATTGGTCGTTAAGCTATTAACGCTCCTGAAATCTGAATTACTTACATAAACTGTAAGATACAAAAACATTGATAAAACAGAACGGCGAAATACCTACTCGTTTAATTTTTCATTCAAATTATTGGCTACACGACAAAATGTAAATGAGGCCCGATATCACTACTGCAAGTACTTGCCGGTGATTTCATATTCTGTCGCATGAATTATTGATGATAATGAGAAGTTAACTGTCATTTGAGAGTGACAAATGTGCATCATTGTATTAGACCGCTTCTCGGCTATGACGCGTGCTAGTGATTATGAAAATCAGTTTCCTGTTTGTGAAACGCTTAGCTTTAGGAACCTCATTATATATTTTAAATGGGTATTTATAAATGACAATGAGTGGGTTAATTTATTGGTTAGTCCTTCTTTAGCGAACGTTCGACATATATTTTGCATGGGGGTTATATATGAGATGCTGACGGACAGCTATACTATCCCACTTGTGATCGTGTGTTCGTGAACAAATTGGATTCACGAACCACGTCCGCGCACAGGGCAGAAACAGTTGACAGTGTCGCCGTTGTCGGATACGTCAAGGAGGAAATCATCATCATATATGAGAATAATGATTCCCGTTAAATAAAAAAAAGGTTCGCAGTCAGATGAACATCAAAGGTAAACCCTAAATAAAAACATAAAAACTAAGTACATGTACTTACGTAACTAACGGTAGCATTTCGATTATCTGTGAACATAGCGATCTTTTATGTTACGGATTCCTATAATGTATAAACAAAATGCAAAAACACTGAACACGGCCACAGGTCAGACACTAGGTAGCCACATGTAGCGCAAGCTATCGAAATAAAAAAACACTCTCCAGAAAGTTGCTCCGCAACAGGCTACCACGCTCATGTCAAACACAAAACCTTCTCGATAAAATATTACCACACAGCGTAGTTCTGACACCTCGAAATTTGGTAACAAAAGTGTCGCGAGCTTTTTCCCCTATTCTTTTTCAATCTATTTTCCGAAAGCTGTTGGATAATATTTAACTTACTTTCACGAAGGCTTGTTCCTTTGAAAATATTAAGTGTCATAAAATGTCGTTCGAGACATTATTTCGCAAAATTGAGACAGTAAAACATCTCAGCGCGCTAGCCGGCTTTCAATAAACCATCCTAAAGTGACACTAATGCCACGCTGTTTTAATGCCCGCTACGGCGTTTTAAAACCCTTTTATAACATTAAAATTCTTAATTTATCACCTTTTGTTACGACGCGGGCTATCAGTAAAATGGAATGAATTAGTAATATCATCGGTAGCATAAAATGCCAGTATAAATAGCCTAAAATAATTAGAAAGTATTAAAATGTAGAATTGCCCTTCCATCGTGGATATTGGATAATTATGAACATGCAAGGGCATTATATTATATTATCGACCATTCCGCGTAGCCCATTTCCATTGACGTTTTTTCTTCCAATTTTTTTTTGTTGAACAGCTATTTTCGTGTTAATTAATCTTATGACATGCGTATATTTCGATCAGTTATTTGCTCAAACTGAGTATTCGAAATCTTTAATTCCGATTTTAGGGTGAATATGACCAGCATCTCGTAAATAGCTATTCCCATGCGTTTTTCTGGGCTTAAGTCCCGTTACTAAAGTTAGGTATATGAAAACATTATGATACATACCTACGTGAAAAAGTTTCCATAATATTTATACAAATGCCTACCCAATGGAGGTCTATGACGGTCGCGTATAGAATTATAAAGCTCCTGGAACTTTCTGACAAGGTACGCAAGAGTAACAGACCTTAAATTCTGCAGCACAATTCTCAGATGTTTTCCTAAAACTGTCTGTGCTGTTTTTTTTTCAAAACTTATTCTTAAACATATTTTGTCTAAAAAAATCATACAAGTATGAAAATCATATTGTTTCAGTTGCGTCCGAGGCGACTACCTAAAAGTGTACTGGGAGGTGCAGGGCCCTGGGCCGCCCGGCGCGGTGAGCGAGCGGTCGGCGTGGGCCCGCGAACTATGTGGAAGCCGGGCAGACGTGCCTCCGGCGTTGTACTCCCCGGGGCCGGCGCTGGTGCTGGAGTTTCACACGGGACCGAGGCAGAACAACGCTACGGGGTTCATCGGGACCTACAGTTTTATTGATAAACGTGAGTACATTTTGATGACGTTCATTATAGCTGTCGTGGGCGAGAATTATGTGGAAATAGAGTAGAGACACCGCCGCGCCGGTTACTCCCTGGGACCGGCGCTGGTACTGGCGTTTCATAAGGGACTGAGACAGAACGACGCTTGGTATGTGTGCATGAACTATATTGAAACCGGACAGGCGCGCCTTCATCGTTGTACTCATCAGGACCTGCAGTTTTATTGTTCAACGTTAGTTCCTTTTGTTGAAATTCATTATAGCTGTCGTAGGCGAAAATTACGTGGAAATAGAGTAGATACGCCGCCGGCACTGTACTATATATGATGATGTATAAATTGTATTATCATATTTATCATATTAGTTGGCCGACATCTTCAGGAACAGCTCGCTAATTCGCCCATGCGTCTGCGACCACCATAAATGTCACTATCATGAAACGTTGAATATTAAAAGGAAATGAAAAAACATATCTATAATGTATATTGTAAGTAAATGCTATAAGTCAAAGGTTGTCTTTGACGACGTGCCTGCCGGTTGTTTCCTCTAATTACGAGTATGGCATTTTCCTTTGTTCAATGTTCATCTCTTATAATATAATAATGAGTATTATTGTCGCGTTATTCCCAAGTCCACAATATAAATCAGATTTTCGGCACATAAATAATGTGTAATCTTAATTGCTAGATGTGACTGGATAGTACCTTTTAGAGTTGGTACCTCAAACAAGACGCGTCTGTTTTATTTATACTACCTCAGAATGTGAGAAAACACTTCCTTAACTTGAAAAATATCTAACACAACAACGGAAATGTTTTGTCATTGTCACAGCATAACAGCAGTAATCTCTCGACGAAGTCTTGCCGGACTCAGGTGTAAAATGTTCCGCTACTAAACAATACCTGAAGTCTGTAACACTGGTTCTGCTGCACCATAAATAAAAACTAAACCTTGAAAAAGAAAATCATGATCATAAATCTTCATCAGCCTATCATAAGTCAGTCATAAGTGAGACAAAATCAGAATTCAGCACAATGAATATAATATTTCGAAAAAGATGATACTTTCGAAGTAAGAGGCAATGTTTAAGAAACGTACATAGTTTGTACCCAAACTTACCTACAGCTTCTTTATGTGAATAAACAAGAATGCAATGTTAAACTTGACATGCAACAACACAAATTCCAACAAACGTATAAAAGAACTGTAAACACAAAATTCAGCTACCTGAATTACCCCGCCGAGTCAGTCAATGCAATGCACTTTAGAAATTTTCATACAAATAGTGCGGTGTGATTGTCCGATTATCATATAGATAGACGGTGGCTCTTGGGAGCGTTACAATCCTCCTTCATAAAGAAAACAAAGCGTAGTCAATCAGATTTGCATACAGAGACTGTCTCGTGACAGGACGCGATGTGTGTGTGTGGGCTTTGTTACCGAACTTGTTCGGTTCTTTTGCTACTTTATTTACGCCTCTGAAACAATCGCAGCGTGAGTTTCTAGAAGCTCTTCCAATGTTCCGATTTGAAATGCCTTTTATTAGCTCGAGCTTGCAGTATCCAAAACAAAAGGATTTTTCGTTCGTCTGCCATATTCATTTGGTGGAATTTTATTTATGAAAACAATGACTTTTCTGTCTGTTACAGCATAAAAACCGTTTCAAGAAATAATACACTGTTTTAAATTGCATTGCAAATACGAGAGAATACACCACACAACTGTTGGACCTAATTAACTATGTATAGGTATATTATACGCATAGCGCATAGGCAAAAAAAGCGGTTAATAGCTTAACGCATTGACTTTGGCATGTGATACAAATTTTCCAGAATCCCCATGAAGTCAAAACAGTTTGGAAGAGTGGGATGCAAGGGTAGCTTGACAACCAAGAACACTTTACACTCGACTGGTGGAGGAAAAATGCATTATAGTTTTTCTCCGCTCCCGCGAACGAAGTTCCAGGGTAATCCCATTAAGTTTAATAACGACTCCGCGGCGCAATGCCGTCATGCCGGAACGCTACTCGCATTTAACACTTCCATGTAGATCAGGGACTAAATTCGACGTTTCCTCTCTTTGTCCGATATGTGCGAGATGTAGCTACTATTCGATGTAACGGCTATGAGATGTTTTCTATCTTATTTAAACTACTTATTACGAGGAACGTATGTCTATAAATCTGGCAGTTAGCTCACTTTCAAACAGCGTTGATTTTTAAAAGGTTACTCCGGCAAGGCGCGAACGTGTCAAACAACATGTATTTTTTCTAAATTAGTATATAAGATAGACGGGTTTCTACATACGTGGGACATTAACAAGTTCAAGTAAAGCCTGACTCGAGTGCCTTAAGAATCAAATGTAGGTACTTACCCATTTAATATAATATGATCAAAGGTTACTCGATTCGCTGAGACGTGACGTACCCCGCTGCTACAGGATGGTTAAATATAATTGCCGTCTAAAGGGACCGATCAATATCCAAGCACTATTTCTAAACATTTAAAGCATTAGGAGTTTAGACTGATGTTGAATTATACAATTATACTGTAGTTATATGAATAAAATTTGCTTAATATGTCACGAAATTGTACAAAGGCAATCAAATTTTATGTTTTGACTCCAAAATAAATTTTGAAATTGTTTTCAGAATCCTCACAATTGAACAAAACAATAAATATGACAAACATAAACTTAAACGTACCTACTTTTTCACGGTGAAAATGGCACATTACTTTTTGTCTCTACATATACAAATATTGGTACCCTATGCTATGCACATGTAGGTAGCCATTTGTTTGGAGCGTTTTTAGCGCTCCGAAGGAATGTTGAACTTTCACGGTAATTTTTAGGGTTCCGTAGTCAACTAGGAACCCTTATAGTTTCGCCATGTCCGTCTGTCCGTCTGTCCGTCTGTCCGTCTGTCCGTCCGTCCGCGGCTTAGCTCCGTGACCATTAGTACTAGAAAGCTGAAATTTGGTATGAGTATGTGTATTTATGACGCCGACAAAACGGTAAAATAAAACCTAAAAAAAAAACTTTTTTTCGGGTACCTCTCGAACACCTAAAGTAGGGGTGATATTTTTTTTTCGTTTTAACACTAGTGTGTGGGGTGTCGTTGAATAGGTCTTTTAAAAATAATAGGGGTCTTTTAACATATTTTTTTGATAAAGTCAGCAGTTTAGTAAATATACGCTCCGAAAAGAAAAAAATAGCGTCCCCCCCCCTCTAACTTTTAAACCACGGGTCAAAAAATTATGGAAAAAATCATGAAAATGAGGCTTTGTAATTACTTTCAATGAAAACTATATTGAATAAAATCGGTCGAGCCGTTTTCGAGTTATCGCAAAATTCCATAATTTTCTTTAAAATGACGTAAGTGCCGCGCGGTGTCCTTATACTTCGAACGTTACACATATTAGTTAACTACCATACTCCATGAAAAGATATCGCTCAATCTGGCGCGTATAATCGACAACTTCCAGAAGGTAAGAAGTAATTACAGTTACTTTGGCGTTTACGACCTTTTTTATAGAGATTGAAATCTTTCTCGTACCTAATTTAAGCCCATCTATTGTGAAGGATGGGTAACTACGGAACCCTACACTGAGCATGGCCCGACATGCTCTTGGCCGGTTTTTTACTTTTAAGGCGACTCCGTACGTGGAATGGTGATTTTTAAAGTCCTAAGGCTCGTAATCTAGCTAACGGAAAAATCTGAAAAAAATATATGTTATTTTTGACTATTTCTTCTAAAAAATTATAGTTGGATTTTTTTTTAAAGCAATAATTACTATGGAAAAAATAATGTTGAAATAGGGTCGTTTTCAATTTTCAATTCCCTAAGGCTTCTAAACTACAAATGATATTTACACGGCTCTTTCGCAAGAATATTGACAATTCATTGATCTTTAATCGTATTGTTTAAAAGTTTGTAAAATGTAAATTCGGTCTAATAAAGCATCAAAAAAACTGAATTTCCGCGAGCGCGGCCGTGCCCGGGCTGCGAGCTCAGTGTAAATCTAACCGTCGAAGGGGAAGGCTGTGTCACTTGCTCTCGCGATCCATCTAGTTACGGAAAATTGTTATAGTACCGGATACCGCGGAGGTTCGATCTGTCTTCGTGCGTTTGAAGTGTATTTTAAGAGAGTGTAGTTCGTTTTTTACGACTACGCTATGCGACATAACAAAAAGCACTCATTTTCATATAGAATTAAATGTAACTGTTTTTTTTCGTATTTAGGTATCTATTAATTTTAAGTATATATAAAAAAAATTGTCATAGCTTAGCATTCCCGGACACATTTGGATACTTAGATATTCTCAGTCATGGGCCCACACCAGACAGGATTCCCAGAAAATAACACTTGGTGTGGGTTTTAGGGCCCTTCTCTGTGTAATATTAGAGTACCGTAGGTATTTCGGTTAGTAAAAAAATCTGATAATACAGATATTTAAGTATGATAACGTCTAATGATCTTTATTAATTCAACCCTAAGAGATATGAATATCGTAATGCAGAACAACTATTGTTCGTTTGAATACCATTGTAATATTCGGTAAAACGCTAATTTACGAATACGAATATTTATTGTAAGTATTCACATTCGTTGCGTCACTAGTACAGTACATGACATATGATATAAAAATACATTATCAAAAATTACAATAATTTTCTAGTTCAAGAAGGCAAGTGACAATCTGGGCATGAGGGCTTATTTATGTAAATATAGTCAGAATACATATTTGCATCAATAAATTTCCCACTTCATATTTAAATCTAAATAAGCGTTAGTAATTATTGACATATCCGCCGGGCCTAGCTAGACATACCTAGCCTGGCCATAAGTTCTGTTCCAATTGTTTACCGTTTATAAAATAAAAACCTGTTTTTTATTACATATCGTTTAAAAGCCATATATTAATGATCGGATTACAGTTGAATTAATGAAAAAATATATAACTTTATTTAGACTCATCGTAATGCCCAGACTTGATTTTTGACTAATGCTCAAAATTTTTCTCTCTAAGTTTGCCAGAGGGCAATGAAACGATCTTGGATCAAATTAATCGATCGCGGAAGGAACGCCAAAACCCAAATAGCTTACGTAACTCAGACAACCGCTAAACTAAAGTAGGGCTGACACATTTGCCGCATGTCAACCGATCTGCAGATCAAGAAATCTACACCCACCCAATAAAATTCGGAACTTCTAAGTTAACGTAAAAAAAAGATACGGCTCTTTATGCCGCAAAAAAAACGTATCTACGCTGGAAAGGAAAATTATCCAAGAGACACGGAGCTAACTTTACAGGACATCTAAAAAACTACGAACTTTTTAAAAAAAATAAAAAGTTTTAAATATTCTGTGGACCTACTTTTTAAATGAAGCATTTTATAATTATAAACAACATCATGTTCTCTACATGTCGCTTTTGTTATTTTGTCTATTAATGGAATAATTTAAAATTTAGCATCGCTTACGCAAAATGGCTGTCAAAATAGAATTAGGTAAAATTATCTAAACGACACGTTTCCCGAGATATTAGGTAAAATAGTATAATCTACATTTTACACAACAATCAACACAGTAAACAATATCTATGTGCATACGATGCTCATTTTATATAAACAATATCATGTTTTTTACATGTTGCTTTTGTTATTTTGTCTATTAATGGAATATTTTAGGATTTAGCGTCGCTTACGCAAAATGGCCGTCAAAATAGAATTAGGTTAAATTATCTAAACGACACGTTTCCCGAGAAATTAGTCAGGTAAAATAGTATAATCTATTACACAACAATCAACACAGTTAACAATATATATGTGCATGCTCATTTTATAGTCAGGTAAATATATAAATGTGCATAAATTAGCATGAAATAAATCAAGAAAAATTATCTAATCGCCTTTGTAGGAAATATTTCAGACATGAAAAGCTATTTATCGTACAATAAAACCTCACGATTAATGTTTTAATTAGAGAAAAATATTTATTTTCAAACATTAAAATTAATGTTTAGTTTAGTTTAGTTTATTTATCACAACATTACAAATTTCTTATAAATACAAGTACATGTCAGGTTATATTACTCTTCGGAATGTGATCGTTAAACAAAAATGATATTCGTAAATCAATACAATAAACATTAAATAAATGAATGTCTGAATAAAAATAATTTGTAAGTACACAATAGTGTAGTTACGATCAATATATCGATATAATTCTAATACCTACCAAAAAAGTGTGTAGGTACACATCAAAATAAAAATTAATTCTATGTCATGTTTACAAGTAAAAAAAATAATCCAGTAATGTTAAATTAATATTAATGAGCTAACACAATACAAAATTCATTGGATGTCAGTATTATAATAAGAAATACAATGTTAATAAAATTAAGGTAAAATATAAAATATAGTAACAATCTGATTATTGACAAATTTTACACTCAAATTATATTGACATATTCATTAACTGAGTAAAGGCACTTTTCCACCAACAACTTCTTGAGCTGGCATTTGAACGCTACATCACACCGTTCATTTTTTAATTGGTCTGGCAAGAGCTCATAATAAGTTGGTCCTATAACCCGCGGGTTCTTTGCATGTAGCACGGTGCGTCGCGGTACTGTCCGTAGACGTCCCGTACTACGAAGGCATTTGCCCGTCACTTCCACTCGCTTAAACTCTGACAAGTGCATTCTTGTGAACATTAAGACCTCAAAAAGGTAATGCGAATAGTGGGTCGTTATTCGGAGTTCGGTAAATAATTCCCTACACGATTGACGCTGGTTTACACCTGCCAATGAAGTGACATTTAAAGTTCTCTAAGACAAAAACTTATGGTCCAACTACGCAAATACAAAAAAAACTGCTTTAGGAATTTAAGATTTATTCATCAGATATCACGTGAAATTTCAATTTTATAAATTTTTATGTGTGATCTGCTGAAAGATTTCCAGTAGTTCTAGACCAATGTATGGTAGCAAACGATAGCTATGACTAATGAGAACAGCACAAGAGTTCTCAAGACTGCAGTCACTCGGTACTCATTAAGGAATTTTAAATCACGAACTACGTGAAATTTCAAGTTTTACAATTGCAATAAGATAATATCCTATCCTAACAAGAATAACAAAACTACCTACAACTCTGTGTGGTATAAGTGACGTCTCGTAAGACACTGTTTGAGTGAGATGGCGTTTGGGTCCATCAAGCGAGTCCAAAGTAATGCCTTAGCGCCACAGACACAGATTTACGCCGCAGATGGGCCTAACGGCCTTTATAAATATATTGAATTACTACTAAATGTGTGATATTTTATAAAACAGAACCGGTAAATTTGTCTAACTACCAATTTAACGAAAATATTTGTTTTTTAGTACATTCTATGCGACAAATACGACTCAATTGTCATTCAAGCAATTCAAGATAAGCGACAGTAGTCGATCAAAGTCATATTAGGTAAAAAAGGATAAGCGACAATGGTTTCATAGTATCAAAGCAGGTAAATTTGGATAAACGCCAATAGTTAAGATAGTTAAGATAGACAATCAGGTAATTTATCTAACTATGTTATTTTTTTATAGAATCTTATATCGATTCTGTTTAATAATGTGGAAATACCACATTTTTACTTTTTGGCTAATGCGCATAAGCATTTTAAACACACATGACATGACACAGAGGGCGCTCCAGTAGCGAAGAATTATGGAATCAAAGATTTAGTGTGATTGACGTAACGATATGATAGCTCAGTTGGTAGAGCACTACGCCGGAAACTTAGGGTCGCAGGTTCGAGTCCTGCTTACATTGCAGTGGATCACATTCAATTTTTCTTTCATAATTTACCTTTATGTTAATTTTATCATAAAGACATAGGTAAAATGCCTCAAACGACATTAAAATATATTTTACGATCAGATAAAAACAGTTAACCAACAAGTGCAAGGTTAGTTGCAATAAAGAAAATGATCCAAGTTGTTAAAGCTCTAAGGTTCATTATTATGCAAAAAACTTTTTATGTTATCTCCATTTTGCTAAAAAAAACTTAAAAATCAAGTCGTTTAGTAGAAAAAAAAAGTAGAGATTCTCTAAATCACCGACGGGATAAGCGACACAAAAGTCGTCAGACAGATGTATACGAGACCCAACCCATTCGATGCAGAAAAATCTGCCGATCCGAACAGTGTGTATAACTCAATATCCCCAAAAATGTCGCTTAGATAAGTTCTCCTTTCCAGCATCGGCATATTTTGACACTCAAGTAAATTAACATTTATAGGGTATCCATTGACCTTGAACATTGAAATTAGCCAAATATTCGTCTAGTAAAATATCGTCAATATCAACAAGTATAGGGGAGAATCTGAGAACATTACTAATGTAGTCATAAAAAAACTATCACTGTTTATAAGTAGGTAAAGGACGTAAATCCGTTTTCCAACGGTAAAGTTGAGTTTGTCGCTCTATTATTTATAGTTTATCTTTTCATTAGAGCAGCATGACCCGGGGGATAAAGCTGTACCTCCACTACTACTTATGTTAAAATATCGGTTCATCCGCTGGGTCACGATATGATTTATTTATTAAAAAACGGTATTTTTTATTTCTGCATGATTTTACACGTATAATCAAGAATCTTGTCGGCATTTTAACTATTTTTGGTAGGTACCTACACATACAAAAGAAACTAAAAAGTATTTTTCGATGCGAGACTTCCAAATGGCCAATTTCACTTATTTTTTTGGAAAATAGCTTTAACGCATTTTATTTTTAATATTCTACTGTAGTGGGTAAATAGATATTTAGTAATCCGCAATAATTATATCATTGTTTAAATGATTTATTTTACTTATACCTATAATATTATACCTATAAGGTTTGTTGATCTTCAACTCTCGCTCGGACTATGCGAGTGTATGAAGCTGCTTGGACGCCACTCAACGAGATTATGAACGAAGTAATGTTCCGGGGGCGCACGGTCGGCGGGGGGAATAACGTTAGGCTCCGCCCAGATCCTCAAGGACGTTGGGATTAGGAGTCGCCTTAAAGCAGGCTTAGTGTTAGTCCCATATAGACATTTGATTCCAATAAAAAATAGAATCGATTGACGTCCTCGAAAAAATTGTCTACACGCCTATTGTCATTTGGGTACCTAATTGCTTTATCTGTTGATCTTAACATTGTTCAGGGTAATGCACTTTTGTGACGTCGATTAATATAAACGGCCATAAGAGTGAGGAGGACTTAAACCCGCCGGAACAGTATCGTGAGTGGGTCAATTTCCCAAGCAGTATTTTTTGATGGCAAGACTGAAAACGCAGGTGCAGAAAGGTTGAATAATAAAGTACCATTTTTTTTCGGATACAGCCCGCTATTGTCTACCTCGGGCAACATCTAAAATTTAAATATTAATATATATAACAATAAAAAAATATATATTTAGACCAAATTTCTCATCAAGGTGGGTTGTCCCCAAGCCGGTTTTGTTTGTAAAATGCCGGGTAAGTCAAATACTACGCATGACAAAGAAAATCTGTTACCATTATTTTATTACCATATAAATAGGTAACGAAAAAAGCACATTACCCGTTATATATCTCCTTTGTATACCCTTGAATAAGTGCATATACGTTTGTCCCGAGAAAACTTCTCATTACCGCCGACAATGTTTCGAACCGATTTATTTCCCTAATTTGATCAAGTATGCCCCCCGTCTCCCGCGCACTTCAAAGAATTAGTTAAGCTGCGGCGCTCGACGAGGCCGGTTGTGTATAGTGGCAATACTTTGGCTCGTATAAACGTGAATATTTCATCGCGGTGGACAGGGGACAAAAAAAATATCATTCCGGAGTTTGTTATAGTTTCTTTATTTTTTAACTGCGTGGTTTGAAATTTATATATATCAGGTAAAGTACACTCGCCATTACAAGAGTTGAATTAGTTTTAGAATATAGGGCTTACTTTTTTTTTAAGAAATAAAAATATGTCGTGTTTCTCATTCCACCATTCTCATCCCGGTGTTTCCGGTGTAGTAAAATGACTTTAAACCCCACCAAAATGAGGAAAGCACCGGAATGACATCAAAAGTAGCTTCACTTTTCATAAATATTGTTGAAATAATAATATTTTTTTATTTTGTTTTTAATACCATACTAAGATATATGATTATATTATTATGTAATGCCAATATAATATATATTACGAATATAAAAAGTAAAATTACTTTCATAATATGCCACTTTTCTTTCATTCCGGCGTATGAAATTTCATTGCGGTGCACTTATTTTATCATCCTGGTGTACATTTATCATTCCGTTGTGTGTTTCATATTCGATCTCGAATATCTCGAAAACTATTTCAGATTTCAGGGTCCCTTTTACATATGTTTAATAATATAGTCTAAAGTATCTCTTCACATTAAAAAAACTTAAAAATAATCAAAAATAAAGAATCACACCGAAATGATACAAAAAATGCGTCTTGTTGAAATTGACCCGAGTACGTAATTTCATTTTCTTATCAGTTATCACTGCTGAAAATATTTGAGTTTGATGTGGGAAATCGCTGTAGGGGGTTCAATTTGAGTTAAATGACGAGCCGAACTTCACTTAGTCTAAAATTGTAAATTCAAAATAATAAGATCGATATCGAGAGATTTATTTAATATATATTCAACTTTGCTAGCTTACGTTAGTTTACTAAGTTACGTTACTTACTTACTCCGCTGGCGCAGCGACCCGTAGTGGATCTTGGCCTCCGATACGAAATGACGCCAGCGCGCTCTGTCTTGAGCAATCTCCTCCCAGTTTCCTGCTTGTAGAGCGCGTAGGTCCTTCATAACTAAGTTACGTTAGTACACCTAATCTAGAATATGACATTTTCAAGAGTTTTGAAAAATGTATGACTTCAGGGGAAACAATCGTTAATGAAATGTAAAAAATGATGAAACGTTTCTTTATAAAAGATACCGTTTGCTATAGCAGAACAAATTTTTCAGCATCGTGGACATTTATGAAAGGCATGTATTTAACGCAGCGACAAATTAATCGGATTTAGGGATTTATAAAAAATTAAAGGGGGTAGCAAAAATAATAAATTGGCGACTAATTGCGGAGACTAGTATAAAGTAAAAAGTAGCAGCTAAGTAATCTATTTTCGGCTTTGTTTCAATATAAACTAGCATCGAGTTTGGCGACTGAATTAACTAATTAAGCGGAAACATGACAGCGGATAAAAAGTTGAAAATGGCCTACTCTAATTGTTCAATGGAGATTGCATATAAAATAAATCAAGGTCATAAAAAAAATAAAAGGAGCGCTTTTTAGGGATATAAAAAGAAAAACCAACCTAACCTAACCCGGCCGAGTCGGATCTTCTGCTAATATTAGTCGCCAAGTCATTATTTATAGTACCTCGCCTATGATTTCAATAATCTTGTTTATTATTTCTGCTACCTTAAAATAGCTGCCATTATTTGAATTTTAAAATATCCTTAGTTTAAAGCTCATTTAATATAAATGATTGCCAAAATATTTAATCGCTGACAAGTTATTATTTTAGTTGCAAATAGTTTGCTGCTCTTTAATTTTTCTGTCGCCGCGAAAATAATAAGCCTTTATGAAATACCACTTTGTTATTATTCTTCCTTACATTATCATGTAAGCATGTGCATGTACGAGTATACTCTGTCTCGTTTACTCCCACTGGATAGTTAAATGCAAAAAGAATATTAAATAAATATGTTTATTTCAATATATTTTGGGAATCACATACTAATATTCTTCTTGAATACGTATTGCTCCTCATATTATTGAGTTATCATTTAATAATCAGTCAGATGAACCCGCATTTTTCGAAGCTGCAGCAAGTTTCTTTTGTATATCGTCAATCTGTAAATAACATAAGTTTGATTATCATTACATAAATAAAATAATATTTACTTTAATTTAAAAACTCTAATTTAGAGGTTAATAATCAGTGAGCGGCACAGCCCGTGCCCGCTGGTGTCGTACAGTAATTTAAATATGAACATAATTATCATCCCACGATCTCGATTGAAAAAAAGATGTTCTATTGAGTGTAATATATTTTATTATTTATTTATTTAAACTTTACTGCACAAAACAAAAATCAGAACAAATGGCAGAGTTAATGCCAAATGGCATTCTCTACCAGTCAACCAAATAAAACAAAATAGGGCCAAACAGAGATACTAGAAGTTGGTGCAAATCGGAAAACTAATTATACAGAAAGCATCTAATACCATCTAGGGTACAAGTTAATACTGAATATATATATGATTACCGTATATACAAAGATACATATCAATTAATCAATAAACCATTAAAACCAATATTTAAAAAAGTTAATTTTTACTTTCCTAATTTTTATGGTAGGTAATGGAAAAATATTTCATTTCATTTAATTAAGTATCTACATTAAATCACTTTCAGCACTCTTAAAAATCAACATGAATTGTATGAATAAAGAAAAAATAAATAAATTCGTGATTTGCGAACCGCGGGGCTGTACGGTCAGCTATGCCTGCTGATGAGCTTCATATCGTAGGAGTTCGAAACATGTTGGGCCGTTCCTGTCAATTTTACGTGAGTTTTAAACCGTTTGTAATAATTATTAAACAGACGAAATAAACTTTTTATAAGATTGATTATAAATAAATTAGGAATCACTTACCAGTTGCTCGGCGCCTTTCTTTGCCTTCTCGAAGTTTTCCCCGAGTACGCCCTGGGCAGTTTTGAGAAGTTCCTCGCCCTGCTTCTGTAGAGCTTCCAAGGCAGAGGGTGTTGTCTCTGCGGGGGTTTCCCGTTTCACAAAAGCGTTGGCCTGATAAGTAAAAACAAGAACATATAAAATAAAAAATATTTTCATTAATATCTTTATAAACAGTATAGTTAGCTCTTT
The DNA here is from genome assembly GCA_932273695.1 of Apotomis betuletana. NCBI lineage: Eukaryota > Metazoa > Arthropoda > Insecta > Lepidoptera > Tortricidae > Apotomis > Apotomis betuletana. The sequence continues at coordinate 18,322,560 of OW026300.1, forward strand.
TTAAGTGTACAAGATACCAGAAACCTGTATGCGTGTGGATAAAAAGAAAATCATACAATATATCGTAATTCAGCACAATTTTATACTCATCTACCACACTACTAACGTAACATATTGATATAGCTATGCATGTTATGGTAAAACGATGATATCACATCAAACCAGTTTTTGAACGAAATTAATTGATTGTCTAGCGAACAAAGATGCGCGGAAATTCAAGCAACCAACAAATTTCAATCAGGCATTTGCCACACAAAATGTATAGGTATTTAGGTTGTCTTAAATGTATTTACATGAGTGCCGATACAACAGAGAATAGTGCAGTTGAGAATGACAATGGCTGTCATAAATTAAATAAAGTAAATGTGTACGAATTTATTCTGTTATTAAATCAATGATGTAAATAAACAGTACTCACGCTGACTAGGCACATAGCCAGAAGGACAATCAGGAGTTTGTTCATTTTGTTCCGATTTAAACTTCACAACCCAACGACGAAACTTAGACTGGACATATAATACGATTCCTTTTATTTATGGACTTATCAACCAACAAACTTTGTTATCGGTCAATGAAACAAAACATATATGTGCGTTAAATATTTCTATTAAATGTTACAATTACTTTGAATAGGTACACGCGATAAGGAGTCACCTTTGACTCAGACGTTCCTACTAAGAAGATATCGCAGAATATGTATGAGCTGTCACGCCACACAAGTGCAAATAATAACCTTATTAGATTACTGTATTAAATATTAATCAAATATATTAAATATATAAGAGAAGGGAAAAACAAAAAAAACATGCTACGCCGACCCCAAATAAATGGAATAAAGGGAAGGGGCACGATAGTGATAATACATTTTTTCATGTTTTGAAGCATTGCTTTACCTAAGTAAACATTTTCATGCGCTAATACTCGATTAATTCAATTACAGGTACCAGTAAAATGTAATCCTATCATAGATAAGTAATACGTTTCTCTCTAATTAATAAAAATTTTACATCGTTTTTTGTCAATTAAGCTCGAATCTTTTTATATGTATTTGTCTCAATTTTTTTCATTCTTAACTAAAAAATACGATGGTAAATCTTTATTGACTCTTCTGTATCTGAGTGTAAGACCGCCTACTTGACACATATTCTATAAGGTAAATAATAGAGATTCAATAAATTACAAGTAGATGATTGTCTGTTATTTCGCACATGCAATACACCCATCGGATCGTAATAATATTGCTTCAGACAACACACAACTCTAAGGCATTAAGGCTTCGTGGAATTCGGGAAATTGTTTTGGTAAATACATTTTATATATCATGCTATTATGGTTCTAACTTGTGGTAATGGTTTTCTGCCTTTTCGCCGAATGTTTTTTCGTTTAATTTTTCATTTCATCGAATTTTCACTTCGTCGATTCTTTTTTTTCTTGGAAGTCATACATATTTAATTCAAAATATATTGATTAGGTTATGTTAGGTTAGGTTTGTTTTATAAAAATCCCAAATAGTTTACAGTTTCAGAGAAAAAGGCTTTCGACAAAATGACGCTTCTGCGAAATGTAACACATCTGAAGAATAATAGTACATTATGGTACGTGTGAGTTATGTTGATCATTACAATGCATGTCAAAAAGAGTGTAGTGATCAAACTGTATGCCAGGTTTATACCTACATCGTTTTGCAACGCATTTGCGAAATCATAAAAAAACATTACTTTGACGACGCGGCGCGGTTGGCGCAGTGGAAGTGTAGCCTATCCCGGGCTCCCAGCCAGTCCTGGGTTCGAATCCCGACATGGGCATATATTACATTTGTGTGATACACTCGAATATTTGTTCCTGGGTCATGGATCTTCTCTATGTATTTATACATACATATATGTATGTATGTCTGTCTTCGTCTAGTGCCCATAACACAACCCTAATAGAGTTTACTGTGTGACTACATCCATTTGTGTGAGGTTGTTCGATTTTTATTTATCTATAATACAGACAGTAAAAATCTTGTAAAGTAACAATCGCAAAATCATTCATGCATAAAAAAAAGGTTAGATAATGCTGAAATAGGTACACAGTCTGTAACAATGTTGATTTGTCTTAGCAACAGGTATTTGTCAAGATAATGTCAAAATCTAGTCACGAATTAAGAATAAGTACCACTTTAATATAAGCATTTCGCTTGGTCTATAAGACTGAACGACGAAGATGATAAGTAGTTGAGCAGAACTCAGGAACCAGATTAAAGGAAACAAATTGCCGTTTAAGTCCACTCGACGCTAACTTTATAGAGCTGGAGCACGATGGAACCTATTAATCGTAAACTACAATTAAGATGGTAAAATATCTTTAGTCGAAGGGGCACAACCGCGTGCGACGGAGTGTTAAGTTTTTGGATGCAAGAAAAGATATTAAGGAATATAAAATGAACCATTAATACAAAGATCAAAGCTTGAAGAAAAATTTAAAAGGAGCTACCTGGTGGAAGAGATTAATTAGATGTTTCATAAAATTAATATAAAATGAGCTAAGGTAAAAGAGTATCACGTATGACAGTTTTGAAGGTGTTCATGCAATTTCAGAACTTTACTGAGTTATGATAGTTTCGTTTACTTGAAATTGATTGCTTTTAAATTATGACATTTTCTTAGCAATTTGGCAATAAGTAACGTAGTCTCTCTATCTTGTCTGTGATTGACTACGGCACGGCATACATGTACTTTGAAAAAGAGAGCTCCATATAATTTAATATGACATATCTTTACGTTACAAACTCAGGAATCAGTGAAATAATATTAATTCGTAAATATAAAAAAATAAAATGGATGAATACATTACCTAGATTAGAAATAAAAATTCTTATTTACATACACTCAGTTTATGTATCATACCCATAACTCACTTTAACCAGTTTGAAACAAATCTGTTATTGGAAGTACATCCTACTCAACCCGCTGCATATTTGAGTAATTGCCTAATTTTGAGGATTACGAAGTTTATTGGGGCATGACTTCATCAGTCAATTTAGCATTGACGGATGGAATTTCATTATACAATTGATTATTCTCTGGGATTCGGTTTTGTTGTGTTAAATCATATTTCCCTGATATTTTACACATAATACAACTATATATGTAGCTAATGTGACTTGGTTGATAGTTTCATTTAATAAAGATAACAAACTTATTGATATAATACTATAATTATGTATAAATAACCTTAGTTAGTTCGTTAGTTAACACTTTTCGACATCCATTGTAACTATTTTGCATCCATGAAACCCATGACTTGACATTGCTTGTAGCTTCGTGTAGGGTCCTTGGAGATCCTAGGTATACCTACTACGTTCTGTATGCTTCTACCTATTTGTACTAGCTATAGTATAATATGTTTGATGGTTTCTTCTGCCTCCATGCATGCTGAGCATAAGACGCTGTCCATTATAACATATGACCTAAATTAAAGAGGTGTTTGTTCAGAACATAAGTAACTGGGATAATAAAAAAAAAGTAACTGGGATATTCAATTTAAATTATTTTATTTAACCTGTTATAACAACAAACTAGCAATTTTTATGCCTTGTTTCTTGCCAAAACTCATGACTCTAGGTCAATGGTAATACACTAAGGGTTTTGATTCCATTCTCTTGACAAGTAGACTAGCAGACAGCCAAGTAACGAAGTGATCCTGATATATTGTATATGTGTTTTATGTTTTTTAAATACGGTAGGTACCCTAAAAATACTATGGATATTAAAAATACCGTCAACGTTGCCAACTGTCAAAATTTGCTTGCAATATGCAACCATTAGGCTACGTACGCACTTAGCGGCTGCCCGCACTCCGGCTGCCCGCACGGCTAACCGGAAGCCCAAAATTGTATGTAACCGTATAATCTTTACGCATTAAATTGTGGCTGCCGTCCAACCGCTCCGGTCGCTCGCAGCGCTGCGGCCCCTCGTCCGGGTAGCCGGACGGTCGCTGTACGCACTACGCGGTATCACTGCGGTTGCCAGTTTGCGGCCGGTCGGCATCGATAGCACATGCGAAATCGAGTGTCTGTCTTTGTTATACTGGTTTTCAAAATGCTTAAAAGTTCTTCAAAAGATTTTTGACTCATTCTTGTGAAATTAAAAAACTTATCATCGTAATTTTTGAGCGCTTTGAAGAAAATTTCGAAATTTCTGGTCTCATCTCGTGTTGACAGAAATGGATGCCCCCAGAAACGTGTCTTTTTTCCTTTTTCTTTATGTAACGTGCGTAAATATAATAAATACCGACAGCCTCTTCGACGTCCATCTTGGAAATGGTCGAGTCGACTCGGCCGCGCGGTCGCTGTACGCACAATCCGGCTGGGCGCGCTGCGGCTGGCCGTCCGGTTGGTCCGCAACTGCAACCGCAACCCGCGGCCAGGCGGACGGCCAGCCGCAGTGCGGGCAGCCGCTAAGTGCGTACGTAGCCTTAGTCGCGGATTACATGCACACGCACCATGCCCATCCAGTTAATGAAGCGGCGACCCGAGCGCTCCGCTTTGCCAATTACACATTCACATGTTGGCGCGCGTGTCCTTTTTAGGGTTCCGTAGTCAAACTATGGGATCGGAAACTTATACTTTCGTCTCTTTGGTACCGTTTGGTAACTAAAAGTTTGTAACGAGCTTCGAAAAAGGAAATAGTTCCCAATCGGTAACTGGCTTCAAAATGGGACTTTTCCATTACCGATTCGTTACCGCGATAGGTAACCAGTTTCAAAACGAAAAAAAAGCTTTTTGTAACTGGCTACAAAATGGGACTTTCCCATTACAAATTCGTACCCGCAGTTGGTAACCAACTTCGAAACGTGAAAAAAAAACCCATTTAGTAACTAACAAAACTAAATTACAAAACTTGATTACCATGCAATCGGCACTTTATGTACGCAGGCCCACGTAACCGGCTACAAACAGAGAATTTCGGATTCCCATTTTGTAGCCAGTTACAAAACTTCTTTACCAAAAGGGTACCGAAGGCTTTCGTCATACATGAATTGTATCGTTACAGTATGGAACATCTTTAATATCACATCTCAATCATTGAAACATTATTTTGATCATATTAAGTTGTTACCTCAGAGGTTAGTGGTTGCTACGGTTAACTAACAGAGTTATATAGCAAATATGAAGTCATTCTCAGATAAACATTCGAGTTACATGGATGTTTTATTTGAAAGAGTATTTAGTGTGTCTGTAAGTACTACTCATAAATGTGCTTCGTTGTTCCTTTGAAATAAGTGAAATAACATTTGTAAGAAATGGTAGCTAGTTATTATAATTCTCTTATCGCGAACGTTGGCTTAGAGATAGCGTTTAAAGGTCATGTACACAACACGCGTACGCACAAAGGAACTAGTTACTTAGGTAATTAATGTTATTTATACCCAGATAATGATGAAATAATAATGGTGGCAGAAACAGGGACCGACATACATGTTACACACATTTGATACAAAGGTATGGAAATTGAGTTTGCCTATCGTTGATTATGTGAACATGTCATTTGATTAATCAAACTTGGCTGTGTGTGACCAGACAAACAACTATCGGATTGACTAAATGCCATGTGGGCCTCTGTCACTCTACTCTACGTCTACTGGTACAGAGCAATTATTGTTCAAAAATAGGAGTGACCAATGTAGAGAATATAATAAAAATTCATCAAAACAGACAAAAGATGGAGCCATAAGCTTCTGCGCGTTCGGCTGCTTAGCGACGCTCTGAGACGCTCAAATAGGATCAGGTCAGGCTTTGCGACTTATCGGCCAGCTTGCGTCATGCATATTAAAGCCACCTGCAGTCCACGGGCGAGGTGAGAGGGAATATTCTATTAAGCGAGCAACTTGGACGTCTGAATCTGACGTTTGACGACCTTGTACTGCACTTTTTAAAGTAACATCAAGTATTCGTGCGGTTCTCTGACTGAGTACAGAGTTACCAGCTAACTCTAGTCAAAAGTAACCACAAACTGATAAAAAAGTAACAATATCCATTTTAAGAGTACGTATCAAGCGTGGATTCCGAACTTTTCAAATAAGAAATCACGAAACATAGAGGTTTTTTGACCGTTCTATGTTGTAGTTCAAACATTGGTTGTAGCTTTGGAAATATTTTATTAAGCGAGCAACTCGGACGTCTGATGACGCGACGTTACGAGATCATACACTCTATAAAAGTTAATTTATTCACAACCATGAGAATTACACTTAAATCGGCTTGTAATTTTTCCTGGGCTTAAAATAAAGCGGCTTCAGCTTTCGTAAATCTGTCATATGAAGACTCTCGGTCTAGGCATACTTAATGTAAGTTTTTGGGTAAACAGTTTTATAGACTGTAGGTAAGCAAAGGGGGTTACTATTAGTTTTACTAATTGAATGATTTCTGTTCAAATTAAGTCAGGCGTTTTATTAATCCTTGAACTAGTGCGTCGTTATTCGCACGTGCAGACGAAGTCACGGGCCATCATAATCGATTATAAACTAACAGACATAGATACTCTCTTGCTATAATATATTAATATCATACTCTATTCTAAATTTATTAAAATACGTACCGCCTTCTTGAATCCTTTTACGACATCGTTGAAGAGCACCTGAAATTCCGCCGCCTAGACGAAAGCATGACATTTGCAATGGGGAATGATTGAAATTTTTAAAAAATCTTGATTTTCTGTTTATAGGTAGGAATAACCCCCTTGGATTCCAGAAAACGTTTCAGATTTTTCTGTAGCTTAAAAAATCTAAGTCGAATCTCGTGGTTTGCGGCATAAGATTTATAGCATACGTTGAAGTTGGTATTGCTTTTCGACAAATTGAATGTTTGTGACTGACTTACGTTATACTATCCGACCCGGTCGATGAGATCACGGAAACAATCCAAGCGGTGGTCGCCGTGAACTCCTCGGCGAGTTCTTTGCGCAATCCGTGTCGCCGGCGGGGTATTATCACTCGTACTTTTTTCTCTGCCACAGTCCGACTTTCCCCTCACCTCCCGCCCTTCGTCAGACTGGCCCGGTTCAGTCTATTCATGACACATTTCATGCACCTATTACGCCCGCGTCACCCTCCCCAAATCACTCCTGCGGCGCGAAGACATTCCGTTAGTGTACTCCCACATAAAGTCCGACTCACTGATAGTGAAGGCTAAACAGCCCTGATACAGTTCAATGTCTCTAAAAAAAGGAAGGTTTGTGTGTCTTCTGACGCCGATTTTAAGAATCAACACCCTAGTAACTCCATGCAAAAGAGTATTGGTGTGCATCAGTGAGCCATATCAAAAGTAGAACATTTTATACATCTATTGAACATTTTATCTATACCTACAGTCATCATAATAGTGGGAAGGTTGATCAGAATAATCACCAAAATACACTAAAAATATCTATTTAATCGTAAACTTGTACATTATATTCCATCCTAATTCTAGTTCAGTGCGAGACAGCTTCTTTAACTTAATTTTCATTCCTTTTTGGTTCCTTCTGCTTTACTTTTAAGGTCCTCAAGCTGGAAAACGAAGAAGTGTGTCAATTAATATTCAATTATCCACATAATTGCTTGTCATTTTAATGAATAAGCCGGGGGGTCCAAACTATGAACAGAGGAAGAAGGGGAGCTCCTGTATAATATTTTCCAAAAACTCAACTTAAGTATCAATGAAAAAAATTTTTAACCGACTAGCGTGCCGAAGCATGGTGATAAACCTGAGAATGAGCCGGAAACTGATAAGTCCCGGAACTACGAAAGCGCTGATAGCTAGATATTCAAATAAAATACGGATCAGATCGCAGTGAAATGCTTGCTTGCTACGCATGCTTTTCTACATAAAATAAGTGATTTAATCAACTTCGATGATTGCAAAACGGACGAATAAGAAATATCTCCTATTATTGCACTCCATAGTCAAGTAGGTAATAGGTATCCCTATAACCATCCGTGGATACCTACCTAATAGTTACCAGTGTACCAACATTATTGAAATCAGCCTAGCTGATAGCGCAAGGACAATATAAACATTTAACAACATTCTATTATATTTATTTTCATTCCTGATCTCCAAATAGTTCATTTGTAATTTTTTTATATCATCAATATTCCAATTGTATAATATTGTAGAAATGCATTTTCATACGTACCGCCTTATTGAAATTGTTTACAGCCTCATTGAAGTTCTTCTTCATGTCCTCCGAGTTGAAGGTTTCCTTAACCTTGTCACCGAATTGCTTGGACAGGTCGTTCCACTGCTTCTGAATAGTTTCCAGGTAGTTGGTGTCGCCACCTTCGACGGGGGCGTCGCGTTTCACAAAAGCGTGTGCCTAAAAAATAAGCGATATTGCTTATAGCTGCAGCCGAAATTTTTAGTACTAAATTAAACTGCAGTAATGTACTATTACTGACTAAAATATTTTTAAAATGAATAAATCCCTCAAATTTAAGTAAATAACTTTATGGTCCAAATATTTTTAATACAAGTACACAAGTACACATACAACTTGTGCACAGTTAATTTTGATTATTTTACTACCCAAAACTTATCTGAGATCGCTTCTAGCGATAAAACCGCTTATTGTCTACCGTTTATATCATTGTATGTATTGTACACCACACAATTTCACAAAGTACAGAAGAAAGAATTAATTTAGCACGATTACTGATTTGGACTTACGCTGATAAGGCAGACTGCCAAAACGATAACCAAAGATTTCTGCATTTTGTTTTCTTCTTGTCTTCACTGGTTGAAAGCGGAAACAGTACTAACCACCGTAATGGATGCAACTGCTACATGGTCATTCCAAGATCACCTTCACTGCTCATCAATGACATACACCAGAATAGCAATACTCGCAGAAAGTTCATCGAATCGCAGAAAGAGCGATGTAAATAGATACATCATGTTATCATTAATGCATGTGGTTAGCTACATAGATGATATGGTGAATAATAATATCAAGCTTACAAAATTTTGTTACTACATATTTTTCTATTCATTGAATAAACTTATAAACTATTACACTTCGTTTAACTTACGTCTAACTTATACACTTCGTTTTTGTGAGTGTGTTGTGAACGAAATGAAATTTGCCAAATATTTTTGAGGCAATATTATATGCTTGACAACCCTTTATAACCTACTTTAAGTATTCAAATTCGTTCGGCAGGGAGGAAGAAAAAGTCCTCTATTTTGCATTTCATCGTTGTGGGATAAAAAGTATCATATAACTATGTATGTAACTGTTCGTGGAGAGAGAGGGCGCTAGTCGTCACGTAAACAACAGCTCTGTAAATATCTACATAATATTAGGTATGTTAAGAAAAGTGTAATTATTGTGCAACACTAGTGAAATATCCGAAAAATAATATCAAAAGACAATAGGCTAGTAGACCCAGTTTTGAAATATATTTGAAATGGTTAATAATGATCTTACTAGCTCTAAAAAAAATGTCTTGTATTTTTGTGAAAGCTAGAAAGCTAAATTTTATCAATTGAAAATTAGAAATTTCATAAACAGTCAAAAACGCCGTCCGCCATTTTTCCCTTATGCTAATCTGTGGCGTGACGTAGAATTACCTGTAAATATTCGAAATTCGACCGTCGTATAGTGCCATTCCGCTCACTCCAATATACTTTGACAGGAGATCGAGAGGGACGGCACTATTCGAAGTCGTCAAAGTAGACTTTCAGTTTTGTTTACATGAGCAATGACGTCACTATCATAAGTGAAAATGGCGGACAGCGTTTTTAAGCATTTCAAAATACAGATTAAAAACCATATTTTCAAATTCAATTTTTTCAGCCATCTTTCACTTTTATGAATTGAAAAAAATATTTTTAGGTTTCCTTTGCTAAATACTATACGGAATAAACATTAGTTTATTACAATTTGACATGAGTCAACTAGCCTATTGTGAAAATGTTATCTCTTCACAAAATTGTGGGAGTGCACTAAAATTACGAAAAAACAATTCAACCGGCATAATACAAACTTACGTCAAAAAAGCAGGATTTTAGAAGTTAAAGTGACCACTGCATTAGGGGAAACATTGATTACGGACCAAGGATATAGTATCATTCTATAAACTGCAACTACTGCAAGGTAAATTAAAAGTGACTAGATTATAACCTCGAAATAAATCTGCAATTCACCCACTATCTTGTCAACAAAGTGATGTGATTGGATATCAGCGCCATCTATTACCTTTTTGCTGAACTACAGACCTAGATAAACTCGTAGCGCCATCTAGAACTATTTGCAAAAACTACCAATACAGACGCAAAGGCAACGCCACTAAGTATTGGACAAATAGTAACGCTTCCAATACTCGCCGTAAGATGTCGCTCACATGCGCAGGATGTCAACAAGAGATTGGCGATAAAAGATATCTGTCGTGTGAAATCTGCCACTTAAAATATGATACTGAATGTGTCAATGTGACAGATAAATGGTTCGACAATATAATGACTATAGAACGGAAACGCTCTTGAACTTGTCCCTACTGTAAAACAAAAACTCCTAAGGCAGGAAACTCTAACACTCCCATCTGCCCAGAGTTTCAGCCAGCCCCGGGAAATCCATCCACCTCCGGCAAATCTACGGCCAGTAAGCCCGGTTCAGCAGCGAGTTCTACAAAAGACCCAAACGTCACTGTAAGAAAATACCGATCCATCCAAAACGCATCCGACTATGAAGATGCTACTTGAGCCTCAGCCAGGTCCATCTACTCCGTCCCAGCGTGGAAAGAGCCAGCCTCTGATAAATAAATCAATCATACGAAATGCAGAAGAATACCGAAGAGAGGACGTAGAAGAAAACCGTACTTTTCGTGACTAGTTCCAGTTTAAATGTATTATTTCAAAACATGCAGAGTCTATGGAATAAGATTCATCTTTTAGAAGCATTTATCGCAGAAAAGTCAAATTTACATGTCATTTGTATCTCCGAGTCGTGGTTAAATATAACAAAATTAAATACCTTAAATGTTACAAATTATAATATAGCCGCATCCTTTTGCCGCGATGAGCATGAAGGTGGAGGAGTACTAATACTTACAAAAAACACTCTTGAATATCGCGAGCGGCCTGACATTGCATCAATGTCTATAGAAACTATATTCGAGATATGTGCAATAGAATTACCAAATTCGAAACTTTTAATTATAAACTTGTACTGGCCAAATAGTAAACGAGAAGCCGAAACTTTCTATTTAAGACTGAGTAAACTTTTAAATCTGATTTCTTTAAAAGATAAAAATAAAAATATCGTCATTGCTGGTGATTTTAATGTAAAATTCCATTCAGAAAATAATGAAAAATCCAGACTATGCAACCTGATGTCTTCCCATAATTTCCATCAAAAAATTCGACACCCCACAAGAATTACTCAAACCAGTTCTACCTGTATTCATCTGCTATTCACTAATTTTAAAATAGATGGCCTAAATCTGAACGTCAACGAATTCGGTTTTTCGGACCATAAAGGTATCTTATTTACTACTCCTAATGAAACACCAATATTACAAAATTTTATAGTTACTAAACGAAACTTCAATACCTCTAACATATGTAAATTTAAAACAGAACTACAAAAAGTAAATTGGGAAAATGTAATCACAATAAATAACTCATTAAACGAAAACTATAACTCTTTTCAAGAAACTTTAAATAAAGCATTAAATTCATTGCAAAAACAGAGATAAAAATAAAATCTAAAAAAACTTATTTAACAAAAGGTTTAAAAACTTCATGCCGGAACAAAAGACTTTTAAAGCTATTAGTATCACAGTCGAAAAATTCAGTCCTAAAAGACTATTATAAAAAATATTGTAAAATTCTTAAAAAACTAGTACAAACAGCTAAAAAACTTAGAAATAAACAAAAATATAATCAGTCACAAAACAAAGTAAAATCCATGTGGCAAATAATAAATAAAGAAATAAATAGAAATAAATTTAAACACAAAACATACATGTAAAAACGTCAGATAATAAACCAGTAAGCGATCCTAAGCAAGTGGCCAATATATTTAATACATTTTTCTCTTCCATCGGCAACTCTTCTATCTCCAAAGACAAACTACCCATAAAAAACACTATAAATAACTCATTTTATCTAACGCAAATTGAGCCCAAAGAAACTTACTCCATTATAAAAAATCTTAAAAACAAAACATTTTTCGGTATTGACGAAATCCCTCCCATAGTAATAAAAAAATGTGCAGATATACTTACCATCCCGTACACTAAACTAATAAATCAATCCTTTTCAGAAGGAATCTTTCCTGACGCTCTAAAAATATCTCTGATAAAACCTATACACAAGAAAGGAGACCCCTCTGATATCAATAATTATAGGCCCATTGCTCTGCTTCCCACCTCGTCTAAAATATTTGAATCGGCAATGGTAAAACGACTCAACTCATTCTACGAAAAATTTAAAATACTTAACGATAGTCAAAACGGATTTAGAAAAAACCGATCTACTACCTTAGCAATATATAAATATATACAGGAAATACTAACCGAAATAAATAACCAAAAAATACGCGGTAGGCCTCCTGCTTGATTTAAGTAAAGCCTATGATAGAGTGTGCTATGGGACTCTACTAAATAAATTGTATAGTACTGGAATTAGAGGCACTCCATTAAAATGGTTCAAATCTTACTTTGAAACTCGATCTCAATACACAGAGATAGAAAGTACAGACTTTGAAACTGGAATAGTTCGTCATTTCAGATCTGATAGAGTCCCTGTAAATGGCTCTATTCCCCAAGGAAGCGTGCTAGGATGTATTTTATTTCTAGTGTATATAAACGACCTCCCAGATATCCTAAATGATCATTGCACACTATTTGCTGACGACATTTCCGTATTATTTCCGTGTGTTAAAATCGACGAAGTTGAAACTAAATTAAATTTAATTCTAGATAAAATACTAAACTGGTTACAAATACATAATCTTGAGCTCAACTTTAAAAAAACAAAAATAATACAATTCAAGCCATATCAAAAAACCACTCTTCCAATAAATTATAGCTATAATAATCTTAAACTTCAAAAATGTGACCTCAGCTACATTATTGGGAATCGAGTTAGACTCTAGCTTGAACTTTAAACTCCATATACAAAAGCTTACAAAACAGTTATCGTCTTTTGTATATGCTCTAAATCACCTAAAGCGTTTAACTGACCTAACTTCCGCTCTTTCAGCCTATTATGCATATGCTTACTCCAGGATGTCCTACGGACTCATTTTATGGGGTAATAGCACAGACATAGGAAAAATATTTATCTTACAAAAAAAGTGCGTTAGGATATTGGCAAACATAGATCAAATGGAATCGTGTAGACCCCATTTCATAAAATACAAAATTTTGACTGTCACGTCCATGTACATTTTGGAGTCGAGTAAATTTGTTAGAAAACACATAGATTTATATTCACAGATAACCCAAAACAAAAGAAATGACCGAAATTTAAATAAACTAAGATTACCTTATTCAAAATTAAAGTTCGTTACATCCAGCCCGCACTATATGACAATAAAAATTTATAACCACTTACCTAATTTTATAAAAAATGAGACCGAACTAAAATCGTTCTGTACAAAATTAAAAGCTTATTTAGTCGATAAATGCTACTATAATATAGACGATTTCTTTAATGATAAAGTGTAGAATCTGAAGTTATAAAAATTTGTATGTATAACTTACTTAAAAATAATAGTTATTAAGCTGTAGATGCCCTCTCATATTGCTGCGCCCTATTCAGGGTATCACATGTAAAACTGCCCTATATTGTACCTACCTTTATAGCTATGTGATATGCAATAAACGATATTATTATTATGTTTGTGGATTTTTCCCCATCTCGACTTTACGTCGGGTTTTTTATAGGGCCAGATACGGGTTTAACCAAGTACCTAATCTGGTCCTTGTGTATAGGTGTGGTGTGCTTACGGTGTTGATTTTATATATTTTGTGTTTGGTGTATATCTGCCTGTGTTCTGTGGGATGTTTGTAATGTGGTTTGTGTATGTGGGGTAGAGGGAATAGTCGTAGTTTATTTTTATTTTTATTATTATTATTATTATTCGTGTACCAAAAATACTTCAAATCTATCCAGCCGTTTAGGCGTGTTGAATGAAACTATGTCTGTGTTGTAAACAGCAGCCATACTAATATTTCCAAAACAAAAAATATGTATATTACGATTCGGTGACCGTTAAATTGTTTGACTTACTTTTTTATGTTCAATAAACAGACATTAATTTGTATTATTTTAATGTAGCGTCTGATTTACTCATCTGTGTTTAAGTGCATTGCATACCGGGATCAGCAAATGAGTTCAAGTTCCTGTTAACAATCAATTCATGATACGACCGATCACTTGATGCGTATACTTTTTAAAGATATAATATAATGTTTGTAAAGAGTGTACCTACTGTTTTTATTGTGCAGGAAGGGCAAATATTTGTGTGATGTACTCGAATATTTGTTCCTGTGTCGTGGATGTTTTCTATGTATTTAAGTATTTATCTATTTATATAAGTATGTATAATATCATCGTCTAGTGTTCATAACACTTGAGCTTACTGTGACTAGCTCGATTTGTGTGAGGTTGTCAGATATTTATTAAATTTATTTATATAAATATAATTAACATTATATTTAGGTTTTCGTTTATCACAAAAATCCATAATCAATGATTCTGAAGCATTTTCATTTCTAAGGTAGGTATTAATAAAAATATAATTATTAATTAAACATTACTAACCTGGACTAAAAATTTGTTAGGCAACCCATATGCAATATATTTATTGACATATTAAATTAAATATAAAATACATTTCATCAAATAAACATCTCGGTGAAGGTCGTTCTATATCGGGATCCTGTACTATTTCATGTGAAGTGCATTTAGAGTGAATTTTTATAAACTGACGTAGGTAACTAAACGCTAATTATTCGGGGTTACCAGTATTGCATGAATGGTCAACGTAATTGTTTTGCACAATTAGAGATCGGGGTTATCTAGAGCTCCAAGAAGCATCGATATATTGCGATAAGGGTTCTAAGAAGTTGCCTCGCTCGAGGCCATCGCAAACTTTATCAACAACACTCTCATCCGATTCCAAGTACGAGTACCAGTGGACCACGCGTCTGACATTAGTTTTCAAAGTCTAAAGTAATTTTACGTATAAATTACTTTAGACTTTGAAAACTAATATTGTTATGGTAATCCTAACATCTATAGTAATTCTAACAGAATTAGGTTGTAGCGCGACCAACGAGCCCACTTCGCGCCAACGCTCGACTTTTCCGCTTCTGTTTTCTGCTATTGGCTCGGGCGAAACAGCACGCTTACGTAGCCAGTCGTAGCCGTGCGCACACGTCATTCTGACATGTCGCCACGCCTGATAACCAATTGCGTCACATTTTACACAAAAACAAATTAATTACAGTTTTTCTGGCGGCTTTTGCGTAGATCAAAAGAGAGAACCTTCTACTCTTCTACTCGTATGTATAGTACTTTATTCTGTGGTTAAAGAATTCGACGTCATCTTTTCAACCCGTATACGTAACACATTGACTTATAAGACGTAAATGAACGTCTTATGATTAGAAAAATATGCGAAAATTGCGCATGTTTTAATTTACCGAATGAATGTTAAGTTTTCAATTAGGTATTATTTTTTTATAAACAGAAAAATGTGGCGTTGTGAGCTTACTTATTTAATGTTTATAAATATACTTTTTTCTGAATTATTTATTGGAGGTCACGTTTTTTTTATTGTATCGTAAATGGGGTCCCAGATAGTAACCTATTTGTGACCTACAATCAACAATTTATGAAAAAAAATACAAGAATAAAAAAACATATTTCATTACATTTATTCATAGTAGTGTGGCAATAAATAAATAAATAAATCATTCAACTTAATCATTACCAAGAAAATAAATTGGAACCGTTATTTTTTTTATACAAAAACAGATGGTCATTAATCATTATCAGTCTCATGTCTTCATTACGAAGTTTTTTTAGCTGTCAAGTCGTCAAACTGAAACAAAACAATAACAATGAGATTAGGCTATAGTCGATGATTTCATCGGAGTTAAAACTCCTAAGTCACAAAGTAAGCATAAATATTTACTTTGCGATTTAGGTTTAAAGTTATCGCGGTCTGGTTTTCCCCAACTCGACGTCTTGAACCGTGCACGGACGAACGAACAAAAACATCCATCGAACATTTTGTACGCACGTGCGTACCGCTAACGAATATCACGCCTATGATGATTTACATGTATCACGTGATAAATAAGTGACAAAGCATCTGTCACTCACACTCGCATTTTGTCAAAATATGATGGATGCTTTGTCACTTAATTTATCGCGTGATAAATGTAATCATAGGCCCGCTGGCCACAGGAGGGTTCATACGATTCCGTGTTCAATGTTTGTGCCATGTTTTTTGTTCGTTTGTCCGTACACGCCAGTACTATGCGCCTCTTTTGCGTGATTACTTTGCGACTTATTAAAACAACTGTTAATACTCTATTATTAGTAAAGTACCTATCTGACCATAGATTCAATAAGTTATCACAGATTGGGACTATTAACTTAATTCTCATCAGAGGTTCCCAAACTGTGCATAGTGCGCCGTAAAAAGTAAACAAGGGCGCTATGAGGAATGAATACTAATACTATGCGATTTTGAATAGCTATAGCACTGACACTTAAATACTAATAAGTATTGCAATAGCGTCGCGAGCTGAAAAAGTTTGGGAACCCCTAATAAAATGCAATCAATCAATTCTAATATTAATTTCTTATCAGGTTCAGTAGCGCAATATAAGCACTAATATTAAATACCAATGCGTGAAATTAATTAGGGATAAACAACCATTTTCCAGACACTCTGTTTTATTTTGTTCATTATGTGCGAAAATAAATAAGTATGTACAAAATAGTCAATCTATTCTTATGCTTATATTATCAAGAAATTTTCATAAATATCGTCAACAAAAAGACAGCAAGCAACTTCGTTTCGCAAGGGGTAAGAGTCGGGTAAACTATAACTTAACCATCAACCATCTATGGATGTCCAGCTATCCCTGGACCAAAACAGCTAATCAATCTCAATGATATTTTAAGAATTTATAATAGTATTAGAGTATAATATCACTAATCCGGCTCTCTTAAAAACCAGAGGGTGCCGGATTATTGGAATGTTCGGATTACTGGATTATAGAGAAAAAATGCTGATGAGGACGCAGCGACCGGAGCGCATAGGCTCAGAGGGTCGAGGGATGCGTGGGCGGAGGGTGCCGGATTTTTGGACGCGCCAGTCTATTGAAGTGCCGGATAAGTGAGATTATACTGTATATGCAATTATTCACGAACACGCTTTAAGTGGTCCAAAATGTATCTGTTACAGTAAAAGACTGATACATTTCGAAGACGTATTGTTAGTTTAAGTAACGATAGTGGGAAATATGTCTCCCTTGCCATACTTTGCCAAAGACAACTTCAGTCACATTGAATAGAAGTCCAGCGTTAAAAGTTTCCTTTGATAATGTCATTGTTGAAACAAATCTTACCGCCTTAGAAAATCTGTTCAACTGGTCTCCAAGCACTTCAAACACGGGTTGAACTTGTTTCACGTTCACTTTGTCGACAGTCTTAGCGAGGGCCTGGTCTACACAGTTCTTGAATAGTTCCATTTGCTTCTGGAAGTCATCTAGAATGTTCGGCGTAGATGGATTAGAGACGTCTCCTTGAACGAACTCCGACTGAAATCATGTTAAAAGTAAGAAAACTATATAAGAGCATTATACACTCTAGGTTTGTATTGAAAATCTCTCTATGGAGAGGGAGTTTACCTTTGTTTTGTAGACAAACGTTTCATCGAATTTTCATTTCATAGAAATAACATTTCATCGATTTCTTTTTTCTAAAACAATAAAATATTTTAGAATGTGATTGCACAAACCTAACCCAACCTAACCTAATCTATAGGTTGACATTTTCAAGATTTCTGAAGAATGTATGAAATTCGGGAAAAAAATTGTCTATTGAATGAAAATTTGATGAAATGAAGCATTTGATGAAGTGTTTGTCAATAAAAGAAGAGGATCCCACCTGGTCCCATAATAGGATCGATTGACATCTTAAAACAAATAGAACACAAGCCTATTAGTACTGAATTCTACTTACATCGAGACACGCTAACGCGGCACACACAAGAGCTATTTTCAGGACAAACATGGTTTACCTATTTCGAAGCAAGATGTCACAGAATACTGTCTTAAATGAAATCGTTTCACCTCTTTTATCAACCTTCCAAAGAAGGACGAGGCATGTAAATAACACGTCATCGTTACTTAGCAAAGTGTTGTTTATATGTGTATAACTAAGTAGCAGTGCAAAATAGGATGTTAAAATTTACTTAAACACTATGATGTAAGTAGGTACAGTTGAGTTTATTAAATTCGACGCCAGATTTCAAAACTATTTGAACACATACTTAAGCAGAAATTCCTTAAGAGAGAACGTGAACTATTGTCTACGAAAAATTTCGAGTAAGTACTGGATCTCCTGGGTGTGCTCCTATAAAATTTAATTAAATCAAGAGAAAAAAATATGGTAGTGGGGAAATAAGGACATTTTACAGCATTTAAAATGAAATGTCGCCCTTACCTACCTATTTATATCACACACAAGTCAACACGAAAAATATTTCACGTACTTTAAAATTTGAAGGAGGAAATATTCTACTGTATTTCGTATTTATTGATTTTATTTATATGAATGGATAAATGGTACCACGCGGATTACGTTAAAACGCGGTGGTGTTCAGATGCCATCAATTGAAATGTCTTTTCTATGCTAATTTATTGCAGAAACGTATACATATTGTATAGCGGATTTACCATTTTTTGCAGCTGACTGTACCAATTTGAACCTAATTTCAAACTACTTTAGTGTAAGATAATAGCTGTTTGAATTTAGATTTTAAACTGAGTTTTAGTAAACCCGCGTGCCATCATTTACTACATATATATGATATTTATTTATTTATTTATATTATGATATATATGTAATTATATCTATATGTATTATATTTTGGAATTACACATATTTTATTATATTAAGACTTAGTCCTTAGTGTATCTGTGCATAATAACTTGTTCGTTTGTCTATCTTCTTGGATATCCCATTATTTTCTCATTTGCTCAAAGGTTAACTGGAAGAGATCCCTTATAGGGATAAGTTCGCCTTTGTACATGTTTTATTTTTATCTTTTGAAGTTTTGTGAATTGTTTTTGTGTACAATAAAGTGATTACATACATACATACATCATTTTAAAGAGATTGACGCAAAACTTCACAAATATGTGTTCACCTGAAGATCAAACAATGCGGTCAGTTTGCAAGTAACACAGTAGAATCAACTTCTATACGTCAAGAAGCGTTGGGGTATTTACTGGCATGTTTGTATTCGATTTTATGCGATGTCATTAGGCAGGTACCTATGTACTAGGTGCAACTTGGTTAAATTTTATTCTAAACTCATCAAAAATACGAAAAACTTGTATTATAATTTAAAATTTGTTTCGTAGTAAAGAAAAAGAGCATAAATATCGCATTGCTATGCTACATTAGGTATGTTAGTATTTAATAATCAATAATCTGTAATCTAAACACCAAACCGATCCTTCAGAAATCCTAAACCGTCTTAAAGAAACCGTTATCACTAAAATTGCTTATGCAGTCCTGTGGCGTGGAGACATGTACTCCCACACAAAGACCGACTCATTGGCAGTGAGGGCTAAACATCCCTGACACAGTTCAAGTCAAGCTTTAAAAAAAGTTGCTTACGTTCATATCAATTCATCAGTGGAGATTGCATTAGCCTAACATTCACTCGTTGTGATACCAATTTTAACGCGGAATGAAAAAAAGGTACACCACCATAATTTTCTTTTCTAATCAAATCCCATCCCAGAGCCCAGTATCTGGTATAGTTTCAGAGTTTTTATTTATGTACGTACGCTACAAGACTTCAAAAATAATGTTCTCCATATGTTTTACAACAACAAAAGAAAAAAAAAGAAAAGGTCAGAATAAGAACATGGTCCGTTTGCTAAAGTAAACCGCTCGGTATAAATAAATGTCGATATTTCAAAAGGCTTGTTTATTTAGTTTGGACTGACTATACAGGTCATACAGATTTGCATACATTAGTTTTAATTTTAGGAGAGATGGTTAAAATTCTTATAGGGGTTCCGCAAGAAAATTGTTATTTAAAGCACTAAACATTTGGTTTAACATAATAAATGCTAAAAAGACCTTCATAAATCGATTTAATTTCTCACAACTTATAATAAGATCATGTATACCTACCTAATATTTTATTTACCTACCTACCTATTAAGTAATTGTATAGTCTGAGTCCACTTACAACCAAAAACAGCGTCCTCCCCGTGTAGTTAATACGTAGTTGAGACACGAGATATAATATAAAATTCCAGGAAAGCTTCCCGGAAAATTGAATATTCTGCAGAAGAATCAACGTTCATATGAAAGTATAAAAATTTGAATTATGATGCACTGATGGCTTTGAAACTGTAATCAAATAACCTGTTAACATTGTTTAGATATTTTAAACAGGAAAAACTATTCTTTGTCTCCGTTTCAGCTTGGCTCAAAATTCTTTCATATGTCCAGATTTGGATGTTAAGATGTTTAGATGTCCAGATGCTTTACTGCTCTTCTCGCCTAAAGGTCGTATTTATAAACAGATTCTCATGAAATTTTGTAAGTAGTTTCGATCAAAATATTGTTTTTTTTTATTTTCGATTAAATTTTATGAAAATGATTTAAATGATGAAGATACGGGGTTAAAAATTACAAATTTCAGCAATTTTGAAACAAACTCGCGTGGTCTATAGCTCACGGATCCAATATTCACTCGATTGCTTTTGGTAACTACGGCTACCTGTCACGCACCGCTCTTATTTTCTTATATAAATAGAGTCCAACTCAAAATTCGAAGCAATTGAGTGGCTAGTTAAAGGAGCGACCACACCAAACTGCTGTAACATATGACTTACGTCACCTTTTCTATATGCTTCAACGCACTGACTCTTTGTGGCGACAAATGCTGTTTGTCTGTTTTCATTTAGTGCAGACCAAGAGAGGTGGATGATGATGAAACTGAGTTGCTCACTCGGCATTAAATGGAAAGTGACAGATAGAATATGTCGCGCGACAAAGAGTCGCATGTCACACTCATGCTAGAGATGCACGGCGGCGCCAATTCGAGTGCATTTTGAGATATCACCAAATAAGCGATGACTCATATATCTAAGGTATGTTACCTTTAGTTGTCATTGAAGCGCAACGTTTGCGATTCGAGCTGCATAAAGTGATATTTCACGTCACTACCCGGTCTGATTAAGTTTGCGCCTGATGCCTATGGCGACGCATATAAATGAGGCGTAAACTTAACGTGACTGGGTTGGCGAAGTGGCGAAGTACTAGGTATATTAACGCTTCGATCTCTCCGAGATATTAAAGAGATGTGCATGGAATCAGGGCCCAGGTCTCTCAGGATTTCATCACTCTTGCGTTATCTGGGACGGTTAACCGAACATTTTCCTCTCAGTCGCCCTATAACTACATAGTCTATTTCACTGCATACATCCTTTCCAGGTAGCCAAGCCTATATTTAGGTTGTAAATATATTATAGCTATTTCAAAATCACAGCAAACATAACATTCCAAGAGCACATAACGATACTTGCAGTAATGATCAAGAAGCTTGAGTAGTCACTAGAGAGCCCGACAGTGACTGGGCTCTAATTAACTCGCCATCACACGCAGACGTTTGATTTAAAAACACTCGGCACGTGGGGCTCGATGTTGCTTCTAATTGCATTTTCTTTATGTAGCGTACGAGAAATCGAATTCCTTAGCCCCAGTCTTATTTTTGACATGTAGCCTCAGTACCTTAAAATACTAAGTAACTTTTGTCCGCTAACCTTTTTTACCATCCATAAAACTGTAAGGTCATCATCATCATAATCATCAGCATGTATAGTTGAAGTAATGCAAGCTGATCTAATCCACTTACCTGCATTCACAATAGCATTGTGTCTAATACAATCCTATCTGCTTTTGTTCTCTTAAGGGCCAACCTGGCGCCAACCAGTTACTTACAAAAAAAGGTTAGAACTACATTGCGTGGATATTGAATTTTCAACCTTATTCCTTGTTGAATAGGTTTAAAATGGTTGATGATGAGAGTTCATAGTCCTTTTTCAAGAGAATACGTTCTTGTGAAGAGCTCGTTATCTTAATTTGCGGTTTACCAGTTGTGGTTTGTTCAATGGTATTCAGTTCTTAAGTGGATTAGCTCAGCTTGCATTACTTCAACTATACCAGTAACTGCTGGATATAGGCCTTTCCCATGGCACGCCACGGATTTTCAGACCGAAACATCTCAAAGAGTACAACCGTAATATTTTATTCAGTTTCCACGACTGAAAGAGTACAACCGTGCTATAATTTAGAGCCAAGGACGATTTTTTTAAAGGTAAAACCTCTTAGGTTATTCTCTATATTTTAATTCTATATTTTTAATTTTATTACCTGTATATTTATACTAGACAGAAATGTTGAACTGATAGTAACTCCTATCGAATACATTACGCTATAAGCTCCTGGCGCATCGAAGCAAACAAGTCGAAGTGTCTCTGAGCGGAACACAGGTGTGTTTGCGTTTCATTACCTTCGGGAACTGAGCGTCGTCGTCCATGTTTATTGTTCCATTTTAAACGTTTTTTCATCGTTGTTGAAATTGTCGTTAAAAAAAATACTATCGTTAGTTAAGCTCTGTAGCGATCACAAAATAATACAATAATAGTTTATTGTACACCAAAGTACAGTTTGTTGGGTTTTATGTTTTTCTCTTTATAATGAAGGCTAGGGAGAAAATGACTAGACTCCATTTTATCAACATCATCAAGTTACCAATTAAGTATCCAAAGGCCATTCTTTGAAGTTATCATGTAGACTACACAATATATTCAGAACAAGTTTGTTTAAGGTTTACAATAAATGGATAATGTAATTTTCCCATTAAGTTTGCCAACCATCTATGAGGTTTTTTCCATAAGTCGTCCTGCCTCGTCATCTGGAAGACATAACAGCTCTCCCGCAATAAGTCTTTTTATTTAATATTTTGGTCAATGCTAGGGGACCATATTGAAAAAGTAATGAAAAACTCCGACCGCGCCGCTCAAAAGTCTGCGCTTTATTGAAAAACTATTTCATTTTGAGCGGAGTTCTCTCGAAACTCTTAAGTATTTTGAGGGATTTTCAACTGCAACTGCACTGCAGTGTTAACGTTCATAACAAATAATAATGTGTTTGAAAATGCAATTGATCAAAAAAGGTTTGTGTGATTGTATGTTATCTTCAGAACTGTACCAATATGACGGAATTTTTGTATTTTCCAAGAATCCATAAGATAGGAATGACAATGTCTTACTTTCCTACCATGTTTCTGAACTAAATAAGGAATATCGAATAAATAATGTCTAGTTATACCTCTCAGAAGCTGTTTATTATTGCTGATAGTGAAAGTATTCCAGAAGAGTCGATACACTTTATTCAAAATTCTATCAAAGTCCATCGGGACGCACCCTTTTTGCTGAGTTGGGATAGAAATGCATAGGTATATCCCACCCCGTTAGCCCGATTTAAAGTTTATATTGCCCATTACTAACGGAAACAAAGAAAGTACAAAGACATACGAATCCGTTACCAAGATCCGTGCCAGAGGTACGACAAAACAAATACATCTCTGAATTCGATTTTGTTTTTACTGAATTATAACAAACTGGCTGTAGATGTAGTCTAAGTATATTCGTGCATACATCGCATCATGATACCACAGCATGCATAAATAAAAGTAGTGAGTAAAATTGCGTCTGTCATGAAACATTTTTAGACAGTAAAATTGAACTGTAGGAATTTTCTCTAAGCTGAAAAACTATAGCACGGATTTAGACTCGCGTGATATTGAGCACACTTTGTGTTGAGAGCACTCTTTGCGGTTTTGCGTTGTTCGCTCTGCCGGAGATCTCGTTAACGTCGATTCGGTGATTTTGGTGGAATTCAACGTTTATACACGTACAGACAGCGTCAAATTCAAGCAAACAAGGGTTCCGTACCCAAAGGGTAAAAACGGGACCCTATTACTGAGACTTCGCTGTCCGTCCGTCCGTCCGTCCGTCCGTCTGTCACCAGGCTGTATCTCAAGAACGGTGATAGCTAGACAGTTGAAATTTTCACAGATGATGTATTTCTATTGCCGCTATAACAACAAATACTAAAAATAAAATAAAATAAATATTTAAGGGGACTCCCAATTCCCATACAACAAACTTGTTATAAGTAAAATTATGGTACGGAACCCTTCATGCGCGAGTCGGACTCGAACTTGCCCAATTTTTATCGATATTAGTTACGTGGTTATTTGGTTTTATGCGGAACTGATTTCAAAACTTTTAATTCAAATCTGTGCAATTATTTTTAAAAACCCAATGACGTTGAAACCATTGATTAATTTGATTTTAACATGTAATGATTAATACGTTATTTCGTGATGTGTTTGTTAATTATGATGAATTTATTTTATTCATCTATAATTTGTCAACTAGTCTAAATTATGCTAGCTGCTGGTTTTAGAAATAAGTAAATATTATTTTTAAGCAATGTGTACATAAGTCACGTACATAAACCGCATATTGCGAATAATATGTCCAAGAACTAGAACCTAGAACTAATATGTACCGCTTCACTTGTGAGATTTATCAAAAATATCTACGAATAAAAAAAATATACTCCTTCAAATCACCTTATCGTAAGAAAGGTTTCCAATATAGAGCGGGATTAGACATGTCACTTGGGGGCTCATCCGATTGCTGCCCCGCCTTACTGAATATTAAATTGTGTGTGCCCTTATTTTTCAGGACACGGAAACACAAGAGCACTAGTGAAATTGAAATACATACGAGACGGGTTTAATCACTTAGAAATAGAATATCGCTCGACATGTCTCGAATCGGTACGCGATTCATCATCAGGAGCTACGAACAGTCGCAGCGGCCAATCGAAGACCGTTTCATATGAATATGAATATGTCTGAAATTCACGGGAGTTTTCTGTATTAAAACTAGTAAACATTAAAAATTTAAAACATAACTGTATTACCTATAGATGTTAAATTTGATCTGACAATTTCATCAAACTCAGCTTAGAAGCACCCAAAGCAATCAATGCAACAGCAATCGAGGGCACCGACTAGGCATCAAAATAACACCTAATTTTTGACTTGGGACTAGAAGTCCATAGAGCACAATCAATTAACGACCGCGCGTTACATTATGATTCTAAATTTACCACTGCAAATAGGTTGAAGGTCAGAATTAGTAACCCAAATCACAAAAATAAGAATAAAGAAGAAAGCATACGAGGGGATTAAACTATTTACACTGCAAAAAAAAGATTTTTGAACAGTAGGCCAAATGTTAGCTGCTAATTGCATGAATCGGAGGACTGACAAACTGAGGGCTACCAAAGTAAGTTTTGTTCAATTAGCATAATTTTAGTTACTACCAGGCTCAACTTGGCTATTTCTCAAGTAGTTAGAGTTACCCTGGTTGAGCTATTATTTTTTTTCAGTGTATTAACCCTGAAATGCCCCGTGGATCTAAGATATTCAAAATATAACGAAGAACGGCAGCCAACTGGGTATAATAAATACTAACACATTGCGCTACTTAGGGTCATTTCTAACAAGCTTTATAGAAATGGAAGGGTGAACCACCCTATTTAGGCCAATTAACCCAGAAACAACTGGATGTCCATAATTTTATGCGCCTGAAACAGGTTTTATAGCCTAGTAGCGGTAAAAGTTACTTACTGCGCAATGTATACAGATTACTTAGCGAAGTTAGAAGGGAGATAAATGTTTGATGTTTCCCTTTTGCATTAAGTCAGATCTGGTGGTTATTTATTTAAGCATAACTTTATTTTTGAGGAAAAGTAGATTCATCTACATATAGGTATCTAGTTTTAAAAAATCGAAAATAACCGGTCAAGTGCGAGTCTGACTCGCGCGCCGAGGGTTCCGTACAGACACTTATCCCCTCTTGACTGGCCGGGATAAGTTGAGTTTGCACCTAGTATGTATGGCACCGGATACAAATGAGGTGCAAAGTGAATGCACACTCTGGTCTGGTGTCTTTTCTGCTCGGACTGTAACCTCGAGGTATTGTATCCCTACCATCCCTCTCATCATTGGCTGTCACCATTCACGTTTGGTGTATGTTTTCCACAGGTCTGTTCGAGACAGACGGCATGCATCTGCCGGGAACTGAATGCGACTACCACTTCGGCCGATCCGGCAGTCGACCGACGCATGGACGACTATACAGCCCTCGCTACCCGTCCATATACCCCAACAATGTGCGGTGCTCCTACCATTTCAATGGCAGGTAAGAGAGTTATAAATGTATAACTTATGTAGTAGCTTACTTCAAGACCGAAATAATGGTTAACACGTTGAACGCCATACAAAAAACCACGTTTAGCCCAGGAGGCCGCGGCGGACACCATGTGACCTGAACATGTCGAGTCCATGGGGCCGCGTCGGACACCAAGTGTCCGCATGCTCACGATCGCTTCAGAAGCCTATACGCGGCCGACGGACGGCATTTGAATGGTTTTTACTAAGGCGAGTGACCCGCGCGGCCCCACTGAACAACCTGGCCGCTTGGCACAAAAAAAACCAAAGTTCTTAAGATTTCTGGATATTTTTACATGATGTCTCCAAAAGTGTAGTAAGTAGGTATAAAAACTGAGTATTTTATATCATTAAATAAAAAGTTATTATAGTTATCACGTAGTTTTTTAGTTTAAGAAGACATTAGAAATTCTTTAGATTTAAAATTGCTTTCAATCTAGTCGGTATCAAATCAGAAACGGGTTCCGTACCTATTTGATAATTTACGTAAGAAGTTACCTTTTTTGAATAAAATTTTCGGCTTGATTATATGTCGATGCCTTAAGGAAATCATAAAACCCGTTAAATTTGAATTTTAATAAATACTTACTATGTATATACCTAAATGTTTAGACCGACAGCGTGACCCGCGCGGCGCCTACGGAAGGAAATA
Organism: Apotomis betuletana; assembly: GCA_932273695.1. Classification (NCBI taxonomy): domain Eukaryota; kingdom Metazoa; phylum Arthropoda; class Insecta; order Lepidoptera; family Tortricidae; genus Apotomis; species Apotomis betuletana. Next base: position 18,349,833 of record OW026300.1, read on the forward strand.
CGGTTGGACGCTGGCACAGGCCGCGACGGACACTGGGGTCTGCCATTTTAACTTTTCAGAAAATAATGAATATATCGCTGTTTCTGTAAGTCGCCCATTATTTTTGAGATATTTCTTGACAATAATTGCAAAAAAACACACCAACGATTTTGGGACGATTCTCGATTTATGGTCCGGCCGCTGGGGAAAGTATACTGTCGGCTACATGGTATCCGTCATGGCGTTCAACGTGTTAAGAAACGTTACCGCAGTACCCTTTATTTGACAAAAAGGAACGAAGTTTGATAGTTCAAGTCTCGTTAAGATTGAATGGAACAAACAATTTTCGTACGAAAAAGATGGTCAAAGAGTTTGTACATCCTGGTGTACATTGCCAAATGAAGAGTCAAAGTCCACGCCACGAAAGTGTATTCCTAAGTATACAGTCATAATGTGTAATATTGACAAATCTTTTGCTAATATCTATTTTGGCCAGAACGTTGCCATTATGTATATTATAACTAGCTGTGCCCCACGGTGTTACCCGCTCATCCCACGGGAACACTAAATTTATTTGGAATGAAAAGTATCCTATGCCTTTCCCGGGTCTCAAACTATCTCCATACCAAATTTCATCTAAGTCGATTCAGCGGTTTAAGCGTGAAGAGGTAACAGACAGACAGACAGACACACTTTCGCATTTATAATATTAGTATGGATTCACGATTTTACATCCACGACCACCAAAAATGTTAATAACTCAAGACTTCAAAATTTTAAATCGAATAATAGGTACCTACCTAATAGTAATACTGATATTATTTACTACCTAACTTGTTTGTATTCTCATTACAGGCCGAAAGAACGTGTAAAAGTAGTATTCGAAGAAATCTCTCTCCAAAAAGGTGATATAAGGTTAGTGCACTTATCTCAACTTGATTGTACTTATTAATTTTCTTTTACACTATTTGTACTTTTTTAGATCACTGTCACGGTAACGGGATTGTTCATCCAACTATGTTATCTAATGAACCGTCTTAATCAACTTGTACAAGACCTTCAAATCGTAAGCTAAGCCGCGTTGTGCTCGAGCGTCTTATTTTATAGGCGCCACAACGTTGTTATCTTCCTCATAACAACAAATAACTAGATCAAATACCATAAAACCATGGCTGGCAAAAGGGGCAGCCCATATTATCGTAATCGGGTCTAAAGTATTGAATGACACTCGACAAGCGCCGCGCAACGACGTACTCGTAAAACTCATAAAATCGCTCGTAAAAATCGCTCCGTCCACTAACTTACAATGTAACGAGCGACGGAACCAGCGATTATGCAGCGTTATGCATTAAGCGAGAAATTCAATATTGACGCGAGAAATGACGGCAATTCACTTTTACGGTATTTGAAAGGAACAAAGTTTGGACAGTGAGTTGATTAATGTGAACGTGAGCCCGGTAGGACTTCACTTACAGCCTAGTGGACTTCATTAGCAGTTGAACTAGTAGCTAGTGTATTAGTACCTAACTATAATCCACACACTGCTCAAAAAAGTTCACACTAATTCTTAACTATTTATATGTTTTACCCTTTTCACATATCTGTGCACCCCCCTCCCATAATGCTAGCGAGCCTTGATGACATACCAGGGGTTAAGGAAATACGAGTAGACTAAGACTTGTAAAAGTGCCTCGTGCCCTGCCACACCTTACAGTACTTATTAATGTGCATTATTTCATTAGGTACTACGCATGCACTAAAAGAGTGTAAGTTACAAGTTAGTGGTCCACAGCATAGAAAATCATTATAAAATCCTAGGACGGATTTCCCTTAAAAGGTTGCTGATTTTTTGGTCGTCAGTGCTTTCTTCACGTTTTCCCTTATATCTTCAAAACTATAGTTTCATATAGCTTTGTGTTGAGATGACAGATGTCACACGCACAAAGCTTTGTAAAATACACTATAAATTGCTGTGAAAAATATGTATTTGGATTCCTTGATATTCAATTAACGATATGATCCAATTTAATGCTACTTCGAAATATGAAATGTTGTCAACGCCCACCAATGGGAAGCGCGTACGTGTACTTAATTGAGCCTTTAGGGTTTTAAAATGTTTCAATAATGCATTCGCAACGTTCTACATGAGTGGCACGATAAACAATGCGCTCAGATAATTAACTGGCGACCGTTACTAAATGGACAGTTCACTGCGTAATGTGAAATTAAATAGAAATTTAAAATGGCGTGATATGAAAATTATTCGTAAAATTGGTTCTTCAATTTCAATAACGCGCTATCATAAAACTGTGCAACTTTGTCAGAGTAAAAAAAGTCTATTTGGGTAAAGTCGCGGGGTAAAAACAGTAAAGTCGACCGCCTGTGTGTTACGGAATTATTCATAGCTATTGTGGTGACGCCGTATTTTCGCGTCAGCATTCTTCTTTCAGCGGACAACGACGAATTATGAAGAGAAATCAATTTTTTTGAAATGCGAATATTCTAAATATTTATAACACACTGGAACAGGCGGTCAAACCGCTCCGAAACTCCATCCATGTTGTGGATACTTCCAGGGTCTTCTCAATTAATTTAACGAACTTTTAGAATACAAGGTTTAATTCTTTTAAATAAAATATTTGCAAAATATTGGTATGCAAATGATGTGTGTGCTTGACCGCGGGCCGATAGCTTCTCTCTTGTGGTGATGAGGCGCCTCAACGGAGGCACACGTATTGACACGGTGTTACGACACCGGCCTAGCGATGTCTTCAATAAAACGTTTTTCTTTACCATAGTTAGATAAAAAAGTATATAAATAATGGGAATGAGCATTAATGTACCTGCTAGCTATCCCTGTATCAAAAATGTTGGAAAATGTACTTCATGTTTACTTATAACAAACACATACGCCTACGGCAATATTAGGAAATATTTAAATAAACAAGAACATTAGTTTGGCTCTATCACTTTTTACATGATTATATATATAATATCACCGCTACGAGCAAAACCACGAACAAGTTTTAGTTATCATATAGTTTATAAGTAAAAGTGTCAAGTAACGAAATTGAAAATACATTATCAATTAAATTGCAATAAGATATTTTATAACATAAAATGCAAACTTAGGTCACAGCTCGTAAATACAATTCAATAGTATTAAATAGCTTGAAATAGTTGTTTGCCATTGCTTTTCATAAATCACAGAGATCATAAACCAAATGTGATGGAATAAATGTTATCAAAGCCATGTCATATTTGTTTTCGTACACTACCGCACCCCGTGATAGGCGGTATGTGACATACTTGCTCGTGACACCGAACAGGGACATATCAGCAAAGGAATTTGCTCAGGACAGTTCGGAGAGGGCGAAACTCCTAACTAAATTAACCTAGCTCGCAAGGAGGCGGTTCACTGCGCGTTGAAACCATAATATTGTTTTGGGCAGAATATCTGTCCTGGGTGTAATTCTGAAAATTTGAGTCTAGTTTGACATTTACAGTCGCAATCAGATATTTATTTATTTATTCAAATTAGTTACACAGCATTACAGTATAAACCAAGGCACTGTACTGTAACGCTCAGTCAATAAGAGTCGTGTTCAGATATTTATGAACGCCTTATATGCTGCGATATATCTGATGGCGACTGTACATCAGAAAATGACAGTGTGATATATATTTATATACCATACCATATAGGTACCCATTAGTTCTTCATGCGAAATGCATCAGACTTAAAGAATCGAAATTAAAAACGAGACCTATCATGTCATGAACAATTAATACGCTACTAATGGTCGAAAGTGGTGGGTGACTCAACAAAGCTGCCAAAATTCCGTGTTTTATATTTAGCCTTTTTTACATATTACATAACATTCAGCTAAAACATGTTCACAGGCGCCAAAAGTGCGCCCTATAAGGATCATTAACATGACCGCCGCCATAGGTGCGCGCCTTCATCTAACGGTTTCCCGGGATTAATCGGATCCTGGGACCGCCATGTTGGGGGTTCCCATATCCCATTCTACGTCATCCGATATGCAATCGCTGGACACCTAACTTAGAACCTTAAAACCCTGAGACAATCCATACTTCCATACTAATATTATAAATCCGAAAGTGTGTCTGTCTGTCTGTTACCTCTTCACGCTTAAACCGCTGAATCGATTTTGATGAAATTTGGCATAGAGATAGTTTAAGATCCGAGGAAGGACATAGGATAGTTTTCATCCTGGAAATTATACCTAAAAAGATTGAAAAGGGAGTGAACATTTCTGTTGGGGTGCGGTGACCCTGTAGGAAATGAAATTATTAGACCAAAAGCACAATTGCTCTTACATTTGCTTAGGCGCTTTTAATAATCCCTTTTATCAAGTTCCACGCGTACGTAGTCGCGGGCAAAAGCTAGTACGTAATATAATGTTTCATATAATAGTTTGGAACTATTTTCGAGTGCCTGAAACGCACCGTAATTTCAATTTCCCCATGATAGCTTTAGTGCCTTTCATTACTACTATGTATTCTATTTCAAACACAGACTTACATTACATCTAAGAAGAGAAAAGATTTAGGTCTGTGATATTAAACTTGTCCTTACGCTGTATCCGTGCAGTTTTGCGAATCATTAAAATTTCTGGAATGTCTCAGATATCATACGCTGTCCAATTATGAAATAAAAATTACCGTGTACGTGATGACAATTTCCTTTTGGAATTATTTGTAGCAAATGTCATTGGCGTAAAACGTCCTCGTTAAATAAATAAATAATAAAAATGGGATCAAATTGGTTTTTAACTGAATTTAAACTATTTCGCAGTTGCCTCCGGCGAGCTGACATCATCAAGGTGTTTGACGGGAAGGACAGCAGCGCTCCTGCTATTGCTATGCTATGTAATGAACTAACAGGTAGGTAACATGGTTATTTACATTAGTTTTTACAAAATAAACATGTAACTTAAATATCTTAACATTAATTACAATAAATTTGGTATTTAACTATTAAATTAATACTAAAAAACATAGTATATTTTTAAATACGCTTTTATTGCCGACCCTGCTTTCATACACAAACGTTAATTGCTCATCAAGACTAATCAAATGAGCGACGATGGCTGTATGTTGTGCTTTTCAATAATACAATTTAAACGCATTATATCGCGTATAAGTATTAATTATTTGAGTTACCGTTGTCAAAGGTTGACAAATGAAATTGTTTTATTTAAATGTATGACAGTCGCGGAAACCGAAGATTATTTTTATTTTGTGCTGTTCAGGAGTCCTTAAGGCCACCTAACTTCTCCATCATCAGATCAGCTCCAAGACACCAAATGATTATATCGTCACATCAACTACAACAACAACGACAAATCAACAAACAAATAATAAAATGTATTCAAGACATATTACAGCTGTAATGACTATGTAAACATATCTATTATTAAACAGATTTTTATGTATATCTATACTATTTATAAAACCCAGTGGCCACGTTCGTTTTTCCAAGGAAAATTTTAACCGCGATAACTGGTAAGGAAAATGATTGATATAATATCACTGAGTTTCGTGTCGTCGTTGTTGAAACCGCACAAGATTAGAATAGCCTTTTCGAGCAAAATGGTCAAGTAGGTACCCAATTTTACTGAAATAGTCAAAATTCTATTCTAATCACGTTAAATTCCAGCAACTCAAGCGATAGGCCCAGTAGTCGATAACCTTTAGATATAACTAAAAATGCCATGTAAATCCGAGTTTCTCGCAATCGAGTATTCAATCGGAATTTTAGCAATAATACGACTGCCGAAACGAAAGCGGTTGGAACGCTCGTATAAATTCCCTAGTACGTTGAAACAATACACTTTTTAGACGAAATGAATTAAGGCGACTCCGTACGTGGAATGGTGATTTTTAAAGTCCTAAGGCTCGTAATCTAGCCAACGGAAAAATCTGAAAAAAATATATGTTATTTTTGACTATTTCTTCTAAAAAATTATAGTTGGATTTTTTTTTAAAGCAATAATTACTATGGAAAAAATAATGTTGAAATAGGGTCGTTTTCAATTTTCAATTCCCTAAGGCTTCTAAACTACAAGTGATATTTACACGGCTCTTTCGCAAGAACATTGACAATTCATTGATCTTTAATCGTATTGTTTAAAAGTTAGTAAAATGGAAATTCGGTCTAATAAAGCATCAAAAAAACTGGATTTCCGCGAGCGCGGCCGTGCCCGGGCAGCGAGCTCAGTGTAAATCTAACCGTCGAAGGGGAAGGCTGTGTCACTTGCTCTCGCGATCCATCTAGTTACGGAAAATTGTTATAGTACCGGATCCTGCGGAGGTTCGATCTATCTTCGTGCGTTTGAAGTGTATTTTAAGAGAGTGTAGTTCGTTTTTTCACACGACTACGCTATGCGACATAACAAAAAGCACTCATTTTCAAATAGAATTAAATTCAACTGTTTTTTTTTCGTATTTAGGTATCTATTAATTTTAAGTACTTATAAAAAAAATTGACATTGCTTAGCATTCCCGAACACATTTGGATACTTAGATATTCTCAGTCATGGGCCCACACCAGACAGGATTCCCAGAAAATAACACTTTTGGTGTGGGTTTTAGGGCCCTTCTCTGTGTAATATTAGAGTACCTTAGGTATTTCGGTTAGTAAAAAAAATCTGATAATACAGATATTTAAGTATGATAACGTCTAATGATCTTTATGAATTCAACCCTAAGAGATATGAATATCGTTATGCAGAACAAGTATTGTTCGTTTGAATACCATTGTAATATTCGGTAAAACGCTAATTTACGAATACGAATCACTAGTACAGTACATGGCATATGATATAAAAATACATTATCAAAAATTACAATAATTTTCTAGTCCAAGAAGGCAAGTGACAATTTTGGCATGAGGGCTTATTTATGTAAATATAGTCAGAATACATCGCCCCCTGCCTGCTATACGGCCACATCTCAAAAAAAAATTTTTTTCGGATTATTGCAGATTCGTAGTCAGAATAGGTTAATTTACGACCTTATCTCGAGAGCCATAAGAAAAAGTGTCCTTAAGAGCCTTTTTTCCACAAGTGGCCTTATGGATCTGACCAAAAATTGTCAGTTGTCTCCCTGCAAGACAGCCACTTTTCAGTTGTGGCTGTATAGCATAAATTTGTAATCTTTTTTTTGAGTTGCGTCTCATAGAAATAACGTATATTCTAGTATTATTACGATGAATCCCTTTAAATATAAGCGAAATAAACGTCATTGTGCGCTGTTGAGCCAAACTGGCGCGCAATACTCTGTTGTGGAGTAAACTAGGCTAAGACTGGTAGTGCATAGCACATCAGTTGTTGCTCCCCAAGTAGTTCCCCTTAGTCTGTGGAGTATGTAATTCGGCGTCTGTAGCTTCTTCGCATATAGGTAAGACTGCGGTCTAGAGTGACACAAGTACTTTTGTGTAGGATTTAATTTAAGCGCAGTCTCTCTGAAGCATATATTTAGCTCATAATTTGCTTCTTTGTTGCAAGGATGGAATGTCGCAATTTCTGCTTTACTAGCATTGGGGCAGCCTAATCAGAAATGTCATTCTAGATTGCGAGTAAAAGCTTCCTTCGAGGATTTAAATTTTCCATGCTGGTTTGTGATGGTGATGTCATCACCATACATCAATTTCCGACTCTTTGTTTTCGGAATCGGTCCTGACCCACTCCTGTTCAACCTATACACACAAGATATGGGTTAAACAGGAGCAGGGCCAGGACTTTGCTCAGAGTGCTTCCGAGGTAGACGATAAATTAGTCCCACCAATAGAGTTGATTAGTCCCACCATCTGCACCACGGTCAGGAGCTTATAGATAAGCTCCTGTCTACATACGCTATCGAATGCAGCTGAGAGGTCGAAAATACTGCCACGGTTTTCTCTCTCCTTTGAAAATCAGCCTCTATGTGTGTTGGGCGCGACATTTACCTGATCCACGTAGTTCGGACCACTACGGAATCCAGCCTGCTGCACAGGAATTATTTTGTCAACAAAAGGTTCGATTTGATTGTAGATTAGCCTCTCCAAAAAATTGTAGATGGAACTAAGTAGTAGAGGGCGGTAACCCTTTGGTTTGTTGCTTGGCTTACCCGGATTGAGTGTGGCTATTATATTTGAGCAGTTGAACTTAGGTGGAATTATATTATACGAGACTATGTCTAAATAGAACTGTGAGAGCCACGTCCTACATCTTGGGCCAAGGTGTTCTAAAAATTCGTTGTAAATACCGACTCACATAAATTGGGACTTTGATTCGAACCAGTCTTCATCCAGTATTGCTAAACCTAAAAGTAGAAAGCGAAAAGCTTATCCTGCACTATGAAAAGGTAATATTGTAAAGAAGTTGAAGAATTCTGGAAAACAGTACACTAATATCAACGGGAACCTAGTCCAAGCTAAAACCTAAAACTATGGGGCCGTCTTGTACATGGTAGATGTTATAAATGGTATTATACCATATATGGTACATGTTAACACGATAATTAAAGATACAAGTGCCTTAAAGGGAAGGTACTACCAAATAATCATTAGTAATTATATGCAAAATGATGATGATATCTGCATCTAGAAAGTTGGTATTAAAGCTGCATGCACTGATTATCGCTTACAGTGATGTTGTTACTGTAACAAAAGTTGATTAAGAATGGTATTTTAATTATTTTAGTGTTTGTATAATAATTTTCATGTTACCATTTTCCAATAATTCTTGTTCGGTTTTGGACGCATCTCAAAATTTCAACAAAAGGTTTCTGCAATACGGCCACTACTCTAAGTACCTATCTTAAAGGCCTCGTATCTTAAAAAATATACACGTTTTATATAAAAAGACGTATTCATGAGAAGCGTTATATCATGTAGAGTAAAAAAAGTTAAATTTAAAACGAATTGACCCAAAACTCAAGGAGTAAGCCCCGTTTTACTACCACGCACTACGCTGCCAAAACTTTAACAAGCGATTTCTCGAAAAAATGGTTTTTTGAGATGTGGCCGTATAGCAGGCAGGGGGCGACATATTTGCATCAATAAATTTCCCACTTCATATTTAAATCTAAATGAGCGTTAGTAATTATTGATATATCCGCCGGGCCTAGCTAGACATACCTAGCCTGGCCATAAGTTCTGTTCCAATTGTTTACCGTTTATAAAATAAAAACCTGATTTTTATTACATATCGTTTAAAAGCCATATATTAATGATCGGATTACAGTTGAATTAATTAAAAAAGACAAAAACTTATAGTCCAACTACGCAAATACAAAAAAAAACTGCTTTAGAAATGTTAAAGATTTATTCATCAGATACATCACGTGAAATTTCAATTTTATAAATTTTTATGTGTGATCCTGATCTGCTGAAAGATTTCCAGTAGTTATAGACCAATGTATGGTAGCAAACGATAGCTATGACTAATGAGAACAGCACAAGAGTTCTCAAGACTGCAGTCACTCGGTACTCATTAAGGAATTTTAAATCACGAACTACGTGAAATTTCAAGTTTTACAATTGCAATAAGATAATATCCTATCCTAACAAGAATAACAAAACTACCTACAACTCTGTGTGGTATAAGTGACGTCTCGTAAGACACTGTTTGAGTGAGATGGCGTTTGGGTCCATCAAGCGAGTCCAAAGTAATGCCTTAGCGCCACAGACACAGATTTACACCGCAGGTGGGCCTAACGGCCTTTATAAATATATTGAATTACTACTAAATGTGTGATATTTTATAAAACAGAACCGGTAAAGTTGTCTAACTACCAATTTAACGAAAATATTTGTTTTTTTAGTACATTCTATGCGACAAATACGACTCAATTGTCATTCAAGCAATTCAAGATAAGCGACAGTAGTCGATCAAAGTCATATCAGGTAAAAAAGGATAAGCGACAATGGTTTCATAGTATCAAAGCAGGTAAATTTGGATAAACGCCAATAGTTAAGATACGACAATCGGGTAATTTAATCTAACTATGTTATTTTTTTATATAGAATCTTATATCGATTCTGTTTAATAATGTGGAAATACCACATTTTTACTTTTTGGCTAATGCGCATAAGCATTTTAAACACACATGACACCGAGGGCGCTCCAGTAGCGAAGAATTATGGAATCAAAGATTTAGTGTGATTGATGTAACGATATGATAGCTCAGTTGGTAGAGCACTACGCCGGAAACTTAGGGTCGCAGGTTCGAGTCGTACTTACATTGCAGTGGATCACATTCAATGTTTCTTTCATAATTCACCTTTATGTTAATTTTATCATAAAGAGATAGGTAAAATGCCTCAAACGACGTTAAAATATATTTTACGATCAGGTAAAAACAGTTAACCAACAAGTGCAAGGTTAGTTGCAATAAAGAAAAATTATCCAAGTTGTTTGATCTGTTTCGACAAATAAGTAAAAAAGCTCTAAGGTTCATTATTATGCAAACAACTTTTTATGTAATCTCCATTTTGCTAAAAAAACCTCAAAAATCAAGTCGTTTAATAGAAAAAAAAGTAGAGATTCTCTAAATCACCGACGGGATAAGCGACACAAAAGTCGTCAGACAAATGTATACGATACCCAACCCATTCGATGCAGAAAAATCTGCCGATCCCAACAGTGTGTATAACTCAATATCCCCAATAATGTCGCTTAGATAAGTTCTCCTTTCCAGCATCGGCATATTTTGACACTCAAGTAAATTAACATTTATAGGGTATCCATTGACCTTGAACATTGAAATTTGCCAAAAAAATCGTCTAGTAAAATATCGTCAATATCAACAAGTATAGGGGAAAATCTGAGAACATTACTAATGTAGTCATATAAAACTATCACTGTTTATAAGTAGGTAAAGGACGTAAATCCGTTTTCCAACGGTAAAGTTGAGTTAGTCGATCTATTATTTATAGTTTATCTTTTCATTAGAGCAGCATGACCCGGGGGATAAAGCTGTGCCTCCACTATTATGTTAAAATATCGGTTCATCCGCTGGGTCACGATATGATTTATTTATTGAAAAACGATAATATTTATTTCTGCATGATTTTACACGTATAATCAAGAAGCTTGTCGGCATTTTAACTATTTTCGGTAGGTACCTACACATACAAAATAAACTAAAAAGTATTTTTCGATTCGATACTTCCAAATGGCCAATTTCACTTATTTTTTTGGAAATAGCTTTAACGCATTTTATTTTTAATCTACTGTAGTAGGTAAATAGATATTTCGTAATCCGAAATAATTATATCATTGTTTAAATGATTTATTTTACTTCGAGATTTTTCAATGCCTTTAAATAAGGTATAAGGTTTGTTGATCTTCAACTCACGCTCGGACTATGCGAGTGTATGAAGCTGCTTGGACGCCACTCAACGAGATTATGAACGAAGTAATGTTCCGGGGGCGCACGGTCGGCGGGGGGAATAACGTTAGGCTCCGCCCAGATCCTTAAGGACGTTGGGATTAGGAGTCGCCTCATCAAAAACAACTGCCAATTTTAGTACTGGCTTACGTCAAATTGCTTACTAAAATGACAAGACTTGTCTTCACGCGATACAATATCGTCGATTGCACAAAGTGCAAAGACTTATTGATTGAAGGAACTAGTATTACCTTGTCGTAGCAGCGGGCGCCCGCCGTTGAATGAATAATGACTGCTCGATTGGCCCTGATTTGGAAAGCTTTGTGCTTAACATACTACCTTACCATTAAAGCCACTAAATTAATTGCAAACCTTTCTTAGGTACTCGTATTTTATGAGCGTGTCTAATGAATTGCCGAAACGCGCTTACAATATTGTATTTAAAGTCACTTAATTATCTCATTTATAAAACGTTGTAATCCTATATGACACTAATATACACTTATTACTTTTTTCCCGAGGTGGTTTTCACATACAAAAGTTTTTATTGAAGTAGTAAACTAAAATTAGTTCATGTTTGGCTAGTTTCATTCTAGCCAAATGGGAATGGATTTTATCTCTGCAAAACTTCGAATCTGTGGACTATCGGTATAGTGTATATAAAAATCTAGTTAGGTATAAGCCGCAGCCATCAAAACAAAACTAGATAAAGGTCCTTATTAGATTCCAGAAATATCCCATTTTTCCCCTCATGCAATTTTCATATAAATCATAAGTAAACACTCGATCTTAGTTTAAATAACACTAAATATACTGCTTATTTTCCAGGGTACGAGGTGCTGTCCACGGGTCCGTCGCTACTGCTGCAATTCACCGCCAACTCAGCTACTCCTGGTCAGGGCTTCGCCGCTACCTTCCACTTCCAGCCGCCCCCTGATTCCACTGCAGCTGGTAACTATTCTGTACTTCTATCATAACACAATAGGCAACTGTTTCGTAACAAAATTGTCTGTCTTTCTCTCCTATAACCATCTTTCACACACTCCACCACGCTGTAAGTCAGTTTGAATCAGTTCAACCTCACTCCCTCGGCCACGTCCAATCCTATAAGTAAGACCATAGAGAAAGGAATTATAACAGAGTACGACACCACATACTTCGGCCGAATAGTTCTGCTACTCCACACAAGATATCGTTAGTAGTATCGTTCGTTGCAGATGATCTTTTTGTTTTACTTTAGATTACGCCAAAACCTTTCAATTTTACTTAATTTAATTTCTGAAACTATAATATATTGAAAATTAACGAGCACACACAATATAAACACCAAAGTAAAAATAAAAACATATCTCAATATTTGTTTTTGACGCCACCTATACATTTTTGCATACAACGTCTACTTTACTAGCTCGATTGGTAGGCGTAGGCACTTTTTATACGATACCAATAGATGTCGCTTAATTATACCTGTTGCGGAATTATAATATTTACTCTATGCAATAAAAAATATGAAAATCCGAATATAAGATAGTAGTAGAAATAAGCAAACGAGATATTTTATTCCATAATGAATTGTTTTAAAGATTTCTCTCACTTTATCAACTACAGAGTATGTAACGCGAACCGACGTGTCCCTCAATAAAGGCGGTAAATTCAAAATTAAATACTATGGTATAAGTAAAAACAATGACTTTGAGAAATAATAAAATAGAATATAAAAGTCTGAACTATGTAGGTGCAATATTTTGAAAACCACAGTTTATTCTATTTAATGGAAATCTAAAAATGAATAAAATCAGTTCAGATTGACTAATATGTTTTATTTTGAGAAGATATTTCAGTAGCGTAAAAAGTAAGTATCAATCATAGACAAGTCGTAGTTATGTTGGTACTACGGTATTAATCTAGATAAAAGAAAAGAAGCTTGCAAACATTATACAATAATCTAATGTGAATCTCTATGGTGAATCAGACTCATGTCGCGCGAGATAGCATCATCCGTCACTATCTCATAGTACTGTACAGATAGAGACAGGTAGTATATCCCGCGCGAGAAAGAGTCGCGTGTCAAAGTTATGCTAGCCGTGCTGCTTGCACTCGTCTGGCAGCGCTGTGAATGTCATTATGTCACTGTCATTCCGTCATATTTGTATGTATTTGTATACAAATAGGCAAAAGCAGGCAAAAGTGTAAAATGTAAACGTAAACGTGATCTTTGTTTGTGTACATTTCTTAATATTTAACTCCTCCCATGTAATTTAAAGGAGACTTTGGTAAAATTAAAAAGCTCGAATCTCTCTGATGATGGAAAAATTCCTTTGGGATTTCTATTACGACGAGTTACGATATATCATAATGCAATCGATGTAAGCATATGTAAGTATCATCCGAGTTACAATTTTTAGATACCTACAAGCTGTAGGTAATCGAAAAAAAATTTGATACATGACACATACAGATGAAAACATGTTCACAAGTGAATTTGTTATTTTCAGATTTAAAAGGAAATTCACACAGTTCAAGAAGGAATACCATATTTGTGCATATTTGTGTTCGTTAATAAACATAAAGTTTGTCTTGTCCAGAGCTCAAAGTGTGATCTGTGACTCATTGTGGATGAACAAGAAGTGTTGACAAGTGTTTTCAATGCCATGCTCGTCTTCTATCTGAAGGGTGCTGTTAACATTCATTAGCAGTTTTGAATCTAAAGTTAAATCATCCATTAAATTAAAGTGAAAAGATAAGGAAAAGACATGCATAGATCATCCAAAACAGGAAGCAATTTTTAAAGGTTTCAAGTGCTATTGAATGGCCATGGAAGAACAACAATCCAGAAGACATGAAAGGGATAGTTATTGAATTTAAGAATCCATTGCCATTCCAATTCAATTCATTTGGTGATATGTTACCAACGGGGAAGAATTTCAAGAGAGTTGAACACTGGCTGAAGTAATGTGCCTGAAGCTGGAGAGTGTGTTTTTATTTAATATTAAATAATTTTCCTTTCCATTTTATATAGGTATTACTGTTACAGCTTAAAATTTTCTAAATCAAATAATTATTTTAAATGTTTTTTTTTAATATCTGGGTGATTCTATAGGCGTTTCAACCGCCGTCAATTTGCTGTCATAAATATCAAAGCAATGGGGCATTTAGATGCTTTAAATTAGATCAATTATGGTAAGCAGTATGGTAACAGACTCGCTCTTAGAATCGGCACCAAACTGTGATGTGTTTGCAGGTGGATGGTTGGATGTGTGCGATGAATGTTTGAGGTTCTGTGAGATGATGGATGAACGGCCTTCGTCAGTATATTTCTAATTGCTAATTGTTGTAATGTTTGTATTAAATCTGTGTGTTTAGTCTTAATTTCACAGTGATTTGGTTCTACTGTTATGCTGTGAAATATAAGGAATTAAATAAATAAAAATAAAAAAACAGTATATCATTGTATGAAAATCTCCAACTCGGAGTAGCTCATACTTTCAATATTTTTGACAGCGGACTGACAGCGGTTGAAACACGTGTAGAATCACCCATCTAGTACTAGTACCCAGTTTGAGCAATTAACTAACAATGACCAAATAGCACTAGCGAGAAATAAACTCGCTGTTTTTTTTAATTTTATATATGATATGATAGTCATGCGTTTGGTTTTGATTGCACCTGATATTAAGTGATAATAGGGCCTGAGATGGAGCATGCTTGCCTAGAAAATGCCTATTCATTCACAACTTGAAGCGACCCAAGTTATACATATTTTTCAGGGAAAATGTGCACAGGAAGAGTTACACTCTTCTTTCTTCACTGGTATAAACACAAGACGGTTTTTTATTTGTGCTGGTTTACAACAAAATACTTACTCTGCTTATTCTTAAGAGTTTCAAAACTATTATGTGCATAGCTAAGGATTTTTATAGTTCCTGATATGAAAATAAGGAATGATCAAAGTAATTATTATAAACAACTTCATACAACTATTGTTACACAGTAATATCGTATCTGACAATTTTGATAGTTTTCCCACTACTAGCGCCACCTAGTTTCTGGTATTCCTACAGGAACACTGACGAGCAAGGCAGAGGTGCAGATCTAACGCCATCTAGTAGCGGCATTGTTCAAATGCGTTAGCGGATCGTTGCAGCTGGCAACACTGAATCGACTCTGCTCGATGTCTTCTTGATCATTTAAGGATTAATATTCATAAATATTAAATAAAGGAGTGTTTTATTTTGTATCTAATCGTATGAATCAATTATTTCATAATGAACCTCAATCAAATCAACTAATAGCTTCGTTTGTCTTTGGAATCGGAAAGATTCGCGATTGCGTATGGGCATCTCTAGTGTTCCGATGGTTAGAGCTGTGGCACAGCGCTCAGGCAGTGCGTCCCCAAAGCTCACGACGTGAGGACGTACTCGCTTCTCCTGCGGAGGAAGCCATTTTGTCTTCGAAAATGTGAGCACTCATATCTGGAGGCATCCTAGACACAAAACCTACGATGACACAATAAACCATTCGGTGAGTGACCCTGCGTTGTCTAGAAGTGGTTAGCGATGTTATTTCTCGAAATTCGTATAAGATTTCCTAACGTGTTTTTGTTCTCAAATTGTTACAGACATCTTTCTTTTCTTTTCTTGTGGAAACACACATCAGCCGATGTAACGGACAAATCTGTCTAACCCTGATTCTCGCCGGGTAAGAGAAATTCCTTTTATTACATAATTATTTCGATTAGAATGGTGCAATTAGTTAGGGATTGTCTGAGTGAATTTGTCGTGTACTTGTCTTGCAGGGATATGTCGTGTGTCGATTGTTTGTTAAGACAAAGTATTATTTTCAGTGATAGCACTGGCTGCGTACCTACGCTACGCGTAAATGCTGGCCGTAGCAGCCAGATTGCAGAGGTGAATTGAGCTGGGTGCGTCATCGTGGCCATCGCCGTGTTGACTCCGTGCTGCGGACTTGTGACTTTGACTCTGGGTGTTGAAGCTGTCACGAGCTGTACCTTTTACGAGGTCCAGAGTGGAGACATCTGTGGTCGAAGTGCACGTCGGCAGCGTGGACTCACCACGCCTTCTAAGCCAAGGTGAAAACGTTCCGTATTTAACTTCAACTCGCATTCCTGTTGTTTAAATTATAAAGTAAAGTTCTTTAGCCTCACACACAAAACCAAGTCCTCATGTAACTTCACTAAACTAGTACAACTTCTATGCGTACACGCCTCTTTAAGAGCTCCGTGTTCTCTTGGGAATAGCCCAAACTGTCTGATAGTTTAAGTAATTAATGGTAGAATAAGTGTTACTCTTGTGTAATTTATAACTTGCCACTTGAGAATTATATATATGTGGTTCATAATTTCAATGGGAAGGAATAAAATTGTATTGTTTATATGGAAAACTTTCAATCGGATATCATTTTGTATCAGACAAAAAAAAAAATCCTCCATCCAGAAGTATCTCAAGAGAGAGCCCAACTGCCTTCTAACCTATCAACTTATCCTACACATTACCACTACGACACAACCCTATGTAGAGGTCAACGACCCTTGACCCACATACGAGTATCACCTCAGAGTTAGACAACAACAAAAGATAAATAGTTGAGCAGACGTGACAGTTGTCACCCCATCTCAGCATAAGCTTAGACTAAGTTTCAAAAGTTTTAGATGAGAAAAGAAATTCTGTCGACTGTACGTGAGGCTTCATACGTTGACAAACTGTCCTGAAAATAGCTAACCTTGAGCGATTCCAATTAACACGACAAATCAACACCAGTCTTAGAAATAAAAGAAGACATACTGTATACGAGTAACATCAGCGCCTGCATATGTTGATTAGACATACACCTGTGATCGAGGTCACATGGTTGCACCAACAGAAATCTCAACAGCAGTTCAAAGAAAACAACCCCTTTTCCACACAGGAATCTCCAAGTAGTAGACTTGAATTTAAGATGTGTCATTCCGACAACAGTAGAAGTAGAAGACTTATTTGTCTTTAAGATAAGAACTGAATTATTTTTCAGCAGTAGAAGAGAACAGACGTGGACATATTTATTCCAACAGCTTAACCTAATGTCGACAGTAAAAGCTTAAATGTATGAACCGGTTAACCTAACAATCCTAATCTATTTCTTACGCGTAGGCGTCCCCACTCTATGTGATATTTACCTATCTATTTTCCTAACGAACTGTACCTTGACAACTAAGCATGCACTTATCAAATTATTCTGTATACTACGAAATTAACTAACACAAACGATGGTACCAATCGGTGTGTATCCTAATAATGAGGTCGACTGTCCATTCCAGATTATTTTCATTTGAGTGTAAAGTAAATACCTATCGGTGTTTTACCTAAGAGAAGCTACGTCCCTACGTCTCACTCAAAGAATAACGGTTTCTCAATATTGTGAAATTCTACGTCAGGCAACACATCACTAAGTGCAATGTGCATGTACACGGTTCGTTTATTACCTAACATTCCCTAGACGGAATCCATATTTTATTTAATCAGTAGTCAGCAAAATACGCTTGAGTAAAAGAAATCAGATAAACATTACGTCATCAGTTACTTAAAATCTCAATCCTTGAACACAAGTCTACCTAGAAGGCAAAGTTAAGTTTCCCTAACCTAATCGCGACTCATTTCTGGCGGCCCAACATTTGGGGCTCGGTAATTTCAGATATTTCTAGCACGTCAACGTGAACCCTGGAATTTCAATTTATCTGGTGCGTCTGGGAACGTTTGTGGATGTGTTTATCGTTTCTGTCAGTAGAAATCTGTCAAATAAGCTTGAATTTTGAACTATACTAGTTGCATTGGTGTGTGAGGCTAACTTTATTATAAAACAAAAACTACTAATCTAATCTGTGTCATATTTAATCTTTATTGTGTCAAAAATATTTTATTTCTATTGTGTGTCTAGGTTGTCAATTGGACATTCACTCTTTTCTTTGCTCGTGTGAGTAAAGTCTACTACTTGAGTTATAACTAAACTCAATACCTACTTTACAACTATAAAACTGTAAACCTTACATTTAAAACTACTTCTTAACTTTAATAAGACTTAATACCTGCTTTGAAACTATAGAAAATTGCAAACTTTAAATTTAGAATTACTTGTCAACTTTAATAATTTATTTTGACATTTGTGTAGAATCATAAGCTTTACTTTATAGGTAAAACCTATCCTACATCTCTCAAATAGAAAAGCAAATATTTGTATATAGGAATGAAAACAGTACTTTTAATGTAAAATAATAATATTTAAATGATTTAAAATGTAACAGCAAGAAAAATACTTTTTACTACTTATCAAAAATAGGTAATAAATGAGCATCAAAATTGATCCCAAAATTAATGTTAAATGATAACCAAAAGTTGTAAAATATTACTGATCACCAGATAAAGCAAAATTTCTTGGCATAAAAATCACTTTTTGCTACCAAAAATGGTGAATGAGCACCAAATTAAAACACCAATTTTATGTAAAATTATAAGTAAGTACTTTATTGTACACACAAACAGTTAAAAATACATCTATTACAAAGAACATAGGTATAAAAGCGAACTAATCCCTATAAGGGATCTTTTCCAGTTAACCTTTCAGCAATTGAGTGAGTGCCAGGCCAGGAGAAGATAGACAAACTAACACCGTGTACAACTTGCTATCCTATTTAAAGTAAATAACTCCACAATAGTCATTATTAAACCGAAAAAAACGAAACGTCCTTCAGAAATTTATTACCATTTTAATATGAAACTACATTCAAATGTATATGTAACCTAAAAAATAAAATTTTAAAGCCCTATATAATCAATTAAATGATCACAACCTCTTAGCCAGCAAATTAATGCGTTATTTTTACCTAAATATACCACTATGATTGCCATAAAATGTATGCATGTTAATGTTACCCATATGTAACCAAATAAAGTGAGGCCTTATTCCTTTTAATTTTTTTTTTTCATAATATGACAAAAATATTGATAATTTCAACCAACTTTTTGAAGTGAATAATACTTTTCTCCGAGTTCTAGGTAGTAACATAGCGTGCAGTTGAAAAAACCAGTTTTCTGCGTGAATTTTGTCAATTTCGAGTGGTTTTTGAAACAAAAATTATCAATGAAAAATTCAAACTGCAGGTTTCAAATATATACCAATAAATTCCAATAGCCCTGTTCTAGGTACAGGTAGTAACATCAATAATGTGTTAAGAAACATGTTTGATCATAGAGAAAAATGTCTAAAACAATCAGCATTTTAAAAGGAATAAGGCCTTTTAATGATGCTAAACTTAGTAAGCCCCGCCCGGTCAACGTGCGCTCAACCAACCCCCCGAACTCCGCACCGCAGCCGCTGTTGCGCTCGCTCGACCCGATTCTCAGTTCGCTGTTGTGGTCGCAGTTCTAACATACATAACCTAACCCATTAATCTACTTTACTGGTAGCAGTTCGGTTCTGATTCTGACGCTTCGCCGTCCGCTACCAAGGTACGCTCGCTTCGCTCGCTCGGCTCGCGAATGATTTTAAGTAAATCATTTTAGAAGCTAATATCGCAATAATTTGTAATACAATTAGAAGTGCAGTTATGAGTTATGACTAAAATAGGTAGAACGATTGGAATTTTAGGCTATCTTATTTTGGTGCAAGTACTTAATTTCTTTTTTGGTTTCCTTATGATTTTTAGGTGATACTGGTTTGGGGTACCAAAAATTATTTCGGGGGTCAAGATATTTGTTGCCATGAGTAAAGAAAAATAAACAATAAAATAGAATGCTTTTAAAATACACCGAGACATCTTTGTCTCCCACATCCGCAGTAGTATAAATGTTCGAACAAAAGTTCGCCACGCGGTTTGTATGTGTGCGAGCGAGCCGTGTACGTACGTCTACTTAAGTACGCGCTCGGCCCGCATCACAATGCAAGCGGATCGACGTGAACTAGTCGGGTCAGCGCCGCCCGCGCCGCCCGCGCCGTCCGCGCCGCCCGCGCCGCCCGCGCCGCCCGCGCCAGCATCTATACTGTGGTGCCGCTGTCATTATTCGGTCGGATCGTAGTTTTCTAACCACGCGGCAGCGTGTCCAGCCAAGTTCACCCCAGGAACTGGCGAGCAGCAGCCGTGTGTTATATTACACGAACCGTTTGAAGCCACTTTTGATTTTGACCCCTCCATAATTCCAACTCTTAAAGGTAAAAAAAATAAATTTGGCTTATATATTTAGATCCTTTAGAACAGCTAAAACCCCAAATCTTATAAATATGGGTAAAATATTTATCGAGACATTAAAGTCCATAAAACGGCATCTTTTCCACTGACTGACTCACTGACTAGGAATCAAAAACCTGACCTACTTCCAGGTGTCCTAGAAAGGGGAAATTTGTGTGTAAACAGAATAAAAACAGAAAACAATGTTTCGTTTTTTTTATTTATTATTATTAGTTATGCTTGTTACCTCAGAACTCAGTTATTTATTAACCGATTTGGAAAATTCTTTCTTTATTTAAAAGATGTCCTAATTACCAAATAATAATTAAGTAATTTACACATCATTATAAGTATTGATATTCCATCAATTTTAAATAAGAGCCAAGTTCAATCTTGATATTGAATTACACCCCAAGTAAAAGAAGTGCGTTGAGTAAATAATTGTTTATTATAATTTATATTAACTATTAAGTATAAGTGTATTTGTATTTCTTTCTTCTTGAGGTGTGCAATAAAGAGTATTCTATTCTATTATATTCTAAGTAGCAAACATTGTAGTAAGTACCTCTCTTCTCAAAAAAATTACGACAAAGAACTTGGCGCATGCGCATCTCAATTCATTTGTCGGTGAAGTCAACAACGTTTTACGCGATATTGAACTTGGCACTTATTTAACATTTTATGCTTTTGATAGGATTTAACCTATTGACCGCCAAGCGGTCTAGCAATTTACCGTGCCACTGACGCCAGAGTAAAAACTAAGATGTGCCCCAAAATCAACAGGGATTGAAAAATACTTGTAGCGGTTAGAATTACAAAGTTTTTGATCATTAAAATTTGGACGACTGTGGCCGACTTGGCGTCAGGGGCACGATTTTTTGTTGACGGCCACAGCCGACTGTGGCGCTCAAAAGGTTAAATTACATTACATTGTTCTTACACATCAGCGGGCACGATGGTACTGCAGTTATTATATTTATATACCTAGATAAGACCGCCTATTGTGTGTTATCTGTGTTTTATATTGTTTTATATTTTTTTCTTATAAACGTGTGCAATAAAAAATATTCTATTGGTCTCTTTAATTTCCAAGATATCATCTTTCATTAACCTTGATTTTTTTTATAGATAGGAAGGACATTGTTATTATTGACTGGAATATTCTAAAAATATGTAGTTATTTCCTATTCCTTTCTTTCCATACATATAAATATACTAGCTCATCTGATTCAAAGAATATATATATATAGGTACTAGCGTAAAAAGAAACGACACCGACACTAGTGTGCAGTAACAAAACTCGCGGCTATGTGTGCGTGTCGAGGGGCGAGCGAGATTCGGCATTACAAGGTCACCGACACCCGAGACCCGAGTTACACTACACCGATAGGCCGCTGTCGCGGCTGTGTCTGATTTAAAATGATAAAATAAGGGCTTGTGCACTATACTCGTACCAAATTGAAATTTGGTACGAGTATGTGTATGTATCACGCCGACAAAACAGTAAAATAAAAACTAAAAAAAATTTTTTTTCGGATACCTCTCCAACAGCTAAAGTGGGGGTATTTTTTTGTTTCATTTCAACCCTAGTGTGTGGGGTGCCGTTGAATAGGTCTGTTAAAAATAATAGGGGTCTTTAAACAATACTTTTTGATAAAGTCCGAAGTTTTGTAAATATTCGCTCCGAAAATAAAAAAAATAGTGTCCCCCCCTCTAACTTTTCAACCACGAGTCAAAAAAATATGTAAAAATTCATGAAAATGAGACCTTATAAGTACTTTCAATGAAAACTATACTGATCAAAATCGGTTTATCCGTTTTTGCGTTATCGCAAAATTTCATAATTTTCTTTAAAAAGACGTAAGTTGACTTCAAGAAGGTAATAAGTAATTACAGTTACTTTGGCGTTTATGACCTTTTTATAGAACTTGAAATCTGTGTCGTAACTTAAACCTCGGGCTTAAAACCGCTGTTATAAGCCCGTGTCTTGTGAAGGATGAGCAACTACGGAACCCTGCACTGAGCGTGGCCCAACATGCTCTTGGCCGGTTTTTTCTTAGTTCGTTCACTGTAGAAAAATACACGTGAGGTCTCCTTATACCCCTCCCTCCCCCGACGTGATATATCGTGATTTTTTCGTGACCAATCGGTGTAAGTCAATATATCTTTTTTTTTTGTTTTTAAATGGATATTTGGACTACAAGTTAACAAAGAATCAAGCTACACTAAATTGATACAGATAGTGAGATTTAAATTTACAGATCATACTTATGCCGGTTGTGCACACTCGCTAAGACATGGCAATACCTGCATGCCGTCACTTTGTAACTCTATGAGTAAATGAAGGACGGCATGCTTGTCTCGCCCTGTCCTGTCTTGGCGAGTGTGTACATCCGGCATAAAAAATCTCGTCTCTTATTGCAAGTTTCGTTTTTCGACATGAAATTTATTCTTGCATACCGAAATCCCTTGCTTATTATAATGTTACTAATGTAAAAATAAACGCGCTACCGATCGAGGTATTTGTTTCTATCTTGTTACAAAAGGCTCCTTATCCGTTCAAAAATGCTGATGTAAGTTTTCTCTATGAAATTTGTTTTTTTCTTTAACCCTTAATTTGGCAGAGACTCTGATGTCATAAAGTCATATATTTGACTAAGTATATTGGATAGGGTATGTTTTAAGAACTTCTAAAAAATATTTAAAAAAATCTAGATTATTTCGTTTTTGAAAAAAAAAATGTCCGTCGCAGCGTACATTGCCAAATATAGAGAATGCCTATGATAAATTCATATGTCCGCTGAGCCGTACAATGCCAAAGACGTAGTGTAATAAAAAAAACGTGTTTTTTTATTTTTTTTTATATTCAAACTTTACTTATAAATTTATTTCGTGTGACAATGTAATTGACAACTTCTGGACTGCTTTCCGATGACAAAACAGAGTAGATTAAAATCATACATCATTTCACTTAAGTACGCGCGGGTAGTTTTTATAGTCCCACTTATACGGCTTATCTTGCAACAATTTTACCACCCAAAGATTGTCTGGAAGAGATCTCTTTATAGATATAAGACCACCTCTTGTCATTTCATTGTTGATTGTTTATATTTTGGCTCTATGTTGAAAAACGCTGGTCGCCATGTGTACTCTTACTTTTATGCAACTTGTGGTCTCTTGCTGACCATGTTGGGATGCCCAGCTTGGGTTTATCGCATCGTTTTAGACGGTGTACGCAAAGATAGAATTGACGAGATGTTTAGACGGAACATTTGTATAATGAGTAATTATCTATATATGTATAAC
Organism: Apotomis betuletana; assembly: GCA_932273695.1. Taxonomy (NCBI): domain Eukaryota; kingdom Metazoa; phylum Arthropoda; class Insecta; order Lepidoptera; family Tortricidae; genus Apotomis; species Apotomis betuletana. The sequence goes on from OW026300.1 coordinate 18,373,735, forward strand.
TTCATGCATAATGGGAGTTAACGGGACATCTGTCTCTTGCGTTGTGTCCACTTCATGACTGCGTTTAGGATAGTTGTTTTGCAGTTCTTGCTCATGATCGGAAACATTGGATATATTCAAACATTCTAGAGAAGTTGCTAAAGAAGGTGCTGATGTTGATGCGTAGGTGTGAATTTATTAAACTCATTTTCGTCGGTTGATAATTCACTTGTTTTGATGAAGCATACTCTCTTAGGTATAAGTGCTATAGCTGTATGACCCGACACAACGTATGGTGTTGATGGGAAGCAACTAACAAATAAATCTAAGCATACACGCGGGCACACAAACCCCAAAATTAATATTTTAAGCAAAATAAATGAAAAATTGTTAATTAATACGCAATACTATAATATTGGCAAAGTCCGCTACAACGGACAGGTCGTGTGCATTGAATATATGGCATTGTCCGGTGTGGCGGACAACAGATTCAGAGGAAGATTCAACATATTAAAAGTAACAAAACGCATCCATACTATACGCACATGCATCAATTATATAGTTTAGTGTATTATTTAGACATGAAAAACGCACTTGTTGAATAAAAAACAAAAAATAAATCCAGAAATATCTTTTAGAAAACAGTTGACGTCTAACGCGGAGCCATTTTCTGGAACCACTGTGAAACTAGTTTAGCTAGTACTAATAATATATTTTTCTGCTAAAATATAACTATCGTACTAGTTATTGCCATATATGAAATGAAAAAAAAAATCTCACCAAAAAGTGCTATATTTTTTTAAATCAGTTGTTCCTTGCACCGGACTACGTCAAATTAAGGGTTAATTATGTTATTTCTTAACATAATTTTAATTTTACTACTTAGAATTGTTTTTCCATTACCATTGCGATTAAATGTTACGTATAATTTGAAACCTACAGTTTGAATTTCGCATTAATGATTTTTCTTTCAAAATACTATTCGTAATTAACAAAAACCAAGCAATAAACTATTTTTTCAATTTAATTTCGACTGCATTAAAGCATGCAAGCTATATTACTACAGTCTGACCAAAAATAGTAGAAATTAAAAAGTGGCAATACTGTAGTGTCGTCCCATTCTAATCAATCTAAGAAAATGGGACGACACTACAGTATTGCCACTTTTTGATTTATATTCTTTTTGGTCCCACTGTATCTAGATCTCAGGGAAAAGTATTATTTACTTCAAAAAGTTGCTTAATATTATCAATAAGTATATTTATAATAAAATAAAATAAAATAGTTAAAGAAATAATAGTGATGGAATTACACTTTGTACGTAATGCCGTGCCGTGTTACACTCTCGTTTTTTAACAAAAGGTGTAATTAAATTAAAACCAGTTTACGTAGGTGCTCATCATATTAATAAACTTATAAATGATTTAGCATTTAGGTACGGTCACGTTTAGTGTTAGTGTTTATGATTTTGATTAAACATTTCGATTATTGTATAATGCTCCGTAAAACGACATCTATGCTGCGTTGACGTAATACTCGAAAGTATACGATGCTTTCTAATTATTTACAACAAGAAGATGTAGATGCCGCTAGTGTTGCACTGCACTTAAACTGATTTTTACGCCATCTAGCCGTCACCATGAATTGCTATCATTGCGCACTAACGCCGTCTGGACGTCAGCATGAATTAGCTTGGCGTATTTTAATGTATGGAGTGTCTACATCTGTATACTGTTTGATCTATGGTAAGACGGGTGTCAGTCCCATTTGTGGGTCAGCGTTTCCCTACTATTAAGAAGTTCTACACAGTCATAAATACCTAATGTTAGATCGGATATGTACTATTACCAACTGATATAAGATTTACGAATACGATATCCTTCCTTCAAAGAAATACATTAAATAAACCTGCTCGAGTAAAACTTAATTCTTAAATTTTTATTCAATTTGCATTCCAATTCGTTGGAAGCGTCTTGTAATAAATGCGACCGATCCCGTTAAATTTGCGAGCAGAGCCAGCAATGTATGAATAGGAATTTTGGCTAGGGTCCAGGCGGCCCCTAGTGCTTATTTGAGAAGCACTGAAAATAGCACTTTAGGTTCACCTACAAATTCCACAAAATATTAATAGCCAATCTCGAAATAGGCTATGACTCAAACCCTGGTTTTCTAACAAACTCTACAAAACTAAATAAATGTGCTGTAAGATAATATTATAATTAGATTCATTAAAAGTTTTCTCTCGCTGTCTCTATAATATAATAAACTTCCAAAGTAATTTTGCTAGAATACTGCATAATTGTGCAAAGCGCCACCTATTGAAATCTGTTCAAACTAGGTGGACGTGGACGTACGCGGGGAGTGACGTAAACTCTACTGAGGTTGAACGATGATTCAAGTGCTTCCTTTGGGGATCGGTAGGTGGCGCTATATTCTCAAAATCACTTCAATTCATTTTTGTTACAGATTCAGACCGTCTGCTAAAACTAAGTTTCGGGAAGGTGTTCGAGTCCCTGGGGCCTGAAGTGAGCGCAACAAGTAAGTAGATATTCTAACTATATTAAATTTCTTCTCGCAGTTGAAGGCGGCTTAGCCACCTAGAGATTACTAAGCTTTAAGTAACTAAATATCATATTCCTTCAGTCATAATTAGATTACAAAACTGTAACTTACGTTGTTCAAGTCGAGTAAGTGCGAGAAGAGCAATAGCGATAGCATTACGATTATGGTCCTCGAAATTGACTGAAACATGACGATGAATTGTCGTACCTACATGACGCGGTGTGCGTCAGAATGATTGGTTGACTGTTGAATTTAGCATTGATTGCTTACGTACAAATTGCTACCTATTTGCTAGTATTTGCTACCATTTACCAAACAATTGCTACCTCAGTATAATAAAAGATATCACTTTTTTTTATTTTGGACTATGTAGCGCTGACACAAACATAAATACACCACAGATTTGGATTGCTCTGCTGATACGCACAGGCGTTCATGTTGTAAGTAGTCCAAAAAATAATTATACGCGAAACTTTTTGACCTGTAACGCTGCAGAGTTGATTTTAAGCTAAATGTAGGTAGCAAATTTTGGTTGGTAAATAACATGAAAATTGTGCGTCCTTCGCAAAATATGAACTTTGTCCAAACATCCTGATGTCAGAATGACTGGTAAAAAAAAAAGTGATATCTTTTATTATACTGAGGTAGCAATTGTTTGATAAATATTAGCAAATACTAGCAAATAGGTAGCAATTTTTACGTAAGCAATCAATGCTGAATTCAACAGTCAACCAATCATTCTGACGCACACCTTGACGCGTCCACGACGACCTCAATGACAGCTACCTACGTAAGGGGAGAAAAGGTAAGTTATTATTAACCATCACATCATAACATATTGATATTAATAAAAGGTATTCAATATTTTTTTTCTATCGAGTGTGTGATTACAAACAGGTGGGTAGGTTACATATTATAATAAAAGGCAGTTTTTAATTTATGCGGTAGTCTCTTTTATTTGCTGGACAATATTTACCTACATGTTCGGTTTTTCATACATTTAAAAATGTTTGCGGATACTCTACCAAATTGATAGATGTGCAAATTTAGTACAACTATGATAGCTTTCGTTATAGAGGATAAGAGGAGTAGGTATCGATTAGAGATATCCTGTCACTAACTCCAAAGGACAATCCCGTCTTAGAACATCAGTCAAGGCATCAGTGGCGTGGCATTCACAGAAGCCGATTCCCGCTGGCTTGCCTTTTCTAACGGTATTCGAGTACTTACCCTGTTCTTATTGCTCAAGAACAAAAAAATAAGGATGCAGGTAAGCCGAGATAAGTTTTTACCTCGGCTTACCCGCATCCTCTTCTTTGCCCTCTTGAATTAGACGCCAGGCTAGGCTTCTATTGGACATTCTTAATAATTAGGAACACCGTTGAACAAAGACGTCGAAAAAACATTTGTTATGGTTTTTTAGGGCTCTCTATGATGAGTTTTAGTCAAGAACCCAGATGCTATATGATGGTTACGTTTATTACGCGATAAATCAATGCCAAAGCACCTGTCACTTTCTAACTAGTAACGAGTATGCGAGTGCGAGAGTGTTGGATGATCTATCAAGTATATCGTTTATACAGTCCAAGAGAGTGTAGAAATTAAAACGTAGAAAATAATACTGTAGTGACGTCCCGTTTTCTTAGATTGATTAGAAAGGGATGACACTACAGTATTGCAACTTTTTAGTTTCTACTATATTTTGTCATATTTTATATCGCGTGATCATCATCATAGACGCGATGGTGAAGACAGAACTGCCGAAGAAAATATATCAGAAGAAGTAATACCGACATTATAAATATTAAATAAAAGACAATTTATCGACGATATTTCTTATCTATAATATCTATTTCAGGCATCAAGTACAAAACCTCCTAACGCTTAACTAAAAACTGAAACAAAATCATAAGAATATCTATAATAATAGTCTGATGAAAACGTAGTAATTCTAAATGACACTAGTAGATAAGATAGTATAAGTATGTATAAGACCCAGGTATAGGTACTACTTTTCCGACATATTTGTTGGATTGTCCGAAAGTGTTGTAAGTCTGTTCGAAAGTGAAGGGCTTTATTATCATGATTTATCTATATTGTGATAAACGGAACCATCCGGGCCCGGGGATGTCCTCAAATTACTTTTAAAATAAGTAGACATAACTTTTATATCCAGCTTGAAATCCCGTTAAACCTACAGCGATATTTCATGGCTGATCAGACTGAGCTATTGTTACAGCCGGTACTAATGTACATTGCAATGCAAACACTGTATCTATTATACGGAGGATCCAACCCCGATATTGGTTTAAAGATCGATACAAGCGAATTATGCAGATACTTCGAAGTTGGGGTCTTAGGAGGTTTGAGCTCAGTAGTTAGTAAAACAGAATAATTTGGGGACAATTATCGCCGACAACAGTATATAGACAGACAGATAAATAGAGATAGTTGACTCTTGTTACAAATTTCAAAATTATGGTTCATATGCGTTCACACCCCTTCTGAAAATATACATTTAATTGCAAGGCGGCGTGGTTGGCGTGGCGCAATGGTAGAGCGGCTGCCTACGGAGCCGGCGGTCCTGGTTCGAATTCCGGCAAACGCAAATATTTGTGTGAAAAATTGATGACTAATAAACTCAAATATTTGTTTTTGGGTCATTAATGTTTTCTCTAACTCATGTATATCGTCGTCATCTTGTAGGCATAATACAAACAGTGCTTAGTTTGGGGCTAGATCGATTAGTGTAAGACAGAACACGTCGTTCGGCATGCAGCAAAAGCGGCTTACCCAGTCCCACTTCAAGTTGCAGTGGGCCTTATGAGCAACATACGTCGACTACCTGGGGTTGTGAGCGCAGGGTGGTGTTTCGCAGACTTTCGTTTCACTCACAATATGCTTCGCTCCATAGCGCGCTGGCAAGCGAATCTGTACTTTTGAGCTTCTGTCAAAGAACAAGTTTCAGCACCGAAGGTGAGATCTGGAAGCATGCACATGTTCATGAGCCTATTTTACAGCGCATTGGCGCTATAAAATAGGCTAAAAGGTGACCTACCATTGGATAGGTCACCTTTTATGTTTCTTGTAGTTTATCTCTACCCTACCTTGAGTGCTGTTTGCCATGATTTTACCAAATTAATAGTTTAAAGCATTTTTTTATTTAACTCACTATAGTTGCACGTTTGCATCATGATTCCAGTAAATATTTAACATCCTACAAATAGGTTTATATAACTTACTTTAGCTAACTAGCTCTCTCAAATTACCACATTTTTGCATGTCACAGCAGCAAATATATGTGCATTTCGGAGACCCAGCGTACGACGGACGTGTTTGCGGTCATTTAAAAAGCTTGAAATGTTTTATCTTATTTATTACATAGCTTATTCACTGCTACAAGCATTAAATAAAGAAAAGTATGTATGCAAATAAATATATTATTGCACTTAAAGTATTTGTTTACGAGTAGCAAAAAACCGGCCAAGTGAGTGCCGGACTCGCGCACAAAGGATTCCGTACCATCAGCTAAAAAAGGGTTATTTTTTGTTTTTGCTATTACCATAGTTACCATAATTATACAAAATCTATGAAATCTTCAAGTATCTACCTAGTACCATTCAATTCAACCGTTTGCGTTACTGCAAAAACCGTAGAGACCTTAGAAAATCACGTTTTTTGTATAGAGACCCCCTTTAACGTCTATTTTTTACAGGAGTTGCTATAGCGTCCATATATTTACCATTATGTGAACATATTTTCTCGTCTCCCTATTACGGTTGGAAGATACAACCCTGTGACAGACGGGCGACCGGACGGCCATACAGACAGCAGAGACATAGTAATTAGCACCCTTAGGATACGGAACCCTAAAAATATTGATCTACTCAGAGACCCTCAGACAGTTTACTTTCATTTATTTTGAGTATTTTCAATATGTTTTATTTTTTCAACTACACAACTTTAAGTTGAAAAGCAAGTCAAATCCTACTACACTTCAACCGTGTTAAATGCACCTTGCTCGAGCGGCGGCAAATAAAACATGCCGCTCTGTGTAAATAAGTAACCGGTGCAGTTGCAGTGCGGCACGGGCCAAGGATTTCTGGATTTTCAGGCCGTGTTTTAGTCTCACCCTGTAACTCGGTTTGTTGCTAGTGTATAAACGACGTGTTATTCTGAATTTTTCTGGGGTTTTATATCATTTGAAACGGTAAAATTGTCTAAAATTTACACACATGAAAAATTTTCTCGTTTCATCCTACCAGACAAGGTCTACCCTGAATGGAGGCTTCTTAAGCTGTGCCTTTCCATACGTGGTTTCCACGTAAGTACCTTTAAACCTTTCATAATAATACACTGAAAAAAAAATTGCTCAACTAGTTTAACTTAAAAAATTGTCAAATTGTGCTTAGGCAACCGAAATTATGCTAATTATAACTTATTTTGGTTACTGCGTAGCCCTCAGTTTGTCACCCCTCCAATTTATGTAACTAGCAGCTAACATTTGGGCTGCTGTTAACAAATCTTTTTTTTGTGTAAGTTCAATGAAATAAATAGAAATAGAACATCCCGCTCTGTGTAAATAAGTAAACCGGTGCAGTTCCAGTGCGGCACACGGGCCAAAGATTTCTGGAATGCTTTACTCTGTTTGTTGCTCTAGTGAGTAAACGACGGACTATTTTGGATTTCCTGACATCTCGACTCGTAGTCGTACAAATAACGGATAGTTGCATGTATATAGATATGCAAATATTGTGATAAATATGATGTTTTAAATATATGTATATTTACAAAAACAAACACACACATGGCACACGGCTTCAGCGTCGTGGTGTTCATATGATATCGCATAATGTTGAGTGGATTCCATTTTTTGTAACCATCAGGACCCATTTAGCTCATAGAATTAGAGTTTAAGTTAAATGTAATTAATAAAAAGTAATTTGTTTGGTTGAAAAAATATACAGTCTCTCGTGGTAACATTAGCCCATAACAATTGGTTCATGCATAGGTTATGTATTCCAACATAATTTTTATATAATAGGTTAGGTACCTATATAGCATAGGTATATAGTTTTAGTTTAGTATATAGTTGTAGCAGTAAAACATTTAAAATGTGTGTATGTGTGGGTTAAACTTATAAGGTTGGGCAAAAATTACTGTGATTAAGGCGAATGGATGGCTGAATGACATTGCTCGATTGAGATCCTCCCGCGCGCCATCTAGGCGGGACCAAGTTTAGTTGATGAGCGAATACGCTTAATCATTCATTGACCTGTTGCACACTTGACGGTCTAGATGTCGCTGTGACGGCTCGGCATTGATTGCCAACGAATTTTTCGTTGGCTTTCAATGTGTCTATTTACAGCAACTGTCTATTTACAATATACTTTGAAAATTACTGTGTACATACCAAGTGCCCGTTGTTGTTACAAGTCCCTCACGAGCTTTTTGTGTTTTCGCAAGAACGGCACGAAGCGATTGGCGTTTTCGAAATGCCTTTACTGATAGCCTACGTCGCTTTCGTTCACTTTTGTTCCCCATTTCCGCACTTAATTACTTATCCACAACACAGGCACGGTAAGTGTTACGATTCAAAACACAGTGTCATATCTAGTAATAGAAAACTAGATATGACACTGACGATCTGATAGGTATGTACTACAAAATTCAAATGGGAGCATGGAAACACTTGAAACAAACTTCAAATCAAAACAGCCTGACTGACACCAGACCAAGGAATAGATTCATTCATTCGCTCACAGAATTCGTGGGTTCAAAATTTTTCAAATTAATATTTTATGTATTTTAAATCCCCTTCAAAAGTACTTTTTGTAATGTTTTCGGTTTTTTCTACTATCTTCCGATACTTCTTTATTTTTTATAATTCGTAGTTTTCAATTTCACAAAAAAAAACATTTCTGTTTACGATCAATTGCCTGGTCAAAGTTGCGAGCAAATTCATTTATTGTTAAAACAGTAGGCGTTAAAGGTTAAATCTATAATAAACCAGCCTTTGGGATAAATAGAACTGGATAAAATAGGTAAAAGATATATAAGTACCCACTCCAAGTTTGGTTTAAAACGGTTTTGAATTTCCGGAGAAAAACGAGCCCAAACAAGATAAAAACTGTTACTTCAAAACGTATCTGAAGGAAAACCGTGCAAAAAAGTAATGTTTTTCGAACTGGAAGAAAACCTCGAAGATATGCTTGTTACGATACGTATAAGTATCTAAACTCAAAATGATGCGTTATAGCCACAATTCATGACCAAACGCAGCATGTTTTTGGGGTTTCACTATACCCTTCGCCTTAACTTATCGGGTGGAAATATTATTTAGCTAATTACCTTGCGTTGCTAACTACCAAGTCAGCAACGTAACGCAAGGTAATTTAATTATTTATAAGTATTATAAGCAAAAAGTCCCCGTTGGTTGGGATAAAATGCACAACTACTAATAAAATTAATAAATTAAGTTATTAATGCTTTATTGCACTTGCAAGAACATATATAAATGGCGTAGAAAATAATAGGTGCATAGTACATGCAAAAATATAGTGCGTACTGAATTTTTAACAAAATAGGTACGTACAATCGTACACAAACAATAAAAACATTGTGTTGGTTTGCTTAAGAAATAAGCAAGGTCTCAGAACGTTCGTGTCACAATGTATTTGCAAAATGCATGTGTTTCGCAGTTTATGTGGTCCGACCTGACTGTTTTAGAGGAAATTGCATTTCTCTCTTAGACTTAGCTTTTATGCATACTGGCATAGAATAAAGCACTAAGTACCAGAAAGTTATCTCTTTTGGTTTTCGCAAATGCATACTTTTTTAGGGTTCCGTAGCCAAATGGCAAAAAACGGAACCCTTAGAGATTCGTCATGTCTGTCTGTCCGTCTGTCTGTCCGTCTGTCCGTCCGTATGGCACAGCCATTTTTTTCCGAAACTATAAGAGCTAAAGACTGTATCGTTAAGTATAAAGACTGACAACTTTCATATATTTATTAATAGAAAAAAAAAACTTCTACGTTTTAGACGTTAAATAATACAAAAACGTCTTTAAACCCAATGAAATCATTCATATTTAGCTAATTTTTGACTTTCTGTCTGTACGTAGAAATCAGAGTTCGGACAGCGCCTTGGTCAAATTTTTTTGTCATCCTGTTATGTCTCGACGAAATTGCTCTTCGGAATCTGTAGACCGGGCATTTTTCCGCAGTTTAGCTTTAGTTATAGCCCAAAAACGTTCGATAGGCCTAAGATTTGGGCAATTCGGGGGTTCATAGCTTTAGGTACAAAATTGATATTTTTCTCTTCATACCACTACAAAGTCTTGGACCCATAGTGGCAAGATACCAAATCGGGCCAAAATATAGTCTGAACACTTGTGTTTTCTAACCATATAGGAAAAATTCGTTTATTAAGACATTCCTTTATATAAATATGCTGTCATTGTAGACGTAGTGATAAATGGAGTCGATTTGAGGCCACACTCGCAGATCGCCTGCCATACCATAATTTTTTTGCCAATTTTTTCTGTAAAAATTGACTTTTTAGATTCACTAATAACAGGTCGATCTTGAACTGTGTAATACTGCGGTCCCGGCAGAGATTTATAATCGAATTTCACTTATGTCTCATCGTCCATTATACGACAAAGATTTTCCTTGAAAGAATAGAGTCATAAATTTTTTGAAACTCTTTATTTTACTGAGCTTTGCTGTTTTTTGCTTTGTTTTGGCTGCCTTTGCTTCTTGAAGGTCTTTAAATTGTATCTGCTTTGGACGTTGGACCATACCAATAGATGTACCTAACTTTTTAGCCAAGTTCCGAACAGACACCTCCTTGTTGGTTGTGTATGCCTTTACTATCTTTTTATCCAAATTGGGGTTTGAAGAACCTGATTTTCGGCCGGATTTCGGTTTGTCAACGAAAGTATACTATTGGCCGTACTGTTTAATCGCATTTTGGACTCCACCAATACTTAACGTTTTCGAGTTTAGCTAGCTTCCTGAGAGTGATTCCTTTTATACTACACCATTTGTCCAGAATCGATTTCCGTTTTTCTGGTGAAAGTCCATACAGTTTTAGTTTACAATAACTAACGAGGAAACGAAACAATCCTAGTCAAATCCAACATTTTAATGTTTAGATTGACATCAGTTTGAATAAAAAAAATACTATGTTTTAATCGAATGAAACCACTGTCAAGTTGTCTTTATACTTAACGATACAGTCTTTATACTATTGAAACTTGGTAGGTAGATGTATTCTGTGAACCGCATTAAGATTTTGATGCAAAATAAAAAAATAATAATAAATATTGGGGGCTCCCCATACTTAGAACTGTAACTCAAAAATTTTTTTTTCATCAAACACATACGTGTGGGTTATCTATGGATAGGTCTTCAAAAATGATATCGAGGTTTCTAAAATATTTTTTTTCTAAAATAGTGTTTGTACGGAACCCTCGGTGCGCGAGTACGACTCGCACTTGGCCGGTTTTTGTACAGTCAAGTGGTCTATCGCGTTTTGACCTTAATACTCGTGAAAATACATATTGTCGAAAAGTGTTGCATATATATTTTTTGGCTCACTGTACAAACGTATTGACTTTTCCCCTCAAGATTAATCAAACGAAACCTAAACCCCGTAATAACTCCGATATTACAGAGTCCCCATGACCCCTTTCCGGCACCATTGTCAGATGAGCTCCAGTCCACAATAATATTAAATTATCATCCATATAACATACGAATATAAGTTTCAACTCAATAGGAAACCGGGAAATGATTCGGGATAACAGACAAACAGGCTGACAAACAGACAACCAGGGTTACATAGGTCCTGATGTGAAACTAAATAAAAGGTTTTTCCTTTTGATATACGTAAACGAAAATGTATGTTTTGAATGCCAAAATTTCACTCAGAAAACCTTTTAATCAAGCACTTTGCCCGAACAAACACAATCAGGTGCTATACATACAAAATTCATTCTGTACAATCAAATCAACAGAAACGCGGAAACTGCGAGCGTACTAATAAAATATGAAACGAACGGCGCATGGAGCCCGCCGCTTTTTAACTAGCAAAAACTAGCCACCTAGCAATCAAAGTCGCACCCCAGCGGGTCACGCGGTCCCGGCGGCAACACGAGGGCCACAATAGTACATTACTGCAGACGCCGGGAAATAAGGGCTTGCCGGCTGAGTAGGTATAGACGGCCGACCGTAAGGGAGGCCGTCTAGTGATACGAAGCCGGCAAGCCCTTTTCACGGCTAAGGCATGTATAGTGCTTTTCTCAAACATATGCAATGAAATAAAAAAATACACCACTCAAAAAAACATAATTCAGCTGTTCAGCCAGCTCATGAACACAGACGCCATGTTTAAAAAAAGTATTTTTAATTTTCCCTCCAATCCCTCTATATTTTTTTTCTTTAATAAGTCCACGTGTGTAGTGTGCGAATATTAGGGCCATTATACACAACCTGATAATAAGAATCTTAGTTTCTATACTAAGTAAAATAAAGGCAGAGGATTTTTAATATTGTCTATGGTCTCTGGTGACTTACGTATAGACGGTATTTTCAGTTCGTGTGTACTAGGCATTAACACGGATATTGTTGGTCCGATGGCTGAATGGGTAGCTACTAGAAAAAAAAATATATCAGCTGTTCATACACACAGACGCCATGTTTACATTAAAATTAAAAACAAATTACTTAACGGCTTAGGCCTTCAATTTTGTATGAAATTCCTTTACAGTTCTCTCGAATTGTTCCGCCCGAAACTTGACACTTCGAAGCCTGTTCTAACGCACGTTACGACGATATTTCATTGCATGTTTGAGAAAAAACTCTTTTCACTTCACTCGCTCGGAAAACCTCCGTTTATAGGGCGAAATCTGCGTGCAAAAGTCTATTTTATCCGCTAGCGTGCAAAAGTCATTTGAATTTCGAACACGACGATTTTGATTCTCTGTGGTGTATGTAACTTTTTTATATTTAAGACTCCTTCAACGCGTGACTGATTTCATCAGTCGATAAATCGTCGAATAACCAATCAACGCACGCTAATAAAGGGCGATCTGGTCAGGCCGGCTAAAATCATATTATGTACGTTTGTATACTTCTTTTAAAAAAAAAAACCTACGATATCACGTCCAGAAACCTGGTTTGTGGTTACAGATTTTTAAGTTCTTATTTTTTCTACACTTTATTTTATGTTGAATATGTTTATATATATTAATAGTAAGTATTTCAGTTTCATTTACATATTTTGACTAGTAAATAAATATATTAAATACAACACAAATTTTAATATTTATTTGTTATAAAAGTTGGAACATAAGAGTGTAATTTCTGAACGCACCCGAGAAAAAAATAAATAATAAAAAAGTTGGTTTTCACATTTCACGCAAACAACGTAAGTTTTTTTCTGTGGAAATACATACCTACTGTTGTCTTACTTTATAGAAATATCGAAAACAAGAAAGTTAAGCCCAATTTGGAGTATTTATTCAATTCTAAAAGCCTGCATTAAAACGAAAAAAGGATTTGTTATAAATATTTGGAGGCGATAAGTACCTAATTTACCGAAACTATTGGCGTTTTTAAAGAAGATAAAGCCGAAATAATTTTGTTCGGATCCCATCGTTCAATAACTTCCAAAGCAAGTGTTATGGAAAATACTTCCGAGTGGCCAACTAATCCTTCCCAGAATGCCATTCTCCCACATTCACAACGAATGTGTCAAGTAGTTTCAAATACAAATATAATATAACAGTGCTTAAGGCCCCAGTCTCGCTACGCAGCATTTTGTTTTTGAAGTATTAGTAACATCAGCGGGGCGGGGGAAGCGGCGCTCCCCTCCCTAGACTTGGCTGCGCGTGAAGGTTACTCTACTTCAAAACGAGTCGAGTACACGACATAACTATTTGAATCTTTATGTTACTGTTTGTTATAACTAAGTAAATTACACAGCTTTGTTATTGTTTATGGCCGCAAATGATAATAAATAAATATAAATAATTTGAGTGGAAATGAATAAATAGTTCGTTATATACAAAACTTTACTTTTAAAAAGCCTTTACTTTTAAACAGGAACAAAAAATGCAGTAGTAATAGCAAGGAAGATAAAAGGTAAGGAAGTATGATGTTCATAGTAAGGAGCGTACGCCGCTAAAGATTTTATCGTCGGGGAACTAGATGCCTCCGTATGTATCAAAATGAATTAAAACGGCGTTTCAGTAGCGACATAAACGAAATAGAACGGTGTTCATAATTAACAACTTTTGCAGAGTTTTGTAAGTATCGTAATGTTATACCTTGTTGACAATAGATGGCGTTTCCACGTTGTGCTTTTACATTTTTTGATATGTTGAGAGGTTATTTCACTGAGGGAAATTTTTCGCTTTTAAGGCTTTTATGGTTGATTAAGTATTTATTATGGATGAAATATTTCAAGTCAAGCCTTTGAAGTAAGCCTGGCCATGTACTGGCCATAGTGCTATAGGTAAGTGTGATATACTGTCAAATGATGTTTTGTCTCTTTCAGTTTGAATGTAATGTCATGAAAATGTCATTTTGATTGATGCTTATTGTAATATAGTTTTGCTTTTTTCGATTTACGTTCCGCTTAAGGGAGGTTTATTATCAAAATTTATGACTGGTTAATAAATAGTTTTCAAATGACAATCCTAAACCTTCATTGTAAGAACATTATTTTATTCTGACAAGGTTAGCATCACAAGATTGCTTAGTTTAAACAGTTTAAGAAAAGGCTTAAATAGCGTGCTGCCATGCTACTACATTAAATTCATATAGGTTCTATATTTTTTAGGTAATGAATGACATGTTATGCCAAAGCAAATACAAATTTTAGAAAGTATTGAAGTTTTGCATCTAAAGCGCTGAATTTTATGATTAAATTATGGGCGCAATGCGAATTAGAATTTTCAGTTGAAATCATCTGTAATTAAAATGTAATTAAAATCTCACTGGTATGGTAGTAGAGGCATAACGCCAAAAGAAAGACGGAAGCGAAAGCTTTTAGAAATATATGCTGAAGAAAAAAATTGGTTTAAAGAAGACTCTATTCGTAGAGAAAACTCTATTCTTGGCGTGCTTAAAGTGTTGATTAAAGATTCCTAAAGTTTCTTTCAGTACGGAACACATGAGGGGGCATTTAACGGTACAGAAGATTGAAATTGACAAGTCGTATTATGGCTACCTATATAAGTATGGCTTACGTCAAATTAAAGCAGAAATAATCGCGATTCAGCGATTTTTGTATATGATGAAGTGAGATATTTTGACCAAAGACCAATTGGAATAAAATGGGCTTAACTAGTATTTATAATTACTTCTTCATATTGAACTTTATAGTGTGCCGTATGTTGTTAAAGTGTGTTAAAATTTTGGTGTGCTTTCGTTGATCATTGTTCATAATAAAGATATACAATAAAAATAACTAGCAGAATGTATTATTTACTATTTAAGCCAGTATTAGTACTCGTAGTATTAATATACTCGGGTACTTATGTAATACCTACTTAAAATAGTTTAATGCAAAGGGTAATAATTATAAATATAGGTAGGTATACCTAATCTCTCGTACAAATTAGTCGTGTCAAACTCATTGCATAGTAGTCATTACTGCGCAATGAGTTTGCCATCTCTCTTTTTCCGTGAGATCAGGTAAACTTTTGATTACCTACTTATTTCAATGTAATAAGACGAACATAAATGGCCACGAATTTCTGAACGGGTTGTCGTATAGGTAGTTCTGGCTAATGTATGATATAGATATGATATCATTGGAGCGCTAGGAAAGTACGGACGTACGTTTATGACTTATGACATTGGCTGTGTCTAGTCAATAACGATCACGGCTAGCATAACTTTGACACGCGACTCTTTCTCGCGCGAGATATACTACCTGTCTCTATCTGTACAGTACTATGAGATAGTGACGGATGATGCTATCTCGCGCGACATGAGTCGCGTGTCAAAGTTAATGCTAGACGTGCAGTCTGCTTGATTATTCGTGATTAAGAAATCAACACGAGTAGTTTCAGCGCCATCTAGTTAAGAACTATACAGATACCACGCTGTCTCTTTTTGGTATAACGCTTAGCGACAATGACATCTATTATGTGTTTTAATAAAACATTGCGCATCTACGTCTTATAATCAGCGCCATCTAGAAATAAGACGGTATTTGAGCTTTCTTCTGGAGTACGTTTTTTTGTATGAGGTTGTCAATCCATATGTATAATCCTTGGTAATAGGCTAGTTGACTCATATCAAATTGTTATAAACTAATGTTTATTTCATATAGTATTTAGCAAAGGAAACCTAAATATATATTTTACAATTCATAAAAGTGAAAGATGGCTGAAAAAATTGGATTTGAAAATATGGTTTTTAATCTGTATTTTGAAATACTTAAAACGCTGTCCGCCATTTTCGCTTATGATAGTGACGTCATCGGTCCTGTAAAGAAAGCTGAAAGTCTATTTTGACGACTTCGAATAGTGCCATCCCTCTCGATCTATCAAAATATATTGGAGTGAGCGGAATGGCACTATACGACGGTCGAATTTCGAATATTTACAGGTAATTCTACGTCACGCCACAGATTAGCAAAAGGCAAAAATGGCGGACGGCATTTTTGACTGTTCATGAAATTTCTAATTTTCAATTGATAAAATTTAGCTTTCTAGCTTTCATAAAAATACAAGACCTTTTTTTTTAGAGCTAGTAAGAGCATTATTAACCATTTCAAATATAACTGGGTCTGTTATCCAATTGATGCTAAAAATTAAAAAATTAAACACCTGCCATATTTTCGACTAATCAATAGGATTATTGTACACGTAAACCTGAAAGACAAATATTGAAATCCTTTGGCTGCGTTTGTTTCTTTTTAAAAAGCTAGGTTTGTTTCTTTTTTAAAATAAAGCAATGTTTCGTTTAAGTAAAATGAGCTACTCGTAACTTAGGAATTTAGGACGATTTTCCTCCAATGCCCATCGTTTTTTCTACCATGTAAATATATATTATGACCTATATAAAATTTATAAATTATAGGCACTCTTTATTGAAATTTGTGGTATTTCCACATCAAATAAATAGAATCGATAAAAAGATTTGTAATGTTGATGTATGATGACGATGAAAGACCTGGACTGGAGACTGTCCGTACACGTTGCCCTCATTCAACGGTTTCCTGCGTAGGAAATTATTTTCCTTATAATAGGGTTACGCAATAATATTAGGAATGATGCCATAATTTCTTCTATTCCTAATTCCAAATTAGTTTTGTTTTATAACAACAAATAATATAATATCCTTTTTAATAGAACACCAATCTAAGAACATTTTATTATGTACATACCAAATTTTCTTTATCTGAGACATTTGCAGCATCATTTTTTTCATTTTCAATATTAGTATTTTGCGATTTATCTAAATTTATCCCAGCGAAATTCTGAGTGATGTCCACTTCGTTACTGAAATTAACCAGACCAATCCGTAACGTTAAGTAAATTTATTTTTGTACCACAAATTAAAATAAATAAAATTAAATTTACCACTGATTTTGATTAATATTATTCAATTTTTGGTAATCGTTGGTAACATCCGACATCGGCTTAAGTTGATGATCACCAACACCGGCGCTGGCGTTGCTGTGAAACAAAATAATTATGTACTTAATTTTGATTGTATCTTTATTTAATTTGGTATTAATTTACCCATTTTAAATCAATTAGACCCATAAATATTTGTTTCGTTACACGTAGTAAGTAGTTATACTAATCATCTAGTTATTTTTTGCAGTAACTCATTCTTAATACAAAAAATAAACGCAACTCATCTCCTAACATAGGTATTTACGAAAAAGAATAAACAACATGAAACTTTTAAAAAGCATGCTGCAGGAGTAACGATCAAGATCGTTTCACCTGTTTGATACGTGGACATGACCCTCGTACGAAAGGCGGGTGACAGAAGCGTGCGCTAGCGCCATCTAGAGAGTAAAGGACTAAAGCAGCTAAGGCCTTTTAATATACAAAATACGAGTATAAATAAGTAATAATTATTCAGCGAACTTGCCTTTTTTTACGATTTTCTTTCATTAATTGTATTTTTCTTTTTACTCATATTTCTTTCTTTTCCGATCCATCGTTGTTTACTTAGTTTATATTCACTGTAGACTGTAGATAATGTTCCAATGTGTGTATATCCAAATCAAAATAAATAACTCATTTAAACTAAAATGTAAAACAGTATTAAAATAGAGCAACTTTCACGATGAGCCTTCGCCTCGTATGCTTTAGCGTGTGAGTAAAGAGCTTGATCGTGCGAGCGAGAGGAAAAATCCCTATGAGCCGCAAAGCACACGTCCGAACGCTGTGAACGTCACAGCGGAACTGAATGATAAGTCAACTATTTTCAACGCGCTTTTTGGTATAAATTCTGAACAAAATTATATTAATTAAAATTGACTTTTCAAATACAGTATTTTTATAATTTGTCAAAATAATCGTTGTATTTTAATTAGTTTAGGTTTGAGTTCAGTAAACGATGATTTTATAAAGAAAAAAGGACGATTTTGCAGTGGTCGACTTCATAAAATATCAACTTCTTAAGCCGCCTTAAATAAGAAAACTAAACCATTTTGCAAAAAAGTAACGAGATAAGATTGTTGCCGACCATTTGAACTCAAATGTTATCTGCTTACATTTCATGTTTTGCCCTTCATTTTTTCACTGCGAGTGCAGGAATTCAACCTTCAACGCGTAGAACGAAAACTGGGGTATGTTTAAACCGTGACATTGATATAAAAAATAACCTCGAAGTAATAAAAAAAATATGTTTTAGAAACCTCAAATCCTGTTCTTTAAGTTTCTTTAAAATTCATTTCGTTTGTTGCTTTGAAACAATTAAAATAACGCAGATTCTTTCCTGCAAATTCTGCAAAAAACATATTTGTGCGAGACTGGGGCCTTAAGAAAAACTCAACGATAAAATATACACGACGACGATAATACAAATTACGGCCATATTTTAATATGTGTGCTTCTCTCGTATTTATTTGGTTTGGATTTGAGTGTGTTAATGTTTTAAATTTGATGTGGTAAATAGGAGGCAAAATTAAATATGATTATTTTTATGTTTTAATTGTTTTTCTTGAATCTTGCATTTTCCTCGCTGTAGTGAGATGAAAAGTTGTGTGTTCTGCATGGCTGCAAAATTATTTAGCTTCTCGTGTCTTGAAAGCTTCGCTACGCTCAGGAATCTATCTTTGAACCATTCGCTTCGCTCATGGTTCAATCTTAGATTCCTTCGCTCGCTCAGCTTTCAATTTCAACACTCGCGCCAAATAACAACTTTGCAGCCTTGCATAACAAATAACTAAGTATTTCATTTCTCTTAAACTAGAAATAAGGCATTGTTTATCTAAATAGCGCGTTGAAAGTGGCCCATTTCGACCCTAGAGCTGAAATTTAATTTGAAAAACGAACATTCAATTATGCATACCGAGCCGAAATGTTCTACCGGGCCATGGAATTAAATTGTACAGCCACAAAGAAATATAACTCCAGTATTAAATCATGACCTTGAATCAATTTCGTGACCGAGCTTCATTTCAGTAATAGGCCTTCCAAGATAATTTTATCTAGACAGGTTTCATTCCCAGCTAAACAAAAACTACCCACCAAGTATAGGTCTAACTTTATAATTATATTTCATCGCTTCATTCTTCGATATAATGGTTAAACAGGTAGTCCCTTAAACCTACAGGCAACTTAGCACGCTTTTTAGAGTATCTAATTTGATTCAGAAAGGCTTTAGTACATCCGGTGGCCGCTGCCGAGCGGTGGGGCGCTGGCGCCAACCCCATTCCTTATTCGTGCACGGCAACAAGCACACGCGCTCTCATCATGCCTAAGCGTACTCTTGACGATAGAATTAGTGAATATCACGAAAAAATTAAACAATTGCAAGAAAAGAAAAGCAGAGAACCTGTTCGTAAAAGAGTACGAATATTGTATTCTTCGTCTGACGAGGACATAAATCAAGGTAAATAAGTATCTTACTTCGTTATTTTATACCTAAGTAACGAAATAACAATTACGATTGTACATTTAGTTCTCTTTTTGAACGCTAAAACGTAAATTTTAAAGCACGTTTATAACTTTCACATCTATTAATATCAGGTTAATATTTACCTACCCTCTAATGAGTTATATTGTTAGATATTTTATAGTAAGGTGTTAGCTGCGAGCTAACGTCGTACTATCATATGTCTTATATCGGGATTGACTGCGAGTCAATTGCGATGTGATTAACTGCGAGTTAATTACGTGGTTTTTACCAAATATCACAAATTTTATAGTAAGGTGTTAGCTGCGAGCTAACGTCGTACTAACCTATATTATATCCGATATCGGGATTGACTGCGAGTCAATTGCGATGTGATTAACTGCGAGTTAATTACTTGGTTTTTACCAAATATTTCCTACCATTCGTGGGGTGTGAATTTTGTTCACGCTATCTTGTCTGCGAGACATGTAGGTATAGCCGAGTTTTTTTCTCGTATACCCTCATATTACAAAAAATACAAAACGAAATTGTCTTTTACTGTTTTTAGATTCGGAAAACGAAATCGTTAATTCCCCACAAAATGAGACAAACTCAGAAATTGGACAGGAAGCTGGCGAGACGGAAATTGGCTCACAAGAAGACCCGATCGATACTTCGCAGGGCCCATCACGAAATAATGCCTCTGAGGCAAATCAACACCTGGAACCGGTCATAACCGTTATAGAACCACAACCATCCGCCTCCAAGGAGGCTGAATTAGCTAAAGTTCCCTTGGACCCGGAGCTACTTTTGGCTTTGGGCGAATCTACTGACGACACACCCGAATTCGGAAAAGCAATTCATGAAAACTTGGCCAACTTGTGGCTACCCTTATTAAAAAAGGGGTTGTCTAAAGAAAGTCGAGAAAAACTTTTAAAAAATAACTTAATACCGGAGAACTGTAAGCTGTTACAGTCTCCAAAACTCAATCCAGAGATTTCAGCCGCAGTATCTGACGTAGTCCGAGGTCGAGATAAAAAACTGTTAAGTTTCCAGCAACAGTTAGGTGCAGGCATTACTGCCATAAACAAAGGAATGGAAATCTTACTCAACAGCGACAATAAAGCTCAGGCTCTGACACATTTTAGTGACAGCTGTCGAATCCTAACGGATCTACACTATTCTTCGACTAAAGACCGAATTAAACTAATCACCCCAAGTTTAGAGAAAAATATTCTCCATGTAATCCAAGATTCGAAAAGGGATGAAACTCTGTTTGGAAACACCTTGTCGGAGATGATAAAGGCTGGTAAAGCCATTGCAAGACAAGGTCAACAAATAAAGAAGACCACGACCAACCAAACCTCGACCGCCACATCACGCCAATCGACGACAAACCGCTATAATCAGCAGGGAAACTGGAGAGGTCCACCTCGCTATCAAACCAGCAGAGGTGGACGAGGCAGCCAGTCGAAACCAGCGCTAGCCAGACGTCCTTACAACCAGAGCACAACGTCGACAGCGAAGCCTGCCGCTCAAACCAAGTCACGTGCCCCAACACAACAATAACTCAGGTACACTCAGGTAGAATACGTTTATTTTACGACTGCTGGTTAAAAGTAACTCAAAATAATCTCGTACTAACATGGATTCGAGAGGGTTATAAAATACCTTTCTCCAAAATCGTTAAGCAGACACCCTCAGCAACAAGCCATTCATCCTATACACCTGATGAAAGTCGCGATATGTTAAATTCTATAAACAAATTATTAGAATTGGGAGCTATATCACATTGTAATACGGCACGTGATCAATATATTTCAAAAATATTTTTGGCACCAAAACCTAACGGCGATAAGCGTTTCATTTTGAACCTTAAGTCTCTCAATAAATCTATACCAAAACATCACTTTAAGATGGAAGATCACCGAACTGCATCTAAATTAATACCAAATAATAGTTTTTTAGCAACAATTGACCTTAAAGAAGCCTATCTTCTCATTCCAATACATATCTCCGACCGAAAATATTTACGGTTCCAATTTCAAGCTCACGGTTCTGAAGAAATTTTAACTTATGAGTTTAACGCCTTACCCTACGGATTATCGGTAGCTCCATGGGTCTTCACAAAAGTTATGAAAGAAGTTATAACATACTTAAGGTTACAGGGTTTGAAGTCTGTAATGTACTTGGATGACATCCTTTGTATTGGAAATGACTATAATGAATGTCACAATAACGTCAAGGAAACTATCAGGTTACTCCAATGTTTAGGTTTTGTTATCAACTTTAATAAAAGTTCCCTAGAACCCAAGCAAACCTGCAAGTTTTTGGGATTCATGTTCGATTCTCGAAACCTGTCCGTTGCATTGCCAGACGATAAACGTAATAAGATTGCGACATTAGTAAACAAGTTCATGAAGCTACCCCGTTGTACTATTCGGGAGTTCGCTCAGTTGATTGGTGTACTCATCGCAGCTTGCCCGGCTGTAAAGTACGGCTGGTTATACACGAAAATTTTAGAACGCCAAAAGTTCCTAGCTTTACAAAAACATAACCAAAATTTTGAAGCTAAAATATTATTACCTAATATAATTCAAAATGATTTAAACTGGTGGGTTCAACATATTGCCACAACGCAAAATTTTATGAGAACAGAACATTTTAAATATGAAATATTTACAGACGCGTCTAGATCGGGCTGGGGCGCTGTAAGCGGGGATAAAAAAGCTAACGGCACATGGAAAACCTCTGAGTTGAAACACCATATCAACTTCCTAGAATTACTCGCCGTATTTTTAGGCTTAAAAAGCTTTGTTTCTAATGTAACCGATTGTACAATATTATTACGAATTGACAATACAACCGCCATTAGTTATGTCAATCGCATGGGCGGCATACAGTTCCCGCACTTAAATGATTTATCTAGATCTATTTGGCAATGGTGTGAAGATCGTAACATTTGGCTATACGCATCTTACGTAAATACCAAAGAAAATCGCGCTGACGAAGAGTCTAGAAAAATTAACCCAGACACAGAGTGGGAGTTGTCAGACCAGGCTTTCGACACTATTGTCAAAAACTTGGGACAACCCGAAATTGATCTATTCGCTTCTCGTGCTAATGCCAAATGCAAAGCATTCGTCACCTGGAAACCAGAGCCAGACGCAATAGCTGTAGATGCTTTTACCCTCAACTGGAACTGTTTCTTTTACGCCTTTCCCCCGTTCTCACTAGTACTTAAATGTCTAAGGAAAATCGTTGACGATAATGCCAATGGAATTCTGGTTTTCCCATATTGGCCCTCCCAGCCATGGTTTCCCCTTCTAATGAATCTGTTAACGTCAGAAATTATAACATTTACTCCTAGTAAATACCTTCTAAAATCACATTTCAGGGATCACCACCCCCTTCACGCCAGCCTTACCCTGGGTGCCGCGAGGCTTTGCGGGCGGCATTCACCCGTCGTGGAACACCACTAGAGGCAGTGCCCTTAATGCTGGCTTCTCTATCACATAATACCATAAAACAGTATAATGTTTCTATAAAACTTTGGTGGGATCATTGCTACTCCAAAAATATAGACGCCTATTGCCTATCAAAACCTGCTGTACTATCTTTCCTAACGGAACAATTTAATAGGGGTTGTTCATATGGCTCCTTAAACAGCCATCGTTCGGCACTTTCTCTCCTGCTAGGCAGTGACGTAGGCGCGGACGACTGTATAAAACGACTTCTCAAGGGGGCTTTTAAATTAAGGCCCGCCACGCCTAAATATAAAAACACGTGGGACCCACAGATCGTCTTAAATCATATCTCTACTTGGTATCCTCACTCCAAATTGCCCCTTGAAAAAATTACAAAAAAAGTAGTCACACTTCTCGCGCTCTGTACGGCTCACAGAGTTCAAACTCTATCCTTGATTAAACTAGAAAATATTTCAGAAACGCCAAACGGCATAAAAGTCAGCATCGTGGACATAATTAAAACTTCGGCTGCTGGCCGGGAACAACCCTTACTAAACTTGCCATTTTTTCGCGAAAAATTAAGTATCTGTCCGGCTACAGCCCTTAAAGATTATATTTTTATCACTAAAAATTTAAGGACCAGTAGCACGGGAACTCTTCTTCTGACATATAAGCGACCGCATAAAGCGGCTAGCAGTCAGACTTTAAGCAGATGGATTAAGCAGGTTTTGCTGGTTAGTGGGGTTGACGTGAACATATACAGTGCCCATAGTACACGTCATGCAGCTACCTCGACAGCCTGCGCTGCTGGA
Organism: Apotomis betuletana; assembly: GCA_932273695.1. Classification (NCBI taxonomy): domain Eukaryota; kingdom Metazoa; phylum Arthropoda; class Insecta; order Lepidoptera; family Tortricidae; genus Apotomis; species Apotomis betuletana. The sequence goes on from OW026300.1 coordinate 18,397,657, forward strand.
GTTAGCCTAGACACAATAAGAAAAGCAGCTGGTTGGACCAGCACCTCTAATACCTTTGCGAAGTTCTATAACCGGCCAATAATTAGCAATGATGATTTTGCTAGATCTATCTGTATACCAAACAATAATGATAATGATTAGCGATTTAATCTTGGTTCGATTATAAGATATGTAAATTCATGTTAATTAAGTTAAGTCTTAAACTAAGTAATTGCATAAAGAAGAACAAATAAAACAATATACAATCAATTATGTTTTATTTCACACAAAACTTTCAGCTCTAAACGTCTACCTGTTTAACCATTATATCGAAGAATGAAGCGATGAAATATAATAGATGATCAAACGAACTTACCTGAAGTGAAGTTCGATCACTATTATGTGAGTCGCTTCATTTGAAGATATAATTATAATCACCCACCCACCCCTAGGTAAAACCTATAACCCTTAGCTAAAAGAAAGTTTTGTGTCCTTGACTCTAAAGGATGAGGTTGGCGCCAGCGCCCCACCGCTCGGCAGCGGCCACCGGATGTACTAAAGCCTTTCTGAATCAAATTAGATACTCTAAAAAGCGTGCTAAGTTGCCTGTAGGTTTAAGGGACTACCTGTTTAACCATTATATCTTCAAATGAAGCGACTCACATAATAGTGATCGAACTTCACTTCAGGTAAGTTCGTTTGATCATCTATTATATCACTAGAGCCTGTGTTATTTCGACTTACGTCAACGAATGACCGATTTCAAATTGTTACACTAGAGCCATGCTTAACTAAACACTCTTTAATTAAAAATGAATATACCCTTTAAAACCGAGTTCAAAGTATGTAATAACTTTAGTCTATACATTTTAGCTACAATTTTATAACACGCCTGTAAAAAGGATGAAATTATATAATACATTTTGCAGTCCACTGAATGCATTTATAAACGGACTAGCATTAACCCGCGGCTTCGCCCGCGTTCCTATACAATAAACATTATCCTACGGGAACGATGCTCTTTTTTTCAGGATAAAAAGTGGGCTATTTGTTAAAGTTAGGGTATAATCTGCTTATCCCGCATATGCATATCCGTCTAGCCGTTTTATTGTTGAAAAGTTTGAATGCATTTATTACGGCTGCAGGAGGTTTCCCGATGACTACTCCAGTCTCGCCGCGCCACCCGCACTGGCCTTGACGACAATCGAAATGGCACCAAATACAAATTTAAACATCTATTAGGATAACGGGACTCATTCCATACCTCAAAAGCAAAAATAAATCCCTTATAGGATCACTTGTAGCTGTCTGTGAGTCCGTCTGTTACAACCGATTTGCTGCAAAACTACTGCACCGATTGAATTGCAATTAGGCACAAATGCTTTCAAGAATTTTCATGTCCACAAATGTCCCAAAAAACATGAAAATGACACCCATATTCATATCACCCACAATCATAACGTCATCGCACCGCCACAGGGGAATGGTATTTCACGTCCGCTACGTTGAGTTTTAAAATAATTGTTGTACCCGTAATCAGCGACCTGATAAATAATAAAAATAATACCCATGTTTGTCATTTCCCCCTTTTAGGGGTTCAATTCTTGAAAGGCCTGAAAAGCGTGTTTACTCATATTCTTAGAAATACTCCTGTGAAGTTTCGAATAAAATAGTCTAATCTTGTTTCCCCATACAAACTTTGGATCTCTATTTCACCCCCTTTAGAAAAATAGTTTATTAGTGCGCCCCTATACCCTATAAGGAACCTACGTTCTAAATTTAGACTCTTTAGAATCAGCGGTTTGGGCTGTGCGTTTAAAAACGACACCCATATGCTTAGACATATTTAGACATTTCTACCCCATCGCACCCTAACATGAGAGATGGTATTACACGTCCGCCATGTTGAATTTTAAAATCGTTCTTTTTTTACTAATCAGCGACCCGATAATCCATAGAAACCAACTCTTCCCTCTTCCCCTTCCGGGATACAGGGTACCAAGTTATCTAATCTTCTTTCCCCATACAAACTTTGAATCCCCATTTCACCCATACCACCCATAGGGGGTGAATTTAAAAAAAACCTTTCTTAGTGCACCCCTACACCTTATAAGCAACCTACGTGCCAAATTTGGACTCTCTAGAACCAGCGGTTTAGTATTTAGACATTTCAACCCCATTTCACCCCAACGGGGGAGATGGTAATTCACGTCCGCCTCGTTGGATTTTAAAATCGTTGCTGTTTTGGTAATCAGCGACCCGATAAACCATAAAAACAATACCCATGTTGATTTTCAGACTTTGTCACCACATTTCTCCCTTTATGGGGTTGAATTTTCAAAAATTCTGAAACACGTGTTTACTCATTTATCGTTAGAAATACTCCTGTGAAGTTTCAAATAAAATAGTCTAACTAATCTTATTTCCCCATACAAATTTTGGACCCCCATTTCTCCCCTCTAAGAGGAGAATTTTGAAAAATTCTTTCTTAGTGCACCCCTACACCTTATAAGGAACCTACGTGCCAAATTTGGACTCTCTAGAACCAGCGGTTTATTATTTAGACATTTCAACCCCATTTCACCTCAACAAGGGAGATGGTAATTCACGTCCACCACGTTGGATTTTAAAATCGTTGCGGTTTTCGTAATCAGCGACCCGATAAACCATAAAGACAATACCCATATTGATTTTCAGACTTTGTCACCACATTTCTCCCTTTTAGGGGTTGAATTTTCAAAAAACCTGAAACACGTGTTTACTCATTTATCGTTAGAAATACCCCTGTGAAGTTTCAAATAAAATAATTAATAACCAATCCTATTTCCCCACACAAACTTTGGAACCCCATTTCACCCCTTTAGGGGGTGAGTTTTGAAAAATCCTTTCTTAGCGGATGCCTACGTCATAACATCTACCTGCATGCCAAATTTCAGCCCGATCCGTCCAGTGGTTTGGACTGTGCGTTGATAGATCACTATGTCAGTCAGTCACCTTTGAGTTTTATATATATAGATTTTGAAGTATTTTTTTTATCTTTGTATGAAAATATTTATATCTAAAGCTTCATTCAAATGGTCTCATTCTTTTTAGAGTAGTGATAAGTTTAATGATGGAATGAAATAAAATGAAAAATAATAATTGTAAACATACTTATTGAAATATTGATTTATTTTCTGATACAATAAAAGGTGTCATGAATGAGAGTAATTATTTGCTCAAAGTTGATTGTTTAGAGGCGATTCTTACTTTGTTTAATTTCATAGCGATTCAGTGATCTACAATTATTTTATTATTTGACTAAGGTAGGTACACTATCTAGAATGTACTGACATTTGTATAATACGAGTAGACTATAGTAAATATACGTACATATATATATACTTATACAACAAAATAAATAAACAAACTTAAACTAAGCTATGAATAAAATATTTACCTAATAAAAGATAAAACTGCAGAACCAAAATAATTGATTAAAGAAAATCCTCGAATATGCGTAATAATATGTACCTAGTAAGTGTGAAGTGTCTCGTACAGATCTACATATAGGTATGATACTGTTAGTTTAGGCCTCCAATAACAACTCGTTGGGTTGAGAATATTGTCAGTTTACGTTTTCACGCGCTACCTATGGTTCAGTTCCCGACCCAAAATTGCCTTTAAATAAATGGCATGACATGCTATAGTTACATTTTCATGTCGCTCCTACTGTTCGTACATTGCGTTAGGGTTGTAACGTGGACAAAGCGTAGGCGTAGTTTTATTATTTTACAATTTCATAACTTTTTGAGTTTATGTCATGGTCTAAGGTCCAAAAATGACGATCCTCTTCATTCCGTGACTGTACACATTTAAATATAAAATGAACAGATCACTTGTTACGTTACAGGACTTTTGGGACTGTTGTTTTGAAATAAGAATCATCAAAATCAAATTATAAATACTCAGTAAACGATGGTTTTCATTTTATCATGTCATGCATTACTTTGATCATCCTTTTTACACGTGTGCTATTAAATTGTAGCAATTTTTTCAGTTTACTTCACACTCTATACTATATTAGAATAGGTACGAACTTGGACATAAAGAGGTATATTTGATTTTTAATTAATGAGTGGTCATATAAGAATGGCTCTAGTATTACAAAATAAAACTCGACCTTTATATATAAGAATGGCTCTAGTGTAATAAAATAAAATTAAACCTTCAAGGTGCGACGACACCGCCGCTCCAAAAACGGCGACGCACCGTAAATGCAATAAAATGTATGAAAAACAATAGACGCGTGACATTCGCGTCGCGTGTTTTCATACCTTTGACGTGCGTCAGCGTATTTTAAGCAGTCTTGTGGAAAGCTTGCGGTAAAGACGGTACGTATACGGTACGGCACGTCACTGCGTAAATGCACCGCCACCGTTTATGAGCAGCGGTGTTGTCGCACATTTGCTTGGTGCGTAGTTTTTGCTCTTTTGTCTAGATTTTGGAAGACCTACTTGCCTACTGAAATTTTGCTCGGTAACAAAAGTGATTTAAGAGGATGGCTTGCGATGTTTGACATTTGATTTTTACTCACCTAATAACTGTTTTAGCGTGCCCGAATTGGGTACAATTATTTAATCACTTCCGCCATTACTTCGCCATCGTCTTTGTAATGGGACAAAATTGTGTCGATTGATGTTTATATTTTAAGGTACATTGTACACGTGTCCTTGTTAACATTTTCACAGCACTTTACATTAATATCCACGTTAAGCGCCAGCGTGCTCTGGGATGCAGGCAATAATTTTACGAGTATAAAAGTGCGCGGTTGCTGTTTTACCTGTAGGTACGATTTTTTCTCAAATGTACGTGGAAATAAAGTTATTCCGTGCTTCGAAAACAATTTTGTCGAAATACGACGCTGTTGTTTCTCAGCCTTAGCTTTGAAATGTCGTGACATATTTACGTTACACCCCTATACAGAAACAACTGTAGCTTGTTTGTCAACATTATGTGCTCAGCAGTCAGTCAGCACGGGTTTGTTCAAAGCGCAAAGCGCTAAAGTTAAAAAGCAATATTTGCGCGTCAACGCAACTGTTCTTGGTTCCGCTGTACACTCGCAAACTTGTGTATAGTTGGCATTCAATTTAGCAAGCGTTGTGAGTTGAGTTAGGCCGGCCGTGGAAATTTAGTGACCTGTTTCAGTTTACTTAAAATTGCTTGTTTATTTGTTTTTACATTCGTACCTATCTTAAAAAAAGATGTCTTATGTTTTTCATTCCAGGTCGATGTTTTTTTTGTACGAGGTTCAAATGTATATAAATGATTCTGAGTATACCCAAAAAGTGTTAATATACACTTTAAAAAAGCTGAACGGATTTGTTTTTATTATAGGAATGTATGTTTTTACATTCAATTACCAAAACATCACAAACACGCATCACAGACATTCATTTATTTTGCAGCATCTATATGCTTTCATGAAAACTCATGCCACGTTTACGTCACACTACACGGAACAACTGTAGCTTGTTTTCCCACATTATGGACACGGGTTTGTTCAAAGCGCTAAAGTTAAAGAAGCAATGTTTGCGCGCCAACGCAACTGTGCTTAATTCAGCTGTGCACTCGGAAACTTGTGTTTAGTTCGTATTCATTGAAGCAAAGGTTTGAGTTGAGTTACGCCGCGCCGTGGAAATCGACTGACCTAGGAAGTTTAGCTTTTGAGGTATGAGTAAACATATTTTCCTGCTTTATTCAAGCTGAGCTAAAGCAAGGTCCATTGTTAGCATCGTTTTAGGTTGTTGTTTCGCATTCATGAAAACTAAGTTAGAAATAAATAATCTACTACTTACTATATTTCCTTATTAAAGAGCCCACCGAAGGATCGAGCTTTGCAAGCTTAGATCTGATATTGGTACAAGAGCAGTTTTAGTTCTACGAATGGTTCTACTGCTAACTACTATAGTTGTTGGTCATCGTGGTCGCAATACTCGCAATGACAAAGTTTTCAACTATTTAACTGAAGTTGGCGGTCTCTCAAAATAATCAATAATTCCACAGAAGTCAGAACGATGAACGTACAGTAGAAATTCTCACAATGTCTCGTTCTACGTCAACTGTAACTAGAAAAGACTAGAATAATAGGGAATATTATTCACAATGAAAAATAGATCTTATAACTTCAAAACAGTAACTGCAATAAGAAAATGAGTAGATAGTGCAAGGCGGCGTCTGAAATTAAAGGAAATTTACATTTTCTACTTATTCTTTTGAAGTAGTTTAGTTCTTTCCATATTACCTACGTACATGATACGGATACATAGAAACTTAGCTATTTTGCTGAACTTTGAAAGTTCCATCGCTATAAAACTACCATGCCTTTAAGTACACCAGGGGGCCTATGATGGTTGCGTTTATCACGGGATAAATAAGTGACAAAGCATCTGTCACTCACACTCGCAACTTGTCAAAACGTGACGGATGCTTTATCACTTATTTATCGCGTGATAAAAGGAACCATCATAGGCCCGCTGGAATGGTCAAATGCTTGTTATAATAAAACATTTTATTAACAATCATAATCAAGTTACGTACTTTGGCTACTTTATCCAGTATGTATTTTAGAAAGTGTACATACTTTGGAAATAATTTGCGCAAAACACAGTTTCCTTTAGTATACCTATACAGTTGTATATAACATCGTGTACAGTCATCAAAGGTGTGTAACAATTTGACACAAGCCTATAGTAAAATTGTCAGCTACGTTTGATGCTGACCGTACAACGCGTCATGCAACGTGCCATTCACACGTTTAATGGATTCGGCTTTATTTTTATATTTCATAAATATTAAAACATCTTTTATCAGAAGTATCGCTAACTTCCGTTTCAATATCGAATATGGTTATTTTAAATCGGAATATCTTTTTACCAATCTGTACATATAAAATAACTCCTTTTTTGACATACATAACACTATAGCGTTTCAGTTTTATAAGTAGCTATCAAGTACTGGGCCAGTTCTACCAGTGAAACAACCGAGCGTACCGGGAATTTAACTAAAACTATGCTACACTTTGTAAGGAAAATAAACAGACTGTAGAGATGGGATAGGTCCTCATAATATGGACACAAACTACCTTCATTCCAAATTCCATCTACATCGGTACAGCTGTTTAAACATGAAGAGGTAACAGACAGACAAAAGTTACTTTCATTTTCAATTACCGTCGTACAGTAATAAAAGCATAATATTTATCAAATTTTTACCTACTTTACATATATTTGGAACCAGTAAAAGTTACTAGGTAGTCCATCATTTCATATTACATTTTTGGGAAAAGCAATCATCGGACATGGGGTGTAAAAAAATAAATAAAAAATACTCCTATGAAAGGAGGGTGAATAAATGTTTGTATGAAATTGATAAGCCAGTCATGCAAACAAAGTCATAATAATTCTAGATACCTACCATCTGAATACAAATTTTCACTTAACCCTCTAAGCTTTGTTGTTCTGTATGTGATTAGCTGTGTTTGCTTAGTGATTAGTATTGTAGCTGATTGAATGCCATCAGTGCCTGATAGCGGCAGACAATCAAGTATTTGGGTCAGGCAGTATTTGGGCAGGTTAAATAATTGAAATCGCCGGCGACGTTGGCCATGTCTCGCTTATCTCGGGGATAGGTATCGATATCGATGCGGTAAGGCTTCGCGAACACGGCGGATTTCGCTCCACGGGGCCCTTTGTTGAGCGAGCGACGAGATAATACGTCCTGGCTGCCATCATACCAACAAACGCGCATGCAACATGCATTAAATAGATTATGACAATAATATTCAGGATCTTCATTCAACTATTATCATATTCATCCTATGAGGCACCCTCCACTTTATTTGCGTGAGGAACAAAGTTATAATCATCTTTTTCGCTTTCGGTACTCGTATGCCATATCCATCTGTGATTATCATATGAGACTTTTTTCTTTCTCCGTAGTCGGGTAAAAAGTAATATCTAATCATCTGTGGATGCTCAGTATTATAATATAAATTGCAGCTGATTGAATACCACCCATTGTACCTGATGGTATTTGGGTCACCAGCAGGCTAAGTAATTGAAATCGCTGGCGACGTCGACCATGTCTCGCTTATCTCGAGGATAGGTATCCATGCGGTAGGATCCGCTTCACGAGGCCTTTTGTTGTCACGAGTCAAGCGTTGAGGCAAGCAACGAGATAATACCTCTTGGCTGCCATCATATCAACAAGGATAATAATATTGATTTAAACTTACACATTTCACATATTTTCGCCACAAACATGAGAGTTGTCGCGTAAATCTCAGCTATATTACAGCCATATAACAGGCTTACACAATTTTTTTACGAGTTAATATTTTAGTCAATATATCAAAACAGACAACAACATTAATGTTGTCATATATTGCAGCAAGTTTTCAGACAAATCTCTCGCTCGGTCTTTTGAATTTTCTATATTACATCACTTGCAAATTGCAATTCTACATTAAGAATGCCCTACGTGTACGGTAGCCCTTTGTTTCACAATGACTGTATCATCGAGCACCGTTGACTTGCTTGGAGAGAGATCGGAATATGGGAATATGCAATGATCAAAAGCCGATAGTCAAAGACGAACCTGTTCCATACATTACATACCGTCTTAGATTTACATACAAATAGTACTAGGACAGAAGAAGAGTTCCTGAAGTATTTTTTTCCAAAATTGCCCTTTCTTTAATGGCATTCCTCATACTTGCACATATCGTTAATTTTATTAATTTTAGTTTTCTGCATAGTGAAACCGTGAATAATATTATCTATGTAGGTAGGACTATATTATAAAGAAACAAATATGAGTTAGTGATCAATTTTATAATTTGTCCGCTAGAAATCACAAAAACCACTGAACCAGGTTATTTGAAATCTATTCAACTATCTGTGTTAGCTTGATAACACAATTTACCAACAGTTGAATAGATATGAATATATGTATTCGAGGCCCCTTTAGTTCACGAAAATTACATACAGTTTTTGACGTAAAAAACTAGGTTGAACTCTAAATTTTACTACCGTAGTTTGTATACGAGTAGTGTGTTATATAGTGGTACTGCTTTTAAGAAGTTCATGTTAACAGTTTCACTTAATTTTGTTATAGCGCATCCTATGATTTTATAGTTTTTTAACCTATCTTATTATGACAGGTATTTAACGAACGACACCTCCTTTATATTCCTAAACGTCCCTATTTAATCCAACAACCGGTCAAATTGCGGATTATACAGGGGATTACGGTCTATAATACCGCCCAGTGCGCACCTTCTTGGATATAAATATCTTCTGGTGATCCTAGGGTCAATCGTTGGTCAGGTGTGACTAAATAAAATACAATGTTATTGCTTTTCAAATTAAGGGGACTCCATTATAAATAAGCACATTTTGTTGTTAAGTACAGTTTTTAATTTCTACTCTTTTTGGTCAGACTGTATTCTTTTGTATTCTGCCCTGTTAAGTTAAAAGGCGACTTTTTGCTATGGAGCTCTAAATGGAGCTAATTTCAAAACGCCTTTTAGCTTAGCACGGTACTGTTATATGTAGCTTAAAACAAATAGAGTAAACGTACGGCAACAAGGAATGTTGACAATAAATCCCATTAGTAAAAGACTCGTGTTTCATGTTAAAATTAACGTAGAAAAATCCGTCAGAGATTATTAACATTTTCTGTAACGAGAGAGACATGTAATCTGCGTGTAGTCAGGCTTTGTCTTCCGTGAGTTTTTCGCGGCTTATTTACTTACAACGAGCATAATTCTCATTTGTGTCGAGGGTCGAGAATGATGAAGTAAACTCGACTGGGAACTTAAATATAAATAAGACTAGAAGGTATCTGCGAACTTTGTCCGAGCGGAAGAAAAGGATATAATCCTCTTTTTGCTACTCCGTAGTCGAGTAAAAGTATCATACAGTCATCATACAGCCAGTTTTTATTATAAGTAGTATGTTTAACTTATATTTTAAATTTAGCATTCTAAGCATTAGTGCGAAAAAGCATTTTGGGGATGGCACCCCAAATATACAATAAAATTCCACCTAGTATCAGGGACTTGAATTTAGATAAGTTTAAAAAACAGCTAACATCATTATTGGTCGAAAAGTGTTACTATAATACGCAAGAGTTTCTTAATGACATTGATTTGTAATTGTTTTATATAATTTAGTTAATATTGTTTTAAAATCTAGTATTATCATATTTTTTATTTTCTACCTGCTGGCATTGTATTAATTTTAATTTATTTCCTTGGTTTGAACTTATATTAGGGTCGAATACTTAACCCACAAATTTGTACGCCTAGTGGCAAGACATAGAGAACTTCTGTCTAATGTAACAACTGCTTTGTACCTATGTTTGACAAATAAATATATTCTATTCTATTCTATTCTATTCTATTCTATTCTATTCTATTCTATTCTATTCTATTCTAAACTATACGTACTTAAGCTCAAAAATATGATGTTTCCTAATCAAGCATGTTCTGAGCATAAAGCTACTGACATTGTTCTTAAAGTTTCCAGTGTCTGTGAAAAGCTTTTATGAAATTTTCTTAGTTAAAGTAAAAGAAGTTTGTTATGACTATCACATAGAATACAGTTACTCTTTGTTGAGACACTTTATACAAAGGACATCCATTATCTTTGTCCTCGGTCTATGTAAGTGTGGAATGACGCTGTAAAGTAACATAAACATCATCATCATTATCATCATCATCCTGTTTCAGTCCACTGCTGGACATAGGCCTTTCCCATGGCACGCCACTGAGCTCGATTTTCAGCTCTCGTCCTCCAGTTACTACCCGCTGTCCTTCGAATGTCGTCGCTCCACCTTGTTACAGGGTGCCCCGGGGGAAGTAACATAAACAATCTTCTCATATTGCAAAAATTGCTTTGATCAATTTCTTTTCAGCAAGACTCAAGAAAATATTAACGCAATTTCAACATTCTTGATGACTTGTTTTATTTGCCTGTTAATGTTGACCAAATGATTATAATTAACTGTTAATCGAACCTCAGTTAAAATGATTGAGACTAGTCACGAGAAGTTTCTGTCAAAAAAATCATTTTTATAACAAGCTTTTATAGCCGACTGCACTTTGCTTTGAACATCCATCAATTGCTCACTGAGACGATTCTAAAGGTCCCAAACTCGGTAGGAGTGCTTTTATCTATTACAGAGTTTCTAGGCCCACCTTCCGGCTCCATCATCAGATCAGCTCCATGGTACCAATATTATTGTATTGTCACCAAAGTGACATACATTGCATGTTAAATAAAAGCTTGTAAAATTCGAATGTGTAGAATTTTAAGTTGTCATTTGTTGCAATAGTGGATATAATCTAGAAAACCACTCAAAATCAGAATCAAACAATGTATTTAAATACTATCATATTTACAAATTACAAAAATGTAGAGTGATAGAGTGAAACCGAACCAGTCCTAGTATCAAGCCATTTTACATCATAATACCAATGTATCCCGAGTTGTCATCATCATCATCATGAGCCTATTATGTCCCACTGCTGGGCAAAGGCCTCCTCCCTCTTGTTCCATGTTGTATTATTTATTTATTTATTTATTATTACTATACAGGGTATAAAAACTGTGTACACAGTTTGACAGTATCATCTCAGCTTATTATATATTAGTAGTTAAGTACTTTTATAGTATTAACCACTCACTTAGTGCTGTAGTTATATCTAAAAAAACAACAGTTGCACAGTGGGTTCATGTAAGCACGAAATAGAAAGGACGCCTGAAAAGAAGGTTGCGTGTTACAGTGAAACACGGATGTTGTGTAACCTGCTCGTTTTTACGGATGCCTGCCCGTATAATTTAGACAGATTTATCTCTTACACATGTACATGACCCTCATTCAAAGGTCCGTTACCTAGAGCATTTTGCCAACACTCTTAGATTTGGTTTTGAGCATTACATTACAATACTATAAACCTTTACCTTAGTATGAATGTAAGCCCTGTGGCGCAGAGATAATCCCATTAACGGGGTATATTCCCACAGAAAGTCCGACTACTGGTACTAAGGGCTAACCAGCCCTGATACAGTTCGATTCATGTACTTTTTAAATATATATATATAACAAATTACATAATTTATCTAAATTCTCGCTAGCTAGGAAATGCTCACAGTGAGAAAGAGTAACTAAATAAAAAAATATTATAAATCAGCGTACTTAGTTAACTGTTGTAGTGTTACTAAACCTCTTGACCTCTTTGCAACGGTTCCCCTCCGTTAGCCCGAAAAACTTTCATCCTAATTTCATTGGCCCTAATTTTGGTAACCCTAAAATCACAAACCCGAATTTTCATTCATCCTAATTAATGAATAGCCCTAATTTCAGGATTCCGAATTTTCATAATACCTAATTACTTCATACCGAATTCTCACTAGCCCTAATTTGCACTTAGCCGATTTTTTTAGACTACTAATATTATGATACCTAATAATGCTAAAACCTAAATTTTATTAAACCTATTTATCTATAAACCTAAGGCGAGGGCTGCTCTCCCTCCGCGCCTCCGGTTTTGGAATAACACTAGGGTAGGACAGGCAAGACCACGTGGAGTCGAAATTGCCATAGACTCAGGATGTAAGTACTCTTTTGACGCTCCGCTCGCTTCGCTCGCTCCGCTATACATTGTCACAATAGAAACCTAACCTAACCTACAGTTTTTGGGGTTCAGCCTATTCGATATTTGTCCAAATCCGTATTTTCTGTTTTAACGTAAAAATAGGTTTAATAATCTTTAGTACTCTTGACATTTAGTGTCAGTAATGATTAGGTCTAATAATCATTAGGTGTGGTAATTATTAGGTTATTTCATATTAGTATTGTTGACAATTAGTACAAATAATTATTAGAGTATTGGATTATTAGGTCTAACAACTAATTAGGGTATAAAAATTAGGTGAAATGACATTAGGGCTAATGAAAATTAGAGCTAACGTTGATAGGTGTAATAATATTAGCACTTGCGTTATTAGGTCAAGTAGGGGAGTACCCTTTGCAACATGTCGTGCCCTTACCACTAACGCATTGTACTTTTTAGTTCGTCCCCTGACTGTGATTGGCTACAGAGTTCCAATAATATTAAGATTTTAGTATATTTTTGTATAATGTTGATACATGAAAAACTTCAAGAGTCAAGGCTAACAAAAAAAATATGTATGAGAAGAGCGGTGGACTCCTGGCACAAGTTATTACAATAACTTACAAGGAGACGCCGGCCATTTGTAAAAATTGTACTTACTCTTGTTGCAATAATAAATAATTTTGAATTTTTAATTTGAATTTGAATTTGAATGTATTCATATTACATTTCTTTTCTTATCTTAGTATTTGTTGACGTACATATATATTCTGCGATAAAATTATATCAACCACAAATATCATAGGTACATAAATAATAATTAGAAGCGGAATTTATGACATAATATTATCGGAAATATATCAGGTAACAATTGTGACATAATTTATTTGGGGACGTGTAGTTACGAGTACTTCACTTAATAATTTTATGTCAGCAGCTGATTCGAACGGTTAGAACGGAACGAAGAAAATGAACCAATCAAGTTACGTCTTTGTGAAGCCTAAAAGAAGTGCACTTAAGGTTCCTTATCCGTTCAAAAATGCTGATTGTTTTACACATTTTCTCTATGATCAAACATGTTTCTTAACATATTATCAAAGTGCCTACTTAAAACAGCGATTTATTGGTACATATTTGCAACCTACAGTTTGAATTTTTCATTGATAATTTTTGTTCCAAAAACTACTCGAATTTGACAAAATTCACGCGTTTCTTTTTCGACTGCAGGCAATAAAAGCATGAAATAGCTATGTTACTTTCTAGAACTCAGGGAAATATATTCACTTCAAAAAGTTGGTTGAAATTATCAATATATTTGGCATGGTGAGAAAAAAAAATCTAAAGGAATAAGGCCTCTTAACTGTGAGGAATGTGATTGGTCTACTTTTTCACAGCCCCGCTCCAGTGGACAGGCAGCCTAATGTAAGCATATTCCTCAAGGATGAAGATATTTTTTCCAAGCGAATTTTTGATAACATCGGCTCTACTTTTTCCGATGAGTTATGTGCTTGCTAACAAAGGTTTTTGGTAGATCTCGTACCAACAATGTATTATTTTCATTGGATGAAACATATGACTTTGAATAAACAATACTTACTCATCTTAAGTAATATGCCCTATGTATAAGTACGTCACATTATTTATTTTGTCAGAATTCTTGTACTACATGCTAACTGAACCGAGGCTTATTTGAAGATTTTTGGTATTTACGAGTATTTTTCTTCGATAAAGAAGTTTACGTGAGGTTGGTGAGATTTGGCACCGACTTCAAAAGGTGATTCAAATGTAATCTGTACATGAACGGGTTATTTTTGGCTTTTCAGTTTTTTTGAAGTCGGTTCTTTTTATATGATTTTTTTTGTTGCTTTTTAGTGATGCAAATAAAACGCATAAAGCGGGGTGATCGGGGAGGTCTTTTTTTTTATTTTATCCCCTAACTCCTAACCCGTGGAGGAGTTATACCTTCCATCATCAGCTCAGCATAGGAAGATGATGACTATCAGACGCAAATTAAAAAGTTGATCAAGATTAGGTTGTGCAAGATTATAAAGTTATTCGTGAACAACTTTATAATTATAAACTTTATAATCGCGGAAAAACATACATATATACGGGTCAAACTGTGATTTTTTGAATTCGATTAAAATACCAAAACCTTATGTTAAGTGTAACAAATACTTTTCTGAAAACCGCATCAAAATCGGTTGAGCCAAACGCGAGATAATTGCGGACAAACATACATACATATTTACAGGTCAAACTGAGAACCTCGTTTTTTATTTGAATTCGGTCAATAAAACAATGTGTCTTAGTGAGAACTGTTGAGGAGCTAGAGCTAGTAGCTAGTATATATATGTTTATTTCATATTTTTTATAAAGTTGTATTAGTTGAATACAGAATTTATTGGTAAAGATCACAATTACATTTTACACGTCATTAATTTGTATAATGTATACGTATGTATGTATCTGTTTGTTATCCAAATAAATATAATAAAATTAGAATAAAACAGCAGATCTTATTCTTATCTCATCATCTTCTGTTTTTTATTTAATACTAGAAGGTTAGCAACTTCTTCCGCGTAAAACTTTTTTTTTACATTAGTCCTGCTATCCCTGTACCAAAATGACCCCTTTCCACAAAAAACATAACTGTAATACAATTTTCAATTTTAGAATTTTTGATTAGACTACGAATACATTGTAAAAAATATATGCTCAACTAGTTTAACTACTTGAGAAATAGCCAAACTGTGCCAAGTAGTAACGAAAATTATGCTCATTTTTCATAACTTATTTTTGGTTGCTAGTAGCCCTCAGTTTGTCAGTCCTCCGATTTATGTAACTAGGAGCTAATATTTGGGCTACTGTTAACAAATCTTTTATTTTTAACCGACTTCAAAAAGGAGGGGGTTCTCAGTTCGGTTGTATGTTTTTTTTTTTTTTTTTTTTCTTTTTTTTTATGTTTGTTACCTCATAACTCCGTCATTTATGAGTCGATTTGGAAAATTCTTTTAAGGTTCATGAACAGACATCTCAAGGTTGGTTCCATAAAATTTTGGTGAAGATCGGATGACGAGATCCATGAGGAATCGAAGGAATTCCTGAAATTTTATAGGCGCTCATAATATATTTCATATATTTTCTAAAACTATTTAAGTATTTGCATATGGTAGTCATCATCCTGCTGAACTGATGATGGAAGGTACAACTCCTTAACGGTTAGGAGTTAGGAGATAATTCAAACGAGATGCATGCCTTCAAGACCTCCCTGATCACCCCGCCATAAGTATTTTATATGAATCACTAAAAAGCGAAAAAAAAAATTAACAAAAAAAAGAACCGACTTCAGTAAAACTAAAAAGCCAAAAATAACCCGTTCAAGTACAGATTACATTTGACTCACCCTTTGAAGTCGGTGCCAAACCTGACGTAAACTTTAATATATAAATATTATAACCGAGTGGTTTGGGATCGATATTTTTGGCTTTTTAGTTTTACTGAAGTCGGTTATTTTTTTTGTTAATTATTTTTTTCATTGTACCTTTGTGATTGTATTCTGCCATCCACTTTTTCCTTTTCAAAGCCTATCGGTCAAGAGAGCAAACCGATGATCACAAGTAGAGGCGTAACTAACCAAAATGCCGAGGGACTCCCTTTGTGGACGCTAAACAAAATTATGAACCGGTGTCGTGTCATACATAACTCATTTTGCCAAACTTGCCTAACACAAGTCACGCCTCTTCATAGTTGGGATACTTGTTAGTTAGATACACAGCTTGCGTTTATTGTCAGTTGAGTTTTATATAAAGTTATAGAAGGTACCCGCAACTTCGGCCTCGAATTTTTTTACCGTAGTCGGGTTTGTATCAAAATTGGTTAAAATCAGTCCAGCCGTTTCGGCGTGATGAGCCGACAAAGAATTTGTACTAACAAATGGCGCCCGTACGAATTCTATCTGTATCGCGCTGTTAAGATTTTGAAAATGTGAGCCTGACATAATGAGCCATTTCAATATGCGTATAAAGTATGTTTTTAACTAACGTCTTATACATTAAGTTTTTTTAGATGACAATTCGGAAGACTAGTATTTGCTTATATATTGGCGGCATTTAATTAGTTAACTTAGCTTAAAGTGACTTATCAATCCTATCATGCATGCGGAAAAAAAATGGGCGATTAGAAGTATAAACTCGCCTGCGGCTCGTTTTATAAACCCGAACGCGAACTTTAATGCCACTTAGCGCTTGCATAAACTTTTTATTTAACGTAGAAAAACATGAAACTTGAATTACGAGTACACTTAATTTATGATATATACTTGTATTTATTTTATTGTTTATCTAGTTTGGGTTGGCTTTCGGCAGATAAATAGCCATGACCTCTGCCCCAGACTGTTAGTCAACAGTAACTCCTAATTTTATGCCAAACGTAACCCGATTCGAGCTGAAAGGCTAGCTTCCTTGCTCGTACATTGACGGAATCCCAAACCCTTGTTAACTCAATTTGTAACTTTTGTGTGATCTCCGAATCTCTTTGAGACAATGCCCAGATATTGCTGTTTAGGGGCGATCTTCGAAAATCTTTTAGAAACTTCTCGATTTGATATTGACAATAATCCATAGTTGATCTTGTGAAGTATTATCGTTAAAACTTTACTTAACTTTTTTTTTATATAATATTTATCTCCAATACCATTCTATACTATCTCCAATACTATCTTTAATATTTATCTTATTTTTTTTAGTACTTACATGATTGGTTTGTAAGTTATCTTATGCAGACATCTTTCACATATATGTCTTCAAACTTTGAGCATTAACATTATAGGATAACCCAGATTTATATTCTCTTATTTACACTCACAAAACTTACATTATGGGGTTAGGGTAAAACAAATCTTGGTCTAACAAGTTCTGTGATACAGTATTTAGTTACAAAATACAATATTTCAGTCCGACAGGTGTGAGTGAGCTGACGTGTCTAGTTTGGAGCGAATTGAATATTTCACCTGTCGGTTTTTGATTGAGCGAGCGGGGCTTTCCCGTTTCAGCTTGGCCAATTTTTTTTTTAGATTTTTGTCCAAGCTGGCCAATATGTCGGAGATATAGGGGTCGAAATAAAAAAAAAAAACCCTAAAAACCAGACAAATGCGTGTCGCACTCGCCCACCAAGAGTTACGTACGAATATATACCGTTGCTTAACCTTGGTGATTAATTACGTACTTTAAATAAAAACTATTTTTTTCATGATTTAATTACTAATGTATAAGACGGTATTAATACTTGCCAAATTGTATAGTTCTAGGTCAACGGAAAATCCATACTAATATTATAAATGCGAAAGTGTATCTGTCTGTCTGTTATGTCTTCACGCTTAAACCGCTGAACCGACTTAGATGAAATTTGGTATGGAGATAGTTTGAGACCCGGGAAAGGACATAGGATACTTTTCATCCCGAATAAATTTAGTGTTCCCGTAGTATGAGCGGGTAACACCGCGGGGCACAGCGGTTTTACATTAACTTAGAACCGGCAATCCAGAGGTACCGTGTGTGATTCCTGATCTCTACCACCAGGTTACGCATTTCGGTTTTGTTTGAGCTTTGATCTTTGTATAAATGGTTTATTAACGTAAAAGTCTGATTTTTTTCATAGCTTCAGGGGACTGTAGGTCTAACAATAAGTAAGTTTTCTGCCGCTTAAACGGGAAATATATGTTGAAATGTTTTAGTGTATCCTAGTAGATTAGGATAGGTTAGGTTAGGTTTATTTTATAACTTTTCAGAAAAATTTATGGTATCAGTAGAATAACAGTTATGCGAAACGAGCATTATGCGAAACGTTACTTTCGGTAAAACAAGTTTCTGCCAGATGAGGGTAAACCGTATATAGTTTTAATTTAAACTCGATACCTCTACGCGTTCCCGAGATAAAGGGTCTTGACAGATAGACAGACGGACGGACAATAAAGTGATGACACCCAGCACGTCTAGTAGGTATAACTGTGACACACGACTTTTTGTCGCGCGACAAATACTACCTGTCTTTTCCCCATCAATACTATTCGAGCACAAGATGACAAGATTACTTTGAACGAGCGCGGAACCTCGGCAGATGCCATTTCCGACAGTTCACTGAAATGAAATGTGTGAAAATGCTACCAGACCTGAAATGTATTCTGGAACCTCAATAACGTCTTTAAAAGTATTTTTAATTTAGAAGCGGCTGCTCTTTCTGGTTTTCATAATAATACAAACTCAATGTCTGTTATTCCGTTACATGGTTCGTTTCTCCGACCTCTTTTCATACCTGGATAGAAATATAGCTTAATATATCTTTAAAACTTTATAGCAAGTAGCATAATTAAATTATCTAAATTATGCAAACGGGTTTTGTCGAGTGAAGTTGACTTTTAATAATAGGTTATACGCTTATATTCTTTTATAATGTAATAATGTTATAGGGCCTTTTTCTACTAGTCATTATAGTACTTCTTACAGCGACCTAATATCTTAGTAGAAACATTGTTTCTTTCTTTAATTGGGTCAACACAAAATTTGTTGTAGAAAATGCTCCATAGACAATACAACTCTGCCCTGTTACCATAAATGACCACAATGTGAAGTACTTTACAAAATTAACTTAAAATTATCAATTCTGCTAGTTATACTTAAATTATATCAACCGACAAGTGAGCTATGAAAAAATTGTTGCTCCTGGTTGTATTTAATTAAGAAAACGTACCATCAAAATATTTTTTCGGCGAAAAAAGTTTTTCTGTAATTTATTTTGAAATGACCCAATTTTCAAAACAATATAGTAAGTTTCATACTATATTCACGATATTCGTCACAGGCCTAATTATAACATGCTCAAAGCGAAAGCCTTTTATTATAAAACACTAGGCATATGCTGGTTCGCTATTGTTATTTTACATTTCAAAGGCACCCGTTGCCTATTTTCACTGCGCCCCAAGCTAACAAAGGAACGTTTTCAAATATTCAATTTCATTTTAAAGTATTTCCAACTGGCTGAATAAACGTAGCACAAGACAAAATTCCAGTATCAACGTTGTTAAAAAAATTCGAAACATAAATTCTGCTAAGTCTGTACCTACTTACTGCGCAGTCGGTCCATTTCTCCCGGTTTAGTGAGGTGGGCTGTAGCGGCTCGGCAGTCGGCCCTCATGTGTTGAGTCGAGAGCACTCGACTCCAAGGCCGGAATTGATACAGTTCACTGAAAGTGATCTTACTTCTTTATTTCGATCCTATTCGTTATAAATGAGTGAGCTAGTGATTGAAAATGCCAGAAATGTTGGCCGGCTAGATTTTGGCCGATAAATATATTTTGGGGCAAGAAAAGTGACGAGCGATGATCAACAAAACTTACCATGGATTGTTTTTAAGTTTTATCTCGATCGCCGTCTGCTGCCAGGTGAACGAGACCATGGCAAAGAGTGCCAGCCGATTCATAGGTGAGTTTCAATATACACTTATTAATAAGCATTGTACACACGAATTTGATAAATTAATGATGTTTAGGTTGACAATGGATGGTAATTAATTTTAGACCCATGTTTTGGCTTAAAATACAGGAAGGTTATCAATCCATAAGTTTTTTAACGTTCCGTTTAATGAGAAATGAAACGGAAGTTTAAACCGCCACTCCCGCGGCGTCCGTATATATTAGTAAAATATCCTTTCAGTTATATGTATGCTTACTGTCCCATGCTGTGCCGTGAAATTGTATTTCATATGCAAGCAATAATAATTTAATGCCATTAAAATTATAATTGTACAAATACCCCTTTAATATGGTAACGTCGTTACTGGCAGCAAAATGGCTTATTATCGCTCCCAGTACTAATTGGTATTCATAATGAGGTTTGCATGATTAATCTGGATACAAACTCCAGTCGCTAATTGCCATATTTCCTAGAGGTAAGCTTTAAATGATAGGTGAATATTCGTCGATATCGAGACGTGAACATTAATTAAGTCACAATATTGTTCATGCTCATCATCTCAGCCATAGGACGTCCACTGCTGAACATAGGCCTATGTTCAGCAGTGGACGTCCTATGGCTGAGATGATGATGATGATGATGATGATTGTTCATGCTTAATCGGCAAGCGTTTGGCCTCGGTCGACATATTACTCGTAAGTTGAGCGTGTAAGTTAAGTGTAATGCCTGCTTGACTTAATAGTGCCTGAAGTAGATAATTTTTCAGATTATTATTTTTGGCTGCCCTCGAGTGAAAAAGAGATTGTTAGAACCGAGAGTCCATAGTACAAGTATTAGAGTTCTGAGTTAAAAATTATGATATTTTTTAATATATTCGTCGCTATTTAGACATGAATCCTTATTCTAATTAGTAAATTAGACGCCCTTTTTTTACGACTAAAACTGACACTTAAAAATACTACCATTATTGATAGGTAACAGATACAACTTTTAGTTGTAATAGGTATTTCAAATTCCTATATTGATAGATGGACAGCAAACTTATGCCGCATATAATATTTGATAATATGCAATGATGATATGAAAAATATTTTTCGCTTGTTCATTATCGTAAAGTTGTGGTTCAACAAACCACTTTTCAATAATAAATGACTTCGTAAATTGCAACACAAAAAGCGTTTCGCTGTTTTAGGTGTACCTACAATTAACTTAATAAAAGCTGTATTTTTGGTCGACTTTAGAGTTGTGCAACTATCGGAAACTAGTTGACCCGACAGCGGGCGCGACCGCAACACGAGCCGAAGCGGCCAACCGTACGCCAACGACCGTCGATATTTTGCGACGAAAACGAAGAATTTAAATTTACAGCTTGCGCACAAGTTGTGACAGTTTTGAGCAAGCAATGGTGGGTGCGCTGTCACCTGGAGTGGCATTTGCAACCTCACACAAACCGCCGCGCCTTACGAGTAGTTCCTCTCCAATATAAATAGAGTCGTGAAATAGTGCTACGTGTGAGTACAATAATATGCAATGATGATATTATGGAAAATATGTTTCATTGTAAATTATCGTAAAGTTGTGGTTCAACAAACCACTTTTCAATAATGAATCGCTCCATAAATCGTAACACAAAAAGCGTTTCGCTGTTATTAGTACAATGAACTTAAAAAAAAGCTGTATTTTTGGTCGACTTTAGAGTTGTGCAACAATCGGAAACTATAGTTGACCCGACAGCGGGCGCGACCGCAACACGAGCCGAAGCGGCCAACCGTACGCCACCGACCGCCGATATTTTGCGACGAAAAGTACCTAAGCTTTAATTTAAATTTACAGCTTGCGCACAAGTTGCGACAGTTTTGAGCAAGCAATGGTGGGCGCGCTGTCACCTGTACCTCTATTAGCACAACTGTGACACGCGACTCTTTCTCGGGCGAGATACCTATCTCTTTCTGTACAGTACTAAGAGAGAGTGACGGGTGTGCTATGTCGCGCGATATGATCCGCGAACCATAGTTGTGCTAGACGGGCTGGAGTGGCATATGCAACATCTTACATCACACATACCACCGCGCCTTAGTTCCTCTCCAATATAAATAGACTCGTGAAATAGTGCTATGTGTGAGTACAATAACAGGTCAAAATATACACATCGGTAAAGCAAATTGCCAATCTGACATAAATAAGCAAACCTAAGGGAGAGATCTATGATTTTGAATACTTGCCTATTTAAGACGTATCTATGGGTCAAAAACTACCTATTAAGAGTACCGAGCTCATCAAAACGGCGCGTAACCGTCAATTGTTAACCTATTGAAAGCATTAAGCGTCTTTAGCGAAGTCAGGAATAGCGGGGTTCCGTTTTTCAATCAATTTTTTTTTTTAAGTATGAATTTCGGGTAATAGGCACTGACTCTGTTTTGTGACTGAGTTTTTTTCATATCTCTGAAACATTAAGCTCGCGAATCAAGACGATCATAATATTCTTTATTAAACACTCAGCACGTAATTATATCATTACCTATGTTAGTTGAAATATTTTAAGGATAATTCTTGCGCTACCCGCATCCAATAGCTTCCCGCGATCCTCACACTATCATTGAACCTTGTAGAAATCCACTGTCCAGTATCCACGTTACGTTTTCCGATCGTTTCTTGAGATCTTTTCAGCGGCCGTCGGTTCAACCACCCACTATCACTGCAGTTCAGCATTACTTAGATATACCTATATCATGTATAAAACCAGGACTAAAAAGCTATTTATTAATAGTTTTAAAACAGTTCTACGGACCTGTAATGGTCTTGTTTATCCAGCGATAGACACCTATCAGTGGCATGGCGTCCATTGAATCCGTATCCTACCGGCTTGCTCATTTAATATTCCCTTTATGAAGAAAAGTAAGCTAAATTGGCCCCAGAGTTTTGTCTCATGCGACGCCACTGATACCTAAATGATAATATTATGATAAATCGCACTCATCTTGGTCCGTATACGTGTCGAAAAGTGATATCATTTATCTATTACGCCATAAACGCAACGATTTTAGGCCTCACGCCTAGCCCAAAGATATTTTCTCTTAAAATTTCCTACAAATTAAAACAGCACGCTTGAAATGTTCTATTCAGTGACGAAACTCGCGAAAACGCTTACGTTTTAAGGTTCACATGTGCTTCCGCCGTAAAATTGCTCCACATAAACAACAGCGTAAAGCATCTCATGAGATTATTATAGCTTTACATTCGCTACGCGGGTGTAATGGCTCGTCCCCACCGGACGCATCACGAGTAATGATGAGCATGCTGTGTAATGAAGGTTCCATGTACTTAAATGTAGAAAATTGGAAACGTAAAGCCGCGAAGGAAATTTGATGTATATCGTACCTTATGGTATGGCATAAAGAAACCAATTTATGCATCACACAAAAACTTAATTAAGCCTAAATTTTGAGAGTAATACGTTAAATATTCTATAAAAATAAATCTTTATTTTATCGTATGAAAACATTGAGTAGAATGTGCAATATATAGTTAAGTATCATTACCTAGCTTACTTAGGGTTACAAGACAAAAGGGATTGCAGAAACGCAGAAGGGGCAGATAAAAATAAGGTTAATGGTTAAGGTTATACAGAGGTCAAAGACAAAAGTAGAATCATAATTGTAATATCACTTGATTATATAATCATGTCATATGACATCAATCCGAAGAAATAATCTTTGTATCAAACTAATTGCTGCGCTGACTAAACATATGATTAGCTGATCGAACCGAAACGTGAGTGTCAAGTTGGTTGGAAGATGTTTGATGTATTACATTCCTCTCTCTCTCTCCTGAGCAATTATTATTCCCATCTGGTTGTGGGGTCTGCTTTCTTCGTCTTCTTCTTCCACTTCTCCCTATCCAACGCATCATCTGCCGATACGTCGCAAGAACTGAGGTCCAGCTTTATGAGATCTGTCCATCGCCTCTTCGGTCTACCTCTGGTTCTGGACCCTGGGATGGACAAATTTAAAGCCTTTTGGCCGATGTAGTCTGCAGGCCTTCTTTGCACATGGCCATACCAACGGAGCCTACTTTCCTGTAGCTTGTCGGCGATGTCACGGATACCAAGACTGCCGCGCACGTACTCGTTACGGATTTTATCGAGCCTGGTAACTCCGCACATCCACCGCAACATCTTCATCTCGGCTACCTGTATGGTATGCACATGTCGCTGGGTCAGCGTCCACGTCTCACTTCCGTACACCAGTACTGGCCTGATTATGGTCTTATAGACAAGGCCCTTTAGTTTGACAGGCATTTTTGGGTCACAGGTTACTCCAGTTACTTCCCGCCATTTTAGCCAGGCAGCTGCGATTCGGTGCTGAATATTGGCTTCTACTCCACCGTTGGAGTGTAACATCGAACCCAGGTATTTATATTCGTCACACTTCTTGACTTCCTGACCGTCAATTAGAAGCGGATCTTCACCTGAGTCCGTTTTGTTACACACCATGAACTGAGTTTTGGCCACACTCAACACAAGCCCTCCTGCTTGTAACTGTTGTTTCCACTCCCTTAATGCCTGTTCTAACTCATATCTGGTGTCGGTGCAGATAGCCACGTCGTCTGCGTAGATAAAAGTCCACGGTGCAAGGCTTTGAGCGTTCTCAGTAAGGGCGTCCATCACCAAGCAAAAAAGATAAGGGCTGAGCACAGAACCTTGATGCACCCCTTCGGTAACTGCTATAGGGTCTGTTTGTCCTACTGTTGTACGAATGTATGATTTCGCGTCCTTGTACATGTCGGCTACAATTTCGATATACCTTTCTGGGATATTTTTCTTGCGAAGACTCCACCAGATAGTTGGACGAGGCACCCGATCAAAGGCCTTTTCCATGTCAAGGAACGCGACGTACAGGGGTTTTTTCTTTGCTCCATATTCCTGTGCAACCGTGTTTATGGCAAACATCGGATCAATCGTGGATAAGCCAGGTACAAAGCCGTACTGGGTGGTGGACAGAGCACATTCCGATCTCAACCGTGCGTCGATGACTCTTTCGTACAGCTTCATAGTGTGGCACATCAGCTTTATTCCACGATAGTTATTGCAGTCGTATTTACTGCCCTTGCCTTTGTAAAGAGGTACTATGGTACTAAGCCTCCATGCGTCTGGTATCTGCGCCTCCTCCATGATTTTCACAAAAAGATGTGTGAGGAGACTGACACCTTTCTGTCCAAGGGATTTCCATGCCTCAATCGGTATGCCATCTGGACCCGGCGCTTTTTTATTTGCCATCTTTTTCAGGGCATTTTGCACTTCCTGAGGGTGTATTACTGATATAAGGCCTACATTTTTCCTCATCTCAGGAAGTACTACCGATTTAGATTTTTTATTTAGCAGCTCATCGTAGTAACTATGCCACGCCGAAAGGATGTCTTTATCCTTGTATACTAAGATTCCTTCCCGGCTTCTTACTACCCTTGATTTTATTGAATCTTGAGATGCTTTGTTACGAGCTTTAGCTAATTTATAGATCTCCTTTTGTCCCTCTTTACTTTCTAAGGCAGTGTACAATGAGCCCAGTGCGTTTTTTCTTTCAATGGCGACAACCTTCTTCGCTTTTCTTTTTAACTCCTTATAGGCCTCTCTATCGTTTTGAGAGTGAGTGGATTGCCAAGCCTTAAAAGCCTCTTTTTTTTCTTTTAGAGCTTTTTGAACCGCTTCATTCCACCACCACGTCTCCCTTGGTATTCTTTTTCCCGGTCTTGTACGGCCCAGTACTTTATTTGCCGCTTTCATGATGTGCGAATATAGTTGCCGCCATATGATATTAACCTCACCGTTCATGTCTATAGTCACATCTTCTAGTTCTTTATTAAACTCATTTATCTTATTTCCTTTGAGTAACCACCACTTAGTGATTTCCGGCACCCTCTCAGGCTTGGCGATAGCTTTTTTACGGAAGATCATGTCCATGACTACTATGCGGTGTTGTGAGACTACACATTCCCCGGGAATCACTTTGCAATCCTTTACTCTACCGATATTTGTCCTGTTTGTTAATAAGTAGTCTATCTGCGTACTGTTTTGGCCACTTTTGTAAGTAATAAGATGCTCCGGCTTTTTACGGAAGAAGGTGTTTACAATGGCTAGATCATAAGCTAAAGCGTTCGATAGTATTGTTTTACCTGCGCTGTTTATGGTACCGTATCCATGGCCTCCATGAACTCTACCGAACGGAGAACACGAGCTTCCTACGTGGCCATTTAGATCTCCGCCTATTACTATAGTTTCACCATTCGGTATCGGCCGAACCAGTTCTTCAAATGATTCCCAGAACGCTTCTTTTTCTTGATCATTGCAACCTACTTGTGGTGCGTAAACAGATACGATGTTAACAATTTCACCTTCGATTAGAAGCTTGATAGCCATAATGCGGTCACTTATCCGCTGTACACTGAAAAAAATATTTTTCTACAATACTACAAGAACGTGTGGTTGTGAAATATGTAGTTATGGCAACTGAAATGTAGTTGTGTTAATCAAAAATATTTTAACGTGTATTATGTGGATTGTAATCATCACTGCATGAATCTAGTTAAACGCAGTTTGGTACTATTTACAATTGCATTGTATAAATAAAGATCCAAGCGTAATAAATACAATATGGTTTGTAATGCGAACATTTACAATGTATAAATAAAGATAGATAATGTAATAGAAACAGAATTTTTGTTATTTTTACAATGCGCATTGTTCTACAATTTTTTCTTACAATTGCATTGTATCAATAAAAATTCAAGCGTAATAAATACAAAATGGTTTGTAATGCGAACATTTACAATGTATAAATAAAGATAGATAATGTAATAGAAACAGAATTTTTGTTATTTTTACAATGCACATTTTTCTACAATTTTTTCTTACAATTGCATTGTATTAAATAAAAATTCAAGCGTAATAAATACAAAATGGTTTGTAATGCGAACATTTACTATGTATAAATAAAGATAGATAATGTAATAGAAACAGGATTTTTGTTATTTTTACAATGCGCATTTTTCTACAATTTTTTCTTTCAATTGCATTGTATAAATAAAGATTCAAGCGTAATAAATACAAAATGGTTTTGTTATGTATAATAAGCATTGTAATGCGAACATTTACAATGTATAAATTAGAAACAGAATTTTTGTTATTTTTACAAGGCGCATTTTTCTACAATTTTTTCTTACAATTGCATGGTATAAATAAAGATTCAAGCGTAATAAATACAAAATGGTTTTGTTATGTGTAATAAGCATTGTAATGCGAACATTTACAATTTATAAATAAAGATAGATATGTAATAGAAACAAAATGTTTGGTATTTTTACAATGTGCATTGTAATGTGAACGCATCAACTAGTTGCGTGGGCGGCGAGGGAGGGGTAGGGGACGCTTAGACGCTTAACTTATTGCGTCATACGTCAACCGACCGGCACTCGGTAGTCTGTACTCTGTATAATATTGATAACAGGATTAATAATTGTGCAAGTGCTTATTTAAATGTGTCTACAATCATGGATGAGGAAGTAGCAAACCTACTGAAAACGTGGAATTTGGAAGAATACACGGAAGTCTTTGCAAGTAAGTGAATCTACTTCTTAAAATTAAGTCGAGTTTAAATCTAATAAAAGCATGGACGAAGCAATGAAATCAATGAAAGATGAATCTCAAGGTAACCATATTTCTTTGTATTGTTTCTATTTTCTCTTCACTGATTATTAGGGTTCCGTACCCAAGGGTAAAAAACGAGACTCCGCTGTACGTCTGTCTATCTGTCTGTAATTTCACAGGTGATATATTTCTGTTGCCGCTTTAACAACAAATACTAAAAACAAAATAAAATAAATATTTAAGTGGGGCTCCCATACAACAAACGTGATCGGTTGCGTTACCTTTGCACCTCAATTGTATGCGGCGCCATACATACCAGGTGCGAACGTAACTTAACCCGGCCAATTAAGATAGGAAGTGTTTGTACGGAAACCTCACCTCTCCCTGCGCGAGTCCGACGGCACTTGGCCGGTTTTTGATTAATCCATACTAATATTATAAATGCGAAAGTGTCTGTCTGTCTGTCTGTCTGTCTGTTACCTCTTCACGCTTAAAATTTGGTATGGAGATAGTTTGAGACCCGGGAAAGGACATAGGATACTTTTCATCCCGAATAAATTTAGTGTTCCCGTGGGATGAGCGGGTAACACCGCGGGGCACAGCTAGTCACCTATAAATCCGTCGTAGTAATCAGAGGCTAACCAAACTGCCTGCAGTGGGTAGATTGTAATGAAATGAAATCGTGCATTCATCACAACATCAAAGCAAGCCGTTTGCATGTTTGATAATGTGTTTATTTGGTTTTCAGGAGGCAATGCAGAAGAGGCTGAAAATATCGACGCCTTTTTTATGTTGTCATTACTAGTCGGTCAACCTTTGCTGAAGAAACCCAAGAAAAGATGCTGGAGGCCTTCAGAGCAAGAAAGAGGGCGAGTCGCGTAGCAGCACGAACAGCTGCCCCTCCCACTTCCTCATCCACGATTGTAGGTAGACACATTTAAATAAGCACGTGCACGTGCACAATTATTAATCCTGTTATCGTATAGAGAGTACAGACTGCCGATGCCGGTCGGTTGACGCAAATAAGTTATGCCCCAGTTTGTCTAAAATTACTTTGCATATTTATTCAGTTTGCCTAATATTCGTTTAGTCTAAAGTCATTTCGCTTAATAAATATTTTGCACAATCTTGTTTTGGCGAATTTTCATATTGCCTAATTTTTGTATATATAATTTCATTTTATCTATTATTCAACTTATATAATTACATTTCCTAAAAACACTAGTTTGCCTACTACAATTTTTGTATCATTTCAGTTTGCCTACTTTGCACAGTACCTATATTATTCTACGTATACTTACTTTTCAATATCCACGCAGTAGAGAAGTTAAATTTGGGTCGCAGTTCAACCTAACACTCCTCCTCGCTTCGCTCGTCGTCGTACCTAACCTAAGCCAAGTCGGACCTGCCTTAAGGTTAAATGTTAGTGTTAATGTTATGTCCATAAAATGTTTTTTGTAGTTAAAATAACATGGCAATATAAGAATTAGTTAAACTAATATTAAACAAAACAAACTTTATCAAAAGTGATGATTAGACTAAACGAGTTTCGATAAAGTGATCATGTATTGAAACAATAATTATGAAAACTGAAATTAGGCAAACCGTTGGTTATACTAAAAGTTGTTAGGCAAACTGAAATTAGGCAAATAATTTTTGGCAAATGGGACTTTACCGGTAACGGCACAACACTCCTACCGCTACTTGAAGCTAGATGGCGGCTATTTAATATTATATCGCTCCTATAATAATATCATTTTGTTGTTTAGTAGTTTAAGACTAATACCTACATTGCACCTTTGTAACTGAATTAGGCTGTGTTTACGGTGAATAAAATGTTCCTTTTGTGTACTATTTACCTACCTACCTGGTTGGAAATTAATTGTACCATTGTAGTTTGCAAGTTAGGGGCATTTTTTTTCATATATGAATCTGGTTTATATGAATAAAATGTACCTACTATACAATGAAAAAGTACTTATTTTATAAGGATTCATGTGAAAAGATGTACCTAAAGAAAAATACATACCTATCGCCTCGCCATTGAAAAAATGTACACATCATATTTTTCCGCCGGGTCCGTCAGGCAGTATGCTCTTTACCAATAGAATTAGTCTTCTTCTTTCCAGTTTTAATATAAAATAAATAGAGCATATTCCCTGGCAGGCCCGGCTGTAAAAATTATGTGTACATTTTATAATGACGATAGGAATTTACTTTTCTGTCATGTAATTAGGTACATCTTTTCACATGAATCCTTATAAGAAAAAAGAAACGCTTAATGTCCTTAACTGGCAAACTACAAAGGAATAATTAATTTTCAACTGGGTGCATAGCAGTACATAAAAGGTACATTTTATTCACTGTAATCAGTAATCACATCCTGGTTCAGAGATGTGACCCGGCCAGTAAGCATTGCACCCTTAATAATTTGTTTTATTTGTTGAGTAGGTACATTTATAATGATAATGGATGATGCAAAGAGCATTAACTTTAATTTAATTTTTTGAATACGTTTATACCAAGCGAAGGTGTGTTAAATAAAGTGTTTAATTTTATTTTTTGAGTGTTATTTATTTGTAAATTGTGTACCGTTTGTCAAGTATGAGTTTGAGAAACAAAGACTGTTCTCTATTTATGAAATTCGTGGTTCAGAAATACCCACAACATACCTTCATAAATAAATGTTTAGAGCTGCCTGAATCATGTATGTAATAAATTAATTATTTAGGTTATGTATGAGGCTCGGTATTTTTACATTATATTTTTTTTTTTCTTTTTTGTATATTATTAAGACCACGAAGGCATAAAAAGAGACAGACTTCAACCCCATTAATAAATAATTATAAAAAAAATTAAAGATAGGTAACTACCTGATGGTTTGTTTGTAATACTGATTATTAATATTGTTCACGTATCTAACAACAATGGATTGTAATGGTTACTATACCCTGTTTTTTTTAAACTGTAAAGTATTATGCCATAC
Organism: Apotomis betuletana; assembly: GCA_932273695.1. Lineage (NCBI taxonomy): Eukaryota > Metazoa > Arthropoda > Insecta > Lepidoptera > Tortricidae > Apotomis > Apotomis betuletana. The sequence goes on from OW026300.1 coordinate 18,428,391, forward strand.
TATTTATGTGCAAGAACCAAATTAATGTGCCGTTCTTTTTACTATCGCGCACTTTACAGTAAAAAAATACAGAGATACTTAGAACGAGTGCAGTAATTCTTATAACAGAGTTTTTTTTTTACAGCTTGTAACGAAATATCTATGCTCATATATTTACCCAGGCATTCTATTTATGATAACTGTTTATGTTTTACAGAAAAAGTTTCGTACAGGAAGTTTAAAAAGTATCAAAGTGAAAATTCCTCGAAAACAAGGTGTGGCCCGCCGCAGAGTTTTTGGTTTTGCCGCGCTTTTAGAGGTTCATGATTCGCTTGCCAGACTTACTTTTAAATTAAACTTCCTGTACGAAACTTGTTCTGTAAAACATAAATAGTTATCATATTAACAAATAGAATGACTGGGTAAAGTTATGAGCACAGATTTTTGTTACACGCTGTATAAAAAAATATCTGTTACAAGAATTAATGCTCTCATTACAATCCGTTCTTGTAACGTGAACAATATTAATCAGTATTACAAACAAACTAGGTAATTACCTATACTAAAAGCCTTGTACCCACTACGACACGATGGGTAAACAATACATTAAGATCTAGTTGCCATTACAATCCGTTCTTGTAACGTGAACAATATTAATCAGTATTACAAACAAATCAGGTAGTTACCTTTACTAAAAGCCTTGTTCCCACTACGACACGATGGGTAAACAATACATTAAGATCTAGTTGCCATTACAATCTGTTCTTGTTACGTCAACAATATTAATCAGTAATACAAACAAATCAGGTAGTTACCTTTACTAAAACCCTTGTTCCCACTACGACACGATGGGTAAACAATACATTAAGATCTAGTTGCCATTACAATCTGTTCTTGTTACGTCAACAATATTAATCAGTAATACAAACAAATCAGGTAGTTACCTTTACTAAAACCCTTGTTCCCACTACGACACGATGGGTAAACAATACATTAAGATCTAGTTGCCATTACAATCTGTTCTTGTTACGTCAACAATATTAATCAGTAATACAAACAAATCAGGTAGTAGTTACCTTTACTAAAAGCCTTGTTCCCACTATGGCCTGATGTGTAAACATAACAATAACATCAAGTAACTATAAACATTTTTGCATTGTAGTCGTTACAATGCGCTTTATAGTTTTTACAATTTTGATTTAACTAGAACAGTCTGGTTATGTTTACAAAGAGTTTTGTCGTCACATATACAGCAAAACAGTCCTGTATAGATAACAGGATTCTGGTTACCAGTACGAGACTTTTTTTTCAGTGTACCTCCACAATGTCGTCCAGGTGTTTTTGATCGACAACAATTGCAACGCCATTTCGTCCATTTGTTGAGCCACTATACATCATTTTGTAGCCTTCTCCGATATTCCGTGCTTTTGACCCGCGCCATTTCGTTTCTTGCAGACACGCAAAATCTATATTTCGTCTTCTAAACAGTTCTGCGAGTTCGTGCGTTCTTCCTGTTAGTGAACCTACATTTAAAGTGGAGAAGCGGACTTTCAAGTTTCGTTTCGATGTATTACATTCCCTTTGTGACAAATTGCCAACAATTCTAGTGTGATGTTGTGTAATGTGTGTTAAAATACAGTAATGCCATTTCGGGAAATGTAATGTGATATGACATTACTATTGGCTTCAACGTTTTGCGCATCTCTAAAAGAGATTTGCAGTCAAGTGGGTTGTCAGTCACAAGTGCTGGGGCGTCAGTGGGGACGCAATACTCAGAACAGTGGTGAGCACTTGGCTCATGTTGAGTTAGATGTACAGAATAATAACTGTCAGTAATGTAAGCTAATCTAGTTAAAAGATTATTATATGTATAGTAATTTAGCACAATATGCCAGTTTCCGGATAGATCAAATCAGCAACTTTTTATGGAACGTGAAAACGATGAAATAGTGTGAAATTAATAAGGGAAACGCAAACTATGCCGTCACCGTCCTGTACGGTCAAATTATCTCCTTTTATTTGTTTTTAGGTAATTTTAAAATATTTAACTAGGCAAGAATAATTGCAATATGATTGTTCCGTGTATATTTTCGAAAATTATATTTAGTTGTTACTGTCGATTATTTTGTTTTGGATACAGGAAACTAGCCTATTGTATAAGAGAAAGAGGAAAAAAGTAACAGTTCAAATAGTTGAATCCCTAATGTACCTCCAATACACAAAAAAAAATCTCTTTGGACAATATTTGTTAGTTAGGGATTTTAACTTGACTAATTGGAACAAATTAATTTGGATAGACTCCAATACTGCTAATTTTAATCCGGCAACCTGTCAAATCTCGTATTTGTATGTTTTTCGTGTAATTCGGATCATCATCATCTTCATATCAGCCGATAGACGTCCACTGCTGGACAAAGGCCTCTCCTAAAGTCCTCCACAACGATCGATCTTGCGCCGCCATCATCCGATTTCTGCCCGCGATCCTAAACAAGTCTTGTCCACCTTGTTTGGGGCCTTCCCACGCTGTGTCTTCCGTAGTAAATCGGATCATTATTTTAAAAACGCTATTTGCCCGTTACAAAATATCGTCAAAAACAACATCGTGAATTCGTAATATGTTTTCACTTCATAGCAGAAGTATTAATCAAATTTCTATATTTTAATAAGTAAATTGAGTTCGTGTGAGTGAGGCATGTAACTTATCCAAGATACTTAGCGTAATTACCTACACTCAATAGTTAAGTACGATGTTGGCGTGATACGGCGTTGATAACCAGGTAAAAGCAGAAGTTTTATTGCTATCAACGTAAAACTTTTCCTCGCTGAACATACGTTCATAAATTATACTGATTACGGACTCTCAACTCTGTTGATACATGTGAGGATGTTTGAAAAGTTCAACTTTAATAAAAAAAATATACTAGATATAAATATGACGTTTCTTACTTACGTTACATCTCCCCCAAAATATCGCCACTATAATGTTTACTTTAGCAATGCAATAGCAATACCCTGCATCTGAGACCTAGTCCGAGACGTAAGGTTGCCTAAGTAGACATAATATACTGACTGACTTTAGAATGTCATGTCATGACATGAGATTAATATTCAAGATGCCGAGTCCTATGATAGAAGACAGCCATTTTATAATGCATTTATTTTGGGGCAAAGCAGCTGACATTCAGACTATATTTGTGCTACAAAAAAAGAGCGATTCGTTCTATATATAACCTGAATTCTCGTGACTCCTTAAGAGACATTTTCAAAGATATAAACATCTTAACTGTAGCGTCCCAATATATTTATGAGAGTATTATGTATGTTATTAAGAACATAGATTCATTTACAAAAAAATCCGATGTCCACAATTTTAACACTAGAAATAAAAATAAAATTGCTATTAGAAAGTTTCGTGTTCGTAAAGTATATAAATATTTTTTAGGCCAATGTATTAATTTTTATAACAAGTTACCTGATCATATTTTATAATTAGCCTTTCCATCTCTCAAAAATTATTTAAAAAAATCTCTAATCTCAAAAGCATATTATACAGTAGAGGACTATCTGACAGACAAAAATGCATGGCCTGACCAGAAACCGAGTAACTGACTCCTTAGATTGTACCTGACTAGTTTAAGGGACACAGTTCTAATAAGAAAGCATATCAAACGTACATAAATTGTGTTAAACCGTCATACTTTCTTGTAGTTTCTATATTTTATTCAATACACTAGTCCTCATTTATATCTTAGAATACACTTTTAATATGTTTTCTTCGAGAACTACGTATAGTCAAGTTCATATTACTGTAATAGTTAAGTACTTATCCTTTATGAAAAAATGACTGACTGTTGAGTTTCTTTCGGCGTTTCTTCTCAACAGTGGTCTCTTCTTGTGAAATGCCGGTAGACTCAGACATGTAAAAGTGCCCTTGTGGCCTACTTGCAGAATAAAGTTCATTATTTCATAATTTCATTAAAATTTGCCACATCTCCTGGAAAATTTCAACCTGTTAATACTATTGCAGTTATACAGCTCGGCGATTAAAATACCTAGATATATACTAATGGATGTTTTAGGTTGATATCATTACAAACGACTCAAATTAGGAATTAGGACCCCTATCCTCATTTAAAGTTCTAAACTGGTTTTTAAAGAAGATGAATTTATCCATTAAAATTCCCTTTTTTTATAGGCTTATAGGATAAAACATTTACTTAAAATATCCGAAACTGAATTTCAAACTTGGCAACAGCTGAACGAAGTTACCTAACTTATCAGTGCCGGTTTCAATAACTTATGTTATGATTATGAAGGGCCAGGGGCTTTAAGTTTCCTCATAGGTTAATAAATACGGGTCCCTGCAATATCATAGCCCATATCGGCAGGCACCCTTAAGCCGAATCCGCAGAATGTGGCCATTTACGTTTTGTTTTGGAACCCTTATTGCCCTTATCAAACATTCATTGAAGTTGAATTAAAGTATACATAGAAAGTGATATATTTACGTGTTCTGGTTCTATGAGTAAATAGTTACTCTTAGTCTTAGTAAGTTCTATTATTAGAGTCGTAAGAGTAGGTATTTCAATTATTTTAAGAGTTTTTTTCTGCTATAAAAATAGCATATATGTCTCTTTCCGAACCTCATATTTTTAGCAAAATTTGCGGTGACCCGATATGTCAGGTTTGCGAAAAAAACAAAACCATAAATCAATAAACAAACACCTATGTAAGAATAAAGAAAAAGGAGTCTTATTACTCTTATAAGAATCAATATAAGATGAAGCCAGACCCTTTTGAACGATGGATCGACTATATCACATTACAGTCACCTTGACGAGTTGTCAATAAAAGTTAAGTAGAGCACATAGCTGAAGTAGACAAATAGGGTGTAGACTTTAAATTCAGGCCAAGAATGACTTTTAAAGAGGGAATGTATTCAAACAGAACATTACGTGTTAAGTAAAGACCGAGTCTTCCTTTCACAAGCCACGAAACTTAAGCAAAGTGCTTGCATCCACAATTAACGCTGTCATTAGCAGATCCTTTTGCTAATTAGCTCGATTTTAGTTTAACTACCTAGAGTCGCTTTGCTTAGTTTCGGAGATAAACCTCTGAACATCTCGACTCTCCTGTATCAAAACCTAGTATGTGATTCTGACTAAATTTTACAGGAGAGCGAAAAAACATTGAAAAGCGGTAAACAATGTACTTTAATTGGTAGAATGCTAATATTTACGTACCTTTTTGCTCCTGTCACAATGTTCATTAAGGTAAACAGGTATACTTTTCACTTTTCTTTATCTATGTATAAACACTAGAATTATATAAAATAATAATGACTTTTTCTATCTTTTACTAATTTAAGTTAGCTATTCAGAAACCTCTACAACCTAGCATCAAACACTTCCCAGGTTATGAAATGGGTCCAGTGAGTTTGAACCTGAACAAAACCGGGACGATTCACATATCACATAGTTTCTGTCAAAAAAAAATTTTTGTGTTATTTTTTTTATATTCGACTGTACTTTTCTTTGAACATCCATCAATTGTTCACTGAGGCGATTCTAAAGACCCCAAACTTGGTAGGATTGCTTTATCTATTACAGAGTTTCTAGGGCCTCCTTCAGGCTCCATCATCAGACCAATAGTAGTGCATCATATTTAAGTAGGAATGCCAAATTTCAGCTCAACCTGTTGAAGATATCTGCTCCAAAGTTGAGTTGCAAAATTCCATCCGAAACATAGTATAATAAAAGCTTGTAAATAAATAGTATATTACTGCCGAGGCCGGGAAAAGTCAGTTCGTGGATGAGTATGATTTTGAAGGACGAGGCGTAGCCGAGTCCTTCAATAATACGAATCTGCGAACTGACATTCCCGCCGAGGCTTGTATAGTGCTTTTCTCCAAATATGCTTGGAAATAATCACCAATCTACATTTTAATTTAATGTATCAGTACCATGAAGTTCATTTGGTACTTATTTTTTTTAGGAATAGGAATAAAATTTCGGGTCCGAATCATATGTTTGATTTAAAACAAAATATATGAATAAGAATTAAATATATATGAAAACACAATAACAAAAAATATGCACCTATGTAATTATAAATTTTAGTTAAATGAACAACTTCTAAACACACTGTTTTTTTTTACAAACCATACCATATTTATCATTCGGAGAAGATCATAAGTTCAAAATAACTTTTATATTGATTTGGACACAATCATTTCTGTTTTATTTTTTATTTGTTTACGTTTGGTACACTTATTAATTTTCAAATCACTCATTAAATATCATCATATTATTAAAATTAAAACTGTCGTGAGAAATCTCTAATAAATAACTAAGAATCATGAAAATAAATTAACCGCATATAAGATTATTATTCAAATTGTTTGTCCGTTATTCGAAATTTGTCGACATTTCAAATACATTGACAGTAGCAGAGCAAAAAAATGTTCAGTGCAAGAACTAAACGCAGAGAACAATTACAAAGTTTATAATAGTTTTTATTTTTTAAATTTAGTGGACAATTGGCTGTATGGTGAATTATCAAAGTCTTTGAAAAAATTAAAAGTAAAAATGCAGTAACCGGCCAAATTAAGATTACCCTCATTTGTATGAGACGTTATAAACGGAAGGTGTGTTTTTTACTTAATCGTCTTATTTAAATAATATTGATTTCCCGGCTAAGGCCAATAATATATATTTTTTTTAATTTTCATTAACGCCTTCTAAATATAACGAACGATTTCGCGGTCCAGTTTTACTACATTAATGGCAACATTTCCAAGCAAGTTGGAGAAAAAATATTTAACTTATAGGTACCTTGCATTGGAAATTTTCCGTTTACATCTCCAGTTATTACCGTAGAGCGAGTGCGGTCGAAATATCGGACAACTGCCAATGCAAGGGCAATTATTATTTCCTTGCATCGGCAATTGGGCAGTTATTATACAGCGTGGGTATTTAATACGGGCATATAATATTTTCAGTTATAGTATCTGATCATAGGACGATTCCTATGATCAGATACTACGGCATAATTATTTTGTTAAATTTAATAGTGTTTTTAATTAGATGTAAACATTTTTTAAAGTCTAACCAAGCAGCAATGTACGTAGTCCAACAAATGAACGCTGACACGGTATGTCATGACGTTTAGGTACGTTTATTAATGTGGATGCAAATACATAGCGTGTTCAATTATTTCGTATGAAAAATAATAATTCTAATTTTCTAAAGAAATCAATGCATGTAAATAGGATCCCTGGGTCCGATACTAATCGTCATTTCAATATATGCCCGTATTAAATACCCACCCTGTATTCAAAATAGCACTTGTTGCGTGTATTTATTATTTAAAGTGCCATTTTTGTTGTGATCATCGGCTGCTCCATATCAAAACCGAGTAAGTAATAAATTAATTAATAGAACTTTTTAAATTCATTATTATTTACCACTTTGCATATAATCTGCAAAAATCGTGTAAGTTTAAATATCAATATTGGTTTTTGGACCAACGACACTCGGAGTTTCCTTGTTAGATTTCAAGGTGATCACTTATAATTATAACGGTAAGCTGTAATCTCTGTTATTGGGTGATTTTATTTATTTCATTTTATTTATTTGGGGCATCAACAGCAATACAATTTGTAATAATTAACAATATAGTCCAACAACAAAAGCCAATAAAAGATGTCTACAAAAATACAGTAGTCACAAGGAGAATTAAACAAACATGGTATGCTCACTAAATGTGTAAGAATGATTTAAAAACTTCTATACATAAAACTAGCATTAACCCGCGGCTTCGCTCGCGTTCCTATATAATATACATTATCCTACGGGAAAGATGCTCTTTTTTCAGGATAAAAAGTAGGCAATTTGTTAAGTTAGGGTATAATCTGTAATCTACATATCCCTCATGCATATCCGTCCAGCCGTTTTAGCATGAAGAAGTAACAAACATACACTTTCGCTTTTCTAATATTACTGGGAAATACTTTTTATGTTATTATAACTCCACTTTATCAAATCAAGCTTATACTGTAGGTATCCACATAAAGTTCACTTCAAAATTCATAACTCGTAGTGAAGCTAAGATGCGGGAATGTGCAATTAATTTGTATAAAGCTTTTATATGTCCCGAGCCTCCGCTTATCGACTTAGGATATTCGAGATTGGTATAATGATTCTAAGCCATGTTCTAAGTTACGTCTGTATGTGTCAATATGTTCTATTGTAAGATATTGAGGTTCTCTTCGTTGATGAATGAAAAATTTATTATTATGAGCCAGATAAGCGTAATTCAAAATTCTGAAATGACTTAACGTAATTGTTGAAAAGCTTGAATGTATTCATTACGGATGCAGGAAGTTTCCCGATGATTACTCCTCCCGTCCCAACGCGCCGTCCGCGCTGGCCTAGGTACCGATTGACGACGATCGAGATGGCACCAAATACTATTTTTTTAATCTATTAGGATAGTGAGGGTCTCTATCCATACCTCAAAAGCAAAAATAGAACCCTTATAGGATCACGTGTAGCTGTCGGTCAGCCCGTCTGTTACAACCGATTTGCTGCAAAACTACTGGACCGATTAATTTGCAATTTGGCGCAAATGCTTTCAATAATTTTCATGTCCACAATATAAAATTTTAAAATCGATGGCATTTTCGTTATTAACGTCCCAAGAAACCATAAAAATGACACCCATACTCATATTTAGTAATTTCAACCCCATCGAACCACAACAGGCGAGACGGTAGGTATTTCACGTCCACCACGTTTGTTTTTAAAATCGTTGTTGTTTTGGTAATCAGTGACCCGGTAAACCATAGAAACAATACCCCTGTTTATTGTCAGTACTGTTGTTATATTTCAATATCGTTGTTATAGTAATCAGCGACCCGATAATCTATAGAAAAATTACCCTTGTTGATTTTCAGACTTTTTCGCCACATTTCTCCCTTTTAGGGGTTGAATTCTCAAAAAACCTGAAACACGTGTTTACTCATTTGTCGTTAGATATACTCTTGTGAAGTTTCGAATAAAATAGTCCAACTAATCTTGTTTCCCCATACAAACTTTGGACCCCCATTTCACCCCTTTAGGGGTTGAATTTTGAAAAATCCTTTCTTAGTGCACCCTAACACCTTACACCCCCGTAGGAGGGTAATTTTGACAAATGCTTCTTTTATTTCACCCCTAGACTTTATAAGGAACCTACGTGCCAAATTTGGACTCTCTAGAACCAGCGGTTTAGTATTTAGACATTTCAACCCCATTTCACCCCAACAGGGGAGGTGGTAATTCACGTCCCCCACGTTGGATTTTAAAATCGTGCGGTTTTCGTTATCAGCGACCCGATAAACCATAAAAGCAATACCCATGTTGATTTTCAAACTTTGTCACCACATTTCTCCCTTTTAGAGGTTGAATTCTCAAAAAACCTGAAACACGTATTTACTCATTTATCGTTAGAAATACTCCTGTGAAGTTTCGAATAAAATAGTCTAACTAATCTTGTTTCCCCACACAAACTTTGGACCCCCATTTCACCCCTTTAGGGGGTGAATTTTGAAAAATCCTTTCTTAGTGCACTCTTACACCTTATAAGGAACCTACGTGCCAAATTTGAACTCTCTAGAACCAGCGGTTTGGGCTGTGCGTTGATATGTCAGTCAGTCAGTCAGTCAGTCAGTTTCTTCTTTTATATATTTAGATTGTCACTTACTTGGTTTTAATATGGGGCAGTCGAGGAACCGGATGTTAACATTAGCCTTTATTGCCGGTTTCTTTAAGGAAAAGATTTATGAAGAGACGGAATTCTATTTATGGGTCTTTTAAAAAAATCTTATTATGCTCCAAGCTGACTTGCTGTTTCTGTGAAAAAAATCGCGCGCTTCATTGTAACGAAAAACACAAGGGCTTTAAACATTTCTTGGAAAATGCACCTATACTTAGAACTATTTACTATGCCAGTGTTTTTTTATGTATTTAATAAGAATGTCTGATGATAGAGGATGATGGTATCTTCAATTCGTCAGTCAGTTTATTTAAACAATGTTTAAGTAAGATAAGTAGGTAACACATTTAATGGTGTAAATTATGTAACAGAAATACTGTATTTGTCAATTTTGCAGTTATCGTCCACTTAAAACTTATTTTCTGTACCGAAGTTACATAAATCCTAACCTATCCTCAGGTGTCCAGCCATCTGTGTACGAAAATGGGTTAAAATTCATTTTGCCGTAAAGATCGTACAAAGAATTTTTGCCAACAGATCGCGCTGTACGAATGTACGTACGAAACGTATGTACGGCAGACTGGCATCGCTCTCCCATACCAATCCTGTTTCGCACAGTAAAGATTTTCCCAGAAATGAATGATCGCTCTCCATTCTCATTGACTATTTTATAATAACATAGAAAATTCAAAAAGGTAAATACAAATGACAATAGGCAGTTGTAGCTTTAGGGCGGGTGACCGGGGCGGCCGCCCCTGGCTCCTAAAAGGCCTTACTTTAACCAGGACTAGGGCGCCCAGGACGCCACATTGCCAAATAATGAATAACTTGCCCAGGGCGCCTCTGTGGTTAAGGCCGGTCCTGAAAATAGGCTAGTTGACTCATGTTAAATTATATTAAACTTGTATTAAACTAATGTTTATTTCGTATAGTATTTAGCATCGGAATATATATTTTTCAGTTCATAAAAGTAAAAGATGGCTGAAAAAATTGAATTTGAAAATATGGTTTTTATTCTGTATTTTGAAATGCTTAAAACGCTGTCCGCCAATTTCGCTCATGATAGTGACGTCACATTTTAAAAAACAATGCATTTTTTTAGAGCTAGCAGCCAGGAGGCGTGGCCTTAGAACAAACATATGTACGTATAACGGGGGACGCATATATGTGGGTGAATCAACCTTGTTGCTATGGTTACGCAAAATTTGTCCCTCGGACAACCCAAGCATTTTTCTATGAAACAGTATGAAGATGTCACTTGGACAACGGGGACAGAGTAAACAACAAAAAAAAGTTGATTCACCCATGTATGCGTTGCTGGCAGTGAATGCGTTAACTATTCAAATATGTTTCAAAAATGGGTCTAGCTTATTAAGCGCGAGCAATATCGACTTTATATTAATTCAGTCGATAAACGCAATCCTAAAGTTATCCATCACAAAGTTAAATCAATGTCAAATCGCAACAGCGTCGCATCCCAGAAGCGGCATTCATTAACCTAACGAAGCATCATTGGGTACACAAGTGAACTAGCGTAATTATTTTAGTGAGGGGCCTCCGAGCGGCACGACGGCGGTAATTAAACTCTAATGAAATATGCTATAACAGGGTCAGCTCTAAAATAATAAATAACAGTCTACGTCTCTGTCATCATTATTTAAGACCCCGGGGAAATGTTTCTTTGGAGGAAATGTCTCCGGAATTTAGCGAATTTTACGGCTCAATTTGTCACAATTATTTAAGTATCGAGGCTAGGTTGGGCTGAGTTTTGGCACTAACTGCAGGCAGTTTGGAAAAGTTTCGGAGCTCGTTTAATAGAAAAAACTAGCTAATTCCAGCGTAATATAATGAGCATTTTTAATTAGAAAGAAACTTGCGCTTGATGGTGATTGGATAAATTAATTTACACTTCAGCTAATATACAGGGTGATTAATCCAAATGGGTCAGTATGGTAATGTCAGACATTATGAGATATAGTGAAATCGGATCTTAGGAGCCGTGGTGTCGATTTTAGATTTAATAAAAATGATATTCATTTTTTTTTATATATTACCAGAAATCACAGGTAAGTAAACGCATGTCGTATTTAGAGAGGTTTTGACAGTGTGATACACGGGTGATTATGTTTGAGACAAAAAAAAAATAGTTTTTATTGAATCTCTAAATCGACGCCATGGATCCTAAGAATAGATTGCGCTATCTCCCATAGGTTTTGACCGTTTGGATTGATCAACCTGTATAATAAGTTTGTACCTGAATAATAGCAAATAAAGTTGGAATCATTTTTAGTGGGTAAAATACATTAGCCTACGAGATTGTAAAAGATTACTACAATAAAAAAAAAATTGGGCAAGTGCGAGTCCGACTCGCGCATGAAGGGTTCCGTACCTATACATATATATAATCTATAACAAGTTTGTTGTATGGGAGCCCCCCCCCTTAAATATTTATTTTATTTTATTTTTAGTATTTGTTGTTATAGCGGCAATAGAAATACATCATCTGTGAAAATTTCAACTGTCTAGCTATCACCGTTCTTGAGATACAGCCTGGTGACAGACGGACGGACGGACGGACGGACGGACGGACGGACGGACGGACGGATGGACGGACGGACGGACGGACAGCGAAGTCTCAGTAATAGGGTCCCGTTTTTACCCTTTGGGTGCGGAACCCTAAAAATTAAGTATGTAGGAACATAAAAAAAAAATTAAAATTTGAACTGTTTATTTCAATAAACGGACTTTAAATTTCAGCTTAGACTCTAATCTTAATTTCTTAAGATTATATCGAACCTAAGTAGGGGAAAATATAGTATGTTGACTCAATATTCTAAGTATAAACATAAAATGATAAGAAAAGATCCTAAAGACCTATAAAATAATATGCTACCTGAAAAAACCGCAAATTTAAACCGGAAACCTCCTATACGCCGACAAACGTGCCTTTTTTAGGGTTCCGTAGTCAACTAGGAACCCTTATAGTTTCACCATGTTCGTCTGTCCGTCTGTCCTTCCGCGGCTTAGCTCCGTGATCATTAGTACTAGAAAGCTGAAATTTGGTATGAATATGTGTATGTATCACGCCGACAAAACGGTAAAATAAAATCTAAAAAACAAATATTTTTTTCGGGTAGGTACCTCTCGAACACCTAAAGTGGAGGTGAGTTTTTTTTCCGTTCCAACACTAGTGTGTGGTGTCGTTGAATAGGTCTTTTAAAAATAATAGGGGTCTCCAAACATTTTTTTTTATCTTTATCAGCAGTTTTGTATATATTCGCTCCGAAAATAAAAAAAATAGCGTCCCCCCCACTAACTTTTCAACCACCGGTCAAAAAAATATGGAAAAATTCATGAAAATGAGGCCTTATAAGTACTTTAAATGAAAACTATATTGAACAAAATGGGTTGAGCCTTTTTTGAGTTATCGCAAAATTTCATAATTTTCCTTAAAAGGACGCGAGTTGACTTCCAGAAGGTAATAAGTAATTACAGTTACTTTGGCGTTTACGACCTTTTTATAGAGCTTGAAATCTTAGTCGTAACTCAAACCTCGGGCTTAAAACCGCTGTTTTAAGCCCGTCTTTTGTGAAGGATGAGCAACTACGGAACCCTACACTGAGCGTGGCCCGACATGCTCTTGGCCGTTTTTTTTTATTCTAGCTGCAATTGGAAAGAATTTTCTTTTAATCTGCAATTGGATTTCGTTTTTGGTTCCTATCCCTAAAACCATACGTTTTTCATGTTATAGTTAACAGGCTGTAGCCTGAAGGCTATGTTTGTTTTATAATAATTTCAATATGTTTCTGAAAAAAAAGCTTTCAATGAAATCCGAGCGATAATTTTAATAATTTTTTCGTTACTAAAAAAGGGCAAATTATTATTACCTATTACTTAAGATCTCTGTATCACTCCATTCATCTTAGATAAATCGTGCTAAAATCCTATTTAACCACTGAAATAAATCAAAAGGAAAACAGTAGGCGTAGTGAATTAAGTGTTACTGCTCTCCGTGACATATTGGAAGCCGGCAAAAAAGATAGCGAGGCGGGCCCGAGCACAAAGAGATGGCATTGAGATGCCTGCAGCTTCAAAGGGAAACAGACATCGAGATACGGTACCAACCCCCGCTTTATGTACTTATATATATACGCATGAACAATATCAAAAGTACACGTGAATTGAAAATCCATGTGACAATAATACAGGGTGTCCCACGGCTATGCCACATGGAGGGGAAGTACATTAAATATTTTAGACAGGACATTTTGCTCAATGGAGACAATTTTTTATTTTTAAAATTTGGTATTACTGAATTGATAGTTAAAAAAAATATATGCAAAATTTGTATGAACATTTTCAGCGAGACCTATTATTATAATGTTGCAAATTTCGGTGTTCCTTTATTTTAACATATTATGTTACTCATTGCCATTTACTCTTTCGATTGGCATCATAAAACTACAGGATGTTTTTTTTTCACTTTCGGTCGGTTCGATTCCCAGGTGATACAAGCAATTTTTTTTATCTGTAAATGTAAGTAGTATTACTTAATTTAAAAATGAAAGAATGTCTCAATTGAGCAAAATAGTCTATCTAAATTATTTAAGGTAGGTACTTCCCCTCCATGTTTTTTTTTGGCAAGTGATTGGCCTGAGTCTTTCGACTGTACATAGGCGATCTTGATATTGGCAGGGGGACCTCCTGCCCCGCAAAAAATCCCCTCATATGTGGCATAGCCATGGGACAACCTGTATATTAGTATTTAGTTACTACACATATGTTATCAGGGAAGCGTCAATCAATCAAAAATCATAACATTTATCTTCAGGCAACTTAAAACTTTAAACTTTAATCTAATAATAACCTTAAATCTTTATCCTTTCATGACACCTAAACGGCTGGACCGATTTCAACCATTTTTGGTTGAGGAGGTGGAGGAGCTACCTGCAAGCCAAAACGGATTGATCTCAAAAGACATATTCGTCCAATTCACCTCGAGTCAGATGATCTTAGTAGATGCCGTGCATTTTACGAACCCTGATAGCTACCTAAGTAACATATACTTTTATACGTTTTCGTTTCACTCACGACAAAATATTATGAACATGATGGCAATTTACTTTTTCACCTCACCAGCTCAAACATAGCGATTTTGCTGTCAGAAAACAGTGAACAAAATGCGATTCTGTTTCGAGCGTGAGTAGAAAGTAGCTTTTTAATTTTTTAAATTTTTGACCACGAATTGTCATTTCTCAGCCAAAAGTTAATTATAAAATTCAAATCGTTCGAATTTCGGTGCACTCTGTCTCTTTCATGTCTACATGAAAAAGAGAGTGATAGAAACATCAATTTGAAATTTGATTTTCGAATCCAACTTCGAATAAGAACACGTTCCGATACGCGTTATACCATAAAATTAAAAAAAAATACCCGAAGAAGTTTTAATTACAACGTCACAACATATTGTTTTTAACGACCGAATGTTTAAATCATTGTGTCTTTTATATAAATCGAATAGATTATTGTTTAGCAGTGCAGTTGTTGCTATGTTCAGCAGTGGACGTCCTATGGCTGAGATGATGATTGTTTAAATAAGATAATATTTTTCAACTTTATACTGTAAATACCCGTACCAATAATTTATGATTTCACCAATTTATCATAGACGCAGTTTCGAAACGTAGGTACTTTAAAAAATATCGAGTTCAAATTGTTCTTTTCTTTTGTATTTATTTAGTTCGGTTCCTTACGAGTAAAAATATCAATCAAACTATAAACAAAATATCGTAATAACGTAAATAAACACGTAATGTATCTGCTAAATCTTCCTATTTGATCAAATAATGACAACCGTGGTGGTTGTGAGGGACTGCTGGTGTAGTGTTGGAACGTATAATTTCAATTCAATTTTATTTGTATTCCATTTTAAGCAGCTGGTTTCTATTTTCTAATTAATAATATCATTAAAATCAGCAACAAAGACTAAAAACCAACCTACACCTGAACGGTTGGAAGAAAAAGTACAAAAAGTTGAATATGTTCTCGCTGTTGAGGTGAAAAGTTGTGTGTGCTACACGAGAGCAAAGTTTTTTGCATCTCGTGCTGTTGAGGCCCTCGCTACACTCAGGCTTCTAACATAGAATCCTTCGCTTGCTCGGGACTCAAAATCAGCACTCGCAACAAAAAACAACTTTGCTCTCTTGTTGCACAAATAACTATTTATTTACAGCACCACACTAGTACAAGTACCGTTTACTGTAGCCTGTACAAATGCATTTGAAAGCCGCATCCGAACACCAAACAAACGCTAAATTATTCATCAGTCGTCGGATAAAACCTATTCCGTGCGGTGTGCGATGTAATGCCTAATGAGATTCCACTAGCGTTACCTAATCACCGGCTTAACGCTAATGTCACTGATGATTATTTGCGGAAACGTGTTAAAGTTGCATATTAATTAAGCGATATTTGGTGACCGAAATTTGGGGACGTGTGTATCATAGGTACCTTAATTACGTCCTTTTTAGGGTTCCGTAGTCAACTAGGAACCCTTATAGTTTCGCCATGTCCGTCTGTCCGTCTGTCCGTCCGCGGCTTAGCTCCGTGATCATTAGTACTAGAAAGCTGAAATTTGGTATGAGTATGTGTATGTATCACGCCGACAAAACGGTAAAATAAAAACTAAAAAAGTTTTTTTTTCGGGTACCTACCTCTAGAACACCTAAAGTGGGGGTGATTTTTTTTTTCGTTCCAGCACTAGTGTGTGGGGTGTCGTTGAATAGGTCTTTTAAAAATAATAGGGTCTTCACACATTATTTTTTGATAAAGTCAGCAGTTTTGAAAATATTCGCTCCGAAAATAAAAAAAATAGCGTCCCCCCCCTCTAACTTTTTAACCACGGGTCAAAAAATTATGGAAAAATTCATGAAAATGAGGCCTTATAAGTACTTTCAGTAAAAACTATATTGAACAAAATCGGTCGAGCCGTTTTTGAGTTATCGCAAAATTTCATAATTTTCTTAAAAGGACGTAAGTTGACTTCCAGAAGGTAATAAGTAATTACAGATACTTTGGCGTTTACGACCTTTTTATAGAGGTTGAAATCTTTCCTGTAACCTAAGTCTATCGTGAAGGATGAGCAACTACGGAACCCTACACTGAGCGTGGCCCGACATGCTCTTGGTCGGTTTTTTAAGTTTCAATAATACATAGAATGTGACATTGCGTCGAGCCATAACAGAATAAAAGACTAGTTATTGAACTTTGTACTGAAGCTCCACTTTTAATTTTCCCCAGAAGCCGCCTGAAAACTGTATTTTGGTGGTTTTTTGTGTAAAATGGCATATATAACGTGGGGCATGGGCTATTACTGGCTACGAACGCGCGTCGTTTCGCCCAAACAAAAGCAGGGGATTGAGTCGAGCATCATGTTGCACGCTGGTTTATCGGCTGTTAGCGCGGGTCGCGGCGCAAAGTACGAAAGAGTGAGTAGTCAGGCCATTTTGGCCGCCATGTGGCTATTTATTTTTTGTTAAAATTTTATCAATACAAGTAAACTATACTAGTTTTACTGTAGCACTGATGATTATTCCCGAAAACGTGATAAAGCTGCATATTTATTAAGTGATACAGTGAACTAAATTTGGGAAATTTTGACGTCCATTTTACGGCCATTGTATACGAGTATGCTTCAATTATAATTTGACATCGACTCGAGCCTTAACAAACATGGAGTCTGTACCTATCCTATACTACAAATAATTTAATTTACTTTAATGTGTTCAAATCACCAAAGGACAGGCGTACAAAAAACCTCACTCTGCACTAGAAACGAACTAAAATAAAACTAGATCATTGAGTAAACTCCATTAGCAGTTCGCTTAAAGGGTAAATCCGATTCCTAAATTGTTTTATGTTATGCTTACATAAAACTACAATTTCCCCAATAACTTTCTAGACCAAAAACACGATGAAACTCGTATAGGTACAAAAGTTTTTCTGTTAGGTGACAATCTATTTGGAAGTTAGACTAATGGGCCACTATAGGAACCACAAATCTGGTGCTTGTTTATTGTTGGAGGGTGTGCGTCGAAGGCAATAGGACACTGGAAGCGACTGAGAACCGACATGCCCAATTTGACTTGACGCTCGCTCTTTGGAACTTTCCTTCGGTGAAGTTGCCTTTACCCACCCAACATAGAATAAAGCTGCCAACCGCAATTTATTGTGCCTAATGTAACCGTTCAGATGCATATAAAGGCATTCATTGTATTGTATCGGCTAACACAAATTCTGGAATTTTAATTGCACTAAAATTTTAAACGGATTTTAATCTCCGCAATGTTTTCGGTGAAATTGTTACACGGTTTTCAGTGCCGGTTTAGAGTCTATGTAAAATATTACACTATTGGACGCCGGCTTAATCCTTGATTTCACGATGTATAGCCAGATATCCATATTTTTTGCCATCTTTTTCTATTTTTTATTTAAACAGATTTTTTGGCTATTTTTAACGCCCCGAGGTTTGAACCTGGGTTTCTTTTTTATTTTGCGACGTTTAGGGTTTGAAAGTACTCGTTATATTGCACTACGTTGTCATCGAATTTATTTTAAGTAGTGTCAAACCGAAAATGGATTTTTATCCGAGAACGAAAACAAAGCTTCGGCTTTAGTCTCATTTTCGGCCGAAAACGCAATCTAAAACAAAAATTATCTAGATATAAAAACCCCTTTTTTACATCAAGGGAGATACTGAGTAATTTTCGGCTTGGCGAAAATTCCTAAAGCCGAAAGCGAAAATGGGCGTCTCATGATTTTTGGCCGAAAATGGCTGAAAACGTAATTCAGTCGGTAACTTATTTGAAGTACATCATTGCCAAGTAATTCGGCTAGAACTTACATAAAACCTGGATGGATATTTATTAGGGAAGGGAGGTACGATAGACAGCAGTTTTGGTTCGCAAATAATCCTAACTACAATCCAAGCAATAGCAAAGCTAGCATGTTCTAGCGTCAATTATGAATTATAATTTGCTTATACGATAACAACCAGGTAAACGTTGATGAAATTCACTGCTTGTACAATATCGTAAAAAGTTTTGTTAACACAAAGATAGCTGTAACGAGAGAGCCGTGTCCCTTTAGTGAACGGGAGTCCGTTGATAATGCCTACGCAAAAAACAGTGTTTATTTAGGCTTTCAGTTCTATTTTAAAGTTAAAAGGTCGAGTCTGCGAGATTAGTTTTACATCGATCGGTGAAAGGTGCACGGCGCCGACAGACTACTGCATAGCCATAAGACATCTACGTATCAGTATTTGGTTGTGATATTTTTTAATGCCGTATAAGTTAGATTGTCGTATTGTGGAACGCTACGACGACGCGTAACGTTGCATCATATAGGCAACCGGCATATTGGAAATCAACGTTAGTGATTGCAATCCGTTATATTTAGGTACCGTATCCGGTTATCCACCCGGATGCGAATTAACAAAAGCTATACTATTTCAGTCACGATTCAGATTCTGATCGGTGAGCTTTTGTTTATGCATATTAGTTAACAATATCTATACCGTTACGGTAAAAAGTAGTCACTCAAATGTATCAGCTTTTTGCTTACATTTTTTCAAGTATTATTTACGACAAAACCTAGTCGAGTTCGGTAACGTCTATATCGAGCAAGCGTGCCGCTGTAGCGGATGGCGAAGCGTCAGAACCGAACTGCTACCAGAAAACTAGATCAATGGGTTAGGTTATGTTAGAACTGCGACCACATCAAAGCGCGAGCCGAGCGAGCGAAGCAAGCTTACCGCGGCAGCGGTCGGCGAAGCGCCAGAACCAATCTGATGCTACCAGTAAAGTAGGTTAGGTTAGAACTGCGAACACAACAGCGCTCCTCCTGATATAAATTTAACTATTTTATCATAATTTCACACTAAATATGCCCTAATAAGAAGTAGTGAATAATTCTAAAAGTAAAAAATTGATTTGTGTTGTATTACTGTTTGTCTGTAACCTTTGATCCTGCACCGACTACATATTTCTGCTTAACCCAGTGGTTGACTGGTAGAGAATGCCTAAAGCATTAAGTCCGCCATTTGTACTTTTTTGTATTGTGCAATAAAGTTTAAATAAATAAATAAAAAAAAAACTTAGGCATTGTTAAGTAATTTGCATGAACGGTAATTCATTTAATACAATCTGAGTCGCTACTTAAATATTATTCAAGTTTTAGATCGCAACAGACTAGCATTTGTAGGAGCAATATCCGTATGAATTTAGTTAACCTCTCGTATGCGGATGTCAAAAATGATTAATGTAATAGTGACTTTCAACTTAAAGCATTAGGGTATTATTGCTTAGGAGCAGATCTGCACCTAAGCATACGAGAGGTTAATAAAGTCTATACGATTTCAGTAAATTTCTGTACTATACCAGATTAGGGTTTTGTTAAGTTTTGTCCAAACAAAAGCTAATCTGGTTCAGTTCGCATCTGAACCCTATCAGTATAGCTTTTGTAAATACGCCGCCCGGATCCGGCCGAATCCAGCATCATTTTGTAGCCTCTGGCAAAAGTTGCAATACATCGGTGCAAAAGTTCCAATACATCCGATATAATTTAATCACCTTCGGACTGTGTACCTCCACCCGAATATACCACTCCACTCATAAATAGTATTCTGTAATATAATAAAAAAAATTAAAGAAACCCCTCCTTTGCGAAAGGCTACATAATGATGCTGGATCCAGCCGGATCTGGCCGCATTACCGGATCTATTGGATTGGATCCCAATCCTTAGTTAACGTTTTGCAACGTGGAAAAACGTAGCATAGAGAATGTTTTATGGAACAAACACTTTTTTTTATTATTTATTACGTAGTATTCGCATTTATAATATTAAGGAAACATTATGTCTACTAATTTCACAAAATTTATTTTCATAGGTGGAAAGTGTTAGGGCTGCTAGTAACCCTAATTTACTGTGCTTCTAAATGAATGTTTTAAAAGATTCATAAATACAACCGAGGTACTCGTGTTCTCCAATTCAACGCAAACGTAGCAAACACAATGTACCATTTGGTATACATTCGGTACTGTCACACCCAACGTGTCACGACATCAAAAATGTGTAAATTAATTTACACATTTTGATGATTTCCTTGATTTATTTCATACCAACCGTAAGGTTAATAAAGGCTTTCACTGTGTAATATAAAATA
The DNA here is from genome assembly GCA_932273695.1 of Apotomis betuletana. NCBI lineage: Eukaryota > Metazoa > Arthropoda > Insecta > Lepidoptera > Tortricidae > Apotomis > Apotomis betuletana. The sequence continues at coordinate 18,449,348 of OW026300.1, forward strand.
TAACTGACGACACCGCAGTTTGACACAATAAGGAACACCTGTTAACGTGGGGTTCTGATTTAGAGGCGGAAATGGAGATCGTTATGAAAGTATTTGATAAATTTAAGGTGTCATATTAGATATATGTGACCCATTTTAAGTAATATCGGTAGAAAAGAGTACGGTATCTATTAGTTCGGTAGAGGTTCATTTTTGTTTTTCTTTATCTACCTACAAGTCAGACAAAAATACTCATAATCATAATGTCTATTCTAGTCATTACTTATTCGATTGGTCTCATTTGTAAGTCCATAGTTTACGCAGGTCCCATTTTGGGGTCACAGCCTTTTGTTTAGTTATGCATGAAATGGGGTCCCAAACCCCTGTTAATTATGACGTTGGATACAGTCTACTTGAAAATTGGATATTTTATTGATAACGGACCCTTTGCAGAAATGTAATATTTTTGCAGGAATTTTGCCAGCTTACAGTCGACGTTTTGTTCTTTCAGTGTTGTTTTGCATAGTTAATATAATTATTTTAACTACAGTTCTAAATTTTACATAGAAAACTATCGTGAGTCTCAGACATATTAAAATACTTAAACGGGTTTACTCACGTCGTAGAAGTCGAATAACACCGGTAATAATATCGGTGGTTAGTGTGGACGAGACCTTATAATTCAGTAAGATTAGCTGAAAATTTGGCAAAATGAAAGGACAACTTTTATCTATCAGGATATGTAGGTTATAGAGCCAAGTTTAATTTTATCTACTCTCCCCCCCTCTCAGGGGTGAGCGTCACCCCCCCGCGCCCTCGAATGTGTCCCGGAGCGCGGTATTTTCCACTTTAGAAGAAAACCGTGTACGATACATACAAAGTGTATGAGAACGAAATAATCCTGAATAAATTTACTATAAACCTTTCATACATACAAAAGCGATATCACTTATACAATCAGCGCAATCTGTTACCAAATACTAACGTTTATGTTCCTTTAATAAGCAAATGCTATTATATCTAACTTGGCTCTTTAATAAGTTACCTAGAACCCAGTTTGCAATGAAGAATAATTGTATCTCAACGTAAGTTTTATTTCATTGCATCTCACAGCTGCTTCATACTTCCATTCCAATATCTAGAAAAGGAAATAGCAAGAAACGTTTGCCGACGAAACTTCTCTGTTCAACGTTTCATATACCACTCTAAGTAGAAAAGTAATTAAATGGAATGTTTGTAATTTGTAATATTCCTTTCTCATACAAAGGATAAATATGAAAATAATTACTTTAGTAGGTAATAACTGTTCCAGCTTTGATTTGACGCCGTCAATTTATCAGTGTAATTGAATAAATTCTCGGTGAGATGAGAACAGGATGTTTGTTAAAATTGGCTTCCCTTTTTTCTATTCTATTTAAGTCTACTCAAAATTATAAATGCTGTTAGTTTTCCAAAATAAAAAAAAATTGTGCGTGGAGGCCCTCCGCGCGGAAGAAGTGAAACTTCGTAATGTGGAAATGAAAATAGGAAGGGGTAGAAATTGTAATTTCAAAAGAGAAAACCCAACAATCAATTGATATTCACAAGAGACGTACCTTGACATAACCTTAAATCCGTCGCATTGTCCGTGGAATTGTTGCGTTGAACGTTTAACGCAACAGTGCTTTCCTACCCCGTCCACGGTAGCGTTAAACGTTAAACGTTTAACGCAACCTTGGAAGTCGCATTAGAAGTTTCACTTCAATAAATAATATTTAGAAACCTAGGAACGTAATACAGTAATACTAGTAGGTAATACACAGTAATGATAATATCAAATTTTATTTTTCTATACTTATATATAGAATTAATTGCAAAATTAAGACATTTGAACAACAACTAGTGCATACAGCGTCATGTTCCCTTAAGAGGTAATATCACTGCTTATTTTTCTATACAAATCAAGGTTTCTATCTCCGATGTTTCCTCCTTTACGAAATTTTAGGAACTGAATGAGAAGGAAATTTTCTGTGTTGAACCGTTTCGATTTTTGCGCTGATTATTAATAAAATTGTGTCGGTAGGCGTCTGTTTTTCAAAATTCCGCCGCAAACGGGCGCCCTGTACACAAATTCTATAATAATTTGTGCAAAAAAACAAAGCAGTCCGAAAGAAAACATTTCGTTCCCATTCAGTTCCTGAAATTTCGTAAAGATTGGTTAAGTTTTGGAGGAGTAAACAGACGAGAACGAAACCTCGTTTTGTGTAACCCGGTTACGTTAAGTTTGGGCCTCATTTGTTTGCGACGCCATAGTTACCAGGTACATATTTAACGTAAACTGATAGTATGGGAAAAGGAGCAGTGATATATCTTAAGTGCCTTTACCTATGCGCGAAAGCGTTTACATACACACATACGTTACGTAATCAACACACATTTACACATACGAAGTACATTCATAAACCACGGAAGCATTTTGTTTGCATTCTTCCACGGCAGTTTCCCAGGGAGTTTATTTTAAAGCCCCCGTTTATAGTCATATCTTGTGTGCAACTGAAATTTCTCTACGGATTCACACCAAAAACCGCAATTAGGTAAGTTTGTTCGCGGAATCGTCATAGTCGCTGCGCGGAACTTGAGCCAAACTTCAGTTTCCAACCTCGTTTGTGCCAATTGTAGAATTGTAGCAGAACATTGTGGAAATTAGATTTCGTTGAATTATGAGTGAGACGTGAGGCCCATTAGAGCGGACAATTTTATTTTGTCTCTTAACCGAGATTATTTGTAGCGCTTGGCCTATAAAATGACTGCAGCAGTGTATTTACGTTCGTTAATACTTTTCTCTCGAATTTTCATTCAGGTTTAGTAAAGCATCTTTTATAATTATGTAGTAGTAGACTGTTCGAATAGGTACAATATTTGTTTTGTTTCTGCACAAATATTAAATATGTGTTGTGTATTCGAACAGGTCAGAATTACATATAAAAGGCGCTTTACTAAAGGTTTTTACAAAAGGTTATTCGAAAATTGTTAGTTTTTTTCGATTTTATCTTCGCTTCCCAATAAGAACGTTTCAGGATTTCATTCATTCAAGCTGCAATCATTTTCAAGTCTGAACTAATATCTATTCTGTGGTCTGATACAATCAAAAATGAATGCTGCTCAAGTCATCATTTATGATTACATATCATTACACAAAGACATGTCCGAGATTTCTTCATAAGAGTACATTCTTATTTATCGACGACGCGGTTGGCGCAGTTTGTAGAGACCTGCCTACTGAGACGGCGGTCCCGCGTTCAAGTCCCGGCCGGGGCAAATATTTGTGCGATGAACTTGAATATTTGTGCTTGGGTCATGGCTGTTCTATGTATTTAAGTATATATTCATCTATATAAGTATGTATATCGTCGATTAGTACCCATAGCACAAGCCTTCTTGAGCTTAATTTGGAACTAGATCGATTTGTGTGAGGTTGTCTGATATTTATTATTTACTAGCTGTGCCCCGCGGTGTTACCCGCTCATCCCACGGGAACACTAAATTTGTTCGAGATGAAAAATATCCTATGCCCTTTCCCGGGTCTCAAACTATATCCATACCAAATTTCATCTAAGTCGGTTCAGCGGTTTAAGCGTGAAGAGGTAACAGACAGACAGACAGACAGACACACTTTCGCATTTATAATATTAGTATGGAAGTATGGATTAGTTATTGTTATTATTTAATAATATAAAAAAAATATATATATTTACCGTTTCTACCGGCCGTAAGATAGCCTAATGGCTAATTTATAATGAAATGCCTATGGCGATTAAGTAAAGAGTGATGTCTGGCGAGCTGAGAGCTGGCAACCAGCTGTGATAGCGATCGAGCTCTTGAAGTTTTCGGTGGCAAAGGAAGTCAATAATGACTTGGCATCTCACCAAATGGCTCTGGAGTATTGCAAGGCAATTTACAAGCTGGTTGAGTTACTTAGAATTCGCATGTATGCACAGCTTAAGCGCAGACGTCAAAGTCTCTGGACTTTTAACCTTTTTAAGAACCATCTTAAAGAACAGGAGGCTTTCTTAGAAATTTTGTGTATGTAGTACGTAGTAATTTTTGTGTATTGTAACTTTCATCAAGTTTCTAAGGTGATTACACAGGCTCTAAAAACTAATTAGAAGGCTGAAACACAAAACATATACCCGAATCCGTGATAAGTAATCACAACCAAATGCCTAGATAGTTGGAATATAATTTGTTTATGCGAAAGAAAAGGTATCAACTTGGCGTTAGACGTACTAGGCCAATAGTATCAAAATTACTAATATTGAATGCTAGGAGACAAAAAACCTTCCTCCATAACAAATTTTGACAAAATCGGTCCAGCCGTTTGAGCGTGAAGAAATAACAAGCATACAAACACACTAACAAACTTTTGCCTTTATAATATTGGGGTATTATAGCAGTATTAAGTATATTTGTAGAACTAGATAAGAACCCGAACGGGAGATGTTTATAATTAGATAACTTTTGTCTAAAGTCTATTTGTTAAACAGATATAGCTTAGCCCGACGGATGCTTTCTCTTTTGAATCAGAGATAAGTCTGAGAACTTCTTAACGTTCAGCAATTAAGCAAAATTTTGTGAAGGTTTAAATCTGGAAGCCAATCTCAAGTTGTTAACGACCAATTTAATTGGAAGATTAACAAAATCAATGGACTGAAACTAAAGTTTTGTAGCAGTTACTTAAAGGAACTCGAACTAAATCTTTAAACCGCAGTTGGAGGTTCTGACGAGCTTGTGAACTAATTATTTCAAGTGCTCGCCCTATCGTAAATCAAAGAAAATAAGAAAAAAATAAAGTGTTACATTAACTTTATTTCTGTATATAAATACATTTTCGTAGTTTTTGTTTTTTAATAATCCTTTGAGGAGATATGTACTTTGATAGTATAATCTTAATTAGTTTTAATTTTTTCATGTAATTATTTGTTTGTTGTAACCAATTATGATTGTTTATAATGGTATATGTGACGATCATAGTATAAATTGACTTACCATCACTTATATTGACGTTTTATATTATGAAATAAAAAATCTACTCTAAATTCTCCTGAGAGTGTTATGTGGCTAAATTGCAGTTGTAATATTTATGAGATCAAAAATAGCCTATTAAAAACTTTGTGTTATTTATCTACAATCAACATCCATTTCATTTGTATACAACATCAAATAATACATCTCAGTGGCAGTAATAATTACACATTATTATTCCCATGATATGCCTAGATGTATGGAATAACATTGAACCGAATGTTGAATGCCTCATGACATTAAGTCCACCTTTTCTACGATCTAGTTTTCTTTTGTGCAATAAAAATTAAATAAATATGTGGATATATAATTTTCATTTGATGTAACTAATTCATTTAATGCTGTCTGTATTTAACGCTGTCATTACATTAGGTATACATACATTCAACTCGTGTTTCATTACGCGTGAGCATAGATGGCACACTTTCGCGTTTATAATATTGATAAGGATTTTAATTTTAATTTGTATTTGGCAACACGTTAAGTACCCAACCGTGCACCATGTGAACATCCATCTCTCTCGCCCACAGCTCTGAGCGTAAGCAAGAGAGAATATTTAATTATGCTGTTGAGTGTGTTCGCACCGCACAACCCCAGTGTGTCAAACTGATTTTCAGATTAGTAGGTACTTAGGACTGAATAATTGCCCAATGAACTATTTTTCACATTATACCATGTCAACGTGGCCGGTCGCTTGTATTGGGTAGTAGTAAGGTTTAGTGTCTATCGATTGGAACTCCAGGTGTACACGTTAGTTATGGGTATAGGGTATAGGTATGGGTAGTTAGATGTCAACTAGCCTACGCAAGCGACGGTGCGAGTAATCCAATTTGAAAGTTGCGCTCGGTGAGGCACGCTCCCGTCATAATTAACTGTTGGTTGGGGACACCGGTCGTGAATAAGTAAGCCGCTGTGACGACCTGCTCTGAAACAACTGTGAAAACGCCTCCACTGTTCGTACAGTGCAGATTTTAAACATTCACCTTCAAACAAATTGCGGCGCATGGAAAGGATTACGTTACCACGTGTAGGTTAGGTACATGTTCTGTTAAAGTTACATAGGACGTCGGTTACAAAGTACCCCCGGCACCAGAGCAATATTGCTTTCCTATTTAATGTTCTAAAGTGCTTGGAAAATAGGTTACCGTCCTTATTTTTCGAACAGCTTGCAGCTAAAGGAACAGCAATAAAACTCTCTTGAAAGTTTCACAGTGTTTGGCTTTATATTTGGCGTCCGATGTAATAGCACTGTCCTCTTAAAACCGCGGAACAAGATAAGGGAGGCATTCTTTGGTTCAAGAGCCACACGAGTTTAGTACGTGGGCCGCCACGGGGAATACCGCCATTAACCCGCGGAAGGGGCCCGTCCGTTAAACTTGCCTTTTTAGGGTTCTAAAGTGAACCAATTGAACCTTTTATAGTCTAGCCAGTGTGTTTGTTCAAGCGCTTTCCCTCTTTAAGCGAGAATTCCAGCTGTTACTTGACCTTGAAATGCGAAAATGGCACCAGATTTCATCATCATCAGCCTGTTTCAGTCCACTGCTGGACATAGGCCTCTCCCATGGCACGCCACTGAGCTCGATTTTCAGCTCTCGTCCTCCAGTTACTACCCGCTGTCCTACGAATGTCGTCGCTCCACCTTGTTACAGGGCGCCCTACACTACGTTTACCGATTCGTGGCCTCCACTCCAGAACTCGTTTGCCCCAGTGGTCATCGGCTCTACGGCAGATATGACCAGCCCACTGCCACTTCAGCTTGCTTATCGGCTGTGCTATGTCGGTAACTTAGGTTTTCTGTCGAATTACTTCGTTTCGGATCTGATCCCTAAGAGACACACCAAGCATAGCTCTTTCCATGGCTCGCTGAGCGACTTTGAATTGGTGGACTAGTCGTATGGTGAGTGGCCACGTCTCGGCTCCGTAGGTCATAACAGGTAAGACGCACTGATTAAAAACTTTAGTTTTTAGACTTTGAGGTATGGGCGACGACGAAGACTCGACGCAGTTTTCCGAACGCTGCCCAGCCCAGTTGTATTCGCCTCTTAGCCTCCTTGTCGAAGTTGCCTCTACCTAGTTGGAGCATTTGCCCTAGGTATACGTATTCGGAAACAACTTCGATGGAGACTCCATTTACGGCGACCGGTCCCGGATCGATATGTTCATTGAACATAACTTTGGTTTTATCCAAATTCATCCGAAGACCGATACGCTGAGACGAATTTGCCAGGCTGTCTAGCATGTGATTCAGGTCCTGCAACGTCTCGGCCATGATCACGATGTCGTCTGCGAATCGTAGATGAGAGATGTGTTGACCATTTGTATTAATGCCACGATTTTTCCAGTCCAACGTCTACCAGATTTATACAAGTAGAATTTGAAAACTTATCGGAATAAGTCAAGTATTTTACCATTTTGTACTTTAAAGTGACAATTGTAATTATAATAATATATACTTTTGAAGTCCAGCACATTGGTATGAACTTTGCCAATTTTACTGCGTTTTTTTTCTAATTGCAACACTATACTCTGTACATGCTCAATTAAATATGAAAACTTGCGGTCTAAACTATTATTTAGATAAAAGCATTGAACCGTGTTACATTATGTTTTTAAATAGCTGGCCAAATATCAGTTACACATCTTTGAAACTATATAAAACGATTAGTAACCGAGCGCGTCAAATCTCTCGTTAGTCTAGATAGATGGCTCCACAATGGAGATCCAATGCCATCCTAGGTGCGCTCCACCAAACGTGGCAATGAAGTATGGCGGGATACCTCTTGCCAGAGATAAATGGCGTAGCGATGCATTATGCTTCAATCCGATAACTTAGACAGATTTATCGGCAATTGTTTTAGCTATTATGCCGATATTTGAAGGAACAACTATACTTTAACATAAGTATGCATTCGATTAAAATACGTTGCAATATGACACTTTATACTCTCGCGGTTTGTACTCATAATTAACACAAATTATAACGGGTCTAACGCGATATTTCTGATTTACCTTCATAATCTAACGTTTCGGCGGGGTTGCACACGCCGTGGTCTCATAAGTGGCCGTTATAATTTGTGTTAATTATGAATACGTTGCAACTTCTTGACTATAATATGGTCAAGAAAGTGCAGCTCAATATACAGCTCAATAGATGATAGATATAGTACGATTAAGAGAATATGTTAGTTTTTATATATATTACGACGGTGACAAACAAGCGTGCGGCCCGCCTGATGTTAAGCAGTTACCGTCGCCTATATGGACGCTAGCGACGCCATCGCCAGGAGCGTCACACGCGCGTTGCCGTTGTAATTAACTAGCACTGAGATTGTATGATAACTTGGTAAGGTCTGATGTAGACATGTGAAAGTGCTTATCAGGTATTTTGACATAGTATTATGTAAGTTAAATAATAAGTTGTAAATAAACTGTAATGGTATACCTGCGAGCTGCGTCGCAAATATACTTCCACTGTAACAGTAGTCGAGTAAAAAGACGGTACAAGCCTTTGTTTATCTGAATATTTAAAGGCGCTCTTAGGTTTCCCGTGTTAAAGTCTCTCCTGCAAGTGCTGGCTTGACCTTGCCTTTATATGCCTTTATACGAGTACCGACGTACTGTATCTCACAGGTTGATTACGCCACTTCCATATTCCTTCCACACAGTGGCACTGTAGTTTAAAAAATTGGTTTATCGTATACACAAGACGTGGCACGGAATCTCTTATAAATTTTAGATTCTAGTCGAGCCAGGATATTTGCCTTTGGCCACGTACAGGGTACGTTGCTTCGGAGCAATAACGTTGAAATTTTAAAGCAAGACCTAATAGAATTTTCACTTCGATACTGCCTAAGTCTATACTAGAGGACTAGAAGCAGCTGAATAGATTGGACTTACTAGAAGCCAGCGCGATTTTCAGCGAAGCAATGCGTCAACTCGGCATTGTTTGATATTGGTTGGCCTATTTTTGCGGTTTCACGTTGAAAATATTTGATTTTACAATGTCAGCACCGGTACTAATTGACGTTACAGTGAAAACATGCCTGCATAAAAGCTAAAATGAAAGAATATTATTCGGGTTTTTTTATCGGTAATTAGTCGGGAGTCGGGACTCGTAAACCTCAAATATTCAATTACGATAACCTAAATTAAAAACCATTTTGTTGCCTGTACGGTATTGCATATACTTTCTAAAGCTCATATATGGCGCTAGCTGTACCCATCAATTCGTTAATGTAGTAAAGACAGAATGTTGTAAATTCTTTACATTACGTGTAACGCTTATCAGTTCTGACGGTGATTATATAGAAAAGTCTGATTTTAACTAAGCTTGACTCACAACTAAATAATAGTTATTTTCACCTCACCAGCTCAATCATGGCGGCTTTGCTGCGAGATAACAGTGAACAAAATGCGATTTTGTTTCGAGCGTGAGTAGAAAGTAGCTTTTTAATTTTTAAAATTTTTGACTACGAATTGTCATTTCTCAGCCACAGGTTAATTATAAAATTTGAATCATTCGAATTTTGATGTACTCTGTCTCTTTCGTATCTATATGAAAAAGAGAGTGATATAGACATATCGATTCGAAATTCGATTTTCGAATTCGGCTTCGAATAAGAACACGTTCCGATCGACGCGTTGTACCAAAAAAATTAAAAAAAAAAATACCCGAAGAAGTTTTTATTACAAAATACTGTTTTGAACGACCGAATGTTTAAATAATTGTCTTTTATATAAATCAAATAGATTATTGTTTAAATATGTTAAGATTTTTCAACTTTATACTGTAAATACCTGTAGGTACAAATAATTTATGACTTCACCAATTTATCGGAGACGCAGTTTCGAATCATATTTAAAAAAATATCGAGTTCAAATTGTTATTTTCTTTTGTATTAATTTTATTTAGTGCTTTACGAGTAAAAATATTAATTAAACTATAAACACGATCTAATCTTATCTGCTCAATCTTCCAATTTGATCAAATAATGACAACCATGGTGGTCGTGAGGGACTGGTAGGTACAGTGTTGGAACGTATTATTTCAATTTATTTAGTATTTTATTTAATTTCAAGCAGCGGGTATCTATTTTCTAATTAATATTGTCATTGAAATCAGCAACAAAGACAATACACATACCTACACCTGAATACAAATAATTATTGTGCAACAAGAGAGCAATAGTTATTTGTTATGCAAGGCTGCAAAGTTGTTATTTGGCGCGAGTGTTGAAATTGAAAGCTGAGCGAGCGAAGGAAACTAAGATTGAACCATGAGCGAAGCGAATGGTTCAAAGATAGATTCCTGAGCGTAGCGAAGCTTTCAAGACACGAGAAGCTAAATAATTTTGCAGCCATGCGGAACACACAACTTTTCACCTCACTACAGCGAGGAAAATGCAAGATTCAAGAAAAACAATTAAAACATAAAAATAATCATATTTAATCTTGCCTTCTATTTAACACATCAAATTTAAAACATAACACACTCAAATCCAAACCAAATAAATACGAGAGAAGCACACATATTAAAAATTAAAAGTAATATGGCCGTAATTTGTATTATCGTCGTGTATATTTTATCGTTGAGTTTTTCTTAAGCACTGTTATATTATATTTGTATTTGAAACTACTTGAGACATTCGTTGTGAATGTGGGAGAATGGCATTCTGGGAAGGATTAGTTGGCCACTCGGAAGTATTTTCCATAACACTTGCTTTGGAAGTTATTAGACGATGGGATCCGAACAAGATTATTTCGGCTTTATCTTCTTTAAAAACGCCAATAGTTTCGGTAAATTACTAAAACGTCTCCAAATATTTATAACAAATCCTTTTTCGTTTTAATGCAGGCTTTTAGCATTGAATAAATACTCCAAATTGGGCTTAACTTTCTTGTTTTCTATATTTCTATAAAGTAAATTTACGTTGTTTACGTGAATTGTGAAAACGCCGAACTTTTTAATTATTATTTTTTCTCGGGTGCGTTCAGAAATTACACTATTATGTTCCAACTTTTATAACAAATAAATATTAAAAATTGTGTTGTATTTAATATATTTACTAGTCAAAATATCTAAATGAAACTGAAATACTTACTATTAATATATATAAACATATTCAACATAAAATAAAGTGTAGAAAAAATAAAAACTTAAAAATCTGTAACCACAAACCAGGTTTCTGGACGTGATATTGTAGGTTTTTTTTTTTTTTAAAGAAGTATTCAAACGTACAATATGATTTTAGCCGGCCTGACCAGATCGCCCTTTATCAGCGTGCGTTGATTGGTTATTTGAAGATTTATCGACTGATGAAATCAGTTACGCGTTGAAGGAGTCTTAAATATAAAAAAGTTACATGCACCACAGAGAATCAAAATCGTCGTGTTCGAAATTCAAATGACTTTTGCACGCTAGCGGATAAAATAGACTTTTGCACGCAGATTTCGCCCTACAAACGGAGGTTTTCCGAGCGAGTGAGGTGAAAAGGTATTTTTTTGTTGCGAGTGCTGATTTTGAGTCCCGAGCAAGCGAAGGATTCTAATTCAGAATCTTGAGTGTAACGAGGGACTCAACAGCATAAGATGCAAAAAACTTTGCTCTCGTGTAGCACACACAACTTTTCACCTCAACAGCGAGAACATATTCGACTCTTTGTACTTTTTCTTGGAACCATTAAGGTGTATGTATGTTTATATAGTCTTTGTTGCTGATTTCAATGACATTATTATTTAGAAAATTAATACCTATACCTGCGCTTGAAATGGAAAAAATATAATAATTAAATTGAAATAATACGTTCCAACACTGTACCAGTCCCTCACAACCACCATGGTTGTCATTATTTGGGCAAATTTTTATTTTGTTGTCGATTAAGTTTTTTTCTCAGATTTCAATAAAATTTGGTGAGTTGGTAAAATTGCTTATTCTGAACAAGGTAAGCCCAATTTCACGATATGTTCTACAAAATTCTCCATTGAGTTACAAAAAATGTATGGATTTTTTTTACTAAATTTCGTATTTTGTACTAAAATTAAATGTATATAATTCGACAACAAAATAAAAATTGGTCCAAATAATGACAACCATGGTGGTTGTGAGGGACTGGTACAGTGTTGGAACGTATTATTTCAATTTAATTATATATTTTTTCCATTTCAAGCGCCAATTTTTGTAATACATTTTGTGTAACTCAATGGAGAAAAATTTCTAGGACATATCGTGAAATTGGGCTTACCATGGTCAGAGGAAGCAACTTTACCAACTCGCCAAATTTTGTTAAAATCTGAGAAGAAAGAGTAATACTTAGACAACAGAATAAAAAAAATCCCATTTGATCAAAATGGAGGATTGAGCAGATGCATTACGTGTTTATTTATTATTACGAGATTTTGTTTAATAGTTTATTAAAAAAAAAAACTCGTAAAGCTCCAAACAAAAATGCAAAAGTAAATAGCAATTTGAACTCAGTACGTTTCGAAACTGCGTCTATGATAAATTGGTGATGTCATAACTTATTGATACGGGTATTTACAGTCTAAAGTTGAACAATCTTATGTTATTTGAACAATAATCTATTTTATTGATTTATATAAAAGACACAATTATTTGAACATTCGGTCGTTAAAAACGAAATGTTGTAATTAAAACTTCTTCGGGTATTTTTTTTTAATGGTATAACGCGTAGTAATCGGAAAGTGTTCTTATTCGAGGTCGGATTCGAAAATCGTATTTCGAATTGATATATTTTTATCACTCTCTTTTTCATATAGATATGAAAGAGACAGAGTTCATCGAACTTCGAATGATTCGAATTTTATAATTAACCTGTAGCTGAGAAATGACAATTCGTGGTCAAAAATTAAACGAATTAAAAAGCTACTTCTTCTCACGCTCGAAACAAAATCGCATTTTGTTCACTGTTATCTGACAGCAAAATCGCCATGTTTGAGCTGGTGAGGTAAAAATAATTTATGTAGCCTATTTATAGAAGATCTATTGCTAAGTTGACAACAGTTCCCATTGTTGTTTACATATAAACCACATAGTGTAAGTATTATGTTCTTCTAGATACTTTGTATACATTAGGTACTCATTTAAATAATTTCAAACTTTAGGTCGATAACTTACGTATTTCAAACCTTAATTTCTGTCATTGTTGGACGTTAGTGAAAAGTCGGGTAATACTCGACTTTTCTTATGCGAGTGTACTTTTTCCGCAGTCTGTTACTATTACTATGCATATTAAACTTCTGTCAGTCATAATGGAGTCTATGGTAGAAACATTGTCGCCTCCATTGTATTAACTGAAGTTCTTTTAGCATCATGGTAAATGTTTTCAATGTAACAGGACTATTATTGTAAACAAACATTATATGTAGTATACTTAAGTCCCGCTCAGTTCTTACGTTCTCTCGTAAAAACTAGTGCCTACACCACATCTTGGGATTTAGGTAGCCGACCCCGATTGAGAATTCATTCTCAAAAAATGGGACAAAGGCTAGGAGGATGATGATGAGTACTATTGTAAACTAACATTATACTATTAATCCCGCTCAGTTCTTATTTCTTCAAATTCTGTTTGATCTATACTATCTGTATATGGTTCAGTGATTAATTTTGTCCAATAATTTATCACACTTTTAGAATACTCCATTACAACCTGGCTGTATTCTTTTAGTTTTTTCAAATGCTCTGGGAGTTCCACAATACATTTTATGCATTGGCAAATCAATACAAACCCAACTACGAAATCGACTACGAAATTCATATCGACTTATCTTCACACTTTATAGTAGTGCCGCAGTTCTTTAACTGCTAATTTCAAGGCCGTCGCTCTAGTTTCATTACGTCATCAACAGCGGTCATCCTTCCCAGCGACGACGGTACCGGCCGCCCGCAGCTCGGTGTCGACGGTCGACGGTGCACGTATGCGCCGGTCGGCCCTGTCGTCTGCTCCCGCGCGGCCTCCACGTGAACGCAACCTTGCCGATGTTGTCCTCTGGTGTTGTCTTCGGAGGGTGTGCCCTATCCACTTTTCCTATTTTGAATCAGTATAAACGAAGTAACTAAATTTTTGTAAGGAAATTCAGGCCACCAAAATATTACTTATAAAATAAATAAATAAATAAATATAGCTTTATTAATTCCATACAAAGAATTCGCAAGTTTAAGAATAATAAATTAAAAACAAATCAATAATCACTATCTCCTAAATTAATTTTTACATTGAATTTCAGTTAGTGTAAACATTATTAAACATTTTTTTTTTTTTTCTCATATAAGTAATAAATATTTATAATAATCATTTTAATTACATTTTTATATTTCAATATCTTTATGTCGTATTCTTTATCATTGTATGGACCCCATTTGGGTAAAAGCCTCCTCCATAGATTTCCATTTGTCCTTATTTAGTGCAATGTTTGGCCAATTTTTGCTCGCAGTCGTAACTATCTCGTCTTGCCACCTCGTACGTGGCCGTCCTTTGCCTCTTGAGCCATTTGGCCCTTTCCAAAGTGTGACTTTTCGCGTCCATCTGTCATCGGTGTATCTTGCCAAATGTCCGGCCCATTTCCACTTTAAACTACGTGAGAAGAGTAATGCGTCTGTTACCTTGGTTTTCCTTCGTATTTCCGTATTTTTTACTCTGTCGCTGAGCTTAATATTTAAGCAGCTCCTTTCCATTGCTCTTTGTGTAGCCTGGATTTTGTTTTTCGTTTTTGTGTTAAATGACCAAGTCTGGCATCCGTAAGTAAGACAGGGTAGTATGGCGGAGTCCATCACTATCTTCTTTGCCTCCAGAGGAAGTTGGGATTTGAAGATCTCTTTATGTGCCCAAAACTTTTTCCACGTGATGGCTACCCTCCTATCAATTTCCTCGTTACTTCTCTCTGGTTTGAATGAGACTAGTTTTCCGAGATAGACGTATTCCTGAACAAGTTCAAGTTGGACATCGTTTACTAAAATTGGCGCTGGATGTGCGTTAGTCATGACTTTTGTCTTTTCTAAATTCATCTCTAATCCTACCCTTGTGCTCGCATCTTGTAGCTCATTCAGCATTATTTCCAGTTGGGCTGGACATTCTGAAAAAACGACGATGTCGTCCGCAAACCTTAAGTGACTCATGAACTTGCCAGAGATTTGGATACCTTTATTTGTCCATTGCAGACCTTCCATTATATTCTGTAAGACTGCTATAAATAGTTTTGGCGAGATGGGATCTCCTTGCCTTACTCCTCTATTTATATTTATACTCCTGCCAGTCCGGTCCAGCCTGACTCTACTTGTACAACTCGAATAAATATCTTTCAAGATGTTTATGTACTTGCCGTCTATTCCTTGTTTATATAGCGCTTCCCATATACTAGTATGTGAGATAGAGTCAAACGCTTTTTTATAGTCAATGAAAGCTACGTAGAGTGGTCTGCGAAATTCTAGATATTTCTCTACTATTTGTTCTACAACATGGATATGGTCTACTGTGCTGAAGCCTTTCCTAAACCCTGCCTGTTCACAAGGTTGATGTCTATCGATATCGGTTGATATTCTATCCAGTAAACAGGATGCGAACAATTTGTATAGACAGGACATGAGGCTTATTGGGCGGTAATTTCCTATATTTGTTGGGTCGCCCTTTTTGTACAAAAGTATGATTTCTGATTCCGTCCAATTTCGCGGAACATGTTCCGCCATTAATATTTTATTAAATAAGATAGTCAGTGGCGTCAATAAAAGTGCTTCTCCATACTTGATATATTCGTTCGCAATACCATCTGGGCCTGGACTTTTTTCAACTTTCAATTTTTTAATCTGCTTTCGGATGTTATTTTCCCCAAACATTTCGACAGTCGATGTTGCGATATTCGCATTTTCGGTCTCTACCAATTTCGTCTCTTCGGTTTTTCTCTGTTCTTCTCTCGATCCATCTTTTTCAGCTTTAGGCTGGCTATATAGCTCAGCGTAGAAGTCTGTGGCTATTTTTATAATTTCCGTGCGAGATCTGCTTTTGGTAGAGCCGGGTTGTTGTAAAGACGGGATCCATTCTTTGGCCGTATTTAGCTCTTTAAATGCCTTTTTGGCGCTTCGTGACTTCTCCAGGTGTTTCTTAATCGTATTGGTCCTGTAATTTTCATAACATTTTTTGATTTCCTTATTTGTTTGTTTGTATAGTATCTTCAAGTCTTCTTTGTCTTTCTTGGTAAGATTCGGTTTATTTTGTAGAGCGCTTCTTTCTTTAACAAGTTGCAATGCGTATTCAGTTAAGATTGTTGTCTTTGACTTATGTTTTGCAGTTTTCAAGCTATCTTTTATGACCTGTTCGATCTTTTTACAATATTCGTCAACCGTGCATTCTTCGTGGATCGTTATCAGTGTAGGTAGGTGCTCTTTAAGGTTATTACGAAAAGCTTCTTGTTCTTCAGCTGATTTTATTGTAGCTGGTAAATTATGGAAATTTCTCCTGCTCTTTTTAATTACAGATAAGTTCAAAGTTCCTCTGATTAATCGGTGGTCTGACCCAAACGAGAATGAGTTTAAAACTTCATATTTCGAGAATAAATAGGGTGTTGTAGTCATTATGTAATCGATCTCGTTCTTTGTATTCTTATCAGGCGAAATCCAAGTCCATCTTCTGTTGTCTCTGATCTTGAACATAGTGTTTAATATTTTTAAATTGTGTTCGTATGCGTATTGAATTAGACGCTCTCCTCGCCTGGTTCTATCACCACTACCATATTTTCCCGCAACTTTATTCTCGTAACTTTTAGGCTTTCCAATCTGGGCGTTAAAGTCTCCCATTGAGATAACATACTTTTTATTACACATGGTATGCGCTGTAGCTAGTTGCTTATAAAATACATCTATGTCTTCTTGTGACGATTGTTCTGTTGGCGCATAGGCTTGTATTATTGCAAAAGTTTTGTTTTCCAGCTCTATTTCTAACACGCAGACCCTTTCCGAAATACCAGAGAATTGTATGATGTGCTTTTTGTATTCTTTTTTACTAAGAAACCCACACCATAAAGACCTTTTGTTTGGCCTATATAGTACAAAATGTGGTCTTCGTCTTCTATAATACATTCTCCCAATCGTCGAACCTCAGATAATCCTAGTATATCGCAGTTAATTTTTTTAAGAGCTGCTTTTAGCTCGAGAAGTTTTTCGGCTGATAATAATGTTTTGACGTTGAGAGAACAGATAAACAAACGTTTTTTTATTGTAATGGCCGCTTCATTTTTCATTGGTGGATCATGATTGAATTTATTTCCAGTAACCAACTGTTTCGTGTTTTCTCTGTTGAATGTTTGTTGATCCATAGGAGGGTTTTGGTCATACTCTCCCTCGGTGACCGACCGGCGTGGGAGACAGTGATTGTGTAAATTTTTTGTTTTGCATATTCTAGGAGGGGCTGCTAATTGCTATTTGTTCTCTTGATCTTTTGGGTTACAAGGGAAGTTTGAATTTTTGTTTGTCAGAAATTGTAGTATTCCAGGTTTTAAAATTTCATCAGAGGAGCCACGTTGCTTTGTAGAGTCTACCGACATTTTATTTTTCTTGCTTGTTTGTTTGCTTGTGGAAGGTTCATTATAACGCTCGGAGTTGCTCGGAGAAGTCGGAGGGGAGAGTGACAGGTTTCGTTTTTTACTATTGGTCTCCCGGGTTTCTGTTTCTTTTTTTGATATGATTAGCTTGTCATATTTAATTATGACCTTATTACCCTTATCTCTTTCGAGCTTCGCTTGCTCCTGTAGTTCTTTCCTTATTTTCAATATTTGAATGGGGTAGTCCTCTTGGATATAATAGTCTGTATCTTCTAATTTTTTCTTTTGTTTTAAAATTTCAATTTTCTTCCTAAGTGTTGCAAAGGTGACGATGACTGGCCGAACTTTGTCAGACTTTTTTCCAAGTCGTTTCAGTGACTGTATATCCCTATAGTCCATCTCGACAGAAAAATATTTTTTGATAAAGTTTAGAAAAATCTTTTCTAACTGAAAGTACGATTTCTCGCTTTCTGCAATGCCGAAGAAGACTAAGTTTCGTTCTCTAGCATTTTTTTCTAAGTAATACAGCCTTTGCTCCTGGTTATCTACGCGTTCTTTCAAATTAACATATTTTTCATCTAGTAAGTTAAATTTTTCATCCAATGATGATTGTATTTTTTCTGTTACGCTTTCTCCACTTCTTTGAATTGTATCTTTTTGGTTTTCTAGTTCATTCTGGATATGTTGTAGTGCTATCATAATTTGTTCTATTTTGGACTCCATAATTAAGTTTTGCGCCCTCTTATAATATTACTTACGTAAGTTGAAAACATGATTTTTTGTTCATATATATATTGTGTTGTTTTCAGTGTGATCTGATAGGTTTAGGTCGAAAACGGATAGGGCAAAAAAAATACTAAACATAAGTACCTATTGTAAGTTGGTTTTCTACTAAAACATAAAACACTTTGAAAATAACTGGGTATGTACATGCCATGATTCATCCAATGGGAATCTGTAGAACTTTCTTTTATTTTTGTTGTTTATAGAGCTTAAACAACCGTACACAGCACAACACACGCCCATTACAAAAATATTTGTTTAATATTTGAATATTATACGTGGCCTCCGCTCTGCGCACCGCGTCGTCGCGTCCCTGCCAGCCGGTAACTGCGAGGTAACCGAGCGCGGGTGGGCGGCACTTTCGGGGGGAGGCAGGGAGTGTCCATACTGTACGTTAGTACTCTTTATTATACTGTGACGGTACTGTGCAGCGAGCACGGTAAACGTATCATCGCGCTCTGACTCTGCCTGATACCTTATCTCGTTAGCCGAGCGTATGTGACGTATATAACTGTTCTGATTCTCACACAAGGGTAGGTAATCGACGATCTATCTATAAGTTGCGAATGATGCGATGGTACGTTCTCAATGTAACAGGACTATTGTAACCTAACATTATAGGCCCCGCTCAGTTCTTATTTCTTCTAAATGTGTTTGCTCTAATAACATCTGTATATGATGCAATGATTAACGGCCACGTTATATCTTTTTAGTTTTTTCAAATGATCCGGAAATACCACAACAGATTTTATGCATTGAAAAATCAATAAAAACCCTAGGAAAGTTCATGTCGAGTAGTGCCGCAGGTATTTAACCGATTTCAAGGCCATCGGGCTCGTCTCAATACGTCATCAACAGCTGATTTACCGCGTGTATGGTTAACGTTGATCGCTGTAAATATAACGTATGAGAGGTAGAGTCGCCGTATTTCTTTCGTACATAGCAACCATCGCTGATCTAGCTGTGAGTCACGCACGAAAGTGTAACCGGGGAGTCGATACTTTATATCAGAAGGCTCGTCGTTTAACACACGATTTAATCTTTGCAACCGACGAATTCTTGTCTAGCGCGGTGAAAGAATCGTAGCGGCCTGTTACTCTGTAGCGATAACTTGAACCTTGCCATATAGATAGATATATGATGGCGATATGATAGCGTTACCGATCGGATGACATGTTTTTTATTCGTTATTGTTCAGCCGATAAAATTGATACAATAGCTATGGAATTAAACATTTTAGTTTAATAAAACATTATTTATTTACTTACGTCGAAGTACAAACAGAAATGTTTTACAAAAATACGAAAATGTATTACTTGTATTTTAAACTACTTTGCAGTTTTAGACTTTGATGTAATAGAAGTTAACCTAAAATATTCAAGTAATTTTCTACGTAAGTACTCATAAATATACAAGCAAATCTGCACTAGCATTGTGATTAATAAATTCGTTATTAATTCTTCGTTCGTTTCATTGACATAATTTCGTAAGAACTGCCTAATAAATGGAATTACTAACTCTCCTATTAAACAATATAAGGAATCTTCGATTGTAGTCATATTTATTGAATGTTTTAAATATACTTGTTCGTTTGATGAGTATCCCAAGTCTTCACAAACAATTCAAATTCGTATTTTCTGAAGCATATACTTCTTCGAAATATGCAAGGTGTAAAGCTAAAATCTTGCACTGGATTTCGTTATCTTCCTTCTTCCCGACGACCGTAACCTTGACACTTCGTCGTTCGGAGTTCGGACACGGTGCGTTGCCTGACACGTTTAACCAAAAGATCCTTATTTCTTCCGTTTTCGTATCAGCTCACTCTACGGCTACAATAGCATTTGAGCTAAATTACGTAATAATTAGCCTCACGCACTCGATTTAAAATTGTCAAAAAGTTATATTTTTATAAAAATTTGATCAGAGTACTTCCCTTCACGAACGCTCGATGACAACTAATCATAAAATTAAAGTCTGTTGTACTTAAATCCAACCGCACTTAATTTACATATTGGTTACATAGATGCGGTGGACGAAGCTGCAGTCAACTTTTCTAACGTTCTAGACACGCGGCAGCGTGTCCAGCCAAGTTCACCGCAGGAACTGGCGAGCAGCAGCCGTGTGTTATATTACACGAACCGTTTGGAGCCACTTTTGACCCCCCAATAACTCCAAATCTATTTAACATAAAAAAATGAAATTTAGCTTATGTATTAAGATCCTTTAGAACAAGTAGAACCCCAAATTTCATTAATATAGGTTAAATAGTTATTGAGATATTAAAGTCCAAAAAACGGTATTTTTATCACTGACTGACTGACTGACTGACTAGTAATCAAAAACCTAACCCACTTCCAGGTGACCTAGAAAGGTGAAATTTGGCATCCAGCTTAGTAATTGTGTGTGTATACATATAAAAATCGAAAACAGTGATTTTTTTATGTTTTTTTATTATTAATTATTATTGATGGTTGTTGCCTCAGAACTCTGTCATTTATAAACCGATTTGGAAAATTCTTTTTTTGTTCGAAAGATATACTAGAATAGCATATACACTCACACGCACACACTTACACATACATGCACATAAAAATCCAATACGTACTAACCGTTTTGGAAAATTCTTTGTTTGTTCAAAACTTTCAAAAGATGTACTAGAATAGCACACAGAACTAATTAACAAATAATACGTCGCCTCGCGAAAACAGGGTTCCATGTGATACTTACACAGGTTTTCAAGAACAGAGAAATGAAATTTTGCATTTTAAATATATACTTATTTTTACTTTTTTGTAAGCAACAGTGATTGAAGAAAGACAATGATATGCAACTTTATCGATTAAAATACAAAAATGTGTTTGTAGCAAACGCCAAATAAGTTTATTTGTTAAATTCGTATTTATAAGGTTCTATCTGAAATTAGTAAGTACTGCTGCGGGCTTGTAAAACAACAAGGTGCTATGTGAGCTGGAACCTTGGAACCCTTATGTTCATTGCGATTAGAACTTTGAGACTTTAGCCGTCAAATTACAGGTAATAGAATTAATACAAATTTCAGAAAATATAAAAAAAATATAGGCATATAACAAAATAAAATAAATTAATGCATCTTCATATTGTAATAATTATTGTGCATGTATGTCGGCGAGGGCGACTAAGAATTTTCAAAATGCTAGCATATTCTGTTTCATGCCAACTGGTTTTGTAAGACACAGTGAAATAACACTGTGTGAACTTCAATGCAACTACTTTTGTGTAGAGAATTGTACCATAATTCAGATATTTTGTGCAGTTACTGTAATCAAAAAAGTCATCCCTCTGCATTTGGTTAACATTGGAGGGCTTTTTCAAATCAACTTTCGTTAGCAAGCGAAGAAGAAGTGATGAATAAAATTCAGCAGCAGACATAGTTCTGTCAATGCATGAATGAGCAGCATCTACTTCCTGCACAGCAGAATGTCCGGGGGTTGAATATTTTAGCTCTATAGATTCAATGTAGTCATGTTCCTTCAAAAAAATTAATATCGCAAATGACATCAACGAATTACGATTCTGAGGCACGCGAGAATCACTCCACAGGTGAGTTTTTTAATACTAATATTTACTGAGGATTGTCTTCAATATTTTAATTAATCCTCTTGCAAAATTACATCCAGATTTGCCTGCAAATGTTTCGTTCAATATAGCACAATAAACCAAACATTACATTAATTAAACATTTTAACCTTAAATGTCTGAATGATCATTTTAATAGTTAAATTAGGATTATCATATTATTAAAAGTCATTAAGTTTTGATAGTGGATGATGAATTGCTGATTAACATGTTGAAGCGTTCTGTATTAGGTATATCATCAATACAGAATTCCAGATGGAACCTTGTTTCATGCCCCGAAAATTCAACATTTGCAGATAGAACTTAGTATACCTCTAGATTTCTCATAGCCCATTATTGATATTCGAAAATTAAATATAGCAAAATACCCGTAATGTGAAGGAAGTTAGTTCAATACAAAAACACAGGTTTCTTAAAAATTGTCAGATAGAACCCTGTTTTCGCGAGGCGACGAATAATTAAGTAATTTACACATCATAATAATTTCTGTACAAAAAGTAATGATATCCCATCAAAAACATAAATGTAAAATGAGAGCCAAGTTCAATATCGCGTGCACTTCGCCGACAAAAGAATTGAGATCTGCAAGGGCGCCAAGTTCTTTCCCCTAAAATTTTTAGATACAAGGACATGCGACATACTCAATGCATTTATTTTACTTGGGGTGTAATTCAATATCAAGACTTGACTTGGCTAGTTTTAAAATATAAATTTATATTAAAAATCAAAATCAATCAAATCATTAACCTATTTTCGTAAAGGTAAGTACGCAAGTTAGTGTACGTCTTGTTACTTATACTGTTAGCTTGATAATGAATGTTACTTTTATAAAATTTAGTTAGTTTGTGAAAACTAGCCAAGTCAAATCTTGATATTGAATTACTCCCCAAGTAAAATAAATGCATTGAGTATGTCGCATGTCCTTGTATCTAAAAATTTTAGGGCAAAGAACTTGGCGCCCTTGCAGATCTCAATTCTTTTGTCGGCGAAGTGCACGCGATATTGAACTTGGCTCTCATTTTACATTTATGTTTTTGATGGGATCAACTTTTTTGACTAAGATACGCGGATACACAAAACTACACACTATGAGTCACTAGTTCACTACGCGCGTTGCATGCCGCGACGATGCTCCGCTATTCTACGAACGCAGTGTCAACGAATCAGAAAGATTGTTGCGTCATTCTCACATGGCAACAATTGCAGACCTTGCTATAGCTATGACCTTGATCGACTTGATTTGGATCTTCTTGAACATTCCAGTATTTTACTAGTAGTTTTTAAAAAGTTTTATCGACATCGTCGCCTTTGTTTCATTTCTTTTTACATCATTAATAATAAATTTTCTCATGTAACAGAACTATTGTAAATTAAGTATTTATCATTAAGTGGGTAAGGACCAAATTCTTTGCATCGTTGGACAACGGAAATCACAATGGAATGTGTCACACCGGAAAAAAAGTAGCACTATAAAATTGTAAATGTACGTGTACAAGGTTTGAAGATGAATAATAAATAAACATCGGGACAGGTGAAACTAAATAAAAGCTTGTAAGCACAATTGGTAACGTTGTCTTCGCTTCGACGAATTTCCGTTGTGACACGTAGCACAATGTTGTGTCACTCGTCGCACAATGGAGGCAAAATACTTCACGACCTAACCAGAAATAACAACATGGCAGCACCATCGAAGTCAAGCTTGCAAGTTCGGAGTCAGTGTTCCATTAAAATAATTGAAGAATCTACTGGAATAGCGTTGTAATTTCCGTGTAATGTCGTCGCACAACTGGAGGTTGCACAATGGAAGAATATTTGGGACATGCATAAAATAGCCGCAAAATTTAAAATGATGAAGGATATCGAATATTAAACTATACCTGCGTCTTAACAAAACCTAAGACTATACATACATATAAACTGTATAAGTTAAGGCGTTCGTACTTTAAAACAAAATCAATATATTCTCGAGAAAGCAGAGTACGGACATATTCATTTTGTATGGGAAATATAATAAAGATAAAAAAGTATATTTCTGAATAATTTTTTTATTTAACTATTCTGAAAATCAATTCGTTTATTTGATGATTGGGTTAATAGGAACTGTTATTTGGCGTGTTTTTCTACTCTACAAATTAACGATAAATGTTCTATTTTTAGTTTGAGATGAGGTGGACATTAATGTATGACAGTATTTGCAAAGAATTTGGTCCTTACCCAAGTACCCTTAATCATTGATGTTATTTCATTATGATTATTTTTTCTTGTATATTTTTTTTATTGGTACGAAAGAAATTTCATGCGAGCGAAGTCGCAGATACAGCTCGTATGTGCTACTTTATCCTCTATCATCTCGGATCCCAGATTAATGAAAGGTTTCTGAAAGAAAGCCTTTTATAACATGTTAATAAATAAACATAGCTTTCAACTTTTTTACGTGTATTTCTATACTAAAGCAAATAGGTATATTCAAGATTTCGAACTGTACACTTAGATGTCGGACAAAACGCTGAATAATTCAGAATCAATGGAACATAAATAGACATATTTTCGTTCGTAAAGGGTATGTTACGATTACGATCGAAAAGAGAGGTAGGCACCTACTTATCTAAAGGCAACTTTGATTTCTCAACGAGTAATAAAATATAAGCTTGTAATGTGGATAACATTTAGTCTGCTTGCCGAGAAGTGTGTAGTTAGTCTTAAATAAGAGGTGAGTGCTGTTTAGAAGTTGAACTAATTGCATCTGAGAAGTTAAAAGGTAGGTTTTTACTTGCTACCTTATTCACGACATAGGTTACCTACGTGAACCGTCTTGCTATGCAATTAAGGTCACCTAAGGTAATTGCGTTTATAGAGGCAAAATCATCTTTTATTGATATCATTGAATCGCAAAAAAATTATAACTATATATAATATCTTTTTTATATTAATAGTGCCAAACTTTAGGCATTACGGAGTTTAGTACTCTTTATTATACTGTGACGGAGTTATGGTTATGGGTGGCACTTGTATATCATACTTCGCAGATGTATAAATATTTCCTACAAAAATATATTTTAAATATAATAATGGTATATACGCGCATGTGCGTGACTACCGCCCGGTCGCAATTTTTGTGACGATACTTGTTTCGGTGAATTGGTTGATAGAGTACGTACCGAGGTGGAATCGACACCATGGAGATTCAAGATCAACATCTGGAGCGCTCCACCAGAACGTCTATCTTATCGGGAAAGTGACGGCTATGACCTGAACCATAGAGCGCGGGGAATGCGTATTTAGATCGGCGCGCGGCCGCCATAGTAAAAATGTATGGAGAATTAAAAGCACTTTTTGATAAATCTGGAACTTTAATACCAAACAATAATTGAAATATTTCATGCGGACAAATTGTAATGTAAACAATGTAATTCATCTTGTTTTTGAACTGAAAATCAGAATAGATTTCCATTGTTAAAGTATAAAAAAATAACTAGACATTGCCAGCTTAATATTAATAATCTTATATTTTTTCCACAGAAAAGTTGTTAACACATTCTTCGAAGTGCTAAATATATAGTTAGAAATGGATTAAATAACTAGCGTAGACGTTGTCTACTTAACGGCAACTGCCTATTTTTCACATTTCGCTCGGCGCAGTCTTAAAAACGTAGAAAAGTCCAAGAACTACAACTCGCTAAAGAAAATACAAAAGCCTAGTTATAAGCTATGTACATACCAAAAATTTACTTTTTAACGTCTTTATAAGTACCTATGAAAATAATAGCGACACGAGCGCCCGACATTCTACCTATGTATATATTATCTTCAGCCGCTAAACGCGGCGCTTCACAAACTGAGTACCATAATTCATCTGCTTGAAAATCCTACGTGACGATGATGACAATGAAACCAACAAAAATCTTTCACTGACATTAAGGTTTAAGCATTTAACTCTAATTCTATTAAATCTATGAAAATAGAGAGAAATAAGTAGAGCTTCTGAATTGCAATGTTTGAAATCAATTGGAGCCCGAACGGGCTGTTTCATCCACTATGATTGTTTAGATTAATCAATTAAAAGTGCGGTAATTGACGCCTGTTGTGAGTTGGCATTGATTGGGGTACAGTTGAATTCCATTCGATAGTAAATTAAAATGTAATTGTTATCCTATTAACAATAGAGTCCAAACTCCCGTGATAACAGTACCTATCAGTAATTTATCCAAAATATGCAAACGCTCTTGTAGGCTTAGTTCATTTGCGAGAGAAGCGGGCCTCGCAAAGCTAAATAATTAATTTGTTTGCACATACAAGTAGGTACGTGTGCTTGCGGCTCGGAACGGGGCTGTTGAAAATTTAAAACGGAACGCGCGATCCGCGGCCTAGAGGCGTTCTCAGCGGTTATGGGCCGTGCTCACGCCAGGTCTGAAGGAGGTGCGCTTTAACACCGATGCGTACCTACCGTACCTGTACCTACCGGGTTAAGATTACTGATTGTGCTGACGGAAAGTTTCCAAATATGCGAATATCCACATGAAAAATCTTAGAAATTTCCTAATTTAAATAAATAATAAATAAATATCGGACAACCTCACACAAATCGACCTAGTCCCAAGTGAAGCTCAAGAAGGCTTGTGTTATGGGTACTAAACGACGATATACATACTTATAATAATAATATTCTTTTAAAGTCTTGTATAAGTTAATATTTTCTTCGGTTTACGCGACTATCACATTTTTTTTTATTTTTTTATTTTTTTTTCTGCAATCAGCCATACAAGCCATAATCAGAACTGTGGATGTGTAATGACTATCACATATTTAAATAAAACTATTTAAACGGAGTATATCGCGTATATTAATTATTTGAGCCTCCCTGACGTTTCGGTCATTTTCCAGTTACCGTTGTCAAAGGTTGACTGAGAAAAACACAATTTTTCTCTGTCAAAATTACATTTGTGCAAACTATCCATTTTATAAATATGTATTAAAAATAAAGGTACCTATTGTGTTAAGATAGTTATACATACACATGTACCAGTATAGTAGAGTTGTTAGTCCGCTGTTTTCTAACATAATTGTGCGCATCGGGTTACAAGCATGAAATTTCTACCACAGATAGAGTGTTTTCCGGTGATAATTTTCAGATGTGGAGGGAAATCAGATTCGTCCCCTGTGAGGCGGCAGAGCGGAGTGAAGAGGATCTAGTTTACCTCTTTTCTTTCTTTATTGCTGGTCAGTTAAGTCTACTAGGACTTGTCTGGTATCATTTTCGTGTAAAACAGATATCAGAAATTCATATTTTATGTTATTTTTGTATAGTTCTATATAAAAATATGAGTGTATGGCCGAAAAGGTAAAAATCACAACAAGTTTTTTCTATTCAGTGATGTAAATTAGTTAAATTTCGTTAACATTTTGAAATTATTATTATTATTTTAAAAAGCTTATTTAATCTGGTTTCTAAAAATATATGCATATCGGGAACTTCTCATACAAACAGTAGGTTAAAATATATGTTTAAGTCGGCGTAACCAACGTAAATCTCCGAACGCATCCTATTTCGCTTCATTATATAAATTAAATAATGATTATTAACAGGCTTTTACATATAATATTTACTATATACGTCCTAGAAAAATTAATTAATGCAATTAAAACAAAATATTTTTTTGCTAATGTATCACGAGCACACGGGCTAATCTCAACATCAACAATTTATTTAGGTTACTGTTTGTATGGAGAGTGCCCAATATGTGTATGTTTTTAGAAACTAGATTCAATTTGCTATTTTGTTATATTTTTGTTAGTTGTAAATATTCAGGAAATATAGCTAATTTATCTCCCTGAATAAAAAAAACTTGTTATGATTTTTACAATTTCGGAAATACAACCATATTTTTATATGGTACTATCAATAAATAACATGAATAATGAATTTTTGATATCTGTTTTACACGAAAACGATACCACACAAGTCCTAGTAGCGTTATCTGATCAGTAATATAAAAAGAAAAAGAGGTCTCCTTTGTCCTATTCACCCCGCTTTCCCGCCGCACAGGAGACGAATCTGACTTCCCTCCACATCTGAAAATAATCCCCGCAGAATACTCTATCCGTGGTATAAATTTCGTCGTTGTATCCCGATGTACACAATTTCGCGACTTAGCAAAATGTACTAGAACACGCAGGCTAAGCTTAACATCAACATTTTTTTCAAGGTACTTTTTGTATCAGATGTGCCCAATATGTATACATTTTTAAAAACAAGATTAAATTTTCTGTTTAGTAATATTTTTTTTAATTGTAAATATTCAGGATAGATAACTAATTTATCGTTCTGAATAAAAAAAACTTGTTGTGATTTTTACCTTTTCGGCAATAAACCCAAATTTTAATATGAAACTATTCTTATATAACATAAAAAATGAATAGCTGATATCTATTTTACACGAAAACGATGTTGCACAAACCCTAATAGCCTTTACTGATCAGTAATAAAAAAAAGAAAAAGAGTAGTACTTGGTCCTCTTCACCCCGCTCTCCCGTGACACAGGGGACGAATCTGACTTCCCTCCACATCTGAAAATAATCACCGTGGAACGTTCTATGTGTGGTAAAAATTTTATGCTTGTAACCCGATGCGCACAATTTCGCGGCTTAGCAACTCTACTAGTAGGGCATTCATTATTTTATATAAAAATATCTACCAGCGGTAGCCTAGGTAAAGCTTGCTGAGAGGAGAAGGAACCGCCGAAAAAACTCACAGACTGCCTTATTACCAGGATGTACTTTTAAAATAAAGATTCTATATCGATACCTTAGAGTACAATCGTACCTACCAACTTATCGGACAAAGTAGTTGCAATTAGGACGTTAGTGTGTGGTTTAGTTTAAATTTCATTCGCAAAAAAATATTAATTAATACAAGTGTGAACTAAGGTATCGATATATCGATACCCTAGAGCACATTGTACTAACTTATCGGAAAAAGTTGTTGCAATTAGGACGTTAGTCATGCACAACTCTATGTGGTTTAAATTTCATTGGCAAATATTTGCTATTAGTACGAGTGTGAACTAAGGTATCGATATACTACTAAGTAAGTTGTGTAAGTGTCCAGAAATACCCGCAATTTGACCGTCTGTATTTAATTGTGATGATCAAAGCAGCCACACGTAAAGTAGGTACCTACACCAAAAGAAGTTCACATACTCACACTGCATTATAATTGGACCCATTGTAGTGATTTGTATAGGTTATTTCTGCCTCAATCCAAAACGTCAGTCATGACCTACCAATTGAAATTGGATTGTTGTCATTGGTATTTTATTTAGATGACCTCCCGTACTAAATATTACCAGACCAAGCAGCACGCACCGGAACTAACCACGTGGGTAGCTCCACACGATGGGCTATTGACTTGATGGTAAAGGTCTACGTCCTCCAGCAAACGCCTTTTTTGTTGTTGTTGATGAATATGTCCAAATAATATAACATGTTGGGAACTAGAAGAAGTACTTGGTCGTTACTGTTCATGCTGGAGCCTCCAGCGTTATCTCACGCTTACATGTATTTACAGAAAATAAATCACTGACTGATAAAATAATATACCATATACTAACATTTGCGAGTAATGATACGTTACGGTGTATAATAGACATCTGAATACTCTTCTCAAATACTTGTAATGGAAGTTAAATCTGCTCGTTAGATTTTACGCGTCGTTTGTTCGAATCCGAATCGTTTTGTTTGAAGGTATACAATTTCATACCGCTATGCCAATTGTTTCCAGCCGTGTTTGCTGAGTAAATGCTGTGGTAGGTACCCCTAACCCAACCAACCCTTAACTTAATTTCATAAGTAAAGTTGGTCATTATAATTTCTACTTGTATTTTCATCATTATAATTACATCATTATATCGTGTTGCGCGTGTTCATATCATTCAAAGTCTGCACTTGTAGATAGGTAAGTTATGTACCTAGGACTAGTAAGGTATGTAGGTACTTGGATACATTTCGTCGTATGGTAGTAATGTGATGGTGGGATAACTCGAATCCTGTGACCACTCCTGTGGCACGAAGGCATTCCCGTTAGTGGGTTTGTGCTCCCACACAGTCCGACTCATTGATAGTGAGGGCTAAACAGCCCTGCCACAGTTCAAGTCATGTCAAAAAAAATTATCCTTCAAAAATGTTAGTTAAGGGGCTCCCTACAGAAATCAGCCAATTTGATGATTTTTACATCGTATCTAGTTTGTGGATTATAGAGTTATAATGTCCTATTTAATATATATTGTAGTATGGTCTATGCTTAACACTTCGTAGTGACCCGAATTTTGATTTAACGACTGTGTATTTTATAAAAAAATATTCGGTGAAGGACCAAAAATACACTAATCTCGTTTCTACTTTTATCCCCGGTGTATATGTAGAAAATATCTTACATTTTATTGTTCTAAACCATATTCCACAAAATTTGTTGTGAATCTTTTTCTATTTTTCTCAATACTTTTCGAGAAAAACGCAAAAAACCGTTTCCACAACTTTTTCCCCGAAAAAATCGTAAACTTTGACGGCCTGTATCTCAAAGTCAGTGACAATATGTGAAAGGTACTTGATACGGTATTTTGTTGTGGAAAAACTATGTTATTATGATTAGCTATTTATAATATGGGAAAATCTATCGCAACAGATCGAAGTTCATTGAGAGCGGGGAGCCCCTTAAGTAAATATCCCTTGAATTGACTTTGTAATTTATATCGTAAATCCTTAATTGTACATTCCCGAATTTAATTACTTAATTCGATTTTTATTTCACCAATTGACACCATTTTTCGTTTACTCCCTAAACTATATACCCTTCACGTGATCGCGACAAGAATACCTAACGGACTCTACTTATAAGGTACGTAAGGACGTACACGTTAACGCGGTCTAGACGTTTTGTTGCGTTGGAAACTTATATACTTGAGTTGAGGCTCTCATGAGTCTCCCAATACCTAACAACAACCGCAGTCAATAGTTATTTATGCAACAAGAGAGCAAAGTTGTTTTGTTTTTTGTTGCGCGTGCTAATTTTGGTTCACGAGCAATTGAAGGATTCTATGTTTGAATCACGAGCGTAGCGAGTAATTCTAAGTTAGAATCCTGAGTTAGTAACTTGTATATAATCTGTGCCTGAGTATAGCGAGGGACTCAACAGCACGTGATGCAAAAAACTTTGCTCTCGTGACACACAACTCTTCACCTCAACAGCGAGAACATATTAAGTTTTGTATATGTACTTCCAACCATTTAAACCTGTGCCTGAGAAATGACAATTCGTGGCCAAAAATTAAAAAGTTACTTTATACTCACGCTCGAAACAAAATCGCATTTTCTTCACTGTTATCTCACAGCAAAATCGCCATATTTGAGCTGGTGACGAGAAAATACAATTTTCTTGCGAAGTGATTTTATTGTATGTCAAGTTGTCAACCAACACCACATTTTTTGAGTTCAAAACAAAAATAGATATGTACCTACGCAACGTCCCTTCCTTTATTACTTGATCACATTACCAACGTACCTAACATAAAAGCCGATATGTGTACAATGCCGACGCTTCTAAATAATAAACGAGGCAGTCTAGAGAAAACGATAAATCACACTCATCGGTCATAATAACTACGAAATGGACTGCCGAGTTGGTTTGAAGTTCGGGGTGACGTGGCCCCTGGAGTTTTATAGATACCGTCATGTGTGTGTGTGTGCTCCCGGACTACGTGCCTGCAATGCAGGATAGCACGATGTATACAAACTTCTAATGTGGCTGCCAAGTAAAACGCATTGCGCCTATCGTCGCCTATTTTTTATAAACAGATACGTGGAATGTTTGCTATTTAAACTTTATTTTATTATACTATACCGGGTGTTTCCTGTAATAGGAGCGATAAATTCCCCATCAGACCCATTCCTTCAATTGCTCAAAGGTTAACTGGAAGAGATCCCTAATAGGGATAAGTTCGCCTTTGTACATATTTCATTTGTTATCAATGTATTTATAACCAGTTGTTGTGTACAATAAAGTGTTTCCATACATACATCCGTACATAAATTAAAACATAGATTCTTCGCTTGAAACTGGACAACATTTGTTAAGCAACTTCTGAAAATAACGTGTATTAAATGATATTTTGTAGAATAATGTTTAGACAAAGAAGCAATGTATTGCGAAATGTCCGATATTAGTAGAGGGACAGCTATGTCAATGCTCAGGGAATGTCAATGTTGGACGACGTACATTGAAAATACTATTTAATTTGTTTGAATTGAAATAATAAAATTCTGAAAACTGTTTTTTTTTAAAGTTGCTGAACAAATGTTGTTCAATTTGAAGAGTAGAATCTATATTTTAATTTATTTCTCCTATTACAGAAACACCTGGTATACAAATGGCAGAATTAAACCTTAAGGCATTCTCTACCAGTCAACCGTGAGGCTAAACTTAATATGTCTCGCTACTCTAGAGAGTATTATTTATTGCATCTGGTATAAAATATAGTACCTTACCTATGTCGCGCAGGTTAAGTGTTTATAATAACCAAATAATAATAAATAAATAATATTATCATATACCAATAAAATTCAAGAGGACTGTCCAATAGTCAGTATCTATGCATAGTGCATATATAAACTTGCGTTCCTTCGATCTGACGACGCCACCTTAGCGAGGTCTGGGTCTCATACTTTTTGTATCGCGCTTAGTTCTTTACTTAACACACTAGCGCCATCTATCCAGAAGATTTTTTGAAGCGCTTGTTTGGTAAGAATGTAGTAAAACGTTGTACTAAAGGCGAGGCTTAACAAAGTGTAATTCTGTTGCTCCGTACCTTGGCAGTATATACCTACATACGTACCTATTCGTTTATTCAGCATCAAAGAGACTTTACCCAACATTCGAAGTACGAATCGCAAATCTCGTATTTGGCACTTTCTATATTACAAAGCATGTTGTATAGCTGACTGTACCTACATAGTACATTCATACATAGGAAGAACATTGTTACTTGAATTTATATAACACACAGAATCAATCCATTTAAATACAACCTATAGAAAGTGCGATACAACGAGTAACAGTTCAGAATTTATTTTAAAAGCCACGGAATTTCTCGCTGAAATTGCCTTGGCCGGCGGCAAGAGCGCCCTATAAAATATCAATTTTTATTCAATGTAAAACCAACACGGTACTCGGAGAAATTTTTGATAGAAACGGGCAGGATAATAGGGACCTGCTCGTTGAAATTGAAATGAAAGCGAGTGTTAGCAGAGCAATAAACACTGTTTATTATTAAATAACGCTTTATAAAAGTTCAAGATTATTTCATTATCGTACAATTGCTTACGTACCTAATACAATTTAAGGCTCAACAACTACAGCGAATTTAGAAGTATCACATAAACTAACGTCATTGATACACTTTACCAACCAGTCCTTTGTCACATGTCTTGCAGTTGATACTAGTTTTTTCCTTAGTTTTTGCATTTTTCTGAATTCTATAGAATCTTCATTGTGGACCACGTAATCGACGTCCGTCGCCCGTATTGATTTGACTACCGTGCCTCCATACGCGATCCAATGTCTTTCGAAAAGTTGTCTTTTCTTTTCAGGTATACTAATGAAATCTGGGTAGAATCCCAACCTTTTACATTTAAAAACATCTGGTAATGGATTGTCGGGTTCTGTTTGATACTTAACTTTTTTGTTAGGTTGTGGATTTTGGTTGTCACTTGTATAACTAGTATCACTTATCGTATCCGATGAACTGGATGTACTCAATTCTTCCTTCTTCGTTGGTGTTTCTTTCTTTAGGAAGGAATCTATTTTTGTGTGTTTAGCTTTAGGGCTTTCTTTAATTTTTTTCTTTGGTGGTTCATATGATTCGTTTGCGGTAGCAGCTAGTTTGTTTAAGAGTGATACATCTGTTTTTTCCTTGGATGTTTTATATAGATGCTTAAGCTCGTCCAAGTTAGTAGCTGTTTTCCAATCTTTATCATTCCTTATTTTAGTAACTCTTGGGAATCTTACTGATATTCCATCCGCTGTATGGATGTTTGCTTTTGTAAATTCGGTACCTGTGAAGATGATATAAAGGATAATATTACAACGTTGTATAAATAAAATGTCTACTTACAATTACTGAAAGGGATACTGGGATACTTTGAGATTGAGATATTCATTGATAAAATTATAGAATTTAACATGTCTTTTCATTCTTTAACATTTATAATTTTTCATTTTAATAATGAAATGTTTAACAATTTATTTGTTGCAATTTTACTGTATACATGATGGCTTCTGTATAAAATTAAATACTCAAACTAATCGGATTTCTATTAATATACATACTCGTACACACGTGTTTTTCTTCGTAGCCACAGAAGGGTTTTCTAAAGGAATTAAACCATATTTGGTCGATCTCGGATTGTTTTGGAAAGTGTCACAATAATTGCAAGTTTCCATGGCGGAAAATTCTCTTGTGGAAAGTTTCGCAATGTGGAAACATTCCGTCGGATCATCGGAAAGGATCCTTTTTACCCAAACTTGGTGAGCTGAGTCTTTTGGTGATTTCACTACAATTTTCATTTTTGCCAAATTTATTGTATGAAGACTTACTTAATGAGTATTTATTTTAAGATTGTAATTGAAAAAAAATACCAACCAGTAATTTCCCAAACAGGTTGCTTTTCAGGATCTTTAGCCACAAAATCAGGTACTAATCCCTTGTTACAATCCAACCATGATGGTATCTTTGTACTGTCTTGAGATATTTTCAACATGAGCGGTCCCAGCTCCTTCTGTAGTCTCTCCAGGGTGCTATCATCATGTCCGGTGTGGACTTTGGTGACCGTCACCCACTTGTTGCGCCGAGTGTCTAGGCAACCCATAAGGAATACAGACATCATGCCGCCTTTCTTGCCAGTACCTAAAAAATAACAATAGTCAAGCATTGTTCAACACAGACAATCATATGCACTTTGTTCAGAAACTAGTTTATAGTTTATGAATAAATCGTTATTATATTATTTATTTATTATTATTATTTGTAGTATATAGCTTAAATAACCTAACCTAAATTAAAAATACAAAACACCCCTCATCATGAGACCCTCATTCAATGAGTGATATAGAAAATGCTACTAAAACTGAACATAACTACAAAATGTGAATTCTTAGCTATTGGCTAAGATCATGTCACTTGTTCCAAATAAAACTGAATATCTTGGAAACTACTGGTCCTATTTCCACCAAACATAGCTAAGACGACGGACAAGTCTTTCGATAATAAAAAAAAACACTCCAATTGGTCCATCCGTTGTGCGAAATCGGACAACCGAATGCGATTCCCGAGTTGAGTAAGTACAGGTTTTTTTCAAATGTATGAATGCAGTTTTTCTTGGTATTAAAATCGATGACATGGTTCCTAAGAACAGATCTTCGTACAGTTGCCGAGAAACTTCTTGACCCAAAATGGCGGATCTGCGCATGCATATTTGTACGTAAATCGGCTACTGCGCAGTCAAGGTTAGGCTCAAGAAGTTTCTCGGCAACTGTATGTCTTATAGTTTCAGACTTTCCCATACTGACCGATTAAAATGAGCCACCCTGTATCAATTAAAATGCCTCAAATAAGTACAAAATAACATGGCTATTTGCGAGTCGGCTTCGTGCGTACGTATAGACAAATTATGACGAAATAAGCGTGTTATTATGGTTCCCCCTTTAATATGCGTTCATATGATTTTTATTAATTATAGTACTGAATATTATACAAGCTGAGTACCTACCACATCCCTTTTTAAGTTGTTTAAAACATTAATTTCTTAACTTACAATATAAGACTTTAATAGTATTTTATGCAATCGTTGCACAATGGAGGTTCTTAAAGCCGAGTACCGCGTTTAGGTCACGAGGCTTGCCGAGTGGCCTATGTAAGGTACGAGACTTTAAGACCTAATTGTGTAACTATTGCATACAATACTTTTTATACGAGCAAAACTCAGAAAAAAAATGTTTATTTTAATCATCATTCTCCAATATGATTTTTTACTTTTGATGTAACCTTTTTCGTTACTGACCTATTAAAAAAAACATGATCGCGATGGCCATGGCGGGTGCCTCGTGATTGGTGAATTTTTTTGTCAAGTAATTTCAACCAATCAGTGAGCATCAAATAAGCTTATGTTCTCTTTTTAAAATTATTAAAGTTGTATAGAGAGATGTCTTATGAATATTAAAGTTCTATAGCGGGTACCATAAAGTATAGAATTTTGTTACAGGATTAAAAAGTGCGTTATTGTGATTTTGTCTGTCAAATTATAATTGACAGATTAGTCTGCGAGTATAAAAAAAAATATTTAAGGTGACATACCAAACCAAGCTCCCAGAACAACCAAATCAGCAGTATCCGCCATGGCGCCATCAAACAAGTAGTCCTTTTTAACCTTTAACCAGTGCCGTTTGCCTGGGACATATGTGGATTCCAGATCTTTAAGTACAAGTCCTTCTAACCCAAGTTGTAGAACCTGAAAATTAGGGAATTTAATACTTGAAATGTTTGCTGAAATTGTTGAGGAGGCGATTTTATTTTTGGTACAGTTGAGTTGAGTTCATAAATTTATCGGCATGAATTTAATGAAAAAGATGCGACCTGGCATCTACATTTAAAATAATAAAATAAAATAAATAAATATCAGACAACCTCACACAAATCGATCTAGTCCCAAATTAAGCTCAAGAAGGCATGTGTTATGGGTACTAGACGACGATATATATACTTATATAGTTTAATATATACTTAAATACATAGAACAGCCATGACCTAAGGGGTCATCCATAAATTACGTCACACGTTAAGGGGGGGGGGGGGTCATACCAAACGTGACAGTACATGTTAAAGGTATAGCAAAAAAGCGTGACATGGGGGGGGGGTCAAAAAGTCGACATTTTGCGTGACGTAATATGTGGACGACCCCTAAGCACAAATATTCGAGCTCATCACACAAATATTTGCCCTGGCTGGGATTCACATTTAACTGCATAGAGGCATGTTCAGTTCTTTTTTATCATAAATTTAAGAACTCCACTCCACTGTACTACTCCTACACACCATATTTGGGTCAAATGTCTTTCATGTTGCCTATTGTTTTTGTTGCAACACGCATGCAAATCCCATGGAGTTGCAAGTGTCCATAGGCTACAGTTACAACTTACCACCAGTCAGGCTGTACACTTGTTTGCCACGGTGGTAAAAAAAAAAATGTTATGTATGTATATGCGAAATTAAGGCTTACTACATATCAAAAACAGCTTAGGTACAAATAAACAAGAACTGTTTTTATAATGTTCCAGTCTCTTTTTCAAATTTTTCTCCTTGTACATAATATTTGTAACAAAATCTAATTATAAACTTTAATACTGCATACAAACCTCTGCAATCATTTTCGCCAAATCAGCTGGTTTTTGAATTAATTGTTGTTCTGAAAACATAACATGGTTGGTGACTTCCACCATATGTTCATGCATTATTTGTCTTCTTTTCCTTATAGGGAGATCAATCAAAACTTTTCCATTGTAGTAGAGGCAATCAAAGACAAATAGACACACCTGGGCATCTTTAAATTCTGATTGTTTATGTTTGCCTAATGTACCAAAAGGTAATGGTTTGCCAGTATTTACATCTACCATCAAAACCTCCGCATCCAAGATCAAATCATCCCCTTTAGGAAATGCTTGTGGAAGATAGTCTTTAAAATGGCTGACTTTGTGTGGCATCACAGGTTTTAGGGCTCTAGAGAAATACTTGAATTCATTGTCTTTTTTGTGTACCTGTACCCTTTCACCATCATATTTTATTTCAGAGAACATTCCATTAGGACATTTTTTCATTGCCATTTCAATTGATTTGCATGCTTCTGCGAGCATTGGTAAGACAGGAGTCATCAAAGTAAGTTTAGCGCTGACACCTTTTTGTATAATATCTTTATGTTTGACTCCGCTGCTTTCGGATAAAATTCTGTCAATAACCATTCTAAGATCTCTTGACGTTTGGAACACATTATATGCATCTGGATGGACACCTTCTAAAATGTGTTTTGGGCCAGCATTTATTCGTAAATCCCCTTTGATTAGTCGGATTATCATTTTAAGGTCGTCAGAAGTGCACTTCTTTACTATTGTTTTGAAATGATATATCTGTTCATCTTCTTTTGTCAATTTTGAAAGCGCTTCTAGAAACTCTTCCACATCTTGAATTGTTAATGTACTTTCGGATGATGGCTGAAATTTCCTGGATTTAGAAAAAAAATTTTGTATAGTATCAGCTACATCACCATTTTCTAGATGAGTCAACATATCATCTTGATCAGTGTGGAAAATTCTTGAAAATAATTTAACTAGTTGCTTACTTTTAAGATTGTAAACCCGTTTCGTAACTTGAGGCAGTAACAGTTTGCACCAGAGTGCAAGATCACCTTTGAAAGTGTTCCCATCTGACCCTTTTCTAAAATAATTATTCACAACTGCGGTCTTTTCTGTGTAGGCATCAACCCTAGCAATTTTTTTGCATAAATTGAAGAAGGTAGAAAAATTGTTATCCTCTGTTTTGACTTCCATCTGTTGTTCCACATTTTTAGAACTACTTGCACTTGCTGTGTCTATTTTTGGCAAAGACTCATTTTTAAGCACCTTAGCTGTATATTTGCCACAATTTTTTTCGGCGTATACTTGCTCCATTTCGTTGATTTTTTTCAGAATAAACTCTTGATCCTCTTTGCTTAGAGCTGCCCAGTTGCCTATATCGTCGACGGAGTCTATCCTCTTTGTAGCAGGCCGCTGTTTTATCAAGGCATTCATTAAGCAGTCTACGTGGTGCCATGATTTCATTTGTTGATTCTCACCATATGGACTTGCGACTACTTTCGCCATCCGAAGTTCACCACTAGGACAATTTCCTTTACAACCTTTACACGAAGCGCGACCGCCTTTCGCACGATCTACGTAAAACGGTGTAAAATCCGCCATTATTGAATATTTTCAATTGAATTTTATTTGAATTTACTTCAAGACTGATTGAATAATAAATAAACACATCATTTCAGTTACAAACACAATGACACTGACAATGACAACTGTACGTCATTGGCAAATGTACGTCGCAGAACTACGTTCCGATACACGCATGCGTGGCGATATCGATGCCATTTTGGTCACTTTTGTATTCGACTTTGTTTCGATGGTGATAAACATTATGGTATCGCTCCACTAACTAATAATTGTTTCAGATATGGTGATTGCTTGGCAAAATGATCAATTATTATTAATAACTATTTCATGTTTATATTATAAAACATGGAGGAAAGAAGTATATCAGTAAACCCTCTAATATAAGATTAATTCTGATTAATATTTATTCCGATAAGAGTTATGAACATAGTACCTATTTACACAATGTACACAGATAAAAAAGTTTTTGCAGCAGCTAATAAAATAAACTTTAAAAAACAATATATTAACATAATACATACAGAAACAAAAAAAGGTGACAGCACCTTGTATGGTACTTGTTGTCATAATCATAATAACTTCAAAATCTTAGGCCCTTATCACACTAGCGATTTGCGAGCAATTTTTGTATGAAAGCGCTTATTTGTATAGAAAACTCGCTCGCAAATCGCAAGTGTGTTAAGGCCCTTAAGCTGAGGTGTGGGGTTTAGGGGTTACAAGTTATCTTATCTTAAAAATAAATGTGTTTTATCAAAATCAATGCCTCATTACATAAAGACTTAGGAACATA
The DNA here is from genome assembly GCA_932273695.1 of Apotomis betuletana. NCBI lineage: Eukaryota > Metazoa > Arthropoda > Insecta > Lepidoptera > Tortricidae > Apotomis > Apotomis betuletana. The sequence continues at coordinate 18,489,154 of OW026300.1, forward strand.
ATTATTATATTCACGTTCTTATTTATTTTGTTCCAGCTTCATCATGTCATCAGGAGTTCAACAGTGATGGCTCAAAACACGGCACCTTCACATCTCCCCACTACCCGTCGCCGTACCCTCCAAACACTCATTGCCATTACGAATTCTTCGGGCGTGGGAAAGAGCGAGTTAGATTAATATTTCAAGATTTTTATTTGCATAAGTCTGCTGACGGTTCTTTGGAGTAAGTATACCTTATTATTTTAAGCTATAAATATCTTATAAGCAAACGAGTGTGTTTGTATAAAGATATCAAAAATACAACTTAAATTTCATTTCACGTATACTTACTATAATTGTATGCCTTGAATTGTTTTTGAAATTGTAATCGAAATTTGATTGAAATGCTGGGTAAAGCTAAGCTACGTAATATCGCTGTTCAGCGCTGTCGTACTATATTTTTAACATATGTTTATTTAAAATTCCAGCTGCTCGAATGTGGATTCCCTGCAGGCGTTCGTCAACGTCGATGGGCGACTGGAAAAGGTGGAGACTTTTTGTGGCACTGATCTGCCTACTCCGATAATGTCCAATGGGCCAAAGTTAATGTTGGAGTTCAGGGGGACTCACTCTTCCAGATACTCGAGGGGATTTAAAATTTCTTATTCATTTGTAGAAAGTAAGTTAATACTTAATTATTATAAATAGCATCTAACTGACTAGAATTTGTAGTCTCAATCCCAAAGTAACAGTCAAGTGTCATTCAACAAGTTGATTCGCCCTAATGCGTCTATTTGCGCTCTCTGAAATATAAAACACTTTTTTATAATTGACCATAGAAATGAACATGTTCATAATAGGTTAACTGTACCTCTATTTTGCGACTTGTCAAAGAATATCAGGAATCATCGACTATCCAAAGAGTCCCTTGACGTGTCTCGTTGGGTTATTTACGTTATTGATGCTTTTGGCTGCTAATGCCGGAAAAATCAGCAATTTTTGAGATTTTGGGATTTATTGACGAAAATTATTTAATAAGAATACACGACCGTTGTTTGCGCGTTATGCTAAAAAAAATATTTTTCAAAAGGCTTTATCAAATAGTTCGTAGACGTATCTATTGCCCCCTTTTTTATTTCACCGAACCGACTTCAAAATAAACTTACAATCCAAAAGTAACCTCTTCACGTACAGATTACATTCAAATCACTTTTTGAAGTCGGTGCCACCGGTAGAAACACTTAAGGCCCGCTTCACGAAGCTAAAATGATGTACTTTTTGAGCAGGAAAAGTGAAAAATATATTTTCTTATTCTTTCAGATTTTGGTATAAGTACAGGAAGACAATTGAAGGAATTTCCTTGCGCCTTCGTTTACAACAGTACCGAGTCGCGCAACGGTACGTTTGCTTCGCCCAACTCGCCAGGACCATACCCGCGGGACACGGAGTGTACCTACTTCTTCCACGGAGGCGACACGGAGAAAGTGCACCTGCATTTCACGAATTTTGACGTTGAGGGAGTATTGCCGTAAGTGTTCACTTAGATTCATACTATTTGTTATTATGTACATAATATTACATCAAATATTACCTCGCCATATAAAAACTGTCTAACGCGGGTCTAACTCGCCGCTTAACCCGTAAAACCCACGGGAACACTACTTTTTTTTTTCAGGATAAAAGTAAACCTATGTGTTAATCCAGGTTGTCAGCTACCTTCATACCAAAATTTATCAAAATTGGTCTAGCCGTTTAAGCGTGAAGAAGTAATAAACATACACATAAACACACTCACAAATTTTCACCTTTATAATATTAGTGTGATGTCCACAACAGAATTTGTCATTGCACAAGAAATTACAAAAATCCATTAATAGTAAGACAAGAAAACGAGTTTTTTTCACTTCACCCTAAAATATAGCCCACCATGATACTGATCACAAAGCCTTAAACAAATAATACTAGAAAGCCGCACGAACCCGTAAAACCCACGGGAACACAACTTTTTTTTTTCAGGATAAAAGTAACCTATGTGTTAATCCAGGTTGTCAGCTACCTTCATACCAAAATTTATCAAAATTGGTCTAGCCGTTTAAGCGTGAAGAAGTAACAAACATACACATAAACACACTCACAAACTTTCACCTTTATATTATTAGTGTGATGTCCACAACAGAATTTGTCATTGCACAAGAAATTACAAAAATCCATTAATAGTAAGACAAGAAAACGAGTTTTTTTCACTTTACCCTAAAATATAGCCCGCCATGATACTGATCACTAAGCCTTAAACAAATAATACTAGCCAGCCGCACGATGGCGTATTTGCTATAAGCATATTTTCAGACGCACTATTGCTCCCCAGAAGACGGTAAAAATTTTTTTTTTCTCAATCTTTGCAGGGTATTGAATAATATATGAACCTATTATGATGATGATACATTTTATTATTGTGGTCCTTCCCAAATATTAAATTATATATTTAATTGATTAAGATCGATAGGTACTTATATATTTTTGTACACGGTGTTAGTTTGTCTATCTTCATCCCGTATTGACTCAATTTCTAAAAGGTTAACTGGAAGAGATGCCTTATGGGGATAAGTTCGCCTTATTACCTGTATTTTGCCATACATGTATTTTTATTGTTTTTTTGTGCACAATAAAATGTTTTTGTTATGTAGAGAACAATTTTAACACTCTCACACTTTTAACCCAGTGAAAAATACTACAAATTGTTCATGTTCATCAAGTTGGCCTTTTGTGAACACAGTGTTGAATACATGTTTCTTACCTCGTTTCCTCTTAACCAACCAATCAGATATGTCGAAGCAGATTAAGCTTATTTTTGTGAAAGAGAAATAAACTTCAGCTAGAATGCAAGGTGCCTCAAATGGCAAGAGTAAAACGATGGGAGTTTTATGAACTCAAAAGTCTCGCCACGAGTGTTATGCTCTGGCGATTCTGTGGTTGGTAACTTGCGCAACACTTTGCAGACATAAAGTTACCTAGATATTATTGTAGTCTCTATCTTTTTAGGTTTAACTAACCTGCTTTAGGTTTAAATATGAGCCATGGCCATGGGACATATAATATTATGTTGTCTGGGATAATAAATTTCAACTTCAAGGTACATAGGAATTACGAATAAATTTCTTGAAAATAACAATTATTTTAGGGATTTTCCAATTGTAAAATTTCATTTTTTTTTGTACGATTACGTATAAAATATACTAAATTATTTCCATTTTTCCACAGATGTGAAGCCGTGTCAGCGAGCGACTATGTCGAATTCTCGAACCAAATGACTGAAGACAATAGATATGGTAGATATTGTGGGCAGATGAAAGAATTCCACGTGGAATCAGAGAGGAACTTCTTCAAAGTGACGTTCCGTTCGAACGACCGATTAGACGGAGCCGGGTTCAAAGCTATCTATCAGTTTTTAGAGATTACCGATGAGTATCGGGCCCCGATACACGACATCGCGTCGGATTCTGCGCGTAAGTATAATATCGTTAAATTGATAAATCATACTCATTCTTTGAAAAGTGTGCAAGAGTAAATATCATAAACTTAATTTTGTAATACGCCGCACCTATAAAATATATCAAAAAACTTTAAAGCGATTTCAATAATAATTTCATAATAAACCATAAAACATAGAAAAGGTTAGATTATTATTTTCCTGCAATATATAAAATATACATTTTTTTTTTGTTAGCGGAAAACCCGAAGCAACATTTCGTTTACAATAAAAATGACATGCAAAGCTTTACATTCTAAGTTGATTTCTGATTTACCGAGTTCTAAGACTTAATAATCCTAGAATCAATAAGGCGTATTTAATCGTTTGTGGGATGTTACAAAGCCTTTGACAATTTAAGAAGAAGTTGAGCTGAAATTTGACCAAACATCCAATGGTTATGTTATGTCTTGACACTGGCGGATACAAATGCTATATATAGCATTCGTGCAGTTTTTTGGTTATAGATCGACGCATATGACATACACTGCCACTTACTATTAGCGAACGTGTTAATTCTGTTAATCTTTACTGTTACCTGAAAAAGGCTTAAGTTTATATTCTTGATTGTTACAGGAGTTATGGGACGTCTTCTGTTGCTGATAGCCGCTACAATAGCACATCTTCGCCACCATATATATCATTAAAAAAAGTGATATTAGATTAATTCTTCATAGTCTGTAATCCTGTATATTTTGTATTATAGTATGTGCCATACACCTGTAAAATACCGTAGAAGTGCATATTTTCTATTAAAATTGTAATTTAAGTTCATCCTTTCCTAATGAAGCAATAGGAATACGTACACAGTACATTTACTCACAAAGGCACGTCGTAACACTATTAAAACATTATGAAATTGAATTGCGTATTATTAAATAAAACCAAATTAAATGTAAGTTTACCAAAATAGATTTAATCATATTCCAAGCGTACATATTTATGTGTAAAGTTACACGACCAATCTCTAACATAAAGAGATGTATGGATTTTTATCTTATATGCATTATTTTAATGAATTGTTCAATATCCAGTAATCAGGCACGTTATCAATAGTTGGCTATTTCTTGAACCGCCAAAATAAAGCACAAAAGCTAGCTGCTAATATTTTTGAAATTCAAATTATAGTTCATCGTCTCTTTTTTGAAGTCAGTGTAGAAACGGGCCTCTTTTCACGATGTCACGGACATTTGGAATAATATAGATTTATAAAAAATAATAATCCTAGCGAAAACATATTAAAAAAGACAACATTTCATATTTCTAACAGATCGAGAGAGCTCTGCGTCGTGTACACTACACGCTAAAATATGTAAATAAATGACCGAAATCTACGACAACAATGTCTGGGTAGAGTTATCGTCTTCGACCTATCCGCGAAAAAAAATAAGCTGTCAACCAAGTCAAACCAAACGTCATTTTTTTTGTAATTAGACACCAGAACCAGACTAAAGTACTTTCCTATTATGTCATAATTTTGGAGTTCAATAAATAATGATATAATTAGTAATTTGAGCAAAAATTTAAAAACAGTGAATACATGTCCTTTATTAGCGGAATTCAGGAAATTAATAAAATTGTAGTCTTAAAAATATGAAATGTTGTCAATTCTCGTACTTGTTCTTTCAATCGTGTATATATGTTCATTTTTAAATAAGAGTACCAAATGGGTAATTCCATGGTCACTTACATTACCTTTTGACTCAATTATGACAATAGAAATAATTGTATCTTCGAAAACATGAAGTAAATATTGTTAATATTATTTAATCTAATTAGAACGCATAACTAAGGAGTGCATTCGATAAAGAAAAATAGCAATATGAGCAAATATACTTTATTGTGAAATAAACAACTTCTGGTCACTTGCATTACAGAATTTACAGAAAAAGCAACCCGATTTTAGCATTGGTATTTCATCGCAAATAATCTGCTAATATAGTGCATTTTATGAAAAGGTCATTATACAGTTTCAAAAATAATGAAAGTGAATAAATAATCCACTGAGTGACATTACCTTCCAAAAAATACAACTAAATGCAGTATAATATTACATGCACACTATCGTTTATGAAAACTGTCCCTATCCAGTGCCCCAACCTACTCTAGAAAAAAAAAATGTAATTTATTTTCCATGGTAACTTAGAATAAAGTTATAATAATTAAATATTTAGCAGGACAGTCTAAAATTGCTACAGTTTGATGTGGCATGTGAAAAATTAAGCATCATCATACCATAATAATAATGAAGTTATAAGTTTTAATGCTTTTAATATTTTCTTCGGTTTCCGCGACTGTCACACATTTAAATAAATCAATTTAAACGGATTATATCGCGTATATTGATTATTTGAGCCTCCCTGAAGGAGGGAGGCTCAAATTAGGGAGGCTCTAATAATTAATATACGCGATATAATCCGTTTGAATTGTTTTATTTAAATTTAATGCTTTTATTCATATTTTTTTGTAATGTAAAAGGTACGTAATTGCTCATTTTGTTTGGAATATATAATTAAATAAATATCGGACAACCTCACATAAATCGATCTAGTCTCAAATGAAGCTCAAGAAGGCTTGTGTTATGGATACTAAACGACGATATACGTACTTATATAGATATAAATAAATACTTAAATACATAGCACAACCATGAGCCAAGCACAAATATTCGAGTTTATCACACAAATATTTGCCCTGGCCGGGATTTGCCAAACTGCGCCAAATGCGTCGTAATCGTCAGTCGTCAAAACTTTTTTTTTTATAATAGACCAGCAAGGTTCCAGAACTTGATAACTGAAGTCTTTATAGATAAAATTAAATATGTATTACTTTATGTAAATACTAATTTTAAAGCTGTATTGTAACAAAATAAAATAAGTTGATATTTTTTTTAATCAAATACCTATTGGGTGAAAAAAAATTGACCTAATGCAATAGTTTAAATTGAAAATTATTATCGAAATAATTATTTTAGACACTCTTTATACTTACAACAATGCATTTAATCTATTATTTATTTAATTATTACACTTAAATTTTTTCTTAATACTATAGGTTGAATAATTTGGAACTTATAATTTTTTGAAGCTTAATCATTTTCGTCACTCGCTTCTTCAATAATAATGTATTAAAAGAGTGAGTTCAGTGAAGTTTTAATATAACGAATTTTGTAGTAGGACCCTGACAGAAAAAATAATCACCATATCATTCAAGTATGACTTAGCTTAGCGCTATTAGCATTTTATTCGCTAGGGGAACAAAATAATATAAGGAAGGCAAATTTTTCAAACTTTTCAAACATAGATCTCATGGTATTTATAGACAAGGTTAAAATTAAAGCCCATTTTATAAATATTTATTAAATCTGTGCTAGCTATAGCTATAGGTGATCAACCTGCACTGTGGTCCGCCAAGCTTCTATGAGGGATACCAATACCAAAATATCAACTCTCACTACCTTTTTGGCCCGTGACTTCATAGGAAAATCGATTCTATACGAGCCGTGTGTCCGAGGCTTAAGTAGTACATTTTTTGGAAGATTATCCTTGCTGCAAGGATCTACGAACTGCAGGTTGTAGATCCAGGTGCGGCAAGAACTATCGAAAAAAAAGGATGATCATCCAAAAAATGCACTAAGCTGATTACTACCACTTCTGCAGCAACAGCATAAGGTAACTATGTGATTAAGCAAAAGTAGTAGGCGTGTAGATTTTTGACTGATTAGGATTTGCTTTACTAAGGAATAGTACAAGCAAAGGTGCAAATGTAATTAAAAGAATGTGATCTTGTTCTGTATTATTGATCAATTCACAATATAATTCATTAAATGATTACTTCATTATCATTTGTCACATTCTCTTGCATAATATACATTTGTCATTAAAAATATCAAAGCAAGGCAAAGACTACAGTTATTTTATTACTAAGAGTATTTCTACTGATATAAAATAGATATCTATTACCTATGAATCGTGCACCGATTACGTATTTCTGTTTAACCCAGTGGTTGACTGGTAGAGAATGCCTTAAGGCATTAAGTCCGACATTTATACGTATTACGTATGTTTGTACTGTCAAATTAACTCAAATAAATAAATAATATACTCTATTCCATCTTTGAACTCGGATCGAAATCTGCAGAGGCTTAATCAGTGCTGCAAGTCTTTTTAAACAAAGAATTTCAATTAACCACACCGCTTTGTAAACGCATAATCACGCGGACATTTTCTTCCTACCCGCACCGGTTAAACTTTACCGCGTTGCATAATTCTCGAAATGAATGTTGTTGCTCGTTGCTCGCTTCATTGCCTGGCAGCGCGGCTGGAGTTGCACACCCTCGCGTCGACAGGTGTGGTGTCGCTACTATCGCATCCCGTTCGCTCGCCCCTCTCCGTCGTACGTCAGTTTGAGTTCGTTCGCCGCTCCGCGAAGTATCGCTTGTTGTTTTATCTGTGAACGCGCGAAACTTTTTATTAGTCTAAACACCTTGGAACGTTGTTCTGAATGAACAGTTGGTTTTTCGAGTGCGTTTGAAGTGCAGGAACGAGCATTGTAGACTGTTTTGTGATCGTTGTGTTGTACCGTGAGTGTGGTTGTGGTCACAGGTGTCACATTCCGAGGGAGACGCCGTCGCAGCCTCCGCTCGAACCCGGTAACGCAGGTGGACCGCTACGTGAGGAGACCTATTTACTATTTAGGTAAAGTTAACATTTACTTTTATTTACGTAGGTAGGCACTGTCGGTGAGAGCTTGGGAGGTTCAACTTATTAGAATCCTATTATAGCCGCTCTGTAGATGTACTTAGCCTTTTTTAAATTTACTAACTACTCGAGTTAGAATGTAAATACGATACGGGTCAGCTTTTAATTTTAAACGTAACCTACTATTAAACGAGAATGGGTATAGCATGAATAGAAGGAATATTTTGCTATCGTAAAGTCAAATCTATTCGATAAAGTAATTCTCCAGTTTTCTAGGTACCTACCTATTAGGTACCTACTGTCGACAGAGACTGGTAAATATATTAGTCATTAAATATCAATGTACCTATACGGAAAGTTAAAACTACCGGTTTGAATTTCGTACTAGCTTGTGTATTTACAAAACGCATGCATTGGTACCTACCTAATAGTATTGCATAAATATCGCACTATGCATTAATTTTATATATGAAACATACAAGGTGGCTGAATGAGTGTCATTGCACACGTAGCGTAGGTACAATGTAACTGAAGACTATAAAAGCTTGTTAGGCTGTTTGTCCACAGGAGCAGAGTAGAGCGGAGCTATGTCAAATGGATCATATTTACATTCCTTAGACTTAAATACCTACCTATACTTATTTTGGGCTTCAAAAGGTGCAGCCTGATTGGTTTATTTTCTCCGCTCTGCTTCAGTGGGCAGGCAACCTATAAGCCTTGATACCTACCAAATTGACACGGACATTAACAGGCCTCCACAGAAGCAAATAAAAATTGAGGATAAATACTTAATATTGATAGGGTTAACTTTTAGGCAAAGTACAAGTGATTACGTTGGTCTGATATTTACAATGTTTAGTCTAAACCCAACACTGATGCAGTACGCACGTGCCTTTTTTAGGGTTCCGTACTTGAAAGGTAAAACCGGCCAAGAGCACTTTAGGTGTTCGAGAGGTACCCGAAAAAAAGTTTATTTTTACTTTTTATTTTACCGTTTTGTCGGCGTGATACATACACATACTCATACCAAATTTCAGCTTTCTAGTACTAATGATCACGGAGCTAAGCCGCGGACGGACGGACAGACGGACATGGCGAAACTATAAGGGTTCCTTGTTGACTACGGAACCCTAATAAAAACGGGACCCTATTACTAATCTATTGTATTCCTTAATAGGTGCCCGCAACTTCGTGCGCGTATTTTTTTTTATACCGTAGTTGGGTAAAAAGTATCTTTGGATGTCCAGCTATCCCTGTACCAAAATTGGTTAAAATTTGTGCAGCCGTTTCGGTGATGAGAGGACAATGGAAATACTTCGCACATCAGCACCTCTAGCACAACTGTGACACGCGACTCTTTCTCGCGCGAGAAATGCTACCCACCTCTTTCTTCGCTATACTGTGAGATAGTGACGGGTGATGCTATGTGACGCGACAAGAGTCGCGAAGCGTACTTATGCTAAGCGGGCTGATGGCGCTAGACTGGCATAGCGCCGCGCGCCCTTACAAATCAAAAGACGATCCCACATCACGCTATTATTTTTTTCCTAAAATCATGACCCCTCTTCATAGAAAACAGATTTTTAATACAAATGTAGAATTAAATAAATAAATAAATAAATATTAAGGGACAATCATACACAAATCGACCTAGTCCCAAACTAAGCAAAGCTTGTACTATGGGTACTAGACGACGATATACATAATATATAAATACATATATAGATAACATCCATGACCCAAGAACAAATATTTGCACAAATATTTGCCCCGGCCGGGATTCGAACCCGGGACCGCCGACTCAGTAAGCAGGTGTCTACAAACCGAGCCAAACGCGTCGTCTATTATTCATATCACGCTAACATCACGCTATTATTTTTTTCCTAAAATCATGACCCCTCTTCATAGAAAACAGATTTTTAATACAAATGTAGAATTATAAATAATATCATAGATATTATAGATACTTAAGCACTCAAGTGGCCTGTCGACACATAGGCGCACCCTACGTTGCAAAAAACTTGGTCATTCGTCGTGAGAATCGTTGTGTCGTTTACCCACTTACCTGATTATGTAAATAAGTACTGTGCACGACTGTACCTACCTACTTTACATGCTATAGACAATGGATGGGCTAACTACGAGAATCATTCTTATAAGGTCTTAACGAACTTAATGCAGCTGAGCTGTCATCACTTCGTGAGAAACAGGTCATAATGAGGTGTTGAGCTACTAGACAATTAAAATTATATTTCGTGATATACGAAAAGATAGTCTAGAATTGCGAAATTCGGTTAGTATTCAAATTGGCTTCGCTAGGTTAGCTTTAATCCCGATTTGAAGAAACTAGGTAGTCATTCTGATTATTTATCACTTATCATTATCAGACGACTCGTCTTGCGGAATATTAGCCCGACATACTTAAATATATGCTTAGGCGCAAGCCACACAGAAAAGCTACGATACATTTAGTATGACAATTCTATCCTCGCCTAACGTCTTTTCCGTGTGCTTGCGCCTTACGAATTCTCGATCCTGATGTGGACTATGATGGACGCGTTAGATAGATAAGTGACAAAAGTAGCCGTCATATTCTGACAAGTATGCGAGGGCGTCTGCGTGTGCGACTGACGGATGATTTAACATTTATTTATCGCACGATAAACGTAATCATCATAGGTCCTAAACTCGAGAACTTTTAACCACGGAAAAAAAAGAAAAATGGGTCTTATCCTCAGACCATGTCTTATCTAAGTAGTAAAACTAGTAAGAGTATAAAAGTTAGAATAGTACTTTATCAGAAGTCCCGAGACTCAACAGGCGTAATTAAACTGTAAATATAGCTTAATTTAATAGTATACGTATACATATACACCTGCCGTGAACAGTAATCAGCCATATTGTTTTGTATGCCAGGGTGCATACTTGATTATTGTGCACCGACTATCGCTTATATCTTAGGCCGATTATATGTAGTACTAGGTGACCGTCCGCAATGTTGTCCGCGTAAAGAAATCTTTATCTTAGTCGGGTAAAAAGTATCCTATAACCATCTTTAGTGTTTCCAGCTATCCCTAGTACCAAATTTGGTTAAAATCCAGACGAGACAAAAAAAACTGCCGAAAAGACGGAGTCACGCGCCGATAGACCTCCTGTACATCGCGCTTTTAAGGTTGTTCACGGGATTATGACTCCTCTCCTTAAAAAAAAAATTTGAACTTCAACTTATAATTTTATATTAGTATATATATTTTCAGTCGACCTACGTGCCTAACTGTTGCGTGACGAACTTGGCGTAAGACGCGGTTATCTTAAAACGTATTGATGACGACTTGGAAAATAACTATAGTTTATGAATAATAACACACCTAGCCTCGACAGTTATAAGAAACACCTGTAAATATCAATACACAATTAATTATTTTCGATTTTGACCTTTTTAACTGACAGTCGAACACCTGCGTCTCTGAATAGCGTGTAATTGCATATTTAAAACCGCTAACCAAGTGGGCATTTTACTATGTTTAACTATAAGGTCGGTATTTTTTGTGCAAGTAGACTTTAACGAATATGGGATAAGGACTCAAAACCTGTCTTGAATCGCGTGAGCTACGAGTATAGATAAGTATGTTGTGTTTCCTATTTCGATTATTGAAATATACATAATCTGTGGTTATACAGGAATTCTAATGGGTCGTAAAACGTAAATTATCACAGGGAAAACCAGAAATATTATGGAATACATTTAATTTGGAACGAAATTTGCTTACCAAAAAATCCCGCAAAATACTTAGAACTTGTTTTTATAGAATGTTATCATCTGAAGATAAACGAATTAGCTCGGTAGTCCAGTCTAATGTTCCCCACAAGATTAAAAACTAATGAGGAGGAACGATTCTAATAGTTTGTATCGCACAAACGTGAACGGTGTTCTATGTGATGTTGATGTACCTAGTCACATATGACGCGTTTGTAAATCTGTTTTGTGATTTTATTAAATCAAAATACAATTTTCAGCCACTTAGAAAGCAGACGCTTAAATACTGTTACCAACTTACCACGTACTGGCCAAAATGCAATGGTGTAAAATAGTATTTAAAGATATTCTTCTGATAGGCCAACTATCAAAATAACCATTCCTGACAAGTTTATTGCAAAAGTAAGATAACAGAATTGTAATAGACACCTATGCCGACGCCTCAACTCGGTCCGTTTGTCTGTTATGCGCTGTCCAAATTGTCAGTCGGTACGTCCCTCCTTTTATCTCAAGATCTTTTATATGGTGCTGAGACCTTATACGTAGTGTCAGAAGTGACATTATTTCATCCGATATTTTTATTTAATGTGCACACCATTCAACTTCTGGCGTGCACAAACCTCCATGTCATGTATAATAGATATAGATATTGAAATTTGTACCATAATTTTTATCACACTAATATTATAAAGGCGAAAGTTTGTGAGTGTGTATATGTGTGTGTTTGTTAGTTCTTAACGCTCAAACGGCTAGGCCAATTTTGATAAATTTTGGTATGAAGGCAGCTGACACCCTGAATTACTTAAAACATAGGCAACTTTTTATCTCGAAAAAATGTGGTGTTCCCGTGAGATGAGCGGGCAATACCGCGTGGCGCGGCTCGTTGGTACATAAAAGTAAGATCTACCCTTTTTGATACTGCACCAGTGAACCTTGTGTATTCTCTCGAGTTGAAAAGACGCCCTTGCACTATTTCCTTAACCTTTCCAACTAATACGTTTCGTGCTAAATAACAATGTGGGTGATTAGATACGTTTCTAACGCTTGTACATTAGTCACGCATCGTTTGATAAATGACAGATATACGAGTAATACATGTTTTGTATTGTGTTTATTCAAAGGATTTTATTTCATACTAAAACTTTTTTCATACAGTCAACGACAATGAATATTAACTGACAGATCTGAACATTCATCACTTGTAACAAAACAGCAAATACTCGAAATCATTCTCATTATTACGCATATTGGGCTTGCTTCCCTCCTGTTGCTTTCATACATTGTAGTAAAAATACATATACTTGCTACACCCGCAGAATAAAAGTTAACAGCAAAGACTCAGTTCACCCATAGAGTTCACATTATTCATTATAAAATGTAAAATTACGCAGAATTGTACCATACTATTTCATACGATTAATATCTGTGGGGAGCGAGCCCACAAATCTCCATTTATGTCGGTAACCGGGGCCTAGATAGCATCGAAATGCCGAGTCAAAACAAAAAGAACTAACCCTTTTCGTATATATGGCAAGAAGCTTTGATAAAAATATATGAGAGCTATCTAAATTGTTCAAAGTAACATAAGATACAAATTCTCCTACCACTTCAAATTCCTCAATTTTCTTTCATGACTCTCAACGTCTGATAGTTAAGATATCGCTTATTGCCTTCTACGACTCTAGCAAGAAATCGTGTATGTAGTTGAAACGGTATTTTCGTCGTAGTATTGAAATTGAATAGACTTTTTATACTGTTGTCCTAAAAGCAAAAACTCATAACAAGTCTGTAAAGTGTCTCGAAACATTGGAAAGATTTTTCCGTCGTATAGATCGGAGAATTTGTGGTGTCATAGAACTCTATTTATGCCTTGTAAAATTTCTATAATTATAGATAACTAACGTAACTGGTTAAGCATGAATTTCCTTAGCGAACTACTTTGCTTTCGACAAATAAGATTAAATTAAATAAGTATAGCAAATACCAACCAGTTTAGTTTAAATTACACTTAAATTGTAAGCAACATGTTATTTACGAGATAAGTCAATTCGCTGCAAACTAGGAAAGCAATTGACTTAAAAAGGCGCAGTTGGTAGGATTGACGGAATTTGAATTATCCGTGGTGAATTAGAGTGATCATGTGTTGTCGCAATCGCTTTGTTAGATCTGGGCCTAAACGCTAAACTGCTGGAACCTGTTAAGGAATGCAGCTAAGGCCGAATGTAACAGCCTTTGTAAGTGGGACGAGGGGCTTAATTTATCCAACGTGACAGCTCTGTGAATTTTGCGTGGCCTTGGTACAAATATCTTCTGAATGCTGTATCCGGTGTTTAGCTTGCGCCCTTTCATATGGTCTAAGGTAATTAATTGAGAGATATTATTCGACAGTTCAAAGATTAAATCTTAGTCTTGGGGCGTCTTTTATGGTGTTCTCGTTTCATGAGGATGCACTTGTGGTAAGTAAGCATAGAAATAAATAATACCGATTGGCTTTTTACCGAATGCAATTTTTAGATGGCAGTACAAGGATGGCTATGGAATGTAAGATTTGAATGAAGGAAGATCAGAAACTACAGACGATGGATGTAGACTTCCAATTATAACCAAGAAGATAAATTGTACTTACACGTGCTTGTTTCGAATGATGCAAAACAAAACAAGTTCTATATTTGTGTTGAACTTTTTACCGATGGCCGTTGCGGCACAAAGGTTCTTGAGTGGTGACCGCGTGCCGGAAGACGTAGCGTGGCTTCCCACAAGGTGGACCGAGGGCCTGATTAGGATCGCAGGAAGCAATAGGATGAGGGCGGCGCACGACTGATTGCACGATGTGGACAACGTTCGAAATGTTCACATGCCGACACGACATTTGACTGATGACGGAGTAAATACTCGTATAAAAACTTAAATGTTTCGTAATTAGTATTAAAATTGATAGCTCAATTTAATGTCTACCATTTGTCATGCTTTTGTACCTTAGAGACATTAAGCTTAACAAAGCATAAATTACCATAGTGTAGCATGAACATAGGTTCATAAGCTGAGAATAATGGTAATGTCTCTGAATTGAACAGCACGGCCTAACTTCTGGGTTCGATTGTGCTCGATAAATCTTGCGTTTAGTGAACATGGCATGGCACTGTTCGTAGGAGCGGCTTGCCTTACTGACGAGGTCGCCTGTGCTCTTAACAAATGTCAGTTATGATATCACTTAGACTTCTGACACAATTATACAGCATTCCAAGGAATGCATGGAAAGCAAATCCTGTTACTGTCTCAAATCTGAACACAATGTTCTAAATTCCGAGTCCGAGACGCAAACATCTGCGTTTGTTTTTTGACTTTAATCGTTCAAACAGATTACAGCTATACCCTACCCAGATATAGTTAAATACACGGTAAACCGTTAATTTTGTAAAATTTAACGTAGTTATATTCAAATAAGGCGATATTCACCATCTAAATTCGCACCAAAACCAGCTTCCAACAATCAAGAGTTCGTTACTCTCGTATACAAGCGAAAAGAAAGAAGTAAAGTGTGTCTGCATTTTATGTAGTTCAAGGAATTTGCAGTCTCAGTTGCAGTGCGAAAATGTAACGGTGTCAGCAATATTTGCTACTTCGCGTGACTTAAAAGACCATGTAATACGGCTGACGTAATCAAGTTTAGTACAACACACAAACAATGGCCGGACTTGTAGTTAGCTAAATTATTTTCGACTTATAGGGTCATAATATAAATATTTCACGTAGGTGGCACGACCAACTTTACGTCGAGTTATGAAATGCGTAACTTACGCAGTGTAAGCCTTGTCGACTTGTCGTTTACTGTATCTCTAGAAAAGTAAATTGAAGAGGCGGTTTTGTTGCTTACACATGGGCTCTAAACAATTATAATTCGATCCAAACTAAAGATCCTCTACGTAATAGTCGTTCGGGAAACTACGCAATGTCTTTTCGTCCGATATACCTGAGTGCCCAAGACGAAAGTCTTCAACCAATGTGTGTTACCAGTGATGACTTACGGCACCGAAACGTGGTCTTTCACTATCGGCCTCATCTCAAAACTCAAAGTCGCTCAACGAGCAATGGAGAGGGCTATGCTCGGGGTGTCTCTATACGTGATCGAATCAGAAATGAGGAAATCCGTAGACGAACTAAAGTGACCGATATAGCTCACCGGATTAGCAAGTTGAAGTGGCAATGGGCAGGCCACATAGCACGCAGAGCAGATGGCCGATGGGGCCGAGAAGTGCTCGAGTGGAGACCTCGGACCAGCAAGCGCAGCGTAGGACGTCCACCTACAAGATGGTCAGATGACCTTATAAAGGTCGCCGGAAGGCGCTGGATGCAGGTCGCTTCCAACCGGTATATATGGAAGTCCAAAGGGGAGGCCTATGTTCAGCAGTGGACGTCCTATGGCTGAGATGATTATGATGATGATGAGTCACTCTCTAATTTTATAAGAAGGATTTAATTGTTTTATTCGAAATACATGTAGGTACATTATGTTTTTATCACATAGGAGTGTAGAAGAGGGTACCTCGTTTATGTGGATACGAGCTTACCTAATCAGAAAATTACATAGGCCCTGAAATCTTGGGCTTCCCGAACCTTTTGTAAATGTCCCAAACATATCAGCTATTGTATTCTCAAGCTTTTCCCGGCTTATCTGTTATACGAGCCTTGAGTGAGCTAGTCGTTGTCATACTCGACAGACACTCAGTAATTGCCATAACAGTAAATCACCAAGGAAGTTAATTTAATTTCATAGAGTTAGACGTTAAATTAGTTTCTACAAATGAGAAGAGCTAGTCGTGTCGCATCTAGAAAATTAATGTTGGTGTCGCATTATTATAGGTATTAAATTACATGCTCAGCGTCAACCCTATATCCCGGAACCTATGAAGTCTGTAACACTTTATACTCTCGCGGTTTGCACACATAATGAAAACAAATTATTTATTTAAACTTTATTGCACATTATAAATAAGTACAAATGGCGGACTTACGCCATGAGGCAGGAACGGACGGCGTTGCATGCGCGCTTTGAAGTCTGTTAGCAACCCTATTATTTGAGACTTGTCTATTTTCAGAAATAATTCCAGTTTTTTTCTGTATATATTAAATTAGTTTTAGTTATTCGTTTTATTGTTTAGTATTTGTTATTTTGATATGCTTTTGATTAAATATTTTTCAGAGTAGAAGAGTACATTATTACAATTGTTTATAATAAAGATGATTGCTTTAACTATTGCGTAACTAGGCTGTTAACAGTTTATCTACATGGCTTTATAGCTGTAAATGTAATTTGCGGATACGGGTACTTATATGTTGTTTTCTCACGCCAATCCGAAGTCATGTTATAGACATGATAAATTGTGTCTTTCAAGTAACCGTTAAAATAGGGTCATGTAACATCTCATTACATTTTTATATTGCTAATAAAACCCTTGATTCTTGGGAAAAGCATTAAGAGTAGAATATTCTGAAGCCTGTTCGTCTAAAATTAGCACTCAACCGGCAATGTCACTTTTCTCGCAGATAATATATAAATTAATATTTGTGTAGGTGCTCAAATTACCTAATGTCAACTTATATGTTAACTATTACTAAATAAATATAGCTTCCAACTGGCTGTTGTACCCACAATCAGAATCCCAATCTTGTTAAGTTTAGTAAACAAGCCATAATAATTCTTTGAGCTCCGCCTCGAATAAACTATCATTGTTTGCAAACTTTTGAAATATTAAATCTCCGTCAATTTAGTTCGAAGTAAACAGCCCCGGGTGTTTCTTAAAGTGAGAATCGATCGTTTTTCAATGGTGGCACGAAGCGGTATGCGCAGACAAAAGCGAGATAGGTGTTGATAGATAGTTGTCGACCTTTACGCCGAGCGAGGACAAAAAGGGGAGTGAGGACGCACTTTTACTCAATAAGACTTGTGTGGAACGTCTAGCCACCTGTTTTGTTGTAACCTTTATTCAAAACTCATATTTAAATAAGGTAACTTATTTAAAAGTTTCGAAAATAAAACGCCGATAACACTGGCCACCTGGCTCTGCTCCCGGTCGGTCGATAACTGGAACATTTATTGGTTTCATGTCATTTGGTGGCCAGCGTAGTGCAAGCTATGTAATGTGATTTTAGTACCCCATTTTCTTTATTACGTTTGTTGTAACGTAACGTAGACAATGTTCAGCACGTTGGGGCCGGTTGTTCTGTTCCTGTCGGCAGATTGAACGTTAGTTTTAGATTAGCATTACATACTTGCCAAAAATATTTTTCTTACTATTAAAATAAATTCCTCACAAATTCTCAAAAGAAATTCCGAACAATATTGTTTTAAAATTGTATCAACTCGCTCATTTCTATTTGCCTACAATTAAAGTAGCAATGGAATTTGCACAATGGTAAAAGAATTCTGTATCCGCTTTGTTCTAGCAGGTGATTGTGTGGCCTTGTTGTCAATCATTGTCATTCTTAGATGTTGATGTGTTAAATCGTTGAAGTTTGATATACATTGTATATGTATTGGAAATAAAAAACAATTGATATATCTAGTTCCGCTTCTCAGTTAATAATAACCACAACGTATAGTAAGTATTGGGTACAAGTCAAGGATATTTGTATTTACATCGAAGATTTCTTCATTTGTTACAGCTAATTCAAAACATGCTTAAATTGCTGAAATATCATAAAATAGGAAAACCAGTGGAAATAGGTTTCTATAAACACCACGCTACTACCGCCTTTACAAAATTACGAGTTAAGTGGAGCAGAGGGGAAAAATAAGCGGTATTTACCACTGCTCATTTTTTTTTCATACGAACCGAGGTTTCGTTCTCGTCTGTTTCCTCCTCCAAAACTTAACCAATATTTACGAAATTCAAGGAACTGATGATGGCAAGACAAAGACAGAGAATTGACGCATTCGAAATGTGGTGCTGGAGGCGAATGCTTAGGATACCCTTGACGGCCAAGCGCACAAATGTGTCAATTCTTTCCCAACTAGGCATCAAAACTCGTATATCTACTATATGCCGACAACGATGGTTGCTTTCATACTTTGGACATGTGATGCGAAGAGGAGCTGAGAGCCTCGAGAAACTGGTCGTGATTGGTGGAGTGGAAGGCAAGAGAGGCCGCGGCCGCTCGCCAACTAGATGGACTGACCAGGTGAAAGACCCCACTTCCTCAAAGAAATTCCATGAAGCTGTGAGAGCAACAATGGATCGAGACCGATGGAGACACCCGATCAAGATTACGATACCTTGTGATCACGATCGTCAGGAATGAGGGACCGACTAAAGAAGAGAAGAAGGAACTGATGGGGAAGGAAACGGCCGCCTAGTACACAAATTCTATAATCATTTGCGCGGAAATATAAACGATCCGAAACCGAATATTTCTTCCCACTCAGTTCCTCAAGATTGGTTAAGTTTTGGAGGAGGAAACGGACGAGAACGAAACCTTGATTTGTATGTTGGTTACATTAAACTTGGAACTTATTTGTATGCGATGCCATAGTTACCAGGTGCAAACTTAACGTTACCTGATAATCTGGGAATGGGAGCAGTGATAATCTTAATTCTGACGATATACCATCATTTTGTAGCAACGTAAGTAACCGCTTACCATGCGGGTCGCCCGCTTGTTTACCGCCAACGTGCTATGAAATAAAGCAATAAAACTATTAATTTTATACATATTAAAATCTGCACATTTGATTCATCTCTGATTGCACTTTAAGCAATGATGTAACCTATTAGGAATCGTGGGAATTCATATTCACATTTATGTAATCAAAACCTAAGAAAGGAAGTAATAATTTATTAATAAATTAGCCAATTGGCACCTCGCCCTCGTGCTTTCATATTTATACAACTTTTATCGTACTCTATAATATCTCGTAAAACCATAGGTAAATCTCAAGTGTGAAGGTGTCTTTTGTTGATGAGTGTACGTTTAGGATGTATCCTGTCCTGTAGTCGAAACCTAGCTTAATAGTTAGGTTCCTACTCGACCAACAGCGCTATAACTTACCTTGCATACCTTCATGATATATATTATATGTGTATATTCGTAGATAATGGAGTTGTTTCTCGTAAATGACTATACATTGTCAACACATTAAGTACATTCCTTACAGCGGTGTCCCAGCTGCGTGACACTAAAATGAATTTACGCACTTATATTTCTCTTTTATTGAACAGTTGGCCTGTAAATATACATACATATTATGTAAATATTATGAAGAAATATATATCTCATTCCCATGAAACGCCACCGAACGGATCCGGAACCATATTAATGAATATTCATTCTATCATATATCACAAATTATCATAGCTGTAACGATTCTTTATAATCTTTTGTCAGTATTTTAGCTCCCAATACGGATATACATATATAGCAAGTAAATAATCATCTATTATGACATTTTGTTGGTATTGTATTAGTCTAAAATGGTCAATCGAGTTACTGTTGACACAACGACTACTTAGGTTACCTAATGGTCTCAGCAGAGCAAAGTGATACTAAAGGTGATGTAAGAATAATAATGTTGTTGAGCGCGGGAGCTTATGTATTTGCGGTTTACAAATAACATAATATACAGTGGTCTAATTTGATTGTAGCGGCAAATAAGTACTACCTATGTTCAATCATTTAAATAAGATTAATAGGATGCAAGTGAATATTGCCAAAAGTCTAACAGACTAAATAAAAATAAAAATGAAATAAAAATGAAATAATTTATTCTAAATAGTACTGAATGTAAATGATAACTGTAAAAGTGTGGCATCATAGAGAGAGTGGCAGATATGTTCGATTTTTGGCCGTTACTGTATCGTCCGCGACTGCAAATAATGACTTGTCAAAGGCAGTAAAACAGACAGTGGTGATATTTCAGTATTTTTTTTCTATTATACCTATATTTTACATTACTTAGTAGGTATGTCACATTTTTGTCAATGTTTAATATGTTCAATACTTATACAATAAAAGAGAAGGTAAACGTCAAAACCCAATAGAAGTTAGATTTATGTGTACAACGGTTTTTAACTTATTTATCCGTTGAGTCTGTGTCTGCAGTAAAAAGCTAACAACTGTCACTTAAACTCATTATAAAATGAATGGCATCATAGAACGTAAGCAACCTCGTCCATCTCAGTCTTACCTTAACAGGGCCGTATCGACCTATCTCTCTTCGATTCCATCTTAATGTAGCTCGTATATCGATTGGTACATCAACCTGTCTATGTTTTTCAACGACGAGCTATATAAATTACTCTTTATGTGGGGTTAGAATCACAACTACTGTGGTAAACGACGGTTTTTTTTTAACTAGAAGGTGCAAAACTGTTTCCGTAGTCGGGTGAAACATATCATTTTTGGATACCTTATCTGTACTAAAGATAAAACATAGAAACAATTTAAACTAAGAACTTAATATATATAAATACAAATATGTATATACATAACTAATCCTAATCTAAATCTCTGTACCAAAATTTGTTAAAATCCGTCCAGCCGTATCAGTTCAGTTTGATGAGCGAAAAAAAAACTAACAGATGGCACCGCGCACCCATAAAAATTAAAAATCCTGCATCGCGCTGTAGGGATTTTTTCTGAAATAATGACTTCTAGAAAACTCATTTTTTTGTCAAACTCTAAACATTTTACAATATGTTTCGTAAGTATTACCATACAATATGTATGTGTATGCGTATCTTGGTTGTTACTGGAGGTCTCATACAATTGTGTGGGAATGGGCTAAGCCTTCTTAGTGGCTTAATTAATGTGGGGCTATCAGTAACAGGTAAGGGCCTTCCTTGTTCCCATCCCAGTGAGTTTATTGTTCGAGTCGGTTTATGCCACTTACAACCAGTAGAAAGGGATATTTTTTACGTAGGTAACATCTTTGGTTCGGCTTTAGTGTTAATTTGGTTTACTGTTGTGGATAAGGACCAAAAAGTTGGACGTAATTTAGGCGTAGGTAGCCTTAAAAAAAAGCGTTTGGAAAAAGTTCTGATGTGCGACAAAAATCAACGACACAATAATGAACCTCAAAACAGTAGGTACCTTAAGGTACAAAATTCGATGGTTAAGTTGTCGTCGCATAAGGGAATAATTTATAAAAATTTTAATTAAATGAGTTAGGTAGTAAACTTTTTGGTCTTCACCCTTGTATTTTTTGATCCGGCGAACGAAGTGTCTTGGTTTCAGGTTAGCCAAAAATTCTTACATTATGCAAAAAAGTGGGTGTCCCACCCAAACCTTTGCTAAAATTAAACTACTTTACTTTAAATAAACAAGTTTCATTTTATTTCATTTATTTATTTCATGAACAATACAATTTTTGTGTTACAGGCACTATATAATTAAATGATTCTATACTTAGAATTGGTTATCATTTGACGAGTACAGTTTTTCTTATTAAAAAACTAACGTACTTACTTACTTAGATGTCTGTACTGATACTCCCTTTACGTTATTGTGTATAATACTCTCCTGATTGTACATTACATTCTATAATATCACCAATCATCAAAACTAAACCGGTATAAAATAAACTAGAAGAGCCAACTGGATTTATCCAAAGGTACCAAGGAGAACAAACTTGTCGTTCTTCTGTCTAGCGATGTCCATTGCATGCTGTTATTACCTGCACATGTAATTATGTTTTATTGAGCTTTGTATTTATTCAGTGATTCCATTCCGTCTGGCATGGGTCAATGCCTTTAGAAAAAAGTCTTATGAGCACCTAAATCTTACATAAGAACTTTTTGACCGCTAAAATTATAAGTATTTACCTTAGAATATAGTCTTCACTTCTTGGTAAGACCTTTAACCTTTTCTTTTATTTGATCAAAGTACCAAGAAGTGAAGGAAGCCCATGAACGAAACAGCTGGCGATTGCTACACCGCCAAGAGCTCAGCTCTTAAATTGTATAACGATTCTTAGAAGAAGAATATAGCCAAATATATATATAGATATATATATGAGGTAAAACAAAAGTACCTCATCCACTGAATTGCTTTTGGTAGTACAGTTAGGTGTTGCTGTTATTTTATTATAAGTAGATATAAATAGAGTTCAACTCAAAATTCGTAGCAAGTGTGTGAATATAATCAATCATAAAATAGATTAAACTACCAATGGATCAACGTATTTTAACTAAAATACGTACTTACCTGAACATTTTTAATGTATCTGTTACAAAATGACATACGAAATTATATTTAAGACCTGTTTCGGAGAAGATAAGTTTCATACCTTAAGAGGCCTTATTCCTTTTGAAATTTATTTTTTTCATATTATGACTAATATATTGATAATTTCAACCAACTTTTTGAAGTGAATAATACTTTTCCCCGAGTTCTAGGAAGTAACATAGCTTTTTCATGCTTTTATTGCGTGCAGTCGAAAATAAGTTGTAAAAACAAATTTTCAGGGTGAATTTTGTCAATTTCGAGTAGTTTTCGAAACAAAATTTATCAATGAAAAATTCAAACTGTAGGTTTCAAATATATACCAATAAATCCCAATAGCCCTGTTCTAGGTAGTAACACCAATAAAATGTAAAGAAACATGTTCGATCATATAGAAAAATGTCTAAAACGATCACCATTTTAAAAGGAATAAGGCCTCTTAAATACATTACAACTACAGCAGTTTTCGCTACACTAATATGTATAAGTATTCTGTGACACTATTTAAATGTTTATATATATATATTTTTGTCATTGTTCACCTACAAAACAAATAAACCATTAGTTTAATATGGCAAGTTGCTTGGAGTGCGAAACTACACGAAACTCATAGATAAGACATCAACGCGAGCTTGATGTTTTCTTACTACCAGTGGTCTTTTTGTGATTGTCTTTGCCGTAATTGCTCGTTCTATCTCTTTTACTCTTCGTAGAAAAGAAGAGACACGTGATGTTAAATGGCGCCATGATCGTTGATGCAGAATGATCTCACTGATGACTGCTGAGTCAGAAACCAATGTATAAATTTACAAGTCACTGATTAATTTTGCTTTCGAGGCCATTTTAAGCTTCACGATTTCGATTGGTTCTAAATATATTTGAATGTATGATTGTGAATGTATATATAACTAGCTGTGCCCCGCGGTGTTACCCGCTCATCCCACGGGAACACTAAATTTATTCGGGATGAAAAGTATCCTATGTCCTTTCCCGGGTCTCAAACTATCTCCATACCAAATTTCATCTAAGTCGGTTTAGCGGTTTAAGCGTGAAGAGGAAACAGACAGACAGACAGACAGACAGACACACTTTCGCATTTATAATATTAGTATGGATATGGATGTATAGTCCCACAGTAAGCTTCTAGTAAGGCTTGTGTTATGGGCAATAGACAACGATATACATAATTTGTTAGGTAGCGCGACTATTCGCAATATATTTTGTTGTGTATATGTATTCAATGTTTACGTATGAGCCTGAGCGCGTCGTTGTCATAGCGACGGAGCGCGGGTTGCGGGGGGAGGTGCGCGTGAGCCGCCTCGCCACAGGAACTTGCCGCGACCCGCAGTGTTGTTGTGTATTTGCTTCGTGTCGCGCGACAACTGCGCGGTCAAGTATTAGTTGTTTTTCGTGTATTTTCGTTTCGTGTTTGTATGTGTCGTGTATTCGTTTTAAATAGTATATTTTAATTTTTCTCACTCATTGACTTTAATTTAAGAACCCCGCACCTAACTACAAAAAGCTGGTCCTACGAGTTCGGATGTGTTAAGTGTTGAACCATGAGTGTAGAAAGTCGGAAACCGAATACACGCAGTCGAGCGAAGATGACGAAACCGGCAGAAACAGGTGCAGATGCAGCTCAACAGCTCGCGCGTGACTCCGCGACGGGTGGTCGTAACGACCACGGGGATATAACGGAATTACCGCCGTCGGAGACATGGACGCCGGCATCAGAGCGCACCGTCAGGCCACGAAGCAGCGCCAGCCACTCGTCAAGACTTAGCCAGGCCGCCCGCGAAGCGCAAAGAATGCGCGCGGAATACGATGCGGAGGTCGAAGTGGCTAAACTCAGAGAAAGTTTAATTAAAAAGAAGCTAGCACTTGATATGGCGGAGCTAGCAGTACAGGAAGAAGAGCAGGAGGGATCGCTAGCCAGCGCCGCGAGCAGAGTATCGGCGCGCCTGCTCAACAACGCGCCGCCGCCGGAACCGTGGCGCGCGCGCGCCGTCGCGCCATATACGCCGTCGCCGCCGCCGCCGCCGAAGAAACGAACGGATATTGATCGCCTGGCGGAGGCCATCGGCAAGCTGGGGCAGACAAAGAGAGTGCCGCGACAGGTGCATGAGATACCCAGTTACGATGGTAACGCAGCGGACTGGCTCACTTTCAAGAAGGCGTACCGATGCACCAGCGAGATGCACGATTTCGAACCATATGAGAACATGGCGCGCCTCCGAGTCGCGCTCGTCGGTGAAGCGAAAGTCGCGGTCAGCGACTTATTGAGAACCTCCTCCGATCCTGAGGAGGTCCTTAAGGCGCTCGAAGATGAATTTGGGCACCCGAGTCGCGTCTTAGAGTGTGCAATCAAGAGAGTTCGCGATCTACCGAAAGTTAGCGAAAACGGGAACGAAATTCGTAAGTTTACGAATGCTGTGCGGAATTGTGTGTCTGTGTTAAAGACTATTCGTGCCGATGGATATTTAAACAATCCGCAACTGATAAGTGAACTTTTAGGTAAATTAACGCCTTATCAACGCGCTCAGTACGGCGAATTTGTGATGCGTTTAGACAATAACAGTGGTGTTGATTTACGAGTGTCGCCAAACCTAAACATTCTAGTGGACTTTCTGAGTCAACTAACTCGAGCGTCTTCATATTACACGCCTGTAAATATAAGCAGTGTCGGCGGAACGTTTGAAGCGCGCGCGCCGCCGCCCGCCGGTCGGCGCGATAAGGGTGTGGCCGTGCGCACGAGCGGAGCGAGTCACCGTGTACATACGCAAGTGGAAGCGATTACCGCAGTTGCTAAAACTGAACAATTATCATGTGTTAAGTGTGCACGGGCTCATAAATTGACTGACTGCGGTGAATTTAAAAGTCTTACCCTGAATGAACGTTGGGAGTTTGTTAAGGAAAAAAGACTGTGTTTTAAGTGTATCGCGAAAACTCATTCGAGAAGGTTTTGTCGCGCAAAACGCTGCGGTAAGTGTAAGTGGTCACATCACGACTTGCTACATAAGGACGCGCAGAGCGCTACGCCGCCCGCGGTGGGACCACCGCCTTCGCTGCCGCCGACGTCGGTGTCGGAGTCGGCGCCCGCGCCGCCCGAGCCGCCTGTGAAATACGAAACTTTGACGAACGTCGGTGAGTGTCAAGCGCGTGCGTTGTTAAAAGTGTTACCGGTGACAATAGTAACAAGTAATGGTGCCGAACATTCCACATACGCTTTGTTAGACGATGGCGCTTCTGTATCGATCATAGACGATAAACTCGCGAGTGATGTTGACGGACCCGTAGTGCCTTTGAAGTTGATGACCGCGCGCGGACATTGTGTGACTGACAATAATTCGCGAAGTGTTAAAGTCGTTGTGCGCGGTCCGAACGGAGTTAGTCACGACATTTCGGTGCGTACTCTACGTAATGTTAACTTACCGTCGCAGACGTTACCGGCGCGAGTGCTTGAAGAGAACGTGCACCTCCGGGACCTCGGTTGCAGTGAAATGAGGGAGGCGAAACCCATGCTGTTGTTGGGCCAAGACAATTGGAAGCTCATCGTCGGCCGGGAGATTCGACAAGGTAAATCCGGTCGCCCAGTCGCTTCTCTTACAAAATTGGGGTTTGTTATTCATGGTCCATTAGGAGGGGGGGTTAGTGGTAGTCAATACGACTCTGCCAACTGCATGCTCACGCCGCTTGACGATTTGCACGCTATAGTGAAAGCTATTAAAAGTAAACATTATGTTGACGACTATTTGGATAGTGTTGATTCCATAGAAACGGCACAACAGCTGATCGCTGATGTCACCCACATTCACCGATCAGGTGGTTTTGATATCAGGGGGTGGGTGACAAATTCAGCAGAATTAAGTGAAAAACTGCCATCTGTTGTGCCGGGTCGTGTTAAACTGGACAAGTTGGAGACCGAGCGCACATTAGGTATGATCTGGTGTCCGTCAAGCGATTGCATGAAATTTGATCTGTCGTTCAAGCGTTTGCCGATTGAATTAGTTGAAGGTCAGGTCAAGCCTACTAAGCGCGAGTTCCTCAAGTTTATCATGAGTATTTTTGATCCATATGGTCTAGTATATCCCTGTGTGATACAGTCACGGGTTCTCATGCAACGTGTTTGGCAGTCGGGAATAACGTGGGATGAGTACATCAAGGACTCTGAAGCCGTCATCTGGTTTCAGTGGCTGAGCAAGTTAAAGGCTTTATCGAACGTTGCCGTGCCTCGGTGGTACGGCCTGCAACGGTCGTCAGCAGTAGACCTTCATGTCTTCGGAGATGCCAGCGAAAAAGCATACGCGGCTGTGGCATTTCTAGTAGGTACTGGTGGCGATGGTAGTAGAGTATGTACAATGGTAGCAGGTAAAGCACGCGTAGCTCCCGTCCGAGTTGTCTCAATTCCGCGCCTTGAGTTGCAAGCTGCGGTGTTAGCATGCAGGTTGGCAGTGACTATTAAGTCCGAATTAGATTTCGATATCACCAACTTGTATTTATGGACTGATTCGAAGACGGTCCTTATGTGGATAAATTCTGACGCGCGTGACTACCAAAAATATGTTTCTCATAGGTTGGCAGAAATTGATAGCTTAAGCAAGAGAAGTGACTGGCACTGGGTACCTTCCGAGTCCAACCCTGCTGATGAGGCGACCAGGATGGACTGGCCTAATGACAAGGGCATGTGGCTTTCGGGTCCCCCCTTTCTCTGTGATCCACAGGTACCCTGGCCGAGCTGGAGCCGTGAGGAGCCCACCGTCGACGACCCGGAGCGCTTGGAGAGGGCGCTCGTGACAGCCGAGGCTGGCTGTCCTGTTATCGACGTGGCGCGCTACTCCAAATGGACGCGAGCTGTGCGCGTCACTGCGTACGTGCTTGCCTTTATAAGCACGTGCAGATCTCAGCAGAAGACGGCGAAGCTTACAGCGGAGAAGTTACAGGAGGCCGAGAACTTCCTATTGAAGCAGTCGCAAGTTCACTCCTTTCCTGATGAGCTTAAGGCCCTGCGGGCTGGACGCCCGCTGCCCAGGTCAAGTCGCTTCATAAAGCTTGACCCCATGTTGTACGAAGACGGACTGCTGCGCGTCAGGGGACGCCTTAGCGCTTCGACTGAACTGTCATTCGACGAAAAGCATCCAGTGATCCTCTCTGGTACCTGCAGCACTACACGACTGCTCGTGCGCCACTATCACGAACGTGCGCTGCACGCCAACCACGAGACAGTCGTCAACAACGTGCGAGAGCGATTCTGGGTGACCTGCATCCGGCCTACTGTGAAGGCAGTCGTTGCGCGCTGCCAGTACTGTCGTGTGCAGCGCGCGCGGCCCAATCCACCGAAGATGGGTGACTTACCACCCGTCAGGCTTGCCACAACTCGGCGAGCATTCGTCAACTGCGGGGTGGATTATTTCGGCCCCATGGAGATCACTATTGGACGGCGCCGGGAGAAACGGTGGGGCGTGTTGTTCACATGCCTCGCCACACGCGCCGTTCATCTCGAGTTGGCTGCTTCTCTCAGCAGCGACTCTGCCATACTTGCCTTACGCCGCTTGATAGCGCGCCGCGGGCAACCAGCAACCATCCTGAGCGATTGCGGCACCAACTTCGTCGGGGCGAACAAAGAACTGCGCGCCGCCTTACGTGGACTGAACACTGAGGGCATACGTGGTAGTGCTCTGGCTAAGGGCATTGAGTGGAGATTCAACCCTCCGGCAGCTCCACACATGGGCGGTGCCTGGGAGCGGCTCGTTCGCTCCGTGAAGAACGCCCTTCATGCGACGCTAAAGGAGCGCGCGCCGTCAGAGGAAGTGCTGCACACCGTCCTGTTAGAAGCGGAGCTGGTCGTCAACAGCCGCCCGCTCGCATACGTCGCAGCTGATCCCGACGAGCCAGTCGTGCTCACACCAAACCATTTGCTGCTTGGGACGGCGGCGGGAGATGCGCGCGTGACGGCTTACAACCCCACTGACTTGGATGCCCGCCGTCAATGGAAGAAGGCGAATGGGCTGGCGGACATGTTTTGGCGACGCTGGTCCAGACAGTACTTGCCCACTCTCCAGCGACGCCAGAAGTGGGCAACAGCCACGGGCTCCATCAAAGTGAACGACGTAGTAGTGATATGCGATGGCAAGCAGCCTCGTAACATGTGGCCCCGTGGCATTGTGAAAAAAGTGTTTCCGGGTAGTGACGGCCATGTGCGCGTAGTAGACGTTAAAACTGCTACTGGGTCGCTGCGTCGTCCCGTTACACGGATAGCCGTGCTACCTACCGACGGTACATTTGTCGATTGAAGCCTCCAACTGGGGGGTGGTAATGTTAGGTAGCGCGACTATTCGCAATATATTTTGTTGTGTATATGTATTCAATGTTTACGTATGAGCCTGAGCGCGTCGTTGTCATAGCGACGGAGCGCGGGTTGCGGGGGGAGGTGCGCGTGAGCCGCCTCGCCACAGGAACTTGCCGCGACCCGCAGTGTTGTTGTGTATTTGCTTCGTGTCGCGCGACAACTGCGCGGTCAAGTATTAGTTGTTTTTCGTGTATTTTCGTTTCGTGTTTGTATGTGTCGTGTATTCGTTTTAAATAGTATATTTTAATTTTTCTCACTCATTGACTTTAATTTAAGAACCCCGCACCTAACTACATAATTATATATTAAAGAGATAAATACGTACTAAAATACACGGAAAACTTACATGAACCAGGAACAAATATTCGATTTCATCACACAAATATTTGCTCTTGCCCGGGATTCGAACCCAGGACCGTCGGCTCAGTAGGCAGCTGTACCCGCGTCGCCAGTATGTTTATTTTATACATACCGATGCACTCTGTCCTAAAAATATGTTTCACAGAGGATTACTTATCATTTATTCCACAACCACACTGCCAGCCGCCTATGCTAAACATCAACGAGAGCATAAGAAAACTTAAGTAAAAAGTAAGTACAAGTACAAGAATCAAACTTCCTTTGCGCGTCCTTTGACAAAAGATCTATCTTGCGGCTTCTTTGAATGCGCCTGCGCGCCGTGTCGTACCCCCTCCCGATTCCTCGGAACTATAACCAATCACCTTTTGTTTGTTAAACGTCGCAGCCTTCGTAGAAAATCCAACCTTTACCCGAAATAAATACGAATGAAATCCGTAGTTTGGGCCCTTAGCTGTTCGAACGGCTAGCTCCAAGTCAGTTTTATTTCAAGGGAATTAAGTATACTATTTGCTGTGACTTTCACGAAGCTTTTTATAACCTGTAAAGGTAATGTCCCCTAGTAGAGTAGATGTTATCATTGTGATAATACAAATAAATAAACTGCGTTATACACTGCGAGTTAAGATAAGTATGTTGATACAGTTGTTTTAAGGAATTGTTTTCCGTTCAATCGAATGAAGGTCTTATGTGCTTTCTAAATAGTAGTCTGTAGTACTTGTAGTACAAATAGTACAATTGTCTGTCAGTGAATGTTAGGGTTAGTAGTGGGAGTAGGTAAGGTGGTTAAATAGAACTCATATGTGGCTTGCATATTAATAAAAAAATCCGATATGATTTGTCATCATTTCCAAATGTTAGATTGTTCGCTAAAAATAATTTTAATTTATTATTAGTAAATTTTGCTACTGCCTCAGGCCAAAAGTATGGAAACAAGCTTAATATTATATTACAGTACAAAGCTGTGATTTTTTTATGCAATAAATTACTAAACTAAACAATAAAAATTATAATACATATTTTACAAATCAATAACCTAAATTCTGCTTATGAAAATTGCCAGTGCAACACTGTGTAGAATGACAGTAAAAAAAGGCGACATGCAACTTTTATGCGGAGTTAGGAAAGTATTTATTTTTTTACAATATTATGATGTTTCAACAGTGGTGAACGTTTAATGTTTTAACCTTTTTGGGGTGGCCTAATGGTTACCAACATTTACACAATGAAACTTTAAATATTAAAAGAAACACTTTGTTTCCATACTTTTGGCCTGGGGTGTACGTAAATTGCGTCCTAAAAATGGCGAAAATTTGTTTTTTTTTTCTTGGAAAAGGGTCATGATTTCATGTCATGCAGGCTCGTCATTTGTTTTGTATGGGCGCGTGGTGCCGTGCCAACCTGGTTCCATTTGTTTTCATAATTTCCTTTGTCCTCGCATCACGCCGCAATGGCTGGTCAATTTTTAGTCAATTTTGATTCAGGGATAGGTCATCCAAAGATAGGATACTTTTTATCCGTCTACGGTAAAGAAAAAATACGCGGACGAAGTTTTGGTCACCTTCAAGTATTATTTTATTTTCGCAAATATTTTGATGCGTCATTGCAGAAAACGCAAGCCTTCACTATCGCTTGCAGATATAATTGTGCGCGGATTTGATATTCGTCTCACGCGCAAGTGCGTGTGATCGATCTTTTGTCGCCTTCGTTTGCATTTACGTCGCACTGAGACTTACAATTTGTGTCTTTGTTTCAGTGACCATTATTTATTGTACCTATAGGCAATGTGTTGATATAATATTTCTAATTACGATACTGGGATTAGGATTACAATAAGTTTTACATCATTTAGTATCATTTTTTGTTAAACTATGTCACAAAAAAAAAACACACGTAATAGTTATTTTGTGATATAGCAGGCACTTTGATTTAATTAGAAATTGAGCGCGAAATTATCAGTTTATAACACTTTATAAACCATCGCAATTTTATTGTTTTCCTAGTACCTTTAGCCAATAAAGGCAAATACGCGTACATAGCGGACATAGCGGTATTCAAATAAATACCTTCGACGGCCAGCAGTCAATTATAAGATGTAGCAGCCCATAAAGATTTCGAAACAAAACGATTAGTGCCATCTAATTGCGATAAGCGTTGGAGCGAGTCAATGATTCCAAATTAAATAGTTTTGCAGTTGAATGCGCTACAGCAGTTTCCCCGTTAGTTGAAACAATTGCTGACATTGCGGCTGTTAGCTCGTGAACTTTG
The DNA here is from genome assembly GCA_932273695.1 of Apotomis betuletana. NCBI lineage: Eukaryota > Metazoa > Arthropoda > Insecta > Lepidoptera > Tortricidae > Apotomis > Apotomis betuletana. The sequence goes on from OW026300.1 coordinate 18,521,304, forward strand.
AAACTAGTTCTTGTTATAATTGCAAGTATTATCACGCTTTAGGTAATTAAGCTAAACATGCTTCTAGTTACACACGTCCTTGATATGTCTATTTTAGCGATTAATTTTACATTTATTTAACTTGATACAGCTCAAATAGCTAGAATGGATACAATACTATCAGAATAAGATCTATCACCAACATTAAGTAATTCTTAATCCTGTGTATCTACATTTCTTTAAATTAGTCTTAATTGTAATTACCTATGTAGTATATTAATTACTGCTTTTTATAAAAGCACAGAATAGATACAAGTATAGCTTACTGTTTTGATCTTGGCGAAAGCCGCGACGATACATCCGCGGACATCCGAGAGATCGAACAATATTGCAACCATAAAAATGCTCCAAAGTTAACTTCCGTGAATTATTTACAATCCGTTGAGTATCGGTTGATATTTGTAGCTTAGTGGCTATTTATTGCCTTCTTGGACTTTGGTATGACTCTTTGGCCCACCGAATTCTCTTCGCGAACACGTTCCTCGAACGTGTGGACAACATAAACACTAGAGATGCACCTAACTGGCACAAGCGACGTGTGCACTTACGACAAGATTTCCCGTCAATAATTGCATCCTTACAACATCCACGTATCAAGTATTATGAAGCTGTAAACATTACGGTGTTGTAAACGTGTGATGTAACGTAACATAAGTGCTGCTATCCATAAAATATTCAAATAGGGATAGTTTTATTGACATAGGTGCGGTTAATTGCTTTAACGAATTCTTAATTAGTATTGCGCAGGTGTTTTCTTCTGTAGAGTCTAATACTTAGTGTTTTTTGGAATAATGCATTCTCAACTAAGATTGGTTAGTAAAATAACCAAATTGATTTTTAGTATTATCCTAGTACCTAGTACCTTATTTTATTGTAGTAGTAATCACTCTTTCAAAAATAAATATGTACATGAAATATAACCTAAATAAAAAAAAACAGAACATCCCTGATACAAAGTAGCTGGTCATCATGAGACCTTCATACATGGAGTGATATAGAAGATGCTACTAAAACTGAACATAAATACAAAATTTGGAATTCTTAGTTTTAATATTGGCTGAGATCTTGTGACTTGTTCCAATTAAAGCTGAATATATTAACTGCTCCTATTTCCACCAAACGTAGCTAGGAACCATCTTGACGGACATGTCTTTCGCACTCAATTTGGTCCATCAGTTTGGGGGCTGCGATGCCACAAACAGACACACAGATACCCCGATACACGATGCCACAGACAGACACACAGATACACATTTTAAACTTATCACACCCCTCTTTATTCGTCGGGGTCTAAAAATATACAAAATTTTGGACATTCATACATCAGTTTAATAATAATTTGGGCTATATTTGTCTACCTATGTATGATATGTACCTATAGATCAACGGTGAAGAGTTTTACGGTACTAATCTAATTTGTAATCTTAATCATAGTTATGGTAAACTATTAACTGTTTTAAAACTAGGTATAACGGTTATATCATCTGAAGTTTCCGACATCATTTTATACTCGTAAAACGAGTTTAACTTGAAGAGCATCTCTAATTAAATTGATTGGGTTTGCGTTACACGATTCTCAAAATTAACATGGATATTTTGCATAATATAATTTAAGGTGAGATTGTGATTGATTCGTTTATAAATATGTATTGTTTAATATTTTGGGAAATTATCTTAAATTTGCATCAAACAATACCCATAAATTCGTTTAGTATTTTCGAAAACGTTAATTTTTTTAGGATATTTCGCATTCGCAAGGCTTGAATAGTGTGTAATTTCATTTTGAATATATTAGTCATAAATTACAGCTCATCCGGCGTGTCATGCAAAACACCTGACTATTTGACCGTGTTTCTCTAATGAAAGAAGATGACATCATTTGGAATGCTCCGGCTTTCTCAACGAACCACGCCCGTGTTGTGGGCGCATTATTTAATACCAAAGTAATTGCTTAGATCCCTATCATTATTGCGCGGACGCGGTGGGATGGCTCCCGGCGATGGACCTCATCTGCGTGGATTTTTTTGGATCTAAAAAACTGGTTATGCCATAGACGCACCCAAGTGTTCCGTACCCGCAACAATATTACAAATATATGGCTTGTTTTGGAAATTGGATTAAAATCGAGGTTGGTTGGTGCTCGGCACGCACGTTTTGTGATGAATGAGTGCCGCGCGATACACTTCATTTGATATTACAAGGACGGTACCCTAAAAAGATTTTTTGCTGGACTAGGCCGTGGGAATCGTGGACGGTTTGGTTTCGGGGCAGCTTGTTATCTAACATCTTCATCGGGTTCATTGGGTTGTATCGCCTGAAGCTTACTTAGGAAGAAGTATCTCGTGGACTTGTCTGGAGGTCAAGTTGCGTAAGTAAATTAAGGTTAGATGGGACATGCCTTTCTAGCCTTTGGTAGTCTGTACGTTGTGTAATTGATCCTCATTACTGGCGGTTTCCAGCTCCAGTCGGGACACCCGATACACGCGTCACAAATGACTCCGGATGCTCGGTATCTCCGTAACGCCATACGCCTGTAACCAGTTCCACGGCTACGCTTTTTGTCTCATTTTTATCTCGTCCTATTTTGTTTGCGATCTGGCGGTTATGGCCATTAGTGGATCCTGGGGCTTTTTGATTTTAGATTTCGTTACCAACTTGCGTCTGGTAATTTATTTTTCGAAGAATTTCGTTTGTGCAGGATGTTTTTTGGTTTTCTAATGAGGCATTTTTGTTACTTCGCATGTGTTAATAATCTTTAGAAATGTTTAGATCTAGATTGTAAATTTAATTAGTGCCTATTTGTTCATGTACAACAATAATTCACACATTTCGCGTCTTAAAATAATGTCTCACAACACAATCATTCATATATAGAAACTTGTAATAAATAGTAAATAACCTTAATACACTTCTTCCTAACACGTGACCGACTTAATGGTCAAAACTAAGCCAACATTATACTCGTTGTCTAAAGTCAGTCTTCCAAACCACGTTTCTCATGTTCCATAAACTATTTCTCCCACGGCTTCTCACATTGTCAGCACGCGATGTAGATACAGTGTGCAACAAAAATTTTGCTTATAAAGATCCTTATTCTTAGAACATAAAAGCGCTCTTTACAGGTTCGTTCTTTTGTCGCCCTTTGTAATAGTGCCATCAATCTAACACCGGAACAATGAGTTTCGTGCTACGTTCAGTTTTACACTACATTATTGTACCATTCTGATTTTACAAGTCAAAGGTATGGAGATGTAAAAAGCCGTTTAGAATCACTGATGTATGACTTTCGATTTTATTGTCGATTTTGTTAACTACAATACGTGAAAGCTTTCGCTTCAATTGACTTTCTTATCCTTAATAGCGGAATGGTGTTGGAGGTTCCGTTTCGATAAATCACTTATGCTTTAATATATAAGTAATAGGCTTTGATGAGTTAACCTGCTCGTACGAGCTTTTTGAAAGTACTATACCTACCTACCTACTTAAACTATAGGATACGAGTTGAGTTTAAAGAAGCCTTCTCTTCATTGCGATTCAAGCACTCAATAAAAAAGCCAATGTGTGTCAGTTGTAAAAGCCTCTAAACCTAATACTATGTTAATAAACGGATTCATTCATACGAGTATGTTTGAATAGAGGCAATGCCTTTGTTTAGATCTCCCACGCGTGTAACGGAACGCAGCAGGTAAACGCTGGTTAAATTGTTGCCTCCAATGTATCACTGCCTATATAACAAATGTGCGAAAACCTTTCCATAGGATAAAAAAGTGCTTACAATATGTCGGAAAATACAAAAAATACGCTAACATTTTTGTTTGTAATAATAATAATATTAATTTTGTGGAAATATTTTCGGATTACTAGAAATATCAATTATGGTTATTTTGGAAGGATTTTTTAATAATGTATGTAAATACAGAGTGAATTATAAATAGGTGGGAGGCAATTATTCACTTTTACTCTTAATATTGACCAGACGAAGGCATTCAAATCACGATTACTATACAATAGGAGGCAGAAAAATGGGCGTGACAAAATAAATCACCGGTTTGATTGTATCAGACCTTTTAACAATTAATAGCATGATGGTAAACGATAAAAACGGAATCATCAAAAATAATGGTGAAAGTAATTTCTTTTTGTGTTAAGAGAAACTTCAAACTGTCACGTCAGAGTTGCCATAAATAATATAGATTGACGAATTCTGGCCAATAAAGTTAATGATGGAGTGTCACATGGTGGACGTAAATATCGGTTGTGCAACAAAGCAGGCAGCTCGAAAGTTACGGCAACCTTTAAAGATTTTCGCAACAGTAACTTTTGGATACTTATGTACTTGCATTTGCAAGTTTAATGTAACGGTGTTGAGGATTGTTTTTGCGCGGTTATTCTGTAGCGTGTCATTGTATCAACAATAAATACAATTAATTATGATTACTTACTAAGACTAAGGTATTCAATACCACACAATAAAACACCTGCTACAGGTTCTTTCTTTTGATCTTCATAAATGTAATGCTGCCTAAACATTGTATTTTAATAGTTTTTTTTGTGTAAAATCCGTCGCAAAATTGGTTGCGAAGCGTGGCAACACCTCCGGCTGAGCTGACGCGTGTAGTCGCCTATGAACGCGCACCGATTACCCGAACAAAAGCGGAAGGCGGAGCGCGCTGGTCTGTCAGCTATAAGTAAGGGCACGCATAGTGAGCCTATCTTCTCGACGTGTTGAAATAAAACATTTAAGTCATTGAAAATGAAGGTAATGTATTTTTAATAACAGAACCGCGTATTCTTTCTAGATTGTTGTTACCTACCATTATGTTTCAATCTTGAAACACGGCATTAAACCATCTATTCTCTATTTACGGACATACTTACATTGTCAACATACTAAAACGATTCATTACTAAGAATTAATGGAGTACGTTTACAAACGTACATATTGGTAAACTGTAAAAAATATAGATAGATAGATAAATAGATAGATAAATAGATATCAGACAACCTCACACAAATCGATCTTAGTCCCAAATTAAGCTCAAGCTTGTGTTATGGGTACTAGACGACGATATATATACTTATATAGATAAATATATACTTAAATACATAGGAACAACCATGACCCAATCACAAATATTCGAGTTCATCACACAAATATTTGCCCTGGCCGGGATTCGAACCCGGGACTGCTGCTCAGTTGGCAGGTGCTTGCAAACTGAGCCAACCGCGTCGTCAAATATGTAACTAAGTCAGTTTTAGTTACTAACTACGTAAACCTGCAACTGTCATAACTGTATTAATTACACAAACTGTGTCAAATACGTTTATTTGGTATGAAGCTACATATTTTAAAATATATGTGAGACTTTAAGTTATATTTAACACTTGGCATTCGTCTCCCGTATATCTGAGTAAATAAAGTTTATTTATTAATTCAGTGACACTCTATTAGCATAATATACATAAACTAGCATTAACCCGCGGCTTCGCTCGCGTGCCTATATAATATACATCATCCTACGGGTACAATGCTCTTTTTTTCAGGATTAAGAGTAGGCTATTTGTTAAGTTACTATGACTTAACATAATTATTGAAAAGCTTGAATGTATTTATTACGGATGCAGGAAGTTTCCCGATCATTACTCCTCCCGTCCCAACGCGCCGCCCGCCTATAGGTACCGATTGACGACGATCGAGATGCCACCAAATACTATTTTTTTAATCTATTAGGATAGCGCGGGTCTCTATCCATACCTCAAAAGCAAAAACAGAACCCAGAAATTTCAAAATCGGTGGCATTTTCGTAATTAACGTCCCAACAAACCATAAAAATTACACCCATACTCATATTTAGTCATTTCAACCCCATCGCACCCCAACAGGCGAGACGGTATTTCACGTCCACCACGTTTGTTTTTGTTTTGGTAATCAGCGACCCGATAAACCATAGAAACATTACCCTTGTTGATTTTCAGACTTTGTCACCATATTCTCCTCCTTTAGGGGTTGAATTCTCAAAAAACATGAAACACGTGCTTACTCATTTATCGTTAGAAATACTCCTTGGAAGTTTTCAATAAAATAGTCTAACTAATCTTTTTTCACCATACAAACTTACGACCCCCATTTCACCCCTTTGGGGGGGGGGGGGTGACTTTTGACAAATGCTTCTTTTATTGCACCCCTAGACTTTATAAGGACACGTAGGTTCCAAATATGGACTCTCTAGAACCAGCGGTTTAGTATTTAGACATTTCAACCCCATTTCACCCCAACAGGGGAGATGGTAATTCACGTCCGCCACGTTGGATTTAAAAATCATTGCGGTTTTCGTAATCAGCGACCCGATAAACCATAAAATCATTACCAATGGATTTTCAGACTTTGTCACCACATTTCTCCCTTTTAGGGGTTGAATAAAAAAAAACCTGAAACACATGTTTACTCATTTATTGTTAGAAATACTCCTGTGAAGTTTCGAATAAAATAGTCTAACTAATCTTGTTTCCCCATACAAACTTGGAACCCCATTTCACCCCTTTAGGGGGTGAGTTTTGAAAAATCCTTTCTTAGTGCACCCCTACACCTTATAAGGAACCTATGTGCCAAATTTGAACTCTCTAGAACCAGCGGTTAAGTATTTAGACATTTCAACCCCATTTCACCCCAACAGGGGAGATGGTAATTCACGTCCGCTACGTTGGATTTAAAAATCGTTGCGTTTTTCGTAATCAGCGACCCGATAAACCATAAAAGCATTACCAATGGATTTTCAGACTTTGTCACCACATTTCTCCCTTTTAGGGGTTGAATTTTCAAAAAACCTGAAACACGTGTTTACTCATTTATCGGTAGGAATACTCCTGTGAAGTTTCGAATAAAATAGTCTAACTAATCTTGTTTCCCCATACAAACTTGGAACCCCATTTCACCCCTTTAGGGGGTGAGTTTTGAAAAATCCTTTCTTAGTGCACCCCTACACCTTATAAGGAACCTATGTGCCAAATTTGAACTCTCTAGAACCAGCGGTTAAGTATTTAGACATTTCAACCCCATTTCACCCCAACAGGGGAGATGGTAATTCACGTCCGCTACGTTGGATTTAAAAATCGTTGCGGTTTTCGTAATCAGCGACCCGATAAACCATAAAAACAATACCCATGCTGATTTTCAGACTTTGTTACCACATTTCTCCCTTTTAGGGGTTGAATTTTCAAAAAACCTGAAACACGTGTTTACTAATTTATCGTTAGGAATACTCCTGTGAAGTTTCGAATAAAATAGTCTAACTAATCTTGTTTCCCCATACAAACTCTGGAACCCCATTTCACCCCTTTAGGGGGTGAGTTTTGAAAAATCCTTTCTTAGCGGATGCCTACGTCATAACATCTACCTGCATGCCAAATTTCAGCCCGATCCGTCCAGTGGTTTGGGCTGCGCGTTGATAGATCACTATGTCAGTCAGTCAGTCAGTCACCTTTGAGTTTTATATATATATAGATACATTATATCATCATTGGTCGCCTAGAATTTATTCAGTGGTATGCATTCAGTTGTGCTGGGTTGTTATTGTAGGTCACTGGTCAAAAGTACTCTGTATGATTTTCGTGTAACATTAAGTATTGTTCAGGGTAATAAAATTTAACGCAACATTGCTTGTTCGATTCTGCCCTGCTTACGTAAAAGCCATTTAACTTTTGGAATCAGCATTAAGTACAAGAGCCTTTCTTCACAATTGTTGCAGATATTGGTCACCTTTTTTTATGGCCATTACTTGATAAACATTTTAAGTGTTCAATACTTCAATATAATCGAGATAAATGAAAACTGGATCATTTTATATTCCTTATCAGTGGTGTGGCGCTTAAAAATTCCAATTACCTATTTTAAGAGGTTTTAATTCAAGAACTGTGTCAAATTTTCTCTCACTCAAAAATAACTGTTGCTTATGAATACAAATTAGTTTTTTTTGTTCTACAATGTAGTTATTAAAATACTTAAACGGGTTTACCTACTCACGTCGTAGAATTCGAATAACGCTCGACATGTTGTGTTCGGTTGGCCGCCGCCGCGACTGATCGTCTCTCCTGATGATGAATCGCGTACCGATTCGAAACATGTCGAGCGTTATTCGACTTCTACGACGTGAGTAAACCCGTTTAAGTATTTAAATATGTCTGAGACTCACGATCGTCTTCTATGGAAAATGTAGTTATTTATTGGGCTTACGAAACGAGGGTTTATGTTTACAAGGAAGAGTTAAACGATAAAAATATATATCCTCAAATTACTCTTCAACACCAAAGTTCAGGCGCTTACAAAGATGGTAAATTAGCGTAGCACCTCGATTATTCACCGCTGCCACTTGTAGCCCATTCTCTGCCAATATATCGTAGTGACGCCAATAATCTGATCGCCTCACGGCTGGTAAGTTTATCACTTCCTGGCTGCTGTTGTGATACAGCCAGGTTATTAGACCGTGTTGCCGCTTTGGCGCCTTTAGGGTGGATACTGTCTCTTATTTCTTGATGGTAGACAGATTTTTTGAAATATTGAGACGTTAATATTGGATAATTCTTTGCTAGTTTTACTTGACTAGTTAAATCTTCTTGTCATAAATAGGTCTTGATAAGCACTAGTTTTCCTAAGCTTTCAACATAGTTGGATAATTAATAATAGGGTTATTACGATATCCTAATACGTACACGAGCACGATAGATGTGCTAAGTATTACAATATTTTCGTTTGTTTCTGTATTTGCGATCTCGAATGCATTTCTAACCTATCCTATTGTTTCGCTTACCTTATCTATCAGTTATTTATTGGTATTCTACTTACAACTGTGGGTATCATCGGGGTACTTGGTTTTCAGCAACACTAGCTCGATAAGCTATGCCTCTAGCCGTACGACGGCGCAAAATGCTGGTAATAGCCTGGCTTTATCTCAAACAAAAGAGCCGACGCAGCCGTGGTGTGATGCATGTACCTTCCGCTCCGGCGTAAATACGGACTGCATTTTACGCGTCAGATAAATATAACCGTACCCAACGTTTAGCAGTTTGATAGGAATTAGGTGCTAAGATTGGTTTAGATCGTGACCGTTATACCTTTGTTTGAGAGGCAGTTTAATAATGTGTTTGGAAAAGCAATAACGTTTTTTTTTCTTTTACAGGTGAGCCTAGTTAAAGCACAACACACTAAAGCCACAATAATTGGGTAAGACTGAAGGAGTTTATCTAAATCTTAGAGTTGAGATCTGCTGTCCGAAATTTTAACCTACACATTATCTTTACTATCGACAGCTCTGTGGGGTACAGTTACAGCTGCTGAGTTATTTAGTGATTTAGTTATTCAAATTCTGCTTATCCTAATAATTAACGATACGTGCATTTGCTTCAATGTTTAGAAACACTTTAAACTTGAAGGTGTTCGCCTGGCCATGAACAAAAATGAAAACCTATAGTTAAACTCCAAACAAATAATACTCAATAGCAAAATCACTGCGCGTCAGCCAGTCTGACATAAGCCTGTTATTTTCGCATAGGACCGACCTAGACATTGCACTAAACAGCTTCGCGATGCATATTCGTCTAATGCCGCATAATCTTGTCAATCGCGTATGCGTCGCACGCGCGCGTTGACATGCATTCCACGCTTGTTTTACTCCGATAATATCTTGGACATTTCGCTTGATGTATCTATTATGCGAATTGTGATTTATTCCGAATCCTGGTTGTTTGATGTGTCATCAATTGAGATACACATTAGTGTATCCCAATTAATGTATTCATTTGTGAATATAGTAAACGTATTCATCAATGGAGATACTCTAAAAGCATCACAAGCTATATACCAGGCTATTTGAACGTTTCTACATTTGTATAGTAAGTATAAATATTCACGCTCAATGTTTTAAATTGTATATGTTGATGAAGCAATATTTGCTGTGACAATAAGCGCGGCAATCAATTCTCAGTAAGATATTTCGCTGTAAATTTGTTTGTCTAAGCGATATTTGATTCTCACGACCACGACCAGTTTCACAGAAATTCGACACTTTATTGACAAACTAAGGTTTAGTGAAATAAAGTAATGGGTGTGCTTTGTGCTTGGAATGCTTGGGAATAGCCATATTTAGTTGGACAATGATAAATCTTAACGGAGTTACGCAGCGATAAAATGCATGGAATTTTTAATTCAATTAAGCTAGACAATTAAACATTGTTTATATAGAAATAACGTGGACAACTTGACGACGCGGCTAGTTCCATGGCCATGCATGGTGCGACAACTGTCTACGAAGCTAAAGATCTTGGGCTCGAATCCAGGGGGCCTGTGATGGTTGCGTTGATCACGTGGTGTGAAATGAGTGACAAAGCATCTGTCACTCAGAATAGCATTTAATCAAAACGTGACGGATGCTTTGGCACTAACATATCGCGTCATAAAAGCAACCATCGTAGGCCCGCGGGCCAGGGCAAATATTTGTGTGATGAGCTCGAATATTTTTTCTCGAGTCAAGACTTCAAGAGAGTTACGTGGTGTGTACCAGTAGACTAGAGATGTGTGTTGGCTTCTAATGTTTATTTGTTGTTAGCATTCTTCTTAGTAACCTTGAAGGCCTATCCATACTGCCGCCATAAGCGTAAAAGAGAGGAATTGGGCCGCGTCACGGTGGTTGGCTTGTCGGGTCAACGCCCGTGAACTCATGTGCATTTCCTCTTGGCTTACTGGTGTAGTGTGACATGGCTTATTTAGGGCGTGAATTCTTTAGAAGAACTCCGATTTTACGGTGAAATATGGTGATGAAACATTATTTATTGCCGTGACTAGGACGTTGTTTTATGGTTTGAATAGAATACTGCAGTGCAGACAGATTAGCCGTGTGCAGTTTCACCTATTAACATAATTTATTCAGAAGTTTGAAATGACGTACCTTTTTGTTTGACCACGTATTATACGAGGAACTACTTGTAAACATCAAATAGACAATCCTCCGGTATGCGGATACGGTTGTACTTGTGTACACCGACTGCATCGTGTACGGAATCACCCAGTGTTTGTTTGTGGAGAAACCTGCGCGTGACCTTTGACACTAAATTCAAGATGGCGGCGCTGTCAAACTAAATACTCTTACTTTCCTTATCCATTAACGAATCGCATTTACCGTTGCTCGGATGAACCATTGTGGGCGTTTTGATTCACAGATATTGTTGTGAAACCTTTTAAAAGAGAGAATTAGCTCTGTTTGTTGTGAAATATACGACTACTGACTTCGGAAATTTTAAGGTTGAATCGCAGCTGTCGTTAGCTGATCGTCGATCGTCGTAAGTTTGACTTGGTTGACAGATATAGATGTTCTTTATAGTAGGAGAGCCGAAGAGGGGATTTCGGGAGTACCTAAAGCGCGGCAGATTAATATATAGGGGGATACCTTGTACCCAGTTAAGTACTTCCACCAAATATGAGCCTCATATGTATGGCCGCCCGTCAAGAATAAAAGATCAGATTAGTAAAAAAAAATTGTTCATCTGAAATTCTCGAGCGCGTCAGATTAAGGTAGGGTGAGTTAGTTACATGCTAAAACGTGTATATTCTTCTAATCTGACAATTTAAAGGTGACGTAAAGAAGGCGGAGGGCTACAAAGTTGTAAAAAAAAACTTCATCTCGACATTCTCGAGCGTGGCTAATTTTTTTTTTATTTAAAAGGGAATGAATCTATGATAACGGAAAATATATAATCTGACGATTTCCACTAGCCGAAGTAACAAAAATTCATCGTAAAGTTCAATGCGTTCAGTTACGTGATGCCTGTATTCCACTCTGGTTTCTGTTGCCATGACGCCATGACAGCTGATCATGTTGTTTAGAAGACTAAAGTTATTAAATATTTATAGTTGCCGGCAACTTTTAGAACAAAAATGGCGGATTTGCGCATGTACGTAAATCGGCTACTGCACAGTCAAGAATCAAGATTATGCTCTAAAAGATTCCCGCAAGCTGTACTATGAGTGATATTAATATAAAGTGTGTATTTTGTGGTAAAACTACTTTACAAAAAACAATTAAATTTACATTAGAAACAGAACAAAAATGTGTAAATATTTTAGAATATAGTCGGAGCGAACCGGTTCTCCGAAAATCCCGAACAACATACGATAATCTTGAACTTTAGAGAGAATCTTCATTAAATGAAGTAAATCACGCACAGTGCTATAAATTATTTATAGCAATAAAAATACCGCGAGTCTTTAAGTATTTACAACAGCGGCAAAGTATTATGGAATATGACAGTGCATCGGAAGTTTCTGGGAATAGCTCCGAATCACATGCCCCTGCTTCTGGGGAGTGTTCCGAGTCACATTTTCCTGTTTCTGGAGAGTGCTCTGAGTCACAAGTTCCTGTAAATTTTTTCTATTGTCAGATTAGGCGAACCCCGCCAGATAATCGTCAGATTATGAGACAGCACGTCTAGGGCATCAAGATGAACCATATATCGCCCCCTGCCTGCTAAACGGCCACAACTCAAAAAAATTTTTTTTTTTAGATTATTGCAGATTCGTAGTCAGGATAGTTTAATTTATGACCTTATTTCGTGAGCCATAAGAAAAAGTGTCCTTAAAAGCCTTTTTTCCACAAGTGGCCTTATGGATCTGACCAAAAATTGTCAGTTGACTCCCTGCAAGACAGCCACTTGCCAGTTGTGGCTGTATAGCATACATTTATAATATTTTTTTTGAGTTGCGTCCTATAAGAATAACGTAAATTCATGTGATATTACGATGAATCCCTTTAATATAAGCGAAATAAACGTCATTTTGATTGTTTCACAACAGTGGGTACCCATAGTACTTATTATTTATTTTATTTATTCGTATGGCGTATTATGTAGGTACAGTCATTCATATTATACAATTATAAGTTCTTTTATTGTACGGTGGGTGCCTCGACTTCAACCGATGAGGCGGCAGGTTTGCGAACTCTACATGGATGGGCAAATTGGGACGATTCACGAATTTTTGTGCTTCGTGGACCAGTGCCTGTTGTCTTCTTAGTTGGGCGGGAGCTGTATGACTCAACACAGGCAGCCAAACCAGAGGAGTACATTTGATGGTTCCCAATATGCATCGTATGGTTTGGTCTAGCACATCTATCCGATGCACATGTGCGCTGTTGAGCCAAACTGGCAAGCAGTTCTCTGCCAAGGAGTAAACTAGGCTGAGACCGGTAGTGCGTAGCACGTCAGCTGGTGCTCCCCAAGTAGTTCCCCTTATTCTGTGGAGTATGTTATTCCGCGTCTGTAGCTTCTTCCCTCACTTACTAATGTGTGGCGCATAGGTAAGATTGCGGTCTAGAGTGACACCCAAGTACTTCGGTGTAGGATTTAATTTAGGCGCCGTCTCTCTGAAGCAGATATTTGGCTCATAATTTGCTTTTTTCTTACAGAAATGGAATGTCGCATCTTCTGTTTTACTAGCATTGGGCTGCAGTATCAATTTTTTTAAAGTATTACTCAAAACATTCCAGATCGCAAGGAAAGGCTTTCTTCGAGGGTTTAAATTTGCCATCCTGGTTTGTGAAGGCGATGTCATCCATCAGCATACATAAATTTCCGATTCTCTGTTTTCGGAATCGGTCCTGACCCCACTCCTGTTCAACCTATACACACACGATATGATTATTAGGTTAAACAGGAGCGGGACCAGGACCGATCCCTGCGGTAGTCCATTGTTCAGCTTCCTGACTTTGCCTGAGGTGTTTCCGAGGTGGACGATAAATTTCCTATTGCTGAGCATAGAGTTGATTAGTCCCACCATCTGCACTACGGTCATGAGCTTATAGATAAGCCCCTGTCTCCATACGGCATCAAATGCAGCTGAAAGGTCGATAGACTGCCACGGTTTTCTCTTACCTTTGAAACCCAGCCTGTCTTTATGTGTGTTGTGAGCGACATAACCTGATCCACGCAGTTCGGACCACTACGGAATCCAGCCTGCTCCACAGGAATTATTTTGTCAATTATAGGTTTGATTTGATTGTAGATTGGCCTGTCCAAAAGTTTGTAGACGCAACTAAGTACAGCAATGCATTGCTGTACTTAGTTGCGTCTACCGGCATTCCCCGAATTTAGTGTATGCAGTTGAACTTAGGTAGAATTATATTATTCGAGACTATGTCTTAATAGAACTGTGAGAGCCATGTCCTACATGTTGGTGCAAGGTGTTCTAAAAATTCGTTGTAAATACCGACTCACATAAATTGGGACTTTGATTCGAACCAGTCTTCATCCAGTATTGCTAAACCTAAAAGTAGAAAACGAAAAGCTTATCCTGCACTATGAAAAGGTAAATATTGTAAAGAAGTTGAAGAATTCTGGGAAACAGTACACTTATATCAACGGGAACCTAGTCCACGCTAAAACCTAAAACTACGGGGCCTCCTTGTACATGGTACATGTTATAATATGGTATTATACCATATAGGTATGGTACATGTTAACACGATAATTAAAGATACAAGTGCCTTTAAGAGAAGGTACCAGATAATCATTAATTATATGCAAAATGATGACGATATCTGCATCTAGAAAGTTGCTATTAAAGCTGCATGCACTGATTATCGCTTTCAGTGATGTTGTTACTGTAACAAAAGTTGATTAATAAAGGTATTTTTATCATTTTAATGTTTGCATAATAATTTTTATATTACCATTTTCCAATAATACTTGTTCGGTTTTGGACGCATCTCAAAATTTCAACAAAATGTTTCTGCAATACGGCCACAACTCCAAGTACCTATCTTAAAGGCCTCGTATCTTAGAAAATATACACGTTTTATAAAAAAAGTACGTATTCATGAGAAGCGTTATATCATGTAGAATAAAAAAAGCTAAATTTAAAATGAATTGACCGAAAACTCTTGGAGTAAGCCCCGTTTTACTACCACGCACTACGCTGCCAAAACTTAAACAAGCGATTTCTCGAAAAAATGTTTTTTTGAGATGTGGCCGTATAGCAGGCAGGGGGCGATATATCTTAATCTGACGCGCTTGAGTATTTCAAAATAGCGATTTTTTTTTGCACATTCTAATAATAACTGCGAGTTTGCGTCACATCTAAATCGTCAGATTATTATGTAAGAGCTTTTTTTTAGGTTCACTTAACATCCCCTTAGAAAATCTGACGCGCCCGATGAAAAATTTTTTTTTTTTCATTTTCAACCCTCAAGTACTACCATCCCCATCATGGAAAAAATCAGTTTAACATGCGTACATCTTTAAAAATGTGTGGGACATGGATGCTATCAATATCTGACGCGCTCGAGTATGTCCATGCAACAGTTTTTTTTTACATTTTTGAAACTCTGTAGCCGCTCCCCCCACCGATGAAAAGGTATATCTTATATGTCATTTTTTTCTTTTTATCATCTAAGCTTCGCAACCCAATAGGTCTCTATGACGCTCGAGTGAATCCCGAGTTAGCATCGTGGCCTACCCTACTATTACTACGGTATTTGAATTTTACTTTGACACTTTTTAGGTGTACTAAAATAGCCATAGTTTTGATCTTCAAACGCAATTATGGAGATCTAAAATTTATTGATTTCATAATCTTTTATGAAATACTTACTTTAATTTTAAGACCGATTTGTTCGCATCGCGTGCTTTATAAAATTTGCTGTAATTGACTTTATCTCTAATTCGTATATAATCATCATTCAAAACAGATCTGTTGAGTCAGTGTTCAGTTGGTCAAATATTTCGTAGATGTTCAATCTTCAAACTTAATATCTGTACGGAATTCAATATTGATGGCTTATCATCGATTGCATAAAGGTGACATTATGCGGTAATCTACGTCAAGCCGTTACGTGACTTTATTACCTACATCTTCGTTTATTTCCCTTGCCATCTAGGGTTTTATCTCTGAGTCTGTCGGTTAAATCGCCTTTCTCCCATATTGTTCCTTCTGAAACAGTACTAGTATGGTTAATCTTATTGTTATTTATAGATGTTAGTTCATACATATTTATGTTGAATATTAAATAATCACATACATAACTTCGTGTCTATTTAAAATTGGTCATATTTGCAACATTTTGTCACGTTCGTCACATGTTGTACGACTTGTACGTGCTTTAGGTTCGATTCAATCATCATAAATAGGATATGTTTTTCCATAGGATCAAAGTAAAATTTGTATGTCATTAAATCGCCTCTAATTCGGAACACTCATAATCCACGCAATCTCAACAGTTCCACGTGTTCCTTGTGTGATACTCTGTGAATTTTGATTGTTGACACAATCTATACAAAAAAAAGTTGACAAGGTATTTTCGACCGTTCTCAAAATTTATATTTGCGGTTGCATCCAATTACCGTCACGTTTCATATGAATTTATGGTAATTTGACGCAATGACAGCCCTGCAGCAGAATAGCCATTTAATCAGGTTTAGATTCAAACCGACTTGGATGTTAAACGTGCAATACCCAGACCCATTCAGTAAACTCCTCGCGAACGCAATGAGGAAACAATGCACGAAAGATTAATGCTAATCTGTTTGAACGAGCGTGCGTACTCCATTTTGATATCGAGTTGAACTAGGCTGCCCGTGTGCCTAAACAGCTATTACAAGGACTAGTTTACATTTACTAGGGATAAGTAGTTGTAAAATTACAGGCCAGGGCTTGCAAGAATGGGCAGGGAGATGTAGCAGTTTTAGGGCTTGGCTTTGCAGTTCTTAGTACTATAAGGAACTCTATAGTAGTGTCGGTATTACACACGCTAAAAGGATTGTACCGTTTGCACTGTGTATTATCACTATTCATTAGTCGATTTATTTGTTTGGTAAACACACTGTATTTTACTTATCATTTCAATAAATTAAGAGAGAGAGGGAGTATGGTATAGAGGCAGTCGGGTCATTTGTGTATGCGCGTCTGTGTCTGTCGATAATCTCTGGTACAAGCTCGTTAGAAATGTACGTTCAAATTAAAAGTGAAAGGCACTTTTTTTTTAATGAGTTTTTCAGCTATATATTACATTTACATCAACAAAATTATGATCTGATTTTGTCTGCACTGGACCACGGGACTGAGCTATTTAAGCACTCCATCAGATAGTTTCGAGTAACATGCGAGCGGTCAAGAAGTAGGCCTCACTTTCTACGTTGCGTTAACAGCGGCGATAGAGCACGATGTGTCGGAGAAATATGGTCATTTTAGGTGATATATGGTGGTATACTTTCGTTATGGTAGCATTGGTGAAAGGATGGAAATTAGCTTGTGTCACGAACAAATTGCTGTCGTTAAGCTTTATTTGGACAGCATAGAACTATTTGCTTGTCCAAATTTTGCTAGTTTTATCATGTGGCAAGTACCGCTGGCAAGGGCTTCTTCTTAGAATACTGGATTTGTTTTTGGGATAAACGTAATGAATACCACTTTACGATTCCAGATAGTTTTACTAGTGTGAGTAGGTACCCACACTAGTAAAACTATCTGGAACACTAGTACCTATACTATCCGGACATATGGACAAAGCACATGATACTAGATAGAATAAAGTAAGTAGAGTATTAGCGGAGTCTAGTAAAAGAATAGAAATAAAAGATTACAGTTCAACAAATATATTTCTTCCTTGCCTTTTCCAAGCATCGTCCTTCCTCCTATTCCGCCAGGATAATGCTCCGAGCTGAGTTGACTGCTCTTTGATATGTGTTTATTCCGAATACTCATTAATGATTAATTCATATGATCTTGACAATCTTGTGTTATGTAACTCGATAGCTCATGATTGAATCTCATTAATTCCATTTAATATGAATGCGTAGTGCATAGATCATGACATAATACCAGCATCAAAAATCGCACCAGGTGTTCCGAGATGCAAATTTAAGCGCGAATGCAAAATTTAAGCATTGTATTAGAACTAACTGACCCCGTCATAATAATCTAATATGCTAATTTCGCTTTCCTTATGCCAAAACAAATTAGCTGTATCAAAATTTATGACATTCTGAAGTTAATATAGTATTGCAATACGAGAAGATTGATTTGGTTGACCGGTTTAGTAGGATAGCTGTTTATAATGCTGATAAGCCTTCGGCATGTTGCTTGTTAGGTTTGCTGGACGCAAAACATAATCTAGAACACATACGACTTGTTTATCTAGAAGACTTATAGCATTACTTTAATATTAGTCGACAGTGTATATAATTGTAAATATTTATACTATGTACATAAACAACGTGGCCGTATTAACCACAATATTGTTTACTTGGTGTAGTAACATCGACTTTCATTCCGTATGAATTTCTATAGTCAGTCTTGTTGCAGAATGATATATATACATATAACTGTATAATTGTGAATATCGTTACTAATTTATAAATTATAAACTAAATAGTGATATTATAATTTATAAAGGTTATTAGGTTAGCTTGCAATTTTGATGGATAATATCGTCTTTGATAATATCAACTGATGCATTTCACAATGTCACGGTGACATGATACGATTCATTGCTATAATATGAGAAAAAGTAAAAATAAGCATAAATTCTATGCGACGATAGATGCTCTTTTTTACTTTGTTATACTATGTATTTTTTTTTACTTTCTATGAGTTGCTTTTGTTATCATTCAAGTTAATACCTCACAGTTTGCGTTTTCATTGGTTGTAGTTTGGATTATTGTACATACGGGTTGCACACGTGTACATTATACATATACCACCTACAGAAGAAATACACTGTCAGGTAGCCATTGCACCAAGAAGGACACGATGGCTGGAAACTTCGTATTTACAAGTATTTTCGGTGCGAAACAATAACAAGTGACTGGCTTGCGGGAAATACAGTGAATAACGTATCAAATTGAATTAGGGTTGGCAAATCATATTGAGAGATAGAGAAAATAGTCGCGCAATATTGATACAAACTACCGGTAGGTATGGTATTCATATCTTAAAAGAGTTTGTTTTGGAGAATATTAAAACAACAATTGATTTCTTTCAGAAGTATCGATCCCTGAATCTAACAAAACTTTAATTAATTAATTACATAATGAATCTGCAGGACACTGAACGGAACGCTGGTCAGATACAACGAAATGATTGAAGAGGATTTTTTTTATTAATTGCTTAATACTTAAGAACTCTTAGTCTAGGTTCATTACAAAACAAGATTGTGTTCCGCTAATTAATCCGTGTGGCTGTTCGATTTATTACACAAAATGTTGTCGCCTGTTTTATTCTTAGATAAAAAAAACCGGCCAAGTGCGAGTCGAACTCGCGCACCGAGGGTTCCGTACAAACACTTTCCATCCCTAAGTGGTTAAGTTAAGTTTGCACCTGGTATGTATAGCGCCCCATATAAATTAGGTGCAAAGTTAGGTATTAATAGGTATTAAAAAAAAACTACTTACTAGATCTCGTTCAAAACAATTTTCGTTGTTAGTTTTTATAGTAATGTACATCATATGTTTTTTTTAGATTTTTCATTTTCTTATTTTAGAAGTTAGAGGGGGGGGGGGGACCAACTTTTTTCCACTTTGGAAGCGTCTGTCACGCAAACTATTCGGTTTAGAAAAAGGTGAAGAAACCTCGATATCATTTTTAAAGACCTATCCATAGATACCCCACACGTATGTGCTTGATGAAAAAAAAAATTTTGAGTTTCAGTTCTAAGTATGGGGAGCCCCCAATATTTATTATTATTTTTTTTATTTTTGCATCAAAATCTTAATGCGGTTCACAGAATACATCTACTTACCAAGTTTCAACAGTATAGCTCTTATAGTTTCGGAAAAAAATGGCTGTGACATACGGACGGACAGACAGACGGACAGACAGACATGACGAATCTATAAGGGTTCCGTTTTTTGCCATTTGGCTACGGAACCCTAAAAATACATAGGTATATCAGCCATTTCTATACAGTCTCGCGAGACAGCTCATAGAGAAATCAAAACAAAAACATTGCTATGCGCAAATCCGCGATACCCTCAGTCCTCACTCATAGAGTCATAATAGGGACAGAAATAAAGCCAGTTTAAGTCTCCAATACGACATAAGCAACCCTAAAACCGATACGTGAACCGTGTGATTTACTAAAAGACACGCCGCCTCCAGCGACACAGTTCCAGAGAAGATCGCGAGATTACGCCGTCGCACAGCACATTTAGTTAACCTTATTGTATTTATTTACCTAATACAGCATGAGAACAAAGTAAATACGATTTTGATAATGTAATTGGCGATTGTTCAACTGTAATTGAATCGGCTATCACGATTATTCGGGGTACGCACTACTTCAAAGTGTAATTTAGTTATTTCGTGCTTGAGAACGGGCTTTTATAGTGTAATTTATATTTGAATTATTTAGTATACTAACAGTGTTGTTAACTGCATATGCGGGCATATAACGACTAATGGTCTTCTGAGTTTCAACTAGTGATACGTTTTTAGTAACGAGGCCGAAGTAGAGGGGATAATGTTTAAATTAAAAGCGATAAAATTAAAATATTATTAAAAGAATAATAAAATAAAATGATTCGAACTCGCGCTTCAAACATGCTTTCCGGATCAACACAGTCACTCTGTTCACTAAGCTAATTAATCAACGCGACGACTTTTCCAGCGCTCCTTAGCTAAGCCTTGTTACTTTAATCCTTGTGACAAATATGTAGGTAATATGTACTTATCGTTACGTCCATCTTACGTGATAAATACGAGTATGCAGCTAGGCATGTGCTAAATATAGCAGTTGGTGTTTACCGACCATTAGCCCAGCCACTTACCTTACAATATCCCACATGGATCACCGCCGCTAAAGATGCTTATCGGAGTCGTTTTATTTGATGGAATTGCATTGCTCAGTGCGTGCACACAAAAAAATCACCACATTAACATCTCATTGGCATGTGCTTGGAAGAATAACGTTTCGAGAAATATTATTAATCTTATGAGACTTGGAAGTAGGACTTGCAACGTTTTATATTTTTCGTAAACACCATTTCAGTACTTATACCTATTTAATAATAACTTTCATAACATAGGTATAATGATATGGTGATGGTGCCTACTTGCATAGCAAACTGACAATTAACGCACCTACACCATTGTATTAAAATATCTCTATCAAATAAAACGAAGATAACGAGTACGCAAATATGCTTAAAAATGTAAATAGCAAAACCTCATATAACTTTTTGCTTGTCGACAGCTGCTAAACACCATTTGTGCCCATCTTGAGACCTTCCCCATAAATTATCCACTTGCTTCCACACAGTGTCGGCTGCGTTTGCGCGGGCGAGTGGTACAAGGAAATCCGCTATTAAGTTACATAGTTGAATAACTATAAAACCCTTTCGGTCTCTTAGGTCCAGTTTACTATGTTCTGATGAATCTGTCCAATTCGTGAGCGTAATTAGCTGTCAATAAGTTTCTGTCAAAAAAGACATTTTAGTGGCAAGCTTTTATAGCCGACTGTACTTTTCTTTGGATATCCATCAAATGCTCACTGAGACGATTCTAAAGAGCCCACGCTCGGTAGGATTGCTTTTTCTATTATAGAGTTCCTATGGCCACCTTCCGGCTCCATCATCAGATCAGCCCCATGGTACCATATTATTGTATTGTCATCAAAGTTAAGTAAGTATGCAAAATTTCAGCTTAATCGGTTGACGATATCTGCTTCAAAATTGAGTTGCAAGATTTCACCCGAACAAACATACTTTAAAAATACCATGCAAGTTAAATAAAAGCTTTAAAAACAGAATATGCTGAAATTGACCCTTAAATTAGTTAATTTTAACTTGTATTGGGCATACTTATATTAAGTACAATGTAAAGGAGCCATTCATTAATTACGTTGGGATCCATAGAGGGATAGAGGGCTCGCAAAATCACTACATGCCCTATTTGGCAATTCCTAACAATATGAGAATTCTTTTGGCATTAGCTTATCTATTGGGTACCAAAATATCCCCTAATAGCAAACATGGGAGTAACGCTGAAGGCTCACAAAAGTGTCAGTTTTCCAATGAGGCGAAATGACGTATAAGGTAATGTAATGATGACTAGACATGTATTTTTTTAACACAGTTTCTACATTAATTTAAGGAAGTCAATAGTCTGTAACGTATAATTCACTCAATGCAGCCCCGGATGAGCCGGTATGTGACCTATACGTTCCTCAAATCATTATTATGTCAATGGAAGTCGAAATAAGCCCCAGTAGTCGTTTGTATGTCACCTGTTGTCACTGCTCGTGTCGTTGAATAAATATCACAATGGACCTGACCCTTACCGTACTCGCTAGAGTCGCTAGCGACAGCGTAAATGATTTGTATGGAGAATAGTACAGCGCCCCTGCGGTTACTTCGTAGAGCTACAATTTTCCATACAATACGTTTACGCTGTCGTTAGCGAGTACTGTCACTGTAAACTCATGGTAATGGACCTGTTACCTCCGCGCGGAACTCCTAACTTGAGTCGCAGCCGTATAACCTCTACACGCCCATTCCCTGTCAAGCGCTACATTGCATATGTGCGGATCTCTGAACTGGTTACAGTAAGGAAGACTCGAGCTTTAAAAAAAAACCTTGAGAAGATATATCTGCTCCTTTCCCTATACCATTAGATACTATACGTTAACTTGCGCCTGATAACTATGGCGTCGGATACAAATAAGTCCAAACTTAACGGCACTGGGTATACTATGTCGGACCGTTTAGATTTTTGCGCAAATGATTATAGGATTGTAATAATTATAATTATATTTATGTTGAATATTATGTATATGTATTTATTGTGTTTAGCACTCATTTGCTCAAAGGTTAACTGGAAGAGATCCCTTAAAGGGATAAATTCGCCTTTGTACATGTTTATTCTTTTGTAATGTGTTTTTTCTTGTTTTTATGTACAATAAAGTGTTTACATACATAGATACTCTGCATCTGATTTGGTTCAAAATTCCGTCGCAAACAAACGCCTTGTACGCACATTCTATAATCATTTGCGCATAAATCTAAACGGTTCCTTCGTATTCAGCTCCTAAAATTTCGTAAAGCTAAACATTTTGGAGGAGGAAACAGACGAGAACGAAACCTCGATTTGTATGAAAAAATGAGCAGTATTATTTCGTCTTGAACCCTAATCAACTAGGAGGAAGTGTGTAGTTGATGGTAAAGATTTTATGACTTATAATTGTAAATTCAATCAAACCGATATGATTTAT
This sequence comes from Apotomis betuletana, assembly GCA_932273695.1. Lineage (NCBI taxonomy): Eukaryota > Metazoa > Arthropoda > Insecta > Lepidoptera > Tortricidae > Apotomis > Apotomis betuletana. Next base: position 18,544,586 of record OW026300.1, read on the forward strand.
TCCTCTTGACGTGATTATTGCCTGGTCAATTAAATTACTGGTTTGGTTTGAGGAAAAACCGCCTATAAAAGTCTGAATAAGATATGACGTGCCGTTACATTATGATTATGACACACCCACACATCTAAATATTGCACAGATTTAGCCGCAACAATTTTAGTTCTTATTTTATTATTTGGTTCTCTTGAGATTATTATTACGTCTCACTGTTACAAAAAAGTTTCAGAGTTTCAGATTTGGGCCTCTATCTATTCTGTTAGGTACTTGGGTGGTTGCCCAATAGAAAATCATACGTCGTAAATAAGTGTTACCTCACAAGATATATCGAGATGAGAACGATTTAACGTGTTCAATACTAAATCAGCAATTTCGTTTGTACATTGTAACGTGATTTCCTAATATCGATCATAATATCGGAATATCCAGTTCGTGACACCGCAACGTAGGATTGTGATGAGTCTGGTGCGTTATTGACTATTGAGTTTGCAAAGATGAGTTTATATTGAATTCAAAATGCAGCATTTTATTTACGTATACTTTTGGTTGCCTAACTATAAGTAGCTTTAGCTTGTTTATCGCTAATGAAATATGTGTCAAAATAACGTGTTCTAACTTTCCTCGCTATAACAGATTTTCTATACCCCCTAGGTTTTCGGTCGGGTACATTCTTCTACTGGAACCATTCTTTTTTTGGGAGAAAAAGTAGCTTAAGTGTTAAGTTAGTTAGGGTATAAACTATGTCTGTTCCAAATAATATACAAATCCATGCCGTTCTAGCATGACGAAGTTACAAACATGACATACACGCACAAACTTTCGCTTTAATAATATTAGTGGGATTATATATTTTGTGTATCGCCATGTTTGCTCTCTGATGACATTTCATTTATATTTTAGATAAAGAAGTAGTCTTCCTCACACAATAAATGATTATTACTGATTATTACTGAAATTTTTGAATTTCCTTGGTCTCCTTTAATACAATGAGAATTGGTCAACTAATAGAATTAGGTTTATTAATGATACGATGGAAGTCAATCCGGCGCTGCTAATATGTGCTTTCTCGGTTCCTATTTCATAGTATTATAGCACAATTACGTTACGAGACTTGTGAACGTTGCAGATGCACTTCATGTTCGAAATAAACACAGTACAATGTGACCTTTTGCTCGCTACGAGCAGAATGCGCCTACACAACCACGAAGGAAGATCTGTGGAATTTTAGTGACATTTGAACGAACTTTGAGGTTAGCAATGCGCGAAACGTGATGTTTTGTAATTAACTTGCAATAACATAAAAATGTTTTCCTTTAATTTTATGAGTCGAAACTATGACTGTTTGTTTGTAAGAAATTAATTTATTTTCTTAACGTTGCAGAGATTATAATGTAAACGTAATACGGTTTATAAACATAAGATTGTATACTCGGCACAATGCTTTTCAACAGAGTGATGCATACAACGTTTACTACATTGTTTATTGCCTTTATTGGTATTGACTTAATTAAATAAATACAGAAATAAAAATTATGAATTATATTTTGATGCTGATGCTATCAGCACATCGAAGATCACCAAAGCGTTTAAATAGTGTTTTCTTAGTTTCTCAACATGTTTGTTCATAATCGTCATTTATGTCACATAATTCGCGAACGAAGTCGTGGATAAATTCTAGTCGTAAATAAAAAGACGATCGCGAACTACAATTGCGGTGACTTACATGGCATAACAATATATCACCGCTTCAACGCTCACTTTCGAGATCACGAGTTTTCCTTTCAGAACTGCACTCACATTATGTTACATACTTACCTAGATATCTTAATCTTTTGTTAACACTTACCTACATAGCCAGCTGGCGTGAAATTGCACATAATTTACATGTATAGTATTACGTAATAGGAAAATGTATGTTTGACTGAGACTCACTTTCTTCTCGTTTTTGCAAATTCGGTAGTACCTTAAATGATGAACCATTTGATCAGTATCCATGGAAAAGTGAAATATACTTAAATTGTATAATTGCTAATTTATGTATTAAAACTAGGATAAGTTTAAATAATCTTGTAATGTAAAAAATAATATGATTCTAAAATCAATATGTTATGATAGAGAAGAGATTTCTTATCACAAAATTAAGCCCATACGTCTTATATGTAGAATCGATTTAGCAATATCCATAAAATAAAACAATTTATGTCTTCACCCTACAATCCGATGAAACTTTTTGTTCTTCGAGATATATCAGAACGCAATAAACAAACAATTTATAGTGATGCTTTAATCTGTTTGACACACCGTGCTGTCTCGGCCACGCAAACTGAACTACGAATAAATTACTATACGGACTTTAGCGTTTATCGCGTCTATCGAACGTAGTTTTTGAATTAATAGTAGTAAAGTTGAATTTGTAAGGTACCGTGGTTGAAGATGTGTCGTCGATAGTGCGCATACATGGTTCCGTTAGGCGCTCACCTGCGCCCGCGCGTCTCTAGTTATGCTAATGCTTGCGCACGCGGCGAGCTCTTAGTATTTGGGTTCACAGATATACTCATTGGCTGAATTAGATACTGGTTTCTTCTAAACATGGCACACGATTTTTTTGACTGTGTAGAAAGCTTCTAACTTCTATACGTCCTCAATTAACTTTACGTTCGTCGGTATGGGTATGATCGTGGATAATTTTGTTGTTTCGAGCGTTGACAGGTGATTAGTTGACTATGTTGTGCCATGCCTTCACTATGATTACTTTTTACTGTGTTAGGTACACGATAAGTTTAGAAGCAGGTAAAGAAATAACAATTTTATACTTATTTTTCTTATTTTTATCATATCCAGGCGCGTTCGTATAGCTTTAAGTCTTTAACTAGCAGGCTATGGAAATAGCCTCTCCGATGGGCTCGCTTCGAACGTGAATGTGGGTGGACTCGAAACTTTAACGGAAATCGATTAGAACCCTTCCGTATAGAATCCTCGACACCGGGGTTAAGTGCTGTCTCAAATAAGACGTTTCAAACCACGAACGGAATCGAAAATACATTTGCTTTTACGGTTATCGGCGGTTGTAGGACGGTGACATATGTTACATGCTATTCACGTCTCAATTTATTTTACACGTTCTTCAAAAACAAGAAACACGTCTAAAATAACCCTTTTCCACCACAATTTAAGTACTTATTTCACGTCATTAATTCGAATTTACAATTTATCGTAAATATTGCGGAATGTACTCGAGAAAGATTAATTGCACAGAAGAAAAGCGTATAGTACAAGAGTTGGACTAAATTCGATGATGCATTCTCTACAAATATCGCATGTGTGATGCTTACTGGATGAAATATACATCGGCGTATATCATCATACAACCACACCCAATGGTTTAGTTTCGACATTGATATAGATAGGCCTTGAGGATGATTTGTCTTCAGGAAGTTACACCATCAAATTGACTTTCGTTTGGCAAATTGGACGTGGTAATGAACGGTTCCAACCATTCAATGCAGTTCATTAAATCACACAAAGCATGCTATTGTGAAGAGCAGCTACCGCGAGACGTCTTAATGGATCGCCACAAATTATTGTCGTTCATCAAGATCTCACATCGACTCATGAAACCGATCACGGCTACACAATAACGTTATTCAGTGATGTAACATTACTTTTCGCGTTTTGTTAAAAGCTCTGTAAGTTTGATTGATTGTAGTGTAACAGATAGTGTTACAATGGGTGATTCGTGCTTATGTAGTTATTGTTATAGTTGTATGGCCTGGTTAGATTTTTGGTTCGGTACTTTAAAATAACATTGGTAAATAACACGCCAAGCCTCAGTTGGTGGGTCTAGTCTAGATTTCTGTTATAACAGAAGTACTAACAACATAACATTTTGAAAATGTATCCCTTAGTCGGGGACAATATATAATAAAACTTTGAGCGATAATAGTAGTTTCCACAATGATTCATAATCAACTTAATTCTACAAATCGACTCCCACTGGACGCACGATTAGCATTAACTGGTAAGTGTCTTCAATTGACATGACAGTCTTCAATACCAAGCAAGTTTCACTTTCATTCAAGCTTTCGTTCGTAATTCGATTAGCTGTTATTGTATCGCCGGCGTCACCCGACAGTCCAACCACAAAACCCGCTATACGATTGTTGGACAAATTTCCTAGTTCGTGCTTAACGTTAAATAGTTTTGCATTGTGTTCAAAACGGTCGTGCTTTCTAGAATTCTTTTTAAGCGAATTATAGAGCCAATTTTAACACTTTTTATTAAGGTGGCCACATACAATTGTCGTCTGAAGCATTCCAATAGTATCAAATTCAATGGAATCAAATTATTCGATGGAATGTGAAAGAGGAAGATGTAACTACTCGTGAGTTATGCTTGCCCTAAGACAAATTTACGGTAAAGATTAAGCGTTTACAGTAAAGTAACTTTCCGATAGTCAGCATTCGTTTAATAAATAGACAATATATTACTTAAGTATAGCTAATTGCCATTGCTAGGTACTTACATCATGCTTGTGATGTTTCGGTATCTATTAGATTCGTAGTGCTCTCTTAGTTTTGGATAGTTGATAATGATGGGTAACAGATAGGATATCTAATATGCTGTTTTCACATTGCTACCTAATATTTAATATCTTGTAATCTAAATGGCTTTTTGCATGTTCGTATTTTCATTATTATTCTATACTTATTATTAACGCAAAGGGATCCATCGCCAGTTGGTCCCAAAACACCCAAATAACAACTAATGACGGCTTTCCTTGTCTGTCAACTAAATTGTTGGTAATTTAGAGTAAGTCAGAACAGTGTGTATAGCAAACATGTTTCCATATATTGGTTTTATCGATCTCAATTTCCACACCTAAGTTGACGAAACGAGATTTAATTGCAAAGCTTATTTTAGTTTGGATATTGATATGACTAATAGCTAGATTTCTACATTAGTAGACTTTACTAGTATGTGTTGTATGTGTGAGAGAGTGGCTTTCAAGTAATTACACTTTACAAAAAAAAGGGAATGTCATAGTAATTTCCGTTTACTTCGAGCCCTTAAAAGATAAAATGTGGATTGAAAGAGGAAAGACAAATCCATAAACGGAGCATTTAGTTGTCTCGTTAATTCGAATCGACTGAGAAATATTGTTTGCAAACGAGAATCCGCAATAATTGACATAAGATATTCATTGCATCTAGAATCAATGAAACATTTTGAAAACTAAGTTTGGTTCACCATTGCATTTAATGACATGTATGGAAGTGAGCACTGATCTGATACGAAACATAAACAACATGCCCTGACTTTATACCAAACAAAAGCCGATAATCGAATGCATATGGTCAGATAATGTTTTAGTATCCGTGACTGCAGTGAAATGTGTAATTTAACTGTATTCAACCAAAACGGAAAAGTAAGGTCCTTACCAACGTGTATGGCAGAAGAGTATTACATTCTATAACTGTTTGTTCACGGAATTCACGTTTTGCTACTACAGGGCTGGCACAAAACGGACTGCATTTGAGCTGCAACGTAAACCAGCTCGGTTGTAGTTGGTACTTACACAACCGAACAGTTAGTTTGCAGCCACTGTGCAGTAAGTAGAACTGCATGTCGACTGGTTCGAACCGTTGGTTCGCAGTTTCGATGTAGTTTTGTCAACTGCTCTTTGCAGCTAGAATGCAGGTTAAATGCAGGTCAAATGCAGTCTGTCTGGCTTTTAGTTATGCGTGTGTTTTCAAGATTCTAAGTAAAAAGTTGAACATATTTATTCGTACATACCCGCTGTTCTACGTCGATCACTCTATCAGAGTACCGCGACGTCTCTAATTGAATAATTACTGTTTTTCCGCTAAACCCGCGTCAACTGCAGAACAATTATCATTAGGCGTCCCAACAGCCCTCTTGACGGAAATCCACGTCAAACAGGCAGTCTGCAATGTCCGGCAGGTAGTCGTCAATCTCCGTGACTCGCTCGGATGACGTCGTGAGCCCACCCAACCGGCGGCGGCGCATAACAGTATCACTCTTCAGTTGGTACAAGTAATTTACACTGGCATACAGAATTTTGTTTTACGGATTAATTTCTATTGGAATTTATACGTACATGCTTCTTCTTCGGGTTTCCTCATATAATATAGACATAATAATTGTATAGTTTAGACAGTATTAATACTGAAATAGAATCTAACTGACTGACGAAATGACGTTAGAATATTGGATGTACGCAGTTGCGGTAAGAAAAAAAATTAGTGCAAGTATATGTCATATAGGTATGTCATCTCTAGAAGTATAGATAAACTAATTTAACTATAAACGTGCCATGTGGATAAAAATCCAATAAGGGATTAAAGTTTAGTGTGGTGCCTGAATTAACAAAGGCATGTGCATCACGACTCGCATCACTCGCTCAACTACTCCATGTCTGTTACCGATGTATCACCCTGTGATTCCAGGTTACTACTAGTAGACAGTTTCATACTTACACCAGCCGACTACAGTTGCGGTGCCCTAAGGACCGGTATAGCTGGCCCGGTTTCATTTCAGAAAGCGTGAGCGGGAACAAAACGCTGTGACGGATTTGTTGGGAACTAATTCAATATTTATTACCTTCATACCGACTTTATGGCTTTATTGCTTATTTAATACCAATTTGAATAATGGTTGTAGTCTCTTATCGCTCCCGATATTTGATTTGCAATGACTGTCTATATTAATGCATTTAATTATGCACGTAGCTATGACCTTTCTTGTATAATTTAACCTGCATTGGCTCCACCTTCATTGTGTATGCTAAGTATTTGAGAGCTCGTTGGATAATAATTTATGTCCATAAATAAGAGAAAATAATAATACAATCATAACACAAATTGGTACACCTATCTATACACAACCTAAACTTACAAAATGCTTGTATTAGTTCATCGATGTCCACAAAATACTGCCATTCAATCATTCAATTAGTAACCAACATCCATGGTGGCCTAAAGAAAAAAATCTTATACTGAGTCATTTCTCCAACCTAGTCACATTTAAGAAACTCCTTTTTTCCGATCCCGCACGACAAGAATCGGCCACTTGACCAACATTCACGATCTATATTCAAGCAATTTTCTTTGTAAAAAACTCAAACACGTGTAAAAGGGCATTATAAGGAACCCTAAAAAGAAGAGGCGAGCTTTGTCCCAATAAGCGGGGACACGTCCACGTCTCGCGTCTTGTCTTGTGCCATTGACCCACTGCAGGTTTTTGTGCGGATAACGGAACGACACACTTGATGCTTTATTGATCTGAACCTAATGATTTTTAACTATTGATTTTTGCGTCCTCACACACCGCACCGTCATGTTACTATTTATTTCCAAAAGTCAAGTAGTCATTTGAGTCATTTATGTTCCTCTAAATACTAGGCCTTACTACTGCTGTGATCATGATCTTCTTATACTGTCCTACCTGTATCTGATCGGACTGCCATTTCTTAACAAATCAATATAATATAGATGTCATGTCTTCATTCTTGTGTTCTTTGCCTAATAGGTTCCGATAACTCAGTAGGTAGTATTTTATTCCGGTTAAAGTTAATTGGGATACATGACGGTCATCTTGGAATTGAATCCCAGATTCGGCTTTTATACCTAGAATTATTATCATAATTGTTTAAATTGTACAGGCGAAAATTTTTACCACGTGTAAACAGGTAGGACGTCCGTCCGTCTGTCACCAGGCTGTATCTCAAGAACGGTTATAGCTAGACAGTTGAAATTTTCACAGATGATGTATTTCTATTGCCGCTATAAACAACAAATACTAAAAATAAAATAAAATAAAAATATTTAAGGGGGCCATACAACAAACTTGTTATAGATTATGGTACGGAACCCTTCATGCGCGAGTCGGACTCGCACTTGCCTAATTTTTGAGTTATCGCAAAAAATCATAATTTTCTTTAAAATGACGTAAGTGCCGCGCGGTGTCCTTATACTTCAAACGTTACACACATTAGTTACCTAAGTGTCATACTGTATTGATACATTTCGCTCAATCTGGTGCGTATAATCGATAACTTCCAGAAGGTAATAAGTAATTACAGTTACTTTGGCGTTTACGACCTTTTTATAGAGCTTGAAATCTTTCCCGTAATTTTAAGCCCGTCTATTGTGAAGGATGGGCAACTACGAAACCCTACACTGAGCGTGGCCCGACATGCTCTTGGCCGTTTTTAATTATGGTGATAGCAACAATAACCAGTTGAAAAAATCGGCATTGAACTTTGTCAGGTTGACCCTTAGTCTCAGAATGTGAAATCAACGAAAGTTAAAACAGCTTGATTTGTGTTAGCCGTCATCACGGTGTGACCCACGGTCACTGACTTGAACTATTTCCATATCAGTATTAAAGATTGGCCATTTCCTTCTCAAATTGGTCGACTGTCATTTTTGGGATTTAATTATGCGTTTGACCGATGAAACCAATAATTTGTGGTAATTTGAAGGCATAATGTAGGAGTTTTGTGGTACAGTTATGGTTATTACTCGTTCCGAGATTGGTTATTTATACAGACTGAGATGATTGAGTGATTCTCATCTTTATGAGGAAATACTTAAAAGCATTGGTTGTTACATTTATTTTGGTTGCTTTTGTTATGTTTGGAAATTGCATTTCAATATGTAGGTAATTTGATATTAGAGGATTATTTCTCAACGTCATTTAATACGATTCTTAGCTTTGTCGCAACATTTTACTAATTATGTGAATTGTAAGATCTATTGCGCGGAGGAAACCTGACCACGCCAGGCAATACGGGTATCTAAACAAAGCATCTTATTTACTACATAAACGACATACAATAATTACCTTTATAGCCGTACCTTAAAGTTTACTTTTAATTTAGCAGCACCCCTAAATTAAAGTATCAGAAACAGTCACTAGAAAACGCGGTTTGAATTAACTGGATAGGGTTTATTTTACATTCGAGTGTAACAACAGTAGTGATAAAGAGCCCTGTGAGAACGAGACGCTCTGAAAACTGCGGTTTGCTGTCCACAATCGTATAGAACCACTATAGAACTATAGAGCAATATTATAAAAAGTTAAGCAATGCGGACCTGCTTTGCTGGGTCGTTGTATGAAAATTAAAACCTTTGGGAATTTGTATTGTTACGGTCGATTAGAATTTCTTGCTCGATACTGTTTACGGTTTGCAAGGAATTAGCTATCTCTGGCATTCTTTGTTCCTTTTTGTTGTGAGAAAATAGAGTTTAGTAATTTGATTTCGTACTTAAAGTTATTTCCTTCTTTGTAACATTATCAGATATCTGGCATTCTCGCATCTCATGAAAGTAAAAACAAATTATCATACATGGCTGTGCGTGTTATTTGGTATAGGATCAGGCGTTACTTTGTAAAAATAAATTATTTGATGATAGTACGGCATGCTTGATAATCAAGTGAGCATACCATAAGGTCACTTTGATCAAGAGTGGAGTTAGTAGAATTTCCTAATATCAACAACTAACTCAATTAAGTACTCACAAGATCGCTATAGCCATTCAAATTACATGTGTAACTTGTTTCGTCGACCTCTTCGACCTCTGTTCCTAATGCAAGTGAGAAACCAACTCAAGCGCAGCCGCTTAAATAATTATGACATCTCCGTATGAAATATGATGATGATCGGTTGTCGAAATTTTTGACTGGCCACTGTGATAAACATCATCGTGAAACGCTTTTAAAATATATATTTTGTTTCTTTTCTAAAGGCTCAGTCTATGATTATCGAAGCATGCTTGGAATTCGACAATTTTTAACATCTCTCATGTTTACTTTTTGCGGCTACTTACCTTTTGTCCAGGTATATGACCTGACATCCATTAGTTTCTCGTAAGTCAGAATAATTGCAAATACAATTTCCCACGAATGCCTAATTGTACGTTTTACACAAAGCACGGAATTGTCATGACTTTGCTATTATGATCATAGCAGCGTTTACTTAGGAAAATAAAGGAAGCACGAACCTAGCCTCACGTAATATATTTATGAGGAAAGCTTGCTTAATTTTCTCCATATATTTATTTACACCATCATTCATTCAGACGACACAGCAAAGGCGATATGCAAATGGCACAAATTGACCAATCACATTTATGTTTGTCAAACCGCCTGCTTATAATAGGGCATTCTTTACAGCAAACGTGTCACATCTTCGTCGTTTGAATGACCGACGGGTCTCTCAAAAGTGTTGTGCATTACGTATTTATTAATGATGGTTTTAAGTTACGAAATTGCCAATTTCAGTTTGTTTGTATTATATTTTACTCGCTGATTGATGTCCAATGTATTCACGAACGATGACCCGAACAATTAAAGCGAAGTGTGATTTTTAACGGTGCTTACGGATAACAGTTATTCCGATTGTTAACATAAGTTCTGTCGCAGACACGTAATGTTGTGATCACGAGTTCACGATCCAAATATGTAAACGTTTAAAAGAACGTTTTTCAATTTTCCAACACTAGAAGTGTCAGATGTTGAAATCAAACAAATCTTCAAATTGAGTCAATTTATACTATTTAAGGAGTTAGTTAAGAGTAGCTGACGATTATTTGCCTTTTATGTATCTCATGGTACGAAAAAGGAATATAATTTGAGCTGCATATGGATAGGAAATTGAATGGGATGATTTGTGATTATGTTTTTACCTGGCATCAGAAGTTCCATTTTCCGTGAGATAAGTGCATCCGTCCTGGCAGCGACGGCATCGGCATGGGTGTCTGATTTATTCCTACAGGAGCTATGCCACATTACAGAACACGGACTAATATTTCGTTTGTACTAATTCCTTTAGCAGCCGCGTGTACTTTCTGTGCACACCTGTAATATATTTGCAAGTCAAGAAATTAGCATTTCCAGTAGTATTCCTAGCAAATGTACGTACGCTATGAAATATTGTTTTCACCTCACCAGCTCAAACATGGCGATTTTGCTGTCAGATAACAGTGAACAAAATGCGATTTTGTTTCGAGCGTGAGTAGAAAGTAGCTTTTTAATTTTTTCAATATCTGACCTCGAATTGCCATTATTCAGCCAAAGGTTAATTATAAAATCCTAATCATTTGAATCTCGATGCACTCTGTTTCTTTCATATGTAAATAAAAGAGAGGGATAGAAACTTATCAATTTGAAATTCGATTTTCGAATCCGACCTCGATTGAGATCAGTTCGGATACGTGTTATACCAAAAAATTCATTAAAAACACCCGAAAAAGTTTTAATTGCAACGTATTTTTTTTTCTTTATTATATTTTTATTTAACGACCGAATATTAAAACTATTGTGCCTTTTATATAAAACAATAGATCATTGCTCGAATAAAATAAGATTTTTCAACTTATTGTAAATATAATAATAATTTATAATTTCACCATTTATCATAGATGCATATTCGAAACGTACCTTAAAAAATATCGAGTTAATATTGTAATTTGTTATTTTGTTTTGCATTTATTTTGTTTGGTGTTTTAGGAGTAAAAATATTAATCAATTTATAAACAAAATCTCGTAATATAATATGTATTTATAAATAAACACGTCATGTATCTGCTAAATCTTCCAATTTGATAAAATAATGACAATAACCGTGTTGGTTGGTTGATTATAATTTCAATTAAATTATATTGTTATTCCTTTTTAAGCAGCACTTATCTATTTCTGATTAATAAGATTAGCAACGAAGACTATAAACATACGTTGGAAGAAAAAGCACAAGTCGAATATGTTCTCGCTGATGAGGTGAAAAGTTGTGTGTGCTACACGAGAGCAAAGTTTTTTGCATCTCGTGCTGTTGAGTCCCTCGCTACACTCAGGATTCTAACATAGAATCACTCGCTACGCTCGTGATTCAAACGTAGAATCCTTCGCTTGCTCGTGACTCAAAATCAGCACTCGTAACAAAAAACAACTTTGCTCTCTTGTTGCACAAATAACTATTATATCCATGAATGAACAGAACACTTCGTAAACGTACAATGGAATTAATTAAGCTTGAATAGTTGTCATAATATTTAACTTTAGGGTAAGTTAAGAGTTAATAACAGTAACGTCACATCCATGTATCATCGTCGTCAGACGAAATCTTCGCTTTCTAAACTTCGAATCTCATTCTCAGTGATCGCGGACTGTATTTCAATATATATTTCTTTTTTGCAGATTAAAAGATGACGGTGCGATTATGAGACTCGGCGGCGCTCTTTTACTTAGGTGAGTTCAGATTCGGAATTCATTTGCGTAAAATATCTGTGTCAAAATAATATAATGGACCCTTACTTGTACTTAATCCAGTATCTAAATTGATGAATGCCCGGTTTGTAAAGCGACGGGCGCGGCACCGAACCGAAAGCACAAGAAATTGGACTACCTACGCTTCGCTGGTGACAAAATAAAGTCATTAAATTATTTTGTCGCGGCTTGACAGTGCAATGACGATGATTTAAAATAAGCCTAGCTACCACATAAGGGTACGCATAAGTTATTCAACAAGTTTCGGATTGCTTTACGGCCCAACCAGTAGTGAATGTTGACGTACGCCGATCGTAACTTTACTAGATAGATTGGAATGCCAAATACCGATCATGTCGCGAATCTAAGATGCGCACTCGTTACTTTACGACTAGGTAGTACGTACATTATGAGTATTATGGTACTTCAATTTCTAGAACTCTTCCCGGATTTCACAGTTGAATAAGTGTCAACATTATGTACCTATACCTGTCGGTATTCTTTATTCGTCTTTACAGGAGGTGGGCATATAGTTTTGTGATTTAACTATTTCAACTATCAGTGGACAACATAATAGAAATGAAAATGTATAAATACACAATAATAAACTATTTATAATAAATAAATAAACTTATGTATACCTTTCGGTCGTCTTTATTGATATGTAAGGTGTGCATAAAGTTTTGTGATTTAACTTTTTCAACTTTCAGTGGCCCACATAATAGAAATAATATGTATAAAAAAAAAAGTTTAAAATGGACTCGCATATCCTCAACTTTTCGATAACGGTTTGGAAACGCCAAAGTATTGCGATAAGTTAAATTTGACGATGACAATGAGGCAGTCATGTTTGTATTCACGTATGTATTAAGTCTAAGTATCTCTCACGTGAATAATGTAAACAAAGTAAACGCAAAATTCAATTTGAAATGTGTACAAACAAGGAGCTAATTCGAGTTATAAAGTCGCTGTTTCTCCCAGTTACAGAAGGTGTTACAAATTGTGCCCCCAGGCTTTGTTAACGATAGGTACGTTTTGCAGCAAAGTCTACAGAGTGGACTGAATATAGTAGATCAATTGGTTACGGCAGCATATAGTTACGTCGGCGGAATTTCTAATACAAAGTGGCGTCAATGTGCAGTTGCGGAATTCACAAATACCGCTGATCTAAATGTAACTGTAAACTACCAGTCATTGCTTCTGTTAGTTTGTTTACGTATAAGGGAGTACAAATGTATGCAGACACAGCAATAAGATCTGTGGCTTTTTGCTTAAATGCTAATGTTTCCTAACTGACTTTAATGTACCAGATTGGCGACAGTGTTATACAGCTACACATATAGTAACTAAGTGATCATTAAAAATAAAGTCGCGTGAATACAATTCTCATGACATTTAATACGTAGTCATTTGGCAGCGATGCCTCAATATTCAAATTACAATTTGAATCGACACCTCCAAATTACTACATACAAAGCCTATTATATATCTCATACATGTACCTAATCTATCACGAGCTGCAACAAGTCAAAGATCACAGTTCGGTTGTGAGACATTAAAAACGCAAAAACTGGGCCGTACGTTTCATGTCCGTTTACTTTTAAACTATTTGCTTAATGTAAGCTGTGAGTTTACATTGCGCAACTAACTTGATTGACCGAGTGCCATGCAAGTAAAATGTGGTTATTTATAAGCGTGTTAAACTACTCGTAAAAAAGAAAAAACTGTTAATCGTTGTAAATTGTTCTAAAGAGATGAATCACGCGATATTAGTTGTAGAGAGTGAAAACATAAAAAAAAACAACCTAGTGTTATGGTGTCTTTATAATTATAGTTTTAACTAACAATTAATAATGAAAAAAGCATGTTGTGCTTGTTAAAAACACGTAACGGAACGTACTTGATGGCCTGGCAACACAGGCAACCGTCAGCGAGAATTGGCGCCGGGCAGCGTAGTTGTCACTGATTCTTTTATAAGATCGATAATTGTTCTAGTTCAATATAAAAATAAATTGTTATCCAATATCTAGTGCTTTGATTTTTATATGCCAAATGAAATACAATAATTATGCTACGTGAAGATCACGTCATTACTAGCACCATTCAACGGTCAGCGACCGAAAATTAACCTTGGCCTCCGAATAAGCACTACTCGTCGATCCTGTGCGTCTCCCGTCTATTTTAGATTTGAAGATGACTTTAGACCATTCCTATTTTTATAAATAATAGAACCTTAAATTCGTCAGTCTATTTTTTAAACTCAGTTTATTCATTAAAGATCTAACTAGAGTGCTACCGACCTTTAGAACTAATAAGGTCTTTAACGGTGGCAGTGTCAGGCGGCAAACACATCTACAGCAGTAAAGTACGCACGGATTGTATTTGCGCACGCACACGTAGATAAGCATGTTGCTTACGAAGTTTTGGCTCTCGCCCATAACGGTTTGTATAGCGCGAATTGATGATAGTGACAATTAACATTAACAACACACACACAGTGAGGAGTAATGAAAACCTTGAGTTTAACAATCCCAAAAATGTAACAGTTTCATAGAAAAATGCTATCGATGAAGCAAATATTGACATATAAGGTGTATACAATCAAGAATTCAACTCAAGTTGCAGAATAAAGTATAACCCTCCCGTAACTAACTAACTAACTGTTTTGGCTCAGTGACCCAAACCCTCCTGTAGATCATTTAAATTGCAAATGTGTATCATAACATCATTGTAATTTGCTGCAGTATTGGTGCACAGTGGGTCCATTGCGCAGTAACAGTTCGTATGTTTTCATCTGCAGGCACTCGAACTAACGGTAGGCTGCCCTCGTTGCGAAGTGATAATGCTTCTGCAACAGATACCGATTGTTTCTAATACGAATAGGTACTTAATTACCAATTATTTTTAACTATATGTACTGAATCCAATATTCTTATCGGTTTCCGCGATTTTTACAGATCTAATACGAATTAAACGGATGATATCGCGTATATTCATTATATTTTGTTTATGTTTCCCGTCCATTCTTAACCATTACAGCTTCGATTGTCATGGGTAGACTATTCTATTTAGTAAGATTTATTATTGAAAGTGATATTCATTTTATAAACAGTCGTAGCGGAAAACCAAACGTAACAATATTCATTTAATAAATTTATCAGTGTGAAATAAATAACGCGTTTGTATATTTCGACTGTGTATAAACAAACACACGTCCTTTTTATAATACATACCTGAATATGGAATCACATGTCCAACCAGTTTGAATAGCAATAATGTTTTCTTGTATTATGAGACAGATATAACCAACGATAACGGGCTAACTTCTCTGTATCCCACATTCTGATGTAACAGGCTACCAACATGTCGTACGTATTTGTTAGTACTACCAGGCGGGGCGCACTCCGCGATAAACTTTTCCCGCTACAAGCACATGCCGGTGGCCTCATGCATGGGGACTATTCAGTGGCTGCCATGCTGTGTCTCGGAACGCACGTACACGAAATTCGCGCGCACGCTCTTCCGATTTATGTACGTCGCAAGTGAACGTTCCTCATTCATCTGTTGATACCAGTGTTATATTATAATATAAAGTGTTTGAATGAGTAAAAAGACAGCGAAAAGATATTGTATCGCAGCGGGTTGTAGGAACAATGATCCCGCTTCGATTGTAGTAGATCGCATTCAATTTTTCTTTCTTAATTTACCTTTGTGTCATTATTTATAAAAATAAAAAATGTGGTATTACCACATAAAAAAATATGAATCGATAAAAAGATTCTATACAAATATATAATAAGTAGTTACTGAATAATAATAAAAAAACATATTGCAGGTGTATCTACTTCCATATTTAACACTGGTTACTCAGATCAATTTTAATTGTTAAGTACTTATGTAATTTTGAATTGATTATTTACTGATATTTGTCAATTTAAATTCTAGTAAAATAAGTATGTCTACTACTAAATCAACAATCATAGAGGTTTTTATAATAATATTTGATATGAAGTTTGTAAAATTACTAGTAATGAATAAACGATTGAGTGATAGTTTGATAAGTAAGTATATAAAATATATAAATAATGAGTTAAAAGAAATGTATTGGAAGTGATCCCTAATAGGGATAAGTTCGCCTTTGTACATGTTTTATTTGTTACTAGCGACCCGCCCGGCTTCGCACGGCACGGCACGGTGCGTCCGTGCGTATTTTTAAAGATCGAAGCATACATAGGGGCAGACAGACAGACGAGGAAACGACTTTGTTTTATACTAGGTGTGTAGTGATGAATATATATATGAATAAATAAATAAATATCGGACAACTAAGCAAAAACAAAATGAAGCTCAAGAATTTAATTGCATGTTAAGGTAACGCATTCGTTGCATTATTTTATTATATTATACGTATTAAAATGTTTAAAAATAAAGCTAAAATGTTTTGCAGCCTGGTGGTGGATTCAATTCGTCCAAATTCTGAGATTGATTACTTTATAGTTGAATAATGAAATAATTAATATAATGTATGAAGAATATAAATATATTGCTCTCTATATTGAATGCAAGAAATAAATAGGAAATACATTTTTATTTTTAGTCGTTGACAGCCCTCGCTCTCGGCGACGCGGCAAGCGAGCCAATTCATTTTCACCGTTGGCACGCAGCTTTAACGTTCCGTTTGGCTTGCGCTGGGGACGACGACTTTAGAAGGGCCATAAATCATATTTTTTTGGCTAAAAAAAGCGGCTTTTGTAAAGATCAAAGTAGTGTGCCTTCTGTACTTGTACTATTATCTATTCTGTGGTACTACCGTCCTTTTGTCTCTGTCAGAGCCGGCTTCATCAATCCAACGCCGGCCGCTCTATATCCTGCCTCCGTACCAACTAACGGTTCACTTATTCACATTTATCTGCTTTTGGTTCTGATTTAAAAGTATCATGCGTTCGTGTTTTAAATACCCGATGTAAAGTTTCCTTGTTGTCTGTAGCGTTCCGGTTATTAAAGTAATTGGCGTGTTTAAAATTGTTTATGTCGTTAGCTTTGAGATGAACCTGTGCCACTGTAATCGATTTACGGTACGTGCGACCTTATGACTCCTTGGTTAAAAAAGTGGGGCATAACTATTATCGAAGGTAGGCTTAACTGTTTATTCGTAATCAGTCATTGCTATGGTAATTTATGCACAAGAATCTAATTTTATGATATACATAATATGTAATTTGGTTTAAATAAAAAATTGGTTTTGGTTTAGAAATTCATTTAAATATATGTATTATGTAAACCATTTAAATTTGTTTAGCTAGAGGCGAGTGAATGGTCGATGTGAAGCTCCCTGGAGCAGGACATTGTCCAACAGCGGAAATCTTTCGGCTTGTTTATTTATTATTCAAATAAGTTACACAGCATTACAGTACAAAACCGAAACCGAAACCCCCCAAAACAAGAATTACATAGAAACATAAACATTGAAAGCAGAATACAAAAACAAGAACATGACGTGACACGATCACTAACCATAGAACCCAGGAAGATACACATATCGAGTTTAAACGTTAGAACTTTATTACAAGATAATAGAATCATCGAACTTCAACAAGCCCTACAGAAAATCAAATGGGACATAGTTGGGATTTGCGAAGTAAGAAGAAAAACAGAAATAATAGAAGAATATAAAGATTTCATCCTGTACCATTCATCGAGCACAAGAGGGCGAAATGGAGTAGGTTTTTTAATCCAAAAGAGCTTAAAAAGTCACATTATAAGCCTTGAAAGCTACTCTGATAGAGTAGCGGCTCTCGTATTACACGCAGGCGACAATAACAGATGGGGCATCGTTCAAGCATACGCACCCACAAATACACATACGGGAGAAGAAATCGATTTATTTTATAAAACTATCGACAAGGCAATTGACTCTATGAATGTGAAAAAACTAATCTTAATGGGAGATTTTAACGCCAAGATCGGAAAAATTAAACGAGGAGAAGAGTCCGTATTTGGAAAACACTCCGCTGGAAAAAGAAACTCACGTGGTCAACAACTAGTGGAGTATGCATTAGAAAGCAATCTAAAGATTGTAAACAGTATGTTCCATAGAAAACCACATAAAAAGTGGACATGGCGGTCCCCAAATAATCGACACCACAACGAGATAGACTATATTCTAACAAATAGACCGGCACAAATTCAAAACTTTAATATAATAAATAATCTCAATTTTGAAACGGACCATCGTATGATTAGGTGTGCCCTATCCTTGAATGTGAGAAGGCAGCGGACATTCAGCCGACATGACATAGCGTACACACGAAATTTGCCCGTAATTTCTGGGGAAAGTAGTAAGTACTGGAACGAAAAGTTTATGCAGGCCATATGTAAATCGCAAGATATTCAAACGCAGTATGATACGTTCGAAGCAGAAATGAAAACACTGACTCAATCACTGCCAAAGCAAGTTCCCAGTAAGAAAGACTCGCTCTCCGTACATACGCGTGACTTACTAGAAAAAAGGAAAGGACTTTACAAACTTAAAAGAACGAAAGAAGTGAAAGCAAAAATTACACAAATAAGCAAGGAAATAAACAGGAATATAAGGAAGGATGAAAAAATATACAGACAATCTATATTCGAATCGTACATTCAAAACACGGGAGCAATTAAAAAAGCTTTCAAAGAGCTAAAAAATAAATCAGAGTGGGCACCTAATATAAAGAATAAAACTGGAAAAGAAGTTACACAAAGATCAGAAATATTAAAAGTCGCTACAGGATTTTTTCAAGATCTTTACTCATTCAGCGGGCCTTCTTCATCAGAACTTCATACCACTCTACACACGGAATTAGATGCGCTCGGTGACAGTAACATATTACGATCGGAATTAAGACATGCAATAGAGTCGCAAAAAAACAATAAGGCGACAGGAGAAGATAATATAACAAATGAATTGCTCAAATCGGTTCCATATTGGGTTGCATAAATTTTAAAGCCATAATGTCGCTTCGCATAACCACTTTTGTCATAATAGTCCTTGCGCATAAGATGTATAGTCATTAATTGATCCGCATAAATTTTATGACCATAATGTTTTTACGCATAAGTAAGGAATGTCATATAATTTTGGAGCATATCAACCTGAATCATAATCATTAATCGTCATAATGTTCTTATGCATATCGTGCATTGGCGCATAATACTGAAGAACATTAATATCAAGCTCCTAATTTTTTATTTCAACATCAGCCTGGTTTTCTGGCAGCAGTTCATTTCTGAGGGGGTCGCAGTTCTTTCAAACCTAACCTAACCTACTTTTCTGGCCGATGTTCGTATTTGTAGGTTCACAATTCTAACCTAACCTACAACTAACCTAACCTAACCTAACCTACTTTTCTGGCCGATGTTCGTATTTATAGGTTCACAGTTCTAACCTAACCTAACCTACAACTAAGAGGTCAGTGTGGAGAAGGATTTCTTAATGCGGGGGGCTTCGCCCTCCGAGCCCCCCTTGTGGGGGGCTTCGCCCCCCCGTCCCCCCTTCTTGTTTTTCTGCTGTAAGTTTTGTATCATTATTTCAAATGTTATATTTTTGGTACATGTGATATAACTTATACTATATAATGTCTATTGCCATTAATAATTATGAAAGCCATAATTTATGCGTTGCTCTTCTTCGTACTATCAATTATTATGACATTCAATAATATGATTTGAAATTTTGTGCCATACTAAATTATGCTTATGAACAGTCTGCCGAACAACAATTATGACGTAAAAATTTTATGCAAATAACAATTTATGACAATTAACATGTATGAGGAAAGCCATTATGCGAAATGAGTTATGACAATCGAATTTATGACAAGAATTTTTATTCCACTAGAGGTGATCCCGCTCAAATCTCTCTTGGAACCGCTTTCGAGTGTCTTTCAATCGCTGTTCGATAACATACTTACAGCGGGAACTGCCCCAAAACAGTGGCTTAACTCAACCATTGTTCTACTCCACAAAAAAGGTGATCGAAACGAATTGAACAACTACAGACCCATAAGCATAATGTCTAATGTTTATAAGATATTCGCAAAATTAATATTAAATAGAATAACGAGAATTTTAGACGAAAATCAACCGTGCGAACAAGTCGGTTTCCGGAAAACCTATTCAACATTGGACCATATCCAGGTAGGGTATACCTTCACTTGCCCGAATTTCATATGCCCGAATTTCGTCTGCCATAATATTCAATTGTCCGAATCTTGTTTCTTATAATTATGTTTCCCATAATCATTGTTTGCCATATTAATCCTATGCCCGAATCTTTGTTTCCCATAATATTAATTCCAATAATCACATTTTCCATAAAGATTGTAATCCATAATTGTCACATGCTATAATTTCATATGCTATCCAAATGGAACATAGGTCGAAAACCGACATCTGTAGGTTAGGTTAGGTTTGTTTTATGACCCCGTATAGCGGAGCGTCAAAATACAAACCCAATCTAATCTAGTTTTAGAAGAACTGCTACCAAATAGTACATGGATCTAAAACCGAAAACTATAGGTTAGGTTAGGTTTGTTTTGTGACCCGTATAGCGGAGCGAGCGAAGCGAGCGGAGCGTCAGAATGTTTGCTTCAAAATACAAATCCTAATCTAATTTACAATCTAACCTCGTTTTAGAAGAACTGCTACCAAATAGTACATGGATCTAAAACCGAAAACTATAGGTTAGGTTAGGTTTGTTTTGTGACCCGTATAGCGGAGCGAGCGAAGCGAGCGGAGCGTCAGAATATTTGCTTCAAAATACAAATCCTAATCTAATTTACAGTTTCCTAATTTACAATCTAACCTAGTTTTAGAAGAACTGCTACCAAATAGTACATGGATCTAAAACCGAAAACTATAGGTTAGGTTAGGTTTGTTTTGTGACCCGTATAGCGAAGCGAGCGGAGCGTCAGAATGTTTGCTTCAAAATACAAATACTAATCTAATTTACAGTTTCCTAATTTACAATCTAACCTAGTTTTAGAAGAACTGCTACCAAATAGTACATCGATCTAAAACTGAAAACTATAGGTTAGGTTAGGTTTGTGTTGTGACCCGTATAGCGAAGCGAGCGAAGCGAGCGGAGCGTCAGAATGTTTGCTTGAAAATACAAATCCTAGCCTAATTTACAGTTTTAGAAGAACTACGATAAAAGGACGTACGACATTCAACCATAACCGAAAACTTTAGGTTAGGTTTGTATTGTGACCATGTAGTACATAGTGTCTATGTACATACGTGGCCACAATATATTTATACTCAAAATGCTTGCTTGCATGTGTACATTGTAAATAGACGATTATTACATCAAAATGCTAGAAATGACTAGAAAAAAAAACACAATTTTAGACAATGTGAAATGCATAGCCAGGTTGGATTCGCACAGAAACAATATTTAGTATGGCGTTTAAATATTCTATCAAACAATATTATGGCACTTAATACTATGGAAAACAATACTTATGGCATACGTATCAATATGGCATATAATATTCGGGAATACAAGAGTATGTCAAATGACTTTTCTAGGAAACGAAACATTCGGGCAAATGAAATTCGGGTAAGTGAAATTCGAGCAAATCAATATTATTGCATATAAATTTCGGTCAAACAATAGACAACCATCCAGGTAGTTGCGCAAATTATAGAAAAAGCGAAAGAATACAAAAAAACCATATATATGTGCTTCATTGATTTCCAAAAAGCATTTGATTCTTTACATCATAATGAAATTTGGAAAACGCTTTATCAACAAGGTGTTAATGAGAACTACATTACTGTCCTTAAAAATATTTACACGAACAGTTGCGCTAAAATAAAATTAGAAAAAGAAGGCACGGTGTTCCCAATAAGAAGAGGAGTACGCCAGGGCGACCCGTTGTCGCCAAAAATATTCACAGCAGTGCTAGAGACAGTTTTCCGAAATCTGGACTGGACGACGAAAGGATTAAACATTGACGGTAGCTACTTAAGTCATTTACGTTTTGCGGATGACATAGTCGTCTTCGCAGGAAACCCGATGGAGTTGACGGAGATGCTAAAAGAGTTGACGGCAGAAAGTAAAAAAGTCGGCCTGGCCATTAATACGTCAAAAACGAAAATTATCACGAATAGCACCGACCAGCATAATATAGTAGTGGAAGGCCAAAGGATTGAAGTTGTGGATGAATACGTATATTTGGGTCAGTCTGTCTCCTTTGCTAACCATACTGAAGAAGAGGTTCATAGAAGGATCGCTATTGCGTGGAAAAAATATTGGGGACTTAAGGAGGTCATGAAAAACAAATCCGTCCATATCAGTATTAAGAAAAAGCTCTTCGAGGTAGCGATCCTTCCATGTTTAACGTACGGCTGTCAGGTTTGGTCTCTAAGGAAACGTGAAGAAAATAAACTGGCAGTATGTCAGCGTAAGATGGAAAGGAGCATGCTGGGAATTAAAATATCTGATAGAGTCAGTAACCAGAACATTAGGAAGATTACTAAAGTGACCGACATTATTGAAAGAGTGAGGATCCTTAAATGGAATTGGGCAGGTCACATATGCAGAATGAGTCACAACAGATGGACAAAACAAGTCACAGAATGGACCCCGAGAGACGGATCAAGGAAGCGAGGCCGCCAAAAGAAGAGGTGGGCAGACATATTTACGGAAAGGTTGGGGCCACACTGGATGGTAAAAGGTAGAGACAGGGAGCTGTGGAAGGAATTGGGGGAGGCCTACGCCAAAGAGGCGACTACTGCATAATTAATAAATGTAAAATGAACTTATTGTCATGATTTAATGTAGTAGAATAAATGGCTTTTTTATTTTTATTTATTTTATTTTCAGTACAAAACCAAGGTACTGTGAACTACAAAATTACGTATAGAAACACTTAAAACTAGTTAGATTTAAGCGATGTATAGATAGATTTCCCATTGAATGGGTCGAGTTCGGAGTGCAACCAAGCGCATTTGACTAATTGTCAAAGAAATATACAGGGTGTACACTGTGGCGAAGGATGCGCCAGATTGCCTCAAAGCCGCCGAAATACGACATCCTTCGGCCAGAAGTCTGCACTTGTGATGGTGTCCTGCAGCGTCCATGGCACGCGCAATACGCGCATCTAAAGTGCATGTAGTGATGATGATGATGATACATTGTTAAAAGCAACACTTTTAAACAAAAGCCGTGTCGACATGTGCCTTAGGCATTAGAATCTCAAATTAAAATCATCGCCTAATACCACAATGATTTATCGATACACATCAATAATTGCACGGCTAGTGTAATTGACGTGAAAATCCGACGTAATAGCCCTCAATAGAGTCGCGTTACACAACTTTCTTCGCGGATATCAATCTAAATTGTATTTTGAAGAATAATGCAACGGCGTACTGTGCATACTATTTAATTTGCTACTCAACATTAGTGTGACGTAATGGTTAATTTGAAACATGTCTTTAATAAGATTTCTTTGTTAGACCGGTTTGTTTTGAGCTAAGTAGAAATTGGCATGTTGAAGTCCAATTTGCTTTCTACTGCAGGTTAAGATTATGCATTATCGTTAATTAAAATGATATCTGTTGCTAGATAATTTGTTTATTCAACGATATCTATTTTTATTTTTACGATATTTATTTTTATGTTCTAGCAACATATAACTAGGACATTCCACATATAAATATAAACCCTGATCATAATATACTAGGTAAAGTTTGTGTGTAAAGAGCGAAAAAAAGCATTTTTAATGCACAATGTAAAATCACGTAAGCACTTTGCATGAATGTTAATGTATTAGCGTGTAGTTTTAGACAATTTGTGTCGGAACTCTGGTTCGTCTCCGGCTACACTAGCCACTTGTCTCCATTTACCGTCACCTTTTATGCAATGGCAGGGAAATCTCAGTGTGAAAAAATAAAATTACGTCCGTAATACCAGTTTGCTAAAATTGTCAGTAGTCTAAACTAGTAATACCTGATATGCACCAGACTACTTAATAAAATGATTAATGCGTCTGCCCATTAATATGCCGGTAGGCTCAATTTTTTAATTTATTCGTAACGAGAGCAGAAATCGTCTTATTAATTATAGTAATTAAAACATCGCAAAATAGTGTGTAAAGTTTTTGCTGCATTATCGCCTTGGTGGTCCCAAATTTGGCGTTACATGTTTTATTTGCAATACCTGCTTCTGTGAGTCGTATCTCCTTTCTTGTACCACGTTCAATGCTCTTGGTTTGTTTGCCTTCATGGTAATTACTTTTTCTTTAAATTTAATTTTAGCTGTAACTGTTTTTGGAGTATCGAACAGTATCGTGTTATTGAACTGTGATTACATTGTAATACAATACATTGCAATAAAATTTCATACCGCTGTAAAGATTCTCGGAACATACAAGCTTTTGGTTACCGAATAAAATCGACGTCGTCGGTTTTATAGTGGAGGGCGGTACGTTTAACAATGAATTATGTTGATACGGTAAGCGCTATGTTCAAATGTAACGGTAAAGTTTTGATAAAAACAACATTGCTTTGCTAAAGCTGCTGACCATTGTTATTTGCCAAGCAAATATCTCTATCAAGCCTGTTCGCGTAACTGAACCCTTCGATAAACTCTGTGGTACA
Organism: Apotomis betuletana; assembly: GCA_932273695.1. NCBI lineage: Eukaryota > Metazoa > Arthropoda > Insecta > Lepidoptera > Tortricidae > Apotomis > Apotomis betuletana. The sequence goes on from OW026300.1 coordinate 18,569,513, forward strand.
CTAGTCCTGGAATCCCTAACGAATTTAAAGTCTAGGAACAGGCATTGCACTCGCTCAATATGAGATAAACCACTCACCTGGCAATCCTGGGCTGAACCGGCTTCGAAGCAGCTGTGTCCGCAACTCTTCTGGCTGGCCAGCACTTAGACACCTTAAAACAGTCTGTCGCACACCGGAAAGCACAAATCTAGTCCGTTGGAAGCACTAATTTCTTAATCTTAACAATGGACGCACACCGAACGCGTCAGCGTCCCGTACCGAGCCGAAAGGTAATGTGTCAAAATGAAGCCTACGCGGGAATACATTTCTACCCGCGTATTTTTGACCGCCGTTGGGTTTTGCAGTCTACCTACATATTAAGAGATTACAATGCCTGAACATCCCCCCGCCTAACCAAGCCCGCCTTGGTTCCTAATCTCCTAAAGGTAGCCTACACAATTTAGAAATGGGTCTCAGCAGAACACCATTTTGAGTTTTAACTTCTGCAACGCGTACCACTCCGTCTTTACCGGGTAAAAGTTTAATAATCCGTCCGCGTTTCCAATGCAATGAAGCCAAATTGTCCTCCTTAATTAAAACTAAATCGTCTAATTGCGGAGATTCTGTATGAGAGGTCCATTTATAACGTTGCTGAAGTGTATGAAGATATTCATTTTTCCACCGGTTCCAGAAATGCTGGGTCATTTTTTGTATTCGTTGAAACCGAGATAAACGAGATTCCTTGACGTCTGTAAATGAGTACTCAGGGAGTGCCACTAAAGGCTTGCCGATTAAAAAATGACCCGGAGTTAAAACGTTGAGATCCGTCGGATCCGAACTTAGAGGGCACAACGGACGCGAATTCATCACGGCTTCCACCTTCGTGAAAAACGTTGTAAGTTCCTCGAACGTAAGCCTAGCGTCACCGAGTACACGCCTAGCATGAGTCTTTGCCGATTTAATAGCGGCCTCAAAGAGGCCTCCGTGGTTGGGGCTCGAAGGTGCGTTGAACAGCCACCTTATTTCGCGCTTAATACATTCCCGATCAATGTCCGATTGATTGTTTCGAATAAATGAGTATAACTCCTTTAGATACTTGTTCGTGCCCGTATAATTCGTTCCACAATCCGACCGCAATAGATGCGGAAGTCCACGCCGAGATACGAAACGCGTAAACGTCGCAACAAAAGCTTCAACCGACAATTGAGAGACAATTTCCAAATGTACCGCTTTAGTACTTAAACAAACAAAAATACAGAGAAAACATTTCTCAATTTTTGCATTTCGAAGATTGCTCGATTTTATATAAAAAGGGCCCCCAAAATCAGTCGCCGTACCGACAAACGCTCTCTCGCTTATAACACGATCCGAAGGTAAGTCCGCCATGTATGGTTGAACTGGTCTAGGCTTCGCCATGTAACACGGTACACATTTGAACGTCACGTGACGTGTGATCCGCCGAGCCGAAACTATCCAATAAGTCCAGGATAAAATAGATTCAAGGGTATTTGCGCCGACGTGGCAATATACCTTGTGATAGTGTGTTACTAAAAGTTCCGTAAACCGATCCTTGCCGGGTAGTAATATAGGATGCCGCGCATTGTAAGGTAACTCGGACGCATCAATTCGACCGCCGACCCGAAGTAAATTATTTGTATCCAAAAACAAATTTAACCGCCGTAATGAATTTTTAATAGGTTTATTTTCCTTAATTAATGCGATTTCCGCTTCATAATGCCGAGTTTGAACTAACCGAATTAAACATGTAGTAGCGTCTCTACGCTCCGAAACCGAGATGTGATTAGGATTACGTCCATCCGTAAATCTACAATACCGTAAGAACCGTAATAAATAAGCAGTTACATTAACTAATTTCTCGAAAGAACTGAACCGATCAATCAAATCGAAGTCCTCATCTACAATTCCAATATTAACCGTGGCAGCCCGCAATCCGGGTAACATGTCTGCCGGGAAGTCCGAGCACTCGCCGGGCCACCGCGCTGGCGCGCCCTGCAGCCAGCGTGGCTCCCACCACAGACGGTGCCGCAGCAACTCGCACGCCGACGTGCCGCGCGACGCCACATCAGCACAATTTAATTCACTAGGTACATGCCGCCATGTAATATTTACCCGAGAAGATATTATTTGTGAGACTCGATTTCCTTCATAAACTTGTAATCTATGAGGTGGAGTCCTTAACCATGCTAAAACGATAGTGCTATCGCACCAAGCCACTATCTCATTTAACCTAATGTCGCGTTCGAACGAGGAAGCGACATGGTTAATAAGAGTGGTTAACAAGGCCGCACCGTTCAATTCCATCTTGGGAATGGTGTGTTTTGTCTTTAATGGTGCTAAACGGCTTTTCCCCATAATTAACCGCACAAGAACCGTACCATCCGCACTAACCGACCGCAAATAAACAACAGCCGAATAACCGAGTGATGAACCATCACAAAAACCGTGTATCGCATATTCAATATTGTTGTCTAATTTCAAACATCTAGGTATTGATACCTGACACAGATGAGGTAAGTCCGACAATATTTCACGCCACCTTTGTACTATTTCTATTGGTGCCGGAGCGTCCCATTCAACTTTTCGTGAATTGTTAAAACTACCGAGAAGATTTTGTAATAACAATTTAATTTTAAACACCACGGCGCAGACCCATCCCAAAGGATCATGTAAACGCGCCACCAAAGATAAAATACTTCGCCGAGTAATAATACCGTCCTCCGGTAGGTTTAGCCGATAAGTAAAACAATCATTTTTCGGATCCCATTGGATACCTAAAACCTTAATGAACCCAGAACCATCCGAATCGGGTTCAAAAGAACGGGGCGTCTCGAGATGATCTAATGGCAACCCGTTTAAAATTCTTGGGTCATTCGAAGCCCATTTCCGTAATTCATACCCAGCCGTATTCATGAGCGATATCAACTCGTCCCTCAAAGCTATCGCGTCGTCCAGATCGTCGGCTCCGCCGTTAAGATCATCGACGTAACTATTATGACGTAACAGCTCCGCCGCGCGAGGATAACTACTTTCCTCGTCATTAGCTAATTGATGCAAACACCGAATAGCAACAAAAGGACTCGATTTTAAACCGTAGGTATTTGTAGTTAGCTCATAAATAAGTAACGGTTCGTCCGGTGACGATCGCCAGTATATAAGTTGATATTTTCGATCGTCCGGATGTATCCATGTTTGCCTAAACATCATTTTTACGTCAGTAGTAAAAATATACCGTGGTAACCGAAAATTAATAATTATCTGAGTAATATCGTTTTGTAGCCGAGGTCCCGAAAATAAACAATCATTAAGTGACACAGCTGTACTTGTTTGAACACTTCCATCATACACTATTCGGATTTTCTGTGTGTCTCCCGATTTTTTGAAGACACCATGATGAGGCAAAAAATAGTGTTCTTCTCCCGACCCAACATCAAAGTTAGAAACCGCCATATGACCGAGTTTTAAATATTCCGACATAAATTCTACATATTTATCGCGATAATCCGGTTGCCGTTTCATACGCCGTTCTATAGCCAAAAAACGTCGCAAAGCAGTTTCGCTAGAATCACCCAACCGGGGATGATCTGGTGTGAGAGGTAAACGAACAACATATTTACCATCTGCACCACGTGATGTTGTTGCTGTGAACATGTTTTCACATTCAATATCCGCCGGGTTCTTGACAGCCGCCGACGGCGGTTCCTCCGACCGCCAAAACCGTTCAACTGCTTCGAGAAGCGTAAGGCCCACATTTTTATTATTTGCTTCCGAGTCATACGAATACACCGACCGAGACGGACCAAATATAGCGTAATCAAAAATGGTACTAATTGCACATAGGCCACCACCCAAATCAACCTTATCACCATTTAAAATTTGACCTAATATGTCGCATCCGAAAATAACGTCAACGTGCCTCATATCATGAGCGCCACCCGTAAGTTTAACCGTGCCGCCGGATAATGTTAGCCTATGCGCCAAATATGAAGTAGGCTTCTTTAATACAACCGCCGTAACCGATAATAAACGTTTTTCCGTTTTTTCTGATTTAAAGTAAAACTCAACAATATGAGTGCCGTCATTATTCCGTACTCCGCCGATACCTATTAAAGGCGTTTTATTGTAATGTCGCCTCAACCCTAAACAAGCCACGAAATCGCTTCGTATTATGCTTGTCTGGCTACCAAGGTCCAGTAGACCTAAACACTGTATGAAATTACCGTTCGCCGATTTTACGTCAATCAATACCGTAGGCAAAATAACATTATCCGCTAATTGTGGTACTGAGCCGACATTACAATACTGTAATTGCTATTGTTGAGAATGCGACTTACGATACGCATCCGGACTATGCGATCGCCCCGAATAAGTTGGTTCCCGATTTCCTAATTCCGTTCGGCGGTGATTCTCGCGCTCCCGAACGTTGCGAGATAAATTATCGCCCTCATAATTATTATGACTTAATTTCCGTGACCGAGCAGAGTCTATACAGTCATCCGAGCACGCAGAGTATTGTTTACGTGTTTGAACCGGTGAACGCCTGCCGCGGGTGCAGTCGTTATCGCGTTGTGAAGCAACCATTGCCTGCCGCGAACGCTGTTCATTTGCAGCGGGCGAAGCCGAACGAGAAATGGACATAGTACAGACTAATTTATTATGACCGATATTTCCGCACCGATTGCATGGTACCTGCCGGGTACATGCGGCCGCAGAATGCCCTCCGAAGCATTTAAAACATAATCCGTTATTTTTTATATATTCCTTCCGATTATAATTAGACATATTCCCGAACTTATAACAATTATTTAAAGTGTGACCCGATAATTGACAATAAAGACAGCTAGCGGTTTTGCCGGAAATATACCAACGATTATGGTTAGCCGAATCCGATTTATTGTAATTGTTATTACGTTCCGTTACATGTGCTGTGCGCGCAGGTTTGCGCACCTGTTCCGCATAGGACAATATGGGCTCCGAGTTAGCCGTATCAATTAATCGACATTCATTTTGCAAGAACTCAGTTAATTGATCAAAAGTGGGCAATTGCAAGCTATTACCGCCGTAAGATTGTTCAAACCGTGTTTTAATGTCAAGAGGTAATTTTGTTAAACTTATATGTAACAGAATATAACTCCATTCGTCCGTTGGGAGACCGAGATTCTTCAAAGCCCGCGTTGATTCCAATAATGGATTTAAGATTTTTATCCTAAGACCCAAACTCTTATTTAATACCGGTAAATGTAAAATCCGAGAAATGTATGAATCCGCTTGCAGCCGTTTATTTTCATATCTACCTCTCAGAATGTCCATAGCCGTGTCTAATGAACTATCCACCATAGGTAGGTGCCGGATCAAAGCCTGGGGTTCCTTTTCAACGTTTGAAAATAAGTAGTGGAATTTTTCCGTTTTAGAGATGTCCCTACGTGATAACACTAACGACGTAAACAGACTTATAAAACTCGTCCAGGAAAATACATCGCCGTCAAAGGAAGTCAGGTTTATCCGTGGCAAGCGTGATGATGCAACACTTTCCGTAGGTAAATGTGTGCCATCCAAGCTGGGACAACCGATGGCCACCGCATCGAGCTGGTTGTACACCTCCGTGGCCTCCCTATACTTCTCATCGTAGGTAGCAACCGTTTCCAAATCCAAAGTTAAAATCTCTTCATACGCTTCCGTCAACGCCTTAAAATATTCCTCTAACTTACGTAACCGAGCCGATACTACACTAGAAGCGTAACTTTTACTATTAATAATCTGCAAGGTGTTTTTAAACCAATCGTATTTAATTTTAAATTTACTTTCCACTAACTTAGTAGCCATTATAACCGAAAACCGTTTGTCAGAAAACCGAAATGTAAGAAATTACGAATTAACTTCGTACTAAGAACAAAGAATGTACCGTTACAAAATGGCTGCCCTAACTAAACTCGCTATCTTTTGGGAATCCAATCCGAGGTCGATGGACCAAATTTTATGTTCGCGTAACTGAACCCTTCGATAAACTCTGTGGTACACTAGTCCTGGAATCCCTAACGAATTTAAAGTCTAGGAACAGGCATTGCACTCGCTCAATATGAGATAAACCACTCACCTGGCAATCCTGGGCTGAACCGGCTTCGAAGCAGCTGTGTCCGCAACTCTTCTGGCTGGCCAGCACTTAGACACCTTAAAACAGTCTGTCGCACACCGGAAAGCACAAATCTAGTCCGTTGGAAGCACTAATTTCTTAATCTTAACAATGGACGCACACCGAACGCGTCAGCGTCCCGTACCGAGCCGAAAGGTAATGTGTCTTTAGCGTGTTTGTTGTGGTACGCTAATCTACTGCAATTAAATGCGACACTCGAAATACAATACGTTTACTAAAGGAAAAGAAGATATTACAATAATAAATTAAATTAAGCAACGGCCGCGTTGAGAGGAAAATATGAAGTGATCGACGGTTCTGCTTTTCATGTTGTTATGGCGACGCTAGGGATGTCCGTCGCTCGTAGTGCGGCGCCATAGGACCCCCCTGGGAGTCTCAAAGTCCTGCCTGAAAGTGAGAAGGGAAAGTGACTTTTCGACCAGAACGAGTGGTTCTAACAGGAACGACAGCTTTAGGTTTAGAGCTAATTGTTGTAGATGAAGCTGAGTCGTTCTGAACATAAGCAGGCTTGACACGATCAACTGAGACAGTCACTGGTCCTCTGAGTAAGTCTACAGTGACAGTCTTGTCCGTTCTACTTAGGATGCGGTGTGGGCCAGTGTATGGGGCCTCTAACGATCCACGCAGTGTATCCTTTCTTAGGAAAACATGGGTGCATGAACTTAAGTCCTTGTGAACAAAGACAGATTTACTTCCGTGTCTAGATGCGGGAACAGGCTTGAGATGCGACATATGACGTTTTAGCTGTGCAACGAAATCGTCAGGCTGCAGTGTGCGTGAGTTATGAGTATGAAAGAACTCACCCGGGATGCGCAATGGCTCACCGTACACCATCTCTGCAGCAGAGCACTGCAAGTCTTCTTTCCACGCACTTCTTATGCCAAGAAGTACGATCGGCAGCACGTCCGTCCACGTGTTGTTGTTGTGAGCCATGATGGCTGCTTTCAAAGTCCGATGCAGACGCTCGACCATGGCGTTGGCCTGGGGATGGTATGCCGTTGTGTGTCGCAGCTGGGTTCCGCAAAGCTCCGTCAAAACCTTGAACATACGTGAGGTAAATTGACGTCCTTGATCGGTTGTTACAGTTTGTGGACAACCAAATCGAGATATCCATGTTTCATAGAACGCTTGAGCTACAGTTTCCGCTGTGATGTCAGAAAGTGGCTTCACCTCTGGCCAGCGAGTGTATCTATCAATGGCTGTGAAGAGGTAACGAAAGTTTGATGACGGTGGCATAGGACCGACCAGATCAATATGAACGTGACTGAATCGGTCTTCCGGCAGCTTGAAGTTTCCAAGCGGAGAAGATGTGTGACGTTGCACCTTGGCGCGTTGACATGATGCGCACGTACGTACCCAGGTACCGCAATCTTTGCGTACGGAGGGCCATACGAATCTTTCCGTTACCAGTTTAGTAGTTGACCTAGTACCTGAATGGCTCATGCCGTGTACTGCGTCGAATATCCTTCGTCGGTGCTCCTTGGTAATGAAGGGTCGGGGCCGTGCTTGAGAGGTATCGCAATATAAATAAACATTGGTACCTGGCACGGGCACTCTTTCCAACTTCAGTGACGAAGATCGCTTGGCAATAAGATCTTGCAACTCTGCGTCATTCTGCTGCGCTTGTGCGATCGCTTCGAAGTCTGGAGGCACGGCAATTGTTTCGATGCGGGAGAGCGTGTCAGCGGTAATGTTGTCTTTCCCCGAGATGTGCCTGATGTCGCTGGTAAACTGCGAAATGAAATCAAGGTAATTAAATTGTCTCGGAGAACATTTCCTGTCTTTTTGTTGGAAGGCGAAGGTGATTGGTTTGTGGTCTGTGTATATCACAAAATGTCTGCCTTCTACCATGTACCGGAAATGTTTGACACTTTCGTAAATAGCCAGCAACTCCCGATCGTATGCGCTGTACTGTGTCTGTTGCCGTGACATCTTCTTAGAGAAGAAAGCAAGCGGTTGCCATTGTTCGTCGACTAATTGTTGAAGCACTGAAGCCACTGACGTACCAGAAGCATCTGTCACAAGGGCTAGTGGTGCGTCTATAATGGGATGAGCCAGTAGAGTTGATTTTGCGAGACCAGACTTACAATTTTTAAACGCTTCCAACTGTTTTTCAGTCCAAGTAAGTGGAGTGGTGCTTTTGATTTTAGGTCCTGATAGCATGTCGTGAAGAGGTGCTTGTGCTTCGGCAGCGTGAGGAATAAATCTCCTGTAGAAGTTCAGCATGCCGAGAAATCTGCGTAGCCCGCCGACAGTCTTAGGTGGCGGGAATTCCTGCACTGTTTTTACCTTATCGTCAATGGGACGTGTGCCATCTTCAGAGACCGTGTATCCGAGGAATGTGATCTCTTTCTGTCCGAAACTACACTTGGACTCGTTGATGAGCATACCATACTCATGAAATCTGTCGAAAACTTGCCGTAGATGTTCTAAGTGCTGTTCGGCATCTTTGGAGTAAATGAGTACGTCATCGATGTATGAGTAGACGAAGTCCAGGTCTCTGAGGACCTCATCCAGGAATCTCTGGAAAGTTTGAGCTGCATTCCGGAGACCAAAGGGCATGAAAGGGAATTCGACCATTCCGAATGGTGTAGTGACAGCTGTCTTGCAAATGTCATCCGAGTAAACAGGAATTTGGTTGTAGGCTTTGACTAAATCTATTTTTGAGAAAATTTTGCTACCTGCAAGACGATGGGCGTAGTCCTCTATATGGCGAACGGGGTATCTGTCAGGGATAGTGCGTGCATTAAGCGCGCGGTAATCCCCGCACGGCCGCCAACCATTTCCTTTCTTGGGCACAAGATGCAGTGCCGACGCCCACGGTGAATCGGATCGTCGTGCTACGCCATCATGAAGCATTTCTTCAAACTGCTCCTTCGCAATCTTCAGCCGATCGGGAGCTAGACGGCGTGGCCTACAAAATGCTGGAGGACCTGGAGTAGTTCGGATGTAGTGTACAGTTGAATGCTTTACCTCTCGCGGCAATCCAGATGGTTTCGTCAAACTGGGATATTCCGCGAGCAATCGGTGGTACTCGCTGTCACCTGATATAGCTTTTACGCTGGTTTGGTTGCAATGCTTGAGTTGTCCCGCTGTTGTGAGGGAAGTCACGCTGTCAATTAGCCTTCTGTGTTTGCAGTCAACAACTAGACCATAATGAGCAAGGAAATCTGCGCCTATAATTGGCTTGTCTACATTTGCTACGACAAAGTTCCAACTGTAGTCCCTTCGCAAACCTAGGTTCAATTTCTGCTTGAGAATGCCATAGGTATGGATGATGGAACCATTCGCTGCTGTGAGTGCATAGCTGTCAGGCGACTTACATTTGGGCATGAATCGGCGCGGCAGAACGCAGAGGTCCGAACCGGTATCAATAAGATATTGAATTTTGCTTACACTGTCCGTTATAAATAGGCGGCTGGTTGTGGCGTGACAGTCTGCTGCCGCCGCGATGGACTGTCGTACTAGTTTTCCTGTTTGAAATTACACGGCGGAATGCATTTTCTTGCCTTCGAACTAAAATTGCTATGATACCAGCACATACCTTCTTTGATGGCTTGATACCGACCGTGTGATTTGGACCTGCTGCGACTGCGCGACCTGTTCCTGCTGAAACGCGCCTGCCGATATCCGCTGCTGCAACCGGCGCTCAACTGCGCGATTTGTTGCGTCAACTCGCTTTGAATGCGCGCCGTAATAGACTGCTCGATCCTCTTCAACATGTCGTCAAAGGAGCTTGTGCTTGCAACTTGCTGAAAGAAAGAATTAGGTGTTGCGTCAATAATTTGATCAGCTAGAACAGCGATGTCGTCCAATGAAGCCGTAGTTTGTGAGGCAATAATGGCCTGCACGTGCGTAGGTAGACGACACGACCATAGACTGCGAAGAAAGTCGTCGCTGATGCTGTCGCCAGCCAATCCTCGAAGATGACGAAGGAATTGGCTTGGTTTCCGGTCGCCCCATTCCTCATGCTGCAGCAACTGCCGTCTTTTATTTTCTTTTGACATTGACAGTCTATTTATCAGTTGTTTTTTCAAAATTTCGTATTTGTTTTTTTCCGGGGGATTTGTAATGATGTCACGGACTTCCTTGGCTGTTTTAGGATCTAGTTCACGGATAATTTGGAAATACTTGGTTGAGTCGGTTTTTATGCCCGATATTGCGAATTGCGCCTCGACCTGGGCAAACCAAACCTCGGCGTCGTCCGCCCAGAATGGCGGCAGCCTCACAGTAACTCGCTCCACAGATCCTGTCCTCTCTTGTGTCGGGCCGGCGGCTCCTTGTGTCGTATCTTCCGTTGATTCGTATTCCGACATAATTATTAACTAATCGTCGCGGGTCACCAATTTAGCGTGTTTGTTGTGGTACGCTAATCTACTGCAATTAAATGCGACACTCGAAATACAATACGTTTACTAAAGGAAAAGAAGATATTACAATAATAAATTAAATTAAGCAACGGCCGCGTTGAGAGGAAAATATGAAGTGATCGACGGTTCTGCTTTTCATGTTGTTATGGCGACGCTAGGGATGTCCGTCGCTCGTAGTGCGGCGCCATATGTCAAAATGAAGCCTACGCGGGAATACATTTCTACCCGCGTATTTTTGACCGCCGTTGGGTTTTGCAGTCTACCTACATATTAAGAGATTACAATGCCTGAACAAAGCCCTTTGATGCGCTGCATAGATTGCGGCTCAGTCGCTGAAGATACGACCTTAAATTCCAACCGTGGCGATCCTCGATAAGCGATACATAAACGATCTTGATATTCGAGTACCGTTCTTGTTAAATTATCGCTCACGTTTCGCTACCGAGCTGGCGCCCTAGTATTACGGTATTGCACGAAATTACGACGTTTTGAGCAAGACCCATCGTCACACTATCACGAACGTGACCGGCGTTAAGTGAGAGCTTACGTGGTGGCACGTAGTCCCTCACCTAAACGTCAAAAGGATTAGATTGGTCCCTCTCTATTTTCGAAATCTCACGCGCCTTCACCTGCTGTGAAACAGTCGTCGTTGTTTACTTGCAGTTGATTTACTTGTGTCTTGATATTTCATACTCGTTTTCGATTTGACAGTGTTCAGTTCATATCGTTATTGTTACCCTAAGTGACGTATGTTCCAAATGATGAACTATATTGTTTGGTGACCGCTGCATGTGGGCGTTTCGCTAAACTTGGCCCGTGTACCTAAACGAACCGTTACAGTTATTGAGTTCAACTCCTTAATCAGTATTGCTCGTTATTTATACACCTATGGAGGTTTTGTGCTGTAATCGACGTAATTATCAATTATGGCGCAGTTTTATAATACTACTTAAAGATTTTGCACTGATTGTAGTTGTTGTTATGAGCTCATTTAAGTAAACACAAGTATTTTTTAAGTAAGTAGGTAAATCTAGTCATGCTATTAATGTTTTTATTTATTTTATTTATTTATTTAATCTTTATTGCACAAAAGAAAAACAAATCGTACAAAAGGCGGACTTAATGCCATAGGGCATTCTCTACCAGTCAACCATCGGGCAAAGCAGATAAGTTGTGGGCGGTGCAACTAACTTAAATAGGTTTTAATAGATAAATACTTAGATAAATACATATATTTATTATATATACATAATATAAATATATATGGACTAAAAATCAAAACAGATATGCTAAGATTTCTCCATTCTGCTAAAGAAGAGGTCACGCAAGGATTTTTTAAAATTTAACTTGTTCGGGACTTGCTTGATCTTGAGGGGAAGGCGGTTCCAGAGGCGGGCCACTTGGACGGTAAACGAGTTGGACATAAAACCTGTACGGTGAGGAGGGATAGAAAGAGATAGATTGCCAGAAGAGCGAAATTGACGGTTAAGAGTTAAACCATAATACTGGAAGAAGTCTTTGAGGTATTCGGGAGAATTCGAGTCTTTGAGAATTGAGAAGAGAGTGCAAAGCATTCGCATTTCACGTCGTTGACGGATAGGAAGCCAGCCGAGCTGAGCGCGGTAAAAAGACACGTGGTCATACTTACGGAGACAGAAAATGAAACGAATGCAGTTGTTGAGAAGTCTTTCCAGTTTGTTCAGAAGCTCCTCGGTTAGGTCCGGATAACACACATCACCGTAGTCAATTATAGGTGAAATTAACGTCTGAACAAGCAGGGTCTTGGTTTTAATGGGTAAAAAGTGCTTAAGTTTGTTAAGAGCATGCAAAGAACCCATGACCTTCCTGCTAACCTCGGCAACCTGCGTTCTCCAGCTTAGAGTGCGGTCCAAGTGAACACCTAAATTTTTGACGCTCGAACTAAAAGGAATAGGTATGCCGTTAAAACTTAGTGGCGTGAGAGTGTCAAGGTCAATTTTGGCGAGCTGGCGGGAGCTACCTACGATAATAGCCTGACATTTTGACGGATTAACAAATAGTCCGAATTTCTCGGACCATTGTTGGATGTGCAGGAGGTCTAAGTTCAATTTGTCAATGGCAATCTCAAGATCGATCACTTTGCACTGTTCGTAGAGTTGCAAGTCGTCTGCGTAGAGATGGTACGAAGAGCGAAAGTCGGCGGTTATGAAATTAATGAATATAGAAAACAGGAGTGGAGAGAGGATTCCTCCCTGAGGTACGCCAGTGGCAAGGTCACACCAGTCGGACAAAGTCCGGTCAACCCGAACCGCCTGCTGACGACCTCGAAGATACGCAGAAAACCAACTTAGGGCAGAAGGCGACACATTAAGATGTTTAAGAAGGGCAAGGAGAATGTCATGATCAACAGTATTAAACGCATTAGAGAAATCAATCAGAATTAGTACCGTGACCAATTGATCCTCCATGCCTCGTCTGATGTCCTCAGTCACCTTAAGAAGAGCAGTACAGGTACTGTGACTAGGCCGAAAACCAGATTGAAAGGGGCTCATGAGCTGGTGAGAGTAGATATACCGTGAGAGTTGTTTGTGAGCCACCGCTTCAGCGATTTTCGAGAGGAAAGGGAGAATGGATATTGGTCTAAAATTACTGAGCAAAGTGGGATTACTAATTTTCGGCAGAGGAATTACGAAAGCTTTTCGCCAGAGCAACGGATATTCGCCATTAGACAGCGAGGAGTTGATTATATCAGTTATTATCGGCAGCACGCAGTCAAGAACAGATACCACCATATAACGACCGATATCATCGCATCCGACGGCTTTAGATTGAATTGCCTTTATTATAGTTTCCACTTCTGTTTGAGACGTAGGTGAAAAGGAAAAGGTTCCAGCAGTAAGAAGCGGAAGTGACGCAATATCGAAGAGAGTGATGGATTTAATTTGATTGTCAACGGAGAGGGCAGAGGAAAAATGTCTGTTTAAATCGTTCAGAGAAAAGGAAGTGCCATCGAAACCATGGGTAGGTTTACCTAGGCCAAGAGACTTGAGAAATTTCCAGACATCTGCCATAGACGAAGAGGATACATTATGATGAATAAACCGCCGTTTCGCTGAACGCACCATCTGATTGCAGCGATTACGGGCTATCTTAAAAAGGCTCCAGTTTTCGTCAGTGCGGTCGCGTTTAAAAACTCTAAAAGCCCGGTCTCTCTTACGCATAGCCATACGTACTCCTTCAGTAATCCAAGGAGCAGGTGGGCGTCTGACCCTAACAGTATGTAATGGAGCATGCTTGTCAAATAATCCTAACAATTTAGCATTAAACGAGGACACCTTGGTCTCAGTAGACGTAGTAGAGAGCACGGGAGACCAGTCAATCGCCTTAGCGTCACTAAATAGAGCGTCAGAATCTATCTTAGCAAAGTTACGCATAGAGACTACAGCAGGTTTACACTTAGGTGGTTTAATTTTGTAGGATGCAAAGACTAAATCATGGTGCGAAAAGCCGGGAGCCAATAACTGACCATGCTTTTCGATATGATCCGGAGAGGAAGTAAGAATGACATCAAGCCACGTGTCAGAGGTTTTAGTATGGTGTGTTGGTTCCAATGGAAGAATAGAGAAGCTGACAGACGTGGCTACGGATGCCAATTTACGACATTCCAAGGAGTCTTTGCAGAGATCAGTGTTAAGATCACCCATTACAATGTGATGTGTGTAGTCCGAACTAAGAGACTCGAGAACAATTTCAAGATCAGAGAAATAATCGATAGTAGGGGGACAGTAAACTACCCCCAGAACAGCCTTAACCCCTTTAATGTCTAGCTCCAGGAAAATCCATTCTGCAGAGCCAGAATAAAAAGACTGAGATAAATATAGTATTTTATAGGGAATGGAGCTTCTAAGGTAAATGGCAACACCGCCGCCGCCTTTGCCAGTTCGATCATTTCTGATCAAAATATATCCAGGAAGTGCATAGGATGTTGAATCAAGCGTAGGTTTTAACCAACTCTCAGAGACCAAGATTGCGTGGATAAAATCAGACTGAAAAGTAGCGACGAGATTTGAATAGTGGGACGGAATGCTTTGAGCATTGATATGACATACATTAAAATTGCAAGAGTTTACAAAGACTTGTGAAAGACGTGTACCCAGAGAAAGAGAGGTGTCAAGAGAATCTATAGAAAGAAAAGCAGAACTCTCATCATTAGCAGAATAAAAACTATCTTCATCAGACATAAAAATATATACAATATATAACGATTATACACAAAATACAAATATAATATAATAAAATAAATAACATATACAGTTAGATGCACAAGCAAATTGCACAAATCCGCATATCCTGCCGGTTAGCTAAATTAGAGATGACAAATTGAAAAATAAAAAGTACCTTACAAAATATAACAATAACTTTAGCAATAGCAGCAAAGCCGTTTTAAATTGAACTCGAACATACCCAACTTTTGATATGACAATTTCAAACGTCAAACAGACAATGTAATGTAATTTTATTACTAATGCAAACTATAAAAGTGGGTAAGACGCTAAGAAGAAAATATTAAAGTGTTAAATTACAAAAGTAAAGTAGCATATGAATATCATAAACGCACAATGGGCTGCTGCTATAATAAAACGAAAAAACGATAGGGATTAACAACATAGAAGAATATTGAATCGAAACAAAGAAACTAGAGATATTATCTAAGGCATCGCCGGTTTAGCGCCTCTCCGAGTTCGACTGGGCTGGCCACTGGGACCTGCTACCACGACGATCTCCTCTTCCGATGTGGTTGCAGGGGTGGATGACGACCGAGGCTGCCGCTGGCTCTGCGAGGGCTTCAAGCGAGCGATGTCAGTCTCCGAGTCAAGGCGCTCACGTTCGCCGCTGGGCAACTTGACGAAAATATTACCATCAAGCGTCCAGCAGCTCTTCATACCGAACACTTTGCGAGCCTGGATGAAAAGTGCTTGCCGCTGCGGTGTAAGGAACTCAGACACCACAAATGTAGTGCCTTTGAACGCCGTTTTCTTTCGCCAAATTGAAAACTTGATGTTAATGTCGGTGAAACGTAAAAGTATGGGCCTGTTATGGCCAGCTGACTGCTTACCAAGCCTGTGACATGCTTTGAAAGAGCTTGCAGACACACCAGGAATCTTCAGTTGCTCCGAGACTATATTCGCTACTCGAGCACATACATTTTCATCTGCAACTTCGGGGACACCATTGAGAAGAAGAAATTTTCTTCTGTGTCGCATTTCGGAGATATCATGGGACTTACTGAGTGCCTTTATTTGGTCTTTGAGAAGTCTGAGGATAGTCACTATATGCTCTTTGAAAGCGGAGAATTCTTCACACAGCGACTGAACTGTCACCTTGGTTGCCGGAGACTTGCTCAGCTTGGACTCGAAATCTGCAAACCTCTTGAGGATAGTGGCTTCAAGGCTTTTTTGTGTCTCTGCTATATCCAAAATATTAGCCATAGCTGTTGTGTCCTGGGATGTGTTTTTAGGTTATATTTTGTTGGATGTCAGTACCAGCAGGAATGCACAGTGATATTTGTACAATTTACTGCATTAACTGTGCTGCAAGTACTTGTGCACTGTATTTAGTATTAATACTAAGGGTCAAACTGATTTATCTTTAAAAACTGTAAGTATTTACTAATTATTTAATAAATATCTTAAGAGTGATGTGTTACTTTTTTTACATCTACCGCCCAAAAAAGTTTTTACCATCTACATGATACTAAGAATGAGAATACAACAAACATCTTACCGAACCGTTCCTGTAAAAAAAGTAACTGACTGCTGCCAAGAAAACTTGATTAAGAGCTGTCAAAAATGTCTAGGTGATTATCAAAGAATCGTTTTTATAGATCTACGTTTCTGCATCATAAAAACAAAATAATAATAATTCGATCTTATATAACTGTTACTTGATGTTGTCACCAAACTATCAGGCGTTATAAAATTACTCGAAGTTTAGTACAAATTAGAAGGCACGCCTTACTGAATTTGTATTTTTTTATTGTTTCGCTAAGTTACAAATTTTGTAACTTCCGGGCTAATCCGCTTCTATTTACGAGATATCGTTTCTGATAGTATATTTTTGCTTTATTACCATTAGTATCTAGCAAGGGCAAATATTTGTGTGATGAACTCGAATATTTGTGCCTGGATCATGGATGTTATTTGTATTTAAGTAAGTATTTATCTATATAAGTATGTTTATCGTCGTCTAGTGTCCATAACACAGGCCTAATAGAGTTTACTGTGGTACTAGATCGATTTGTGCGAGGTTGTCCGATATTTATATATGTATTATTTATTTATTTATTAGTTACTCCACTATACCTTATATTATAGAAAAAATTTTTTTTTGATGATTCGTAAATATTAAGTATCAAAAGTACCTAGTTACCTATAAAGAATGTGTTATCTTCTTTTTGGAACCAATTACGCTCTAGTATGTGTACAGAAGCGTGCCTCCAGCCAACATAAGGTATGTGAACGTGTAAATGTAAATACGCTACTTATCCGCTCAAAGATACCGTGTCCCGTTTTGCATATCTTGAGGCTATATCTATGGGTTAATCAAATATCTAATGAATCAATTCAATCTGAATGTGTGCCCTTTGTGAAGTGCAGATTGTTCTATGAGAGAAATTTCGACTCCCCATTTGGATTTAGAACGGCGTGAAGTGTATTTTGATGTAATTTTTTTATTTTGGGTTGATTGTCATACACAATGCAGTATCCAGAGATAACTTCCTGTCGAAAAAAAAAATTGTCGACTGTATTTTCCTTTAAACATCCATCCACAACTCACCGAGACGATTCTAAAAAGCTGAAGCTCGGCAAGTTTACGTTATTTTATTACAGAATATAGTTATTTTATCAGACATGCCATTGTATGATTATTTACCACAGTGTTTTAGGTTTTTACAACTGAAATAGGAATAAATAGAAATAGAAATAGAATAGAAATAGAAAATTGTTTATTTCAGGCATATTATCCCATTCACAAACACCATTCATGGTCCTTAATACTAAATAAAACGTTGTACACATGAGGACAAAATAAAATAAAAATAAAAAATAATGGACGATATAAATAAAATTAATTTAAGTTCAAGTTTAAAAAGTTCAAAATTTAAAGATTTGAATCAATAAAAAGCTATAATGAAATTAGTAAATTAGGATTTAAAACAGTGTATAAATAAAAAGTAAAAAAAAAAAAAAAACTATTTGCGGTTCGGCTGCCGATGAACAGACAACCAGTGCGTGAAAATAACATTTTTATAAATATTCCCATTAACAGCAGTAAGAAGCTCATTATTTGAAGCTTTAATTCTTTGCCAGAACGACGCTATCCTACTCCTCATAATGGCAAAGAAGTCAGGTACCCTGGCTTCCGCAAACATTGCTGAGGCACTACAACATCTGGGTTGTTTTAAAAGAATACGTAAAGCATCGTTATACTGTACCCTGAGGATATTATAGGTTTTTCGTGTATATTTAGTCCATAGTTGACAGGTGTAAAAACTTTGGCAGTACGCTCTAAACAGAACAACCTTAACATCCTCAGAGCACTTTGCAAATCTACGTGCTAGCATGTTGCTACGTACAGCGAGGGCCCTTCGTTCACGCTCGATGTCCAAGTCATCTCGCATATCGTCACATAGAATATGGCCCAGGTATTTGAATTGCTTTACAACCCGAACTGACTCGCCATTCAAAAACACCGGTGGCACCCTATCCGGACCCTTACAATACCTAAATACGAGCATTTCTGTTTTAGCGATATTGTACTTCATACCATTTTTTAAAGCAAACTTTTCACATACCGCTAAAAGCTCACGCATGGCACTGACCGATGGACTGAGTAGAACCATGTCATCTGCATAACTTAAATTAGTATAACAGACGCCATCAATATGGCAGCCGACACGAGTTCCCCTCAGTTCCTCGATCAGGTCATTGATATAGATATTGAACAGGTCCGGAGAGGTCAGCCCTCCCTGGCGGACCCCGCACTCTAGTCTATATTCACTAGATTGCGAGTCGCCCCATCTGACACTATTAGTTTGGTTACCGTACCAAAACCTGAGCAACTCCACCATACTATGTTGGACACCTGCCTTCAGTAATTTATTCCACAGCACTTTGTAGTTAACTAAATCAAAGGCGCGACTTAAATCAAGAAAACATTACATAAAGCTTACTATAATTTATATTTCATAATTCTGCCACATGGACCATTGAAAATTCAGGCCATTGAATATCAGTTCATTCTGTACCTATTTCCTAGTTCATTTACGAATCAATGACTCATCGCGGATCGTGAACATGCCACAACAAATGCCATATTCTTAGCATAAATAGCAGCTCGCCAGCTTGCGATGACTGTCGACGCAGACGTCGCCGTATAAACTAACCTTTAAATACACAATCAACAACCACATTTCAAACTAGTTCTCATTTAAAATTTTCTCGCAATCCTCGCAAGAGCTGACAGTGGACAGTTGCGTTGGTAGAGTCGAGTTACTGATAAAGATTCTGTCACCAATAAAACCATAATGTTTTCTTTAAATGTTGTAATCGTTATTCTAAAGTGGTTTGGTATTACATTAGTTATTTGTTAAATTTTGTTGATTTGCATTATTCTTGTTATGGTATATAGCTTGTTTTTGATTCTGTTATTATGATTTTATTTGCAAAAATACTTTTTCAGTGACATTAATTTTAAATCAATTAAACTTTTAAAATCATTGTGTGCAAGGATTTACTTACAAACGTAAACGTACAAAAATGAGTACTCTAAAAATATCATACGAGGAACAGTTTCTAAGAAACAGAAACGTTGGGATTGACACAGTTTAAACAACAATGTAAAGAATCAGAGCTTAATCTCTCCGATGAAAATATCAATGGGAATCGAACTTCTGCTTATTCACAAATGCCGGCAAAAAATCACTCCGAGAATTACGAGTATAGTTACACGCCGCTTGCATGTAGGTACTCTCAGGTAGCGCAATCTGTTGTCCGTTGTCATGACGGACTGGTTTGACGATTTAAATAAAATAAATAAGTACAATCGTTTCGAACGTTTTGTGCAACGTTGACTTCACTCATAATAAGTTACCGCTGTGCCTTCACATTCTATCCAGAAGAGATAACATTGCGATGTCTGGACGAGTGCGGTACGCCTACGTGGTACCGCTCTATAAATTGTGCTTCGTTATGCAAAGACTCGACAGAGTCGGCAGGTGGCCCTTCAACTTTTGAGACGCTTTCCTGTTATGAAGCCTGGCCTGTTTGTACGGCAGCCAGCGTTTTGGCCGCACTTGTATTTATTAATTGGGTTTAACTAGTATGATAGATTACCAAAAAAAATAGTTATGTAGAAAACGGATGTTTTAGCAGTACCAACACACACGAGTACCTACACATACGGTTATTATTAGTAACATAGTATACGTTAATTTACGTTGCTTTATTAAGCAGAAACAGGGATCGATTCTGAACTGATTTGTTATGTGATAGAATTGATGTACCTACCTAATTGGCTATGTAAGTTTGTATACCTAACGAGTTAGCGATGAATGCAACATCAGCTAAACGTGTGTGTAAGATAGCTACTATTCTTATTACACTTTTATCTTTTTCGTAAGTAAACCTTGATTACGGCTTTAAATTCCACGACGAACGACGATTGATTGACGGTGTTTTTCTGCATATTAAGTAGAATACGTGTCAAACTATTTTCATCTCCGGAAGGTAAGAATGGAACATCAGAAAACCCTAGCTTATTAAACCGGTAACAATAGAAGACTAATACTAAGATTTTTATTGTGTTCACTCATTTTATTGTGTTGTCTTCTTGATTTAGTTTTTTGGTCGCCATATTCCGACTGCTTATGGTAACTTAGTCCTATTACATATTAAATGTAGTTGCCCACTGATCTAAACAAAACTGTACAGGTTTACGTGCGTTTCACATTGCTATCTATTAGTGTCTGCGATTATGTATCAACATTAGAGCAAATATATTTCGCCTTAATCCGTCGCCCGGTCTCACTGTAATAAGTAAAATAGCCTTTGAAAGGTGAACCTAGTTGAATACCATTTCTGCAATACGAGAAACGTGCGCAAATTAAATCACACAGTTCTCGTTTGATATTTGATATTTTAAGGGTTACGTCAGTTCAACTCAGGTAACCTTATCTTACTTACTCCTGTCTGTCCTTTGTAAAACTTATAATCTCTTCGTAATCTCCGCCGCGTCGTCGCGCCTTTTCCAGTATATTATAACGAACTAGTTGATTGTAATACAACAGCATCATGTATTTCTTAGAGGTGTTATTCTGACGACTGGAGACTTATCGAGGCAGCACAAATGCATCAACTTTCATCTACAATCCGATTAGGATTACATTATGTAATAATTGTTGAATCGATGTCAACTAACTCCCTCAATCTTCGTCTGGTCAATATTTATTAATGTTTCTAAGGCAATCAGAGGAATTTACGACGTCGTTTGTCTTGACCAATGAGAACAAGTCTGCGCCGCACTAACTGTACCATAGTCATCCATAGTCTTGAGCTAAATAATGTTGCTTATTTATTGCGTATTTATTCTTGTGTTTGTGATAGGCCGTGGGCGTAGCCACTTCTCACGGCGATTGTGATATGTAATATCGCATCCGGACTTAACATTCGTAGATACTTAATAGCTTCTTCATTTATATCACTTTTATATAATAATAGGTATACGAACAAATGTCTGTAATTCAACGTTAGAATAAGTTAAGGTTGAAACAAAATGTTTACTTGTTTAGGTCCAATTCTGTCATGTAGGTACTTGATTAAAAATATGCTTTAATAGCTTGACATTGCTAAAGACTACCGCGTACTTCATTATACACCTACTACCGACTTCTCAATTTAAACTTTTCTCATAATTTCGAAGGTGCCAAGTTTCATCAGCTATGCATTTATGCACGTCGCTTCCAGGCCAGTATTATGATTTATATTGTGTCCATGTTACCTTGTTTGGCTATCGTTCTCGATTCCAAACAGTCTTTGATTTAGCGCTATTGTAGAACTGTTACCTTATTACCATAGACTCTTCTTAAACAATGCTTAACTAGTTTAGACATACCATAAGCATTCTGTGACTGTTGAATTGTGGGAAATTTTACTCTTAACCCGCGCTAGACTGTTACAGGGAACTACTATCTCGAAGTTTTAGTTTTATCCATGAGAAAATTATCTCACGGATAAAATATTTACTTAAATGAATGTCAGAAACCATTATTAATATTATTATACATTTACCTATTGTACCTACCTCACTAACTCCCTGATAAATTGTGAAATTGCGACCGTCGTACGTAATACATATCACGATATAAAACATGGCTGAATTAAAGCTTGTTGCTGCATAGTGCTTGCTTTGATAAGGAGTTCCTTGCCCTTTTCAACTGGCATTATCATGCATTGTATTACGCACTTTAGCTGCGTTAGCATTAAAATGTTTCCAGTACACAGTACATGCTAGTTATATCGTGATCGATAAACGTTAGTAAACTAGGTGGGCCAAGTCGAATTTGCACACTTTCATTTTGTGCAGCACTGTGCCAAGACATAGTGCCCAACAAAAACCTATTTTTTGCCAACTAGATTGCCTTAAGATTACGATTTGCAACAACCGATTGCTCTACGATTGGTTTATTTAAAGAACTACAAAGAGTTTTTGCCTCATGTATTTGCAAGACATTCATTTTGTTGCTCTTATCTTGATTTGTATACATATAGTAAACTAATACTATTCTCAATTATGGCGGTGAAAAAAGAGACTCAAAAGACAATTATTCATTAGATACTAGCGATAAAGAAACCACGCCTTCAGTAAGTGATTTTGTACTGACTACATCACTTGGAAACAAATCATTTCCAACTGTAGCGTAACTGTAGATAGTTATTCCCTGACACCACTGTAGGCAAATAAATAAAGTTGGCACAGTAGTTACCACTATCATTGAGCTCTTACTATTAACCTAATCCCTTACCTAATCACGAATCGATAGAAAATTACTAATATTAATCAAAATAATATGAATTCCACTGCTTCCCTTCGAGATCGCAATCAAATCAGTAAAGTATCCATTTAACTTTGTTCTACATTTGATAAGTAGTAGGAAGCAGGCGTTGGTGGGTAATGGAGCGAAGTTTCGAGTAGGTAACGCAGCGGGCGGCGAAAGGGAATGGCCACTAGAAACATCAGGGATTACATCTTACTAAATTTACCGATGTTGCATCAGCGCAACAAAGACAGTAAAGGCATAAATACAGATAGATATTAGGTAGTGTTAGAATCCAATGCTCAATTAAGAGACGTTGATTCTTCGGAAAACTGTCTGTTTAGTAGAATTAACTTTTTGGAAAATAGTCTGGACATTTCCAGCCTTTAATTTGTGATTTGACTGACTGATTCCATAACTACATGGTTTTATTTTTTAAGCGTTATTTTACGTAAAACTTTTTCGTGCTTAAGTAATCTTATTATTTTTAATGGGAAATTCACGACATTTAATCTGATTATAAGCAAACTTCTGATCTATTTATCAAACTGTGAGGGAAACTTGTATCATGTCATGTTGATATTGACCACGAAAGCGTGAACTCGAAAGCTGACGCTCCTATCGATGGAGTAATTACGTATAGTGACATCTAATAACTACTCGGTAATGATTTGAGTGAATACTTTCAAAGTGAAGAAAATCAACATACTAGATAACCGGGTTTCTAACACCATAAAACAGTCTTCATGATATGAGCCGAACGACGTCCTGGGCCGACTGGTCGTGCGTCACCCTCGTCCCCTAGCTTCCCATGATCACCGGTTGACCGTGTTGGGGGCCTTCTCTCGCTGCGTTATCTGCAGGCATCGGATATTCGGATCGATATTTACCTAAACTTTGGCGGCGGCTTTGTTATTCAGTCGTAGGTATAGGCGGTTTTGTTTGATATAGCAATAGGATTTTGTCAACTTTAGGTAAATATCGATCCGAATATCCGATGCCTGGTCATCTGGTACGCGATCGCCATCGCCACTCAAAGATCTTGCTTCAGCGGCGGCATGCGACGGCGGGTACTGGCAATGTAGGTATACAATGTTCTCTAGCAAATCTGAATTATGTTGTCGTGCTTGGTTCTCTAGTGTCTCCAACGGATCTCCACATTTCTAGCAGTTAAGACTTTGACTTGGATGTTTCTAAGAGTGAAAAACATAAATAACGTGCTTATAATTTAACCAGCCACGAATGCTACTGAATAGAATAATAGTATAACAGCTATGTGTGAGATGTGAAATAGGTTTGCGATCTGGAACACAAGGGCTACAGGTACTAAGTATTATCATCGCTTACTCTACTTTGCCCTCTGACACGAAGGATCAAGGCCGTCCAACCTTTCACTTTTTCAATAATCGGTATTACCAAAGCGGTAAGTTGTACGCACTTCGACCTCAAACCGACAACACGAACACGATAGCGAAATTGTAACAAAAAACAAAAGTAAAAACTCCCCGATTCTCTCCGCCGTTTCGTCATCTTGTGGATTGTGGTGGGCAAAATTATCCGGCAAATTTTCGACGCTTTTGCATTCAAATGTGATTTAGAACAAGGCGCGTGACTTTCGCAATCTGTGACATTATCGTTTCGTGTCTGGCCGAAACTAAAACTGTTTGACCCGACTTTGGAGGTAGTTTTGCTCTTTTGAATGAACTGGAAATCAAGTTTTATCATTAGTACTACCATGCTTGAAAATTTGTGACACCGGTATAGTGCCATTAGATAAGATATAGTAAATGTGAAATTGTAGCTATTCCTACATTTATATTAGTAATCTGACTAGAGCTAATAAAATCTCTTGCAGGGCAGCTGACAAGAGTATAATCGTCAGAGCCCAGAATGGGTACAAGCAATCTCAGCACCACTTTGATTTAATTTGGAAAAGATATTAATCTCAAGCCATTATCGTCTGTAGGTACTCACTTACATAAGGCTATCGGATCTTAACAGTCTTTATTTGGTAGGTAAAATCGAAACTGACGCAGCGCAAAGGCTTCCACGAGTTTGAAAGTATTAGTTTACACAACATTTTTTGCTTATTGTTTTGTAGTACCTACTAAGTACTTAGTCATTCACTCAAAGGGAATACACATTAATAAGTTCTTTTTTTGTAATTCTACCCTTTCGCGGCATCCTATTAGCCTTATCAAATTAAAGTCAATTGGCTTCAAGAGGTTGTCCCAATTCATTTGCCTGTCTAGCTACCCTCGGTCACGAGAATCATGAGACAGTTACGAACTCTTTGCCTCGCTTGGGGATAATAAGTAAAGTGTGGTTCGTGAGTTGCTGGCGTTCATTTCCATTTGTGCACGAGCCTTTGTATACCCTTGACAGGCTAGATAACGCAATAGCCAGATGAAAATGTTATTGCGAGACTAGCACGTCTCGTGGCTTTCCTTCATCTCTGTTCAGTTACATCCATTCCATCATCTTAACGTAATGAGAACGATCGTGCATGATATAGGTGAACGAATTTGGGCAAAATTTTGAGTAGATCATTACGAATATTTCAAAATCTCTAGCAAGCAAGTTAACTAAGGTATCTCTGTTTCTCTTAGTTGATTCGTGTAAAGCAAATGACTCGTTTGTTGAAAAGTAATGTGAAGAGAAAGATAAATTCATTTGTAAGCAAAACCGTTAACACAACATAAATAATCGCTTAGGTTGTTATTGAAGGC
Source organism: Apotomis betuletana (assembly GCA_932273695.1). Lineage (NCBI taxonomy): Eukaryota > Metazoa > Arthropoda > Insecta > Lepidoptera > Tortricidae > Apotomis > Apotomis betuletana. The sequence goes on from OW026300.1 coordinate 18,594,833, forward strand.
CTATCATTAAGGTTTACTGCCTAATGAGCCATTATACTATCATCTACAAATGGCTTAGAATTATTTAACAAACGCAAAACCTGGTCAAAGTTCAAAATACTGTTTCATCTTAGATGATTGAAACAATTGAAATTACTATAATATCAAATAACATCCTGCCATTTAGGCAAGAGATGGAGGCTGAGTGCCGCGTAATGAGACTTCAATACAAATGACCTCTCAGAACTCTGCTTACAAAGTGATCATTTATCTAACTACATGTGAAAACTAGATAATCTCATATGTAACAGCAATACAAACATAACCTACACTATCAGCGTGAATGACATAACGAGCATGTTTCTTTTTTTTTTCGACAAACAGTCATGGTGCATTTATGTCACTGCAATGACTTAAAAATTAATAAATATTCGTTTTGTGCCGAAACTTGCCATAACCATTTATCTTTATCATTCTTCCGACTTTACTAGAGGAAAATAATGACCAACGTGGTTTAAATCATATGTGAGATTAATAGATAGAACCGAACAAGTATGATACACCCGATAAATGTTGGACACGGCCCATAAAATCAAACGACGGTTAATTTAAATGCACAGCATTTAATGGACGAGGTTATTCAAGCGACTTAGTGGAGTTTCAATCGAATCTAACTTATATGAACAACTTGACGGGACAATGGAAACTCGCCGAACCGTGCCACAAAAGGGAACTGCAGACAGACGCCCATCTCGTGACGTCGCTGCTCCGATAACGGACTCATCGAGACCTTGACTAGTGGTTTGAACTTTCGGCGGGTGAATCATGCGCTTCGCGAGAAACTGGGACACGGCGGGCTTATGATTTACTTTAATTAGAAATTGTTTGGTGCTATGAGTATTGTTCACGACTTCACGTTAGATCATCAAAATATTCCGCTCGGATCACTTGTTGACTGCTTAAGATGTGATGAAAGTCAAAACTGGGGTTGAATTCGACGTGAAGAAAAAAGTTTTTCTGAGGGATCGCCAGCATATGCCTAATTTAGCGATGTAAATACCTAACTGTTTGCCTTTTTAGGGTTCCGTACCTCAAAAGGAAAAAACGGAACCCTTATAGGATCACTTTGTTGTCCGTCTGTCCGTCCGTCCGTCCGTCTGTCAAGACCCTTTTTCTCAGGAACGCGTGGAGGTATGAAGCTGAAATTTATATCAATTACTCAGGTCTACTGTCCCTTGAAGCTGTGAAAAAATCAAACTTCTAAGCCAACGCAATCAAAAGATACAGCCGTTTATGCCGAAAATTTTCGACACTTGCAAGGGAATCAAAACCTACAGGGTGCTTCCGCAAGCAACGTCTTATAGCATAGATAAAGGAAAAATTACGAAAACCATAAATTTTTAGTTACATCACATAATATATATTTTTTTAATAATTTTAAACTTACTACCCATTTCCTCATAAACGCGTAGAGGTATTAAATTGATTTGGTTTGTACGGAACCCTCGGTGCGCAAGTCCGACTCGCACTTGGCCGGTTTTTTTTCTCATTGTAAGTATACCCTATTTTGATAGACGTAATAATTTAACATGGCGTATCAAATCGCTAACATGAAAATTACAGGAAAATATTAGAAGCTACCAAAAGCCGATATATTTCTACATTGTATTTGAGATATCGCACGACGTCGTCAAATTAGGATCATCATGTTTAGAATGATTTTATCAAATATTAAACGCTAAAATTGTTGAGATAATTTCCGTAGACACGTCAGCGGCAGCACGTCGCTGCCATCCATTATGGTGTCTATACTGCGGTGTGCGCAAAACGGCGCGAATGCCAAGACAATTGTCTGGGCTTTCAAATGTCACCCCGGCAGGTCGAGGCGACGTGGGAGATTCACATTTTACCTCCAATCACGTTTACTGCAAAGTTAGTGTCCCGGTGAAACTAAATTATTGTAGTTTCCCCTGTTTGCCCTCCGCCCTTTGATGGATTTTTTAGTAAATAAATCTTAGAATGCTTCGTTGAAGAAAAATTAAATTCGGTAGACGATGCCATTTTCTGTAAATGTTGGTTTTTTAAAAACACCTAACAGCCATCTTTCCCGTTGATAACACAACAGATAGTGACTTTGGTACCTACATACGACTAAGCTTACATTTTTACGGTTGGGGTTTTGAAACTTTTGATTAGTAGCGTTTGTCCAATCGTTTAGACAAGGTCCTGTACGTGCAAGAAAATTGAAATAAAGACTTTTGAAATCCGCAGGAATCATACTGTCATATACGTTACAATTTTTCCAATTAAGAACTACTTATTTGTTAGTAGATTAATTAATTATAAAAGGCGTCATAAATGAATAAGGCACGTGGTATCGGCAAAAAGTGAGCGGATGTAGGTCGATCAGGTTTCTGGCTCCAGTATTCATGTATATATTTTTTTTTTGTATTAACAAGCCTGTGTCAGTAACTTTGCGCAATCCAAGCTCAGTGTTGTAACGAGTTTTAAATTATTACATACGCACTGAAAGTAATTAATACCAATAGTTTGAAGCAAATGATTATTTGCGTAATGTGTAGTCTGGTCTGGATAAATTATTGTAGCAGTGGAAGGCAGGAAAATCAAAAAATCCTAGATTTGCAATATTTGCATCACTTACATTTGCAACCCTGATGTCTAATCGTAAGAAACTCACTGTTATAAATGTCTCGAGACTTTCGTTTGCGTCGATTATGCATCAATTCTTGACGTTACCAAATATATACACTTTAATATAGGAAAAAAATGTGTTTCTAAATATTGAGATCTCTTTCTTTTTAAAGTCGGACGAACAATGTGGGACTGGGATACCTAACTACTTCTTGTTTTACCATGATCGAGGCTAGAAAAGAGAATGGTGCGGTAAAATTCAAGTAAATGTCAATACAATGAGTGACCAAACTTATTTTTTACCAGGTCGGCCGAGTAACTTTATACGAATTCAACTGGCCAGTACATAGATACAATGTTTGCTTCTATGGACTGACCGGTATATAGAAATGTCTGTTCCTACGGACTGGCTGGTATATAGAAACAAAGTTGGTTTCAGATAGTTTCTTTTATCAGAATGGATAGTTTAACGGCAGTGCGTTGTGGGTTGGGTGGTTCGAGTAGGAAAAACTAGTTTCTCGGCTGCTTGTTTCTTATACTAGTTGTAGTTGATAAAAAGTTAAAAATAATAAAGAGACGAATTACCTACATATTGGTACGTGACTGTAGAATATTGATAGAGTTTTATTCAATTTCATACACAGTCTGTCTGGTTTCGTAACCATCTTGCGTGTCTTATAATTTACACGACTGTGGTCCTGATGTAAATCAGGCCCTGTCTTGAAACTAGTAAATTTTAAGGAGGCAGCAATGATCACGTCTTTATTAAAATATACGATTTCACCTGGCGCTATTTACACGTACAGTACTTAGAAACAGCTTTGATAATAAAATCAGTTTGTAGCTGGACACGCGATGCCTGCTGAATGACATAAACGAACGGCTAGAAGGCATGGTAAAGAGTTAACTATTGATAATGCCAATAAATTGTTAAGAAATGGAAATGGATAAATGAACCGTCAGTTACAAGAGTTTATTGATATTGCACCAGGATTTCTTAAAGACAATTCCGGTACTTGCCCAAGTACAGGTGCGGTAATAACAAAAGTAAATTCTTCCAAACAGGAGGTCAATAAGGAAATCATATTTTTGATGGACAAATTTAACTCTTCCATACGTAATCGTTAAGTTAGGACGAAACTCATTAGAATAATATATATTGAATGCTTTAACTTGCTTCATATTTGCAGAGCTATATTTAGCTGCTACTTACTTACTTAAAGATAGTTAATGACAAGTCGCGTGTAAGTTGAACATAAGTCTTGCTTTAATGCCAACCATGTTCAAGCCATAACTGAGTTAATCTTGAATACAGCTATGTACAATAATTATCGAGTTATATATTATCATAATGTATAACAACTTAAGCTACTAGCTTATTAACATCTACGATCGGATTAAAGATAATATACTCTTCGCTTAAATCGCAATAAATGCCATTCTTATCTTGATGATACAGTAACATTTCATGTTAACCTACATTTGTGGTTTTGGTTCTTAATTTTTGCTAACTACCTTTCACAAATCTGTAACTATGTAAGAATGTGTTGTGTGTATCCTAGAGATTCTTTGTTTCACGCACTGAGTAGGTCATTTAGCAACGTCGCGACAACAATTTCACAGACAATGCCACCGATAACAAGATTCATGTCACACTATCGCCTGCTCCTCGTTGCGTTGTCAATGTTGTCACGCTTGCCAGCCTTGCCTTTTGTCTGTTTAGCTACTAAGCTTTTTGGCTAATGTGTTTCGAGTAATTTTTATTTCTGAGTTACAAACAAACACAAAAGATTTTGCAACAATTTATAATTTATTTTATCTATTTTGGCATAGTGAAACCGGAAGAAACGTTCCATAAGCCAAGAGTATTTTTTAATTTCGATCGACAAAACCAATGTTCGAGTCTATGTCATAATATCAGGTAATCTGGAGCTATTAGCATTACTGATTCACTTCAACCTGTTCCGTGTTTGTATGTCTGATTTGGGCCTGTGTCACTCCCATCTGCCCACGCGTCGACGGCGAAAGTAGAATTACAAAGTGGATTTTTATGTTCTTTTTGTTCGATGAACAATTTGTCCACTAACACAATGTCTCATTTGGTAACCAGACATGGCCGAGCATCGATTTCAAAATATGTATTGATTTTTCATTTTATATATTGTCAGAATTAAAGAGTTATGATTCAAAAACAACTTTGATATGCATAATGCTCTTCGCAATCTTCTCATCATAGTAATTAACAGTATATAAAATCGAAGTTCATGTTTTAATTGATAAATTATTTATCAGGACAATCATAATTATACCGCCGCATTTTTATGTCGGACAAATTGGATTTTCTAGGCAAAGTTTGATGAAATAAATGGAGCCATTTCTTTACGAAACAGTTGTACTACCAAAATTATAGCACCAATGAAGTGAGTCATGTAAGAGACCGGTTCCCACACCTACTTGCACCCACGCGCTTTCAGATCGCTCTGGTCACTGTTTGTATCTGAGGGGTGCTATTTAATTTTTAATTTATTAGCCATTTCAGTAGTGACAAAGTGTCATACTTGGCACAGAGTTAAGTTTTTGACGATGATACTTATTTATATGTTTTTCTTACTTTGAGCTGATAAAGGAAAAGGTTTTAAAGCCAAGGAGTGAAAGAAAACGCATAAGAGAGAAATGGTTGACGATAGGTACATAAACGTAGCTCCTAATTGAATTGAAAGAAGATAATATAATTCTGATGATACTGCCAGCATAACGTTGGAATTTAGTTTGTTACACATAATAAACGGCCGTATAGTTGACCTATTAGGTCGTCATTATCTGAAATGTGCTTTCCATTATCAGCAATTTGCATAGATAATCTATGTTTCCTTATCTTGAAAAACGTCTTGTTATGCTTATGCGTCATGTTTAGTATTGCACAGTTAAGTTTAACAACTATCCACAAGGGTTAGACGTGTGAAATGTAATGGGCACATAAGGTGAATTACAAGAATTGACTGGATTGTTTTTTTTAACCAGGCTTTTTATCGATATTATCCAATAAAGAATAGAAAAAAAAATAATTCCACATTTTTACATTTTGAATAATATTCCAATTTATGATTGAAAAGTTCTACATTCTAAAAGAGTGTAGGCGACCAGTTATTCGTCACAGCGCAGAAAATCATGCAGTTTGACTAAAATTAGGGATTATTGCCCGATTCTTAGATGACGCTACTTTTTATTTTTTTAATATTTCAAAAACTAGTCGGTATAAACAAATAAAAAGAATAGTTTTGGGTTCTGTGATAATAAATAAATTACTTTAGTTTAGTATGTATTCATTCATTGTTAATAAAACATTACGAGTTTTCTAGCATTCTTAGATCGATAAATGTGTAAAATGTACATGGTTGAACAAGCAAATGATGTTTTATCGATCCCAAACAAATATTTAATTGGTGTTGCTAATTGCTGAGTATGGTCCATTGTTTTGTTAGGTTCTTTCACACAATTGCCATTGTGGTTGGACAATGTTGGGAGTTGACCTCACTGGGCCATGATGAAACGCCTTTTTGCTCGTTCAGGAAGTGATCTGGTCTTTTAAATCTTTAATCAGTAGCAATTTCTCAATTATTACCAAAGGAAGAAGTGTTTTTTGAAATGTTGTAATATTACGATAGCAATTCATTCTCATCTGTAAATACTTTATTATACTTATATTTGTTCTATTGTTTCAGATGGAGTTGGAGTGATTAAATCAAGGAATGCGTTTACATAGGAATAAAATTAGCTGGGTGAGTTATTTTATTATCACTTTGTGCATCTTTTTCTACTGGCACCGAAAGGTAACGACACCGGAAATTACTACGCTTACATGGCTGCGTCCACATCTTTAACATTCATTTAATTGCTTACTACTTATTTATTTACAGCATTAAAAACCGGATCATATATTACTGCAAAAAGTACCTACTAGTTATTAAAGCTGCAACATCTAGACACATTTAAGTTATTGCTTCGAAGCATTGCCGTTGACTTACGAAATATTTATCTCAAGTCTAATATATTAACTTAAACGATATTAAACGGACGTACGCACAACTCAATTAGATGATACGTGGAATCGAAAAAGCGTATATGCGCTTAAATTATGAGATACACACGACTTTTTAGTGGACATAGAAGGATGGGATAGTTGGACCGGTTTAAACCTGGTCTTTAAATTTACCGCTTCATTTAAGCTGCTTTTTAGAAGACACTCATACAACACTTGACTTTATAAATCTTACTGCAACGAGGATGTGCCTAATTCAACTTGTTTATTTTTATTTATAGAAAAATATGTATGTTCGCGCAGAAAAACAAGTCTTACTTTGTCAAATGTTTACTTGTTTTACCTTAAATGTTTGTGCAGTATTGTTATTGTGTATGAGTTATTTAGGCTCCCACAGCCAGCCACTCACTTGAAATATTAAATTAATGTAGCAATATTCATACAATGTACCCTTAATGGAATTAAATTGAAGCTGTTTAATCTCGAACCATAAAACTGCCATTGTTTTAATAGCCCGTACTGCCCGGGAGAAATCATTATCAATGCCCCAACATTATACCTGTTTTCGAAATCGACCTGATATATTATTAAATGTGTCAGACGAAGTCTGGTGCGATGAGAATTAAAAAAAGGTCTTAATCCGACATGACACTTCGAAGTGTCTTTATTGGACGAAGTTTTATATTTATTTTATACGAAGTTTTAAAGCGAGGTAATGAGGTAGATAAAGTCAGAAAATTTAACGATGCATCGTCTATTACATGCCATGTGCCGACAACGTCGACAATATTTATAAGTAAATTCAAAATTGTGCAGTTTTTTTTTTAAATTATCAATTGCAACACGGTATTTTAATCGAATCCGTACATTTTCTAGTTAAACGTCTCAACAATAAGTTCGTATAAATAGATATAACATTACCTCACGTCACAGTCAAAATGCCTCTTCTTTATAGTTGTATTCATTCTCTGTATTCTGGAATGTTCGATTTAAGGTTTTATGTAAATTGTACGTGAATCATAATAATTTCGTATTAAAAGATGTACCTACAAGTGTTACAGATTCATTATTTGTATCATAAAATTGCCGATTCCACCATTAATACACATTTTAGTACATGTTTGGATAATGAAACACTAAATTTCGCAATCCCAATATTCAACTGCAATACTAAATTGATCTAATGATGCTGATCGGACTACATATATGTATAATCACTAAACATGTTTTAATTGCAATCTACATAATTATATACGAGTATAGTTGTTAGAGTGGGAACTGGGTACGTTGGTTAAGGCTCACCATAATGAAATAGGTATCGATTGAAACCGAATCAAGTGTGGTCAAGTAATGAAATGGATTGAACTCTGACGCCCACCAACACGATATCAAAATTACAAATCGTATCGCTATATTGCAATTACGATAACCGTGCGAACAAGTATCGATTTGTTTAACAAACTTTTGCTAAATATTCATTATGTCGTGAAAACCTCAATCTGGAGCAAATTCGATAGGGTTCAAGCCTACGCTTTATTAATTTGTAAAGATAATGTCTAAGGTAAATATTTCATCATTTGTTTAATAATTATAAATTAAACACACTGTTAATTAGATTTTAATCTGTCCTGGATCTAACGCTCGATCAATTAGCAGTGTTATTTCACGCGTTATAACGATATTTATTTACCAAATTTAAAGAATAACAAAAACTTTGTGACATTATTTAATTACTCATGCACCTACTAACTTTCGTAATGGTTGCGAAAAATTTGCGAGTGCAAACATTTCAGTGCATAATGACATTTATACTTGTCCTTGATATTTAAGCGTATGATAAGAACATGAAACTGAACTATGTCAAAGTGAATGCCAGCTTCCTTTATGGTGTGTGTGTGTGAAGGGCATCTTTCAAAATATAATTTCGCAGAAGCAACTTTCCTTCACAAATAATTTTCTGGCTAAAAGTAAAAGTACAAATATCAGTCATACGAGCACATGTCACATGAGGGTGAGAGGCACCAGAAGACACATCACTTCGATTGTGAAGACAAAGCAGGAATTATTTACTAAGCAAGATTTTTCCATCAACCCCCCTCCGCTCCACGTTTTTTTTTTCGTTTTTTCTCCCCCACTGCCGTCGTCACCCATATTTGTATATTTCCTATATTTTATTTTAATAAATTAATTAAGACAAAAAAACTTTCCTTCTTTCTTCGCGTGAATTCTAGAAGCTGAACAATTCAATTCGAAGTAGATTAGTGCCGCTCAAATTATTATTACGCTAATAATATCATCGATAAACAGATAAGATGCTTATCTAAATAAATAGTAATGATTTGAATAACTCTACTGCACTGCAGGACAGGCCTAACGGCCTTACATTTCGTCACAGCGAGTGGGGCCACATTCCAGCGTTTGTATTCCGATGTCGGCGTCAACTTGTCTTACTTCACTATTATTATATTACGTAGTTTATCGTCCACGTTCTGTAATCGCTTTAACGGATGACATGGGTAAGATGAAGCATTCTATTGGTTCAGTTTACCGTTCAGCGAGCCTGTGATGAACATGTTTGTCGCGCGATGGATAAATGATAAAGCATCTGTCAATCTCCTACATTTACTCTTATTTGTGGAGGAAATAGATAGATGTCCTATCATTTATCGCGCTACTCATAGGTCCACTGAGTAATGTTAAAACTGTACGAAACGGTAAGAATAGTTATTAGTACAAAGAAATACTACTTTTTAAATTTTTGATTAAGATCAGTCAATGTTCGACGAGGGATTAAATTGCATTGATGTTAATATGCAGGTGTTGTAAGAAAAATAAGTATTATCGTTTTATTTTAAATTGGACGCTTTAGTTCATATAATCACATAAATTACTACGTATAGGCACTAAATGCTGTAATAAATCAAATAGGTAAGAAATAAAATACCTGTGAAGATGACACACCACTCCCAGTCCGTTGAATGTATTTAAGTGAAGCTTTAAATTTTATATAAACGCATACCTTTTGCATTTCCTATTTGTCGTTAATAAGGCACACTACAGTGTCATGGTCACATCCAAAAGGAGGAAGTCACTCTCGCTCCATTTAGCATCCGTATCCGTCGAGTCGAAAGCAATTTAGACATGCGGCTAACCACGTAACGATAATGACCTTAAAACTGCACGAATTTGTTTTTGCAGTCTCGTTTTTTGTTTTCACTAAATATCCAATCGTTCTAAAACTATTTTTAGCAGTATCGGTAAAAAGTGACTACGTATTTTTTACATTAACCGTTGGGTATGAAAGTAACGTCAGGAACATGAAACCAAATACTTATTAAAAGAAAACAGAAAAACTTTCGGAATTTCATTATTGACAATTTATTTATTATCTTTCGTCTCCCATGATCCGGTAAACAGCAGCGCTCTATTAGGTAAGTCTATGTACTTACAACCAAAGAGGTTTTGTGCCTTTCTTTATTTTTTCAAGTCAATGTTTATTTTCAATTCTATGATTGTATTCTCGCGATTGAATAATAGATGCGTATTCCAATTAATAAATATTAAGGAAGAGGTTAGAGAAATACATAAGACTGAATTTTCACAGAATATGTTGAAATGAAATGAAAGATGTATATAAATGAAAATCAGTCTGAAACTAGTAAACTACTGAATGCTAAAGTTTCACTCAAGTTAACATTGAAAATGCTTGATCAATCGTGACACCAATTCTATTTTATAATGTCGTGTTCGCTGGCTATAAAGTATGTTTCCCAATAGCATACTTCCCTCTTTTTAAGATATTTAATAAATAACCTTTTTACCACTCCCTGTCGATAACCATGCTGATTGTGAATTCCACGACGGGTAGAATTCTGAATCTTTTTACGACTTGACAAACACGTCGATTCCGACGCCCACGACTATAAGAATTCAATTTACGTAGCCAATATTTTGTTTTGTTGAAAGTATTTTATCATGTAAGATATTTTATTTCTGTCTAATATCTGGTTTATGCGTGGAAGAGCGATTTACGGCGATGCCACGATATAGCGGGACAGCGGCCGCGGAGCGCGGAGACACGCTCGGATCTCTCGCTCAACCGCTCGCCGCGTCGCTGGTCGCGCAGTCTTTTTTTAGTATATTATAGGTTATTTAGATTAAGTTTTTATACTTTTCTGTGTGGCGCTCATGTAGGCGTATTTATTATAACAGATGGCTTATAGTTAAAGAAAATAAGATTTAAATGTATGGAAAATTTGGCAAAATTTATGGACAACTTTTCAGTTAATTTCATTGAACTCTTAATTCTTTCGGAATAGGAAACTATAACATGATAGTTAAGAGCATTAAAGGATTAAATGAGAGCGTTGTTATATTATTATGTGACTAGGTTTAAGCTATAATACTTAACTAAAGAATACTAATTTGTACAATATTGTAGGTGTAGATACTGTAGGTACACTACAGTTTATAAATATCACCGTAAACTTCTGAAAACATTCAGTTTCTAATTTATCTAACAATATTATAAAATAACGGCGTTGTATTTATTCCCACTGGTCCATAATCAAAAATAAGTATGTATATTCTCTTCTATAGGACAATATAATTGCTGAAAAGGGACAATTATAATTCATAAATAAGCACATTTAAATAGGTAGCCCAGCGTGTGCAGATAAAAAAGCCCGCTCGTTAGCTGCTTGCGTGCCGCGAGGTCGCGTAATCTCACTGTTCTCACGAACCTACGCGCGGTAAAAATGCAGAGTGAATCTTAACAATTAAGCCTCCGGATTATTGCTATTCGGAATTGGGCAAGTGCAAAAAGATACCCAAGTAATCGGTGGAAAGCTCGATCACAGAATACGACGCACGCGCGAGCAATTTTGCAGAGTAAAAGTTTGTTGATTACGCCCTGCGTCGTGTCACGATAGTCCACGTTTTGGTATTAGGTCTATAACAAATCGGGATCATTGTGTACCACGAGACGCTGTAAATAGCCAACACACCAGCGTGCACGTAGGCGCTCGGCTCCGCCTTCCTCTTTCTCTCCGTTTTGACAGAAGTCCGCGCCTTCGTAGCAGTTTGTCGCCACGTCCCACGACCAGTCATCAGCCGCTTGCGTGCCACGTAATCTCACTGTTCTCACGAACCTACGCGAGGCAAATATGCTGAGTGAAGCATAACAAATTAAGTCTTCAGATTATTGCTAGTCGGAATTTAAGAAAAGGGCGAATAAAAAAGGATATGAAAGTAATCGGTAGAAGAAGCTTATGACTGAACAGCAATCGAGCAATTATTGCAGAGTACCTACACGGCCCGGCCGTAGATTTTGTACGACGCGTGCAATCTATACATACTAAAAAACGCGAGTCACGTTACGTTAATGGACTGCAGGGGGCCTATGATGGTTGCGTTTATCACATTATAAATTAAGTGACAAAGCATCTGTCACTCACACTCATATTTCGTTAAAAAGTGACGAATACTTTGTCACTTTTATCGCATGATAAAAGCAACCATCATAACCCCCAACTCTACCAACCGGCTCGTACCTGGTCCTTGGCTCCATCTTCCACTTTCTTTGGAAACGAGCCGGTTTGGTCGGACGGACGGCAGGTTATTCAAACAACCGTTAAGTTCTCTGGTAGTTTTTGCGAACGTCAAAAAAATACTTTTGTTTTATTCTGCGCTAACTATGGGCTAACTTCAGAGGCGCAAACTTACTTGGTCACAGTGCCGAAACGTTAGAAAATTTAGTTAAATGTCACGTTAGGCTCGTCATGAAGTGGCCTAAACTTACCCACGTTTCTTCAGCTAATTTGCAAAAAACATTTGTGTGAATTTGCTATTCCAACATTACGATAAAAGTGTTGTCCAATTTCCACGAGTACTAAACGGGGTCGAATTTGTTAGCACTTATTACTGTTACACACCCATCGCTTCCTGTAGAAAGCTTAGATAAACATCGCCCATGTAAATAACCAACACTAATGATCTTGTGTGCAATTAATTACATTAACTGATAACGCTCCGAGTTTTGCTGCGGCATGTCAAGGGACGTTGATGTAATGACTTAATGAAATAACTTCTTTGTCGCATTGCTTGCGTAGCTCTTGATAACGGAACTACTATTCCACCATGTTTTTTGTTCGCTATGACAATCGAAAAGGTTAAAACTAGAATATTTGGCGAATATGGCGTATTGTGGGTACTTAACAAAAAGAGGCGTATTGTGTAGTTATAAAACCAGTTGAAACACCAGTTAAAACAGTTAAAACTTACGTAAAAAATTTCAGGAACGGCCCGACATGTTTCGAGCTCATATGGAGCTCTTCAGGGTCAGTTATCCGTGTTGCTACGCGACTCGCCCATTCAAAGTGCGGAGTGTTGTAGTTTCAACCTGTGTCTGTTTGTGGAATCAGCACTCCTTATAGAATTAACGGATTTTAATCCATTTCTTTGTTTGAAAGATGGCGTGACGTAAGTTTTCATAGCGCAAGTTCACGATATTGTTTTCAAATGCTTGAGCGTGTATTATTTTTATTAGTTATCCTATGCTAAGCTATGTCATGGCCAATTGCCGACCGTACCAATAGAAAGTAAAACAAATATTTACCGCTGTGAGCTAATACCTCATAACAACATAACTGACAAACCACGTTCAGTTCGAACAACCGATATTGATCTTTCAATCAGCTGTCCGTTTTTTTTTTATAATTTCGAATGTGTAGGCGCCGGTGATCCAATTTATCGAGATACGTCAGTTCTTGCGCAAGAGAAGACCATGACCAAAAACGGCGTCCGAAGTGGTCCAAAGCTATAATGTCAGTAATGGGTTGTTACACTGTAATATTGATTAATTGAGTTGCAATTATTCTGTGAAATTATCGTTATTTCTTCGAGGTTATTTGCATTCAAATAGTCAGTAGATCAAGGTCTTTCTTTTTATTTTATACATACTTACGTACCGAACGTTACAATCTCTTTAAAAAAAATCTTCTTTAAAAATCTCTTTGTCGTCGTCGACCCTTGCAATCGTTTGACCTGTCACAGCAAAAATAGGTAGCTACTCATTAGTTTTTTATCGATACAAATATTGTCCGTATGATTAGTTAACGTCATCGTTATCTCCTTATCTATTGCAATACGACCGAGTTTGATCTAAATGTGTATTGCATCATAACATTCACAATAAAGTCGTTGTTCTGCTAATGAGTATCGAATGAGGCTGTTGTTTGGATACAAACAATACATGATTACAACTTTGAATGCTTGATGTATAATTATAACTGTTTCATCCAGTTAATATTATTTGAGTATCTGAGACATTACCCTCTAGATAGTCTGGATAAACGTACAATTTAGATAAAATGTCGAAAGGCTGGATATTTACTAAAACGGTAATGATTGATTGGCTTTCTCTAAATACAAACTTAATTGACATCTCAACAAGTAAAGTCCAGCTATCATAAAGTGTCTGTTTTTATTAGTCAGGTTTATTAGGTAATATTGAACCATTAATACAAAGAAAATTTTAAATGCGTAACCTGGAGGAAGAGACTCTGGATTACCGGTCCAGTGTGTTAGGTTTATTGATGTTTTGTACACATTTTACATATTCGCCGTATGTAAGTATAATTTCACTTCATTATCAACCAACGGCACTCATTGTTAATATGTTAAAATTATAAAATCAGCACCTTTAGTTACCTCCAGGAAATACTTAGCTTGCTGATGAATTGTTAACAAGATTCAATTTCCAAATCTTCATTGACTGCATCGAAGCCGTTGGCTGGATCGATGTAAGATATAGATTTAATTTAATTCAAATTCAATATTGAATGTTAGATACCATCTTCCGCAATCGTATCTGCATTAACCGTAGTATATTCAACCGAAACGAATATAATCCATTCGTATGATAGTCCGGTATCGCGATCTAGAACTGGTTTTAGCAAATTATGCGTCGCAGGCGCAGGGTCTTCTTCTCAATAATTTATAACGTAATGCTTTCTAAACCCTGGGGTTAGTACTGGATGGTTTAAGTGTGTTTCCACTGTCCTATACGTATTTATTGTGGGTATGTAATTATGTTTTATATTGATAATTTTATTAGAAATCTGTAAATACTTATAAAGAATACGCTTAATGTCCCGAAATTATGAAATTCGTAATGTAAAGCACTTTTTCATCATCGAACACTGTCCTTAAATTTCAAACCAAACGCATAATTTTTCTCCAGCTTCAAGTGAAGATTCTATAAACCTTTCCCTAGGTCGTACTTATTCGTCTAAATGCCTCAAAAGAAGGACATATAGTATTTCTTGATAGGACGGTCTAAAAATCCTCGCATATTTGGGATATGTACCTCAGAAATTAATTGTGTTGAAGCATCTCCCATTAAATCCAAAAACCGCCTTCCTCATTCCTTTGCCTGACATTATCGAAAGCAATGGAGCCACATTCTAAGTGCTGCACAAAATTGCACGACGCTCAAGTGGTAGGCAATAACGGCGTATCTGCACCGAGCTACCTGTTCCAGGGGAATAATGAGTACTAACTGGGGCTTTGTGCTTAGGAATGCATTTACACGGTGTTGCGAGAGGACACTGATCTCTCGGTGTTCGGTAACCGACTGGAAGATAATTTTTAAAGTGGTGTATGCACGGCTTTACATTTCTTTAGTCGTGTTACTTGTGTTTATTTGCACGCCACGTTAGTTGAAATATTATTACCTACTAACTCTTAGTTATTATTTAGGATTGTGTTGTTAGTGTGGTTTGTTTGATGTTTATTTTGATTGAATGTAAGCTGTAGTGACTAGCTTGTCTAGTATTTATAAAACATGTTTTTACGAGATGATTCGTTGCGTGAAGCAACTAACAACTAATTGATGCTATATGCGACATTTGCTTTCCTTATAATCGTTTTGGAAGGCAAAGATATGAAATAAAAGACAGCAGAAGACCAAGATTATTTTATTTTAATCAAGTAGAGAAGTCAAGTAAGTAAAGTAGTGAAGTGAAGGAAAGTAGGCACCGGAAGATCAAAACATTGTGATGAATAAGGAAGAGTGACGATTACTTCGACGAGAAGAACATAGCTCTTAAATTCCGAATGAATGAACCTAGGTAGAACATTTGAATTTGTCTAAGAAACATGCTGAGAATTCATGAAATTGCTGTTATCCGTCGATTACAGTAGGAAAACAACGAAATCGTCAACTTCCTTCCACAATCTCAACACCAGCAACTAGGAAATGCTCCTAACTCCATAAAATAAAGCGCGCAAGCTCGGAATGCTGGTTGTTTAATCGTATTTGAATTGCCTTACATTTAGTCCGTTTATGCGTGGAATAGATACTTACAGGTAAAATGTTAATGGATTATTTCCTTAAACGGCACCCTGGCTTTCTGATAGCATGGGAAATCACCATATGTGTTTGCTTGGGTCAGGGTTATTTTTAAATGCTCAGAACAGATTCCGTTGAAGAAAAAAGCATTTGATTCCTCCGTCAAAATTTGTTAGCTTCGCCTACAATCTAATTACAAATTATATTTCACAAGTTTTGAATCTATAGTTACAATAGTTACCTCGTAATTGTATTATCTAATTATTGGCAATGCAGTACATAGATTGTTACGTTACAATGTTTTCTCTACGGCAAATCTGAGATTATCCTGTTTGCTTGTAAGGGCCTATTATTACCTATTTACGATGGAAGTTCATTATTTAAATGCCTCTCTGACATTTGCCATCGCTTAACACGCTCCTAAGGTAGTGTTACCGGTGAAAGAGTTATTTTGCTATTTTCAAACTTATTTGCAAGTATTAGAGTCGTATCTTTAGATCAATTTGAAGTTTAAGCAGGAGTAACGTTTATCCCACTGGCGTCTATGAAGTAAACTATAAAGCCGTGTGAGTGTGACAGATGGTTATCTCATGTCCATAAGAAGGCATGCAGAATCACCCTCGTAGTTTACTGATGTGTTATTTCGCTTATATAACTGTGAAATTACTTTATAAAACAATAAAATGATCCTTAACGGTATATTACGTGACACAATAAGGATTGCAATAACATATTTTAGCTCTGTTTTCATTTCTGATTTTAGTTTTTCCCTATACTCATGAACTACATACGTAATGTTTGTGAGTGCTTTCCATAATTTAAATCTTACATTAACGTATTTATTTTATTTATTATATAACTACTACTACATTATTCTTATTGCATTGGTCATTGTTTTTGAATAAAACCGTCCACTGCATTTAGCACCTCGTGCAGGTCTACTTATACAAAGTGCAAATTAATTCAATTTCACCACCCAATCCTACGTTAAATTCAAATCACTTTTAAATAGTACAATAAAAGCAAATAGTAAATGTGTCCGAAAGGGTTTCGGTGGCGATGTCGCGAGATAGAATCTAGATCCGATCTGCCTCGCGTGCCGATCGCATCTGGGAGGACTTGTAATGAGGCATTCTTGCTTCACTATTTCCAATGTGGGAGTATCCTATGTTTTGTTAGTATTTCAATAATGTGTAAAAATAATCGAACAATTCCAGAAAGCCATCAAAATGGCGATTTTGTCTTATTTCAGATAAACATAACATTCATTGGCAATTATGGTATTTCTTACAGGTTTTGATTGTATATAAATATAACATATAAACAATATGTTATTAATTCAACATCATTATATTGCAGTAATTCAATTCCTTGGACACACAATATTTCAGTCTTTAATTAGTATTTTGACACTAATGTTGCCCATGTTAATTTATTAACGCAACAGCAAAACGAGTGTCCATTAGGTTGATTTAGACGTGAAAGCGCTAGTCGCGCGGCGCATCCTTCATTTGCATAAGTTTGCGTAACATCTTCATCTTTAAAGTTCAATAGGTCGCCGCTGCACTTGCTCGTGAGCTAATGTACGATGATGGTAAATAAAAACTGTTATTTTATAGCTACTCAAAAACCGATTGAATTACAGCACGGCTTATTTGAAGTTGCCTTGGTAAATGCAAAATGATAGATACTTGGTAATGCAGAATGTATAAACAACACCGCAATCTTTTATCAAACAGACTTCTCTGAAGAGAAGTGTATGAAAGTATCTAATGAATAAGGATAAACATAAACTACACGAACAAACTTATGATAAGAAAAAACAGCATATGTTCTCGTTCTTTGATAGTATCAATCAAACAGTCATCCAAGGCATGTAATGAAGACACTATCACTGTTCAATACAGAGAACCTACTGTAAAAGGACTTATATAGCATGCACATGTCAAATATCTATGCAGGTTGTCGTAGTGACGATAGCATCAGGGCCTAGCCAGGAGATCTTAGGTTACACAACTTGAATAGAACAGCAAACACACTTAAATTGTCTGACAAAGGCACATATAGAAATGTGTCTTATTGCACACATTCATATAGAAGAAAATATCTATACTTCTTCAACGGTAATCTACTATGATGATGGTAATGCACAATATTAGCTGTTAAATTTTAATTTAAGTTTAGCTGTATTAGTATCGTTAGTATTTATTTATTAGTGTCCCTAAATTTTTTACTAAATGTTCTACTGTTTTCATGTTGTGTTTACTGCAAAATGGACATAAATTCGATCATCAATAGGTCATCAATAGGTCATGTGTTAATAGCATTCATAAAATATGGCATTGATAATGCTATGTACGATTTAATGTTATTGCGTCTAAATATGTATTTAAGTAGGTAATTGGACTGCTGATAAGGCTTCATTATTACAACTCTCTCTATTTGTAATAATAGGTAACGAAAATCCACATGATGCTCCTTTTATACGTATTTCCTTACAACGTGACATAGTGATTGATTTACATTCATGCTCTTGAAATGCGCGACGCGATCTAACGTTAAATGTCTCTTCGAGTAAAATGGCTGGACTTTCGGATCTGTAATATCAGTAAAGTCAACTCAAGAGATCGTTGGATAGAACGCTACAAGCGAAGATAACCCGCGTCTGGGCTCTATATATTTATTGGTATCCTCTCTTATTGGGTGGCCTGGTATCTAGCAGTTTTATCAGGAATGTGAAGGCTTGTATTGCTTTCTAACAAAGATGCATGAGAGAAATGCAAATCCCATTTTGCTTCATAAATTACTTGTATACTGTGTATATATGTAGGATCAGTTTGAATGCGTGCTGAACTTAATTGTGATCTATGAGAACTGCTACTCAAAAATAAATGTTTTTATGACTCTTGACATAAAAGACTTTATAAACTAAACAATATTCGCAGAGCTGATTATTAAGGTAGTTGAGATATTGAAATCCGTTCCGATGATACACAGAATGTAAAATTACCTAATCCGATGTCTTTCTTGAATTTTTTGTTGAAATATTTGATTTATATTAGGGTAGCAGGTAAAGAAGGTAAGGTCAACCGGGGTAATTGCCACTTTGGGGTTATTGCGTCTATTTCAGTTACTTTTTAAACGACGTTAGTTACTACAACTTCTGCCATTTAGTGATATAGGAATAAACTACTTGGAGGGCAACACGTAACATAGAGGACGTTTTGGCGTATCTTGGTCAAGAGGTCGACCATTTTGAAATTTAGTGTCATGCTAGATTTACACGTTGCATGAGGTAAGTCAACAAAATATGTTTACATCCCTGTTTTTCTTTAGATATTTGATAATTATTTGTAATAAATGTGACTACTATTTATTAGTACGGCGATATGTTCGAACCACTATTTTTGTTGATAATGCTTTGGGTTTGGGAAAAAATCGATGTCAAATTCTTGGCGGTTATTTTTTAAATTTGGCAAAATGCGTCTAATACTTTGAGGTAATTGCGTCTGTGTATCGCATTTGCCCCAATGTCAGGTGTCGACAACCTTTTTCTTGATCCTAGGTTTTAACAGTATATAGAACATTTTCGAGCTTATTTTTACCAGAATTAATGCATTTTATGTAGTTTTAGTGTCAAAGTTTAAGTAAGAACCTAGTCGGAATTTCGTCTACTGATAAACTCCCAATTTTTTTTTTTTTTAAATCAACGCCAGAGGGCCGGCTGCAAATCGTGAACAAAGTTTTGCCTCTCTGCCGCAAATGTGATTTCATTTTCGTTTTCTATATCCCAAAGGATTATATGATTAAAACTTACAAAGTACCTACAAAGTAGATAAAAAAATTATAATGTTGAAATATTTTTCTATCATGGAAGGAATTCTCATTTTTTGATATGTATTTTTCCTATTCTTTATACCCCTCGCGGCGAACGATGAGTCCTATGACAGCTGTCATCTCAATACATTTTATAACCTATAATCGGAAAAATGTACTGGTGTCATAGGACTCATCGTTCGCCGCAAGGGGTATAAGTGTGATGACAAGCAACTCCGTAATTCAATCCGCTAAAAAATATGGGTAAGTACAACATAGAAGAAAGTATTGACCTTAAATATCTTTAACAAACTCCTCATCTGGATAAAATCTCCACTATTAAATTTCACTCATTAAATAGGTCAGTGACAAAGATAAAAATTAAAGCTCTCGGAACATTTCTAGATCGAAGACTTTTAACAGACTAAAAGGTTTACAACATCTGGAAATTAGGATTGGATAAATGCGTCCACATATTGTAGACGCGTTTACCCAGATTATACTATTTTCTATCTGAGGTCGTTATAACTGTTTTTGATCCCTTGTATTTAGCTTTATCTTCTAGAATACTGTATTGCAAACATGTTTCATGAATTTTTGAAAGCCTCTTCGTAATTGATCGTGAATGGCTTAAAAAAGACGCAATTATCCCAACTGGGACAAATGCGTCTAAATTTCCGTTTTTTAAAAAAACATCTGTATATCGTTTAATCATCGCAAGCCAAAAACGTTACTACACGAATTTTCTTGGAAAAAAGCCACAGGAAGCACAGCGCGTAAGAATATTTCTATACACTAATTAAATATTTCATAACTTGGGGTTAAATGAGAGTATAAAATATCAAAAAAAAACAGTGACGCCATTACCCCGGTTGACCTTAATATTGACTAATGTTCACTGCATTGTTCTGAAAAAGAATATAATTGGATACCTAATGATTGTTCAGACAACTTAACATATTACTGAGATAAAATAGTAGCCAATCCAGTTTAAAAAAAACACTCATGTCGTGCTTCGCTAAAGTAAGTGTCGAAATTATAGGGAGTTAGCTAATAAAAGGAACTTAAATCATGTCACGTTTTACTTATAGAAAATTGCACGTTGTTCTCTACATTAACGGTCTAATTTTGTTCGCTGCACTGAAGCGTGTTTTACACCTGTCTCTCTCGAAGGATCAAGAAACTTTAATCTGGCTCTTGACTTCACACTTACAACAAAAAGGTCCTATGTTCCGACAACGGCCAGTCCACTTACACTGTTATTCTTATAATTAATTAGATCGTTAAGATAAAACTAAATGCCGCGCTTGAGACCCGTATTTCCACATTCAATACTCGTAAGATTTACTGAACCGTTTTTTGTATGTGTTCTTTATTAAATTAACATCCATTAGATTTTCATTACGATTTCATATATATTGATGGTAAGTGCTCCTG
Source organism: Apotomis betuletana (assembly GCA_932273695.1). Classification (NCBI taxonomy): domain Eukaryota; kingdom Metazoa; phylum Arthropoda; class Insecta; order Lepidoptera; family Tortricidae; genus Apotomis; species Apotomis betuletana. The sequence goes on from OW026300.1 coordinate 18,616,108, forward strand.
GTATATTTTTAGACTCGAAAATACTGAAAATCACGTCCATGTAAAAGAATGATGGAAGTTAATAATTACCTGAGACAAATGTATATTATCAGGTGCCTACTCCGTATGCGTTGAAACGGGATGATCTTATTGACTTCGATTTAATAGTACTAAATTCTCTAAGACAAAATCTTATATTTTTTGTTTTCTTTTGTGAGAGGTGTAAATGCAAGTCCCGTTGTCGTGGTCACGTCTTGTTCGGAATCGCAAAGTGTATTTCAATGTGCTTCGGCATAATATAACAGGCGCAAAAACTGTATTTAGCTGCGGGGCTGGCATTCTATTAATTCAGACTCACGTATAGTATTGTACCCAATATATGCGTGTGGGCTATTGTAATATAACATCCATCTTATTGGCTGGCGCGTGCTCATCGCCGTTAGCTAAGCAAATCGAGGGGTGGATACGGAAATGTGATAACATAGATCTAACGGAGCTGAGACTTAAGTGCTAATAAAGTTCAGTAATATTTGTGGGCAAGTTTTATGTCACGGCAAAGAATTTGTAACACATTGCAGTAGTGTAAGTCAAAATACACTAACAAGTAGCATCGAATATAAAGCGGAAAATGTATCTATAAAATCGAAATAGGGCTTCAACTGTGGAGAAACTGAGTACGTACTACCAGATGGGGCTGAGACGTTGGTCCGGTGATTCTTCTGGAGGTATGAAAAAATACTAGAGAACTAGGGACATTACTATATTTATGAGGATGCGTTATAATATTAAGTACCCATTAAGCTGCAAGGAGCAACGTATTTGTTACTTGTAGGTACTACATACATATTATTGGCAATCCTAATATTTAAATATGACACGGTGTAAAGATGTTTGAATATGTGTTAATCAATAATGCTAAATTATTTTAAGTATTGAAAGTTAAAATATAGGATACTTAAGCCCCGGGAACGGCAAAGCGCCGTGTAATTGTAAGTTTGTTTATAAATTTTAACTACCTACAGTTAATATTTATGATATCTTCGTAACCAACAATTTCATTAGGCGACCACATTTATAACTCCTCAGCATTGTGTTGGAATGGATCGTGCAGAAGTGCACAATCGCGGATCCTCTAAACAATGGGTAATAGCGAACCAATGTAATACAATACAAATTCCAAACGAAAACCTATAGTTTTCTTCACTTCCATATTGATCCTTTTTCATTGCGCCATGCAAATTGCAGGCTGCATTTGTACAGAATATTGGTCTGTATGTTAATTTGTTAAACGCATTGTTGGGGTTAAACTTGTGTGTAAGGTTTTAGTGCAGCTGTAAAAGGCAATCCTCTGAATAGCTGTGTTAATTGTCTTCGTAGACTATGTATAATATGGTTACGGTTTTAGATACGTCTGTGCTTTCGATAGTCGCATTCTTAAACAAATACCATACTTGATGGCCGCGGACCACATAATTAAGTTCCCAGTGGCTTTTTTCCGCGGGAACATTCAGACCTGGTGTAAAAAGATGGCCGCGTCCATTTTCCGGTTTTCTTTTTACCTCGGTAGTAATAAATTTTACGGGAACACCGGCAATATTAATTAGACAAATCTACAATTTGGCTGCAATGACGGTTGTCTCATTATAATAAATAAAAAATTACAATACCCCTTGCAATATAACTGTGCCAAATAAATTAGTCGACACTGTATATTTCATACCAACTTGCTGGTAGTAATGATAAAATGTCAAGTCATTGCGGCTGTCCCTGACTTGTTCACATAGATTACTTCTTTAAGCCCACTCCCGGGGGTATCTCATAAAGAACTAAGGACTCCCAATGGCTGGTTCTGCACTGCTCGTTAAATATGTAAAAACGCAGCTCGGCACTGGCAATAAACTATTAAACGATGCATTAAAATATGGCCCCGTGTTCACTACTAAGCACTCTCGTAAATATGATAAAAATATACATGAAGCTGAATTGCTTATTACTACTCTAACATATGTATTTGTCGTAGTAAACGAGAAAAAAACTTACTCAAAACAATTTATACGAATTTTGTTGCACACATATATATTATATTCGTTTGAGTTTGAGTGCTCGCGATAATTGAACTTATAATTTTTAAGTTTAATTTAAACTAAATGTTTACAAATGAAGCGAAAATTGAAAAATTTAATGATTCGGTCAGGATTTGAAACTGCGTTACCAACGGCTTTCCAGCCACATTAAATTTTTCAATTTTCGCTTCATTTGTAAACATTTAGTTTACGTTAGCAGACGTTACTGCTTTAATAAAAATAATTAATTTAAACTTTTACTATTTTCGCATCTTCTCATAGCAAAACGGGACATTAGGACAATCCACCCAAATCCAAGACAGGGTAAAAATTTACAATCAAGACGACCGAAACGATGATATTATAAATAAATCATATTTACATGCGATCAAGCCCTTATTTATAGACTGTACTTGATAACTTGTTTTACTTAATTTTCTCTATGTATAGTACTTATAAGCAAGTCATAAATATAAATAAATATTTCCTCTCATAAGTTTCGTATCACCTAGTATTATTTTATATTTCCTAATGTCGTGGCTAATAACCACTATTTGTGATATAATGCATGTGCTATCTGAATCCAGGGCGCTAATCGTTGGGTCTTTGCTATATCCTCTATTTATCAATATCTCGGCTTTATCAAGGCATCAAATCGGAAATATGTCCGTGGTACGTATTCGAACTGGGTTGGGTATCACATATTGGGTATGACATATCGCTCGTCCTGTCATTTGTAATTCAGCAATATGACTCGCTATTGAGAATTTTACGCCTCTTAAATAAATAACCTATGAAATAATTAATGATGATTCTCATTAGGATGAAATGAGAAAGAAAACATCATTAAGATAATGTCATAAAAAATTACGCATTATACTACTCGTAAAGTAAAAATAAAGTAGCGACTGGCGAGACCTCCAATATGTCAATGCCAAACTTCGATTCGAATTGAGGCCTTGCAACTTTGTATGTGTCAAAACTACGAGAAGTATATAATTTAATATGTAAGAGAATAATCACACCTATGACCTCACTACGTGACGCGCTTCGTTTTATTTGGCTTTTGCTTTTTTAAATATTCGCTGATTAAAAATAACTGTATCTTTGGCTAGGCTGCAAATATTTCAAAATTGTATGTAATGATTGATGTCGATTACTCATTTATACTTTTTGATTTAAAAAAATTAAATAAGATGTCAAATAATTAACAATTATAAGCTTCTACATGTGTCGGTATTTCATTCGATGGAAATCAATTTTGATAGAATATATCTATGTTAAAAATTATTATGTGCAAGGTGTATACTTGATGTAAGCACGTGCCACCGCAGACCCGTTATCGACGTGTATACCTATGTGTATTGTTAGCACGTTCATACAAAATATAGTTGTTACTGTTAGCCACTTGCTTATTAATGAGGTCATTTGTATCTGTTTACTTTAAAAAAAAATACACCCGCAACGAACGATATTGTAAAATTTACAACAGCGGGCCTATGATGGTTGTGTTTATCACACGATAAATAAATGACAAAGCATCTCTCACTTTTTGACAAACTGCGAGTGTGAGTGACAAATGCTTCATCTTTTTTTTATTATTATGGCTTTCACTTCTAGCTTTTATCATTTATTTAAAACGTGATTAACGCAACCATCATAGGTTCCCAGATGACGCTAACAGGGGTCACCGACCAGGATTTTGCTACGGCAACCCGTGACGGTGATTTTCAGTGCCAACTTTTCTTCCAAAGAGGTCATATTTAACATTGACAGTTTAATTAATTTTCTTTTATAAACAGGATGTGACTAGTCTAGAGAGAACGGAGTGGTCTAGCAGGGAATCGTATCGTATCTAGCAGATGTAGATGTATCAGGAAGATATCATTTGATAGATGTAACTAACGGGATGTACCTGTACAAGACTCGACATAAGAACTGCGATTAAAAGATGGGCATAAAACTCTGTGCACATGGCTGGAAAGGATAGCATTCGTAATTGAACGATCGTAGAGATAACTCTATATAAGCCGATTAGAGAAGTAGGTACTTAACAATAAAATTTTAAAACGCCATTAAACTAAATTCGAATATGTCACCCGTATTCGTATTCGTGTGTGTTGACCATGATCGTTATGAACAATGTTACCCCATGGATCAAACTAACCTCAGTCGACTGTATATTTCCGTACATGGCTGGAATAAGGTGATAGCTGAAATGAAAACTCAAACCATTTGATTGTAATAAAACTTGATTACATAAAGTACCAATGAATACTTTTTTCTGCTTAGTTATCAACTTATTTACGCCGTGAACAGATTTTATTCCTGAATGTCTCAAAAGTAAGAACGTAACGCAGCTTTCACAGTTTTAGTATGAAGTAAAGTTTAAGTGAGTATAGCTATGGTAACTTTGCACGTTATCTCAAATTAAGTTTTGAGACAGTTAGATTCATGTTAAAACTATGTAGGGTTTACTTTGTGATGCAAGTTCCACTGAATGCAATAAACTTAACAAACTAAACATGCACAATGCTATTACTAAGTATTTAACCATAATAGTTCCTCTAATCAATTACTTTGTTACACAGTGTCTTTTCTAGGAATCATACGAGTTAATAGGATTACCGCAGGCTGGCTGTCTGTTAAGATGTCCTACTTCGTAATTCTAATATTGTTAGCGGATTATTTTCATAATCGAAACCCTGTACAATTATGGAGCTGACATTGATTTCTCTTTTAGACTTGCATAAGTAATTCGATTTCAGTTAGCTGGCCTATCTAGGCGGTTTATGTAACAATATCACAAAAACAAGCGGTTCGAAGATTTATGGAATGCGTTTCTACAAAATTATTGGACAAGTTATAACTTATTATAACTATTTCTCATATGAATCAAAACTTAATTAATCTCCTTTCATATCGTACTAACTGTATATGAAATACCGTAATGCAATTCCTTTTCAAAAGTAATCAGAATGCTTTTACATCCTAAACATCCCCGGGGCGTGGACAGACTTACCTTTATTCATAAACCGCGTTAACTTTTATGTCGCAGTATCGCTAGGGGGTCCGCAATCTTGTCGGATTAGCAATATGGTGCAAGTGTTTGTGGGAAGCGAAGGCTGGGCCAAAAGCGGCAGCGATTATGCGACTAGATAGGTGCTATTTCCCTTTTACGATATGTTCACATATTTGGCGTAATGTATTTTGGCTAAAGACTTAATTTAATGGATTATAGACAAGCGTTTCTGTTTTTCAAACCTCTTTATCTGATATTTTTTTGAAGCCGCATGTTGCACTTCTTTTTATCATTCTAAGTGATCTACGTGCATAGATTAATGTAGATTCAGTTCAGTGATAGATGTACTAAGGTTATAAATATGTCTCACTACACTTACCAGTGCATACCAGTTTGTCAAAAATATTTTTAAGCAGTTGATTGGATTATTATTTCTTCAAGTGAAATAAGTAAAAAAGCGATTGTAAAAGCATATTAGGAACTTGTTCTATGGACACCAAGCCTGCTTATCGTTTACCAGCTGCCTATACGAAAAAAGGTAAATGTTTGTCTATCAATAACCGCTGTCGCTCCACACTCGCGTTTAACATCTACACACTAGTTAAAACCCTTTCGAATGCTAATACGAAGCGTGACATATTAATGCTACATGGTGCCCGTCATTACTCAGCATAATTCTAGAGACTAATCCGTGTTCGAGGGGCAGGCTATAAGCCAACCATCATTGGTATAAGGCTGGATCCTATAATACATAAACGAAAGTTGTAAATAATAGATGCTATCTATTTAGCAGACGATTAATTACTAGAACTTTAAATGAAAATATGATGGATGAAATTATTGATTTATTCAATTGTTTAGAGGTTTATTCCTATTCATTATTTTGTTTCACGTAACGAACCCATGGCGAATATAAATAGATTTTTCTTATTTTAGATGCATAACGTGATCTCATGTTAATAGTAAATATAGTACTTCGCCTAGAGTAGACATATAGTGGCGAGAAATCGAAAATAAGCTATTAGATGTGCTGAATTTAGCCTGAGACTTATTTCCGTAATTTATAAAGTCAGCAAAAAGCAACCAGCGAAGGAGTTTTTCCGTGATTAAGCAACAAACCTACAGGCACTATTTCACGTAACTATTAGTATGGATTTATTGGCAACCCCTCCCACTCGGTGTTGACTTTGTATATGTCTGCAGGCTAGGTAGTTATGTACTAAGACACGATCCCTTATGATTTACTGATACTAGCAACAAGTAGCGTGAAACAAATGAAGCAGTGATATTTACAATAAAACATTCTTCGACGAGAGCCTGTTACAAAATATGACTGAATTTGCGAAGTACATCAATCCCCTATAGGCATTTTGGGCGCATTCAGAGTATTCAGACACGACTATTCTATATACAAAACCATGTACCGCACTAATAATCGCAGTGACAATATAAATAATAGGTACATAAGACACGTTTTTCATAATGTTTTCCTCGACCTGTTTTTACGATACAGTAACAATATATTAGATATTCTTTAACCTAATATTCTTCAACACCAACATTACAAAAAAATTGTCATCATTTCAACCTGTGAACGTCGACGTAACGAACATTAGTAAACATAAGTCTCACGTATAAATTTCATAATGCATGAACGGTATTCTACATCTATCGAGTTCTGGCAACCCTAACCTATTCCACATATCTCTCTCAATCTCGGAGAGATCTCCGAAGTGACGATATACTTAGTATATCATATCGTCACTTTGCCAGGCTGGCCGCGTTACGTTAAGTTTACGCTTTATTTATATCCTCCATAGATATATCGAAGTACCATTAAATTAGGGCCCGGGTTGTCCGTCCATCTAATCATCAAATAATTCTTAATGAGGGAAATTAATAGTGTTTCCGTACCATATTAGGACAAGTAGATTTAGATGGTAGATGACTATCGTAGAGGAAGGTTTATTTAATTATCTCTTATATTACGTCGCGATACTTATAAAATACCTAGTAAGTGTCTGATGAGACTTTATATTAAATTGTTTAGGCTAATGACAACTTATAAATAGTGGTTGATTTCACTCCCGTTATATACTAGCTAGTGTAGTAGTTTCTAGCTTCAAGTTATTATCGATAAGTAATTCAACTAGGACAACTTTTTGCTTAGAACCACTTGGACGACTTTTAACCGGTCAGTGTAGTTAGACTTCACTTGATTCCGAATACTTGCGACAACCCAGATACAAAATGGTAAAAAAGTATTCATGCGTATTTCAACATTACCGTACTATTTAAGTAGGTATTTTTGCCATTTCCATCAACGTTAGTCTTCGTATTTGGGTCCAAGCTAGAAATCAAATCAAAAGAAAGATTCCTAAAGCTACGACAGCAATACGTTATGATTGAAATTTAAAAATTACCTGTTGAAATTACATTGTTATAGAACCTGAAAAGTAAGCAATAGATGGACGAGTACGCTCTAGAGCCGAAACTACACATAATGCTTCTCACGGCTAATGCGAGGAAATAGTTAACGAATGATTTTCTACATGAGACCTTTGGACCTTGTGTTGCCTTTCTTCCAGTTAGTGTTAGAGTCAATAAGTATTGACAATAAGAAAAAATAAGAAAATACAGCAGGATTGAATCGCAACAAAATTCATTCCATTATTTCGTTGAAATTGGCTCGTTCGCGTTACTAAATAAAATGGATTAGACGACAATTGGATTGCGTCAAGGTTATTACGACTGAAATAGGAATTAGTGGAAACGAATGTTGTCCCACGTTTTCTGTAATCTGTTTGTAATCTTGTTATGAGAAATCTATACTTATTGCATTAGTACGGATTGGCAGACCTAGCGACACAATCAGAACTTATTGTGTCATCTTCTTTGATTTTACTTATTCACGTTACATTGAACTATATATTGATTGCTTCAGTATTGATATCGGTGATATGAAGAACGTTATGAGAGTGAACTTCATATAATAATAACCTAAACTGATATCCAGATAAATGCATCATTGATATCGATATTGTAATATGATGTATTTTAATACATCATATACATTATCGTCTCATGTACTTATATTTTGCAACTAACCATCGTACTTTATCCTCTGTTTAGAATTACGAACAGGGATTTAAAGTTAGCACTGCGAATTTTCATTGACTACCTATATAAAAAAATAATTTAGTTTTTTTTTTAATATTTATAGATTTCTAAAACGTGTTTATATCGTTGTTACAGTGAGATGGCGCGGTGGACCGCGCTGTTGCGGCATGGGCAAACACCAATTTGGCTTCTTGTCTTATGCTTGTGGCACTTGACGGACGCGACACCGGGTAAGCTAACCTAAAAATCTATATTTGGGCCATGGAGCCCTGGCGCTCTTGCGCCTGTTTCTCACACGACGAATATCATCTATCTCTTTTATTCACTATTATATGAGAAAGACGGTATGTCATACGACAATTGTGGTCGCGGTTAGTTGTGTGCTAGAGGAGCAGCATTTCTCACGACAGCCGAAGTCCGGCAGATTAACAATTGCATGAGAAAAAGAGGGAAGATGCAACAGGACAAAATTGGTTTCTCCTCGATGGCCGTGACTTCAATATACCTAACCCGATGATCAAAAGCGCGCGTATTAATAAACGGAAGAATAGTGATAACGACTAAATAAATGGATGAGAGACGTGACCAAACATACCATTTGTTAAAACGGCAAACGGGGTGAATTTTATAATGTTTAAATTTATAGGTTATTTTACATGTGTTGAAGTGTTTGAAACAGCAAGTAACCTACTTGATCGATAATAACACTTGGCCGCTTTCCTATTAGTATCAGTTGCATTGCAATAAATCAACACAAAAATCAATTAACGACTGCAACTACCTAATGATTAAAACTTCGCTAACTATTTATAAAATTCAATACAGCCACCAAAACTAGAAAACAGCAATGCTTTCTAATTGGAACAAACATTTATAAGGTCGGTCTGTAAGTCACCTCTACCATTCATGGAGTCCGATAGACTAAAATCCATGCTTATTGAGTACATGTGTACTAATTAACACCGTCTTTTAAGGAATAAACTCTTTATTTTTGACGTAATTTCATAGAACGCCCACTGAGCGAACAAATAGCTCTATAATTAAAAGGTTCTCAGACACGCCTGTAATACGTAATGTGTTTCGTTACAGTTTTTATAAACATATTGGTTTATAGGTAAACGGTCATATGTGTCTGAAATCCGAATTTGGAGTAGGTATACCTTGTATTTTTCTATCTTACAAAATGTTGGCCTTAGCTTAGGCCAATTGAGAAAGAAAACTTACTTTAAGAGCAAAGGTACTGGAGGTAAAGTATTTGCTAATCTTAATAGATATATTATCTATATATAGAGACTAAGACTTTATTAATGACGCAGCTCGATTATAGGAGTAATAAGCGGGACGTATGTATACGCTTTAATATACACATATATTTGAATTACATAATTATTATTTTTTATATTTGTCAGATCTCTATAAATTGTAAAACGTTCAGAATCAGTCTATGTATTTACGACATGTCCTGCGAAGTCCCATTATTCATACGTAAGTTATAGCAAATTACTTCGTATCAATTACTTTACGACTCGACTTACTTAATTTAAGCCCTCTCTATTTTAATGTTAACACAGATTTACAAGTTCGTTAGAAGATGCTATTTTACTTCCATTATTCGCCTTTTAATTATAATAAAACTATAGTGCCAGTATTTAAATCTCGGTAAACATAAATTTAATCACGAGAAGAATATAATTACAGTTATAATTCATCAGTGTAAAATTCCATAATTTCAGAAAACAATTATGAATAAAAAATTACAACGCGTTCCTAGGAGTTATAAATATTTTTTTAATATTTCCGCAATTATGTGTAAAACTAAACGTTTGTGATTCAGGTCTGACGCCTTTCTTATAGTAATTGCTAACTACAACCGTCCTTTTATTAACCAGGGAAATTAAAGATCTGGTCCACTCAAGCGTCGCCGCCGGATAAAGCCAGTCTCCCCTAAAGGACAATCCAGCTCGGATGCAGTAAAGCCTTAATTAGAGCTTGTTCTAATGAACGATACTACGAAATTCACACTGCGGGGCTTATTCTGCTTCTGTCAAGTGGAAATCGCAATATACCCGTATTCAATTATAAACCTCTCGAATGTTTTCTGTTTACGTTTGCGACTCCTACGTCTTGAGAATGGAGACGATCATGTTTTTACTTTTTTCAGTTAAGATGCGTAGAATACGTAGTACAAGTTTAGTAGTAGTAGTAGTAGTAGTAATTTTGACATTATATATATAATAAGAAGAATAATATGTCAAATAATGTAAAACTTTATTTAGGTTAGTTTAATTACATAACTTGCGTACTACGTATTTAATTAATACGCATATTATCAAACCGCTAAGAGATTAGGATTGGATATGATAGTTGTTCCCTATACATACGCCAAAGTGTAATGAAATGAAAAGACAGTTGCTTCAATCCTATTCCCATCGTGGCTTGATAATATTTACAGTCAAAGTGTTTCTTTAAGCTATAAATTAATTTAAAATGTTTCAGACGAGCAAACACATCGCATCGATAATTGATAGACACTTCGTGACATTGAATTTCCAAAACTTTGCGTTGCCAATAATTTAATCATTTTAACTGGTACGAAACTTGCGACAAGAGACGAGAAATGAGCTATATACCCTTAATAGGCATATCGTTAAAATAGCCAGTTTATATTCTAACATGTAAAGGATAGTTCAAAATTGCTTTACATTCAGAATATTCTCACAGCTTTCCTGATTGCATTATTTATGATCGTTTGTTAATTTTAATGAAAGTAACCATGCATTTCTAGTTGTCTCACTTCCGTATTGCTTTAGTATTGTAAAGTAATTAGTGCTCTGTGAATTATGTTCTATTACGTACCAGCGATGATTGCTTGCGGATATTGCATCTCCTAGGTTTACTAACATTTGCTTTACAAATGGCATGGGGTCGTGTGAGGTGATCTAAGGATTCCTTCCTATAGGTTAACCCATAACTAAAAAAAGTAGATGTCTTATGATTGTGTAATCTTCAGAGGACTTGATGTAAATTAAATAATATTTGAATGTTGAATTTTGTTGGATATGGATAATAATACAATGTTTTTATAACTTATCGTTTGATGTATGTATCTATTACCTGCGTCGCGCGGTGTTACTAGCTCATCCCACGGGAACACCAATTTTTTTCGGGATAATAGTAGCCTATGTATGTGTTAATCCAGGGCGTCAGCTACTTCCATACCAAAAATTATCAAAATTGGTCCAGCCGTTTGAGCGTGAAGAAGTAACAATACAAACAAAGTCACAAACTTTCGCTTTTATAATATTATATTAGCGTGATTTGAATTATTATATATTATAACATTGTCCTATTGATACAAATTCATTTCAGTGCTTAGGTACAGAAAAATATTTTTTCTAATACAACAATAACTTCAAGCACGTCTAAACGGGATGATAAGAGGCGCATGAGTAACTAAGTAGGGATGTAGGTACAGTCAGAAGTAGCTAAGTAGAATAATATGCTCACAATGTTCTGTACAACCCTTTTTTTCTTAGAGTCTATTGGCGTGCGTAGCAACTTTTGCTACTGATTGTACTAGATGTTATTAATTATTAGGTACTTGTTACTTTCCTCCCATATGTCCATTGTATTATTAACTGTTGAAACGATCCAATCATTTTTGCAGGACCATGCGATGTGGAAACCGGCCAGGCCAGCATCATCGTTGATATAGAGGAGAGTAGGGGAAATCGTAAGTGATGAATTATTTATACCAGGCTAGCCTTTAAATAGGTGCGACACTTTCTAGCGATCTCAATGAATTTATTTACAGTAAATATAGGACATTTTTATGCTAACTTACATCTTATTTTTTTTATTGAAAAACGATCTCTGTAAAATTACGAGTTGTAATCGCATTCAATATACTTACTTATATCCTAATAAAACTACATAATTGTCGCAGCCTAAGTCACTCATCGCTAAAGATTACTGAATTTTTGAGATCCTGTATCTTCTTGAATCGGCTGTTGAACGATTATGACCATTGAGCTACAAGCACAGAACTTTAAGTACATCAGTGGTCTACAGGAGCCCGTGATCAGTATATAATAGGCGTTTTAAAAAACATCTTGTTTTTTCTTTATGTGGTTAAAGATCTGATCGTGGCATCACAGCTCTTTCTCAAGAGTACATCACTAACATACCTTTTTTTCAATGACAGAAGTGAACCAAAGCACGGTACCAGCGGAGCTACCAATCGTAGGGGAGCCGGACGTGGACATTGTGTTGTCTACGGTGTTCCCGAAGGGACCCACACTGTTTCAGCTGGATGGCAAACGTCTGCAGCTACTACAGCCGCTTGACAGGGATGCGGACAATCTGTCGCATATGGTCTTTCAGGTAAGTCAACTAAAGCACGGTACGGGAGTCGGGGGTGGACATTGTGTTGTCCACGGTGCTCCCTACCACCGTCCAGGGACCCACACTATTCCACCTGGATAGCAAACGACTGGACCTGCTACCGTCGCTCGATAAAGATGTGGACAATATGTCGCATATGTTCTTTTAGGTAAATAGACAAGTTAAATTGGACATTTTAAAACCCCTGTCATCTCTGGGTTGGTCGGATCGAACTCATCTATGAAGCAACGCAAAAAATATGGCTTGCAATTTCATAAACCCAAGCGTTCGCTTAATGTGGGGCTTAAAATTACAAGTTTATATGCTAAAAAGGACACCGCAGGTGTTTCAAAAGAATGTTTAAACATTTCTCAAATAACTTGCTCTCTGGCATTCTGGAATAAAATTGATCTAAAACGTTCTATATTCCTCCACATATGATACTTTTATGGCAAAGTCTTGAGAAGAGGAAATATAAACATCGGACCAATCTACTAGCACGAGATACGTATATAAAATAAAATAAGATGTCCATTAAATTCTACAAGTCACAATTCGCTTACACTTAAGCTTCAAATCATCAACCACAAACCCGTTATCCGACGATGTTACATTGTTTAAATGTATTACGGCACTTCGAGTGTGAATGTAAAGTTAATTAACTAGAAATAGATATTCATCGTTAAATAAGGTCCATTCAACCATAAATATAAGGTTTCATCACCTACACAATAGCTTAATTGGGTTAAAAATATCCATTCCTCTAGAGAAACGTAGAGGTGAATCTGCATATTGATGTCAATATAACCCGTTAAGATGTTAATTAATGATTCTCGCCCACAGCTGTATAGCTTAGCGAACTCGAAGAAAGATCACTTGAATAGTTAAAATCTTTGACTTTATACTTTAAACAGTAGCAGGTGTGTTTTTGCATAAGTAACTGGCATTGCTCCAAAGTGGGAAAAGTCAATATGCATTCCTATATTTTAGCAATTCTTAAATTTAATTAGCTTTAATTTTATATAATTTGCTATAATCAAAATACATTTTAAAGGCCTAAATCCGACCTTTTTTGTAACATCTGCCTGAAATCTAGTCGCTCCATGTCTACTGTACTGTCTTTAACCATGTGCTTTATTCGAACCTACCATAACTGCTTTCTCATTGAGATGATTATACTTATGATGAATGTATCTTGATAGATCGTTTTACTTGAAATGAATAATAATTGTATTAATTTATAATTATAAAGCATCGAGTATACTGGCGGTTCTAAAAAACGCCGCATTTTTCACTAAGTAAACGATCTTCATCCATCTTATCTTTCCAGCTGGTTTGCCAAGTGAAAGCCACCAACCGGCGGCGGACAACCACGGTGATAGTCCGGGTGTCCGACATCAACGACAACCCGCCGGTCTTCCAGGGAGTGCCGTACGTGACCAACGTGTCAGAGGTGAGGACTAACAGCACTACGCCAATACTACTTATGTACCATTCAACCCAAGTTTGCGCCTAGCGTGTATAGTGTCGCATACAAACAAGGTGCAAACTTGCGCCGCTACTACGTAATGTACAGCATTTTGTAAAGGATTTAAGCGTCAATTAAACCCGCTTAAGTACGTGGGACAGTGCTTACCAATAATTTACAGCCACCATAGGCGCAATTGAAGAGATCTATCGCATTTGGAAATAGGTAGTTAAGTTTTATGAAGCCTGTGTGAATGTTTCATGGATTCTTCATCGATCTGTGTGCGTTTTATAAATTAAATGGCAATGATCGTTTTAATGATACGATCCGGTCCAAGATGACGATTGTTCGCAACTTCATAACGTTTTTATATTGAGGTGGACATTGACTGGACGTTACAGGGCTTAATGTAACTCGGTAAGTATCTACTTCTTTTTCTGTTACATTACGGTTCGTAAAGTCCAGTCAGTTACCACATTTATACTGAATTAAGAGATTTAAAAATATTTGTATAGAATCTTTTTATCGATTCATATTTTTTATGTGGTAATACCACATTTTTTTTTTTATAAACAATGACACAAAGGTAAATTAAGAAAGAAAAATTGAATGCGATGTACTACAATCTAAGCGGGATTTGTACCCGTGACCTCTGCGTTTCCGGCGCATTGCTCTTCCAACTGAGCTATCAGATCGCTACGTCAATCACACCAAATCTTTCATCCCTTAATTCTCTACGCTACTGGAGCGCCCTCTGCGTCATATATGTTTTTGAAATGCTTATGCGCATTAGCCATACCCTAGGATGTGCGCTTTACACGCACGATCCGATTTAATTTAAAAATAGTTTGTTATAAAATGAATTAAAACATGAATTTACTTATTTCCAGCTCGTACCTATCGGCACAACGGTGTTTGACAAAATACGAGCCGTCGACATAGACGCAGGTGTCAACGGGCTGGCAGAATACTTTATAATACCAGGAGACAATGAAACGCTGGAAGCGAGTGGAGCTACAGATGGCTATGGCTTCTTTTCGATCCCTCTTCCGCACCAAGGCGTCGTCACTGTCAACAGGAGCTTGGATTACGAGCGCACGCAGCAGTATCTAGTCACTATTGTAGCTTCTGTGAGTATGCATGCATTTACTTACCTATTTGAATTCTACATATTTTATCTAGGTATGCACATCGTATCGAGTCGAAGGGCTGTCGACAGTGGTGCTGGTTTAGACTGGACGCGACTACTTTATAGTACCAGGAGATAAAGAATTCAACGATCGCTATCGCAACCGACTGCTACCTACTTCTCCATACATCATCATCCTACGGCAGTTTCTAATGACATGCCTATAGTATGCCTGTAGATACTACCACGGTTAAGTCCAGAAGTTCATAGTACCAGAAAACAATGAGACCCTAAAGGAGTTATACATTACATCGTCTGTTGACAGCCAAACCTCACATACCTACTCAAAACAAAGCTCATATCTCAGTATCAATCTACAAACTAGATACGAGGTTTTGAAGAATAGTCACATACATTGTAGTGAGTTTTGGTTGTCACTATGCAATTCTACACACTTTAGCATTCAATTTATGGATAGGTTGTTCATTGACGGCCAACCAACTTAAGTATTTATTTGTCGCTTCCCTAATTGTAGGTAGCTAATCCGTACTTATTTGTCTCCATTTTCCAGGATCGTGCGCGCGATAACAAGAAACGTATGTCGAGTACGAGTACACTCACCGTGAACGTGTTGGATGACGACGATCAGGACCCGTCCTTCATCTACAAGGGCTGCTCGCTGCATGCCGGCGCTTGTATTAATCCGGAATACTCTAGCTATGTATGTTATTACTTTCTTTATTGTTCTTACGAACATATGTAGAACTTACTAGTAAAAGTTATTAAAATATAGTCCGGTTTACAAAACTATGGACCGAATTAAATCTAAAATAACTTGTTAATAATGACAATTGTTACGATAAACTCTAAGATGAACATTGAAATAGCTCAATACAAGTACTCTTTATTGCACACCTCTCAAAGCAAGAAGGAGAGCAATGCAAGAAATTACAATTATAGGTAAACAGCATGCGGTCTTATTACTAAAGAGCGATCGCTTCCAGACAACCTTTGTGTAGTGGAGAACTTGAAAATGTATTGTGTTATTAGGAAAAAGAAATTAACAAGTATGAGTAGAAATGAATTACATTTTTATGTTAATATCGGCTCCATAGCTCTCTTACGTCATACCGTGCTATGAAAAGCCCGATGCCAAATCATAGCTCATTTGTGTGTTTTCTTTATCTATTTGGCAGTTTATATTATAGTAATAGAATAGCCTAGCTTTAAGAAATGAGATACCTTTCTCGATTTATTAATCCTTATTTAATAACTTAGAAAAATATTGCTTTAATAATTCGTGATATTATAATATGTTAAACTACAGAGGCGACGATTTATGCAATATCGACTATAACCTGACCGAGTTTCTAATTATGCTGACGCTGACATTGCAATGCCGTACCTAATAAACGTAATCAATTATTATGTCATATTAAAAAAATGCAAATATATATAGGTATATAGTTTTATAGTATAATTGTAAACAATTACTTTGACACTTAGAATATAATTTGTACGCGTTTTTATCTATTTCTTTAGTAAGATTTATTGACTAAGAATTTTGGTAATTAAATGACCTCTCTCAAAGCCTGAGATACAGGATTTTCCTAGTTCAGGCACAAGAATTAAGTGTGTTCTGTGTAGATGTAAGACTTTTAATGCAAATTGTTATTCTTATGTTTTTTTTATTAATAAAGATTTATTATTATTATTATTATAGCATACAATTTTCAAACATTTAATCTTATGAAATTCAATTATACTTTACAGGTAAACAGCGGCGTTCTAGCGGGCATCCTATCCATCGAGCCGGAGAAAATTCAAGCGGTCGACATGGACACACTGGACGCCAGGATCCGGTACAGCATCATGTCTGGAGAGCCCGACTCTTGGGCCACGTACTTCACCATAGACCAGAACACCGGCGCCGTGAGGCAGCTACAACCCGTCGATACTAGTGTCGCTAAGAAGTTTCAGCTTGTTATAATGGTGAGTTTTATAAGGTCTCGTATAGGTTTATCCATACTAATATTATAAATGCGAAAGTGTGTCTGTCTGTCTGTCTGTTACCTCTTCACGCTTAAACCGCTGAATCGATTTTGATGAAATTTGGCATGGAGATAGTTTAAGATCCGAGGACGGACATAAGATAGTTTTCATCCTGCAAATTATCCCTAAAAAGATTGAAAAGTGAGTAAGTAATTCATGATGACATTGATGACCCTGTAGGAAATGTAATGATTAGACCAAAAGCACAATTGCTCTTACATTTGCTTAGGCGCTTTTAATAATCCCTTTTATTAATTAAGGTGATTAGGTGGATATGGATATCTATCGTGTTCTATCATACTTCCAAGTTCCACGCGGACGTAGTCGCGGGCAAAAGCTAGTCATGAATAAATTACAAAGTACTCATCACTTTTTGACCGGTTAGAGTGAGTGATGCTTTCTTTATCGCACTATACACGTGGCAATTTGTTACAATAGAAACATACTGATACCATGGTATAAGAAAATAAGGTATGGCACTCCGGAATTACAGACGCGACTTTTGACGTCATCAGCATCACGCTATGATTGGTTGGTTGGTGCTGTCAATCTATTACTGTGTTGCCAGTGGAAATCATAATACTCCCCGATTCCCTTGCTTGCTACCTATATGAATCCTATGAAATCGTGCGTTTTATACCAATGATTACGACAAAATGAGTCAAAGAAAATGACAATCGTAATGAATAAATGCATAATGATTATTATTTGTACGACTGGCGGCAATTTTTTTTCCCTTATAATTATTTTGTTAACATAAAGCGGCAACTAATTAGTGACGTAGAAATACTCATTGCAATGAAGTAGACTGATACTTATTGCAGTGAAGTAGACTTGATCGTAATTTTTTTTTAACTATGAATACAAAGATCAAAGCTTAAAGAAAAATTGAAAAAGGAGCTACCTGGTGGAAGGGACCGGGAATCGAACCCGGTACCTCTGGATTACCGGTCCAGCGCGTTAACCACTTCGCTACCCTCGCTCCACGTAGACCTGACGAATTTTTCCTTATGCTTTGTGTGTCGATCTTTGCATTGTTTATTTGAAAGGTTTTTACACCTTAGCTAAAGCCTTATTTAAGCTTTGATCTTTGTATTCATAGTTTAAATAAAAATTGTGGTGTACCCACATTAAAAAAAACAAAATGAGACATACATGTTTCATAAATTCGTATTTTTTTGTTAAATCTTCGTTTTCAGGCGTCAGAAGCATCCGAAGCACATCGCTATACTACGGCCAAGCTGACCATCACCGTTCGACCGGTAGACGCCAGCCCGCCCGTCGTCCAAGCCTCGTCGGATGAAGGAAGCGTAGAGGAGAATTCGCCTCGCGGTACTAAAGTTCTGGACGCGAAAGGCCAGCCCCTACAACTGAGCGTTACTGATCCCGATCTGGTAAATATCCTCATATTATTTACTGTGTAATGTACCTGGATTTGCCATGGATGTACTTTACATGATGTGAGAAGACGTCATCAACATCATATCTAACCCTCAACTCTTAATCTTTTCCAGGGTCCTGGAGACCCAGTGCCGAAATATACATTCGAACTGACGACCAACTTCTTCGATATCGACAAGGAAGGCTTCCTAATAGTTAACGACGAGAGGTTGGATAGAGATCCACCAAATCCTGGCAAATTTAGATTTCAAGTAAGTACAAGTATCGCGATCTTTGTAGAATAATGTATTGATTAGACTTGCTAAAATCTTGCATCTTCCGTGAGCTCTTCGAACCTTCGGTTTCGGGTGAAATTGGGAACACGCAAATAAAAGCACATTGTGCCTAATCAAATGAGGATTTTCATATGATACATATGTCTGTCATATATATATATTAAGAGTCTTAATCACATTGGTTAGTATGAGACATTAATTAGACATTAATTTAAGACACTAAGAACTTCAGAAATGAGAGTCAAAGTGATAACGTTAAAAACGCTTCATAGAAAAATCGCGCAGATGTGACGTCACAAATCCGAACATGAGCTGACAGGTGTAGTTAATAACATACTTCGTTTACGTATAATTGACATACTTTTACGTTAACGTGTTTGTGTGAATAATTTGATAAAGTACCTATCATTAGTTTTGCTATCATTAGAAATAAAAAATATAGTTTAGGAACTCGTTTTTTGAAGTACACTATTACATATTTATTGTGAGAATATACTTTTTGAGTTCATTTAGTGTTTAAAAAAGTTAACTCCCCTATTATGTTTATATCTCGACCGCATAAGAGTGAGCAAGGTCTAAACCCGAAGCTTATGAAATCTTAGTCAAATAGTCAATTACCATTCGTACGTGATACTTTCGACGAATCTTTATTCGATTATATTCGATTCAATACATCATCACTAGAGATGCGCAGAATGTGTCACTAAAGTGAAGAGATTGATCCATTGGACCGGGCCAGGCCAACACCGAAACGGCGCTCGCAACCTAACTTGGTCTATGTGCCTCTTAAACTTTACCGATAAATCGTTTTCCTTTACCACGAACATGTTTCTTGAGCCTATTAGACTATCAACCTTCCCTTTTATCCATTTCTCCCCCGAGCTATAATCCCTAAACCACACTAGGTCTCCTACCGCGAAAGTCCTTTCCGCGCCCCCCGCGTTCTGCACCTGTCGAAGCTGCGCCGCCGACACGCTTTGCTCAAGCTCGCGGCCTGGCCGCAACAGGTCCAGCCTACATCGTAATGTTCGTTTCTGAAGCAGTATGGCCGGTGACCGTCCTGTGGTGCTGTGAGGAGTATTTCTATAAGCCATTAAATATTCCTGAAGAGCCTCCTCTACGTCTACTCGATCCCTAAGTGCCTTTTTAAGGGCCCTTTTACATAGCTTTACCGCCGTTTCTGCGGCCCCGTTCGATGCCGGATGGTAAGGTGGCGTAAATGTATGAATAATGCCATAATGTTGCATGAACGTGCCCAGTTCCCGGCTCGTAAACGGAGGCCCGTTATCCGTCACTATCTGTTTGGGTAAGCCAAAGCGTGCAAACGTCTCCCTTAGTGTTTTCAAAACCGTCTCCCCAGTAGTTCTAGGCATTAAAAAAGCTTCTATCCACTTCGAAGATGCATCTATCAAAATCAAAAAAGTTTTCCCATGCCATGGCCCCAAGAAATCTAGATGTACCCTTGTCCACACCTCCGAAGGGTATTCCCATGGCTTGATGGCCACGCGCGGTGGCGCTGGTGCCTCAGCCGCGCACGTAGTGCACCCCGCACAGCACCGCTCGATGTCGGCATCGATGCCGGGCCACCATACATAACTTCTTGCAACTGCCTTCATTTTTACTATTCCTAAGTGGCCTACGTGTAGTTCCTGAAGAACTTGTTCCCTAAACACCGCGGGAATAATAATTCTGTAACCCCACATGATACACCCTGATTCTAGATACAATTCGTTCTGTCTTGTAAAATAGGGTTGTAATTCCGCATGTGGGTTGAAAGAAGGCCACCCGGATTGTAAGTATAATACAATTTTGCGCAATAATGCATCTTTTTTTACTTCGTCACAAATCTGTTGATGAGTGATGGGTAAAAAGTTATTAACAAAGTTAATATACGTACACTCCGGTTGCTTCTCCCCTACCTCCGCCCGGCGCGGTAACCTCGACAATGCATCGGCTCCATTTTGACTGGTACTTACATACTGTATGTCATAATCGTAACCCGATAGTATCACAGCCCACCTTTGCATTCTCGAAGCTGCCATCACCGGAATGCCCGACTTGGGCCCAAAAATAGCAACCAGTGGTTTGTGGTCGGTCTTAAGCAGAAACTTACGACCATATAAATATTGGTGAAATTTCTTTACACTATAGATTATAGCCAATCCTTCTCGATCGATTTGTGAATACCCCCGTTCCGCGGCGTTAAGCACCCGTGAAGCGTACGCGATCGGTCTTTCACTTCCATCCGGCATGATATGAGAAATAACCCCGGCTACACCTACGCTGCTGGCGTCTGTCGTGAGTATGAGTTGCAATTGAGGCGAATAGTGAGCTAACACTGTACTACTAACTAATAATCTCTTTACTTCGTCAAATACCTGACTACATTCCTCGGACCACTCAAACTTTACCCCCTTCCTTAACAATGCGTAAAGAGGCGCCAACAGCATACTAATATTTTTTACAAATTTAGCATAATACATGACCATACCCAAAAAAGCACGCACTTCCGTCACGCAAGTAGGTGTAGGCACCTGCTCGATAGCCTTTATTTTATCTGGATTTGTATGAATGCCTTCTTTGTCCACTACATATCCTAGGTATGTAACCGACTTGGCAAAAAATGTACACTTTTCTTTTTTAATCTTTAACCCAAATTTTTGTAGTCTGTCCAATACTTTGTGTAACGTCCTAATATGTTCTTGATCATCCTTGCCTGTTAATATAACGTCATCTAAGAACACGCCTACCATAGATAGATCTGCAAACATCTGCTCCAGCTTTCGCTGAAATATTCCAGGACTTGACGATAACCCATAAATTAATCTATTATACCTATACAAGCCGCGGTGCGTATTAATAACCGTATAAGATCTAGAGCGCTCATCCAAAACAAATTGGGCATATGCTTGCGATAAGTCAATTTTAGTAAACTTCGCGCCCCCATTAAGCTTGGCTAGTAAGTCCTCAACCCTAGGTAAAGGAAAACGATCTACTTCCAAGTATTTATTAAGAGTCGACTTAAAATCACCACATACCCTAATGGTTCCGTCCGCCTTTACTACGGGTACGATTGGTGTGGCCCAGTCCGACGATTCCACCGGTGTGATAACGCCGTCCTTCTCCAGTTGATCCAGCGCGCGCTCCACCGGTTCGCGCAGTGCGTACGCTAGCGGCCTCGCGCGCAGGAACACCGGCTGCGCCCCCTCGCGCACCCGCAAGCTCACTTCGCCACCCGTGTACCGTCCGAGTCCCTCCGAAAACACGTCGCTATATCTGGAATTAAGTTCATCCAAATTAAACATTTCCTCAGTTTTTACAGTATGACACGACAATTCTTTCCACTCAATTCCTAATTCATGTAACCACTGTCTGCCTAACAACGGTGTTTTCCCTTGATCCACTACATACAACTCCAACGACTTACTTATATTTTTAAAAATGACGTTTACTTTTATTTTTCCCATCGGTTGTTTTTTTTCGCCTGTATAATAACACATAACTATATCAGTATTATGCAATGGCAAATCTGCAAACAATTTCACAAACAACTGACGACTTATACATGAAATAGCACTACCCGTATCGACTTCCATATTAACTAATTTCCCGTTTAAACTGACAGCCAATATGAACGGCCTATACCGATGAATATTGTTTACATTAAAAACATTGAAAGATACCTCGTCACTGAAATCGCTGACAGCCTCTTCCTGCACTTCATTGTTGTACGTGCCTGTGCCCATTTGTAACCTTGGGCACATCTTCTTTAAATGACCGGGTTGATTGCACACCCGACACACGTAATGCGCAAATTTACATCCCGCTGCGTCATGTTGGCGACCACAAACACTACACTCGCTAGAAGACGGTGTTCGGCCTGTTCCCGCACGGCGTGGACCCCGCGGTACCTGACCCGCGTGCCTGGGCGCCGGTGCCCGCATAGCGCTGTTGCTAGCCGCTCGCGCCGCCCCATTGCTAGCCGGCCGATATGACGTCATTCCGTTCCTGCCTCGGCCTGATTGCGCCGAGACCGCATGACACCCACTCGAAGTAGCCGTCACCGCCTCCAATTCCTTCGCTCGACCATCCACCACGGCGGCATTTGCCTGCGCGGCTTCCATGGCCACCGCTACTTGTAACGCGCGGTCAAACGAAATGTTATCTTCCGTGAACAATCGCTGGCGTATCGTTTCTTCGCGAATTCCACACGCGAGCTGATCTCTCAAATTATCTTTCAGCCCGCTCTCGAACGCACAATACTTCGCCATTTTTTTGAGTTCCGCAACGAAATCCGCAACCGATTCGCCCGCTCTTTGTTTCCGGTTACGAAACCGGTATCGTTCGGCTAGCACACTCGGTTTAGGTTGCAAATGTCCGCTCATCACTTTCACTAGTTCCGTAAACTTCTTACTTGCTGGTTTATCCGGTGTACACAGCGTTACCAAAAGTTCATATGCTTGATTACCCATTACCGTTATTAATGTCGGTACTTTATGCTCCTCCTTTGTCTCGTTGACGACAAAATACTGTTCCAACCGCTCCACGTACGTCGACCAGCTGTCCGAATCGACGTTAAACGCTTCTAATTTGCCAATTGTCATGTTTTCGTTGTCAATAGCACTGAGCACCGTAGCGTAGATCCGAAGTCGTCGCCAATATGATATACTCGTCGTAGGTAATCACTTGCAGGGAAGATGAACGAAACACCAAGTTATTTGCACGGCATTTAATGCAGAACTGACTACTGACATACATACATCCGAGTACCCTACATACAAGAGAAAAACATACTTAAAACTACCCTCCAATGTTTACACATATATCACAAGCTCACCGAGATATGTATCACTCATTTAGCTCATTTTCCTCAGTAGATCTTTAGACTATATCGTTCACGAGTGAGCAGAGAACTAGAGATGTCGACGAATTAGATTCACGGCAGCATGGCAACATTCATTCCATGAGCGAGAGGGAGCGAGTAATACTGAGATGATAGATGATATACTGAGCTACTTGAATCTTCAGTGAGCGAAAGAGCTAGTGAGCTAAACCAAATGATATAGCTCGTTTGAATCACTCACTCGCGAGCTACACATCTCTAATCATCACTGTGTATCAAATATCAATAAGAATCGTTGCCCCAAATATGTACAAATAGCAATGATAAAATGTGTTTGTTTTCCAGGTTGTCGCACGAGAAGCAAACGGTGGCGCAGCTTCGGCTCCTCTGTCCCTGGCCGTGAAATTGCTCGACCAAAATGATAACGCGCCAGTCATACCTAAAACTCAACCCATCATTGTGCCTGCTAGCTTAGAGCCGACTGCTGTCTATAAGGTAAATACGTAAATCTGGCGACGAAGGTTGAGTCAAAGTTTTATTTCATTTTCTCTGTAATCAAGAAGCAGATATGCTTTGGCCACAACTTTTTTGTCTATACAATGTATGTTAAACCTGTACTTCTAGATTAAATTTGGCTAATCAAACCTGAGGTCTGACAAGAAGTCTTAGTCAAACTGCAAACCCAAAGCGTGTTTCGCCATTTACTAACGAATTTATATTCTAAAGCTAGGAGAAAACAATTTAGACAGTCAAGCGTCGAAACTCAATACGGCCTATTTTTTCAAATGCTGGGTAATGCCAGCAAGTCGACGGAGTCTTGTTCTATATTTTGCGTTTGACGTCTGACCATACGTTTTGGTTTACCTAAAAATTCAAAGTCATCAGTCAAAGGCAGAAATTGGAATTAACCAACTTGAGGTTAGCGGCAAAGCTTTCGTCGACTCGTTCGACGTGATACGAAATGTTACTCAGAAAATAACATTTTGTATCAGATTTTAGGTGACACCTTGTGTAAAGAAAAAAAGGCAAGCGGGTGTCACACATATTATTAAATATTACATATTATTTTACACAAAATGTTTCAATATCTGTTTCAGGTTGAGGCGACGGATATTGACGAAGGGGAAAACGCCCGCATTTCCTACAGTATCTACCATATTTCGAATAACGGAGGCAACAAGTTCACGATCGATCCAGAAACCGGAGTCATCTGTAAGCTAATATTTGTTATATGAATAATTTACTATTTATATTTGAATATGTCCATATGTCTGTGAACCCAGATATCCATCGTCTATCAGATTTTATCATAAGAGCTTACGTTACTTGCTTGCTACTTGAAGCAGCCAGTGTGCTACTTATGTTTCACAACACGGCATTTGATGAAAGTTCAAATCAGCAACTCTTTATGAAATGTCAAAAACGATTTGTTAGTAAGAACTTTCTATGAAAATACTGGCTTGTGACGTCATAAAAATCAGTAGTCAAAACACGTCTTTTTTTAGTTTTTGTCCAATTAAAAATAGCATTAATGTCCAAAAATAAGTAGTCGTTAATTGATTCCGTGTATTTTTGAATGCGCGTTTAGTGGTTTTTCACGATAAAATTTATATTTACTATAGTCAAATATCATATCCATACTAATATAATAAATGCGAAAGTGTGTCTGTCTGTCTGTTACCTCTTCACGCTTAAACCGCTGAATTGATTTTGATGTGGCATAGAGACAGTTTAAGATCCGAGGAAGGACATAGGATAGTTTTCATCCTGGAAATTATACCTAAAAAGATTGAAAAGTGAGAGAACATTTCTGTTGGGGTGCGGTGACCCTGTAATTATTAGACCAAAAGCACGATTGTCCCTTAAAAAAAAAAAAAAGCTTGCTTAGGCGCTTTTAATAATCCCTTTTATCAAGTTCCACGCGTACGTAGTCGCGGGCAAAAGCTAGTTTCCCATAATTCTCGTTTTACGCTGTTCATGTTCTTACTATGAGACATTTTTTTTATTTCAGCCAGTACTGGGCACTTGCAAGCGGGCGAGCAATACAGCGTAACAGTGCGAGCCATGGACGCTCGCGGGCTCAGCTCACAGGGCATCGTGGAGCTGTCGGTGGCGCCCGGCCCCAACACGCGGCCGCCGCAGTTCTCCGCCAGAGATTACCAGGCCCCCGTGTCCGAGGGGGCCGCTATCAACTCCACCGTCTTGACTGTTACTGTGAGTCACTCTTTTATCATGCTTGTGGGGTATACATGTAGGCCATCATACTACAGCGTAACAGTGCGAGCCATGGACGCTCGCGGGCTCAGCTCGCAGGGCATCGTGGAGCTGTCGGTGGCGCCCGGCCCCAACACGCGGCCGCCGCAGTTCTCCGCCAGGGACTACCAGGCCCCCGTGTCCGAGGGGGCCGCGATCAACTCTACTGTCTTGACTGTTACTGTGAGTCACTCTTTGTACCATACTTGTAGGGTATACATGTAGGCCCTCATAATACAGCGTAACAGTGCGAGCCACCATAGATGCTCGCGGGCTCAGCTCGCAGGGCATCGTGGAGCTGTCGGTGGCGCCCGGCCCCAACACAATGGGTGTCAGAGGGGGCCGCTATCAACTCTACTGTCTTGACTGTTACTGTGAGTCACTCTTTGTACCATACTTGTGGGGTATACGGACATGTAGGCCATCATAATACAGCGTAATAGTGCGAGCCACCATGGACGCTCGCGGGCTCAGCTCGCAGGGCATCGTGGAGCTGTCGGTGGCGCCCGGCCCAAACACAACGGGTGTCCGAGGGGGCCGCTATCAACTCTACTGTCTTGACTGTTACTGTGAGTCACTCTTTTTATCATGCTTGTGGGGTATACCTGTAGGCCCTCATAATACAGCGTAACAGTGCGAGCGATGGACGCTCGCGGGCTCAGCTCGCAGGGCATCGTGGAGCTGTCGGTGGCGCCCGGCCCCAACACAATGGGTGTCAGAGGGGGCCGCTATCAACTCTACTGTCTTGACTGTTACTGTGAGTCACTCTTTTATCATGCTTGTGGGGTATACATGTAGGCCATCATACTACAGCGTAACAGTGCGAGCCATGGACGCTCGCGGGCTCAGCTCGCAGGGCATCGTGGAGCTGTCGGTGGCGCCCGGCCCCAACACGCGGCCGCCGCAGTTCTCCGCCAGGGACTACCAGGCCCCCGTGTCCGAGGGGGCCGCTATCAACTCTACTGTCTTGACTGTTACTGTGAGTCACTCTTTGTACCATGCTTGTGGGGTATACATGTAGGCCATCATAATACAGCGTAACAGTGCGAGCGATGGACGCTCGCGGGCTCAGCTCGCAGGGCATCGTGGAGCTGTCGGTGGCGCCCGGCCCCAACACAAAGGGTGTCAAGGGGGCCGCTATCAACTCTACTGTCTTGACTGTTACTGTGAGTCACTTTTTATACCATGCTTGTGGGGTATACGTACATGTAGGCCCTCATAATACAGCGTAACAGTGCGAGCCATGGACGCTCGCGGGCTCAGCTCGCAGGGCATCGTGGAGCTGTCGGTGGCGCCCGGCCCCAACACGCGGCCGCCGCAGTTCTCCGCCAGGGACTACCAGGCCCCCGTGTCCGAGGGGGCCGCTATCAACTCTACTGTCTTGACTGTTACTGTGAGTCACTCTTTGTACCATACTTGTGGGGTATACGGATATGTAGGCCCTCATAATACAGCGTAACAGTGCGAGCCATGGACGCTCGCGGACTCAGCTCGCAGGGCATCGTGGAGCTGTCGGTGGCGCCCGGCCCAAACACAAAGGGTGTCAGAGGGGGCCGCTATCAACTCTACTGTCTTGACTGTTACTGTGAGTCACTCTTTTTATCATGCTTGTGGGGTATACATGTAGGCCCTCATAATATAGCGTAACAGTGCGAGCCACCATAGATGCTCGCGGGCTCAGCTCGCAGGGCATCGTGGAGCTGTCGGTGGCGCCCGGCCCCAACACGCGGCCGCCGCAGTTCTCCGCCAGAGACTACCAGGCCCCCGTGTCCGAGGGGGCCGCTATCAACTCTACTGTCTTGACTGTTACTGTGAGTCACTCTTTTTATCATGCTTGTGGGGTATACGGACATGTAGGCCCTCATAATATAGCGTAACAGTGCGAGCCATGGACGCTCGTGGGCTCAGCTCACAGGGCATCGTGGAGCTGTCGGTGGCGCCCGGCCCCAACACTAAGGGTGTCCGAGGGGGCCGCTATCAACTCTACTGTCTTGACTGTTACTGTGAGTCACTCTTTGTACCATACTTGTGGGGTATACATGTAGGCCCTCATAATACAGCGTAACAGTGCGAGCCACCATAGATGCTCGCGGGCTCAGCTCGCAGGGCATCGTGGAGCTGTCGGTGGCGCCCGGCCCCAACACAAAGGGTGTCAGAGGGGGCCGCTATCAACTCTACTGTCTTGACTGTTACTGTGAGTCACTCTTTGTACCATACTTGTGGGGTATACGGACATGTAGGCCCTCATAATACAGCGTAACAGTGCGAGCCATGGACGCTCGCGGGCTCAGCTCGCAGGGCATCGTGGAGCTGTCGGTGGCGCCCGGCCCAAACACAAAGGGTGTCAGAGGGGGCCGCTATCAACTCTACCGTCTTGACTGTTACTGTGAGTCACTCTTTGTACCACGCTTGTGGGGGATACGGACATGTAGGCCCTTATAATACAGCGTAACAGTGCGAGCTATGGACGCTCGCGGGCTCAGCTCGCAGGGCATCGTGGAGCTGTCGGTGGCGCCCGGCCCCAACACGCGGCCGCCGCAGTTCTCCGCCAGGGACTACCAGGCCCCCGTGTCCGAGGGGGCCGCTATCAACTCTACTGTCTTGACTGTTACTGTGAGTCACATCATGCTTGTAGGGGACATGGAGGCACTCATATAAAATACTAGCGACTCGCCCCGGCTTCGCACGGGTGCATGTATTATACATATAAACCTTCCTCTCGAATCACTCTATTAAAAAAACCGCATCAAAATCCGGTGCGTAGTTTTAAAGATCTAAGCATACATAGGGACGACAGATAGACAGCAGGAAGTGGTTTTGTTTTATACTATGTAGTGATAGTAGATTACATACCTAGAGTGGTTAATTCGTGAACGTCCCAGATCGCAGGTGTCATTGTAGTGCTATGATTATGCCTTATGAATTACCGCCCGTGGTTTATCTAAAAAGCTTTACGTCTTTCTAGATAGTGAGATTTTCTTACCGTGTAGCGGGCAGAAATCCAACTTACGGCTTAGGGTGACGTAAATATATAACAGCTGACTATGAACTAAAAATATTATTAAACAATAATATAACACGCCTGAACTAGGATTATCCTGTGTTTCAGGCAGAAAAGTAGAAATAAATATGATTGCTTGTATTATTACTTTACCTTATCCATATGTAAAATTACGACCACAACATTATGGCAGGGTAAAGGAACTAAATGTCCATAGTCTCTAGAACCACACAGATGTGCCACAGTTTTCAGTGAGGGACTTGTGTGTGACAGAATGTGCTGCAAACTTTTGACTACGAGGAGAATTTTTGATAATGGATACACTAAAATTACAAAATATTTATGTGGAAATATACCTAAAAACGATTATGTATGGATGTATGTACGAGTATGTAAACAGTGTTAGATTTGTGTTATTTAATGCTATTTTGAGCAGGAACTAATTTCGACCAGATGTTAATAAACTGTTATGTTTTTCAGGCCAAAGATCCAGAAAACGAGCCAGTGACATACTCAATAGTGTCCGGAAATGATTTGCGGCAGTTCGCCATCGGGTCAACGACCGGCATCATCACGGTCATCAGGAGGCTGGACAGAGAAGTGCTCACCAGATATCAACTGGTATGTAAATATATACCTACATAAATATGTCTCTGAACTGTAGACCTCGCGATAAATTTTTCGATTTGGCTGAAATATTACTACGTTTTCAACCTCCATATCCATAACCGCCATTTTGAAAAATTTCGTTAACTGAACCGACAAAAAAGCCTATATAATTTGTTAAACCTGCTCATTAAAATTTACGAGGATTGGTTGAAAAATGTGGCTTGTAGGCAAGAACAGCCGTAAATCCGGACATCCGAATATCCGAACACCCAAACGTCCGGACGTAAGAAAGATTTTTGGCCAAGCTGCGAGGGAAACGCTCACAACGAACACACTAGGCATTTAACGTCTAGATACTCATAATTGAAAAACATTTAAAAGAGTTTTTTTTTCTGATTAACACGTGGACATTTTGAATTTCAGATGATCAAAGCCGAAGACCCCGGGAAGTTGTCCAGCACAGCCACAGTAAACATCAAAGTAACCGACATCAACGACAACAATCCGGAGTTTGATGAGGACTCGTATAATTTCCAAGTTAAAGAAGGTGAGTCAAGCCAAGTAAAAGCAAAATCTGAAAAAGTAAAAGCAAATTATTTCTTTAAATACTTTTAAGCTAGGATCGAAGATTTCTCATCGAAAAGATTCAGACTCGATTAATTCCAAAATGTTAACTTGAAGTTTTCAATTGACCATGTCTTAAATTATTGGTGTATTCAATTACTTATTTTCTATCAGGCTTGGCTGGCGAGTTTGTAGGCTACGTTCACGCAACAGATAGCGATGAAGGAGTCAATGCTATGGTCAGCTACAGCCTTCCCCCGCACTTACCTTTCAACATCGACAACTCTACTGGAAAGATCAGCACCAAGACTGAACTGGATTATGAAAAGACTAAGGTACGTTCTTCGCGTTTTAGTAATGTTTATATAATAAAATGTAACGCCTGGCTCTAATTGCGAATTGCGAAAGGAAATACCAAAATGAGATGAGAACTAAACATTCGCTCGGGTCAACCATAGAAAGAAACCACCCAATCGGCTGAAATGCCAGTTTTGCGGACGTCACTGTTGCTCATGTATTAGGGATACATGCGTAGCGATAGCGAGGCACTCTAGTCCCAAGACACCAAATAATTTGGAAAAAACACTCAACGTTTGTGAAGGAAAATGTGAGATGCAAGAAAACCAATGATATTATTAGAAATATTTTTCACTAGCCGTGCCCCGCGGTGTTACCCGCTCATCCCACGGGAACACTAAATTTATTCGGGATGAAAAGTATCCTATGTCCTTTCCCGGGTCTCAAACTATCTCCATACCAAATTTCATCCAAGTTGGTTCAGCGGTTTAAGCGTGAAGAGGTAACAGACAGACAGACACACTTTCGCATTTATAATATTAGTATGGACTAGCTGTGCCCCACGGTGTTACCCGCTCATCCCACGGGAACACTAAATTTATTCGGGATGAAAAGTATCCTATGTCCTTTCCCGGGTCTCAAACTATCTCCATACCAAATTTCATCTATGTCGGTTCAGCGGTTTAAGCGTGAAGAGGTAACAGACAGACAGACAGACAGACACACTTTCGCATTTATAATATTAATAGTAATATAGTATATATAAGTATATATAGTATATATATAGTAAATATGGATGGATTAATTGAGCTCGTGTATCGTTTCAGGAGTACTTGTTTGTGGTGACGGCGATGGACGGCGCTATAGACCGCCGTCTCGGCACGGCGTCGGTGACTGTGGCCGTCCAGGACGTGCCCGACGAATCGCCCGTGTTCCCGCAGCCACTGTACACCGTCCATGTTCCCGAGAACGCGGCCAACTACGCCGTGGTCAAAGTGCAGGTGAGTAGTGGAGTCGTGACGGACTGGACACGGTACGGTGACTGTGGCCGTCCAGGACGTGCCCGACGAATCGCCCGTGTTCCCGCAGCCGCTGTACACCGTCCATGTCCCTGAGAACGCGGCTAACTACGCCGTGGTCAAAGTGCTGGTGAGTAGTCGTGAAGTCGTGACGGACTGGACACGGTACGGTGACTGTGGCCGTCCAGGACGTGCCCGACGAATCGCCCGTGTTCCCGCAGCCGCTGTACACCGTCCATGTCCCTGAGAACGCGGCTAACTACGCCGTGGTCAAAGTGCTGGTGAGTAGTCGTGAAGTCGTGACGGACTGGACATGGTACGGTGACTGTGGCCGTCCAGGACGTGCCCGACGAATCGCCCGTGTTCCCGCAGCCGCTGTACACCGTCCATGTTCCTGAGAACGCGGCCAACTATGCCGTGGTCAAAGTGCAGGTGAGTAGTGAAGTCGTGACGGACTGGACACGGTACGGTGACTGTGGCCGTCCAGAACGTGCCCGACGAATCGCCCGTGTTCCCGCAGCCGCTGTACACCGTCCATGTTCCCGAGAACGCGGCCAACTATGCCGTGGTCAAAGTGCAGGTGAGTAGTGAAGTCGTGACGGACTGGACACGGTACGGTGACTGTGGCCGTCCAGGACGTGCCCGACGAATCGCCCGTGTTCCCGCAGCCGCTGTACACCGTCCATGTTCCTGAGAACGCCGCCAACTACGCCGTGGTCAAAGTGCAGGTGAGTAGTGAAGTCGTGACGGACTGGACACGGTACGGTGACGGTGGCCGAGCAAGTCACTAAGAAATGGATTCTGAATACCGATGTTTTTCATGGAGAATCGCTTAGAAGCCTTATTCCTTTCGAAATTTGTTTTTTTCATATTATGACAAATATATTGATAATTTCAACCAACTTTTTGAAGTGAATAATACTTTTCCCCGAGTTCTAGGAAGTAACATAGCTTTTTCATGCTTTTTTTGCGTGAAGTCGAAAATTAGTTGAAAAAACAAATTTTCAGCGTGAATTTTGTCAATTTCGAGTAGTTTTCGAAACAAAAATTATCAATGAAAAGTTCAAACAGTAGGTTTCAAATGTATACCAAAAAATCTCAATAGCCCTGGTCTAGGTAGTAACATCAATAATATGTTAAGAAACATGTTTGATCATAGAGAAAAAATTCTAAAACCATGAGCATTTTAAAAGGAATAAGGCCTCTTAACGCGCGTTTACAACCGAATAACATTTTGATTCAGGCCGTACATGAGTATGTGCTAATGCGCGTTTTTGTATGGAGTTATAAACGCGCGCTAAGCGCTTGTCATCTGAATATACCCGTAGGTTTAACCCACTGACGTGCTTTAGGTACCGAGGTATGAGGGCACTGAACGCCCTTGAGCTTTTCGTATGCTGCTCCTCTAGTACAGACGATATTTTATAGTATAGTATACACCGTGGCCCTTAATAACCCGAAAGATTTAAACCACGTATTTTTGACGACAAATACGAGTTAATAATGTTATATCAACATGGGTCTAATTATGTGTCTTAATTAAATTACTATTTCAGTACAAATTAAATCATATTAATTGCCCGCTTCTTTGTGAACAAGTCTTTAGTTGAAGAAGAGTGAGCGAGCATGACACTTCACGAATCGCTCCGAAATCATACGACGAACGGCGAATGCCGTGACTTGTGTTCTATGACAAGAAGTGTCAAGTTATCGCTGTTTCAATATTACAGGGTTCTATGTTTCACTTTTGACAAGTTCAAATTTGAACATTGGCATAATGACATGAATTAGGGTGTGTTAGACGGGAGATTTTTTAACTTTTGATTTGTTAAATAATTTATATCTCCTTAATTATGAGTTTTTGGACTATATCTTACATAAGTTTATATGCTCTAATTAGGCTCTAGTATCGTTAGCTTAAATGTTTCGGGTTATTAACGGTCACGGTGTATATGTAGTCTATAATCTTTTTGACTCAATATTTGTCATATTTTTTATGATACAGGCCGAAGACCCCGACACAACACCAGAAGTGACGTACACAATACTCCGAGGCGACACCGAACTGTTTTCTATCGAACGCAAAAGCGGCGTCATTCGAACTCTGCGCGCGCTCGACCGAGAGGCGGCCGCGCGCCATGAGCTGTTCGTCGGTACTGAAGAGAACACCGATGATATTCCTGGCGCAACTACGAAGGTCGAAGTGTTGGTTGATGTGAGTATCCGTTCATCCTATTTTCAAGATCCCTTATCCACTAGATTGCTTTTGGTAACTACGGCTACCTGTCACCGCTCTTATTTTATTATATAAATAGAGTCCAACTCAAAATTCGAAGCAATTGTGTGGTTATGTATGTATGTAAACACTTTATTGTACATAAAAACAAGAAAAACACATTACAAAAGAATAAGCATGTACAAAGGCGAACTTATCCCTTTAAGGGATCTCCTCCAGTTAACCTTTGAGCAAATGAGTGCTAAACAAATGTAAATGGTAGACAAAGCAAGCAACATGTACAATACAAAGGAGTACCTAACTATAACTATACACATGAAAATGCAAAAACAAACAGAGAGAGAGATAGGTAACAGTCAATATAATACATATTACATAATATCTATATAAATACATATACATAATATTCAACATAAATAAAATTATAATTAAAACAAAAACAGCAACCTAATCATTCGTTCGACAGCCACAATTCCTTTAAGTTCCCCTTGAGCGATGCTACGGACTGCGTATATCCTTATAGGATTATAGTTCGTTCATATCGGTCAAGCGAAAGATTGTTGTCTCACGAACTCTCGCGTCCGCGACCGCGCGTGATTAACCCATCGTCGGTTGGTCGACCGGT
Organism: Apotomis betuletana; assembly: GCA_932273695.1. Classification (NCBI taxonomy): domain Eukaryota; kingdom Metazoa; phylum Arthropoda; class Insecta; order Lepidoptera; family Tortricidae; genus Apotomis; species Apotomis betuletana. Next base: position 18,650,447 of record OW026300.1, read on the forward strand.
TGATTTGAGTAATCAGACATTAATTTTTGTTTATAAATAAATATCAATGCTTGCTCGTCTTAGTGTAATGCAAGACAGATGTGTATCCTTTCAGTTCATGTTTCGCACTGTGTAATGTTAAAATTCAGTCACATCTTAGATGTCTCGAATGTATCAGGATGGCTAATCTCATCAATTTTTCTTTCAGGACAAAAACGACAACTCACCAATATTCACTTCTGTGGTACGTCCGGTTACGATAGAAGACTCGTCTGCCATCGGTACCCTGGTCCAAACGGTCACAGCCATGGACGAAGACGCGACTGCTCCAAATAACAGGCATGTTTCGTCTCTAGTTATTGATAAAATTTATTACCATACATTATCCCCGTGATAAGCGGTGGTAGCCTAGTAAGCGGTGGTAGCCTAGTAAGCGGTGGTAGCCTAGTGGTTAGGGCATGCGACTTTCAATTCGGAGGTCGCGGGTTCGAACCCGGCCCGAACCCGAAGAACTTATGTACGGAATGTCAGTTGATATTTACCACTCGCTTTTCGGTGAAGGAAAACATCGTGAGGAAACCACCTAAGCCCAATAAGGCCTAGTTTCCCCTCTGGGTTGGAAGGTCAGATGGCAGTCGCTTTCGTAAAAACTAGTGCCTACGCCACATCTTGGGATTTAGGTAGCCGACCCCGATTGAGAATTCATTCTCAAAAAATGGGACAAAGGCTAGGAGGATGATGACTTTATCCCCGTGATACTTTCATTTGACACCCTTCCCAAACCTTCGACACCTCTTGGTTAGAACTACGTATACCGCGAACAAAAAACTACATACGATTCCTTGCTGTGTAATAAAGCTATTTATTCATGGCAGGATACGCTACAAGCTCGTCGGCAGAGGCAAGGCTTCAAAGTATTTCCACGTGGAGCCTGACAATGGCGCTGTCAGAGTTCGCGACGATCTGAGGAAGGAGACCGATAGTGAATACACCGTAAGTGTCTTCTATTTTTCCTTTCTTCTACTATCTCTCTCTTCCACTTCGAGACAAGATTTGCCTCCCAGCTTTAGCATGTTGGTTCTTGTAACTCTGCGCTTCGTGACGGATTAATCCAATTTCGCATCAATTTCAATAATTTCTTTATCTGAAATGAGCACTCCTTAAGCACTGCCAAATAGTGGATCGCATTTAAAATGCTTATTCAACTTCGTTAGTGACTAATGTCGTAATAAAGCTCTGTTTTTTTAAGAAGTGCGGTCCTGAAGTTACGTTTACGAGTCTAGGCATTTTATAGTGAAAACATGGTTTAATTTCAGGTGGATGTTCAAGCGTATGATCAAGGCGAACCGATGTTGTCTTCTGTCATCAGCTTAACAGTTTACGTCAGCCACTCCGCTACCGTGCCTCCAGATGTAAGTTTTTTTTATACATATTTTTGCATGTTTTCCACTGTATCATTACATTAATTCAAGACCATTCAGGTTTAAATTCTGTTAAAATAATCTTCGGATTTGTTACCAATCGAGATTTGCGCCGGAGCGGAGGCTACGTTAAGGGCCCACGGACTGTACTACAAGACATGTATAATACTTATTGTTTTTTTTTTTCGTTTTTGAAGCTCTTGTACAAAATTGTGTTTTTTTTTCGTAGGTCGGTCTCGGGTTTGCGGACACGGTGTACACGGAACACGTGGCTGAGAACTCTCCCAACGGCACAGTGGTTAGGATCTTGCCGCTCCTGAATAAGAGAGAACATTCTCCTGATACCCCGCTCAAGTGCAAATTGACCGGGACATCGCAAAAAGGTAAAATTATACGTGTCTCAGAATTTTATCGAGATGTTATGAGTTCATCCATACATGAAATCAGATGAAACAGTTATACTTCAGTGTTAACCCACTTTTACCTAAACGAACTTTTTGGAACCTGGGTAAATTTTGCGATATCTGAAATCGCAACAAGCATTAGAGTAAATTATAAAAAAAAAGAGCGGTTTTATAACACCTGGTCGGGCTATCTGGGTTAATAGAAGTATTTCTCAAAGTACAATAGAAAAAAAAAACCTTTTACAGGTGTATTTTACGTGAAACTGACTGAAGAACGTGACTGCGCAATCTACTTGAACACCAGTTCCCTTGACTACGAAACTCTCACCGAATACTCGCTCGAAATCCAGTTGGAGTCCATCCAGGGTCTGATCAATCCAGAGAGCAGCAAAGCCAACGTGAAAGTCCACGTTACCGATGTCAATGACAATTCTCCGGTGTTCGTGGGGACTGATCAGTCGTCTATACCCGCCGCAAAAGGGAAATACTTCGCTATCGTCACTAAAGACATGCTTTTGGGCACCAACGTAGTACAAGTAAAGGTAAGTTCTTAGAAATAAGAGTACAGATGCAAAAGTCACACGTAAAAGTAAACGAGTTTCATGCATGTCGATTGAAATAGTACATTACGGCAGAGACCAGTAAGTAAGCCATACTGGCCGAGTAGGAATTAGACGGACCGAGCCGTAGGCGAGGTCCGGATATAATACGAGGCCAGGATGGCTCTTACGGTCGAAGCAAGTATAGTGCTTTTCTCAAAAATTAAACAAGAAAATTAGATTAAAATTATATTTTATAGGTGACATTCATATTCGGCCATTTTCCAATGAATATTTTTGTTATATCCCATTTTTATTATTACACATATTCGTCGTCGCAGGCACCATTAACTCCCACGATAACAACCTATAACAAAAATAATTATGAGTTTATACTTGGATAAAAGATATAGTTATATCGTTATCAAATAGTGGCAGCATTTATTTACCTTCATCGCCAAACTGTTTATCATCTAGAGCTTGATTTAAGAACTTTTCTATATTTTGCTGCTGAATACCTATTTGTGATTTCTTTCCTTTGTAGCCATCCGATTGTCTCAGAAAGATTGTTGAAATATTCAGACCTTATCACACATTATCTGACCAACTATTAACTTGATTTTCTTCCTTCCATTTAATAAATCTCTTGTATTTTTTATATCTCCTTGGATTTAGTCGGAAGTAAAATATTTTAGCTAACTCTGCCTCCGCTTTTAAGTATGGAGGAGTGCCGTCTATTCGGAATCAGACTCGTCTGAACTCATTTTTGCTGAATTATTGTAATAGATCACACAAACTTTGAAATTTTTGTCTTTTAATTTAAATCCCGCCTTCATTTCTTATTTTGTTATTACTGCGTTTAATTATTTGCACTGTCTTACAAATCTATGTCTTAAAGATAAAATTTAATTTTTGTTATACATTGTTGTATTTTCTAACTAATTTTCATATCATAAAGCTTACCTTAAATTTTAACTCCGAGGTTTTTTCTAAACGACACAAAAAAGGAAGGAATTCCGAAATATCATTGTCATTTTACATAGCATAATTATGAACTAAACGCTGCATACAAACTTCCGCACTAAACTTGTCGCTACTTTTTTTTTTTAAATATGCATCTAGAGTTACGTTTATACTGCCAATAGTACTAACCTCTTTTTATTTTACATTTGCTCTTAGTGTAAATTGCAAGTGTATACTGCAATGTCGTCTCTTTCTATTTAATCTATGAAAAAGGGACGCCAATTTTTAGTTTCTACAATTTGCTCTCGCACTGTACTTATAATTAAAACAATTTGTGGAATGCATCCTTTTTACATTTATATACGACCTCATCGCCTTCACATCCTTAGTTTTTTTATAGGTCGGTGACGATGTAAATCGTGTTTCGATATTCAAATATCTTGATACGTAATAGGAATTACATACCTACTTACTTACTGGACAAATATTGATTCCAAATTTAAAATCTCGCTGTTTACTGGACACTTCTAAAAAGTCTTCGGTATGTTCCACTTACTGTAGTCTATCTAGCGATGGTAAGGCAACATTACATGCAATTTTTGAGAAAAGGTGTTTGTTGGTTTCTCCTCTTTTACGTATCAATGGGGATTTATGTCATATTTATGTTCGTGGGGACTGATCAGTCGTCTATACCCGCCGCAAAAGGGAAATACTTCGCTATCGTCACTAAGGACATGCTTTTGGGCACCAACGTAGTACAAGTAAAGGTAAGTTCTTAGAAATAAGAGTACAGATGCAAAAGTCACAGATAAAAGTAAACGAGTTTCATGTCGATTGAAAAGGTGTTTGTTGGTTTCTCCTCTTTTACGTATCAATGGGGATTTATGTCATATTTATGTTCGTGGGGACTGATCAGTCGTCTATACCCGCCGCAAAAGGGAAATACTTCGCTATCGTCACTAAGGACATGCTTTTGGGCACCAACGTAGTACAAGTAAAGGTAAGTTCTTAGAAATAAGAGTACAGATGCAAAAGTCACACGTAAAAGTAAACGAGTTTCATGTCGATTGATAAGGTGTTTGTTGGTTTCTCCTCTTTTATGTATCAATGGGGATTTATGTGATCTTTATGTATAAAGCTGTTACTTTTTATTCTGACAATGGCTCTCGATGCATAAGTAATTGTTACTTTCTTTGCCATGAAGGCAAATGCGATTATCAACTTATCACTCTGCTTCTGCATCCCGCTGCGAATTGCGAACTGCGGTTTTTTTTAATTTGTAGGTACTGTATCATTTTGATTTGTATACAAAAACTGGACGATTTTCTATTTCCGTTTTCAATTCGCAGCGGGATGCAGTGGCAGTGCAATGTGATAGCCGCCTATGCCGCGATTAGCCCTAGTCACGGTACATGCAGGTACTTTGTATGGAAGTTATAGGTAATGTTGTGTTGTTTTTTTCTCCAGGCCAAAGACTCGGACAGTGGAGCGTTCGGGAAGCTAGAATACCAAAAAAATTCGTGGACCAAGGCGGCTGAAGAATATTTCAGTCTAGACTCAGACACAGGTGTCATCAGCAATATCAAGACCTTCGAGAACGTTCCTCCAGAAGTTTTACCATTCAAGTTCAGTGTGACCGCTAGAGACAATCCTAATTCCCCTCAGGATTATAACATTGCCAGAGCTTCAGTTGTGGTAAGTTAAATTTAGTAAGCAATCATTTCAAAATGTCATTATTTCATTTAAAATTCAGGTGTACTTATATCTAAACTAGTCTAGTAACTATATAATACAGCGCCTACGACAAAGAGACAAAGCGAGGAATTCCGTTTATTGTTAAGAGGCCTTATTCCTTTTAAAATTTATTTTTTTCATATTGCGACAAATATATTGATAATTTCAACCAACTTTTTGAAATGAATAATACTTTTCCCCGAGTTCTAGGTAGTAATATAGCAATTTCAGGCTTTCATTGCGTGCAGTCGAAAATAAGTTGAAAAAACTAATTTTCCGCGTGAATTTTGTCAATTTCGAGTAGTTTTTGAAACAAAAATTATCAATGAAAAATTCAAATTATAGGTTTCAAATATATACCAATAAATCGCAATAGCCCTCTTCTATGTAGTAACATCAATAATATATTAAGAAACATGTTTGATCATACAGAAAAATCTCTAAAACAATCAGCGTTTTCAAAGGAATAAGGCCTCTTAACACGTTGGACGCCACGGGGGGCACCAGTTGAGCCACACTTAAATAGCTTTGAGGGCCAGTTAAAAAATAATAAAATCGACAAAAATGAGATTTTGGTATTTATCGACAAATGGTTTCTAAAATGCATAAAAACTATGGTACACGTTGAGATAAATGTTTATTGCTGTTTATTTAAGAAATATCCAAGTGTCGTTCAACTGGTGTCCCCCGCGGCCTCAGCGGAAGAAAAAGCGCTATTCCGTCGGCGGGGGCCGCGGGGGTCCCGCCATCGCACACCTCGCCCGCCACCCGCGCGCCACGGTTCCTGGGCCCGCGTGAATAGGTTTTAGTTTTTCTTTTAGTATGCCGAATTTTAGGTTTAAAATAGTTACTTCTGATACAAATGTGGAAAGTATGATTATTTCCTTGGCAAGAAGACTACATTTCAACACGTGTATAATACAGCATTTTACAATGCATTATGCGAGGAAAGATTCAACAATTATTAGCGATAGTGTACAGTGCTACTATACTATGCTGTTTAAAAGGGTAATTTAATGCATAGAAAAATATGAAAATGATCCAAACTCGCGCAACCGCACCGCACGGGAATGGACTTGCCTGCGGAGCGCAGTACTTCGTCGTGCCGGGAAGAAGGTATTATGGACAACCATTCCCACAGGGGGCGTACGCACTATGCCGGTCGTTCAGGATTGGATCGCTTTGAATTCATAAGATTACCCTTAGAAAGGTTGCTTTCCGAGCATATGCATTGTAAACTACATGAAATTCATAGTAGGTGCGTGCCACAAAATTCGTGGGTTGCGCATGATTTTCTTTGAAGTTGGTTAAAAAATCAAAATACTAAATACATCCTTTAAATATATCTTATTTTTAATTTTAATGTAAATCAAAACTTGTAAAATATGCATATAAATTGCGTAATATTTATATACGTTTTATATAACTTTGAACATTCTACCATCGATTGTAGAAAATCACTCATAATTTTCTAAGTCGTTATTGAATTAAAAAACCAACAACTTTTGGACCTTCTACAGGGCCACGGGGGTCCCCTCAGGTACAAATAACCGAGATATAATTGAGCGACGGCCCAGCAAAGGAGTTTGAAATTAGGTCTGACTCGCGGTCATATGGTGCCCCCCACGGCGCGAATGGAAAGTGTATGTGTCGCTCAACAGGTGGCCCCCATGGCCTAAATGAAAATGCATAGTATTTCTTATGGCGTTTAACGTGTTAACAATAAAAAAAATAGTAACAACTCTAACATACCACGTAATTTCAGATAAACCTCCTTCAAAAAGAGAACCAGCTAGTAGTGGAAGTCTCTAACCTGGACTCCGAAGCGCTACGGCGCCGCTCGCGAAGCATTCTCGCGGCTGTCGAAGAAAAGAGTGGTCTCGTTGCAGGCCTGGAAAAACTTACCGCAAGACACTATCTAGGAGAAAACGGCACTCTTGAAAGCGATGCAAAGGGCACAGACATATGGCTGTACTTGCTGGATCCAAACACGGGCAAGATATTGTCGAGGGACTCAAAGACTGTTGCCAAGTAAGTACAAGTTTATGGGTAGACTCGTCATGGGTTCGAAGAAGATTTCTTGTAGGTATTGACTGGGCGAAAATATAAATAGATAGCTATTGAGTGTAAACATGATGGACTTCAAGACTGTGGCCAAAAGTACACGATTATGAGTGGGTTTACTGGATTTGTAATGGGTTTAAAAGCTCCTAAACGCGGCGTATAGAGCAATGATATCTACTTGTAGGTACTTCCCAAGAAGGAGAAAATATTGGCGAGAGATTTGAAGATTGTTGTCAAGTATGCCCAATCATACTGCCTTAGATCACATATCTTATGTGTCTAGTTTATGCAAAAAGTTGAATCAATGAGTGAAGTTACTTTTGTTAGAAATTATCAATGGCATCATTACTTTCAGTATCGCGTGTCTTTCTCAGACAGTGTATATTAACGCATTACTCTAATTGTACATAGTATATTTGAAATATATAGACTCAATTTGTGTTGTACGTTTTCAATTGAGAGCTTGAATATTTATGTATTTTAAGTATACTCGTAGTTTGTGTACCTATTGTTATATATCATATATCATTTATTTATTTGTATTGGTCATACATTGTCATCGTTGTAAATTATGTACATGTCAAATAAATTAAAATTAAAATACAATTATAAAATTAAAATATTGACAAAACATTAATTAAAATGGGTTCGTTCCAATACGTTGGGTAACTAATTTATCCGTTGATTATTATGTATTTCATTGTTCGTTCAGATATTCTGTTATCTAGTAAAATGATTTATTAATTAAAAATCGCTTTAATTTATTCCTAAATTGTAAATCTGAGTTAGCGTCCTTTATGTCAGGTGGCAGCTTATTATATATACGTGGCCCCATAATACGGAATGAATGGCTAGTTTTTACGAGTCTATACTTGGGTATAATTAGGCCTGGCTTCCTTCTGGACGAACCACAGACCTATAACTATAACTGCAATGAACCCTTTTCCTCAGAGCAATCGACGGCGGTCTAAACACAGCGGTATCGGCCCGACTCCAGGCGCCGGTGTCCCAGGTCCGCGCGCCGCTGGCGCCGACCGCGACGCCCTCGCGGCCCACGCTGGCCGCGGCGCCGTTGGCCACAGCCTTACCGGCCGCGCTGCTCGCCCTCGCGGCGCTGGTGCTCATCGCCGCAAGCGCCGCCACTGTCTATATCTGTGCCTCTTGGAACAGGTATTTACTGACTTTTACTTTCATTGACCACGACGCCCTCGCGGCCCACGCTGGCCGCGGCGCCCTTGGCCACAGCCTTACCGGCCGCACTGCTCGCCCTCGCGGCGCTGGTGCTCATCGCCGCAAGCGCCGCCACTGTCTATATCTGTGCCTCTTGGAACAGGTATTTACTGACTTTTACGTTCATTGACCGCGACGCCCTCGCGGCCCACGCTGGCCGCGGCGCCGTTGGCCACAGCCTTACCGGCCGCACTGCTCGCCCTCGCGGCGCTGGTGCTCATCGCCGCAAGCGCCGCCACTGTCTATATCTGTGCCTCTTGGAACAGGTATTTACTGACTTTTACGTTCATTGACCGCGACGCCCTCGCGGCCCACGCTGGCCGCGGCGCCGTTGGCCACAGCCTTACCGGCCGCACTGCTCGCCCTCGCGGCGCTGGTGCTCATCGCCGCAAGCGCCGCCACTGTCTATATCTGTGCCTCTTGGAACAGGTATTTACTGACTTTTACTTTCATTGACCACGACGCCCTCGCGGCCCACGCTGGCCGCGGCGCCCTTGGCCACAGCCTTACCGGCCGCACTGCTCGCCCTCGCGGCGCTGGTGCTCATCGCCGCAAGCGCCGCCACTGTCTATATCTGTGCCTCTTGGAACAGGTATTTACTGACTTTTACGTTCATTGACCGCGACGCCCTCGCGGCCCACGCTGGCCGCGGCGCCGTTGGCCACAGCCTTACCGGCCGCACTGCTCGCCCTCGCGGCGCTGGTGCTCATCGCCGCAAGCGCCGCCACTGTCTATATCTGTGCTTCTTGGAACAGGTATTTTTTACAAGCTTTTATTTAAACTATGAATACAAAGATCAAAAACCTAAAGAAAAATTTAAAAAGGAGCTACCTGGTGGAAGGGACCGGGAATCAAAGATCGACACACAAAGCATAAGGAAAAATTCGTCAGGTCTACGTGGAGCGAGGGTAGCGAAGTGGCTAACGCGCTGGACCGGTAATCCAGAGGTACCGGGTTCGATTCCCGGTCCCTTCCACCAGGTAGCTCCTTTTTCAATTTTTCTTTAGGCTTTTGATCTTTGTATTCATAGTTTAATAGTATATTGTGTCATAAGGGTAGTAAGTAGGAGATTACTAACGAAGGTCTATTAGAAGCCCGACGCCGAAGGCGGAGGGCTTTTAATGTCCTGAGTTTGTAATCCCCTTACTACCCGCCTTACACACAATATTTTTCATCACATTTTGGAGTAAATAACAAATAAATAAGCCAAAAATAAACATTAAACCATCATTAAACGATAACGATTGACAACAAACTTTTTTCTGTACCTATATATTTTTTTTTATTTACTATAAGCACTGGCAAAACGGCCATCAGCTTAAAACAGAAAACAAATATACACAGAATCTTACCATCTATTAATAAACAAATAACAATTAACAATATTATGCAGCAATAATTAACAGCGTTATATTATAAAACTTAAATATGAACAGTAAGTTTGCTACAAAACTAAATAGTTCCTAACCAATAATTTTATAACTTTTTTCCTTTTTTTGTGTCGTCTACCGCAGATAATGCTAAGAACTGCGTTCCGTTTAGAAACTTGACAGGCTATACTGCCAGATTGTACCTAACGATAATTCAAAATTTAATTTACTAAAATTATTGCAAAATACACATAAATAATTGTAAAACATAAATATTAATGCAGTTACATATACCGTATTAATTCAATACACAATAAAATTTGCTGGTAGGCAAGTTTTATTGATACAACAAAAAACCTTGGCTGAATTGAAACCTCCTTAGTCTGAAGTAATCTGCGAGTGCGTACTATATTTTTAAAACTAAAACCATAACTCCCGAGGGAGTTATGTCAATTTAAAACTCCCGCGGGAACTATATAGGCATTAGTCCTTCAGTACACCCGCATCTAATACCATCTTTTACGAGCAAATGTGATGAAAATAAAATTGTGGTGTACCCACATTAAGAAATGAGACATTACATGTTTCATAAATTTATAAGCTTTTATTTAGCTTGCATGGTATGTTTAAAGTATGTTTGTTCGGGTGAAATCTTGCAACTCAATTTTGAAGCAGATATCGTCAACCGATTGAGCTAAAATTTTGCATACTTACTTAACTTCGATGACAATACAATAATATGGTACCATGGGGCTGATCTGATGATGGAGCCGGAAGGTGGCCATACGAACTCTATGATAGAAAAAGCAATCCTACCGAGCTTGGGCTCTTTAGAATCGTCTCAGTGAACATTTGATGGATATCCAAAGAAAAGTACAGTCGGCTATAAAAGCTTGCCACTAAAATGTCATTTTTGACAGAAACTTATTGACTTCATATTTTACTGACTTTTACGTTCATTGACCACGTCGTTCTAGTATCTGATCGAGCGCGTATTTCAGTAATTAATTAATTACTGACCGGTTTCTAGATGCCTTGCATTTTGTTAAAATAGGTATATAATGTACAATGAGGTGCAGAATTGCATGGCCCATTTATGAATGAATTCATTCATGGCCCATGCATTTCTGCAGCCCATAGTACATATAATGAAATAACCCTCCTTTTTTACTGTAGTCTGGTAAAATATACCTTATCTCTATATTCTATACCTATCCTTTCTTGTCCAGCGACTATGCCAGTATGTTGAAATCAGTGTAGTCGTTTTGATGTGCGCGCATGTTCATTATCAGCCTGCAGCAGTTCACTGCTCGATATATGTAGGTCTCTCCCATCAAAATCAAAAAAATCTAAATCAAAAATCTTTATTTCCTTAACTTATTTACAATATATCAGTAGGCTGATGTCTCTTTTTAAGTTTTTATAAACCTGTGTTAAGAGACACCGCTCTTCCTTCCCATGGCATGATAGATCGCGCTTCAACTCTCTTCCTCCAGTTATTACCGACTGCTCGCTACCCGCCCGCATACGCATGTTCGCGTATTTTATTCTAAAGTAATTGAAGCCATGCTTCCTTTATTTTTCGTTAGCATAGTTAATAATCGGTAAAATATAGTAATAGAGATTAGAGATATAAATAGAGACCACCCTAAATGTTGACTATAGTCAACCTCACTATACGATTTTATTCTTTGTATAGAACATCTTCTTGAATTTCGTACTAACGCAAAGATTCTGTCCAGGTACAAAAAGCACAAAGAACAAACGATGCAGCAGTACGGCACGCTCAGCATGTCGATGCCGCCGCGGCCCGCTTCAGGCTATGCGTCTAGCGACGACGACCCGGCGCCTAGATATGAGACACAGGTATAATATCCCAGCATAACCAAACAGCAATGTTCGCATTGTTGTGTTCCGGTGTGGGGGTAAGGTAGCCGGTGAAATTACTAGCATATGAAATGAAATGAAATGAAATGAAATATTTATTTGCTGAATATGTAGAAGTTGTACAGGCGTAAATCATACATTTCGAATGGTGGGTACATATTCAGCCGGAAATCCGGCATGCAAATTTTATAGTGTAAGTTACAACATTGAAACTATTATTAAGTACTTAATTACGAACGCGAACATGTCACATTTTGACTTAATGTCTTAATAAACTTTAGTATGTTAACATCAATAAAATGCCAGAATTAATTTAATAAATAATATGTCAACAATGAAATAATAATAGTAATCTAAATGTTCAATAGAGGCATTCTATGTTCGTCCTCCGGGTAGGCAAGCACTTGTGACTCCTCTGGTGTTGCAGGTGTTTATGGGCGACGGTAATCGCTTTCCATCAGGCGATACGTTTGCTCGTTGGCCCCCTATGACATAAAAAAAAAAAAAATGCGCAATTTGACCATGCATGTCTAGTTAGTAACGGTCGGTCGGTGTCCGTTAAGTAAAGCCTGACCAGAAATATATGAGGATGCGCCATGTTGCGGATTTTCACTGGAACTAATTTCATACAATGGTTTTTCTGGCAACGATTTTATGATGGTTTGTCAACAATGTCAATGTCATTCGTGGTGATTTCCTTAAAAAACAAATATTTAAAATTATCCAAAGAAAATTCCGAAAACCATTCACAGTCATGAACGTAGGATTATAAATAAAGTATACAGGTGTTTACTACACGAAATACAGTCAGGAAAAGAGTGCATTCCATTAAATGATACTACGAGGGTATTTAAACGAATGTCATTAAAGTGAGTTGCGATTGGTTGCAAAATTGTTGCCACATAAATCTTATAAATAGCGCCCTCTTGACAATCCTCATATATTTCTGGTCAGGCTTTAGTATTATTCTCTATTTGGTATTCGCTTGTGCATCAAAAAAATCCGTTTAAAAGTTGCCATGGATATTTTGTACACTCTGAACATAATACTTGTTTAGATGCTTGAAATAATTACTTTTAAATCAACCAATCCCTCGTGGACACACTGTATTTCATCAAAATAAACAATTGACAAGTCTTTTTTTCAGGTTTTAAATATGGCTGTGGATGATGCGGACCTGCAGCTCGACTTCAGTCCTAATAATCATGCATTTAACATACACAACGTGCAATATCTCTCCAAAGACAATGGTAAGACAAAGTCCCATATTAAAAACATTACACATATAGGTTTATTATAAAATGGTCTGATCTATTAATATTTTTGTGCGATTATCTCGTTTAAGAGGCCTTATTCCTTTTAAAATGGTGATCGTTTTAGACATTTTTTCTATATGATCAAACATGTTTCTTTACATTTTATTGGTGTTACTACCTAGAACAGGACTAATGGAATTTATTGGTATATATTTTTGTTTAGAAAACTACTCGAAATTGACAAAATTCACGCTGAAAATTAGTTTTTTCAACTAATTTTCGACTGCACGCAAAAAAAGCATGAAAAAGCTATGTTACTTTCTAGAACTCGGGGAAAAGTATTCACTTCAAAAAGTTGGTTGAAATTATCAATATATTTGTCATAATATGAAAAAAAAAATTGGGCAAGTGCGAGTCCGACTCGCGCATGTAGGGTTCCGTACCTATATATATTTATATATAGGTATATAATCTATAACAAGTTTGTTGTATGGGAGCCCCCCTTAAATATTTATTTTATTTTATTTTTAGTATTTGTTGTTATAGCGGCAATAGAAATACATCATCTGTGAAAATTTCAACTGTCTAGCTATCACCGTTCTTGAGATACAGCCTGGTGACAGACGGACGGACGGACGGACGGACGGACGGACAGCGAAGTCTCAGTAATAGGGTCCCGTTTTTACCCTTTGGGTACGGAACCCTAAAAAACTAATTTCAAAAGGAATAAGGCCTCTTAATATCATTCTAATGTAAATTTTGCTAAAACTATCGAACTCGTACTCAGTCTAAATGACCAACGTTAAATATTATTTAATTTCCAACAGTTTTTATTTCAGCTTAACTTTCCTATATTACATTTCCGGCTATTTATTGCACTTCCATCAATTCCGATACCCTTACAGGTGAACGCAGCCCCACGCTATCTGAAACAGCGACAACAGCTCGAGCGTCCAGCGTCAACGAAAACGGCACGCTCAATAACCATCCCCAATTCGACTCAATCGCCAACAACACGTTCGCGCGCCCGCACAACACACAAACACTGAACAGGCGAGCGCCGAACAACCACGCACTGAACAACGCTCTAGGAACGCTGCCTAGAGTGAACAACAATAACACGGGCGGTCTGCTCGCCGCCACGCTGGGACGGAAGATAAATAGTGGCAATAACCACAAGAAGAAATCCTCGCCGATAATGGCCTATGATGATATACCCGGATTGCACAGGTGAGGTTTATATAGATTTATTATACGTTGCATAAATACGCGATATCTATTACTTATCAATCCTTTCTTATAAATAGGTCCTTGGACAATATTGTAAGAAGATGGAAATGAAAATTACTTTAATCATAATATATATACCTATTTACGTACTATTTATTAGCTATGTATCGATTTTATTCTGCTTCTTTCACTCTTGGAAATGCAGTTTTAATTATTGCGTTACTTATGTTCAAAACAAAGTCAAATACTTACGGGTTTCAACTATAAAAATCTAGTTAAGGACCTAAGTCTATTTAATTTAGATGTGTCGTTATTTTAAATTTGTTTCTGAAATGTATTTTTCTACTTTTACACTTTGTGACCGATTTAAGAGGCCTTATTACTTTTAAAATGCTGATTGTTTTAGACATTTTTCTCTATGATCAAACATGTTTCTTAACATATTATTATATTACTACCTAGAACAGGGCTATTGGGACTCATTGGTAGGTATATATTTGAAACCTACGGTTTGAATTTTTCATTGCTAATTTTTGTTTCAAAAACTACTTTTTTCAACTTATTTTCGACTGTACGCAATGAAAAGCATGAAATAGCTATGTTACTACCTAGAACTCGGGGAAAAGTATTATTCACTTCATTATCAATATATTTGTCATAATATATTTTTTTTTAAGGAATAAAGTAACGCAAGAAATGTAAACAACCAAAGCTCAACCGTATGCTCCGTCCTGTATTTACTTGGGACGGGGCGACTGTTCTAATAAACTTTATTCGTTGTTCCGCCTTTTGACAATTTAGTTACATTGTTAACTTGTTCTCTGTATTGTTGGAGTTTACTTTGGAAACTGCTTTCTCTTCATGAAAACATTTTTTCATCGAACATGTTATACGGGTGTGAAAATATTGATTGCGTACATTATGTTCCAATTTGGTGTGAACCCAATAACCCATCATTACCTTTTGATTACCAACGTCTCAGACGCTTCTAGATCTGCTTTGATGAAACATTTAAAACAGTAACTTAATGCCACAGGGCGTTCTCTACGAGTCAACCTTTGACGACCTAAAATAATCATGATTAAAATAAACGTATTATTGTTTACAGAGCTTCCGATAACGACAATGTGACATTTGGAAAGCGGAATATATCTGGCTATGCCTACGACTCGCCAGTGGAAACTACTACGGAACTATAGTATGTGATACTGTGGCTTTTGTTTTAAAACTAAGTTCCGTACTTGAAAATCATAACATAACACTGTAAGCTCATGTTTTTAACATAGCACTTACAGTGTTTTGCTTCTCAGGTACGAATGGACTTACTGTGTTATGATTCTCAGGTACCTACGGAATTATATTCGTGAAAGACTTTGAAGTGACTTTATAGTGAATCTCAATTTCTATGTAAGAGAAATATAGTGTTTCCGTCCATAGTAGGTAGAACAAGAAATTATACGTAGCATTATATTTTGTGTTCAACGAATATTAATTATTATAATGTGAGATACAGAATACGACTGAATATGCTTCAAGCTAGAAATTAATGTGAATAACGAATTTTTAGACATTTTTATACGTCTTAAGTGTACTTACTTAGCAAAGGCTAGTCTTTTGTATTGGAGCATAATTTGTGCATAATAGTTATTTTATAATTGTAAATAGAGGCATTACTACGATGATGTGTACATTATAGTGGAGGTACCTGAATTAAAGGTAGTTGCAAACCATATTTATCCAAATTCACGTAAAAAAGAGTGCTGTTAATCTTCCTGCGCAGAATAAATTACTGCGCAGTGAGATTTACAGCGGTCTTTTTACATGGATTTAAGTATAAACGTTTAATGTTCTGCATGCCTCAATTTTGGCTTGTGCCATTTTTGGTGATACATCAAAATTGTCCGTCCATTTTTTACTCAGAATTATCATTCACATTGTCATGACGAGTGTTTAAAGAACAAAAATCTATTCTATATTTTTGTAAAACTTCAAAACTTATGAGTTTTATTTTGTATGAATTTTGTGCCAGTTACTTTTAAACAATGTAGATATTAATTCAGAAAAACTTTTTAGTCTAAATAATGAAACAATGCTCAGATTTTTTATTTTTTACATTACGTGCGATTTTAAAATGAACCTGAATAAATGTCCTGGATACATCGTTAAAATATTATTTTTTTTTTCTCTTAAGTTAATTAACTGATACTAGCAGGTAAACTTTAAAGTTCTTACGATAGTTTCTACAATTTAACGAGATCTCTAAAGAAAAGAAATGACTTACTTACTTCTGTTAAAATGAAATCTTTTATACGCGTCAGCTCTAACTAGTTGACGAGGTTAATTTTAAGATATCACGTATTGTAATTATGAACCTGGCTCTAAAAAAGTTATTTGTGCCAAAAGAACTATGAAAATTACTATGTTTTTAACACCTATTTATTATATTGGCTAGGATCTTAAATGTTACCTATACATTCCTTTGTATAAATTGTAAATTTTTTAAATTTTAAGTTGATTGTGGAAATTAAAAGATTGTATAATATCGTCAAATAGATTGTTAATATAATTTTTAAAAAATAAATTAATTTTATTTTCAATTTTTGTTTTATTATTATAATGAAAACCAATATTAGAACAAAGAAATCGTGTTTTCGTGTTGAGTTGATTAACATATATATTTAAATTTAAGTAAACACTCTTGATTGCATATTATAAAACAGATATTATTATAATACAAAATACGCAATTTGTACGTTATGAAAAACAAGGAGAACGAGAACATTGTAAATACAGTTTTTTTTTTATATATACTGTCACTAAGTATAAGTGATTCTTTTAAATAATTTCATTAGTTCTTCTGTTCATGTTACTTCAAGTTACGATTCTACATCTGTTGATCGGTCACATGGCGGTTGACCACCTGCAAAAGAAAGTTAAATTTCACAAGAAGCTTTGAAATGCTTAAAAGGGAAAATAATTATTACTTATATTAACTTAAACACACGATTTTCACACATTATTATACCAACACGGGTTCAAAAGGTGTTTATTTAATTATCTCGACGTTTCGAACGTCTCGAAGGTCCCTTATAAACAGGTAGAAATAATTAAACAGACACCTTTTTGAAATCGATTAAGTCCCGTTTTGTTATAATAATAATTATAGCTATTGCATTGACTTTTTATGCCGAAGCAGCGTCAATATCGATTTAAAACATTGCTGATCTGTATTCGTTACTCCTACTTTTTGGTGCTCAGGGTTCGGCTCTCTGTTTGTCTGGTTTTGTAATTTATTACGAATCCTAAGTACAAAAATGGTGAAAGACAGGCAAAATAAAAAAATATGATTATCATTATGACTTAAAATGTAGTATAAGTAGATCGAGATTCCAGATACTTACTGCATTTTTTTGCGCTAATGCAAGCGTTGTTATCGTCCCTGTAGAAGCCAGGCTTGCAACGGCACTGAGGGTGGCAGCAGTCTATTTCCGTGCATGGCTCTTTGGACCAGAGATTTTTGCATTGTTCCGTCCGTGGGCAGGTTGGTGGACATTCGACGAACACCTCGTTGCGACCGCAAGTTGGTTTAGCTGTAAAATGGGTATGTACTTATATGATGGATGACATAGGAAACAAGTATTTTGATATAGGTAAAATGGATCTTAATTGAAAATAAATATGAATTAGGTATTTTTTGTAAGGTAATTTTTTTATAGCAATCATCGTCAATTAGGTATTTGACATTGCGTCAAGAACATATTAAAATATCTACGAAACTGGTTTACTCACATTTATAAAAGTCGAATATCGCTCGACATGTTTTGATTTGTTTGCTCGGTTGGCCACCGCCACTACTGATCGGCTCTCCTAATGATGAATCGCGAACCGATTTGAAACATGTTGAGCGATATTTGACTTTCTACGACGTATATATTCGGCCCTTTATTGTAGTTTTCTATGTAAAATTGCGTCAAAAATTTCATCTTGTAAACGTTTCTAGAATTTTTTAACAACATTCCCTTTCTGACGACTCTCCGCAACCTACACAACTAAATTAGTAAGTTAGACGATGCTAAGTACAAAGATCACTGAAGTTGAACACCACTAAGTGTGTCGAATGCAAGACTGCAAGTCGATTACTTACGACAATTTTCTGGTAAGACACAAGAGCCGTTTTGAGCTCTGATGGTCTCTCCTGAGCAGTAGCAGCCGGGGACGCATTGTAGTGTGCACATCAGACACGTGTTTCCTTTATTTTCACACGACGGAGGACACGACGATCCGCATTCGTTGTAGACTTCGCCCTTGGGACAGTCGGGAGGAGCTAAGGACAAAGGATTTATGCTCATAATCATCAATTTACAAGTAAATAAAACTGATAGTTTCACACGTCAACATCAGTGTAATTAGTGGCTCTGTGAGTTGTAGAGCTCGCGAGATTGTTTCGGAATGGCTGAAATTTATCATATTTTACGTTTTCAAGCCATATATCCACCGTTTTTATAACTCGAAAAACTGAACCGACCAAAGAATTTTATACTTATTGAACCTACTCACAAAATTTCATGAGAATCGGTTAAGACACGTGGCAACAGTGGAACAGCGGAAATCCGAATGTCCAATCATCCGGACATATATATATTTTTTTTTTTGGCAAAGCTGAAGCAGTGACGCTCGCTTGGGGATTGTGAAACGCACAGAAGAGAAAAAACTGTTTTTTCTAAACTATTTTTTTATTCCGCGGTGAGACCAGCCCAAAGTCCTCAAATAAGATGGTGTGTTACAGTATTAGGTAAACTTAATGTTCATAATAATAAGTTATCCAGTAGCAACTCACAGCATTGATACTCAGGCACGCAAGTGCCATTGTCGTGTCTCCAGAAGTCTAGTTTGCAGAGGCATCCAGTTCGGCCACATTGTTGAGTGCACAATCTATCCGAGCCTATGATTCTTTTCTTACAGGTCCTGTCTTGGCACTCATTGTAGCAATCTGTAGATATCTCGTTGGGGCCACATTCTGGCGTTGGGTTGGCTAAAAAGAGTAGTTCATTTTATATGAATACCTACACTGTTTTCTTTTGAGATTATTTAAGCTAATCTTTTCGGAAATGTTGACCTTTGAAATAAATTATTTTCGCACAAGGCCAACTTGTTTGCCTATTGGCTATTCAATACTACTAGACAGACAGATCAGATGTAGGTACCTAGTTATTTTTTCTGCCAACCACAATAATTTATTAAATTTGTCCATTTACTGGGAGTTGATCGATTGCGAGTACAAGTAAGAAAAAACGAAGCAATACTTACTACATTGTTTACTGCTGATGCAAATATTTTTGTCATTTCTGTAAAATCCGGGCTTGCATCGACATGCAGGTTTGCAGCAATCTATCGGCGTACAGGGGATCCTAGACCAGAGATTAGAGCAATTCTGGGTCCTTGGGCAGGTCGGTGGACACTTGTCGAATACTTCGTTAGGGCCAGTACATTTGGGTGCAGCTATAAATAAATAGGTATTTATATAGGTATAATTACTTATTATCCCGATAAAATGTTCTAATTCGTCAGTTTTTTGTCATATAAGGGTGACTTGTATTCGAAATTAATCAAACCAATTAGGTATATGCCATGCCAGACGGGCACATGAGTGATAGTCGACCTCATAGGTTGTAAATTGTAATAGTGAGGTTGTTTTTCACTGTCCGATATAATATTATACTCTTAAAGTTTCGGGCCTCTATACTTACGACAATTTTCCGGTAAGACACAAGCTCCGTTTTGCGCTCTGATGGTCTTCCCTGCGCAGTAGCAGCCGGGAACGCATTGCGCCGTGCACACCAAACACGTGTTCCCTTTGTTCTGACAGGAAGGTGGACACGACGATCCGCAGTCACTGTATAACTCGCCTTTGGGGCAGTTTGCGGCAGCTAAGGACAACCATACTCTGTATGAAATATATTAAGTTATAGCTTAGTCATGTATGCTGGGAAAGATTTCATATTCCCTCAACCACATCATGTAGCAGTCAGGGTTTGTAATCCTACAAAGCTTGTATAATAATTCCACTAGACATTTAAAATTGCATCTGTTTAATAGTTACGGTTAAAGCGAGAGACTAAATTGTTTTATGGTTGTAGGACGCTGCGTGCGCGTATTGCGGGAATGTTCAGTGTGGACACCTTTGGGAGCCTTTATCCGGAGTAGACGTCAATCGCTGAAATGATAACGATAACTAATAAAGCAATAATACTCACAACATTCATACTCGGGTACGCAAGTGCCATTGTCATGTTTCAAGAAGCCTGGTTGACAGATGCACCCAATTCGGCCACATTGTTGAGTGCACAACTTTTCCGGGCCTGTGAATCTGTTCTTGCAAGTCTTTTGGCAATCATTGTAGCAATCTGTAGAGACTTCGTTTGGACCACATTTTGGAGGTTTGGCTAAAATATGAGACCACAATGACATGTTACGTGGGCATTTACATAATTATATTTCATGACTTAATTATTAATTAATATCAATAATTTCCGCAACGATGTAAAAAAAACTGGCGGGCATAATCTGGTTGTTAGTCACTTTTGTGCGTCGACCAATTATTGTCGGTACAAGTAAATACGAGTAAAATCAAGACAATAGCCACGTATTCTATAGAAACGCAAAATAAACATAAATTCAGCTGGATGAACTGATATACAGATATAAGGAAAATACAAAAGAAACATAGAGTCAGCTTGAGAACCTGCATTTTATTGCAGTCTGTTAAAAAATATACCTACCTTATTATGTGGTTGTTATTGAATACGTACCTAAATATTCTATAGAAACGGAAAATAAATATTATTGGCATTGCAAGTACATAAAAAAGACTTAAATTGTTAGTTCAGTTGGTTTTTTTTTGTTTGTTCAATTGCTTAGTTGCCGAGTTCGTTTTTTTACAAGACTTAGTGACGTCATTAATGAATAACAAACATACCTTATAGATCTGGGGTACGATAGTGCCTCCGCTAAGATGAGCCAAGTGAAACGCAAAGGCACTACTAACCTTTTCTCAAAGCAACTCGTCGTTTTTTTGAACCGTCACAACTTGGGTTAGGAGTATACCAAACCAACGGTATATATTGTCAATAGCGGACTTATTAAACGTATAAAGTTTTAATTGCATAGCTCTTTTACTGTAGATTTGATTAATATTACATATTTTCAGGTTGTGAAGTTAGGCCTAGTCTAGTAGTAGTCTAGGCTAGTCTAGTTAGGGCGTGTAGAGTCAGAAGCTTGGCTCTACATGAGATCTGATAACTTTTTGACAGCGCGATGGTCTCGTATTGACATCATTTTACATGAAAATGTTTTTGGTAGGATATTTTGTTTTGAAACACACTTATGATTTTCGTTTTTTTTAATGTGGGTAAATTAATACCACATTTTATTTAAATTGCCAAAGAAATACGAAGATCAACACGCAAAGAAATACATTGTCCACGTATGTATTTCTTTGCGTGTTGATCTTTGTACATATAAGTCATACGTGGTCCACACCCGGTATCTTTGGATTACCGGTACAACATCTTAACCTTTTAACCAGAGACGTTTGCGTCTCTCTCTTTGTCTGTTTATATTTGAAAACATAAACCCTTTTTATCGAAAGATGTTACACATGTTCGGATACCTATTTAAAACTTTGAACTGGTATACTTAGGATACCAAAACGCAGGCTTTGTAATTTCTATAGGAAAATAAAACGATGAACAGTATCGATACAAACTGTCAAATGATTGAACAAAGTTTAAAAGTAAAAAGTCGATGACAGATGATTTATTAATCTGATTAAACGCATTATTAGTGATTTAAATGAAATAAATATATGCCAAATTGAATTTTTACTCGACTAATAGGTATAAAAAAAAGCTCTCATAAGTAGGCTCAAAGGCGAAATAGAGCGAGCTATGTTCGGGATTTTCCTGCTCAAAGAAATATGGAGTTCGGAAGGAAAACGAGGAATTCAAATTAATGTTATCTTGGTAAAGATTAAAGTTCAAATTAATGTGGACGCTTGGGTGTATACAACTGTGGTGTTAACTTGTAAATTGTCGAATGAATCTCACGGATAGAGCAGGTCAAAATTTAGTTATTTCTGGTAAAGAGGGCGATGAAGTCACGAAAAAAATTACCTACTGCCGTGTACCTACAGTTCTTCCTAAAAAGATGTACGTAATAGGCTGACTGATGTGCTTGCAAAATGGTTGTTAAAGAAAAAAATTTTTATTTAGTACAGCAGTAACGTCTGCTGTTTGTCCGTTGGAGATGCAGGTTCGAATCTGCCTCGCTGTCTACGCTAGCAGACATTACTGCCATAATAAAAATAATTAGTTTGCGTGTAGAACATCGTTACTATTGATTCTCAACATAATTTGCGACCACGAAGAATCATGAAGTCTGTATCTTTCCGTAGATGGCGCTACGATGTCACTCTAAGGCATGTAAGCAAGTGGTTAGAAAATTCTATGTTTCTCCAATTGGCCCAATAGTGGTACTATAGGTAGGACGACCGTGTTTTGTCCCGGAAAGCCGTTGAAACGTGGGTTCGAACCCTGCCTGAACCATTATATTTTTCGCCTCATTCTAAACATTTAGATAAATAGTCTCAATTCTATTAAAATGAAACTTACGTCGCGTTGTATCAACAGATGTACTTTCAGCCTGCGCCAGAGTACCGGCCGCAACTCCCGCCAAAACAACAAATATGCCCCAATGCATGATCCCGACGTCTGCTCTAATCGACCAGCAGCTTTCAACTGTTGTTGATTGTCAACTGTCTTAGCCTTTTGTACATTATCAATGTATGCCCTGTGCTAACATGGAAAGAAGTAGAATTATTGTAATAAATGTGAAAAACAACGGAATAAACACACGTTCTTATTTGTATAAAAAGTGGTACAGCTTGTCTTACTATTTAGATACCTATATTATATTGAGTATGTAGTATTTATTTTTATATTCATAAACTCTTCATTTACTTTAATAGCTATCAATCGCATACTATTCCAGATATTTTGTTCAGATTCTTCTGTATGTACATTACAAGCTATGTGCTTCGGTGACCACATCTTGCATTGAACTTGCTCCATTTTTGACTGGGCTTAAAAATAACGGTTCGAAACCAACTGAAGTTATCAAAATTAAGAAATGCTCATCTTATTACTTACATATTGAAACAATACTATCGTATCATTCTCTTGTCAATTCTGTGTACTACGGAAAATTAAGATTATTGCGCAAGGCATAAGGATTATACATAGAATAGGGATGGATTTGGGGTGGTATTTTTTATCCCGTTACTAATTGAAAGTAAATAAAAAACATTTCTTTTTTTATTTTATTTTCTACTGTCTACTCAAGCGAAGCGAATCTTTAAAAGCTAAAACAACTTTTATAAATTGTATAATCATACTTTGTTATTTTATTTCTCTGATTGGAAAACGTTTCTTCTTTTTTGACACATCGTCGATGTCGTGTTTTCGAAGCGTTTAGTAATTTGGCTATGAACTTATGAAGTGTATTTATTTGCTAAAAATTGCTTCTTTTGTGCTTCGCTTGCTTATTCCAGGAATTAGGCTGAAAAAACAAAAGATACAATAATTAAATTTTTAATCATTTTATTAAATAAATGAATAAGTAGATACGTTTTGTCTTTTCACTCACGCTTTTACCGGAACGAATCAAAATACGTATCGTGTTTTTGTTAAAAAAATATAGGTGTTGACCGTCCACACACAACACAATACAATTACATTCTAGCATCTCTGATAAAAAAAACGGAAATCATAGAAACAGAAATACAATGAATAAATTAATCGGAAAATGCGATAAAGGGCCTGTTCAAATTATATGAATGTTATCAAAAATTATTTTTTACATTTATTGTAGTTTTATATAAAATCAATTATACCCAGCGGTAGCTAAGAGTCGATGGATACCTACAAGCAAATGATGATTTTTGATGATTGAATACTTACAACATTGTTCGTACTCCACACAGACTCCGAGATCATTCCTCAGTTGGTTTGCTTTACATTCGCAAGAAGGCTTGAAACAGCCCGCCGCTATGGAGGGGCAGGGAGGAGGAATCTTAGCATCTTTGCACGTCTTGTAACATTTTTCAAGCGAACATTTGTAGTACTCTTCTCCAGCCGGACAGTTTGCTAAAATTTATGAATAAAATATAGCCTGTTTGCAATATAGCCATTTGATTTACATAGTACCTAGGTAAAACTTCATGTTTGTTGATTCTAAATTGATAAAAAAGTTATTTAATTAATTTAGATAAAAAAATATTGTTATTTCTAATCTGTTTTCTAATTAGGATGTAATAAAATAGAAAATAAAAAACAATATTACTATTATTCGGGTTAAAATCGCGAATTGTTATCAGTCTGTTTGTGATAGAAGTTACCTACAGGGTGGCGTTACTTTTACTAGTGACTGGCCAATAGGGGCCTTTCACGAGTTTCACGGCAATTTTTCTCAAATTATAGTAATTATAGTGATAAAACAAAATAAATAAAAAAAAATTGCTTACCGGCACCGTGTATCGAAGATACCAGAACGACTAACACAATAAAACAAACATATATATTGTACGTCATGATCGCGACAAGTCTGATCAAGTAATACTATATATTTCCTTGATCACAGCACAACTAACAAACATGCTAATGACTGTGTCCCTAAGCAGGAATTAATTAGTCATTGAAATAATTATACTTGCATGATTTTCCTGCTTCCAGATATGCGCGAGTATGGCAGTGTGTTCATAATACAATTTTTCACGTCTGAAGTTTTTTTAACTTCATAAACTGACCAACGATTGAACTCAGTAACACCTCAAGGTAAGTGACTACGGGGTTAATCATGTAGCCCGCTGGTTCAGCAGCAACCTATTGACTCTTGCCTTGAAAAGACCCATGTTATAATTTTCACACAATGCGTACGCTTTCCATTCTTTAGCAGTTCGCATTATAAATGAGGAGCAATTAATCACTTCGTGCGAATAAGTGGTAAATTGACAACATAAGGATGAAGTTCGCTTCGCCTCGCCTGGATGTCCGATGGGAAAAATTCGGGATTAATTCGTGTAAAATTTGGGCACAGTCTCCAAAATATATCCGTAGAAGTAAAAGTTATGGGACTAAATTCAATGATATAACACGCTACTACAGTAAATATTCTCTGTTACAATTACGACTAACAGAAACAAAAAATATATAGATCTAGTGAATAAAGTATTGCCATCATGTTTTCTCGAATAATCTCGTTTTCATATTTCTATATCTTTACTTGTTCACCAAGACTAATAGAGAAAGCATGCGTTAAGGATTTTTTCCGACAAAATACGATGATAGGACATTATATTCACTGCGTTCGTTTTCTATTTTGATAAGCGTCAGATTCTAAATTGTGCTGATAACCAGCGCGAGTAATATGTCTAATGATATATACTCAGCCATATCTCAATAAAAACAGAATGTTACCTGTTAGCTCGCATAGGAAAAAAACTATGTAAAAATCCATTGCAAGTCTGTAATAAAGCTGACAATTCGCCATATTGGGAATATCGCATCGAAATGAGATACTAAATAATCAAACTATAGCCCTGCAAGGGGTTTTACAACCCACGCCATATTGCGGATTTTCAGTGGTACTAAATTATTTTACTGGCAACGACATGATATATAATATAATATGATATGATGATACATGATAAATAATGTTACTGATGGAAGATTGACAAAGAGGAAACAGGACTAAATATTCCGCAAATTTCAAGTAATTTTTGCGTAATAAAGCCAAAACAATCCACAGTGATGAAAGTAAAGTTTTTTCAATAGGATTCAGTATTTATTTCTCAAGAAGAACGAAGGATTGCGCAGCATTCCGGTAAACAATGTTTTGAATTTTGATAATGACAAATCCTTGACTGACCTTTAATAATACAAATATGACGTATGCACATTATTGCCATATGAAATTTGTTTTAGCGCCACTAACCCTGGGCCGGACTGACGCTTGCTAGGCTATAGATAGACGTCAGGCTAAGTCACGATTCCTTAGGGATAACAAGAACTATACAAAGTATAACAAAAATATAGAAACAATCTAGTAATGTAAGACCATGAGAGTAAAAGAACACTATAAAACAGACGTACTAAATAAATGCAAATAGATTATACCTACACAATTATAATATGTAGAAAAACGAAATCAGATAAGCAACTGGAAGATGAACTGACGTCGAAGTGATAAGAATTGTTTCATACGATGCATGTTTTTGTAGGTTTGTAGATAAGAGATGATAATCATATCATTATTGTAACATCCGAGTAACAGTAAAATAGGTTTTGTTATGGATAACTTAAAACCTGACCCGGGCAAAAAAATAATCGTGATATTTTTTGCGTAATTACGTAGTAACTGTGTCGTTAAGTTAAAATATTATGTAAATAAAATACTATAATTGCTACGTAATTAGAATTAAAACACTATGTCATACTACAGTTAGCCAAAAAATTGAGAGTATTAAAAAAGTCCAAGAGGTACCATTTTCTTGGCTAACTGCACCTATTAAATTATCTAATTTTTAACTTCCAAAAAAGGAGGCGGTTCTATGTTTCACTGTATGTATTTTTTTTATAAAAACATTTGATAATGGGCCATACAATGTGTATAGTGAGTGTAAATAAAATAGCAGAACAGGTTTGGACGATTTGTTTATTGCTAGTACCTAGTTCGGTCCATCAGCATAGGCTGAATATACCTGTTATCACTTTTACGACCACGATTCGGATTCGAGCAGCCAACCTATAGCAGAGTTCACCACGTTACCTGAAAAGAAAAAATATAGTGATAATGTTTGTAATCTAAAATCCCGTCAAAAAATTTGAAAGCCAAGAAATTACGATTACTTTATTTCTTGATTTTATTGGAGTTTGAAATATCAAATATATTATTACGAATACAATTTTTATTCCGGCATAGGTAGTGGTAGTCTATGTATGGTCGTGCTGGGTAAGTACTACCTGGCACGGAAGATTTGAAAGCCAATAAGCTTGAAATATCAATTTAAGTGAGTACAAATTCTGTAAAAAATTGACTGTAAGTATTCAAAATAACATCGATTTTTACACGCTAGTGTTGGCGTATCTTCGGTACGTCTAGCATAACTTTGACACGCGACTCTTTGTCGCGTGACAAATACTACGTCTGTCACTTTCCTTTCAATACCGTGTGAGCATGACAGGAGATGCTGACTCGCGTGACAAACGAAGTCGCGGCTAAATTATTCTAGCCCTGTAGGGCGTGGTAAGCAGTTGCTTCTATATAACTATAGTAGCCGGAAATACAGCGACATTCTGGCTGACCCGTTCAGCATCTCATGCCAACCTTGACACATCCTGGGTTAGGGTTTTTCGGGCACTCATCGTAGTATTCTTTGGGTTCATTACATGTCTCTTTTGTACAAATATAATCTACTCTATTGCACTGATCCTGAGGTATGCAGTTACCCTCTCTGCATCTCGGGCATCGCAAACCAATCTCGGTACAGCTCTGGTGGGGCTTTCTTGGGCTCACATCGAAGTATTTATCGGCGTCACATGTACGCTTTTAATATACATAACGTGTGGTATGATGATACATACTGTTGCCCTGATCTTCAGGTATGCAATCGCCATCTATGTCTCTGTAGTAGCCGGCGATACAGCGCCACTCCGGCTTACAGCAGGGTCTCCGTCGGACATCTCAAGCCAATTTCGGTATAGCTCTGGTCGGGCTTGCTCGGGCTCTAATCGAAGTACTCATTAGGGTCATGTACGCTTTTAATAAATATATCCTGTGGTACAATGATACGCAGTCGCCATCTATGTCTGTAGTATCCGGCAATACCTACAGCGAAAATCCGGTGTACAGCAGGGAGTCTCCGTCGGACATCTTAAGCCAATCTCGGCACAGCTATGGTGGAGCTTGCTTTGGCTCTTGTCGAAGTATTAATTAGGGTCACATGTACGCTTTTATTAAATATAACGTGTGGTATGACGATACTCACTGTTGCACTGATCTTCAGGTACGCAGTCGCCATCTATGTCTCTGTAGTAGCCGGCAATATAGCGACACTCCGGCATACAGAAGGGAGTCTCCGTCGGAAATCTCATGCCAATCTCGGCACAGCTCTGGTCGAGCTTGCTCGGGCTCTCATCGAAGTATATTCATCTAGTACCCATAACACAAGCCTTCTTGAGCTTAATTTGGGACTAGATCGATTTGTGTGAGGTTGTCTGATATTAATTATTATTATTTATTGGCGTCAGATGTACGCATTTAGTACACATAACGGGTGGTATGATGATACTTACTGTTGCACTGTTCTTCAGGTATGCAGTCGCCATCTATGTCTCTGTAGTAGCCGGTAATACAGCGACATTCCGGCTTACAGCAGGGAGTCTCTGTCGGAAATCTCAAGCCAATCTCGGCACAGCTCTGGTCGGGCTTGCTAGGACACTCATCGAAGTATTCGTTGGGGCCTCTGCAGGTGCGTGGAGCTGGAAATAATAATTGTATTTGAAAGATTTGGTGTGATTGACGTAGCGATCTAATAGCTCAGTTGGGAGAGCAATACGCCGGAAACGTAGAGGTCGCAGGTTCAAATCATGCTTAGATTGTAGTAGATCGCATTCAATTTTTCTTTCTTAATTTACCTTTGTGTCATTGTCATTATTTATAAAAATAAAACATGTGATATTTCCACATAAAAAAAATATAGAATCGATAAAAAGATTCTATAAAAATATGTATAATATTATGTGCTCAAATGAATTAACTTGTTAGCAATGGATATATTCATATTTGTTAGTATAAATCGTTCCAACAGCAATCTACAGTGTAGGAAGTTTTTTAGATGATGAAACATGCGTATACAGTCAGAGAAAAATACATGCCGTTGCAAAATAATCAATAGATGGCGGTGACGGTAACAATCATTCTTAAATCTTTACGTACTTGTTGTATAGAAAATTCCCTAACAAAGACTGGAAATTATTACGAGGACATCATAAAAGTACTGGCCGTTAGTCGTGGCCGGGTTGTTATTTCAACAAACACGAGATTGTTGGACGTTCCTATTCTTACAAAAGTCTTCTGAAAATACAATGAGATTTGTTGTTTCTCGCAACGAAGTATCGTGAAACAGACCAATTTGCCCTAAAGACCTTGCAAGAATAACGTTATTTTACCCGTTGCCCCAATATTTTAATCTCAAACAATAGATAATAGTAGAGTTGTTAGTCCGCTGTTTTCTAACATAATTGTGCGCATCGGGTTACAAGCATGAAATTTCTACCACAGATAGAGTGTTCCACGGTGATTATTTTCAGATGTGGAGGGAAGTCAGATTCGTCCCCTGTCAGGCGGGAGAGCGGAGTGAATACGGCCAAGTATCCCTCTTTTCTTTCTTTATTGCTGGACAGTTAAGTCTACCAGGACGTGTTTGGTATCGTTTTCGTGTAAAACAAATATCAGAAATTCATTTTTTATGTTATTTTTGTATAGTTCTATATAAAAATATGGGTGTAATGGCCGAAAAGGTAAAAATCACAACAAGTTTTTTTATTCAGTGAGGTAAATTAGTTCAATTTCGTGAACATTTTCAAATTATTATTATTATTTCAAAAAGTTCATTTAATCTGGTTTCTAAAAATATATGCATGTTGGGCACTTCTCATACAAACAGTAGCTTAAAATATATCTTTACGTCGGCGTTACCAACGTAAATCTCCGAAAGCATCCTATTTCGCTACATTAAATACATTAAATAATGATTGTTAACATGCGTTTACATATAATATTTACTAAATACGTCCTAGAGAAACAAATTAATGTAATTAAAACAAAATATTTTTTTGCTAATGTATCACGAGCACAGGGGGTAATCTCAACATCAACAATTTATTTAAGTTACTGTTTGTATGAAGAGTGCCCAATATTTATATAATTTTAGAAACTTGATTAAATTTTCTATTTTGCAATATTTTTCTTCGTTGTAAATATTCAGGAAATATAACTAATTTATCACCCTGAATAAAAAAAAATTGTTGTGATTTTTACAATTTCGGAAATACAACCATATTTTTATATAGTACTATGAATTAATAACATGAAAAATGAATTCCTGATATCTGTTTTACACGAAAACGACACGACACAAGTCCTACTAGCGTTGCCTGATCAGTAATATAAAAAGAAAAAGAGGACTCCTTTGTCCTATTCACCCCACTTTCCCGCCGCACAGGGGACGAATCTGACTTCCCTCCACATCTGAAAATAATCACCGCAGAATCTATCTGTGGTAGAAATTTCGTGGTTGTATTCCGATGTACACAATTTCGCGACTTAGCAAAATGAACTAGAACACGCAGGCTAAGCTTAACATCAACATTTTTTTCAAGGTACTTTTTGTATCAGATGTGCCCAATATGTATACATTTTTAAAAACAAGATTAAATTTGCTGTTTAGTAATATTTTTTTAAATTGTAAATATTCAGGATAGATAACTAATTTATCGTTCTGAATAAAAAAAACTTGTTGTTATTTTTACCTTTTTGGCAATAAACCCAAATTTTTATATGAAATTATTCTTAAATAACATGAAAAATTAATAGCTGATATCTATTTTACACGAAAACGATATCGCGCAAGCCCTAATAGCCTTAACTGATCAGTAATAAAAAAAAGAAAAAGAACAGTACTTGGTCCTCTTCACCCCGCTCTCCCACCACACAGGGGACGAATCTGACTTCCCTCCACATCTGAAAATAATCACCGTGGAACGCTCTATGTGTGGTAGAAATTTCATGCTTGTAACCCGATGCGCACAATTTCGCGGCTTAGCAACTCTACTAATAATGTTTGTTATACTTTTCAATTGATAAAATTTCAATAGAAGGAGCAGAGGTTTTTTTTTGAAACATATCTAATTAATTTGCTACAGGGCCACACATCGGTCAATTTAGTACATGTATAACATGCCTTTTTGGTATTTGTGTGGTCCAGTATTTGCACTCATCTTCTTTGTCGTTACACTCTTGGCAGAGTAGTCAAGGCTGTCATTCCTTGTGTGGCAAGCCTTTGACTCACAGCGCTCAGCAATACATGATGCGGCCGCATCCCGGGTTGAGCAACCATGCCCCCATATTAGTGTTTATGGTAATAGACATGTGATCATATAATTACGTATTACTTACGACATTCATGTTCCGGAACACAGGTGCTATTGGAATTGAGGAAGAAGCCATCGGGACAGAAGCAGCCCTCGACACAGCGCAGTGGTTTGCTCTCGCAGGTGTTCCCTCTCTCATTGCAGGTCTCCATACGCGATGTACCGCAGGGATTGTATACCTCGCCCTCTTTGCACTGTGGAGGCGCTGGAAATATGATACATTTTACATCATAGATTATGATAGAACTGATAAATGAACGAATCTTATTATATTTTTAGTTCATGAAGTTTTTTGTTAAGATCTTTACAGCGCTCGTCACTCAATATTTGAGTGGTTTTGGAAGTTAGATTTACTGAATGAATCTATCTTTTAGGACACCTTATCCGAGTGTGAGACCTATTTATTCGACGAAGTTATAAGTTCATTGATTTAACCAATCATTTTGTATAAGTACCATATTTATATGCCGTATTGAATGAAAAGGTACCGTGTAGTTTTGTACCACCAGAAGCGATATATAGCGACGACGCGGTTGGCTCAGTGGTTAAGCAATTGCCTACTGAGCCGACGGTCCTGGGTTCTAATCCCGGCGAGGGCAAATATTTGTGTGATGAACTCGAATATTTGTGCCTGGGTCATGGATGTTATTTGTATTTAAGTATGTATTTATCTATATAAGTATGGTTATCATCGTCTAGTATCCATAACACAAGCCTATACTAGAGCTTACTGTGGGACTAGATTGATTTGTGTGAGGTTGTCCGATATTTATTTATTTATATTTATTTATTTATATTTTGTCGTAAATTTTTGGAATGTTGACAAAGTAGGTGTGCTGATCAGCTGTTGTCGTGTACGATACTTAAAAATAATACCTTATCAACGTTGTGACAACAACGATAAACTCGATATTGATCGACCTTTCATCTAATTTCGCCACGTTTTGAGTTTTGAGTCATATCTTGTTAATCATTTTGATCGTTGGTTGCGTTTTACATAAATTTGTTCATTTAATCACTAATTCACCATTAATTATTTGGGCGACTATACTTACAGCAGTCGTACGCAAGGACGCATCTCCCGTCAGGGTGCCGGTAATGCGCAGGCTTACATATACAACCGATTTCCGGACAGTCTTCAGTGCAGTATTCCGGGTATCCTATCATTCGGTTATCGCAGGTCAGTTGACATTCGTTGTTGCAGCCAAACATTTCGTTTGGACCACATACTGGCTCGGCTGAAAGATGTGTTAATTTTTTATGATAATAACTGTCACAAAATAATGTTCGAATTGAAAATGTATTTATATAAGATAAGTGGTTTAAAAAACAATATTCTTGGTCTCTTCCACCAGGTAGCTCCTTTTTAAATTTTTCTTTAAGGTCTTTGTACGGATGGTTTAAATATTCTTGCTACTAAAAAATAACATATTGTGAATATTATAGCCTGACAAGTTGAGTTTAAACATTTGGATAGTGATCTATAAACAGCTTTCATATGCCAATAATGTACATACTTGTATTATGCAATATAAAATGTCAGTAGCCGTTTGTCAACCACCAATTTCAAAACATTAATACTAGTCAATCTTTCGTTTTCCTTCTGAAAAAGAAATTGAATCTCTTTGACAATAGTTATCTTGCATTGTTTTTGTCCTAATTATGAGATTTATTTAAAATTTGCTGGATATAACTCTGTTTTCTCTTTGTTTAGTTTCGTAGCATTCGGTGACTTTCAAAGTCCCCAAAGAATACTTTTTTCGTTTTCGTATAGGTACGTTTGAAATTTACAGTTTCAGTTTCTTGATGGAACTTTAAAAATAATCTAAATTATACAAAGTTATTTAGTTACAAACAATACCTGTGGTGTTATAATTAAAATAACCAACCAAAAATAATCTCGCAACTACTTATTAACAAAAAAGCATGACGCCATACTTGTGATCAAACTAGGCTCAGCTATGCATTTCAGTCTTAAACCATAATCCTGTTATTTTGGAATGATGGTGACGTAGAAAATGTGTTAAAAACTACAAAATAAATGAATATTAAATATACTTACGTGTCGGTAGTGACAGTGCAATCGTCGCGTCCAAAGCCACTGTCACACTCAGTACTAGCAATAATATACACATTTCGTCTGCACCCAGCCGTGTAGATGTTCACAAACTTATTTTGACTGTTTAAATTTCCTACTTGTGACCGTTTTTGTTACCTTCTGCTAATTCTGATGTAAGTGCGTATTTGCTTTAGAAACTTGAATAAACAGACGGACAGTATTGGCCTCGTTCATACCAGATAAAATACTAGTTAGTGCTGAACGCCTATAAGGTTCAAATTTCATGATTACTTAAAAAAAAAAAAAAAAAAAAAAATATTTTCGCTAGCCAAATTGTGAAATCTCGTAAATTATATTTTTAAATATACTCGATGTATATTTATATCCTATACGTATCATAATATATAGGTACCTATGATTGCTGCTGATTGGTCGACGAATAAGATTCTTGATTGAGAACCACGCACTGGAATGCCGCCCGCGCGGCATTAGACTAGCGGTGCTAGTGGAAAAGCACCGTGAAAGGTTGAATGGAACTCGTTGGACGAGACATTTTTAGTTGTTAATCTATCTATCTATCTATCAGCCACAGACGTCCACTGCTGAACATAGGCCTCCCCCATGACTCGCCACAAAGTGCGATCCTGTGCAGACCGCATCCAATGATTCCCCGCTACCCTCACGAGGTCATCCGTCCATCTAGTCGGGGGCCGACCCACGCTGCGCTTTCCTATACGTGGTCGCCACTCTAGGACGTTGCTGCCCCAACGGCCGTCCGTTCTCCGGGCTACGTGGCCTGCCCATTGCCACTTCAACCGGGCAATCCTGTGCACTATGTTAATAAGATGATAGTTGTTGATAAGATGTTCCTAATGTACAAACATTGCTAGTATAAAGGCTCCAGATATCGCACGTCAATAGGCAATGATACTCATATTTGCCTTAATACTGTTTAGAATAAATCAATGAAACACCTGAATAAAGACCAGCCGATATGCGGATTTGACGTCATGGGCATATATGACAATACACATTTGTATACATATCTAGATATGAAGTTTTTTTATATGTATATTGGGTATATGAATTCGTATGTATATATAACATACTATTTTTTTCCAAATGTTTTACCCGTAGAATGTACGGCTCATCGGTATTCCTAGTATACAGGTGAAATTTTTCTATGGGCCCTGGAGGGGAACTACCTTAAATCCTTTAGTTAGCTCATTTTACTGAAAGGAAACATTCCTTTATTTTTAAAAAGAAACAAAACTGCATTCAAAGATTTTCCCAAATTTGCTAGCCTAAACCGGGAAAAAACTTGTAATAAGTATAAAATTCGATGGAATCTCGTACAACAGATGAGTGTAGGGCTAAGTTTACTGGATACATTTTATCCTGAACAATAATCCTACTGATTCGTGCAATAAAATATCAAGGGGTTTATTTTTAATTTTTAGTTGGTTCGATTCCCGGTTGAGGCAAGCAATTTTTGGAAAATCTTTGAATGCAGTTTTGATTCTTTTTAAAAATAAAGGAATGTTTCCTTTTAGTAAAATGAGCTAAGTAAAGGATTTAAGGTAGTTCCCCTCCAGGGCCCATAAAAGAATTCCACCCGGTATAACTTGTAAGTATAAACTGTATATTTTTTATTTTAATAATTGCATGGTGCTATTGTTCGTTACGGGTGAATTGAAATGTGTAAATACTAATCTGGATGCTCCGTTATTATGGTCTAAAATTCGATCACATTAAGGTTGAATCTAAGCTTTGATGATGTCGTATCAGAAACTGGCATAACGCTTCTCCGTGGAACCAAATATAATGCGTACTCGTATAAAATATAAATTTTCCCTTGAAATAAAATTTTATTCAAGTGGACTATGTAGCTTATTGATGTGTAATTGTGCTCGTAGTTACAATTTCAGATCGTCTCCAACTTTCACATGAACGACTCTTCGAATTTGAAAGTAAGAGCCTTATCACACTTGCGATTTGCGAGCGTATTTTGTATGAAGGCGATCGCGCAGCGTGTTCGCCGCGTCGCTTATTTGTATAGAAAATACGCTCGCAAATCGCAAGTGTGATAAGGCCCTAATAGGGAACGTTCTCACCGCGGGCATTCGCATGTAAAGTTTTTGATACATGACGGGCGTATATGCTTGCGGTGAGGCGCTCCCTTAGGTATTTGGTCTAAAAAACAGGCAAGAATCTTGGAATACTTTCCAAGCTTGATGCAGAGTGATTTCACTCTGGACTAGTTTTAAGGCTCTGAGCGCCATCTATTGGCAGCACATACAAACTTGCAGGAGTATCATCGAATGAGCAATAACACTCAATAATTATTGTATCTTGTTTTCCGAATCATAGATGATCGGTAGCTATTGAAACAAATTATTTGCTTCATTCGTTTAATTCACTCAATGAGTTTATAATTCATATTGAACTCTTGACCTTGGAGTATAAATAAAAGTGTCTGGCGCCTCTCTCTCATTTTATTTAATAAAACTATAGACATCGACATACATGTGGACGGAGAACCGTTCCTGAGAAGAAGGTAATGGTAAGCCTGTCATAGTTCAAAATAAAACATAGTTCTCACGTTACAAGCCGATTCGATATTATACACCAAGGCACGCACAGCTTCGATCAGTAGACGAACATTGTGATATATTTATTTCTGACACATGCGTAGTGTTAATTCGACATAATTTGCTCTTCGAGTTTTGGTCGAACTGTACTAATTTCGTAGGATACATACGCCATAACGTAAATAAGTAGTTAGAATCTAAGTAAATAAACGTGTGTGTTTAGTCTATGGTCGTATTCCTGAAAAAGTCCGCCCTAAAATTAAGGTCATAAATAAATAAAAACAATTATTTTTAATAAATAATTTAATGTTTTTAGTAAAAGACGTTACAGTTGAAGTATCTCCTCAGCTTTCTCAGGTTTCTTCAAAATTGGTGGTTTGGCTTAGGTGTAGGTAGGTACCTTACGTGTGCATTCATTAAAAATATTTTCTAGTATCAAAACTATAATTCCTACTACACAATGTGACCAGCCGCAGATTTTTAGAATTTCCCGCCAAAACTTTGAGTAACAGACTATAGAATCTAAGTTAATAAACGTGTGTGTTTAGTCTATGGTCGTATTCCTTGGGATTATTCCTGTGAAAAAGTCCATCCTAAGATTAAGACATAAATAAAAACAATTATTTTGAATAAATATTTTAATGTTTTTAGTAAAAGACGTTACAGTTAAAGTATCTCCTCAGCTTCCTTTTTTTTCAAGTTTGCTGGTTTGGTACAGGTGTATTTCATGAATTGTCTCAAAATATCGTCATCTAAATTAAATTCATCTTTGGAACATTAATCATATAAGTTTGTTCGCCGCATTCCGAGGGTTAAGGAATGATACATATAACATACCTACATAATAAAAATTATGTTTCCAGTATTTACATACATTTTATGATTAACTATAAATTATCGTTAAAATATGTATACATGTCTGCAGTTTATTGTCGAAACGATTTGTATTACATCAAATGGTTCGTAGGTATATAATTATTAACCGACTTCAAAAAAGGAGGAGGTTCTCAATTCGAACTAATTTTTTATTTTTTTTTTGTATGTTTGTTACTCGATAACTCCGAGAACCGTGAACCGATTTTCAATTTTTTTTTTTTATCGAAAGGGTATAACTCCGAGTTGGTCCCGTTGGCACTAAGTCGGGATCTGATGATGGAATCTTGGAGAAATCGAGGGAACTCTTCAAATGTTATAGGGACATGTACGGCGCTTTCGGTAATTTATTGATAAGGTCAAGAATTTACATTCAGTAAATAGGATTTGGTGTAAGGAAACTGATGATGAACACCACAGATCTAGTATTTTAGTTTTACTGAAGTCGGTTCTTTTTTTTGTTAAAAATTATAGTTATTTTCATAGTATGACTGCAGGATGATGATGTTTCGGGCTTGAAAGGTTTTAACCTGAACCTGAAACAAAAAAATATGCAATGAGTTGACAATCAACGTATGGAAGTGTATTTTCACTCAGCCTATTGATTTACATACCCTCGGCGCCATAGAACAAAAAAAATGCAGCATCAGGCCATTTGGGTTGCGAGCAGGACAAGTTATTTAACTTACAGCGCACATATTCATTGAAATTAAGAAAAACTGTGTATAATTTTGATAAACTAAACATTTATAATGAAGTTTAAAATTAAGAACACATGACAAGGGGTGGAAGCGGCAAAATGAACGGTATATAAAGTACAATATCGCCCATAAGTAGTTAGGTCTAATCTAATTGTGACGCGCTGGCGGGACACATGCCCTGCCAGATAAGTTGCTACTGACTACCCTGCCATGTCGAATATTTTGTGGGCCGCCGTAATAATAATATAGCTCTTAATCATCGCGTTTAGCCTTTGAGTTCAGAACGTTCGGAAGAAATCAGAGAGGTTCAAATCTAAATCAACTAAAAGTGAGCGAGACTGTTAAGAAATCCGAAGTTCATTTTACTCACTCACGTTAGTCTGAAACAGACGATTATACTACGATCCGACATTCTGATACCGAGGCATATTTTAGTATTGTAATCTGTTAATGGCGATTTAATTGCCCTTGATATACGTTCGTGAAGTACTTTTTTTTGAAAAATTACTATCAATAAAATTTAACATGAACGTTACCCATGCATTGCTCGATAGGGATACATTTCCCTTTGTTGTTTCTGTAGTATCCTGATTTGCAGCGGCACTGAGGCTTGCAGCATTTGATGGCGTCGGTGCAGTTGAACTTCGACCAGATATTCGAACACCCGTCTGTCGGAGGGCACGTCGGGGGACACTCGTCGAAGTATTCGTTTGGATCGTCACAGGTACGAGGAGCTGCAAACAGAGAAAACATTTAGTGCAACAAAGGTATGTAAAATGGCCACATTAGAACACTTATTTCGTTTCAGATTTATTCTTATTTTCGCCACACGGATTCTTAAAGACCCATTTAGGCTTGGCGCATGCCGCATATGGGTTTCATTGCGTTGCGGCTACCGACGTACAACAATTATAATAGCTTGATCTAACATCGCAATGTAATGGAACTGGCACACCAGGTTTACGCCTCATCTAAATGAGTTATTCGTCTTTAATTACTCGAGTAAAATAGGTACATTTTTTAATTCCAGGGTTTATGTGTATGGATAATATCAATACGATAATAATAATCGATCCAAAAAAAAACCTGGTAATGGAAACTTATAGACTGTTGAATAAATACAGATACGCATATGTGCAAGAATTTAAGAACCATTAAGTAATACATACGGCAGTCCTTAGGTTTGACACAACTCTCGTCGTCAGCGCGCACGTATCCCTTGTTGCAGAAGCAGTTTTCGACGCACTGGTCGGTGCACGCCGTGCAGTTGTCGCCTCTATTCTGGCAGGTTGGGGGACAAGCAGAGCCGCAGGAAGAGTATGTCTCGTTTGCGTGGCATTGAGGTGGCGCTGTGGAAATCACGTATTGAGCTATGAGTAATGTAATATTTATTTTATTGCAATCCTTCTTAACCATTCGTTCAAAGCTGAGCACGATCCCGTTAGAGGTAAATCTATGTGCATCGTTTTTCCGGAAATATAATTTCACAAGCAAGCCTAAAAATAGTCTATAGTAAATAAAGAGTGGTATAAAACAAATATTTCAATTAGAGTACTTAACATTCACAAAGTATGGGCTTCTGGTGTAGCTATGAGCGATGATAACATCTTCCCATCAGATAGCTCGTACGTCCGTTTGTCACAGTATTTTAAAAATTCGGTCCAATATAAATTATATACTAACAGCACTCGCAGACAGGAACGCAGGTGCCGTTATCGTGCCTCAAGTATCCTTCGACACAGAGACACCCAGTGTCGACACAAGCTAGGCTGCACATCCTTCCGTCGCCTCTGATTCTGGTCTTGCAGGTTTTGTGGCAGGAGTTGTAACATTCGGAGAGCACTTCGTTTTTCTTGCACACTATATTTTTAGCTGAAAAATGTGGACATTGGATATACCTACAGACGGACATAATATTGAACAGTAGATGTAGAGGTGACTTAAATGTAATGGTCCCTTTATAAGCGTAAAATTGAATGATAACATATGTTCAGTGACTTGTTGTAGCTTGGTCCTTATATAGTAAAACATGAACATGTTATCATTCCATTTTCCAAAATATGCGAGTATTCTATGAAAAACATAGCCAAATATTTATTCTTTCATATACTACGCAGAATTATGCATAATAATAGCTATATATCAAATATTCATGCTAGTTTATGACATCGTCACTATTCAATGCATACTTACGACATTTTTTCGTAGCAATACACAGTCCATTGCTGTTTCTGACATGCCCATCATTACAGAAGCAGCCACTTCGCGGTTCACAAGGACCGATTTGTGCTCCAAGATCATAGTTCTTGCAGGTCAGGTCACATTTGGTTCCGTCTGTCTCATAATGCTCGTTGATGCCGCATTCTGGTGTAGATGGACCCCCATCTAATAGAGGAAACAAAATAATAAATTGACAAATTAACTACAAACGTATACTTTCTTTCACTTGTGTCCTACTATTACGACTGTTGTCATTTACGTAGAGAAGATCGCGTCCATGGGAACTTCATGCTTGATAAAACTTTTTGTGATTTTGACGCAATTTAATTTACAAAGTTTCGATGTCTTTTGAGCTCCAGTTGTGCAGAACAAAAACGTGCGTTGTTACGTGCGTCGGCGTATTATGAGCAGCATTTTAGTCGCTATTTAATAACATTCAGAGAGGTCGGTTTTCGTTGAATAATCGTGAAATTCACGTTTCAAACTTACTTATCGGGCAAAGATTGCTTGGTATACACGGATCTTTGTCAGTGCCGTTCCTCAAGTACTCGGGAAGACAGTCGCATCCCGGCTCGCATTGCGTGACGTTTCGGCAGTCGTAGTCGGTATAAATCGAAGCGCATGTTTGTGGAGGACATATTATACGACACGTGCTATATACCTCATTTGCTTTGCATTGAATTGGTTTGGCTGTAATTAGAACAAACAAGGATATGTTAATGTACTGCGCTCTGTGCAGTGCTTGTATTAGATGCATATGGTAGGGACAACTTGATTAGACTGCTTATTCAAATGATAAATTGAAGGCATAGCAAACGTGGACGAAGAGCAGTCGGGCATTATTAATTCCAAAGCTATAATAAGCTAAAGTCATGGATTTACCACTTAGACCGTTATAACTGTAAGCTAACGATTTTCAGTGGTTGTTGGCCCTTTATCCACCTATCGGAGAATGAATAAGGCCTACTTTGATACGCGTGGAAGATATTAGTTAGTTATTTTTCAGATTTTCAGTATTACGGGTTTTGCACCTATTACGATTACGGAACCTAGAAAAGAACAATTAAAAAGTACGTATGACTTACGACATTTATTTGCTGGAACACAGTTGCGATTACAATCACGATAGTAGCCCTTCTTGCAAATACATTTAGGTTGGCAGTTCAACAACAGAGTGTTGCAGACGACAGGGGTATCGTTTATATTCGAGCAATCTTCTTTAAGGCAATCTGAAGGGCATCCTGACCAGATTTCGTTTTTGTTACATTTTTGTGGGGCTGAAAAATATATTTTTGATAAGCGATATTTTCTAAATAGCAATAATTTCGCGGGGTTATCGCTCGTAGAACCTATGGCTGCTAGGGTAGAAAGATGCTCGAGTAGAGACTTTGAGGAGGAAGATGCCACATTGGTGGCAGTCAATAAACACAACATATTATATGAGAAGTTTTAAAATAATTATGAACCCTTTAATAAAATAAAGACAAATAAATAGCATATTTAGGAACTATTTGGTATTACGTACTCTATAGTAAAAACTAAAGCTAAATAATTTCCCGAAAAGCGCGAAAAAAATAGAATAGCTAAAAGTGTAATGACGTAGAAAATCTAATGTCATGATTGCAACTTAAAGTATATGCATCACAGCATGAAATACTATCTTATTAATAAGAAAGTTAAGTACATCATTATTTGACTACATTTGATAAAGCAAATAGGTACAGCGCTGGGTTTCACATTAGCAAAGTAAATACTGGGGCTAAAATGAAATGTAATCTGGAATATCAAGTAGATTCCGCGAATGTTTTGACATGTCGCTCGTAGTACGAGAGCCCACGACCAAAATTTTTGTCTCATAGCAATACGGCCAAAACCGCATCAAATCGATAGATACGATTATCCTGAACTCGAAAATACCAATATCAGACATTTTCCGCGTAGCGTTTGATCTGACCGAATTTTCAAAATTGTCAAAGAATTTTACCGAACTGCATCATAGCAATATGTCTGATTTACAGACTGTAGTTGAATGATAGTTCTGAGATACCGGAAACATATTTTTCAGACGTTAGTGGTGTAGCGCAAACCCGTAAAATCACTTAAAAAAATTAAAAATGAGACAAAAAAAATGTCTCATAGCAATACGTCTGAAAATCTTTTTTATTAGTACATTTTGGTTATTTGATGCGAACAAAACAATTTTCAGACGGAAATGTGAACGCATTAAATTTTGAGACCGTTTTGAAAATGTTAACAAATTTTACCGATCGGTATCATAGCAATATGTCTGAAAATTGTTGGACATGATAAAATAAGTTGTCAACATGTGCAAAAAAATTATATCAGACAAATTAAGTGTAGCACCTTCTCTATCAGACAACTTTTCGATACTCAGATATCATTTAAAAATCGTATTGAGGCATCTTGAATTTTCTGTTACAAACCAATGAATACGTTGCGACCCTGAATTTATTAGATGATAATTAACAAAGAATTTACCCGAAAC
This sequence comes from Apotomis betuletana, assembly GCA_932273695.1. NCBI lineage: Eukaryota > Metazoa > Arthropoda > Insecta > Lepidoptera > Tortricidae > Apotomis > Apotomis betuletana. Next base: position 18,692,741 of record OW026300.1, read on the forward strand.
CGTAACATTGAAGTTGAAGGACTGAAATAAATCGCACAAAAGGAAACTGGGATATAGATACGACGACACGATATACATAATATATAAATACATATATAGATAACATCCATGACCCAAGCACAAATATTCGAGTTCATCACACAAATACTTGGCCTGGCCGGGATTCGAACCCAGGACCGCCGGCTCAGTAGGCAAGTGCTTTAAAAAGTGAGCCAACCGCGTCGGCATATTGTACACAAGCACGTCAAAAACAATACCCTCAAATAGAAATGCTTATTAGAAAATACTTTGCTTTGCTTAGTCACAACGAGGACATAGTTACATAAGACTAAAAGAATTAAATAAAAAAAATCGTTAGTATTCAACTCCAGAAGAAATTAAAACGAAAATAGCTTAAAGTGTCGAATACCGTTTATTGATTAGATGTGGATTCGTTTTTCAAAAGTTTCTCTTGTATAGATCAATAAAATTTTGATTTAATATATTAGATTTGTTTTATTGTACTACCTATGTTTCTACATGAATAACTTAAAATTAATGCCGTTTAAATATTTTTCACCGTTGGTTAAAATTCTCCCACATTTTAAAGTTTGAGAATCTGTGAACAGCATGATGACGTAGGCTTGTGTCAGTCACGTGGTTCGCGAGTCTCGGAATGGAATACCTGGCGGAGTATATTATTATACCATGGTTCCAACGTTTGGAGCAGCTGGCGAGTGAGCTGTATAATAGTAACGTAACAAGCGCTGAGGCTGTTGAAATTAAATACTGATTGATTTGATAGTTTTGGTTTTATTTAAAGCACACTTGAGTAACTTTTACAAAAGAAATAAGTAATGACATCTGTCATCTGTCAAAGTACATATAATAGACAAGGGAGATTCTTGAATATCTATTAAGGCTGTAAATTTAAAAAAACATTTAACAGAGGCGTCGGCCAGGCGACTCCGAAACGTTATTTTCATTTTTGGGAGTATATTCTACACTTAAATTGTCTGAAAACAGGTTTTTGGTAATCATGGCAGCAATACGAAAAGTTGAAAAAAAAAATTATCCGTATTGCTATGATATAGGTCGGCTAAATTTGTTGACATTTTCAAAAATGCGCTCAGGCTATATGCTACGCGCAAAATGTCTGAAAACAAACTTTTTCGTAATACAATTATAAAATCTATGTATATTTTCACTATCAGACGTATTGCTATAATACTGACTGTCTTTTTTTTTGACACAGCAGAAATGGCCTCCCACGCAGTTGCTACACTTTCGACCGTTACTACACACCTAGTCGGGTTCAGAATCATACAATCTAACGATTTTATAGGGTTTTTGCCGTATTGCTATGAGACATGGTTTTGGTCGTGAGCTCTCGTACTATCGACTAAAACTTGTTTATTTTACATGTGAAGAATTTACCTTAATAAATTTAATGAAATTTAACTTTGAAGCAGATAGAAGTGTGTATGTTTCTTTGACTAGGGATTTTCAAAAATACATCTCTATTATCTAATCTAGATTATAGATATATATTTTATCTTATATAAATTTTGCTATTCAATTTCAAAATAGTATTTTTCATATTAAAATTCTGAGCCTTTTTTGAAAGCAATGCATATTTGGTTACTCAGCCTAAATTAGTAAAGATTAGTTACTTATGGTGTGGTTTAAATTTATTATGCTGTTTTAAAAAGTACAGTAAAACTTTATATTATAATATGCCTTCTAATTTATCTTAAGAGGATATATCACTGCTTCTTTTCCCAAACTATCGCTTTACGTTAAGTTTGCACCTGTTAACTATGGAGTCGAATACAAAAGGGGTCCAAACTTAGCATAACTGGTTTATACAAATACAGGTTTTGTTCTCGTCTGTTCTCTCCTTAAACTTAACCAATCTTTACGAAATTTTACAAATTGAATAAAAAGAAAATGTTCTGTGTCGGACCATTTTGAGTTTTTCGCAAATGATTATAGAATTTGTGTACTAGGCGGCCGTTTGCGGCGGAATTTTAGCCAAAAACAGACGCTTAGTACTATCAATTCCATGATAAGAAGCGCAATAATCGAAACGGTCCGACACAGAATATTTCCTTCCCATTCAGTTCTCAAAGTTTCCTAAAGATTGGTTAAGTTTTGGAGGAAACAGACGAGATCGAAACCTCGAGTTGTATCGAAAAAAGAGCAGTAGTATTACCTCTTAACATAAATTTGTTGGTATATTAAGATTCATTAGAATTAATTTACTACTCTGCAAGTCTGCGCCCACTTCAAGCATCTCTGTTTGGCCTTATGGTTGACTAGTACAGAATGCCATTTGGCATTAAGTTCGCCATTTGTACTGATACTGACTGTTGTTTTGTACAATAAAGTTTGAATAAATAAATATAAATAAATATTAGGTATATCATTTTAAACATGATTTACAATCGTATTGCATGTAGAAACTTCAGAAATTATATGAAACTTACGGCACTCTGAGGCGTACTTGCACTGTTGGTCCTCCTTACTTGTGCGTCTATAGTTGATCTTACATACACACCCAGGGAGGCAAGGATTGGGCGTCTCACAGATAACTCTATTTGGGCTGTTACTGGTAGGACAGTAATCACTTGGACAAGGCACTTTGCAGGAGACAAAAGTTTCATTTCTGCCGCAAGGGTTGCCACCTGAAAGGTAAGTGTTAAACTGTTAGACAAAAGGAATACTAAGGTATTAAAAAACTTAAAAAGTTAACAGATATTTCAATAAGTATCAAATTTTAGAGAACTAAGTAATTTTGAAATAAGTAAGTTTCAAATGACATAGTAACTAATAAGAAAATAAACTACATTCGAAATTATATAAGGAAGTCGCTGCGCTTCATACCTCTAATAAGATTATAAACATCACTGACAAAGGACGAACAGTATACCTGTGTAGTACCTATCAGGTTTTGGATCTTTCGTAATATGAGTAACTTTAAGAGAGGATTAAAAATTAAAGTTCACTTCAAAGGTTTTACAACTTATCTCACGAAGTGACGCATGCCGTGCATCACTTACGTACGTGACACAGTAGTGATTACATACTCTTTGCGTGACACTGCCACATAGGTATCGCAAACTTGTAAACTAAGCAAATATAGTACAATATAGTTAATAAAAAAAAACAGTAACCCAAACGACTACCTTCTTTCAAAAAGGTATTACCAATAAATCTAAAAATCAGTTCACAAAATCTGGTGAGGTAATTTATAGCCGCATATTACTGGGACATAGGGCGCGAGACGAAGCCATTTCAATCGAAATTTATTCCGTCCCACATTTTTCTAGCCTCATAAGCACTTTATAACAATAGGTCACTGTGGTCCTAAACACACAGCTTTAGCCACTTATCGTGGCCTCCAAGCCCTGCCATTTCTACCAAGGGAATGTTGACACAAAAATATTTTCCCTGGGTATATTTACCTTGGCATTTTTCTGGGAGAATACATTTGCCGTTGGTCTCTGAAAGTATGTAGCCATCTTTGCATTCGCAGCCTATGGGGACGCAGGCTTTTCTACATTGTATGGCATTTGGTGCATTGCAAGTAGCCGGGCAGGCTAGTGGGCATACTTTGATTTGAGCGTTCGGATCATCGTTGCACGTTTTCTGAACTACGATAAAAGATAAAAATTTATGTGACAAGTAAGATAAACAGTGTGTTTTTTTATGTTCGTCTGACGATACTTCCACCTGTAATAAGTGTTTAATTGTTATTATCAAGAGACTAAAGACTCCGGAAAGGTTCTTAAAAAAGGGCCAAACGATAGCGCTTAACCTGACTTGAACTTTTTTAGATAAACTTCACAGAAATAATTTAACTAATACCAGTTTACCTAACCATGATGGTGCTGTTAAAACATGTTATACATATTTTTAAATACTTTGGGCTACTTACTAGGACATTCTTCCGGGGCAACGCACTTTCCTCCCTTCTCCGATAAGACATATCCCTTTTTGCACACACATGCATTTTCTATACAGATCTGCGAAAAACAAGGTCCGGGATTTGGTTTGGCGCAAGTTGCGCGGCAATTTAGGTTTAGACCGCATTTAACTCTTTCTGCATTCGGATCACTGCATTGGTTATTGGCTGAAATAAAGATTTTATATGTTTCATTTTAAAAGCAATACGACATATTTTTAGTAGCAGTTGTCCTTGAGATATTGAGCTAGCATTGGAACAAGTGATATGATCTCAACCTAGCTAGCCAATAATAAAGCTAAAAATTCAAAATGTTGCTGTTATGTTCAGTTTTAGTAGCATTTCCTATATAACTCGTTAAATGAGGATCAGCTGCTATTGTCGGGGGTTGATTAAGAGGCCTTATTCATTTTGAAATATTTTTTTCATGTTATGACAAATATATTGATAATTTCAACCAACTTTTTAAAGAGTCCTTTACTTGTCCCTGAGTTCTTGAAAGTAACATAGCTTACTCCACCGTGATACAGTTTTTAACTAGTACGGGGAGTAAAGGACATCATTATACTCTTCGGATGTAATTTAACAACTACATAAAAGTAACAAGTGCTACCTAAACATGTATTTGTATTAGATAATATATTAAGTTACCTATATGTAGGTCCTACTAAAATTTAAAGATAGGAAAAAAAGAGAAATGTTAAAGGTCTTCGCACATTATAACAACTCAACGGCGACTCGATTCTATGCCAAATATTGAAATTTAAGCCCTATGTCATATTCACTAGGTTTAATTTCAAAAAATGATATTAGTAGTGGACGACGAGTGGACGACGCGTCGGTGCATCGTCGAAATTAAACCTAGTTAATATGACATAGGGCTTAAATTTCAATATTTGGCATAGAGTCGAGTCGCCGTTGAGTTGTTATAGTGTGCGAAGACCTTAATTTGTCAAGTAGTTGTTTTTTGAATAAAGTTATTTTATTATTATTATTATTATTGTATGTCGCACCCTTTCACGAGACAATAGTGTCCTGGACCTTTGGGAGGCGTGCACGGAGCCGAAGCCAACGAGCAGAGGCCCTTTCGACAATTTAATGAAATGTAAGGGGTACACCATGCGGATGCTCCCCCTGCCTGTGTTATGGGACGCACACAGAGACAGCACCCGCTAGATGTAAGAACTATTGTGGTTGTATGGATTCTAAACATGGTACTAGGCTATTACATGAAATGCGATGGACTAACTACTGGTCTATTGTTTGAGACAGCCGGACGTCTACCAAGAAAAGTGTCTCATAGCAAAAAAACTGGTAGACGATGACTCGCCTCCCGCTAGATCGGCCCCCATAAAAAGCGACACATAGAGTGGCTTAAGGGCAACACCAGTGCGGAAGGCTAAGGGCGGAGAGGTGTAATACTGGGCTTTAAACCGAAGCCAACTAACCCCTTACGTTTCCACATCCGCCCCCGAGCCGCAACTCTCGCGACTCCACTCTGGCCGGCCGGCTTAGGCAAGACAGAGGCGGAGGCCCCGACCCATCACCCCCCGTCAGGATCCCCCAGGAGCACTCAGGTACGTGGGGTCGCTACCCCCCAACAGCTCGCCATAAGCTGCCCTGCAATGACTGACTGCGCTGGTAAAACCAGCGGGCGATGGGGTCGTCACATCCCTACGCCTTTATTATTATTATTATTATTTCATGCTTTCATTGCGTGCTGTCGAAAATAAGTAAAAAAAAAAGATTTCTGCGTGAATTTTGTCGAATTCGAGTGAAGTAACATTAATAATATGTTAAGAAACATGTTTGATCATACAGAAAAATGTCTAAAACAATCGGCATTTTTGAACGGATAAGGAGCCTTAAAGTGTTTAATTCTGGTTATTATTAATGATTTTCGATGCACCTAATACCTAAGTCTATTGCTTACCAGGGCATTGGTCTTCAGGTATACACGTTCCATTCTTTTCAGATAGTATGAACCCTTTCTTACAAACACAGTCATCTACTATACAGATCTTTATACAGGGTCCTGGGTTCCGCTCAGCGCAGGTCGGCCGGCACTGGGCGGATGGAGCACACTTAACTCGTTCAGCGTTTGGATCATTGCATTGCTGTTTGTTAGCTGAAATAAATACAATTATAAGAATTAGCCAATGATATATGTACCTATATCTAACGTTTTCCTAAATCATCATAGATCTGGGGGCACGGTAGTGCCCCCGCCAAGACGAAAAAAAAAGAGGCGGGGCACTACCTACCTTTTCTCGAACCGTTTCGTCTCATTTTCAAACCCTCATAGTTTCGTCCCAGTTAACACCAGAGCACCCAAATTCACAGGTTAAGATGCAGTTAGGGAACATATGAAATGTACTAAATTTCATTGATCTAGCTTTTATACTTTAGGTTTTATTGGTACCTAAAATACGCCGATTTTGCCACTCACTCACTTATGTATCAAAACCTCTGGGGTACTTCCCGATGACCTAGAAAGCTGAAATTTGGTATGTAAGCTAGGTTTAGTACACAAACAATAGAATAATTCTGAAACTTGGAACTTTTACCCCCCAACCCCTTAAACTAGGGGATGAAAGTTTGTATGAGACTTTCGCAAATTTTGATACTAGAGGTCTGAAAATTTATACCTATTGGGCTCAGCTCATTGTTATAAATAAAATACACATTCTAGGATTTTTAGAAAATCACCCCCCACCCTTAAAATAAGGGGATGAAAGTTTGTATGGGCTTTCCATAATGGGGGATAAAAGTGTATATAATATATATATATATGGGGCTAAACGTAAGTATTTCTTAAATACACAATTATTATACTATACTATAATTATATTATACTTACTTAGAAACACTTCAGCACAAAAAAAAAAACATATAAATTAAAAATTACCTTACAAAAAGAAATGAGATCCCACCAAAAACATTTCATGTAAAATTGGCTGCCAAGACTCACATGCTCATAACGCTTTCGCTGTAAAAAAGTGGTCAGATCCCTCGAAAAGCCAAGCCCCTAAGCCCTGAGTATACTAATCCTACACCTTGGCTTCAAAAGTATGGCTTGGCCGTTTCATAAAGTACCGTAAATAAGTTTAACGGACTGTCCGGCCTATATGGTAAGGAATTAAGTTTAATATATTTTATCATGAAGACATAAACTTAATTTCTTGATACCGTATGGGCCAGACGGTTCTGTGGACTTATTTACGTTACTCTATGAAACGGCCAAGCCATACTTTTGAAGCCAAGGTGTAGGATTAGTATACTCAGGGCTTAGGGGCTTGGCTTTTCGAGGGATCTGACCACTTTTTTACAGCGAAAGCGTTATGAGCATGTGAGTCTTGGCAGCCAATTTTACATGAAATGTTTTTGGTGGGATGTCTGTCTCTAAGAAGATCACAGATCAAAGCTTGCCACTGGATAGAGTTTACTGACCTATTTTTAAATGTCTATTGTAAATGCATCTTAATATTGCATAACACTACGTTTTCATTTTTTCATTTTCATTTATTTATTGCAATACCATGGTTATAATTACAAGATGTTAAAAGATTGTTAGTGTACATGGTTACCCTGATAGGGTGTAGCAATTTCTTAAGAATACATTTATTTTAAAATAATCAATGCGTCAGATAACATTATCAACATTACTTGGTCAAGAAAATTAACTATGTGCTCACGAAACTTATTTGTCAAGTTAAATACATATACAAACAAAGAACTATTATAACATTAAATTAAAAAAGTCAACAACAGTCAAAAATCATAAACCGGATTGTGTTCAGAGTAGTGTGTGTGTGTGTGTGTGTGTGTGTGTGTGTGTGTGAGTGCGTGCGTGCGTGCGTGCGTGCGTGCGTGCGTGCGTGCGTGCGTGCGTGCGTGCGTGCGTGCGTGCGTGCGTGTGTGTGTGTGTGTGTGTGTGTGTGTGTGTGTGTGTGTGTGTGTGTGTGTGTGTGTTGTGTCTGTGAGTTATGCACTATATGTGAATCGAATCGTCTGACATGAATTGTTGCACCGAGTAATATGAATTATTAATAAGAAGTTTTAATACTTTTAATATATAAAATAAGTAGCTAGATTAACGTGTTAGCAATTTTTCAATATATGTATATCTACCAGGCTACCACATTTTCATTACACGTGATTACACTCAACGCAACACAGGTTACTCCAACTTTGGGCTTTTAATCCGATGTAATGAGAATGTGTTATTGGAAAATGAACGGTATAATCTACGTATATTTACATGTGAACATGAGCAAATTTTATTTTAGTTAAAACGAATTAACACATACTTACAAATGAACTGGAAGATCTATTTTATGTTTTTTTTTTCTGTTTATGATTGGGGTGTAGTAGGTAATAGTTCTGTTTCTGATTGTAGCAGAAACTGACGATTAACATCCATCGGTGACCAATCAATTGATGTGGCATCCTTTAGACATAAGTATGTATAACTCACAGCACTGTCTAGCAGGGACATACATGTCGGTATAGTTTCTAACTTGTCCCTTCTTGCAGACGCACCGCGGCTGGCACTGGGTCGGGAGCAGCGTGTTGCAGGTGCTGGACTGGTTGTCAACGTCAGCACAGCTTTCATGATGACCCTACATAACTACATATAACTCACAGAACTGTCTAGCAGGGACACACATTTCGGTATAGTTTCTAACTTGTCCCTTCTTCCAGACGCACCGCGGCTGGCACTGGGTCGCGAGCAGCGTGTTGCAGGTGCTGGCCTGGTTGTCAACGTCAGCACAGCTTTCATGATGACCCTACATGACTACATATAACTCACGGCATTGTCTAGCAGGGACACATATATCGGAATCGTTTCTAAAGTGTCCCTTCTTGCAGACGCACCGCGGCTGGCACTGGGTCGGGAGCAGCGTGTTGCAGGTGCTGGCCTGGTTGTCGACGTCAGCACAGCTTTCATGATGACCCTACATAACTACATATAACTCACGGCATTGTCTAGCAGGGACACACATGTCGGTATAGTTTCTGACTTGTCCCTTCTTCCAGACGCACCGCGGCTGGCACTAGGTCGGGAGCAGAGTGTTGCAGGTGCTGGCCTGGTTGTCGACGTCAGCACAGCTTTCATGATGACCCTACATAACTACATATAACTCACGGCATTGTCTAGCAGGGACACACATGTCGGTATAGTTTCTGACTTGTCCCTTCTTCCAGACGCACCGCGGCTGGCACTGGGTCGGGAGCAGAGTGTTGCAGGTGCCGGACTGGTTGTCAACGTCAGCACAGCTTTCATGATGACCCTACATAACTACATATAACTCACAGCACTGTCTAGCAGGGACACACATGTCGGTATAGTTTCTAACTTGTCCCTTCTTCCAGACGCACCGCGGCTGGCACTGGGTCGGGAGCAGCGTGTTGCAGGTGCTGGACTGGTTGTCAACGTCAGCACAGCTTTCATGATGACCCTACATAACTACATATAACTCACGGCATTGTCTAGCAGGGACACATATATCGGAATCGTTTCTAAAGTGTCCCTTCTTGCAGACGCACCGCGGCTGGCACTGGGTCGGGAGCAGCGTGTTGCAGGTGCTGGCCTGGTTGTCGACGTCAGCACAGCTTTCATGATGACCCTACATAACTACATATAACTCACGGCATTGTCTAGCAGGGACACACATGTCGGTATAGTTTCTGACTTGTCCCTTCTTCCAGACGCACCGCGGCTGGCACTAGGTCGGGAGCAGAGTGTTGCAGGTGCTGGCCTGGTTGTCGACGTCAGCACAGCTTTCATGATGACCCTACATAACTACATATAACTCACGGCATTGTCTAGCAGGGACACACATGTCGGTATAGTTTCTGACTTGTCCCTTCTTCCAGACGCACCGCGGCTGGCACTGGGTCGGGAGCAGCGTGTTGCAGGTGCCGGACTGGTTGTCAACGTCAGCACAGCTTTCATGATGACCCTACATGACTACATATACCTCACGGCATTTTCTAGCAGGGACACATATATCGGAATCGTCTCTAAAGTGTCCCTTCTTGCAGACGCACCGCGGCTGGCACTGGGTCGGAAGCAGAGTGCTGGCCTGGTTGTCGACGTCAGCACAGCTTTCATGATGACCCTACATGACTACATATATAACTCACGGCATTGTCTAGCAGGGACACACATGTCGGTATAGTTTCTGACTTGTCCCTTCTTCCAGACGCACCGCGGCTGGCACTGGGTCGGGAGCAGCGTGTTGCAGGTGCTGGGCTGGTTGTCGACGTCAGCACGGCTTTCATGATGACCCTACATGACTAACATATAACTCACGGCATTGTCTAGCAGGGACACATATATCGGAATCGTTTCTAAAGTGTCCCTTCTTGCAGACGCACCGCGGCTGGCACTGGGTCGGAAGCAGAGTGCTGGCCTGGTTGTCGACGTCAGCACAGCTTTCATGATGACCCTACATGACTACATATATAACTCACGGCATTGTCTAGCAGGGACACACATGTCGGTATAGTTTCTGACTTGTCCCTTCTTCCAGACGCACCGCGGCTGGCACTGGGTCGGGAGCAGCGTGTTGCAGGTGCTGGGCTGGTTGTCGACGTCAGCACGGCTTTCATGATGACCCTACATGACTAACATATAACTCACGGCATTGTCTAGCAGGGACACATATATCGGAATCGTTTCTAAAGTGTCCCTTCTTGCAGACGCACCGCGGCTGGCACTGGGTCGGAAGCAGAGTGCTGGCCTGGTTGTCGACGTCAGCACAGCTTTCATGATGACCCTACATGACTACATATATAACTCACGGCATTGTCTAGCAGGGACACACATGTCGGTATAGTTTCTGACTTGTCCCTTCTTCCAGACGCACCGCGGCTGGCACTGGGTCGGGAGCAGCGTGTTGCAGGTGCTGGGCTGGTTGTCGACGTCAGCACGGCTTTCATGATGACCCTACATGACTAACATATAACTCACGGCATTGTCTAGCAGGGACACATATATCGGAATCGTTTCTAAAGTGTCCCTTCTTGCAGACGCACCGCGGCTGGCACTGGGTCGGAAGCAGCGTGTTGCAGGTGCTGGACGGGTGCGTACCATGAGATATAACTACATAATATATAATTTCATATTAATAACGTTCACAAGATATAATAAACTTTTGCTATAACATCAAAATCAATATTTTTATTAGGAATAACGGTCAATTAGCATAATACTCATATTGTAGAATGTTTTTTTATATAACACTCAAATACTCTAAATTCAGTTGATATAACATACATAACGTATATCGATCATAGTATATACTTTCTTTTAGTATAATGATCAGAAAATATAAGCGTATGATATACTAAATAGGTTACAACTGCTACCCCTATGCCCTTAAAATGGAACATGGGTCAAAAACCGAAAACTGTAGGTTAGGTTAGGTTTGTTTTATGACCATGGATAGCGCGACAAAATGCTTGCTTGCATGGAGGTATATTAAAATTTAACAGCGAACTATTGCATAAGTATGTACACAATTGATAATGGCAGATGAAATTCTGGCGAATACGAGTATACCGTTTGGAAGAACTGCGACAAAATGGAATATGGGTCAAAACCCGAAAACTGTAGGTTAGGTTAGGTTTGTTTTATGACCATGAATAGCGGAGCGAGCAAAGCGAGCGGAGCGTCAAAATGCTTGCTTGCATGGAGGTACCTACCTACATTAAAATTTAACAGCGAACTATTGCATACGCCATACGTATGTTCACAATTGATAATGGCAGATGAAATTCTGGCAAGTAAGAGTAAACCAATTTGGAAGAACTGCGATAAAATGGAATATGGGCCAAAAACCGAAAACTGTAGGTTAGGTTAGGTTTGTTTTATGACCATGGATAGCGGAGCGAGCGAAGCGAGCGGAGCGTCAAAATGCTTCCTTGCATGGAGGTATATTAAAATTTAACAGCGAACTATTGGCAGATGAAATTCTGGCGAATACGAGTATACCGTTTGGAAGAACTGAAACAAAATGAAATATGGGTCAAACACCGAAAACTGTAGGTTAGGTTAGGTTTGTTTTATGACCATGGATAGCGGAGCGAGCGAAGCGAGCGGAGCGTTAAAATGCTTGCTTGCATGGAGGTACATATATTAAAATTTTACAGCGAACTATTGCATAAGTATGTACACAATTGATGTGCAGGCGGTTATTCTATACGAGCATTATGCATTTTGGTGTTAGATGTATTGAGTAATATACATTATAAATCTGAGATATTATGAACGTTATACGTTATGATCGTTATATACAATGATATTATACTTAAATAACGTTATACTTAACAAAAATAGATATTTTGATGTTATATCCAACGTTCGTTATACACCTTGAACGGTATACAAAACAAGCTTATACAATATGAGCGTATATAATATGAATATTATAGCATAAGTTCTTATATCTTATATTACTTACCCGTGCTGGACTGGTTGTCGACGTCAGCACAGCTTTCATGATGACCCTACATGACTACATATAACTCACGGCATTGTCTAGCAGGGACACATATATCGGAATCGTTTCTAAAGTGTCCCTTCTTGCAGACGCACCGCGGCTGGCACTGGGTCGGGAGCAGCGTGTTGCAGGTGGTCGGCTGGTTGTCGACGTCAGCGCATCCCTCGCTGAGGCATGCAGATGGGCATGATGACCATATTTCATTCGGCCGGGTGCAGTTTACTGGAGCTACAAAATAGAACAGTAGATGAGTAAAAATATACTAATCTTCAATAAACAGTAACGAGCTAGAAATTAATTGAAAGAACTCATGATTTTAGCGTAAAAAATATCATTACATACGAGGTGCAAATGATCTTCATTCAGACTGAAAAATGAAGCTTGTAGTTACAAAAAGCTTGTCATCAGTTAGCTGGTTGACGCCCACGGCTGGACAAAGACCTCCCTCAGAATATTTCCAAGATGCCACCTGCATCCAATAGCTTCTGATCTTCACTTATTCGTCTATCCACCTTGTGGACTGACGCCAAATTAAACGCAGTACAAGTATTGTAAAGTAAAGGCAAATACTACTTACGACACTCCGAAGCCAATATACATGTGTCATCTGTACTGCTCTTTTTCTTATAGTTCAGTTTGCAAGCGCAGCCGTTAGGACATGGGAATGGTGGGCTGCAGGCAATTATTCCTCGGCTGTCACTCACTGGGCAGTTGCTGGTAGGACAATTGACAGCGCACCAAACAAACGTTCCATTTACTCCGCATGGATTACCGCCTATAAATCACAATTATTTGAATTTTGTGTTGCTTTGTACAGTTATAGAAATAAACACAAGTATCACGACTTTGATATCAAATCATATCAACAAAATAAATACTTTTCAACATGAAATGATTCCTCCTCAAATAAATCCTATCCTCACACATTCATAGAACGATTTCATTCCACTATTGTTATCAGTCATTTTACAAACCTTGAATATTGGATTATATTAAATGACAAATTTCTGATACCCATAAATAAAAGGATTGTAACGTTACCTGGACATTCATCTGGTTTAATACATTTCCCGCCATCTTCTGCTTGCAGGTACCCTGGTTTACACTCGCAGCCTACCGGTGGGGCGTACCGCTTGCACCACGGGCTAGCGTTGGGCGAACTGCACGTCGATGGACACGGTATCGGATTGACCTTTATTACAGCGTTGCTGTCTCCGTTGCAGGGCGCATCTTCTATTATCGAAACAAAAGGTAGTGCTAGTAATGATACGAAGCTATACAGACATTATTTACTTGTAAACGTAAGCATATTAAATTAATAGATATAACTATACAAGTACAGAAGTATCACTCATTTAATCACAGTGAAGGCGGTGCGGGAAATAATTATTTACAATCGCGGTGAGGCTCAAAACATTGAGGCATAGGTAGATATACGGAGTACGCCGCGCCTGACTTAAGCTAGAAAAATCACTGATAGTTTATCGCAGTTTTTTTCTGACCACTTGAATTTTGGTAATACATAAAAAGAAACTAACTTGGACATTGATCGACAGCGATGCATTTGCCGCCCTTCTCAGATAAAACGAATCCTTTCTTGCAAAAACATTGATTTATTGCGCAGCTCTGTATACAAGGCGATGGGTTTGGTGTTGCGCAGGTTGATCGACATGAAGGTGCCGGTGCGCATTCCAATCTTTCTGCGTTGGGGTCATCACAGGGCTGGTTGTTGGCTAAAAATTATCAATAAATAAGTATCTCGTCATTTTATATAAATCAACATGGTTCCAAACTACGCGCAATTAGCTGGACGGAAAGGTGACCAATTATAAAAGATCTGATGCGACACAAAGTTTTCTTTGCGTGCATTATTTTGAATTCAAGAATTTTTTATATACATACACGTTAGTATATCGTAATTATAAAAAAAAAAAAATGGATGTTGTGTAAAGTTTATAAAAGATTAGAATTTTTTTATATACATACACGTTAGTATATCGTAATTAAAAAAAAAAAATGGATGTTGTGTAAAGTTTATAAAAGATCTGATGCGACACAAAGTTTTCTTTGTGTGCATTATTTTGAATTCAAAATATTTTTTATGTAGGTACATACACGTTAGTATATCGTAATAATATGGATGTTGTATAATTTAATTGGAATTTTAAGAAAATATGGTGCTAAACAAAATTGTTGTGAGAACAATTATAAGGCATAATTGTACATAACTTACAGCATTGGTTAGCTGGGATGCATATATCGCTATCATTTCTAAAATATCCCTTCTTGCAGATACACTGCGGCTGGCAGTTCAGAACCAGCGTATTGCAGGTGCTGGGCTGATTATTGACGTCAGCACAGTTTTCTCTAAGGCATGCTGATGGGCACCGCGACCATATTTCATTCGGCCGAGTACAATTAACTGGAGCTGTAAAATGAAAAAGCATTAAATATGGCAGTTTAGTACGAATATTATATCCCTCAGGAACTGTGCAATTCTCCGGAAAGAAAGTAGATTCATGTCAAGCGTTGACTCGTAGCCTTCTACTACGATTTTATAAAATTTAATAAAAATAATTAATTTGGGTGTAGCACATCGTTACTATCGATTCTCAACATAATTTGAGACGGTAGTGCCGATCATAAAGTCTAAATCTTTACGGTATATGGCGCTACGATCCCACCCTAAGGCATGCCGAAGCAACTGGTTGAAAAATTCAATCTCTGGCATCAGGTTCAGTGGTCCAATAGGTAGGACACCCGTGTTGGCCCGGAAAGCCCTTGGAGACGCAGGTTCAAACCCTGCCTGAACCATTAAATTTTTCAACCTTTCGCTTCATTGTAAACATTTGCATTTGCACGACATAGCAAGAGGCTGTTTATGTACAAATTTTACTTACGACAATCTGAAGCCAAAATGCATGTGTAATCTGTACTATTCTTTCTTCTATAGTTCAGTTTGCAAGCGCAGCCACTAGGGCAAGGGTAAGCAATGCTACAAGCAATAATTGCTCGGCTGTCGCTCACTGGGCAGTTGCCGGTAGGACAATTGACAGAGCAAAAAACAAACGTTCCATTTACTCCACATGGGTTGCCACCTGTAAAAGATAATGGTATGAATTTTGTGTAACATTGTTACAATTTAGAAGTAAAATTAGTATCGTGATCGTGACTCAAGTGGCAGTACATTTAAAACGACTTTAACTTGAATACGTGTCCAAAACACTAAACAATCTAAACTAAGGGTGATATAAGTAAATGAATAGTAACATTACCTGGGCATTCATCTGGTTTTATACATTTTCCACCATCTTCTGTTTGGAGGTACCCTGCTTTACACTCACAGCCTACCGGTGGGGCATACCGCTTGCACCACGGACTAGCGTTGGGCGAACTGCACGTGGATGGGCACGGTATCGGATTGACCTTTATTACGGCGTTGTTGTCTCCGTTGCAGGGCGCATCTTCTATTATTGAAACAAAAGGTAGCGTTAGTAATGACACGAAGCTATACCTACAGACATTATTTATTTAAATAGATTTTTTTAATGATTCTGGTACTTACTTGGACACTGATCTACAGCTATGCATTTCCCACCATTCTCTGACAAAACAAATCCTTTTTTGCAGACACATTCGTTTACGGCGCAGCTCTCAATACAACTCGCTGGGTTCGGTGTTGCGCAAGTCGACCGACATGAGGGCGCCGGTGCGCATGCCAGTCTCTCGGCATTAGGATCATTGCAGGGTTTGTTGATGGCTGAAAATTATTAAAGGTTTTATTTAGGATAGAAGAAAATACCAACAAAGAAGTATTTATTTTATTTATTTAAACTTTATTGCACAAAACAAGAATCAGTACAAATGACGGACTTAATGCCTAATGGCATTCTCTAACAGTCAAACATAGGGCCAAACAGAGATAATAGAAGTTTGTGCAAATCAGAAATTAAATTGTACAGAGATAATGTAAGTATTATGATGAAACAACCGAGATAGTCAGAAATCTGAAGCTATCCAGATACCTATTTTCTTTGTGCACATATTAGAAAATACAGTTATTTTTGATGTAGTAAAGGGCAAAGAAGATTTCGTGTGTATAGAATTAAATAATCTGGGTGCAAATGATGATTGTATTTACTAACAATATTTCAAAGGAACATTTTTGCTGGGCTGTTGCACGTGTGAATTTTAAAAGAATGTAATGTAAGAACTTTAATGTTTTCACAAATTATATAGAGCCGTTATTAAACTACAATTTGAATACATACGACAATCTTTTTCTGGAACGCAGATATCCTCGTCGTTTCTATAATGTCCTTTCTTGCAAACGCATCGCGGCTGGCAATTTAAAAGCGAAGGTTTGCAGAAGATAGTCTGATTGGCATTTCTGCAGTTTTCAAAGCGGCATTGGGATGGACAGGGATCCCAGATTTCGTTAGGGCGAGTACATTTTACAGCAGCTGCAAAAATAAATTAAGTTTTCGAACATGCAATGAAATATTGTCGTTACGTTCCATTGACTATGATTTAAACAAAGAGGTTTAAACTACTTGAAATTAGCCTCCTCTTCTTCGGTTATCATTTATCATCTGATATAGCATGTATGAAGTAAACGTGTTTTGATTACTCATTATCATTTGTCAAAGAAAATAAGCTTTTCCGTAAGATTTTGATCATAAAATGAAAGAATTATTTCAAGAAATGGCTTGTAAACTTCGATTGACGTTTAACTAACATAAATAAGGATCAGTGACAGATGCGACAGTTAGGTATTTAATTTGGGGTATCCATTAGGTAACCACACGTTGGGACTTTATTTGTTTTGTTAGCAAAACAATTGAATATAGGTCATTTGAAGAATTGACTTATTGTAATATTATTATTTATCATTAACTGAGCCACAATCAAATGTTTTGTATTACCAATTTGAAGTATATTCTTTTAATCTACTTTTACAGAACTGAACTTACGGCAAGTTGAAGACAAAATACATGTGTCGTCGCTTGTGTTTCTTTTTTTGTAATTCAGTTTGCAGATACAACCACTTGGACATGGGTAAGGTGGATCGCAAGCTATGAGGCCCCGATTGTCATTTACTGGACAATAATCGTTCGGGCATTGGACTCTGCACCACACGAACGTACCGTTTGCACCGCAAGGATTTCCACCTAAAATATTAATGAATGTCTGATATTAGTGTTTATTTCATCTTATGTCCTGGTTCATAGTTTTTATAATGTGAATGTTTGTATGGATGTTCGTTTCTCCATAACAAGCAACACACATGACCTATGACAAAAATAAAACACCAACATAATTCTAAATTCTCGGTAATGCAGTTGGCACTGCAGGCTAATTCTGTACTGGAATAATTTGCAATTTAATTCAGCTCCATTTTTTGCTCAATTGTTTTTGTATTGCCCGTAATAATTTAATATAGTAGAGTTGTTAGTCCGCTGTTTTCTAACATAATTGTGCGCATCGGGTTACAAGCATGAAATTTCTACCACAGATACAGTGTTCCACGGTAATTATTTTCAGATGTGGAGGGAAGTCAGATTCGTCCCCTGTGAGGCGGGAGCGCGGAGTGAATACGGCCAAGTATCCCTCTTTTCTTTCTTTATTACTGGTCAGTTAAGTCTACCAGGACGTGTTTGGTATCATTTCCGTGTAAAACAAATATCAGAAATAAATTTTTTATGTTATTTTTGTATAGTTCTATGTAAAAATATGGGTGTAATGGCCGAAAAGGTAAAAATCACAACAAGTTTTTTTATTCAGTGAGGTAAATTAGTTCAATTTCGTGATCATTTTCAACTTATTATTATTATTTCAAAAAGTTCATTTATTTCGGTTTCTAAAAATATATGCATGTTGGGCACTTCTTATACAAACAGTAGCTTAAAATATATCTTTACGTCGGCGTAACCGACGTAAATCTCCGAACGCATCCTATTTCGCTTCATTAAATACATTAAATAATGATTATTACCATGATTTTACATATAATATTTACTATATACGTCCTAGAAAAACAAATTAGTGTAATTAAAACAAAATATTTTTTTGCTAATGTATCACGAGCACACGGGCTAATCTCAACATCAACAATTTATTTAACTTACTGTTTGTATGAAGAGTGCCCAATATGTATATATTTTTAGAAACTAAATTAAATTTGCTATTATGCAATATTTTTGTTAGTAGTAAATATTCAGGAAATATAACTAATTTATCTCCCTGAAAAAAAAAACTTGTTGTGATTTTTACAATTTCGGAAATACAACCATATTTTTATATGGTACTATAATTAAATAACATGAAAAATGAATTGCTGATATCTGTTTTACATGAAAACGACACCACACAAGTCCTAGTAGCGTTATCTGATCAGCAATATAAAAAGAAAAAGAGGACTCCTTTGTCCTATTCACCCCGCTTTCCCGCCGCACAGGGGACGAATCTGATTTCTTTCCACATCAGGAGCCTTACCACGATCTTTATAAAAACTATCCAAACGCAGTGCAGTTCAGTTTAGGCACCTAAATTGAATCGCTGAATTTCGTACCATAACAACTTTAAAGCAGCGCTGATTCTCGATCGCATAAAGTGAATGAAAGACCGATATTTGTCTCTGGTCCGCAATTGAAACGCTACGGCGCGAAAGGGATGCCGCTATGTGAGTTTCGTATATGTTTATCTCTTTCTGGCTTCTATCCGTTCGGTAACTAAAATATTACAAATTAATTTCGCAGCACACTTTGTTTAAAACTAATTGGTAATTTTGAAAAGAAAAGACATATATTTCATAGCGGACTTATGTTCTTTTTTTAATTTAAAGACATTATTTGCCATACCAAATGCTTTATTGAATGAAATAAAGTTTAAAATGTCTGTATTTCAAAAGAATTGTAATTAAGACTCGGAACGTGTGCCGCCTTCCGCCTGTGATAATGTCATGTCAATCATAGACATGTAAATTTGTTAAATTTCAAATGAATTTTACGTGGTATGCCAATCTTCGAATTCAGTTTAATCCTCCGCGGATTTAGTGTATTCGTTCAGGGGAAAGAAATTGTGACCAGGAAATGCGGTGAAGTGATTTTATCACCCATATAATATCAAGTGTGTCAATGACAATGTTAAAAGCTCCGTTTTTATCGCCAGCTGTCTCCCGCCGAGATAGAGACCTTTGAAATCGGGCTTATATTTTTGACCCCATGATATCAATATTATCCAGCTGCAGTCCCGGCACTACGTGTACTTCAGCTCATTTGTGGTGTGCGTGCCGCGGCCGCTGCAGGACACCATCGCAAGTGCAGACTTCTGGCGGAAGGGTGTTGTGTTTCGGCAGTTCCGCGGTAATTTGCCGAATTATACACCAGATCAGACGACGCAAAGGACCCACGCGGTTGTGTCGCCTAAATTAACTAGTTTTAAGTCTTGTTTATATGTATTTTTGTAGTTCAGTGCCTTATTGGTTTTATTACTGTAATGCTGTGTAACTTTTTTGAATAATAAATAAATTATCAACTGCTTAAAGATATGTTCAATTATAGTTGCCTATTTTAGGTTCAGTGCAAATGTTTGAACTCCAGTTCTTTGTTTTACAAAATAGTTTACTTGTTTTTATAATTCAATCTATTAAAAATCATATTGTGGTTTAAGAACTTAAATAGTAACCAAATAAAGAAGCATGATGTAAAGCACCCTCGAGCGGCTAATTTAGTTACTACAGTCTGCAATGCTACGGAAAAAAAACGTATCTTACTATGAAATCCATACAAAGCTACGAGCTCTTTACCGTAGTATTGCAGTAGTCATATGGAACCGAAAAACACGAAGTTCTATCTACTTATTACCAGTAATGCACTCTTATCTATGAGCATTGTGCATCTTTTTTTTCCCCGTTGCATTATCCAAGAGATCGTATTATAATAACTCAAAAGAAATTAACTCGTCAGTATTCTGAAAAACCTGTCAAACACTTCGCTACCCTAAATTTTTCGGCGATGGGGTGCGTACGTACGTAGTAGTGCGTGTATATTGTAACAGAAATAGATAATAACGCGAGCGCAGCGAGACCGAAATTTTTCGGCGCGGGGGTGCGTAGTAACACGATCAGATGAAAACGCGAGCGCAGCGAGAGCGAAATTGTTCGGCGCGGGGGTACGTAGTAACAAAATTTACCGATATAGTGTAAAAAGATCCGATCTGGCAACGCTGATATATGTATGACCTATTGCCACCGCCCCTCTTGCCGGCCCGCGACCTCACTCGGCGCCCGCGCCCTAATATATTTGAAGCATGTTCATGTTCTTACTTACAGACGCGCCCCGAAGATATTGACAAACTTACAAGCATGTTTTCGACCAAAACTATTTGTTCTTGTTATTTTTCATGTTCATTTTAAATTTTGGATTGACAAAAAAAGGTGAAAAGTAATAGTTGGTTGAAAGGCGCCAATACCAAAACAAAATGCAAACGGCCAGGGGCGCCTACGCCGCCCCTGTCGGTTTGGCGCCCCGGGCTATAGCCCGGATCGCCCTAGGGTAAATACGTCCCTGAATAAAACGGTAGGAAGTTACACAGACACGTTTCCAGACCTGTGCGAGACAAGTCGCGAACAAAAGCTAAGAACTAATAAATATTCTACACAAAACTATCCAGAACGATACATTCAATGAGGAACTTTTTATGAGTCGCAAAATTTGACACTCGTGCGATTCAGTTTCGTCTCAAGTGACACATCGTGGTACGAAAAGTACTTGAAATGAGAGAATGAAATAGTTGAGACGCTCTTACTGAACTGTCATCTGAACTGAGTCGTAAATACAATGTCATGGTATGAAATAGCGATACAGTTCAGTTTAGGGCCTAAAGTGAGTCGCGTTAAGAGATCGTGGTAAGGCTCCTGAAAATAATCACCGCAGAATACTCTATCTGTGGTAGAAATTTCGTGGTTGTATCCCGATGTACACAATTTCGCGACTTAGCAAAATGTACTAGAACACGCAGGCTAAGCTTAACATCAACATTTTTTTCAAGGTACTTTTTGTATCAGATGTGCCCAATATGTATACATTTTTAAAAACAAGATTAAATTTGCTGTTTAGTTATATTTTTTTAAATTGTAAATATTCACGATAGATAACTAATTTATCGTTCTGAATAAAAAAAACTTGTTGTGATTTTCACCTTTTCGGCAATAAAGCCAAATTTTTATATGAAACTATTCTTAAATAACATGAAAAATTAATAGCTGATATCTATTTTACACGGAAACGATGTCGCACAAGCCCTAATAGCCTTAACTGATCAGTATTGAAAAAAAGAAAAAGAGCAGTACTTGGTCCTCTTCACCCCGCTCTCCCACTACACAGGGGACGAATCTGACTTCCCTCCACATCTGAAAATAATCACCGTGGAACGCTCTATGTGTGGTAGAAATTTCATGCTTGTAACCCGATGCGCACAATTTCGCGGCTTAGCAACTCTACTAATACGTTACTCGAGAATCAAGCAAAAATCCATAGGATCCGAAACATTCTAAAATATTTAGTGAAAATACCTGGACATTCATCTGGTTTTATACATTTTCCACCATAATCCGCTTGTAAGTACCCTGGTTTGCACTCGCAGCCTACAGGTGGGGCATACCGCTTGCACCATGGACTAGCGTTGGGCGAACTGCACGTCGATGGACATGGTATCGGGTTAACCTTTATTACGGCGTTAATGTCTCCGTTGCAGGGCGCATCTTCTACGTGGACAGAAAAAAAGGACAAAAAAGTTCAGCATTAAAACATAAATCTAAGAATAGGTATCATACGGAAATATTTGACAAACTAAAATATAATTACGAGTATATTATCTCAAGTCGTTCTATGGTGAGTATTGCTCGGTACGCTTTGATTCACGTTTCCGTAAGGCTGCGTCCAAGATAACTCAAAATTATGGTCGATAGATTGAATCGAAAAATAAGTGTTGAGCAATAATCAAATTAAAACAACATATACATTTATGTATTCAATCTGTAATTCAAATATAATAACTTAGAAGTAAAACGCACAAGTTTTTTTTTTTTTAATTTTTGTATCCTATTTTTGTCGTGCTAAGAAGAACCGTAATTATGTTCAAGGAACAGCTTTGACACTTACTAGGACACTGATCTACAGGTATGCACTTCCCTCCTTTCGCTGATAAAACGAACCCTTTCTTGCATTCGTTGACTGCGCAGCTAAGTATACATGGAGATGGATTTGGTTTCGCGCATGTGGAGCGACATGATGGGGCTGGTGCACATTCCAATCTCTCAGCGTTGGGGTCATCGCAGGGCTGGTTGTTGGCTACAAAACAATTACAGTTGCTAAAAGACAGTTAAGTATTATAAAACACTACACGTAACCCTCGCAAGTTGGCAACGCGTCGATAAATACTTTGGTAGCACATATTTGTTACACAACACGCTACACAACAAGCTAGAGTAACCGATTTTAAGCCGAGATACTTATATATTTTTAAGCTTGCAGACGCTACGTGTACTAGGCCAACCAGTCAGATTTTAAAATGATACATCTTAATAATATAATACTTACGGCAAGCCTTGGCAGGGATGCAAATGTCCGTGTCGTTTCTAAAGTAGCCCTTCTTACAAATACACTGTGGCTGGCAATTGAGGACCAGTGTGTTGCACGTAGTAGGTTGGTTATTGACATCTGCGCAATTTTCTCGACGGCATTCTGATGGACATGGATCCCATACTTCGTTTGGACGAGTACATTTTACAGGAGCTGTAAAAATTAGAAGGCATAGAGGCAGGAACAATTAATATGATTCGTACAAATTAAACTCATATTTTACTGATAATTTGATTAAAACTCAATTATAATATTAAGACTTAAGCAAATTTCTGGGGAATAGTATAGTTCAACCAAAAATAAACAAAGGCAGAGAAATAATAGTATACCTATTACTGCAGACGCCGGGAAATAAGGGCTTGCCGGCTGAGTAGGTATAGACGGCCGACCGTAAGGGAGGCCGTCTAGTGATACGAAGCCGGCAAGCCCTTTTCACGGCTAAGGCATGTATAGTGCTTTTCTCAAACATATGCAATGAAATAAAAAATACACCACTTAAAAAAACATAATTCAGCTGTTCAGCCAGTTCATGAACACAGACGCCATGTTTAAAAAAAAGTATTTTTAATTTTCCCTCCAATCCCTCTATTTATATTTCTTTTCTTTAATAAGTCGTCCACGTGTGTGGTGTTCGAATATTAGGGCCAATATACACAACTTGATAATAAGAATCTTAATTTCTATAATAAATAAAATAAAGGAAAAGGATTTTTAATATTGCCTATGGTCTCTGGTGACTTACGTATAGACAGTATTTTAAATTTATTCATCAACACATTGAATCATACAGATTTTTATTCTTAATCTCAGTTCGTGTGTAGGTACTAGGCATTAACGCGGATATTGTTGGTCCGATGGCTGAATGGGTAGCCACTAGATTTTTTTTTTTATATCTGCTGTTCATAAACTCAGACGCCATGTTTACATTAAAATTAAAAACAAATTACTTCCCGGCCTAGGCCTTCAATTTTGTATGAAATGCCTTTACAGTTCTCTCGAATTGTTCCGCCCGAAACTTGACACTTCGAAGCCTGTTATAACGCACGTCATGACGATATTTCATTGCATGTTTGAGAAAAATCGTTTTTATTGTTGTTGGTTTTAAGATTATTTCCTTTATTTAAGCGATTGTCGTGAATTTTTACCATTTTTAGGACCAGTGTAGTCTCGTCATCTGCAGCGAACATGTAATATTATTTAAGGTGTTATACAGTAGGTACTTACGGCATGTGGAGGATATGATGCATCTATCATCCTTTTCGCTTTTCTTTTTGTGGTTCAGCTTACAGACGCACCCGCTTGGACACGGATAAGGAGGATCGCAAGCAATTATGGCCCGACTGTCATCCACCGGACAGTAATCGTTGGGGCAATTTACTCTGCACCACGAGAAAGTTGCATTCGCGCCGCAAGGATTACCACCTAAAATTATAAAACGTTTGAGATTCTTAATTTACCTGTGGTTTTCATTGTTATCGTTATTATTTTTGTTACTTCATACTGCAGTAATTTTGACGCGATTTTAATAATTTTGTCGAATCATCTCAATTTTGAAGTGTGAAATGTGATTCTTCGAAGGGTATGCAAATTTTTTGTGTGCATATTTAACGCTGTTAGTTACATTTTTGTTCATTTACTTATTATGACAGGAAGAGTACCTAATTTGTGGAGCTTCCATCGATTAAATTCAAGAAATTATAATTTTTAACTTACCTTTGCACTGGTCCGGTAAAATGCATTTTCCATCCCCGGCTGACAAAAGGTATCCCGGTTTACATTGGCATCCCACGTCTAATCCTAGTTTAAGGCAGTTGGGTATTCCGTTCGGCATATCGCAAGTCGACGGGCATGGTGGTGGGAAGGCTTGTATAACTGCGTTCGGGTCTCCATTGCAACTGACGTTTCCTCCTTAGAAGTTTAAAAAATAATCATGAATTTTGACGTGATAACGTTTTATGAATCGATGAACGCCGGCTGCACGCTCGAAAAAGCATGACTCATAGTCACGGTTCGCCTGAGCCAAGCGTGCAAGCGAGAGCGCGAAACAAGCGATAGAGAGGCGCGATCGGTCTAAGCGTTAGGCTTGTGACACATCTATCTCTCTTCCACTCCATCGGCCGGCATACGTTATCACGTAAAATTATCGTCCGTAAACCGAATTTACAGACAACCAATTTTTTTCAATGACTATGCACGTATTGAATGGCGTTGCACTGGAGTTTGTTTGAGGGATTTCATAATTATGGCGCTGGATCGTGGTAGGAGCTTGATAGATGCTGGATAATGAATCTTTATACGAGGGCTTCATACTATAGGGGCGTATGCGCAAAACCCCTACTTTTCAGGAGAGGCAAAAAACTTAATAACTTTTTGTCCCTTTGACGGAATTTTTTGCAAATTTGCATGGAGTATTTATATTGTCACTGTTTTTATCTAGTATGATCAATTTTACGTAAAGTATTCTAAAAACTAGTAATTATGCGCTTACGCCTCTTTACTGCGGCGCAAATATTCGAAGTGACTGTCGATTTTCCTTGAAAAATACTTGAAATTGAGGGGCGTATAAATTAAATCTTTTCCTATTCAATAATTCAATGACAATTGGTCTGAGTTCTGTTTTTATATCGAAATACTTTCTTTTTACAGTAATTTTCACATTGTTACGAATCTCCTTCAATTTTTTCTGATTTTTTTTACGCCTGTTTCGCCCGACAGAAAAACAGTGCTAGTGGCTTTTGAGTGTGGTCGTATAGTGGTGATCTAAGGCAAATTCAAGCATTTAGTAAAGAAAGAATATACATTTCACTGATTAAATTATTCGTTTCCTTGATTATATATTTTTAGAAGAACTTATGACCCAGCGCCGCTCTTGAATCGGCGACATTCTGGGATGTTAAGTAATGACGGCAGATGTCGATCTCCAATCGGCTGACCATCTCGAACGATTATTAACTGAGCACTTCAGTGCTAAATAAAGTCTCTCTGTCTACCCGTCGGTCTTTGTCTAGAACAGCAGTCATAAAGTCGTTAAAGGTGACTTCTTGCGAACTCCAAGCAGTGCCCACTCTCTGCAGAAATCGGATTTTATGAAATCTTAATAGGTCTAGTAACTAGTTTGTAAAGTGATAACATGACAGTCTTCGACAAAAACGAAGCATTAACCGAACGCCGTGGCGAGTTGATGGCACTACTTTTGCCAACCCAACTTCATCAGCAAGCCCAATTCTAGGAGACCCTTGATGTTGCTGACGAGTTATAAGATAGACTACGGAAATCGGTTGATGTTGTGCCCACTATTTGTTCACTTGAGGACACCTTAGCTGCTCTCCTGAGGTTCTGTTTTCCCGTGGCTGTCAAGCAAACCAACCTCTGAAGTGATTGTAGTTTAGCTTCAACGGTGAATAGTTTTGTTCTTAATTAAAACTTATTATAAACTTTTTTGCTCGGTCATCAGTGATGCGATGAACAGGCACCGGTGGAGGCAGATCATAAAAACTAGGTGTAGAGCATCTATATCCACCGATGACCACGATCCTCAGTCATGAGGGAGCGACCACAGAGAGAGAGATTGATCATTTTGGGTTACTTACCACAAAGCATCTGTTAGCGAACATTACCAGTTAAGTGTTTTCGAATAAACTGTCAGTTTGTTGTTAGACAGCCAGTGTAGAGCGGGTGAAGTCACATTCACATACCCTTGTGATTACCGCTCGTTAGTATTACTATGTCGCAGGATATGATGACTCTGTGTTATAGTGGTGTTCGTTTAGTGTGGCGATGATTCCACAAAAGTGGTGAGCGGACGTAGCTTCGAGGGTTCTTACTTTGCTACCACTGCCTTTTTGAGTGCACCAGTTTTGGCTTCGCCAGTTTCGATGCCGATGAATCTCTTTCATTCCGGCTCCTACCAATGCCGCTTTTATGCTGGTGAATTTTATCCTGTTGTTGCCGTCGACGTCCCTCAATGTCTATGAATGCGCCT
This sequence comes from Apotomis betuletana, assembly GCA_932273695.1. Taxonomy (NCBI): domain Eukaryota; kingdom Metazoa; phylum Arthropoda; class Insecta; order Lepidoptera; family Tortricidae; genus Apotomis; species Apotomis betuletana. The sequence goes on from OW026300.1 coordinate 18,719,822, forward strand.
AAGCATAAGGCACAGACTTGATTAATTTTCACTGAAGAATCTAACGCCTGAATAGAAGGTTTCTACCTGGTTTTGTATGACAATTACTTTGACTTGTCTACGCAGTATGCAGGCAGCCAAAACAATAGTAAATATCTTGATGAATTTTCACTGAAGAATTTAACGCCTGAGTAGAAGGTTTCTACCTGGTTTTGTATGACAATTACTTTGACTTGTCTACGCAGTACGCAGGCAGCCAAAACAATAGTAAATATCTTGATGATTATCTCTCTTCCGTTCTATTCCGTTCGGTTCTGGTGATTCGTATGAGTCAAGCAGTTGAAAGCCCTCTGTATTTTTTGTCACCATTCTCTCTCCATTGGAGTATTCTCCTCATCCACCCAGCTCACTAACCGTTATAACTCACAGCCCGAGAAGTGAGTCTGTACGAGGGTTGTTTCTTCCGCCGCTGAGCTGGTGAAGGTAATATCTGGCTTGTGTAGGGATCCTAAAACTGCAGTTACCTGTTCGTAGAGGAGACTTAGTTTGGACTTGACTAGTTTGTGCCCGTGCTCAAATGTTCATTGTTGTATTGAGTTTCCTCGTCTTTTTTCTGCTTATCCTAAACTTCTCCAGCTTGACTAGTTAGCTTTGTCCCCGCAGCTGTCTGAGATGGATAATTATGTATGATGGTAGCAATCCATAATGGTATTTGTAAGGACGCCTGTTTATTTATTTCTTGAGCGCCCCCCTGCCCGATATTTCTTGGGAACCTCTGTTTTCAACAAAGTTGGACCTAGTCGGCTCGCATATTATGTGCGATAGTACGATTCATGCTAAGTGGGTTCGTCCTTTGGATGACATCGAGCATTTATGATTTGGATATTGAATCGAATCCACCTGGGATACGAGCAGGATGGTTCCTTAGAAACCTACCTGTTAGAGATGTTTTTCGGAGAAAGGTGTGACGTTCAAGGACTTTGCGCCCATATGATGCGACGGTATATGAGGCCGAAGACTAATACTATCACAAAAAAGTATGGTAAATATGGTCGTATGTACATACGCCACTATTGTGCGACAATTTTTGGTAAATCACACAATCGAGTAATAGACGTATGAACATATACGCCTTTATACTCCGATCATATTATGAGATTCCATTACATTATTGCGCTTACGCCTACTGTACGCCTCTTTGGATCGATAAAAAATTATGACCTACAATGATACGCCAAAACATATTTTATTTGTTTTAAATAACTTATAATTACGATAAAATTATGAAAAAAATTGACCCGATGTATCGTTATTAGATGAATACGATGCCGTTAAAAACGAAAAATCGCATTTTTGCGCATACGCCCCTATAGCATGAAGCCCTCGTTATAATGAATTTTTATTCTTTTAATTATAGTGGGTCCGAAGCTTTAAAAGCAAATTATTTCAAACTAACACTAGCATAAACGACCTCACCACTAAAGGTCACATACATAATTTGGTCTTAGAATTTTAGAAAAAACTACTCTTTAACACATTTATTTAATTTAATATTTAGGTGTAATGTTCTTTATTTTCACTTCAAATAATAAAAATACTTACGTGGGCAATCTTCAATTCGGACACATTTCCCTCCTTTCCCCGATAAGACGTATCCTTGTTTACATTCGCATCCATCTATAATGCAAATCTTGGGACACACCCTCGAGTTCGGCACAGCGCAAGTTGCTCTACAAGATTCATGTGAAGCACATTTTTTCCTGATTGCGTTTGGATCAGAGCAGGGTTTGCTTATAGCTGGAAAATTAAAAACTTACTTATACGCGTGTTTATATTTTAAAACAAAGAACTTAAGGAAAAGGGTTTAGCACACAGCTTAAGTAGAACTAGCCTTATCTGCAGTTTCGGCGAAGTGACAAACGCATTTTTCTTTATTCCTTGAAATGAGTTTTTTTTCTGAATAGTAAGTAAATTCACGCAATATAGGCACATTGAAAGATGAGTAGCGGTAACTCAGCCGGCGATAACCTATAGTAAGTAACTTCCTATTCTCCGACCTGTATGTTTACACTCTTGGTTAATGCAAAATTACATAAATTCGTGGGTTTAAAGATAAATAAATCAGCAAAGAATTTGCATTATTAAGGTAAAGATGGGATATATTTATCACTTACGACATTGGTCTTTTGGCACGCAAACTCCTTCATAATTCCTCAGTAGTCCTGCTTTACAAATACAGCCGCCTGGGCAAGGGTCCGCCACCGAAGGGCATGCCAGATTCGCATTCACATCCCTGCAGTATTGCGGTTTGCAGTAGCCTGCTTTGCAGTCGATCCAGATTTCATTTTGAGGGCACAATATGAGTGTACCTGTTAATTAGGACATAATATAAAATTTTAGTTTGAGGCCTTATTCCTTTTAAAATTATTTTATTTCATATTATGACAAATATATTGAAGACAATTGACAATTTTTTGAAGTAAGTAAATAATACTTTTCCCCGAGTCTAGGTAGTAACATAGCTATTTTATTCTTTCATTGCGTACTACAGTCGAAAATAAGTTGAAAAAAAACAGTTTCTGTGTGAATTTTGTCAATTAGAGTAGTTTTTTAAACAAAAATTATTAATGAAAAATTCAAACTGTAGGTTTCAAATATATACCAATAAATCCCAATAGCCCTGTTCTATAGGTAGTAACATCAATAATATGTTAAGAAACATGTTTGATCATAGAGAAAAATGTCTCAAAACCATCAGCATTTTAAAAAGAATAAGGCCTCTTAATGTGCATTGAGTAGTACTTCAAGTTATACTTAGTCTTTCCACGGAGCATTGTGCATAGCATACGTTTAGTTGCTAACTTAAGCGACCGAAATGTGTTTTGCGCTTTTGCGTTCAAAGATAATTTACCTATATCAACGATTGGGCTTGGTCTAGGACATCAATCTCTTCAACGCGTGGGTCGATAAAATTAATAATTTTAAAAGATAGCCAATTTTAGATATTAAAATGTCAGCTTAAATTTACTTGATGCAATTGCCGTGTGTATTACCTACATCGCGCTTTGATCAGTTTAAATCAACGGTGGTTCGTGACTTCGTGAGGCACTGCCCCCGAAGAGTCACTTGACGCCTCAGTCGTAGTTATAAGTAGTGACGTTGACTATGAGAAAAATAGCGTAAACATACTTGATGCAGTTGCCGTGCTCTGTTATTGGCGACATGATGCCGTCGATCCGGCCTTGGCATCCGCGCTGCGCGTTGCGGTTCTAAGGCTCGTATGGCTCCGGCGTCGTAAAGTAGCGACGTTGGCTATGAGTGACATTGCGTAAACATACTTGTTGCAGTTGCCGTGCTCTGTTATTCGCGACATGATGCCGCCGCTTCGGCCTCGGGATCCGCGCTGCGTGTCGCGGTCCTAAAAGGCACGTATGGCTCCGGCGTCGTAGAGTAGTGACGTTGGCTATGAGTGCAATTGCGTAAACATACTTGATGCAGTTGACGTGCTCTGTTAACCGCCCGCTGATGTCGTCACTTCGGTCTCTGGATCGCGCGTTGATAGGCTTAAAGGTGTTTCGCATGGCACCGGCGGAGACGAAGGGTCACTTGATGCCTCAGTACTCAGTTGCTGATGTAGCGTGGCATTTAATATGAGTTGGAAAGTGGATTGAGTGGGTGTTTAATAGCTCATACTTGACGCAGTTGTCGTGCTCTGTTGGTCGCCCGCTGTTGCCGTAGTTGTCTCGTATGGTACCGTCGTATAGTCACATGATGCCTCCGTCGTAGTTGTAGTGACGTTGACTATGAGTAAAGCGGATTAATTTATATAATACTCAGGGTAACACTTGTTTGTAACGCATATTTTATACGACTAAAAATAAATTATGTATAATGCTCGCAACATATTACATTGCATTAATTCTTCGATATTAAATTCCTTTCATAATGAGTTGTGTATTTCATTCAGCAATACAATATTTTCTACAATGATAGGAGGCAATATATAAATACATATTTTTGTATTGTTTCATGGGAGATTGCCTAAAATCCGAATAAGTGAGCGAATGAAAGGATGCCCTTTAAACAACAGTGGGACAATCTAGGTCTACACTCTTAGATCATAAATATAAACCAATAATTTCCTTACCACATTGTTCAGGTTTTATGCATACACCATCTGGCTCAGAAAGCACAAAGCCTTCGTTACACGCGCATCCCAAACGGCAGAAAGCTGGACAGAATCTTGGTTCGCCACTGCATGAGGGCTGGCACAGTGAAACGCAGCTGCTGATGTGGGCATTGGGATCTCCGTTACAGCCGAGGTTAGCTTCAACAGTCAAAAAACGTCGTATAATATACATGTAAGATTGTCTGAAAGAGATCGCTGTAAGATCGCCTATTGTTTACCTCTATTGTAACGCTCAGTGTTATCTTTTTTCGTATTTTTTTATATAAAAAAGAGTATTCAATTCTATTCTACTCTATACGACGACTTTAGTTTATCTGCGTTTTAAACTTTAAATAGAATGGCTCAATCAAAGGCAACATAATATTGTCACTTTTAAAGTTAATAACAGTGAAATATATTTAACAAAGGGGAATTTATAGGACCCATAAAGGGATATTACAGAAAACAATTACGCAGGTTACACCGAGATTTTTCGTTTTTATTTATACATTCAATACAGATAATGGAAGATTTTAGGTGTCTATAAAGCAGATTCACGTGTGGGGTAGTAACGTGTCCTGTATACAATTTGACGAAACAGCAATATTAAATGAGGATTTTTTTAACTTTTGTACGGGGTATGGCCAACCATGCCCCGTATAAAAGTTAAAAAAATCATAGCCCAAACATGCTCTCGCCTGACGATATAACGATTTAACGGTGAAAATCGTAAAACTTTATGTCACCTATATAGACAGCCGACGTTTGGAAACAAAGTCCTCAGGAATAAAGGAAGACAAAACAGGAAATATCTTACCTGGGCAATCTTCTGGTTTCACGCATTTGCCATTTGCATTCAGAACTAAGTTGAGTCTGCATTGGCAACCTTCGGTAAGGCACGCCTTCGAGCAAACCTTTGTGGTTGGTCTGGTGCAAGTGGGTGGACACGGGTTTGGACATTTCACCTTTTCTGCGTTTAAATCTCCATTACAAGGGATTGCTGAAATTTGAATTAGCTATGTTAGTATTTATAGACCACTAGCTTTTGCCCGCGACTACGTCCGCGTGGAACTTGGAAGTATGGAAGCAACCTCGTACAACACGATAGATATCCACCTAATCACCTTAATTAATAAAAGAGCGCCTAAGCAAATATAAGAGCAATTGTGCTTTTGGTTTAATCATTACATTTTCTACAGGGTCATCAATGTCATCATGAATTACTTAGCCACTTTTCAATCTTATGTCCTTCCTCGGATCTTAAACTATCTCCATGCCACATTTCATCAAAATCAGCGGTTTAAGCGTGAAGAGGTAACAGACAGACAGACAGACAGACACACTTTCGCATTTATAATATTAGTATGGATGGATAATATGGATTTGCGTCAAGATAAAAAAGTAGTCACTAATGATTGTGACAATTCCCAATGACAAAAGATGCTTTGTCACTTATTTATCACGTGGTAAACGCAACCATCATAGGCCCCCATGTTTATTTTCTTTTTAAAAATACTTATTTTATTACGGCAGTAATGGCTTACATTATTATTTTATTCTTATTACAATAAACAACTTACGACAATCAGGCGGTGCAACACATCGCTCTATTACTGTGTCAAAAACGTATCCCTCCTTACAGTCGCACCCATTGAAATTGCAAAACTGTAGAACAGCACAGTTGGGTGGGTTTTGGTAGTTGGTACATAATCTACCACAGTTAACCCCGCATCCCACTGTAGCGTTGAAATCATTACCGCAACTTGCTGCAAAATAAAATAAAAACATATATCTTATATTTGTCTTCGTAAATATTTATAAGAAAAGCATTTCATTTCATAGGAAAAGGTTTAAAAAAATAAAAACTTCTGACATCGCATATTAAGCTCACTTAATTATCTAGAGCATCGTAACGAAATCAACATTTATTTAAAATGTCAGATACTTCAAGCAGTTTGTGAGTTTGATCTGTATGGGCATTAGGGTAAATCGCCACGTAGGTTCTATTACTAATTAATATATTTACGCCATACTATTGCTGGATTTGCTGGCCACCCTTAGACTGGGCATTTTTATAAAATACAAATTTAAAATTTATTATTTGTGCAATTGAACTAAATCCCCACATCCAGACCTCTCGCTGCGAAATGGATGACCAGTGACTGTATGATAACTTAAGTGGCCAGTTATTGACGATTTACCCGGCCCCCTTAGGATCATACATTACATATTGTGACAAACTTCAGTAATACTCACGACAATCTTTTTGAGGAATGCAGATGTTGTTACTGTCCCTTACGTAGTTTTCCGCACAGACGCAACCGCCCTCACACGGTCCTAAAATTCCTGGACAAGCTATTGGGAAACCGAGTTGATCGCACGTCATTGCTATGCAGAGTCCTAGTACGCAGTCCACCCATCGCTCGTTAACACCACACTGTGGGTCTGAAAAGAAAAAAAAACAATTGGTTTTTGAAATCGAAAAGTAGTCGACTGCAACCTCGGGTAGGTTTATTTACCAAGAAGCAAAATTCATCACAGCATAAGATTTTAGACACCATTTTTTTTTGACACGGCGGTCTATTTCCTGTTTCTATTTCGTGTTTATGTATTATCGTGATTATGTATTAGATTTACTTCGTCTCGATACGACCAAGGCTTATTTGGTGGATTTGGGACTTACTGTTCTTACACTCTGCAAGCTTGACACATTGTTTGTCCTTCCGTCTGACCAGTCCGTTTTTGCATCTACAACCAGGTTCACAGTAGGCGGCGCACGCTAGATTCTTCCCGTTAGACTCGCATGTTGGCTCGCAATGAGCGGAGCAGGGGTCGTACTCTTCATTAGCAGAACATTGTACAGCAGCTATATCAAAAAGTAAAGGCACATTTTTAACAGTTGATTTGGATATTTAACAGCTTGGCGTTGAAAGGCCCTTAACATATATGAAGGTTGGAAATCAGATTTATTTATTCGACTGATAAGAATTATTATGAATACTACAATGTTTACAGCGGTATTACGGTGTTTCTGTAGCCCATTTCTATTCTGCATTTACCTAAAACGTGACAGAGAGAGAGAAAATTTGATCCTTTACCTTTATTTATATGATAAATAAATAATAAACTTTTGTGGAAAATATACCTAGATTTTCTTAATCTCGTGTGATCTCGTTTAAATTTAGAGCATTTATGACCAATTATATTTGGCTACATAAGGGAAATTTCGGTTGAACCGCTAAGCGGCCATACCCTAAACTGTGTTCCAAGAATATTATGATACTTACAGCAGTGTTCTAGATTCACGCATTGCCCGTCCTTTCGTCTCACCAAGCCGTCATTGCAACGACAGCCAGAATTGCAAACTGCTAAGCAAGTGACGTTGGACCCGTGCAGTTCGCAAGTATCTTCACAATGCGCGTTGCATTCGTCGTAGTGTTCTGATGGTGGGCACGGAGGTGCTACAAAATCAAAGCTATGTATATTAATTGGGAAAATAGTACAGAAAACACCGGCTAACATGATGTCGGGCCGTGTTTAGTGTAGGGTTCCGTAGTCGTTATTACAAAGATATAACTAGACATGATATTTTTTCTTATTGTCTTATCAGTTCTTTTTTTAAGAATCAGAAGACAAGCTATTTAGTTTCAATTCTAGATCGTTCTGTTTTGATTTTAGTGCAGGGGGCTCCTCGAACCTCCTGTCTCATAACTCCTGTGGTGATTTCAAATTAGGACAGAAACCTTCAAGTTGTCTACCACAACATTGGCAAGCCATTAGAAATATTACGCCATTTTAGAACTATATTATGATGAAATCTTACGGCACTCTTCCAATTTTACGCATTTGCCGTCGCTGCGTCTAACTAATCCATCGCCACATTTGCATCCAGGAATGCAAATGGCGGTACACGGTCGACCAGGGCCATTGTGCTCGCAAGTTGGCTCGCAGTGGGCAGAGCAAGGGTCGTAGACTTCGTCGGCAGGGCAGGTGAGTGCAGCTAGTGAACATAATTAAAATGAGTTAGAAAACAGTGTTTGAATTGAGTAGGTAAATATTAACTTCGCATCTAATGAGCCGAAATTCTATGGGTCTGCGATAAGTAGACCGAAGATCCTTCCGTTTCCATTATCAGACCAGGCCCATGCTATTGCATCAAATTTTCTCAAAAACGGTAAAACGATATGTTGTCAAAAGGTTAACTTTACTTACAGCATTGGCTTGGTGGAACACATTTGCCGTCCTTCCTCCTGACGGTTCCTTGCTCGCATACACATCCCGACTGGCACTGGTAGGTGCAAATCCTGTTAGTTACGTTGTAGTTCTCGCAAGTATCTTGACAATGCGCTGAACATTCGTTAAACTTTTCGCCGGCTGGACAAATGGGTTCTGAAAAATAGTGGTTACTGTTACAATTTGATTTTGAAATTGTTTTACCTAAATTAACATCTCTACAACTCTATACAACACCTTCTAAACAACTGAAGTTAGGCTTAGTAAATCTATCAATCATGATCTCAGTCCCTGATTTTTTTTATTTCTATTTTATATATTTTGCAACATATAACTTACCACAGTTTTCTGGTTTGACACAACGATTGAAGCGATCTCTGACGTAACCATCTTCACAGAAACAGTCCTCTACGCACTGCCGAGTGCACGGAGGAGGCGTCTTGTAGTTATCGCAAGTTAGCGGGCACGCCGTGCCACACTTATTGTATTTCTCGTTTTGTCTGCATACTGGAGGAGCTAAAAAGCAGGAAAATATGAAACTAAAAAATTTAAGATATACATCCCATTTATGCAATACACCTAATAAAACGTAATAATTTATATTGAAGATATTGACGACCCGTAGATTTTGAGGCTTCGAAAACTAACATCCGATGCTTATCAGCAACAGTGACACCCGTTTGCTTCACCTGTTCCCTAGTCGAAACCATCAGCAGTCTGTATTACAGTCTGTAATTATCATTGTGTCTTTGTTAAATTACTACGTATTAGTAGCAGTTTTTATGAAGACTGAAGGTTTTGGAATCATCAGTCTTCATAAAAACTGCTACTCCATCTATCTGCTTCAGGAGCGATTACTAGTGGGAACGGTAACTGAGTAGTTTTTAGAGAATTTGGGAAACCATCCCTTCTTTAACTTACAGCACTGGTCAACAGGAACACACGTTCCATTATCGTTTCTCAGTGTACCGGAGACGCAATCGCAAGCCTCCCGGCAGAGTGTGATGCAGGACCAGTCGCCCTGTGTGTAGCGGTTTGCGCAGGTCACTGGGCAGTAGGACGCGCAAAGGTTTAGCTCTTCGTTCGGACCCGTACATTTTTTGGTAGCTGTAAGATTATTATATATTTAATACCACTCGCCTAACAGACTGTAGATTGGCTACGTCCGAAGTGCATGACGGGGGTAAATGAAACAATCGCAGCGTACTCAGTGGTAAAAAATATATCGGAGGTTTATACTGTTATTCACTCTGAAGTTCAAAATTCAAAGTTCGTATGGCACCGTCCCCTTCATCTAAATTCTGGTGAACTCAAAAGCGAGAGGATTGGCATGATATAAAATTTTAACTTCAGGGTAGGTAGGTACTTTGGCATTTCTTTTCCATATACCGGTTGTACACTCTCACCGAGACATGCATGCGTATGTGCGTATTGTCATTATTTGGCAGTTTTCTCTAGTTATGAATACTATCCGGCGCTGCAGACGTGCACATAGTCAATATTCGTCTGAGAAGACTAGATATATTATGAAGTTGAATTTAAACTTACGACATTGTTTAGGCTTTATGCAGGTGTTGTCTTGCAGGTTTCTCACGTAGCCTTTCTTACAGTTGCACCCAGCAACGCAGTTCATCGTGCAAATGCGGTCAGGATTCATATAGTTTAAGCAATTGTCCGGACAACTCGATCCACACGATTGATATTCTTCATTCTCTTGAAGGCATACTGGCTTAGGAGCTATAATAAAAAATATATATATCAACAATATTACATAAAAAACAATCCACATAACTAAACTCAGATTTGTTTCTTATGAAACATGTAGGTAATGTCAAATATTTTAAATGTGGATACACACCACAATTTTTATATAAAACCATTGATACAAAGATCAAAGCTAAAAAAAAAGAAAAGAGACATTACATGTTTCATAAATTTATAAATCACAGCGCCCTCTCTCGCTTGCTCGTTCACTGCTGTAAAGTAGTGCGGTAAGATGCGAATATTAACGTATTTACATAGGAGTCGCTAGGTGTTAAAGTATTTCAAATAAACAATGCAAAGTTCGACACACAAAGCATAAGAAAAAATTCGAAAGGTTGCCTGGGCGTTAGGGTGGCGGAAAGGTTAACGCGCTGGATCGGCAATCCAGAGGTACCGGGTTCGATCCCCGGTCTCTTCAACCAGGTTATGCATTTAAATTTTTCTATGAGCTTTGATCTTTGTATCAGGGGTTTAAAACTTTAAACTCAAAAGGTTTTGATGGTCCGTTACAAGAGGTTGCGTAAACCCGCACTATGACAAGACTGATCTTACGTGAGGTACCCGTATTCACTGACTTCTCTAGGTTATTCCTTATTGGTCCACCATAATAAAGCGGACTTATTATTATTGAACATAACTTACGGCATTTTTCCGGGCGTATACAGACGCCGTACGCGTTTCGAACGTAGCCTTTGCGACAGAAGCATCCTCGCACGCATACTGCTGGGCAACCGATGTCAGTCCGTTTGTAGTCTTCACAGGTCTTCATCTCGCAATATGAGCCGCAGTCCTTCGCTACTTCGTTGGGTTTGTTACAGATGGGTAAAGCTGGAGAAAGTGAATTATTTTGTAAATCATTTCTTGGAATAGGGTATTTTTTTTTACCTAACGCAACTATTCCGATTATTTCTCCTCCTCCTGTGTGATTCCTCTCAAAAATCAAGAAAAACATCAATTCGGCAGTAAACCGTTCACGGGCCAATATTTATATTTCATTTTGTTTTTACTAACATTTGATGTCATTTCAAGTCTTTTACTGTACGACTAACATTCTTTTACCTCAAACAGAACATTTTATTTTCTTATTTGGCTTAGACTTTAGTACCCTGCACTAAGACAAATAATTAGATTAACACAACTTACGGCATTCACTTCTGGTCACGCAATTTCCATGTTCGTCCTTAAGGTACCCGTCTTTGCAGAAACAGCCTTTGACGCAGACTTCTGGGCAGATCTGAGGAGGGTTGTCCAGGTCAGAGCAGCTTGGCTCGCAGGCGCTTCCGCATTCTTTGTATTCTTGGCGGGGTCCGCATTGACAGTGGGGCACTGAAATATTTGTTTAGAGATAATATTAGATATAATAATAATAATTCAAAATTTTAACATAGATTTAGAAAACAAGTTTTCATTATAGTATAAATAGTTTGATTAAATGCTTAATTTCAAGTCAGTCCATTCGTAAAAATGGACTATAAAAAGGTCATTTGGGACTAGGTGGATTTGCATGACGTTGTCTGATATTTATTTATTATTTATAGGTATTTATTTTTATCAAAATAGGTTAATGAGCAATTTGTTGGTTCACCTTTACCACTATAAAGGTATTGAATAAGTTAATACAATGTATGCACCTGTCGGGCAGAACTCGCTTGGTACGCAAATGTTGCGCTTGTTCCTCAAGTAGCCAGGTCTGCAATCGCATCCGGGGACGCATGCCGGATCCTTTAAAGGCTTGTATAGCGTGTACACCGACTCACAGGTTAGCGGAGGGTATGCTTTACATTCCACTGCTACCTCGTTTATACCGCAACGTAGGGATTCCGCTGTAAATAATAGGAAAAATTAAAAAAATGGTTGAGGGAGAAATGAGGCCAATGAAAAAACTGCATGAGAAGTGTATTATATAAAATGTATGTATATTTGTAAGAATCTTAAATGGATGTCATGGTTCCTGAGACCTTTCCTATTATTCACAAAATGTTCATATGTTCAACCCATTCCAATTGCTTGTTTTGTAATATTTACGCTGAAATCTATTCAATAGAAATGAAGCAACTCTATGGCCAATTCTATAAGACCTATAGGTAGATTGCTACCTGGTGGCGTGATGTCGTAATAAAAGGCAGGCACGTTCCAAACAAAAATGAGAAGTTAATTAAGCAGGCTTCGAAATACGATCAATTAAATGTTAGCCGGTTTCACTCTTCACTGATTCATCTGAAATCCATCCAAAACCAGAGACCGTATCCATCGCCGGGCAACTTTATAACGTGTTAGATTGAGGGCCTTCTAGAGGTTGTGTTAGTTATATTTTTCCATATAAGGTAAGACATGTAAAACAATCATTAAATAGATAACAAACTTACGACACAGTTCCTTTGGTATGCACAGGCCCTTGTCGTTCCTCAGATACCCGTCTTTGCAGGCGCAGGCGGGTATGCAGACCGATGTGACGCCCAGAGGACACTTGAAGCCGGGCTCGAGTCTTTTGCAAGAATCTCGTGCGCACATTGAGGCGCAGCGCCATACTTCGTTGATTGGGCAATTCTTAATTGCTAAAAAAAGTGTTTGAATTGAATATAGCCAGTATAGTGAATTCAAGTCCGGGTTAGCAAGCCCCATTGACGGCTTCATTGTCACTTATCTACTGCACTTCAGCTAGATTTATTGTGATGGATTTTGAACAATTAACTTTTAAGTTAAATGTAGAACTTATGAGCGTTGCAGTGCCCGTGGGCACGTTTCCGTAGTATCTAAAAATACAACTTAAGCACAGGAGCCTCTTGTTCTCCTTAAGAATAAAATAAAAACCGGCCAAGTGCAAGTCGGACTCGCGCACCGAGGGTTCCGTACAAACCTGCAAGGTTTACAAAGTTCGTTCATTACGACAATCGAGTCATAACTATGGTATTTTTATTTTTATATTTATTAAAAAATATATATTTTGTAATGTAACTAAAAATTTAAGGTTTTCGGAATTTTTCCTTTATGTGTGCTATAAAACGTTGCTTCATGCCAAATTTCAAGATTCTAGGTCGACTGGAAGTACCCTTTAGGTTTTGATTCCCTTGCGAGTACTTGCGAGTTTCAAAATATGCAGCTTAAATTGCTGTTTCTTTTGATTGCGTTGACATAGAAGTTTGATTTTGTTACAGCTTAAAGGTATTATAGACCTGAGTATTTGGTATGAATTTCAATTTAATACCTCTACGCGTTTATGAGGAAATGGGTAGTAAGTTTAAAATTATTAAAAAAAAATATATTATGTGATGTAACTAAAAATTTATGGTTTTCGTAATTTTTCCTTTATCTATGCTATAAGACGTTGCTTCGTACCAAATTTCAAGATTCTGAGTTCACGGGAAGCACCCTGTAGGTTTTGATTCCCTTGCAAGTGTCGAAAATTTGCGGCATAAACGGCTGTATCTTTTGATTGCGTTGGCTTAGAAGTTTGATTTTTTCACAGCTTCAAGGGACAGTAGACCTGAGTAATTGATATAAATTTCAGCTTCATACCTCCACGCGTTCCTGAGAAAAAGGGTCTTGACAGACGGACGGACGGACAGACGGACAACAAAGTGATCCTATAAGGGTTCCGTTTTTTCCTTTTGAGGTACGGAACCCTAAAAAAGTCTTGCAAGTAGATCGTGCCATTTGAAAAGGCTATTTGAAATGGCTTTACGAGTAAATTTATTAATTGAAGAAAAAAATATATGAAAAATAACGTAAAGACTTACGGCAGTGGTTCTCCGGTATACAATGTCCAAGATGATTTCGCAAACGCCCCTTATCGCAAATGCATCGTGGCTTGCAAGGCAGCGGGATAGCCGGCAACAGGCATTTGTAATCGGGGTTTCTAGAGATGCACGACTCCTTGAGGCATACGCTTGGGCATTCCTCCCAGTGTTCGTAAAGTGGGCATTGACGATGGGCTGGGAACGGAAAAAGAAAAATTATTTGCATTGGCAATATGCAAGTCAAAATCCATTCAACTGATTAGATTTTTCATTATGTCATTTGCTCATCTAGGCTGATTGGAAGTTTTGTTAAACTGTATACTGTGCGTGCTTTATATGCTATTTATTAAGTATTAACAATAGGGCCGAGTAAACAGCTAACCGACGAATTGTAAGTACAAAAAACGAATTTATCCTTTAGTTTATAAAAAAGTCGTGTAAAATGTGAAAGACTTAAATAAGAACTCTTTCTCTTAAGAGGACATTAACATTAATACTACTACAAATGAAAAAAAATAACAATAAATGTGATATTGAAGAAACTTACGGCATTCTTTAGTTGGTACACAGGTACCAGTAGCGTTATCGTTCAGTCTGACGCGCCCTTCCTCACACACGCACCCCGTGAAGGGTTTGCAGAGGCTCTGTGGTCCAGTAACCTTGTAGTTAGCGCAGGTCTTCTGGCATTCTGGGCTCTCCTTGACGAAGCGTTCGAATGGACCGCATTGGGCAACTAAAATGTAAGTAGAAGCAAGTAAGTTTTGTGACTTGTACGTGTATAATAATATTATTTACTACTCTTATGAAGCTCGGAAGTTAGATAACGCAGGATAAGGTAGTTATAAATTATGTTCGATGCAAGGAGATTGTATATTAATTTGTAACCTAAAATTTTAAGGTGTAATTTTCGTCATATTACCGGATTGGAATTACCTTTCAGCGTCTGTATTATTAATTACTTATAATGTTGATGCTTCTAAGGTTAGAGTGAACATGCATGTTATGTGTAAGCGTGCTGAGTCAAACGTCTAAAGCCGCGTTGTCTCAATGTACATAACGGGGCCTTAATATATTAATTAAAACCCAAAATTTGATATTTATAAGTATTTAATGACGACGAGCGTCCTGTACAGAAAGTTGATTATTGTCGAGTGGGGTGGGTAGATTGGTGACTATTTAATATGAATGGTTTGGACGCCTGCTTGTATTGAATAGCGATAACTTCCATTTCCTTGGTTTGTCATTTCCAATCAGGGGCTTGAACATCTTCCCGCCTCGTTGAAAGATACGAGCTTTCAAAACATTAGGTCTTCAGCTGATGGTAAAGGGCAGAGACGCACGAGCGGTCGACGAACACAGCCTTTCGTTGTAGTCACATCTGCCACCCTGGTAACGCCATCTGGTCCCGGGAACAAGCGCGTAACTCTTCCAAGCCTCCAACACAGCGGAGGTACGTAATCTTCATGCAGCAGAACCAGATCTCCTATGTTCAGCTTGGCAGTATTGGTTCTCCACTTCGTTCTCTCTTGTAATTCCGAGATGTATTCTCTCTGCCACCTTTGCCAAAAGTGCTGGCGAATCTTCTCTATTCGGGCGTATCGTTGCAGAGATATTTCTTTATGGTTCTCCAGAGAAGGTGAAGGCAGTGCAGTAAGCGGTCTTCCGATTATGAAGTGCCCTGGAGAGAGGGAAAGGAGATCGTCAGGGGATGTTGACATAGGGCACAAGGGGCGACTATTGAGAATAGCTTCCACTTGCGCAAATAGCGTAGAAATCTCCTCAAATGTTAGATGACTATTGCCAATTACTCTTTTAATATGGTGCTTAGCCGATTTTACACCGGCTTCCCAAATACCGCCGAAGTGAGGTGCGTAAGTTGGTGTGAATTTAAATTTTATATATTCCTGATTTGCAAAGTCAGACAAAGGTTCCTGATTATTTTTTATGAAGTTGCCTATTTCCTTGGCTGCAGAAACAAAATTGCGGCCATTATCACAGAAAATTTCAGAAGGCTTGCCTCTGCGCGCGATAAACCTTCTGAGAGTCATTATGAAAGCATTTTTTGTCAAATCACTGACCGCCTCTAAATGCAAGCATTTGTAACGTAAACAAACGAACAAGCATAAATAACATTTAATTAACTTAGCACCACGGCCTTTACGGTTTAATATGTGGAAAGGTCCTGCAAAATCTAGACCAACCGACACAAATGGGAAGTCTGGATTTATCCTTTGAGCTGGAAGATTACCCATTTTAGGCGTCAAAGTATCACCTCGAGCACGTCTGCACCGCATGCAATTATTCACTGTACGCTGAGCAAGACGTCTTCCATTAATCGGCCACACCGTCTCCTTAACTATTGATAACAATAATTGAGGAGGAGCATGCATGTTTTTTAAATGTTCATAAACAAAAATGAGTTTAGTTAAGCGATGATTCGCGTGGAGCAAGATTGGATGCTTCTTTTCGTAAGGATACTCCGACGCCTCGATTCGACCTCCGACTCTGATCAATTCACATTGATCTAAAAATGGCGAAAGTTTTAGTATTTTTGATTTAGAACTTAATGATTTATTTTTACTAAGCATGTCATATTCACTTTCAAATGACTGCCTTTGCGCAACTAAACACAAGAAATTAAACGATTCAGTCAGTTCGTCCACAGTTAAAATTCCTGTCCGTTTATTATGAGGATTTTTTAAATTATATATAATTCTTTTAACGTATGCAAACGATCGTTGTACTTTATTTAGTGTAGAGTAATTTTCAAAATTTACGAATGGATCGGATATACTAACAAGATTAGACTTTATTTCAGGCAACTCAACAACTTTAGAATAATTTAGAACTGGCCATTTAGATTCCGCTTCAAGTAAAAATGAAGGCCCAGACCACCACAAATCCAGCTTCGACAGCTGGCTAGCATCCACTCCTCTGGATATCAAATCTGCTGGATTTGAGGCAGTAGGTACATACCTCCATACTGATCCTTCAGTCTTTTCTAAGATCTCGTTTATGCGATTGGCTACAAATGATTTTAGCTTGGCAGTTTTATTGTGCAACCACCCTAACACAATACTCGAGTCACACCAATGAATCACACGATCCGGTTTCGACCTTAGTGCATCAAGAACAGCTCTGCTGAGCTTAGCAGCGAGCAGAGCGGCACACAACTCCTGACGTGGCATCGTGGTGGGCTTCAAAGCTGCTACCTTTGATTTACCGCATAAAAGCCTTACAGTGACGTCATTATTTTGAGCTATAGACCGCATATAAATACAGGTACCTAGGGCCAGTTGAGAGGCGTCACTGAACACGTGCATTTCAACGATTTTTGGTGAGTCACACAGAACTTGCCTCGTTAATCGAAGATCTTGAATGAATGGTAAGTTTTGCGTAAACTTCTCCCAATCTTTAATTATGGAATCAGGCACTTGTTGGTCCCAGTCCATTTTTAGCTGCCACAATTTTTGTAAAAGCATTTTTGGCTTAATGGTGGAAGGGCACAAAATTCCAAGAGGGTCAAAAATCTTAAATGCGTTTGACATTATATAGCGTTTTGTTATTTTGTCACTTGGAGGAGGATCCTTTACTGGAAAATTAAGTGTGTCACTAACTGGACACCATCCTAGTCCGAGAGTGCTTGCTGATTCACTTATTGTTAAATGTTCGAGTATATCTATATTAGAGTCTTGAAATAATGAAGGCAAGTTGCTCTTATATTTTCTTAAATTAAAACATCCAGCCCTCAACGCCTCCGAGACTGATTGTTGTATATATCTTAATTCATTTTGATCATTTGATCCAGTGATCAAATCATCCACATAAAAATCTTTCTGAATTACCGTTTTGATGAGCTGATCATGCTGTTCCTCTCCGAGTTGATACAAACATCGCGTGCTTAAATAACTCGCACTTCCTGTACCGTAAGTGAGAGTATTTAACCGCAGCGTTTTAAGGGGTTCAGACTCATCTTCTCTCCATATCACCAATTGCAAATTGCGGTCTTCATCATAAACTTGAACCTGGCGATACATTTTTTCAATATCACCACACAAAATGTACTTGTATTGCCGCGCTCTTACTAGAATGGAGAAAAGAGAGTCCTGCACATTTGGACCCACCATAAGTATATCATTTAGAGACTTCTGAGAGGAAGTAGCAGCAGAGCCGTCAAAGACAACTCTCAGTGAAGTTGATTCGCTGTTGTCCTTAAACACAGCATGATGACATAAAAAGAAATTTGGATTTGGCTTCAGCAAAGCAGACTCGGACAGGTGACCTAACGCAGCGTACTCATGAATAAATTTAGTGTATTCGGATTTCAAGGTCGGATTTCGCTTGAATTTTCGTTCCAAATTAAGAAATCGTTTTTTAGCTAGATAATATGAATCCCCGAGACATTCAGGTGATTCGGACAAAGGTAACTTAACGTAAAATCTGCCTGTGTCAAGACGAACAGTGTGGGCTAGGAAGTGTTTTTCACATTCCGTTTCACTTTGATTTAATATTGATTTATTGGGGACTTGTTCAATTTCCCAGAATTTTGTTAACATTTCTTCAATATTCTCCTGTGATTTGGATATCAGCGCATGATTACAATTGATTTCATTTTGATTATTTTTATTTTGTTTAGTTGTAAGTACCGGTCCCGATATTAACCAACCAAATTTTGAATTACGCAATTTAGGATTTTGAGGACCCAGAGAGTATTGTTCACAACCCAGTATGTCCCAGAATATGTCCGCCCCAATCAAGACTTCGATGGCGGCTGGTTGGTTGAAATCGGGATCCGCTAACTGGATATGATTTGGTATATGTAGATTTTGGATATCTACCGGATATTTTGGTATGTTGCTTGTTAGCTCCTTTAGAACAAAGCACGATAAAGCAACTTTAAACGTGTCATTTAATGAGTTTATTTGAGCAGTACACCTTTCGACGATGTTGTTCGTGCAATTATTTCCGATCCCTATGACTTTTAGACAGTCTATGGGTTTTGAATCTAATGATAATCTTTCTTTTAGCGATTTAGTAATGAAAGAGGATTCGCTACCGCAATCCAGGAGCGCGCGAACCTTTTCCTTTTGATTAGTTTTAGGATTACAGACTTCAATTAACGCCGTTGATAGAAGTACTTGTTTGTTGTCAATAAAAGAACATAGTGCTGTAGACGACGCATGACTAACCGTAGCAGCATTATTTATAATACTTGGACTAGGCTCATGCAGCAAACTGTTGTGCCTCTGCTTACAATCGCGGCAAGGGCCCCCACGGCATTCACTAACGGGGTGGCCTTGTCTAAGGCAGTTCGCACATAACTTATAATTCGCAACATCGGCTAACTTATCTTGCATGCTCTTGGCTGTAAAAATAGGACAATCGTAAATTTTATGATTGTTGCTACATATAATACACACAGAAGTTCCAGGTTTATACTGATTGTTGTTGCTGTTAACAAATTGTTTTGATTTCTGATTAACGCTTACAAACGATTTTACATGAGTGTGTTTTTCTTGTTTATTCGGGTGGTGTGTATTGTTATAATGATTAGGCGCTGGCGGACTTGGCCGTGAAGTAGATGGTGAAAACTTTGAAGTACCAGATTCATATTTATTACGATTCAAGGCCTCAAGTACGTCAGCGCGATCAATTAAAAACCTGTGAAATTGATCTAAAGTCGGAACGTCATCGAGCGTATTACGGTACTCTTCCCACTTCAAAAGGGTGCGGCTTTCTAATTTAGACGACAACATAAATATTATCAACATATCCCACTTGTCGGTCGGTTGGCCTAAACTGGCCAATGCTCTTAAATTTTTCGTCACGTGATCGACTAAAAAACGCAAAGCCCTTTCAGACTCACGGGTGTGCGCTTGTATGTTAAACAATGAGCTCAAATGATGATTTATCAGCAATCTTTTATTGTCATAGCGCTCACCTAGTAGCTTCCAGGCCTCCGCGTAATTAGCAGAAGAAACTTCGAGATTAGAGATAATTCTTGCCGCATCGCCCTCTAAGTAGGAAATCAAGTAGTGAAATTTATGTATATCTTTAATACGATCATTTTTATGAATGAGATTTTCGAATGTATCGCGGAACTCCAGCCAACGAAAATAGGCACCATCAAATTTCGAAATTTGTATTTGTGGCAACTTAAAACTTAGATCCTGATGGTCGAAACCGCAATGAGCTTCACCAGCGGCAGAGTTGCGCCTTTCGATTTCACTCATACTGTGTTTTTCTAATAATCCCTTAGCTATTGCAATATTAGTAATAATATTCTGCTCAATCCGCTCCCGTTCATCAAGCTCAATAGACAAACTGTCAGAATTCAGAACCTCAATCTCATTTTGCAAATTATCAAACTTAATTGACAACCCTTCTAGTTTACTAATTTTTAGACTAAGCTCGGCTAATTCAATGTTTGACATATCCGTTTTATCGTTCAGCACATTTAAATATGCTTTAAATTTAGTAATTTGTCCTTTAATAGAACTTCGCGAAACAGTTAATTCTTTTAGACGACTAATGCCAGAAAAAGTACTTTGTTTCTCAATAGAATCCGGCATCGTAATAATTAATTATATTGCAAACCTTTAGTGTTATATGAAATTAAAATTTTATACAAGTGATAAAAATGCTTATCTCACGTTCCTCACTTCGCTGGTACCTGCCGATGGGAAGCCGGCTGCGCGCGCTCAGCTAAGTTGTAAACAACTTAGGTATGTACTAGCCGGGCTGCGCTGCGACGATCCTGGAATAGTCGGCGAATAATGTAAATACTACGAAATAACCTTATGAAAGTGAAATAAGAAGGCATGGGATGGCAAGAACCACTTCGTACTAGTAAAATTAACCTTTTACTTTATAAAATTACGTTTTTCACACTATTTTATTATTTAACTAAGTAATTACTGTTGTATTATTTCGTAAATATGTATAATAACACGGGCCACCATATATTTTAGATATTTAAAGATACAAAGTTAAGATTAACTAGTTATAAAAGTACCTACGTGAATAGAACAAAGGAATGCAATGTAACTTAACTACGTAAGTTACAGTATGGAATTTGATGCAATTTATTTGTTGTTATCCTGTTATTTACGTAAATGCAAGTATATATTAGTTATTTAAAACGAACTAGAAGAATTTTTACTGTTATTTGCGTAAATGGAAGTATATTTTAATAGTTCAAAATGAACTCGAAGGATTTTTTCTTAGCGTTTTCTTTTTTACGGACAAAAGGAAGGTCAAGGAAGGGCACTTATCTTTGGTGATGGCTTCTTCTTGCGAGGTGATCTTTAGCTGTATCACTGCACTGCACTTCTGGAAGATCCCGATAAGGTTACTCTTCGAATCTTGACTTTTTAATTTTTCTTCATATTTCTTGATTGTTCGTAGTTCCCCTTACATGGACCACCAATTTATGTCTCAATGTACATAACGGGGCCTTAATATATTAATTAAAACCCAAAATTTGATATTTATAAGTATTTAATGACGACGAGCGTCCTGTACAGAAAGTTGATTATTGTCGAGTGGGGTGGGTAGATTGGTGACTATTTAATATGAATGGTTTGGACGCCTGCTTGTATTGAATAGCGATAACTTCCATTTCCTTGGTTTGTCATTTCCAATCAGGGGCTTGAACACGCGTACTCAAAAACAAAAAAAAAACATGGTGAACACGAATATCAAACACTTTATTCGCATGTGTTCGTATCGGTTCCTACGATTCCCGTGTTCGATGTATATCGAAGTTAAACGTAAATCTATTGTTCACAAAAAATATGCTAGTCATTTGAAAATAAACCATTTTGTTCTGAAAGTGATGTACTTTTATTTACTCTTAACGAGAACTAAATAATATAGGTATGTGGGTGAATTGCAGAAAATATGTGCCTTTGGAATTTCGTAACTAAACTGAGAGTAACGAAACTGGGGCCCAATTCGAGATTGACATTTGAGTGATCACCAAACGTCAAATCTCCATTAGATAACAGTTATATCGCCATTGAACTGTCATTTAAATGCGATGAGCTTAAAAGTGACATATCTCATCTCAATTTTGGAAATACGAAGGCGATAATGATTGTCAAAAATGTTATTCATGTATATAAATTTCTGTTTTGAACGAAACGTAACGGACTAATTTCACGTACTACGCGGTCAATTTAGAGTATGCGCCTGTTATTTATGCCGTCACATACGAAGGAAACGAAAATTTAGCGCGTCCGAATTGATGAAGTTGCGATATTCAAATTCAAATTCAAACTCTTTATTTCGGACTTGAATCCATATATTTGTTAGTAACAATTTCTTATACCTATTGTTAGTAAGCAAAATGTATAAAAATGACAACAATTTTCTTTTAAATAACATTATAGTGACCTGGAAACAACACGCACACACGCGTGCAGCTCCAGCCATCTATGAGTCAGCGGGTCGTCCCACCTCTCAGCCAACGCTTTCAGGATCCTGTTGGGGCTACTTTGTAGGCGTCTGAAGATAGATGCACAGCGCTTTCTTATAATAGCCGCAAAGCCATCAATACCCGCTTCGGCAAACATTCCAGAAGCACTGCATCGTCTTGGTAGCCCCATCAGTATCCTGAAAGCGTTATTATATTGAACACGTAAATCGCTATATGCCCGCTGCGTGTAGTTTACCCACAGGCTGCAGGTATAGAAAGACTGACAGTAGGCCTTAAACAACGTCTCTTTGACTTTACCGGTGCACCGTGCAAACCTGCGGGCAATCATATTGCATCGTACAGCCAGCGACCTACGTTCCCTTTCAATATCTGCATTGTCTTTCAAGTCTTCCGTCACCCAATGCCCTAGATATTTGAACTTGTTAACCCTAGACAAAGGAGTACCATAGAGGGTGACTTCGGGTGTTTTTATAGGAGTATTGTTGGACTTAGACTTAAAAGACATTAGCACCGTTTTTTTTACATTGTACCTGAGACCTTGAGCATCAGCATACATCTCACATGTGTGTAACAACTTACACAAGCCTCCAATCGAAGGGCTCAGGAGCACCATATCGTCAGCGTAACTGATATTGTTAACGCAAACTCCGCCAATATGACAGCCGACTCTGGCGCTGCTGAGCTCTTCGATCAGACTATTTATGTATAGGTTGAAAAGCTTGGGTGAGGTTAGACCACCCTGTCTCACCCCGCACTCCAACCTATACTCCTCCGAGACTGCTCCCCTCCACCTGACCTGGTTAATTTGATTTTTGTACCAGTAACATAAAAAAGAGATAATCTCAGGTGGTAGTGTGGTCTCTTTTCTTAGCTTATCCCACAGAATGTCGTACGATACAAGATCAAATGCCTTGGACAAGTCCAGGAAGCAACCAAAAACAGGAGAACCTCTGGATGTGTAGTACTGAACAGACCGCTTGAGGCAAAGAATAGCCGTTTCGGTCGAAAGTCCTCGACGAAATCCAAACTGGGAGTCATTAAGGGCGATGTGCTTATCCATTTGCCCCTCAAGCAGCCCGTCCAGCACTTTAGATATAACGGGAGCAAGCGATATCGGTCTATAATTAGACACATCGGAAGGGTCACCAGTCTTATCCTTTACTATAGGTACCACCACAGTTCTAATTAGATTGGTCGGTAGATATGTATGGCCTAAACAAAGTGAGAAGAATGTAGCGAGCACCCTTGGCAAGTGAGCCCCTGCATACTTCAGGTGTTCGATGCTGAGACCGTCATGCCCCGGAGATTTACCTCTTACCATGCCCTTTATGACATTAGACACCTCATTTGCCACAAAAGAAACGCTACGCTCCGGGGAGACAGGGTCAGCACCAGCATGTCGATACACGGAGCTCATAGGTGACTCCACCCTGAAGTGTTGCTGGAATAGGTTTGCGATATCGCTGGGCTCATGCACCCCCGCCACGCTCACGGGGAGGCCAGGCTTGTGGCCCAGTTTTGCCGTGTTTTTCCAAAATTTTCCAAACTGTTTGTTCGAATGGTGTTGGGCAATTATATCCATTTTAATTTGCTCTTCGTTGTCTTGACACCATTTTAATTTAGCTTTAAATCTACTTTTGGAGATACACATCTCGTCGTAGGTCACCCCCGACTTCGGTTTACCATGAAGTAGCCACATTTGATAGCAGAGCCGAGCCTCACCGTGAGCAGCACGGACGTGTTTGTTCCATCCCGTTATGTGCCTATGCCTACTCTTTCCCTGTCCGCCAGAAACATATGTCAGGACAGAACCCTCAGTAAGTATGGATACAATGTCGTTGTACATTTTATCTAATGACAATCTGTGGTTGTCATCATTACACATTTTATCACCACATTGTATAAATTGAGGATCATACAAAAGTGTTTTTAGCTTAGAATTACAAAAGTCGTGATACTTATCTATCTGCTTGGAATCCCGCTCCCCCCATCTTACTTTGTCGCACTTAGGATTTACCGGCAATATTTTAGGTTGTATTACGCCTATATCGCATTCAAGCAAAACGGGGAGATGGTCAGACCAATAAGTATCATGTAACACAGATACACTGATAACAGACTGCTTTGCTGCATTTGTTAGTACACAGTGGTCCAACCAGCGACGGCAACCGTGTGACTCACTTACATAAGTAAAAGTGTCCTTGGGCATAGCGACCATATCTACGCATATCCATGATTGTTCCGCGCAAAAACTAAGAAGTTCGGTTGAGAATAACTCACCTGGGTGCGCATTAAAGTCGCCCAGCATGTACACATTTTCGATATTTTCGCTATCCACTATAGCACTCAGTTCGCTAAGGCACTCAGTAAACTCAGTTAGATTTTCACTACAGTTCGTGGGCATGTAAACCGAGACCAAAAGAAACGACCTATTTTGCGTCACTACCTTAATTGCATATTCTAGGGATATCGCCACTTGTCAAGTAGGCACACGTCAAAAGTGACGGATGGCGATGAAAAGGAGAGATCTCCATTATATCTCTAAAATTGGTCGAATACCCCCCCTGATAATGGCTGTAACGAAACTGATAACATAAAGCGTCGGACTCATGAAATAAAACTAGTGATGTTTTATGGTTTCGTTCGCAGAATTATTTAATAAAACGTTTTAATTTCAATTAGCAATATTGATTAATGATTTTTGGTTTACATAATCACAGTGTGAATAATAATAACAAATATGATCTAAATAATTAATTAATGTCTACAGTAGCCAGTCTTAATTCTTTCTTAAGTATTATTTCTGGATCCGGACTCTGCTGCCTATTAGATTTATTTTCTTTTTGGTATAATAACGTGCGGAATATCGTCTCCAATTATCGCTAGTTATTTCTTTTTGTTCCTTATTTTGACTTTTTACTCCACGTTTTCTTGATTTCTTTACTCTGTCTAAATGTTTCACTCTTAACACTTCATATTTTGTAGGATTTTGCTTTAAACGTTATCTTTATTTCCTTTGCCTTTCAGCATTTGTCTACTGTAAAAAAGTGTTTTTATTTTTGTACTGAAATACTTGGTAAAAAATATTTTTACATAGTAAATTTATTTCTAAAAATATGCTGAAAATGCTAAAATAAATCAATTAGGGAATTGAAACAGAGACAAAAAATATTACAGTCCATATTCAGATAGGTTTTTCGACCTATAAAAAAGGTTTTATAGTATGAACTAACCCTTACATTTTATCAGTTTCGTTACATAACGAAACATAACGAAACTGAGACAAGATATATGAGAAATCGCAACCTAAAACAATATTTTTCTTCAAACGTGTAATGCATTCATCTGGAACCATGTAAATTTGTAAGATTCAGAGTAAAACCAATCGGCAATGAATAAACTGGAGTACGAAAATAAAGATTTTATATGAGAAAAGCGCCGTTACTCAACCTGAGATTTTTTAGCTCATTTACTCAAGACTATCGATCGACGCACCACTTTGTTGAAAATAAAGTGGCTGTCGCCGTGTTTATCATTTTGGAACATGTCAAAGTGCTGCCGGTATAAGAAAAAATAATTCTACTAAGAACTGAGACATTTCTTTGGGATTAAATGCTCCGTAACTAAGCCTGAGTAACGAAACTCCAGTAAGTTGGGACAAGTTTATCATTATAAAAATTTCACAACTATTTATAATAAACGTAAATATATTTATACAGAATTTAAAGATGATCTAATAAGGACTGGATAATTTACAGTTAAACTTTAAAATAAATAATATCAATCGTAACAAATTTCCGAGATAAAAATACACTCAGAATTGGGACATGAGAATAATATATGAAGTAACTGCGTACCTCTTAGGAAAAAAAATAATTAAAAATAAAATAAAAAAAGGAATTGAAATAAAAATATCTGAATTGAAAGAATTCTTATTATCAAAGTTACATAGTTACATTGTGTTTTATTCTCATGATATATGTTTAAATTCATTCTGTTTTCATGGGACACTCATAAGCATAAAGGGTGCATATTTTCTGCAATTCACCCATGTACCTAAACGGGATCGCGTGTTTACTCTATTTTTACAATGGTTAATTTACTTCAACAGAGATAAAAATACCATTAAAATAATCGTGACTTAAAATCGTGAGATCTTCCCGACTGATTCGACTCTGGTTCGAACGTCTTTCTGATAGTTCATATCAGAAAGACGTTCGAACCAGCACAATCAGTAGGGGTTATTAGTGTGGAGCATGCTAGTGGAAGGCTCACTTTGGACCATCCTCGAAGTGTGAGTTAGGAGAGATAAAATCGAGGGTTAAAATCGTGAGAATCTTACGGCACTCATCCCGACTGATGCACCGTCCAGTCCGGTCGTCTTTGTAGTACCCGTCATTGCACCGGCATTCTGCTTTGCAGCAGCTGCTCTCGCACAACCAGTAGGGGTCTATGAGTGCGGAGCAGGCTTGTGGAGGGCATACTTTGGAACATCTTTCGAAGTGCGAGTTAGGACCGCACTGCAGTGGCACGATTGCATCCCGTTCTGAAAGCAAATGATGCTAAGCTTTATAACAATAAGAATAATTTCAATATAACAATAAGATTTTAAATCTTTACTTCTTCAGCATCAACCGGAAAAAAACTCGGTCCACGGAATTGATATGGCTAAGACTGTCGGTGGTTGGACGAGCAAAACAACATAATCCATGAGATGTCATGTACCTATAGCACGTGATTTTACCTGCAGGGGATGAACATTGGGAAGGTTGGTATCTCTTCGGCGAGGTAGCGAACACCTCAACCCCAGCCACCAATACAATTAACACGAACAACATCGCGCAAGCGCGATGACTGAGTCTCCAAGTAGCGACATCCATTTTATAACCTTACTGTGTTTTTCATGAATAAATACCGCATAAAGATAAAACAAATGTTAATAAAAAGAAACAAAAGTACCACTTGTTTTTCTTTCGGTTTGCAACGCGTACTGGCAACATATTTGTTCAGCAAGTACCATGGTTGCTTACTTTTGCTCAGTATTAACGTTCTACACATGTTATTTTATTAACAATTGAAAGTAATTAATTAATTTACTATTGATGACAGCTGTTTTTACATAAAGGTCGAGCTTGTGTTGTTTCAAAAACACGTTCAAATGAAGTTAATTTATTTTATAATTTTATAATACATATAAGACATCATGAGATTTCCATAAAAATTATTATGCCACAAAAATATTATTTAAAATATTCTTATCATTTATTTATAATATACGTTATTGACACGGTCTTCGGCGATTATGTAGTCATGATGCGCAGAAGCAATTTAGCTCGTGATGTACAAATTATCCGCGCGTAAATCCTCACTATTTTCTCAAAACAACCTAGGTATACTCTCGACTAGAAATATTGCATATTTAGGTGCCTCATAATAAATACTTTATTGAATCGGCACTGAACATAAATAGCAGGAGGTAACGAAAATGCGTAACCTGGTGGAAGTGACCGGGAATCGAACGTGGTACCTCTGGTTGCCAGTCCAGCGCGCAACCCTTCGATTTTTTTCTTGTCTTTGTGTGTCGATCTTTGCATTGTTTATTTGAAAGGCTAACATATAGGTACACCTTAGCGACCTCGTTAGCGAATGCCTACGTTAATATTCTCATCTTACCGCACTACTCTACAGTAGTGAACGAGCCATCTTATGAGTGATCGACAGCGAGAACGCTCACTTCGTGCTTTTCCTTGTACCATTAATTGTTCTAATGAGCTTTTATGGTGGATGATGATATGTTCATCTTGAGAATACGAAACACGAAGTTCTCTTAAGAAACGTTGGTGCAAGTAGTCGAGTTTATCCTCAGCAAGTGCCTCCAGCACTACGTCTCAAGGCCGTCAATCTTTTAGGTATATATCTGAACCATTATTCTCATTATAAATTGGCAGTACTATCATTCTTGTACAGAAAGTTATTATCAGCACCGATTCCCTGTGGCACGTACAACAATATTGAAAATTAACGCTCCCCCGCAATCCATCAGTTGCTCTCCTGGGGTTCAATTAAATATCGTTCCTGAGGAATAATTAAATGTTTCCAGAATTTTATTAGAGTACGAATCCCTCAAGAAACAAAGGTTAAATTGAATGCAGGGTGTTTTATCACAGGTCATTCGTTAATTATTTGAAACGGCTCTAAAGGGTCGGAGCTCTTAGGAAATCTTGAATTTGGGACTTCCTCCACCATAAAGAGCTTTTAAGTGTAATTTCCTTTTAAGCAAGGGCTAGGTTAGTAGTCCTATTTTACGTAAATAAGTTAAAGGGTACGCCCTTCGATTTGAGTTATTAGACTTTGGAAGAAAACTTTCTTTAGAACAGTTTGATACAATATTACAATGAGTTACATAAGTACATATTTTGTTTGAATACCTAAATATGAAATAAGATAATGAATATATTTTGTCTCTAAAACTGGAAAAGTTTTTGTTTGAATGTCGGTCTGCAGGGATTGAGATTACAAAAAAAGTTGCAAACAATATCATTTTGTCAAAAGTGATGGATTTACTCATGACATTATTTTACTAGATTTCCTAGATAATCGGGAAAACAACGAAAAATGCGGCATTGCATTAACAAAATGTTTACTTAACAAAATAAACTTGGAAGGTAAGCGGATAGATTTATTATCATTAAATCTTCATATTTAACACTAAAACAGATCATATGAAAGTTTAAACTTTATTATCTACCACGAACATAATAATTAACAGAATAGTATACCAACGAAAATTATCGACTATACCAAGATAATATCGCAAGCAAATTAAATAATTCTTAGGAAGTGTTCTATTTTTGTTCCAATATCCTCTGTAGGTACCTTATTCTACGTCAAAAAGGCGCCGCCAGGCAAGGACGATCACTTTGAAAGCAATAGTCGTAATTAAAAGGTTCGTTTATAAGGCTTCTAAACATTTCGTACCCCCTTAAAGGAACGAATTTCAATTAGACCTTTAATAAAGTAAAATGCTTGTTTTAGGGGCGTTGAGAAGGCAAATTATTTCAAACAATTACTTAAGTGTGAAAATAACAGGTTAATTGTATTCAAATTATATTAAAACCATCATCATTAAAATAATCAAGTATAATCAGAGGGGTAATTCGACCAATTTTAGAGAGATGATGGAGATCTCTCCATTTCATCGCCATCCGTCACTTTTGACGTGTCCCTACTTAACAAGTGGCGATATCCCTATTAGAACTCGCAACTTCGTCAATCCGGTCGCGCTTAATTTGCGTTTCCTTTCTATGTGATGGCTTAATAACAGGCGCATACTTTAACTTGACCTTTAGTGCGTGAAATTAGTCAGTTACGTTTCGTTCCAAACAGAAATTCATATGCATGAATAGCATTTTTGACAGTCATTATCGCCTTCGGATTTCCAAAATTGAGATGAGAAATGTCACTAAGCTCATCGCATTTTAATGACCGTTCAAAGGCGATATCACTGTTATCTAATAGAGTTTTGACGTTCTGCGATCTCTCAAACGGCATTCTTGAATTAGGTCCCTGTTTTAAATTAAAGATAAACACCTGTTAGTACTTCCTGTCTAAGTGTGAGTGAAATTAATCTCTTTGGCAATTTAAAAAGGCAACAAATATTTTGACCCCCAAAAAATTTTGGGTACAAAAAAAAAATATTTGGTGATCAATTTTGGTGCTCATTTACTATTTTTGATAATAAAAAGTGTTTTTTTGCCATTACATTTTACTACATCTGGTGCTCCATTAAACATAAGCCATTAAAAACCGGCCAAGAGCATGTCGGGCCACGCTCAGTGTAGTTCCGTAGTTGCCCATCCTTCACAATAACAACGGCGGTTTTAAGCCCGAGGTTTAAATTACGAAAAAGATTTCAAGCTCTATAAAAAGGTCGTAAACGCCAAAGTAACTGTAATTACTTATTACTTTCTGGAAGTTATCGATTATACGCGCCAGATTGAGCGAAACGTTTTAATACAGTATGGCACTTAACTAATATGTGTAACGTTTGAAACCACCGCGCGACACTTACATCATTTTAAAGAAAATTATGAATTTTTGCGATAACTCAAAAACGGCTCGACCGCTTTTATCCAATATAGTTTTCGTTGGAAGTGCTAATAAGGCCTTTTTTTAAGAATTATCCCATAATTTTTTGACTCGTGGTTGAAAAGTTAAAGACGCAATTTTTTGCTGTTCTGGAGCGAATATTTACAAAACTGCTGACTATCAAAAATTATGTTTGAAGACTCCTATTATTTTTAAAAGATCTATTCAACTACACCCCACATACTAGTGTGGGAACGAAAAAAAATCACCCCCACTTTAGGTGTTCCCGAAAAAAAAAATTTTTTTAGTATTTATTTTACCGTTTTGTCGGCGTGATACAAACTCATACTTAAACCAAATATCAGCTTTCTAGCACTAATGATCACGGAGCTAAGCCGCGAATGGACAGACAGACAGATGGACATGGCGAAACTATAAGGGTTCCGAGTTGACTACGGAACCCTAAAAACATCCGTGAATCGATCGATCCATATTCACAATAAGATCATCAAGTTTAACTTCATTGATAAGATATCAAAACGCTCAAGTTTATTAGTATTTATTATAATATTTGTATACCTACTACTAATTTAGCCATTACACAATTACTTATGAAGCTATTTAGATAGATTGATTTAAATAAACTTTTTGAACTCGATAAGTCCCTTTTTGTTATAATAAGCTATTTAGATGCTCAGTTCGAGCCTGTAAGGATCTTACTGTATTTAATTAGTTTACGTGCATTAAAGTTTTTCTGTGGGCGTAGCCAGTAGTTATTTTAGTAGATTTTCTTATAAACTCACCGTCCAATTACATTGACATAAAAGTTTGCTCACAAAGAGAGTTGTCAATGCATATCGGAGTTGGATCTCGATGTGATCATGAACATACATCACTGGTCTTACAATGATTTATTACTCTGACTGCAGCGCATGTATTGGTACTTCGGTAAAGGATGGCCCTGGATAAAATAGTTTTTATTTTTCATTTATCACTTAGTAGTTACCACGTAGTTACTTAATGATCCGTGTTACTCTATAAAAGTGCTTTTCAACCTTTTCTTGACCAGGGACCACTTTTTGTTCGTGGGGACCGCATGTAAATAAATCTTCCTCCTCCGGTAGACTCCAGTGATGTATTATCGCCTGCACATTTTAAATTATTCGCGGACGATATTTTGATTTCTGCGGACCACTGGTTGGGAATCTCTGCACCTCTAACACAACTGTGACACGCGACTCCTTCTCACGCGAGAAATATTACCTATTTCATCATTTCATTGTGCAGTACTGTGACAGAGTGACGGACGATGCTATGTCGCGCGACAAGTGTTCTGAAACATAGTTATTGTAGGCGGGCTGGTCTAAAAAGCTTTTAATAAAATAAAAAAATAAAAACTAAGAGACCACTGATCTAAGCTGTTTCTAATAAATTAATAGTATTTTATGCAATCGTTGCACAATGGAGGTTCTTAAAGTCGAGTACCGCGTTTAGGTCACGAGGCTTGCCGAGTGGCCTATGTAAGGTACGAGACTTTAAGACCTAATTGTGTAACTATTGCATACAATACTTTTTATACGAGCAAAACTCAGAAAATCATTTTTTACTTTAATCGTCATTCTCCAATATGATTTTTTATTTTTGATGTAACCTTTTTCGTTCAACTAAAATTGTATTAAAAAAAAAAAACATGATCGCGATGGCCATGGCGGGTGCCTCGTGATTGGTGAATTTTTTTGACAAGTAATTTCAACCAATCAGTGAGCATCAAATAAACTTATGTTCTCTTTTTGAAATTATTAGAGTTGTGTAGAGAGATGTCTTATGAATATTAAGTTAAGTAGCGGGTACCAAAAAAGTGCGTTATTGTGATTTTGTCTGTGAAATTATAATTGACAGATTAAAGTCTGCGAGTAAAAAAATAATAATAAAGGTATACAATCTTTTCTTTATTTGGCGGTACACTCTTGTCAGAGTGGTCGTGGCCGTCACGTCGTTTATTTTGTGGCCTGCTTCACAATGCGATGTGGTATACAATCACCTTAGGCTATATCGGCCCGCCAAGACGAACAAAAATGAAGCGGGGCACTACCTACCTTTTCTCGAACCGTTTCGTCTCATTTTCAAACCCTCATAGCTTCGTCCCAGTTAACACCAGAGCGCCCAAATTCACAGGTTAAGTCCAACGAACTGTCTGGCCCATATGGTATCAAGAAATTAAGTTTATGTCTTCATGATGATAATATAAGACTTATTTATGGTACTCTATGAAACGGCCATGCCATACTTTTGAAACCAAGGTGTAGGGTTAGTAAACTCAGGGCTTAGGGGCTTAGCTTGAAAGTGTTATGAGCATGTGAGTCTTGGCCGCCAATTTTACATAAAATGTTTTTGGTGGGGGGGATTATTTATGACGCTAAACGCATCGACAAGCGTGTATGTCACAGAATAAAGTTTTGTTAGTCTGAGAATGTTAGAAAACTTTTTTTAAATTGTATACGACGCTGTGCGTCTGAACGCTACCTAGTTTCAGTATGAAATAATTAGCACATCTTATTGAATACTTGCCACTGACCTAGGGGTCCTATCTCTCCACTAATTGAAAACTCGTCAATTCAATGTAGGTTGTATGTAACTAGATTCTACTTTTTATTATAATGAAATGGCGTATTTTAATCGACTGGTGGTTTTAATTAAGTTTCTTTTCTAAGGAATCAAATATTAGCCTTAATGCTTTGCTTAATTCTAACTTTTTATTCGTAGACGATTAGGCTTGGGCTTTGATAATATATAGCTGCGGCGCGCGGTGTAACCCGCTCTTTCCACGGGTACACACATTTTTTTCGAGATAAAAAGTATATGTTTTTCCAGGGTGACAGCTACCTTCATGGCAAAATTTATCAAAATTGGTTCAGCCGTTTGTGTGATATACGTTATTGGATTGCATAATTGAGTCATATAGAACCAAAGTCAGCAACAATAAATTTTTATAATGTAGCAACTTTGAGCGCAGTATGGTATAGTTAAAATAACTTATACGATTGGATGTTGCTGACTTTGCTTCTACATGACTCAATTGTAACCATCGTGATTTTTTTTTAATTATGGATGATAGGAGATAAAATAGAGTTTATTTCTCTTAGAAACTGCACTGTTTACAAGACATTCAATAATGATTTTTAATCAGTTATTTTTTTATCTAATAGGAAAATGACATATTGTTCTGTCAAGAATTATCTTCAGTTGTGCTAATGACGTGTGCGTATGCAAATTTTGGCGCAGTGGTACTGCAGCTGCCTAACCACTAGATTGCTTTTGGTAACTACGGCTACCTGTCACCGCTCTTATTTTATTATATAAATAGAGTCCAACTCAAAATTCGAAGCAATTGAGTGGTGAGCCGGCGGTCCTGGGTTCGAATCCCGGCAAGGGCAAATATTTGTGTGATAAACGTGAATATTTGTGCCTGGGCTATGCTTATCCATGAGATGTTTTGTGAATATAAGTATATATTCATCTATATTATTAAGTACATCGTCGTCTCTAGTACCCACTACACAAGCCTTCTTGAGCTTAATTTGGGACTAGGTCGATTTTGTGTGAGGTTGTCTAAATTGTCTGATATTTTTATTAATTTAAGTACTTACATCACAAACCAGAACATTTCTTTTACCTAATTCCGAAAAACTGTTTTATTTGCTTCCTTCTAATGTTCTAATAGATATCTCGAAAATCTGGGAATAAAAAAACACCGTGTAGAATACCTTTATAGTGTTTCCCCGTTTTTGTTACGTAACCATTGACAAGAACCAATAAGGACACACAAAAAGTGAACCCTGTCTTAGCGTCGGGCAGCTGGGTAAAAAGGATCGAGATGAATCATTGTCTTTATACAATACCGGAATGGGTTCATACTATAAAGGGAACAAAATCCACAGGCATACGAGATGTGTGATGATGTACTGCTATTTTTATATGTTGCAGACTATTTTATGCTGACTGTACAATAATAAGAAGCCATCAGATATACTTCTCAAACATCAAAGTTTAATGATTAATCTTACTTTTCTTCCCCCTAAAAATATCAATCATGCCGGTTTTGTACATCAAATAGCCTGAATCGACAAATTTGAAGAAAACAACGGAAACTTTGGTGTTAAGCTTAAAATTGATATCGTAACATCCCTTGTTGTCGCTTCGAATCAAATTTAAAAGTAATCTTGGCATTATTTAACTTTCTCTTCAGTGTATAAAGTATAACGCTGGCGTCAGCGTCCATAGCCAATATTTGTTTTTAAATTGTGTCAACATTTTGTACTTGTGGTAGTTTATTCCCGCGTGGTAAAACTGCATTCTTTCGGAGCCATATTCAATTTATAATCTAATAATCATGTCGACCCTTCCTTGTTGAACCAAGACACCATTTTTGCATTTTTAATGAGTAAGGGTAGCCAGGAACAAAGAAAACTTGCATGGAAATAGTTTCTACTCGTTGTCTTGGTTCGCGAGAGTATTTTGTATGTTAAAAGACGGAAATTATTATGCAACGTAGTATGTAGACTGATGCAATACGAGTACCTAGAACATACGAGATGCTACGTAGTATGAAAAATTCACATAATCTAAATATCTTGCGCGCATGAATCGGGGTTTTCTAGCTTCGCTACGAATATTAAAAATTGTGGGCGTAGAGATTTATTGTTTTGTCGATTTTTAAAGCAAAGGCACTCAAGTATGGGCGTGTGTTTTAACTGTATTTAGAATTAGAATAGGATCCCATGGTTTTGAGGAGTATTTTAAGCTGTAAATCATTGTGCTTGGAAAAAAATAGCAGCAAATAAAAGCACGTTCAAGACAACAATGTTGAGAAATTCAACCTACTGGGGTCTACTTGATATTGTATAAACCTACCACCGTGTAATATGTTAGCTATCGGCATTTGAATATAAGGGCAATATTCTCTTTCTTACCCGGTTCTAGTGTACCTAAGTAACCGTTCTAAAGTATTTTGTCGGATACAAATTACACTAATGACATCACATCAGTGAGTTTCCACATGATTTTTGTTACCCATTACAAAGGTATAATTTTATCGATATAATTTAATCCATTATTATCATAGTGACTCTTCTACGCAACTTGCAATCGAAAGGGCTATGCTCGGAGTGTCTTTGCGTGATATAATCAGAAATGAGGATATCCGCATAACCAAATTATATGACATAATGGCTCACAGGATTTATTTATTTAAACTTTATTGCACAAAACAAAAGTCAGTACAAATGGCGGACTTAACGCCTAATGGCATTCTCTATCAGTCAACCATAGGGCCAAACAGAGATGCTTCAAGTGGGTGCAGAGTAGAAAATTAATCGTTCGGAAAGCATCTAAGATACAAGTGAATAAATGTATATTATATAATAACTTTACAATAAATACAATGATACATATATTTACATACTATAAGATGCATATTATATATAATAATAATAAATACGATGAAATGTCTACTGCATAGGATGATGGACACTATTCGAGCTCTTGTTCGAGCAGGTGCTTACGTAGCAACCGCTTGAAAACTACCTTGCTTGCAGGATTGCACGGTTGAATTGGCAATGGACGGGCCACGGGACCCGGTGAACGGATTGGCGACCACGTATAGGAAAGCACATCATGGGACGACCCCCGACCAGCTAGCAGGTAGTCGGTCTGCACTGGATTTCACTTTGTGGCTAGCTATAGGGGACTAGGGGAGGCCTGTTTAGCAGTGGACGTCTAAATGCCTGAAAATGTAATACTCAACCCTGTAATATCGAGCGAGCGATATTTCATGAGCTAATCATAACAATACATGTTACATTTGAGGCAACTGTTAACCCATATCAAACGGATGAAAATCGGTGCCCTTTATAATGATATCGCTGGGCATTAATGCTTGAAAATGTAGGCAGGAAGAAACATATTGTGAAGGTCTATCACCGCGTAAGTAAAGTATGAATTCGCTTGCCCTGTTATTTAGTAGTTTGGTGGAGTTAGTAATTTATTCCAAGTGTAAAGTTAGCTCCATATGAACCCTCTTCATCTTGACAGCGCTCTTGTGCAGCTGCAGGCGCAAAGTTTAGCAAAATTTTACTAAAATCATGATAGATGCATTCTTACGATGCGGGAAATGTTTTCATGATGGGTTTTTCTTTCGTCTGTTTTGTTTTTCAAATATAAAAGCTGAATTAGTTACTCATTTTATGTGTTTTAAGCATGCCAAGTTTTTATTCAAATAAATACCGTAAGATGGAGGATATTGCGACCCCATGGAATATTTGATAAAATGAAAATTAAATGTTTTAAGCCTTTGTATATTGCCTTGGCAATAGTTGGATCAAATGTCTTACACCTGAAAACATGTATGTTCTTTATATTCCAATAGAAAAAAAAATCGAGCTTAAAAGTTTTTTTGCTTAGAACCAAAATAAAAACGCTTTATGTTCCAAATAGCTCGTACTTACTATACTCTATCCGGATAGGTACTTAACTAAATGTAAACAAACCAGGAATTAGGTGCTTTATCAGGTCAATATTGGTTGGTAAATTTTGTATAATTACAATAATATTAGGTACTTTAATAAAAAATAGAATATTTATTTTGCTTTAATATATCAGGTTATAGAATAAACCATACAATACCTAATCAATACTATGTAATTATTCCCTAAGTACATTGATTTAATAATAATTTCAATATGCTATAATCTGTG
This sequence comes from Apotomis betuletana, assembly GCA_932273695.1. Lineage (NCBI taxonomy): Eukaryota > Metazoa > Arthropoda > Insecta > Lepidoptera > Tortricidae > Apotomis > Apotomis betuletana. The sequence continues at coordinate 18,756,983 of OW026300.1, forward strand.
CACAATAAAGAACCTAAAAATCTAGGTATCTGCAACCTTTTTTTTTTGTCAAATACACATTTACATGACACTTGACACTTCGCTTGCATTCGTTTTCTTGTTAGTTTGTTTTGTTATTAATCATAATATATTGTTATTTCATTTGTTTTGTTGGTCATTAGTGTTAACAATTAGTCGTTATTGTTGTGTTAGTTATTGTTTTTCTGCTGAAAGTTAACGAACCTGTACCAGGTACAAGACGGGTTTGCTCGGTGCTATCATATAAGTAAAATGTTGAGTACACCTGAATATGTCAACTTTGTCAGACAAGGTTTGTTTACATTTAGTTAAATACCTATCCGGATAGAGTAGGAGATTGATACCCGTAGGAAACAACAATATTTCGGACATACTTTGCTAAGCTCACAGTTTTACACGTCTGGCTTTGGTTTCGATCTGAAAAAAAAAGGAATTATCTCTGTTTGCTCAACCGCCATAGTTAGAAGTTACTAAATTAATACGATCTACGGTCTCTCTCCGATTTATTTCTCTCAACATTTCATTGTTACTGCTATCACTACTTACACTTACGACTGAAAATTTTCTACTTTGTTATTGCAAACGTTAAGGACCTAGTATTTCTTCTTTATGTAAGCAATTTGGGAGTAGACTTTCAAAATCCTCATTTAGACAAAACGGAGCGACGAAGACGGGTAGATGTACATATTTTATGTATGTATGTATGTATGTAAACGCTTTATTGTACACAACAACTGGTTATAAATACATTGATAACAAATGAAATATGTACAAAGGCGAACTTATCCCTATTAGGGATCTCTTCCAGTTAACCTTTGAGCAATTGAAGGAATGGGTATTCGAAGAAAATAGGCAAACTACACTGCGTACAACTAAGATATCTATATTATACTTAATAAAACTATAACAAGTACATAAACTAAGTAAGTAATAATACACATATATTTTTACTATTTATAAGATATATATTATATATACATATAATACATATAAATGCGTAAATAAATATAGTATTCAATGAATTCACACGTTATCGGACAGCCACAATTTCTTCAAGTTAATCTTAAGTGATGCAACAGATGGAGACTTCCTAAGGGACAAAGGCAACTCATTCCACAACTTCACTGCGCTTACCGTAAAAGACTTGCTATAGGTACGCGTCTTATTAGACGGTACAGCCAGAGTGAGATTGGCGCTAGACCGCAAGCGGTGACCACTGCCATCAGCCATATACGAAAATCTTTCACTAAGGTAAGGAGGAGAAGTAGGTTTAAACAGGACATTAAAGAGCAAAGAAAGGACATGCACGTCTCTACGCCGACGAATCGGTAGCCAACCCAGCTGCGCTCGAAAGGAAGAGACGTGGTCATATTTTCGCAATCCAAATATATACCTGATACACACATTTTGTAGGCGTTCAAGCTTGTCAAGTAGTTCCTCCTTAAGATCCAGTAGAGCAATATCACCATAGTCTAGTAGAGGGAGCAAGAGAGATCTGGCAAGAGTGATCTTGGTGGAAATTGGCAGAAAGTTCTGCAGGCGCCTTAAAGAGTGGAGAGATGCAAAGAGCTTCTGGCTAACTTGCGCTATGTGCGGTGCCCACGAAAGCGTCTGGTCCATGGTGATACCCAAATTTCTAACTGTAGAGGAAAGGGGGATAGGAATCCCACCAAAAAGAATATCAGGTACCACCATTTCAGATACTTTATTTACAAAGTGAGGATTTATTTATGTAGGCAAAGATATTTTTATGAGGCTGATAAAGGATTAGGTACTCAACTTTTTATCTCGCTTACAACTCTAGAATAAGCAAAATTAGTTAAACTGTTCCAAAACCGAGCGCTATAAATAAGTTGTTTTGTATAATGATAATTCAAAGACCCGGCCGAATCCTTTAGTAGGTATATATGTTTGTTTGTTTTAAGGCCCAGATATGTTCAAAATTACTTAGATGAGATTGTATATAAGTATAATAGTATGGTCAAGTTATTTAGCACGTTTTATAAAAAAATTACTCCTACGTTTCAGCTTGAAAGGCCCAAAGTTGGTATGTTCCAAAAAAAGTTATTTTAACACATAAAGGTAATTCGTGTGACACTGGTAGTTTAATAAAAAAAAAATAAAAAATATTTCACAAAACACAAGAATAAGGTACAATGGCATATCTTGCAGGCCCCGAACTAGGCTGGGCCTGTATCTCGGGGCCTAGGAGTGCATTAACCACGAATATAAATATTGCGTACATATTAAGTATAAACTAAGCGTGAGCGATACCAAATAGGAAAATAAGAATGAACATACACTGAAAAACTTAAAAGGTAAGGTAAGCACGGGGTGTGGGTGTGTGTGTGTGTGTGTAATGACCGTTTGCATAATACCTATCTGCTTATATAAGCGAACATCAATTTCGTGAATTTCGTCGCACATACCAGTTCAGCACGGCGAATGTCTGCCATTAATGACAATCAGTAATACACCTACGAAGTATCTGCTTAAATAAGCGAACATCAGTTTTCGCGCGGCGTAAATGAAATGTTTTCCCTAACTAGTTCAGCACGGCGAGGAATGTCTGGCGGCGCTTTTCGTAGAACATAAATCAATCCTGACCCGGGTCAATCATTATATTCATTATACTCGTATAATACCAATCACTAGGTATACACCTACGAAGTATCTGCTTAAATAAGCGAACATCAGTTTTCGCGCATTGTAAATGAAATGTTTTCCCTAACTAGTTCAGCACGGCGAGGAATGTCTGGCGGCGCTTTTTGTAGAACATAAATCAATCCTGACGCGGGAACGCCTCTCTGAAGATTCACGAGTTTTTGTTGTTCCACTCGTACTATAAGAGACACTGACATACAATGGGATGTGAAACTCTAGCTCCTAACTCCTATGAAATGTGTTATGATCGGTTTAAAGAAAACGTGTTAATGACAGTCTTTTAGGTAGGTACTTAAATTTTTTGTAGTTACGTTCCGTTCAGTTTCGCGTTCTCCGTTTACATTATACATGAATATTAAACAATCTCAAACAAGTCTCTTAGCTCTACTGTAGACTTGTGTTCAGGTGCTCGACGACGATATACATACCATCCATTTTCTATGTCCTGATATTTAAGCTCATCACAGAAAAAATTGATGCGAACTCAGGAACGCCAACTCTGTAGGCTAGGCACGAGAGCCTACTGCTACCAAGTATTTAGTTACTCGCATTTCTGTACATATATGTGCGGATTTTGGGGTAATATCGTTTACATTCAGAAATATCTATCTGTGGTAACTTACAATCCAATTACCTACGACGAACAGATCACTTCATCGGAGTATTTGCTACTCGATATGATAGTCGATTCTAGCTTCACAAATCTGTGTGATGGCTCCCCGTCGTCAGCATCGAAACATCCGATTAATTTGTCTTATTAGTTCCTCCCTCGCTATTGACTGTGGATCGAACCGTACTTCCCAACAAGATAATTGGTAAAGGAAAATGTTATTCTTCTCCCTCTAATTGACTTTGGCTATTCGTGTTTGTGGTTTTGCGTTGAATGAATAAACAATCAGAAGGCTGTTCTGAGAAAAACCTGCGTTTGATCGTGAGTCAAGCAAAATGATCAAGTGAATTTTGTTGCGGACTGGAGGAGTAAGATAAGTTGATTTTGTACAATATTTATTTTGGGTAAGGATCTAATTATTCAAATTTTAACGATTTTGGAGAATCAAAGCGCTGTCTTCGCAGGTATTATATTATTATGTTGGTTGTTTTTGCTACTGAACCAATAACCACTTTATAAAGTCACTTACGCTTAATACTAGTAATTGTTTTGATGAGTCTGCCTTTTTCTTAAATGGTTTGTTATTTTATTGAGGCTCTTATCAGCTTTTTTTTTGAGTAAATTACCACTCGTCTATGCAAGGTTCTATTTCATTAAAACGTGCACCAGTTTTAGTATATTATGGTCAAGGTTATGTATAATAACATCTTGTGTTATGTAGGCATGGCCACCATTTTATTTCAGTTTCAGTTTACGCCAAATAAAATAATGAGGACATTACTTGAAAGTTGGCGCCATAAAACCAATACGTACATAGAAATGTCTAAAAAGTATATGAAGCATATTGGCTACTGTTCCGTATCTGTCCTGGGATAATGGTTTGCGTGTTCACCGTAACTTTTCTTGTACATGTCTCTTTCTTTCTCTGATTGTTCGTTAAGATAAAGTCTAGTTTAGAAGTTAGCAGTTTGTAACAGAATTATCTGGGCTGCGTTTAGCAGGTTCGACGTCTTACATGAATACGTTATGCCGACTATTAATTATCGTCTTAGATGTATTTACCAAGTTTGAATGTCGGTAATTTAATTCGACTATAATTATACGTCAAGTAAAATTAATTTAAACCAGTCAGACTTTACACTGAATCGTCGATTTTATGTTTAATGAAAGTCTAGTTGAATTATTAATTGTCCTAAAGCTAACATTTCATTAAAGCAGCTAGCAATAGCACTTATTACAAACAAAATCTTACTGGAAAATAATTATATTAGCACTGATGTTTCAAGAAAGCGTATTGCTTTTAACAAATTGAAAAACTTAGATAATGCATCATCTGTTTGAGCAAAAAATATATCAAATTTTCACGCTCAATTCTAAGTATACGATTATTCTTCTTTGCGATTATACAAACCTTTCTTTCTGATTTAGCTCTTAGTTTGGGATACCAATAATTATGTACTTACATAAGAATTTTTTAAGTTACTTTAGTTCGCAATATTTATGTTTTCAAGTTTACTATGAATTGTTATCGGTTATTTATGTTATGAGTAGATTTAGCGACTTTTATCCAAAACCGCGGTTCTAACGACGTTATACACACGCTTGTGTTTCCATACTCCAGTACTTTTGCATAATATAATTGAACAGTACTTACAACAATTTCTTGGATTTAGAGTTGTATGCACACACTGGAATAAATATCTCCTTAAAATGTCTTAACTGTGAATGGTAACGTGCTTATTAGTCTCATTACACCCGTCGCCTTTGTCAGTACCTAGTATAAATTTCAAATCTTCATGCGGCATGAATAATGTCTGTGATCAAAGGCAATTGAACAGTTGAAAAACAATGCCAGAAACACTTGATCAAGCTTCGCTCTGGACAAAGCGATCGAATCGCTTTTAAATGCAGATAAGGTTGCAATACAAACACAGGAAACTCGAACAAGAGCTCAAAATGCAGTGATCATTTTGCGAAAGTGCTAAAAGTGCACTTCTCTATTGCCTAAGAGCTGTAAAACAGTTTTTTGCGAAGGATTCTAGGCGTGAAATTGGCCCAATATTAGCATTCGCAAAGTTTAAAAAAAATTGGTTTTTCAAGCTCAGATGTTTTCAACGGCGCAAATGTTCAAGAACTTTTTACTAACGCTTACCATATGGAAGGGATGATTAAAAAATAAACTGTTAAATACTGCTGTCAGTTACTCTGTAAACCTCCCTTTACCTAATTTAAAATCTATGTAATACTCATAGTTCTATCCTATGTATCTTTTTCCATAGGAACTGTTCTCATTTATTGTTTACAGTAAGGGCATTATTTACCATCATAGAACCAATACATCAATGACAAGTCGGAGTTGCCTAAAACGTGTGTGATGAGGTTGATAAATTATAATACTGCGACCTGGGGCCCAATTCGAGAATGCCGTTTGAGATATCGCTAAACGTCAAATCTCCGTTAGATAACAGTTATATCGCCATTGAACTGTCATTTAAATGCGATGAGCTTAAAAGTGACATATCTCATCTCAATGTTGGAAATACGAAGGCGATAATGATTGTCAAAAATGTTATTCATGTATAAAAATTTATGTTTTGAACGAAACGTAACAGACTAATTTCACGTACTACGCGGTCAATTTAAAGTATGCACTGTTATTTATGCCGTCACATACAAAGGAAACGCAAATTTGCGCGTCCGAATTGACGAAGTTGCGATGTTCTAGGGATATCGCCACTTGTCAAGTAGGCACACGTCAAAAGTGACGGATGGCGATGAAAAGGAGAGATCTCCATTATATCTCTAAAATTGGTCGAATACCCCCCCTGGTTCTACGGTTGTATGCGAATTATTTTTCTGCAGATATTAATTATACGTTAAGGTCTAACCGTTGAGTCTCAACCAAAATAAGGTTTAATGAATTACTTTTTTAACTGCTTTAGATGTTAAGCAGTTAATAAAGTAATCCATTAGACCTCATAATTAATTTTTCGTTCTTGATGCGATGTAGATTTTTCAAAAGATAGAAAATGGGCTATTAATAGCGTAGAATATTTTATCCTGAAACAATACGTGGTTCATAAAGAAAAAATCACACTTCGCCTGCTGTAGCCGCCAAGTAATTTGATTAATAAGGACTTTTATTAAACAGAAAATAATCAATAATATTAACAGTCTTCTGGCGAAACACAAACTCCCAATTTGTCATGGAACACAAAGCCATCTCTGCAGTCGCATCGGTTGTACTGGCAACTGCTAAAACATGTCTTTTCAGGATCTTTGTAGTCCGAACAGGATCTGCCGCAGTGGTCGCCGCAACCTGACGTTGCATTTTTGTCACCACCGCAGTCAGCTGTAAATAAAATAATAGTCTTATTAAAACTATGAAGAAACACCTCTAATAATATTGCCTGCGCCGCGACTTTAATAGCATTTAGGTACCAAAAAATTAACTTCGTATGAATTCAACATATTATGTAGAGTCGCTGCCAATACATAATCGTGAATAAAACCATCATTTTCACCGTTAGCCGTAACTTCAATTCTTCGATTATTTGACGATGAGATATTTTGACGCTCAAAATAAGTGGATGCCACATTTTGCTGTAGAAATAACAAAGAAGCTGAAAAACTCACAAATGGATAGTTTTCCTAAATTTCACTTATAATTATTTTTCATCGCGCTGAGTATCCGAAAGGTGTGTGTTTTGTTATTGTAATATCATTTTTACTACAAACAAATGCATGCGTATTCCATAAGGTCGTTGCTTGATAGCAACTATTTGCACACGTGAAACAAACAAGGCTACTTAATCAGCAGATATGACATAAATGAGTCATTTTCAAAAAAAAACATGTAACAGATAAACTTAAAAAAATATACACAGTTAAAGGCTTAATAAAAACAAAACTACGATCGCATCCTTTGTGTAACGAAAGCACAAGATATGGGTAATTTTCGTTACACGAAGAAATCAGTATGGAATATGCGATACGGGTATGTTTTACTATTCTGGTTCAGCACCATGTCTTTATTAATATTTATTTCCCTTTTCAACGTGAAAATAAAATTATTGAAAAGTGCAAAATAATTCCAGGGGAAATTCAAGGCAGCTGAAACGCAACGTTACTGCAGGTCAGATGATTTTGACCAATAGTGATAGTCGAGTGTTACGTCAAAGTCTAGACAATGTGCACCACGGCGGCGGCCGGCGTTAGCACCTGACATGCCACTGACATTCGAGATTTTTTTTCTATCCGCCGCTTAGGAGGCACTTATTTGTTGGAATAGACTGTGACGTCACGCCAAGCGAGCCATAATAGCAGGCGTTTAAAACGCCTGAATCTGTTAAAACATTTTCAAGAAAAATGTTATGTATTTTAGTTTTTTGCCGCTGAATATTATTTTATAGTATTATAACGATTGAAACTATCATAAAATAATAATAAAAGAATGAGTACATGTTAAGTTATATTTTAATTATAGCTCTTAACTAAGTACATGTTTTTATAAACGATTTAGATTCAGATATAACCGTAAAAACCGTTCATGCTAAGTAGGTTTATTTATGACAGGGTATTTATGATTTGATTTGTACCGATGTTAGAACTCTACTGAAAGTAATATTTAAAAAAATGTTTAGCTTAGTTTTTCCACTAACTCCTGTTCCCTTTATTGAGGCATTTCCTCTTTAAGGCCTAAGTTTACCATTTAAAAGCTTACCAATATTAAAATAACCTAATTTCACTAATTTTTGAAATATATCATCGATCATTGAAATATATCATAGTTTCTACAGTCTGACATAGATATGTAAGTCGCATTACGATTTTTGTTGTTTCTTGTAGCTGTAGTAGAACTGAAACGAACTAACTACCTAGTTTCCATGATGCCGTATACGGCATCATGGAAACTAGCATTGCATACATGCAATCTAGATGTATTATTTATTTATTTATTTAAACTTTATTGCACAAAACAAAAGTCAGTACAAATGGCGAACTTAATGCCTAATGGCATTAAACTTAGTTGGACCGTTTAATAGATGACTTACGGCACTGGTTCTTCAATATGCAGGTGCCGTTTGCGTCCCGCACGTGGCCGTCCATGCATACGCATTCCGGTCTGCATATTCCCGTGGAGCCGGTGCACGGTTTGGGTCGTCCCAGCTCCTCGCAGGTCTGCGGCCCGCAATGCGCACATTCCACAAACGTCTCGTCTTCTCCACATGTTGACCGTTTTACGGCTGAAATGGCGTAGGTTATAGGTACATAAGGTTATATTATGACACAGTAGGGTATTCCATGCAATATTGGTTTTAGAGCCTAATAGAATTCCACTATTGGAACTAGACTAAATTATACGTTTTCGAATGTTAATTGAAAACGTAACTTGATCGACAGTTACTTAGTAATTTCTTATTCAAGATAATCAGTTTCACCGTTCCAAAATTAACAATTTATTAATTAAATTAAGTGGCCTTTACGAGTTTACATATTGCGTTTCTAGGATTTCATCAAAAGACTAATTTGCCTCTATAGACGCAATTTCCTCAAGGGAACCTATATGTTACATTTTTTATATTTAGTACTTACCTAGGCTATCGATTGAATAAATCCAGAAAACACTCAAGACATAGGTTAAAACTAATAATTTCTCCATACTTAAAAATATTTAAAACTAATTAGCAAAACGACCTCAGCGTCCCGCAAACAAAACTTAACTAATACCGCTCCACGCAAGTTGAACCTATTTAAAAATTCGTTCCATGTAATTCTCTACTTTACTTTTCCTCGATTGACTGACTTTGATTCATTATTTAATCTGATTTTCCTCGTAGAGTATCCTCAAAGTAAATCACCTGACAATGACGTCGGATGGATCACTCGATTCTTATTTGTAGCCTAAATGGTTTCGTATTTGGGAAAAAGTATAATTTACTTTTAATTGGTTTCATTAATAGTGAAATGAATATTTACTGGCTGATATTCAAATGGTTAATACATTTGAATAGCAGCCGGCATAGAGTTAAGTTAACATGTAATTTCATTTACATAATACAAAGCTTAACACTCATTGAGCGTGATGACGTACAATCGTAGCCGGTGGGTCCGGAAATATGAACTTGTACAAAGTATTCATTTATGTATACTATACATTGTATAGGTTCTATACATACATATATAGGTGACCATTAGGATCGAATTGTGAAAATTCGTCCTCCATGCAGCGAAATGGAAGACGATACGTTTTAACCCCGTCACACACGGAGCTGTAATATATATTATAGCATCTTACGATTACGGTACTTTAATAAATCGTAAGATTTAATATACGTTAATTTATAATATTATACCTCCGTGTATGACAGAGGCTTTATGTTATTCTCGTCGTTATATGAAAAAATGTACACGGAACTATATGCCAAAGAAACCTTTAAAATTCATAATAGGTTTGAGTGAGTCCCACCAGACTGCCATCAGTGACAGAATCTTTGCTTTAGTATAATAATTTATTTGATGTAATTTACCTGTCACACATGTGTACCTATCCCTGAAAAAATTCGATGCGATGTGGCATCCGGAAAACTAGACCTTTGCCGTAGGATGAAAACATACTTTTGTTACGTGGAAATCCTGTAACTTTTGCTTCACGGGTTATATTTTAATAGAAGGTAAAATAGCAATGACGTAATTATTATGATTAAATTGTAAATCCAGTACACCGTATTTTAGTTCATAACATCACATCAGAATTACGCATTATTATTGCGGTTAACGTGATTCACTCACGTGCGAGTATTTTATGATTGCAGCAACTTTAATGCAGTTTATGTAACAAAAAAGAGGATTTAAGACTTATTCACAAAATTTTTTGTCATATCATATAAATAAAATAATTATTAATTACACTATACATAATTATTGAGTGGCAGGCGGTTGCATGGTAAACTTACCAAAAACTAATTTCGATTGACATATACACATTTATAGATTTCTATTCGCGCTGCATGCAGTGACATACAAGTTGTCCTTTAAAGAAACAGAGCATATCGCTAAACTATTCATATATTAGTCATAGCAATTTATTCCCTATGATTAAACGGGCACATTAATGAAGGCGACGAAATTGTTCAAGTAAGTATAAATATAGGATTGTGAGGCCAAGGCGAAATTGGGTCCATTTAGTAGGTACTTTCTGCTGGTACGCTTTTTACCGACAATCACCACTAGGTCTATAATCCAAGAAATATCATATAATAGGAACCGGAAAACCTCACTTCGGTATTCTGCTAGCTCGATTCTAACTTGATTTCAAAAACTCCTAAAGCCTGTGAAAATAAAATATCTCGGTTTCTGTCCAAAGATGAACCATTATTTGTCAATAGGCGCTATTTCGGATTATAAGATTTTAGTCGATCATCCAAATTGTCAATTTACTTTGTAGAAAATCCATCAAAAAAAGGCGTTTTAAGCGGACGGTAAGGCGTCTGGCGACAGCTTTCCGTCCAATTTCCTGTATTTGTCTCAGTATTCGTGCCACCTCTGGAGATGGCGGATTGGCGGAGTTAAGCTTTTTATCCCATTTCGGTGTTTCTGAAATAGTTGAGGTTTTAGGGTTCCATTGTACGGTGAATAAAAGATAACGAGGTTTCGAAGTATAAATATGCTAGTAATACGAAATCCTTCATTATTTATAGCATAATGTCAGTTATTTATTTATTAGCAGGATGTGCCACGTTTTGACAAAATGCGAGTGTGAATGACAGATGCTTTGTCACTTACCTATTTATAACATGATAAACGTAACCATCATAGGCCCCCTTGTCCTCGTAAAAAATATTTTTTATCACAGTCGGGTAAAAAGTATCCTATATCCTTTGGATGTCCAGTTATTCCCGTACCAAAATTGGTTCAAATCAACCCAGTCATCCGTTTTGGCCAGATAAGAGGACAAAGAAATTCTGATTCTGACAACATGATGGGGCCCGACTCGCATGGCGCCGCGCGGTCAAAGAAAACAAAAGGCGATCCTGTGTCGCGCTAATATGATTTTTCCTGATCCATGTTCCCTCCATTGAAAACTGATTCTCAATATAAATCTAGAATTTTATAGAAGGTAGTATAGATACATTGATTTTGTGACGATGCGGTTGGCGCACGGCGGTCCAGGGTTCGAGTCCCGGCAAGGACAAAATATTTGTATGATGAACTCGAATATTTGTTCCTGGATGTTATTCATACATGTATACGATGTATATCGTCGTCTAGTACCCACAGTACAAGCATTGCTTAATTTGGGACTAGGTCGATTTGTGTGAGATTGTGTGATTTCCACATGTTAGTATTTTGATCGCGACTAGGTTTTGTTATAAGAATATTATAGATGTTTGATAATACGTCCTTATTAATAATTAAGAGTATAAAAAACATGAGTATAAAAAAAAAGTGAAAAATAAATAAAAGAAAACCGAAAAAAGGGAGGTCTTTATATAGGTAAGTAAAGTTGGTAACTGTGGGAGGTGCGTTCATTTTAAAATTGCCCTATTATTCTTACGGATATTGTAGGTATATTCGAAAGCTAAGGCGTAGATAAATGCTAGTAAAAATTAAACGCGTTGTTCACTCAAGCATATGATACGAGTACACGCTGTCGCCACCAAACGAATAAACAAATCGATCCACTCGTAACTTAAAATTAAAACCAGTTTGTTCACAGAATCAGCGAATTTTCTCATATTTCAGCCTCATAGTGTGAAGGGGAGATGAAAGTTTGGAAAAGTTGACAGTAGTTCGGTACACGGTTGGCGTTGCAAACATGTTGGGGGTGAGACATCGGTCTGGCAAGGGTGGCTCCTACCTTAATCATGTAAAAGGACTCTTCTAAATTGTTGGGGCTATTGAACTCTAATTAATTTTTGCCTGATGATCTTCAGTCATGAAATCACAAGAAAGGAAAAGGTAAGAAATGTATTTCTTTCTTAAATTATACGTCAAAAAATATTAATTGGGTCAATAATTTTTTCTCTATTGATCATTGCCAATTTGCTGTCAATCTTAAAAAACTACGATTTTCGGCGGCTAAATTTACCAAAAACTGTAATTACAACAGTTGGATATACCAAAGCCCATTCTTATGTAGGCTTCTCCCGTCAATATGAGTAGGTATAAAGTATCAAAAATGTTCTAAACTTTATGGGTCAGAAATGAGAAATAAAGATCTTTTCTCAAACATCCAATTAAAAGTCGTCATAACGTGCGTTATAACAGGTTTCAAAATATTACGTTTTAAGCGGAATAACTCCAGAGAACTGTAAAGAGAGAATTTCATAAAAAAATTAAGGCCTAGGCCGGGAAGTTTTTTTTTTATTGCGTCTATGTTTATGTACAGGCTAAACAGCTGAACGATTTTTTTTGATTGGTGTATTTTTTATCTCATTGCGTTTAGAAAAAAATGCACCACTCAAAAAAATATCATATCTCATATCTCATTGCATATCCCTTCGTGTGGCAAATTCCCGCTCCGGGAGACAAGGTCGCTAGTTCAAGCCTCGTTATGGTAAAATAGAGCACAAGGTTCTGGTACGAAAAAAAATGGAAAAAGATGGTCAAAGAATTTGTTCACCCTGCCACACACGCCAAATTAAGGGCTTTTATGTTTGAGAAAAGCACAGAAAATGGCTTGCCGGCTTCTTATCACTATCCGGCCTCTCTACGGTCAGCCATCTATACCTACTCACCCGGCAAGCTCTTCTTTCCCGGCGTCTGCAATAATGTACTATTAAACCGAAAAAATGACCGCAAGGCATATTTTACGATCACCTCCAAGCTAAACCGTGATGAAATTTCGTGTTTTAAATATCATGATTGCTTCTATAATTCTGTGTGGTTGAGCCATTCGGCCTGGCAGCAATCTCGTGGCGTGCATTTTTAAATTTAATATCTCTTTGTACCACGGTCCCTCGTGAGGATTACATCCAGTTGAATTACAAAAACGTCGGGAAAAATAAAACATTACTAGCAACACTGAGGTAAGACGTTAAGATGCCTGGCTACTGTTTATGGCATGTAAAATATTGATGGTCAACATGTTTACATTGAAGCGAATAATTTATTGGTTCGGCCGGGGTTCCAATACGTGTTCCAATGACTTTCCGAGTCAAAACGGCCGTTACCTAGCAATGGGTGACGTCCATTGAACCCGATACCAACCGGCTTGCCGATTTTTGAAGAAGAAGAGAACCAACGTTACTGCTAAATAAATAAATAATAATTATATTTATAGTTATTTTTATAAATAATGACACATTAAGGTAAATTAAGAAAGAAAAATTGAATGCGATCTACTACAATCGAAGCGGGGTTTGAACCCGCGACCTCTGCGTTTCCGGCGCATTGCTCTCCCAACTGAGCTATCCGACCGCTACGTCAGTCACACCAAATCTTTCATCCCTTAATCCTTTACGCTACTGGAGCACCCTCTGCGTCATATATGTGTAAAACGCACATCCTAGGGTATGGCTAATGCGCAATAAGCATTTCAAAAAACATCTATGACGCAGAGGGCGCTCCAGTAGCGTAAAGGATTAAGGGATGAAAGATTTGGTGTGACTGACGTAGCGGACGGATAGCTCAGTTGGGAGAGCAATGCGCCGGAAACGCAGAGGTCGCGGGTTCAAACCCCGCTTCGATTGTAGTAGATCGCATTCAATTTTTCTTTCTTAATTTACCTTTGTGTCATTATTTATAAAAATAAAAATGTGGTATTACCACATAAAAAATATGAATCGATAAAAAAAAAAAAAAAAGATTCTATACAAATATTTATAGTTATTGTTCAAAAAAAATAATTAATTAGATCGTCCGACCCTTTTCATTTTCGTATTTTTTACAATTATGCACAAAATATCAGGTATACTCGCACAAAGCGACCTACTTCCAAATAAATTGTGTTTTAGATTTTACAGTCCGGTGTAAGTACATAAATATATACTTTAATAAATATTCGAACCAGGAGCAAATATTCGACCACATCATAATATGATGTGGTCGAATTCGTCGACCGTAGGTTCAATTGGGGTAAGGGACAAAATACGATTTTTCAGGAGAGGCTGACAAAGTTTTTTTTTTAACTAAATCTTTCATAACTTTTTTGTAGTGAACCTTTTTTGGGCCTGATTTCACACATAATCTTGTATTTTAGTGTTCTGTCTATCTATGTAGTGCTCGTTTTAATAATTTAGATATTATAGAAAATGACATGTCCCTTACACCAACTTATTTCGCTGCTGATGTCCCTTACAGACAGAGTATTCTGTAGTCTCGTCCCTTACCTTGAATTTACCTATTCATTGTATCCACTATATTGATGAAGAAATGGCGTAAGGGACTAGTTGAGATTATGAGTGAAAGAAAAAATAACGTAAAGGGTTCGTTGTAAAAATAAATAAGTACATACCTTTGACGTAAGGCGTATCTTAACACCGGAAACCTTTAAAACTTTAATGTAAGAGGTATATAAATGTATTGAAACCGTGTGAGCATTTTTTGTGTGTCCGTTACATGCAATATTTGTATCGTTACACGTACCGTTTCTATCGAGTGGAATAACCCACATTTTAATTTATGATTTTTTTTTATTATAATCACATTAATTATTTCTCACCCTCTATGATCGAGTACTAAAATAAACATTCAATGTAATTTATACGGCAAAATTATTAAAAATTTAGGGCTTGTGTTGAACGATAAAAGTTACAGAATTGAATACAATTCAGAAATAATCATTTAACATTTGTACTTTTTTAGGAGTCCTGGTAGATAACATAGTAGTTGCTCACAATTCAGTGCCTCCAGTTAATAAGGAATAACTCAAAAACGGCCCTTTTCAGAAGAGACAAAAAACTATTTTTCAATAGTAGATATTTACAACTTGAACTTCTTAAGAATTTTTATACAAGCTATAGTGTTAGGCTTTCATTTTATAAATAAAGAACTAAAGCGTTGACCCTATAAATATGTTTTTTTGTAGTTATAGCTTTTGTTTGCAAGTATTTAAAGACATAACTCAATTTATTTGCACCAATTTTATCCTTATGAACGACGTGCATAAACGAAAGAATACTACTTGTACCTGTGTGAACGACATGCATAAACGAAACTAAAAGACTTATTCTATTCTTTATTACGGCATTTTAAAAATTATACTACTTGTCGAACTTGAAACTTGTTACCTAAGGAGTCAAATGAGGCTGTATAATTAAATCACCATAAGAGTACTGTACTTGAAAAACATCAATGAAATGAAAAGTTCTTGTTTATAGCTATGAAACTAATATAATTAATATCAACATCAATGTCAGTCAATGAATAGCAAGAGCTCTAGTTAGATCCTTTGATTTTTCAACACATATCGGTAGCGGAATTTCAGATAATGACTATTAAAGTGTGTCATACTTAGGAATGCCTTTTAATTGACAGTGAAAATTTTCCTTTGCAATTCATCAAGTACCGATACGATTTTAAGAGGCCCAAATTCAGTAGGATTGCCTTATCGTTATCTATAAAGCTTTACCCATGTCGACTATCCAGCCTCATATACCTAATTTCAACTCAGCTAGTCCTCGGAAAGTCAATCTAATCTTCCTTGAGATATTTTTAAACATACAATGTGTAAAGTTAATTAAAAACTTTTAATAAGTGTTAATACCTCCTCCAGTATTCCATTGGTTATTGTTTTTTTCGACAATCTTGGCCTACTTTTTTAAACTATCCGCTTAACAAAACACTTCACGGGTAGAATAACAATCACGAGCTGTCGACAAAGAGTTCAGTACTTACTGTCGTTCAGAGACGCCGAACTGACGAATTACCTATACCTAATAACAAATAGACACTTACATTTCTCGGTGGATTAATTGCTAAATTTGAAATATTCTTACCAAATTTATTTTAATATCTTCATTTATCGTCAAAGTTTGCATGTAAATAAGTCAAACTACGCTAGTAAAGCCTAAAATTAACATCCAGTCTACACAGATAAAGGTTATAGTCAAACTACGCTAGTAGTTTCAATGATTTAGCAAAGCCAAAAATTAACATCCAGTCTACACGATAAAGGTTATAAAACTGATGAAGGTGTTTTTATTGCAACATAACACTTTCTTTCAATCTTTATTGTCAATAGATTCAAATATTATGACATGTAACAGGGATAAGTATTCATTGATACTCACGAGAAAATTAGCGTAACGGACACGGAATCTAAATATAAATCGGATCAAACCTACATATCGTCTTAACCAAAGTGGTGTAAGGTTCACACTCGTTAAAAATACAAGATGGAAAATTGGGGTAAGGAGCCTTTTTTTTCAAATCTTGTGCAATCATTTTAAGGTATGGGTATTATTTATTCATGAGCCAAAAAAATCATTAGTGTAAAAGCCAGTTTCATAAGATTGTCTTCAAAAATCAGTCATGTAAAGGTAATTCCTTAATTGGAAAGACCTTTACCTTATTCAAAGTGGATTAGTGGCGCAGTAGTTACCCTATTTGATGTTGCTTTATTAAAATAAAAAACAGATACATGATTTTTATGGGTCAGATTTAATTTTGAACCCATAAAAATCAGTAGTGTAAGGAACACTTTTTTCAAGCTAGATTTTTTTATATACACCATTCGATAGAGCGGAAAATTCTGAACAAAACTGCATATTCAACTCATTTTGCGTATTTTGTCCCTTACCCCAATTGAACCTACGGCCGACATTATAAACATCTGATACCTTTGCAAGCAGTTGCACTATAGCATCGAGTCAAACGTGTAATACATTTTAATCAAGTACCCAGGATCTACCTCTGACTGGCCGTACAATTTATAGGGTTGTGACATAGACGAGCATCAAATAAATAAGGCTTGAAGGGCGATACCTAAATTACTGTATAGGTAGAAATATTTTATGGCACACAAAATCTTCTAACCCCAAGTAGCCCACAGGCTGCATAATCACTTATACAGACTTTATACAGCTTAAATTAGAGTTATAATGGCTGTATAAGTTCGTATACAACCTGTTTGCTAACTGGGAAGGACTAGGCATACATAAGTATTTGGTAATACCGCAAAATTATTTCTTTGTTCGTAAATTCACGAGATAACGTTTTCAGAGTGCTAAAAGCAAACATTTCACCTGTTAAACAGTATTGATTCTGAGCTGCCAGTATGTAAATAAGGTTTTTCTTCAATTAACATCCCTTCACGAACGGTAAACACTATACAGGCAAAATTAACCGCGGCCTGTTTGCTATGTGCTCCACCCCGGCCTCTTCAGCTACGAGGGTGTAAAGTAAATCATTTTTAACCGCTTTTGAAATTAAATGTTCATTTTCTGGTGAATAAATAAGAAGCCATTCATGCTCAAGAACATGACCTTACTTGCCAAATGCCCATAGTATTTAGAACGGTTTTAAATACCTGAAAGAAAACTGTAACTATCTGTAGGAGGTTTAGAAAGTGGTAAGTATTCCCAATATTTATTAGATATGAGTTTGACTCTCAGTTTATAGAAAAATCTGCAACCTTTTTTAGGTATAAGGCTGCTTCTATTTATAAAAAAAAACAAGCGTTCACACACATACATACAGTTGTATTATTCTTTAATATTTGTCATAATCTTCACTTCTTCTTTTTAACGGTAATTTTAACGTAAAAAAAAAACTTGAAAAAAGATGCGACCGTATGATATTTTGACACTCCCAAGGTAATCAAGATCTAAAGGGTACCTTCTGTTGGCCTAGAACTATGAAATTTGGAAAAAAAATTGAAAGCTATAGAGTTGTGGGTTGAAGTGGGACTGGGCTGGTCACGTTTGTCGAATGCTGAATGAGCTGTGCGCCAAGATCGCTACAGAGTGGAAGCCCAGCAGCCAGAAACGGAGACGTGGCAGACCTCATCGGCGATGGCGGGACGAGCAAGACTCCTTTATAAAGAAATGGCCACAAATAGCTCAGAACCGGGAACAATGGAAGAAGAGTGGGGAGGCCTTTGCCCAGCAGTGGGACATCATGAGCTCACAATAATAATAATAGAGTTGTGATTAAATAATACAAAAAATATACTCTTTATTTAAAGTACGTAAAACAGAAGCTATAGTATAACTGTGACATGAGACTTTTTGGCGCGCGACAAACCTACCCGTTCTTTCATTACCGCGCGAGTAAGGCAAGGGTTGCTGAATCCAGTGACATGTAAAGTCGCAGCAAGATATTCTAGCCTTGCAGTTTTCCAACGGTAAAGTTAAGTTTTTCGCTCAGTACCTACTTATAAATAGTTTATCTTTTCGTTAGTACAATACGTAGTGCTTTCATAGTTCCTACGGAACCCTCTGTACACAGGTTCGATCGCACTTGCCGCATTAAACCGCATCAAATAAGTATTTATAAAGTACTTTAATTTTGGCATTTCCTCAAGTTTGAACTACGGGCAAAATAATGTTCTCGATTAGTCGATTGTTATACCTAACTCAAGTCTTTCCCAAACAAGTTTAAACCGGTATTAAGGTAGCGCTAATTAGAGCTTCAACATTTTTTTTTATTGCCAGTTTTGTGTTTCTTGCTAACGGAACAAAGGGTAAAAACAAATTTTAAACTAGAAGTTAGTCTGGCTTTGACTTTGTAAGTAAGGCTGCCTTCCAGTTGAAGGCTGTTTTAAAACAAAACCTGACTCGTTCCACTGTTATAAATACTTGGTATTGTCTAGAGCTCTATTGATTATCTTCATGTTAAAGTTTTCACTAAAATTGGTCTTAATTGGTACTTACTGTCTATAACAAAAGGTACTTTTGACCTAATTAATACAACTACACTATTCCTACACAGTTGGGTATCTAGTATAAAATTAGACCCAGACTGACTTCTGACCTTGCTTTACATACTCGCTGAAAGCGCGGCGCACGTGTGCTCTCGATAGTTCTTGTGCCATGTGTGTGTAAGAAATGTACGTGAAACGTATGTTTTCCTGTGTCAGCGAGGGTGTACAGTTGTCGTTAGATAATCAGCAAACAAATGTAGGCGGTATTTTTGCTATTACTGAATACTTAAGTAGCAGTAATAAATCAGATTTTTTAATTTATCTGCTGGTATCAGTATGAGGCAGACTTAGTTATATAAGTTTCATCTTTCCAGTCTATTTTCTAATTCAATCCAGCTGCATAAGCCAATGCAATGAGAAGCTTGCAAAAAATCGACTCAGCAGCCCCTCGAATATGAAACTTTATTACGGAATGGAAAGTTTTAATAATCTCTCGCGACAAGAGACGACTCCACAGAGTAGCGCCTCCGATCACACTGGATGTTTTTGTAACGGATCATTTTTAACGATGAGCAAAGAAAAGGTTAAGATATCCCTTATAGGGTTAAGTTCTTCTGTGTTTACATACATACATACAATAACATTAGTACATTACAACCATAGGGCGGTGAATTCGTGAATATTCCAGATAATGGTGTTTGTGGCTCAAACCGAAGGTGAGGGCCATATGCGATCTGGGGCTTTACAAATTACTGCCTGTGGTTTATCTAAAGTATTACGTCTTGCCTTGGCCAGGAAGTGGGATTTTCTCCACACATAATGGGCCGAAAATCCCACTTGGGTCAGGACCAAAAAGTTGGATGAAATGAAGTTGTAGTTAGCGAGGAATTAAAAACAATTGAAAAAGTTGTGCAACAAAAAATAACGATACAATAAGGAACCTTAAAATAGAACATTAAGGTACGTTATTGAAAGGTTAACTGTCGTCGCACAACGGAGACTTTGATACAAATATTAATTGAGTGAGTTAAGGGTGAGTTAAGGTTGCAAACTTTTTGGTCTTCACCCACTTACGGCCTAGGGTGACACAAAATACGTTAATTTTCGCATAACACTTAAAGCTAAAGCTATTCACAAAAATCCACAAAAGTTTTTTTTTTATTAAATTCAATGTCCCAGGGCTGAATCTCAACTTGTTAGGTTATCGCCAGATAGTCCTATTTGTTATGAAAAAAAGCTGCACTCTGTGATGGAAGCAAGCCGTTTTGCACAGTGATAATATAGACCAAAATAAACGATTTCACTCGAGGCGAAATTAGTTTCACCCCTTAGGAACAGAGATGGCGCCACTTATTCAAAAAAAGTTTAAAAAATTCTAAATCCTGAACGAATACTCCGATTTTGACGTAAGAGGTGCCAATCGGCAGATAATTACCCAATTTAACATGAAAAAAATTAAAATCACGTAGAAAATAATTTTGGGTACCTAAGAAATAATATTTTCTGAAAAAAGTATTTAAAATTTGTGATTTTTGGAATTTTACTCGTAAAAATGTATGTACATGGTACTTTTTTTATTTATTTATATTAATACACAACTAATTTTACATTTATGAAAAAAAACCGCATATCATTAGCTTGTATAATTCCAAAGTTATTGAAGAATGCAGACATGGCGCCGCTGGGTCAAAAAATCTTACAAAAAATCTAAAACCTCAACGGATATTCCGATTTTGATAATTAAGGTGGTAATCGACAGATAATTACTTAAATTAGTTTAAAAAAATAAAATAAAAATTCAAATAGGCAAAAAGTAATAATATTTCCAAAAAAAAAACATACATTTTGAAAAAATATAATTTTTTTGGGGCTTTTATGTAATTTCATATAAAAAAAATTATGAAAATGGCTTTATTTTACTTATGTATATTATAACACTATTAGGTAATTGATCGTTTAATAAAAAACCGCATATCGAGAACTTGTACAGTTCCAACGGTATTGAAGATTTTACTATAGGGTGCCGGTGCGATGTTGCCGCCGCACGTGCAACTTATGTACATGTATATAGAAAAGTATTCTCCCGTTTCGAAGGTACTGATTACCCTGAAAATGTAACCACAATTGAAAGTACAAATAATAATCATCCCAAGTAGCACACAACACACTTATATCCCTTGTACAGCTTAAATTAGAGTTTTAACGGGTGAATACCTGTTTGCTAATATCACAAGTATATTAGATGCTAAATAGCATTTCTGAATCAATATTTTACTTACTTTACGTTTTATTTTCACTTTAGTCTTTGCAGGCTTTGCATTGTAACGTGCAAGTTAGGCCGTCGCATCATAAAAAAAACAACAACGTATTATGCCACAGCCCAATTTGTATCCATAATGTTCAAGGAGTTTCCAAATAAATAAATAAATAAATAAATATCAGACAACCTCACACAAATCAACCTAGTCCCAAATTAAGCTCAAGAAGGCTTGTGTTATGGGTACTAGGCGACGATATACATACTTATATAGATAAATAAATACTTAAATACATAGAGCATCCATGACCCAGGCACAAATATTCGTGTTCATCACACAAATATTTGCCCTTCCCGGGATTCGAACCCGGGACCGTCGGCTCAGTAGGCAGTTGCTTAACCACTGCGCCAACCGCGTCCCCAAATGGAACTAACCTTCAACTATTGTGGACCCCACCTACCTTTGATGCCGTTTCATTCCCAAAAAGAAGGACTTGGGACTCGATATTTCTAAATTAAAACGTGAACCCACATTTGGTTTGCATGAAACGGTATTCAATGGCAGCTGAAATAGATGGAAGGTATCTCACAAGCTTGTTTAATTTAGTGTTTTTTAGTTTAAACAGATCTTTTCGAATCGCATTAACAGTAATAATATATGCTCTGTTGGAGCATCGTATAGCCTGCATGTGAATCTGGGACCAACAACGTTATGATTAATTGAGAACCAATTAATGACATTAATATAGTGATTGAATCTTACACGATTTTCACACATTATATTAAAATAATAAAACGGGACTTAATTGCGGTAAATAAACATTTTTGAACTCGGTTAAATCCCGTTTTGTTATAATAATGAATGACATGACATTAATTATGTAAACACACCCTAAAAAAAGAAACAAAAATGGCCCTAAGTAATCGTTTCACATGAGCCGTTACGTATCGAGAGAGAATTTCTATAGATAGCGATGTAACTACTTGCAAAAGCAGTAGTTATTTCAGGGTATAACATGCAAGTTTTAAAACAGGTCTCTTTTCTTATTGTATTAAAATTAGACGTCTTGTCATACTCTGTGAAAGCCTTGAAGTGCAGTCATCATTTCATTACTTAAAGTAATAACTGTTTTGTAAACTGCTACTAGTGGACCGTTGCACTGACGACTGCAATTTGAATGCTTCGATGCTTTCACAGAGCTGGCGACAAGCCTTTCGCCGACTACTTCAGCTGCCATTGAACATGTTCTGCGTGTAGCGTTTCAAGCGAGCCAAATGTGAAATAAACGTCTTAATTTGGATATATCCTGTCCCAAGTCCTTTCTTTTTGGGAATGGAATGGCGTTGGAAGCAGGTTGCAGGTGCGATCCACAATAGAACAGTTAGTATGGGTGAAAATCGAGCTATGGAAAAATGCGTTGTTGCAGCCGATGCAACGGCCTAACATGCACGTTACAATGCACAGTTTAGTGAAAATAGGCAGAATATACTTGTGATATCAGCAAATTGGTTGTATAAGTGCCTATTCACCCGTTAAAACTCTAATTTAAGCTGTACAAGGGATATAAGTGTGTTGTGTGCTACTTGGGATGATTATTATTTGTACTTTCAATTGTGGTTATATTTTCAGGGTAATCAGTACCTTCGAAACGGGAGAATACTTTTCTATATACATGTACATAAGTTGCACGTGCGGCGGCAACATCGCACCGGCACCCTATAGTAAAATCTTCAATACCGTTGGAACTGTACAAGTTCTCGATATGCGGTTTTTTATTAAACGATCAATTACCTAATAGTGTTATAATATACATAAGTAAAATAAAGCCATATTCATAATTTTTTTTATATGAAATTACATAAAAGCCCCAAAAAAATTATATTTTTTCAAAATGTATGTTTTTTTTTTGGAAATATTATTACTTTTTGCCTATTTGAATTTTTATTTTATTTTTTTAAACTAATTTAAGTAATTATCTGTCGATTACCACCTTAATTATCAAAATCGGAATACCCGTTGAGGTTTTAGATTTTTTGTAAGATTTTTTGACCCAGCGGCGCCATGTCTGTATTCTTCAATAACTTTGGAATTATACGAGCTAATGATATGCGGTTTTTTTCGTAAATGTAAAATTAGTTGTGTATTAATATAAATAAATAAAAAAAGTACCATGTACATACATTTTTACGAGTAAAATTCCAAAAATCACAAATTTTAAATATTTTTTTCAGAAAATATTATTTCTTAGGTATCCAAAATTATTTTCTACGTGATTTTAATTTTTTTCATGTTAAATTGGGTAATTATCTGCCGATTGGCACCTCTTACGTCAAAATCGGAGTATCCGTTCAGGATTTAGAATTTTTTAAAACTTTTTTTGAATAAGTGGCGCCATCTCTGTTCCTAAGGGGTGAAACTAATTTCGCCTCGAGTGAAATCGTTTATTTTGGTCTATATTATCACTGTGCAAAACGGCTTGCTTCCATCACAAAGTGCAGCTTCCAGGCCAAAACCGTCCATAACAAGTAAGACTAAGATAGTTTTCCACAACACCTTACCGCAGCATAAGCATAACATTAAACCATTGATACAAAGATCGAAGCACAAATAACATTTTAAATGCGTAAACTGGTAGAAGAGACCGGGAATCGAATCCTACATCTAACGTATTTACATAGAGGTCGCTAAGGCGCAAAACCTTTCGAATAAACAATGCAAAGATCGACACAGGAAGCATAAGGAAACATTCGAAAGGTTATCTGGCGGTAGGGTGGTGGAGAGGTTAACACGCTGGACCGGTAACCGGGTTCGATTCTCGGTATCTTCCGCCAGGTTACGAATTTCATCCACCGTACCGTGTACCCACATTAAAAATAAGGAGACATTACATTTTTCATAAATTTATAAGCATAACATGTCGATGTCGGTGTAATCTCCCATGAGAAAATGTACTTTGACTTTAATGAAGGGAGTCCTACTAAAACCATTATTTTTATTTAATATCTCTCTGTAAAAAAAAAACACGTGTAAATGACTTTGCTTAACTTATATTATTTATTTTATATCACGGGCATTAAATACACGCAATGTATACGCTCAATTTCAATTCAGTCTAACAATTTGTAGCAAATGAACAAATGTGCGCAGGTTAAAATGAAATGGAAATTGCTTTTTTGTGCTTTAAGTGAAATTTGAATCCTTAATTGAATTCTGACAACTGAATTTCTAATTTATTATATGGTTATTTGGAAACCAAAACAATTCGATTAAGACGGTTTTAGTTTCATGATTCCAGACTTCAAAGTGTCTTCTTTTTCTTGATTGATTTCTACAATAATTTAGATATATTTCAATGTAAAAAGATCTAGTATAATATAACCTATAACTATATTATATAGTCCGACAAGAAAGTGTAGATATTAAAAAGTGACAATACTCTTCCAAGCAAATGAACTGTCAAACCATACACCCTGACTCACTTTGTATGGTTTGAGAGTTCATTATCTTGGAAGAGTTAACGTTGTGCGACTATATAGTGTCGACTCGTTTTCATAGATTGATTAGAAAGGGACGACACTACTACAGTATTCTTGTCGGACTATACGAGTATATCAGTGTAAACCAACAAAATCTTAGTATGTTTTTACCTTTAAATGCGGGTGAAATGCTCAAATGGAAATGGTGCGGCCATACAGCACGTCTAGGATGACCGAAGGTGGGCGAAAACTACCACTTTATGGCAGGGCCCGAGAGGATCTAGGATTAGAGGGAGGCCTAAAAAAAGGTGGACAGATGAAATTGTAGCCACAGCTGGCATAAACTGGATGGCGAGAGAAAGCTGAAGACAGAAAACACTGGCTTAATCTGGAGGAGGCCTTGACCCGAAGAGAGGTCCTTACATAATATTAAGTTAATTAAAAAATATATATATTTTACCTTATTAGATGTAATATAGTAATGTAAGGAATTAGTAAAGGCCTTTTATTTTTATTCATTTTTATTATGCGGGTGATAATGTAATGTATTAAAAATTCACCTGGTGTGTATAATCCAGAACTCCACAAAAGTTATGCTGAATGACGGACTTCATCTAGAGCGGTCCTGCTAATAGCAATCGTTACCATAGTTCCAAAGTTTCGCTTCGCCTCTTCATGATCACTCTAAAACTTCAACTACATAGCTTACTTAATAAAGCTTATCTTATTGTGGGAATGCGGTAAATTACCCACAGAGTTCAAAACAGTGGTAATACAGGAAACATTTTGAGAAATGCATTGAATTCTTTTTCTATTGATTATCTTTAATGATTTGGTTTCAATAATTAATACTATTTATGAACACTTTGTTTTATTTTCTCTGAATCCACAATCATTTCAGCAAAAACCCACATGGCAAATAATCTATAGGTACTATTATAAAACTCAAGATTAGTATTAAAAATCATTTCTACGGGTCATGATTTCAGGAAAAATCTTAATAGCGTGATGCAGGATGTCATTTGTTTTGTATGGGCGCGCGGCGCCGCGTCAACCTGGCGCCATCTGTTTTCATAATTTCCTTTGTCCTCTCATCACGCTAAAACAGCTGGACTAATTTTTACCAATTTCGGTGCAGGGATAGCTGGACATCCAAAGATGGTTATAGGATACTTTTTATCCATCTAGGTCCTAGGGTAAAGAAAAAAATACGCGGACGAAGTTGCGGGCACCTCCTAGTATCATGTTTCTTTTCCGATATTAAAAAAAAACATGAAATTGCTAGTCCGAGGTTGATGTCACTTAATGGATAAGAAAGCCATAGACAACTAATAATAAAGTAATTTCTGCACTGCACCAATTATATATGTGTTTTATGGCATGGCTGACTGATAGAGAATGTCATTTAGCATAAGTCCGCCATTTGTACTGACTTTTGTTTTGTGTACAATAAAGTTGAAATAAATAAAGTCAAACTACTCTAATTTTAACTCTTAATGGTCGTGAAATTTCCAAAACTAATTCAGTAGGAGATAATTGCATCCGTGCCGTCGGAGCTAAGTTTTATAAGCCCCAACGTACAAATACGACCAGAGAAGTTTCCAATGACATTCAAAGTTATGGATAGAAGACGCAAAATGGTATTGCAGTCTTCAGCTGTTTCAGTAATTCGGTATATAGGCAGCTAAATAGACAGATCTCCTAATCTCTCAGGCACGACACAAGGCTTTTTAACACAAAATTGTGTTAAAATGGCATAAAGCGCAACTAAGATTCCATAGTATTAGCAAAATATCTCTCTATTGGGCAAAGCCAGTTAGTTGACTAAGTTGAAAATCGATAGTCGCCATATTGTGTCGTCCAAACTGAGATTTTGAGAGAGATAGAAAGGTGGCTAGATATACATCTCGAACTTGACCCAAGATCAAAACTGACCCGGGTAGGTATATCCGGTATTCCGGACGTCAGCATTTATTAGATTACAATGGCTCTGAAACAGCTGGGCACCAGGTGATGACGAAATTACTACAGAACTTCTGAGAGCCTCTAGCACAACTATGACACGCGACTCTTTATCACGCGAGACATATTACCTATCTCTTTCCATGCAGTACTGTGTAAGAGTGACAGTCACTCTATGTCACGCGACAAGAGTTGCGAAGCATAGCTGTGCTCGACGGGCTGAAAGGATAGGACAGGCCGGTAGGATAGCGCTTTATCCACGTAAAATTTATCCAAAATGTGTTTTGCATTTTGCCAAAGCTTTCTGCTTAATTATTTACTACACAACTACGGACACAATATAGTTAGTTACACTATACGATATTTCGCATTAAACTTTGAAATCCGTAGCTAAAGTAATTATGAGGCACTTCATAACGCGGTGAAATGAGCTCGACAGCGGGTCAAATTTAAACACGTAATTGCCTCATCGTGTAACTGCCGAGACTCGGCAGTAATGGGATGACGTCGTATTTCATGAAATACTTATAAAGGAACTTTGTGGACAGTCTATGCAGTTGAGGCATTTTTTGGTGCGTAATAATATAATAGTATTTTATCCAACATTTGTATTGGAGGGGTCAAAAATGCGAGTGGCATGGGTACGATTAAAACGCCGAGAACATTTTTGACTTACTTACACGGCGTTGCATGCAATATTTTTTTCTACAACAAAACATTAAAATCAAAATTCCATTCAACTAAAAATCTATATTTATAAGAAAAACGCAAAAACATGACAAAGTAATATAAATTATTTCATTAAGCCCTTTTCGTTTGGAACTTACTGAATATAAACTACTAAATTGTTTTTTGATTTTGGAATCTGTGGTAATAATGAATGCTTTTCGGCGCTATTATAACATCGTTAATTTAATAATGCATCTCTTAATCTTATTAAAACTTTCGTGAGACATATTTAATTTGTATTAAGCGGTTTACACTCACGTAAAATTGTCAGGAACGGCAACGGTGGTGCCGTTTGCCGCGGTGGTGTACGGGTAGCCGTCCCTGATGAAGAGCTCCATACGAGTTCGAAACATGTCAGTCCGTTCCTGACAATTTCACGTAAGTGTAAACCGCTTAATACAATAATGCATCTCTTTATAAAATACTTTCTCGTTTTGTTGTCATTCCAATAATAATAATAATGTACCTACGTTAATGGCTGAAAGCATTCAGTTGTTCTCTCGCTGAACTATCTCACACGTTTACAAGTAAATATCGTTCGCGTCACTAAATTATTATTAATATGATAATTAGTATTCTGATTGACTTTTAAATATCACGAAATATTATCCCAGCTCCATAACAGTAATAGGTATTCGTCGTTAGTATTTATATTGTTAACATGCAAGACATAATTTAATTCGGGTAAATCCGGTACCGAAATTAAGCTATGAATTTAAATGCGAGCGTGCACATGCAGCCTCCTTATTGTAAATTTCCGCCCCAGAGCGTCGCGTATGTTATGCTGATGTCAAGATGCTCTTTGTTGAGAATTTCTTGCGAGTTTATTTTTAATGCACTGCTTGTCAACACTCTGTTTTCTTTCCTCTGTGTAAAAATGTTAATGGTAACTTCAGGTATGCATATTTTAAAATTAGGGCGCGTTCTCATCGGTATTTTCCATGTGTTAGGTCAGACGATAAGTCTTCGATGTGTTAGCGGCTAGCGGGGCGGACAGCGGCGCGGCGTGGAACAAATATAGCGGCAAACGCGCGCGGCGGCTCGTAGCGTGCTAATCGCAATGATTTTGTTTTACCGTTCTCCGCTCACCGCTGTCGCTGCCGCTGGTCGTTGGTAGTCGAGGCCGCTGAACAGAAGACACAAAAAATTCCCAGCACAATCTTTTTTCGGTCTTACCCTGCGTTATCCGCATCCAAACAAGGGCTTCCTGTAATCCTCACAAGACCGTCAGTTCAACTTGTAGAAGCAAACTGCATCTACCAATTATCCCACTTAGTGTACCCTTGAATTTGGTAAGCCATATCATTTACACGTAAATGCGATAAAATATTCATCAACTATTTATTGGTTGTTAAAATAAAATATGCGTCAGATGGAATAAGTGATTGCAACCAGACAAAAACAATCCGGTTATAAATGGTTCGGTTAAAGCTAATGGGCCATTTTAATTTAAGTTTACAAGTACAGTTAATATCCTATTAATCGCACTAAGTGGTAATTTTTGGTTTTCATTTTCCACAAACAACTTTTACTCATGCGTTGAAAAATTTCTTTGACCGAAAAGACAAACCAGTTAAAAATGAGGGTTCCTCTAATACGTTAACTAAAGTAAGTATACCATAATATTACTCGTTTATTTTTGGTGAAAATGTATTTGTAGGCATTTTAATTGTTATATTGGCTCATTTAAAATATTCGATTTAGTTAAAAATACGAGTTATTTTATCCGATTTATTTTTTATACGTAAAATCTGTGCTTATATTTCAGTGAACAATGTATAATAAAGTAAGTATAATTTTAATTCGGCAATAAAATTGTATCGACAACTACCAATGAACATGCTATATCAATAATACTACAACAATACGTACTTAATAATATTCCTAGAATACTCATCTATCTAGACATTTGTTTACGTAAATCACCATTAATAATTCACAAGGAAAAACTTGTTTGTGGTTGTGCATTGTGATTCGCATCTTACTGCTTAAGAATTTCGGCTCACAGTCGCAAAAATGCATAGTAGCCAGGGTATTTGATTAAGTGGCAAAGCTAAATAAGCTGAGAGAATTGCGGTTTGATTTGATGCAAGATTAGGTAAATATATGGCTGCATAGATCAGATAATTGGAGATAAGGCGGGAAGCACGTTTTTGTTCTGTGGCTTGTAAAAAGTTTAACAATGCAACGTGAAATCTAAATTATGTTCGTAGTATCTCTTTGTGTGGAATTTGCCCCAAATTGAGATTTTATTTGGATATTTTATTATATAATCTATACTATATTTAGTATTATTAAAAAAATAACTGAAAAATGTAGAACAAAAACCTAATACAAATTTTCAAATCAATTGATAATAATTAAATACTTTCTACAAATACCCTAAATATAGTAACATTGTTATAGAGGCTGGAAAGTGAGCAATAGATGTACTACGAGTAAATTTTGAATTCGTTAATACGAGTGTTACGTTTCGAATGTACAAATATAGACACTTTTGTGTACTGGATTTAAGTCCTTTGTGACCACATTTTCGAGCAATGTCGTGAAAAATAATGTAGAAACTATTTCAAACCAAACGAGAAACATGTACCTATGCTATTAAACCTCGATAAAAAAAGATCAAGCCTCTGTACCCGCTCGGTAACCGCTTACCATCAGGCGGGCCGTATGTTTGTTTGCCACCGCTGTAGTATAAAAAACCTTCAAAATCAACCGTCAAAACGTTAATTGCAAGTCATAAATGATAATAGAAAAAGAAGATAGAAAAGTGGTCAGCAATTTTATTCGAGTATAGTCTTCGCTAACGATCGAACGTTTATAGCTTTGGTACTTACATAAAAACTTTCCAAGGCAAACTAGCGTCAAGTATTCTCTTGAAAATTTATTAAAAACTTTCGTCCAAACTCGCTGTCGCCTGGGACGGTCAGACGTCAGTTTTGAAACTTTACCCGTGATACTTTTCTTTTGACGATTGGTTGCGAAAAAATTAGTTTCTTGAGTAAAGAGACCAGGAACGAATGCTTTGAAAAGTGTTTCCTTTTTTTATAACGACACCCGAAGTGTTAAATTTTATATAAGTATTCAGTAATTTCATAGAATATCTATTCATTTCATTTATTATTTTATCCCGTGAATGAAATCATCCCGTGCACCGAAAACCCCCCGGGTTTATGGTTACATAATATACAAACTAATAACCCCATTTTCCAACCACGAAATTATATTTAGTTAGCTGGCTAAATTAAAAGGGTGTTAGTTGTGTATAACATTTTGATATTTCGACATGACAGGTGTGCTCGGTCCGAATGACCTCACTGTAAATATATGTGTGAACGACACTAGGAACCTTAGGTAGGTACATTGTAATGCTCATTGCTCACGTTAATCCAATCACGGCCGATTTTTTGTTGAGCACAAGGGCGTTTACACTGTAACCACACCTCGGACAATGGCGATCAAATGTATGAAAGAAACGCGTTGCTTCGCACACAGTCTAAGCTCGTGTAGGTGAACGAGTACCATGCTTGTGTGAGTGAGATAAGACATGCTAGCATAGAGTAAATTATATATACTGAGATAGAGTCATCAGCTTCCTTTGTGTACTAGCGCCATCTATTGAGCGAGTTTCGAGTTATCTGTGTCATGTACATATGTATATACATAGCAATCGCTATATGCACTGTACTGTAGGTACTTTCAATACATATTATATATGATTCATCTCACACTTAACATAATAAGTGGGCTTTAAAACTAGTTATGCTTGCAGGAAGGTATAAAAAAGACACATTTATAATTAATTATTTTTATTTCCTTAATTTTGGGGAACATAATTACAACAAACGCTTACCACAGGTAGACACACAACATTTTTTACTTTAAAATAGTTTAAAACGAGGCAATCGTGATCCATTACACAAAGCCGGGATCGAAATCCTTCCTGGAACTTTTGTCGTCGGAATCCAAGTTAGCGTAAAGGTCAACAACGTAGAGCAGATTCGTTAATATCCGTAAAGCACAGCCGAAGTAAATTTCTTATACCCGTTTGAATATCCACCAGAAAACAAACTTGTCCATAATCCATATAAAGTAAACTGTCAAACAGCACTACGCTACGCGTTCCTCTACACCGAATTGTATTAACTAAGTAGTCTTTGAGTTTTCTTTCTTCTATTGTTTTTTTACATATAAAAAAATACGCATTTATCATTTTCCATTTTTTTTGTGGATATTAAATTTTTGTGACAATCATCATATAACTGCTTAAAATATAATAGGTGAAATCTAAAAAATAAATGAGTGGAATGGAACGGGGATCTAATCTTAAGCCGTAATGTTGCCTGTAATGATAAATTAAAATAATGCTTCATAATCTTTCACAATAACTTATAATTATGTTTTTATTATATGTTTATTTATGGATAAAATAATAACATAAAAACAGATTTCATTTTCATAACACTAATTCAAATATTGAATTTTGCTCCATCTATCGAGCGAGTCTCGTATAAAACGCACGCAAGTTTTAATGTATGAAATCTGTAAAGTACTGAGTGAAATGCCCCTGTATGCTAGGGTTGCCGCCATTTTGAACGCACGAGTCGGGAACACAATGTGCAGTAATATGAGATGACCTTTTAATAGCGGCGTCGAATTAATTTTGTGTGCTTATAATATAATTAAACTAATGTTAAACTACGATTTCTAATTCCGCCCGCGTTCAAATTCAATAACCTCAATGACTAAAAACTCATTGCGCGAATTA
This sequence comes from Apotomis betuletana, assembly GCA_932273695.1. Lineage (NCBI taxonomy): Eukaryota > Metazoa > Arthropoda > Insecta > Lepidoptera > Tortricidae > Apotomis > Apotomis betuletana. Next base: position 18,789,276 of record OW026300.1, read on the forward strand.
GGAAGAAATAAGAATCATATTACGCTGTAAGGTGGGTATCTAAGCTTGATTTATACAAATAGTTTCTTATTTTGAATCAGTAAAACGAAGTAACTAAATTTTGTAAGGAAATTCAGGCCACCAAAATATTACGTAAGTTCAAAACATGATTTTTTGTTCATATATACCTATATTGTGTTGTTTTCAGTGTGATCTGATAGGTTTAGATCGAAAACGGATAGGGCAAAACAAATACTAAACATAAGTACCTATTGTAAGTTGGTTTTCTACTAAAACATAAAACACTGAAAATAACTGGGTATGTACTTGCCTTGATTCATCCAATGGCAATCTGTAGAACTTTCTTTTATTTTTGTTGTTTATAGAGCTTAAACAACCGTACACAGCACAACACACGCCCATTACAAAAGTATTTGTTTAATATTTGAATGTTATACGTGGCCTCCGCTCTGCGCACCGCGTCGTCGCGTCCTTGCCAGCCGGTAACTGCGAGGTAACCGGTATTTTCAGTGTGATCTGATAGGTTTAGGTCGAAAACGGATAGGGCAAAACAAATACTAAACATAAGTACCTATTGTAAGTTGGTTTTCTACTAAAACATAAAACACTGAAAATAACTGGGTAGGTATGTACTTGCCTTGATTCATCCAATGGCAATCTGTAGAACTTTCTTTTATTTTTGTTGTTTATAGAGCTTAAACAACCGTACACAGCACAACACACGCCCATTACAAAAGTATTTGTTTAATATTTGAATATTATACGTGGCCTCCGCTCTGCGCACCGCGTCGTCGCGTCCTTGCCAGCCGGTAACTGCGAGGTAACCGAGCGCGGGTGGGCGGCACTTTCGGGGGGAGGCAGGGAGTGTCCATACTGTACGTTAGTACCTACTCTTTATTATAACTTCAGGTGTCAGCCGAAGACGATTACATCTATTTACTTGCAGCAGTACGAGAGTACATGCCATCCTTGTCACACATTTAGAGTAATCCTAGAAAAAACAGGAACCCTATCTTCTGTCTCGCTTACTCACTCCTGCGCAGCCGGTCCGGCCTCGGGGTGACTTCATTACGTGATTTTGTGTCATCCAGTTCGCACGTTATACTTCTGTCCAGGACCAAAATTCGCGATAATTATGGGAAAGAGGAAGAGATCTAGGTCAAAAGAAAGTGGTTACGACGATATACTAAGAAAAATGAAAAAGTTAGAACGCAAGTTGAAACGTAGACGAGAACGATCACCGGTTAGTTCAAATTCATCAAGATCTGATGAATACGAGTACCGCGATGAATATTACAATTTCTATCCAGGTAAGTAAGTTAAAAAATTAAAAACATAATTAATTGTTTTCAACAAGCGTTGGTATGTTGTTTAGTAGGTACGTTACGTACGTAAACTTTCTTTTCATACCTACCCACGTCTAATAATCGTAATCGTCAAATTTATTTCACGTTAAAAAACAAATTATCGTGCTATGTTTTAAACGGTTGTGTACCTTCACGTAACCTCGAAAAATAAAAATGTGCACGGGTACCTACCTTGGACCCAACAGTGCATGGGGACCTATCTTGGCCCCTGAAGGGTACCTATCTTGAACCCACTTTCTATGATTATAATGTAGGTATATCTTTGACCTACTTATGCACTTACAATTACGGGTTACTACCTTGTACCCACAATAAATAAACGTAATTATTGTATGAATGATATCGAATCATTAGACATACACTGTACCTAATAAATGTATTTATAATTACGATACCTGTTTACACTGATCTCATCGTTAGTATAGTACCTAAGTCTAAACTAGGTATCATTGGTACTTTTTAGATGAAGACACGTATGATCAAGTTATAGACTTGGATGGCGAAATTGGCGATGAGGAGCGCCCTGCGCAGCTAGACGCAGTTAGACCCCCGCTCACCCCGCCGGCGCCAGGCACACCGCCGCCGGCGCCAGGCACACCGCCGCCGGCGCCAGGCACAGCGCCGCCGCCGCCACTGCCTCAAATTATACAGCCGCCCTCAGCGTCGCTGCCGGTCGACACCGCCGTGCAGAGCACTTCATCAGCTGTTACCTTGACCCAAGATGACAAGACAGACGGTGCAGCGAATCTGGATCCTGCAATTCTAGATCTTTTAGGAGAGGACCCTTGTACTAAAAAGAATTATGGTGCAAATTTGCATAAGGACATTGCTCCTAGATGGGCGCATATCCTCACCAATGGTTTGACAAAGGAATCTCAATTAGATCTAATAAAACAATATCCGCCACCCGAAAACTGCTCCAACTTATCACCGCCCAAGTTGAATCCGGAGATAAAAGCCGCACTCTCCGAATTAAATATTAAACAAGATCAATATAGTCAGGGCAAACAAAATCAACTTGGAAGCGGTCTCGCAGCACTAGGACAAGCTTTAAATTGGGCTGTTCAAACCAAAGATATGGTCCCTCCAGACGTAGTTAAAGCCTTAATTGATGCAGGGAGACTTTTCTGCGATAACCATTACAGAGAATCGTTATCGCGTAGATATGCGGTATTAAATACAATTAACAGGAACATCAGAGATACCGTTAAAGATACAAAAATTGATGAAAATCTCTTTGGATCTAACTTATCTGACCACTTGAAGTCATCCAAAGCAATAACGAAGACCGGGTCAGAGATGAAGCCCACGCCTCGTGCTCCATACAGGGCGCCATCAGCATTCCAGCAAAAAAGGGGAGCTTTAAACTTGAGGGGGAATCCGCGGGCAGCGGCGACCGAGCCGCGGACAGCCCCTGCACCTCGCCGGCCGCCGCCGCCTCCGCCGCCGCCGCCGCGGGACCGCCGCCAGACTCACCCGTCCGCGCGGGGCCGTCAACGGGCTTCCGGCTACTCGCGCCATCAGAGGAGATATTAGAGAGCCCACAGGTACCCGTCGCTGGTCGCTTAAAATATTTTTACGATAAATGGGCTGAACTTACCGATGACAATGTTATCTTAGATTGGGTCAAAGGATACAAAATACCATTCAAAATACCGCCTACACAGACAACGCAGCCCAAAAATAATGCTTGTAATTCTCATTCTCAAACCATTAACATTGATAATTGCATTACCGAACTTTTAACGTCTGAATTTATATCACCTTGCGCACCTTGTGAAGGTCAATTCATTTCTCCCATATTCACTGTGCCTAAACCAAACGGAAAACATAGGTTCATATTAAACTTAAAAATGCTTAATAAATATATAGAGGTGGATCACTTCAAGATGGAGGACCATCGAACTGCTCTGAAGCTATTACAAAGTAATTATTATATGGGTTCCATTGATTTACAAGATGCATATTTTTTAATCGCGGTAGATGAGAATTATAAAAAGTTCCTGCGGTTTGAATGGAAATCCCAGATATATCAGTTTAACGTCCTCGCGTTTGGTTTATGCACAGCACCGTATGTGTTCACTAAATTATTAAAGCCAGTCCTGCAATACTTACGCTCATCAGGATTAATATCAGTAGCTTACCTCGATGATTTTTTATGCATTGGTCAAACTTATGATGAATGTTTCAATAACATTACTGTAACTAAGACAATGTTGGAGTCGTTGGGGTTCTTGATAAATACAAAAAAAAGTGTAATGACACCACATACGACCTGTAGGTTCCTGGGTTTCAATCTCGACACTAAAAATATGATTATTACTTTGCCAATAGATAAAAAATCCCGTATTAGAAATAAAGCTATTGAATTGATGGGGAAAAGAACCTGCACTATTAGACAATTTGCTGAGTTCATAGGTTTATTAACCTCCGCATGTCCAGCTGTGAATTACGGGTGGATGTACACCAAACTAACTGAACGTGAAAAGTTCCTTGCACTTAATTACAGTAATGATTATAATAGACGAATGAATATAGAAGCTTTCCTAAAAATCGATTTCTTATGGTGGATTCACATATTCATATTCATATTTTTATTTGGTAAAGATAAAAATTAATTACACGTCATTCATTTTACACACATTCATATTATATAAACAATCTTAGGTAGTATCGATAACAAGTTTAGAAATTATTGCTACAACAATAAGGTAATTGGGTCAACGATCTCTTTCAAGAAACTCGTTGATATTATAGCAAGCTAATTTAATGAGCACGTCCTTAAGTTTTCCCGCAAATACAGCATCGCTAGGAGCGTTTTTTATGTCATCAGGCACACAGTTGTAAAGGTTGGGACCGATGACGCTGAGCGTCCCGCGCGCTTTCGCCAGTCGTCGGCGCGGAGCCACCAAGAGATGCCGCCTGCGTGAACTCTGTCTGTTTTCACCATAGGTTTTATAATCTGTCAAGTTAGCTCGGACATGTTTACACGCAGTCAGTATGAAGACGCATGGCAAAGTCAAAATACGGTGTTTTATAAATATATCTCGAGCTGGGTGATCGATTGGTTTTCCGTCGATTATCCGTACCGCTCGCTTCTGCATTTTAAACAACCTGTCTCGGCCCGCGGCTGTGGCCCACAGATCAACACCCTGAATTAAGATTGAGTGGAAGTAGCCAAAGTAGGCTTTTCTTAGGTTTTCAGGTGTTAGCGTGGGTGCTAATCTGGATAGCGCATAGCAGGCCGAGGACAGCTTGTCGCATACGAGGTCTATATGTGGAGCCCACGTCAACCCAGAGTCAATCACGAAGCCCAGATATCTAGTACTATCTACTTGTGGAACATCAATGTTGTTTACTACTATATTTAGTGACAATGGTTGTTTTCTTAATTTAAAATGAATAATATTTGTTTTGTCTACATTTAGTAACATACCATTCGCTGTGAACCATTTTGTTATTTGATGCATTACTAACTGCAATTTTATTATTAAGTTTGCAATGTTATCGGCGTTAACTATAATGCAAGTGTCGTCGGCGAACATAACATACTCGGCATCACCACAAGCGACTGTGATGTCATTAACCATTATCAAAAATAGGTTATTTCCCATCACAGACCCTTGAGGGACCGCACAGTTGCCAATTGGCTCGAGGTCAGATTTAGCGTCGCGGACGTAGGTGCGTGTTTCCGATTTTTTAAAAACGAGGCGATAACATTATAAAAACTACCCGAGAATCCATAGTGGGATAGTTTGGCAAGAAGAAGTGCGTGGTCGATCATCTCGAAGGCGCGCGACAGGTCGCAGAAGACGGCGGCGACCTGCCGCCCGTCCTCGAGGTGCCCCAGCACGCGGGTCACGACGTCGCGCGCCGCGTCCGTGGTGGACCGCCCGGCCTGATAAGCGTATTGTTTACTGTTTAATAAGTTATTCGATGTTATATGTTTCATCATTCTGTTACTTAGTAAGCGCTCAAAGATCTTAGACAGAACCGGTATCAACGATATTGGACGATAATTCTTTGGCAAGTCCATTTCACCTTTTCCTTTATAAATTGGTTGAACTTTTACTTCCTTTAGAATAATATGCCTTGCCTTGTCAGTAATTCTAGGTAGAGAAGTGACATTAAATTATTGTATTAATAGATTTATGAAAGGGGTATATAGGCTTAATCCACCTCAACCCAAATACACTTCAACATGGGACACCAATACCGTCATAGATTATCTCTCTAACGCGTATCCCTACCCGTATGATGATATTTCCCTACCTAACTTGACATATAAAGTTTGTACTCTTTTATGTATAGCATCTGCTCAACGAATGCAGACTATCAGTTTAATTAAATTAAAAAACCTGACACTACAAGATGATGCGATTATTATAAGAATTACCGACTTAATTAAGACGTCTAGGCCTGGGGCTTGCCAACCACTTATCAGACTGCCCTTCATCCGTGAAAACCCCTATATTTGTCCGGCTTTAGCACTCCAAACCTACATAGAAAAAACCCAACACATACGACAAAATCCACTAGACGGATATCTGTTTTTAGGACTTTGTAAACCTCACAAAGAAGTTGGAACGCAGACTCTAGCGCGTTGGGTAAAGAAGGTTTTACAGGAAAGTGGCATCGATATTTCAATATTTGGTGCCCATAGCACTAGATCGGCATCGACATCCGCTGCGCACAGGTCAGGAGTCAGTCTGGAGGTGGTTCGCAAGGCAGCAGGTTGGAGCAACACCTCCATGTATTTCTAAAATATTACTACAGAGAAGTGGTACAAGCAAATCAGGATGATTTTGTTAACGCAATTCTTAAATAATTTACAGGCTATTTACTTTTATATGTATTAACGTAAAGTTAAGTGAGCGATAAATGTATAATAACCTTTTTGTTTACTGTTTAGCTATTAGATGATTGTTTTCCTTTATTAATTCGGATCGAGCATAAAGTAAAACTGTGGATTTGAACATTTTATCTTTTTATTGTTCCAATTTCTCAACGTTTTGGTACTTACCTATCTATTTTGATTGGATCAACTTACACCACTCTAAACATCTGCAAGTAAATAGATGTAATCGTCTTCGGCTGACACCTGAAGTTATAATTAAGAATCAAACGAACTTACCTTGTGTTGAAGTGATGTTTGATTCCAATTATACGAAGGTGTCAGCCGAAGACGATTACATCATCCCAACCCACCCTAAGCCCTAAATATGGTAGGAAAAATGTTCAAAATTATAACACAAAATCTACTCTCTCTTAAACAATGAAGTCACCCCGAGGCCGGACCGGCTGCGCAGGAGTGAGTAAGCGAGACAGAAGATAGGGTTCCTGTTTTTTCTAGGATTACTCTAAATGTGTGACAAGGATGGCATGTACTCTCGTACTGCTGCAAGTAAATAGATGTAATCGTCTTCGGCTGACACCTTCGTATAATTGGAATCAAACATCACTTCAACACAAGGTAAGTTCGTTTGATTCTTAATTATACTGTGCTGTAACAGTGCCGTCCACTCGGTTGACGTTTAATAAAACGTATTTTTTCAAACATGCAATTAAATTGATCGTCATTACGTGCGTTATAACAGACTTCGAAGTATCACGTTTCGGTAGGAACAACTCGACAGAACTGTAAAGTAATTTCATACAAAATTGAAGGTTTAGGCCGGGAAGTAATTTTTTTTAAACGTGGCGTCTGTGTTCATAAACAGCAGTTTTTTTTATGAGTGGTGTATTTTTTATTTCATTGCATGATGTTTGAGAAAAGCACTATACATGTCTTAGCCGTGAAAAGGGTTTGCCGGCTTCGTATCACTATCCGTCTATACCTACTCACCCGGCACGGCAAGCCCTTTTTTCCCGGGGTGTGCAGTAATGTACTATTAATCCTACATTACACGTTACACTAATATGAACCGGCCTTTACTTCTTTATAATAAATTGACGCAAACAGAGACGCAGCACCTGATAGTTAAGTTCAATTGTACTTTAAGAATTCTTACCGCAATATTGTTATTTAATAAACAAAAAGTGCTATTTTATACGTGGTCTATCTCTCCCCAGCGGTCACACTTATTATTTCACGACCGGCTCCCATAAACCCGTGTCGAGTCATTTGAATAAAAATAAAAAGTTAATTAAAAAACGCTAAGGTTTTAAGACATCCTTAATTAAAGTGATGTTAAAACGCTACGTTTTAAGGGTTTCAGTTGAAATTGGGGGAGATAATACTTAATTTATTTTAAAGTTATATAGAAGCCCAGAATTGGTGACAATTTTAAAATTAGTTATATTTGAAGTGATCTATAGAAAATTAGAAATCTTATCGACTATTTACATATATCAAAGAAAATTATTTTACAGACTTTCCATAGGTACTTTTTGGTTTAACATGTATACCGAACCTGTTTAAAGGCAGTTTCTGTTTCGATAGCTTCAATCGAATTATATAAAACATGTAAATTACCATCTAAAAATAGTAAAAAAACCTTATACATAGTTGAATCATGAGTTAATCTACTTCTTAATGTGCCTTTTGCAGTTTGCTGTGCTCTATTATCAAACTTATATTTCACCTCTATCTCGTACTCGTATTTATTCTAAATTCTATTGTTTTGACCGACTAAAGCTTTGCAAAGTTTCTATTGCTGCAGATCAAATAAAATTGGATGTTGTTTTATTAAAACTAAGCCTCATTTTGCTCTGAAGTCCCATCACACGCCTATTCATTGATTCAACTGTGTGTGGCGCAAACCACTAGCTATGTTTCTAAATTGACTGCTTAATGACATATATTCTCCTCGATATTGAAATGCTAAATTGCTTTCGAACAATATTTCAGTTTAATTTTGTACACATCTACAATTCTAGGTATGGCTCAGTCACGCCAGAGTACGCTCGTCAATATTGACTGACGAGACGAGACTCATTATTCCCTGACACTAGTGTTTGTTAAGTTGTAGCCCACATTTAAAGGGTAACAACTTATTGAGATTGAACTCTCTAAGCAGTAGTCTCATGAGTCCGGAATTCTCCTGGCATCACCGTTAGTAACATTTAATTTACCTATCCACTTTAGGAAAAATTCGATAGGTTGCTTGGGAGTGGGGTGGCTAACGCGTTGGAACGGCAATCCAGAGGTACTGGGTTCGATTCCTGGTCTCTTCCACCAGGTAATTCATTTTTAAATTTTTCTTTAAGCTTTGATCTTTGTATCAATGGTTTAAAACAATATTTTAGTTTAATTTTGTATACATCTACTATTCTAGGTATGCTTCAGTCGCGCCACAGTAGGTATGCTCGACAATATTGATTCACTAGACCTCATTATTCTCTGAAACATTTGTTAAGTTATAGCCTATATTAAGAGGGTAACAACTTGTCAAGATTGAACTCCCTAAGCGGTAGTCTCAAGAGTCTGGAATTTTCCTGGCATCACCGTTAGTAAAATTTCATTTACCTATCCACTTTGTACCTAAACGGGTTAATATTTAACACAACAAAACAAGCTAGATGTAATATAACGAGTAAGTAACATTATTTAGATGTTTTTCTACATACACGTTTTTTGTATTTACGAGATAATTCCAACGTAATATTTTTACCGAACATCAGCTTGTCACAATATCTTGTTACCAAAATGTAGAAATTCATATATATAACGTGTAACTACTAGTTATTTTTGTTCTCGTTTCTCATCCTCATCGTGTTTATCATTTTCAATTTCTTATGTGGGCACTTGAAAAAATTTACATTTTGTTTATCTGGATGCTACTCGTACACATAATACAGATATCAGCGGTACAGAATTCGACCTAATTTGTTTTTTGCAACCAACTTCATAAAAGGAGGTTCTCTATTCATATGTATGTTGGGTTTTATGTATGTATGTTACGCGATTATTCCGCCAATTGCGGACCGATTCTCGAAGTTCATTCATCATTGCCACTGATAACTAAGTAATACGCAAAAAATCCATCGGTAGCTCTAAATACCTACGCACGCCAGCTCTCCATTAGCGGAAGGATATCCTCTTTACTGCGTTCACCCGGCGACGAGCCGTGGCGCGCCGAGTGACGCATGGGCATGAGCATGAGATAGATTTCATGGATGTGCTCAAACTCGTATTTGGTACGTGACCCGGGGATTGCTTGGACATTTTCGCTCGCTCCTAAATATGTGAAAATAGGGAATAGGGATTAATGTTAAGTACAATAAAAATAATAAATAATAACAAATATCAGACAACCTCACACAAATCAACCTAGTCCCAAATTAAGCTCAAGAAACGCTTGTGTTATGGGTAACAAGGTGACGATATACATACTTACATAGATAAATAAATACTTAAATACATCGAACATCCATGACCCAGGAATTAAAAGTCTGAAAACATTATGTAAATATTCAAAGCAAAGTTTTTTTTAAAGCTCAATTAGTTACCTTGGTGGGAATGGGGATTATTATAAATTACAATATGTTTTAAAATGCAAACCAAATATAATTTACTGCTGACCCGCCCCGGCTTCACACGGGTGCAATGATATATTATGCATGTATTCTACATATAAACTTACCTCTCGAATCACTCTATCTATTTAAAAAAACACATTAAAATCCGTTGCGTAGTTTTAAAGATCTAAGCATACATCGGGACAGACAGACAGTGCGACGCGTGCAACGTTGTAGCCAAGTCAAATCTTGATATTGAATTACACCCCAAGTAAAATAAATGCATTTAGTATGTCGCATGCCCTTGTATATAAAAGTTGTAGGGCTGAGAACTTGGCGCCAATATAGATGTCAATTATTTTGTCGGCGAAGTCAACGCGATATTGAACTTGGCTCTCATTTAACATTTATGTTGTTGATGGGATTACTATTACTTTCACAAAACAAAGGTGTTAGCATAGGAACATACGGACAGACAGACAGCAGGAAGCGACTTTTGTTTTATTACTATCTATGTAGTGATTAAACTATGAGCTCTGTGAGCTTTAGATTTAAATACGTAAGCCAAATTTCATGTTTTTATGTTAAATATATTTGGAGTTATTGAGGGGTCAAAAGTGGTTCCAAACGGTTCGTGTAATAAATATAACACACGGCTGCTGCTCGCCAGTTCATGGGGTGCTCTTGGCTGGACACGCTGCCGCGTGTCTAGATAAATAAGTGTCAACAATAATGTAACGTACGTTTGAAAAATATTTATGTTTTATCTAATATAATAACCAATAAAGTTGTAGATATATGTATAAACATAGAATATTAATATAGTTAGACGACAAAAATCTCTTTATAAAACCATAGGTAACATGCAATAGTTCAAATTAAAAATTAACTACCCACGATTAAATGAAACCACTTTTATGACTATAAATCGTGCTGTTTTTATAAAGCACGAACGAGGGAAGATTTACGGACGTATAATAAACTTAACTATAACCTAATGAATATAATACTCGCTGGGAGTAATATAATAACCTGAGCATAATATATCATTAGCTTAGTTACAAGGAGTACCATGTTCAAACAGTGTTACCGTCTTAGAAAAATATGTTATTAGAAATATAGTATAGGTATCTCTAAATATACATAGTACAAAATCTTTTGTAATTTTCAATGTATCGGAGAATTTTTGCTTCTTAATATTGAAAAAAAAAGACGATTTTCATTCACGTTTATGAGTCAGGAATGGTCCGATATATTGTACTTACCTACTCTGGAGTTTAGACCGTTTACTGAAACTGGTAGTGGTAGGGATTGGTAGATATTACATATACTATATTGTATTATGACCGATTGTTGTGGAGAACTTTAGTTGAGGCCTTTGTCCAGCAGTGGACGTCTATCGGCTGATATGATGTTGATGACGATTGTGTCATACCTCTTGCCTAACCATGCGTATAAATAATCTTCCTTTGCAGATGATGTAATGAAACCACATATGACAATATAAGAAGAGATAATAATGTTATAATTCGTCGGCCGTAAGTTCAATTGGGGTAAGGGACAAAATACGCAAAATGAGTTGAATATACAGTTTTGTTCAGAATTTTCCGCTCTATCGAATGGTGTATATAAAAAAAATCTAGCTTGAAAAAAGTGTTCCTTACACTACTGATTTTTATGGGTTCAAAATCAAATCTGACCCACAAAAACCATGTATCTGTTTTTTATTTTAATAAAGCAACATCAAATAGGGTAACTACTGCCACCAATCCACTTTGAATGAGGTAAAGGTCTTTCCAATTAAGGAATTACCTTTACATGACTTATTTTTGAAGACAATATTATGAAACTGGCTTTTACACTAATGTTTTTTTTTGGCTCATGAATAAATAACACCCATACCTTAAAATGATTGCACAAGCTTTGAAAAAAATGCTCCTTACCCCAATTTGCCATCTTATATTTTTAAGAGTGTGAACCTTACACCAATTTGGTTAAGATGATATTTAGGTTTGATCCGATTTACATTTAGATTCCGTGTCCGTTACGCTAATTTTCTCTTGAGAATCAATGAATACTTATACCTGTTACCTTTATATACAAACACATCTAACTTCATAATTATTTTAATCTATTGACAATAAAGAAAGTGTTATGTTGCAATAAAAACACCTTCATCAGTTTTATAACCTTTATCTGTGTAGACTGGATGTTAATTTTTGGCTTTACTAAATCATTGAAACTACTAGCGTAGTTTGACTTATTTACATGCAAACTTTCACGATAAATGAAGGTATTCAAATAAATTTGGTAAGAACATTCAAAATTTAGTAATTAATCCACCGAGAAATGTATGTGTCTATTTATGTTATTAGGTATAATTCGTCAGTTCGGCGTCTCTGAACGACAGTAAGTACTGAACTCTTTGTCGACAGCTCATGATTGTTATTCTACCCGTGAAGTGTTTTGTTAAGCGGATAGTTTAAAAAAGTGGGCTGAGATTGTCGAAAAAAAACAATAACCAATGGAATACTGGAGGAGGTATTAACACTTATTAAAAGCTTTTAATTAACTTTACACATTGTATGTTTAAAAATATCTCAAGGAAGATTAGATTGACTTTCCGAGGACTAGCTGAGTTGAAATACCTATATGAGGCCGGATAGTCGACATGGGTAAAGCTTTATAGATAACGATAAGGTAATCCTACTGAATTTTCACTGTCAATTAAAAGGCATTCCTAAGTATGACACACTTTAATAGTCATTATCTATCACTATCACCTACGATAAGTGTTGAAAAATCAAAGGATCTCTTTTCATAGCTATAAACAAGAACTTTTCATTTCATTGATGTTTTTCAAGTACATTACTCTTCTGGTGATTTTATTATACAGCCTCATTTGACTCCTTAGGTAGCAAGTTTCAAGTTCGACAAGTAGTATAATTTATAAAATACCGTAATAAAGAATAGAATAAGTCGTTTAGTTTCGTTTATGCATGTCGTTCACACAGGGACAAGTCGTATTCTTTCGTTTATGCACGTCTTTCATAACGATAAAATTGGTGCAAATAAATTGAGTTATGTCTTTAAATACTTGCAAACAAAAGCTATAACTACAAAAAAACATATTTATAGGGTCAACGCTTTAGTTCTTTATTTATAAAATGAAAGCCTAACACTATAGCTTGTATAAAAATTCTTAAGAAGTTCAAGTTGTAAATATTTACTATTGAAAAATAGTTTTTTGTCTCTTCTGAAAAGTGCCATTTTTGAGTTATCCCTTATTAACTGGAGGCACTGAATTGTGTGCAGCTACTATGTTATCTAACAGGACTCCTAAAAAAGTACAAATGTAAAATGATTAATTCTGAATTGTATTCAATTTTGTAACTTTTATCGTTCAACACAAGCCCTAAACTTTTCATAATTTTGCTGTATAAATTACATTGACTGTTTATTTCAGTATTCGATCATAGAGGCTGAGAAATAATTAATGTGATTATAATAACAAAACAATCATAAATTAAAATGTGGGTTATTCCACTCGATAGAAACGTTACGTGTAACGATACAAATATTGCATGTAACGGACACACAAAAAATGCTCACCCGGTTTCAATACATTTATATACCTCTTACGTTAATGTTTTAAAGGTTTCCTGTGTTAAGATACGCCTTACGTCAAAGGTATGTACTTATTCATTTTTACAACGAACCTTTTACGCTATTTTTTCTTTCACTCATAATTTCAACTAGTCCCTTACGCCATTTCTTCATCAATATAGTGGATACAATGAATAGGTAAATTCAAGGTTAGGGACGAGACTACAGAATACTCTATCTGTATGGGACATCAGCAGCGAAATAAGTTGGTGTAAGGGACATGTCATTTTCTATAATATCTAAATTATTAAAACGAGCACTACATAGATAGATAGAACACTAAAATACAAGATTATGTGTGAAATCAGGCCCAAAAAAGGTTCACTACAAAAAAAGTTATGAAAGATTTAGTTAAAAAAAAAACTTTGTCAGCCTTACCTGAAAAGTCGTATTTTGTCCCTTACCCGAATTGAACCTACGGTCGACGATATATTTATATACATATTTCTATGGGAAAAGATGTATCAATAAATGGTGCCCATCGTCGGCCTCATTAGGTCACGGTCATACCCTTCCCACTGATTGATACTTTTTCCAAAGTCTTTACGATTTCAGATAGTTCTACCTGCCCTAGAATATGTCTGCCTGTAATAAAACCTTGTAAGTTAAATCAGGCACACTTCATGGTTTCCAATTTAGTTAAAAGTATGCATATATATATATGTGAAAAAAAAAGACAATGCTTTGATAAAAACTATTTTTTAATCTGAACTCCGTGCCATATCATGATATCACATGTGACACATACGTAGGTAAAATATTTATGTTTGACTTATTTGTTTAGACACTCCATGAGCTACTCGTATGTTGTTCCTGACCTAATAGCCCGGAGTGTTTACTCTCGCCTAGGTTTATCCTTGAATACGCTATATCTACTTCATCTTTTTGTATTCATTAATGTTTTCCTTATTGAAATAATAGAATAAATACATATTGCCCACGTATATAACGCGAGTTCGAAGGAATACCTAACATTCATCATATCATATCTGATAGAATCATGGTGTCTGCGAAGATAATATTGTTATTTGTAGTCGTAGCAGTCGTTTCAATAACGCTTGTAGCGGGAGAGTATATTTACTCGTATCATTTATATTATTTTATCTATGTTTTCTTCATTTTAATAAGTTGTTGACACATCACAACAAAAGTGTTTTGAGTAACCTCGAGAACACCGATCAAAGCAATGCTTGATTTGGTTACTGTTGTATTCACCCCAACAAAAAAAGACGGTTGTTTAAGTTAAACATGTGTATCTATGTCACTGTGTGTCTATCTGTGGCATCGTGGATCCCAAACGCATAAATCAATGTGAATGCATTTAAGACTTATCTGTTGAAATGGTTATTAGTTATGTTTGGCGGAAATAATAGTTAGTCTCCAAGAAATTCAGATTTGATTGAAACTAATGACAGGATCTCGACCAATTTTGTTTGTAGTTTTATTCAGTTTTAATAGCATTTCCATATCACTCATTAAACAGGGCTCTCATGATGACCAGCTACTTTTAGTAGGGGTTTAAATGTTTTAATTTAGGTTATTTTAAGCACTTTAAAATTAAATGTCATTACGGCAAAAATTGCACAGTGCATTGCTAAAACTAAAGTAATTATATAAAACGTGGCAATGCCACATATATAGCATAAGTGAAAATATCAACGCCAAGCATTAAATGGGAGAGTGAAGGACGATGCGACTATCCTTAGGCGCACTGAATACAAAACGCAGAAATAGTATTCACAATAAAGGAAACATGAAGCTAGTCTGAGCAGTGCCGTGTTCATAATTGTTCTATTGATTCCGTTATTGTTTTAGCAGCCAATGGGTCATGTTCCGCTAATGAAGTCCATTATGCCTGCAGCGCCCACTGCGAGCCCACTTGCGAATCTCATGGCGAGAACCGAGCTTGCACCGCCATCTGCCTACCCGGCTGCAAGTGTCGCGAAGGACTAGTCAGGAGGAAGGACGGGCAGTGCGTCTCATTGGACCAATGCTGTAAGTGTCTGTCTTTTAACCGACTTCAAAAAACGGAGCAGGCTCTTAGTTCGTTGGGATGTTTCTTTTTATGTATGTTTCCCGATTACTCAAAACCGAATAGGTTCTTTTTATATATGTATATTTACATTAACTCGTGATCTTACTGGAACTAAATAAGTCAGTATTGATTTCTTAAAAAGCGATTCGAAATAAAGAGTTAGTGCACTAAATCTGATTTTACCATTTTTTTTATTTCAGAATACCGAGAACAAAAACATGGAGAACTGTATAGTGTATACGTGGCAACCAGCTTTTTTTTTATAAAAGTTTTATCCCAAAGTACGGATATTATGACTACATTTTACGACGGCGCAATAAAATGAATCTTAGTAAAGGAATTTAAATTTTCTCAAGCATTTTCAAATCATTATTTGTTGCAAACATCCTTTGTGATCACCTTTACGTGCCAGAATCAGGTCAAAAGTAAGTTAAAATAAAATGTTTGTAAAAAAAACGTCTTTTTACTCGCCCCATGAAAGCCTATATTCGACATTCATAGCTCAAAATAAACACCCTTCAGGACTAATTAGGAATGTCGGGAATCTTTTCATGATTGCTTTTTATTCAGATGTTCGCTTATGACTCTTGGAAATATTTTGGAACCTAAAATAACCTTCTCGCCTTCTTTTTTTTCTCGTTACACGTTAATTTTGAAATGTAATAAAAACATCTCACGCGTGCTTCTTTTGAATGATAATTTGGGGAATATAGAGATAATATTATCGCTGTAGAAATTGTAATCCCGGTACTATCGGTAAATCTGATCATGATCAGACGAATAGGTAGGTACTTATATTTTATCACATCCGCATTTGAAACTAATAACAATAATGTCTCAGATATAATTTACAAACGTTAACAAGCTGGTGATAGCTATTATTAAGTCATATAATTCTTGCATGTATTTATCTCTCCGTTGGAGATGAGCAAGCCAACCTTTTGAGAAGGAAACTGTTACGGCATTGAAATAATTAACTTTATTCTGTACAAGGGTACCTACCTACTTTTACAAGTCTGGGTCTACCGGCATTTCCCAAGAGGAGATTACTGTTGAAAATAAAATCGATTTATTGTCACATAATATATATGCCATAAATCACTATATACGAGGCGGAAATACTGTTATGGCGTGCATTACGTGTCATTTTTGAAGCTGCTGCTGCATTCCACTTGTCACTGTCACGTGTAAATCGTATTCAGTAACACAAATAATATGACGGAACTGCTTTCATTGTTCTAAATGGTTATTGCCAGATTTAGGTGCGCGTCTTTCCGGTGGACATTTGCGAAATAAAGGATTCCAGGGCCTAATTTTCTGATTAAATGCCTGTGAGAATATAGAACGTTCCCTCTTCTATAATCCGATGTAATAGCAACATAACATAGATTCATACAAGCTCTTAACTTTTGACTCTAACACAAAGAGTTTCTCGTCAGAGAAAACAAATTCATCCCCTGCGTGCCAAGAAAGTATGGTGCTGGATCTTTCTACTCTCTTTTTCTTGGTCGCTTCTGAAATGCCATGTACTTTTCGTTTTTTGTAGGCATATTCAAGATCTACTTTCAATATATTATGTACCAAACCCCTGGAAATTTTCAGATCAGCAGCTAATTTTCTAATAGAACGGTTTTTTTTCCGCCGAATTCGCTCTCTTATACACTTAATCACTTTTTCGGTTCTAGCTGAACGTGGGCAACCGGATCTTTTTCTGTCCTCTGTAGAAGAGGTCTCTTTATACCTTTTGATAGTAGTATAAACTAGATTCCGTTTAACTCCATGGGGTTGTAACGCGCCCTGAAGATAGCACCTGACTTATCGCCATTACGAAATTTCCTAATAATATGTTCACGAAAGTGCTTTATCGTGGATTAAAACCAAACTAAAAATACGTGACGTTTGAAATTATTGTATTAATGTTTATTTCAATATACTTTTTAAATTAAAAAAATATATATATAGCCAGCAATCCGTATGTCTATACAGCAAGTGCTAAAAGTTTGTATTCGAACTTATTGGACACGGTTAGTTAGGAAGAAGGATAGACAGTCCGTCCCGCTAGATCCACCACCACTAACCACTGCTTCCCACAATATAATATGGAGCCCAGCTAGATAATAGTTACGTATTGATATGACAAGAAATCAGTTTTCTTTTAGTACTTAGGTACTCATCATCCCCTGTTCCCACACGTGGTGCCATGGTTATGCTGCGGCAGACCTATTACCATAACGTCCAAAACAAATTGACTACGACAACAGCCGACAGGCTAGTTATGAGTCAGCATAAAAAAAACATTTTATTACATTGAATCGTGCTTTTGTCCAGTATGATGATGATGATCATAGTTTTGTGAATTTATTATTCATCATTATCATATCGTGCGAAATCGTTCACGCTGGTCAACGGCCTACCCCAAGCTTCTCACACGGCTTGATAAGATCATCAATGGTCAGATCGAGCAATCAGTATCATACCCAAACCGTTTACGCATTTTGTCATGGATAGTAATGTTAAGCGTGTAACGGTTTTGAAAAGGAAAATGTATTCTTTTGAGATAAATAATGGACTCTCGAATTACTTAACAAGTTTGAGACACTACATCTAAAACTCAAAAACTCAACGATCGAGTTCAGTCGACTTAACCCTTTATTCTAGTATGTATTAACTCTTGTATCTGTATAGGTATCAGTTTTTTTTATTTGTCAAAGAAAGGGTTGCCAGTGGACTAAATCTAATTTTACCAATATTATTTGATTACAGAAAACCGAGAAAAAAAAAAGGAAATCTACATCGCATCCAAGCTGTAATTTTTTTTAAACAGTTTATTTCCCAAACATCTCAAATTATCGCATGTTATTAAAGATAGTTCAATAAAATGAATTTAATAAAAGAACTGAAGTTTTACCATGCATTTTAGAATGTTGAATCCTGACATTTCCTTGCCAATTTCTAGCAGCAAATATTGTTTGTGATCATTTCACGCCACCAACACGGAGAGGATTTACACGTAAGATATGTGAAGTAAACCTTACCTAAACACGTAGAAAATCATGAATCACAAAGGAAAACTCAGCATCTTGAATCGTTAGCGATAGCTATAATCCATACTAATATTATAAATGCGAAAGTGTGTCTGTCTGTCTGTCTGTCTGTCTGTCTGTTACCTCTTCACGCTTAAACCGCTGAACCGATTTAGATGCAATTTGGTATGGAGATAGTTTGAGACCCGGGTAAGGACATAGGATACTTTTCATCCCGAATAAATTTAATGTTCCCGTGGGATGAGCGGGAAACACCGCGGGGCACAGCTAGTAATAAATAAATTTAATCGTTCCAGATAATAAAAAAACGATTAAAGACAATTGTTTTTTCTATAATCTGGTCACTTCTCAATAGAATAAGAGGCTATCGTAAACCTTATATCCCTAAAAAACCAACGTAAGAGAGTAGGTTACATAAAGCTTTGTAAAAAATAGTAATTTGTTTGACAAGGGGTCAATAAAAACGAACTTCTATGGTCAATTTTTAATTCGGAATACTAAAATAGCAATTCGTAGTTCATATATCAGTGCCTCCAGTGAAGAACGGAATAAGACGAGTTATTCCCTTTGGATTTTATTGCACCATTGGAATCAGCTCGTCAAACTACATAACATATCAAAAGGACGTATCTCTAGCTGTCTCCTAACCTAACCTAGTTTTTTCGATGAGCTAAAGGGTATAAGTCGAGGTTCAAAAAGGTATAAGTTACTCTTATTTTGCATTGCAGACGTTAGCAAGGGAATAAATGATGTCGAGCCAAAATTACGCATGAACCCAAGGAAATATTTACACTTATATTTTTGAATTTGGACATAAACACATCCATGCCATGATTCTAACATGAGCAAAAAGGAATAACTCGTTTAGTGCCACCGAACCAAGTAGCGCCATTTTGACATAAACACATTTATGCAATTTTTCTAACATGCTCATAAAGGAATAACTCGTTTAGTGCCACCGGACCAAGTAACGCCATAGGACAGTTTCCCTACCAATACCGTCTTGCTATTGGTCTATTTGCGTACCGCAGTTATTTCATTAATTAACCTTTGAAGTTTTCATAAAACCCCCCCTCTCGATTTTAATTTTTTTTAAGTTATAAAAGCATTAAACTCAGTGGATGAAAGAAAGTGGCAACAGTTTTACCAGTGAGAAGAAATTGTAGTGGAAAAAAGTTTTCCACTACAATTTCCACATAGCATATGTATATTTTTTACTATAGCTTTCACTTCTAGCTGTTTTTACATAGCACCTTTATGCATGTCACAGTCGCAAATGTGTATTATTTTAATTTTTTGAGAAGAAAGAAAGTGTTATGTTGAAATTAAATCACATTATCATTTTTATAACGTTTATTTATGCGGGTACTTGCGTTAACTGGGTGTTAGTTTTTGATGAAAATGTGACTAATTCTTTGAAACTGGGCTAAGTTTTACTTATTTACATGCAAACTTTAACCATGATTGAAGTTATTCAAATTAATTATCTCTAAAATATATATTGCGTTGTATTTCTCCTGTATGTTTTAGTTATGAGGTGCCCAATAAAGAGAACGTACTCATGTATGGTATTGTATTGTACCTATATAATTATACATTCAACATATTATTACTGACATTGTCATGTATATTTCAATATCCTATCGAATCAGTTACAGTTTCTACTTAATTTTAGTTTTCTGACATGACTCTTTCATCCACTATTGAATTATGAATAAATATTTAACAAACTTTTAAATCTCACTGCATTATCTGAGTAACGTGAATAGGACAGGATGATACTTATGTTGTAAATTTTGTAAATTAATCCATCGAGAAAAGTATGGTGTCTATTTACTTTATTATAATTAATTCATCAGTTTGGACTTTGTCAACGACTCGTGATTTTCATTCTATTCGTGAAGTGTTTTATTAAGAGGATAGTTTATAAAAATGGGCTAAGCTTGACGAAAAAAACAATGAAAAACGGAATAATAATGGAGGAGGTATTAACACGTTCTTTATTAAAAGTTTTTATTAATATTTACATATTGTATGTTAAAAAATATTTCAAGGAAGATTTAATTCACTTTCCGAGGACTTGAGCTGAAATTAGATTTACATATACTTACATAACATACATAGTTTCAACTCAAGTCCTCGGAAATTTTAATACAATAAGCATGGGCCTGATCTGATGATGGGGCCAGAGATGGTGGGCATAGGCAAAACTCTATAATAAAATAACGCAATCCTACTGAGTTTGGGCTTCTTAAATTCGTCTCGGTACTTGATGAACTGCAAAGAAAAATGTACGCTTTTAATTAAAAGGCATGGAAGATATGAAAATCTTCTTAGTATAACTTTAACAGACATTATCCGAAATTCCGTTACTGATATGTGTTGAGAAATCGGAGGATCTAAATAGAGCTGTTGCCATTAATTGACATTGAGTGCAATGATATTTATGTTGATATTGATATATTTGATAATAGTAATAAACGAGAATTATTTATTTCATCAATGTTTTCTTATAATCATTCTATTACACAGCCACATTTGACTCCTACCTACCTACGACTTATCAAGTTTGAAATTGGCTACCTACTCCTTAGGTAGCCAATTTCAAACTTGATAAGTCGTGTAATATCTAAAGTACCATATTAAAAATTGGTATAAGTCGTTTCGTTTCGTTTATGCACGTCTTTCACATAGGTATAAGTCGTACTTTTTTCGTTTATGCACGTCGTTCACAATGGTATAAGTCGTGTTCATTTTTTATGCACGTCGTTCATAAGGGCATAAGTCGTTTAATTGCAAAAAAATCGCTAAAATTGGTCCATATAAATTGAGTTATGTCCTTAAATATTCGTGAACAAAAGGCATAACTACAAAAAAACCTGAAAAAAACATATTTACAGGGCCAAATTATGAGTTCTTTATTCATAAAACGAATGCCTAACACCATAGATTGTATGAAAATGCTTAAAAAGTGAAAGTTCTAAATATCTTCTATCAAAAAATCGTTTTTTGTCTCTCCTGAAAAGTGCCGTTTTTGAGTTATTCCCTTATTCACTGGAGGCACTGATATTTGAAACCATTTTGATTTATTACCTAGTTAATTTAAGCTAAAATCCATAACTATGATGTATTAATTAATAAAAATTATCCGTATGAAAATGTTTTCATGAACTTGCCTTTTATTCTGAAGTTCGCTCATTAAACTCTTGGAAGTATTTTGAACACAAAAATAAGAGAAATATGTGTATTTTATTTTGCTCGTTAATTTTGAAATACTATTGTTATATTTTTTTCTCATGCGTGGGCCTTTTGAATTATATTTTGGGTAATTTCATAAAATGGTTGCTGTTACGACGAGCTATTTTAATTGCTTCATGAATACAGAGAGAAGTTTGTGCGAAAGACCTATTCTAGATCTGTGTTCTAAATTTTGGCAGTAAAAATCATGAAAAATTATTTTTCAATAATAACACATTTTATAATCCTTATTGCATTATGTAGCAAGTAATAAGCTTAGTTAACATTTGCGTATTTAACCATTATTTTAATAGAGGACCGTTAATAAGCTTACATTTGATGTGTTAGTACGTATATGATTCGAATTTGACTTATACAGGATGTCTCTAACTATGAGGCTTTAAATGCAGGTCTTATTGTGCTCTCTAAACTGAGCATCTTTTACTCTGCAACTTCTTAAAACATCTCCATTTTATATTTGTTTTTTTTTTTCATTTAATTTAAATGTTATTTTCAATGTACGCAATCCAATGCTTAATTGACAGTATACTGATATTAAATGTTTAGCTTTAAGAGACGTCAAATTTCAAATGAATAATCGCAGTTTACGATACATTGACTAAACCATTACCTAATCTTTGAGGTCTAATAAATTATCTAAATTATAATTGTTTTTAATCTCCCGATACAAAATAAGATCAGCAACCTCCTAACTAAAACTCCCGTTGCCCTTCCCTTAGGAAATTTTAGAACTCGAGCACCGATTTTCAAGTAAAATCGAACTACATTTAAATCTGCTTAGTCAGAGGCAGGCTGTATAAACTTCAACGAGATGATTTACCATAAATAACGCAATAAATTAAAATTGCAGTTAGTTGATAAGATAACATTAAACTAGTTCCATATTCTTTGCAAATGAACCAATCTGTAATATGTCTGGGTACTAAGTATTAATCAGAAAGAGATGAGTATATTGATCTGCAGAGAATCCGTATAAAAACATTTCGATAGACAAAGTTAGAGGCATCAGTTTCTGCAAGCAATCGACACAATTGCAAATTAACAGCAGCGCTGGAATACGGACGAGGCACGACAAGTTTGTTAACATTTAAATCTTCACTAGGCCCATTGTTGAACGAACTGAGCGAGCGACTTTAGTGTGCTCAAACTCATTTACATAGACAAAGGTGAAATAAGGGAACAATGCTTGTATAAATGTATATGTACACCGCACCGCACAATCTACGTGCCGTTATAATATGTTGTCTTTAGTTCCATACATCACAGGCTAATATCACAAGCTTCGTCGCTTACCGTACTGAGCTATTATTCGGGGAACGCAGGAGCTAGTTTTTGGGTGTGGCTTTGTACTTGTTAGGTCTGCTCTTGACTTCCTTTACACGAGTCAGGCTTAAGACGGATCACCTAAATAGGGGTTGTTTTAAGTGGCGAGCGGGATCACAATACATGTGTATTAAATACGCACTTATGTCTAGGTTAGAATTAAAAACTACACGTTTGTTATACTAAATGAAGACCATCTTGTCGGTGTCTCCGCGTCAAACGCGTTGCATTTGTCTACGCCAAGATTGCTACACGATGTTTACAGTTGCGAGTGTGGAAAAATTGAATTTCCGATGTAACATGGAAGCAAATAACCGGTTCTATATTGGAAGAAAATTTTATATATTATTACTTATTTTATTGTTAGTGTAAGGTGTGAAATGTAGAAATTAATGTAGTAGTTTTCAAGATAATTTGCTTCTTATCATCTTAAGATAGAAACTTTTCAATGATGATGTTTATCTGAGTAATATAAATAAAAAAATAATTCGTTAGCTGGTTTTTTATAATTTGAAGTGACATAAAAGGACCGGATTTTTTGGTAGATGATATGGCAGTTAGCCTAGCTAACGAAGCAATAAAAAAAAACAGTGAGTCGAGAGCGGTGTCTCAATTAAAAAGTGAATTTATGCTACCTGAGATATGTAAATTGTGACGCAATTTTGCTTGTTTCGTCGAGAATCATCGTCAATGATTAATCATTATACTCATAATATTATTATTTAAGGGGTAAGATGTTGTCGGTGGAGTAATTTCCAAAATTCTGTATTCTCAACCATCTTCTTTACATGTAATCTACATAATAACAATTATGTCGTTATTATGCAATAGTCGTGTCGAAGCAGAATATGTGCAAATATCTTTTAATTTCATCACATCATTAATTTTATTCTCTATGGTTTTTAACAAAATCCTTTTCTCTTTCAATCTGTCAGCCACTTTCCGATTCTTTTTTCAGAATCCTTCCGAATAATTTCTTGAGAAAGTTTATTTGGCACATTCTAAGTACCGTAATTTGCCAGAGAAACTGAATAAATAATATAAAACATTTCTAATAAGCAGCTCGTCATTTTATTATTGAATAAAACCGTCTATTTACCGATGAATTTGACATAAGTAGGTAAACAGAGTTATTATTATATTGAGCCCGTAATATCCCACTGCTGAGCAAATAGAGTTAACTTTCAGATTTAAAAAAAAGGTTAAAAAAGTCTAAGATAAAATTAAATTTCACAACATGGTTTATTTCTATCAAGACAATGAACTTGCACTAGGAATGGAGGCTTTGTTTTGTCCAGTCCATATTTCCAAGTAGAAGTAAAACAACTGTTTATAAATAATAGCTTGCCGTTGAGTAGACAAGCTCTAATGTGATTAGCGCCTTAAAAGATATGTAGTTACTAAATTAAATCGGAACACAATCAGCTGTTGTCGTATATGAATGTATTTCAGCTATGCAGACGGAATGATGATGCGTAGCTACAATAGCAATATCTTATTTTGTTTTCAATAACATAAACTCTATGGAGGCACGTTCTTTTTAAGATTTTCTCTATCAAATCGTGCTGATTTTGTATTTATATGCTTTAAAACAAAATCAAATATTCTTTTGTGAATTTGACAAAGTCAAAGTCAAAATATTCTTTATTCAAGTAGGCCTAGCTACAAGCACTTTTGAATCGTCAGTTACAGAGAGCAGAGCAATTTATTGATAAACTTATAATATAACTAAAAATAAAATAAAAACATAAAAAACAACATTATAGTTAGAAATAAAAGAAAAATCCTAAAAAGGATCGTCAACACATAAAAAAATTATATAAATAAAAAACTAGAGGCTAGAATATTTCTAGAATAAAATTCTAAATGTCAAAAATTATAATAAAAATAGTTAAAATTAAAATATCAGTACCCTGATAGGTACTCGTCACAAAACGATCTTACATTTCATGTTTATAGCACTTAGAAAGCCTATTGCAATATCACTTTGGCGTTGTACATAAAAAATATTAGAAAGTAAGACGAATTGTAACGACTTGCCCCGAAGTTATATTGAGTGGCGCAATTCGAGATAACTTTTACAGCCAGTAGTAAAATTGTATTATTGCGTTTAAAGCGTTATAAACTGTTTCGAAGAAATGAAGAAGTGTTCATTTTGTTGCATGAAATTTAATATTCGGTGGTATAAAATAAGTTATTGGATTTGTAACTGCCACGCAAAATTGACGGATAAAAAATAAAATAATAGTAATTTATTGGTTTGTGATAAAATTACTCGTCCTACCTTCTCATTGCGTTGGAACACACGATTTAGATTTATATTTTCTTTGAAACAAGTAGGCGTTGCCTAAATATTTTTAAATTATCGGCTGTAAGAATATTTGTTCAAAATTATTAAAACAAAAGCAAAGATCGAGTAAAAATTTCATAAACAAATTCTATAAAGTTTGTTTTTTTTCCGCTTACTAAAGAAAGAATCAATTAAGTGACCTCGGCAAAGGACGGTGTCTTTATAACAGTTTGCGGGTAACAAATGACGGTCAAAGGTCGGATATGTGGCCGAATACTTCTTTAGGAGATAATTTGGAACCTTTGAAATATATTTTGGGGAATTCATTCGGAATACTGGGTTTATTATAAAAAGCCAAAGAAGCGATGGGCCATTTATTATAATATATCCCAAATAACTTGATTACTAGTTTGCTGCTTCAATAAATACTTATAACTAAGAATATCAATTTCTTTCGGCTCATATTCTTTAAATAAAAGCAAATTGGGCAGTATTTCTTACAAAGATTTCTAATTCAAAGGTAATATCTGATTCTAATATTATAATCTATGCGTCAAAATGTTGCACTTTAGCAATAAAACATTAACAGAAAACCTTTTATAGTAGTAATAATTATTATTATTTAATTCAGATAATACAAACCATATTCCATTGTTAGTAAAAAACAGAAGAGCTTATATCTATGTTACTATTCTCACAACAATAATTTAATACTTAGTAAACATGATTCTGGAGAGGAGCCCACGTGGCCTATCGTCCAATGCTCAAGTAATAGACCTTCTAGTTACCCTATCAGCTATTATGGCTACGAGGCTGTTGCGGCTGCCACGGATACGGCGCCACAGGAATACAATTGCTTTGCGTATAATGGCCTGGAATAGTTATTTGTGCAACAAGAGAGCAAAGTTGTTTTTTGTTACGAGTGCTGATTTTGAGTCCCGAGCAAGCGAGGATTCTACGTTTGAATCACGAGCGTAGCGAGTGATTCTATGTTAGAATCCTGAGTGTAGCGAGGGACTCAACAGCACGAGATGCAAAAAACTTTGCTCTCGTGTAGCACACACAACTTTTCACCTCATCAGCGAGAACATATTCGACATTTTGTGCTTTTTCTTCCAACGTATGTTTATAGTCTTTGTTGCTGATTTCAATAATATTATTAATCAGAAAATAGATAAGTGCTGCTTAAAAAGGATTAGCAATATAATTTAATTGAAATTATAATCAACCAACACGGTTATTGTCATTATTTTATCAAATTGGAAGATTTAGCAGATACATGACGTGTTTATTTATAAATACATATTATATTACGAGATTTTGTTCATAAATTGATTAATATTTTTACTCCTAAAACACCAAACAAAATAAATGCAAAAGAAAATAACAAATTACAATATGAACTCGATATTTTTAAAGGTACGTTTCGAATATGCATCTATGATAAATGGTGAAATTATAAATTATAATTATATTTACAATAAGTTGAAAAATCTTATTTTGTTTGAGCAATGATCTATTGTTTTATATAAAAGGCACAATAGTTTTAATATTCGGTCGTTAAATAAAAATATAATAAAGAAAAAAAATGAGTTGCAATTAAAACTTTTTCGGGTGTTTTTAATGAATTTTTGGGTATAACGCGTATCCGAACTGTTCTCAATCGAGGTCGGATTCGAAAATCGAATTTCAAATTGATAAGTTTCTATCCCTCTCTTTTATATACATATGAAAGAAACAGAGTGCATCGAGATTCAAATGATTAGAATTTTATAATTAACCTTTGGCTGAATAATGACAATTCGTGGTCAGATATTGAAAAAATTAAAAAGCTACTTTCTACTCACGCTCGAAACAAAATCGCATTTTGTTCACTGTTTTCTGACAGCAAAATCGCCATGTTTGAGCTGGTGAGGTGAAAAGTATCTATATTTGCCTCAACGAACATTCCAGAAGCACTACAGTATCGTACCGACTGTGGGCTTTTTTCGTATAATTAGCTGCATGTGTAAAACGATTGGCAATACGCCTTACACAAAGTAATTTTAACGATTTTGTTCAGAAAAAATCTGATACTATGTACTATTTTATGAATTCATAATATGTTCACCTATTAGATGCCTCTATCAAGCAATTGGCAGTAAGAAAACTCGTAGTCTGTAAAACGATTTAAGGAAGCTCAATATACGGACCCGATAAATTGACCCCAAGTCAACATAATTGCGGGGAACGATGTGGGTGTCTGCACTTTCGGACAGTTTTATTAAACACTTGTGTCAACGACTGTCTAAATTTCAAGAGAACTTTAATTTGGACCCTTGATAGAGGTTTCGAAAATCAATTTCGCCCGCTTCAGTAGGATCTAT
Source organism: Apotomis betuletana (assembly GCA_932273695.1). Lineage (NCBI taxonomy): Eukaryota > Metazoa > Arthropoda > Insecta > Lepidoptera > Tortricidae > Apotomis > Apotomis betuletana. Next base: position 18,817,085 of record OW026300.1, read on the forward strand.
GACTGTGAGAATATTTCATGTTTACACAGATGTTCTTAATTAGAGAAGCGCGGTTGGTAATATATATACCTAATCATTTCGTCATTAATTGAATATGAAATTAGTTTTAGTTAAATGCCCAAAGTACTAAACCTTAATTTTGTTAAAACCAATTATTTAGAAATATAGTACAGCTAGCTAAGAAATCGACCTACCACTTATGGTCCTTAATATGTACTATATAGAGTCGAAAAGTGGTAAGAGGACCATTTTATTCGATGACTGTACCTATTTACATCATAAAGTAGCATTAGATTGCGTATTTCATTCAGCCTCTCGGCCATAACATTAACTTTGACCTGTATTTTAAGATTTTTATTCTTCTTCTCATTCTCTACTTTATTGATTTTTTACTATGGAACAAGTGCCATGAGGGTATGGAACAATTTGTCCGAGGCCAAACGATGAACTATCACCGTATAGCTAAGTATTTTATTGTTGGTACCTTCGTAGTGCATTTTTTACAAATTAATATTAAATTAGTACAGTTATAGTCCTTCGGTTGGCGTCGTGTACGATATTGTACTGATGTGTGGTTTTGACCTCATTATCTTCCGTCATAAAAGTGAAAAGTGCTTCATAGATAAGGTGTCATTTTGCTGGATTATCCGCTCTAATGCGTTTGTTCAAATCTCAGGTAATCAGGTTAACGTTTTATCGTACACAAAACTAACCAAATCATACTAATTTAATATTAATTTGTATGAAATACACTACGATGGTACTCTATTACCTGGATGGTATTACCTGTTGGCTGAATGTATGTATGTATTTATGTATTTATTGTTTATTATATTTATGTATTTATTTGTTTTTGTTATGTATATATTATTATCATTTTCCGATTTTTGCACCGCCTAATAACAAAATCTTATTTTTTTCAAGTTCTCCACTACCCTAAGGTTGTCTGGAAGAGATCGCTCTTTAGCGATAAGACCTCCTGTTGTTTACCTCTAATTGTAATTTCTTGCATTGTATTTCTCCTGTATATTTTATGAGGTGTGCAATAAAGAGTACTTGTATTTGTATTTGTACTCTGATCTTGTTGTTAAATAAATTCTTGTCAAATAAATATTTTAGTTAAGTACTAATTTTTTATGTTATTGCGTTTAAAGCGAATATATTGATGAAAACTGTTTATTATTACGTATAATCTCAACGTATTAGTTGAAAAGTTTCCTATTTGAACTTTACCCGTTTTGGTAACTCGCAACTCGTTTCCAACTAATATCTCCTTATTGAATTCTAGAAACAATGTCCTCCAAAATACGTTAAGGATACAACCAAATTCACGAAGACGCTAAAAGTTACTGCCCCAATTATCCAACTTGACTAAAATTCGTCCTTGATTAGTAAAATTACAGTAATTTAGCGTAACTCGCATGTATTCGTTACATCTATGAGGTAGTTTGCCAGCAAACCACGTCCGTGGACCATCTCACGGGTAATTCGAAAATACTGGCCACGTGTATGTAATGGGGATCGGTTTTATGTACGGAGTTTGATGTAATGGAGATATTTTGGTTTGGAATATATGGGTACTTGGGTATGGGTACGTTATGACTTTGGTTTAGCGAAGCCGCCCGTAATCACTGGAAAATTGTACCTACCTAATTAAGTAGCAAATATCTCACATATTTGATCTATACGCAGGGAAAAGAAAGAAAACATATTAAAGAAAAACAAAAATAAGATTTTGTTGAATAAAATTTAATATGAAGGTATATAGTATATATTATAGTAATATGCCTTTTATTACGAATAATCTCATATGTTATTAACATTAACTAATTATTTCGAGACGATTCTGTGATATTATATGTAATTATTCCACGCATATTAAATATATTATGCTTTATAACATTTGTTAAGGTCTCCTGATGGGATCACCTCTAGTGGAATAAAAATTCTTGTCATAAGTTTGATTGTCATAACTCATTTCGCATAATGGCTTTTCTCATACATGCTATTTGTCATAAATTATTATTTGCATAACATTTTATATGTCATAATTGTTGTTTGGCAGGCTTTTCATAAGCATAATTTAGTATGGCACAAAATTTCAAATTATATTATTGAATGTCATAATAATTGATAGTACGAAGAAGAGCAACGCATAAATTATGGTTTTCATAATTAATGGCAATAGACATCATATAGTATAAGTTATATCACATGTACCAAATATAACATATGAAATAATGATACAAAACTTACATGAGCAGAAAAACAAAAAGGGGGGACGGGGGGGCGAAGCGAAGGTTCATATACTCCAAAAGTATATGGCATTCCTTACTTATGCGTACAGACATTATGGTCATAAAATGTATGCGGATCAATTAATGACTAACACACTTATGCGGAAAGATTTTTATGGCAAAAGTGGTTATGCACACCGACATTATGGCTTTAAAATTTATGCAACCCAATATGGAACCCTCCTTGATATTACTACGAGCTGGAAAATGAGTAACGGAAATATATTTCCATTATTTTTTATTAAATTGATTTTCGACAATCGCGCATCCAATTATTTACGCCGATACTCTACCAATTACTGCGTGCTACCAACCGAAGTGGTTAATATTGTAATAGTTAATTTAATTAATTACAAACCGTTTTTGTACACAATTTGTCGATTAATAGGACTTATTTTCCTATAATCTAGGACGAGTGAATATGTAAAACGAATTCGTACGTAAATCCACAAATAGAGTGATAGACATTAAACTTATAGGCGTGAAAGCCCCTCCCAAACCTCCTTATTCCACTAGGACGTACTTATTAAACGTCTCTCTATCCCATACATCGACGTAGAGGTCGGGGTTAGTTTACCAAGTGCAAATAAGTTTGTATTCACAAAAGTAGAATAGATTAGAATAGAATATTCTTTATTGCACACCTCAACAGGAAATAAATACAAACAAATTACAAGTAACATTCAAGAGAGGTAAACAACAGGCGGTCTTATCGTTAAAGAGCGAAGTAGTAGATTATAAGGGGCTAAAATATGCCATTACGATATTTACGATACAAAATATTATTTGGGCGAGCGAACGCAGTGAGCGAGGACAAATATATCTGAGTATCATGGCTTTTAGTACGTATTACACATTCTGCTTTTCAATTCGACTGCGAGAAAATAAAAAATATATAAAAATTAAAATTGTTAGTCACTAACTATTTTGTTGAAATATGACAAGCGTCGTATGGCATAGACATAGACAATTGTAAAATAAAAAAAACCGAAATCTAAATCAAACTTAAATGCGCGTAACGTTTTGTTATTTTTTTATTTAAAGGGAGGATCAATAATTTAGGGTGATCTGATCAGGTTGATTTGTTTTTAATTATTTGTACCTAGTAGATATGCAGCTGGTTGATAACAAGTTTATTTTTTAATTTTCAAGTAAGTTATTATATGTTTTCCATTTAAACCCTAGGGGCTAAAAAAACTACTTTGGCCCTGCTTCACGAAACTAAAATTATGTAGGTACTTTTTGAGCAGGAGAATTGAAAAATACATTTATTGTAATTTAACCACAAATGTACGGTCTTTTTCTTTACCTGTGCTACATGTTGTTGCTGTTTGCCAATTTTTATGATTCAAATAGGTCAGCGGGAAGAACCATGTTTTGATTTCTTAGGGTCTGACAGACTAACAGACGGTAAGTAAATTGATCCTATAAGGGTTCCAATTCGATCTCTTTAGTAAAATATAATTATTTTCATAATTATTTAAAATAATATTTATTACAGGCGAAAAGGCATTCTCGAAATCAATACATCGGAATTCATACAAAATTCAAAACTGACATTTCTTTCAGAGATCTGTTATTTAAATTAAACGTTGGAATGAATTAAGAAAAATACTAAATAATTAATCTAATTTCTCCATGTTTTTTTTTGTTGTATATGGTCTCTAAGCGCCAATCTATAGAAATCTAAGTGTCTTTGAAATGTATAAAGTCTCCATAAGACCAAAGTTATGTATGACACTACATAGTAGTGCTTCCGAATGACTAATAATTTACGATACAAGTGCCTCCATAAATTGTCCAATGAGTCTCTCAGAGGCGTAGCTTAAAAACTTCGGAGTATGTGTTGGAGAAAATTTAGAATCCCCAGGGCAAATGTGCCTCTGTTAAGGGAGTCCAGCGAAGTGTAATTATTTACTCGCCTCGTTCACAACTGGAACTACTAAAATGTAGTTTGACATTTGTTGGGAACTTTCAGTGAAGGTACGGTCAACAGGAAACCGAGTTCAAAGTTAATGGTTGTTAAATCGGAGTGCTGGGTTTCGGGCGAACTGTCTATGCAAATGAGGATGAGGAGATGTCACGGAATCGTAAGTCATTTATTTATTATGTAGTATGCAAATATTGAATTTCATTATATTCTTTCATTTATACGTGAGGTAAAACCACGTTTGGTTGTAAAAAAACGTTTTACATAATTAATAAAAAATATGGGTTTGAAGGACACACGCTAATTAGTAAAATATTCTGAAAAAGTGAATGCCTATATTTTAATAAACAAAGTCCATTTAGGTACTTTTAGTGTAGAAAAAAAAACATAATCATCAACCAATATTATTTTCAATCGACATAATACGTATCATACGTATTATGTCGATTAAAAATAATATCTACGCTTACGCAACTTGAAATGCATGCAATTTTAGATAAGAATAATAATTTTACAGATATTCCTTATTAGTAAGTATATAATAAAAATGTAATGGCAATGGCAAATGTATCATTTTCTTTTACTCAATAGTCATTTGAAAAGCAGTTATCCAGTTAAAAGTTGTCATAAATTGCTAACACTACGAGGTTTAAGCGGCTTACCAGTTACAGGATGATCGCCGCTCTACCGTGCCCGGCGGAGTTTCAATAAAAGGAATAGTATGCTTGGGCCGTTTTATCTGGATATGGATTTATATCCGCAGCTTAAGTGTTAGAGGAAACTTTGTCAGCATTTAAACGTTCAGTGTTAACAAGAATTCAAAAGCGGTGTTCTAAAGAGATATCTGTAATACTATCACCACTATATTATCTCTAGTTCAATACTACAGGATACAAAGTTACCTGGCTAAAATTCGTGTCACTATTGACAGCATTCAATTGACAATGCGAAATACCGATATATTGCTTAAAAACAACTTATTAACATAACTTGAAGAACAAAAATCTATATTAATATCAGACATATATTTATAATCATATATTGAACGCGTTTGACGTTTACCCATTTGCAATCCATACTAATATTATAAATGCGAAAGTGTGTCTGTCTGTCTGTCTGTCTGTCTGTCTGTCTGTCTGTCTGTCTGTCTGTCTGTTACCTCTTCACGCTTAAACCGCTGAACCGACTTAGATGAAATTTGGTATGGAGATAGTTTGAGACCCGGGAAAGGACATAGGATACTTTTCATCCCGAATAAATTTTGTGTTCCCGTGGGATGAGCGGGTAACACCGCGGGACACAGCTAGTATTATATAATATTGCAAATGGGTAAACGTCAAACGCGTTCAATCTTTTTGGCAATGCAAGGCAGTAATGCCAATAATCCAAGAGATTAGGTTGTTAAACATAACTATAACGCCTAAACCTTAGTCTTGTTGCTTTGATAGATATATTTACGAAATGTACCTAATCGAATAGTCTAGGTACTGCAATTTGATGTATTTTGCCATTATTTCCTTTAAAGTAAAATGTCCGGACAAATAAAAGAACAGACAAAATAATAAAACGAATAAACATACTTTTACACTGACCTACCTAAAGGTATTATTTTGTCTAAACATAGAATTGAATTTATTCCCATGTAACCAGTAATCATGTTAACTGTACTTCCATGTTTACGTAACTGCGCATTAAGACTTTGACATCGTAGTCTGAACTTCTGCGGTTTGAGGTGCATTTCTAAAGACAAATTTACTTGAACATCCCTAGAATTGTGGCATGAGTTTCTAGTTTCTGTATACATGTTTACGTGCCTGTCAATTAGTAACTTTGTTGACTGATCTCTTTAATAAATGGAACACATAATATTTATTTGGAATTCAGTGTTGTATTTAATAAAATTGTTTATAACAAATGCATTTTATAAATTATCATAACAAAACGGGATTTCATTCCGTACAAAAAACGGATCAATCAAAAATATGAAGACCCTAAAAGTTTTCATTATAATTATAAACATAAGACATGGGTTTTTTTACGATTCACAACATAGATTATATTATGTGTTATTGTTACTAAAAATAATATACCTGATTTAAAGTGACTGCGTCTTCACTTTTGTAACCCTCCCCTTATTTACCATAATCGAATACAAAGTATCCTATAACCACCTCGGGATGACTAATCATCCCTGTAACAAATATAATTAACATTCATCCACTTGTTTGAGCGTAGTAAAAACCGTGCGAAACAAAACAAAGAGTGCATCGCGCTGTTAAGATTTTTCTTTCAAAAATACCCGGCTGTATAATTTGAGTCTAGCCACGAAAACCACGTACATTTTTGAACGGAACAGTGATACACACCAACCCAGATAAAAGGGCTCAAATAATGAGCAGATCTTAATCAAACGCGGTATAAACCCATTTCCAGCCCAAGGGCTGCCATAAAGTTCCGTACAGGCCTCGCAATGGGCTTTATAGGGCGAAATGCAACTTTTATTGTCTACTCGTGATCGAGTGTTTGTATGGACAGATAATGGATTTAAGGGAAGGGAAGCTATGTTGTCGATATGTGTTTGTGTAATATTATTTACTCTACTCACTAGGAATAATATCATCATACACTCATGTCGTTTTAGCTGATTATGTGTGGGTTCCTGTACATTGTACGACCCTTTCTAGAAACTAAATACTCCTTGACCTCCTAACGATATTACCTCATATGACGAAAATCGGCTTCCAAAGACCTAGAGATCGATTTCCTCAGGTTAATATGTGTTTAGCATTACCAAATAGTGTCATGCTGCAACGCTATGATAAAAAACTGATAAGTTATGTATTAATTTAAAGTTAGCTATATCTGGACGGTTAAGTAGTACACAAATCGCGAGTGTAATTTATAATAGTTATACCTTATGACATTTTATTTAAATCAACACTAATCGATATCGATAACAAGAAAATGAGGTACATCAGCACTACACCTAGACCCCTTGTTTGTCTTGTGAGCAACGGAAATAGAAAACCATAAACATAATGAACGCAGAGGTCTGATCGTCGCCACGACAAATTGATAGCGATCTCTCAAATAAATATGGCATTACGATTTATTACAACACTTGATGTCCATCTTGACAGCATTTACAGCATTTGTATTCAAGTTTATTTTTTTCGTACAGTACAAATCAGTGGGATATATGTTGCATCCTCATACAACTAGATTAACTGTCCAATTAATAGCCTTTTTATTAAACGACGCCGTTCAGCTAGCAGCCTGAATAATTTTCAGATAAAATACAACATATTTGCAACTGATGGTTGTACATAATTTTGTCCCGAGATGTGTTATAACAGGTATCTAAAATATATCTAACTAGGTAAAATTCAAATACGGGTATGCTGTAACTGAGCATTCATGTCATGTTTCACAGTTAAGTAGGTGATCGTGATCCCTTTTTCGTTGCATAAAAGTAGGAGAATTCCCTAGACCAATGAATTATATATGTGTAAACCTTTACCCAAAACCAAGACAGAGCCTATGAATTACCAGTGAGAATATACTACGGCGCAAACATTGAAGTTTTCCCACACAATTAACGATATAAACATTTTGAAACAGTGTTAAATTGAAACTAATTGCATTAATTTATTACTACGGAACCCAAAATTATTTTTATTGCTTTTGAAAATATTAAAAAAAAATTGTGACTTGTGAAATGTGCGAAATGACTTCACCTTGTGGAAAAGTTGATAGTGACAATGCACAAAGAGGACAGCAGTGCAATTTTCATTGTAAATCCGCCTTAGTAATAATCCTGCGGTACGATTTTTGCGCTGGGACCAAATACTTGGCACTTACGCTCTTTTAGAATGAGGAACTTTTGAAATTAATATTTAATCAGTAATTGGGATATTTTCTCCTGGATTGTTTTCACTGTGACTATTTAATAACTTCTTGTGTGTCTTTGGTTAACCAAAGTAACGTAAAGCAGGTTAACTTTTGTAGTTGTTTCTTAAAGTTGAAAAGAAAACAATGCACAATGAGGTCAAAGTTTATGAAATAAAAATTTCCATAATGCGTACTTTCAAAAATCCTAAAATGTAAATTCCTTACGTGAGGTGTGAATATTACACTACAAAAGAAACGCTTCTGCAGCGGACTTACATACCGAAGTGTCATCAAAACCCTCGCGGCCCTTCCTTTATTGACATTTTCCACAGGAGAAGAAATTTCATAACGAAATAATAGGAAACGTTAAAATAAAATGTTTAAAAAAACACCCTGTTCTTCGTTTAAGAAAAAGTTACACATCAGAAACTGAAACCTTAAAAGTTTTAACGGAAAATATCAATAAAATACTGAGAACAGCAAATCGAAGCTTTGTTAACGAAAATATAACTTCTGGACTTCAAGTGCTTCGTTTTGAACTAATGCGAGCTATAAAAAGAAACCAAACCTAAAGTCCGCGCCACACAAAGGGTTCCTGTGATGCCATGGAAGTTCTTCCATGGGTGATGCGCATGATGAGGATGTAATTTTGAATTTGACATACAATTTAATCGGTAAGTGTATTACTATTGCAGTAATATATTTTGGGACATACATTACTAATAAATATTATTGCCATCAACATTGTTTTTGCCAGGTACTAAAGTTTCAGCTAATGCTTGTACCAAAATTTTTAAAAATGCGTTCTGCCATTTTGACGGAGACAGCAAATATTTATTTTTATATTAAAATTGGTTACAGGCGCATAGGAAATCAGTTTTGAATATAATTTTAGATAATCATAATAGCATGGAGTAGTATGGTTTTATATAGTTCAAAAGATACAATCCTATTACAGGCGGACGGAGAGGTTAACGGACCCGCTCCTCCGCCCTGAGAAGGCGGAGTCCGTCCGTGTGGACGGAAAGCAGCGGAGCCTTCGTAATGGGATCCCGTTGACACCCGACGTAACCCTAAAAAGGTTCTTAGTATCAAAGGATAAATGTATGTATATTATGTGAGTTAAATGAAAGAGGAAACGTAGTAAAGTCTTTCAGGATGCCAATTTAATGACCGACTGCCGTTACGAGGTTAATGAACTCATTACGCGACTTATTTATATTCAGTGCTTCATTTATCCCTGTAATCCTTCGAACGGGTCTCGTATTAGACTGAAAGTAACGTCTGCAGAATTAAAAATCCTTTGAACTCTTCATGATTACGGATCATTAGAGGTGACCGTGTGCAAAGGACGGTCAAACTTTTTTAATAAAATCAGCCAAGTACGCAGTCTCCCCCTGACCGGGTATAAATTTGGATAGGGAATGAATGCCTTAAGAAAAATTCCGTGTTTGCAAATAATTTATCCACCCGGCGAGGGACAAAGAGTTTTGCATAAATTAACGTGAAAAAAATATTTTTAGGGAATGGAATAAATTTCTTTGGCGTAAGCAGACTATTTCTTTCATTTTGCATTGAAAGCAAGTTTTACAAACTGGGCACGTGGATAATAAAAAGCGATCAATTTTATGTTTTCCTGTTTGCACATCTGGTTTAAAATAGGTATCTGATGTACTTGTCAATGAAACTATGCAGTTCGAACAGCTATAAACAATCCGAAATGTTACCTACTACTAAATATATCACTATGCCGAGTCGAATAAAAGTCCTGTTCCTCGGTACACAGAATTTTATTGAAAATCAGCTCAAACTAAATAAAAAACCGGCCAAGAGCATATCGGGCCACGCTCAGTGTAGGGTTCCGTAGTTGCTCATCCTTCACAATAAACTGCTGTTTTAAGCCCGAGGTTTAAGTTAAGAAAGATTATAGGCTCTATAAAAAGGTCGTAAACGCCCTAGAAACTTATTACCCTCTGGAAGTCAACTTACGACCTTTTAAAGAAAAAATATGAAATTTGGCGATAACTCAAAAACGGCTCGACCGATTTTGTTCAATATAGTTTTCATTGAAAGTACTTATAAGGCCTCATTAACATGAACTTTTCCGATTTTTTTTGACCCGTAGTTCGAAAGTTAGAGCGAATATTTACAAAACTGCTGACTTTATCAAAAAATTATGTTACAAGACCTATTCAACGACACCCCACACACCAGTGTTGAAAAGAAAAAAAGAATCACCCCCACTTTAGGTGTTCGAGAGGTACCCGAAAAAAAATATTTTTTCAATTTTATTTTCCGTTCTGTCGGCGTTATACATACACATACTCATACCAAATTTCAGCTTTCTAGTACTAATGATCACGGAGCTAAGCCGCGGACGGACGGACGGGCGGACGGACAGACGGACATGGCGAAACTATAAGGGTTCCTAGTTGACTACGGAACCCTAAAAATCTGCATTTTAAACGGAACTGATATTATATTGCATGAACGAATTATTTTTATTATTCGATTCACGATTCACGACTCACGAAATTACTCGCGTAGTTGCATATTAGGTATATGTGAAAAGATTAATATTTAGTACCTGGGCGACCGAGCTTTGCTCGGTTATTACTATTTATTGTAATATCGTGGTGTTTAGGTGATAAAGGCGTCACAAAAAATTCCCGAGAAACTGTGTTTAAAATTTGTATCGGTAAATTTTTCGTTTTGCACTATTGCTTCATAAGTCTCAATAAAATGAAAACTCGAAAGCATAAATAATCTTATTCACGTAATCAGTATGGGTAAATGTTAGAGATATTTATGAGAAATATATTATATTGTTATCTCAAACATTAACTAGGTACATTTTTTTAAACTTGTCTAAAAACAATAAAAATTTAAAAATTATATATAAAATTGAACATAGAAAAAAAAAAGTCACCGAGCGGGTTTTGAACCCGTGGCACTCGTTTCTTGCCCTCCGCGGCTTGGCCTGCTGGACCAGACGGACAGTGGCCGGCAGGACGAAATTGGCGACCATATTCTGCTTGGTAAGAAAAACGCATGAAAACTCAAAAACACGCGTTTTCCCAAACATAAGACTAATCTAGATCGACTGTTTACCCCCGAAAACCCCCATACACCAAATTTCAGCGAAATCGTTAGAGCCGTTTCCGAGATCACACAAATAAATTTATATATATACAAGAATTGCTCGTTTAAAGGTATAAGATTTGATGTGATGCAAAAAACAAGTCTGGCACAAAAAAAAAATGAATACAAATTGTAACATGAACAGATGTGGAATGTATAGGTAACATCCGTACCTATATTGTGTATGTTTTTTTGTTTTCTTAACAAAAACTGTCTAATCTTATATTAATCTAATGTATAATCTTTTTTATCGATTCATATTTTTTATGTGGTAATACCACATTTTTATTCTTTAAATAATGTCTAATCTTATTTTAAGTAAATACAACTATATTTTGACCACCAACGAAAAAAGAGGGGCGGTTTATGTCTGTGTAGCCATAATATAATAAGTAGAGTACCGTAGCGCCCAAACGGATGGACCGATTTGAAAGCGGTTTATTTTAATCGGAAGCCATGTCTGTCGAGATAGTTCTTAGCTATGTTTGGTAAAAATACCTGCAAACGTTTCCAAGATATTCAGCTTTCATTGGAACCAGGTGACAGGATCTCCGTCAATATTGAAGCTAAGAATTCCAAATGTTGTTCTTATGTTCAGTTTAACAAGCATTTTTATACCATCTATTAAGAGGGTCTCATGATGACCAGCGTGTATCGGAAGTTTGTTAAATTTTGAATTTAGGTTATTCTTACTCAACTTTGAATAGCGAGGATTGCGGGTTTTGTTAATATTAAAATTGCTCCCCAAAATATTTAGCTCGTAATGAATTATGTTGTGTAATTACTAAGGATTTATTGTAAACAAAGTTCGTCCGATTAATTCGAGTTCCGGCTCAAATAAACTTGGCAATTAGCAAACAACTCCTTGGCTGGGCCAGATTATAACCCAGAAAGTGAAAATGCTTTTATGTAAAATGGATAGGTTTTACAGGGATAATGGATGAGTGCTCATAAGATTTCTTCGTGAAATTATTTAGAAATTAATCTTTTCTACACGTGGAGCAAGATAGAGTAGTTACGTATGATGAAAGTTATATGATACTTTCAGACTTTCTGTTGATTATGAGGATTTTTAAAGTAAATCAATATCTCCTTTGTTTTTTCAAAAGTGCCTAGGATCTGTATTTTATTTTGGTGTTTGTATAAATGCGAAGCCTTTAGTTGTCCCTACGAGCTAATAAACGCGCACTTATTTTATCCGAATAATGCAGAAGGCGGAACCAAGTACCTTGTCCAAGATCCCTTCTTGGTCCTAGTCGTTAACCAAAAAAAGGTTAGTATAGAAGATAAAAAAGTGTAAATTTTATGCAATCAGCACTGCTTTAAAACAAGTAGGTACATTAGTGTTAAGTGAGAGTTATTGACGATATTTGATTAAAAAGTAGCACTAATAAGTAATTTCTGAAGCTATGTAATATTAAATACGATTACAATTTATATTACTATCTCGAAGAAAAACCTATACTACCTTCTTAATGTACACACACGTTTTGGATCTAGTTCGATAACTTATCTCGATTAAGTTTTGTGATTTTCTGAACACTACTGCTTGTACTCGTATTATATTAAATATGTCGTCTTCCAACAGCAAATAGTGAGTAGAAATTTATTTGTGAAGTATCTGACAAACGGCCGTCGACAATTTCGTGGCATGAGATTGACAATTCTGTGTAAGCAAAATTGATTTATCTTGTTCACGTGACATAAAATTATTTTGGTAAAGGAAGAAAAAATTTAATACTTACTTTTTACTTCAGTATTTCAAGCACACAAGAGCGGAGCAAGCTGGAAGCCTAAAGTACCTAGTGACCACATATTATAGGAAAGCGTAACCCTCGGCTAGGTGGATGGATGACCTCGTGAAGGACGCAGGGAGTTGATGGATGCGGTCTGGGCATAATCACACTTTGTGGCGAGCTAATAGGGAGGCCTGTGTGTTTGTTTAGCAGTGGTCTGTGGCTGATGATAGCATAAGAGAGGCTCTTTATCGCGAGACAAATAAACGTCATCTCTTTCCAATGTCTAGTTGCAGTGCGTGAAAGACAGGTAATGCTGTGTCATGTGAAAACGAGATCGCGGCTAGATGTGTTAGCTCGGCTGCACCTCTAGCACACCTCGTGACACGCGACTCTCGTCGTGCGACAAGGATTGCCTGTTTCTTTCTTTATAATAGCGTGCAAGCAAGAGGAATGATGCTGAGTCGCGCGACAAGCGAAATCGCGGCTAAATGTGTTAGCCCGACAGGTTCGAGTACGATGCAGTAGATATTAATTTGTGACTTTAGGATTAGGGAAACCGATATCAAATAGAGATGGTATAAGGTCTGAAGAAGTGAGAGAGATTAATGGGTTTGGGGTTGGGAAATTTCAAATATATCTTACTAGTTGTTTATATACTAACGGTGGTCACAATTATACGGTTTCAACCGTCACCGTAAAATTCTGAACACTCATCAGTTTATAAATTAAATAGTGAGCTTATAAACTGACGAATAGGTTAGATTAGTTTAAGATCTCACTAGATAAATTATAAATACTTAAATAGACGGGTTCACAATTTTACGGTGATAGTATAATTTTATAAGGACGTGCCACGAAGTATTTCCTATACAAAAACAAAATGTCCAATATTCTGGATTTTGAGGATTGCTGATTTTTCAATATCTTCTCATTAGATGATTTGGACAAGTGATTTCTTCTTACCTCTATTAACAAACGGAGTGACGATTTTGTAAGGATATAATATTGTGCATACGCAGTTCTTAACTTCAAAGTATTTTTCATTGCAAAAATCTTCAAGTAAGTGGAATAATGTATGTACGGCAATTTTGCACCACACTATTGTTGTGTGCCTTGAAACTTGTGCAACAGTGCACTTAACAATAGAAGTTGCGGCAAAGTATGCTGTATATAAGATTATTTTCATGCACATGCCCAAGTTTGTTCGATTTCCTCGGGGGAGGCAAGCGTTTCATGCATCTAACGCTCGGGTGAAGATACACTAAACTTGTGGTGTAAGAGACAAACCACATGCAACTGGGACAACATTCGACGTTTATAAAGATATATCTCAGAGCTAATGTGTATTTTATTTATTTAATCTTTATTGCACAAATGAAAAACAGATCGTAAAAAAGGCGGACTTAATGCCATTGGGAATACTCTACCAGTCAACCATCAGATAAGTTGTAGTGATCACTTAGCGATAATGTGTCTCGATTATCAAAAATACATATTTAAATAAATAAAAAAATATCAGACAATCTCATACCAATCAACCTAGTCCCAAAGCAAGCAATATAAGGCTGGTTTTATGGATATACGGCGATACATGTATTGTGATGGTATCTGATAGCTACCGATCAAACCCTACCTACTAATTTGAATGATGAAGTTAAGTCTGAAGTTTAATGACAAATAGTCGAAGCGAAAGCATACTCACATGCTCGCTGTTTACCAGAATTTCATAATAAGAGGGAACCTAAATAATGCTATAAATAAAATTCAGAGAGGAGTTAAAATTATATTTATTGTACCATAACTCCAGTTGATTTGTTATAATAGTATTCAATCGAAACTTTGATTAATTTCTCGAATAAGATAGATAATTTTATCTTATTCAAGGCCTGCATTTAGTTCCTAGAGCCAAACAAATCAGTAAATCAAGAGAAAACAAAGCAGGCTAAAGAAAAACTCTTGATGCTCGTGTTTTATACTAAATTAATTAATTATAACCAATCCAATATTAATCAATAAACCCAATACAATCAGATCCTAGCCAATAAAGGATGTTAGAGAATTATAACCACACGGTTTTATAATCTGTTGAACGAGTGAGATTTCCAACACTTAAACACATAAATAAGCCATACTTAGTAATTGAGTATAATACCCATTTCACACACCCTTGTAATTGTAGCAGCAATAATAGGGCAAGATATAAATTATTAAATAATTTAAGGGCTTCTGTGTTAACATTTAGTAAGGTCATAAATGCGCTTGCGCATGTAAGACAATAGTGTATCGATTTATCTCTCAGATAAATTCCCAAAGTAAAATAACAACGGACCTTGAATTCCGATACAATTATCTACGAGTATTAAATTATAACATTAAGTAATTGAATTTATCTCTCAGATAAATTCTAAAATCCAAATGTCAACGGGCCTCGAACCCGGCTACATTTTCTACAAACATTATGTCAGTATTTCATACACCTTCTCTCTCTTATATGAAATTTATCAATGCCCAACACTCTTTGTAATGCCATAATAATAAACACAAAACCTGTAATACTTGTTACATAATTATACAAAGCGACGAGAATCGAACTCGGCGTTTAGGTTTAATCAATAGTAATTGAATTTATCTCTCAGATAAATTCTAAAATCCAAATGTCAACGGGCCTCGAACCCGGCTACATTTTCTACAAACATTATGTCAGTATTTCATACACCTTCTCTCTCTTATATGAAATTTATCAATGCCCAACACTCCTTGTAATGCCATAATAATAAACACAAAACCTGTAATACTTGTGACATAATTATACAAAGCGACGAGAATCGAACTCGGCGTTTAGGTTTAATCAATAGCTCTCAATTTAAAGAGATAAAGAGAAAAAGAGAAAATTATTTATATATCGTCAAGGAATCGAACCTCTCAGATAACACCAAACATAATGACAACACAAGTTGAATGGAAAATGTGGTCATGGTTATTTGAAGTGTTTCCAATAATTAAATAGGTATCAGAATTTATAACATCAATTAGCGCTTGATTGATATAAGTAGATAAGTACTAAAATGTACGTTAAATGGTGCAAGATAAACAATCTTGACTTCCAAATATTCATGACCAGAGATTAATAATGTACTTAGCTTTATACTGAGCTCTCCACAGTTCACTGATTTTACTATATTAATACTTTATTACTGCACTCAATTAACAAACAAAACAACAGAATAGATTGCTTGTTTGTGCTCGAAAACCCCGTGTAGACCACCGCCGCCTCCAGCTCTTCCCCGAGAAGTGATCCCCATTCTCCTAGCCAATATTCGAACTTAACCCCCGATCCCTAACAATTACTTCTAATTATATTTATATAAAATTAAGCCTTAAACATAACAAAATAAGACTCCGCGATGTGTATCTCCCAGCGCACGCGCATCCACCCCGGCGCTGCTGACTGCCCCCGCTTCTTCCTGGGCGTAGACTAGCTCTGTCCTTTTCTTATATGATGCGCCATCTCGTTCCCTCACACAGGATCATTTCATCTCGTTAGAAGGCTCGTCCTGCTGTCCTTGTCCGAAGTACTGCCCCATCAAAATGTAGAAAAAATAATACCACGAACTATCTGAAAACATTTGTTTTTCGGAATGTAGATTGAGCTTTTATGAATGCGCCCTGAGTCCTTTTGTTATAAAGTTGGTTGTTGGATACCAGAAGACAACACTTCAAACTCTTGTGCTTTTTAGACCTTTGGTTAATTGTTTTTAACATGTGCAAATCGTAAAATGTAACTGGGATGTTTTCTTAATATCTCTATGCAATATTAGACAAAGGACTTTAAGTATTTATTAGTTAACGCTAGCGTCGGTCAGCTTTCTAAAATTACTTAGAAAGAATTTAAATTTATGGTTCTTTTTATGTGAGAACCTAACCAGTAATATTTCTACGAATCAATTTCTGGGCGAAGTTTTTAGATGCTTATAACTTTATTATGGTTCAATTAATACATGCCATTACATTCCCCTCTCTGAAGACAGTTAAAACGTTGATTCTACGTATAACTTTTAGCTTTCTTCACACCAAACCTACTGACTCTCCGTACCTAGGTAACACCCCTCTCACTTCCCTAAATTCTAAATCTATAAGTAAAATCTCGCGTCTCTATAACTCCTCTAAATTAACCTCCTCCTCGTGTCCTCGATCCTCGTGTGTTGTGATAGCGGGCAATATATGCATTATGTCGTAACTCTTAACCCTTTCAAGTTTACTAGCTTACAATTGAGAACTTAACTAAAGATGCAAATGTCCCGCAATAAATGCTAAAAAAAAACATCTTGTAAATCTGTATCTTTTGAGATGTATATATTTTATAGAAACTAATGATCCAGATGGCACATAAAGCTCTGTATCTTATTTACTTCAATCTTAGTCTGAAATCTTTAACCCAAACCTATAAAAACCTATGACCCAATTTATAACCTAACCTGATAACTAAAATTAAAAGGTAAATAAATATAATTGAGACCTGTAATTGTTTATGTCTGTTTCTCTCAAAACTTTGCGACATCATTTACCTATAACATGGTTCTATTAACTTTCAGTAAAACGTCTCATATCAAGTTCTGAGATTTTAATAATGTATTTATCTATTCCTGCGTTAGTTGTAGTTGGCAATTTATGGTAGTGATTGTAGTATCAGTATATCGTTTATAACGTCTATTGTGGAATATTTAAGAAAAATAGTATATCAGAGATAAGTAATGCAAAATATTATGAATGATAGTTTCCGTTAAAAGGAATTAAGTTTGGTATTTCGCTTAATCGCTGAACTTTAACCTGATTTGAGCATAATAACGCAACTTATAAGAATATAATAACCCATTTATATTCCTTATGAGCCTCTATAAGATAATGAATTGGTCATATTTAAAATTACACATTTGAAATACTTGGATGAAAAAATAAGGAAATTGAAATTGAGCTGACAATCTTTTAGCCACACACTTAAAGAGATATGTGATCCCGAGAGTAAATAACTGCCTATAACCATCGTTCGCTCGTAAGCGAGAGTAATTAATTCCCAACTAATCTGCGTCCAGACTAGATTGAGGCGACAGCATTTCCTTCGGAAAGACATATTTAGCTGAAGACACACAATACAAAACGGTTCGAACTGCGTCCAGATCTCAGCGAAATGTTCCCCGAACTAATCTATAGCGTCTAAAAGTGCCAATCCTCCTAACATTAACTCGTCTGCTACCCGCGTACGAAAAGCTCGTGTTATGTCCATTAGCTACTTCTTTTTGTTAGTTACGTAACTTCGTCTTCCTCAGTCTGACTGGGATTTCGATATATTATCATTTATATGGGTTGACCTGTTACACATATGTGTATATATATACTTTTTCGTTTGTTTTTTTTTTGTTTAAATAGAATGCATTCTGTTTAGATTGTATTTGTGTTTTTTTTTTTTTTTGGTGTGTTAGGGTACCCTTTTAATTATTATATAATGGTTATTCTTTTCCATTTTATTTGGCCATATCAGGTCAACCAGCGCTTATATGTGGGATCATAACGCTTTATGCAAGTCATATACAAGTAGAAGCTCAATTTGACAGTTCGTCGATCCCCTACTACCTTATAATAGTCAGCGACTCATAGACTCCTCAGGATTTTTTTTTTTATTTGTAATAAGGATCTTTGTTTCTAATTTAAATTACAATATTATTAAACTTCATTCCATTACGGTTCTGTACAATAGAAGAGATAAGCATGTAAAAGATTTGAGCCAGAACAGTTTAAGTACCGCCGCTATTATAGGTTTCACGTAGTTACGCTACGTGTTTTAATTCGAAACAATTTGACAACAAAAAATGTAATTGATCAATATCAAACAACTAAGAGAGAACAAGAAAATTGATCAATCAGATTAAATTTTAACGTAACTATAACCCGGTCTCATGACCATTGGAGCTTCAAGTCAGACAGCCAATCACCTCCGCTGATCATGTCAAAACTGTCATAATAACTTCACAATTTCTACACCTAAGTCAGTAGCTAGTCGGATATTACAGTGGCTAGGTAATTTCAAATTAAGTTAAAACTTATCATATAATTTTCTCAAAGTTTAATTAAACATCTACTAATTGCCAGCTCAAAGTCACAACTAAAATAACTAAAATATTTCTCAGAATTCAATATGGTTTGTAAATTTTTATACTGTACAACTTTATTTACCCAATTTTATATGTAAATATAAGACTAAGATGCCTTTAACCCAACCAATACCTTTTGTCACAATGATCAGAAATCAGAATTAATCTGTAATTTTAAGTGCAACCAATCCAAAATTAACTTATATTATATTGCCGCGTTCTGCAATACAATATAAGTATCCCACGTCAACAACGAATTTGTAAAAATTTAAAAGGTATACGAACTGAAGTCCCGTTCCTTGTATGCCCAAATCTAGGTATTTATAATTTTCAAAACGAATATTCTCAACGTGTTCAAAACAAAACTATCATAATAAATAAGATGATAACCACAAAATTCTCGCCAGGTACACTACGCTAATCAGTTCCAAATAAAATTCAAAATAGACTAAATAAAGTCGCGTGATATGTTACCGAATTCAAATACATTATAAGTAATTACGACGTATTGTAACTTATCTGGAATTGAGATATATTTGCAACATTCTTGATGGGTTTTATATTTAAGTTCCACTACACTACCGATGCCAACTTCTAATAATAATAAAAGGAATTCTATTGTCTCCATTGAAATAACATTATCAGTAGTAACACCTGCAATTTTCGTCTTAACCCTTATCACCACCTACAATCAACCACCTTGTCTATTAGGTATAGTTTAAATTCCTGGTATATTAGTTACTCGTTCACCAAATAACAACACACACTCTATTGATACCTGATATAAATACAAGTGCAAAATGGAAAGTGCAAATATTTATTACCGGCGCGGCGATTGTAATAAAATCGATTACTGCACGTACTTACTATCAATAAAGCCCATCTAAAATTAAGTTGATTCATACAATTACTTCCAATTTATTTGCTGAATTAATCCTTCATTTGCGAACTCAACTTTTATAGTCATAGTACAATACTTACAAATCTCAGTCAATGTTAATCGGGAATTGAACCCGTAGATATAATCATTTCAAACGAAAACTTGGCCACTATCTACTTATCTCATACGTCGGCTAATTTATATTTATATTTAAATCACCACATGTTCAAACCCGAACATAAATACTAAATCTTAACTTGAAAAATATTTGAATGTTGATCAATGATACTGGAAAAGGCCTTATTCAGCAGTGAATGTTTGCGATATATGGTCATGTTGAGAATGCCTAAAAGTATAATATATCATAAATAAAACAATTTCTATGTCATCGTGTTTCTTAAAGGCTCGCTACACTTTTGCTACTAAACACCCGTTTTGTCTGCATTTCCTACGACACCTCTTAATATAGTACTTCAAATAGTGCCCCTTTGGCCTCAGACAACACTGCTTGTTAAAATGATAATTATATTTAATACTTGTACCTTTTCAAATTTAAAACCATAAACTTTACACATCTTTCAAAAACAAAACCTCATAACGACGCCAACTATGTCGTTTTATCAAACCGTATCGTTAGACACTATCTACCAGCTATGCAAAATGCTTGTCAGTCGTACTTATTAACATGGCTCATACGTGTTATTTATTTTATTAGTATTAACAATATCCTGTCGCTCTGTAAAGTAACTAGTTAAATACTGACTTAGACCTCTCAATAATTTAAAGAATACTCATCTTATTTATTTGTATAATAGCGCATCACATCACCGACTGTACTAGTTCAAAAGTTTGCTATGCCCTGCTCTACACATCTAAGTACTAGAACAACGTGATATCTATATTCATTTCTATTTTCTGCTCTCTATTCCATTTCTATTGGGCATTACTGTCAAGTTTGTGAAATAACTGAAATGTTACTTATTGAAAAACCAGACAAATTTCGAACGGATTTAGGTACAGCTAAGTATATAATATATCCTACAATTATTAATTAATAGGATACTCAATATCAGTAGTGTGGGAAGCCATGAATTACTTATGCAAAGTTTTTAAATAAACACTGGTAATACCAGGGACGGCATTTTCGGTAAAACTGAGTTTCTCAAGCGTAAATATCACAATGTTAAATGTTATTAACGTAACGTATCGTTCATATCAAACCTGTGCGATAAAATCAATGCCCTATAAAGTCTCAAAAATCAATTTAAATAATAGAGTAACTCTTAGTACCTTCTCAACAAACGCTCTAGGCCTCCATGTTGTACGATAGAAACACCACTGTTAATATTACTCACCTCATCAATAGGACTGTCTACTACATATATATAAACGTTCGTTTGTTATTAATTGTCCAACAATGCTAGTTCTAAGTTCCTTTAACTCTAAACCTGTATACCCAATCTTTATTTCCTTCCATTTTACTTAAGGTACTCTGATTTAACAATACTAATATTACTATATTAACCGTATATCCTGATAAACTGTTACACAATAACGAAATGCGACATTAGCGAATATATTTTTAAAACCTGACCGACGACGCATAATATATGATATTTAGCCTGTTTTAAGAAAATTGGTCCAAAAGTCACAAGAAAAAAGGTATAATTAAAATAACAATGTGTGTGGTTTCTCACTCGTTCAACTTATAGCAGCAAATTCAATCACAATATATACCCCTCTCCAAGTTTCAGTTTAAACTTAGGTACTGTAAAATGTCAATATATACCCCTCTTCAAGTTTCAGTTTAAACTTAGGTACTGTAAAATGTAACTAAATCAAAATAACCCCTCTCCAAGTTTCAGTTTAAACTTACGGACGTATAAATTATGTATAATATCAAAGGTTCAAAAATTCAAGTGATCGTCAAGAGTATATTGAAGTTTATGTATTCCTACGTTGTGTTTTTTTTTGTTGTATTTATTGTTATGTTTAAATAACCCGAAGCTCTTTTCTAGTTGTGTTTAGATTTATCTGAGCACAAAGTCTAGATCCTGAGTCACCGAGCACCACGTGTGATGGTATCTGATAGCTACCGATCAAACCCTACCTACTAATTTGAATGATGAAGTTAAGTCTGAAGTTTAATGACAAATAGTCGAAGCGAAAGCATACTCACATGCTCGCTGTTTACCAGAATTTCATAATAAGAGGGAACCTAAATAATGCTATAAATAAAATTCAGAGAGGAGTTAAAATTATATTTATTGTACCATAACTCCAGTTGATTTGTTATAATAGTATTCAATCGAAACTTTGATTAATTTCTCGAATAAGATAGATAATTTTATCTTATTCAAGGCCTGCATTTAGTTCCTAGAGCCAAACAAATCAGTAAATCAAGAGAAAACAAAGCAGGCTAAAGAAAAACTCTTGATGCTCGTGTTTTATACTAAATTAATTAATTATAACCAATCCAATATTAATCAATAAACCCAATACAATCAGATCCTAGCCAATAAAGGATGTTAGAGAATTATAACCACACGGTTTTATAATCTGTTGAACGAGTGAGATTTCCAACACTTAAACACATAAATAAGCCATACTTAGTAATTGAGTATAATACCCATTTCACACACCCTTGTAATTGTAGCAGCAATAATAGGGCAAGATATAAATTATTAAATAATTTAAGGGCTTCTGTGTTAACATTTAGTAAGGTCATAAATGCGCTTGCGCATGTAAGACAATAGTGTATCGATTTATCTCTCAGATAAATTCCCAAAGTAAAATAACAACGGACCTTGAATTCCGATACAATTATCTACGAGTATTAAATTATAACATTAAGTAATTGAATTTATCTCTCAGATAAATTCTAAAATCCAAATGTCAACGGGCCTCGAACCCGGCTACATTTTCTACAAACATTATGTCAGTATTTCATACACCTTCTCTCTCTTATATGAAATTTATCAATGCCCAACACTCTTTGTAATGCCATAATAATAAACACAAAACCTGTAATACTTGTTACATAATTATACAAAGCGACGAGAATCGAACTCGGCGTTTAGGTTTAATCAATAGTAATTGAATTTATCTCTCAGATAAATTCTAAAATCCAAATGTCAACGGGCCTCGAACCCGGCTACATTTTCTACAAACATTATGTCAGTATTTCATACACCTTCTCTCTCTTATATGAAATTTATCAATGCCCAACACTCCTTGTAATGCCATAATAATAAACACAAAACCTGTAATACTTGTGACATAATTATACAAAGCGACGAGAATCGAACTCGGCGTTTAGGTTTAATCAATAGCTCTCAATTTAAAGAGATAAAGAGAAAAAGAGAAAATTATTTATATATCGTCAAGGAATCGAACCTCTCAGATAACACCAAACATAATGACAACACAAGTTGAATGGAAAATGTGGTCATGGTTATTTGAAGTGTTTCCAATAATTAAATAGGTATCAGAATTTATAACATCAATTAGCGCTTGATTGATATAAGTAGATAAGTACTAAAATGTACGTTAAATGGTGCAAGATAAACAATCTTGACTTCCAAATATTCATGACCAGAGATTAATAATGTACTTAGCTTTATACTGAGCTCTCCACAGTTCACTGATTTTACTATATTAATACTTTATTACTGCACTCAATTAACAAACAAAACAACAGAATAGATTGCTTGTTTGTGCTCGAAAACCCCGTGTAGACCACCGCCGCCTCCAGCTCTTCCCCGAGAAGTGATCCCCATTCTCCTAGCCAATATTCGAACTTAACCCCCGATCCCTAACAATTACTTCTAATTATATTTATATAAAATTAAGCCTTAAACATAACAAAATAAGACTCCGCGATGTGTATCTCCCAGCGCACGCGCATCCACCCCGGCGCTGCTGACTGCCCCCGCTTCTTCCTGGGCGTAGACTAGCTCTGTCCTTTTCTTATATGATGCGCCATCTCGTTCCCTCACACAGGATCATTTCATCTCGTTAGAAGGCTCGTCCTGCTGTCCTTGTCCGAAGTACTGCCCCATCAAAATGTAGAAAAAATAATACCACGAACTATCTGAAAACATTTGTTTTTCGGAATGTAGATTGAGCTTTTATGAATGCGCCCTGAGTCCTTTTGTTATAAAGTTGGTTGTTGGATACCAGAAGACAACACTTCAAACTCTTGTGCTTTTTAGACCTTTGGTTAATTGTTTTTAACATGTGCAAATCGTAAAATGTAACTGGGATGTTTTCTTAATATCTCTATGCAATATTAGACAAAGGACTTTAAGTATTTATTAGTTAACGCTAGCGTCGGTCAGCTTTCTAAAATTACTTAGAAAGAATTTAAATTTATGGTTCTTTTTATGTGAGAACCTAACCAGTAATATTTCTACGAATCAATTTCTGGGCGAAGTTTTTAGATGCTTATAACTTTATTATGGTTCAATTAATACATGCCATTACAGTATATGTAGATAAATGTACACTTAAATACATACACAGAAAATGTACATAGAAAATGTCCATGACCCAGGAACAAATATTCGACTTTCATTTCATCCCACAAATATTTGCAATTACCGGTATTCGAGCCCAGGGCACCTAATAATAATGGATATTATAGCAATATTTGTATTTAATGTTCATGTCAGTAGAGTTAGGGCCTTAATTTAAAGGAGGCCCAGGAAACACCGCACCATCATATCAGCCAAGATTCTTCGCCCGAGATTTTTTTACGATCTTGACTGTATCATCTTTTTGAATTATCCGCTGTCAATTACGCCTGACAAACTATCTTAGGTAATATTGATGAATGATGACATAATGATCCTCCTGCCTGAATTGTAATCCAATCTGCCAAGGACACCGACCCCTTTTGTTTTGTTTATATTTATTTCTTTGGAGAAGATTACCTCGATGATGACATCGATGAGCATAGCGCTTATAATCAACATCAAGCTGGTCGATTATTAAGATAATAAATATCTCCGCTACCGCGTTTCAATTATGTCCAGTCCAAATGGTGTGAAAGTTGGAATAATACGCGACAAATTTCCTTCGCAAAGTTTTCACACAATTACCGAGTTTTGGCTTCCCTCCTCATTCATTTCTTAGTTTTGATATAATCTTGTTTACAGCCTATGCATTATACTTGTCTAAACAGACGGTAGACTATTTGCGTAATTAAGGCAGTTACAACTAAATGCTACTTTTTTTCTAGTTTTTCTATATTATCTCAGAAACAATACAAAATAACCAAAAACTGCACAATACTTTTTTTAAGGTAAACGCGGTTCGAAAATTTCATATCCTTTTTCAATGCATTCAATAAGCATAATACATATTTTGATTTGGTATTTCTGGAACGTCAGATACGTATTTTGTAAAAATGCGGTATCGTAAAAAATCTCGTCGCTGTTTACGTGCCATAAAATTCAGTTTGGTAGTTCAATAAATAAATCAAAAGTTGTCAAAGAGTAGGTATATTTGTTTGTTACAAATTACTACAATTTATATAAGTAAGTACTTTTCTTTAAAACCGAGTTCATGAATAATGATTTCCCATAAATTTATTTCCCGTCAAGTTCCTAATAAGGCAAGTAAATTCCCTACACGAAACTTCCCTATTTCCATCTTATTACAGAATCCAGAGAACAATCCGCATTAAGAGCATCCGATAATCTCATTAATGTACGCGGAAAAAACAACGTACAGCAAAAGCTAATTTTAATAAAGCGTTAAGTGCCAACACAAGTTTGGAAAACTGTCCTCTCAAATCGAATTGAAAAGTGTACTTTTCAATTTTCGCTCGGACTAATTGGTGATTCAAAAGAGACACCAACGGGCACTCTGAAACATCTCTTTTCATTACATTTGTTCAAATTCAACTTTCACAATGATTCAGTTTGAAGTTACGCTTCGGAAAATGTATTAATTCGAGGGGATTCAGACTTTTGTGAAAAGGTCTTTTCTATAAGCTTTTAGTTCAAAATACGAAACGTATTTCTTTTGCTTTCGCTGGGATTATGAGACAACTAATTTTGCCAAATTAAATATATCCGGTTCAACCATCTGCTGAAGTTATAACTTCGTTTTCGGTTCACATGTTGGTTGTCTAAAACAATTTACTCCAAGCAATTTACTTTTGGGTGTGAAGACATGATATAACTTTTGTTCTGCACTAGAATAACGAAGTTTGCAAATTTTTTCTACAATTTTATGAATGTCTTGATGTAAATACAAACCCATCTAATTTGTGTTGAAACATTTTTAAGTGACGGGAAAGTTATTTCAATAAGATAAGCCATCAAATAAAAAAAATACGCTCTTTATAATAAGAAAAAAATATTATTTTGATGATTTTATTAGCTTTATATAATCAAGATCGAGACATATTAAAACATTCCAGACAGTCCTTTATTCTATTCAGCACATATATTTCAAATCTAAACAGGATTAGGCTTATTGAATATTATTTCTAAGAAAGAAAACTGACGACCTGGAAAATTATTTCACTTTTGTCTCCGACATGATTACAAAAGTTCAGTTTTGAGAAATTGCGTCTAATGTAACATCCCAATCGAAGAAATTATTAACAATCTTTCAGACAGAGTTAAGTTTTTCATACCTTGTACATACGACTGTACATACTCATACGACCATTTCAAGAGCTTAATCTTCAATTCGTTTATAACATTTATGTAAATGGCTTTATTTCTCAATACCTAGCAGATTCCAGCGACCTTCTCTGGGTCATCAGTTCACCTTGTAGGGTTCCGTACCACCTGAGTGATACAAACCCGTTTGCTGAGCGTAGCGAATACGGTAACTTCAGACGGTGAATATTGAGCATTAATTGTATTAAAGTAAAGACAATTTTGTTCATATGTCAATCGTATCTATTATATCAAACTTCTATATGGGACTAAATACTTTTACAGTGCTCTAAGAGTCAGAAATCACTGTTAAAGTTCGACATTCCTACGCAGCACTGTAGACGCTCCATACAAATGACATGCGGGCTGTGACGTCACTGACCCGCAAAAGTTCCAATGTGTATGGAGAAATGGCTATGTTACCATTTTGACCGTAAAACAGTGAGTTTGATTACAATTACTGTTTTCTAGTATTCGTTAGCGTACCTTTGAAATCACCATATTTCAAGGCACTTTTATTTTTTGTATATTTCTCTGGATTTCATGGCATACTCGTATATAACTTTTTTCATTAATACTATTATAGTATGTAATTCAACATCATTCCCCTATATGGGTTTATCTCTATCTATCAAAATATACGAATAAGAGAAGAACGAGACGAGGAATTTCATATTGTTTTAAGTATTCAATTGGACCAATAGAGTTACCCATACCCGTTCGGGGTCCTTTCATCATTCCACTATCCGTCAATGAATAATATATTAAGGTAATGAAAAACCTACATTACCTGCCCGTACCGATGGCAGGGTATGGTTAAATTTTCTGCCACTCCGTCCGTTTGTGGTGAACCTGTACAGAACTACCCGTTTAGATTTATAGGGTTTTCATACGAGATTTACGACTGTCATTTATTATTCAGTATCTGCGGTACAATCAGATTTATGACACACTTTTGGGTATGGTTTTATCCGAATAAATAAACTATTTCATTGTTGTTGTTTAAGAGTGAGATGCCAAACGTAAGAGATAATAATGATACTTTAGGTGCAAAATATAACTTAATAAATTAATCAGAGGGAACTGCAAAAATCAAGTTTACGATTGATATTTGTTTAGTAATTCAATTTGCCTCTTTGGTAACTATGGCACTTTGTTACTCTGACCTTATATATCTCCCAGGCGGCAACATTTTTCAACAATATAATTTCGTCAAGTAAGTTTTCCTTTAAAATATCTTTTCTCAAACATGCAATGGAATATCGTCATAGCGTGCGTTAAAACAGGCGTTGAAGTGTCACGTTTCGGGCGGAACAATTCGAGAGAATTGTAAAGGTAATTCAGCTGTTTAGCCCGTTCATAAACACAGACGCCATGTTTAAAAAAATACTTCCCGGCCTAGGCCTTCAATTTTGTAATTTCATACAAAATTGAAGGTTCAATTCTTTTCGACAGCTGAATTATGTTTTTTGAGTGGTGAGATTTTTTATTTCATTGCATTATGTTTGAGAAAAGCACTATACATGCCTTAGCCGTGACCCGGCGTCATTCTTCATTCCTCTGAAATTTTTATACTTCTACATAACGATTAAAAAATGCCTCATCATTCATTAGATAATCGTCGAACCAAGTTTAGGTAAATACGGTTATCGTATAAATACGTATTCGTGTACTAGAAAGTGCCTGCTAACTTCATCCTTGCACGGGAAAAAGTAAATTAATGACTATTTTGCTTCTCCGCAGTGTAGTCAGATAAAAAATCCTATAACCATCTTTATATGCCTAACTACTCGTGTACCGAAATAGTGATCGGTCCAGCCGTTTTGATGAATGCACAAAAACGTGTACAATTGTACATTCACACATTCATAGAAAAAAAACCAAGGAACTGCAAATAGATTATATTACTTTATCCAGTAAGTTTGTCATTTGCATAGCACCCGAAACAGATACATACCCGTACTACACATTGTTCAGAAATTGAACTCCGCTGACAAGCTCCAAAATTGACGTTCCGTCATCTGTCACCGCCTAGTCACCGCCAATTATCGGTCATGTTACTAGTTAGTTGATTGATGACCGTAACTCCGTTGTAGTGTTTAGGTGTAGATCACAATAATTATAAGCACGCGTTTTGTCTTTTTTAAAAACTAAAGAATAATTTATACAAACATAAAATTTACCATATTATGTAATGTTAAGTGCTATTCAATAAGTTATTTCAGTTATACATATTACATATAAAACTTAATATTGACTACTCATCCAATTATCTATCTAATTGTCACATACGAAATGTTTTTCAATTAGCCTTGTTTTCGAAAAAAAACAATATGAATTGATACGTGTACATAACGGACACATAATTTTAATAGCTTTTTTTATCTGTGATATTCTTCCTATAGAATTATAACCCTTTTGTCTGACTTTGCCGTAGTCAGGTACAAGATTGCATTTTACATAATAATATGAGTTATTAAAATACCCATACGAGGTTAAAAAGAGGTTTACATGATAATATTATAGTAGGATGAATAAAAACATAATTTTATAGATACACCGACGCACGAAGTTGTCACAGTAGAGTAGATTGAAAGCAGTAACATCATTTTTATATCTATACATATCTAAGATTCACGGCAATGTTAAGAAACACCACACACTAGCGTCTTTTGATCGGCGGCTTCCTGTCAGCGTCCACACAGCGGCAACGCAACGACAGCGCAACTGCGACGTCATTAGGTAACACATTCAACACCGGAAGCCCGGCCCGCCCCGTGGGCACAGTGCTCGTAGCAAGTTATCGCTACATACGCATTGTCCCATGTTATCGGCTACCTACGCGCGTAGCGCTACGAAATCCTCGGTTACGAAAGAGCCTGTAAGTCACGTTGTCGCTGAGGGCGTTGGTGACACGCTGATGCTTGATAACATAACACGACGCCATTGTTGTCATGTCGACGTTCTGTCGACGTTGCGCAAAAGTTGCATTAGTACATCAGCGTTGCACGGACGCTGGCAGGACGCCGGCGATTAAAAGACGCCAGTAAGACGGAGATCTCTAAGATTTACATTGTGAAAACCACATAATTATACTTACCCACGCTTATACGATTTTTCCCGCTACTAGCTAGCTACATACCAGAGCTATAGTAGCAAACAAAGCCCGGCGCTGCGCTCAATAAGCTTGTCATGGACTAAGTGCAACGCGTGCCTGCACTTATGAACTTGGATTGCTCGAGGGACGATGTCCCGTCAGAAGCAATTACGTTAATATGTTGTCTAGGACGATGTTATTTCAAGAGCTGAAGCGCTCTCATTTTCGCAAGGAGCTATTTCGTAGGGATCATTAATAATTATCCCTTATCATAATTATTAATTCTGACGTTCACAAGATATATAGGTATTGTGGGGAATGCCTCGTCGGCCGGGTCCTCATACTGACATCTAAGATAGCTCAGGGAAATGTAGAAATATAGAGAAGTGGTGTAAATGAGATGGCTCGATTTACTACTGTAGAATTTAAAGAAACACAAGGGTAAACGAAAACGATATATATTTAACACAAACAAATTAACACAAAATAGAGGATCGGAGCGTACTAAAATTAACACAAAAATTAACACGCGAATTTACAATTAAACCTTAACTAATGTAGTCCTTTATCTAACACTGCGGATCGATGATACTACGCACTACAGTACTAACTATCAAGATGGTAATACACTGGATGAAAGAGACTGATTTCAACTTGTACTGGCGGATCGTTGATCTAACGCACTAACGGAGTGGGACTCTACGTGTTACAAAGTTGAACTTGAATTCAATACTCAATAATTATGCAGAAACGGACGTCCTTTTATATGGTCTGTTTACGATTTGTTTACATTTCTAGAGGGACGCCCGCTCTGTTACATTTAATCATTTCTGGCTTATAATACAATTCTCATCTTAAATTTAACTTATACTTAATATCAAGGTTTGTTCATAGAACACAATTACATAGAGCTCCCGTTTAATCACAAATATATAAAATTCACATCATTTCTTTGTCTCGACTCAGAGGCCGTCTCGCTCACACGGGTCGAGATCTACACCTTCCCGATCTCTCATATGCCGGCGCGCTTGGCGCGCTGTGTTATTTTCTTGTTTGCCGTGCTCGCAGCAGGTTGCGGCCGGTATAATGTACAGAGATTTTACTCGTATTTTCATAAGGAATGTTATTACAAAGTTTCAGAATTATTTAATTTCTATCCTTAATTTTTGCAACTTAATGTAAACAAACTTGACTCCTTTGTCTTTGACTTCGCGCTGCGAGTGGAAAGTTACCGGGATGAGTCATGTTTGTTTACTTTCAGACGCCGTGGTCTTTTAATTATCCTACATATTTATTATATTTGGGAGCTCTCTTACAATTAATTATTTTCAGGAAAATAAGTGTTATACACATGGTATAGCCGCTTTTAAGGGCATTTAGGAAAATAAGTAATATATATTTTTATTTGCCTTAATTCTAATTTCGCCTAACCGTTTACAAATATATTAGTCATTTATTTATTTATTAAATTCGCCTAGCTGTCCGTAACAGGTATGAACCGCTCTATTGATGCTAATAAATAAACGGGATTATCAATTTGTGAAAAAATGTAACGTTTCATTGTTGTTTAACTCGGAAACACCACAAATTTTTATTGAACCATTGATACATTGAACATAACATAAAGAACAATTGAAATGCGTAGCTTGGCGAAAGAGACCAGGAATCGAACCAAAATAAATGGGATTGCTCATGACTAGAAACGCGTTGATGGTAAGCATTGATTGAAATTATCGAAATCATTCATTCCCAGGCAGCTGTGGCCCATTTAAAACTAACGTACGTATTAAAAACTACACATTTTTTTCCTGCGATGTGTTACGTAAGTCCATGCCTCCGTGTCGTGTCGATGGCACAAATTGATGAACCTTATGATGAAGCAAGGGCATCCAAAAGATGCCTATGAACTTTGGTTAAAACTTTTTAGAAGAAAACCTTCCCGTGGATTCTCTAAACAGTCTTTTTTTTTTATCCACGCTCTCCTAATGTTCTTGAATATTATTAATTTGAAATAAAGGTTAATTTTACTTCTGCTTCTTGCTACGATATAGCAGATAAAAATAAGCCGATAGTGTGTCATATTCCATTATTAGATTACTGCAACTAAAGTGGATCGCCGGGTTTAATTAAGCCTACTTCGTTAGGATTTATTCACCCGTGCATATATCATGTTCAGCGGCTAGCATAACCTATCCGCGTAGCACCCAGTTATGTCACATAATTTCACATTTATTCATCCCTTTTTATGAAGCTGTTTGAGTGAAACTGCAAGCGGAGTTGCAGCCAGTCGTTTTAAAGAAACAGTGAACTTTAAAGCAGCTAGGTATGCCCTGTATTTACAATGTGTATTTTACTTAAAACATTTTACAGTCGACTGCAAAACGATGGTCAGAAGTAGTGGGACTATTTAAGTAATTTTATTTTATTAGTGTTTGTACCTTATACTCTCTACTCAATAGGTTTGTGCCGCGTTATGACATACGTAAAATATACATTGTGATTAAAAATAATTACTAAAGTTTCTGATAGAAAACACACATGTTAGGCCCGAATTAAGAAACTACATTCAAGTCTAATACCCCTCTCGAGTGTCCGTTTGTTGTTACCAACCACTTGAGTTTGATTTATATTTGAGAACAGTTTATATATTCTGGATGCACTAACGATGTTATTGGCTTTATGTAGTTACTAAGAACCAATACTTACTTCGTCCTATGATCGCGATATTCAGTAATAAATTAACGATCTCAAATACAGACAATTAAACAACAGTAGGTAATTTTAATAACGAAGGTTATTGCTTAACACTTGAGTGACATTTTGAATAGACAACTTTATCACTCAAGTGTCTGCAATAGATAATTTTTAAGTACTTTTAAAATTTGGACTTACTTGCCTCGTGTCGGATATTCTCGGGCAAACTATTATTTTGTACTAGTATGTAGGGAATTATTTTGCTCAATGTTCTATCTCCATAGTAGTTCTGACCCTTGGTACCTCAAAACTACCAAGATCAGCATCTTGAATTCAAGGATTTAACAAGGATCAACAACTCGCGTAACTCCTTGTTTTTAGAGTCAAGTCTCATCAAGCCTTAGTCAAGTCGAAAGCAAAAATATATCGATTGCATAACATCAGCTGTCGACTGTACATTCAGTATCACAAATATCTACACGTTTTTGGCACGAGTCACTGACATTGTTTATCATGTAAACATAGTTATTGACTCATCATAAAGATAACTATTGCAGTAGTTAACATTTCGATATGGACACATATTTATGACGGCGACTGTACCTTCATATTGCTGAATTTTGTGCCGGCTCGTTGACATGCCACGCGCGATGTTTTCCAATTTATGTGAATGTTTGCAGAAATATATGGCGTTGTACACCCGCCTAAATTACGGCGACGACTTTTGGAGAAACGGAACTAAGTGATGTAGTCGCATATAATACGTAGTGTTACATTGTCTGTAAGTTTACATTTTTGCATACGCAATTATCCAGTAATGAAATTCGTCATTGTTGGGTGCTTTTTTTACTAAATGTCTTTAAAAAAAACTGATTATGATTTTAGGATTAAATGTAGGCACTTAAAATACTCGTGGCTATATTTTTTTCCATAACGTTTTTTAACTAATCTTGTCATACTCCTTATCCACAAAAATGTGAAAAACTGCTTTTGTTTCATTTATTGTCCAAATATTTACAATCAGTAGCGGGATATTTACAATGCTGTTAATAATCATAATGATCACAAGAAGCTACAGTATCAAGAATGTATGGCTAGAAGTAGGTATTTTAATTAAAATGCCAAATTATAACTGACAAAAAAAAATATGATTAGGTATTTCTATTATATTTAATTCAATTAAAATACGGTTACCATTCGTTCCTACAAATTATACTATTTTAAAATTCAAACACAATGTAAATTGCTCATGAATAAATTATATGAATATTAAAATATGAAATACCTATTTCGTAAAATTTATTTTACTTAACCCTTAACTAATAGGTGAAAGTAACCCTTAAAAATTGGGCAAGTGCGAGTCCGACTCGCGCATGAAGGGTTCCGTACCATAATCTATAACAAGTTTGTTGCATGGGAGCCCCCTTTAAATATTTATTTTATTTTATTTTTAGTATTTGTTGTTATAGCGGTAATAGAAATACATCATCTGTGAAAATTTCAACTGTCTGGCTATCACCGTTCTTGAGATACAGCCTGGTGACAGACGGACGGACAGCGAAGTCTCAGTAATAGGGTCCCGTTTTTACCCTTTGGGTACGGAACCCTAAAAAAGAGTAAAACTTGGGTCTAAAAATACGCAAATAGATTCTGATACATTTAAAAACGGTCAATTTAAAATTTTAAACTCCCAACATCGAAACAGTCGACGTTTTCCTAGCACATTATAGTAAACTAAAATATTCGGTATGCAGCTCTCGGCGGACCTAAAGCAAATCAATTAATAAAGTTTGGTGTACGAACGATTCCCCCACGGTACGATGTGTTTTCATTTGCTTGTCGCATCTGGAATTTGTGTCTGTACAGTATTGGAGAAACAAAAGTGGTGTAAGGAGATTTACAGCACTGCTTGTGGATAGGATTTTCTGTTTATTAAGTAAACTTTTAGTCGTATGCGCTGAATACGAAAATTGCAGTCTTATTATCATCCCTAAATATATATTATGCGTCAAACCCAAAAGGATAATATAAATTATGTAAATAGTTAGATTTTAAAAACACCAATTCAAACACTACAATGCATATGCTCGAAAAGAGCGTCCGCAGTTGCACTAGTGCTACTGAAGTTTCATTTTTTTTTACTCTGTCTGATATAACTTATATTGATTAGTGTTATACCGATTATTATTAATACAAATAAGTACAATAAATCAAATATTTCATTAAACACGTTATCCATTACTTAAAATTTAGAATTTGATCGATAAACGAATTTTAAATACTGATTCGTTAAATACATTTGGCTTAATGTATATGCGCTTGTGCTATTACGAAATAAGACGATCATTAAAAACGCAATTTTTACTCATGTCTTGTTTATTTCGAAGTTAATCTAATGCAAATCTGCTAAAATAATGTTGAAACCAAGTGACGGGTTTATATTACCCGGAAAATGTAATTCAAGAAGCACAAAATGTTACACAGCCTCTTACCAGATACATCAAGCGCAATATACTTTCTTTCTAATGCAAAAATTTTAAGTATTTAAGTATTTTGAATATTCTCGGACATGTATAGTTAAGTTTTATAAAACTCGTGTGTCATCTTACACACGTGGCTCATCACTCACATCACACACTCAATAGTTCGAATAGTGTCTTTAAGTCAATAATAAATAAATATAACATTCGTCTGCAATCACGTACCTTACACACTTGAATCATAATTAACTATTTCAGTGCAAGAACAGTTTGTTATTGTTTCAACTTATCCTCGTTTCTTAAAATTTACTTTTCATTTATTCACAGAAATCACGATAAATTTATCTAAATGATTTTTTTTTTCTTTTAAGTGTGACTTTAACTGTATCAGGGTCGGTTAACCCTCACTACCAGTAAGCCGGGCTTTGTGTAGGAAAAATTCTTTAAAAAAATAATAATATGTAGGTATATTGTATGAAGTAAATGCATAAATACAAGTCACAAACTTAAGTACTTAACTACAATAAGTATATCTAAATCTAAAACAAATACATGCAAAGAATTCCTTACAACAACTAAAGGTAAACAACAATAGGATACAAAATAAATAAAAAATACTTAAACTAATTTTTAAATATATACAAGTATGATGAAGACTAACCTAACTTAAACTAATCTAACCTAAAAGAGCCCGCCCTGCATTATACCTGATTCAAAGGTCCCCATAATATCAGCAGCGTTGCCCCGCTGAATGGCTATGGAGACCTGCTGAACCAGATAAGAGCCAGAGCGGGGATCGCAGCCCCTGTCCCTTAGTCATCGTCCAAGTTCCCTAAACAGATTGCGGGCTTCAAGACTCCATGGTCCTGCTGTCTCCACAGCGACTGGCACAAACTCGTATGCTGACTCTAGAAAAATAATAAAAATCTATCTCTTTAAAATAATATGTACCACTTTCGACTATGTATAAAAAATAATGCTAACGAAAGATTACTTAATTGATTTGGTGTTATGTTGAGATATCTTCAGGTAAAATAAAGTAGAAAACCATGTTTGAATAAGTCAAATATAGAGGCATGAATGTAAACAGATAAATAGGTACTTATATTTATTTGAATATTTCATTGCGACAAAAAGCTCTTTGAATTGAAGTGACTGATTCCAACTGACGCGCTCTGAAATATACAAACACTGTATGATATGCTTGCCAATACTACGGATATTATTTTTTAGAAGTAAACAAGGATCGAGCGGAGATAAACAAAGGAAAATCCAATTTTATTGTGCTATGTTGAAAAAATCGAATTGGTGTTTTTGTTTGTGAAATTGATGTCAATATCTTTGTATGCCTAGTGATCTGAAAAATCAAAAGCAGCATTTTAAATGTTTGTGTGGTTTGTTAAAAACAGAACAATTTTTAAAGGTAATTATTTCAGTTATGGTCTACGAAGTTAGATTGCAATTTTGGTGCTTAGTAGAGTGTACTTTAAGGTAGTCGCCAAATAAGCGATGTTACGTTACTACCCGGTCAAGTTACGTTTGCGCCTGATATCTATGGCGTCCCATATAAACGGCAAACATAACGCGACCGGGATGGTGAAGTGGAGATAAATAATAATAATAATAAATAATAAATACCGGACAACCTCACACAAATCGATCTAGTCCCAAATTAAGCTCAAGAAGGCTTGTGTTATGGGTACTGGACGACGATATACGTACTTATATAGATAAATATATACTTAAATACATAGAACAACCATGACCCAAGCACAAATATTCGAGTTCATCACACAAATATTTGCACTGGCCGGGTTTCGAACCCGGGACCGCCGGCTCAGTAGGCAGGTGTCTACAAACCAAGCCAAACGCGTCGTCGTCGATATACTAAGAATAGATAAATCTCTCCAAGATATCAGAGTGATACTCGTATACGAAATTAGGGCCTTGAAGGTATTAGTCTAAGCAAGTGAAAAGGTATAAATACCTCATCTTAGTATTTTTTCGATGAATTACTTAAACAAAATTTACTTTAATGGTGCAGATAAGCTAAGAGCGCATCAATTACTTATAATACCAACCATTCCTATATCTTATATATTTTAAACGTGAAAATTTGTGAGAATGTACGTTCCACTTAGACCCAAAAACTACGT
This sequence comes from Apotomis betuletana, assembly GCA_932273695.1. NCBI lineage: Eukaryota > Metazoa > Arthropoda > Insecta > Lepidoptera > Tortricidae > Apotomis > Apotomis betuletana. The sequence goes on from OW026300.1 coordinate 18,854,213, forward strand.
AAGAGATTTCCATGAAACTTTTCAGTAATATTCAGCAGCGGCAAAATATCGCTGCGGCTGTTTCGCATTCAAATATATTATTTCATTTTAAGATTTTTCCAAGGATAGGATCCAAACAAAAATTTAAATTCGTATAAAAACATGTATTTTTTTAGTTTCGTTCTAATTTTATTGTATGTATCTGGAACACTGAAATAGTACTGAATGTCAAAATGATATAAAAAATACGTATGTTTTTAAAAGCCGCACAATGTTAACGACGTTGTTTTATATAAATATTAGGTTAAAAAAAGAAACGATTTTATGTAGGTACTTGCTAAAACTGAAATGGCAGGATAGGGCTAGTATTTTGTTCTAAAACCTTTTGTGATTGTAAAAGTGTCACATATTTCATATAAAATACACAAATATAATAGATATTTGCCATTACTGTAGGTCAAGAACAAAGGCTATAAGTATATAATTTATAAGAATATATTATTTTATAAGAGGATTATAGGAGTTGAAAGTTTGTACATTTCATCTAACTGCGCGAGCGAAGCCGCAGGGCAAAGCTAGCAGAGTAATATATAATATGTATAAACAATGACTGTAAGTAGACCTGAGGAAGTAAGGCGTCGCGGCTGTGGTTGTTTAATAGTCATCTATTCTATCAGTCTTAAACTTGCAAAAGTTTTGTCAGAACGAGACACATCTGTTATTATCTAAATACTAGGCGTGAACATAAAAACCCTGGCACAACTTAACCTCCATCTTCGTACTAACTAATATAAAATCTACGAATCGACCTTTTACTTTACGCCTAATAATGATAAGTATATTAATCCAAGCGCCGCTCCGTCATTTATCATTTTCAATAGTGCCAACTCTTTTTTCATTTCTATTACTTATTTAAGTAGTCCCCCGACGCAACGACGACTGGATTCAAATATTCTAGTTGTAATTATTTTAGGGGTCGATACGGATTCTTTTAAATTAGGACCTTTCTCTAATCAGTTCTTCTGATTTTTTCTCTAATCAGTTCTTCTGATTTGGGGGCTACAATGCTATAGACAGATACTCAGATACATATTTAAGTTTCGCCATGTCCGTATGTCCGTCTGTCCGTCCGTCCGCGGCATAGCTCCGTGATCATTAGTACTAGAAAGCTGAAATTTGGTATGAGTATGTGTATGTATCACGCCGACAAAACTGTAAAATAAAAACTAAAAAAAAACTTTTTTTCGGGTACCTCTCGAACACCTAAAGTGAGGGTGAATTTTTTTTTTCGTTTCAACACTAGTATGTGGGGTGTTGTTGAATAGGTCTTTTAAAAATAATAGGGGTCTTCAAACATTATTTTTTGATAACGTCAGCAGTTTTGTAAATATTCGCTCCGAAAATAAAAAAAATAGTGTCCCCCCCCCCTCTAACTTTTCAACCACGAGTCGAAAAAATATGGAAAAATTCATGAAAATGAAACCTTATAAGTACTTCCAATGAAAACTATATTGAATAAAATCGGTCAAGCCGTTTTTGAGTTATCGCAAAATTTCATAATTTTCTTTAAAATGACGTAAGTGCCGCGCGTTGTCCTTATACTTCGAACGTTACACATATTAGTTAAATGCCATATTGCATTCAAACATTCCGTTCAATCTAGCGCGTATGGCGTTTACGACTTTTTTATAGAGCTTGTAATCTTTCTCGTAATTTAAACCTCGCTGTTTTTATTTAAGCCCGTCTATTGTGAAGGATGGGCAACTACGGAACCCTACATTGAGCGTGGCCCGACATGCTCTTGGCCGGTTTTTAGTGAAGGGTTAAAATCGATAGTCGCCAAAATAGGAATCAATCACCTCCTTTCGGAGTCCTTTAGCACCAGAAAAAAATGCAAAGCGAATACCTTCCCCTCGATTCCGTACAAACAAGTTCAGTCCCGTCATAGGCGGTTGAAGGAACGGGCAGTCTAGCGCGGGAGCCTCTGCGATCGGACGTCTACGAGTGACGTCATGCCTACGCCGTAGGCGCGCTGGGATACGTAATAATGCAAAATAAAATTGAATTTGAAAACCGCGACGGCAGCCCCTCTGATTGAGGCTAGTGGTTCTCTCTACTCTATGTGAATTGCTGACTTAATGTGGATTTTTAATTTAGTGTCATGACTTTTGACGATGTTAACTGAGATGAACGTAACTTTAAATTTATGGGTAAGTAAACTTTTTTTGTTTTCTTTTAAGTTTGCTGTAACTAAATATTAAATCTTGAGTTGCATATAATTGCATTCTACTAGAATTAACTAATTTATAATAGTATTTATGTTTTTTTGCATTTATACAATTATATATTAATTTCCGTTAATATTTTCGAATATAATAGATAAAATCAAAAATATTAAAGCTAAAGTTTTTATTGTGTATATGTAAAAATAAAAAGACAAAACAGGATGAAAAAGCTTTTAAGGCTTTAATAAAATATACACTGCGACATAGGTATCATCATCGCGACAGGTTGTGCATAATATTCAAATAATGTTATTGTATTATTTCTGTGTAAGCTATCATAATAGTTACAACTCATAGCATAATATTTTACATATCATATTCTAGTATTAGAAAAATTGTATAATATCATGATGGCTATGGTATTGTAATCTAGATGTTGCACTAGAGTTTAGGGTTTCGTAGTCACAATAGAACTCTCATGTTCTGTGTTGTTCTTTGCATTGTTTATCTACTTGAATGGGTTCACACCTTAGCTTACCAAAGACAAAGAATTGACGCATTTGAAATGTGATGCTGGAGGCGAATGCTTAGGATGCCTTGGACGGCCAAGCGCACAAATTTGTCAATTCTTTCCCAACTAGGCTCAAAACCCGGTTGCTGTCATACTTTGGAAGAGGAGCTGAGAGTCCCAAGGAACTGGTCAAGGTTGGCGGAGTGGAAGGCAGGACCTCGCCTACTATATGGACTGACCAGATAAGAGAAGCTTCAAAGAAATTCCATTAAACAGTGAGGGCAAAAATGGACTGAGACCGATGGAGATAACTTATCGAGAATACCATGCCTTGTCTTGTCTCAGGGACCGCGGTAGGTGAGGATTTAAAGTGCGAACTATTCTTAAACCCAAAAGAGACTATATATTCGAGTTTCCACACTAAAAAAAAGTTTATTTGTTGGTTTTCAAAACGGATGATTTATGTCTTTTTAGTTTATATATAAAAACGGGTTTTAAATATTTAAAAATTGCTTTTTATTTCATCTATCTCAACCGTTATTTACTTGGTGTAAAACTTTGAATGGTGACCAGCCTAGGATCTGCCGACATGCGTCCGGAAATACTACACGATACGCCATTATTTCAGTCATTATTAATTAGACGTAATATGATACCGCCTGTCTTATCTGAAATGACGCCCCGTCTGCCCCTATTTTCAGACGGACATATTACATGTGTAGATAAAGTAAACCTGTAGCTAAGAGACGAAGGTAAATGAATCTTTACTGTTGTTATTCATTAAAATGCAGTCATCTAATAAAAATGTTATTAAAAGACTTACCTATTGTAAAGGATCGTGGCATCACAATAGTATATAACTATAAAGTACGGTATCCAAGAAACAAAGTGAGCGTGCTTTACATTTAATTATGAGCAGTTCTTCTTAATAGACATGAAAAATAAATGGGATATTATAGATTAGGTATTAATCGTTAGTCACCACATACAAATTTACCTAAAGTTTTAAGGAATAAAACCTGACAAGGTTACAATAAAAAAATAGTTAATATAAATCTGTTTAATTTATATATATATATATATTACGTATTATGTATTATATTGACTGTTTACCTATCTCTCTCTATTTTGATTTTTTTGCATTTTCATGTGTAAGTATTATTATTAAATCATCCTCCTTCGTATTGTACATGTTGCTTTGGTTGTCTACCGTTTAAATTTGTGTTTAGCACTCATTTACTCAAAGGTTAACTGGAAGAGATCCCTTAAAGGGATAAGTTCGCCTTTGTACATGTATTTCTTTTGTTTTGATGTATTTCTGTTTTTGTGTACAATAAAGTGTTTACATACATACATAAATTATACATATATTTAATTTAGATGTATAATTTCAACAGTGCAGTATAACATGTTAAAATCCAACAGTACCAATACTCGAACAGTCAATTAGTTCATAATTATATTTATGGGCAAAAATTTGATGAAAAATATCTGAACACGCCTTGACGCCCTTAACAATAGAGGCGTGTTCACATATTATTGATTAAATTTTTGCTCGTAATATATTTATGAACTCGACTGTACCTACATTATTATGTAAAACGAAATTATGTCCCCCAAGTCTAATTGGATCAAATATTACTTTTTATTACTTACCTTTGTTCCTACTTTGTGACAACTCACCCGACATAGAATAATTGAAAAAAGTTCTTTACGAAAAACATTTCAACTTCGTTTCGTCTTATTATGACGTCTGTTTTTCTCCTTGCCGAATATGCGTAGTATGACGACCATAAATAATCAAGTTTCATATTTTCTTACTCTATCATATTATAAACGTACCTTTATAACGTTATGAGAAAAAGTGATTTCATGAACGTATTTTGTGTGACAGTTAAACATTTAGTCCAATCATAAATATTATTATTATAAAGGAACATTATAATATGTACATAATACGAGTATTATAATGTTATATCATAAATTATAATGTAATAAAAGATGTTACTTTATAAGATGACGGTTCAATAACGTTACCAACTAGAGATCTAGTTCGTATATATATAGAGACATCTACATATATCCAGCTATCGCGATATTGATTAGTTACATACATTTTGTTTTGTATCGGTAGGCACCTATAGGTACTCTTGAGTCGTGAGGCAGCCAGGCTAGCACAACTAATCACGACTTCGCTTATCGTGCGACACAGCATAATATATGTCATTTTTTTAAGTGTATCAAGAGTAAAGTGACTGGTAATATTATATTTTGTTGCGCGACAACAGGCACAGGACTTGGAAACTGGCAACATTGAGTATCGTATAATAGTATGTACATACATATAACCTGAATTCTTGTGACTCCTTAAGAAAAAATTTCAAAGATATAAACATCTTAACTGAAGCGTCCCAATATATTTATGAGAGTATTATGTATGTTATTAAGAACCTAGATAAATTTTCAAAAAAATCCGATATCCACAATTTTAGAAATAAAAATAAAATTACTATTGGAAAGTTTCGTGTTCGTAAAGTATGTAAATCATTTTTAGGCCAATGTATTCATTTTTATAACAAGTTACCTGATCATGTTTTAAAATTAGCCTTGATTTTAGAGATTTTTTTTTAATAATTTTTGTTAGATGGAACAAAAATTATTAAAAAAAATCTCTAAAAACAAAAGCATATTATACAGTAGAGGACTATCTGACAGACAAAAATGCGGTATTCCCTTGATATGTCTAATTTTTTTTTGTCTAATTTCAGTTTGTTTAACAACTTTTACCATAATGAATATTTTATCTAAAGTCATTATGTATAATATCATTTCTCATAATTATTATTTTGTCGAAACTCGTTTTGCCTAAATGATCATTTTCATAACTCTTGTTTTGTCGAATATTATTTTATCTAAAACTCACTTTGTCGATTCTTATTTTAACTAATCATTACATAGCCGAATAACGTTTTAACTAAAAAGTTTTTGTCTAATTCTGAATTATCATAATATTTACCTTGTCGATTTTTATTTTGTCTAATCAATACATAGCTGACGCTAATAGTTGTTTATTCAACTATTAGCGTCAGAATGCTTTATTGCATGGAAGTATATTAAAATTTAGCAGTTAGTAGGTTAGACTAAACACCGAAAACTGTAGGTTAGGTTAGGTTTGTTTTATGACCATGGATAGCGGAGCGAGCGAAGCGAGCGGAGCGACAGAATGCTTGCTTGCATGGAAGTATATTAACACATTCGCCACCACGTAGCACTACGGGCTACGCTCGTAGCCGATAACATGGGAAAAATCGTATGTAGCAAAAACTTACTACGAGCAGAGCGCCTGGCTATCGGGTTGTTGGTGTCGAAAGTGTTAAAATTTAGCACTTAGTAGGTTAGGCTAAACACCGAAAACTGTAGGTTAGGTTTGTTTTATGACCATGGATAGCGGAGCGAGCGAAGCGAGCGGAGCGTCAGAAGACGCAATATTTAAATTAGACGCAATAAGATTAAGTATGTAAAATAAGTATTATACGAAACGAATATTAGTCTAAACAAAAATTCGGCAAAACGAAATTAGACCAAAAAATTATTAGGCAAAATATGTTTATACAAATTAAAAATTGGGCCAAATAAAATTAGACGAAATAAGATTATGTGAAATGAGTATTATACGAAACGACTTTCACTCAAATGAAAATTAGGCAAAGTGAATAGTTATGCTAAATAATATTAGTTTAAATGAAATTAGGCAAACCGAAATTAGGCAAAAAGTTGTTAGGCAAAACAAGGTACAACCCAAAAATGCATGTCCTGAACCAGAAACCGGGTAACTGGACTCCTTCTTAGATTGTACCTGACTAGTTTAAGGGACACAGTTCTAAATAAGAAAGCATATCAAACGTACATACATTGTGATAAACCGTCAGACTTTCCTGTAGTTTCTATTTCCTCATTTATATCTTAAAATACACTTTTAATATGTTTTCTTCGAGAACTACGTATAGTTATGTTCATATTACTAGTGTCTTTATTCTGTGATATTACTGTAATTATTAAGTATTTATCCTTTCTGAAAAAATGACTATCTGACTATGTTATTCAAGGCTTTAATGCTTAAATACACAACCTAGGGCCAATCTTATTAAGAGCCCTAACCGTGAATACACTATTATACCTAAGGTTGGGGTATATAAAAGTTATCCCGGTCCATATTCTCTTGATCTATCCGATTGTTTAATATTAATAAACTAATTCCAATAGGTTTATGGATAGTGGTTTTGGAACCGATATTCTTACTTAAAATCATGTGCATTAAGTAACGTGCATGGTTAGGATCCAGAACGTTACGCCGTATTTTTGTATTTTAAATGTTTTTTAGGGTTCCGTACCTCAATCGGAAAAAACGGAACCCTTATAGGATCACTTTGTTGTCCGTTCGTTTGTCTATCTGTCTGTCAAGACCCTTTATCTCGAGAACGCCTAAAGGTATCGAGTTGAAATTTAAACCATTTAGTTAAGTCTGCGGTCCATTGAAGCTGTGAAAAAATCAAACATCTACGGTAACGTGAAAAAAGATACGGCCGTTTATGTCTCAAAAATTGTACATTTCGACACTCTCAAGGGAATCAAAATGATAGGGTACTTTCCGATGACCTAGAACTATGAAATTGGGCAAATAATATTGTAACATACTACAAATACTTATAAAAATCTGAAAACTATACATTTGTAATAAAATCATAAAAAATATGGTCCTTTTCAAACATCATATCTGGAGAACTCGGTTGCGTTAAGTTTGCACCTCGTTTGTATACGGCGCCATACATTTCAGGTGCATACTTAACTCAACCAGGCCAATTAATATAGGATAAGTGAAAGTTTGTACGGAACTCTCGGTGCGCGAGTCAGACTCGCACTAGGCCAGTTTTTCTTATACTCGCGTAGTGTACTAATCTGTCAATTATAATTTCAGCGATAAACTCACAACAGCACACTTTTTAAACCTAAACCAAAATTCTATTCTATATTATGATACCCGATACTGAACTAAAATATTTCATAAAACTCCTGAGTGTAATGAATAAATATTTGATTAAAAAAAACACGCTACTGTCCCCTGATTGGTTGAAATTACTCAAATAAAATTACTGATCGTGAGGCACCCTCCATGGTCATTACGATATTTTTTTTAATAGGTCAGTTTGAGTTTAATGAAAAAGGTTACATCAAAATTAAAAATTCATAGTGGGGACGAATGACGATTAAAGTAAAAAATGTTTTATGTATGCAATAGTTATACCTTACTTAGGCGTGGTACTCGACAACGTGTGCGACAATTGCATAAAAAAGGTACTATTTCTGCAACATAAAAAAAAGTATGAACGTATCAACACAATATCGTGAATTGGTATTTAATAACTTCGAAGTTCATAAATTCACTTATAATTCCTGAGGGGTATTAATAACTCTCATTGTGTTTAATGCTTGGAAGAACTTAATTATCTCTTACTATTGGGCGTAGAAAAAATGACACCGCAAACGTTGTAAATAGAGCAAAGGCGAATAGTATATAGTTTGGCCGGATGCCGAATATTCGACCGACGGTGTAACCGAATATATGGATGTCGAATATTCGGTCGTACACTGGTGAACAATTAAAAACCTTAACTCTCCCGACTGTAGTTCGAGTTGCGACTTGTTTGTTTAAAACATTATCGACGTTACATTTATACCTCTACAATTGATGGTGTTTGAGTGTACCCGCGTCAATTAATTTAAAAAATAATATTGAACTACTCACAGAGCGTATGTAATAAACGAATAAATAAATAAATATTAAGGGGTATTCTTACACAAATCGACCCAGTCCCAAACTAAGCAAAGCTTGTACTATGGGGACTAGACGACAATAGTAGGTATATTTTAATTAAGACTACAAGAATGTATAATTCTCTGATTTTTCCCTATACTTGTGTACTTGTAGTATAAGGCGGTATTACTTGACAAATATCATAGCTCTAGAGCTATGATATTTGTCGTTGACCTAGGTCAACGGAAAATACCCTTTAAATTTTGATTCCCTTGAGAGTGTCCAAACATACGGTTTTGCGGTATAAACGGCCGTATCTTTTTTATTACATTAACTTAGAAGTTTGAATTTTTCAAAGCTTCAAGGAAGTGTCGACCTAAGTATATGGTTTTAATTTCAACTCGCTACCTCCACATGTTCCCGGGATATAGGGTCTTGACAGACAGACGGACGGACGGATGGAAAAAAAGTGATGTTATAATTATAAGTGTTCCATTTTTTTCCTTTTAAGGTACGGAACCCTAAAATTTTTAGTGACCCACCTCCTGAATGGCTAAAATATCTCCAGTGTAGAATTGGACAGCCATTTAATATGAACAGTACGGTAGATGTATGAGTTTATGTTATGCTTATGTTGAGATGCTTGTTACTCAATAACACGTAAACCTTTAAACGGATATGGATAAAACCTGAAGTATTTTATGTCATAGATTAAGAGATACTTAAATATCAGTACTGAGAACGAAGCTGCGGGAAAACGGCAGTAAGGTATGTTTGGGGCATCAATATATTGTAACCCTATTGTAACAAATATTTGTTTGCGGCACAAGCTATAACAGCCGTCAGCAATTTGTACTTATGTACAAACATGATACTGCACTATTGCTCGAGTAATAAATTCAGGGACTAAATTCGGCGTTTTTAATGATATTTACCCGATATATCGTCGCTATATATATCTACTTTACAACTTCAAACTACCAAACTGGAAATTACAATAGAGAGCAGTACATCTAATGTTATTGTCATTCTAACATGTATTGTCTCTTGTCAAATAGGTATCAAAAAAATATAGAATTATATTTAGGGTATAATGATACAGAAATATCTAATAACAATATTGTTATAATATCGAAATAAGGTAGAATAAGAAATAAAAATTAGGTTCGTAAAAGCAACTTTCAAAAAGCTGGCAATCTTTGGGGTGGATTGTAACAAAAAAAAAATCTTTTTTCACGTAGAGACGCGCAGTTCTAGTTAACTTAAACCACTTAAAAAAAAATTATTCTTTACTTTTTGAACATTAATCTTCGGTAGCGAAAATCCCAACTTAATTCCTACAACATTCAATAATACCGAAACCGGCATTCATAAGACCAGTCGTCAAACTCAACCCGTTAATGCTGACAGCATTATAAGCATTTTTCATATCGTATTCAAATTATTTTCATATAACAGCGGATTTCCTTCTCTTAGAATATGAACGAGTCATGGAATTAGACGCAGCCTGCAACATTATTAATGAATTTCCGATATTGCTTCCTACGAATTTAATATCCTACTCCTGAATTTTGGGAACGATCGTATCTCGCGGGCATATTACGTGGGTTTTTTAGGTGAAATTTATTTCCCTATAGACAGTTTAAGGGTTTTGAAATAAAACGTTCATCATGACTCATGAGTTATTAAAGAACGCTTAAAAAATGATTTGCTACGTGGGTTGTCTTACTTCGATATTGGACATAACAATGTCTATAAAAAATAGCTTGCTAATCACAAATGTTAGCGAGCAACAAAGTTAAAAGAAAACTATCACGAAATACGTTATCCGTTCTCGAGTTATTTCTAAAGTCACCAATTCAGCATCGTTGTTTATATGAATTTATTTGTAGGAATTGGTGAGTATTTAAAAATGCTACGAACTATTAGATTAAACTACTATAGGTATATGTGATCTAAATACCTATGAGAAATGACTTGCGTAGTACCCGATCACTTAACTTATGTATGTCACGCGTGTTACGCCAAAAGTTGCCGCCTAATATGCGGACCAGCAATAACAATTTTATCATAAATGATGGGCAAAAAGTTTGTTTCACTTTTTCTACAAAGTTTCGGGTATGTTCTGGTTTATGTCCGTCATAATCATAATATTTGATGTGTTTGCCCGTATGACGGTATTATCTTGATCTGTGACCGAGGTGCGGATAGGTGCTTGTGTGTGTACAATCTAATCAGAAAATTTTGTTTTTGTACTTTTTTATTACTTCATAAATAATACCTTTATAGCGGAAATTATGTTCATTAATTAGCTTCACTGAATGTCGCGTGTTCCATATCAGAAATGTCATGTTTGTGATCATTAACCTTTGGTTGGTCATGACTTTTACCGTGACTTTGGGACCCTTAATCACGAAAATACCTAGGTATGAAAAAGAAACTTGCACTTACTTTAAGGTAAATAATTTACTTATATGCCTATGTATGTTAGATCTTACATTCGCATTTGATTTCATATGGTTTTCTCACATTGAAACTTGTGATCTCCTAAATCAAATCTTCTATATTTGAGGACTGATTACGTAGATCCCTATTTACTTATATTGTATTGTATTTTTATTACACCACAAAAAAACACAGTACCTAAATAACAACTAAAATTAACGTATAAGTACCTGCCAGAGGGCGTGGCCTAGGAGCAAACTTGTAAGACGGTGAACGCACATAGATGCGTTGAAGAACATGCGTTGCTGGCAGTGAATGCGTTAAAGAACAACTACCTAAATAAAAGCTAATATTAAAATAATCTAAAACAAATTCAGAAAATTACTCCCCCGTGGTATGGTACCGAAGATGCTGGCAGCATTTCCTCGCTGAACAGGTGCTATGCTGTGCGAGGAAGCTGCCAGCTCTGCGATTCCCATTATCTATTAATTTTATCATTATTTTCCTAACTGTCTTGACTAGAAAAGTACAAATGTAAAGGTGCAAACGTATAATAACGGCCAATATTTATTTACATCCTATCTTATAACGCCATCACCAAAAGTAGTTTCAATAGCATGTAATCAAATTCCCAAGTTTGATTAAGCCCGCCAAATGTAATTTTGTAGCAAATTAATTTGCAAACTCAACTGCTAATCTAACAGTTGTAATTTACAAAGACATTTTAATGTCACCATGGTTGGCGACTTGGTCTCATTTCTATCATTTTGATAAGGGCCAAAACAAAATTCTAAGTTGCATCGTCGTGAATCCTGACGTAGAAATCTACGTCCTGCAACGTGAAAATTCACGGCACAACGGCGTGTTGTGAGTTTTTATGTGACCATGCGTCTCATTTAATATAGAAATGCTATATTTTCATAATTATGAACGAACATCCGTTTGATACATTTTATAATTGATATAACTACGTTTTATAGAATACTTACTTCATGTATTGTTATTTCGTTAATCATAATTTAAAACAGGTAGGTATTTGATCAGATTTCCTACGAAATAATTATTGTAACAAGCGGTTCTTTAAATTAATGAAATAAGTTATGTCTCATTTCTTTATATACGGGTACACATCACAATAATTATATTAAATCATTGATACAAATGCGCTGGACCGGCAATCCAGAGGTACCGGGTTCGATTGCCGGTATTTTCCACCACGTAACTCATTTAAATTTTTCTTTAAGCTTTGATCTTTGTATCAATGGGATAAGTGGTTTTATGCTGTATCTTGATCGTTGTTATCAACTTTTTTCTAAAACAATATCGATGGCAAAAAGCGAGAACGTAGTAACCGCCAAAATGCAAACTTTACACCAGAGCCAAAAATCTTTTCGATTCTTTCATTTATGAACGAAAATGCTTGATATTTGGATCTAATTCATAACTTATGGTTTTCTTTCAACTGGCATGTTTAATATTTAACAAAAAAGACTGGTTTACGACTTAGTGGCGGTTACGACAATTGAACTTTTTTTTTCGTTACGCGAAAACGCTGTAAACGCCAGAAGTAAATGTACTAAAATGGTGAAACGAGTATTATTTCCATAAAGCATAAATGCTGTAACCAGATGCATATTTATTTTAAGATTCAATAATTTTGACGTAAATGTCATTACGTTCTTTATAGGACTAACTGAAATGTGGTAAGTGTCCACCGGCAAAAAGAAACTGTGAAAATAAAACGACTTAAGTATCAATCAACTTTTATCAACATACTTTTTTAAAATGTTTCCGAATTTTAAATGCAGGTTTCTTACAAATTAAAAGCTCAGAAGCAACAATTACCGTCTTAACATATCAAATACTATCTAGTCTCAATTTCTCTGTATAAAAACATTACGAAAGTTACTTAAAACCTCCGTTGCTTATAACATTTCAAAAGGCTAATAAAATCTCTCATATTATAAAATCACAACCTTGTACTTATCGTGCTAAAAACAAACATAAATATTCTTAGGGTTAATCAGACTATAATATTGTTATCTGCTAAAACTAAATATTATAGGTAATGAGGTTTAATATTCCCGTGAAAACTTTAAAACTCTCTACATTTTATCTTCAGTTTTGGCATTAAATTGTCTTTTAAGTAACTTTTATCGATATAAAACTCACTACCTATTAAACCCACTAACTATAAAAGATGTTTTGAATGTAAGTATTACTTATTATATAAGTTTTCAACATAATTCTTAAACAATTGTTTGAACACAACTATCACCTCAATTATAAAAATATTTCTTTGAACTAATCTCACTGAACCATTAATATTTAACTTAAATAATGAAACGATCGCCTAATTAGCTACATAACTCTAAAGCTATATAAGTAACTAAAGCTCTACAAGGAACTCTATAGGGAGCTTTGAAAAGCTAAAGAAAAACTAAAAACTACGGAAACGCCTACTGAAGCTCTACTATGCCCGCCCACAGAACTTTTCTGCCCTAGCTGACCTAGCCCTAACTGAAAACTACATGAAAACTGCCTAACTGAAACTAACCTACTGAATACTGCCTAGCTGAAACTAACCTACTGAAAACTGCCTAGCTGAAGCTGATATGTAATAAAAATTCTACTGTAATGAAATGAAAACCCCAAGAAACTTATACCATAACTACGTATCCTAGTATTTTTCCAAGTAAATAAGATTTTCCCTCTTCTACTATATTGAAATATTTACTACTGAAATGTTACCTAAAATAAATGGAAAGCATCCTAGTAATTAAATTATTTATTGAGAATTAAATTGGCCATGGTCGTGATCGTTAGTGGTACATAGGAACCCATTTACTCGTTGTGTCCGTAGAACCCAAATCCTTTTTAAGTTGCTTTGAAGTCTTATAGAGTCTTGCTACTAGATAAAACCTATATGCTAACAGTTCTAGACATAAATTAACTATATCCTAATGTAAAGGTGAGAGTATACCTATTAATCTATTTTAATCTAGAATAAAGAATGGACCTAATGGAACCTCTATAATATGATGCAAGCTTTAGGACCCTACATAATGTCAGTACTAAGTATTAAATAGTTAAAGCCTGAAGTAAATGTGGAAGTATATCTATGAATCTATTATAGTCTAGAATAAAGGATAGATCTAATGAAACCTCATGATGCCGAACTTATTATATTATTATCTCCCAGTCACCTTATGGAGCTTAAGCTATGCTATACTAATAAGTTTAATATTTAATTCATGTAGAACCTTATGGTATGTAAACTTTAATTTAAGAGAAACAAGTCAAACAGCTAAATTTCCTCCTATAGGATAGATGAAATAAGTTTCATTTAGTTGCCTACATGAATAATTAGGATTTCTAGAATCTAAAATTACTAGGAAACTTTGAATATGCTATAGTCAATACAGTTAAGAACTAGCACAGGCTAGGTTATAGTAAAATGAAGAAGGTAACTTTAAGATGTATAAAAAAAAAAATTTTTTTGTTAATAATCCCCTACCACCCTGAGTGCGCGGAGAATGTCACTGAACGCTTTACCTATCTATTCCTGAGAAGCAAATCGAATTAAAGCGTTCAGCTAGAGGATGGGGAACTCCGCACCTAATCTAAGCTGAACAAACCACTGTGGGATCTCTTTACATCTATGCATGACGTCCTATCCTAAGGCAAAGTGTCAAGGATCCATCTTTTGGGGAAGCCTTTTGGCGCAGGCTTCTTAAGTTATCTACACAAGGCCTACGCTAGGTTAAACTACCTGCCTAAACCTACAACTTGCTAAATATATGAAAAGGTTGAAAAGATTATGACATATCCGAATGATGAAATTATAATTATAATTGTTACAAGTCTAGAAACCTACCCTTTCCTATTTGATATCCTTCTAATGAATTAGCTACAGATTCTATTGTATTAACTAATCCTCAGCAACCCTACTTGGTCTTAACTTCAACTCATGACTGAATAGTAATGTAAAGTTCTTTGATATCTGAACACCAGAGCAAAAGGATGCACCGTTTATTTGATGACTAACACCTTTAAGCCCGTGGGCACTCTAAGTGTTAGACTCATTACAACCCCAGTACAAGCAGGCGGAATCAAAGCTTCGACGGCCTAGAAATCCCGAGAAGACAGTACAACTCAAGGCAACTCTACCTTGACATAATTTGTTTATTGAAGGATTCATTTATTAATCAACTAGGAGATATAATAAATTCCCAGGGCAATGTTACCTCTAAATATGCAGATAACTATAAGTATGTAGTTGTACTACTATTAGTAACCCAATTAGAAGCTGTAGTATCCCCGGTGGGCATCAAATGTCAAGTAGGAAGCAGAATAATATACAAGCATTTATTAGAACTGTGATGAATCAAGTATTTCTATTAGAGTATAATTGATGAGAAGTATAGCAGTCGAATATACAAACAATTATTAGATCTGTGATAAATCAGGTATTTCTATTAGAGCATAGTTGAAGAGAAGTATAGCAGTCGAAAACTGATAACTATAGAAATAGGGTCGTTCCAGTAAGGGGAAGTCGTGGTGATATAATGAGTAGTCAATGTTTAAGTGCAGGCATTCGTCGTGATATTTTTCAGATAATAGAGCGGTCACAACCGTACAAGTCGCAGGCTGGGCTTCTAGAAGTCCCTTGCAGAAGTGATCATTAGCGTTGAATGAACTTTTGACATAATTTGTTATTATTTACCATAAACTGATGTAGACGGATTAAAAAAAAGAAGTTTATTAAAAAAAGGAAATGTCAGGTGTTGCCAGATTCTCCTCATATTTCCCTATTACCCAAATAATCTACAAGACCGGTAATATTAACCATGGAATATAAAATTCCAATACGCAAAACGTTTATCATATAAACCGCACCGCGAAACAAAATCACGAAACACATATTTTAAAACACGAAACACACACAATAAGTAAATGTCACAGCAGAAAGGGCACATATCAAATAGAGTAGCATATGAGCATAGTAAAACAGTATAAAAGCAACGGAATTATCAACTAGCACTCACCCGATTTAATCTGTTGGATTTAAACGGATTAATACACACATGCACACCACATTAGCCATAAGATAATATCAGTAATAATTCAAATACACATGTCATTCAACCGGCGTGTAGCACCTAAAGATCCCTAAAAGGAAGGTAAATATCTATCGTGAGCTTCTGATATTAAGTTAAGACTTCCATGAAGACGCAGCCAGTGACCTAGGAATCTGCTTTAGTTTTCATGAAGACGTAGACACCATCTTGCAGTTAACATCAGGTCCTAATATTAAAATATGGTTTACATGAAGACGCCGACACACAATATAGTTGTGACGACGTGATACCTAAAGGAATACATCATGCAACCGTATAATACACACCCACATCCTAATTCTACCCCAAAGAATACAGCTACACACGCAGAGTTCCTATTAACTGTTCTAAATCCCTCAATTGTCCCACAGAATACAGCTACACACGTAGAGTACCTATTAACTGTTCTAAAACCCTCAATAGTCCCACAGAATACAGCTACACACGTAGAATCCCAATTAAATGTTCTAATCCCCTCAATAGTAGCCCTCGCTTCGCCTGCCTGTCCCACTGTGATGATCTTAGGTCCAATCTGATAGACATAAACCCCGAGATCACACTACCAGCCGACAGAGTTAAAGTTGCCTCTTTAAAAGCGAATTCTGGTCATTATCACCGTTCGGTTTAAAGAATTCACTTCTAAATACTCCAAGTCCAGACTGATAGACATAATCCCTGAGCTCCAATCCCATCAACTGTCCCAAGACCCTCAACAGTATCCTAGCTATTTCCTAAAACCCCAGTGATTATATAAAGCACTCACCGATTGATGTCTTCAGCGCCTGCTTAGCTGGTCCCGAAGTCTGGCTCTGGCTGGTTCCCCTTCTTCCTCGGAGGCTGGCTGCTCGAAGTCAAGTGACGAATACTGGTCGCGCTACGCCTTAAATAGCCCCCTAAATATCATTCTACCTTCTAATAATTTTAATACCCCAATGTTCCCTGGTTAATTCCGTTCTCCCCGCTCAAATTTTCACAAAACAACCAAATCCCTCTCTTTATAATTTATTCCATATTTAACAAATTCTCCTTTTTAAATCTCTCAGTAATATATTTTTATATTTAATTATCCTCTCCTAATTTGTAAATATTTCACCAAATAATTACCCCATAAGTGGGGAAAATTGAAAAACCATCTCAATCTTGTTTAAAAATAAAAAATAATAAAAGTAAAAAATGTTTATTTCGGACTATCAAAAAATCCATATGCTGTTGTTAGTAGTTAACTTAAACTCTATGTTAGTCGATTATATGTAGCTCTAGTAACAAGCGTACACCTGTTTTTAGCGCATATCGGGAGGGCCAGTAGTACCTCCCGGGGGCACTACTTTGCCTTCCCGATGACTACGTCTACCCAGTATCTCGTGAGCGGGCAGTCGAGACGATCGGCCAGTATTCTCAGCATGCTGTTGCTGCTACCGCGCACGCGTTGGAGAAGCGAGGCTATTCTTTTTCGCCGGATCGCAAAAAAGTCATCCGTTCGGGCCTCGGCGAACATGCCCGACGCACTGCAGTGCTTCGGCAACCTCAACAGCATCCTAAGAATATTATTATACTGCACACGCAGTGTATTATAGGCCCTTTGCGAATATGTCACCCACAGGCTGCACGTGTAAAAAGTTTGGCAATATGCTTTGAAAAGCGTCACTTTTACTTGTTCGTTACAGCGTGCAAACCTGCGGGCGAGCATATTACCACGCACTGACAATGCTCTCCTCTCCCTTTCCACATCCATATCATCATTTAAATCCACAGTTAGCATGTGCCCAAGATATTTAAACTTATCAACTATTTTGAGAGGCACGCCCCCCAGCATGATCTTAGGTATTCTCTTTATATTAAATTTTCGTGCCTTAAAAATGAGCAACTCACTTTTGTTAGCGTTATATTTAAGACCATGCCGTTGAGCGTATCCCTCGCACAGCTTGACAAGTTGCTTTATCGAGTCGATTGAGGGTCCCAGCAGGACCATATCGTCCGCGTAACTAATGTTATTGAAACAAGTTTCCCCTATATGGCAGCCGACATGTGCACTGCTGAGATCCTCAATCAGCTCGTTCACATACAGGTTAAACAGGATCGGTGATGACAGCCCACCCTGCCTTACTCCGCATTGTAACCTATACGCGTCAGAGACCGCCCCCGCCCATCTCACCTGATTGACCTGGTTGTTGTACCAATATTTGAGCAGGTTAACGCACTCTACGGGTAGATCTGTTTTTTCTAATTTCGTCCAGTCTCTCGTAAACAACCAGGTCAAAAGCTTTCGATAAGTCCAAAAAGCACGCGTACACAGGCGTGTTTCTATCCTTGTAGTACTTGACAGCCTGCTTAACGCACAAGATAGCACTCTCCGTCGACAAACCCGGCCTAAAGCCGAATTGTGCGTCATGCAGTTTAATGTGTTTGCAAAGTTGTGCGTTAAGCAAGCTATCCAGCACTTTCGCAAGTACCGTCGCTAGTGAGATGGGCCTATAATTCCCCATGTCCGATAGATCACCTGTTTTGTTTTTTACCAGTGGGATAACCACAGTACGTGTGAGTTGCTGAGGGAGATAAGTGTGACTCAGACAGAGCGTATAAAACATAGCCAAGACACGAAAGAAAGGTTTAAGAAAGGTTTAAAACCGTTAAACGAACAAGCTAGAATTTCGGCATTTGCTAAGCTTTTTACCGTATCTCGAATGTATCCGCCTCTATGATTTTTATGATTTTTTATGATTTTTTGACAACTTTCAATGTCAAATTTGGCGCTAATCCAAAATGCCCAAATCTCTCAGCACTAAAATTAAAAACTTCATTATATGTTTAATAAATTTGAACCAGTTCCAATTAAGATTTACAATCCTTTCTCTGGTTTTTGAGGCTCCAAAACTAGGTCTGATTGGTCGATCACCCATATTTTGACTCCAAAATCTCAAAATCTAGATCTTTTCAGCTTCCAAAATATCCAAATTATTAGTCTCCAAGACTAAAACAATACAAATAATCCAACGAATTGGTCCAAAATATGTTATTTTATGAGTTCTCAAATGTGTTAAAACCACGTGTTACTTTGCAGAATGAAAACTAAAAATCCTTTTTTTTCGGCCTAACCATTGTATCGCAATACCCAAAACCTAATGGAATGTATGTGTCTAAGACCTGTAAGTACTAATATAGCCTTTTTACACAAAACCTTGGAAGGTTTCCTATATTCTAGAACAAAATCCTATTTGCTACTGATAAACTTTTATAATTATTCCAATAAATTCTATTTACAATGGCATCCTTGTATTCTTTGTGATGTATAATCTTTCTTCCCTGTGTATTATAGATGTTATTTGATATTAACTTAATCAGCAAGTCTCTCATCATCCTAAGTTTGACTAAA
Source organism: Apotomis betuletana (assembly GCA_932273695.1). Taxonomy (NCBI): domain Eukaryota; kingdom Metazoa; phylum Arthropoda; class Insecta; order Lepidoptera; family Tortricidae; genus Apotomis; species Apotomis betuletana. Next base: position 18,873,675 of record OW026300.1, read on the forward strand.
ACCAATCCACCGATCCTCTTAATAAGTTCCTCTTATTAAACAAGTATTTCCCATGTTTTTCAGGCTCTTGTTCTTTGTGAATTATCAAGAATGATGAACTAAGTGGTCATGTAATCCCCTCTGAAGACTCTAAATGGCATAAATATCCCACCATATAATGTAAGTTTTCTTTTAATCAATTATTTTTACTTATATACTTATTTACCCAAAATTTGGTTTAAATTGTACTCTTTGTGGCATATGGGTAATTGTCATATGATATAACAGTTAAAAATACACATTTAACTAACTATTATGGTTCAATTTCCATCCAAAGCTTAATCTTAATATATGATTCCTACGGTTGAAGTTGGCTTAGTCCCATACTAAGCCAAATCAGCTCCATGGCTCCTAATGGCAATAATTATAATATACACATTATAATACTTAATTAATACCCTTGACCTAGAATCAATTATCCTAATCCATCCTCCAACTCCAGTTCTAGCTGGGGTTCGGTCACAGAACCTCTCTCTTAACCATACCAGCCCCACATTAACTACTAGGTCTCACTGAATGTATTATTTCTTCTAAAAATTATCCAAAATATCAAGGCTTATGTATATTATCTAGACAAAATCCCTATTATGTTTCTAATTGAGGTGTATTGAGTAAAACACAAGGCGATCCATGCAAGACTGGTTTATTATTTATATGGCCGGTGGATACATAAATCTAGTTTTAGTTCTACCTACATTACATTCTTCCCCCCAGAGAGAGGAATGAGAAAGAGAGAAAAATATATATAAAGAAAACATGTTTATAAAAATAACTATAACTTTGAGTCACTTTCAATTTAGACCTTTACGCCCAGTATTACAGTGCAAAGTCAAACATTGTTATAGCAGCTGTTCTTAACAAAAGGTAACAGCTGACGCATGACAACACTAACTTAAACTACTTATTTATAACTACAAACTACGTGAAAATCTTAATCAAATATATTCCACTATAATGCTTATAAGTAAACAGGTACCTAATTTATGGTAAAACACATATTTTGTCATTGACAGACATATATCTACGTATGAACGTAACAAATTGTAGAATAGCGGCGCCTATAAGAGATATTGGCTTATTAATGTGTTTCGATACATTTTTGGTACTTTAAGTTACTGACGTCAGCATACGGACAGAGGCGATAAATAAAAGAAGACTAAGTAGGTATGCCTAAACGATTACTGTGCTCAGTATACCTATTTTACTTGAGCGATACTTACCTACTAATAAAATATGATTACTTAAACTTTGTAGTTTCGTTTGACCCGGGGACGTAAGGCTTTCTTCTGCATCGGGCTTTCGGTAGGGTCGCGGGCCGGCGGGCTCGCAGAGGGCTCGCGCGCTCCCGGGCTTGGACTGGCGGTGCCCGGCGAGGCCGGCGCAGCTTCGTCCTCTTTTAATGATGTTTCAGCATCGCGAAACTCCGGAGATTCCGCCCTGGATGCGCTTCCATCCGGTTCCTTTGGTGCGAGCTCTGGGTTAGATATAAAGCTATCACTGGGCAGTGAATAACGGACCATCTTTTTTTTTATAAGTTGGTCGACGTGTCTGCTCGCGTCTTGCCCGTTGACCTTCACATTGTAAGTAACTGCACCGGTGCGCTCGGTCACGGTACCTTCTGTCCATTTAGGGCCAAGCTTGGAGTAATTTCTTACTAATACGTGGTCCCCATGCTGCAACTCGCGCTGCGCACCGCCGGCGCTGCGCTGTTGCGCGCTCTGCGCCGCCTGCACGGCGGAGGCGGGCGCGGCACTGCCGGCGCGCAGCAGGTCTAGCCGCGTGCGCAGCCGCCGCCCTAACATGGCCACGGCGGGTTCGCGCTGTGTGGTGCAGTGAGGGCTGTTCCGATACTGCAGTAAAAAATTTAAGAGGGCAATTTCGACATCCTGGCCCTCGGCCGAGGCCTTTTTCAATACCTTTTTTTACGGTCTTGACCGCGTTTTCTGCGGCTCCGTTACTCGATGGATGATAAGGTGCCGTGATAATGTGTAACACGCCATTTTTCTGTAGGAAAATCTCGAACTCGTGAGATGTGAAGGGAGGTCCACCGTCAGTTACAAGTTGCACTGGTAAGCCGAACCTCGCGAAGCATTCCCGCAGCCTGGTCGATACGAGCGCGGCCGACGTGCCGCTCGTCATCGAAAATATTTCGATCCACTTTGAGTGCGCGTCTATGGCGAGAAGATACGTACGACCATTATGATGCAGAAAGTCGGCATGTAATCTCTGCCACGGTTCCGCAGGCCAGGCGTAGGGCGCGGGCGTCGCGCGCGGCGGCGCGTCGAGCTGGGCGCGGCAAGCGGCGCACGAGCGCGCGCGCTGCTCCAGGTCGGCGTCGAGGCCCTGGCCACCACACGTAAGCGCGCGCGATCTGCTTCATGCGCACCATGCCCACGTGACCCGCATGCACCTCCTCCACTATCTGCGCCCGCAGTCCGCCAGGGACTACCACACGGTACCCCCATACTATGCATTCGTGATCGATGTGCAGCGTGTCCTTGCGTGAAAAGTACGGTTTCTCATTTTCGATCTCCGTCCCTGAAGGCCACCCGCTCATGATGTAACCATATATTTTACATAAAGTAATGTCTTTTTTCGTCTCCCTCGCGACGTCCCTATGACTCAGAGGGAAAGTTTCTTCTACGAAGTGAAGATAAGCCGCATCGTCCTCGTCGTTTCTCGCCGCCACCCCTGGAAGCGGCAACCGAGAGAGGCAATCTGCATTACCATTTTTATCTGTCGACACGAATTCTATATCAAAATCGTAGGCCGCCAGTCGCACAGCGTACCTCTGCAAGCGGCTAGCCGCTGTTTGAGGAAGTCCATGTTTTGGACCGAATATATATGTCAGTGCTTTATGGTCACTGCGAAGGGTAAACTTACGACCGAAGAGGTATTGATGGTGCTTGTTGACCCCGTAGACGATGGCCAGCGCTTCTTTGTCAATCTGGCTGTAGCGCCGTTCAGTTTCGCTTAAAACGCGCGACGCACAGCATACTAAGCGTTCAGTGCCATCTGGGTAACGCTGCGCCAGTATGGCCCCGAGCCCGTACGCACTGCTATCTACACAAAGCACAAGAGGAAGCGATGGCTCGTAATGCGCCAACGCTGGGCTATTTAATAACTCTTCTTTTACCTTCGTGAATGACTCTGCACAAGAAGGGGTCCACTGCCATCGGGTGCCCTTCGCGAGCAACGCGTACAGAGGTTGAAGCATAGTGCTTATATTGGGTATAAAGCGCGAATAATAGTTTACTAGTCCCAAAACTGCCCTAAGCTGAGAAACGTTTTCTGGCACAGGTAAATTATTAATTGCGGCAATCTTACCCTTATCCGTATGCAGACCAAATTTATTTATTCGATATCCAAGATAACAAACTTCGTCTTTAAAGAACTCGCATTTTTCGAATTTTATTCGTAAGCCAGCATCTCTCAGTCGGCTTAACACGGCATTTAAATTTTGCATGTGATGAACTTTATTTCTACCAGTTACACATATGTCATCAATGAAGGCCACTACGCCCTCTAATCCGCTGAGTGTTTCCTCAATAAGTTTTTGGAAAATTTCTGGTAAGCATTTAATGCCAAATGGAGCCCGACGGTATACAAACGTGCCGACGTGTGTTGTGATCGCGGTTAGGGGCTGTGATCCTTCATCGAGGACCAATTGCAAATACGCATTTTTCAAGTCTAATTTTGTAAATTGCACCCCGCCACTAAGAGCAGCAAATAATTGTTCGATACGGGGTAACGGATAGTGGAATTCTTTTAAATATTTATTGACCGTGACCTTGTAGTCGCCGCATATGCGAATCGAGCCATCTCGTTTCACTACAGGTACAATGGGTGTCCCGTACTCCGACGATTCCACCTTGTAAATAACATTTTCAGATTGTAATCTTTCGAGCTCATGTTCGACTGGCATACGCAGCGCCAAAGGTAGCGGTCGGGCTTTGCAGAAAATCGGAGAACTGTCTTTTAGATGTAATTTTATTTTTGTTTTGAAAGTACCAAGTTTATCATCAAAAACTTCTGGAAACTCATTTTTCAATTGGAGCACCATGGGGTCATTGTCAGCAATTTTATTCAACTTAATCGATTCGAGATTTAATTTACGCAACCAGAGACGACCCAACAACGGAGGCCCTCCATTACTGATAACAAATAACGGTAAATCGGTTGACTCGTTCCCGCTCGTCACACGCACGCTTATGCGGCCGAGTGGGACTATCGCTTCACCCGTGTATGATTGCAATTTAATGTTATCTTTTTGTAGGCTCAAATAAGAGAAATGTTTTTCATAGAACTCCTTAGACACCGCCGATATTCTGCTACCCGTATCGATTTCAAATAACACATTACAATTTTCAACTTTAAGCTCACAGTAATAAGATCCGTCTTTTATATTACTTTTTACTGATAGAATATTGTACATACCATCACTCGCGTCCCTATCAGAGTCATCACCTTCCATGTAATTCTGATACTTAGACCGACCGACACTATCACTCTTGCCACTTTTCTTGCACACACTAGACAAATGTCCTTTGTCTCTGCACTGGTTACACGTGTAACTCTTGTACCGACACTTGTTAGGCGCATGGCCATCCCGGCCGCAGCGCCAGCAAGCGGGCCGCCGCTTGTCGTGGGCGGGCGCACGCGCACCCACGTGATGCAGGGCGGCCGCGCCCTGCCCGAGTCCTGCCGCCGGCGCCCCGCCGCCGCCGCTGCCGGCCGCCGCCGTCTCGGCGTGCCGCTCGGCGGCTTCCAGTGCGAGCGCCAGCTCCACCGCCTTTTTGTAATCCAATGTGGGTTCCGCAAACAAGCGCGAGCGCATCTCCTCGCTTCTGAGGCCCGAAACGAATTGATCGCGGATATTTTCTTCCAAACTCGAACCAAAATGCGAGATGTTTCAAATTTTGAAGAAAAATCCCAATCGTTTCACCCGCTGCTTGTCGCCGTTGTCGAAAAATATGCCTTTCAGCAATTTCTGACCTTTTCGGGTCCAAGTGATTTCTAACAAGGTCCACTAGCTCCTTAAAGTCCTTCTTCTCGGGATGATCGGGCGCACAAAGATCGCACATCAACTCGTAGGTCGCGGCGCCGACATGAGTCACCAACGTAGCCACGCGCAATTCTTGTTTGATGTCGTTGAGTAAAATAAATTGATCTACGAGACGTACGTACGCGGCCCAATTACCTCGACCGTGTAGATCAAATTCGTGTAATTTCCCGAAAGGCATGATCACAAATTTCGACTAAAATTCACAAACTTGTCGCCAGTTGAGGTGTATTGAGTAAAACACAAGGCGATCCATGCAAGACTGGTTTATTATTTATATGGCCGGTGGATACATAAATCTAGTTTTAGTTCTATCTACATTACACTAATATTCATTTTTCTATGCTTTCATATAGCTCATTATGGTTCCTATAAGATTCCCTTTATAAACTAACTAGTTACTTTTAATATATTCTTATTTGGATAACTCATAGGTTTCCCTGTTAGACTACCTAGCTCCTATAGGTTTCCTTTAATCTGAAAGGAATTTCCCTAATATATTTTAAAATTTTTCCTGACTTTTCTTATGAATATTTTCTAGCAAATATTTTAATTTTCTATATCTTTTCCCTTTCCAGTGTGCCATGAAAAATCCTTCCAGTTGGGTGTTTCCTGAGCTGCTGGCTGAAAAGCTTAAAGCATTGTACTGAAATTCATGAAGTAGAGGTATCTTTTTAATTTTAATTTAATAATACTGTCTTGATCGTTACAATAACTAGACGTTATATTACTATGGTACCGTACAAATTAAACTTGTTATTATTTATTTAAATAAAAACTCGAGTCATTTTTCTTAGGCAGAATATCAATTGACATTAAAATAGGAACCTAAAAATTGCATTCCAATGGAATTCGTTTTCATAATAACATAATTAAAATAACTGTTCTTAAAAAAATACAAAAAATTCCACTCTAAAATGCATTGTTTTATAATAACACTCCTCAAAATGTTTGTCATAATTAACTCAAAAATCGCCCCTCTAAAGTAATGAAAATTAGTGCAATAGTGACTGATGGACATGTGCATTCTTCCAATCCTGACCTACGGAGCGCAGACTTGGTCTTTGACAAAAGTTCAGAAGTCCACCCTCGAGATTTGTCAAAGAGCCATGGAACGCAGTATTCTGGGCGTAAAACTAACTGACAGAATTAAGAACACAGTACTGCGTTCCAAAACGCTGGTAGCTGATGTAGCTCAAGCAGCCGCAAAGCTGTATATTATATCCGTGATAAAACGAATGACGACAGTTGTCGCAGTGGTTTAAGCAGCTGCCTACTGAGCCGACGGTCCTGGGTTCGAATCCCGGCAAGGGCAAATATTTGTGTGATGAACTCGAATATTTGTCGAATAATATATTTGTGCCTGGGTCATGGATGTTATTTGTATTTAAGTATGTATTTATCTTTACCAGTATGTTCACTTGTGTCCAGAACACAAGCCTCCTAGAGCTTACTGTGGTACTTGATTAATTTGTGTGAGGTTGCCCGATATATATTTTTTTATTCATTTATGCCATGCGTATGGTTATTGTGAAAATATTAATCGAATCAGGCACCAGTTAACCGGTAAATTTTAAATACTGTACAGTTGTTTATCTACTGCAGCTCAACAAATTTAGTGCTTATCTGATTCTAGCCCTTGGACAATAAAGATGCGGACGTGACACTCCAAACTAGTTTGATCCGGCTTGAGTCAGCTTTTTAGGGGTTAGACCAATTAACTCTTAATGGTTGTAGTGAAACGTAGTAGATTACAGCAAAACTTTCTTCTAGCGATTACAACCGTAAACTAGATATTACACATTATTATAATAAATTGAAATGTATACCTATTCTGTAAGTAGGCCACTTTACATGTCTGAATCTGAATTTATGGGCATTTCACAAGAGGAGGCCGCTGTCGAGAAGAAAGCCGAAAAAAAGTATTTATTTTTTTATTTTTTTTTTAATCATCATGCGAGCGTTTGCTCGTATCTTTTGATTGCCTTTAACCTCTTGAACGCCACAGTCGGCTGTGGCCGTCAACAAAAAATCGTGCCCCTGACGCCACGTCGGCCACAGCCGTCCAAATTTCAATGATCAAAAACTTTGTCATTCTAACCACTACAAGTAATTTTTCAATCCCTGTTGATTTTGGGGCACATCCTTTTTTTTTACTCTGGCGTCAGTGGCACGGTAAATTGCTAGAGAATTGCTAGAATAGTTTAAGCTGAAGATAAGCAGACCTTTGATGATATTTGATGTTAATTCCAGCTTTATACCTCCACGCGTTCCTGAGAAAAAGGTCTCGACAAATAGATAGACAGGCACAAAAGTGATCCTATCCTTTAACTGACGACCTATACGTCTCACAGACGTCATTACTTTTATTTTGAAATTATTCTTTTAACTACGCCACTCGCGGTGCTGCTCCTCCCGCTACCTTCCCCGTTCCGCGTCTGCTCGCCACAGGCAACGCCGCGAGCCCGGCCAGTGCGTATGTGACCGTAGCGGAGCAATCGGCGACTGAGAGACGTAAGTACGGTGTTAATGTACAAAAAATATGCACGTCTGTTAATCGTCACCTCGGTGTTTTAGTGTACAAACTCATAGTGTCCTATAGACGTGACGTCGGTTTTAAAGGTATACTTTTCTTTGCAGAACGCCTAGAAGAAAGCAAAGCATTTCTAAGACATTAAAAGCGGCTCCACTACCTCCCAGGTATCCAAAACGAGTAAGGCCTTTAATAGATCAAGAGATATATTGATGTCGAAACCGGCAAACCAGTCATGATTATTGACTACAATAAGACCAAAGGAGGTGTTGATGAAGTGGACAAGAAATGCTCTACGAGTATCTATTCATGCTCTTGAAGGACACGACATTGGCCTATGGTATTATTTTATAAATTGATAGATATGAGCCGCGTTATTGTTTAAAATTTTGTATAATAAATGCTCAGATCAAAATAAGTAGGACAGAACCCGCGGTCAGTTCCTTCTCACACTTGCACGAGTATTAGTCCTACCTCCTCCTTTATAATAATATTACCTCATCCTTTATAATGACAGACTGCCCCGTGACTTACGACTAACTATGGAGCGAGTCATTGGTCCCGCCGATATGCCCGAGCCTCCAACCGAAATCGCCATAAATACGGAACCAGGGGTTCGCAAAACCTGTGCTATCAGTCCGAGCCGCCTAAAAAGACGTACGAAGTACTCTTGTTGCAAATGCAACAAACCTATGTGCCATACGTGCTGCCTTCAGATATGCATTGACTGCAAATTGGGCCATTAAATGAGCCATGTTTGACTAGTGTCATTTTTTTTATGTTTTAATTTAGAAGTGATTTTATTATTTCAATTTGCTAATTAGTTCAAGAAATAAAAACATTTTATGTTTAATTGTTAAGTTTTCCCTAATTATAAAAAATATGGAGACTAATTAATGTTCCTAAAATTTAGTACTAAGATTTTGTGATCTCTTTAATAAATGCTGTTAATTTTCATAATAAAGCTGGTATTATTTTTATTATCATTTAAATAATTACCCTTAACAAGGGTTTATGCAATAAGCAGACTAAAAAAAAACTAGCATGTTAATTGTATTATTAATAATGATGTTTAAAATTTACGTCTCTCAGACAGCACATCGGTGTAAGTGCTACGTAAAAACCAGGTCGTCAGTCAAAGGCTATTTAAGTTTAGTTTTTGGCGATTGAGGCACGGAACTCTCAAAGCTGCCGCGTCCCGCGCCCCAACATCGTTATTTTCTTCCAACAAAATGTATTAAAAACATTTTTGCTGTCCTTTCAATATTAATAAAGCAAATAAATATGCTAGTTATGTTTTATCCCAATATTCATATTTTCCATTAAACCCGCAACATATTTTACATCCAAAAAAAGGCATGTACACAGACTACGCACACCCACTCGCTCCGGCGATCGCCGATAGACTAAATCACAGGTCGTATTCACGAGCCACATCGCCGCGAGCGCACATTTTTATTGCTGTATCTTCAAGCACTCCCCACTTCACGTTGTGTTTCAAATGTCGTTACTGTAGCTTGCTGTTAATTCATTTTCGAATGAAATGTAGTAAGCGTCAATCATAGAGAATTTATTTTAGGATAATTGCAGTAAGCTTGGTTCGTATTTTTTTCACTACATGCATAAATGCAGCAACCGCCACGGAACAAAATTTCGGCAACGCTGTAACCGGCACACCCTTTGATTTATGAAAGAACAAAATTAGCGTAAATGTACTCGTTTAGAAAATTGCTACTATTTGGGTGTTTACAGCAATTAGATGTGGGCATCGTCAAAAAAATACATTCGTTTTGCAACGTAGTCCAGTTTTTTCTAAGCTTCGTAGAGCCATGGGACCCAGACCAGTCGACGCAGAAAAATTCGCTGATTCCGAATATGCAAAACAATTTTTTTTGACCAAGTGGCGGTTACTACGTTCTCGCTTTTGCCATCGATATACACATCTGACGTGATAAAGTTACGACAAAGTGCCACGTTACGTTATACATAACCAACATTTGTATAAAAAGTAAGAATAAAGATTAAGCCTCAAATTTCATTAAGCATTGCGAATCTAATTTTGTAGCAAATTTATTTGCTGACTCAACTGTTACCTAATTTAACAATTGTAATTGAACAAAGATATTTTAAACCCTTAACTAACCACAGTTAGCATCGCTGCGACTTGTTATCATTTCTAGTGTTGGATAGCAGTTCGCAATTAAAACTTGATCACCATTTCAAACAAGAATCTACTAGCGAAACTTGAAACCATGGACCAATGCCTCAAAAAGACTGACAATGCCATAGATCTTCCTTAAACTGGATGTATTTATGCAAAAGGGAACCAACCCGCATATAAAACCGTGTAATATGAAAACCTAATGTGTAAAAAATTAAAATGTTTGTTGGTTCCTTTTCACATAAATGCGTCCAACTATTAGTGCCGTCCTAGAAAAAAAACGGAATAAAAAAACCAAAAATGTTGCTAGACCTCGATAGGATTACGCACAGACTTGACAAGAAGCCATGCAGTTATCTTAGCTAAGTAGGTACTACTCATTCGCTGATCCGAGCCGCCTAACGGAGATACCACGACTTCGGTCTAAGCGGCGCGCGACGCGCGTATCGGTGGCCGTGCCACGTACTAGCGTTTATGAATAAATCCATTCATAAATGGGCCATGCAATGCTTCAGCCGCACGCGCCGCTCTAAGTTCGTGGCATTTTTCCTAGTCGCTTATGACGCTTATGCATTTGGTTCCGCTGCGCCCTGCCCCGCGCCGCTTGCCGCGCCGCAATTCGCCAAAAACTGGTAGAGCGTTTTCGCGCGCGGTGATTCGTGGCATGCTTTATATATCAGTATGATTTTGATTTTGCCGCTCAACGCTCACCGCTGCCGCCGATCGCACAGTCGTGGCATCTCCGTTATCGTTATAAGCAAAAAATATATTGCTATTGTGCTAAGATGTTCTAATCGCCACATTACATTTGTGTGGGACGAAGAGCTCGCTATAGTGGTGTTGTCTACTAACTACAGGTCGGTGGCAGTCTTTTTTGAGTGTATGGTTGAATATGAGACTATCAGTACAAATTTTAGTCGTAAAAGCAGTGTCTAAAAGGAAAACGGACACACGGAGACAAATTAAAGCCCCTTTAGTTGCAAGGACTGAGCTTAGAGAAATCCTTTGAAAAATGGGCTCCCTTAGTCTCAGTCACATCAACAAACACACCACATTTTACTATTTTCATATTATTCTAATGTCATAGTATTTAGGGACTCAAATGTTATTAAGTTTTTCCTCTATTACTTGAAGAGTTCTTTGTAGTTCTACAAAGTAATTTTTTTTTACTTTTACATTCGCGCGCAAACAGCCTCTCACGACGTGTTTACAATTGAATTCGTTTTAAATCAGGTGTATTTATCTTAAATTTCTACACTCACAATCGCACATATGATTGTGAATGTCGATATATAAAAAAGTGTCGTGCTTTCCATATTTTAAGGTACCTACTCGTAAGTAGTTATAATGCAGTATTTTCAAATTTTCATTCCGCATTTTACCAAATGCTTCGAAATTCAATCGACCACCTATCTTTTCGGTTATTTAATCTTAGGTTAAGTAGAACTTTTTCACAAAGTTCAACTCTCAAATTTGATTTAGCGCAACTAAAGTGATTTTGTACCGAATTCAATTGCAGATGAGTCTGGAATTGAATTTGCTACAAATTGTTAATTTAATAGTTATAATTGAACAAAGACATGCCCAATGTGCACAAGTTACTCGCCTGAAAATACATCGCAAGTTTGAAACATTAAACGTAGTGGTTTTTTTTTATTAAAAATTTAACGTAATAAGTTAACGTACTTTCTCTCCTCTGAATAAAATTAACACTCTATTTGGTATTTTCAGAAGGTGATTAACCGGTTCTTGAAAGCAAAAGAAAGCCAATTGTATTATACCAAAAAAAATTTGTAACATACTATAACAACAAACATATAAAAATACTACATATATAATAACAACAGAATAATATTTCATATATTCTGAATTCTTATTTACTTAAAATAATACTCGTTACAGTTGCCGAGAAACTTCTTGACCCAAAATGGCGGATCTGCGCATGCATATTTGTACGTAAATCGGCTACTGCGCAGTCAAGGTTAGGCTCAAGAAGTTTCTCGGCAACTGTACATATAAAAATCGCTCCGCCGACTCCGCCGTAGTTCCGGCGCTGCGGGGAGAGCAACCCTTCCGCCCTTGCGTGACAAAGCACGGTCGCTCGTACTCCGCACGGTTCCAGAGCTTTGTCATGCCGGGAGAGGGATGCTAGGCCTCCACGCCTCCGGGTTTATAAAACACTGTAGGGTCCTCTGTGTTGGCAAGAGTCCTAACCAACGAGAGCCCTGGATTCGGACTTTTGCAGCCTAATATATCGTACACATAACCTAACCTAAATACTTGAAACGTTGTTCTACATATAAGGTATAGGTAAGGTGAATAATCGATCGATCAATTCGAAAGTGGAATACAAAAAATTAAAGAATTTTTCACAGGTGTCATATTGCCACAATCTAATTGTTTATTGGGGTATAAGAGCCCTATTCCTGGAAATGGTTTCGGAATTAACATAGGTCATAAGCTGACCCAGATAAGAGCCGGTATAAGGCTAGGTAGAAGAAATGTAATAATTTCATATAATTATCTATATCACACTTTATACAAAATGTCTCATTTCTGAACGGTTTTTGACAATAAAGGTATATAAGTAGCAATTATCCGGCGTAGTTGGATAAGAATAGATTACAAATACCACTTCGTTACCAACGAGGACGATTCCGTAGAGTTTGTGCAGTAAGACAGTTAGCTTCTAGATGAGTAATGGCACAATTACATTGTCCTGGGATCATTCGATTGACATTGATACATAGCCATTTGAACGATGTATTGGCGAATGTATCACGGGTATTACGGCCGGTACATTGCGATTGTTACTATGAAAGTGGCATTAAACGTTCATGTTTTAGTTCGGCATACTAAACTGGAAGCTACCAGAACTTTCAAACATTTATAATAAATTTAATTTATACAATACAGTTTAAATATTACTATACTATACAACAATATTTTATTGCACACTAACAAGAAAAATATTAAATGAGAAATCTTAAATTAAACAATGGTAGACGTAGGCGGTCTTATGGCTTAATATTCCAACACAAAAAAACTGTATTTGTTAGCAATTTACAAAAGTAACATGCGAAAATCAATGCATTTCTTAGAAGTCTTTAAACTAAAGATTTAATAAATTAGAAGCAAAGAGTAAAACTTTGCAGGGAGTACAATATGCCCATTCGTTTCATCAAGGGTAAGAAATAAATTATGTTTTTTTACATCGGTAGGTATCTTTTTTATTGTTATCGAGGTTGGACTGTACAATAGTCAATGATTGTAAAGGTTCTTTTAACTGTAGGTACATGATATAGGTAATTAGAAAACATTAAAGGACTGGTTAGATTCCGAACAATAACATAGGAAAAGCAATTTACTTTTAATCTCCCTCCAAAGGTGTAAAAAGGCTCTTTTTCAGTGCGAATAAAAACTTTACTCTTATCAAAAGAACTAGCGGTTTAGTGCTTGGAGCTAGCAAGTTTTAAACCGTAACTTCAGTAAGTACGTAAATCCTGTGTGGCCGTTGTACCTCGGCGAGCGTAAACGTCGTTTCAAGGGAGCTCATTTAAAGTAAAAAGAGCTACTTCAGTGTGTTACATTTACGTTGAATGTACTTAATTAGTACGTACCTTTATATTTAATTTCGCTGCATTTTGTATTACAGTAGGTTTTATTACTCACATGGGGTTTTTATACTTCTTCTACCTATCGTTATCCCGACTCTAGATGGGGTCTGCTTTCTTACTAGCTAGCTTTTCTCCACGTCGCATGAACCTGAGCATTTTCTTTTGTGACATATCGGCCTAAACGACGGGGTTTTTATACTTGCAAATAACCAATATGTTTTCCAGACAGTTAAAACACTTAATTCTACCTAAAAGCATTGCAAACGAGTCCCGCTTTTTCGTACTTATTGTTATTATTTCAATAATAGGTAGCGTGTGAAAATTAAGTGTAAGTATCGCTTTTATACTTATGAGAAAGAGTATGTAACTGTTTTTGTATTATGTGCGTATTCAGAATTTCAGAGTAATATTCAATATTCAAAAGAAAAAATGGGTACAATAACTCAAGACGAATGGTAAAATGTCGGCTGACACACGATTAAGGAGCAGCAAAAATATCAATGCCAAGAATCGCAAATGGACGCAATATCAGAGTGCTTGATTATAAGTGTTTCCTCGGAAGCTGATAAAAATAAGGAATTTAGGATGATGAAATGGCGTCTAATTGAGATTGAACAAAACTGAAAGTATTGTTTATGTGATATTCAGTAACATATTCCTCCAATATATTATTATTGGTACCATGTGAGTGGGACACTTAAATTTTTAAAAAAGTTAGTAATCTATAACTGATGGTCATAGTAAAAGCGCCCCAGTAGCGTCTTTTCAGCGGTATCAATAGACGTCGCTGGCGTCAGGGCATAGTCGCGCCGACGTTTCATCTACGCTGCGTGTTAACGTTGCGTCACCGCTGCTCGGGCGCCGACGACGCTCATAAGACGCTAGAGAGTGGGATAGTTCTAATAATCTGTCTATAATTCTTCCGCGTAAATTATTAGGAGTAGGGTTTTTTTTTCAGATTCCGTGTTTGGCAAATACTAAATAAATGAAACACTGACTATGTTAAGTTAACTAGGTTACTTTGTTAGGAATCTCATTTTAACGGTGACAATTTGTTTTACCTATTAGGAAGCAAAGTTGTGTTGGTACGTATGCAACACAGTAAGTAAGTAAAGCGTCCCAAGTGCAAAGTAAGAATAAACGGGGCAGTTTGTCTGTAACTATGTAACTTGCGCGGCCCGGCTATTCGTCACGAAACTGCTCGCAGCTTTAGCTGTTTTCTTGTTCCATTCTAGTAAAAGCCTGTATAGCTTGTACTGGAACAATATACGTGAAACTGGCGTTTTGTTATTATAGCCCGCATAGTGCTTCGCACGAATTATTGCACGGTTGAAGGAAAACTAAGTATACTTATAATAATATACATAAAATGCTATGTACTTACTTGCATAGGTATTCTATGTAAGTATGTGTCAAGGGAAGCGATAATAAAGGTACACTTTGTAGTTAATAATTCCACAGCACAACTAGGACTGATTAATTAGCGAATTTTGATCATGAAGATTTTGTACCTACATAATAAAGATTTTTTTTAAATGAGCTTTTTAGGTTCAATTAAGTACTAATTGTTCAATAAGGCATGTCTGAAGTCGATTAAATATTATTGATAATAATGATAATACAATACTTTATTGCACACCAATAAAAGTTTACAAAAGGAAACAAGACAAATACAATTACTACCTATTCGTATAATTAGTCATTACTAACTCGTTCACTTCTCACGATGATATCGTCAACCACACTTAAGATTGAATATTACTAGCGTCTAAAAATTTCACTAGATGCATCGTTTACATATTACCCACTTGGCCACATTGGATTTATTATGCGTAATCTAGTTAACAAGATTCCTGGGAGTTGTTTAAGCTGTAGGCAGCCAGGGGGCTCGTAAGTTAACTAGCTTCCCCGTCAAGCGCTATTCAGGCACAATTTTGTATAGTAGGTATCGTTATCATCAGACATCGCAGTTTTGGGAATGACAAGTAGGGTTTGCTATATCAATAAATTTATCGATATCGAATATATTAACTTATCGATACCTTTAATACTACTGATAGATCCTACGTTCGTTTATAAGTGTGTTTCTTTCGTAAATATTATTTTGGAGACGATCATTAAGTTGGTTAGGTAGGTACGAGTGCGAGTCGGACTCACGCACTGAGGATTCCATACAAACTATGAAAGCGCTACTGTAACAAAAAGATGAACTGTTCTGAGCTACGAACTTAACTTTACCGTGACAGGTCACTGTTTCATGTACTTTAAATACAGACTATATTTTTTTATGATTCAATTACAAATATATAGTTTTCAGTTTTGTTCCTACATTTGTAGTAGGTATAAGACGGTATTACGTGCCAAATTTCATAGTCAAGGAGAAAGCCTGTAAATTTTTATTCCCTTGAGAGTGTCGAAATATACGTTTTTTGCGGCATATACTGCTGTATCTTTTTTACGTTAGTTTAGAAATTTGATTTTTGTACAGCTTCAAGGGACTTTGATTTGAACTCGATACCTCTACGCGTTCCCGAGATAAAGGGGGGTTACCCTCATCTGGCAGAATAATATTGGTCAGAAATACACTTCGCAGAAATACTTTCGGTCGAATGGTAAGATGGCATAAAGGTATAGTTGGCATTACTACTACCTCGCATACGACAAATTTTGCAGCACATTGTTTTGTAGAATATCTCTTTGGCCGACTTTGGTTTAGCATAATTTTATGTACCAATATAATCCTATAGCATACGATTACAATAGCATAATTATTTTCTACTAGCAGAAAAGTGGATTAGGTAAATTTTACTTAGTAGAATGTAGTTCCACCAAATTTTCCATGGCATAATAGTTAGGTATCTTACGTCCCCAACACATCCGACTCGCTATCAAAAAGGAAATATAGTCACAGAGTCACCGAGCGAATCGAGGAGTAGTGTTAGGTATCTTGCCGCCGCGGGGCAACAGCCACTAAATTGTTAATGAGGTCCTGATTCCACCTTAGGGCAGATCCAACTTGGATTAGGGTAGGTACGAGTACGAGCGAAGCGAGGAGGAGTGTTAGGTTAAACTGAGACCCTAACGAGCGAGCGAAGCGAGCAAGCCGCGCGGCAACGACCGGTTACCATACTACTCCATGTACAAAATGGGCTTGACAGCTTTATGCCGCCTAAATATTATGCAAAAAAAATATCTGCGAAAGTACTATCCGTTTAGAAGACTGTTATGCTCATTAACATTATGCCAATATAAGATTCGGTATTATAAAAACCTGCGAAATGATTTATGTCAAAGCATACTTTGACGACGCGGTTGGCGCAGTGGTTAAGCAACTGCCTACTGAGCCGACGGTCCCGGGTTCGAATCCCGGCAAGGGCAAATATTTGTGTGATGAACATGAATATTTGTGCCTGGGTCATGGATGTTCTATGTATTTAAGTATTTATTTATCTATTTAAGTATGTATATCGTCGCCTAGTACCCATAACACAAGCCTTCTTGAGCTTAATTTGGGACTAGGTTGATTTGTGTGGGGTTGTCTGATATTTATTTATTATTTATACTCTGCGTAAGATGTTTCTGCCAAACGTTACTTCTGCCAAGTATCATTATGCGAAACAAATACATATATGTCAAAAAAGTTTCTGCAAGACAATAGTGAACCGATAAAGGGTCTTGACAAACGGGCGGACAACAAAGTGATCCTATAAAGGTTCAGTTTTTTCCTTTTGAGGTGCGTAACACTAAACATAAACTGCAATGGATTCATCAGTCAAGACAAAGACGTTAAACGACCTAAAAGCTTGGCACTTTCATTGTTTATTTGAACAGTGTGAATATTAAATATGGGAAAATAATTTTTAAATACTGAAGAAAACTATGATGACTGTAGTTTTAAAATTAAAAGACAGACAGAATTATCTCTAACCAAGGTATTATGTTGTTAATTTTTTTTACGATCAAAAATAATATATTTACAAACAAAACTTGGAGCAACCACTAGTGTAGGGATAGAGCATTGATAAGTGAGTTTATCAATATGGAAATCTCTAATAATTATCACTCTCGATATTCCGATATCTGGTTATCATAGAGTAGTAGTAAAGTAGAATGTCCTGCTGACATTTTGCTTCATCTATTCATTACCACGAATGTTAATACGAGCAGAGGACCAGGTACTCGCCACTATATTACTAATTTAGCAATTCGTGCTATTAATTTGAGCATTACCATTCATTTTATTTTGACATGAACCAAATTATGTACTACATAACGTCAAATTCAAAATGGTAAGCCATATCACTACGGTATGAATGACAGGAGCGAGAAACATGTCTAATTACTACATTTTCTTTAAAATGTCACTATGCACATAGCAAAAATTGTTATATTTCTTAAATGACATGAAGGTTACTCATTATTTAACGGAAAGAACTCAATTCTGACACCGTCCTGTCATTTCAATAAATTGTATTACCCCTATCGTGGCCTATGTCTACACGTCGACATTGGCGAAACACCTCTTGCTAAACCAGCAAGAAGTGAAAGCCACAGAAGGAAAAAAAAATGTATTATCGAAAATCAACGTTAGGTTATAAAATGTATTGAGACGACAGGTGTCAGAATTCACTTCTTACCGGTGCGCGGCAGGGGACTATAGCGTAAGATCAAAAGTCACTCACATTTGTGGGTAAGCCGATATTTATGGATCATGAATTTCTAAGCCGCTTACAGTTTACAACATTAAGTTTATCCTCTTCGAAACAAATGTAAAAGTTTATTTGTTTGACTTTGGTATGTAATTCCTTTACTTTTTACTCAATAAGTACAAAGTAAACATGAACATTCGTTAATTTATCAACAATGGTTACATAATTTAACTTGAATAAATCCAAGATAACTTTTTGGCTTCGATCTGATTTCATTTTAATAAGTATGTTAGGTGATATCGGTTCAGAAAGGGTCGGAAAGTTAGTTAATCATTTACAATTTATGTTATGCCTAATTGGCATGACACACTTTTGTCTTACCTTGTATTTTTATGTGTCCGTTGAATTTAACAGTCATATTTATTTATAAAGTATAATGTATGAAACACATTTTTTCGAAGTTATCTAATTAGACAATAATAATGAGCCAACTTTTTGTTGTCTTTTATGTATTTTTATCCAATTATTATGTTTTTGTTAATTATGTATGATTAAATTATGTACAATCTACGTATAATCAATGAAATTTTCATGTTTTGAAATATCTTCATTATTGTTCACAGATGCGAGATTCTGCAAATGGATTTTAACAAAAATATGAAGGTAATTATCTGACTTCAGTCCAAAAATAAATTGGACTAATTTTATTGTAATTAAGCCACTCTAAAGCTAGAGTGGCTGTGGAATCAAATTTGTAGATTATACAGGTCGTGAGCTCTATTTAAACAGTATTCCTGTTTGGGTGAAATCATAGAGGTTAAAATCTTGATCTCATGAGACCGGATGAGACACGTTTCTATTGGCTTTTTTTACAGCTCACGAACGAGCTGGGTAGATAAAGAGTGCACTTTTACCTGTTATCACTCCAAACGGTCGCCTGATCCATTGTTCTTTTTTGGTTTCCAATTGGCTAGCCACATGTGTCGGTGCCGGCAATAGTTCCATGGATGCCCTATTGTTCCAGAATTTAACAAAAGTCCTGAAACATTTCTGTTATGTACTATTGTAATGCCCAGATTCAAATTAAAAATTAAAAAAATTGACACTATATGCACCTGATAAATTGAATTTAAAAGGTGTAGTTAAATAGACGCCGGAATGTTTACGTCAAATAGGTCAGGCAATATAATTACAACTGCTTTTTTTTGTACCTTCTCATAATTATTTGAGTCAATTCGTTTGTATTACAACTTGAATCAACGAATGTAAGTTCTCTAATAATATTCAATTATCATGAAGATTGGATATTATACTATGTTTCACCTATGATGAGTTCTGTGACTCTTGAAAGTTTTCCGAATTACGAATACTATGTTCGCAAAATACATTTTTTAAATAATATATATTTTGAAGCAAAATAAAAAAAAAATATATAACTGTACTTTTTTTAAATATATAGTCCATTAAATAGACTTCATCGAATACGATAGAAAAATATTTATTTTTTTAAACCACGAAATGTGTGATACGGAATATTACACAACATTATCGGCAATTAACGCGGTTCATTATTATACTACAGGCCTGTGAGCGTTTCGTTCGGATAGACAGGTTGCAATGTAACCAGACTTCACACGTTCCACGCGAATGAAGCCGTGGTGGGCAGAAAACTGGACAAATATTAATTTTTAAAGTTTAATACAACTTCTCCCGAAATAGGCACTAATAACTCTTAGAAAAATCGATAGTTCATTCGATAAATGGTACATCTCTAAAACTGTCAAACTCGAAACGTCACAGAACTCATCATAGGTGAAAAAGTGTAGTCAAACATACAATTAGTATAGTTATTTGTGTTTATTACAAAAAAATATTACACAGAAAATATATACAAAGAAATTCAAGGAACCTGGGGATAGTTGATCCCCATTTTGATTTTGGACTATTATTTTTATTTTTTACAGTATCGGAGATCTTTTCTAGCCAAAATATTCAAAATTTATCTATTCATTGATAGCTTGAATGAAAACAAGATTATGCTACAATTTAACTTAATATTAAATGAAATACAATATTGTAGACTTTTACCATGTATCCCCCATGTAAGGGAGATTTGTTTACCCCTAATTGGGAGCCTTTTTAACTTTGTCGTAGTCGGGCGAAAAATAATATATCATCGACAGCTCTATGAATCCTAGCATAGATAAAACTTGATCCCTCACGGGGACACATGATTCCGTCATCATGTCACCCCCAAATCAAAAGTTCTCAAGTCTCCCCATATATAGTGTTGTTATAAAACATGCGCTACTCAAAACTATTTATCACGTATTTGAACGTATTCAATGACAATCTACACTTGAATAAACGACTAAAACAACAAACACACTAAAACAATAGCATTTATTTCACTTTTCATTAAATAAATCAAGTTAAAACTTACCGAAAATTAAGTTCGACGCGACACAAATATTTCAACGGCCACCATGTGCAAAATACTGACGTGAGTCACAACGTGCCACGAAAGAACGTGAAGTTAGGTATAAATGCGTTTGGTTGAATTTTAAATTAACTTTAACAAGTCTCCCAAGGGATCTAGTCTCCTCAGGTTCCCCTACTCATAGCCCGGGATATTCAGCAAAATTATATTTAGAAAATTATGTTTGCACTAAGGTCCTGAAAGTTTCAGTTTACACTAATTTTTCTTCAAAGCCCTGTTAGCAAAGTAATAATTATGACAAAGACAAACCGGCGACTTTTAAACGTTATTATGAATTGGAATAATTTAGTACCGCGATTAAGGGAGATGACTTTAAAGTGATTAGTTGTCTAGCAAAGATATTACTTATTTAAACTGGAGCAGTCAAGAAAATTATATTTCTTGATAAATTTAAATTTTCGCAGAATTGGTTCTTGGATTGGATTAAGGGAAGCCCTCTATTATTGTTATGTCAGTTTGAACTAGAACAATTTACCGACTTTTATAGTGCCATTAACATTTACCTGTTTTTTAGATCAAAGGTTTTGGGATAGTCGTCTTTATGTCTTTAACTTTTATTGATATAAAAAATATACACATATATTTAAAGCCACGTTAATCCAGTGCGGGCAATTTTAATAAATAGTTCAATTTACCGATGATATATCCCATATTTTTTTTAATCAATCGTTATTCATTCAGATAAATAAAATAATTATCGAAAGACAATATATTATACAAATCGACGTTGTCCAAAAAAAAGAAATCTATGACCTAGGAACAAATGTTCGATATCGTGACACAAATTTTTAGTTCCCGCACTAGTAATGCGCCAACCACTTCGTTCACGTATTT
Source organism: Apotomis betuletana (assembly GCA_932273695.1). NCBI lineage: Eukaryota > Metazoa > Arthropoda > Insecta > Lepidoptera > Tortricidae > Apotomis > Apotomis betuletana. The sequence goes on from OW026300.1 coordinate 18,895,070, forward strand.
TTCACCTTTGTGCGCAAATCTCACTATTAAAATTAACTGAAAAGCTTTCAAGCACATCCTATTATAGATTGATATAACTTTGAACTAATGATTAAGTAAGTCAAAACCATTCCTCCAGAATTTATCCAACATCTTTAAGAAACTTACAACTTGAATATTTAACTTCTGTACATTTTAAATTTATAATAACATAGCCTGTCTGACTTTGAAGTAATCGTTATTAAATTTAAGTGCCGGATAGAAATAAGTCGAAACTTAATTAAATGTCTATGACTGAAAACCGGTTCCTCCAATTTAATATAGGTAAAGGAGTTTTATCGTAACATCACTTAAGAGACTAGAATTATGGAACCCAAAAACATTTTATCACAGAATTAATTTGGGAAATATTTGATAAAATATGATGGCGGCATACTGTCGCCTAAAATGACGTCACGCGGTAGAATTGTGATATTATGTACAATTGACAAGAAGTAAGTACATTAGTATAATTTACAGGAAGTATGTCTTCTTGTAGTGCTTATGGTTCATTTTGTACATTGTGATCATGTTTAGTAACATTGTTAAAAATTAAAAAATCAGGTTACATTTATCTCGCAAAGAAAACCCACTTAAAAAAGTCATTAAAATTGGTCATTAAATAGCAAAATGCAAATATTACCAAAGTAAGGAACGTATTGATACCGCGCACTAAAATATAATTAGGTAAATATTCTGCACGTGCATATACACCCAGTTTAAATCTTCATTGTACCTTCAATATAAAGTTAGGTCGAGTAAAGATACCTATTTCAATTCATAAACTGAACTTCCTATCTGAAGGGCGTTCCTCTAGACAGCAACAAATCTCTTCAGGATCAAGTACACATTAAACTTTCATCCCCCGTTAACTTTCCCGCGGAACTTTCAACCACTTTATCGCAACTGTAACAATAGGAGTTGGAAACTAACAAATGGGCATTTGCCAGAGTTAAATGACGGGGAAACCCATGGTAAATCCAGGTCTCTTGTTATGCTAATTGTGTCCGAGATAACATGAAAGTGAGTTTTTAGTTCAACAGTTCCTTTAAAATTTAAATGCTGTCTTTTCACCCGCGCGTGTATCTCATACACACACTCAGACAAAGACAGCATTTCTTTTTGATACATATACCAATTTGCAGTACAGAAGTAATTCAATTACGGAATAATTTATTTTGGTCAATAGATATTAAAAAATACCACTCAAGTTCAAGACGTGCTCGTGCGTCGAGAGTTCCGTCCACAACAACACAAAATGATTTTGTAGTTTGTTAGTTACAACTACAAATTCACGATTACGGTTATTCTTCCTTTATTTCTGCCATACATTTGATTGTTTCCTGCCGCTCATGAGTATATAGGTTAGCGGGAAGTATCCTCTAGGTTTTGATTCCTTTGTCTTGACATACAGAGAACGAAGTGATCCTATAAAGATTCCGTTTTTATGAGGTCTATAGAAGTACTGTTGTAGCATGATCCACGATGATAAATAAATAATTATGTTTATCTACTTCAAAAAAGGAGGAGGATATTTGTGTTTGTTCGACCAATTTTTTTTCGATTGTATTTTCAAAAATTATATTTATTTAGGGATTGGTGTCAATTAATTTATTTTGATTCAGCACGACTCAAAATATATTTTTCAATAATCATAATTAAATTTGTTATGATTATCGATACAAATTTAATAATGAACACCGTTGAAGTTCGTCGATTTAGTCACAAATTCAATTGGTATTTCGTATAGACGTGTAGTATCGAGTTTGAGAACTACGATGCTACAGACAGACATACAAATACACAAATACAGAGATGCACACCTGCACATCCTGTTTTTTTTTGTCGGGGGTTAAAATATTATTCATTTTTGTTTGTGACCTGGACATATTTGTGGCCTTTATCACCCTCATGAGGAGGATATGGCTCTAAATTTTGAAACATTGCCGCACATGTCGTTTAAAATTGTTGAGACTTCCCTGAAATAGGTACATAATAAATAATAATAATAATAAATAAATATCGGACAACCACACACAAATCGATCTAGTCCCAAATTAAGCTCAAGAAGGCTTGTGTTATGGGTACTAGACGACGATATACGTACTTATATAGATAAATATATACTTAAATACATAGAACAACCATGACCCAAGCACAAATATTCGAGTTCATCACACAAATATTTGCCCTGGCCGGGATTCGAACCCGGGACCGCCGGCTCCTCAGTAGGCCGGTGTCTACAAACCGACCCAAACGCGTCGTCAAACAACAATACATACATAATTATGTCTACAGTAAAGGTCTCATCATATGCCTAAATTAGACAGGTGATAATAAATATTTACGCCAAACATTGTTTAAAATGCTGGATTAAATATAAACGTCACTTGGAAAAAAAAAACATGCAGTCGTATTTCGTTTATTCTATAATTATATTCTCGAATAAAAACGAGTTGAATGGATTTTTTCGTTTTTCTCGAAACACTTTTTTTTTTCAATTTATGTTGTTTAATGTTAAATTTATGCTGCGTCTAAAGCATATGACACGAAGTGATGAGATATAGAACAGATGTCATTAGGAACGTTAAATTTAGCCCCAGGGCCAGGCGGGGCGCACTCCGCGATAAACTTTTCCCGCTACAAGTACATGCCGGTGGCCTCATGCATGGGGACTATTCAGTGGCTGCCATGCTGTGTCTCGGAACGCACGTACACGAAATTCGCGCGCACGCTCTTCCGATTTATGTACGTCGCAAGTGAACGTTCCTCATTCATCTGTTGATACCAGTGTTATATTATAATATAAAGTGTTTGAATGAGTAAAAAGACAGCGAAAAGATATTGTATCGCAGCGGGTTGTAGGAACAATGATCCCGCTTCGATTGTAGTAGATCGCATTCAATTTTTCTTTCTTAATTTACCTTTGTGTCATTATTTATAAAAATAAAAAATGTGGTATTACCACATAAAAAAATATGAATCGATAAAAAGATTCTATACAAATATATAATAAGTAGTTACTGAATAATAATAAAAAAACATATTGCAGGTGTATCTACTTCCATATTTAACACTGGTTACTCAGATCAATTTTAATTGTTAAGTACTTATGTAATTTTGAATTGATTATTTACTGATATTTGTCAATTTAAATTCTAGTAAAATAAGTATGTCTACTACTAAATCAACAATCATAGAGGTTTTTATAATAATATTTGATATGAAGTTTGTAAAATTACTAGTAATGAATAAACGATTGAGTGATAGTTTGATAAGTAAGTATATAAAATATATAAATAATGAGTTAAAAGAAATGTATTGGAAGTGATCCCTAATAGGGATAAGTTCGCCTTTGTACATGTTTTATTTGTTACTAGCGACCCGCCCGGCTTCGCACGGCACGGCACGGTGCGTCCGTGCGTATTTTTAAAGATCGAAGCATACATAGGGGCAGACAGACAGACGAGGAAACGACTTTGTTTTATACTAGGTGTGTAGTGATGAATATATATATGAATAAATAAATAAATATCGGACAACTAAGCAAAAACAAAATGAAGCTCAAGAATTTAATTGCATGTTAAGGTAACGCATTCGTTGCATTATTTTATTATATTATACGTATTAAAATGTTTAAAAATAAAGCTAAAATGTTTTGCAGCCTGGTGGTGGATTCAATTCGTCCAAATTCTGAGATTGATTACTTTATAGTTGAATAATGAAATAATTAATATAATGTATGAAGAATATAAATATATTGCTCTCTATATTGAATGCAAGAAATAAATAGGAAATACATTTTTATTTTTAGTCGTTGACAGCCCTCGCTCTCGGCGACGCGGCAAGCGAGCCAATTCATTTTCACCGTTGGCACGCAGCTTTAACGTTCCGTTTGGCTTGCGCTGGGGACGACGACTTTAGAAGGGCCATAAATCATATTTTTTTGGCTAAAAAAAGCGGCTTTTGTAAAGATCAAAGTAGTGTGCCTTCTGTACTTGTACTATTATCTATTCTGTGCCAGGGCTAACAAGGACACATTAACCAATTACGCCGTCGGACTCATACCCGAACCATTAAAATGTTCATCAGTTTCCAATTCGTCCAGTCGCTCTGAAGCGTTACACTTTTTTTTCTATTTAGTATCAAAAATATTGTTCAGTAGATATATATCTATTAAATATATATATATATATGTCCCTAAGCTGTAAGCATTTGTTTTATATGTTAACGAGAAAAAAATTCAAATGTTGACTCAAAACGTAACCGTATGTTTATGTTTCTGTTATCAGGGCTTAAAATATATTCAGTCAATATTACAGATTATTAATTTATAAATTGGTCAACCGTGCTACATACTTATTTAATTAAGAATACTGCTTTACTCTCTCTTAGTAGATAATAGTATTTTATATAACAGTTGTAAATATTAGAGTTAGTAGCTATATAATTATGACAGAAAAAGTATTTGAGTGTAAAAAGACATTCATATACACACTTGTATCTATTAAGCTTTTGGTCTTCATTCATCAGTCCGAAAGCCCCAAATATTTATTTTTATCCTTAAAAATATGAATGGCCAAATTCACCTCTGGTGATGTAAGATTTGATATTTTTTAAAACATGAAATCATCTCTTTTACTTTTTAATGGAAATTTAGCCTGATCAAAGTGGCTACTTAACCCTTAAAATGTTGCCAATTTATTCGCCCGCCCAAACCGGCAACATCTAATAAATACGTGGTCCGGGTAAATGTACGAAATTGTATTTCAAAACGGATATTTCAAGGAGCGGGAATTTTATTAATAAGTTAAAAATAAAATTATTTTATTAACAGGGGCTAGGTCTGTGGCAAACGTGTGAGCAGCAAAACATAAAATATTTAAGTATGTAAAAATATCGTCAAAGATGTTTTTCACTTTACATATTAGTTAACTTTATGTGTAAAAAAACAGATCACTTTCGTTTTTATAGCGATATACATAATACATGTATTATAGTTACCTATATTAAAATAAAGATTTTAAATGTTTGAACTAAAAAGACAAACTATAGCAGACAATTTTCCTTAATTAAGAAACTGTTCAAAATGTTTATAAAATTAAATATGTAATGTCTCATTATTCATAAAATGGGTACACCAAAATTAAAAAAAAAAAAAAAACGGTGCGATTCCCGATTTCTTCCACCAGATTACGCATAATTTTTTCTTTGTGCTTTGGTCTTTGTATCAATGGTAGATCCAATATGAACATAATATTATTAATTATACAACGCTAGAAGATCGTGAACAGCTAATTTTAATATTAAATTGCATAATATTGTTGTAAAGTCGTTATCTTTGAATGGAAGCAAACGAAGTGACCCTTTGTTAACCTGTTGGGATAGACAATTAGGTACGGTGAAAACTTGGCCGGTAACAGCGTAATGGAAACGGGTACGATGCTATAATTTCCCTTATATAGCTGTTAATGGACTGTGATACCTTTTTGAATGATGGATGGCATTATTAATGGAGTTTGAATAAAATTTACCGACGTTAAAGTATATTTTTTGTAGCGTACCACCATTTTTGAATTAAAATCTGCAAAAAAATGACGATTGACAATATCAATATTTTTAAATAAAAGGGATAAGAGATATTTATTTTCTATATTGAAATGATAATAATAATACGTAGATAATTTAGTTACCTGGGTTTGGTGCGTATCAAACCATATTACAGTAAATAATTGTATTACAACACAGATGTAACTGTAAAAACCGATTAAATGACGACAAATAGGAATTAACACCAGTTTAATGAAGCGTAGTGATATGGGTCAACTTTATTACCCTCTCAATTGCTTTTGGTAACTGTGGCTACCTGTCACTGCTCTTATTTTATTATATAAATAGAGCTCAACTCAAAATTGGAAGCAATTGAGTGGTTACACATAGCATCATTGAGATTTTGGAACGGACGTGTCAAGAATAGTAAACAATTAAACATGTCAAGAATATTCAATATTCAAGGTAATATTTCCTCTATACTTTCCGGCTGCAATACGTTGTAATACACCATTTTGATGTGCCCAAAAGAGCACAGAAAGCCCATAAGAGCCCAAATCAAGTCGTTCGGGACACTCGGCGCTAGGCACTCTAATCCTCTTACCCTAACGCCACAGAAGCCTCTCTTATGCCTTACTTGCACATTTTTTAAGAAAACGTAATATTTTACTGACGTACGTACGTGACGGCAATGGCAACACGAGAAACCTTAGCGCAGATAATAAACATGTCGGGTATTGAAGTCCCGCGTGTTGTTATTCATTCATTTTGGTCTAACGTTGGATTCTGTGTACCTCTATCTTTACCGTCACTTGATAAATTTATCATTTCAACTGTATATTTAATAGTACATTACATACCTAGGGCGGTGAATTTGTGAATGACCCAGATTGCAGGTGTTTGTGGCCCGAACCGAAGGTGAGGGCTATAAATATGCTATGGGGCTAAGAATGACCACCCGTGGTTTGTCTAAAGTTTTCCGTCTTGACTTGGCCAGGAACTAAGATTTTCTGCTTACGGCCTAGTGTGACATCATAACCCATTTATGGCTTGTCACTCTTGTCAGTCATTTATCATTTCATCTATCGTCATTTCGCCTACTTGGGTAAAAGTAAAACATCTGTAAATGGCCAGCTACGCGTGTACCAGCATACAATACTTAAAATCCCAACCATTTAGGCATGATGATGGCACAACGACACAAGATACAAAGATGAAACAAAAAAAAAAAAGATTTTTCGTGAAAAACTGTGCGAGGCGCGGCGCATGAGTATCAGTGGACGATTTTTGCCAGATAAGAGTATGAAAGAATGAAGTAGAAATAAATTTTAATCGAACGCATTAGACAAAATCTCAATACTAACTTAAACATTCAGACTATTTTTTTTTTTCCTTTGTCTCGAAATGGTCTTATCTCAAGCTCAGCATAATGCTAGCTCGAAAGCCAGCCTGATCTTCCGGTGAGTCCATATAGTATAGTATGGTGATGATGATTTCATTGTCGCGATCAGCATATAAAATTTATTTACCAATCGCCGGTAATTACTAAGGCTTCATTTCCCCGTGGAAGCCACCCATGTTGGTTAATATTACCTCCATTAATAGCTCTTTTATAGAATTAAAGTGTTGGCGAGATAATTCCATTGAACAGCGGATACCTTGGAAACACTACTTACTACTTATACACCTTGTAAGTACGGTCGATAATGCCTTGTTTCGATAAGGTTACGTTAGTGAAAGGCCGCATACACGTGTACATTTGTATGGTAGGAAACATTTAGTTGGCTTCCGGTGGGTATTTTGCCGTTAGCAATTTTCCGCTGCAAAGACGGGAGAATAGATTTTTACGGAAGCCAAAGAAGACGATCTACATCTGCAGATAATTAACCAATAGCGAAATGTTACAAAATAAAGAGCGCAAAAGTATTTTTTTATTCTCTTTGCATACGAATTTTATTTTATTGGTTGTTTGTGTAAAATACGACGCAGTTGGTCTTAGGGATGGCGACGTGACCAACCGTCGCACGTGCGCTTCCACAAAAGCGGAAGACTGTGCCCTGAAAAATTATGTATCGAAGTTGTTAACATTACTTTGTTGGAATATTGTACTGTGCGCTGAGCTAACTGAATTTTGCCGTGCTTGTAAACCTAACCTAAGATTTAACCGAATATCTAATATTTAACCGAATCCACTACGAAATTTTAGCGAATGAACCGTCATGCATAAAAATTGCGTGAGTAAGAAAATATACTCAGCATTTTGATATCTTTTAGCTGTGTAATTCAGATGCAAAAATAATATATGGAAACACCCTTTCTCAACACATATTCCTTACAAGATTCCGACTGTGTTTTGTACACCTGTGCTACTGAAAATTATTTTGGCAAGACTTGGTAAATTAATCTTCCTAAGGCAACTTACGAGTAGGAGGGAAGAATAATGGCTTTCTTATTATATTTTTCGCGACTTTAATCCTAATATAGTGTGCAATAAGAATCTTGTGCACTTAGAAGGATATAAAGGCACAATAAAGGTTTTGATATATTGGTTTTATCAAAACTGAAGTGGCTTTTGTGCATTGATAATTTTATTGACCGAGCGAGAGAAGTGAGCGCATCGTATCCGTTTCAGCTTGGGGCTTGTGCACAAATCACGTGAGGTCTTTTCGGCTACTTTTTGACCACCCCCCTTCCCCCCTGGTGATATTTGGTGAGGTTCTTTGCTAACCCCCCTCCACCTCACTACCTCACGTGTATTTTTTCCCGCCAAAATTCTTAAAATAGACTCGCTATTTTGAAGTATTTAACATCATCATCATCATCATCATCATCATCATCTCAGCCATAGGACGCCCACTGCTGAACATAGGCCTCCCCTTTGGACTTCCATATATACCGGTTGGAAGCGACCTTAATCTTTTTTTCTTAGTTCGTTCCCAGTAGAAAAATACACGTGAGGTCTCCTTATGGGGCTCCCACCCCCAACGTGATATATCGTAATTTTTTTGTGACCCCCGTCCACCTAATTGAACCTCACGTGATTTGTGCACAAGCCCTTGGCCATACATTATTTCGTATGTCCGAATTCCGAACGTTCGAATATCCGGCTTTTTCGCCTACATATCGCATTTCTCAACCAATTCTGTGAGCATGTTCGATAAATATACCTATTAAATAGGACTTTTCCATAGAATCAATTTTTCGAAACTTTTTACAAAATGGCTGAGATTTTGAGGTTGAAAAAGTTAAAATGATATATTTCAGCCATTTCAACAAAATGATCAGGAGGTCATTTTTAAAATTACAAGAAATAATGTAGTAATTTTGTACTTAAATCGAACAAGACCATTCGACAGTTTAAATTCCTACTTATTGTACTTAACGTTTAAAATGTCTTAAGAGGCCTTATTCCTTTTAAAATACTGTTTGTTTTAGTCATTTTTCTCTATGATAAAACATGTTTCTTAACATTTTGTTGATGTTACTACCTAGAACAGGGCTATTGAGATTTATTGGTATATATCTGAAACCTACTGTTTGAATTATTCATTGATAATTTTTGTTTCAAAAACTACTCTAAATTGACCAAATTCACGCGGAAAATTCGTTTTTTCAACTTATTTTCGACTGCACCTCCACCTAGAACTCGGGGAATAGTATTATTCACTTCAAAAAGTTGGTTGAAGTTATCAATATATTTGTCATAATACGAAAAAAATAAATTTTAAAAGGAATAAGGCCTCTTAACATATACAATCCGTTATCTTTCTTTATGTGAAAGTGTATTTGACAACATTAAACAGTGTAAAACAGTAAAAAAATCCAAATATTTTATTTAATATATCTATACATCTGCTTTGAATACTTAGATATATCCAAAACATAAAAACACAATTCAATTTTCGGTATAACTATGATTTAAGTTTTTAAAATTACCTTCAGAAGAACGCATATGTTTAAAGGAAAAAATCAATAATTATTAAAATCATTTAGAAGTATTTGGACTGCTCAGACTCATTGTACTCGATGACAATAGAATGGGACCGACTTCATTTCACAGACATCTATTGTACAAACCAGACCTCTGTGAAATACAAATTGGTTGACAAATGAATTTCAGTGGGAGTATTTCCAGTTAGTTCTGCTATTTGAGTTTGCCTTTGCAATAGTCATTGTAGGTAAGTATACGGTAGGCGACAGGCGATATAAAATTATAACCGGTTTAACGTTGTTTTAGTACTATCATTTTTAGGGATCGTTTCAGTCAATCGGGGTAATTTTGACCTTTCCTGATAACATTGACCCACCCTTGCACACAGCCAGTTTTAATTGTTTTACTGCTTCATCGCAAATATAATTAGTTATTTCAAATTGTAAATAATAATATGTATGTTTTAGTTAGCTGTTGATATACGTTATCTATGCGCTGTAGTAGTTAAATCAATTAAAACTGGCAGTGTGTAAGTAACGTATCGGCCATTGTAATACGGACGTAACTAAGTTACCCCGATTGACTGTATATTTGTTATGTTATGATTCATATTTTTCAGTTGAATAGTATTATAGGATGGCTGACCCTTCATGTGACTAAGCACAATTTGTTGATCATTTACGCCAATATAATTAAAATTCTATTTCATCATTAGAAAATGGCTTGTTATTTATACCTAAGGGCTCATATTAGATATGCGCTCTCTCATCCGCCTGTCATTTCGTGGAGATTTAAGTAGCTTAACGGAGACACCACGAGTTGACGCGACCAGCGCAGCGGCAGCGGTTAGCGTTGAGCGGTTTAAAACAAAATCATACTGATGCATGAAGCATGCCACCAACCGCCGCGCGCGGTGCCGCTCTAGTGGTTTTTGCCGAGCGAATTGCGGCGCGGCGGGAAGAAATACATCGGCGACTAGGAAAAATGCCACGACTTCAGAGAGGCGCGGGCGGCGGTTCACGCGGACCATGGCCGTGACCATGCCACGTACACCGCGCGGTACGTGGCATGGTCACGCGCCGCTCACGGCTAAGACCAAACTCGTGCCATCTCCGTCGCCGCCCAATATGTCCATATTTAAAACACCTGACGAGGTGTAATTTAGACTAGTTAGTTACCCTTGTTAAGTAAACGGACACCCCTCCGCTTTATCTAACAATTTGTGACTGAACCCCAGATGATGCTTTCAAGTGTAAAGCTATTTCATTAAGATCAAGTTTCATATTCATGAAGGTTTCATCAAGGTGAAACGTCAGTAAAAAATATTATGCATAATTAAATCTATAACAACATTGCCTAGTTAACATATCTATATTTTTATAGTGTACTTAATACTAACTATATACAATATATAAGTTTTAATAATTAAATCTAACTAATACTTAATTTAAAACTTATAACTAAACTTAATTCTAATAAAAACAATGTTGTCAAAATAAATTTATTAATATGTATTTACATTACGCATAAATAACAGACAACATTAAAATAATAAAAACAATAATATACAAAATTTATAATAACATACTTTGTATGTAAAGCGGACAAGCGCACCGAATTTTGTTATTAGATAGTTGCATTCCTTATCTCGGTGTGCCGCGCGGCTACGTCACGGCGACCGGTTTGCTGCGAAGCAAACGGCGGCTGGCCGGTGCACCGCGCTAGTACTTATGACGCTTCGACACTGAATGCATGTCGCTCGTACGCAAAAACTAATAACAAATACTCTCGCGCGCTGACGCTAAATATTAATAATTGTGCTTGTGCTTGTGTATCTTTCTTCTCTGTGCTTTCGGACTTCCATCTGGCAAAATTATAAACTTTCTCCTTCTGTATATTTTCGTGTCTGTACTTTGGTACAATAAACCGTGTTGAAATATTTATGGATCATTATTTCGACCCCGAAGAGGAAACCTCAACCACGGCCAGCCTCACTGGTGACCCCGAGAAGGAACAAATCATGCCAAATAACGAAGCAGAAGTAAGCAGAGTTGGAGTGCGGGTACCGCCATTTTATCCCGATAAGCCAGCGCTTTGGTTTGTGCAGCTCGAGAGCCAATTCGTGCTATCAAATATAACGGCTGATGCGACTAAGTTCCACTATGTGTTGGCACGGCTGGATTCAGCTACGGCGTCGATAGTGGAGGATGTTATTACGGCACCAGTGGCATCAGATAAGTACGAACAATTAAAAACCGAGCTCATAAAGCGGTTGTCAGTTTCACGGGACAAGAGAATCCAGCAGATACTGACAAATGAGGAATTAGGAGACCGGAAGCCGTCGCAGTTCCTCCGGCATTTGACGAGCTTGGCAGGTTCGGGCGTCCCCTCTGAATTTATGCGATCCATATGGACTAGCAGACTACCCACAAGTACGCAGAGCATCATCGCGGGCCAGTCGAAACTACCGTTGGACGAGGTGGCCGAACTAGCCGACAGGATTCACGAGGTCGTGCCGTCGCCCCCGCAGATAGCAGCAGCAAGTTCATCAGCAGCGTCATCACCGCCATCGGCATCAGATCCCCTGCGCCAGGAGGTGGCAGCATTATGCCGGCAAATGAAAATGATGATGTCAAAATTCGACCAGTCATCGCAACAGCGTGGGCGTTCAAGGACACCTGGAGGACAGAGCAGACGTGGGCGATCATCATCAGCACGGAGGTCGAATTCGAACTATAGGAAATTCCCAACGTGCTGGTATCACCACAAGTTCGGGGACAAGGCGACACGGTGCGTGAAACCATGTGACTTCGCGGGAAACGGACGGGGCAATCTGTAATGGCGGCCGACGACTGCCCCAGTACCGGTCGCTTATTTGTTACAGACCAGCGATCAAAAACACAATTTCTAGTGGACACTGGTAGTGATTTATGTGTTTTTCCCGTGTCTAAATTAAAAACTAAATATAATAAAACTGATTTAGTTTTAAGTGCAGCGAATGGTACAAATATTAATACATATGGCTATGTTAATTTTATATTAAACCTAGGCTTACGCCGTGACTTCGCTTGGCGATTTATTATTGCAGATGTAACGAGGGCGATAATAGGGGTCGATTTTTTATCGCATTATGGGCTGGTCGTCGACGTGAGGAATCAGCGCCTCATCGATGCCGCGACATCGCTTGCGACCCCGGCTTTGCTTGCGCGAAAATCAGAAGACGTCACTTCGGTTAAGGTAATGTCTGGTGATTCTACATACCACACTATACTCGAGCAGTATCCCGAAATAACACGTCCACCTGGTATACATCGCACACCTACACATAGTACCGTACACCATATACGTACTACACCTGGCCCGCCCGTATCAAGTACACCTCGTCGTCTAGCGCCCGATAAATTAAAAATAGCCAAGGCAGAGTTTGACGCAATGTTGAAAAGCGGCATCTGCCGGCCGTCAGAATCTCCATGGTCCTCTCCACTTCACCTGGCCCCAAAGAAGAACGATGGGTGGCGTCCGTGTGGAGATTACCGTATGCTTAACGCCCGTACCATTCCGGATATGTATCCGATTAGGCACATACAGGATTTTTCCCACAGTCTATCTGGTTGTACGATCTTTTCTACTATAGATCTGGTCAAGGCGTACAACCAGATCCCTGTCAACCCTGAGGACATCGCGAAGACCGCTATAACCACACCGTTCGGGTTGTTCGAATTCCCTTACATGGGATTCGGACTCCGAAATAGTGGCCAATCCTTTCAGCGATTCGTCGATGAGATGCTCAGAGGACTCGACTTTGTATATGCCTATCTCGACGACTTCTTGATTTTCTCGCAGGACCAGGAGACGCATGAGCAGCACTTGCATCAGTTGTTCCGCAGGCTCAAGGAATTTGGGATGGTGGTAAACCCAGCTAAGTGTGTCTTTGGCGTATCTGAGGTTATCTTCCTCGGATACCGTATAACAGCTGATGGAACCACACCGCTACCATCGAAGGTCGAGGCCATCCAGAAGTTCCCTATGCCGAAAACAGTTAAGGAGCTGCGTCGTTTTCTGGGGATGGTGAACTTTTACCGCAGGTTTATTCCAGGTGCGGCCAAGTATCAGGCACCCCTGAACGCATTACTAACTGGCTCGGTGAAGGGTTCTCACCCCGTTAATTTCTCCCCACAGGAAATCGACGCGTTTCAGGCGTGCAAGGACAGTCTTTGTCAAGCAGCTATGTTAGCTCATCCGGACTGCCACGCGAAACTAGCTCTGGTGACAGACGCGTCAGACAAATCCATCGGGGCCGTGCTCCAGCAGTTAAAGGAGAACGAGTGGCAGCCGTTGGCATTCTTCTCGCGAAAGCTAAGTCCAGCACAGGTAAAATATTTACCTTATGATCGCGAGCTGTTGGCGATTTACGAGAGCGTGAAGTACTTCCGGCATATGGTGGAGGCTCGTGACTTTACGATCTACACCGATCACAAGCCGATCACGTTCGCGTTCCACTCTCGTAAAGAGAAGTGTTCCCCACGTCAGTTCAGACACCTTGACCTGATAGCCCAATTTACTACGGACATTAGGCACATCTCTGGAAAAAACAACGTCGTGGCGGATACACTATCGCGGATAGACGAAATCTCGCAGCCAGTCACAGCGGAGAGAATAGCAGCAGCTCAACAGGCAGATCAAGAACTAGGACAGCTACGAGAGGCAGAGTCGTCACTACAGCTGGATAAGGTGAAAATACCCGGTTCTCAGAGTCATCTGTACTGCGACGTCAGTGGTGCTACTCAGAGACCATTTATACCCAAAAACCTACGCAAACCAGTGTTCGACAGTCTTCACTCTTTGAGCCACCCCGGAGCCAACGCCACCGCCAAATTAGTCGCAGAGCGTTACGTCTGGCCTGGCGTCAAAAAGGACTGCCGAGAATGGGTACGTACATGTCTCGCATGCCAGCGGTCCAAGGTCACACGCCACGTCTCAGCCCCTTTAGGTAGCTTTAAATTACCCAGGGCGAGGTTAGCATTTATACATATAGACCTGGTGGGCCCATTACCTTTATGCCAGGGGTTCCGCTACTGCCTCACAGCCGTCGATAGGTACACACGATGGCCAGAGGCAATACCGTTGGCGGATATGTCAGCTGAGACGGTGGCACGAGCTTTGCTGAGCAGCTGGATAGCTCGTTTTGGTTGCCCAGCGGATATCGTGACGGATAGAGGACGTCAGTTCGAGTCGGCCCTATTCCAGCAGTTATCTGCCATGGTTGGTTTTCAGCACCGTCGAACGACTGCATACCATCCAGCTTGCAATGGTCTCGTGGAAAGGTTCCATCGGCAACTTAAAGCTGCCATAACCTGCCATGGGAGTAGCAACTGGGTGGAATCGCTTCCTCTAGTTTTACTAGGGATACGGAGTGCCTATAAAGAAGACATTCAGGCTTCAACGGCTGAACTTCTTTATGGCCAACCTCTGCGCCTTCCAGGTGAATTTTTTAACCCTCGGGAGGATGAAACCACCGATGTGACAGATTATTTGTCACGACTTCGCGGGTTTGCAAGGGATTTACATCCATCACCTGCGTCGCGGCACAGTGGTAAGCGCAACACCTTCATATTTAAGGACTTATCCACATCAGCTCAAGCCTTCCTTCGGGATGATACGATAGGTGGGTCCCTAAAACCTGCATATACAGGGCCATATGAAGTTATCTCCAGAGGTGAAAAAGTGTTCAAAATATTGTTAAATGGCAAACAGGTAACAGTATCAATAGACCGCCTTAAGCCGGCCTTTATACTACGTGACCCTGATACAACACATCACACATCACCGAACAGCAACACACACAGTCATCACCTTAATTCACCCGTAAATCACCAGATATTACCAAGTACCAAGGACGCCGCAATAAAAAAAACGCGATCGGGACGTCAAATTCGATTTCCCAATTATTATCGCCCTTGACGGTCTCTGGAGGGGGGTGATATAGTGTACTTAATACTAACTATATACAATATATAAGTTTTAATAATTAAATCTAACTAATACTTAATTTAAAACTTATAACTAAACTTAATTCTAATAAAAACAATGTTGTCAAAATAAATTTATTAATATGTATTTACATTACGCATAAATAACAGACAACATTAAAATAATAAAAACAATAATATACAAAATTTATAATAACATACTTTGTATGTAAAGCGGACAAGCGCACCGAATTTTGTTATTAGATAGTTGCATTCCTTATCTCGGTGTGCCGCGCGGCTACGTCACGGCGACCGGTTTGCTGCGAAGCAAACGGCGGCTGGCCGGTGCACCGCGCTAGTACTTATGACGCTTCGACACTGAATGCATGTCGCTCGTACGCAAAAACTAATAACAAATACTCTCGCGCGCTGACGCTAAATATTAATAATTGTGCTTGTGCTTGTGTATCTTTCTTCTCTGTGCTTTCGGACTTCCATCTGGCAAAATTATAAACTTTCTCCTTCTGTATATTTTCGTGTCTGTACTTTGGTACAATAAACCGTGTTGAAATATTTATGGATCATTATTTCGACCCCGAAGAGGAATCCTCAACCACGGACAGCCTCATTTTTATATACGACTCAATTACCTTAAGACGCATGAAACCGCTTACTACACGTTATTAATATTGCAGATCTAATAACACGACATGTATTTAATGTTTCGCATTGTATGCCTCCACAGCATAACGTAGTCTTAATCCCGAAGCCGTATAATCCATCCGTTCCCCTAAAGCTGTCAACGTGTCTTTGCCTAATTCGCGGGGTTATCTCACTTCACAATTTAATTATACACATTAACATATTTACGTGCTGTTATCAACCTTCGAGAACGAAATTGGTTGAAAAACTTCGTGACGCTCCGAACAGAATTTCGAAGTAATTTCCGTATGGTAGTTTCTTGAATATATCGAGTGTTCTAAATTGAACTTACACAGAAGACGACAGAGTGAACTTTTCACTCTACTGTACTCGAGTCTGAGAAAATTGTCTTATTTTCGTTCTAAATTTTCGACATGCTTGGTGTCAAACTGACAGCCTTATCGCGAAAACTTTTCCTTACAACCTGCGATCCTACTTAATTTTGCTTTGTATCCGCCTGAGAGTTTTAAAATACTTAAAGTTGTAAACTCTCATGTATATTTGATTCCCGAAGAAAAGTGCTTCTTATTCTATTGTTAAGTAATTTTCGGATAACTCAAAGCTCATTTTCTGAAACAAATAACAAAAAACTTCTAGACTTTTATGATTTGGTATTTGTATCAGAGTACTGGAATAATCGGGAAAAAAATCTGGAGAAAAGCTTTATAAATACAATTTTATTACCATTAGAGACGAATTCCGACGGTATTGATAGGTATAATTATAATATTAAAGCGTGCCGAGCACTTTAGGTTTTTGTATGATCATTAAAAATCTATACTGTAATACAATAGAGAAACTATGAAGAGGAATATCGAGAAGTCTCACAAAGGAGACAGTTCTACTCGCAGTATCCTGGCGAGATTAAACTCGCAAGTAACAAAGTCACCTATGCGCTTTAATGGCAATCGGCACGGCGCACAGCTCGCAAAACTCGTGGCCAATCGCGATCACGAAACCTAAGACACAACTTTGGTGACCTGCGATCGGTAAGTTGTATACCTATCAGGTGATAGATACTTGACAAAGCATGCCTCACTTTTTGACAAGATTTTGTGAATTAAAAAAAAATTATCAAAAAAAAGAACCGACTTCTGTAAAACTAAAAAGCCAACAATAACCCGTTCAAGTACAGATTACATTTGACTCACCCTTCGAAGTCGATCCCAAACCACTCAGTTCTTATATATATTATAGTTTACGCGAGGTTTGGCACCGACTTCGAAGGGTGAGTCAAATGTAATCTGTACTTGAACGGGTTATTGTTGGCTTTTTAGTTTTACAGAAGTCGGTTCTTTTTTATGTTAAATTTTTTTTTTTTTGCTTTTTAGTGATTCGTATGTGTGTTCATCATCAGTTTCCTTACACCAAATCCTATTTACTGAATGTAAATTCTTGACTTTATCAATAAATTACCGAAAGCGCCGTACATGTCCCTATAACATTTGAAGAGTTCCCTCGATTTCTCCAAGATTCCATCATCAGATCCCGACTTAGTGCCAACGGGACCAACTCGGAGTTATACCCTTTCGATAAAAAAAAAAAAATTAAAATCGGTTCACGATTCTCGGAGATATCGAGTAACATATAGAAAAAAAAAAAAAAAATAGTTTTTTTTCGAATTGAGAACCTTCTCCTTTTTTGAAGTCGGTTAAAAATAATAATATTGCTTTGCTAATCCGAGATATAATATCGTGCCAATTAATTTGTGCTAACCCGTTATACTTATTTGCGTATTTTTCATGCATTACATGAATTTAATGGTTCCACCCTCCCACCACGATAGGAAAAATAAACACGCAAATAAATATAACAAACCACCATCATAATAAGAAAACGTACTCGACAATTGTTTCGCCCCTCTTCGAGGCATCATCAGGAGATGTTGACGGTCTGGAGTCCGACGACGTCACGTTTCGCATAACGGGTTAGCACAAATTAACTAGCACGATATTATATCGCGGGTGAGCAAAGCAATATTATTATTTTAATCAATATGGATTTCCGTAAAGTACGCCTGATTCAATTAATTAAGATTATGTGAATGCGAATATGGTGGATTTATTTATTACGAGACTAACGCTATCGCCAACACTGGTAAATCGCAAAACTTCACTATTTAGATGTGAATGGCGTGAGATGGAGATGTTCCGCACTGGATTTTGCGGTAAATTACAAAATCAAATAGTTTTTAGTCAATATTAACGTCTGGTTTCGATTTAAAATTTGGCACAATTCTTATATAGCGAGTGTGGTAACCAACATAGCATGTCGACAATAATTAGGTTGTGTGTGGTTTCATCTTGTTAAATATTGATTTCAAATTTAATAACACTAAAATTGTATTCGTATTGAGTTTAAACTTTAAGTTTGTGTACACATTTGGTAACTGTAGGTACTACATAGACGTTGTATATGTATAGACATGCTTGCTATTGATTAGGCTGCAGTATTTTTAGATTTTTTTGAGACAATAACGTGACCAAAATGGAACTACTTATACATATCACGTTGTGCGTACATACGCAAGAGTTGCAATATTTTGAAAGAAAAATGAAAGATTTTAAACACTGCATTAAACTAAATAGTTGCCAGATAAGTTGTAAATCCTGAAAAAGATATTTTGTTTGTGGATGCTAAAATTAGAAAATTTGTGGTACTTTGATTCCAAGTAACTAATGTGATAGTGTTACTTATTTATTCCATTGTACTAATTTCATGGTAAATTGATATTTTAAAATTATTATGATAGTTAGTCGTACAATATATTACAATGTAGGTAAGTCACCTAAGTAGCAGTCATATTAGGTTGGCGCAGTAGTTGTGCAGGTGCCTACTGAGCCGGCGGTCCTATTTCGAATCCCGGCAAGGGCAAATATTTGTGTGATGGCCTCTCGAAATGTGCCCGGCTCATGAATGTATATAAGTATGTAACACTGTGAATTGTATGTAAATCAACATGTATTTATAGTAGTACAAGTACTTAGTCTTTTATCAAAACAATGTATAGAATACAGATATCCAACGCCACTTCAAATCGTTGTGTACAAGAAGATGAAATTGTGAGAAATATTACAAACTCTGGGAATTACTGAAACGCCTATTGGGTATTAGGTGAAACGGTTCGTAAACAAGCTCGCGTAAACAAACAATACTTAAATAAACAAACAAGTAGGAACCGCATTTCGTCTTAGCCTGCGTTGACAAGGCATCCTAGGGTCGGAATTATTCATACACCTTGTTTGTATTCGATTAGAATTTACGTATATTTATTTAGGTATTCGCTGTAGGATATATAATGTAGACTCGCTAGTCTACATTATATATCCTAGACCGAAGCAGGTCGCTACCCGCCCTGGCTTCGCATCACGGGTGCAATGCTGATTAATTATGCATGTATTATTATACATATAAACCTTTCTCTTGAATCACTATATGGATGGGCAGCGTTCGGGAAACTGCGAAGTGTCTTCTCGTCCAACATACCTCAGTGCTTGAAGACGAAAGTCTTCAACCAGTGCGTATTACCGGTGATGACCTACGGAGCCGAGACGTGGTCTCTAACTATGGGCCTTTTAAGGAAGCTCAGAGTCACTCAGCGAGCTATAGAAAGAGCTATGCTCGGGATTTGTCTACGAGATCGAATCAGAAATGAGGAGATTCGTAGACGAACCAAGGTCATCGACATATCAAACCGGGTAAGCAAGCTGAAGTGGCAATGGGCGGGGCACATAGCTCGAAGGACCGATGGCCGTTGGGGCAGAAAAGTTCTCGAGTGGAGACCACGTACCGGCAAGCGCAGTCGGACGACCTGGTTAGAGTTGCGGGGACTCGCTGGATGCGGGTCGCTGCTATCCGGCCCATGTGGAAATCTATTGAGGAGGCCTGTGTCCAGCAGTGGGCGTCCTATGGCTGAAATGATGATGATGATGACTATATCTATTAAAAAAACCGCATCCAAATTCGATGCGTAGTTGTAAAGATCTAAGCATACATAGGGACAGACATACAGACAGACAGCAGGAAGCGACTTCGTTTTATACTATGTAGTGACTAAAGGAGCACTATTTCTATTCAAATAATATATCCGTGTGGTTGACTGGTAGGGAATGCCTCATGGCATTAAGTCCGCCATTTGTACTTTTACTTATGTATTTTGTGCAATAAAGTTTAAATAAATAAATAAATAAATATCCGTGGCGTTAAATTAGGGTGGCGCTAGTGTAGTAAATAGTAGTCCGTTACTTAGCAACAGATTGTATATACCTACATTTTTTATAATAGTGCATTACTGTAGACGCCGAAAAAGAAAAGCTTGGCGGGTGAGTAGGTATAGACCGACCGACCGTAGGGAGGCCGGATAGTGATACGAAGCCGGCAAGCCCTTTTCACGGCTAAGGCATGTATAGTCATCATCATCATCATCATCTCAGCCATAGGACGTCCACTGCTGAACATAGGCCTCCCCTTTGGACTTCCATATATACCGGTTGGAAGCGACCTGCATCCAGCGCCTTCCGGCGACCTTTATAAGGTCATCTGTCCATCTTGTAGGTGGACGTCCTACGCTGCGCTTGCTGGTCCGAGGTCTCCACTCGAGCACTTTACGGCCCCATCGGCCATCTGCTCTGCGTGCCATGTGGCCTGCCCATTGCCACTTCAACTTGCTAATCCGGTGAGCTATATCGGTCACTTTAGTTCGTCTACGGATTTCCTCATTTCTGATTCGATCACGTAGAGACACCCCGAGCATAGCCCTCTCCATTGCTCGTTGAGCGACTTTGAGCTTTGAGATGAGGCCGATAGTGAAAGACCACGTTTCGGTGCCGTAAGTCATCACTGGCATGTATAGTGCTTTTCTCAAATATATGCAATGAAATAAAAAAATACAAACACGAAGAACACAGACGGGAAGTTTAAAAAAATTACTTCCCACAGCCTAGACCTTCAATTTTGTATGAAATTTCTTTACAGTTCTCTCGAGTTGTTCCGTCCGAAACGTAGATATACTAATACTTCGAAGCCTGTTATAAGTCACGTTATGACGACATTTTATTGCATGTTTCAGAAAAGTTAATTATATTATAGGTACTTACTTATATTTATTAATTATGTATATACACAGCAGGTCGTCTGGCTAAACTTAGCTATTAGTTCTTTTATCTCCCACGAAACGAAGCGTGAAAGGTTTAATTGCACGTATATTTAGTAAATGATACCATTCCCTTTATTTATTCCTTCCACTTATCTGTACAGCTTCTTGGCTTTAAGTACCGGCTATTCGGGCTTTATATACCCTGAGTTTCTCAGTACAGATTTCGCACAAAAAATATTAAGGATAAGTACAGAACATTACAAGTCGAGCCTGGTGCTGATTCAAGGTTATTCGTATATTTTAAGCGCTAAATAAGTACGTACCTACTTAATTTTGCGTATCCTATTGATCTTAACCTTGACAATTTTTAATCAAAGTCGAAATTCTAAGATGCGTTGGTTATTCATTCATATGGCAACGTAATCCGATGCCAGTGCTTTGATGGATTCTTCTTCGTAGTCTTGGCAGAGTGGTCGTGGTCATGGTTAGGTCGATTCTTTCGCCACCGCTTCTCTCGTGATGCGCCGCCATGTAGTCCTATGTTTGGCGGAGTGAGAATTTTCGTTTATGCCGGATTGTGTCACAGATTTGATGAGGTCTGTCCATCGCGTTGGAGATATGCTTTGATGGATATGAGTCATTATTTTACAAGCTTTTATTTACTTTCTCCTGTCTCGGTGTCTGTAACTTTGCGAGTAAGATTTGACCACTTCCCGGCGACCGATTGAGCTGATATTTGGTGTGCCTACGATACTTTACGATAATATAACACCATTAAGTTGGTTTGATGATGGAGCCGAAAAGTGGTCATAGGAACGCTGTAATAAAGGCGATGCATTCCTACCTAGTTTCAGCTCTTTCGAATCATCTCGGTAAGTAGTTGGCTGATGTTGTAATAAGTGACTAAATACTAAAAGTGTTTTGTCAAAACCGAGATTAAGTTAAATTTACATGGAATGAGTGAAATTTAAATTTGCTTATATATTACGCTTAATTTAATTTTAAAGCCAAATCAGGTCGAAGCTAAAGTAATCTAATTTCAAAAATGCACATAACGAATTTGGCGAGCTTAACAACGCTATTTAAAGTTATAATTGTGAAAAAAGCATGTGCAATATATATGGCGTTAATCGATTATTTTAATAATCATTATTTTAAATTATCGAGACTTGGAATTGAACCGTGACTTTACACCACAGTAAACGGAAATTCAAATTATGAACATTTCGTTTCACAAATTAACATACATGTCATGTTGGGTATTAAATTTACATGCGTACACATGTTATTAATGGTTGCGATGTTTAATAAACAGTGAGCAGCTTTGTCTGAAGGTCTATTTTGAAACGATGAATAATAAATTCCCCTCTTAACGTTAACTCATGAAAATACATTTTACTATTATAATCAAGAAGCCAATTAATTCTATTATGTCCGTATGTTCACTTTTTTCTGAAGTTGACAAAATAGAAAAAACAGAGAAGCGTAAATAATTATACGCATCGTCTAGGTTTATATCATAGCATATCTACCCGAATAACAGACAAGGATTTTGTACTTTCAATGTATAGAAGATTAGTAGTAACTTACCATGACGAATAAGGCCTAGGAAAACCCAAAATTTAATTGCGGGTAGTATAATATCTCTTAAGTTAAGTTTTCTATACAATATAATTAGTAAAGTGTGTGTTATATATGCATGTGCGTTATAAATAAGGGACACAATGAAAAAGTGGTACCAAACACGTAGTGTAGGTACTATTGACATTAATATAGAATTAGGCTGAAACACGCTTCGTCCCGCTTAGTTGGTCAGTCGAATTGCATGCACATTTCATGTTACGGATACATTTGTGTTTGAACAAGGCTTAAAACTTGGTGGGGCTCTACTTGAAGAGTCACTGCTTAGTGGCTTAATACTTCGAATCACAAGCTTAGGTCTGGGGTTCCAGTAAAGTTCAAGGAGTTTGTGTGTTCAATTCAAATTTGCGTCTAAATTCCCGGTGTGGCGATCATAGAATTTTAGCTACAAAACGACAATAAATAATATAAATAAATATCAGACAACCTCACACAAATCAATCTAGTCCCAAATTAAGGATACTAAACGAAGATATACATACTTATAGAGATAAATATATACTTCAATACATTGAACAACTATGACCCAAGCACACATTTTCAAGTTCATAACACAAATATTAGTTCTGGCCGGGATTAGAACCCGGGGACCGCCGGTTCAGTAAGCAGGTGCTTACAAACTGCGCCAACCTCGTCGTCAAATCGTCGCCAAACAATTAAATCAAAAGGCGTCGTGTAGTGCAGAAAAAAGATCACAACCTTTGATTTTCATAAAAGGCTAGTAAACTGCCTGGAACCGACCACAATAATTTTATTACAAACCATAACATCAGTAAGTCAGATTGAATAGACTTGAGTATCTAATAGAATAGCTACGTGTCCGTCGTAAAACAGCAATGACACAAACAGCATTATGATTTCGGTTTTATTTGACTGTAAAAGGTACCGAGGTTATGTCTCCAATCAGATTTCACAGCACTGCTGGGAGTAGTTTTCGAATGGTACAAGCATGAAAGTCGTGCGAATCGAGTAAACTGACCGAATCCGTGGTCGAAAACACCTTTACGAGGCAATTTAATCTAATAAAGCGAAAATAAACCTAACTGCTGCCTTTAGATATCTTAAAGTTCGAATGTATTAAGAAACGTTACAGCTACTTATATACTGACAAGGTCGGTGCAAGCATATTATTTTACAAAAATGATACTTTAATAAATGTGTATTATAATCGCAATACTCGTAGATTAGGTATCATAACACGTTCCATAAATAGCGATTCTGATGTTACCAACTTTTGATATACAATTATGCTTTTTATATTTATAAGAACTTAGAAAATATAATATATTGTAAAAAAACACACCACAGCATTAATATAAACTATTCAATGCCAATTTTTTGTAGTTTTCCTATTATATTTTTCTCACTTTCCGAGTTTTTCCGTCTCTTTGCCCTTATCGCTTGGACGGCAACACCCAGCTTAAGTACTAAGACCATTATAGCGACGGTAACCTGAGAGACGATGCGCATATTGAACATGAGCGGCACATATTCGACGAAATGGAACATTATTATTATCGACTGCGGAATATCTGAAGGAAGTGATGAACGACTTAGATGCACACCGGTAATTTGCAGTGTTGGCTTGAGAATTGTGGTCAATGATCGACTTAGCTATTAAGGCCCAATATTATAGTCATCATCATCATATCAGCCGATAGACGTCCACAGCTGGACAAGGCCTCCCTTAAAGTTCTCTACAACGATCGATCTTGCGTCACCCTCGTCCAATTTCAGTTATAGTGATAACATCCCTTTATGAAATTGAAGACTCAGATCAGGCAATTTACATAATCTAACTAACCTAGTAGTAATAATAAATGTACTAGTATAGTACTAATAAATGTGGCGAGAGAGTGAGGACGTAGGCTTGGCCTCGCGACTTAAGAGGCCTTATGCCCTTTAAAATTCCGATTGTTATAGACATTTTTCTGTATGATCAAACATGTTTGTTAACATTATTGATGTAACTACCTAGAACAGGGCTATTGGGATTTATTGGTACCTATATATATATTTGAAACCTAAGTACAGTTTGAATTTTTCATTGATAATTTTTGTTTCAAAAACTACTCGAATCAGTCAATTCATTCTATATTTGTCATAAGTATTTTTTTTTTAAGGAAAATAGACTTCCTTATGATTATGACTATGAAAGCAATAAAACAAGTAAGTAAAGAAGTTATTAACTCATCCAATAAATTGTTAAGTTATAGTCTTCCCGACTAGCAAATATAAATTTTAAAATATTATAGACGACGGCATTTGCGATACATTCATTAATTCTGCGTCGACAAGCAGTTTGAAACAGTAAAATACTGTACGTAATACTATTTCACAAAATTATTTCAACGGCTTTGAATTCTCCGCATAACTAAATTTCGTAGATATTCTCACGCAAGCTTTTACACGTTTCACGCAGGTTTCCACAATTTTAGTAGGTAACATTTGTAACAGTTATTAACAACACTGACGATAATTACCATAATCTAGAGTGCAAGCAGTTCGTGGCTAGAATACAGCTGTCCGCAGTTACCGCATAATATTGCTCGTCAGGGCTACGTCACACAGCGGGAGTTGACAGCAGACAGCCACTCGCATGTCTAATACTGTAATCATGTCGAGTTGTGAACTGTTCAGTTGTTATCTATTTTATGCGAAATATTTACATACTAAAACTACAGGATAAAACACCACAGAAGGTTTACTGAGTAAATCTTTCTGAAAGACACTTGAAACTATTTTATTGCTTGTTTGTGTATAATGCATCGCAATTGTTGATAAGGTGTGGCGACGCGATCGCCCGTTGCGTGCGCACTGCTGCGGCTATGTACTCAATACTCAATTTTTTGTACGTATTCCGCTTGCGCTCGCATAGAAGCGAAAACCGGAACTGATGAACTGCTGCACGCTGGTGTGTAGGCTATTAAAACGAGTAAAATCATACATTAGTATAATCTAGCACGCAAGCAGTTCGTGGGTGGACAACTGTCCGTAGTTACCGCATAATATTGCTCGTCAAGGCTACGACGTCACACAACGGGAGTTGACAGCAGAAAGCCAGTCGCGTAGCGTAGTATGCGTTTCATGCCTTATGTAATCACGTCGAGTGGTGAGTTGTTCAGTTGTCATGTGTTGTGACATTTACTTAGCCTTAACCAGCTGAAAGACGGGAGTGCACGTGTGACCACCAAAAGACTATTATCTCCGCCTTGCCTAGTTTAGAGAGTAAAGTTAGACCGCCTCTCACTATTGAAATCACTACATAGTATAAACCAAAGTCGCTTCCTGCTGTCTGTCTGTCTGTCTGTCTGGCTTAATGTATGCTTAGATCTTTAAAACTACGCAACGGATTTTGATGCGGTTTTTTAAATTGATAGAGTGATTCAAGAGGAAAGTTTATTTCTACAATACATGCATAATATAGCATTGCACCCGTGCGAAGCCGATCGCGTCGCCACACCTTATCAACAAGCCATGAACAAATAATCTCTACCGAAGTGCTCCAGATAATTCACAGCGATGTATGTGGCCCCTTTGAGTATAAATCAATGGCCGGATCAAAGTATTTCGTTACATTTATTGACGACTATACAAGATACTGCTGTGTTTACTTCTTAAAAGAAAAGAGCGAAGTAATCGAAAAATTCAAAGAGTATAAAAACTATGTTGAACTGTTTCATAAGAAGAAAATTCAAAACCTTCAGTCTAACAATGGAGGCGAATATAGGTCGAAGGCGTTTGACAAATTCCTCAAATATAACGGTATAAGCCGAAGACTATCTGCACCCTATACACCGCAGCAAAATGGCATGAGTGAAAGGAAAAATCGGTCGCTGATGGATAAAGCAAGATGTCTGATGCTGGATTCCAATATTCCTGCAAATCTATGGGCAGAAGCAGTGAATACTGCAAACTATTTGATAAATAGAAGCCCAGCAAAAGCTCTCAAAGGAAACTCCCCATATGAGAAGTGGGTAGGAAGAACACCATCGGGAAATCATTTACACGTGTTTGGAAATAGAGCATTTGTGATGAACAAGAACCGAAGAGGAAAATTCACAGCCAAAGCGACAGAAGGAGTATTTTTGGGATATGCGAATAATACCAAAGGCTTTAGAATCTACATACCGGAAAAGAATGACGTTGTTATCAGCAGAGACGTAAAAGTAATCGAAAAGATGCATTATGGCAATACTTCTGCTGAGAAAAACGAAGACTACTCCAGGACCAAAATCGGACGAATTAATTGAGATTGAAGAACCTGAAATTAAAAACAAAATTAATAATAACTTATCTTTTCAGGAACCTACAAATTTTCCTTCTTCCAGCTCCAGTCAAGATCCAATTGACCCACCTCCCTCAAGTGGAAGACCACAAAGAGAAGTGAGACCACCAACATGGACCAAAGACTATGAGTTAAGTCGTTGCGTGACTATGTTTACTTCAGATAGTAATGATGATTATGATTGTTCATTTCTTACATATCAAGATGCAGTGACGGGCACCGACAGACAAAATTGGGAGAAGGCAATACAGTCTGAAATGGATTCATTACAGAAAAATAACACCTGGGTACTAGTTGACAGATCAGAAGCCAAAGGACACAAAATTTTGTCGAACAAATGGGTATTTCGGATTAAAGATGACGGTACGTACAAGGCCAGATTAGTCGTACGTGGCTGCGAGCAGAAGGAAAACCTGGATTTTGAAGACGTATATAGTCCAGTCGTGGCTCAATCTGCATTGAAAACTTTACTAGCCGTTGCCGCATCCAAATCTTACCACTTCATGACATTTGACGTAAAGACAGCATTCTTGTACGGAGAGTTGACAGATGAAGTTTATATGAAATTACCTGTTGGCTATAAAACTGACTACAACACTACTGAAGTAGTATGCCGGCTAAAAAAGTCGTTATATGGATTAAAACAAGCTCCATTCACTTGGAACAAAACTATTACCCAAGCGATGTTTGAGTTGGGTTTCAAGACCATAAAAACCGATCGATGCGTTTTCATAAAGAAGATAAGTCAATAATAATCGGATTATTTGTCGATGACGGACTTGTCATAGGAAAAGACATGAAAAAGATCGAAGTTATTTTGAAGAAGCTTGAAACGAAATTTGAAATGAAAAAGAATCAAAATCCAAGTACTTATCTGGGTATGGAAATAAGAAACTCAAAAGAAGGAATAATTCTTATAAATAATGACACAAAGGTAAATTAAGAAAGAAAAATTGAATGCGATCTACTACAATCGAAGCGGGGTTTGAACCCGCGACCTCTGCGTTACCGGCGCATTGCTCTCCCAACTGAGCTATCCGACCGCTACGTCAGTCACACCAAATCTTTTATCCCTTAATCCTTTACGCTACTGGAGCGCCCTCTGTGTCATATGTTTTTTGAAATGCTTATTGCGCATTAGCCATACCCTAGGATGTGCGTTTTACACGCACGATCCCCAATCCCCATTGCTTTACAGCAAGTGTGAAGACTGCGAGAGAGATGGCGCTGTTCTAAATATTTGTATAGAATCTTTTTATTTTTGTGTAAAACGCACATCCTAGGGTATGGCTAATGCGCAATAAGCATTTCAAAAAACATATGACACAGAGGGCGCTCCAGTAGCGTAAAGGATTAAGGGATGAAAGATTTGGTGTGACTGACGTAGCGGTCGGATAGCTCAGTTGGGAGAGCAATGCGCCGGTAACGCAGAGGTCGCGGGTTCAAACCCCGCTTCGATTGTAGTAGATCGCATTCAATTTTTCTTTCTTAATTTACCTTTGTGTCATTATTTATAAAAATAAAAAATGTGGTATTACCACATAAAAAATATAGAATCGATAAAAAGATTCTATACAAATATTTAGAACAGCGCCATCTCTCTCGCAGTCTTCACACTTGCTGTAAAGCAATGGGGATTGGGGATCGTGCGTGTAAAACGCACATCCTAGGGTATGGCTAATGCGCAATAAGCATTTCAAAAAACATATGACACAGAGGGCGCTCCAGTAGCGTAAAGGATTAAGGGATGAAAAATTTGGTGTGACTGACGTAGCGGTCGGATAGCTCAGTTGGGAGAGCAATGCGCCGGTAACGCAGAGGTCGCGGGTTCAAACCCCGCTTCGATTGTAGTAGATCGCATTCAATTTTTCTTTCTTAATTTACCTTTGTGTCATTATTTATAAAAATAAAAAATGTGGTATTACCACATAAAAAATATAGAATCGATAAAAAGATTCTATACAAATATTTAGAACAGCGCCATCTCTCTCGCAGTCTTCACACTTGCTGTAAAGCAATGGGGATTGGGGATCGTGCGTGTAAAACGCACATCCTAGGGTATGGCTAATGCGCAATAAGCTTTTCAAAAAACATATGACACAGAGGGCGCTCCAGTAGCGTAAAGGATTAAGGGATGAAAGATTTGGTGTGACTGACGTAGCGGTCGGATAGCTCAGTTGGGAGAGCAATGCGCCGGTAACGCAGAGGTCGCGGGTTCAAACCCCGCTTCGATTGTAGTAGATCGCATTCAATTTTTCTTTCTTAATTTACCTTTGTGTCATTATTTATAAGAATAAAAAATGTGGTATTACCACATAAAAAATATAGAATCGATAAAAAGATTCTATACAAATATTTAGGAATAATTCTTACTCAGAGATCTTATATAAATGACGTACTAGAAAAATATAAAATGAAAAATGCCAAACCTTGTGACACGCCCGCAAGTACAAGTAGCGATTTGAAGTCGATACAGGAAACTGCCCAGGAGAAGGAATATCCCTACAGGGAGGCAGTGGGAAGTTTACTGTACCTGTCTACCAGAACTAGACCAGACATCGCACAAGCGGTCAATCAAGTTAGCAGAAAGGTCGAAAATCCCACTAGAGAAGATGTCACAAAACTAAAGAAAATATTTAAGTGTTTGGTTGGAACCAAAGACAAAGGCATTTTGTTCAAAAGAAACACGCCGATAGAGAATATCGATGCATACAGCGACTCGGACTATGCTGGAGATCCATTGACGCGAAGAAGCACTTCTGGCTCCGTGCTCATGATAGCAGATGGACCAATCGTATGGGCATCCAAGAGACAGCCTATAGTAGCGTTATCGTCGACCAAAACCGAGTACATAGCCGCAGCAGACTGTTGCAAAGAGGCATTGCATCTGAAATCTTTATTGAAGGAAATAACCGATATGGATATAAAAATAAATTTACACGTTGATAACCAAAGTTCGATTCAACTTGTGAAATCTGGATCATTCAACAAAAGGTCGAAGCACATAGATGTGTGATACCATTTTATACACGAACACTTTGTGAACGGACTGATCAATATCAGCTACTGTCCAACTGAGATTCAGTTAGCTGACGTAATGACAAAACCGCTGTCAAAAGTAAAGTTTGAAAGACACTGTGCAAGATTAATGCATGTATAGAAACGTGTCTCAGCAACATGAACGAACATCAGGAGAAGGTGTTGGATGGTCGAGATGCTGTCCATGTTTGTCTATGTTATATTTTGAATTTGTTTTAGGAATTATTTAAAAACTGATTGATGTACAGTGTCATGTAATTTAGTCTATTCTTTCTCATATACAAATATAAACTTAATGTTTTGTATTTCTACGTTTTAATTCTTTCCAAAGCCAATCCACCCTATCAGCTAGTAATTAAATAATTAGCTTTATTCTGCAAGTAGGCCACAAGGGCACTTTTACATGTCTGAGTCTACCAGCATTCACTGTTGAGAAGAAACGCCGAAGCCTATTTTAAGAATTTAGGCTTATTGCGTACATAGTTCTCGAAGAAAACATTAAAAGTGTACATATAAATTAGAAACGCAATCGCTATTAGAAAAAATATAAGCCAACTTTACCTATTCTGTTTGCCGACGCCATAGGATTTCTTAGCTTAGGCATAGTTTAATGAAAGTTTCTTTGGCTAGCAAACAGTTATATACCAAAATTTTACCATAGGCTGAATGGGACATTTTTACTGACATCTGTCTAAATAGGAGTATAATGTCTTTAGCGACGTACTCTATCTACTTTTACATAATGAGTGCAATGGCTCTCGTATATCAAAATTCGATACCTACATATATCAGTCACATTAAGTGATATAAGCGATGCATCGCTCAAATGGTTATTAAGTTCTGTTAATGTTAAGCTATCGTGTTATGAATTTAAATTAAATGAGATGTTTTTTCTCTTTCAGACGTCAACGGCACTCATCCTTCTCGTCCACTTATCTCTGCACGAGGTAGATGAAGGACTGGCCATAAATCCCGGTGGGTGTAAAATTCTTTTAGTTTATTAGCACACTCCATTTTATTTAGAGCGTATAAAAAAAGTGTGTGCAAGTATTTTTTTACACACCTGTTGTTTTTAGGGTTCCGTACCTCAAAAGAAAAAATCGGAACCCTTATAGGAACACTTTGTTGTCCGTCGGTCTGTTTGTCGAGACCGTTTTTCTCAGGAACGCGTGATAATAAATTGGGTACGAAGCAACGTCTTATAGCACAAATAAAGGAAAAAAATCGAAGAGCATAATTTTTTACTTTTAATTATATAGGTACCTACAGGTTTCCACGGAACCCTCGGTGCGCGAGTTTTTTGTGAAAGCGTGGCTGTTCATGTGTTTTGATATTATATATCCATCTATAACATTATTTAACTTCACGTAACCGCGAAACAGGTACGCGATAGTATAATGCCTTTTAAATCCTCTATTTAATTCAATCAGTAGGCTGTATCAACTATAATATGTATATATCATATTTCATTATTATCCTTTACGAAATCAATCTATCGCATATTTATTTTTTATGAACATGAATGATTCATATTTATTGGTAACGTAATTTTACAGGTCAATAATACATTAAATCACATATTATGTCATCATCATCATCATCATCAGCCAAAAGACGTCCACTGCTGGACATAGGCCTCCCCCAGAGAACGCCACCATGACCGGTCCTGCGCCTCCCGCATCCAGCGGACTCCAGCGACCTTCACCAGGTCATCAGTCCACCTTGTGGGGGGCCTACCCACGCTGCGTCGTCCGGTGCGTGGTCGCCACTCAAGAACTCGATGGCCCCAGCGGCCGTCGGTTTTACGAGCGATGTGCCCTGCCCATTGCCACTTAAGTTTTGCAATCCTTCGGGCTATGTCGGTTACTCTGGTTCTTGTGCGGATCTCTTCATTTCTGATTCGATCTCGCAAAGAAACTCCGAGCATAGCCCTCTCCATTGCTCTCTGAGTGACTTTGAGTCTTCTTATAAGGCTCATCGTGAGCGACCACGTTTCAGTTCCGTATGTCATCACTGGCAACACACATTGTTCAAAGACTTTTGTCTTGAGACACTGCGGGATATTGGACGAAAAGATAGTACGTAGCCTCCCAAACGCTGCCCAGCCAAGTCGGATTCGACGATTGACCTCTTTCTCGAAGTTGGACCTACCTAACTGGACAGTTTGTCTAAGGTATACATAGTTGTCCACAACTTCGAGCGTAGAGTCTCCAATTTTTACCGGTCGTGGTTGAACACGGGCATTAAACATGATTTTTGTTTTCTCCATGTTCATCCTTAGACCAACTCGCTCAGAGGCTCTACCGAGATCTTCGAGCATCGTACTTAGGTCCTCCACGGTCTCAGCCATGACTACTATGTCATCGGCGAATCGTAGGTGAGTGATGTACTCGCCGTTGATGTTGATGCCTAGCCCTACCCAGTCCAGAGTCTTGAAAACATCTTCCAGTGCAGCGGTAAACAGTTTAGGAGAGATCACATCTCCTTGCCTGACTCCCCGCTGCAGTGGTATGGGTTTCGAGTTCTGGTCCTGGAGTCGGACTGACATAGTGGCGTTCTCGTATAAACACTTCAACACTTCGATATACCGGTAGTCAACTTGGCACCGTTGGAGAGACTGTAGTACAGCCCAGGTTTCAATACATATTACATATTATGTAATTACATATTATGTAATTAACTATTACTGTATTACTTCATTAAGTGAATGAATATTTATCAATAACTAAAATATTACTGCATAAACCACATTCATTAATTTTCTAATTTATCGCCGTAATAACTCCATGAAGTTAAAGTATGTAAACATTCACTTCAACTCCTACCTACCAGTACCAATCCAAAACTTCACAGGTTTTACCCGTGGTGTCTCTAACTTTTTCAAATTTTCACTTCAAAAATAAACGCCTATTATAGGCCTATAGCTAACATTTATTTGGGATAGGAATTAAGTTTTTCAAAGGTATTATATATATTGTATTTAATATATATTGTATTTTTTCCCGATAGTATACCTACGTTCGTTATTTGCACTATGAATCTACGAACGATTTATTTTGAAGTCTTTCAGTTTTTTTGATATATGTATTTTTAATCTGAAGTGACGTTTGTCTCATTTCCGAAGATATACAACATTCGCTTGATTTACAAGGAATTAATCTATATATAAAAGAAGAAGTCCTTAATGACTCATCAACGCACAGCCAAAACTACTAATGTAGAGAGTTGATTTTTGCACAGTAGGTTACTTTTATAACGTGGGCTAGGGTTTCTTTTATAACGTGGGCTAGGGATAAGAAGCGATTTTGAAAAATTCAATCCCTAAGAGGGTTTAAAAGGGGCTGAAAGGTTGTATGGGATACAAGTTTTTTGAAAGCTAGGAACTTGAAACTTTGTAGAAAGATTACTTAATCAAATACAAAAAAAAATCAGCGTTTTAAAAAAATCTGCCCCTAAAGGGTGAAATAGGGGTGCAAATTTTGCATGGGGGGAAAGAATTCCTGACTGACTCATCAAAGCACAGCCAAAACTACTAATATTAGAGAGTAGATTTTTGCACAGTAGGGATAAGAAGGGATTTTTGGAAATACCTCCCCTAAGAGGGTTAAATAGGGGTGCAAAGTTTGTATGGGGGAAACTTCTTTTTTAGCTCGAGACTTGAAATTTTGTAGAAAGATTACTTAATCAAGTACAAAAAAGTAATTTCAGCGTTTTAAAAAAATCTGCCACTAAAGGGGTGAAATAGGGGTGCAAATTTTGTATGAGGGGAACTTTTTTTTTAGCTAGAGACCTAAAACTTTATAAAAAGATTACTTATTAGAAAAAAAATTAAAATACTTTCAGTGTTTTGGAAAATTTCACCTCTAAGGGGGTTAAAAAGAGGTGCAATATTTGAATGGGGAACACTTTTTTTTGTGAGCTAGAGACTTGGAACTTTGTAGAAAGATTACTTATTAAAAAACACAAAAAGTACTTTCAGCGTTTGAGAAAATTCCACCCCTAAGGGGGTTAAATCCCTGAAAGTGGTAAAAAAGGGGTAGAAAGTTTGTATGGAGATCAAACCTTTTTCTAAGCGCGGGACTTTAAAACTTTGTATAAAGGCATATAATTAAAATACAAGAAAAGTCATTTCAGCGTTTTTGAAAATTCAGCCCTGAAGGTGGTGTAAAAGGGGTTTAAAGTTTGTATGGAGATCAAACCTTTTTTTGAGCGCCGGACTTGAAACTTTATATAAATACATTTAATTATAATTAAACAAAAGTAATTTCAGCGTTTTTGAAAATTCATCCCTTAAGGCAGTGAAAAAGAGGTTGAAAGTTTGTATGAAGATCAAACATTTTTTTGAGTGCGGGACTTGAAACTTTATATAAAGGCATATCAATAGAATACAAGAAAAGTGATTTCAGTGTTTTTAAAAATTCAGCCCTGAAGGTGGTGAAAAAGGGGTTGAAAATTTCCATATGCAACGTTCTCTAAAATCAGCGACCCTGAGACAAATATTAGAGATGATCGCACAAAATTATATTTTATCCTTGAGACCGCCGACTACCACTGGGCCAACCGCGTCGTGAATTTAAGTAAATTACAGATCGATAACTCACGACTTAAATGACGTAGTTACCGCTTTGGCATGGATTTTCTTCCTGTCGGATGAAGTCCATACCAAATAAATTTCCATTTCTACTGAACGAGTTTCTTTATTATGATTGAGTGCTAATTAACCATGGACACATTATAGATAATTACACCAAATCGCCACAATGTACGGCAGCTCAAATCACATTGGAAATCGTTATGCCTCGATTGCGTTACATTAATCACCAATCCGTCACCCGCGTCCAAACTCGATACCAATGCATTTGCCCGTGCAGAGGAGCCATCGCTCACCCGTGACACCCAAAACCAATACCCATTTATTAGAAACATCTAACCAAAGAAAGATAAATACCGATAAATAATTTAAAAGCCATGGCTTTCTAGGACACGGGTGGAATATAATTGAATTTTCCCCGATTTCCTCTCGCAGTTTTAACAAATTGCCAAAGACAGGATACCGGAAAGGAGAAATGTGGTGCCTTATTAGATTCCGCCTGTTGATTAATTGGGTTATATAGTACTTCTTGTTAATGAAAGATGTTGAGGTCTTAAAATTAGCTTTAATTTGCTTATCTTAAATGGGTGGAAATGGGCCAGTCGTATCGTTTATTGCCTGGGAGGCTTTATATAGACGGAGTAATGAAATTAAGCTCCATAAAATAATTATTAAGATAATAAAGCTAAATAAAGGATATTTAGGTACCTATCTTATCCCACTCATATTCATATTCATATTTTTATTTGGTAAAGATAAAAATTCATTACACGTCATTCATTTTACACACATTCATATTATATAAACAATCTTAGGTAGTATCGATAACAAGTTTAGAAATTATTGCTACAACAATAAGGTAATTGGGTCAACGATCTCTTTCAAGAAACTCGTTGATATTATAGCAAGCTAATTTAATGAGCACGTCCTTAAGTTTTCCCGCAAATACAGCATCGCTAGGAGCGTTTTTTATGTCATCAGGCACACAGTTGTAAAGGTTGGGACCGATGACGCTGAGCGTCCCGCGCGCTTTCGCCAGTCGTCGGCGCGGAGCCACCAAGAGATGCCGCCTGCGTGAACTCTGTCTGTTTTCACCATAGGTTTTATAATCTGTCAAGTTAGCTCGGACATGTTTACACGCAGTCAGTATGAAGACGCATGGCAAAGTCAAAATACGGTGTTTTATAAATATATCTCGAGCTGGGTGATCGATTGGTTTTCCGTCGATTATCCGTACCGCTCGCTTCTGCATTTTAAACAACCTGTCTCGGCCCGCGGCTGTGGCCCACAGATCAACACCCTGAATTAAGATTGAGTGGAAGTAGCCAAAGTAGGCTTTTCTTAGGTTTTCAGGTGTTAGCGTGGGTGCTAATCTGGATAGCGCATAGCAGGCCGAGGACAGCTTGTCACATACGAGGTCTATATGTGGAGCCCACGTCAACCCAGAGTCAATCACGAAGCCCAGATATCTAGTACTATCTACTTGTGGAACATCAATGTTGTTTACTACTATATTTAGTGACAATGGTTGTTTTCTTAATTTAAAATGAATAATATTTGTTTTGTCTACATTTAGTAACATACCATTCGCTGTGAACCATTTTGTTATTTGATGCATTACTAACTGCAATTTTATTATTAAGTTTGCAATGTTATCGGCGTTAACTATAATGCAAGTGTCGTCGGCGAACATAACATACTCGGCATCACCACAAGCGACTGTGATGTCATTAACCATTATCAAAAATAGGTTATTTCCCATCACAGACCCTTGAGGGACCGCACAGTTGCCAATTGGCTCGAGGTCAGATTTAGCGTCGCGGACGTAGGTGCGCTGTTTCCGATTTTTTAAAAACGAGGCGATAACATTATAAAAACTACCCGAGAATCCATAGTGGGATATTGCATAATCTGTATCATGTTCTCTCTAATTGCTCCTAAACAGCTAAGTTTTGGTTTATCTACAGAAAGTTCAATGAAAACTCCCAGAAGAAATTCTAATTCCGATTAAGTATTGTTTTAATTATAAAATGTCATGATCGAAATTACAATACCTTAGAGGATTAAATTTACAGGTCGAATGGTTACTTACGTAGGTAGTTTAAGTTTATAAATACCCAACATGTTTAACTCCAGTCCATTGACCTTAATCATAAGCGACAGCGATCCATTGCCCACTGCGGGCCAAGACTGACCTTCCTACTACAGTTAACCGGGGTAACTTTGGCCCTTCCATATAACATTGACCAGTTAAATTATTAGCCAGTTTTAATTATTTTACCGCTATAACGCACAGATGATGTATCAAATTGCAGTGTGATACGTAAGGGCAAAACCTAATCCGATTGACTGTAATTATAACGTTATATTTCACATAACTGTAAAAAAGTTTCTTTTTTAATAATGGAATTTTAATATTTAAAGGATTAAAAATAACATGACCCAGAGCACAGAGCACCATTAACAAAAAAGTTATAAAACAAATTA
This sequence comes from Apotomis betuletana, assembly GCA_932273695.1. Taxonomy (NCBI): domain Eukaryota; kingdom Metazoa; phylum Arthropoda; class Insecta; order Lepidoptera; family Tortricidae; genus Apotomis; species Apotomis betuletana. The sequence goes on from OW026300.1 coordinate 18,932,381, forward strand.
ATTTCATCAATTCTTCATACAAAATTAAACAAAGGTAGCAATACCTCAGTTCATTTTTCTTAATATTATTTTCAGGCATATTCTTTCAATGGATATAACTAGTATATTTGCAAACCTTTTAGACGAGCTACATCATATTCTCAAATCATAAGAAACACGGAATGTTATTTTAAAATGTATCCACAAAACGGCAGCCTACGTTTGCGTACGTTTATTTTCAATTTTGCCAAAACATCTTGGATTTCTCATTTTCACACCGTGCGAGATTACATGGGGTAAAACAAAGTTCATATACGAGATTTACTCTAAAATATTCATCGGCGCAAAGTCGCTTTCGGCGTGAGCGCAATATCTGCTACCTTTGGAGATCGGTGTGGAATAAGTAATATTCCTTTAGGAATTGACATTAGTGATTCTGTTCCAAGAAATCACATTGAAGAGTTTTCTAAAACAATAAAATAAATGACATGAATCTAAAAGTCCCCAATTTAGCAAAATTTCTACTATGGTTACTAAGCAACAATGCACATATTTATTTGGATAAATATAATACGTAAATATATAGATACCAAATACTGTATAATTCAGCGAGGTATGCTCGGAGTTTTCTCATGTGTAGTAATCAATCGTTAACTCTGAGAGTTGCTAAATGTAAGTAGTGTTGCTTAGGCAAGTAGCTCGTAGAATCAATTCTGGTGGGACGGAAAGTTCCTTGAGTGGCAACCGCGTGCTGGAAGATGCAGCGTGGAGAAGACCCTAACAAGGCTGACCGACAGAGGCGGATAGTCCCACAATTCTGACCCGATTGTTCGATGACGACGGCGTACTTGTTCAGAATCTTGGGGGTGGCCGTTGTCCAGTAGTCTTTCGGCAGATATGATGATGACTACGTGATAGAAGAGCAACGAAAAGAAGAAAAAAGGAACAACGAATATGCATTCGAGCTCATCACTCAATTACTTGCCATGAACGGAATTCGGGTTCACCGTGCCGTAAAAAACAGCTTCAGTGATAATGGTTATATTTACAACCTAGACATGATAAACGGAACCTCTACCCACAAGCCACACTGGAACCTGGCCAGTTTACTCGCATCTCATTGAGCGTGCGTTATTTCCCTTATCGTCATAACACGTTTTGTAATATTAACTTATGGAAAACCTAATGGGTGTTATTTATGGTGAAACGCTTCCAAAACGTGTAGCAAACTTTAGACGATTAGGATCTAGTACGCCATCTAAATATACATGTGCTTAATTGTATCGTTGTGCTGTAAACAATTGGTATAACTACATATTTATATACAAGGTTTTTTATCCCCGACGGACGGAACGGAACAATATCTATTACCCTTTTCCTGAAAAAATACCTACATCGAATCGAAGCTGATTTCAAAGCAGTTTTTTGCATTAAGTGACTTTAATTTCAGAGCAGGTTCTTAGACATGTCTTGCGGTTGTAGGTCTGCAGGGGGCACTGCAGCTGCCAGGATAGGATAACTGACGCTAGTTTCTCTGAAACTATTTAGTAATTTACGATGCGATTTTTTGGATTATTCAGATTTTCGATTGCATTTAAATACCCGCGTTTTTTATGTCAAACTGCGTACAAAAATTTACAGTTATTGTTGATGCTGTGTGTACAGTACTGTCCGCAATTCAAGCTTGTCACAAACACATATTGACAATGTATTAATTACCAGGTTGTACATGCATCCGCTTCACATCGACGCTGGGCAAGGAGCGCGGCACGTTCAGCAGCCCGGACTACCCGCGCGCCTACCCGCCGCGCCTCGACTGCCTGCTCTACACCTTCCTCGCCGCTCCGCATGAGATCGTCGAGCTCGTCTTCACTGACTTCGACATCTACAAGGGACATCTTGAGTGAGTATTGCAAATTGTTTATCGATAAGTTCCAGATTTCAAAATCAATTCACCGTTGTATGATCATCAGTAAGCATCAATAGAAAGGAACAATTGACATTCAAAATTGTATTGGTAACTAAATGGAGAAATTTAGGCTGCCTGACCACAGAACCGGAGCGGAAAAAATGAAGCAATCAGGCTGCGTCTTTGTGAAGCCCTAAAGAGATGCATTGTAATCTGAGGATTATTCCGCTGCCGCGTTGTGCGTTCTATCTCATACAATTTCATACAAAGAATATTTAACCGCGTCGCGTTGCTCCGCTGCTGCGTAGTTACGCCCAGTGTGGTCCCCACCTACATAATGAGCGTTAGTTATAAGCTGAAACAACTTCATCGATAGTTACTGAAAATAGTGAAATTCAAATAAATATTATAAATATAACCGGAGGGTTTGATGAAAGGTATTAATAAATAAATAAAAATAAGAAATATACCTCTGACACCATGAATAAAGATTCATTTTATTATCATTCAAGCTATTTCATAGTTTTCTGTAATCGTGTTATCATCAATTCATCACCCAGCTATCGGTCCCAGTCCAACATACGTTAGAAATAATAACTATAATAAGTGTGTTTATATTCCAATAAGAGTAAGATCAAAAGTAATCCTTCCTAAACATGTATTGCCAGAGTATTCACGAAGACCCTAAAGTCTCATACATCGTAAAAATCCTTTCATCTAGCAATAGCGGAATAAATCTCAACATCCTCTTTTAACGTGAATATAACTGCTCCAGGGATCAATTTACATTTCTGTCACATCGCATGCAGTAAAATTCGTCGATGTGAACGGCTAAAGACAGCCATTTCAGTGGCAATAAACAAGTATCGTAGAATCCCTGACACGGCGTTTTTCAAGTAGATTCGTTTTACGCTGTTGGTTTATTCTGTAGACGAATTAAATATGCTACGAAATACACGATTAGTCACCTTTGAAGCTATAAAAACAGAGAGATCTATGATATTCATACGATTTTTCGTCCTCGATCGCCCAGCATTCACTTTCATCACCACATTTCCAATGCGCACTGAAAAGAAAATTACTAATACTAAACGGTGAACAGATTGTTATTTATTCTTCAGCTTCTTAATTAGTATTTCATGATAGACAATTTTTATGTAACGACTGTATTTTAATCCGTTCAATGACCTAAGTAAATTAAATCTATTCTGCAGATTTTCTTTTAAGGTTTTCGTCGCTTTCAAGAAACAATTTACTTATTTGCATAAAGAACTGGCAGCTCGCTCACCAGAATCGGAGGTGCTACCGAAGGGAAATTAATTTGTTTCCATTGTGTTAACAATCTACGTGACAAATTAGTTTTAATCAATATAAAAGCCTTTGACAACACAAAGAAAGCCAAAGGATTTACCAGAGCTTTTTGTTGACAATAGAAAGGAAAATGTTGGGGAAATATATAAACCATTTTTTTTCGGTTTTTAGGAGTTACTTGTTAATAGGCGTAGCGAGGTTTTCGAGTGGCCACACAATTAAACAAAGCAATGATTGTTGACCCCGTTTCGGGTGCATTGGTTTGTATTCAGTTAAAATGCGGTTTTGAACTTAGTATTGAATTTAGTAGCTTATTTGAAATGAAATAATGAACTTTATTCTGCAAGTAGGCCACAAGGGCACTTTTACATGTCTGAGTCTACAAGAAGAGACATTTCACAAGAAGAGACCACTGTTGAGAAGAAACGCCGAAAGAAACTCAACAGTAAGTCATTTTTTCAGAAAGCATAAGTACTTAACTATTACAATGATATGAACTTAACTATACGTAGTTCTACAAGAAAACATTAAAAGTGTATTTTAAGATATAAATGAGGAAAAGTGTAAGAATAAAATAGAAACTACAAGAAAGCCTGACGGTTTATTACAATTTATGTACGTTTGATATGCTTTCTTATTGGAACTGTGTCCCTTAAACTAATTAGGTACAATCTAAGAAGGAGTGAGCTACGCGGTTTTGGTTCAGGCCATGCATTTTTGTCTGTCAGATAGTCCTCTACTGTATAATATGCTTTTGACATTAGAGATTTTTTTAAATAATTTTTGAGAGACGGAAAGGCTAATTGTAAAACATGATCAGGTAACTTGTTATAAAAATAAATACATTGGCCTAAAAAGGATTTACTTAACGAACACGAAACTTTCTGATAGCAATTTTATTTTTATTTCTAGTGTTAAAACTGTGGACATCGGAATGTTTTGTGAATGAATCCAGGTTTCTAATAACAAACATAATAATCTCATAAATATATTGGGACGCTACAGTTAAGATGTTTATATCTTTGAAAACCTCTTAAAGAGTCACGAGAATTTAGGTTATATACCATGGCTCTTCTTTTGTAGCACAAATATAGTCTGAATGTCAGCTGCTTTGCCCTAAACCAGAATACCATATGACATGACACTATGAAAATAACTATGATAAACTAAGCGAGCTGTATCATCATTACTCAATTGTCTAATTTTCCTAACAGCGTACGCCGCTGAACTTAATTTACCTGCAAGCACTGCTATATGTGGACTCTATTCCATTTATGTTTATTAGAGTGAATATTTACTCCATTTTTGTCTATAATTCGTCCACGTGCTACATGCATCTATTTTTCCTCCGATACCGGAAGGCCAGGTTCCTTGTGGGGAAAAAAGGCCAAGTAACGTTAAACCCATTTTTGAGTTGATATGTGCAACGAATTTATCCTGTAAAATGTTTTTAAAATATCCATCGGTTTCCTGCGTCTCTCAAGATGGTTCGTTTATTTTGCATGTACGTGTCACTGTTATACTGGGAATACTGTCAGTTTTAATTTATCAAGTGAAATTATAAACTAGATGAAGATGAGGTTATAATATTATAATCTTACATAATTCGATCTAGTCCCAAACTAATCAAAGTTTGCTTATGTACTAGACGACGATATACATAAATACATAAATAACCTTCATGACCCAGGAAAAAATATTCGAATTCACCACACAAATATTTGCCCTGGTCGAGATTCGAATCCAGAACCGCCGGTTCAGTAGGCAGGCGCACAAAATACTGCGCCAACCGCGTCGTCAAATATGACTGGTTAATTGTAAAACTAACAACATTGGACACACTTATACAGTAGTAATTAATCGTTGTTTTCTGGGGATACCAAGCTTTGAGAACCTTTTTGCCTCAGCAGCGGCAGCAGCTGTAAGCGATGTGCTTACTCATTGAAAATTCATGCTGATAGCTACTCGTATTGGGTAGTCTATGTTAACCCTACAGTGCATCCGGTGCCTATCGGTCACAACCAATTTAATAGCTTGCGCTAATAAATAATGTCAAGTAGCTGATTTAATGTTGAAGGTTACTCAACACCGCAAACTTCTATTAACTAGAAAATGCTTGCGAAACATGAACAGTGGGCGAGAAATAACGTCGCCGTAATATAACACCTCTCTAAAATCCTCCCGTACAGTTGCCTGCCATTGAATTTTTTATAACCTTTTTGTGAGTGTATGAGTTCGTATAATAATAAAATAGCTTTACGGTCGCTCACGACTAAACATTATACTGTACATTGCCTGTAAAAGAAAATGAGTATTTTTGAACTTTATGAAATTCCGTATCACTCTTTGTTCTCATTTTTAGATAACGTTTAAAGCCATGTGTTCCATTTGTCTTAGGTTGATATTAAAGTAACGTAATGTTCAAATAATTATTATATTGCAACTGCTCGTAACAAGTAATGTCATAAATTACTAAATAATAAATAAATAAATATCGGACAACCTCACACAAATCAATCTAGTCCCACAGTAAGCTCTAGTAGGCTTGTGTTATGGACACTAGACGACGATATACATACTTATATAAATAAATACATACTTAAATACAAATAACATTCATGACCCAGGCACAAATATTCGAGTTCATCACACAAATATTTGCCCTTGCCGGGATTCGAACCCAGGACCGTCGGCTCAGTAGGCAGTTGCTCAACCACTGCGCCAACCGCGTCGTCAACGTGTCAACACGTCATAAAACATGTAAAGTTTTATGTGGATACAATGTTTCATTGAATCATTGTTACAAATATCAAAGCACAATCTTCCGCCAGGTTACGCTTTTCTATTTTCCTTTGCTTTGATCTTTGTATCAATCAAGTAATGTAGGTAATATTATTTTGATGAAAATTGTAATTGGTTTATTTGATCTATCTAATTTGCGTAAGGAAGTTAAATTCTGCTGGATGATTAACTTTCTCGCGACTAGCACATTACATTGTACTACACGTGGATAGATAAGTTGGATATCTGTTCTCGAGGACTCTATCAACATAAACTAACCCGTAATCTTTTTTATATAAATTGCTCCAAAAACCAAAGTATAAAAAAATGCGCACATCATATTCTCATGGTTCTATTATTTACGCATTACCTCACGAATATCACATTTAAAGGGCACTTCCAAAAAAAACGCAATTGGGTAAAGAGCATCTTATAATCTTGGGATGTTCAACCTATCTCTAAACCAAAACTGAATAAAACAAGTCCCATCCATTTGGTGTGATGAGGCCTTCTCCATAGAAAATTGTTTTTCGAGACAATTTTAGAGTTATAGGTTATAGGTTAACGTGGGCTGGTTTTCCGCAACTCGACGTCTTACGATGCGAATATTTTGCGAGTAAATTTTTGAGTTTTATAAAAGACCATAAAACATGAATTTAGAAAAATGTTTCTCATAATATTGTCTCCTTGCTAGGACAATTTCCGTTTCCATCCCCAGAGGGGGCAGAATTGCGTAGTAACTGAGCCTCGAAACACTGCTGATGAATTCAAATTAAGCTCTTACTAATCCGCTAGATTTTTTACTCGGCGTCGGCTCAGCGAGGGTTTTACTCATTGAGTTAACTGGTACGATAGTTATTGAAGTATAAATTGTAAAAATAAATACCATTTATCTAGTATTTGTCGGTAACTTTTCCTGCGTTACTGGCATTTAACTATATTTTAATTATTATAGCCAAATTTATTTGTATCTTCTTCGTCCTTGACCATTTACTTACTCATCTACTTGGGGTCGGTATTTCTTGTCTTTATAATTAATAACATAAATTGAACAGAAACTTAATGCCATCGATGCTTCAGTCACTAGCAAAATTAAATACCTACTTTTTGGGTAAAAAGTTTCCCTTTTATTGTTATGTTGCAAAGTTACAGCAGTTTTCATGCAATTTCTCAAGTATAACCACAATGTTAGCAGAAATAGCTCATTTAGGAGAAAACTTTTAATTAAATGAATAATGAAATAAGTTGAAATTTAGAAAAACTATTTAGATGCAAGTTAATATATATTTTTAAGCGTGCTTCGATAAATGTCACAAAAATTCAATTTTGTCTCACTAAATACTGAATTTTTAAATCATTAGCTTGTTTGTAAATATATTAGGGGATTTATATTGTTCATTAGTTCAACAATTTTAATTAAAGAAAAAAAAAAAAATGCAAATATATATAGGTATATAGTTTTATAGTATAATTGTAAACAATTACTTTGACACTTAGAATATAATTTGTACGCGTTTTTATCTATTTTTTTAGTAAGATTTATTGATTAAGAATTTTGGTAATTTAATGACCTCTCTTAAAGCCTGAGATACAGGATTTTCCTAGTTCAGGCACAAGAATTAAGTGTGTTCTGTGTAGATGTAAGACTTTTTATGCAAATTGTTATTCTTATGTTTTTTATTAATAAAAAAATATTATTATTATGTGTATGTCGCACCCTTTCACGGGACAATGGTGTCCCGGACCTTTGGGAGGCGTGCACGGAGCCGAAGCCAACGAGCAGAGGCCCTTTCGACAATTTAATGAAATGTAAGGGGTACACCATGCGGATGCTCCCCCTGCCTGTGTCATGGGACGCACACAGAGACAGCACCCGCAAGATGTAAGAACTATTGTGGTTGTATGGAGTCTAAATATGGTACTAGGCTATTACATGAAATGCGATGGACTAACTACTGGGCTATTGTTTGAGACAGCCGGACGTCTACCAAGAAAAGTGTCTCATAGCAAAAAAACTGGTAGACGATGACTCGCCTCCCGCTAGATGGGCCCCCATAAAAAGCGACACATAAAGTGGCCTAAGGGCAACACCACTAAGGGTGGAGAGGTGTAATACTGGGCTTATTATTAATTTTATAAGATTTGCTTTAATACTATATGATTGTTTTTCAAGCAAAAATATTCTTTGTAAATTGCAAGTAAGTATCATATATTTTCTCGAAAGCTAGCGTTTTTGAGAAAGACGTTTGAGACTGGGTTTATGAATAAAGCCTCGACGCTTTTAGAAAACCTATGAACAATTTCCGTTGTTGCTTTTAAAATGTATACAGGATGGAACAAAATGAGGTACTTTCTTCATAGTATGGTGTTATTTTAAGTGATATACAGTCGACTTGTAATGATTAGGTATTGAAAAGAAGAGATATTATTAGTCCCATCGAGCCCGGCGTGACCGTAATATTACGCTCGAAACGTCAAGGTAATTAAATAAACACTTTTTGAACGCGACTAAGACCCGTTTCTTTATAATAATGTGTGAAAATAGTGTAAGTTTAATTCAATATGATCACCCTTTTTGCTATGAAATTGAATAGATGGAAAAAAAAATGAAACATATTTTTTTACTATGTCATATTTAAGAAGCTTTAACTGGAAATTGGTTACGAATATTAATATAGTTTATTCAACTAAATAAACTAGCTCCAAAGAGCCAATCAAGTTAAGATTACGCCAAATTTCAGATCTATCCTATCCTATTGTTGGCATATACTTTTTTGGGTTTTTGGATGTTTGATGTTCAATACTAATAGTCTTACTAAGGCTAAATCCTCAATCGCTTGTTTGAAGGGAAGTCCCTCATTCTATTCCACGCTCTATAAGTACAAGTTTGTACCTTAAGCTTACTTTGCTATAACCGTTGTTTGTAAGTCGCAGTACAATATCTCGGCAATATGTCGGAACTTGAACACGAGTTAAAGTGTCGTTTATTTTGCACCATGTGTGTTGGTAAGGTCGGCGGGTGATCGATTGCTAAGGTTAAGTATACTTTGATGTGCGGTCATGTGAAATCTGTACGAGTTTATTTATAGGAATTGTGTCAATGTTATTATTTTTGTCACACTTATGTAATTGAGCATTTCTCAAAAACTTTATACAAAATTAAGACGTCAATTAACGTTCAATTATATTTTTCCTATTTTATTACCAATTTTCTCAGTTATTTCCAATACATCGATTTCAGATTAAATATTATTAAAAAAGTATAAACCATAACAGAACCTCAATTATCGAACATAGCCATAATAACATTTATATAAATTTAGTAAAATAATTGGTAACAAAATAGGAAAACTATATTGCACTTTAATTTTCAGTCTTAACTTTGTAAAAACTTTTTGAAAATGCTCAATTATGTTTTATGTTGCCCAATAAATGTACTTTTTTTCTATTATTCAAGAAACAAAAATAAAAATAGAAACAGTATTTTACTTTAGTTATTATTTAGTAAATTATACAATACAATCACTTATAACGAATACTAGTACCTATTCTTTTCATAATCATTCTCGTGATCTTTACAAAATACTTCTAAGGTGTTTTATCTTGGAGGAGGTCATTAATATATTTATGTGCCTAGTACTTATTGAATAATCTTTTCGCAGATTTCAGGTAGAAGTGTATAATGAGCTTTGTTTTAATTCTTACAATTAGAGGACTATTGCGGAGAAACTTCGGGAAGAGCAACTCATGAAAACATTTGCACACAATTCAAAAATTTGGGTAATCAGTCTTTGATTCCAAATTAGCAATGTCTCGGCGAAACTCGCTTTGAGAAAACCGCAAAACGTGAACATCAAAGCTTCCCGAATTACTTTATTTACGGTAAGGCCCGAACCAATTACAGGAGAAATGCCTGGTGCCTACGAGTCAGAGTGGCATATAGGATACCTATCTACATTATATGTTTACACATATTACACGGTTAACCGTACGAACGTATCCTACGGCAGTAAATTTAATTTTAAAAGCAGCAAAATGATTGAAGGAACCAAAGCATTCAGGTATGTCTTTGTTAGTATTCAATACTGTAAGAAATATTATGCCGTCGTACTGAGAGAAAAATACTTATGTTTATGAAACATTAACTTATTATCGATCAGCGGTATTTTTTCCTATTTCAGTTCCATTAGAATTAGGACATAACTAGTAGTGTCTTTATTCACTGAGACAGGCGATCGCCTGACTGCGTCCATTCAGACCAGTTCCCATTCGGAGCCAACGGTTACCGCTCCGGCAGCGCTGCCATACAGCCTTCTCCTTCGAATCTTCTTATTCTCCTGCAGAAAGAAATGACATATTTGAGGTTAATGTCCTTCAGCTCTTCCTCTACTAGTTCATCTTTTCAGAAGATGCTATAACGTACTGCCGCATTCATGTAGTACTCTGCTATAACATGCTGACTTGTCTCCTCCTGGCCGCATTGCGAACAGTATGGATTACTTACTACACCCATAATGTTAATGTGCCTGTTAAGATGTCCCGTGATTTCCTAAGTAGTCATACTTAGTTAGGTGCTATGTTTTCATGATAACTTCTATCATTATTGCATGTTTAATTTAATAGTGTATCTGCAATTAAATAGTACTATATCTGTTAAGATAGATCCAGTCTCAATATACAAAATATAATATTAACATAATTATTTAAACGAAATTGCAAAAGTTCAAAAGATCTTCTTCAGCAACTTCATTTTATTAACTACTTCAGCATCCGACCATAAGCCATACGCTAATTGAATATTAATTACTTTCAAATATTTAAATTAGATGCGAACAAAGTCCGGGCCAGGGTATGGAGATTCTCTGTAGTTACTCGATTGGAGAAACTTAGAAACTATCTTTTGTGGTCCCTCGTTTGTCTCTGTCGTACCGCAATGGCGCTGAGCCCCATAAATATTAGTAACGCGTTTATGGAGGTAGTAACGGGTAATGCAATAATGGAGGTGATACAATATTTATTTGTCCACTTATTTTCTAGCCACTAGATTGCTTTTGGTAACTACGGCTACCTGTCAACGCTCTTATTTTATTATATAAATAGAGTCCAACTCAAAATTCGAAGCAATTGAGTGGATTGGGCTTACTACTTTTTAGAAAAAATCCGTTGTAGTATACTAGTTTACAACATTTCTTGCCCTTGAGTGAAACACATCACTTTTGTGGATTTTTTGCGCTAAATCTAAGTCCGGTAACAGAAGTGCTCTATGGAGGTCGAATTTTGAAATATACCAATGTTGAAATGCTAAAAACACGGTTTTGGCGATATTTCATTGTCATCACTCTTTTTTTGTCAAATCGTCTCCATCTCTATTGGAGAAACTTAGAAACTAACTATCTTTTGTTTGCCGATGGCGATGACTACCTAAATTCCTGACACGAAGCGCAGGGTTCATATTTATCCCTGGTAAATCATATTTCCCTGAGCCGATTCTCCATTCACGTCAGTCCGATATAAGACAGCACAGACATAAATCCTTGTCGTCATACGTAATTGTTATCAATTTGAGTGGATTCAATTCAATACGTTATTTTGCACTGTAGTGTTTTTTTACGAATGCATAGCCAATCAAACAACAGCAAGCCGGCTCGATCCCTTGGTATTTCAAGCCAGGTGCGATTTTATGATCTCATACAAAATGTACGACGTGAGTGACGCTAAAGTGCATTGGGAAAACAACTGTAGCTTACCCAACTCAAAACAACTCTTGTAAAATGCACACCTACAGCAAAACTATTTGCGTCGACGATTGCCAATGTAAAGGGTATTTGGGCCATTTGGCAAACATTGATAGCATAGTTTTTCTTTAATTTTATTTTAAATTATGCTTTAATTTTGTAAAGCGCATTGAAAGCGCGAATAGCGCTTTGAAATTTCATGATGTATTATTTTATTACATTGCTACTACAGAGGCCAGAAAATGGGAATTGCCTGCCAAGCAGGTTTCTCATTGCTCGGCTAGCTATGCTTTTCTCGAATATGCAATAATATAAAATAAAAAACTTCGAACAATTAATACAAATCACAAAATGAAAAAAAAATACAATTTGACCACCGAATAAACGCCATGATGTTGTGTCAATGATTGGTACTGCAACAAAAGAAGGCTCCTTTTCAGGTGAGGGACCTGAAATATTAGTTGAAGTTCCTTACTCACTTGGTGTCGAAACCCCAAAACACGAAGCGTGAGACTTTCAAACTTATTACAATATATGGAACAAAATTTTAATATTTCATATCATATTTGAGAAAATATGTTATTGTAGAAGACATACCTATGTATTATGGATATTTAATGAGTGACACAATATTGACGATATTGTAGTAGATTTTTTTTTATTAATGTATGAGCTAGGTTACGTTTATTTTGAATGATAGTCGCAAGCTCTTTTTCACCTCACTCGCTCGGAAAACCTCCGTTTATAGGGCGAAATCTGCGTGCAAAAGTCTATTTTATCCGCTAGCGTGCAAAAGTCATTTGAATTTCGAACACGACGATTTTGATTCTCTGTGGTGCATAACTTTTTTATATTTAAGACTCCTTCAACGCGTGACTGATTTCATCAGTCGATAAATCTCCGAATAACCAATCAACGTCAACCACCACACGTCAACCACCACCAATCACGCTAATAAAGAGCGATCTGGTCAGGCCGGCTAATATCATATGTACGTTTGAATACTTCTTTTAAAAAAAATACACCTACAATATCACGTCCGAAACCTGGTTCGTGGTTACAGATTTTTAAATGTTTATTTTTCCTACACTTTATTATTTAACATAAGTTGAATATGTTTATATATATTAATAGTAAGTATTTTAGTTTCATTTACATATTTTGACTAGTAAATATATTAAATACAACACAATATTTTATATTTATTTGTTATAAAAGTTGGAACATAAGAGAACCCGAGAAAAAAATAAATAGGTAATTAAAAAGTTGGAAGTTTTCACAATTCATGTAAACAACGTAAATTTGTTCTGTGGAGAATACATACTGTTGTCTTACTTTATATCGAAAATAAGAAAGTTAAGCCCAATTTGGAGTATTTATTCAATGCTAAAAGCCTGCATTAAAACGAAAAAGGATTTGTTATAGATATTTGGAGACGATAAGTAATTTACCGAAACTATTGGCGTTTTTAAAGAAGATAAAGCCGAAATAATCTTGTTCGGATCCCATCGTCCAATAACTTCCAAAGCTATGGAAGTTATGGAAAATACTTCCGAGTGGCCAACTAATCCTTTCCAGAATGCCGTTCTCCCACATTCACAACGAATGTGTCAAGTAGTTTCAAAAACAAATATAATATAACAGTGCTTAAGAAAAACTCAACGATAAAATATACACGACGATAATACAAATTACGGCCGTATTACTTTTAATTTTTAATATGTGTGCTTCTCTCGTATTTATTTGGTTTGGATTTGGGTGTGTTATGTTTTAAATTGGACATGGCAAAATTAAATGTGATTATGTTTATGTTTTAATTGTTTTTCTTGAATCCTGCATTTTCCTCGCTGTAGTGAGGTGAAAAATTGTGTGTTCCGCATGGCTGCAAAATTATTTAGCTTCTCATGTCTTGAAACCCTCGCTACGCTCAGGAATCTATCTTTGAACCATGAGCGAAGCGAATCTTAGATTCCTTCGCTCCCTCAGCTTTCAATTTCAACACTCGCGCCAAATAACCACTTTGCAGCCTTGCATAACAAATAACAATTTTTTCTTTATCGTAATCGGATAGAAAAGCGTAAAATCATGGACGGTTGTCAACAATCATAGATTAATAGTGGATATAAATAGATGAAATCCTCCTAGCCGTTTTGGATGATCGCTAGATCTTTGCGTCATAAAAAATAAAATATGTCGATAAGATCCCTACAAATAGCCTATTTGTCATTGTGGATGAAGTATCTTTTATATTTACAGAAACCGACATTCAATCTATACAACATTGATGAGATTTACAACAGAGATGCAATAAATGAGCTTTCTTCATATAAAAAATTTCGTAGCTCACATCCATTTAAAAGGCTGTATCTCGCTAGGCTGGTTATACGGTGCGTTGTGGTGACATGGTCGCGACTGATCGCATTATGGAACTAAGAACTGACTAACAAACTATCCGACGTTCCAACTTACAAGGGTTGCGTTAATGTTGCCAAGGAATCCGGTCGCCTTATCGAAAGTAACTGTAGGATGGTCGTTAAGATGTGTTTTTTTTTTCTTCTTGTTGACACTGTTTTCCTATAAAAATACTTATTTTTTTTTTTTTTTTTAATTTTTTTTCCAAAAAAAGGTGTACATAACTGCATGCATAATTAACCCGCCAAACTGCTAAGACAGTTTGTTGGCGAGATCGCGCTCATCTACATTCTTTTTAGTTATATGCACCTAACACTATTTACCTTATTAACAGGTTAACCTTAAACTACAGCCACGGAAGCAAGTACATTTGGAAAATCTGCCCTAGGGCAGTTTTTCCAAAAATATCCTTTTTAAACTATTTTTAACAACATTTCTGCTACACTCCTTTTCATCCCTTAACCAATCAATTTCGTTATATATCTTTGGATATTCAATTGTTATTCAGTTGCTTTTGTTTTATTTTCTGTGCATTATTTTTTGACGTGACAACGTCTAATAAATTGATGAACGCCGGCCGCACATACGAAAAACATGACGTCATTGTAGTGAAACTATGACGTAATTGTAGCAATACTTTGTAGCGCCGTGGACATGACGTCATTGTAGTGAAACTATGACGTAATTGTTGCAATACTTTGTAGCGCCGTGGACATGACGTCATTGTAGTGAAACTATGACGTAATTGTAGCAATACTTTGTAGCGCCGTGGACATGACGTCATTGTAGTAATACACAAGCCTACGTCATCATGCTGTTCACAGATTCTCGAACTTTAAAATGTGGGAAGAGGGAAGAGGGAAGAGGGAAGAGGGAAGAGGGAAGAGGGAAGAGGGAAGAGGGAAGAGGGAAGAGGGAAGAGGGAAGAGGGAAGAGGGAAGAGGGAAGAGGGAAGAGGGAAGAGGGAAGAGGGAAGAGGGAAGAGGGAAGAGGGAAGAGGGAAGAGGGAAGAGGGAAGAGGGAAGAGGGAAGAGGGAAGAGGGAAGAGGGAAGAGGGAAGAGGGAAGAGGGAAGAGGGAAGAGGGAAGAGGGAAGAGGGAAGAGGGAAGAGGGAAGAGGGAAGAGGGAAGAGGGAAGAGGGAAGAGGGAAGAGGGAAGAGGGAAGAGGGAAGAGGGAAGAGGGAAGAGGGAAGAGGGAAGAGGGAAGAGGGAAGAGGGAAGAGGGAAGAGGGAAGAGGGAAGAGGGAAGAGGGAAGAGGGAAGAGGGAAGAGGGAAGAGGGAAGAGGGAAGAGGGAAGAGGGAAGAGGGAAGAGGGAAGAGGGAAGAGGGAAGAGGGAAGAGGGAAGAGGGAAGAGGGAAGAGGGTAGAGGGTAGAGGGTAGAGGGAAGAGGGAAGAGGGAAGAGGGAAGAGGGAAGAGGCAAGAGGCAAGAGGCAAGAGGCAAGAGGCAAGAGGCAAGAGGCAAGAGGCAAGAGGCAAGAGGCAAGAGGGAAGAGGGAAGAGGGAAGAGGGAAGAGGGAAAAGGGAAGAGGGAAGAGGGAAGAGGGAAGAGGGGAGAGGGGAGAGGGGAGAGGGGAGAGGGGGGAGAGGGAAGAGGGACAATTTACTTTCCATAATTTCCAGTGTAATTAGATGGTGATTACCAGGAGCGCATAGAGCTGGTGTTAAATCTATGTGCCTTACAATATATTTTTTATACAAAATCTTCAGTATAACATTATGCGTACCAGGGGCGCATAGAATGATAGAGGTCGAGACTACGTCAATACGAGTCTTATAAGTCTGTGGCATTGCAAAAATGAATGCCGTGCTACCAGGAGTGTATAACCCCTTAAAGGTTAATTTATAATTATATATTATTTCATGAAAACTAATAATTAATCTTAGTGATGGGCTGTTATTACTAGGGGTACATAAGACAAATATTTTCAACCACCTGTGTTTTCAACCGTATTATGTTTTGTGATTCAACAACAAGTTTGTAAACTACGTTGGTGAGGTTGCCACTACTAGGAAAACATAAAGTCGCCTTAAGTTGTGTTACTTTTGTTACTATAGTGGACTTTGTCTTAATTATTATTATTATCAAGTGTTTATACTGGTTTTCAATTAAGTTACAGCAACATAAGTCTATAGGAGGTGTTAGATAGATTATGTAGTGGCAAATTACCATTTTTTTTCTATATAAGCAAATTACGTTCTACGTTAAAAGGAACAACCATCGACTTGACTTTCGCAAGACACATTACAGTAGAAACACTTTCATATTTCTCCTATCATCGTCCTATCCTCAACAAAATCACTCAAATAGGAATTAGTTAAGTTTAAGTTTACATGTACAATGTTTTAGTAAACAAAGTATATTTCTATAGTTAAAATTTGTGCAATTCTTATTTTCATTCAATTCCTTGTTCCTATTGTGCAATTTAATAATATTCATATCAATAAATATTCTACCGAGAATAAGACGTTGTCACGTAAAATCTTCCTTCGCCCGTAAAACCGACTTTACAGGCAACCATTTTTTTTATTTTGTTGTATAAATGCGGTATGGATATTTAGTCGAAAGTGACCAGTCTCTACCGTTGAAATATAGTTAATACAAAATAGGTCTTGTACGATGAATTGTTCAAGTCCAAATACTAGTAGCATATGGAACTAACAAACTATACCAGACGTTCCAACTCACAAGGGTTGTGTTAATGTTGGCAAGGAATCCGGATGGCGCCATCTGTAGGTCATAATTTCCGTTGTCCTCGCATCACGCCGAAACGGCGGGACGAATTTTAACCAATTTAAATACAGTCATAGCTGGACATCCAAAAATGGTTATAGGATACTTTTTTAACAGACTACGGATTAAAAAAGAAATACGCGTACGATAATGCGAGACCTTCTAATATCAATGGTTGTTTAGTGTTTTTTGTTTTGTTCTCGATGCTTTATCGTAAGGTCTCCTTTAATACAAATGGATTCTCCAAATCCAAATGTTAGTAACTCGTCGTCCAACTCAAAGGCCGTATCTCCGGTGCGCGCGTGTTGTGGTGACATGGTCGCAACTAATCACATGGGACTAACAAACTGTACCTATCCGACGTTCCGACGTATAAGGGTTGCGCTAATGTTGCCAAGGAAACCTTATTAGTCTCAGCCGTTAAAATTTAGTACGTCATTACTTCCTTTTGATACTTACATATCTAAATAAAATAATTAATAGTTATTTAGTGGCCTTTGTTATGTCCTCGATGCCTTATCGTAAAGTCGCCTTTAATACTGAATAAATAGATTCTCCAAATCCAAATGTTAGTAACTCATCGTCCAATTCAAAGGCCGTTTCTCCGGTTATAGATCACGCGAGCGTTGTGGTGACATGGTCGCGACTAATCACATGGAACTAACAAACTGTATCCGGCGTTCCGATTACGACTTACAAGGGTTGCGCTAATGTTGCCAAGGAATCCGGCCGGCTTGTCGAAACTAACCTGTTTTACATATTACTACAACTTCTCTCCTCTAACTAATCTACAATAATAATTCATTGTTATTTTACGTATTGTTTTATTTCAGATCTTTTATTGCATTGCTTTTTACACGAAATTATACACTTTATATATTGTTTACCCGACTGCGGTATAAAAAAAAATTACGCGTACGAAGTTGCGGGCACCTTCTAGTATCTGAATAAAACAATCAATAGTTATTTAGTGGTTATTTTGTTTTGTTCTCGATGCTTTTCGTAAAGTCGCCTTTAATACTGAATAAATAGATTCTCCAAATCCAAATGTTAGTAACTCATCGTCCAATTCAAAGGCCGTTTCTCCGGTTATAGATCACGCGAGCGTTGTGGTGACATGGTCGCGACTAAACACATGGAACTAACAAACTGTATTCCGATTACGACTTACAAGGGTTGCGCTAATGTTGCCAAGGAATTCGGCCGTCTTGTCGAAACTAACCTGTTTTACATATTACTACAACTTCTCTCCTCTAACTAATCTACGATAATAATTCATTGTTATTTTACGTATTGTTTTATTTCAGATCTTTTATTGCATTGCTTTTTACACGAAATTATACACTTTATATATTGTTTACCCGACTGCGGTATAAAAAAAAATTACGCGTACGAAGTTGCGGGCACCTTCTAGTATCTGAATAAAACAATCAATAGTTATTTAGTGGTTATTTTGTTTTGTTCTCGATGCTTTTCGTAAAGTCGCCTTTAATACTGAATAAATAGATTCTCCAAATCCAAATGTTAGTAACTCATCGTCCAATTCAAAGGCCGTTTCTCCGGTTATAGATCACGCGAGCGTTGTGGTGACATGGTCGCGACTAATCACATGGAACTAACAAACTGTATTCCGATTACGACTTACAAGGGTTGCGCTAATGTTGCCAAGGAATCCGGCCGCCTTGTCGAAACTAACCTGTTTTAATCTACATATGACTTTTCTAACTATTCTACAAAAATAATTAATAGCTATTTTAAGGTTTGTTTTATTTTAGATCTTTTATTGAATTGCTTTTTACGCAAAATTATGCACCTTATATATATGAAAAACGAAAAGTTTTATTTTCTTGAATAATAATATAAATACTATACTTGAGAACCATCTGTTTCGAAGTCGGTTGAAAATATCCACCAATAGATCTGAAATAGCCAGGAGACAAGTCAGTACCTGGCACCGTTTCAATCCAATCTGATCCTAGGTGAAGCTTCGCCATTATTTCAGAACCCTGTCATTTAGAACAATTTAGAGCCTATTCACTTACAAATTTACCGACTCATCTGCCTGGGGTTAACTATTATGGATTTATTTGCTAAAATCACTCAAAAGTGTATATTTAATAGGTATTATAATATATGTAAGGAAAAACATAAGTTTAAACATTTCATTAGATAATAAGAAACAAGTTTATTATTGTATTGTTTCGTAAGAAATATAAAGCTTTCCTAATTTTTTTTTTATGTATTATTGTTGACTGTATTTTTTCTTCTCTTGCTTATCTCTCTCTTCAGCATTGTCATGTGTTTTATGTATAGTAGGTAGTTTTTCTTTCATATTGTATATGTCGGCGGCCGATCGTAAAATCCGCTAGATCACGAAATTCCTAGGCATATCGTGAAACGCCGCCATTTCATGATTTGGCTAAAAGTTGACCAGGCATATCATGATATGCCTGATAAAAAATACGGCAGATCGATTAGAGCAACGCATTCGTCGATATTCCTAGCTCAGTACCGGGCATATCGTGAAAATCCGGCAGATCACGAAATTCCTAGGCATATCGTGAAACGCCGCCATTTTATGATTTTGCTAAAAATATCCTAATTTCAATAGAGAAGACGGTTTGTCATTACCAGCTTGGGATCCTGTTGTACATCTTATTAAAGATCAAGCAAGACACAAGACTGGAAACCCTGGACGTCGAACGGAATAAAACAAAAATTATATTCACAAAGATATACAGATTTTTTTAAGCCACCGCCGAGTCAATATGAGCCGGTGCGCCGCCGTACAATTTAAAATGTAGTTGGCGCAAAAAAAAAACCCTAACCTACCTATTTCTGGGAGCAGCTTCGTTTTTTGGGTAAAATAACCCTAACCTATATGGTTATTTTTTTATGAGCCTAAAAGCTAAACTGCTCCCAGAGATAGGTTAGGTTAGGGTTATTTTTTTTTTTCGTGACCCGTAAAACAAAACTGCTTCCCGAGTACTGAAACTATTCCCAGAGTATGCCTAGGAATTTCACGATCTGCCTAAATGTCACTGTGGGTGTTACTTAGGCAGATCATGAAATGGCGGCCTTTCATGATAAGCCTAGGAATTTCATGATCTGCCTAAACGTCATTGGGCAAATCGTTAAACGTTATGTCTTGAACGATATGGCGGATGTCATTTAGCCAAATCATGAAATGGCGGCGTTTCACGATAGGTATGCCTAGGAATTTCGTGATCTGCCGGATTTTACGATCGGCCGCCGACATATACATCTTGGTTTCATATTATATTTACCTATTACTAATTTACTCAAAGGTTATCTGGAAGAAAACATTGGAAGGGATAGGTTCACTTTTGTTACGTATCTCGAGGTTTTGAGTACAATGAAGTTTTTATATAATTATATATTTATACAAGTAAATTCTTCGTCTAAAACTAGAAGCAGATATTACATATTTATAAAACTTGTATAAATCTCAATTCAGGAAGATGATTTAAGACGCTGAAGTTGCGGTAAATAAGCTAAAGAACAGCAATAAAATACGAGCACTCAGTCAAAATTAGTTTATGGCTACACTGCACCGTTTTCGTTTTGTTAAAATTGCATCGCTGCACGAGAACCGAAATGCTTACATCTATATAAAGGGTGGGCCCTGTAACAGGAGCAATAAATTAAAACATAGATTCGTCCCTTGAAACTAAACAACATTTGTTAAGCAACTTCTGAAAATAACGTGTATTAAATGACATTTTGTAGAATAAAGTTTAGACAAAGAAGCAATGTATTGCGAAATGTCCGATATTAGTAGAGTGACAGCTATGTCAATGCTCAGGGAATGTCAACGTTGGACGACATACATTGAAAATACTATTTACTTTGTTTGAAATAATAAAATTTTGAAAACTGTTTTTTTTTTAAAGTTGCTGAACAAATGTTGTTCAGTTTAACGAGTAAAATCTATGTTTAAATTTTTTGCTTATGTTGCAGGGCCCACGGTGTAAAAGAAAGTCGTGTTAGTTACTTCACTTATAACTCAAGAACGGCTGAACCGATTTAAATGAAAATTGGCAGGGAGGTAGTTTAGAGCCAGGAGAAGGACATAGGATACTTTTTATCCCGTTCGACATCATTCCCGTGTGACTTGACATATAACGTCAGTCACTATAAAACGTGGAATAACAAAAAAGAATCAGACTTGGAATAACAAAATTGACGTATAATGACAGCTATGTAATGACGTATGGATGACAATTTGATATTTGTAAGAAATGAATAATAAAACTATTTCTATCAAATAAATAATTAACATTATTGCCCAATTGCCAATTAGTATAAACAGTGAAGTGAACTATAAAACTCGGTATGGTTGAAAATTTAAGTTTTTAGGTGAAGTGAAGTTTAATTAATAATGCCGCGACCAAGACGACCGAATCTTTCCCGACAAAGCCGTGATGCAAGAAGAATACGAAATACTGCAAATGAAAGGACTGAAGAAGAACAAGAAATTGCACGTGAACAGCGCCGCGATAGTATGGCTCGACTTCGTGCTTCTCAATCACGAGAGCAAAGTGAAGCAGCCCGTGAAACAGCTCGGTTGGCAATGCAGAATCGTCGAGCGAACAACAGAGGTCAACAAATAGATAATTTGCGACGCAGAACAAGATATTTATCAAGTGCTGATTTGAATCGAGCAGCGTTTCAATACGATTGCAGCAATTATTACAGCTTGCATCCTAGCGTTTGCATTGGGCAAATGGACGTAGTTTGCGAGTATTGTGGTTGTTGCTGGTAAATGTGCGTGGGCCAACGTGATTTGAGTCACTACGAACTGTTAATGGTGTAATATTCCCAACATATCGTGCTGCATGTGAAGAATTGAAGTTATTAGAAAACGATAGTCATTGGGATACGACAATCGCTGAAGCCATTATCTCTGCATCTCCAAGTCAGATACGCACATTATTCGCTATCATAATTTCGACATGTTTTCCATCAAACCCATGTAACCTGTGGCACAAATACAAGGATAATATGTCAGAAGATATTTTACATCAAATTCGTGTCAGTTCCAGAAATCACGATATTGAGATGAATGAGGAGATACATAATCGTGCTTTACTCTTGATCGAAGATATGTGTTACCTCATGTGCGGTAATTTATTAATCAGGTTAGGAATGCCAGCACCATATCGTGAAATGAATGACGCATTTAATCGAGAATTGGAACGGGAACGTGAATATGATCACCAGGAATTAGATTTAGTAGTTCAAACGAATGTACCCCTGTTGAATTACCAACAAAAGGAAGTTTATGATACTTTAATGAAGGCAATCGATGATGAAAATGGTGGTTTATATTTCCTAGATGCCCCTGGTGGAACTGGCAAGACATTCCTCATGTCATTAGTTTTAGCAAATGTTCGGGCGAGATCTAACATAGCGGTTGCAGTTGCTTTTTCTGGAATAGCAGCCACATTGTTAGAAGGATGCCGTACGGCTCATTCAGCATTCAAATTACCGTTAAATCTTCAAACTATTGAAGAACCAACGTGTAATATTGCAAAACACTCAGCAATGGCCAAAGTTTTAGCGGTATCGAAAATCATGAATGATTATGAATGATTGATGTAGAAATTTGATTTTTTTTTGTATTTTTTCCAATAAAAAAAAAAATGCTTATTTATTGACATTAAGGCGGAACAAAGTTCGCCGGGTCAGCTAGTTATTGATAAAAGAAAGTACCTCATAAATCAATATAAAGAAGACAATCTTTCGAGAACAAAAGTAAACAGGTTGTACTATGGGTAGGTCCTGGTAAAATAGTTATAAGCTAACGGTAGAAGTAGGTATAAAGCAAACTTTTAAAATTTATTTTCAATATTAAAAAAGAAAGAAAGACATGTAAAACGACTGAGCAAATCGTTTATGTCCGCATTGTTTGAGTAATATAACTGGCAACCGTTTTTACGACTACAATATTGCGTTTGGCCGGCTATATTGCTTTTAAAAGCAACGTCATGTCTAATTCAGGCTGTGTCTGGCTTTTGCGTTCGCTCCCCGTACATAAAGTTGTAATATGACTATGGAAAGGTCGAGAATATCAACTGATTACCTTAAATCCACGCTTGATTACGTTTCATCTAATACAAACTAATTCCAAACTTTTTACAGCTCTCATTTGGCTCGGCAAGAACATAAACTTGGTAGTGATAAAGATACTCGTTACTCCGTACAAGTCATTATTCTGTTATGAGAAGAATTTTCGTTGAAGAGACCCCGGGGTGAAGTGCGAGTAATCGCACGAGATGGTGATGGTCGGCTTATACGAGTATGCGTGTGTCGGACACACGGCTGCTGCAGACGGCGAAATTGTTTAAACGTACATGATTTTCTCACGTTTTGTTCATTATCTATATGAAAAAGGTGCATTATTATATCTAAACGGGACTTAATCGTGTTCAAAAAATTGTTTAATTAATTACCTCGACATTTTGGAAGAGACTATACGTCCATGTTCTCGAAGGGACTAAAGAGGCGGTATCAACATCTCCTTGTCGCGCGATTATTTCTAACTATCTGAACGTGGTCTGTATTATCAGTTTGCTCACTGGGGTTGCCCCTCGACCGACACACAGCACTTACGATATCTGTAGCTTGAGAACGGCCCTTTTCATGTGATTTACATTTGCTGATCACTGTATTCCATGAAGACGAACCCGATTGTAATTATTTAGTTTTTTATTTCAACTGCTAGTTGCAAGTACAATACTGCTAGAAATGACGTTCACTAGAAAAAATCTTGGGCTTATGAAGTTCAGATCAGTTTGGTCCAAATGTAATAAATGTACTTATGAAACATGTTTGGTCCTGACTCTAGCAAATGTGCGGCAATGGTGGAATTATTCACCTTACGGATCTTGACAGCCGCGATATGTAGCCATAATATTATTATGATATGACAATCTTAGTGTACAAATCAATAATAAATACGAAGCGCGTTTACTAAAAGAGGCAGGACTAGAAGATGTTGATTCCCGTAATTACACTTAGTCGTTCCGAAATTATGACCGTGGAGAGGCCGTCAAAACGTCGGAAAATTATATCGCTATTTACTTAGACATTATTCATTCACGGCTCGTTTTGTTTTCATAATGGACGAAACAGATATTCTGGTTTTCTAGAAACTGATAATTTTCCTATTTGGGGCATAATTTGCGACTGGATGTCTGGCATCTCCTTTTGATCTTTTTAGGGTTCCGTACCCAAAGGGTAAAAACGGGACCCTATTACTGAGACTTCGCCGTCCGTCCGTCCGTCTGTCACCAGGCTGTATCTCAACAACGGTGATAGCTAGACAGTTGAAATTTTCACAGATGATGTATTTCTATTGCCGCTATAACAACAAATACTAAAAATAAAATAAAATACATATTTAAGGGGGCTCCCATACAACAAACTTTTTATAGATTATATATATGTATAGGTACGGAACCCTTCATGCGCGAGTCGGGCTCGCACTTGCCCAATTTTTTTTGTAACGAACGCGAAGAACATATTTTTACACCGCACTGATGAAAAGTAAGATAAGATAGCTTGCCGAACATTCTAGCAATATTTTCATATCTTCTGATACATGCTACTAAGATTGCTTAGATATACCTACAACGCAGTGTCGTATACAAATTAAGCCGTGCCCCAATTCTCGGTTCTATCACGATGCACCTACTTTGCATGAAATGTCAATGTCACATATAAGGGATCTCGAGATAGTCTGATGTTCTATGACTACACAAAAATAACTTGTCAATTGCATGAGAATAATAGTAAATTTTATGTGTCAAGCTATAAACGAAAAGTAAAGTTTGCTATAATAGGCATGGCACATGACATGATTAGTGTGAGGATGTCCGATATTTTTGTAAAAGTCAAAATATATATTTATTAAATGTACCTAGTGTAAAGCCTCCAGCAACAAGAGTACAATATTTTCCAGCTGCCATTATGAAATGATTGCTACACACGATACAATAACAAAGTCTCGTCAACGAACCGTCTTCCAGAAAGACACAGTCCTGCTTACAAGGAAAAGGAACAATACAAAATTAAAACGAGGGAAAGTAATTTCCTCTTACAGTAATGAAACGCGTACACCCTCAGTCTGATGAAGCGTTCAATACCATTATGTCCGTCTACGGCTTGTAACAATGATATTTATTCTATCCTTTTTAATGTATGTGTCCTTAGTTACATGAAATAAATTTATTATTATTATTTCGTATATTCATTTCATCTCTTAGGTTAAGTTATCGACTCGAATGGACTTTGTAACAATGCGCAGATCTCAGCGAGTTCTCAACCGATTTTAAAAAATTTTGTTTTAAAATGCACAAATTAAATTTCGCTAGGTGACGAAGAGAAAATTTCAAAAAAAAAAAAAAAAAACTCCGTTCCAATCTATGGTATTATTATTATTATTATAATACACGATACACTTTTGTCACATTATACTATATTATAAAATGATTATGCATATTTCTAGCGTGTTTTTAGTTACTTAACGTAGTTTTATACGATTGTCGCTTTTCATAATTTATCAGATTCAAATCTTTTTCACAGCTGCTACGAGAAAACAGCGTCTCCAAGAAAATAACAAAAAATATTTTAAAGGAAAAGTTAGTTTCGCTAGATGATTCGAGAAAGATGTTTTTAAATGTCTTGATTGCTTTATTTCGACGCTGCGTCCAATTTATGAAATCGAAAAAAAAAGTAACGTAAGTATTTTCACAGCATCTTTAGATAAAAAATAAAAGGTTAAAAAACTTAAACCCGACTACGGAAAAACGAACTAAAAAGTTAAAAACAAGGTAGATATATCGGGTATCATCGCCTTATTCCACAAGACAAGTCATTTGACATGTTAAATGTTCTTGTATATTTTTTCTACTGAAGTCTTCTGTTAGTTAACAACAATAACATTATAATTTAATTCAAATGCCGTAGTCGTGTGTTGCGGCATTAACTACCTACGATACAATTTTCCTTTTACATATCTCTAAACAGTAAAAGAGCGAACATGCATATCTCATATTACGAATTAAACCGCTTATATAATATACATAATAGGTAGCCGTAGCAGCAGAATTTATTTTATTTAGTTTTCTTAGTTTTTTTAAGAACATGGTATTTTGTGAAAAAACCTTCCTATAGTGTCTAGTTATCGAGAATAAAACGGACGCACAGCATTATTACACGGCTACACATCGTTATCATATTGATATGAAAAGAAGAGTTTTACAAGACTTATTTTAGGTACTCAATCAGATGATGATGGCGATCTACCTAAAACTACGGAAATTTCGTTGTATAGTTGCAGTTTTTAATAGTCGACAACGCACGACTACGGCATTTGAATTAAATTATAATGTTATTGTTGTTAACTAACAGAAGACTTCAGTAGAAAAAATATACAAGAACATTTAACATGTCAAATGACTTGTCTTGTGGAATAAGGCGATGATACCCGATATATCTACCTTGTTTTTAACTTTTTAGTTCGTTTTTCCGTAGTCGGGTTTAAGTTTTTTAACCTTTTATTTTATTTCAATATTTTCAGTTTTTACATATGATGGAGTAAAGAATATTTAAATGCATATGTAAGCTAAAAAAATGTCGCTGTATCGCTACATCCTCCTTTGAAGTCTGTTAAAAATGTAGCCTATGTCACACAACACACAATATACTCAGTCATCAAAATCTGTCGAGTAGTTGAAGCGCTATCGTGGAACATACTTAAATACATAACTTAATACTCTTCCGTTTGACTTTACAAGTACCACAGTCGGGCCAAACTAAGAATAATTTATACGCAAACGTTGAATACCAACGTCGAATTTCAGCTATCGAGACCAACCAGTACCTCTATCGTATTGTGGACCAGTAGACGACTGAAACCATATGATAGAAAACAAACGATAAAAAAAAACAATCTCATAAACCTCTAATATTTTTACGCTAAAAGAGATTATTCGTTTGTATTTTTTTTTCAATGCAACAATATTAAATATAGGTACCTAATCACAGTAATCACATCTTAACGTCAATTGTTTAAATTTAACGACACAACATTTTCAGCAACTTAAAAAGCAAAACAGTAAAAAACTGTTTGGAAATCCATATATATCAATACCGTCTTTTATGTCACCATCTCCTCCGTTACCACAAAAGTTTCATAAGATCTGCGACCCTGTATCCGTTTAAGGATGCCGTTTTTTATTTATTGCGGGGGGCTCCACCCCCTATCTCCCTCCTATCCCCATCTAGTTTAACTCAAAAGTTTCCCCGAGCCCCCCGGCAGTCAAAAGTTTTATGAGATCTGCTTTCTTGTTGCCGTTTCAGAACGTTATATTTGCTTAAGGCGGGGGGCTCCGCCCCCCGAGCCCCCCGTGTTTTATGTCACCTTCGCCTCCGTAGACTCAAAAGTTTCATGAGATCTGCTTTTTTGTTGCCGTTTCAGAACGTATTTTTTATGGCGGGGGGCTCCGCCCCCCGAGGCCCCTGAGTTTTAGGTCGCCATCGCCACTCAAAAGTTTCATAAGATCTGCTTTCTTGTTGCCGTTTCAGAACGTTGTGTTTTTTTATGGCGGGGGGCTCTGCCCCCCAAGCCCCCCATGTTTTATGTCACCATCGCCTCCGTTGACTCAAAAGTTTCATAAGATCTGCTTTGTTGTTGCCGTTTCAGAACGTTGTGTTTTTTATGGCGGGGGGCTCAGCCCCCCAAGCCCCCCGAGTTTTAGGTCACCATCGCCTCCGTAGACTCAAAAGTTTCATAAGATCTGCTTTCTTGTTGCCGTTTCAGAACGTTGTAATTTTTATGGCTGGGGCTCTGCCCCCCGAGCCCCCCGTGTTTTATGTCACCATCGCCTCCGTAGACTCAAAAGTTTCATAAGATCTGCTTTCTTGTTGCCGTTTCAGAACGTTGTGTTTTTTTTATGGCGGGGGGCTCTGCCCCCCGAGCCCCCCGAGTTTTAGGTCACCATCGCCTCCGTAGACTCAAAAGTTTCATAAGATCTGCTTTCTTGTTGCCGTTTCAGAACGTTGTGTTTTTTTTATGGCGGGGGGCTCTGCCCCCCGAGCCCCCCGTGTTTTATGTCACCATCGCCTCCGTTGACTCAAAAGTTTCATAAGATCTGCTTTGTTGTTGCCGTTTTAGAACGTTGTCTTTTTTAGGGCGGGGGGCTCCGCCCTCCGAGCTCCCGGTATTTTATGTCACCATCACCTCCGTAAACTTGAAAATTTAATAAGATTTGCTTTCTTGTTGCCGTTTATTCATAAGATGTTTATATTTAATTATCTTAATCATTCATAAGAGCCCCATGTTTCTTTAGTCTCCATTTCCTTCGTAAACTCAAAAGTTTCATAAGATTAGCTTCCTTGTTGCCGTTTTTGAATGTTGTATTTTTTATGGCGGGGGGCTCCGCCCCCCGAGCCCCCGTGTTTCATGTCACCATCGCCTCTGTAAACTCAAATGTTTCACAAGATCTGCTTCTTCTTTGCCGTTTTAGAACGTTGCATTATTTAGGGCGGGGGGCTCCGCCCCCCGAGCCCCCGTGTTTCATGTCACCATCGCCTCTGTAAACTCAAATGTTTCACAAGATCTGCTTCTTCTTTGCCGTTTTAGAACGTTGCATTATTTAGGGCGGGGGGCTCCGCCCCCCGAGCCCCCGTGTTTCATGTCACCATCGCCTCTGTAAACTCAAATGTTTCACAAGATCTGCTTCTTCTTTGCCGTTTTAGAACGTTGTATTATTTAGGGCGGGGGGCTCCACCCCCCGAGCCCCCCGAGTTTTAGGTCACCATCGCCTCCGTAGACTCAAAAGTTTCATAAGATCTGCTTTCTTGTTGCCGTTTCAGAACGTTGTGTTTTTTTATGGCGGGGGGCTGTGCCCCCCGAGCCCCCCGTGTTTTATGTCACCATCGCCTCCGTTGACTCAAAAGTTTCATAAGATCTGCTTCTTCTTTGCCGTTTTAGAACGTTGCATTATTTAGGGCGGGGGGCTCCGCCCCCCGAGCCCCCGGTATTTTATGTCACCGTCGCCTCCGTAAACTCGAAAATTTCATAAGAACTGCTTCCTCGTTTCCGTTTTAGAACGTTGTATTATTTAGGGCGGGGGGCTAATATGACTCGACCACACCATAATTTTTTGAAGTCGGTTAAAAATATGGCCTACGCAATGTAAACCGTTATAACAAATCGATGGACACGTTATGGTTCAAAATCGGTTAAGTAGTGTAAGCGCTCTGCCAGAGCATACTTTAATACAAGCATATAGTTCCAATCACCTTTCGTGGTTTTCTGCATCAGTTCCACTTGGTCAAATTATGCTTTCTGATAACAGATACCTGAATCACTTCAGAAAATAATAAAGAAATTGTACTCGTTACTATTATATTTCAGAGTTCCGTCTATTCCTGATGGATTCCATCATCAGATCTTTACCATATTTCTAAGAGATAATAACTGACGTGTTAACTTTCCAACAAAAAAAGAATTTTTGAAATCTGTTGGAATTTTTATTTTTTTTCTGTAGATTTTTTGCTCTCGCTCGTCCTCCTTTTTTGAAGTCTGTTAAAAATGTAGCCTATGTCACCCGGACTGTAATTACGAATTGATAGACACCTCAATCACTTAAATCGGTTGAGTAGTTTTTGCGCTATGGTGGAACACACTTACATCTTGGTATGTCAAAGCACTGATCAGTGCAAAGTATTTAAATCCTATGTAAACATATCATTGAGTTTCAATTGTATTGCCAAATTTTTAACATAACATACGTAGGATTAAGTAATAGCCAGCAAAAAGGCTTTAACATGCTAAACCCCAATCCCAATTAAATGTTTACATAGGCTTTAAATGCTCTGCACTGATCAGTGCTTCGGCATAGCAAGGGTATAAATATACATAGACTGCTAAACTTATTACCCTTCCTTTTGGCTTTGCCGTAGTCGGATAAAAACGACCGTGTTAAAAGAACAAGTTTTTTTAAACGATAGTTTTTAGCTATTTTCTTTCACAACAAGAAGAAGACAAGCAGAACGAGAACAGCCATACCACCCTATCCTGACAGCAATTCAGGATACTCGTACATTGGACTGTCTGTAACTTTAGTGTAGACAAAGCTAGAAGTCTGAAATTGCTATAACCAAGAGGTATTTTACCCTATCAAAATATATAGTTTACAATTACGAAAAACATTGCAATATTAGTCGCTTTAATTATTTAATAACTTTTTATAGTGCAATAAATGCGTTAAGGAGATAGCAATTAATTATGTACAGTTTGTGTGTTGCAAATTAAAATCGCCAACCGCAAACTACTAACTTTATGTATTCCATTAAATCAATTGCTTTAATAAATTAGCCATAAAGCTACATTGTGTAAGCAATTGTATAAGTCATACATACTAAGCAAAGTGGAGTAAAATCGACCAAGAAACTCCGGGCCCATTTTAAAATAAAAACAATCCGAAACACAGATATCGCGTCCAGTACACCGCAAAGAAAGAGCAATAAAAGTAGTGAAATCCCGCGAACACAAAGCGGTAGCTCTTGTCCGACAATAATTTGTCGAAACGGGCTGTACGAGGCATCGGAGGCCTATTCTGTACTGCGGACCCACGATTGCGTTTAGGTAAATGTGAATTTCGGTGGCGTTGTGGTCGTTATAGTCTGCGTAATATTGTGTTTAGATAAATGTGAATTTTGGGTGGAGTTTTGGTTGTTATAGTCTGTGCAAAAGAATGCGGCTGTTGTTAGGAACTTGAAGACAATAAGAATGGAGAACACAATCATGTAATAGAAGAATAATTTTAAGATACGCAAAGTTACGAGCTGTTTGATTCAGTTTTTTTCTGTTCTTTATAAGTTTATAAAAAAACTTTGATTGGACATGTGTTGATAAATTATTACATGTATTAATATAAATTGTATTTAGGAGTAAATTTATATCGTACTGTAGTCACCATATTATTTCCTAAAATACAAATCCCACTAAAACATTTTCATGTAAAATGATGCCAAGACGAAACCATATGACTCCCCACCGTCAAGTTATTTGGCCATTTCGTTAAATTCACATGGACGTAAGGTAAAAAAAATATTCGTAGTAACGACGTTTCGGTACGTACTTGGCCGTTGCCAAGCCACATATTTTGACTAGGGTGTAGTTTGTAAAGCTAGGGCGTGTAGAGTTAGAAGCTTGGCTCTACATGAGATCTGATAACTTTTTGACAGTGCGTGTCTTAGGAGTCTCGTCGGTCATTTCTCCGCCAGATAAAATAAGAGCCTGAAATAAAGCTCCGCGTTTACTGCCAGCAAAATTTTCATATCGTATACAGCTTTATTTGTAGCAGTTGTGTTGGTACATAATCAGGCTTGATTAAATAGTTATATCCAGTCTATCATGTCCAATATTGCAGCTAACTTCAGAATAAAGGCGCTTACTGTAACGCCTTTGTTAGCTATCCGTGCCTGTGGCATGCCATTTATTGGAAAAAATACAAAAAAAAATCAAATTTCTACATCAATCATTCATAATCATTCATGATTTTCGATACCGCTAAAACTTTGGCCATTGCTGAGTGTTTTGCAATATTACACGTTGGTTCTTCAATAGTTTGAAGATTTAACGGTAATTTGAATGCTGAATGAGCCGTACGGCATCCTTCTAACAATGTGGCTGCTATTCCAGAAAAAGCAACTGCAACCGCTATGTTAGATCTCGCCCGAACATTTGCTAAAACTAATGACATGAGGAATGTCTTGCCAGTTCCACCAGGGGCATCTAGGAAATATAAACCACCATTTTCATCATCGATTGCCTTCATTAAAGTATCATAAACTTCCTTTTGTTGGTAATTCAACAGGGGTACATTCGTTTGAACTACTAAATCTAATTCCTGGTGATCATATTCACGTTCCCGTTCCAATTCTCGATTAAATGCGTCATTCATTTCACGATATGGTGCTGGCATTCCTAACCTGATTAATAAATTACCGCACATGAGGTAACACATATCTTCGATCAAGAGTAAAGCACGATTATGTATCTCCTCATTCATCTCAATATCGTGATTTCTGGAACTGACACGAATTTGATGTAAAATATCTTCTGACATATTATCCTTGTATTTGTGCCACAGGTTACATGGGTTTGATGGAAAACATGTCGAAATTATGATAGCGAATAATGTGCGTATCTGACTTGGAGATGCAGAGATAATGGCTTCAGCGATTGTCGTATCCCAATGACTATCGTTTTCTAATAACTTCAATTCTTCACATGCAGCACGATATGTTGGGAATATTACACCATTAACAGTTCGTAGTGACTCAAATGACGTTGGCCCACGCACATTTACCAGCAACAACCGCAAATAGAAACATTCATTATTCTTTGGATGAACTGTATACATACGACCAAGAGCATCAGTAGAACGCACATCTATGGCTCTGGTGGCGGAGTCAACAATGGCAATTTCACTTTACCATTAAGGCAGCATAATCCAGGCGTTTCTCCGGAAAACTTTAATGCACCACAATACTCGCAAACTACGTCCATTTGCCCAATGCAAACGCTAGGATGCAAGCTGTAATCATTGCTGCAATCGTATTGAAACGCTGCTCGATTCAAATCAGCAATTGATAAATATCTTGTTCTGCGTCGCAAATTATCTATTTGTTGACCTCTGTTGCGTATCTGACTTGGAGATGCAGAGATAATGGCTTCAGCGATTGTCGTATCCCAATGACTATCGTTTTCTAATAACTTCAATTCTTCACATGCAGCACGATATGTTGGGAATATTACACCATTAACAGTTCGTAGTGACTCAAATGACGTTGGCCCACGCACATTTACCAGCAACAACCACAATACTCGCAAACTACGTCCATTTGCCCAATGCAAACGCTAGGATGCAAGCTGTAATAATTGCTGCAATCGTATTGAAACGCTGCTCGATTCAAATCAGCACTTGATAAATATCTTGTTCTGCGTCGCAAATTATCTATTTGTTGACCTCTGTTGTTCGCTCGACGATTCTGCATTGCCAACCGAGCTGTTTCACGGGCTGCTTCACTTTGCTCTCGTGATTGAGAAGCACGAAGTCGAGCCATACTATCGCGGCGCTGTTCACGTGCAATTTCTTGTTCTTCTTCAGTCCTTTCATTTGCAGTATTTCGTATTCTTCTTGCATCACGGCTTTGTCGGGAAAGATTCGGTCGTCTTGGTCGCGGCATTATTAATTAAACTTCACTTCACCTAAAAACTTAAATTTTCAACCATACCGAGTTTTATAGTTCACTTCACTGTTTATACTAATTGGCAATTGGGCAATAATGTTAATTATTTATTTGATAGAAATAGTTTTATTATTCATTTCTTACAAATATCAAATTGTCATCCATACGTCATTACATAGCTGTCATTATACGTCAATTTTGTTATTCCAAGTCTGATTCTTTTTTGTTATTCCACGTTTTATAGTGACTGACGTTATATGTCAAGTCACACGGGAATGATGTCGAACGGGATAAAAAGTATCCTATGTCCTTCTCCTGGCTCTAAACTACCTCCCTGCCAATTTTCATTTAAATCGGTTCAGCCGTTCTTGAGTTATAAGTGAAGTAACTAACACGACTTTCTTTTATATATATAGATTTATAATTTTTCAAAACTGATTTTGATTTCTGAGATAACAAACAAAAAAAAAATAGCAATTTGAGAACCTCTTACTTTCTAAAGTGGGTTAAAAAGGGTTCTGTAGTTCTGTAATCGTGTCGTTTTATCCACAAAGCCTGTAAGATACTAATACAAAGTACCCGAGCTTCCTTTCTGGTGTTGGTTATTGCGATAACTTATCGTTTCTCAATGGATAATAGCCCTTTGAGCTATTATATGGTTTTGCTTTAAGTAATCAACATTGAATATAAATTCGATTATTCTTTGTTTACTTGTGCAAATGGAACTACTATACAAGTTGTATTTTAGTAAGTAGTTAAGTACATTTGTTTTGTTTTCTTTAGTAAATTTTTATTGGTGTGCAATAATAAGTAAACAAAGAATAATCGCATTTATATTCAATATTGATTTTTACTTACGAATATATACAAGTGATCTGACTGATCATTGTTTAATCTTTCAATATGTTAACACTGTCACCATTCGCATAATGAATACTGTTATGAGTATATATTTATCTGTAACAGGTAGCAGTGGCGTGTCGTCAAACATATTCTTGGAAAAAATGGATTAGGGCCCTAATCCCATATAATATCCCACTATTATCTCGGAGAGATCTCACTCATCCACTACCACTTTACCAAACTAGTTACGTTAATTTTACGCCTCATTTATGTCCGCTGCCGTAGATATCAGCTGCAAACTTTATCCAACTTGAATCTGACAGTTAAAATATATATACTTGAGACATCGCTTATTTCGATTTATTAATGTAAACTCGAATCAGCGCCCAGATTTTATGTTAATGTTTCTTTCAAGAGCAAAAGAATAAGGCATTCAAATGCTTTCAAGTAAGCAAGCCGATGGGAATCAGGTCTTAGGCGCCACTGATATGAATAACTGGTGACTTTGTATTATTTACTTAATACAAAGTCAATATTAATTGACCTTAAAAGAGAAATAATAGATATTTCATGGACACGTCAGTACTCGGCGACCGTCTATATAA
This sequence comes from Apotomis betuletana, assembly GCA_932273695.1. Classification (NCBI taxonomy): domain Eukaryota; kingdom Metazoa; phylum Arthropoda; class Insecta; order Lepidoptera; family Tortricidae; genus Apotomis; species Apotomis betuletana. The sequence goes on from OW026300.1 coordinate 18,966,983, forward strand.
GTTATGTGAAAAAAAAAAAACAAGATTATACTACTTAATATAAAAATAAATAAAAATGTAATAAGTTTCCTAGTGTTCAATTATTTTCGTCATGTACACTGCGGTCATTTAGCGACCGCGATTTCAGCGTAACCGCCACAGCAGGGTTTCTCATTCCGCGCACAAAAAGGACAAAATATTAACCTCATACCGTGCAGTAATGGAGACCTTTTTGTTTTGAGATACAAGCACTGTGACAATATAGCAGGCCCCTCCAAGTGTTCTAATTGAATTCTTAATTAGATGTGTCGTCAAAAAGAAAGTCATTTGTGACGCGCTGTGATATGAGATTAATTCTCTTTGAACGCGTCGGGTGGAACGCGACCTTTATGTTGTGGGGCTAATGACAGCGTTATTAACAAAGTCTTTGAGTGAGTTGCAGTATTAGTTGACTCGCCGTCTTTATAACAAATATTTGTTTAGAGTAAGTATGAAAATATTGGCTTTAGTTACTCTTTTTCGCAATACTTTTAAAAAGTGACTCCGTGACGATAACGTGACATCACTTTGTTTGAGCAATTTTCAATAGGTACTCTATTTCCCAATGCTTTACTTTGACTCTCACTACTGGCTTTTATATTTTTATGTTTCTATTGCATTAAAGAGTTATTAGTTTAGTTGTAGTTAAATGCAACCGCTGCCAATGGCAAAATTTGTCATCAAATCACTGACTTATTTCATCATCAACGTATATTTTCCTCGTGTTTTCAAAATACAGCCCCACAGGTAAGCCGGGTCCGCATAGTTTGAGCCATAGCCACCGCGTTCACACGAGCCTATTCAAAATTCATGCGGTAGTCGATTGGAGGCTTGTTACACGAGTAAACTGATGCGACCTAAAAAAATGTTGTATTTTTTTGTGTATTATGTAAGCTGGCCAGTATTAAAGCGTGTTTCTGAATAAAATAAAAGAACACGTTTGAGTGACAGCGTTTTACAGAGTAATAACCAAATCCGGGAAAATGCGACATGAATTCTCGCGCATGAAAGATTCCGGACAAAAATATAAAACCGGTTTATTTCATGGACCCCAGCATGTTATTGATTTGGTACCTATTTGTTGTTATATACACTTAGAACATACAATCTTTAAAAAGAAACTCACAGAAAGACAAACGGATGGTTGAACTCAGCAAAGCCTAATTTATAGGGTTTCATAATGAGTTAGTATATGTAACTTTACTCTTTAGTACCTACATGGAAATCGTGCTCTAAAAGTGGGGTTGCCTTGCATTAAATCAGCTCTGATTTTTTTATATGTTGCCTATGGTGGTGAAGTGGTAATGACTAATCCAATTTTCCGACCTCGCGAACCCCCGGAGGGTTCTAAAAAACTTGGATTTTCCAAAACCACTTCATCACATACACATATAAAAAAATTAGAACTACCAGATTTAATGCAAGGCAAAATGTACTATTTCTATGGACTACTTTACCAATATTTTAATTTGAAAATGTAACGATTTAACCTAGATTGAAATATGACCATAACTGATTTCACGTTTTTACCACCTTTGTCATAATAGATCTTCTTCTATATAAGTATCTTTCCAATTGACTTACAATAATTTACGATTGCAGTAATAATATTTTAATGTTTGTCTTTAAGAAAAATAAAGATCATGATAATAAATATCATGATTTTTGTGAAATGTGAACGTAAAAATTAGAGGAAGGCCTTGGCCCTGCAGGGAAATACTGACGGCTCTTAAATAATTTTTTAATTAAGTAATAACTAGCTGAGGTGCGCGGTGATACTCTCACATCCCACGGGAATTGGTCTGAAATGGTCAAAAAAATGGTCCAGCCGTTTGAGCGTGAAGAAGAAACAAACATACACAAAAACACAAGAAACCTTTGCCTTTATAATATTAAGTGTGATGTTCGCCCGCTGTAACTCAGTCCAAACCTTTTCACCGTTTGTACGGTCACGTATGTTGTTCCTAATTAACATCAACTTGTTCAGCCGCAATGCGTTCGCTGTATCGGACTTCATTCCGTGTTGTTGGCAACTTTCGTATGGGTCTAATTTGCTTTTGCAGTTTACGATATCCACAGTTAGAGATTAGGAGTAGTGTGGTAACTTTGCCATATTAAACATGATCAATATATTTATTACAATGGAAAATAAATTAAAAATATACATACTATAAAACTTAAAATTAAAAAGAATCCCCCAGTATTGAAGCCGTCTGAGGCATCGTCCCCAGCACGCAAAAAAAAAAAAAAAATAAAAAAAACTTTTTTTATTTTTTATTCAGTCATGTTGCTTATTTGCTTAATTTATTTTTTTCTTATAGGTATATACCACAGAGATGAAGATAATTAGGACACAATAATAGGTGGTATCCAAACATACTGAAATGTCATCATCAATAAATTTTATAAAATTGAATTTCATGAACTATTTACGTGAAGAATGTGCTATAGAAATTATTTACGGAATAAAATTGAACATACCATTATAGTTAGCCTAAAAAGTTAACGCATTACCAAAATAACCTTTTTACATTCCTGAAGAAGTTTAGGGTCGCAAACAGTGCTGAAATTGTATTATCCTTTAATATTTTGAAACCAACATTCCTGCAAATGAAAAACTCAAATTAAACCTTTCACCGACAAGGTTTTTTTACCTACATCCTTTCTATAGCCGATGTGGGGCACGTTGATTAAAACTTTAGCCGTTCCACCGAAACTAACGCGTGAGCAAAAACATTAACTGATATGGAAACAAATTTGTATCGCACGCTTGTATCACTCCCGCTTATTAAATTTATAGGTACGCGCTACTTGAAACAAGTTATAAATTGGATGATTGTTTTTTGGAGCACACACTTTTCGAAATTCGCACAGGAAGAGCAGAGCGTCATTGCCAATATAATGTAATACAATGATTGGCGAGGAAGGTTTATAAAAGAATAAACTGCAGAGTCTGGGGCACTGAAGGTTGCCAGTACATTTATATGAGCAAACACTGGAACTGTAAGGGCTGATTCTACCACCTCCATTTCGGTATCGTGACACTCGCCATGCCATGGTCTCAGGTTTCACCATCATGTTATCAGTATGCCACTGATTCGTACGCAATGCTTACCTTTGTAAATAGGATAGTAAAGAGTGGACCTCCCTTCGGCAAATCTTTTACGTGTAAATTATAACCTTCCCTTATTCACGTTGAGAAAAATGAATAATTTATGCATTATCTATGCTTCAAGCTGCCGCATCTCCTTATAGACACTTTTAATTTAGTTGACTTCATAATTTTTGCCCGAGCTAACGTAGCGTTGGGCAAAAATGGTTTCGTATACCTACTAGTCCGCCAGTTCAAAGTCGCTCAGCGAGCCATGGAAGAGCTAATAAGCAGGCTGAAGTGGCAGTGGGCTGGTCATATATCTGTCGAAGAGCCGATAACCACTGCGGCAAACGAGTTCTGGAGTGGAGGCCCTGAATCGGTAAACGTAGTTTAGGGTGCCTTTTAACAAGGTGGAGCACCGACATTCGATGGACAGCGGATGGTAACTGGAGGAGCAGTGCAGTATGTCCAGCAGTGGAATGATACGGGCTGATGATGATGATGATGACGCTTTCGTATGTCTTGTTGCAGTGCTCAGATATCTGAATTTCGGATGACCGGATATCTGGGAAATGGCGGAGAAAGGGGGTTTGGAAAAGTAAAAAAAAATGTGCCATCGTCGCGAAAACGTTCACGAGGTCTACAGGTCACAGATCACTAATTATACTGCTTTGTATAAAGTTTTGAAATATTAGTGGATTTTATTGCACTTTTTGCACGCTTTTGTTTGCCGGAACAGTTTGTTTTTATTTGAGCTGCGCCTGCTTGAAAAACAACGTGGACTATCACGTCGAGTGTAATTAAGGCAAATAAATTTTACGGAGAGTGAACCTTAACATTCTTCAAACACGGTTGATTTTGCTTTCACATTTTGTAATTTGTCAGTATCATTATCACCCCTAAACGTTTTAAAGCAGCCTTTAACAATCCATAAGTACATTTAAAGTACATTTTTTAAATTCCAATATATCGCACTACGGTCGGGTTACTTTAGCCCCGGGGAATAACATTACCCACCCTTTTAAACCAATTTTTTTCAATAGCTAAATTCTGAAAACCGTTTTTGCTGGTGCTGTTTAAGAGTATTTCAATTAATTGAATTGAATTTAAATGGGTGGACAATGTTTATCTGTCTTTGATGATGCACAAAAGGGTAAAAGAGACTTATTTTGAGAGTAGTTCAATATAAATGTGTAAGGCTCAGGAGCGTTTTGAACGCTCTTTGATTTGTGTAGTGTCTTCACGAAAAATTAAGATTATTTTTCAAAAAAAAAGCATTAATTGTGACGGACTCCAAAAATAATATTATATTCGTCTAAATTTCGTAACACAATGGAACGAAAAGTTGAAACGCTCCTGAGCCTTACCCAAAATGATCATCATATTTACGTAAATATGTAATTTGTATATGTATTGTCCCCAGTTGCATTCAAGGCGATTACTTGAAAGTCTACTCAGAAGGGGGCACCCACGGCCCAGGCCCTCCTGGAGTGAACGAGTACTCGGCGTGGTCCCGAGCGCTGTGCGGCAGCAGAGCAGATGCCCCGCCAGCCCTCTACTCTCATGGACCACTTCTGGTGCTCGAGTTACATACGGGAGAAAAGGCCACCAATGCCACGGGATTCGTTGGGACGTATAGGTTTATAGATAGACGTGAGTATTCAAGTGTAAATGTTGCGTATAATTTATTTATTTCAAAAAAGGAAAAACAAAGAAACAGTAAATAAAAAGCTTAAATACTACTAACAACTATATGTACAAAAAACCTAAAATTAAAATAAACTAAAACAAATTCAAAAATTACTCCCCTGCGGCATGGTACCGAAAGTGTAAATGTTACTATTAGTTATCAGCCTAGTCGCGAAAGCCACACACATTAACACAGTAGGGTTAAAACTCAATTGGCAATCTATTACCATGAAATGCCCCAGGTGCTGAAGTTATTTACGGAATAAAAGGCCACCAAGCCGTAGAATTTATTGGTACAGTCAGCGAAATTGAAACACGTCTAGGTACTCGTATATTCAAGAGAGTTAGGGTGTCACACACAACAACATGTCATGTAATGATCAGCGAGATTTTGAAATGACTCTGTTTTTGTACCGATAGCATGTTCAAGATTGTCAAAATGGTGGTTCATATGAAAATAATTCGAGCGAATTAATTTATTAAAGATCATTTTTATCTATTTCGTGCTTTACTTATTTTAGAAAATAATAATTATCGTGGTTTTTGTTACATTTCCAAATTCCATTCATTCGCTCTTTTTGCAATCAGTACTTTAATGTGTGTGCGTAATCCATTCACTTCAATTACTCTCGTGATTATACCTGTACCTTTTTCGCTCTTGTCACAATGACAATAAGAAATACTTTACTGTGCATATAAATTCGAGAAAAGGTAGGTAGTGCCTTGCGCTTCACTTGACTCGTCTTGGAGGGGGCGCTACCGTGCCCGCAGATAAATAAAATAGATGTCAGTATTCTAATTTGAATTAAGTTTTACGGTTTCTATGTGAAATAAAGCTGTAATATACAAATTATTCGAATTTACGCCCCTACTTTTAGCAGCCCAATTAAAGTAAACTTCGCGCATAAACATCACTACTTATTACAAGGGCACACTTAATGCAAAACCATCCCAGAACTTTCCGGTACCCTCAACATCCAAAACACGTGTTGAATATACAAATTAAACTACCGCTAACTTAAACAAAAGGCCTAAACTAGTAAACTTTTTGCTTTCAGGTAATTTCGAGACAGATGGCGTGCATGTTCCCGACACATGGTGTGACTACGTGTTTAACTCACAACCGAATCGGCCGGTGTATGGTCGGCTTTATAGCCCGAGGTATCCCTCGAGTTATCCTAGCAACGTGCGGTGTACTTATCATTTTCATGCCAGGTTTGTTTTCCTCTGTTTGATAAAATAATAAACGTTACTGCAGACTGGGGTTACGACGGACAAACATTGATCTTCGACTCCTGAACTCACATACTTTATTTTTATAGTATAGCATACCGTATTATTGTTTAGATTGCCAGCTTAAACACCTGCCGTTCGGTACAAACCGAGCCAACCACATCGTCTATAATAAATTGAGTATTCTCTCGCTCTCTTAGAAAGTGTATATTATATTGCATAACATTAAAAATTTAAACATCCCTATTGCATTTTAGAAGCACAATCCACAAACATTCAAGACGCTACGCCACAATTCCAAGAAAATATACTATATTTTTAACACACTGTTTTTTTGTTTTTATGTTCTCAGACAACATGAGCGGATCAAGTTAGTTTTTGAAGAATCTTTCCTCCAGAAAGGAGACGAAAGGTACAGACATGAAATGCTTTGCTTGTATCATATTATCTTCATATCTCCTTAACCTAAACATAAGTATTTGTGTTACAGTTGTCTCAATCGAGCTGACATAATAAAAGTGTTCGATGGTCGATCTGCTACAGGACCAGTTTTGGCTATGCTTTGCAACGAAATAGTAGGTAAGATATTATTTAGTTTCAATATGAAACATTTTGACAAGATTTTGATGCCATAACTTACTTTTTTTATTAATCTATGAAACATGTAATGTCTCATTGATTTTAATGTGGGTACACCACTTTTTAATTTTACCATTGATACAAAGCAGAAAGAAAAATGGAAATACGTAACCTACGGAAAGGTTATTTGGCGTTAGGGTGGTGGAAAGGTTAACACGTTGGACCGGTAATCCAAAGGTACCGGGTTCGATATCCGGTCTCTTCCGCCAGGTTACGCATTTAAATTTTTCTTTTTGCTTTGATCTTTGTATCAATGTTACATTTTTTTTTCTCAGTACTACAAGTAAGTCAATATAGCTAAATAAACTTGACCAACTGTGCCTTGGGCACCCGCCCTTGGCGGGGTTCATAATAAACCTTTTTATACTTACCCATTATTTGTTTCTTTTCCTAGGTTATGAAATTCTTTCCACCGGCCCGGACCTGCTGGTTCAGTTCACGGCTAACTCCGACACTCCAGGACAAGGCTTCAAAGCGAGCTATCAGTTTCAATCGGACGAGACTAACGCAGGTCTAGTAAGCAGTCTAAAATAAAAGGGAAAAAACTTTTTTTGTTTGAAAACAAAACGATTTCGGGTCATGTAGCACATCCCAGCGCAATAACAAGGGCATTTAAACGAGCTCTAATGTCTATGTATTGTTGAAGCCTGTAACATTATACAGCCAAAGACTGTAGCAAAAAATTGCTACAAGCATAGCACCCACGTAACGAGTTAAGAGGATACATCGCTGCTCCTTCTCAAGTACGATCAGTTTACGTTAAGTTTGCGTCTGGTAACAATGGCGTCGCATATCAATAAGGTCCAAACTTAACGTGACCAGGTTATACAAATCGAGGCTTCGTTCTCGTATGTTTCCTCCTCCTAAACCAATTTTGACGAAATTTAAGAAACTGAATGAGAAGGAAATGTTTTGTGTTCGACTTTTTACTTTTTTGCGCAAATTATTACTGTATTTGTGTACTAAGTTCCCGTTTGCGTCGAAATGTATGCCGAGTACGCATATTTCATAACCACTCAATAGCTTCGAATTTTGAGTGTTCTTTTTATATAATAAAATAAGAGATGACAGGTAGCCGTAGTTGCCAAAAGCAATTGAGTAGACAATACTAAGCGCAAAAATCGAAACGGTCCGCAACAGAAAATTTCCTTCCCATTAATTTCCAAAATTTTTGTTTGGAAACATTGGCAGTGGTATTTCCTCTTAATTGTTAAATTATGTGATGTTTAACTATTAGTTTAAAGTAGTAGTAGAGATAGTCTTAGATGCGTTTAAAGTAGTTGTAAATGCGTAAATATAAGTAATTTCCCTCGAAAACATAACCAAAAACTTCATTAATAATGCGAAAATGGCAATAGGATCTGAAATACCGGGATTTTTTTTAATAAAGCCGGGAATTCTCTGTACTTCCCAAGTGCCCAACTTACACGGATGTCAAGGTGTTTAAATTGGAAACGGTCGACACAAACAGCCTTACTAGCTAACAATGTTTTGATATATGAATATTTTTAACGCGCTATTAATCACAAGTAATTTATAACTTGGAATTTATTTCACAGATGTCGACGTCAATAAAAAGTCAAGCACAAGCGAAGCAATATCCGGACTGGGCCCGGCTGTGAGTGCTGCAAGTGAGTCCATTATGATAAAACAAGAGAGCCATGAAATTCTAATCTAAATGAAAAACACAAAAAATTCATCAACCGGCCAGTTTTTTCGCGGTGAATCTATGAACTCTGCGGCGAAATAATTAATATTGTTCCGAGTTTCGCCATATTTTTGCCACTGAATTTTTTATGTATGAATATTTAATATGACAACTGTTTCTATTTTTGAAAAGATAATTATGCAATTATCTTATTCTGCCTACTGAGCCGGCGGTCCCGGGTTCGAATCCCGGCCGGGGCAAATATTTGTGTCATGAACTCGAATATTTGTGCTTGGGTCATGGTTGTTCTATGTAATTAAGTTTATATTTATCTATATAAGTACGTATTTCGTCGTCTAGTACCCATAACACAAGCCTTCTTGAGCTTAATTTGGGACTAGATCGATTTGTGTGAAATATTTATTTATTATTTATTTAATGAAATAGCGAACTATCATATTTTGTAAGGTCAAGTTGGGTAACTGAAACGGGTGTGTTGTATAATACACCTCTATATCGTGAATATAAGATTTTAAAACTACAACAATCCGCCATCATAACAAGTTAAAATTATATGAAAAGTATATTATACAAAACGTATATTAAAATAATAGTGCAATCTATTAAAATCAAATCATTGTTATAAGAAATGACTTTGTTACTAATTGTGCTTCTACGAAATAATGATATATGAAAGAATCATTCTAAGAAACGTTGTTATACAATTTCATAATTCTACCAAACGTATGTTCGGTTATATGAAAAAAAACTAAGATATGAGACGCACCCAAGCGAAATACCTCGATATATTTTTTTACATTCATATGTAAAAAAATATATCGAGCTTTTATAATCACAGTCGGATCACCTGCAGTTACATGTTTTTTTATCCTGAATCGTATTTAAAAAACTGCTTTAACTGTAACATATACTATAATAATTCATTTTGTGTTTCAACCCGGTTTAACTTTAATTCAATTATTCGCTTATTCAACCTATCGCAACGGCGATATCCCCTTTGTTATATGCAACAATCACGCACTTGTAATAAGCACATTGTCAGGCCTGTTATAATGGTAGGGGTAGAACTCGTAGTTTTTTTTTTTTTTTTTTTTTTTTTCATTTACTTAAGTTAATTAATCACAAATAATTTGTAAATTAAGACGCGTTACAGAAACCTGTCGAAGGTTTAGACGTGACGCGAATGTTTCGCACCGCTTACAACATGATATTATTTAACTATGAACTAATACAATCATATTTTCATTGATGCTCACTTCTGTAGCGTGAGAACTTCCCTAAGTGGGATTGTGCTTCCCCGGCTCACGAGAGGGGGTTTCCCAGTTCTTGATCAGTTCAAGTCACTCTAAAAACAAATGGTTTAATGTTCAATGTTGTGAAATTCAGTATTCAGTACCTAATTATGTCACTATTTCAGCGTCTTCCTGCGATCAAGTATTCAGCAGTGACAAAAGCAAGAGTGGCAAAATTATGTCGCCTCTCCACCCAGCACCGTACCCTCAGAAGACCAAGTGCCATTATGACTTCCAAGCCAGGGGGAGAGAACGGATTCGACTGGTTTTTGAAGACTTTAGCCTTCAGAGAGTCACTGCTAGCATGATTGAGTAAGTTTTTATTAACCCCCGACGAAAAAAGAGGGGTGTTATAAGTTTAACATGTGTATCTGTGTATCTGTGTATCTGTGTGTCTGTCTGTGGCATCGTAGCGCCCAAGCGGATGGACCGATTTAAGTGCGGTTTTTTTTAATCGAAAGACGTTTCCGTCGAGGTGGTTCTTAGCTATGTTTGGTGGAAGTAGGACCAGTAGTTTCCAAGATATTCAGCTTTAATTGGAACAAGTGACAAGATCTCAGCCAATATTGAAGTCAATAATTCAAAATATTGGCTAAATGTTAAGTTTTATTAGCATTTTCTATATGACTCACTAATTGAGGGTCTCATGATGACCAGGTAGTTGTTATTGGATCTCAGCCAATATTGAAGCTAAGGATTTCAAATTTTAGTTAAATGTTAAGTATTATTAGCAATTTCTAAATCACTTATTAAATGAAGGTCTCATGATGACCAGGTAGTTGTTAATGGATCTCAGCCAATATTGAAGCTAAGGATTCCAAATTTTGGCTAAATGTTAAGTATTATTAGCATTTTCTATATCACTTAGGGCCTTATCACACTTGCGATTTGCGAGCGTATTTTCTATACAAATAAGCGACGCGGCGAACACGCTGCGCGATCGCCTTCATACAAAATACGCTCGCAAATCGCAAGTGTGATAAGGCTCTTACTTAATGAAGGTCCCATGATGACCAGGTAGTTGTTAATGGATCTCAGCCAATATTTAGGCTAAGGATTCCAAATTTTGGTTCAATAATAAGTATTATTAGCATTTTCTATATCACTTAATAAATGAAGGTCTCATGATGATCAGCTAGCTGTTAATGGATCTCAGCCAATATTGAAGCCAATAATTTCAAATGTTGGTTAAATGTTAAGTTTTATTAGCGTAATCAACAATTTAATAAAATTTTGACAGTACAATAATTTGATACCTTGGAGCTGAAGATGGCCGTAGGAACTCCTAAACAGCACAAGATAAACCCATGGTATTTGAGCTCGTCTGATTGTTCTTGATGAGCAATTGACATTTGTGTAAGAAAGTACAGTCGATAATAAAGTCTCAGAAAAACTATTTTAACAGAATATTAAAATTTCTGTCACAGTACTGGGTCACTGTTTCTAAGCAATTCTGCTAAAACTGAATTGTCATTAGGACTATTGAACAGGTTCCTTCGATTGAGGTCACAAATAGCAACACACTGCAAGATTTGAACGCGAATAAAGGACACGTACTAAGCTTTAGCAAAAGTACTCGCCTAAGTGAATAACAGCTTTTTAGGATTCTGTAGTCAACAAGGAACCCTTATAGTTTCACCATGTCCGTCCGTCCGTCTGTCCGTCTATCCGCAGCTTAGCTCAGAGATTGTGGTAGAATAAAATTTTAAAAACTTTTTTTTGTGTAAGTACCTTCCCTACACGTAAAAAAGTGGGGATGTAATTTTTTTTACCGGTTTATCCCATGGTGTGGGGTATCGATGATTTAGGTCTTTCAAAACTAAGTCAAGTTACCTAGCAACAACTGCAATTTTTATGGAGCTAAGTAAGCCACCTGTACTATTTGGATCCTGTAGAATAGAAACCTGGTTCTCTTGTAGGCCATAACATAAGTAGCAGGTTCTTTCGAGTCAGCCAGTGCATTTAAAGTATATATTTTGATTGTCTTGGCTAATAACTTTGCCATTTTGTCATCAGAAGCATTAATTAGTTTGACTTTAACGATTTTTTTCCAGAATGTTGCTTAAGGCTATTGAAATCAAAATATATCCTAATTTCAATCTTAGAGAAGACGGCTTTCGTTACCACTGGCTTGGGAATCTTGGGATCCTGTTGTACCTACATATAGTCAAGGATCAAGCTCGACGAAAGACTGGAAACCCTGAACCTTAAACGTTGTAAAACAAAAATAGTATGAAAAGAATTCCGCGACGAAACTTCTGTTCGTTTAAAAAATTGGAAATAAAAATAAAATTAGAAATTTAAAAAACCCCCGAATTGACAACCTATAAAAAGAAAGAAATAAATCTACGAAATGTGCCTTTACAATGAACAGTAGAAAAATAATCCAAGCTTCGTTCCGGCGGGGGACCGCTAAGTAAATGAAATGCAATTTACTTCAGTAATCGTAAGTGGGAAGCCCAAATGCATACTTGCAATTTTGCTTTGAAAAATATATTTCATTTCATTTAGTTAGGTACTTAGCGGTCCCCCGAACGCAACGGAGCTTGGATTCTTTTTCTACTGTTCATTGTAAAGGCACATTTCGTAGATTTATTTCTTTCTTTTTATAGGTTGTCATGTCGGGGGTTTTTTAAATTTTTAATTTTATTTTTTATATAAATTTATTGTAAAAAAAAACCTAGCCTAAGTATAAAAACGAATAAAGGGAATAATAATAATAATAATTTATTTATTTCAGGCATCAAAGGCCCATAGATTACATACCTTACCTTACAATCTAACATACATATTAAATATTAAAATAATAAAAAACATAAGTAACTAAACTAGGTCACATTTTTCAACAGCGACGTGTTACGCGTGTTCGATGTGTCAGGTCGCCCCTTGCCTGCTATACGGCCACATCTCAAAAAAAAAATTTTTTTGGATTATTGCTGATTTGTATTCAGAATTGTCTAATTTACGACCTTATTTCGAGAGATATAAGAAAAAGTGTCCTTAAAAGCCTTTTTTCCACAAGTGGCCTTATGGATCTGACCAAAAATTGTCAGTTGACTCCCTGCAAGACAGCCACTTTGGAGTTATGGCTGTATAACATTAATTTATAATAAATTTTTTGAGTTGCGTCCTAAAGGCATAAAGATTATTCGAGTGTTATTCCGATGAATCCCTTTAAATATAAGCGAATTAAAGGGAATTTGATTGTGTCACAACAGTAACTACCTATAGTACTTATTATTTATTTAAATTTATTCTTATAGCTTAATACTTTCTAATAGTTTTAGCCGTCTTTTTGTATAAGTTTATTTATACTCATGTTGTTTTAATACAATTTGTGGCTTCTATAGAAATAGTCAGGTACCCATCAGTAAGCCACGTATACGTACTCATTTGAAGGCATGTGATTATTATATAACAAAGTCCACATTGCTCCGCCTTACGCACATTAATTTGGATAGTTTGCTCTGTGTATCTGTATGTCTATTAAAAAAATATTTGGTTAACTAAAATTATTTGTTTTTAAATTATGCTGTACTGAGCATAATTTTATTAAAGGCCCGGCAATTGTCTTTTTCTCTATTATTATGTCAAAATTATCAGGTTATATAAAAGGCATTTTTTGTAATTATTAACATAAACGAATAACAGATACATATCTTACGTCATGGTTTTTTCATGGTCTAGTCGCGCGGGATTCACGAGCCTCATGCGTACACACCATAAACAGTTAACACGGTGCATCATTTCGTACTTATTATCATATTCATCATTTAAGATCAGTCAAAGTAAATAACGCCATTATCATTAAATAAAATTACAGTTCGATGCTACAAAAAAACAGATAGATTATAATGTGTGTATGCGTAAATATAGTGCACGTACATGATGTAATGTAAAGTAACGTCACTACGTGAATAGAAACATATTATTCAGCCAAAAACTGGAAACCGGGAAAACAAAACAATAAAACAATTACGTTGCTTTACAATATAAGAACGGAGCTTAGGATAATTTCCAGTCACGGAACATCTCCATGTCTCCCGATCTCATATAAAATGTATCCGACACTAAATCCCACGACGAGGAAATTTATCGCGAACCGGTCGCAATATAGGCGAGAGAACAACATGTTCATGCAAAAACGGCTATAACGACATACTGATGAAATTGTGTATTAGTCGGTGCCGCGTGGTCGATGGAAATGAGAAAGAATTCATATCTGGAAACTCCATCTTGTTACATATTCCACTATTTTTCATCACGAATTCTTCACAAAAGTTTGTATTTATAATATTTGGATTCAAACTCGACTTGGTTTCAAATTAGTACTCAGTATATTTGGTTTAATTTAATCTTATATTAGTTTTTTTTTTTCAATACAAAACAAAACTCGCATAATACTGAATTACGTCATAAATGCCTTTCTAAAAAAAATCATATGCAAACTAATGCCGGGAATAAATTTAGGTACATTACATTTGCTGCAAAAACAACTACTACATATCACTTAATTTGTTCAATAAATAAGGCGTAGCTTTCACGTTAAAATTTTATTTTCATAAAGAGCCGAATTTGTTTAAATTAGATGACAAAAAAAATAACTAAACACCGATAATAACAATTTCACAACGACAAAGCACGGACCTGCTAAGGGCAGGTTATAAAGAAACACTCACAGTTTGTTCGCACAGGCTAAAATATATGTATCCGGTATAACCAGATCTGCAGGACGCTGTTTGCATAGACGTGATTATTGTTGAAAAGAAAGGTTTTAAGTGGTTCCAGATCCAAGTGGAAACTCCGTACGTATCTACACCTTCATATGATCGGCATAGGTCACTAAAAAGTGGTGAGGCGTGGTGAAATGAGATGAAAATGGGTGAGCTTAGCCGAAAAAATGAACGATTAAAAAGATAATTCACCTGAGGGTAGCTTTGGAATTTGGAGGAAATATCCAACAATAAAAGTCAAACCTGCACTTTAAGTTATCAAAAAGTAAACAATTAACTACTATGCTCCTAGCCTTAAATACTATAAATGTTACGTATGGCGTTCCACGCGTAAATAAACCATGGTTGTGAGTTGTGACCCACGAATGTCCCGATGGTTGGTCGCAGCCGTTGGTATCTGTCTTCAACCAAGCCGAGAGTTGCGCGCGGTAATAGAGCCGCTGGCAACAGCCTCCAGGCCAGCCGAACACCGCATTCGGAGTAGCACGCCGAAATAGGGCGCAGGGCCTGAGATGATCAGCTCGTAACCGGAAGCTACGGAATATTTAAGAAGGTAAATACTAGTCCTTACAAGCAAACTGTTACGCCACTAAAGAACCAAATAGAATAATATGAAACTTACCCAGTCCAGGAGAGTGAACTGGCTTTAACAATCCGAAAACCCCCTTTTTAGAGAAAAGTTGGAACCTGAAAAGAAATCACAAAATTTAAAATATAGGCCTACGAAAACGGATCACGCAAGAAGGAATTGGAAGCGCAGTAGACGGCACAACTCACCTGAACACACAATCACAAGATATAGCATCTCCGGGTGGATATCTCAAATTACAAGTTCATATACCTCGCACAAACAACAGGCGCTCATCAGCGCAACCACAGAATTAATAAACAGACCACTACACAGTCCAAAAACACTGATATTTTCTCTTCAGGAGTAAACACACCATTTTACCATGAATCCAGAAACAAAATTGACACGCTGACAAAATAAAACACGCTCTCAATATGAATTTTAAATAATAAAAAGAAATCCGCTGAACAAAAAGGTTATAAAAAAACTCCTTGCATATCGTCAGCTCATGCAACAGCAAGCCATGAGGTTTAATAACAACACCACCTGCACATCGTAGCCGAAACTACCAAGCGTGATATTAGCTCGTAGCAAAACCATTATCTAGACCTAAAAAGACGTCAACACTTGCACAAGTTTATACCGAAAAAATTGTCCAGATGGCGATATAAGCAATAACGGCTAGCTACCGCAGTTAAGAATAAACATGTAGCGATTCTTAACGCTACAGCATCTCTCAAACACACAAAGAAAAACAAACAAAGGTGGATAACCAGGATTCAACGATAGTACCATAAAGCTAAAAGAAGACCGGATCCCGGATAACCTTTTCCAAGAAGGGACAACGATTCAGGAAGTCAGAGTCATAAAACCTGACAGACATAACACGCGGTAACGTCCACAGAATAGCTCTTAAAATACCGACGGAGAAACCAGCACCAGGTAGAACGAAAAAAAAACAACCGGCACTGGTACAAATCTTAACACTACCCAACAAACCAAAACCAAGCAAAACCAGAAACAGAATAAAATCTGCAAAAGATGAAACCCTAAACCTCGGAGCTTAAAGCCTTACAGTTGAAAGAGTAGGGGCATCGCCATGGTCTCGAAGAAGATGCAGACCGGAGAACCCTAAAAACTCAAGAAACGAGGAATCGGAAAGAGCCGAGGCGATTAAAGAAAATGCAATCCGTTGAATTCTCAAACCGTCAGCGCAATATGACGACCAAACAATAATCCTAACGCACAGACCATAACAACTAACGTCAAACACGTGTTGGCAAAAAAAGCATAAAACTATCCAACTAACCTAAAACCCTAAAATTACACCGCGAAAGCGTGACTTAAACCGCCAGGTACGATCAAGCATGAAACACGAATACCCGGTATTCGGACCCGGACAACTAAATAAGACCTTTACCCACAGCCAGAGTACAACCCTACACAACTAATACCTAGCCTAACATCTTAAATACCAATGTATCGCACCTACGATTATGTACGAATACACGTATAAACACGAATACCAGACAACTGGACCCGGCCGGTATCCTAAACTGGTAAGCGCGTTATACGAACTTAGCCAACAATTAACCTACGTAAAATAATATTAAATTACCCTACATTAACGCTAACCAATGTAGGGTAATTTAATATTATTTTACGTAGGTTAATTGTTGGCTAAGTTCGTATAACGCGCTTACCAGTTTAGGATACCGGCCGGGTCCAGTTGTCTATAACTGGTGATATTTAGGAAAAAGCCATAAATTAATTACAAATCGGAGAATATTTTTTATCTCTATTGTAGTAACATTTACTATGAATAATTTATAATGAATTGAATAATGAATATAAAACTTCCAGCTTGTGCCTATTCCGATAGAAATAAACTGATAAATAATGTATTGTTCCACTTACTTAATTACACAGATGCCACTTTTGTTGAATTATTTATATAGGTACTCAAAGCTTACTATTTACTTACGTAAAATAAGGTTAAGTAAAACATTCAGTTTTGGTTATTTAATAAAAATTGTGAACAATATAGTCGAGTCATTGTCAGTTCAAAAAACAAAATTCGTCCCTCCGGTGGTCAAAAGTTAAGAGCTTGTATGAATCTAGGTTATTTTTCTATTACATCGGATTGTAGAAGAGGGAACATTCTTTATGAGAATAACTTCTACAGGCAAGTAATAAATAAGGCCCTGCAATCCTTAATTTCGCCAATGTCCACCGGAAAGACTCGAACCTAAATCTGACAATGACCCAGTTAGTTCGTTTTCTATTGGGAAACAGTATGACACTTTGGAGTACAGCAATGCCATTTGGCACGGGTATTATACACGTCTACCTGAGCCCAAAACACCCGGTAGCCAGACTGTACACCGCGTCAGAAGGGGGGAGGGGGGGATCAAAATACAGTGCTCCCGTCGTTCAGAAAAAAAAATCTGGCGGATTAGTTTGGACCTTTAAGTCAAGTTTAGTGGCGTTATCCGGTAATTAGATGATGCCCAATTCATTACCTGTGCCAGTTTTTTAGGGTCCCGTAGCAAAATATGACGCAATCCTTAAAATAACAAACTTTCAGTACTAACAAAATGTAAACAAACCCTTATATTTTCATATTTTTTGTATTAAACTTGGTATATAAAAAATACTATCCAAAAGCCAATTTTATACAAATTCTAAAAACATTAACAATAAATATAAATTTGTCTATTTTCAATGAAAAATAAAATATTGAAAATACTGCAACGTTCGTCAGCGCAGAGTAGGGAACGCGTTGAGATATCAAGTTGAAATTTAAACTATATACTCAAGTCTACAATCCCTTGAAGTCATGAAAAAATTAATTTTCTAAATTAATAAAAAAAAAAGATACGGCCGTATATTTATATTTCGCCACTCTCAAGAGAATCAAAGTATATAGGGTACTTTCCGTTGACCTAGAACTATGAAATTTAGCAACTAATGTCGTCTTATACCACCAGTACAGGTAATTATCTGAAAACTATACATTTCTAATTAAAACATAAAAAAATGTGCTTTCAAGTTATATGAGGACTACCCGTTTGGATTAAGTTTACACCTCATTTGTATGCAGGGCCATACGTACCAGGTGCAAACTTAACTTAACCGGGTCCTACCAGTTAAGATGGGATGAGAAAGGTTAAAAATTGTAGGGAACGCTCGATGCGCGAGTTCGACTCGCACTTGACTGGGTTTTTTTGTTAGTAATACTTATTTTACTTTAGTATTCGGGTCTTTTTGCCGTTCCCTACGCTGCGCTGACGAACGTTGCAGTATTTTCAATATTTTATTTTTCATTGAAAATAGACAAATTTATATTTATTGTT
This sequence comes from Apotomis betuletana, assembly GCA_932273695.1. NCBI lineage: Eukaryota > Metazoa > Arthropoda > Insecta > Lepidoptera > Tortricidae > Apotomis > Apotomis betuletana. The sequence goes on from OW026300.1 coordinate 18,985,277, forward strand.
AATGTTTTTAGAATTTGTATAAAATTGGCTTTTGAATAGTATTTTTTATATACCAAGTTTAATATAAAAAATATGAAAATATAAGGGTTTGTTTACATTTTGTTAGTACTGAAAGTTTGTTATTTTAACGATTGCGTCATATCTTGCTACGGGACCCTAAAAAACTGGCACAGGTAATGAATCGGGCATCATCTAATTACCGGATAACGCCACCAAACTTGACTTAAAGGTTTAAACTAATCCGCCAGATTTTTTTTTCTGAACGACGGGAGCACTGTATTTTGAACCCCCCCTCCCCCCTTCTGACGCGGTGTACAGTCTGTTTACCGGGTGTTTTGGGCTCAGGTAGACGTGTATAATACCCGTGCCAAATGGCATTGCTGTACTCAAAATTGTATACCTCTCCATACAAGCATTCCCAATAGAAAACGGACTAAGTCGCCTAATATTAGAAAACTGCTAACTTTTGCTACGTTTAATTTTAAGTACAACTCAAAAAAACTCGTGGACAATGTTACATCCAAGCTGCAATTTCAAATACATATATGAAATGTTTTAAACATACACATTGCACAATCCTCTAAAAGCTTGCATGCTTTAAAAAATGTCAGGAATGTCTTCTGTTTAAATTCCACCGGAAACCGAGCGCTCGCAAGCAGGCCCCATTCTTTAAGATAAGCTGGTTCAAATCTTCGAAACGTAAACTACCTAAAATCCTTGTAAATACTATTCATTGAATCCTTCTGTTACAGCTGCGAGAGCATGGATTCGCTGGACGTGTTTTTGTATGTAGACGGTCGACTTGAAAAGATGGCTTCCTTTTGTGGCAACGATGTACCAAAGCCAATAATGTCGAATGGACCGAAACTGTCTATTGAGTTCAGAGGGATTTACTCGTCGAAACATAGTAGAGGGTTTAAGATATCGTACTATTTTGTAGAAGGTGAGTATTGTGAGCTTTGGATGTGTTGAGATTGTTTAGTCTAGTTCCGCGGCAATAGCTGTTGCAAAGCAATGCGCATCTCGAATAGGTTATCTTCTATTAACATGTAGTTTATATCTTGTGGTCAGAATTTGCTTAGCTTCGAAGAGCTAATACATTATAGGTGTGGGTTCTAGTGGGTTTAAGATATTGAGCAGCTGGTACGTAAATAGTACGTTTATAATATTAGAAATGGGAATTGGACATTATTCACTATTTACTTGTACTATCCGTTATTTATTTCATAAGCTGCCAATTACCTTTTAGGATGGAGAACATAGTTGTACATTTATTTTATTTTTTGCTTTAGGTTTTTGAATAGGAATTGTGACAGAAAGGATTTCTTTACAATATAAGAATTAAAATACTTAAACGGGTTTACTCACGTCGTAGGAGTCGAATAACGTTCTACGACGTGAGTAAACCCGTTTAAGTATTTTAATATGTCTAAGAGTCACGATAGTTTTCTATGTAATATAATAATTCGTAAATAATACATATATAGGCTATTTTCGTCTTATTTTATTAAGATATCTTGAAATATGAAGGATATTATATGTAACTTCGCATACCTACTATCTCACAATATAAAGAAGTAGAAAGATAATGTACATTAGTCTGTTCTTGAGCGTACAATTATAGAATTCTCAGAATATTCTCTTGAAATATGATCCGAACGGATATGTCAACCAAAATGATACTTGTATTCTGTACTATGGCTCCTTAAATCCATTTTCTTGAACATTAATTTGGTTGAAAACAAAAGAAGTTATAGAAAATAATAGCAAACTTTTATAACGCATTCTTCTCTTAATTCGATCTCAAATAAATGTTGCTGTCAACCAATCTTGGTCATGGAGGAAGGCCTAAAATAAGTAAAAAGCATGAAGTAAATGCTTCAATAATTATCTAACCTGAATAAATACACGATGACGCGTTCATGTACCGCGAGGAGAATAATATATCATATATGTTACAAAAAATATATTATATATATTTTTTTAATAGATCGACGAACTAACAAACCAAGTTCTCTTTCAGATTATGGAATATCGACGGGGACCCAACTTTTGGAATTTCCATGTGCCTTCGTATTTAATAGCAGCGAGTGGGGGCGGGGAGCCGTGACGTCACCAAACTATCCTGGCCTCTATCCACGGGACACAGAATGCAATTACTTTTTCTATGGAAACGAAAACGAAAAAGTACATTTACATTTTACGTATTTCGACGTAGAGGGGGTGGTGCCGTAAGTAACGTTTGTTTTGTTTTTATTATAGTTCCAAACCGTTTGCAGGTTATATAGAAGTTTATTTACCTCGATTTATTCCTTTCGACCGCTTTAGCAACTAAGTTTCGCAACCAGTTGCGGAGGGAGAATTTTTGACCTTTGTTGGCAACTACAGAATCTTTTGTCTTAATAGGCAACCAGTTGCCAAGATGTAAACCTGTGTTTCGCAACCAGTAGCTAGGATTTCTTTTTATTTTCTTTCTACGTAATGGCACTAGGTCGCCTGCATGGTTCCTGTTTGAGTCCACTCCTCACCTATTCTGATCAAGGCGACGGCTGGCTGTTACAAGGCCATGACGAAATATATTTATAAAGCAATATTTATTTAACCATGTCCAGTATGATTTTTGTTCCCACATGGTCCTGACCATCCTCTATCCTCCAAAACATTATAATATAAAGTTTCTGACAATTTATTGGAACTAGAATTAAAACAAATAAGCTGACAGTAAAAGGTTACCTAAGTTTCTGGCAACTAATATGCATGAAAGATGATCGAAGCCTTTATATGCAACCTGTAGTACAGGTCCTGTACCATTAAATGTATTCTTCAGTTTAGTTTGCTTGCTAAGAATGTAAGCATAAGTAATATTAAGAATATCGAGTTGTATCTAAACTGACATACCTAGACAAGTTTTTGTTTAAAGTTAATCGCTAAAGTAGACAGTGGTGATAGCTCGGACAGGTAACATAGAAGCATCGAATTTAATTGTTTATGTAAAACAAGTTATTTTATATACATATTCTATTGGCTTAAAACCGTAACTTTTCTATCAACGCCAGAACGTTTGAAATAGATTTCAAACTAAGCGAATCAGGGTTTCCTCGAACTCTGTCTAAGAATTGATCTCGCATTCCTCTGTAGTCTTGAGCTCTTAAGTCTTCCTAACGTCTGCTTCGGATAGAAAGTTATGTACAAACATTTGTATTGAGTTGGAATTCCGTGCCCTAGCCACGTACTTTGTCCCAAATATATTAGCGCGGTGTGCGCCTGACAAACGTCGTGTAGCGGGATTTTCTTCACGTCCCCCGTGTCGAACGTCTAGTCACAATAGGGTAGTGACGCTTTGTATTCAATATAAACGAAATATGCTAAAGACGACTCATTTTTTTCGCACAATCGTAACCGGAAAGGGTTGCGTAAGACGTAAATGCCAAAGAAATGCAAAAGGATATTTTCAAATATTCTATCGGTTTTAAATATTAGGTAAAGTAAGTTCGTACCTACAGGTACTGTAGGAAGAAATATTTTGAATTACTTAAAAATAATTTAAACATAATAAACAACTACAATTTACAAATGAAGCACATTCAAAAATCATTGAAAAGTGATACTCGCATCATCAAATCGTGTGTCCATGTTATGGCAGGATATATCCCACGGTATTGGTATTGATATACAGCTTTGATGATAATTAGTTAACTGTACTCACTGCTTTAACCAGGATGCCTACATTTCCTAACAAAAGGCTTACCTAGCTGTATAATTGTATATATATATAGTTCGCAACATGTTTCTCGACAGGAATATTGTCGACGCGATTTAGGAATGTTTGCAGCCGATTCTGTGAATTTATATTGCCTCTACATATTCATGATCTTGAGGCACCGTGAAATTACGTTTAAACGTTATAATAATGAGTTAGGAATATAATTTAGTTAGGAATGTTTCTATAATGGGTATATCCACATGAAACTGTGCAATGACATACAAGATCATTGATAAAAAGCTTTTATTTCAAAAATGCTTGTAATTGACATCTTTAGATATTTTTATTTTTGGCTCGCTATATTTTTAAAGTGAAAGATAGGTCAGACGACAAATTTGACGAACATAATGATATCCGTGTAACAGTAATTGCGTCGCTCAAATGAGAAAAATGTATCAATATCAATCTAAAAAGGATCCTAGTTGATATTATGTTGTAAACAAAACATTCGTGTAGCGTAACTGCATTATCATGTTAAATAGTTTCCGACTCTATTCAAAACCAAAAACATCCATCGAGCATTAGTCGTAGCTAACGAACCGTCTATGGTCGTAATTCGATTATGTTCGTATTCACAAAAACTGGTACAACATGCATGCGAAATTTTCAGATGTGAGGCGGTATCGGCGAGCGACTATATACAAATTTCCAGTCAAATAGTCGACACTGAAAGCCACAGGCACTGCGGCCAACTTAAAGAACTCCAAGTTACGTCTGAGAGAAACTTCCTGAGGGTCACCTTTAGGTCGAACGATAGACTCGATGGCACCGGTTTCAAAGCAGATTACATCTTCCTGAGAGACTCTGTGATGCATAGTATAACTATGCCGGATTCTGACAATCGAGGTATATTTAAGTTTGTAGCTGCCAAAAATACTAGCTATTAAGTAGTAATATTTAGCGTGTATGTATTTGTAAAAAAAACGTGTACGTTTCGTATCAGAAATGTCTTTATTATTTCATACATCGATAACAATATTTATCAGAAATATTGTTAAAGCCCCTAATTTATTAATACTCATGTTGACTTACCAATAATATTTTTATATTAACCGCATATTTTTCTAGCTTCATATAGACGTACGACACGATTAATTAACTAATTGGTATCAGTCATAACACGCACGTCTCATTAATAATAGAAATGACTCGGAAATGAAAGCTGATGCCAAGTCACATCATAGTATAATAGATTTTGTCTCAAATTATTGTGTAACCCTATCCATTGTTCCAGGATCGTCTCCTACATCAAAGCTGATATTCCTGACGTTCGCGTTTGATGTCATTCGAGAATTATGTAGGTATCTTCTAAAATGTTAAACATTTTAATCACGAAGATAATTTAAATAAATATTTTTGTTGTTGTTTCGGTGTTTTATTGTGACATATGCAGCGATGTATCATAAAAAGTAATACTTCCAGCACGCTAGTAGGGTTTAGGTCTTAACATTGGGCTTAAAAATAACTAACTCACTTTTTTGACAAAAAACAATCGCATGCCAAGAGCGTTTTATCTAGAAGTGCTCATATACCCTTCATAGAGCCATCGCATTACTTTCCCAGGCAAGTAAGTACTATCAATATACTAGATTACGTAAAAGCCGTCACGGAGACAGAATGGGAAGACTTCGACGGTGCTAATACGGTGTGCAAAGTCGCGATAGGAAAATATCCTTAAGCATTAAATTATCTAAAAAAATACTATGTCGGTTAAAATTTTTGTTAAAAATTGAAATATATCCAAAATTCATACGATGGAAAACTTCAGTGTAGCGAAAGACGGATAAGACCTAAGATATATTATTCAAATGTGTGTAGTAGAAGCATGTAATATTTTTATCATACGATTAGCTGCAGGTGTGTGGGTACATTAATGATTTATTAATAGTACATTAAATACAGAGCGGTGAATTGGTGAATGTCCCAGATCGGAGGTGTTTGTGACCCGAACCGAAGGTGAGGGCCATAAATATGCGATCCTGGGCTCTGTGAAATACCGCCCGTGGTTTGTCTAAAATTGTACGTCTTGCCGTGGCCAGAAAGTGAGATTCTCTCCCCCCGTAGCGGGAAGAAACTCCAACTTACGGCCTAGGCTGACGTAATAGTACATTACGTAACAAGGGTGGTAAACGAGGAATCACAAACGAGTGTCTATTAGGAGCCCGAAGCTGAAGGCGAGGGCTTTAATGACACGAGTTTGGAATTCCGTTACAACAGAGTCACGTACGACGTTTTTCATCACACTTGGGAGGAAATAAAACAAAAGTAGGTAATAAACAGCAGTCAATACCAAAATATTTATAAAACAAAACTATGTAAATATTATACTTAGTACAATTTAAAAATTGACCAGCTCATAGTGATAATGCTTTTATTATCAACTCTCCTCTTTAAACAAGCATTTAAGACATTAAATTAGAAAGATAGTAACTTTTTAATAAAAACTTTTTGCTCTAGATCATATTATCATAGTATCTATACATCTCCTTTACGTGTACCAGTGTAATTAGTTAACACAAATGTATTATGTAATTGTTTTAAGTATTATTTACGAAAAAATTACTTACTGTTGAGTTTCTTTCGGCTTTCTTCTCAACAGCTGTCTCCTCTTGCGAAATGCCGGTAGATTCACAATCTGACTTGTAAAAGTGCCCCTGTAATTCCTCGTTGTTGTGATTCCTCGTTTACCACCCTTGTTACGTAATGTACTATTACGTCAGCCTAGGCCGTAAGTTGGAGTTTCTTCCCGCTACGGGGGGAGAGAATCTCACTTTCTGGCCAAGGCAAGACGTACAATTTTAGACAAACCACGGGCGGTATTTCACAGAGCCCAGGATCGCATATTTATGGCCCTCACCTTCGGTTCGGGTCACAATGTACGTACTTACTGAATAAATTATTTCATTTCATTTCATTACTAAACGCCAAGATTTTCAATAAGAAAATAATTACTTACCGCCCTAGGGCGTAATTTAAGACCTACCGCCCGGGTTTCTAGCATGTAAATTGATTGACGATTTACGAGCAAGTGTGATGAAAAATTAATTACGTCATCTACCAATAACTTCGAGTATAAAAATTAGAGCAAACCTACTATAATATTAAGAGCTTATCTTGAAAATCATTAAAGAGAAAACGGAAAAGGAAACCACATTATTGTCAATAATGTTAACAACTTTGAGCTGTACCTACTACAACGCCGTTATTACCATAATTACAATTGAGTACTTTACTGAGAACTGTGATCAGTTTTATTAATATAGCCAATAGGTACTTGTATGTGTATATTAATTATTATGTATGGCTTGTAGTACTTGGGTCTCACTGTTGAGCAATGGCCATTATTTGATGGCTACAAAAAACTAAACATAAAGCCATTTATTGCCCACCGAAATACTTCACGTTGCGTTCAACGTCAAGTAGGTACGTTCATGGATGAATATCGAAATTGTAAGAATTTACAAGATAATAATATGACTGCGGAGACTGAAAGTAACCTACTTATTTTTCAAACTAGATAATGCAGTAAACAAAATCGACACTGATACAGCAATACAAACCAATAAATACATTCTCACTCACGTCATCTACGAAGTCATACTGTACGAAACGTCGCAAGCAGGCAGGCAAAATAAAAAATTATGAAATATACTTAGTCTTAACCTAAGTACATATTACCTTCTCTTATTTTATATCGAGAATTATTTTATTTTGTTAGTTTAGAAGTACAAGTGAAAACATGGTGAGTTTGACATGCGTAGTTGCACGTTACAATTCTGTTAGCACTCGAGTCACGGCGACTTGGAGATCAATATCGAAATTTAAACTCACATTTAAGAGTCTTGAGAATTAGATCATTTTGCTTGAAGGAATTGGTATTAAAGCAAAATTAAGATGAATTATCTTAGCGATGATGAGAAGATCAGAGTCCGACCAAGCAGTCCAAATGCTAAGCTTATTGGATAACTTAATTTATCGTACTTAGGTACATGTATTCTAGTAAACTACGAAACCCAAATATAATCCTACCCGCACTTGGGGTTTTTTTTCCATGTTAGTGTTATAAATAAATATCACAAGTAACACAGACGCCATCGCTACTTGGCAGAATAGTCCAGCAACATTTTATCAATCCATAAATATGACTTCACCAAGGCACAGCGAGTAGTTAGAGTTGTGGGACCAAAAACAAAAAAATCAAGTACTTATCAAATATGTATATATTAAGTAGAGGTACGCTCCTATGCCGCATTTCCATAAATACAATTCTATTGAAATGTAGTCAATAGCTTTGCTTACCCTGTGACGAAAACTATAAATATATTCATATATATTATTCAAATCGAACTCCTTATATTATAATCAGATATCAAAATATATAAAGTGACAGGTAGGGATTTCCATATCAATAAGCTCGCTTATCAATAGTTTACCCCTATTCTGCAAAGTTGCTGCAAGATTGTTTTCGTATAAATAGATTTATATTTGAATGTTTGCAAGCAAAATAATAACTTAATTATGATCCTCTCTATTTTAAAAGGATCTCTGAAACTGTAGTCAACGTCGTATTTTTCTTGTGAGTATTTAAGAATTCTTTTCCTATTAAATATATTTTGAAATAAACTGCTGCTGCTGGGAGCTGCGATAGATCACTTGTAAGGAGAAAATCATCGATAAGTTAATTTATGGATACAACAACACTAGGGAGTTGTTGTAATGGAATTGAGCCTACAAGTTTATTTTGTATATTCACTTAACCAGTCAAGAGATTTGTTAAAATCACAAATCTTGTCTAAGGAAATGGCAAGGCAAGATCAGCCTGCAATAATATTTTGTCATTTCACTTAACTAGTTAAAAGGTTTTGACCAAATCACCTACCATATATAGGGAAATAATCGTCAATCGGGTAGTGTTGTAATTTATGTCCTACGCATATCAAAATATGGTACTATTAGCGCCACCTATTATCGTACTTTACTTGTGTACTGTATATAGTTTTAGTTTTATGTAAGCTGTGCACTTATCCATCCATAATAATCCATACTAATATTATAAATGCGAAAGTGTGTCTGTCTGTCTGTACCTGTCTGTCTGTTACCTCTTCACGCTTAAACCGCTGAACCGATTTAGATGAAATTTGGTATGGAGATAGTTTGAGACCCGGCAAAGGACATAGGATACTTTTCATCCCAAATCAATTTAGTGTTCCCGTGGGATGAGCGGGTAACACCGCGGGGCACAGCTAGTTAAAAATAAAGTTAGTTCTTTGTTAACTGCTCAACGGTCGTTTTATTAAATAGGGACGTACTCACCCCAAAAATCATCTGATGTGATGTTTGATTATAATAACCCGACTACATCGTATATCCGGGATTATTCGATCCTACGAATAACATAAGTAGTAATAAGTAATACGTAATAATCATATAATTGCTCCTGTTTTTATTCAATACAATATTCAAACCGTGAATAAGTCCAAACATATAACCTCATGTGACGGAGTGAGGAAATAATACCAAAGTCGTCATTTTCTTAGAATGTTTTAGAGTGATATATTTTGTAGAAAGGATCTGAGAATAGATGGCTGAACCGTTAAATCCTGAAGACCATTCCGGATAGAAGTTTGCGTGCAAATGCTCTTAGAGTTCCGTAAGTGTATTGCAATCTGTTTTTATTTATGTATATGGATATGCGTACTATACTAATACTACGTACTATATGTATATCGGCTTAGGTACTAGCGCTCATTTTGTAATAAAAAGGTACTATGTGATAGACGCCATTTTGAGTTGATGATTAATCGTCTGAGCATAACAAATTCAAGATACTCATATAACATCAACATATTTATGCCACATAATCATACTATTTATAAATAATTTACTATATTTTGCCATAAGACATAAAAAAGAACAGATGTTTTAAGAAGTTTAAACATAAAAATGGCGCTTAATGTTTAATTTCACAGAAAAATGCAAAAATATGAGGCGGCGTGCCATTTAGAACAAGGTTTTGTGGAATGTCCGCGAACTCACCTGAAACTGGCATAAATTGAAAATACTTTTCGGCTGGGTACGGGGACCCGTGGAATTATGAATCGCTCGAAGGGTCCCGCGAAACGGGACCTGATTTAAATGCAATTTTCAAAGTGTATTCGGTAGCAGTAAATTGGATAATCATTTTGTTTGCCAATAGGCATCACTAGTATATATCATGAAGTATTCTGGCTCTAAGAAATGAACAGAGAACACCTTTGATATAATATAGTTAACACGAACTAGCATGTTTTACAAATTTCAGCAGTTTCTTCATTGTACTGTAATATTATCTTCTCTTATAATCTGATTATACCGGTAGACGCAGGCATGTAAAAGTGCCCTTGAGGGTCTTGGGGCCTACTTTACAGAATAAAATTCATTATTTCATTATTATTTCTACTTCATTCGGTGTGTTTGAGTTTAAAAGGAAATATCAATTAAACTGTAAAACCAATAGAAGTATGTGATTTCAAAAGTCAGTACCTAAAATACCGTACCGTTAATAGGTAGAGGTACGTAATTGGTATAAAACATGTATCATTCTTAATTTATCACTATTTACTACAAGATTTCTTAGCCATTTATCTTGTGGGGCAATGAGACTTTGCTATTATCTTCTGGAACAATAAATTTTTCTAAGGAAAATAGGCCTATTTTGAGTAAGTTTTATATAATTCTTCAGTTCATACTAATTAAATAAAAAAATACTCTACCTATAGTGACTTCGTTGCTGTTGTTATTAGAGGACAAATCAAATGATAAATAAATGAAGCAGTAAAATCTACTTATGAATAATAGCATGTAATGAAATGACTTTGGCCTTTTTCGGTTAACAACCAATTCCGAACAATCAAAGCACATACAAAATACTTACAAACTAGCCTCAAATCCTATATGATGCGGGTGACAGCTGACATTTAGGTGGCTAATTTATTTAAGGACGCCCCAACTATTTTGCGACCACTAACTCTCAACCAAACAGGAAAATGCTCTTCCGACGGAAACTTTGATACCGATTTATGTCATGTTTGAAATTGGAAACCACAATTGTCTTTCGTGATAGAACGTATTTCATGGAACGGCTCTGCGGGAAACCTAACAAGATGGTTTTAATTAAAGAGACATGCATAAATTATCACATCCAATGCTTTTAGTGAACTGTTTATTATTATTATTAAAATTAAGTGAATTTTAACTGTTACATAAATGTTTACTAACGTTACTTTTGTGTTCCTTACACACTTGTAAACTCTTTAATTGGTTACGGAATTAAATATACATTAATATAATGCTTATATAACGTATAACGAGTGCTTGTTATAATTCTATTATATATTTATGTATCCATATCCATACCTTAAAATAGTATAGCCACATTCGAGGGAATCACTAATGCGGAGTTAATTTTTTTTAAAAGAATCGGCATTGGAATCAGAATATTTTGGAACATAATATGTATGTATTTAAAATTTCACAATCAAGAAGTCTGAATAGGTTTGATTTACTTTTACTACATCCGAAGGTAAAAAAGTATGATATATTATAATTAAAACTGAACCTTTTATCCAGCTACATTGAAGAAAATAAGATGATTATGATTTTTTATCCTAGAATTTGGGGATACCGAGTAGAATATCAATATTTTACGATTTTTATTTAGTTTTTCATAAAGTGTAATAATTTTAATACCTATCACAGCGAGTGCCAAAAGCGGTCAAACACAATATACCTCTAAATTTAGCACGTAACGCATTGCCGGCATAATGAGAACAAACACGAGCTGTTGATTACAACCGCCATAAGGCGCCGTAACGCTGATTTACGCGGAGCTCGTGACAAATTAGTTGCCTATGTTTCCGCCCAAATTAGGCATACTGGGTCCGGTCAAACGTTTGGTTAGTATGGCGGATTAGCTGTGCTCGTCGTGTATTTGCTTCTATCAACTTCACCCTAAGTAAATTAGAGTCTTGGTTGGAGAGGACTTAACTTCGATTTTGGTGAGGGTACCAACTGAAAGGCTGTCAACCTCAACATTTCTAGCCGAAGGTGTCGTCCCTTCCGACGTTTTCACGGCAGGTCAGTTGACACCAAGAAAATTTATCATAGGTAAGTCTGACTTTATACACTGTTAAAAACGTTCATTCGATTGAGAATGAAACGGGCTGTTTGTGCTCACACAAGACACCGTAACACAGTATTCCAAAGACCCTTCGGACCGGACATTTTTAACTGACCCCGCAGATTGACGTAGTTAGTTATACTGAGCAATTGTCTAGAAGTAACCCCTATTCAAATATGGATAGTTTTCGAGAAAAAAATACTTAAAGTTCGCTGTTCCGGAGGGACCAAAAAATGAAAAATATTTTATATTTACTTTGTTATTGTTTTTTTACAACTATTTATTTCTATTATGAATGTGTTATTCAATTGCGAGCTCTTAAGGCTTTTTAGAAAATAAAAATCGGTATCAGTTTAGAAGATATTCAAAGAAATTAGATTTTCGGTTTTGATTTTTTTTTCGAAAAGTATGCAGTTTGCGCACAAACTGTTTTATGCTGATAATACTTCAGCTTTATAACTACCTAAGAAAAAAAAAACAGCTCAGGATCTTGCGGATAATTTGAGATATTCGCGATTTTAATTTTGTGTAAAAGTGCCTGCAATATTGGTCATAGCAAACTTGCATTGAAAATTTTGCTTTACAGTTTCTGAATACAAATCGGTTAGATAATGTAGGTACTTTTTAGTCGTGAAGAAGAAGAAAAATTTCCTGCTTCGTTATTTTGATTAATTTTTGCTTATACATTAGACCAAGTTGAGAACTAGGGAGGTATAGACGTAAATATTTAAGTTCGTGCGCAAACTGCATACTTTTTGAAAAAATTAATCAAAACCGAAAATCTAATTTTTTTGAATATCTTCTAAACTGTTACCGATTTTTATTTTCTAAAAAGCCTTAAGAGCTCGCAATTAAATGACACATTCATAATAGAAATAAATAGTTGTAAAAAAACAATAACAAAGTAAATATAAAATATTTTTCATTTTTTGGTCCCTCCGGAACAGCGAACTTTAAGTATTTTTTTCTCGAAAACTATCCATATTTGAATAGGGGTTACTTCTAGACAATTGCTCAGTATAACTAACTACGTCAATCTGCGGGGTCAGTTAAAAATGTCCGGTCCGAAGGGTCTTTGGAATACTGTGCGTAACGGCAGACTTTCTCCGGCCAACCGTTTGGTTATTATGGCTCATTAGCTGTGCTCGTCGAGTATGCACGAGTATTTTCTTCAATTTCACCCTGAGGTCCTGCTAGCACAGATTTACATTTGCATCCTGATTCGGTGACACTACGCGAGGCCCTGTCGTCTTTAAGTTGTCTTATGGTCTTCAAACAATTCTGTTTCCCTTTAGGAGAAAAATGTGACTATACAATTTCATTTTGCCCCTTGTTTCTGATTTACAAATAAACATTTTTGCATAAGACGCCGCTAATAAAAATAGCTCAAAATATCCAATGTAACCTATTAATGCCTAAATTGGATTTATTCCGCAGATTTCATCGTTTTTATGAGATTTTTTTTTATCATTACCAACGCAATTTTCTTTCCTCTGTTTGTTTTTATACCCCAATAAATCATGATTAGGAGGGGATTAATTTTGTATTTTAATAAACGAAATTGCCTAAGGCTTATTAAGAATAAAAAGTGATTAAATATCTGCTCAGATTCTTTTAGAGAAATATTTTGAAGTTTTTAATTTCTTCCGAGAGCGGATCAATTTACCGGTCAATGACGCCGAATAATTATAACGTTATTTATGCGATTTTTGAAGAAGTGTAATTAACAGTAATGTAATACCTATAGCTGTTAATTAAGCTGTGGATTGGATTCCAAAGACTTTAAATTACACCGCTCGCTCCTGGAATGTAACTCAAGAAACAAGAAGCCAATTTAATTCCAGGAATAACTTACTCGTGAAAATGTCAACATGCACTGGTGGACTTGGGACTTATTAGTTGGTTACCCTGATCTTAGGTACTTTAACGAAGTCATGCTTCAGTGTCTTCTTAATAGGAAGACGCGTACATAAGATATTGGGGATAGCCGAATCGGTAGAATTATAGGTACCTATAATATTCGAACAGGTAACAATAAGAGACAGAATTAAAGATAAGTATGTTATGTTTTTAGCTGTCCGCAACTTGCAGGTAAATTTGATCTACAAATTAGACCCAAACCTAAAATCATGTTTTAGTTACCTAATATTTTTATAGGCACACCATACCATAAAAAAATTATGGGTTTAACCACTTTAACACAAATATTATGTAGCAGGACGTATAAAAATAATTTTATCCGACAACGATGCAGCAAAAAGAGGGTGGCGATTTCTTTACTGTCACGATTAAGTTTGTGGGTTATTCTTATTACCTACCCGTTTTAAATTTAATATTATTATATATATCTACTAAAAAATAAAAAAAATCAAATCAATGTTCCTGCGAGAAAGAAAAAAGGCACATGCAAAGATACATACATAAAAATATAAGACAATTCAGTTACCTCCAAATTCACAATTTTGTTGTAAAATATCTTCTTTGAGGTCGTTTAAAAGTTACATTGAGACGTACTCGTGTACACAATCAGGACGTTTATAAGGACCGAGAGTTGCTAGTTGGCAGTTAACGACAGCGCGAGTATATCTCATGTCATGATACATTTACACGAAAGAACCGTTTAAGGCATGAACTCGGAAAGTACCGTAAGGCAAGCTGCAGCACCAAGTCTAATGGTTTCACAGTACTTAAGTACGTACAAGCATATTCACTTAGCATCGTCATTAGGAACGCTAGCAAGTACCTTCTACACGTTGAGGGTGGGGCACGAGTGAAAGCGGGTTAATTTATGTAACGGAGATTAGATTAGATTAGTAAACTTTTTGACAACCTCAAAAAATGTATTCAGTTGAATTTTTGTTATATTTTAGGGTTCCGTATCCAAAGGGGAAAAAATTACTAAGACTCCGCTGTCTATCTGTTTGTCTGTCTGTCCGTCTGTCACCAGGTTTATCTCATGAACCGTGATGGCTAGACAGTTTAAATTTACACAGATGTTTTTTTTTCTGTTGCCACTATAACAACAAATACTAAAAACAGAACTAAATAAATATTTAAGTGCTCCCATACAATAAACACGTTTGTTGGATCGGTTACGTTAAGTTTGCACCTTATTTTTATGCAGTGCCATACATACCAGATGCAAACTTAACTTAACCCGCCCAGTTATGATGGGATAAGTGTTTGTACGGAACCCTCGGTGCGCGAGTCCGACTCGCACTTGGTCGGTTTTTATTTGATATTAATTTTTGAACCGAGAACCAATCAACTGAAGTTTTTGTTTTCTTTTTTTCATCTAGGCGAATCATCGGACTCATACAAACACTACGAGCCCAAACTCACACTTTTTGCAAAAAAAATGTCCTAAATAGTAAGGCGATTGAAACGCTCCAATAAATGACACATTAATAAATAAAAATTGGGCAAGTGCGAGCCCGACTCGCGCATGAAGGGTTCCGTACCTATACATATATATAATGTATAACAAGTTTGTTGTATGGGAGCCCCCCTTAAATATTTATTTTATTTTATTTTTAGTATTTGTTGTTATAGCGGCAATAGAAATACATCATCTGTGAAAATTTCAACTGTCTAGCTATCACCGTTGTTGAGATACAGCCTGGTGACAGACGGACGGACGGACGGACGGACAGCGAAGTCTCAGTAATAGGGTCCCGTTTTTACCCTTTGGGTACGGAACCCTAAAAATGAACATCCACAAGTGGTTGTACTGCAAAAAAGCAAAAAATAAGTGTATAAGTTTTCTTCCTCGTAAATAAAATTGTTGAAGTTCTGTAACTAACATTTAAATTACATTTTACCTTTAGAATTCATTTTCGCTGTAACCCACACTGCACCCTTAGCATACCAATTATTGCTAATATAGCTCTTATTGCTGGGGTGTAAAGTGCACAAGAGTCAAGCTCACCGCACGCGGGGTCGTCTCTAAGTGCTCTTTTTAGTGGTTCTTGCATGAAGTAACCTCAAGGCTGGGAAAAGTCGGAAGAGTGCGGTAACTTGATCCCAGAGAAGTGGGCTGGTTTGTGATGTTATAAATTGATGTCCACAAATTTCTGAATCACTGATATAACAAAACAGAATTTCGGATGAAATCTTGTTTGATTCAGGGCTACTTTACTATACCAAATTACTCTTTTTATAGATTTTACGTGTTTAAATTGCGTAGAACAACAATTAAAAAAATTGCGCTGGCAGATGATAATAAATTGTAATACTTCAATACAAAGGGATTTAGTCTTCGATTTAGACTTTGCTCCATTTCTGGTACCTATTGTACCTAGGGTTTACCCTCTTCACTGAATTCACTTACATACTATTCGGGACTTATCTAAAGGCCACATTTGATCTGATCTCAGAGTTGCTCTAAGGTAGAGGATTTTTCATTTCGACGTCATTATTAGGCATTGATATAAAGTTTTTTGACCTAATGTAACGTATCGCATAATGTAAAATTTGTTATACTTTATATGGTCTTTCCCTTTGATTTATTTACTTTCAAAATCTAGCAACGTGTAAATTGTCAGATTAGGTAATTGTAGGTTAGAAACTAGAATAGTTCCAGAAAACATGTTATATCAAGCATTACATTAAATGAAAATAAAAAGAATATTTAAAACATTAGGGACCAATCATTAATTTTATAAATGTTGTATATACACTCGTCCACTCCAATTTCTAATGGTTAGTGACTAAGCGGTAGAAGATCGTAGCTCGCCGGTTCAGTGACAGCCTAACTCATGCCTTGAAGGCACCCAAATTTCAGTTTTCAGGAAAAACACGCGGAGCGAGGTGCATGCTTTCGCGGTCCACATTATCTTTTATCTATTAATACCTTTGCTGTGATTTAATAATGTCTTACAAATGAAAAATGATAAAGGCGATTTTTTGTCTTGTCGTGAAATGATGGTATTAAATAAAATCAATATAAATATGTATAAGGTATGATGTGTGTTCGTAAACCTGCGCAATAAATAAATCCTAATAACTGAAATTAAATAACCAGTCACTGTTTATGAAAATAAGTGGCCTAAAAGTTTATTTGTAATATAAGGATCTTTATCTTTATTTTAATTTGCATCAAAAGACTCCGAGTACCGTAAAGAGACCTATCTATTTCTGTGCTCACAGCAAAGGACATTAGAAACGGTAAGTAAATATTTGTTGGTCCCGAAGAGAAAAAGGTTAATATTGTTTACTTGCCTGATTAAACAAAGAGCTAACGATCGGTGGAATCATCTTCAAGGGCTCTCTCGCTGATTGTAATTTCGCGCTTCATTTGAATTCTTTTTTAATAATACAAAAGAAAATGAGAAAACGACTCTTTTAATAATTTTTGGCCTATATTAGACAGTTGAATGGCAAATCCCCGATAAGTCAAAACAGACTTTTAGCCTGGAAAAAAGATAATTTATATGAATATACTTGGCATGAAAAGAATTAGATACAAAATATTGGAAGAGAAGCGATAGTATTTAAATTCAATAAATATCACATTAAAGTAACAAACAATATTGGAACTTATATATTTTAGGTAAGTAATTATATAGGAATATTACAGTTACAATGTTATTTTAAGTGGTTTTTACTACGAGTATATAACTTAGGTCTAACTCGCATTTGTTTTATTCGTAAACACCTATAAGATCTCATTTATAAATTATGATACCAAAAATGATTTGTAACTATTTCAAAATAAGTCACAGAAAAGACATGAAAAATCTACCAAACAGAAAAAAAATACATGCAAATAGAAATTGATGAAATTGCAATTATTTGTAATTACTTGTTAGTTTTTAAAACTCAAATTAAAACAACAGTATATAATGTGGTTATCTATATTACCAACCGTCTCTCAATGGTGTTAGAGTCATTTTATTAAGAAATAAATATTAAGGGACAATCTCGTTAATATGAAAAAATCAAGCATAATAATGTTTATATTTGCTATCCTACCTAATGAATTCAATGATATATCAATTTTACCTATTATATAAATAAATGTTGCAAACTAAATCAAATTTGATGTCGCTTATCAACTAACAATCATAATTAGCGGCAAATTAGCCACTAAACTTTCCGTCGGACACAAACAGATTTGAAAAATGTTTCTATATATATATATATATATATATATACATCTATTTCCAGTAGGCATAGTTAAAAGAATAAAAATTGATTAATATAAGAAGTAACATAAATATACTTTAAATAAATATTATTTAAACTTTGGTAGAAGACATTACCTTCGCATTAACGAACGTATTGAATATTCTTTGGAAAATGAAATAAATCTTATTTTTGCAAACATGCAAGCATATTTTATTTGTATTCGTCGAGTGTCATTTTGGTGTTGGTGAATAAGTTAATAGTTTCACTATGGAAACCTATATAAGGCTAAGCAAAATAGGTACCAATATTTTTTTTTATTAAAAATGCCTTTATTATTATTATTACAAATACATTTAGAGACGTCGCATTAAAAAACAATCAATATTTTTTTTATTTCCTGATAAGTGGATAAATAGTAATTCCGTCTAAACACCACCCTGTGCATTTAACTGACAAGATCTGTACCACTTTATGTCAAATGAAAATTATTTCTTGTTATAAAATGTCAATAATTTTTCTACAAATTGGCGGGAAAGCTGTTAGTAAATAGGTATAAATCTATATATTTTTTTATTAGCCTATATTGGTGTCCCACTGCAGGGCAAAGGCCTCTCCTCTCGATTTCCACAACTCCCTGTTCGATGCTATTTCTGGCCAATCATTTAGGAACGCGTCCAGATCGTCCCGCCATCTCCGTCTTGGCCTGCCACGTCGTCGCCGCCCATCATGCGGCACCCACTGCGTTCAAATCTATATAAGTAGGGAAAATAGCCTTCAATAATTATTATCAAATACTTTATCATTATCAAACAGTACTTAAATTGTAAGCACCTTATGTAATTCAACATATAGAATTACTAAGAAAAGTAGGTTCTAACCCTAATAACCATTTAGTGACGCATTGTCTCATTTCTTCGGAACTCCATGCGCCGATATCATGTACGCAGTAACTCAATCCAAATACCAACATAGTGCTTTACAAACAAACTGGAACACGAGTATCGATTGACAACGGCAGGTGCTCTACGTGGATCGAGTATTGTGCACATATCGAACACCATTCGATCCGATTGAGTGGTATCTTGACCGAAATAGGACACCGAGTATGTAGACACGTATGGTGCCTCAGGAGATGAAAGCAAATATGGCGAAACAATCGGTGAAAGAACTGAAAAAGAATCGAGTGGTAAACATTGGCACATCGGTATCGTTAGTGCATTAAATATGTATATATTTATGATATGATATTGTGATGAATCTTGGCGAAATTACAATAAATAATGAATTACAATTTAATAAGAGAAGATAAAACAATATACACAATTAATGTTTTCCCACTGAAATCACAAAACAGAGAATGTACCTACCATAAAGAAATCGTAAGAGAAACAACGGAAAAATCCCCCAGTCAGTATTTTATTTGCTTCATTTAACAAAGGTGAACGCTGATGTACCTACTCAAAATCATTGTCAATTCGATATCCTACGACAAAACACAACCCTTTCCTATACAACCTTACTGGCAAGAAAGGGATCGCATCTTGAAGGTATTCGAATCGTAATTATTGCATGATACTGAATCGCTGGGTCCCTTTGAAATAAAATACAGGCCACGACCGATTCTCATTTTCCAGTTGAATTAATTTCAGAGTTTTGTACCTTTCTTACGTAACGCAAGTGAAGTACATATAAATTAATCAAGAGATGAATTCACTTAATCAACATGATTTAGTTCATATTGTATGATTCACTTAAGCAAAAATGCATTGTCGTATCAATTTAATGTCAGAGGGGGCAAACGAGCAAACGGATTGCCTGGTGGAAACCGATTGTCGTCGCTCATAGGCAGCTGCAACACCAGTGGAGTCACAAATGCGTTGCCGGCCTTTTAGGTGGGAGTACTCTCTTTTCTTGAAGGCTTGAAGATCGTATAGATCTGGAAATATCCCACAATGCAGTCGTTCGAGGCCGGAAATTTCTAGCAAAATGCACAGTTGTGGACTGCCAACTATAAGTGGTGAGGATGAAAGAATTGTCGCGTAGAACGATGGTCATAACGGTGATCATAAAAATATACATATTTATATAGAATACGATTAATAATATGTGATTCTTGTTTACAGTCAAGATAAAATTATGGATTAAATAGAAATAAAACTCGCTCTTCTACCGCTTTCTACCTCGATGCTGAGCTAAACAGCCTGCACTTACTTACTGTGAATATGTTATTTTTTTGGTTTGAAGGAAAATCAAAACAAAACAGTAATTAATTGAAGCAAGCGTTACGTTACGGAAATCCATATGAATTAAAGCAAACAGATACGGATAACAGAATAACAAATTAGCAAACCACTATTGTTTTTTATTATCAAAATAAATCATATCTTTGTTTTTTTTACCCTGGTTTTGTTTTGTTTCCTTGGTGATGCCATTTCGTAACATAACGTAACGCAATTATGGTTATTATGATTATGATATGAGTTTCGTAGTCAGACATGCCCGTAGGTTCCAGACGACTTGATTAAGTACTTTAACTCATTGCGGCTGTTATATATAACCAATATTAATGTTATGTTATAACCAAATTAACCTATGACATAATTCAAGAATATTAATAGAAATAAAATACAGGCCGTGTTAGACATAACCAATGTTCTTATGGCATAACCAAATTAACGAATGACATAATGCGAGATTAATATTTAATAGGCACACAGTGTGATATTATGAAGATTTCAATTACTAGAATGAATATAAATTAATTAGGAAACTATCATCCCATTAAATAATTACAATTGTTGTTATTTTTTTATAATACTCCAAATTACATAAATTCCCTAACCATCGTAAACATTTCGCTTATCCTATTGATTCCCGATATAACCTACTCGCTTGTGCTGTGATCCTGGTAAATACTCGTATCACATTTGAAAGGATGAGAAGTTAAGAAAAACCGGAAAATCGCATTGAATGTAATTTTGTACAAACTGTGTAAATCTTTATGATATGATTTGTAATTTTCTTAGCCCATAACCATGCAGTTACCTATATACATTATGTTTACTAAAATATTTATATTGACTTACCCAGCTCTTACCTGTCATAAACATTCCTACAAAAGATATGATATTCAAATCAGGTAGGTAAGTAATTTTAGTAATTACATTTCACAATAATTTTGTGATCGTTTGATATGACAATTCTTTATTTAAAATAAGTAAGTTCTAATAACTCGTAGTTACTTAACTATGACTTAAGCATATCAATTTAGTTAAAGACAAGCCATTTTGAAATGAAATGTTGTTTAAAATAAAATAAAAAACAAGATTGGCGAAAGTACTGCATCAAAATAATTCCGACCTGAAGTTTTATGCAAACAAGTAATACGAGGAAAAGAAAATAAAAGGATAACGTCACGTGTCTCGTGTACGTTTTTCATCATTCTCGTTTAGACATTATAAATAATGTAAACCTTAGCATGTGACGACGAAATAATACAATGTTCCCCGACACCCCCGAGACCGACAAAAATGGAGCGTCGGTAAATTTCGTATCAACAAGAGATTGATTGATATTCTTTTCTTACGAACCAGAATAAGGGGAGTGATATATTTATTGGAGTGAAATGGGATACAAAACGTGATTATTAATTGGGTTGGCGTAAATAGCATAGCTTGATATTATGATGTCATGAACCATCTGCGACCACGGCGTATGATATAATTCCGTTAAAAAGGCTGAAACATTAGAGATTACACCCATTATATACGAGTCTATACAAGAGAGAAAGTAAACATTGTGATATTGTAAATTCACAAAAAAATACGGTGAGGGTAACAACATTGTGTCATGGGTAGTAAGAAGGGGATACCCTCTTACTATCCATGATACACACAATGTTTTTCATCACATTTGCGAGGAAATAAAAAAAAGCACATATAATTGTAAAACATAAATATGATGCAATTAAATATACCGTATAAGTTCAATACACAATAAAATTAGCTTGCAGTCCAGTTTTGGTGATACAACAAAAAACCTTGGCTGGATTGAAACCTTCTTAGTCTTTATAATGTACCAGTGCGTACTATATTTTTAAAACTAAAACCGTAAGTCCCGCGGTAACAATGTAAAATGTTTCTTCTGCATCTACTTAAAAATTGTGCTGTCTATATTTGTTTCACACCAGTCACTTCACGTTTAACAATAATCGAACATTCCTTGTATGAATATCAACATATTGAATCTAAAGCGATAACAACGGACAAAATACTTGTACTGATATAAAATTTTATATAATTTTTACACTCAAAAATTTTGAGGTGGAGCCGCCCGATATAAAGAAATCTGAGTGGACTCTATAGACAAATGCAGTGTTGCGGAATAATAATGCTGACATAAAAATTAAACCATCCGCTTAAAGAATTCTTAAAAAACTCAAACGTTAAAATACAGTGGGTTATTTTTGTAAAACTTAATATTCCAGAAATCTAATCATGAAAAACGCAAGTCAAAACATCATGAAGTCATTGTGGGCTCAATTTGAAAGATCTGCAAAACTCAGAAGATACTTATAGTATATTTACTCCTTGCAACAACAGTCAGCCCAAAAAGAAGTTACAATCTTTGAGTTATTTTTGTCCATTCTCGAGTACAGTTTCTATTTTCCATTTCACAATCAGTTATTTCTAAGTTGGTAAGGTTAACGGAATAATTATTTCCACTGTTGGTTGATTGTTATTTCCACCAATTTCAACGTGGTTTCGTGGTAGTCCCAATTAAGCAACACGACCATAAAAGACAGCGATATTCCAAAGTTGATTTGCCTTAATTAGATACATTGCTCGCACCGGTCGCACCAATGATACTAGTCGTTCTGTGAGCTATAGACCTCGCAATAATTTTTCGTAATGGCTGACTTTTCAACCCCCATATCTCCGCCATTTTGTTTTTTTCTGAAAAACTTCAAAAAAAGCGGTATATTTATGGAACCTCACACAAAACGGAAACTGCTCGAAAATCTGTTGAAAATTAAATATGCCACCTGTAGGCGAGAACAGCCAAATATCCGGACAAACGAAAGATTGTTTACACTTGAGCGGTATGACTCATAGCGTTCAATTTTACACGTAGGAAATTGAAGTGCCAGTGCAAGGAGCCGGCAATCTTTGGTGGATTTAGACGGTAGGCCGAAGTCTCGGTTAGTACGTCATAACCGCTCTAGTCCCACGGATGCACAAGCAAAAGAAAAAAGATAATACCTAATGTTCATCTTAATGTAACCCCACATTATGGACGTCTTATCAGCCGATAACGCTGAGAAGACGCCCGTGGTGTGGGGTCCGCCTTAATGTATACATTGTACACGATGTACCTAAGTTTAGTAGTCCCTGATAAAAATAAAGTCCATTTGGCCATATTTTGTCCAGAAAAACTGCATAATAGCAAAGTATATAAGAGTAAAAAAGTTACCGTAGTAAGCGCAGTGAACACGCGCCCTTAGCATCGTGTGATTAAGATGCGTACGACATTATCAAATTAAATTTCAGCTATGCGCGCGCCAAGGGAGCGTGGTACACTTTGCAAATTAAAAATTGTGTTACACAAATTACACGGGAACTGTATTAAGGCAAATTTTTGATGACATACTTATTCACTGGCGCGCTTTTAAGGCTCATTTTGATACATTTATATGATACAGGTTTTTCTTGCTAGGCATATTATAGTGTCTTTATATTATTATGTACATTATCATTTATCAAATTATGTTAAAATCACCACATAACGGTGCATAGCTGCATATTAGTGATAGTGGAGAAGAAATACAATACATAACTGTAGCTTGCCTTTAATAAAGATGCGTTGTCAACCGAAGAGCCGTACATAGAAATTAAATCACGAGACCTGCCTTATAATATTCATAATAAATCAAATCAAAACGTTTTCATTTTCGTCAGTGTTTACAAAGCTGTTGTATGTAATGAGGTTCACTTTTCACTTTAACCCTTTTGATTTAAATAAATTAGAAATACGTGTGTTCTTGTATGAGTTTATTAGGCGACTAAAAAAGGACAGACAATTATTAGAAGGAGACGATGGATGGATACTTTAGCATGCATTAAGGTTTATAATATCAACAACATACCGCCCACCAAAAGGACTCACAGGTCCTTTTCAAAAAAGGCAACAATTAAAAATTTAATTACAAAGATTCGGTATCAATAGGCAACGCGCACAATTTAGACACAGATCGTTTCACTATAGCACTACCAGACTTCACACTGTATACTCTAGTAAATCCATCTTCACCAGGATGCTTTTCTATGATACGGCCCAGTGACCATTTTCCAGGAGGTAAGTTTTCACATTTAATCAGTATTATATCACCCACTTTAAACTCTTCTTCTTTTTTCAGCAATTTTGAACGTTGTTGCAGCCTAGAGAGATACTCATCTTGCCATCGTCTCCAAAAATCTGCTAACAATTTTTGTGTGTATTGCCAGCGAGATAAAGTATGTATTTTTGATTCTTTAAACTCCGCCGATGGAACAACGATAGGTGATTCTCCTATTAAGAAGTGACCTGGTGTAAGACACACATGACGGAAGTTGGTTTCGGGCTCTGGCTGCGAAACGTGAGAGGAGACACCAACATGAGAGGAGGGCCACTTCACCAACTCAATCATCAAATGACCCCCTAATGAGATGTCAATCTTGCGGACGTCACTGTCGCTCCCGCATCGGACTGTATAGTCATTTCAAACACTGCCCCAAAAACGCTGAATAAATCATCTGATAAAGATGTAAGGGCCTATGATGATGATGATGGTGTAAGAGGGTCAACATTCTCAAAGTCTGTGTTATCGAGTAGACATAAAGGCCGGGAATTTAAACAGGCTTCGATTTGATGCAGTACAGTGGTCATCTCTTCGAACGTCAAATTTGTTGTCAATATTCTCTTTAGGTGATATTTTATAGATTTGACGCCAGCCTCCCACAATCCACCAAAATTGGGACTATAAGCAGGCACAAAATGCCATTGGGTGCCCTCCGTTGCAAGCGTCTCTGCTATGTTTCCAGTGAAGTTTAATTTAGCTTCGTTCCAGGCATTTACAAGTTCTTTATTCGCACCCACAAAGTTTCTTCCTTGGTCGCTCCATAGGTGGCTACATTTTCCTCTTCTAGCGACAAAGCGTTTGAAGGCCCCTATGAATGCTTCTGAGGTAAGATCTCCAACCAGTTCAATATGAATAGCCTTAACCGACATGCAGATAAAAATTGCAATGTAAGACTTCACAGTCTTCGCTCCTCTTCCCTTAGAGCTCAGTATTTGATACGGACCTGCGAAGTCTACTCCACTGTGTAGAAATGGTCTTGCTGGAGTAACTCTTTTTTCTGTTAGATCTCCCATAATTTAAGTTTTAGCAGTTGCACTTTGTTTTGCACATGTAAGACATTTTCGGATATACTGTTTTGTTAATGATTTGCCCTTTAATATCCAGAATTTCGAACGTATGTAGCATAACATTTCAGGCATAGTACCATGAAGGGTTCTGGCATGTGAGTCAGCAATTATTAGTTTTACCAATGAACCATTGTGCCCTAGAATGATGGGATGTTTTCTATTTTCATCTAAATCGGCATGTCTAAGGCGACCGCCCACCCTAAGGACTTTATTTTCATCTAAGTATGGAGCGAGTGCTCTTAAGCCACTCTTCCTTTTTATTTGTTTGTTAGCTGTTAATTGATCAATATCTTCCTGGAATTCTTCTTCTTGTGTTCGTTTTATACAAATATTAAGAGCGTTTTCTAATTCAATAGTTATAATAGCTTTAACTATATCGTTAGCTTGCTTCTTGTAATTTAAGAATCTGCGACAATAGACAATACTTTTCAGTAATTCAGTTAAGCTATCAAAATTTTCGAATTGCGAAGTCAATTTTTTTTCTTGTTTTTCTAGATTGTCGACGTTAAGGTAAGCTTGTATTTTTATTTCTGTGTCTTCATTTCTTCATCTGTTGTATATGTTTCTGGATTACTAATTTTGATTTCCTTTTCAGATAGCCAGCTCGGTCCCTTCCACCACAAATGGCAGCTTTTCAACGTGGATAACATCATCCCACGCGAAGCTACGTCAGCTGGATTTTCGTGAGACTGTACATGGTGCCAGTGTTTGTTATTTAGATTCTCAACTATCTCTACGACACGATTAGCCACAAATGGCTTCCATCTATTAGGTTCTCTACAAAGCCACGCGATTACTATCGAAGAGTCAGTCCAGGCAAACATGTTTGTCGTCGGTATTCTCATTGCCTGCCCAATCTGTTTCATCAGTTTAGAAAGGAGTAATGCTCCACATAGCTCCAGTCGTGGCAGAGAAACCGTTTTCAGGGGTGCGACTCTTGTTCGTGCAGCCACAATCTTGGTTGTTACTTTATTTTCAGTTTCTGTCCTTACGTATACGACGGCAGCATAAGCACGCATTGAGGAGTCACTAAAACCATGTATTTGTATGTTTTCCCCATCAGCGTTTGTAGTATCAAGCCATCGTGCGATCTTAATATCTTTAACATTTTCAAAATCAGCTCTTATCTGTTTCCATTCGTCTTCTAAATCTGAGCTAACGCATTGGTCCCAACTAAGCCTTTCTAGCCAAAGTTTTTGTATAAGGATTTTCGCCATTACGGTGCTTGGAGCGATCCAGCCCAATGGGTCAAAGAGCTTTTGTACATCTGATAATATTCCACGTTTTGTAACATTGTTTGCCATCGGTGGAAGTGAGAAATTGTATTGAAATTGATCAGTTCCTAGATTCCAAACTATTCCAAGTGCTTTTATAGTCCCATCAAGGTTCAATTCCACCTGAGCATTGGCTGATCTTTTCTTGTCATCAATAGTTTTCATAAATTCATTACTGTTAGATGACCATTTCATCAATTCAAATCCAGCTTGGCTTAAAATGGATGCGATTTCTTTAGCCATTGCTATAGCTACTTCTTCTGTTGCTGCTCCTGATAGCAAATCGTCCATATAAAAATCCTCCTTTATTGTTTGAATAGCTACTTCTTTATGTTTATTTGTTGCTTCCTCATAATTTTGTTTTTTATCTTCATCCATAGCGATTCTTTGGAGTGTTTTTACTGCTAAATAGGGTGCAGGAGCAGTGCCAAATGTGACTCTAAGTAAACGATATTCTTTAAAGTCATCTGACTCATTCTCTCGCCAAAGAAAGCGTTGGTAATTGGCATCCTCTTTTGTTACTAATATTTGACGGTACATTTTTTGCACATCGGCTACAAAACAGACACATTTCATCCGCCATCTCATCAGGAGATCTCTTAGATCATCTTGTAGTTGGGGACCCACCAGTAGTTCATCATTTAATGATACATTATTTGATCCCTTGCAGGAAGCATCGAAAACAACGCGTGTTCGAGAGGTCTCCTTATCTTCTCGAATGACTGCGTGGTGTGGTAAGTAAACTGACTTCTCTTCTCTTTCGTTTTCAGGTACAATTTCAGCATGTTCTTCTTCAAGGTAGTCGTTAATCACCTTAGTGTATTCTGTTTTCAAGCTTGGTGATCTTCTGAACTTCCTCTCCAATTGCATGAATCGATTCGTAGCTACCGCTTTCGTATTGCCATTGAGTACTCTTGGATTCTCAGTTTTGAATGGCAGTTTAACTATGTACCTTCCTTCGCAATTTCTCGTGACTGTATTTTCATAGATTTCTTCGCATAAATGTTCTTCCTTTGTAAGTCTTCTCTTAGAGTTTGTATCAATTTCCCATATAGATTTTAATACATCAGCTACATCAACCTGATGATGCATAACGAGGTAAGTATCTTCTTGGGGTTTCGTGTCAATCTCTCCAAAGAGAATCCAGCCCAGGTTGGTTTTTTGTGCACAGGGTGTACCTGGTGGTCCTTTAATTAGTTCTTGTTGCAGTATACTAGCGTACTCTCGGACCCCTAGTAGGAGATCTATGGGTCCCGACATATGGTAAGTAGGATCCGCTAGTTGTAGTCCCTGGAGATGAGGCCAAGGTTGTTCAATAATTTGCTTTGTGGGTATCTTCGTGGTGAGCTGTTTTGACATAACATACGCTTGAACTGGTAAGACAAATGATGTGTCCCACTGTGATTTGACCTTTAGCTGAACCACGTGCTTGATTTCTGTTCTCGTAGAACCCACGCCTACTACGCTTCCTTTTGCATGATGTCGCTCGAGCTTCAATAGTTGAGTCGCCTTCTCGCTTATGAACGACGCTTGGGAGCCTTGGTCTATTAGCGCTCGTAGTGGAATTATATGACCTTGGCTGCTTCTTGCTTCCACCACAGCAGTCGCTAATAGTGCTATTCCTTGTCTAGTAGTTAGATGCGACGCGATCACAGTGTTAGCTTGCACTTCTTCTGCATCATCTACAACATGTTGAGAAGCCAGCGGAAAGCTTGTAGAGGCCGCAGACTCAGGTTGCTTTGATTGGTGTAGAAGTGAGTGATGACGTCGGTGACATATTCTACATGACACAGGCACTCTGCATTTTAGCGCTGAATGCCCGGGTACTAGACAGTTGAAACATAAGTTTTTATTTTTGACATACTCGATTCTTTCTGTAGGCTCCATCTGGGTAAACTCTTTACAGTGACACAATGTATGACTTTCCATACACATTACACAATTCTTCTCAAAAGTTGGTGTGGCAACATGACATGTGCGATCCTTAATTGTTTTCACCTCGCGTGTATTTGTTGTGAGTAATTCCAAAGTACGGAACTTTGATTCTAAAAAATCCTTAAATTCACTCCACTTCGGTAATGGTTCAGAATCACTCTTGTATGAATACTCCTCCCAATTTTTATGCGTCTCCGGGTCCAATTTCTGTACGATCAGAAATATTATTAACGGATCCCAGGAGTCGGTAGAAACTTTTAAGTTTTTAATGTTATGTAGACACTCGGTACTTGTATCTAACAGCCCCTTAAGCTGAGCAGCTGATTGAGTAGTCATTTTACGCTGGTTAACTAATTTCTTCAAATTATTATTCAGAATTAATCGTTTGTTGCCATACCTGTTTTTTAGTATCAACCATGCTTGTGCATGATTATCGGATGTAACTTGAATATGCTTTAATAATGCTTCAGCTTCTGCAGTGACGCTTGTTTTCAAATAGTGTAGTTTTTCCACGTCGCTAAGTGATTTATTGTTATGCACCAGTGAAAGAAACAAATCTTGAAACGAAGGCCAGTCCTCGTAATTCCCACTAAACGCACATAACTGGATACGCGGTAGATGCACCAAGCTGTTCTGTTTTGCTGCTATTATTAAGCTTGAATTAGACATAGACGTATAAATAATGACACAAAGGTAAATTAAGAAAGAAAAATTGAATGCGATCTACTACAATCGAAGCGGGGTTTGAACCCGCGACCTCTGCGTTTCCGGCGCATTGCTCTCCCAACTGAGCTATTCGACCGCTACGTCAGTCACACCAAATCTTTCATCCCTTAATCCTTTACGCTACTGGAGCGCCCTCTGTGTCATATGTTTTTTGAAATGCTTATTGCGCATTAGCCATACCCTAGGATGTGCGTTTTTTACACGCACGATCCCCAATCCCCATTGCTTTACAGCAAGTGTGAAGACTGCGAGAGAGATGGCGCTGTTCTAAATATTTGTATAGAATCTTTTTATCGATTCATATTTTTATGAAGAAAAATTGAACAATTCAATTTTTCTTTCTTAATTTACCTTTGTGTCATTATTTATAAAAATAAAAATGTGGTATTACCACATAAAAATATGAATCGATAAAAAGATTCTATACAAATATTTAGAACAGCGCCATCTCTCTCGCAGTCTTCACACTTGCTGTAAAGCAATGGGGATTGGGGATCGTGCGTGTAAAAAACGCACATCCTAGGGTATGGCTAATGCGCAATAAGCATTTCAAAAAACATATGACACAGAGGGCGCTCCAGTAGCGTAAAGGATTAAGGGATGAAAGATTTGGTGTGACTGACGTAGCGGTCGAATAGCTCAGTTGGGAGAGCAATGCGTCGGAAACGCAGAGGTCGCGGGTTCAAACCCCGCTTCGATTGTAGTAGATCGCATTCAATTTTTCTTTCTTAATTTACCTTTGTGTCATTATTTATAAAAATAAAAATGTGGTATTACCACATAAAAATATGAATCGATAAAAAGATTCTATACAAATATTTAGACATAGACGTGTCATCCGTGGTCAACAATTCACCTTGCATATCCACCAAATCTCCTCGAAGTGAGTTATATAAATCTTCGTATATAAAAAACTCTTCATTCAAAAAGTATGGTAATACATACACCCCTTTGTTCTACAGGTGTGACCTTTACCAACTGTTGGTGCGCATTATTGAACGTAGACCAGTATCCGTCAATCATTTTTATGCGAGACTCGATGTATCCCTTGGTTAATCTTGCTTTTGGACATTTTTTTAAGTTAGTTTGCGTTTTTTGAAATAGTTTAGCAGTATCTTCAAGCACGGCGATAAGTTGTTTTTGTGTATCAGCCATTGTTCACGTAAAAACCACTCCAATTTCACGTATAACTTAATAAGAACGTTTTATAACTTTCCGTAATAAAGTTGTTTACTTCGATATTTAACTCATTAGATCGATGCTATGGTACAGATGCGCTGAGCTTCTTATCTCTTGCTATTGTTCTCGAGGCCGGGCGGCCGATATTCGATGCACAGGTAATCCGGTTCGATTGCGACCATATGTTGTATGTAATGAGGTTCACTTTTCACTTTAACCCTCTTGATTTAAATAAATTAGAAATACGTGTGTTCTTGTATGAGTTTATTAGGCGACTAAAAAAGGACGGACAATTATTAGAAGGAGACGATGGATGGATACTTTAGCATGAATTAAGGTTTATAATATCAACAACAAAAGCTTTCGAATAAATGGGTGAAGACTAAGAGCCTTATCACACTTACGATTTGCGAGCGTATTTTGTATGAAGGCGATCGCGCAGCGTGTTCGCCGCGTCGCTTATTTGTATAGAAAATACGCTCGCAAATCGCAAGTGTGATAAGGCCCTAAAAAGTTTACCACCTTAACTCACCCTTAACTCACTCAATTAATATTTGTATCAAAGTCTCCGTTGTGCGACGACAATTAACCTTCCAATAACGTTATTTTTTGTCGCACAACGGAATTTATTTCAATCGCTTTTATTTCCTCGCTAACTACGCCTTAATTTCATCCAACTGTTTTGCTCCTTACCCAAATATCATTTGTTATCTTAATTTAGACATGATTGTTTTGGTTCAATCGATCAAAAGCTTTACAATATTTTACAGACTATAAAAACGGTGTCATATAGGAAAACAATGTTCTTCATATCTATGTAAGCCAATAGGAGAACGGTATATGCGACCATAGGCTGTTGCGGCTAATATAACTAGCTAAATAATAATGCTCGTGTCTCTTTATAAATTATACGCAAACACAATTAAGCCACGTTATAAATTACACGTAACCAAAATTTTAAACTAAACGCTACTTCTCCTAGAAAGTGATGATTTAAGGGTACCCAAATAAACTTTCATCATGACAATATTTTTGTCTAAAAACAAAACACGAGAGTAATATTTTTCCCAGGCCGCCCTGCTGAGAGTTGTCCTGCAAACAAGAACGCATTACTACCCTTTTAACACTAATGTGACCCTTGAAAATAAGGTTGATATGACAACAAAGGGCTAGAAAAACAAAGGAGAGGCCGTGAAGGCAAATATTTTTTCTGTTACAGCTTTGCTTGGGTTAGGGCCAAAAGGGAATCCAGCAATAAATCAAAACGGGCACTTTTATTAATCGGTGTCGGATAAACTTACATCTTTCTCTGATTTGGGATTGTTTTTTTGTCTATGAGGTTATCCTGTTGACAAACCAGACACAATTCGCAAAAAATAACGTCATAGAATGTTTAGTAAAGCATCAAAATCGATAAAAACACTTCTTAGGGTTCCGTACCCAAAGGGTAAAAAACGGAACCCTATTACTAAGACTCCGCTGTCCGTCTGTCTGTCTGTCTGTCTGTCTGTCCGTCCGTCCGTCCGTCCGTCCGTCCGTCCGTCCGTCCGTCCGTCCGTCTGTCTGTCTGTCTGTCTGTCTGTCTGTCTGTCTGTCTGTCTGTCTGTCTGTCTGTCTGTCTGTCTGTCTGTCTGTCTGTCTGTCACCAGGCTGTATCTCATGAACCGTGACAGCTAGACAGTTGATGCCGCTATAACAACAAATACTAAAAACAGAATAAAATAAATATTTAAGTGGGGCTCCCATACAACAACCATGATCGGTTGCATTAACTTTGCACCTCATTTGAATGCGGTGACATACATACCAGGTGCAAACCGAGCAGTTAAGATGGGAAGTGTTCGTATCGCCCGTGGGGGTCGGATTTGGCCAGTTTTTTTATAAATATCTGCGCAGAAGTTGAAAATTATTAATGTTATTTTATTACTCAGCCGCAAACATCATTCCGCACCGGGCCCACGCATACAGATCACTGGGATTAATTGATTATAAAGAATAAACAGTGCCTAAGTCGTTAAATCTCGTAATATTACAGTAGAGGTAGGTAAAGAACCAGTCTTATCGCTACTGAGCGGTTTACCTACAGTTTTTTTTTTGGGATTTCGATTCGGATGATTACAGCTTATTAATCGGTTGCGGTTTAAAGACATTTATTATTAACCATGAATGCATAAATAAAGACAGAAATTTTAGTCATGTAGACTTAATAGTTTCCAAGTAAAATCCATTATCAAAGTCTCCCGTGGAGGACGGGCGAGGAATTTAAATAAAATCTATCGAGCGCTAACCGTTCACATGTAAAGTTTAATTTCCTGCCAACTCCTTTGTCTTTGCTAGTCGTTGAGCTAGAACTATTCACCGTCTCAGGAATTCTTAAGACTGCTTTGATACCTACCAAAAACATGATGATGACCACAGTAATTTAAATGTAAGGTACAATTTAATTAATTATTATGTTGTATTCAGTATTTGACGGTGTGCGGTATTGATTAAAAATCACATGATTTTAACATTATCACAACAAATTGATATTTAATCGCGTGTAAATTTGATTTGTTTAATTACTTTGTGGTAATCCTCAACGTTTTGTATACGCGTTAAGTTACGGTCAACCATTGTATTCTATGGATTACCGACATACGAGTACGTCGATTTCTATGAATTAGGTGGTCGTAAGTCTTGTTTGATTAGCAGGTACACAAACAATATGCGGCGGACAACAACGGTGACCAAAATCCAAATGCCATCAGATCTATATACGTCCATTATGACCACCGGTCCATACATTCTCGAGTGGACTCAACGAAAGTACAATTCCGTGCATCACGACCGCACGCACGCGGCTGTGCGTGTCTCAACATCGTTGTCGTAATCCGCACGCGTTTATGGCAGACTTCGGAATCGACGCCATACATTTTCATACTCTGACTATCAACAAAAACAAATCAATATTCGAGAAATGTTTGTGGAAGTAACATTACGTATTGGATGTGGCTAGCAGCGGAACCCCGATGGACGAGTCCGATCGCACATGACCAATTATTTACTGTTATTGGATGCCAGTCTAATCCTTGCAATGTTAATCCCGATAATGAGTATTGGCCCATAGCAACATTGGATTATACTCATAGGACCACAATACTGGATACAGCCTGTGTCAATTATTATTATGTTTATTATAGTAAGTCCCGATCCCGAGTAATCGCGGATATATTTGTGTTTGTTGTAATACTTCAATAGAAAAAGGTACAAGAACAACAAATGCTTATCATTCACATCGTATCCACCGATAAAAGTTAAATTATACATAAAGACTTTTTCTCCTAGGATCTCTACAAAGACTGATATTGCGCTGTCTTCACTTCACCCAGCCGGTCCCTGCGATGTTGAGCCAGATCGCTGCTTTAAGGTTATCACACAACTAACCGTTTGGCACCGGAGCGCCGTTTCAACTCATTACCTCACCGTCCACCTTACACGAAGAGACGTCCATTTTATTAACCGACTTCAAAAAAGGAGGAGGTTCTCAATTCGAACTAATTTTTTTTTTGTATGTATGTTACTCGATATCTCCGAGAACCGGTAACCGATTTGAAATATATATTTTTTTAATCGAAAGGGTATAACTCCGAGTTGGTCCCGTTGGCACTAAGTCGGGATCTGATGATGGAATCTTGGAGAAATCGAGGGAACTCTTCAAATGTTATAGGGACATGTACGGCGCTTTCGGTAATTTATTGATAATGTCAAGAATTTACATTCAGTAAATAGGATTTGGTGTAAGGAAACTGATGATGAACACCACAGATGGCCACTAGAACTTTTATATGAATAACTAAAAACCAAAAAAAAAAAAAATTTAACAAAAAAAAGAACCGACTTCAGTAAAACTAAAAAGCCAAAAATAACCTGTTCAAGTACAGATTACATTTGACTCACCCTTCGAAGTCGGTGCCAAACCTCGCGTAAACTATAATACACGATGATGCTTAATCGGTGATCAGGAGTAGAAAAATATGAATATCCACCTAAAATTAAACATAATAGGCGAGATCTCACGCTATACCTCACGGTTTAATTAATTAAAAGTTAAACATAATTTAAACTAATAACCACTAGATACAACATGGTCATCCTACATAAATTATCGAAGTACCGATACCTATGTCAAGTGCCATCGCTTTGGCGGGAAATTTGTCGAAATTTTCTAGGACTTCGTTTATGTAATGACAAGTTATTACTCATAAATTCTCATTGCTATTAAATTATTAAAGAGGTTGTAAGCTTACGGATACAGGTTAGTAGGGTGACAAGGAATTCAAGCCAAAATTGGTTTCAAAATAAAAATTATCATAGAAAAATAAAAGTTTGTTTTCATGTAATTACGACTTCAACGTGACCGCCATCAATTACTGAGTTTGAAAAGGTGGTACCTGATCACCGATTAAAAATCATCGTGTATATAAA
Source organism: Apotomis betuletana (assembly GCA_932273695.1). Taxonomy (NCBI): domain Eukaryota; kingdom Metazoa; phylum Arthropoda; class Insecta; order Lepidoptera; family Tortricidae; genus Apotomis; species Apotomis betuletana. Next base: position 19,020,372 of record OW026300.1, read on the forward strand.
TTTAAGAACTGAGTGGTTTGGGATTGACTTCGAAGGGTGAGTCAAATGTAATCTGTACTTGAACGGGTTATTTTTGGCTTTTTAGTTTTACTGAAGTCGGTTCTTTTTTTGTTTTTATAAGGCGGTTAGATGTACCTTTCCAATTAATTACTTTTACTAAAGACAACGGAAGCTATTAAAATGTCAGAGTCAGTTTTATATTATAACACATATTTCTCCAGGAATACAGGCTATATTAATATATATAGGCTGTCACGTTGTGTTTTTTCGTGTTTTGATATGACACAGTTAATTCCAATTGGTTTGGTTTTGCGTTTTGAGAAACGTTCGTTTTCATAATTTCGTAGGTTAACATTGTGAATAATTTGGCCTAGCAATCTTCATAGATAAATTTGTCAAGTTGCCAAAGGCGTTTTTTCCTAATTAACTAGGAGTATTTTCATACATGGGTTTGGAAATAACATTTATTAATATTTTAATGTATTTACAAAGTACAAACTATTTAAAATATTTATATTTTATTTAGTAGATTATTACACAATATTCACAAATAATAAATGTTCTTTCTAAATTTAATTTTGTTGATGAGGAGGTCTTCATTGAATGAGTGAATGGTTTTGTGAGGAGGGCAGAGGGCCTTGTTCAATGTCTTCGCTTCATTCAGAGCTCAGAGGTCAAGCCTCTAACTGTTTCCAAATATTTAAATTTTATGAAGCAACTTTCATCATAGCCATGGGGCTATAAGCTTCTTTGGAAAGAGGACTGAAGAAATCCTGATTCGATGGAGGAGCATTTTCAGTTGTTATTTTGGAGATCATATTCGTGAGTAGCATCTAAATAGATTTTGTTTCTGCTATTGTCATGAAGTGCAAGTTGTAACCATGTGATTGGTATTGTTGCAGTCCTTATGTTCCGTGGTGGGAGGGATTCTGCAGTTTTGGTGCTGATATTCCAATTTTGGTGCAGGCCAACTGGTAAGATTAATTTGAGTTTCTTTTGTCCACCTGGAATAGAAGATATGTACTTTATGAAGCTCTTTGCTAATGGATGCAATTTGTTTTCCTTTCAGCTGAAGATGGGAACTTAACTTAAAAGAACTTTGAAAAACTTAACTTAATTAACTTTAAAAAAACTTAAAACAATTTACTATTAAAGAACTTAATAGAATAACCTTTCAAACTTAACTTTCTTTAGAATAACTTTTCAAATGTTTAGAACTTCATTTGAAGCTAATTTTGAGTTTGATGGGACTGAGGCTGTCTGACTCTAAGGAACTGTCAGCCTGTAGCTGAACTGATGAGTGTGTACCTGGGCATAGCCACATTCCCTATGTCCCCGGATTGTGAGCACACTGCGAGGCAAGGAGACAACTTTAGTTCAGGTACAGCAACCTGCGTGACTCGAGGTGGGTGCTTAGTCTCCATATTTTGTAGTGAATTATGATCTAAATTGATGTAGTAATTTATGATGGCAGTACAAATGTTTCAGTGTATGTAATTTTTGAACCCAAGTGTTTACACCTAGCTTTATCGACTGAGCATTTAATTTAAACATACAGGTGTAGTAATTTTAAGGAACTGAGAGTTTGCTATAGATAGGTTGTATATGACAACACAGACTTCTGTGTGAGTAAAGTTTTGATAATTAATAAATTATTTGTCATACCAAATTAACATATTTTTCTTGATATCCTCTATAGATCCCCTGAATCTTTCTGAAAGGCACCGATTTTTCTATACACCTGTGTAGTTTATGTATTGTTTGCTTGTGAGACAGGTTTAATTTTGTTGTTATCTCACAATATTTTGAGGAATTCGTTATTCCTCTTTTTGAAGCGTGGGACCTTAGCCGAGCAGGTTTACCACGTTTCAAGGCTTATAATTACTTACCTGCTATTAATATAGCAGGTAAGTAATTATAAGCCTATCAAGACCAGACAATGGAAGTCACCTGTGTGAAGGCGTGAACAACGGCGACAACGCCAACACGCAGAAATAACTTAAGATAAAAAAGTAAGTACACGCTTTAAAATCAAAAAGTATTATGTAAAGCAAATTTAAGAAGTGGGTAAATATGCCATCTATTAGGTCTTTACATATAAATTGGCGTTTGGCGAACTGGCAACTTTGGTTCAAAATATGTGGCGTTCGGCTAGGAATTCCAAATTAAAATTTATTTCAAATTTAAGACCACGTATTTCTGTGTTAGAATTACGAAATTTATTTGTTATCGCGTCATTTGTTTTTCTTTCACATCGTTCTGTTCACAATATGGAGAACTTAAAATATAGCTATATTTACGAATATGACCTCACCTCGGCACCAGTGCTGCAGAAACGGCTCGTAGGATTAACAATGCGTATAGGAAAGCTGCTGCAAAAAAATACGGTACTTAAAAATACGGAAATTTTGACCTACAGAACAAGCCCCGTGGACGGCCGGAGACACAAGTTGACAACGAAGAATTAAAAGCAATTGTGGAAGCAGATCCATCGCAAACGTCAGAGTTAGCGGCAGGCTTCGGTGCGAGCGAAAAAACCATTTTGATTCACTTTCAAACAAATTGGAAAAGTGAAAAAACTTGAAAAATGGGTACCGCATGAATGGTCAATCGATCTAGCCCACTGCTGGTTCAGGACAACGCTCGACCACATACGGCACGTTTGACGGCCGCAAAACTAAGGGAGCTGCGACTGAAATGTCTTCGACACCCACCATACTCCCCGGACCTTGCTCCAACTGATTACCATTTTTTTCGGAATTTGGACAACTTCATGCAACGAAAAAAATTCAATTCTCACGAGGCTGTCCAAACAGCCTTCAAAGATGTTATTGATTCTCGCTCACACACTTTTTTTTGTAAAGGAATCAATGAACTACCTTCTAGATGGCAAAAGTGCATAGATAGCCATGGTACATAGTTTACTAAATAAAAAAATAGTTTCATAAAAAAAAATCGTTTTCATTTCTCCCATTTGAAACGCCAATTTCATATGTAAGGACCTAATATATTACCTACCTTATATTTAGTTAGTATTTTAGAATGAATAGGTTTATTATTATCAACCTAAATCTAAAAAAGTTTATCACAGATGTAAGTCTCATTACTTAGTCTGGAAAGGACGAATGCGTTGCATCCACGATGCAAACGAACATACTATCTGTACTGGGAAAATGAAAAAATGGTCTCATAGTGAATCTTTTGAAAGAGGCAAGCATTGCGTAGGCATTAGAGCGACTTGTATTAGAACGTTTTAGGTCTGTACTGTCTATTTATATCTACGCTTTGTCAAAAAGTATTCGTGCTCTGAAAACCCTGGGAATTGGTTATTATATCAGAGCTGAAATAGCTACGTGTCAATACTAATTATAAAACTAGATTAGATTTAGGTAAAGGTAGTAGCGAAATTATGATAGCCAGCGACAGATTATGAGAGCCAGAGATAGGTAATACATTTCAAATCGAGGAGTATAATATATGCATCGTCTGTCTGTTGTTCAGAAGACTATATAAAAGCTATTGGTTAATCGTATGGAACCCATGTGTCAACACCATAGTGTACCATACACCCACAAAATTTTCGTGCACATTGCTCGGTCATCTAAATTATTCATATCACGATCCACTGCCGAGGTCCTGTCGCACTCAACTTCTGTATTCCCTTGTGTGTGGTACTTACAGAATAATGTATTATCTTATGCCGTAATACGTACGTGGACAAAGATTATAAGGACCCCTTTGCACTCGTGTTTTTACAACGTTCGTGCATCCTGAATGGGAATTGTTCAGTTTTTACATTAAAGTGGACAACTTCGCTGTTATTTTTGCCCGTCGTGTTTTTATACAGCGTTCACTATTTTCACTAAGCTCCTACCTACTGTGAGAGCGTGTAGTAGCAATAAAATATGCAGCCGTGTCCACATTTAGTACTATAAGAATACAGTATATATACATAAGTATTATTTTCCATAGCATGTTTTTTAATTTTTCATATAGTCCTCAGTAAACCTATAATAAGTACGTATAATACATATACTTATAGGACTTTTTACTACTGAGTAAAACAAAAATTTACGAAAGCTTTGACATATATTACCTACATACTTATGTATATATCGCGATATATATGCGAGCATTATGTCCGCGAGGATTAGACTCTAGGAACCAACTAAAATAGAACACTACCTAATATATTTACCACATACAACATATTATATTTGTATCGGACCAGTTAGACCAATCAATTACTCAGATGCGCCAACAATATTTTACAGAAACCTGTTTAATAATTAAATCTATTATCGCACTGTCCCGTCTTCACCACAGATTAGTTAACTAAGGTATCCTCGCTGAATACTGACGGGAGTTCCGCCGCAACACCGCAAGCTTGCAATTTGGGCATCGGCGGGTAACATCATGTTATTACGCGTGTGGTTTGGTTAGGATACCTTTATCGACGGCGATGGGAGAGTAATCGACGCATTAATAAATTGTATATGAGGTAAGTTGGAGAATAATAACATTAGGAGGTGGTTACGGTTTATTGAACTAAGCAACATATTCAAGGTAAAATAAAATTGGGGGAACGAATGACAGTTTTCTGGAGATTTTGATGCAATAAGACGGACGCGTAATCTTACAAGCTGACTGCATATTTTTAATTGTGCAAATAAGGTTTTTAATTAACCTTCCAGGTATTTTACAACATTTTTTATATTTTACTAAGACTTAATGACACCGTAAGTATAACCGTCGTCTTCAATATTATTAGTAATCTGTCCATCTCACATGATACCTGTAGATTAATCACTATTAATTAATCATTCAGGTACAGAAACTTTATTTCACACACATGTAGTAATTAAATTTATTAACAGACTGTTAGTCTTCACCACAGATTATTTAACTAAGGTATCCTCGCTGAATACTGGCGGGAGTTCCGCCGCAACACCGCAAGCTTGCGGTTTGGATAAGATACCTTTATCGATAGTGATGGGAGAGTAATCGATGTACATCATATTACTAAAATGGTTTATGACGTAAGTTTGAGAGTAATGGAGTTAAGAGGCGGTAACGCGATTTGGTCTGCCTAGTTTATATAATAATGTAAAAGTAATATTGAAGGTCAAATTTAATGGGGGAAAATGTATTAAGACTTTTCTGGGGATATGAATAAAACACAAATGGCTTATAAATAAGAGATGTAGCCATTCTCAAGAACGTTCTTGATTACGTGTGTCCTCGCAAACATTTTCTATGTCAAATAAATAAACATTTCCGTAACGATAACTTTAAACAAAAATAATATTAAAACTAAACTACCTACAAATATAGACACATTTTAAAAGGTAGGAGGGTTAGGCTTAAGGTTTCTAATCTCCAGATATTTTTACTAAGGGTAGGGATACCGGAGTTGTCATGTTCCCAACTTGGGCTCAAGAATATAAACGGTACCTTTTACTATAAGACTTCGCCGAAACGATCATTTTTGAATCAACATTCCACCTGATAGTCATAGCGATGGCGGAATTGTCAGCTTCCGTCGGTACTCTTTGGCTCCCAAATCATAAAACTGTATTATTTATGTTAGTTTCTTAAATTCAATTTGTCTCTATTTCGCGAATGGAAAGACCTCCATCGAGAATCCTACAGAAGTTATACACAAAACAGAAAAACACCCGAATTTGACAACACTCTGATTTATTTCAGCGTCGTGCCAATATTGGTTTTCCTCACAATACGTGTATTGTTTAATCTAACAATCACTGTCAGCCGTCATTCGGCCTAAAAGTCCCATTGTTGTCGCATTTTTGAGGTTCTGCAGTTAACTAGGACTCCGTTTACTTCTCCGACATCTTAAAAATCTTCTTTCATTCTGGAGCCCAAATTCAACGTACGTAACGATGTTATCAAAAGCAGGTAAGTATATGACGCACTTTTATAGATTTTTGGCAATCGAGCTGCAAAGCACTATGTCATATTTGAAAAAAGACTCAAAATTAAACTGTTAGACTTAATATGGCTCACACTTGCAGTTTGCACTTAAGTGATATTTTATATAGAATGGGTACTATTTGTCATCTTAAATCCTATCAAAGAACATGCTATGACGATGACTTCGAGTTCTATTGATAATGTGACGCTACCACTGCAAAAAAATGCACTGAAAGTATTTTCTTATATCAAAACTATATTTACTACTACACAAAGTGTGACCCGCCGCAGATTTTTTAAATTTCCCGCCAAAAGTTCGAGTAATATTTCATTAGCCAGACTGTAGAAGGTATAGTTATTAAAGCAGTCATTTGGATCAAATAAATTTGGGTCACTTTTAATCTAAATAAACGAACTTTCACGAACTTTCACTAAATTGAGGCCCTTTATCTACTCGCATTTGAAGGATACTTTTACTATACCCAAGGTTGAACTAAACAGGGGACTTCCGCAGAAAATTCCAAGGCCTTAAATTCCCAAAAGGGTAACCAATCTCACAGAAAATGCAAATCCACAACTTGGGAGAAGCGTAGCTAGTTGGCACGATATTTGTCAATCTCACCAACTTGCTGAACGAAATATCGATAAAGTTTTGGGACGTTTTTCCGCTCTCATAAACAAGGGTCCATCGATTAATTTTATCGTATCACGAGTACGACGTAAACATTTAAAACACTACAATTTATTCACAATTTCACGCGCGATTTTAAATAATAGTAGGTAAATATGCACCATTTTTTATACCGCCGTATACCCTGTATACAATGAATGCAATTCAAACGTTTTTGACGTAAATGTAGGTATGTAGCTACAAAATTGCTAGACTGAAATAAAATATTATTAATTATTGTAAAAACATGAAACTCGTTAAGAAATTCAGAGGCGTTCAAATATTTTAAAATTATATTTTTAGCTTTAATTTCAAAGGGAAAAATTATTGGAGATGTTGAATGGTTTGGTAAGCAAATACATATTATTGGTCAGCTCTGCTTAATTAGGTTCATGTGGGCATGATTTTTCTTCTGAGCAAGGCGCTTAACATAACACAAGCACACAAGCCTACTAGAGCTTACTGTGGCACTAGATCGATTTGTGTGAGGTTATCCGACATTGATATAAAAAAAACCTGTTTAAATGGTATAGCCTCGTAAATACGTACAAAAAGAAACACATATCCTTTATATAAAGAAATCCATTTCTTAATGCTCAATCAGATAACTGTTTCGGCCCCACAATCGACGTTTAGCCAGTGGGTGTCCGGGGCGGTCCAAAAGCGGCTTTTGAATTTTATAAATAGCCTCAATCTTGACATCTTGGGCCCGCGCGGCCGAGTCTTCCGGCTAGAAATAAAAGAATATATTGTAAAGCTTTATTCAGGCTACGATGATGGCAAATTTTCTTTTTTCGTTTTTCCCTACTGGATTTATGGAATTACACTCGCGTCATAGTTCTTAATTGAACTGTTCGGTACTTTTTTTTGTTAGACGTGACTTAAAGTGTATCAGAGCTTACTACCAGTGAGTCGGACCAAATAAAGAGATTAGAGAGAGTTAAAATTAATATCTACTTTATAAGAAACTGAGGTTTCTGAATATTTTAGATTTAAACTTCATTTAAAACTGTGATTCTCAGTAAAAATCTAAAGCACTTGTAAGTATGTATTAAGATTAAGGCAACTTGTGCAATTTTAATTAGATATGCTTCTTAGGAATTTGTATTTCTTTGAAAGTACATTTTGAACTCGGCGCGGTGGAAAGAACTCGGTTTACTTGGGAGAAACTCTTAGTGCAGCTTAGATCGGTACCACACACTTACTAGATTAATTCTATAGCGATATTCTATATGTACCAAATAAAATAAAAAACTATAAATAACAGTGAATTGGACCCTGTAAATCTAAGGAACTTTTCAATATCCTTGGCTATTGTTTTTTGCAACCGGCTTATTTCTTTTTGAATTGGAAAACATATATTTTTTAAGTTTTTTCTTCTGTTCAATACTTACAGTCGAGTTCATTTACATCTACACACTTACGAGAACAAAAATATCTGATCACGACTTTATGCTCCTAACAATAGGGTCGTGTTCAGATTTTTTGTTCTCGTAAGTGTGTAGATGTAAATGAACTCAACTGTACAATACGTCGTTGAGTTAAATTGAGATTGTATATACTCGTAATATGGCGGCAATGAATGTAAGTCCAGTAGATTACATGCTTATTTGTCACTATATAATATAACTAGGTGATTATTAGGTCGTTATAACTAAAATTAATATTATATGAATTACACTATCATATTGCCAGCAATGTCACAAAGTAATAAACGGACCAGACGATTAAGTATGAAAGGGATGTAATAATGCGGTCATACGTCAACAAGCCATTTGTGTCATTAAGCTTCGCTAACGGCCGTGTGGTCCGATTCAATTCCATATGTACAGACCCTTAAACAGGGGGTGTTGGTATAGATCACCCAAAAAGGTCACATGAAACATAAATAATCACTGAAATGATACAATATCGACGACACACTTCGAAAAACTGATGGCATTCAAACGACTGATCCGATTTCCGTGAACATAGTTTTTTTGATTTGTGTGGGGTTGTCTGATATTTTTTTATTTTTTTATTTATTTATTTATAGCTAAGAACACTCTTCATCACGTCACCATAAAATTAAAAAAATAAAGGCACTTAAAGATATATATGACGTTTGACTGCATTTAGTCTCTAGGAATTCCATCATGGCACTAGCGCAGTGTTTTAGCGTAGTATACGGGTTTATAAGGGGCTGAACTTGGCGTTCTTGATGACATTCTGTCCGAAATATTACCTACCACTAGGCACCTAGGTACCTTAGTGAACGTCCTTGTCAACGGCATTCTAAGAACAAAAATATATAAAATATCGATGGCTATTTCTATTAATTTTGCCCACCTCGTAGATTACATGGCAATATGTCTGTGCGAACCTGAACTTGGTCCTAGGTTCCTTAGGTAGGTATCTCTGACATGTATGTCGTGACAATCGTTGTAGCGATTCCATCTTTAATTTTCCCAGTTGTGGTAAATTTTAATCTGTATTCCATAAACATACTGTTCAAAAAGACAAGCAATTAGGCGAGGGTCGCGATATATCACGCCGGACAGGTAGCGACATGTTGCCGTGATGGCGCTCTAATGGCTACAGTTAGCTGTACTTACTTAATTTCATGCTAAGTACGGGTTAGATTCGTTAAAATTCCATCAGGCCCTACGTTAGGGCCTATCAGCGGCTAAATTTGGTATTAAAAAATATCGACCATATCATGACCATTTGGCCATATGATATGAATTTGGCAATTCAACTCGGGTGGCTATTTTATGTAGAGTGTCAACTGAATTTCGTAATAGACCGGGAGATAGTGACAGAATTTTCTTGGTCATTTGTAACAGTATGGCGGTTCTTCAGGGGTCTTAGTACGCAATGACAAAAAGAAAAATGATGGTCATAGCGCTGGTACCGGCGGCCCAATCGCGTGGGCGTTAGTTGAACTCGTCGGATAAATTACGAGTGTCAAACGATTTGTACCACAAAAATTTTAGTATTTTCCGATAGCCCATAAAAAACATGTAGGCGGTAGTGTCATGCCATACTTCTCCGGTGTGACTTACAGCCCGCCATACCGACGCGAATGCGTTAATTAAAAATAAAAAAATTCAACCATTTGTACCAGGCTAATTTTTGCACAGTTAATTATCGCCGTGCAGCCATTTACGAAAATCACCATGCCATACTTTTCCGACGGTTCTAAATGGCCGCCATACCGCCGAAAATCAGCAAATTTTTTTTTTTCGCCAAACGATTTGTAACAGTATTGCATTTGGATTTTTGGAAAGTATTTGATAAAATGTGACCGTTATTATATTTGCCATACTTCTAGTAGGGGGAAAAGTGCTGCCATACTTGAAAAACTTATTTATTCGACACGTTTCAAAAATACGACTGTACAATACACACACACACACACTATAACGGTCGACTTATTCTAATACATAGAACTCCAATTATTGCTATGTAGTGTGGGTCGTCTGACAAGCAGCTGCCGTAATACCTGCGTTGCCAGACATTGTGTCTCACAACACGATGAGCCGAGATCTCTC